>CM042686.1:564984518-569784518 GCA_023614405.1 Avena insularis
AACTTGATCATGACAGTATCTCCATTTGGAGTATACCCCTGGTTTCCTGCCTCCGAACACCACATAGAATTTTCTATACAAAGCAGAAGAGTAACATGTTAACGTGTAACAACAGAAGATCATCATATGCATGTACCATTGATGAGTGCATATTTGCATCACGTTTGACATTATTATTTTACATTGTAGATGTAAGATCTTGGTATTTTACGGCGCTCGCACGCAATTTTATGTTTGTTTTCACCAGGATCAGGACAGATGATGGATACAGTGGACACAATTCTTGGAGCAGTTGTACTGAGGAGAAAAGGATTAAAAAACAATATAAATCGCTTATTTGAGAAATATCAATAATACTAGAAGAAAACTCGAAGCGATCAAGGCACACAGACGGTTTTACGACCAACTATACGGCTGAAATAAATTTTTCGGCCATATAGTGCTCGCTGTATAGTTGGCGCTGCCACCGCCTCCTCAAATAGTTTCACCCCGTGCAACTGGATCAGAGAGACGACATACAGAACAACCAGAAATCACCGAAACCTCACCTCCGGAAGGCGTCTGGAGGGGGAACTCGTCCACCGGGGATCCATCTTTGCCCTGTGCAGATCCGAGAGGCTAATGCATCGATCTTCATTATCAACCGCTGCATCACCACCATCTCCATCCATCCCATCTACATCTTGTCTAGATCTTGTTGTACTTTCTGTACTCGTTGTGGATTTATATAAGTACTATTCATCTATGATAGATTCCATTGTTATTGTCATGATGTTGATTGCCTCCATGTCTGAGTAGATCATTAGTTCTTGGGGAGATGGAGAAACCCTAGTATGAGATTGAAATAAGATAAAGTTTATTATGATATTCATCGATGTGACCATGTGTTAGATTGTCTTCATCTTGATGTTGAGAGAAGTCGACCTCTCAATATTTGCCTCTCATGGGGACTTAATGGAAGGAACTACTTGTTGGTAGACGGAGGTGTGTTAGCACTTACAGTGACTATAAAGCTGTTGGCACTCCTTATGTATCAACTTGGGAACCGAGGAAACTCATGGAACACTATCCATGCCATGAGATACGTCCTACGGGATTACGTCCCTTAATAACGCAGTAATTCGATTGATGTCGATTGCTGACTAATGTGGTTATGAGGATGATATGAGCAGTGGTTGCTGCCTATTTGTCCAAATACGGAGTTCCTCCCACACATAAATAGTTGAGAATGTTCATGATAATAATCTTTACCTTAGCTCTTTATAATGCTAGTGGTGTATCCGCTACTCCCGGAGAACGCTTTTTCCCTATTGCAGTTCCAATCCATTACATACACGCTAACTTTCTGTGTTCAGTTGTTTTACTTTATTTATTATTGCTCTTATATCAAAAACCCCCCAAACACCTTTCTACGCAATACTCGGATTTTATCTTGTCACTTAGAACTTTATTTAGCATTTCTATTATAGTATTTATTTCAAGAGTTATTAGACTTCACACTCTTGCTCTCTGTGGGATTGATATCTTTATTTCGAAACTAGCTACAAACGATTTGTGCACTTGCGGTCATCAAGCTATTTTCTGGCGCTGTTGCCGGGGAGCTAAGCGATGTAGGTCTTTTAGTTTTTGCTTATTTATTTTTGTCTTGCTAAGTTTTGTTTTGAGTTACAAGTTTCCACCAACATGATGGAGTTTGAGCATATGACTAGTGCTAACGCACTCAGCCACTCTGGGAAGCCCTATGATATTTATAAAAGAAACAACTCCAATGAGAAGACAAGGGGGTTTTAAATAAATCCTCTATTACTTGGTATTCTACACAAGAAGCAATTTACTAGGGATGAAGAAGATCATGATCCATATGAGCACATTGCATGCTTCAAAGATATATGTGGCACTTTTCAATTGATGGGATATACTGCTAATGAGGTAAGGGTTAAACTTTTTAGTCAGACTTTGACTAGTACATCTCTCTCATGGTATAGATCTTTACCCCAGAAGCCACTACTACTTGGGATAATTTAGACTGTGAGTTTCTAGCAAAATATTACCCATTATCAAAATCTTTTGGAATCAGGCGTGTTATAATGACTTGGAGGAACCGTCCTAATGAAGGATTAGTAAGAGCTTATATCAGATTTAAAGATTTACTAAATCTATGTCCTCATCATGATTTGCCTGAATGGTATTTATTGCATATCTTTTATGGCGGTTTAATTGAACCTAATAAAATTGAACTAGACTCTTTCGCGGAGGGAGCCTTTATGAATCTTCCTATAACTAAAGCTTGGGCTTTACTTAATAGAATTCCTGATCATAGAGTTTCATGGAATTTTGGTCTAGGAAGCGAAGGAGGCATAGAAATAGATCATGATTGTATTCATGACTATAATAAAAAGGGCCATGTTAAAGAATTATCTAAGGAACTTTATTTGGATTCAGATCTTGTGTTGCAAGTTGTTAAAGCTTTTACAGAATACATCAAAGCTCCAAAAGATGGTTTGGCCAAGTATGATCCGCCACCTGAACCTGAGAAGAAAAGAGAAGTTAAAGCAACACTGGCCTCCCTAGAACCAACATATGAGATGCCTTTCCCTAACACTGCACAGAAGCATATTTTTGAATATGAACAGGTCAAAGCAGTACAGGAGAAGAAGGAAGAGGAAAGTATGCCAGAAGTCGTGGAACATCTAGAACAAACCAAAGATGAAGAGGTAACCAAGGAAGCAATTATGGCTATGTATGCACATTGTAACATAGTTGAACTTGATAAAGAGACTTCCGTATTGGTTTAAGGTAAAACAAAGGTAAAAGATGTGGGTAAGCCTAGCCTTCCCTGCATATTTAAGGAAACCTTGTATTATGGTTTATGCGATCTTGGCACTGAAGTTAATGTTATATCTTATGATTTCTATCTAGAAATAAAAGAAGAAATAGAACCCGCTACAATTGAAAATACTGATATGACAATCATGTTAGGCAATAAAACTCTTAGAATTCCAATGGGTGTAGTTGAAGATGCAACTGTCACAATTGGCAATAAAAAAATTCCTATCGATTTTGTAGTTGTTGATATGCCAGCTGACACTCTTTGCCCAATTATATTTGGAAGGAACTTTTTGAGTGATGTAGGTGCCAAAGTTGATTTCAGAAAGGAGATTGTGCTCTTAAGCTTGGGGAAGCGGAAAAAGAATTCCACTTTTCCAAATTTAAAGACATACCTCCACAAATACAGGAAGAAGAGAAAGATAAAACTATTGAGGAAATGGAAGCTCTCTTCTTTAGTGATAAAAAAGATGAAACAAATGAAGACTTAAATTATGAAGAAATAGTTATGGAGGACAAGTACCTAGAAGAACTAGAAGATGAATTCGATTCACTTCCCATTATAGGGCCTCCAACTAATGAGGCTTTTGAAGAGCCAAAAAAGAGAGGGGACGAGGAGTTACCACCCCCAGAATTGAAGACTCTACTAGATAATCTTAAATACAGATTTTTAGATGATACAAATAAATTTTCTGTTATTATTAGTGCTAAACTTTCAGGAGAATAAGAAGAACTCATGAAAAATACTTAAAGAGCATCACAAGGCCTTTGGGTACTCAATGGATGATTTGGAGGGCATTATTCTCATGATAACCGTCCATCGAATATTCATGGAAGAAGGTGCTAAACCAGTTGCGGAATTTAATAGAAGACTGAAGCCCGAAATGAAGGAAGTGGTAAGAAAAGAAATTGTATGCCTACTGGACGCAGGTATAATCTATCCTATTAAAGAAAGTGAATGGGTAAGTCCTGTTCATTGTGTCCCTAAGAAGGGCAGTTTTGCTGTTGTTCCTAATGAAAACAATGAATTGGTACCTACTAGAACTATTGTTGGGCATAGGATGTGCATAGACTTCGGAAAATTGAATAAAGAAACTAGAAAAGATCACTACCCTTTACCGTTCATAGATCAAACATTAGAGAGGTTGGCGAACCACACTCATTTTTGCTACTTGGACGGATACTATGGTTTTTCTCAAATAGTTGTTCATCCTGATGACCAACTTAAAACAACTTTTATCATCCCTTATGGTTTACATGCTTACCGATGTATGCCTTTTGGTTTATGTAATGCTCCAGCTACTTTTCAAAGATGCATGACTGCTATTTTTCCAGATTTTATAGAACTGATAATGGAAGTATTTATGGATGACTTTTTTGTCTATGGAACTTCATTTACTAGTTGCTTGGATAATCTCAAAAAAGTTTTGTAGCGTTGCAAAGAAACCAATCTTGTTCTAAACTGAGAGAAGTGCCATTTTATGGTCAAAGAAGGTATAGTCCTTGGACATAAGGTATCATGTAAGGGAATTGAAGTGGATAGAGCTAAGGTTGAGGCCATAGAAAGAATGCCACAACCTAGGGATATTAAATGTATAAGAAGTTTCCTTGGTCATGTTGTTTTTTATAGAAGGTTCATTAGAAATTTCTCTGGAATATCTAAACCTTTGACTAACCTACTGCAAAAGGGAATAAGATTTAATTTTGATGATAAATGTCTTATAGCCTTTGATAAACTTAAAAATACTTTATCCCGTGCTCCTATCATTAAACCACCTATCTGGGATATGACTTTTGACTTAATATGCAAAGCTAGTGATGATGTTGTAGGAGTAACTCTGGGATAACACATAGATCGCAGATCTAATATTATACATCATGCTAGTAGAACTCTTAATAGTGCTCAAAAGAATCATCCTAAGGAAGAAAGGGAACTTTTTGCTATATTCTTCTCTTGTGATAAATTTCGTTCTTATATAGTTGATGCAAAAGTAAGATTTCATATGTACCATGATGGTTTAAAAGAACTCCTTGAGAGGAAAAACCATAAGCCAAGACTAATCCGTTGGATTTTTTTACTTCAAGAATTTGAGTTGCAGATTATGGAGAGGCAAGAAATAAAGATGTTGGATGCAGTGTCCATATTTGCCCAGTAATACACTAATCTTATTGAGAGGAACTTTAGTCCCGGTGATTTTCACTTACGATAATTATTCAATGAACTAAGGTCAATTCCTCCAAAAGAGAAAAATTCTTTGTTGTTGGAGGAGCTTGTCATCCCCGAATAAGTAAATGGTAAGTTCAAGGTAGTGTTCTTACTAAAATAAGTGATTTGTTTTCACAGATTTTACTTCTGAATTTTTTGCCTTTGAATTCCTCATGTTTTTCTAAAGTTTCTGGAGGTTTTTACCAACTATACAGGCACAACTATGCGATAGAAGAAAAATCTCTCGCCGTATAGTTGGTCGTTAAACCCTCTGTATCTTCTTTGTGAAATTATTTTTGATGTCTGGACCTATACGGACACAACTATACGACTGGAAATAAAAATCTGGCCGTATAGTTGGTCGTTGAACTCTCAGACACTTTCGATTTTTGATGACTGTATCTATACGGTCGCAACTATACGACCGGAGATGATATTACGGCCATATAGTTGGTCGTTAAACTCTCAAATACTTTCATTTTTTATGTCTGTGTCTATATGGTCACAACTATACGATCGAAGATGATATTCTGGCCATATAGTTGCTCGTTAAACTCTCAGACATCTTTGTTTACTTTTTTGTTTTTCCCCGAAAAAAATATTGTCGGTTCTGAGTCGTAACTTAACCTACATGGACTCGAGATATTTGGAAATATCTGCCCAGAACCAACTATACGGCCGGAGCTATACGAGTCGCGCTCGTATAGTTGGTCGTTATGCGGTAGGACTCCTCCAAATCCGTGATTTCTTTCCCTGTTTTGTTAAGATTCTTTTCTTGGGCGAGAATTTGGTGTTTCTCACGAGTTGTATCGACCTCTGACCCTCCTTATATACTGCCATTGTCTCTCTCTAATCATAATCTCCAGAAACCAATCTACCTCTTATTCGCACGTGAGGATTCACAACTAAGGGACAGAAGCCAAGAAGAAAGGTTCCTATGGAGATCGGGAGCAATAGCAAGCAAGGGAAGAAGATCAAGATCGTCCCGATGGAGTTCCTCAACACCGACGATGCACGCCAGAAGAGGGAGTTGAAGGCCCTTGATGTCTACGCACTTCTATTCTTGTAGACAATTGTTGGGCCTCCAAGTGCAGAAGTTTGTAGAACAGCAGCAAGTTTTCCCTTAAGTGGTCAAAGGTATCCCCTCTCAAGCAACCCTGCAATCAAGATACAAGAAGTCTCTTGTGTCCCCAACACACCCAATATACTTGTCAGGTGTATAGGTGCACTAGTTCGGCAAAGAGATAGTGAAATACAAGTGGTATGGATATAAGACAATGGTGCCAGAAAATAGCTTGATGGCGTGGAAAAGACTAAAGGCAAACTGAAATAAAGATGGAAGCAAGCAAACATGTAACATATCTAATTGCAAATGGTGTTTCAATGCTTAGAAACAAGGCCTAGGGATCATACTTTCACTAGTGAACACTCTCATATAAATATATTCTCTTTATGATACTACTCTTAACTACTCTCCGGTTGAACACTCTAATCGATGGTAGGGCTATAACATCACATCTCAAAGTTCATCTTTCCCATCTAGAAAACCCCACACTGTCACCTTGAGCACTAGATGGTTCCAACAAACACCACAATTTCATAAAGACATCCAACTCCAAATATAACTCATAACAAGTATTTGTAATCTCTAGCCTAAGTGCCACCATGGTGTGCACACTGTCAACTTCACACACATGGGGAGAGCAGAGATCTATTAAAGCACTTGAGTAGCAAGGTAGATCTATAGATTACAAGCTCATGATCTCAATAATATCATGCATAAAGAGAGAGATGAACACATAGCTACCGGTAGAACCCTTAGCCTCGAGAGAGATCTACTCCCTCCTCATCATGGGAATCAACAACAGTGATGGAGATGGTGGTGGAGATCGATGGAGATGGCTCCGGGGGCACTTCCCCATCCCAGCAGGGTGCCGGAACAGAGGCTTTCTGTCCCCCGAATCTCCCCTTCGGTGGTGGCGGCGCTGCGGAACTTTTCATGGATTTCTAATTGACCATCTAGGGTTTTTGCCTCGGGAGGAATATATAAGTGAAGGAGGCAAGGTCGGTGGCCAGCCAGGGGGCCCACACCATGCCCTGGCGTGGCTAAGGGGGACCCGCGCCTAGGGGTGGTGTGGCCACTCTGTGGCCCCTCTCCGGCTCTCCTTCTGGCTCCGTGAGTCTTCCGGGAAAATAATAACTTTGGCTTTTGTCCCATTCAATTCCAAGAATATTCATTTTCTGACTTCCTGGAACCAAAAACAGCAGAAAACAGGCAGCTGGCACTGTGGCTCTTGTTAATAGGTTAGTCCAAGAAATCATATGAAAAGTACTCCAGAGTGTGGAGAAAACACAAGAAAGTAGATAAAACCAAGCATGGAACATCAAAAATTATAGATACATTTGCAATGTATCAACATCCCCAAGCTTAACTCCTGCTCGTCCTCGAGTAAGTGATAAAAAGAAAGAATAATTTCTGAGGTGACATGCACCATCATAAACTTGATCAAAGTATTTGTAAAACATTCAAAGCTGGGATCATAGTACTTCAATCATAACATGAAAGACAAAGTTCTAGCAATAAGACAAAGAAACTATGATGCAACATGAAAAGGCACAAACAAAAGATTCATGAATAACAATGCTTTGCAAGACGTTTGTTTGTTTCACATAAAGAAAACATAGCATAATAGTATTCAGCTTGTCCCTTATAGAGTAGCAAATATAAATGCATTGGACACCTTCAAAGTTCATAAGGGTGACTGGATACAAATAGTTTAAAACAAGCAATATCAAGTTATGCATCAATCAACTAGTCTTGGGACAATGCACATAGAACTAAGAATGGCCACTATGCTCTCAAAGTAGATGCATAAAGGTAGAAGGTGGAGACTCAATATATAAGTGGAAGAAAGGCCTTCATAAAAGGAAGCAGAGATTCAAGTTTCATAAAGAGCTTCCAAAAATTATGGTACTTATAGCTTTCAGCTCTCATTGCCCTTATCATAAGCATCTTGAAGTGATTAAGGTTAAAGTGAACAAACTATGGTGTACATGCTTGACGAAGTATAAGTTGGAAATCTCATGTCCCTTGAATACGAGGGCCGCTCCTCATGCTACTCAAGTTTAGTCACCGGTAAGTTCTTGTCATCGTAAGTACATGTGTATCATAGAGAACCGCCAACGGGGTACCCCTTGCCCGATGATACGGAAGAATCCCCATATCAAAATGACAAGGCAAGCACACAACGAGCATCTCAACAATCTTCTTATTTACCATGGGAATATGGTGCTTTTTTATCTCTTTCCTCTTTTCATAATCTTTTTTTTCTTTTTCTCATTTTTTTCTCAATATAGGACTCTTTTTTTATAAGAAGAATGCTTCATAGACAGCTCATTATGGTTACGCTGCAGGTTTCCACCATGTCAGCATGGATTGAACCAGGACATGCTTTCTCTAACACACATACATAACTCCATGGACTTACAAGCTCCCCTTTCATTTCACACCGACGACATCCATAGACAAAAGAGCATGATATCAACTAGGTATAAAGTACAAGTGCAATGTTGAAAGCGTTCCCCATGACAACATGGTTCTGCTAATCCCCAACATATAAGTGCAAGCATATACAACATAGACGACACAATGGTTCAAGTTTATTAAGGGCAAGAAAAGTAAAGTGTGCCATCAAGTTTATGAGAGCTTTAATCACTAATTTTCACATAACAAGTTTAATTCGGAAGGTAAACAAAAACATGAATATACTTGGAATAGCGTATGCTAGTAGGTAGGTATGGTGGACTCTTTGGAATAACTTGGTTTAGGGAATTCGATGCATGATTGGAACTCATACTTGGTTGTGGAGGCTAGCAAAAGACTGGGAGCGACAAACTAAGAGAGCAATAATGGCCATAAACATGCAAAGCGACTAAACATCATTAATTAAAGCATAAAGTGATATTAAAAGTCGAAAACTAAAGGATCATAGAGGCTATGGTGACTTGGTATAGTCTTAACATGGTGTGAGCATGCGCCAAGTCAACCCAAATAAAGCATCAAAGGAGAATACCACAATACTATGCTTTAATATGCTAAAACAACACATGATCCTTCCAAGGCACATTAAGCAATCTTAATTGTTTATAACAAGTCATGCTACAGCAAAGAATACTAAGCATAAAGCCAAAACAATATCAAGCATGGCATGACAAAGCATAAACCATAGTAAAAAACAAGCTCTCTTTACCACTTAAGCATGAACTTTCCTACTCTTTTCCAATCCAAACCAAACTATTTGAAAACCAATGCATGAAAGAGGGGGTCCAACCAATTTATTCAGAAAACTAAGCAAACCAAGCAAACGAAAACCAAAACAAAAAACAAAGACGCTCCAAGAACAACACAACTGTGCATGAAACAATAAAAATAAAGTGTTTGGAAGAAACCTGGGATTTTTATTGATGAAGATGGGGATGCCTTGGGCATCCCCAAGCTTTGATGCTTGTACTTCTTTAATATTTCTTGAGGTGACACGGGGTGACATCCCCAAGCTTGAGCTTTAGTCTATCCTTCATCTCATTACTCATTCCTTCCATACACCTGAAATTTTTCCTTCATACAAAACTTCACACAATCTTTATTAGCAACATTAGTGCACTCAAGATAATAAGTCTTCAGGTTCAGTTCTAACACCAATAACTTCCGTTAAAACACAAGCTACTTTAGCTCTTCCCTCAAAAAGCTCAATTCCCAAAAGAACTCAAAAAGGAACCAACAAGAAGCAAATGCAGAAAATGGCAGAAATCTGTCAAAACAGACCAGCAGGTAAAGACGAATTTTTTCGAAGACCTTCTATTGCTCAAATCAAAAAGTGTTGATCTAACGAAAGTTAGATAACAACCTGGGGCAGAAGCACAAAAATTCATTCCTCAAAAGAACGTACAGAGATTTTACATGAATGTTTACGGTGAAGCACAGAAATCTGTTTCGGGACAACAACTTTCCCAATCATTACTTCTCTCTCATTAGAGGTTACTCTTGGCACAAAAAGCAAATAAAAAGGATAAAGAGCGGTTATTACAAATGTAATAACTTCTAAGACTCATCTAAAACTTTTGGGTTATCTCCTAGTAAGTACTTTTCTTTAACGCCTTTAAGTTAGGCATGATAGTTTGAGAAGATGCTCACATAAGAAATATAAATTGAAGTAAAAGAGAGCATCAAGAAGCAAATTCAAAACACATTTAAGTCTAACCCACTTCCTATGCATAGGAATCTTGTAAAGAAACAAGTCATGAAAGCACAAAGCAATAAGCATAGTAAAGCAAAACAGGTGCAACTTCAAGACTTTCAACATAAAGAGGGGAAACTTAATATTATTGAGATACATAAGACCATGTTTCCCTCTCTCATAATAACTTTCAGTAGCATCATGAATAAAATTAACAATATAATTATCACATAAAACATTCTTATCATGAGCCACATGTATAAAAGAATTAATACTCCCCACATAAACATAGTCATTCTTATTAATTATAGTGGGAGCAAATTCAACAAAATAGCTATCATTATTATCCTCATCACCATAATCATCAAATATAGGAGGCATATTGTAATCATAATTAATTTTCTCCTCAATAGTAGGTGGACTTAAAATATCATACTCATCATTGTAATCATCATATATTGGAGGCATAGTATCATCAAAGTAAATTTTCTCCTCCGTTCTTGGGGGATTAAAAATATCATGCTCATCAAAACCAGCTTCCCCAAGCTTAGACTTTTCCATAGCATTAGCAATAATAGTGTTCAAAGAATTCATACTAATAACATTGCTATTAGCATGCAAATAAAATTCCATAGGTTTTTTAATTTTCTCTTCAAACACTTCATGTCCTAACTCAAGATAAATACTATAAAGCTCTCTAATTTTGTTGTTGTTTTCCATTAATCCTAACTAGTGAAAATAAAAACAAGAAACAAAAACACAAAATTGCAGAATCTAAAGGAAATAACTTCGAGCACTCACACCGGAGGATGTGAGTACCTTTTGCCTTACTTCCCCGGCAACGGCGCTAGAAAATAGGCGTTTGCCGTGGGAGGTTCTTCTTATTTAATCCTCCAGTGTGAATACCTTTTTACCTTACCTCCCCGGCAATGGCTCCAGAAAATAGCTTGATGTCTACGCACTTCTATTCTTGTAGACACTTGTTGGGCCTCCAAGTGCAGAGGATTGTAGAACAACAGCAAGTTTTCCCTTAAGTGGATTACCCAAGGTTTATCGAACTCAGGGGGAAGTGGTCAAAGGTATCCCCTCTCAAGCAACCCTGCAATCAAGATACAAGAAGTCTCTTGTGTCCCCAACACACCCAATACACTTATCAGGTGTATAGGTGCACTACTTCGGCGAAGAGATAGTGAAATACAAGTGGTATGGATATAAGACAATGGTGCCAGAAAATAGCTTGATGGCGTGGAAAAGACTAAAGGCAAACTGAAATAAAGATGGAAGCAAGCAAACATGTAACATATCTAATTGCAAACGGTGTTTCAATGCTTAGAGCCTAGGGATCATACTTTCACTAGTGAACACTCTCATATAAATATATTCTCTTTATGATACTACTCTTAACTACTCTCCGATTGAACACTCTAATTGATGGTAGGGCTATAACAGCACACCTCAAAGTTCATCTTTCCCATCTAGAAAACCCCACACTATCACCTTGAGCACTAGATGGTTCCAACAAACACCACAATTTCATAAAGACATCTAACTCCAAATATAACTCATAACAAGTATTTGTAATCTCTAGCCTAAGTGCCACGATGGTGTGCGCACTGTCAACTTCACACACATGGGGAGAGCAGAGATCTATTAAAGCACTTGAGTAGCAAGGTAGATCTATAGATTACAAGCTCATGATCTCAATAAGATCATGCATAAAGAGAGAGATGAACACATAGCTACCTATAGAACCCTTAGCCTCGAGGGAGATCTACTCCCTCCTCATCATGGGAATTAGCAACGGTGATGTAGATGGTGGTGGAGATCGGTGGAGATGGCTCCGGGGGCACTTCCCCGTCTCGACAGGGTGCCGGAACAAAGAATTTCTGTCCCCCGAATCTCCCCTTCGGTGGTGGCGGCGCTGCGGAACTTTTCGTGGATTTCTGATTGACCATCTAGGGTTTTTGCCTCGGGAGGAATATATAGGCGAAGGAGGCAAGGTCGGTGGCCAGCCAAGGGGCCCACGCCATGCCCTAGCGTGGCCAAGGGGGACCCGCGCCTAGGGGTGGTGTCGCCACCCTGTGGCCCCTCTCCGACTCTCCTTCTGGCTCCATGAGTTTTCTGGGAAAATAATAAGTGTGGCTTTTGTCCCGTCCAATTCCAAGAATATTCATTTTCTGACTTCCTGGAACCAAAAACAGCAGAAAACAGGCAACTGGCACTATGGCTCTTGTTAATAGGTTAGTCCAAGAAATCATATGAAAAGTACTCCAAAGTGTGGACAAAACACAAGAAAGTAGATAAAACCAAGCATGGAACATCAAAAATTATAGATACATTTGCAATGTATCAGCCCTCGAGCTGAAGATTGAAGAGATGGACAAGGAGACACCGGGGACACCCAAACATCTTCAGTTGCTGTGACTTTAGCTTGATAAAATCGATGAAGATATCAAGCAAACAACCGAGACAGGGTTTTCTATGAGTCTTGAGGCGCTACAAACCCTTCAAGATAACAATGAGTTCATTAAAGAACAAGTGAAAGTGCTGGAGAGGAATAATCTTTTCTACAAGCTGCGTGTTAAAGAATTAGAAGCTGTCAATCAATCCCTGCGTCTCGGGCTGGCCCATGGGAAGAAGATACCGCGTGCCATGGCGCCACAATGATCTACAATAATCACGGTATCAAATAATCGCAAGGGATTATTTGATCCCGCCTGGCTTGAATCCAAGCTTGGGGAGATCTTTAAGACCTTGTAATCTAACTTATAAGTTTTACATTACTATTTTAGTTTTGCATTAGTTCAAACTAGAAATAAAGTTTGCATCATTAGAATTCCCTTTAGGAGTAGTCGATCCCTTTTATGAAATTCCGAGTTTATTATCATATATGGAGCAATATTGAGTTTGTGTTTGTTCTATTGGATATATGAATGGCTTGAGTATAATTTTACTTGCACTTGATGATAGCAATAGGAATCTTCCACACCATTAGTATTAATGGAACATACAAAGATAATTTGGTCAATATGTTATAAGTACATGGTTTGATTTACAAAGAAAGAAAAAATATCTAATCAGTTAAGTTGAAAAAGAAACCTTGAACAAAGGAGAATTAAAAGTGTGATGACCCACAAG
Source organism: Avena insularis (assembly GCA_023614405.1). Classification (NCBI taxonomy): domain Eukaryota; kingdom Viridiplantae; phylum Streptophyta; class Magnoliopsida; order Poales; family Poaceae; genus Avena; species Avena insularis. The sequence goes on from CM042686.1 coordinate 564,997,923, forward strand.
TATAGGGGGTGTATCGCAGTATTTTCGAGGGAAGTGAAACCCAATTTATTGATTCGACACAAGGGGAGCCAAAGAATATTTATAAGCCTTAACAACTGAGTTGTCAATTCAGCTGCACCTAGAAACAATCTTGCTCACAACAGTTTATCAGTAGCAACAGTTTTGTAGTAGCAATAGTAAAGTAATAGCGAGTAAAAGTAAAACAAGAGTAACAATTGCGATGAAAAAGAGGATTAAAGCGCGGTAGGCATAGGTATGAATGGATGGGCGTTGCATGGACAAGACAATTCACATGGCAATCAAAACATAGGGCATTTGCAGATAAATAAGATAAAGCATCCAAGTACTAAATAATCCTAGGCATGTGTTCCATATATAGTCATACGTGCTCGCAATGAGAACTTGCACAACATCTTTTGTCCTGCCAGCTCGTTTGCAGTGGGGCCTCAAGGGAACTACTGGCAATTAAGGTGCTCCTTTTAATAGAGCACCGGAGCAAAGCATTAACACTCCGTGAACACATGTGATCCTCACATCAAAGCCATTCCCTCCGATTATCCCAATTGCTATCACTTCGGGGCCTTTGGTTTCGCACAACAATATGTGTATACAACCTGGAGGTAAGACCATAAACAATACTATCATAATGAATCAATAACATGTTCAGATCTGAAATCATGGCACTCGGGCCCTAGTGACAAGCATTAAGCATAACAAGTTGCAACAAAGTCAAAAAGCACTAATAATAGATACTAGGCACCATGCCCTAACAATCTGATGCCATTACATAAACGATCTCATCCAATCCCTACCATCCCCATAGCCTACAACGGGGGATTACTCACTCATAGATGGGGGAAACATGGATGGTCGATGGAGAAGCGATGGTGATGATGATGGCGATGATCTCCTCCAATTCCCCGTCCCGGCAGGGTGCCAGAACAGAGTTTCTGGTTCCGAATCACGGAATCTGGTGGTGGCGGCACAGCGAAACTCTTTTTGGAAAAATGTCGAACCCCCCTTTGTTTTTAGGTCAAGAGGCAACTTATAGGCGAAGAGGGAGGCCGAGGGGGCAGCCGAGGCGGCGACACCACCCCTAGGCGCGGCCTGGCCCGCGCGGCCAGGTGGTGTGGGCCCCTCATGGCCCTACTCCGTCTCGTCTTCTGGCTCTGTGAGTCTTCTAGTGAAATAGGATTTTTGGCATATTTGCCAGGATTTTTCCTGATAGTTGATTTTCTGCACAAAAACTAGACACCGAGGTAATTCTGCTGAAAACAGCGTCAGTCCGTGTTAGTTGCATCCAATTCACACAAGTTTAGAGGAAAAACAATAGCAAAAGTGTTCGGGAAAGTAGATACGTTTTGGACGTATCAACTCCCCCCAAGCTTAGCTTATTGATTGTCCTCAAGCAATTCAGTTGAAAATTGAGTGCGATAAAAGAAACTTTCACGAACACATTTGCTTCATAAGATGTATATATTCTCATCATATGGTCCACTACTCAGGCAATTCATAATAAAGAGTATGCAACTAAGTTTACTTAATATTCATTGCAAGTTATGAAGAGATTCCAACTCAAAAATAGTAAGTAGCATGAAACATAAACATAAGCAACATTGCAATGCTCATAAAAAAAGGTATGATAGAGTGGTATCTCGCTTGCCTTTGATTGTAGAGCAAACATAAATGCCAAGGCACCTCTGAAGTTCAGGTGAAGACTAGAAGTAAAGATATCAAAGATACAAGCATCAAAGTCATAACACAATTAATCAAGTTTTGAGACAAGCACATTACACTAAGAATGACAACTATCCTCTCAAGAAAGTGCTCATAGAATGTGTGGAGACTCAACAAGGAAATGAAAAGGTTTTGAAAAGTTTGAAAGGCTTCCAAATGCTAAAAGTATGGTACTCGTTAGCTTTGAGCTCTCATTGCCCCTATCATAAGCATCTTTAAATGGTTAAGGTGAAAGTGAGGTCCAATCTGAGTTATATGCTTGACAGACTATAAACTAGAAATCTCATGTCCCATGAGTACGAGGGACGCTCCTCATACTACTCAACTTTAGTTACCGGTAAGTTCTTGTCATAGTAAATACATGCGTATCATAGAGAACCGCCAACTAGGTACCCCTTGCCCGATGATACGGAAGAATCCCCATATCAAAATGACAAGGCAAGCAGACAACGAGTATCTCGGCATTCTCCTTATTTACCATGGGAAAATGGTGCTTTTTTCTCTCTTTCCTCTTTTCTCAGATCTCTTTTTTTTTTCTCAGTGGCTATCTCTCTTTTTTTATAAGAAGAATGCTTCATAGATACTCATTATGGTTACGCTGCAGGTTTCCACCATGATTAGGCATGGATTAGACCGGCGGCCCAGGCGTTTCTCTAACACACATACATAACTCCATGGACTTACAAGCTCCCCTTTTATTTCACACCGACGACATCCATAAACAAAAGAGCATGATATCAACTGGGTATATATTTACAAGTGTTGAAAGTGTTCCCCGTGACAACACGGTTCTGCTAATCCCCAGCCTATAATTTGCAAGCATATAACTTTCATGGACAGTCACAATGGTTCAGGTTTATTAAGTGCAAGAAATAAAGTGTGCCATCAAGTTCGTGAGAGCTTTACTAACTAATTTTCTCATAACAAGCAAACATTTTCTTCGAAAGAAAACAAGGCATATTGAATATGCACGGAGCAGCAAATGATGCTAATAGGTAGGTATGATGGACACTTTTGCCAATATTGATTTTAGGGAATTGGAAACACGAGTAGATCTCATACTCAGTGTAAGTGAAGGCTAGCAATAGTAAGGGAGCAACAAACGAGAGAGCAATAACTGTCATAATCATGCTTGCAACAAAACAGGACTAATCATGGCATGAAAGTGATTCAAGACCCCTGAGGCAAAATAATTCATCGAGGCTTAACTGATTATTGTTTAAGTCATATGCATGCATTAGCATGTGCCAAGTCGATTCAAGAGAAACATTCAGAGGAGGATACCACAATGTCATACCAAGTTATGAATGGAGCAATGCAAGCAAACATTCATATGACATGCTACAAACTATTGGCAAGCTGGAGCTAATCATAAGAAATCAAGAACTACTAAGCATCCATAAATAACATCCACCCTACATGAACAGACTAAGCATGCCCACAATGATGAGTATATGTACAAAAATGAAAACAAATAGAGTTTGTTACCAGCCTCTTACCACACCTCAAGTTGTCATTAATCCTCATTATTGTCCTTCACTTGTGTGGCTTGAATAATAACATGAAACCAAATTCCACTGAGGACTGTTGAACCCTGCAACAAACTCCATAAAACCAAAGAAGAACAACAAATATTTTTGGTGTTTTTGATTTTCAAAGGCAAAAACAAAAAAGGAAAAACAAGCAAAGAAAAACCTTTTTGGGTTTTTCGAATAATTAAGACAAAGCCAAAAGGAAAAAGTAAACCAAGGCAAAAAGAAGAAGAAGCAAACAAAGAGAAACAACATAAATATTTTTGGTATTTTTGTGTTTTAGAAAGCAAAAGTAAAGAAAGAACGAAAACTAAAAAGAGAGAACGAAGCATGGATATACAAAGTACCCACTAAACATGATATGGAGATGAGTGTGATGTCAGTGTACCTCCCACCAAGCTTAGGCTTTTGGCCTAAGTGGGTATCAACCCCAACGCGGGTAAGGGTTCTAAGCAGGCGGGTCATTATAAGAATGATCGTGGTTAGGCCCTTGGGAAGAAGAAGAAGCTCCCCAATCATAGATAGGCTACTGATATGAAGACTCCCCCTCATTTGAGGGCTGGACCGAATCATCTCTAACCTCACTTCTAGTATCCTACTCATGTTGGGAGAGCTCTCCCAGGTACGTATCAAGCTCCTTCTCAGTGAGTGACCATCCTACCCTGGTATCAAGGTTAAACAAAATAGGTGCAGGCAAAGAAACAAATCGCTCAGACTTACTCCTTCTCCAACCAGCCTTGAGAAGGTTATTTCATAAGACAAATCACTCAAATTAGCCCAAGAAGAAACAAATGTATGTTGTATCATGGAATTAAGGTCAAGCCTTTCTATAGGAAATTGTAGATCTAGATGATGAGGCACTACACCATGCAAAGCTAATAAACGAGAGGCGATGAGGCCTCCACAAATTCCACCTTTCTCGCGGTTAGCAGCAAGACGAAAAGCTATCAAGGCACCCAAGTTATAAGTCCTATCTCATTTTAAAGCAGCTGAGATGAATGCTAGATCATACGAGGATAACTTATTAGCAGTTTTCCTAGCGAGAACACATTTGGCAATAAAGTAAGCAAAGTAGCGAATAGATGGGAGATGAATGTTACGGACTTTCTCGCCCTCCTTCGAGAAGCTGCTCCCTTGGCAAATCTCCGCATACAAGTCCATGAGTGGTGCAGGTCGCTCTTTAACCCTTCCACACAATCCCCACTGAGGTACCTTAATAGCTGCACAAAAGTCATCAAGAGGAAGGTCGACGACTATATTGTAAATTTTGTAGTGAACCATGGGGTTAGGCAAAGAGCAACTAAATCGAAAGTCCTGCACTACAGACATAGTTAGTTTCACAAATTGACAAGGTTCATCCTCCACAAAATGCTCCCATCCTGCATTAGCAACTAAAGTATGGAAGTCCTGGGAAATTCCTGCAGCCCTCATGAATTCGGAGCATGGATAGATGGAAGGAAAAACTTCCTCCTCTCGGTGAACCTTCATAACCTTAGGCACCCTCAGTTCATGTTGGTTGAGTTGATGTTCATTCATCTTCTATTTTGAAATTTAAACATCCATTACACAAGTGATTGCAAAGTGAATACATAATGAAGGGCACTACTCATAGGGACTTGTAAGAGGCCTAAACATGCATCAAAATAATATCTCTAAGCATTGAACAAGCTTACAAGCTCTCATAACCTGTCACCTACAGCAGCAAAATACTCAAAATATAAACCACTAATCACAAATCTACTTAGACAAGCGGAGGAGTCACATACCGGAGAACAAATGCTCCAAATTTCAGCAGCAAAGATGGGCTGAGCAAGGAGATCGAAAAATCATGGGCGAGAACAGCAAGAACATGATTTCGAGCAAAGAACTGGTGTTTTTTCGGGAGAGAGAAGGAAGTGGCAAGTGAGAGAGTGAGTGGAGGGCCAGAGGTGGCCCGCACCATGGCCAGGCGCGCCCCTGGGCTGGCCGCGCCACCAGGTGGTGTGCCTGCCTGGTGGGGCCCCCTGGTACTCTCCAGGAACTTCTCTGCCCCTTTTTTCACGTAAAAATTTAATATGAATTTTCTAGAATTTTTCGAGATACTTTATTTTTGAGCAATTTTCAGGTATAGATGAATGATTTTCTAATAGAAAGATGTTTTTGGAATGATGCAATGAAAAAACAAAACTAAAACTTCAGAAGTTCTAAGACACTCTAACATGCAAGCAACTAACAACAGAAAAGTAAACTAAACGAAAGCAAAAACTAAAATGGATAGAATAAAAGTAAGCAAAGATAATCATGGTGAAAACATTGTTTTGTTCATTGAAATCCTTTTGTTAACAAGGTTGATTAGGTCTTGTTACCAAAACAATTTTATATGACACAAAACTTTGTATTCCACTAATGATTATGTTACCTCAACCTTGATAGCAATGGTCCCAATCATAATAATTTCATATTTTTCTCTTGGTATGGGACAATATATTTCTCCAACTTGAATGCCCTCAACATGTTCAATTGAATTTAAACCATAAGTCCTATCAATCTTCTTAGGGAAATAGACAGTATGCTCTTTATCATTAACATTAAAAGTCAGCTTTCCTTGATTACAATTAATAACAACTCCTGCAGTATTAAGAAAATGTCTCCCAAGAATAATAGACATATTATCATCTTCATGCATTTCAAGCACAACAAAATCAGTTAATATCAAGCAATTATGAGCCACTTGAACAGGGACATCCTCACATATACCAACAGGAATAGTAGTAGATTTATCAGCCATTTGCAAAGATATGTCAATTGGTATTAGTTTTTCCAGTTGAAGTCTCTTGTAGAGAGAAAAAGGCATAACACTAAGTCCTGCTCCCAAATCACACAAAGCAGTTCTAACATAACTATTTTTAATAGAGCACAGGATAGTTGGTATCCCTAGGTCTCCAAGTTTCTTTGGAACCTTACCATTAAAGGAATAATTAGCAAGCAAAGTAGAAATTTCTTCATTAGGGATCTTCCTTTTATTCGAGACAATATCCTTCATATACATTGAATAAGGAGGCAATTTAATAGCATTAGTCAAAGGGATTTGCAAAAATAACGGTTTCATCCACTTACAAAACTTATTATAGTGTTCATCTTCCTTTGACTTGTGTTTCTTATCAGGGAAAGGCATATGTTTTTGGACCCAAGGCTCTCTTTCACTACCATGTTTCTTAGAAACAAAATCTTCTTTAGTGTATTTAGTATTCTTAGTGTGCTTTTCAAGTTCTTCTTCAACTTTTTCTTTATCAGGAGCATCATTTTCTTCATTACCACTTTCAGTTTCAGCATAAGAGACAGATATACTATTAGGATCTTTAGCAGGTTCAGAGGGTTCTACAATAGTTTTATGTTTCTTTTTTATTTTCTTAGGAGTAGTACCACTATTTTCAGCTTGTTGAGAATCCTGCTCAATTCTTTTAGGATGCCCCTTAGGATATAGAGGATCCTGGGTAGCAACACCACTTCTAGTTCTAATTTCATAAGCATGCTTTTCTTTAGCAGCATTAACTAGCAAGTCTTTTTGTACTTTTATAGGCTGATCAATTTGAGTTTGGACCATTTGAAAATGTTTAACAAGCATTTTAACATCATTAGAGGTTCTTTCCACAATATCATTCAACTCAACAATATCTCTAGTGTTTTCCATTAAATGATTTTGCACCCTTTTATTAAAATTATCTTGCTTAACAATAAAAACATCAAATTCTTCTAAGCATTGATCAGGAGGTTTAGAGTAAGGAATATCACCTTCATCAAAATGTTGGAGAGAGTGTACCTCAATAGTGGATGAGTGGGGGATTGGCTTATATAATTCTTCTATAGGAGGTAAATTCTTGACATCTGCAGCTTTAATTCCCTTCTCCTTAAGACATTTCTTAGCTTCCTTCATCACTTCATCATTTAGTTCAATAACTCCCCTCTTCTTTGATGTTGGTATAGGCGCAGGTATAGCTGGTTCAGGTATAATTGTCTCAGGTATAGTTGGTTTAGGAGGAGTCCAGTCTTCATAATTCTTGCTTATTTTAGCCATTAATTCCTCAGCTTCCTTGGGAGTCCTATTCCTGAAAACACAATCAGCACAACTATCCAGGTATGTCCTAGATTCTTCAGTTAGTCCATTATAAAATATATCAAGAAGCTCATTCTTAGGTAATGGACATCCAGCCTATGCATGAATCAAAGCATAAAACCTTGCCCATGATTCAGGCAATATCTCTTTTCCCCCTGTTTAAAATCAAAAAGTTCCTGCAAAATAGCATGTCTAGTACTAGGAAGAAAATATTTCTGCAGGAAAGTACTAATCAAGCAATCAGGGCTATCAATAGATCCAGGAGGTAAATTATTAAACCAAGTTTTAGCTTCTCCTTTCAGTGAAAAAGGGAAAATTTTAGCAACAAAGTAGGTGCACATTTTAATATCATCAAAAAACAGGCCACTCATGGTAGAAAGCTCAGTATATGTGCTACCACACTTTCATTCTTAGTCCCACAAAAAGGTTCTTTCTCAACAATAGCTATGTAAGATAGATCAAGAGAGAAATCATAATCCTTATCTTTAATGTTTATGGGAGATGCAACAAACTTAGCATTAGGAGACAATTTGGGTTTTATAGTACGCCTCTCAAGGAGACTCTTAATAGCACTCCTATCATGGGTGTTTTGACATTCTTTAATAAATTCATCGGTCATCTCAATATAACCGTCTTCAATATCATAATTTTCTCTAGACTCAGGTGAACTAACAGGTGCAGTAGTGTCTTCATTAGGAGTTTCAGTATTTCCAGCTATAGTTCTAGCAATCGTAGCATCTAGGAAAGGACCTAATGAACCACTCTTATCAAGCACAGTAGAAGCAGCATCATAAGTATCAGAAGTTTCAGATTCAGCAGTAGTAGCAGTGTGTGTAGCATGTGTATGTGGTGGTGTAAGGAGCTTACTCATAACATATGGTGAATCAAGAGCAACAGAGGTGTTTAGAACCATACCTCTCCTTGTAGTGGATGGTAAAATAGGAACCTTTCCATCACGAGACTTACCCATGATGGATGGATGGCAGCGAAAAATAGTGATTCCAAGTGAACTTGATAAATAAAGCTATGCTCCCCGGCAACAGTGCCAGAAAATAGTCTTGATGACCCACAAGTATAGGGGGTGTATCGCAGTATTTTCAAGGGAAGTGAAACCCAATTTATTGATTCGACACAAGGGGAGCCAAAGAATATTTATAAGCCTTAACAACTGAGTTGTCAATTCAGCTGCACCTGGAAACAATCTTGCTCACAATAGTTTATCAGTAGCAACAGTTTTGTAGTAGCAATAGTAAAGTAATAGCAGTAGTAAAAGTAAATACAGTAGTAACAATTGCAGTAAACAGTAGGATTAAAGCGCGGTAGGCATAGGGATGGGTGGATGGGCGTTGCATAGACAAGACAATTCACATGGCAATCATAACATAGGGCATTTGCAGATAAATAAGATAAAGCATCCAAGTACTAAATAATCCTAAGCATGTGTTCCATATATAGTCATACGTGCTCGCAATGAGAACTTGCACAGCATCGTTTGTCCTGCCAGCCCGTTTGCAGCGGGCCCTCAAGGGAACTACTGGCAATTAAGGTGCTCCTTTTAATAGAGAATCAAAGCAAAGCATTAACACTCCATGAACACATGTGATCCTCACATCAAAGCCATTCCCTCCGGTTATCCCGATTGCTATCACTTCAGGGCCTTTGGTTCTGGACAACAATATGTGTATACAACTTGCAGGTAAGACCATAAACAATACCATCATAATGAATCAATAACATGTTCAGATCTGAAATCATGGCACTCAGGCCCTAGTGACAAGCATTAAGCATAACAAGTTGCAACAAAGTCAAAAAGCACTAATAATAGATACTAGGCACCATGCCCTAACAACCTGACGCCATTACATGAACGATCTCATCCAATCCCTAGCATACCCATAGCCCACAGTGGGGATTACTCACTCATAGATGGGGGAAACATGGATGGTCGATGGAGAAGCGGCGGTGATGATGATGGCGATGATCTCCTCCAATTCCCCGTCCCGGCAGGGTGCCAGAACGTTGTTTCTGGTTCCGAATTGCGGAATCTGGTGGTGGCGGCACAGCGGAACTCTTTCTGGAAAAACACCAAACCCCCCTTGGTTTTTAGGTCAAGAGGCAACTTATAGGTGAAGAGGGAGGCCGAGGCGGCCACACTACCCCCAGGCGTGGTCTGGCCTGGCCCGCGCGGCCAGGTTGTGTGGGCCCCTTGTGGCCCTACTCCGTCTCGTCTTCTGGCTCCGTGAGTCTTCTGGTGAAATAGGATTTTTGGCATATTTTCCGGGATTTTTCCTGATAGTTGATTTTCTACACAAAAACTAGACACCAAGGTAATTCTGCTGAAAACAGCATCAGTCCATGTTAGTTGCATCCAATTCACACAAGTTTAGAGGAAAAACAATAGCAAAAGTGTTCGGGAACGTAGATACGTTTTGGATGTATCAAAGTGCTATCAAATTAGAGTGAGAACAAGACGAGGTAGAATATTCAAGCTACAAAGAGTGCTTCATATACAATTGGAATTTGCTAATTGAGATCGTTAAACTTTGAATTCCTACATGAAGTGTAATGTATGGCTAGCTCCTTTGCACATCACTTAAACAAAAGTGTGAGCATATACACAAAAGAAAAGAAAAGAAAGAAAAAAAGAGCGAATGTGCAAAGAGCAAATAGGCATACACCACTATATTGTAGTATGACAAAGAGACGCTTTGAGATTTTGAATCCCAAGTGAATATGTTAATGCTAAAACACTTGGGACTACCTCGCTAACTCATTCGGTTGAACTGAATACTTTTACATCATATTGAGAGCGATCTTTTGTGAACTGTTAAATGCTAAGGTGTGGAAGCTTGCTAATATTATTCGGATGGTTCGAGTAAGGTACTATTCATGAACTTATTCCTATGTATCATATATGATAAACACATGCTGCAACTGCCTCATTTATTTTATCGACTCAGCTTCATGAATATGAGGATCACATCCATTAAGCTAAAACTTGCTCGGGACGAGCAAGAGTCTCAGCTTGGGAAATTTGATGAGTGCATATTTGCATCATGTTTTATATTATTATTTTGCATTGTAGATGTAGGATCTTGGTATTTTACGGCGCTCATGTGCACATTTTATGCATGTTTTCACCAGGATCAGGACAGATGATGGATACAATGGACACAATTCTTGGAGCAGTTGTACTGAGGAGAAAAGGAGTCAAAAACAAGTAAATCGCTTATTTGAGAAATATCAATAATACCCGAAGAAAACCCGAAGCGATCAAGGCACACAAATGGTTTAACGACCAACTATATGACGGGAATAAATTTTCTAGCCATATAATTCCCGCCATATAGTTGGCACCGCCACCGCCTCCTCAAATAGTTTCACCCCTGCGCAACTAGATCAGAGAGACGACATACAAAACAACCAGAAATCATTGAAACCTCACCTCTGGAAGGCATCTGGAGGGGGAACTCGTCCACCGGGGATCTATCTTTGCCCTGCGCAGATCCGGGAGGCTAAGGCATCGATCTTCATCATCAACTGCTGCATCACCACCATCTCCATCCATCCCATCTACACCTTGTCTAGATCTTGTTGTAATTTCCATACTCGTTGTGGATTTATACAAGTACTATTCATCTATGATAGATTCCATTGTTATTGCCATGATGTTGATTGCCTCCATGTCTGAGTAGATCATTAGTTCTTGGGGAGATGGTGAAACCCTAGTATGAGATTGAAATAAGATAAAGTTTATTATGATATTCATCGTTGTGACCATGTGTTAGATTGTCTTCATCTTGATGTTGAGAGAAGTTGACCTCTCAATATTTGCCTCTCATGGGGACTTGATGGAGGGAACTACTTGTTGGTAGATGGAGGTGTGTTAGCACTTACAGTGACTATAAAGCTGTTGTCACTCCATACGTATCAACTTGGGAACCGAGGAAACTCACGTAACACTATCCATGCCATGGGATACGTCCTACGGGATTATGTCCCTTAGCGCAGTAATTCGATTGATGTCGATTTCTAACTGTTGTGGTTATGAGGATGATGTGAGCAGTTGTTGCTACCTATTTGTCCAAATATGGAGTTCCTCCCACACATACATAGTTGAGAATGTTCATGATAATAATATTTACCTTAGTTCTTTATAATGCTAGTGGTGCATCCGCTACTCCCTAAGAACGTTTTTCCCTATTGTAGTTCCAAACCCTTACATACGTGATACTTACTTTCTGTGTTAAGTTGTTTTACTTTATTTATTGTTGCTCCTATACCAAAAACCCAAAAACACATTTTTACGCAATACTCTCATTTTATCTTGTCACTTAGAACTTTATTTAGAATTTCTATTGTAGTATTAATTTCAAGAGTTATTAGACTTCAGACTCCTGCTCCCTATGGGATCGATATCTTTATTTCGAAACTAGCTACAAACGATCTGTGCATTGCAGTCATCAACCATCCATAACTAGCATTACAAGTTCATAAGACAAGTACGTACTAACAGGTGTGTGCATGATCATTTCCAAAAGGGGATCACAGATTCATCCTACACTACATGGTGTTAACCTACCACCACATCAAAAGGTCGTAAGTTCATCATTACCACCAGCACCACTGCCACCATCATGCACACCACCTCCATGACCGAAGGAGCTGAAGCTCTAGTCGAAGTACTTGGACAAGAATGTCTCGATCCACAGGATCTTGTGCCCCTCATGCATGCCAACAAAGTGGTGCCCTGTGCCTTGTTGTCGACAAGGTGGCTGAGAGCTATCAGGATATGGCACTCCGCAAAGCCAGCAATGTCCATCACTACGGAGTAGAGGCCAGGGTGCATGTCAGTGGGCTTGTTGTTCCTGAAGGCCTGTGCAACGTCCTTCACGGCGTCGGTCATGCGGCTGAAGGCGTGGATCTCGTCGTCAGCAATCACTTCCCTCTTCCTCTTGCTGTTAACGACATCAGCAATAGCTCTTGCAAATGCTGCTGCTGCCATTGCAGCTCGAGCATCGATTGACTTCTCCGAGGCATCATGGTTCATGGTGTCAGGATCTTGGGTGTCAGGGTCTTCAGGATTGCCAAGGGGCTCGCCTGAGCCCATGGCATACCTCCCGGCGGCAAGGCCGTAGGAGAAGATGGTTTGCATCTAGACATAGTTCTGGATGGGATTGTTGAGGTACTCTGCGTCCCTTGGGTGCGCCTACGAGTTGCAAAAAGAGTGTGTTAGCGGTGACAATGTTGTGTACGAAGAGAGGGCTGCAATGATCATTGCTACAAACCTGAACTTGTCTCTAGAAGTGCTTAGTGGCAAGAAGAATGGTGAAGGTGTCCTCATCCCATTACGCACCGCTAATGTCTCTTAGCTTGCTGATATGGATCCAATGCACCCTCCACTTCCTTAGGTGGTTGTACACCTGAGTGCATGAGACCTCAGCACCACAATGCTCAAAAAAAGCTTTGGCGCATGCATTGAGATGGATCTCCTTGAACCCCTTCTCAGTATGGACGCTGCTCTTCACTATCTCACACATATTGTTGAGCACGAAGGTGGACATGTAAGGGAGCCATTTCATGGTCCCCTTCATCTGCGCCTTCTTAAGCTTAGCCATGACCTTAGCCTCGATGGAGGCGACATAGGCCTAGAAAGAAGTGTCAGCAGACACGATACCACTCCCTGGAGTGGGTGACATCAACAACACTACCTGGTTCTGTGTGAGAGGCTGGCTGTCATCCACATAAGAGGGGATCTAGGACCCCCCCAATGGGGATTAAATCCTGGATAAACTAGTCGCAGAACGAGCCCTACAATGACGACAAAATAAAGATGAAAATGAATCAAGTGTGAAGAAGATGGGATTCCAATGTAGGAAACTAGCATATGCATTGCGGTGACCCAGCATACCACTGCATGTTGTAGTATACTATAGTCATTGACATAACACTCACGTAACATCATCCGCAAATATTACATCCCTCAGAGTGGTACAATAGAAACATCGCGGGTCCAAATTACAAACATTCACATATTATCATTACAATACCAAAAGATCAAGATCTTTGAACGGTTCAAACTTTCAAACCAAATAACTTATTTAATAAGTTCAGTGGAAGAATTAAAGACACAACGATAAGAAAGACATGAGCTCAACAACTTATTCTATAGGGTTCGTGCTGCTCGGCTCAACCTAGATAACTAAGTTCCGGCTTGAGAACTATTCTGACTTGTTGTCTTTAGCTCCAACGTGTATCCCGTAGTCCCCCCCTTCGAATCCACCGGACAGGTCCGACTCTTCGTAGTAGACATCATTCTGGACTTCTGTAGCATACACCTGGTTATCCTTCTGCTCCTCAGAGTCTAGCAAGGGGTTCAAAGGAAAACGTGAGTAACAACGTTACCCAGCAAGTTCATTATATGCACGGTGGGAAGTTTGATTCTCTAACTACCACCTCAGACTATAAGTCCTTAGTACTATGCAGTTTTTTAAACATTTCTTCAAAGATTGATTTTATTATCAAAAACTATGCCCATCAGCCTTCACAGCTTGACCAGAACTTCATGGAGTTCCTTTCCTGTCGCGTTCGTAGCTCCTTCCCGGAACAGGGAGTAACATGTCACACTTTTATACACTCTGCAGAGGTGCGTTGCTTTACCCATAAGAGACCAAATCCTTGTTGCACAACTGGGCATACTTTCACATCCATAATTCCTTGATGTGGGGCCCAGTAGATGATCCAAGCCAATCACTGCCGTTATCCGCGACCCCGCATGAAGACACGGTCCCCCAAGAAGGTTTACCACGGTTACACTTTGGGTAGCCTCTCAAAGACGATGTAAGTAGCTCTGCCCGGCAGCCACCATCAGCTATGGTGAACCTCCACCAAGACAGCTATGTACAGATAATATAGACACCAATATCACGGGGAACTAAGGGGTCCAACCCATGTGATAAGTTCTCAACAAGAAATCAATAGCCTCACGATAAGGTCATCCGTCCATGCGAAAGGAAGAAGATCCAACTGACTTCTCCATCCCATTCCAAATCTTATGGTTAACGTGTAATATACGGTGCTAGAATCACTGATGTCATGGGTTATTAAGCCCTAGTTGTTTGGCAACTGGAATCTTAGATTCCATTATCGTTCTTAGTATTTATCACCACTTAGGATGATCATAGCATTTCATTTGTTTGGGAAATACTTATTTTCTGTGTCTTTTAGAACATAGGTGATAACACACAATTTTCAAATACTTTCATAAAGACTCTTCAAAGGACATGAGCAAGTGATAAACTTGCCTTGTGACTGCAAGGTAGTGAAGTTAGATACTTCCACCTGACCTTGAGCTCCGGTTTCTATAGAAGACCATTATTGCCCGGTAAGGACAATATTTCAAGAAGCAATATGCAATGCATAGTAATGTCATGCAATGATTTATTATCTTTCTTCTTTGCGTATTTTACCCATCTTATAAAGGTTTACTATGTTCTTTAATTAATAAAAGAAATGCATTACTCAAAGACTATTAAATTCACATCATTCTTATATCTAGTATTATTATGATAACTAGTACTATTCTAAGAGTTTAAAAATACATTTATTTGATTTTTAACTCTTTCAAGTATTTTCTTAAAATTCCATTAAGGATTAAAGGTTTTATTTTCACAAACTTAATTTACTTTTCAAAAATACAATTTAGTATTTTTATAATAGTATATCCATTTAGGATCTTAAATGTGAATTTTATTCAATTTTAATTATTTTATTTATTTTTAAAATTCCAAAAGGAATATATGCAATAATAATGAACCTAAATTTAGTTACCTAAAATTCTATTTATTATTTTTATTGAGTAGAGGATATTTTTGTGAGTTCATAGATATATTATTTATATTTTTAGGATTTTTATTTACTTTTCTAGAGATGATTTTTTCAGGGGCTTATTTGCAAATATTATTTTTAGATAAGTCTTTGAGGACAAGGGCCTGACCCTCTAGGCTGGTCTAGCCCAACCAGACCTAGCCCACCTGGGTTGGTCAAAGACCACTGGCTATCTTGGGCGCCCACCGCCAAAGACTCTCGTTCACTCTCTCCTCATCTCTCTCTCTGCGATTCCCTCGTCGCTCGATCTTTGCCGTCGCCATTGGCCATGATTTTTACCAAGCCCGTCCGCCATGGCCGCTGCTGCTGTGCAGGACGACATAGTCGATGCCGCTGCACACTGCTGTCCTGGCCGATTCGATGCTGGTGCCCTCCGCTGGCCGTGCTGACCCCTGCCCATGGCTAGGGTTAGGGTTGGCCACTTCGGTGCTTCTTCGACGATGCTCTAGCTGCTCGTGGCACGTTCCCCTTCATCTCCGGCCGCTTGCAACACGCTGCAGGCGCGGGTTGAAGCACCCCTTCAGGGTCCTCCCCGTGCCGCTGCTTCCTCTTTGTCGTCGGCCACCTCTCGGCTTCCACTTCAATCTTATTGCGAGGACCGTGAGTAAGTGTTCTATGCTCCTCTATGTGCTCTAGTATGCCATGCCATGCTTGACTACTGTGACTACCCCCTGTTAGGGTTCATCTCTGAACCTAGGGTTCAGTACCCCCTTGTAGTGATGTTCAGTTAAGTTTCTAGGGTTGAGATGATTGTGTTACTCTCCTGGATAATGGCCTGTTAGTGGTGCGTGTAATACTCACTGTTGAGCATGATTTGATTAATCTGTAAGTGATCACTTTGCTGAACTTGTTGGTGCTGCCATGTTCTCTGTCAGTTATGCTCTACTGATCTTGTTGGTGTTACCCTGTTCTCTAACAGAGAACATACTATGAAAACATACTTAATTTTTATGTGGATGCTCATATTGCAGCTGATGTGAATCCATTTTATTAGGTTGTGACTCACTGTTATGCTAGAGTTGGGATGCTCTCTGTTGAGTATGCATGGTTACTCTTTCAGTTAACACTTGTTGTTTAATTACAGAAACTTAGATCTCTTGTCAAAGAACATGCCGTTGAGCAAGTTTAAGTTAACGTGGCTATCTGTGTGGCTGTGATTGTGAGCTTACTCCTTTTGAGTGATGGTTCCTTACTGTTGGCTGATATTTGTTAGTCTGATGCTTCTTGTGAAACATTTTTATGATCAAAGGCTCTACCTTATGATAGATGTTGCAATACTGCTATGGATGATTCCTAAATCATTTAGGAAAATGATTAAATGTTTTAATAGATGATGCTTAGGCTTATTCTCAAGAAATGGTAGATCAATTGGTACAAAGGTGCTACCCAGTTTGGGGATGTGCCCTGTAACAATAGTGGTGATGTGTAATGATCTAGTTAAAACTAGATCCCTGGTCTATGATGCTGGTCTGAGACCATCCTCAAGTAGAAACCACTTGATTCTTTACTTGATGGCTCAATTCTTATGTGTTTATCATTTACTTGCATGATCAGATCTATATGATTGCATATATGAATATGCCATGAATAACTATTTGATTAAGAAGGGTTGGGTTATACCCTTCAGTGGCAAAGCCACGTTGGAGCTGTGTAGTCAAGCGACTACACAGAAATTTGGCAAATCTAATACCCCCAGCTATATGTACTGTACGATTTAACACACCAATTATTCATTTCGATCACATAGGCCCACTTGTCATCTGGTTTGGGTACCGTTTGCATGTAGAAAAACAAAAGAAAGGAAGTCTTAACTAACCTGCCTGATTCCCACGATCTTTAATTCCTCAAAATCCTCTGTTCCGTTCTATCTCCCCGTGTCTCCTCCAAATCCCCAATTCTGGCCCTCCTATAATCCCTACTGTCTAATTAAGCACCACGCCATGGCCCATGGGAAGGAGCACGCTCGGCTCTCGATTACTAATCGACCATATCATCGCTTCGGCTCACATTTCGGCTGACGGCCGTGAGCCCGTGACAAACTAGGCGACGCTGCGACGGACGGCAGATTCGTGATCGGGGCGGTGGCAATACGAATTGGGTGCACCGAGACGAGGCCCTTTCGTTTGTTTTTGTAAGTTCTATTTTGCCCCCCTTCCAATTTCCTGAATATTCCGTTAGTTTAGATACAGAGAATTGAGAATTGGTGTGAATTTGATCTATTCTGATAGGAGGAATAGGAAGTACACAATTGTTTTCCTAATTTTCTTTATATATTTCAAATTTCGTTTTACTTATACCAATATTGTTTTGTCAGGACTTAATTTTGGTAAATGGATAGATTTGTGAAGAAATGGCAGTCCAAGTCAAATGGTGCAAATTCTTCAGAGAGATCAACTGCAAATGTGGGTGAACAGACTCCGGTTGATGCTAGAGCTGTTTTGGAAAGAGTTTTACTTAACAGCAATGCAAGGCCACACTCAGCCGAAGATAAAGAAGAAGTTGACATATCTAAACTTCCAGCAGATCCTGCAAAACAAAAGCCAATTTCTCAATACAAGACATCAAAAGTTCGTGATGATGTGCGGCGAGCTTACCTCCGTAAGGGTCCATTCCAACCTGTAGGACATGATTTCCCTCAATCAGATTTCAGTGGAATTAAGCGTCATTTTAATGAAGATTGGTTCAAGACATACAAGCCTTGGCTAGAGTATAGTATAAAGGAAGATGCAGCATTTTGTCTTTGCTGCTACTTGTTTCAAAATGAAAGCCTAGGCCGTGGTGGTGGAGATGTTTTTTCAACCAAGGGGTGGAAAAGTTGGAATAACCTTAAGAGATTGGATACTCATGTTGGTGGCCCTTCGAGCTCTCATAATCAAAACATGAAGAGTTGTGATGATCTAATGAACCAGAAGCAATCCATTGCACCTATTGTACGCAAGCAAACACAGAAATCTAAGATAGATTATAAAACCCGGCTAATTGCATCAATAGATATTGCAAGGCTGCTTCTTACTCTTGGCTTGCCATTTCGAGGTCATGATGAAAGCGAGTCTTCTTTGAGGAAGGGAAATTTCCTCACTTTTTATGAGTGGTATGCTGCACGTTGTCCTGATGTTGCTGCTGTTGCTTTAAAGAATGCTCCCAAGAATTTAAGGTTGGTTTCTTCTATGATCCAGAAAGATATTGTGGAAGCTTGTGTTATAGAAACAATCAGAATAATCATAGAAGATTTAGGAGATGAGTACTTTGCTATATTGGTTGATGAATCTCGTGATGTATCTCATAAGGAACAGATGGCTCTTGCTATAAGATATGTTGATAAAAGGGGGTTTGTAGTGGAGCGCATTATTGGACTTTCTCACGTTACCCAAACAACTTTGCTTGCCCTCCAACAAGCGATTTATTCAGTACTTGAAGATCATAACCTTAGCCCATCTCGAATCCGTGGCCAAGGATACGATGGAGCTAGCAATATGCAGGGGCATTTGAATGGATTGAAAACTTTAGTAATGGAAGACTCCAGGTCTGCTCATAGTATACACTGTTTTGCTCATCAACTTCAGTTGACACTGGTTGCCGTTGCAAAAAATCATGAAGATGTGGTGTGGCTTTTTGAGTGGATGAGCGCTGTTCTATCCATAGTAGGAAACTCTTTTAAGAACAGGGATATGCTTAGAGAAAAATTAGCCAAACAAGTTGAGAAAGCACTTCATATGGGTGAACTTGAAACAGGGAGAGGTTTAAATCAAGAACTTGGACTTAAAAGGCCTGGCGATACTCGATGGGGTTCACATTTCAGTTCTCTTAAGAATATGATTGTTATGTTTCCCTCGGTAATTGAAGTTATTGATGATAATGCACAAAATTCTGGTAAAGCTCTTGATAGGATTAAAGCAAAAGGAGTTCTGGATGGTATTCAGACATTTGACTTTGTTTTTATGATCCACTTGATGAAGCTTATACTCGGTATTACTAATGAACTGAACCTTGCCTTGCAAAGGAAGGATCAGGACATTGTGAATGCCGTGTCATTTCTAGCTACAACAAAAAGAAGGCTGCAAGAAATGAGAAACCAAGGCTGGGAAGATATTTTTGCAAAGGTGAATGATTTCTGTCTTAAACATGGTATTCAGCTTCCAGATATGAATGCGATGCATATTCCTCGGGAGTCAATATCAAAGCGTAAAGTTCAGAAAGATGGTATATCAAATAAGAGTTACTACCAGAGAGCTGAATGACCGCTTTAGCGAGAGCAGCATGACCTTGCTTCTTGGTATGGCTTGTTTGGACCCTTCTGATTCATTCTCTAACTTTGAAAAATATAAAGTACTGGCAATGGCTCGATTATATCCTGATGATTTTGAAAGTGAGAGCAAGATGGAAGATCTTAGCATCCAACTTGACAACTTTCTTGAAAATGTTCGTGATGATTCAAGACTCTCCAATTTAAAAGGGGTTAGTGATCTTTCCAGAAAACTAGTTGAGACAAAGAAGCATACTAGTTTTCCTCTGGTATTTATTTTAGTGAAGCTAGCATTGATTTTGCCGGTCGCGATGGCAACAGTTGAGAGAGCGTTTTCTGCAATGAAACTTATCAAGACTGATTTGCGCAATAGAATAGGAGATGATTTTTGTGTATCATTGTTTAATTACGTATGTGGAAACTGATGTTTTCCAGTCAATTGATACCGATGCTATTATGCATACCTATCAAGCTATGCATGATCGCAAAGAGATTCTACCATAAATATACAATAAAGTGTGATCATTTGTGCTCTTGTTTAATTGTCTATATTGGTGCTATCTCTATCTTTTTGACATATTTTTAAAGCTTGACAACACAAGGTTTTGATCCTGGCACCGCCACTGATACCCTTGTAGCCTGGTGCTGGTTGCTGCTGCCTTCTCCTTGGCCTGATCTTGCTCCACTTGGTGCTGCTGCCCTTTGTAAACTTTCTATCCACAAAAAACTTTCCCCTCCTCAGGTCGCCATCCTTGCTGGTGAGCTCCTGGGTTTGCTGTAATGGAAAATGGTTGATTTGGGTGGTGGTTTGCAAGAACCTGTGGTGTTCTTCTGTAGGCTGTGATAATCTGGTGTTTGGCTTTGTGGAATGGGTAGCAAAGCCCTTCTTTGCATTGTGCTGGTGGGTTTTAAACCCCTCTCTTGTTCCCTACTGTCGACACCTCAATGCATGCATTTAGGTGTGTGAGCAGCTTCACTGTTGCTTTGGCTATGGATGAGATCGAGTGGTCTTGTTTTAAACTCCCTCAGCTTTTACTATTTCTATTCTTGGTGAAACTTGCCCATATCGGCCAATGAGGTTGTACCGAGGCTAAAACTATGAAATGAATAGATACTACACTTGTTGGTTTTGTCCCTTCTTCTAAACAGATTTGGCTCAATGATGTTTGGAAAACAGTGCACTTCATTGTTAATAACTGAGAGAAATCTAATACTAACCCTCACTTTGTTTTATTCTATTTCTGTCTTATTAGCAGGTACAAGTTCAGGTGAAGATTAAGAAGATTTAGACTAGGCTTAGTTAGGACTAGTCTATTAGTTTTCAATTGTAATCTTTTTCTTTTCCTCTTTTGTAAAGACAATGTAATATATGTTTATTATTAATAAAGCTTTTATTTCCTTCAATATTGTCTCAGTAAAGTACTTTCTTCATAATCCTTTGTATTCATTTGTTATTTGTGGAATAAAGGAAAGAAATCAGAAATAACTATTTAAGTTATACATTTATTTTGGTATCAATTTCCTTTATTGTTTTGTAGTTGTTTAATATTCAACAATAATACGAACTAAATCTTTTTGGAAATCAAATAAACACTATTACTTCTAATTCATTAATCTTTTTATATTATTTAAATTTTAAGTATGAATTCAAATTATTCACCCAAATTCATAATATCTCCTAAGGATCATGTTAGAATTCATAGAAAACACTCCTAAGAGCTAAACGCTAACTCAAAGCAGTGCAAGAAACTCTGATCTCCCTAGGGTTTCCAAATTTACAGATGAATGCATGCAAATGCAAAAAAAAAAATTCCACCCTTCGTTGGTTCCTAAACGCTAGGATGTTACATGCATCATTTCATATTAATCTATGAATAGTAATAGTTCATCTACAAGATGGAGCTGAATACGGTCGAATTTTCAAATCCTACAAATCTAGCTGAAACCTACACATGCTATTTGCACAACAATCTACCATGTACTTGAATGAAGCTACGAACTACAACTCCTAACCCTGGCAACTCTGCAGATCTAAGCTAACCCTAGGTGGAAGTGGAGATGCTTACCATCATTGCAGGAGGTGGCCGACGCAGCTCAGTCGTAGAGGAGGAGGAGGTGCCCTTCACGCCACCATCGTCTTCGTTGCTCACTAGAGAAGAAGAAGCTACTTACCTGGCGCGGACGGAGCGGGAAACGGAGCTCGATCTGGGGGAAATGGCGTGTGCTTTTTTCGAGTTGGGCGGGGATGGTAGAAATAGGTGGTTTTCGGTGGGAGAGATGAGCTCACCTCCCACGCCAACTTTTCGATGCAGTCGAAAAGCTCGCGCCATCACCGTCCTCGGTCGCGCTCGTGCGAGGGGAGCTCAGGTTTTGCATCTGCGGGGCGCATGACGTGGGTGGATTGCTAGAAACGGCCAAATTGACCGTAGTGGTTGGGCATGGTTGCGGGTTGCTTTAAGGTTCATACCAACACAGCCCAACCAGCAGTGCAATCAACTAATCGACCCATTTTATGCTCAGTCGGGCTCGTCTGGGCTCCATGCAGACTACCAAACGCACCCGTAAGGTAATGGACAGAGGTAGGGTTGAAATAGAATGGAAATGGACGGAAACATGCGTTATCGTTTTCGTTTCCTCTTCTGTCGTCGGAATCGAAAACAAAATAGAAAACTCCGGAAACGAACAAGGAATCGGAAATAATCAGAGACGAGTATGGAACGGATACCGGACAGATATGATAAAAAAACAGACATTTGTCGGAATATAGTAGTGGCATAATATCATGGTTTGTACATCGAAAGAAACGTATAATACACAAAGAATAGCTCACAACTTCAGCAAGCAACAATTAAATATAAAGTAACACACATAATTTAACACTTTGACAAGTACATAAGTTCACATAAATAGTTTCACATAAATGCTAAGTCACTCACTTGATTAGTATGTACACTGGACTGGTTGTATGTATTACGTAGACTCAACATATATTCTATGACCCGACAAGAGCAAGGAAAATCACTAATACAAAGTAATATTTCGTACATGGGCCTGGATGGTTATATTACCTGAAATTTTTCGTATTTGTTTATCCGGAATTTTCTTACCGTTTCCGTTTCCGCTAAAATGGTTCCGTCGTTTCTTTTTCCATTTTTGTTTTCCTTTTTCTTCGGAAGCAGACAAAAAATTTCCTTACCGTTTTCAATCCTAGACAGAGGATAACCGGTAAGGTCATCATCCTTTGTATTTAGTTGTCATCACTCGTCTCCTCATGAACGTAGTTTTTTTCCAAATGTTTTTTTTTGAACAGGGATGAGTCCCGAAGGACCCAGAAGCTGCGTTATATTCCAGCAGTGGGATTATAGATTACATAGAGATCCAAAGAGTAAAGAAAATTACAGACAGGACCTACAACTTTGCAACAAGAACCCCGAAATAAATTAAGAAGGAGCAATCGGGTCCTTCTCCACCGCACCGACGAGATCCGCTCGACGTCCGTGCCAGCTACGCCACCACCGGGGACGAACCACTTGGGGCAACGCTGCTGAGAAGTGCTCGGACGGAGATGATGAAGATCCTCTGCATTGGCATCAAGCCTAGAGGAAGAACAGTCACCGCCGTGTGACTGAGGAGAGCCGCCCTTTGGCCAGAAGAAGCAGGGGCAAGACGGCAGTTGCCATCGCGCGTCCCCTACTGAAGAACTCCGGGGAACTTCCACGGCCCAAGATCCCCGCGTCACAGATCGTGAAAAAAGCCTAGCACAGCCATCTCCCAGCCTACCACCACCAAGATGGCCAAGCAGAGAAGAAAAGAGTGCCAAACCTTCAAGATCTGCACCGCACCTGAGCTTATTGAGGCTGCCGCCGCCGAAACCCACCCCAAGCATCATCATCCACCATGGACAACTGCCGTAAGAGCAGGAAGGCGCAATCCCGACGCCGCTCACGAGCACCAGATTTCGGCAGAGAAGAGGCATCAAGCCAAACGCCATATAGGCAAAATACTACTACTACAGCAAGGGAGGGTCCCTCACCACACCACGACGCCGGCAACCGCCGGAGAAGGGAGGGGAGGGGCCGGCCGGCCCGAATCTAGAGGAGAACTAGTCGGGGGAGAGGGGGTGGGAGCACCAGAGAAAGGGTTCCAAATGGTATAACACCTATTTTTCATTGCAACGAGGCTCCAAAGCGTGGCCACCGTCCCAATGAGACGACGGGCCCGAGTTTTTCGAAAGAAATATGGTAGGAGAAGCCCCTACAACGATTTAGTTTTTGAAATAATAAGAACCCAAATTTATCCTTAAGAATAATCTGAGTGGCTGGGTTGTATATTCACTTTCTTAAACAAGTGAACTAGGCTCACTTCTTACGGGCCTGAGGTCGAGAGAAGGTATTTCCTATTCACCGTTCAACGTGCGTCATCATAGGGTACGTCGGACTGCTAGTCAGTTTAGCAGGAGTTTTTTCCTGATTTTTTCAGTTTTTCAGGTTTCTTTGGGTTTTGTGTATTGGGTATTTTGGTGCCGTTGGGTTTTGTTATTTTTTGGTGGATTTTCAGTTCGGGTTTTACTTTGTTTTCCCTGCTTTTCATTTTTCTGGGTTCGGTTCTTGGTTTTTGTTTGGTTTTCTTTTTAAAATACTTTTTTATTTTAAACTCTCAATAATCTGTAATGATGATATAAAAACAGTGAACATTTTACCAGTATTCATGAAGACAAAAAAAATCAAAATATTAAGTATAAATTCTCAAAAAAATTATGAACAGAAGTTTCAGAAAATATGAACAAATTTTAAAAAATCATGAACAGTTTTTGAAAATTCATGAACCAAAATTTGAAAATCATGAACAAAAATCCAAAAATCATGAACCAATCTCAAAAAATGATACCAAAGGGCTTTTTTTTAGAGAGATACCAAAGGGCTTGTGTTTGGTATTGTCCACCACTAACAATCCGGCCCAGCAGATAATACCCAGAGATCCGCACGCGTTCCCCCGTCCAGCCCGGCTCTCGCACTCTTGCTCGCTCTTTACGGACGGGCCAGCCACGGCTCGCTCCGACGCAATACCTTCTCGCCTCTTGTTCCGCCAAACGCAACACGGCAACACGCCCCTCGCACCCCCTCGAGGCCTTTGACCGCAGGTCCGCAACGCTTGTTCCGCACCGTTGACGGCAACGCCATTTCCCCACGAGACGAGATGGCAGAGGCACATGCGGCACGGCCGACGCCACACCCACGACCACGAGCCACGAGGTACGTACGTGTGCGTCTGTGAGCGGCCGCTGCCATCGCAGCCGGGTGACCCATCGGTAATATCCGAACGATCCACCGCGCCAACCTCACCGGCAGCAACCAGCTATTCTATGCACGGCGTCGGCATGCAGTTGCAGTCAACGGCGCCCGGCCATCCCGCTATGCATATCCTCGTGGATGTCGCATCCAACCGAACCGGTGCGAGTTCGGCAACAACAACTTGGGCTGCTCCTGCCACCAACTTGTACCCTACCGGCTACCCGTACTTACCACCAGCAGTACCCTCCTAATAAGTGCCTAACAGTTCCTGATCAAGCTAAGAATGTCTGCATCAGCCAGCTTGTGCTTGGCCGGCCCGTTAAAATCGGACCACTGATATATCTACTCCCTGCTGCCTGCTGCCTGCTGGTGGTTACACGCTGCTATCATCGTACATGCACTTTGTATCCATCACCGAGGATACGCATGATCTAGTGTGATGAAGTACTAGCGATATTGTATAACAAGGATAGAAGATTAGAAACCGACATTGGTGGATTTCATTTTCTAACGGAATGTATAGGATCGGAGCTAAACATGCATATAGATCTAAATTACAACGTTGTTAGTGCTTTGCGTTTTGCCAAGTAGATCCAATAGTTTCGATCGCCCTTCTTTAATTTATTGGAAGGAGTGGATATAACCTTTGACCCAACTAATAATTCTATAAGGACAACTACCAATCTCCAAGCTACTTAATGAGTACTACTTTTATTACTGTCAACACACGATTCCAATTCCAGATTCCCAGAGGCCAGAGCTAAGTGTACCTACGAATAAGAAGAAAGGAGTCCCCATCACTTATCTTATCTTCACCGATTAAGCTAGAGTTGTTCGTCCAACTTTTCAATATAGATCAGGTTGCCATGAGCCCATGACTCACGAGTGTTCTTGCAAAAGTTTACTTTCGTACGTGTATCTTTGCCTACCTGGCTGGCTGCACTTTGCTCTTTAAACATTTTTGCCTACCTGGCTAGCTGCACTTATGCACTTTCAACTTTTGAGCTTGCATGTGTGTGCACATCTAAGTTATGCCACTTAAGGGCTGACCAGACTGTGCACTTGTTTTTGTGTGGAACAAAAAGAAGTCTATCTATAAGTACAGAGTGCACGGTCTTGTCTGCTCCCCAATCCTATCATGGTATAGTATCTCTCACGAAGTCACAATCACATAATCATATCTAACAAGAAATATAAATAACCCAATAGTCTATACTCCCTCTGCGCGTAACTATTCATCACGCAAAACAAGGCGGTCTATTTCTTTCTCATTTTTTATCAAAAAAATTATACGATTTTTGAAATGGGTAGAGTAAACACGAAGCTACACATCCCAAAAAACCGAGGAGCAAAAAAGTAAAAAATAAGAGAGAAATCGGCCACCTCGTTTTGCGTGCACTGTAGCACCGCCCAGGGTAAATTGAAACAGAGGGACTATCTTCCAATATTTATAATAGTTTACTATAGTGCGGTATTACCGCTATCTGGCAAGAAATATAAATATCAGATAGTCTATATCTTCCAATATTTGCAATAATTTACTTTTGTGCGGTACTACCACCATTATGTGATCCTACTGGCACATGCACTTCTTTTCCGGGGACTGGAAGAACATTGTATGCAGGCATATGCGGCTGCCGCGGTCGTCCGCGCGGACGGCTCCGGAGATCCCCAAACCCTAGCCGCCGCCGACTCAATGGGGGGCTGTCCCGGCCGTCGCTGCCGCCGATCCCGACGGTGGTGGCGGCGCCCGGCCGTCTAAGATGAGCGGGAGGCGCTTCGGCGCCGCCCTACGCGGAGGCACTGGTTTGTGGAAACAACGCCATGAGTGTGCGCTCGTGGCTGAGGATTGAGCGAGGCGGTGGAGCTATGTGGCATCGGCGCGCGCGGCGCATCGAGCCGGCGGCGTGACGGGCATGGATGCAGATCCGTTCTAGGCTGGCCACGAGGCATCGCGGAGCTGGCATCGGGATCTCGGGGCGGCGCTCAGACCTCGCTGGTCCGGGTCATGCAGCTGCCTAGATCTGCTCTATGTCCGGTGACCAGTCGTTCGTTGTTCGACTTTTGGTTGTTGAGCCTCCTCCTCGGCTGCCGGCGGGTGGCGAGGGGGCTGTCGGCTCGACTTGAATAAAGGGGTGGTCCTCGGATCTCTCTCACACCAAGACGAAGATCTACTTGATGAGAGTCTCCATTGATCTGGCTGGAGTGTCTGGTTCCGGACGGCTCCGCCGGCGAACTCCCATGGGCGCATATGCCTGGAGCTTGCTGGATCGAAAGGAATTCGGTCATGCGCACCTCTGTTTTTTACTAGCCGTTTGGTTTCAGTGGGAGCGCAGTGAAGCTCTACTACCTGTTACCATCATGCGACATGTCTTTGACGATACACATGGTGAAGTCAGATATGGATAATATCATGAAGACAGAGACATGTGTGTGAGCTATGGTAGATTGAGTCTTTATGGCGATGAGGATCTGGCTTGGATATCTGTGACTCATAGCAGCGTCGGTTAGAGGAGGCGACATCACAGGAGGAGTTCACGGTCTTATCTTGCAGGAACCCAAGGTCTAGCCTTCATTGGTTGTGCCTGGCAATGGCCTTGCAGAAGGCATTGCTTTGCGAGCGAGACTTTGTCCAGGGTGAAAACCTAAGATCTTTGATCGGACGATGACAACGCTTGTGCATTGTTTCCTTCTTGGAGGCGTCGCATTTGGAGGGGTTAAACTTCTGGTGTTGTTTTGGTGGTGGTAGTGTCACTGCTGCTTAGGATCGAATTCCTGCAGCAGGACTTTTCTTTTTGTAATTCTTCTTCTTTTTTCAGCTGTGTGCATCCGTATTGCCATGAGGGTATGCGTTGTTGCAGAGGCTGGGTATAATTGGTATCCGTGTGATATTAATATATGCTTGATAACCCACAAGTATAAACGATCGTGTGTAGCCTTTTCGATAAGTAAGAGTGTCGAACCCAACGAGGAGCTAAAGGTAGGATAAATATTCTCTCAAGTTCTATCAACCACTGATACAACTCTACGCACACTAAACGTTTGTATTATCTAGGAAATAAAACTAGAGCAACAATACGAGTAATAGAGATAGCTTTGCATGATAATAAATAACAAGAAAGTAAAGCTAGTTGCTGCAGCAATAAAATACACTAAACTAACAGAACCATGAGTGTGGAATAGTGGTGGTAATTGTGGTGGCTTTGTCCAAGTTTAAATAGCGAATAGATCGGGTTCATTGTCTTCGATGCAGTTTTCTATGTGGGAGAGGCTAAATATACATGCGCTTCACTACTTGGAATTACATGTACTATATGATTGGATTGTTAGCAAACATCCGTAAGTACTAATCAATGCATTAAGGTTTCCCCAACCATAGCCTTAAGTTTAATGTCCTCTTACTCCCATATGTGCAATGTTTCGGTTCGCGTCCTTAGGTTTCTGTCACTCCGGCAGAACTCCCCCCTTCCTTTTACACATACTACAAACCATATGATGTTTAATCCATGCGCGCACAAATATAATGGACACCAAAGGACTGTACCATATCAACATACAACTCTAATGAACCAAAAACGTTCAAACATTCAATCTAAGAACAAAGAAACTACACAAACATAACATAGATCATAGGATTATAACTTATAGCATCAAACACCATGTTTACATAGGACGGTACAGAGGTGTGTGGGAGGATGAACCACTGCATACTAGGAGGATTAGGTGATGGAGATGGCGGTGAAGATGGTGAAGAGAGCGGCGGCGGCGCCGGCGGCGGCACGGGGGACTCCTTCCCCGCCGCCGGTATCATTGGGGAGCACCGTCCCTTAGACCCCTTCCTTCATGGATTATTGGGAGCCCTCTCGGAGGCAAATACGTGGCTTTGGTGGCTACAAATTCGTGGGTGGAGATGCCCTGGGCGAATTAGGTTTCCTCCCTTTATATAGCTTTTCGGATTCCCGTCACCCCATCTTGGACTGCAGTAAATCGGGTCTAGAAGTCCCGTCGGGACTCGGAATCAGCTAAATTTTCTGTCCAGAACGTTTGTCGCAAAATTTCCAACAACTATGTAGTTGAAGAGTTTTCTGTTTGACTCCGTATTCGATCCAAAACGTGACCATCTTTAAAAAGAGTTCTGAGCCAGATTTCTGGAAAAATCCCAATTTGACTCCAACAAGGTTTCAACTTGTATTCTTGGTAATTCCTACACATCAAAGTGTAAAACAAGAACATTGTGCACTTTTGCAACTATTAGTAGGTTAGTAAAAATAAATCATAAACTTTATACAAAAAGAAGTGGCAAAAGCATATTATTAGCATAAAACCATCAAAAATTATAGATACATTATGGATGTATCAACATCCCCAAGCTTAGTTCCTGCTCATCCTCGAGTAGGTAAACAATCAAAACAATATAATTTTTTAGGTGACATGCAGATAACACAATCTTGATCATTATTATTGTAAAATCATTGATAGCTAGAATTAAGGTACTCTAAACATGAATCATGAAATATAGAGTTCTAACAATAAGACATAGCAACTATGTTGTAACATGAAAAGCCACAAACAAAAGATTCATGAATAATAGTGATTTGCAAGACGTTTGTTTGTTTCACATAAAGAAAACATAATGAGAATGGTATTCAGCTTGTCCCTTATAGAGTAGCAAAACATAAATGCATAGAACACCTTCAAAGTTCATAAGGGTGACTAGATACAAATAATTTAAGAACAAGCAATATCAAAGTTATGCATCAATCAACAAGTCTTGGGACAATGCACATTAAACTAAGAATGGCCACTATGCTCTCTTAATAGGTGCATAAAGATAGAAGATGGAGACTCAACATAAAAGTAAAAGAAAGTCCTTCTTAGAAGGAAGCAGGGATTCAATTCTCATAAAGAGCTTCCAAAAATTATGCTACTTATTAGCTTTTATCTCTCATTGCCCCTATCATAAGCATCTTTAGGTGATTAAGGTTAAAGTGACACAACTAAGAGGATATGCTTGACAAGTTATAAGTTGAAATCTCATGCCTCTTACTTACGAGTACCGAACCTCATGCTACTCAACTTCAGTCACAAGTAAGCTCTTGTCATTGTAAGTACATATGTATCATAGAGAACCGCCAACGGGGTACCCCTTGCACATGATACAGGAGCTATCCCATAATCAAAATGACAAGGCAAGCAGACAATGAGCATCTCAGCAATCTTTTTATTTACTATTTGCATATGTTTTCATTGAGGATGCTTCATAGAGTGCTCATTATGGTTATGCTGCAAGTTTCCATCATGATTAGGCATGGTTTAGGCTAGAGGCCCATGCGTTTCTCTAACACACATACAAACTCCATGATCTTACAAGTTCACCTTTTATTTCACACCGTTGGGATCCATAAGCAAAAGAATCATGATATCAATGGAATATAAGTGCAATGTTGAAAGCGTTCCCCAAGATACATGGTTCTGCTAACTTCAACTTATAAAGCGCAAGCATATACGCAACAAAGATGGACACAATGGTTCAAGTTTATTAAGTGCAAGAAAATAAAGTGTGCCATCAAGTTCGTGAGAGCTTTAATCACTAATTTTCACATAACAAGTTTAATTCGGAAGGTAGATACAAGCATGAATATACTTGGAATAGAAAATGCTAATAGGTAGGTATGGTGGACTCTTTGGGATAACTTGGTTTTATTTGGAGTTGGATGCACGAGTGGAACTCATACTTGGTAATGGAGGCTAGCAAAAGACTGGGAGCGACCAATTAAAAGAGCAATAATGGCCATAATCATGCAAAGCGACAAAACATCATTAGTTAAAGCATAAAGTGATATTACAAGTCGAAAACTAAAGGATCATAGAGACTACGGTGACTTGGGATGGTCTTAACATGGTGTGAGCATGCGCCAAGTCAACCCAAATAAAGCATCAACGGAGAATACTACAATATTATGCTTTAATATGCTAAAACAACGCATGATTCTTTCACGGCACATTAAGCAATCTCAATTGTGTGTAACATGTCATGCTACAGCAAAAATCACTAAGCATAAATCCAAAACAATACCAAGCATGACATGACAAAGCATAGGCCACAGTCAAAAACAAGCTCCTTTTACCACTTAAGCATGCAATTTTCCTACTCTTTTCGAATCCAAACCAATCTTATTTGAAAACTAATGTATGAATGAGGGGGTCCAACCAATTTATTCAAGCAAACTAAGAAAACCAAGCAAACTAAAACTAAAAACGAATACAAAGACGCTCCAAGTGAAGGGAATATGCCCGAGAGGCAATAATAAAGTGGTTATTATCTTATTCCATGTTTATGATAAATGTTTATTTTACATGCTAGAATTGTATTGATCGGAAACATCAATACATGTGTGTTTAATAAACAAAAAGGGTTCCTAGTTATGCCTCTCTTATAGACTAGCTTGTTGATTAACAAGATGATCAAGGTTTCCTGATCATGGACATTGGATGTTGTTAATAACAAGGTCACACCATTGGTGGAATGATGTGATGAACATTCATCCGAAGTATAGCATTACGATCAAAGTCATTATGTTTATATTGCTATAATATCATACGAAGTAACCTTTATCCTTAGACCATGAGATCATGTTAATTGCTAACACCGGAAGAGTATCTTGATAACATCAAACGTCACACCGTAACAGGGTGACTATAAAGGTGGGTTCAGTGCTACGAAGGTGTTATGTTGAGGCTCATGGATCAAGAGTGGGATTTGTCCATCCCGATGACGGATAGATATACTGGCCCTCGGTGATATCACATTGAAATAGCTTGCAAGCAAGTGATGTGATCACTAGAATGTTATATCAGAACGAGAAAAGTGTGCATGTCGATGAGATCAAACTAGGTATGGAGATACCGATGATCGAATCTCGGACATGTAATATATCAAGGACAAATGGATTTAGTTACTAGCGTTAAAGGTTCTCACGATCACCGAAGTCATCGTTGAATGTGTAGTCGATATGGATCTCTAGGTCCCGTTGCTGATTATTGATCGGAGAGGGGTCTCGATAATGTCTGCATTATTCGCGAACCGTAGGGTGACACACTTAAGGGATACTGACACCATTTGGAGCAAATATGTTTCAGATAAAGATTTAAAAAAGCGCTAGAATTATTTCAATAGACACCAAACTGCTTTGGTGAAATTGCTGAAATTGGTTCTGCATGTAATATTGAAATGTTGCAGGGGGTTTTATGTGAATGTTTGTTAATTAAAGTAATTAACAAAATTCTGAATAAAAATAATAAAATAGTTTTATTAAATGAGAGAGCATTAAATTTGGAGAAATTTAATGCATTTAAAGTGGAGACTTTAAAAGAGAATGTGAAGGGGCAAATTTATGTGGAGGGAGTTACCACCACATGAATGGAGGAGGTGAAGAGTCACCTCCTCCATGCACCGGCCATGAAGGAGGGGCACCCCCCTCCTCCTATAAAAGGCCACCCCCTCCTCACTTCTCACACACACCTCCTTGTGATGGATCTCTCCCCTCTAGTATTATTCCCCCATGGTCTCGGATTAGCGAGATACATGTTCCCGGTGGCTTTATCTGGAAAGGAGTTGCTGCTTCCGCTGCTTTGCTGGAGCGAGGGACGGAGGTTGTCGGGGTACCGGACGTGTGTGCAATCACGGATGCACCGCTGCCTTGCGGTGCTGGACTTGGTCGTGCTGGAGCCGGACCTGCTGGACTTCATCACGATCTTGAGATTGGCAAGTGTACGACTACATCAACCACGAGTTCCTACTCGTTAACAAAGCTCGTTGTCTACGAGGCTAAGTTCTCATTGGATGTATGTCCACCCGTTGCTTTGTACCTAGTAGATAGATCTTGGCGTGTAGTTCACACCGTAGGAAAAATTTTGTTTCCTATGTTGCGGACCCAACACCAAGAACAACACAACTGTGCGTGAAACAATAAAAATGAAGTGTTTGGAAGAACCTGAGATTTTTATTGATGAAGAAGGGGATGCCTTGGGCATCCCCAAGCTTTAACGCTTGTACTTCTTGGATATTTCTTGGGATGACACGGGTGGCATCCCCAAGCTTGAGCTTTATTCCATCCTCATCTCATTACTCATTTCTTCCATACACCTGAAATTTTTCCTTCATACAAAACTTCACACAATCTTTATTAGCAACATTAGTGCACTCAAGATAATAAGTCTTTAAGGTTCAGTTCTAACATCAATAAAACTTCCATTAAAACACAAGCTACTGTAGCACTTCCCTCGAAATGCTCAATTTCCCAAAAGAACTCAAAAAGGAACCAACAAGAAGCAAATGCAGAAAATGGTAGAAATCTGTCAAAACAGACCAGCAGGAAAATACGAATTTTTTAGAAGACCTTATGTTTCTCAAATCAAAAACTGTTGAACTAACAAAAGCTAGATAACAACCTGGGTCAGAAGCACAAAAAATTACGCCTCAAAAGGACGTTCAGAGATTTTACACTAATTTTTACGATGAAGCACAGAAATCTGTTTCGGGACAGCAACTTTCCCAATCATTACTTCTCTCTCATTAGAGGTTACTCTTGGCACAAAAAGCAAATAAAAAGGATAAGGAGAGGTTATTAACAGAGGTAATAACTTCCAAGACTCATCTAAAACTTTTGGGTTATCTCTCAATAAGTACTTTTCTTTAACACCTTTAAGTTAGGCATCATAGTTTGAGAAGATGCTCACATAAGACATATGAATTGAAGTAAAAGAGAGCATCAAGAAACAAATTCAAAGCACATTTAAGTCTAACCCACTTCCTATGCATAGGAATCTTGTAAAGAAACAAGTCATGAAAGCACAAAGCAACAAGCATAAGAAAGCAAAACAAGTGCAACTTCAAAATTTTCAACATAAAGAGGGGAAACTTAATATTATTGAGATGCATAAAACCATGTTTCCCTCTCTCATAATAACTTTCAGTAGCATCATGAATAAAATTAACAATATAACTATAACATAAATCATTCTTATCACGAGCCACATGCATAAAATGATTATTACTTTCCACATAAGCATAGTCATTCTTATTAATTGTAGTGGGAGCAAATTCAACAAAATAGCTATCATTATTATTCTCATCACCATAATCATCAAATATAGGAGGCATATTGTAATCATAATTAATTTTCTCCTCAATAGTAGGTGGACTGAAAATAACATATTCATCATTGTAATCATCATATATTGGAGGCATAGTATCATCAAAGTAAATTTTGTCCTCTGTGCTTGGGGGACTAAAAAGATCAATCTCATCAAAACCAGCTTCCCCAACCTTAGACTTTTCCATAGCATTAGCAATAATAGTGTCCAAAGAATTCATACTAACAACATTGCTATTAGCATGCAAATAAAGTTCTATAGGTTTTTTAATTTTTTTCTTCAAACACTTCATGTCCTAACTCAAGATAAATACTATAAAGCTCTTTAATTTTGTTGTTGTTTTCCATTAAGCCTAACTAGTGAAAACAAGAAACAAAAAGACAAAATTGCAGAATCTAAAGGAAATAACTTTGAGCACTCACACCTGAGGATGTGAGTACCTTTTACCTTACCTCCCCGGCAACGGCGCCAGAAAATAGTAGTTTGCCGTGGGAGGTTCTTTTTCTTTAATCCTCCAGTGTGAATATCTTTTACCTTACCTCCCCGGCAACGACGCCATAAAATAGCTTGATGTCTACGCACTTCTATTCTTGTAGATAGTTGTTGGGCCTCCAAGTGCAGAGGTTTGTAGAACAGCAGCAAGTTTTCCCTTAAGTGGATCACCCAAGGTTTATCGAACTCAGGGAGGAAGTGGTCAAAGGTATTCCCTCTCAAGCAACCCTGCAATCAAGATACAAGAAGTCTCTTGTGTCCCCAACACACCCAATACACTTGTCAGGTGTATAGGTGCACTAGTTCGGCGAAGAGATAGTGAAATACAAGTGGTATGAATAATTATAAGCGGTAACGGTGATAGAAAATAACTTGATGGCGTGGAAGATACTAAAGGCAAACTGAAATAAAGATGGAAGCAAGCAAACATGTAACAGATCTAATTGCAAACGGTGTATCAATGCTTAGAAACAAGGCCTAGGGATCATACTTTCACTAGTGAACACTCTCATATAAATATCTTCTCTTTATGATACTACTCTTAACTACTCTCCGGTTGAACACTCTAATCGATGGTAGGGCTATAACAGCACACCTCAAAGTAAGTCTTTCCCATCTAGAAAACCCCACACTGTCACCTTGAGTACTAGATGGTTCCAAAAAACACCACAATTTCATAAAGACATCCAACTCCAAATATAACTCATAACAAGTATTTGTATTCTCTAGCCTAAGTGCCACCATGGTGTGCATGCTGTCACTTTCACACACATGGGGAGAGCAGAAATCTATTAAAGCACTTGAGTAGCAAGGTAGATCTACTTCATTACAAAGCTCATGATCACAATATGATCATGCATAGAGAGAGAGATGAACACATAGCTACCGGTAGAACCCTTAGCCTCGAGAGAGAACTACTCCCTCCTCATCATGAGAATCAGCAATGGTGATGGAGATGGTGGTGGAGATTGATGGAGATGGCTCCGGGGCACTTCCCCGTCTCGACAGGGTGCCGGAACAGAGACTTTCTGTCCCCCGATTGTCCCCTTCGGTGGCGGCGGCGCTGTGGAACTTTTCGTGGATTTCTGATTGACCCTCTAGGGTTTTGGTATCGGGAGGCTCTTATAGGCGAAAGGGCAAGGTCGGTGGCCAGCCAGGGGGCCCACACCATGCCCTGGTGCGGCCTAGGTGGACCCGCGCCTACGGGTGGTGTGGCCACCCTATGGCCCCTCTCCGACTCTCCTTCTGGCTCCGTGAGTCTTCCGAGAAAATAGTAACTTTGGCTTTTGTCCCGTCCAATTTCGAGAATATTCATTATCTGACTTCCTGGAACCAAAAACAGCAGAAAACAGGCAATTGGCACTGTGGCTCTTGTTAATAGGTTAGTCCAAGAAATCATATGAAAAGTACCCCAAAGTGTGGACAAAACATAAGAAAGTAGATAAAACCAAGCATGGAACATCAAAAATTATAGATACATTTGCAATGTTTCAGAAAGTTTGCCGAATTCTGCAACGAACAAAATATCTGGCTTGACATCGCGTCAGTCGCACATCCGCAGGCTAATGGACAAGTCGAAAGAGGAAACGGTTTAATTCTACAAGGCCTAAAACCAAGACTCGAAGCACCACTACGACGTGCTGCGGGGGCTTGGGCAGAGGAATTATCTTCTGTAATATGGAGCTTACGAACAACTCCGAACAGGTCAACTGGATACACACTGTTCTTCTTGGTCTATGGTGCTGAAGCAGTTCTTCCTAGTGATTTGATTCACATTTCTCCTAGAGTTGCCACGTATATTGAACAGGATGCCGAAATTTCTCGACAAAATGATCTCGACTTAGTCAAAGAAGTTCGTGTTGTTGCTGAGATGAAATCAACAGCCTATCAGCAGAAGTTACGCAAGTATCATAGCCAAAGAGTCAGAAACCGGTCTTTCAATAAAGGCGATTTGGTTCTCCGACTTATGCATAAAAGAAAGCACAAACTTTCCCCAGTATGAGAAGGGCCCTTTTTAGTTAGCCGAGTATTGCACAATGGTTCTTACTATCTAACTGATATGTGGCCAGTCAAAGAAAGACATGCTACTAAGAAAAGAAAGAGAGCTGGAGGCAGTACAGATCCGGAAGAATTAGACAAAGCATGGAATATTGCTCAGCTACGTCCCTTTTATTCTTAGTTTATCTTTCTTTGTAATCATATATGTGTACATGTTCAATAAGAAATAAAGTGTTGGTTGCCTCATTTTTTCTGAGAAGTTTTATATTGCTATCTTATTTATGAATGATCATGTCACAGTCGAAAATCCCAGAATACTTGAAAGTACTTTATGCTCATGTTTGTTCTGGTTTAGATTTCTGATTCTAAAAATTGCTACCTTCGGGTATAAATCTAAATTTTCGAGTTTGTACTTTGGTTATTTATCTGATTGCTGGATGCGGGCATTTTCCGAGTAGTGAATTGTTGGTACTGGAAGCCGGCTTTGTTTCCGAGTTTAAACTGGTTATCAATTGAGCTCCATTGCTCGGAAAAGTTTCCGTGTTGAAGGTTGGCTGGCTCACGAAAGGGACGAGGCGGAAAGCCAGATAAACGATAAGTATAGACAAAAAATATAAGTGCTTATGCAAACATTTTAGGGACATAAAGTTAAAGCCAAAAAGTGCTGAATGGAAATAACAAATCTTAGCACTAGCAAAAGTATTATATTACTTATTTACAATCCGAATTGTTTTCAGAATAACACATTTTGTTCTGATGCTCTACAATGCAGGGGAGAGGTAGGAGCTGCCGGCTCACTGGATACTTCAGCCTTGCCTTGATATCTTTCTGAGATGTTCAAATCCGATACGGTTTGATCGTTGTCAGAAACTTTAGCTGTTTCTTCGGCAGGCGGAGGAGGCGTCTCCACGCGAGTGAAGAAGGGAGTTTCATAGCTGGTGAGATCAGCTATGTGACACCCGTATCCGGCGCAGGAGTCCATGATGGCTTTGATATCTTGCTCCTGTCCATCTTCATCCACTTTACAATACCCTCTGGTTACCTGCCAGATTTCCTTGTTTCCATGGTGGTTCATAACCATGGTGAGAGCATTCTGCGCTGCGATTCGCACGTAGGACATGTTCCAGTCCTAGATAAGCTAGGGCATCTCCTTGGCCTTGTCTCGCACTTCAAAGCCGAACATCCTATGCATGTCCAGAACCTTGAGAACATCGCCAATATCCTCAAAGGATTGGATGTAGTCATGAAGTAAATCGCCGACTTGTGTAAGTCGGCTAGTGCGAGATTCGACGGAGGCTGAGTCTAGTAAGTTCATAGGACCTATGCATATAATGCAAGGGTTAAAATAAATCCGAGCTCCAAAGAGTTGGAAAATGCAGAAAAATCAGAAAGATGGAAACATACCAAAGATGACATCGTCAACTTTGGTCTTCTCCTCCCATAGGCTCTGAAGTTCAGCCCGGAGTGCCTCAGTGATATCCTTCTCTCTGAATAAAGCATCATTGATATCCGAGATTCTCTTGTCCTGGGCGGCGATCCTTCGATCACGTTCGTCGGTGGCCATGGAAGAGGATTCAAGAATCTGAGCAATTCTCCGTTCATGATCCGCCTTCAGTTTGTCCAGTTCCTGACGTAAATCGGTGTTCTCCACCGCCAGCGTCTTCAGATTTTTGGCTTCTTCAATCATAGCACAGGATTGCTTTACCAGTGCTGTAGTCAAAAAGAACAAAAGTTGAATAAAAATTCGACTATGAACTGAAAGGCAAGGTTTGGGTACTAGAATGTTTACCTTCAGCCTCATCCCTTGATACTTTCAATTGAGCATTTTCAAGCCAGAGAGCTATGGTTTCTCTCCGCTTGTTACAAATATTCTTCAACAATTCCTGGTTATATGAATTAACTTTCTGTAAGTCAGAATACCCATAGTCAGAAGTCTAATAAAGACTCGGGCTAATATCTTTACTAATATCAGCACGAGCCTTGGGGATACACTAGTTCATTCTTTGGCATCCTATGAAAGCATAAATCCGGAATGTCTATCCAACTTCATGCTTGGGGGCTAGAGGATATGATATAAAATAACATAAGGAAAAAAGTGAGTTGGCATTCCGACTTACATGTTGTTCGTGAGTGATCTTGCTCAGGCTCACATTCACTTCTACAGTAACCTTCTCGGCGAGGGTGAGTGGAATTATTGGTGGTGTCATAAGCACACCGGCTCTTAGTCTCGTCGCGAAGACGAATTTGCTCGAGGAGTTCGGAGTACTTGATATCCTCTGCTTCTTGTGCCTCCTCCTTGGCAATAATATTCCGGCTCTCCAAGCATTGCCGAGCGAGCCGTTGGATCTCCTCTGCTGATTTTTGAGTAATGCCAAGTTTGGCAAGACCCAGATTGTTGAGGAGGTTTTCAACAAAGACCTCTGCCGAGGGATCATTACCCGAAGAGGGTTCACCCTTATCAAAACCTGAGTCACCCATGGTAACGTCAGTTTGTGACTCAAGGATCACTGGCTCTACTGATTGAGCCGGATCTTCTACGACGGTTGGAGATGGAGTAATCTCCGGAGTCGCAGAAGGTTGAGGGGCAGGAGTCGGAGGTGTTGTGGCAGGAGACGTCAAATTTAGCTTTGACTGGCGTAGGGGCTTCGACGAGATTCCCTTCCCCTTGCCCTTGGTGAGTTGTTTAGCTCTGAGAAGGTAATAGAACAAAGAACATTACATCTCAGAAAAAATTACGAACAAAGTACAAAAACCTTGTGAGGAAAATTATCTCTTCACAACGGGCACCTCCTTTGTGCCGATAGACACTGTCGGAGCCTTACGCTTTCGAGGAATTATGTCCGGTAGTGGAACCAACTCTCCATCGTCCTGAGAAATCTCAGGAGGATATCCTTCGATAGGAGCAAGCTCCGACTCGGGGAGGTCAGCAAGCTGAAAAGGAAAATAGAATCTCAGTATTACAAAATAATAAAAAGATGAACGCATAATTTGAGTTACTACTGGAAACTTACCAGCACCACTGGATCTTCAGCCGTATGCATGTCCAAAGACAGATCCGGGATTTTCCTCTCGATCCGTACCCTTATCAGCCACTTGATTTGAGACTCGTATTCTTTCTCCGTGTAAGGCTGGGGGCAGATCCGGGGGAATTTTTCTTGGACGCTGTAATGGAGTGCATAAGCCGGTCTCCATGATGCTGAAGAGGCTGGATCCGGCATGTCACCTAGCAGGGAACTAAGTCGGACCCCTTAAGGCCCTTGTGCTTCATCAAATATTCGATCCGCCTCTTGGCAAGAAGCATATCGTCACTAAGAGCATCTACGTCCCGGGACTCTTGGGGCGTGGCAGCACCGTCGACAAAAGCCGGCAAAGCAGTAGCTTTGCCGGGAGCAGGAATATCCTTGTGGTAAAAGAAAGTGGATGGCCATTGTTTCACCGACTCACTGGCCTTAATCCGAGGATATACGTGCTCTCTTCTAACAGAAAAACTAATAGTACCGGTAATGTATGGATTACTGGCAGTGATGGAATTTCTCAGGACATAAAAATAGAACCGGAAAAGAGTAAGACTCGGCCTAATGCCGAGGTACCCCTCACACAAAGAAGCGTATGCGCTCATCTCTAAGAGATAGTTCGAGGGAAGATGATGGAGTTGAACTCCGTAGTAATATATAACCTTAGAAAAGAAGCCTGAGGGAGGGAAACTCAAACCTGTGTCGAGGTGGGTGCCAAAGTGTACCCGCTCATCGGCGCGAGGAGTAGGGAAGGTTTGGCCGTAGCCGCTCCGCCAGTCACCAGCGTGGAGGAGCCCCTTGTTCTCCACAACGTGAAGCTTGGCATCGTCAAGGACGCACGGGATCCAGACCCCGCGGTTGCCCTCCTTTTCCGCCGTTGCCGCCGTCGCCGCCGTGCCGGAGGATGATGCTGAAGCCATTCTCTTATGGGGCCGGTGACCTGGGTTGGGCGGCGCTAGAAGATTATGGGAGGCAGAGAAGCTCTATGTTCGTGGGAAGCATCAGAGAGAAGGAAACGACACAAGTGCTGGTGAAGAAGGCGGGGAAAAGAATCCTAACCACTTATATCCTCCAGCCACACCAAGATTCGTGTAAATGCAACAGTGAACACACGCGTCGTGGAAGGAGCTGGGTAACCCCCACGCGATGATTACGCCGCCTCGATCTCTGCGCACGCATTAAAATGACGCCTCGGTTCCGTGAAAGGCGGACCCACCAACGGTCGTGCTGACAAGAATGTCTGTCAGTGACGTGACTTGACCATGACTAGTGTTAGGTTACGTAAGAGACCAAGATCCGTCTTAGTTTGAATTTCGAGCTGGAAACCCGAATAATGTATTTATAGGTACGACTCATTTTTGAGACCCGGATCGTATCTTTTCTTTTGAAGTTTCAGGAATCCTTCAAGATTCTGCAAGCCGAAGATCAAACTAGACGATGATGAATCCAGCTTTGGATCTTGGAGGCTTTCGGAGGCTGCTGTTGGGCATATACTTTCCGGATATCCTCACTATGCCTCACTGACCAGGGTGGACCACTTCAGATTAGAGCTTTGCTTCACGGGTGGCCTAGTCAGAGAGAAGAGACGGAGTCCAGTCCGGCTACGGGAAGGCCCAGAAGACTTACCGACATAGGCCCATAGTGTTACTTGTAGTTCAAGATATACTCTGTAACCGACTCTTAGTCGAAATGGATAGATCTCTCACAAAACCCTAGGCCGGATATCTATATAAGCCGTCCTAGGGAGAGCCTTTAGGACACCTTACCCTCATAGTAGTCTACAATCTCAACTCGCACAGGCGAAACCCTTGTAACCCATATTCTGGCTCTGCCGTATTACTGGATTGCTAGCAGGAGTAGGATCCGTCCAAAGCCGGCGGATTCGAACTTGGGTAAACTTGTGTGCTCATCATCCTGAAATACCGTACGTCTCACACCCCTCTCGTCCACACGCCTCGAGGACCCCCTCATGGCGTACTTGTCATCAATCCGACGACAAGTTGGGATGAGGTCGTGTGCCACTCGTCATTGCATTCAGCAGTGCCACAAAGACCCTCTCCTAGGTGTTGCGAGGAGTTCAATTGCGTCTGTTTGGAGACGACAGAGGAATGTTGTTTTGGTGTCTTGGGGCTCACCCTTGACTAGACTGAATAGAAGTGGCCTATGGTTGAGAAAGAACATCTCTATGGTTGTTTTTATCCTCGTGGCAGTCCCTTCCAATCATCGCAGCCTGATGTGTTAGCTGCCTCTAAGAGAGAGAGGGCATGGATAGGATCATGGCTCCAGTGCTACAGATCACACCAGAGCTTCATGAGTTGTGTGGGGAACCGTGTATGGTTTTTTCTGTTGGAATTGGGCTCAGTTGAGGCTTTGGCGGTGGCCACGACGCCCTCGCCCTTGCCACCGCAGTCGCCCGGCTCTATGGACAGTGTAGGAGTGTTGGCGCATAACCTTGAGACTCTTTTTGCTAAAGAGTTTTGCGGTTTGCTCGCCAGTTTAGAGGCGGCTAGCCCTGGATATGGCAAGTACATAGGTTGTGCCTTGGCGGGAAAGGCTTTAGAGGACGTAATTAGGAAGGTGGATAAGTCTCTCAGGATGGTATATCTCAGGAGCAAAAGAAGGAAGAAGGGCGTCGCAAGGAAATCTTCGGCATATACTTGATTGTTTAGTGGGTCTTGTTTGCAGTGTGGTGTTGTAGGTGTCGTCAGTCGTGGTTGTAGTAGGTTGACAGTTCTTGTTGGTTTGGAGGTTGCATGCTTTAGATGTTGCTCTCATTGTTGTAATGGTTTTCGTCCAGTTTTCCGTTAATTAACTAGGAAGTTCTCCTTCTTAATTGGTAGGTTGAGCAAAGCTTTTGCCCCGTTTCAGAAAAATGTACAAATCTAAGATGAAATGGCAGGCAAGACCTTACGCTTTTTATGCATTAGGGCGATGTGCATAGGGTGTTGCCTTCTCTAACTTCAAAAAAGTGAGTGAAAAAAGGAGTATGCCTTTTCTTAGTTGTAAGATGATGTTTTTGCGTTCAAGAGCAGATTTTTTCCTCATTGTTTGATATAATAATCTCTTGCTCGCTATTTTCCACTAGTTAGAATTTAATCACCAACAAATTATAATCTCGTTGTCGTTTTATATGATGTGAACGGATAAAGAAAATATGTCTTCTCAACCACTATATACTGCCATTGAAGCCTTCCTTTATTCGCTATGACGTATCGTCACATACTCACATAGATCAGACAGCTCAGGGGGTGGATTATCATGTTACTTGCACTCAAACGGTGGATTGCTGCCTGAAATATCCGGGCATCCCCTTTCATGTGTGTCCTTTTAATCATCCATCAGCTTTAGAGACGAGTATCGCGCACTCTAAGCAGCTAGCTACACCATGCAGGTCGCATTTCTTAAAGGCGGAAACAGAGGAATATCCTAGGTAGAAGGCATATATATGCAAATACGGAGTACATGGTTCAGATAATCGCCACACTGATATGACTTTTTCTTCAGCGTCGCCTCTCCCGAACTGAAAACATAAAGACATAAAGACGCTCAGGATTGGCCCATACCTACACTGATATAGACTTGCAAATCAAGTCAAATTACTAAAGTCAGAACAATGCATGACGCATTTCTCAAGGAATCATTTCTTAAAGGCTTCTTAGAAGAATATACTAGGCACAATGCATATGCAAGTACATGGTGCAGATAAACGGCACGCTGACATAAACATCTGATAAGTGCAAATAGAAGTCAGCTTACTCTCAAGTTCAGAACATTTCGCAACAAATAAGTCAGAACATTTGCAACGTCAACCAGGATTGGTCAATGGGAGAGCAAGCTATTCATAAATTCACACAGTCATACATATACTCCCTCCGTTTCAAAATATAAGATGTTTGAGCTTTGTGAAAGAAGTGTATCTAGACCTCTTTTGGTGTTTAGGTTCATCTAGATTTGGAGTGAACCTAGACACTAAAAGGGGTCTAGATACACCTTTCACAAAGCTAAAACATCTTATATTTTGAAAGGTGGTGTTTAGGTTCATCTAGATTTGGAGTGAACCTAGACACTAAAAGGGGTCTAGATACACTCTTTCACAAAGCTAAAACATCTTATATTTTGAAAGGAGGGAGTAGTATTTTATAGGGCATTTACAAATGTGCAAAGCTAAGAGCATCTCCACTAGCGTTTCCAGAAAGCTATTCTCAGGACATTTTTTCATCTGGATTTGCAAAAGACGCTTCAGTATCGTTTCCAAAGGGCGTTCCGAGACCGCTTTTTGCCCCAAATACATCCGAAGTTCCCAGGCCGATCCCACGAAGCCGGG
This sequence comes from Avena insularis, assembly GCA_023614405.1. Taxonomy (NCBI): domain Eukaryota; kingdom Viridiplantae; phylum Streptophyta; class Magnoliopsida; order Poales; family Poaceae; genus Avena; species Avena insularis. Next base: position 565,041,690 of record CM042686.1, read on the forward strand.
AACGCGCTGGGAACGCCGAGATGAAACCGCCACCACTCCCCCTCCAACACGTGTCCCTCTCTCTCCCCCACCTATGTCCTTTCTCCCCCACCTCCATTTCCATCTCCGCCCACCACGCCCGTCGCCCAGCCGCCCACCATGCCGCAGCTCCGCCTCCCCTCGATCCCGCCTTCCTCGGCTCGCCTCCCTCGCTCGAGCCGCGCCCGCCCGGCCTCCTCTCCGCAACAACGATGGCCATGGGCGTGGCACGCTTTGCTGCCGTGGTGGTGGCGTCCGCTCGCCTCGGACCCTGCCGTGGTGGTGCTCCTCCGTATGACTGCGTCGCCGGGCGTTGTCCGGCGCGAAGAACGACGGCACGCGTGCGGCCAGAGCGGTGCGTTGGAAATTTGGGCCTGAAAATCCGGCTAGGAAACGGCGAGTCCCAGGCCAAAAAATTAGCTCCATCCGAAGCTATTTAGCTTTATCCAGAGCTAAATTTTTCCATGGAAACAAAAAACGAGTGGAAATGCTCTAAGATGCAGTTGCAGGCAACACCTGCTCACCCACCCGCAGACAAGGACCCTGAACTCACCAACGTTATCCATTTCGGCACTAGGAAGCAGACGAAAGCAAGGTAAGAGAAGCAGCCTAAAAAAATTTGGAGGCATGTGTGTAAGATATTTTACTGTCGCTTTATATATGAAGTGAATGGATGAGGAAAAGATCTCTTCTCAACCAACTGTGTACTGCCATTGAAGCGCTTATTTCTTCATCATGGTGTACTATATTGTCACTGTGCCACATAAAATCCGACAGCTCAGGAGGGGATTACGATTACCACGTTACTTGCACTCAATTGTAGCTTGTTGATTGATATATCCGGACATCCTTTTCAATTGTCCCCCTAATCATCCATCAGCTTTAAAGATGAGCATCGTGCACTCTAAACAGCTAATACCATGCAGGACGCATTTCTTTCTCAGAGGCTTCTTAGAGAAAGACACTAGTAGTAGATGCAATGCATAATTGCATATGCACATGGTCCAGATAACCATCAGACAAACACACACTGATGTAGACGTCTCAAGAGCACAAATCAAATCGAATTGCTCAAGATGAGAACATTTGCAACGCCAACCATAATTGGTCAACTGCGGAGGAGCAGGCTATTCACAATTTCACATCATCCTAACCGATGCTAATTGCTACTAGTACATAGTATTTGTACTTGCTATTTACAGATGTTTACGTACAGAGCTACTAAGATGCAGTGGTAGCAGGCAACAGCTTTATCACCCACTTGCAGGCCAGGATTCATTCTGAACTCCCAGATGCTATCCACTCCGGCACTGACCGATATTATAAACTAATGGGAAGTAAAAAAAAAGGGAAGCAGCCGAGAAATTTGACCAAAATGGTCGTCGGTTGGTCGAGTGGTTCCTCTGGTCGTCTTGTAGCTCCGGCGCGGATCTGAGGCGAGCCGGCGGGAGCCGTGCTGCTATGCTACGGCAGGAAGGGCGGCATCTCGCCGTAGTGCGGCGCGGGCTTGGAGAGCGCCGCGGCGGCGGGGTCGGGGCGCGCGCCGCAGCGCTGGCAGCGCTCGGCAGGCGGCAGCCGGACGACCTGCAGGATCCGGCGGCAGGAGGGGCAGGAGGAGTGGCCGCGCAGCCACTTGTCGACGCAGAGGGCGTGGAAGGCGTGGCCGCACTGCGGCAGCACGCGCATGGCCTCGCCGTCCTCGAACTCGGCGAGGCAGATGGCGCACTCCGGCGCCTCGGCCTCCTCCGCAGCCGCCGCTTTGCCGGTCTTGGGGTCGGCGGCGACGTAGGCGACGGTGGGGATGGCGCGGAGCACGGACTTCTTGACGCCCCTGTTGGCGGCGGCGGCGGGGCGGCGGGAGCAGGCGCAGCGCGCGACGAGGCCGATGCTGAGGACGCAGATGAGCGCGCAGAGGAGCGACGCGAGGATGACGATGATGTCCCTGTCGTCGGCGATGATGGGCCCGCCGCCCTGCGTGGGGGAGGCGGGCGGCGCCTGCAGGAGCCGCCTCGCCGCCATGGCCACGGCCACGGGCATCTGCTGCTGCTGGTCTGGCTGCATCGTCGTGAAGTAGAAGTGACGGGGCGTGGGGCTTATCGGCGCGCTGCGGGGAGGAAGGTGACAAGTGTGTGTGGGAAGCTACTCTAGGTTGGAGTGGCGGGGCTTGTCCTTTATAGAAGAGGGGGCGTCGCTCGCTGCCTTTCCGCGAGCAGTGTGTGTGTGTGTGGATAAAGCCGCGCGGTGTTTCCGGACGCGAGGGAGAAGAGCAAGAGTGGGGTGGTCGGTCGGTGTAGCCAAAGACCGTGGGCGCCCGCCCCTCCTCCTCGCTCGTCTGGATCCTGCTCAAACCAGTGCACCGGAGGAAGCAACTGCTAGCTAGTACTACTACCAGCGTTGGCGTGTCTACCTACCTACCAGACCAGACCATGACGCAACTCGAGGTGCTTCTTCGCTACACTCTTCGTACGCTCCTCGTTCGGTGTATCTCCGGACCAGATCAGAGAGGGTTCGTGCGTCGCACGTGATCACATGATCCAGGCGTGCACGTATGGGATCGATCGAGCCCGGTGTAACTGAACCTCGTGGACGAGAATATACTCGGAATTATACGACCAACAGCCACGACAAAAATAAAGGCTCTCGGATATTTGCCACATACAAGAACCTGGCAGTGAACAAAGATAATATCCACTCTTTGTTTTGCACCTTGATATTGTAATTGCTTGATCATTTCGTTGAGTTTCTATGTCCACACCCAGACCCCCTCGCTAGCTTGGAGGTACAATATTTATGCTTAGATACATGCATGCGGGGTCGCTATGTTTGTTTGTTTGTGTCAATGTCAAACTGTTTATGATTATTTTTCACAAATAAAAAGTTTTTAGGCAATAGTAAATGGTGGAATTTGAGGGGGTGGGGGGTGGGGGGGGTCGACAACCGATCATAAAATTTCGAGTCGACCAATGATTGTCCATATTTCAAGATAGGTCGGCCATGGGGGGATCTCAGGATCTGATGACAAGGGGGAAAAGAAGGCAATGACCCGCACACGAGAGTAGCCTAAAAATGTTTGTAGTTATTAAATACACATATCATTTTTTTGCAAAAAAAATACACATATATCATTGGCAGCATAATTTTCTAATAAAGAGACAACCTTTATGTCGTTTTGAATGTAGACACTACAAAATGGAATCTGGGCGCTAGCGTTTATAGACGTCGAGACACAACTAGTCGCCACGCTCGCGCTGGAGCGGTAAAAAAAGGCATCAGGGATAACTACGACGAGATTGTGCAACGGCGGCAGAGTATTTGGCTTAGATTTTATACATTGTCATGACCAAATAGCCCTTCTTTGCTTTAAACTCAAAAGCACAAACATCTCCTTCCTGCTGCTTCTTCTGACCTACACAGTCTGCTCAATTTGAAGTCAAGATGACAGTGCCGTCATTTCCATGCTTCACATGAACTTTTTTGATGGTCTCATTGCTACCGTGATCTTCATGAATGTGAGGAATGAAAAACATGCGAAAAATTTGGGCATGAAAAGTACTACATATGAAGAAATAAACAATTATGATTGTGGTAAGTACGAAAATCAATAGAAAGAAAGAAACAACTATTGTTGTGGTAAGAAAGCTGCCATATTTACTTTAGAGATATTGTTCTTGTTCATGGTACAAAATATAGTAAGGGATTTGTTGGCTTCTGATATCTGGGTTTCTGCGATCAACAACAGGGTTATTGCAGTACTTGTAGCAGCAGCTATTTATTAGAACCGTGATGGGACTCAATGGTCAGTGGGACGAGGTTAACCTGCCAGCCCAGATGGGCCCACTATGCAGGTCGCGTATAATCCACGGCGCCACCGAATGTGCTTGCGTCCAGTCAACCACGACAATAAACATCGTCACACTTGCCTACCAGCTACCGCGACACAATTTAGTGTCGGTATCGGTAATACCACACGTAAAAAATTGTGATGCCCATGATTGCCGTCGCGACAGCCCATCCACCGCGGCTCCAACTATTGTAGGTACTTTTCGCTTGTGCCGCATCAAAAATCCGCTGGAAATGTTTTTTTAGTGAAATCATGACAAACTTTATAGTTATTCTCTCTAAAAATGTACATAATGAATTCTGAAGAAGTTCATCAAATATTTTATTTTTAAGACACACCCTTAGAAAAATGTAATTCGCAACTGATCTAACAAAAAATTATTGAGTTGTAGTTTGTATGATCTTCCATCGTCCTATCTTTGACATTAACAAATCAAGTCAATCAACTTCTAGACTTCTCTAAAAAGAAAACAATAAAAGGAAAAAATGATTAATGAAGTAAGCCTAGCTAACTTAGGAGTGGGTCTACAACCTCACCATTTTCGTTTAGGTCCCCTTTGAGACGAATTTGAGTTTTGATTTATAATGTGGTGTCTTTGATTATATTTAACTTTAAGAGGTTCCTAATCCAACGTACCTGAATTTTGAGATCATTAAATTGTAACCTGGTGAAACATTGTATATGCGACTTTTGAAAATGTATGAACATAATTGTTCTTCGTAAATGATGGGTAGACGGTCCAAACATACAAAAAGGTAAAAAAAAATAGATGATCATTTCGGAGCTGAAGAAATAAAATTGAAGTGACAAGTTATGGTACACAAGATACCATAAGTACACAAAATAATCTTCAAAATGGTCATTTTTTTTACAAAAAGGTCATCTACTTGCCTTATCATGCTTCCTAAAAATGTATGAAATTTCAGATTTTCTAACAAATAAATACGAATTTTTGCTAAGTTACAGATATCATTATCGTAACTTAACTTAGAAAAACTTATACACATGCGGGTTTGGAGAATAATTACAAAACAAGTTACAATAACAAACTATAATGACGTACCATAAGTCAACATAAGAAGAAATTCTTCACATTATTCTTAGAATAAAATACATCGGAGATCCTAAAAGTATTTGGGAGGTGTCAACTAGGTCCTACTTCTATGAAAATGTATATCTAGATCCTAAAAGTTTATAAGTGGATCACTTCAGGTCATGTCCAAGTATATCTAGGCATGGGCTTCCTGGCCCGAAAAAATCCCGACGGGATGGGTTTTTCTGGCCCGTGGGCCGGGCCTGGGCTGCAGAACTGAGGCCCGACATCCTCATGGGCCGAGCTTGGGCCAAAGTAATGGGCAAAACAGGTAAGGGCCCGGCCCGAGGCCTAACGACCCGGAGAATTATGCGCATGGCGGGCCAGGCTCGGGCTCAAGATTTAGGCCCGACAGCCAGGCCGGGCCTGGGTTTTGCATGGGCGGGCTTTATCAGGCCCGACCCGAGTCTCGCCCGACCTGGAAAATGCCCAGGTATATGTCCAAGTATGACATGCTTATGGCGCATTGACTACACATAAGCAGTGTTTTTAGAAAACTCCCTACAAAATTCTCTCTTTTAATCCTGTAGTCCTCATTCACTCTCTTATAAATTGTGCAGTCCACAAAATTCTCTCTTCTAAAGGCTGCGCAAAAGTAGACGATACTAGAGAATAGAGTAGAGAGTTGATTTTCTCTTATTCTTATTTACCAACTTCACATGCACATGACCATTTTTATGGTTTTATATAACTCAAATTATGTCTTTTGCTAATTCACAAACATCATAATAATAGGATATGTGATAAGATTGCCATTTCTTACGGTCCAACAACATAAATGCTTTTATGGTTTTATAAAACTACATAGATATGATTTTTGCTAATTCACAAACGTCATGATCATAGAAACTATGATGAGATTGTCTTTTCTCCCCATACGTCCAACAACAAATAAAACTACATAGATATGATTAGACGGTTTTTTGATATAGTACAAGTGGGTCAGCGTGAGAATTCCGGAAATTCATCCTTGATAGGGATCAAACTCCGGTCGTTGGGATGCGTCAACTACGATCCAACCATTAGGCTACTGCCCCGTTCTCATACGTCCAACAACATAAGCTAGGATGACCTGACACAGGTAGCCGGTACTCCATTACTCCTACTCGATAAAGTTTCAGAAAAATACGATAGAGATCAACATCACCCACCACCTACTACCTCCATCGTCGCCACATCGTCGTAGACACTCCAAACATCCAAAAAATGGTAAAAATAATATGATGGTTTGGGAGCTAGAGAAACAAGATTTAAGTAATGAGTTATCGTACGACAAACTACCATAAGTTGACTCAAAATGATCCAAACATGTGCTTGGCCCCATGCTTCCTAGATATGTATGAATTTTCTGATCTTATAACAAATACGTATATTTGCTAAGTTACAAATATCATGAGCATTACTTAAGTTAGCAAAACATATAAATGTGAATTTGAAGAGAAATACCATAAGTTGACACAAGAAGAGATCTTCAAATCACCATATATTTGTATTTACTCGTTTTTTGTTAATTCCCAATCGTCTCAGAATTAAGTTAGACAACAGTCAACTCCACAATCCTTAAACTTGCATCGCGTTCGTGCTTCTAATGAGTTGCAACTTATAGTTCTCAATTGCATGTGGGGGTGCGAGTGAAGTATTTTCAATTGCAACTGAGATTATTCACTTACAAGTTGGGTTACAACTAAGATTTTCTTAGTTACAAATATCGTTCCAACCGAGATTTCTGGGTGAGAAGTGTGTTGTAACCGGGAGAAATGGTCCATGCACTAGAAAAAACTTGAAACGCAAAAAAATATATCCATGTAGTACAAAATCATGGGATGGCATCACTTGATTGAGAGTTAGCCACGCCCTTATTACCAACTTCACATTTACTTGCACCCATACTTCCTAGACATGCACAAATCAGTTTACGGTTTTATAAAACTTATATAGCTATGACTTTTCGCTAGTTCCCAAACGTCATGGTCATAGGAACCGTGATGAGATTGCCATTTCTCCCCGTACGTCCAACAACACAAGCAAGGACGTACTGACACCCGTCACCAGTACTGGAAAACTGGATACTCGATAAGGTTTCATGAAAATACGATAGGGACGGCCACTACCCACATGGTCGCCACGGCAATAATGGGACGGCCGCGTCCCTGTTTCGGCCCCGGCCGGACCATGTGCCTCCGCTGCACTGCATCGTAATCCCCAAAGCCTCCAAACGGGATCCCCGGGGCCCCGGCATTTCCTATCCCGGACGGCGGACGGCTGCGCCCGCAGTGCACGTCACCTCCCGTCGTGGTTGCAGTTACGATCTTGCCACTTCCGGCCGTGGGGACGGGACGGTGGTGCGCTGCGCGCCGGCCACCCTTTCTCGGCGTCTGCGTCGGCCGTTTCGAGCAGACGGTTACGTACGTGGTAGTGGAACTAGCTACGGACAGACGGACGGACGGGACGTAGCCATCGGTGAGCGACGTGGGAGGCGTGTGTTTGCCTGGTCTTCTCTAGCTTTTCTTGTCTTTACTTACTTATCCCGGTATGTTACCTAGAGATGGATCGATCGATCGTCGGTAGGAGGCCGGGAGCGTGAAAATTGACGGTCGAGGTCTGGTCAAGATCGACGCGGGTCGTGGGGAGAGGTGGTGATCTTTATGGCCGGCCGGCGCCGGGAAAGCCGTGTGGGTGGTGGCCGTCCCACCGTGGCCTTGGGCCGTCACGCTGCCCGCGTGATCGACAAATTAGTGGTTTTTTCCCTTCTTCTTTTCTCCTCCCAGCGTAAAGCGCGCGCACGGTGACAGCACAGCGCGTCGGCACCTTTACCCGGCCGGTCTCCTGTTTGGACACACACCTAGGTGCGCCGTCCCGGACCCCCAGTGCGTGCCAGTTGTACGTACCGCCGGTACCAGACAAGGTTCGTCGACGTACCCTACCTCCGGCGCTGAGGACGTACGTACGCCTCGTTCGTTGTTGCGTCTGGCTCGCGTGAAGACGACTCGCTCGATAGTCCACACCACACCGTCACCCAAGGACAAGGTTTCCGGCGGAAGAGAGAGTGATTGCGTTGTCCGCAAACGTTCCCGGCGGCGATGCATGCATGAGAGATCGAGGCTCGGAAATGGACGCAGAGCAGTTGCGCTGAGGTCAGCTGCGTGAGCCAGCGAGGTTATCCCTGCTCTATCATCTATAGTTTCTTTTCTTCAGCCTGGATATATGGCACCCAGAAATTAGCACGCACGCCCCCAGAAATGCCGAGGGACCGAGATTGGGTATGGGAGAAAGGAACAGCCACTTTTCCCTTTCACCACGAGCACGAGCACGGGCGACCGCGTATCATCGAGAAATGTATATATACCGTTATCACCTGCAGGTAAAGTAAAGGAAAGGCCTGCTTTAATTTGTTGCGAGACGGGTAAGACCCTTTTTTTCTTCTGAGTGACAAGTACAGACACTTTCATTCCATCCGAGCAACGAGTTTTTTAAAAACTGTAACAAAAAGTCCCCAAGGACCTGGAAACTGCGACGAGTTGAAAGGCGGCGGAACCTAAAATATGATTGTAGTCACTGAGATATCCTCGATCGCCGTAGTCGGCAAGTGCATGATCTAGTCCAGATTTAACATTGCTTGGATTAGTCGGCATATCGCCAACGGCTAGCTACAAAGTTATGATATACTAATAAGCAACAGGTTGATCTTAGCCAAAAAGCCGAGAAAGGTATGAAATTATACGATACAATCCATCAGAGATGATGCCGGGAAGGAAAAGTTTGTTCACATTTCAGGCTCCTGACATTTGCGGTTAGTGACTGTGATAGTTGGGGCGGGCCAGCCGACCAACCAACAAACCAGGTGTATCTCACACGCATAAAACATCCTTATCCGTCCAACCTTATCCATCATACCACCTCATTATGCAAGACATCAATATGAACGCGAGCCGCTTCTCAGAATTTGATAAGATGATTCTTCAGGACAGATAAACTAGAGACACTACATGATTCTGTATTACAATCTCGTCACTGAATTAATCTCAGTTTCCACCTAACTGACAGAAGAACGCAGCCTACACTGAATTATCGCTATTGAACGACCACAAGGCGGAGAAACAAGTAATCCAGAAGACTGCTCCAAGAAACAGTTTGTTTCACCTGGAGACATGGTGATCTTTCTGGGGATCAGTGGGAATGAAAACGGGGAGTTGCTGAATACGAGAAGAGCGTTCGCTCCAGCCGTTAGGATCTACAGCCGTCAGTATAAATTACATGGGGCATTCGAACCCCCATGTCATATATAGCTCTACGGACAAATCTTGGCATAGCTCTCGTGGCCGAAATCGAATCCTCCTCCCATTGGATGCAGAACGTTGGAGTTATTAAGCTACTCCTTCCGACCCAAATTAGTTGACTCAAATTTGTCAAGATACGAATGTATCTAATACTAAATCATGTCTAGATACAATTAAATCTAGACAGATCTAAGTCAACTAATTTGGGTCGGAGGGAGTAGCATATTTTACATACACTCTCCAACTTGCTATCTCCACACGTACACGTCCTTTTCAGACCAAAATGTGGAACATGGAATCGACGGTAGCATGTCTTGCAAACGCAATCGGCTACACAAAATAAAAACAGGCAGCGACAATAGAAAAATGTAAGAGAGAAATTGTAGGGAGAGAGAGAAACAGAGAGACAGATAAAGACCTTGACCATTTAGACGAGTACCCCACCCAAGAGGAAACCCAAGGAAAGTGTAGGCTTCAGTGACTGGTTCATCTGAAAACACAAGAAATAAATAGACCGTATTCAGTCGAGAACATGCTATCATAACAAACGACTTAAACAGCTTCCTTATCTATCTTTAAAAAGAAGCAGCTTAGACAAATCAGGTTAATCAATATGCAGCAACGACTTTTGTTTAATATCCATATAGCTTACGTGATTGTACTAGGAGCTTAGGTTGTGTAGGAAGTCTAATAAAAAGGACAGCAGTGTCTTTTCAAATGCCAGTTGTATTCCTCTCTCTTGTTTCCAAGGAAATTAGACTGCAACTTCGTAATCTCTTTGCCCAACTCAGCAAAAGAAAAGGAAAATACAATTAGTTATGCCTATCCTAAAACATGTCCCCCCACCCCACCCCCTCTGAACATGATACAATGTTCATCTCTCTGTGTGCCAATAGAGGCAGACCTGCTTCCGCTCAGGACAGACCTGGAGCTCTTTTGGCAGGAGCTCACGCGCGCTGACCCACTCCTGCAGGGTGGGGAGATGGGGCCGCGCGACTTTGGGCCGGCTGGGCTGGATTGGACCTCCTCTCTGGCGGAGGACTTCATGCCCTGGCCCAACCTGGAGGAGGCCTTGCAGCCTTGGGCTGGTCTCTCCCCAACTGAGTTGGGGCTGGAGCCCGTCCCCTCAGCCGGGGCGGCATGCGCCGCTCAGGCGTCCCAGGAGGCGACGACCGCAGGGTCGCTCCTCCCCTGGCCCTCCATGGGCTACGTGGGACCGGAGTTCTTCGCCGCCCACGGGAGGGCTGAGAGGGGCTCGCTCTCCCTTCCGCTGCCTCGCAAGACGGTGATGCGTTTCGAGCCGGCGGCTGTGCAGTTCGACCCAGCGGCGTTGATTGACGGCATCGCTGCTGGTATGCAGTCCTTGGAGGTTGATGGTGCCACGTCCTTCCTCAGCAAGGTCTTCGGCCTCATGCCTCCGTCCGTGATTGGCGCGCCACCCTGCTTCACGGTGTCGTCGCCGGACTTGCCGGTGATGATCCCGACACCGCCAACAGCTGAAGCCACGGCTCGCCGCAGCAGCTCCAGGATCGCGAAGTCGGGGCCTGGCCTTACCCAGGAGCAAAAAGCCCAAGCTCGCATGGCGCAGCAGCTCAGCTTCATCGACGGTCCGCGCCACTTCACGCCCAAGGTTCAGGCCAACTACGTGGACCGCTTCAAGACGCCGCTGGGGCAGCTGACCTCCAGGATCGCGCGTGCGACTGGCGTCCACTCTGCCGCGCGCATCCGTCTTTTAGACAAGGAGCTCGCCCCACTGGCCGGGGTGGAGGTTGATGAGCTGGTTTGACCGCGCTGCTGCGATCTGGGATCCTTCAGTAATCAGTTTCTATGTTAGCTACAACTCTGTTTAGTCCTGTAGGTCCGCCGCACGTGTGCCGCGATGTGTCTGCTTGGTTAGTGTTCGTTTCAGCTGTGGCTGCGCTCCCTGGTGGCTTTACCGCCGCGAGGCGTGCCAGCTTAGTCTGCTTAGGCTGTGCCGTCTTTGCCGGGCGCCTGTGCCTAGGCTCCGGTTGTACTCGTGTTGTGCTTCAAAGTGCGTTGGCTCGCTGTTTGAGCCTGTCGCCTTGTTCTGTCTGGGATTTGCCGAGTTTGCACAATGGATAAGTCCTTCTCAATCCTAAACTGGAACTCGCGCGGCCTCAACGCGCGGGCACGACGCCTGGCGGTTCGCTCCCTGGTGGACCAAGTTCGCTGCTCAATTTTGTGCTTGCAGGAAACAAAGCTGGCCAGATTCTCTAGTGAGCAGCTCATGGAGACTGTTGGCCCGTCGCTTGATGGCTCGGCGTTCCTTCCTGCTGATGGTACGCGGGGGGGAGTTCTCCTGGCTTGGAGCACCTCGGTTTTCGCTGCGGATGCCATTGAGGTCTCAGGTTTTGCGGTCTCTGCATGGCTAACGCCCTGCTGTGGTGGCATCCCTTGGACCATTACCACGGTCTACGGACCCTCCGATGATGCCCGCAAACCTATGTTCCTCGCGGAACTGGCGGCCATCCGCGGTCGCGTTGCCGGTCCATGGCTATTGATCGGTGATTTCAACCTCATCTACGAAGCACGCGACAAGAGCAATAGCAACCTAAACCGCGGGATGATGGCCCGCTTCCGTGCGGCGCTGAACGCAAGCGAGCTCAAAGAGATCAAGCTCGCCGGGCGCCGCTTCACTTGGTCCAACGAGCAAGACGAGCCCACGATGAGCCGCATCGATCGTGCTTTCTGTGACACGGCTTGGGATTGTACCTTCAGTAATGCGCGCCTGCTCCCGCACGCCACGGCTATGTCTGATCACTGCCCTTTGATCCTCACTTGTGAGGCAGTAGTGCGGCAGCCGCATCGCTTTCGTTTTGAGGCTTTTTGGGTGCATCTGGACGGCTTCCAGGAGGTCGTCTCGCAATCCTGGGCGGCGCCTACTACGTCGAGGGACGCGGTCGGCCGCTTCGATGAGAAGCTACGCCGTGTTGCGCGCGATCTCAGGCTATGGCACAAGAACTACGTCGGCAACACCAAGATACAACTCCTCATGGCCCAGGACACGGTCCTGCTCCTTGACGTCGCGCAGGAGTCGCGTGCCCTGGAGAGAGACGAGCTGGACCTCCGGAAAGCGCTGAAATCGCGTATCCTCGGGTTGGTGGTGATCGAGCGCATCCGGCTCCGGCAGCGGGCTAGAGTTCATTGGCTTAAAGTCGGGGACGCGAACACACGCTTCTTCCACCTCAAGGCCAACGCGCGTAGGCGGAAAAATTTCATCCATGCTCTGTCCGGTGAGCACGGCATCGCCACGGAGCACGACCACAAGGCAAAGGTCATACTGTAAAAGATTATTTTGATGGCCTGCTTGGCTCTGCGGCCACTTCGGACTCGGTATTTGACTGGGAGGCGTTGGGCCTGCAGCACGTCGATCTCTCTGCTCTGGATGCTCCTTTCTCGACGACGGAAATCCTCGCGGCAATTGCTGACCTGCCCGCGGACCGCGCGCCGGGGCCGGACGGCTTCTCTGGGTCCTTCTACAAAGCTGTCGCCCCAGTTATTATTCAGGATCTGTTGCTAGCATTCCAGCAGCTCTTCCAGCTGAATCGTGCTGGCCTCCATCGTCTCAATGAAGCCCACATCGTCCTCATTCCAAAGTCTGACGGTGCAGCCTCGATCGGTGAGTTCCGCCCGATCAGCCTGCTTCACAGTTTCGCCAAGCTGTTCATGAAGGTGCTTGCGTCTCGACTGGCTCGGCGGATCGACGAGCTTGTCTCGCCAGTCCAAAGTGCCTTCATCCGGGGCCGATCCATCCAGGACAACTTCCTGCTTGTCCAAGGGATGGTGCGTCGCTTCCACCGCGCCAAGAGCCCCACCCTGATGGTTAAGCTAGACATTGCCAAAGCGTTCGATAGTGTGTCCTGGCCTTACCTGATCGACATGCTTCGCGCCAGAGGGTTCAGTCAACGCTGGAGAAACTGGGTGGCCCTGTTGCTTGCGACCTCCTCTTCCCGCGTCATCCTCAACGGTGCCACTGGCGAGCGAATTCAGCACCGACGGGGGCTTAGGCAAGGGGATCCGCTTTCCCCCTTCCTCTTCATCCTTGCTATGGAGCCCTTGTACCGGATCATCTCCATGGCGGGGGAGGACGGCACCCAGTCACGCCTACGCGGCCGCGTAGCCTACCCGCGCACCTCGCTTTACGCGGACGACGCGGTCATTTTCCTTAACCCCGTCAAGACGGAGATTGCGGCCGCTCATGCCATCCTTGCACGCTTCGGCGAGGTCACCGGGCTCCGGGTCAACTTTGCCAAAACGGCAGTGATCCCTATTAGGTGTGAGGGCCTGGATATGGCCGACATCGTCTCCCCGCTAGGGGCACGCCTTGCCTCGCTGCCTTGCAAATATCTGGGACTACCTCTCAGTTTGCTCAAGCTTCGGAAGGTGGACTTTCAACCTCTGCTGGATAGGATTGCCAGCCGCCTACTTTCTTGGAAAGCCAGGTTTCTCACCGCGGCAGGGCGGCTTGTGCTCCTCAATGCGGTGCTCTCCGCGATGACAGTGTGCTGGACCTCTGTTCACGACCTGCCGGCTTGGGTGCGAAGGGAGATCGATCGCCTCCGTCGCGCGTGGCTCTGGCGTGGCGAGGATGCCTGCCACGGAGGTCACTGCAAGGTGGCGTGGGGCCGCATTTGCAGGCCGAGAGATCTAGGTGGGCTGGGCATCATCGACCTTGCCAGTTTTGGCACGGCACTGCGGCTCAAGTGGCTATGGCTGGAACGTGTCGCCCCCCTCAAGCCTTGGGTTGGGCTTCCGGTGCCATGTAACCTTGGTGATAGGGCTCTATTTGCAGCCGCCACGGTGACCACCCTAGGGGCATTTGCCAGCCACGGTTCGACAGCTGGATGAATGGGCAGGCCCCGTTCTCCGTGTTCCCGGCCCTCTTTGAGGCATCTCGCCGGAAACGGCGTCTTGTGCGGGATGCGTTTCGCGACCAGCGCTGGGTTGCGGATTTGAGCGGTCGCGTTTCCCCACAGATGTTGGATGATTTTGTGCTGCTCTGGTCTCGCGTGGCGGCGACCCAACTTCGCATTGGCGTCCCCGACTCCTTCCGCTTGCAATGTGAGGAGTCGGGTGTTTACTCCTCCTCCTCAGCCTATCGCCTCCAATTTCTAGGATTTGTTGCGTCGCCGCTTATGCAGCCAGTTTGGCGCACCTGGGCCCCGGCAAAGTGTCGTTTTTTCGCCTGGCTCCTGGTCCAGAACAGAATTCTCACAGCAGACAGGCTCATGGCACGGCAATGGCCGAACTCGTATTTCTGCCCACTTTGCAGACGCAGTCTCGAGACAGCGCACCACCTGGCCGTGGAGTGTCCTTGGTCTTGCTCCCTCTGGGGCAAAGTGGCAGCCCATTTCAGGTTGTCCCTCCAGCCGGCTAGTTGGGTGCAATCGGCGTCTCTCCTTGATTGGTTCCTGTCGATCTCTGCGAGGGGGAGCGATGCTGACATTCGGTGCAGCAGGACCTTGAGCTTGATGGTCCTTTGGTTCATTTGGAACGAGCGAAACACCCGCATTTTCAGAGAGTCCGAGCGCACCCCCACGGCGGTCTTCAACACAACCCTGGATGAATGTGCATCGTGGGCGATGGCCGGTTGCTGGCACCTCAGGAGCCGCGAGTAATCAGCAGGCGCTGCCTTGTTTCAGCTCTTCGGCATAGGCCTAAGGGCTGGCCCTTTTCCTTTTGTTTTTGGTCTCTGTGAGGTTGTTCTGTCAACCGCGGTTCATATATGGAGTTCCTTGTAACTCTCTCCTCTTATCAATGAAATACACAGCTCTCCTGCGTCCATTTCAAAAAAAAAAAAATATTACATGCAATTCATTCGCACGTGAATCCAAGTGCACATAAGGTTAAATAAAGATGCATAAATAGGAGCAGGAACATCTACAATTACTGGCAACAGTTAAAGAGTTAAAGAGGGTCAACAGCACACGGTAACAGAGTTTGATCATTCCCTAAACTGCTGAACTAATGAAATAAGCAATGCACTAAAAGGAGGAGACATCAGACTCGAGAGGATGGCGCTGCTACAGAAGCTGGATGGATCAGCTACTAAGTAAGCAACTCAGAACGAGGACACAAGACCACCTAAAGAAGTTTGAAACAGTTGGGTCTGTCCAGAACAGAGGACTTCCTTTGTACAGTAGTATACTGTCTATATTAATTAAGGTGAAATGTCAGGGATCTAGCAGTAGATTTCTATACATGATGCACGTCTTTCGATGAAAACCTAATATTTATTGGAAGTACATATGATAGGCAATGACAAAAGAGAACAAGATCTTCCAGCGGAAACAAATGTATAGCAAGTAGGAACAAACCTATGGGGTGCTTGTGGTAACTTCAACAACACGGTTGGCGCGTCGGAGCTCAAAAAAGAAGAGAGTTCGTGGAGCAGGAAGGAAGGAGGAGCAGCCAGAGCGCTTCCGACGAGCAACAAAGTTGCCATGAGTTCATAAAATATTGTTCCTATATCTGGTAAATCTGGTCACCACGCCAGGGGCAGCTTCGTACTCATCATCCTGATCAACCAAAGAATCATGGGCAAAAACATTGGTGAAGTTAGCCAGGTAAAACAAAACAAAACAAAGAAGCATCGATGACTGACTTCACTTAATTACTACGGTCTCCTACACACAAATTTGTTATAGTCATCGCTGAGCGAAATCTGCTTACAATGTAACTATATATGAAGTACTTTTTCATGACAAACCCCCACTAATATAATTTCCAAGTGTCAGCTATTTATGCATTAGTGATCATCTTCTTTTAAGGTTTGAATGCAGCTAATTGCCATAAAAAAATGATCGAGGAAGGAAAAATATATCACCGGATGCTTGGAGTTGTGCCACTCGAGGCACGGCAGAACAATCTTGTGATGCAAAGCTCTGAGTTGCGAGTGTGACATCTTCTTCGGCCTAACGTAGAACGTGTACACGGATCAATGTAATAGTTGTCTGAAAATATTGAACAAAGAGGGGCCGATAAATTACCTGAGGAACGCATCACGCTGAGAGCGAAGCTGCAAATTTTGGCGCTGTAAAGCGCCCGTGATCTGGGTTTTGCACGCCGCGCGCGAATCTTCTCCAACAGAGGCGCGAAAAAACGTGCGCGCTAACTTTACAGCCCGAAACGTCCACAATCGCGCTAAATTAGAGTGTGGGCAAACTAGATTTTGTAACAAATATGGCATAAAAATTACTAGTGAAAATTACATAGAACAAGATATAGTGCAAGAAAAATACTAAAAATTACTACTACTACTAGAATCTCCTACTACTAGTAGAAACTAGTACTACAATCTAGTCAGACGAGGAGATCGAGATGTATCATCACCGGACGAGACCGGTGTCGTGTCGGACACCGGCTTCGACGACCAATAGTCGTCCCAACGGGGATCGTTATCGGAGATGGTCGTCATCCCGACAATCTACGCTTCGATGAAGGCGCGCCTCCGCGCCTTGTCCACCCGGTGGTCGTGGCATTCTTGGTGCTTCGTCGCCATCGCCGCCGCCTTGGCCACGGCCTGCTCGGCGTCATGCTTGCGCTGCGCTGCAATGTCTTCGGGGAAACGGCGGCGCCACTCCTGCCGCAGGTGCTCGTCACGCTCGACGATGAGCAGATGGCGCTCCGTTTCGCACCGGCGCCGGCGCTCCTCCTCCGTCACGAGACGAGGCAGCGCGTCCAGACGTCGTGGAAGTTCATCGACGCGCGCTGGCGGCCGAGCCACCATGCCACACCGTCGTAGGCGTGGGCGGCCTCATGCGTGGTGTTGAAGGTGCCGAGGGCGATGCGCTCGTCGCCGGTCCGGATCTTGGCGTAGAAGGTGTCGGTCGGACGCGCGCTTACGCCGCGATACCCGGAACTTCCCCGGCGCGGCGGCATGGCGGCGGTGGCGTGGACGCGTCGGTAGAGAGGCGGGGGCAGGAGAGGAGGGGATTTTTCTGCGTGCGCTGAAGAGGAAGTGGCGGTTGCTTTTCACGCGCAGCGCTGCATTTAACGAGCGCGTTGAGCGGTGCGCCAAAAGAAGCGCGTGGAACCCGGCGCGCGGCAAAGTTTTTCGGGCGCGCAGGAAATTTTCGGTTTTTAGCGTGCGGGCGCGGTTTTTAGCGCGTGTGTTGGAGTTGCTTTGAGCTCTCAGCACCTTCATGGAACGGATGGGCTTGGGATCCCGTCGGGGGAAAGGGCAACAGCCTCAGCCAGTTGCACCCCCGGCGAGGCGCGGTCTCATCTGGTAGAAAAAACGGAATGGGATACCCAAGCACCTGTTCGCCGCATTCATGCCTTGTTTATTTTTCTCGTATTTTTACTCGCTAGAGTTTTATGGATATAAGGGGATTTAATGTTCACCCAATACCTCTAATTCCTATAAATACTCTTTTCCAAAAATACTCTACCACATTAGAAGAGTTTTCAATCTAGACAAAAGTAAGAAGGATGATTCCGGGATTATTTCGGCTAAACCCGAAGTAGTAAACGGACTACGAAAATCTTACGGAAATTAGAATAATCCCTTTTATTTCTTGCAAATATAGTACTCCAGGCTTATCGGATTTGCCTACATTCGGATGTATCTAACACTAAAACGTATATACATTCAAATCTAGATAAATTCAAGTTAATTAATTTGGGTCGGAGCAAGTAGTCAATATGAGATTAGTAAACAGGACCTCCCGAGTTCAGGAGCCGCCTCCTCCCCCGATCCGGTGCCGAATCGTTGCCTCGTATCTGCGCGGGATCACTCTTTCCGCTTACTGTGTCTTTGGATGGATGGAGCAGGTTGGATGTGGGCCTGGCTAGGCGATGCAGTTAGGCCGGAGAGGGATGTTTGGTTGCCATGCTGCATGCCCGTGACTCATACCCGTGACTCGTGATGTTTTCGGCAGCCATGCAACCTTTAATATCATACTATATCAACAATCAAAGTTGCAGCCATGCAACCTTTAATATGAACCGAAATATTCAATAAAAAATAAAATATAAAAAAAAACTTTTTTGCGTGTGGACATCCAGACACTCTATGTTCGTACACAAGTTTTTGAGAGAAAGAATATTTTATATGTCTTGTATAAAAAAAGCAAAAAAAAAATCCCTGAATAGTCGTGTTAGAGCACCAAAATTTGTCGTGTTTATATGGGACACAAAAAATTGTGTGCGGACATAAATATCCGATTGTGCGTGAGAATCTTTTTAAAAAAAAATTACATTTCAAAATATGTTTTAAAATAATAAGTTCATTTGCACCGTGAGCATTTCCGGGTGGGATCCAGGTATTCATAGATGCTTTGAGCTCATGCAACTTGAAGGATACGAGTTATGTCAGTGATTCATATTTTTGACAAATCTGCCCCGTAGAAACTAATTTCTCGTATGATTTCTTGGCAAAACTATTTCGGAAGCTAACCGACGACATTTAAAATAGAGCTGAAGTTGTGCATATCAACGTCAACACTAAGGAGCCTAGAGGTTTTGGCACCAACTGATATGACACTGACCTCACCTCTACACCATGTGATATGGCACCGACATCCTCTCATGTTGCTTCGCGTTGGTGCCAACTTGCACAAATTCACTTTATTTTAGATGGCACCGATTCCAAGGGTCAGATTTCAAAATACTATGCCGATGGGCCACACAAGAAATCAGTTTTCCTTAGGGTATGTTTTGTCATACAAAAAATACTCCATCTGTCATAAGAAATTAGTTTTTTCTACGGGTCAGTTTTGTCATAAAAAAAATACTCTATCTGTCTAGAAATAAGTGACTTGACTTTGTCAACATTCACATTTATTTATTTCCTAAAACATATCTAGGTACATGTGAATCTATATAAATCTAAGTCAATTATTCGGACGGAGCTAGTACAACAGATCCACGCGGAGGAGAGAACGGATGCGTGAGTGTGACAGTTCAGTCAGCAAGTGCAGGATCCAGATTTAAGATATAGATTGGATAGTCACTAGTCAGCATATCGCAATGTAACTATGAAATTACATCAGCTCAAAAAAAAAACTATGAAAATTTATGACATAATACAAGCAGGTTGATCTTTGCCAAAATCCGATAATAAAGGTATAAAGTTAGAACGCTAATTGCGCGTTCAAAAAGGATGTCCAAGTTTGACCCTCCTGACATTTGTGGAGAGGTACGTATATCAAACACGCATAACATCCTTATCCATTTAACCTCATCCAGTATTCCTCGTTATCTAAGATATGAACGTAACCCACTTCTCAAATATGATAAATTCATCAGATCAATTTTTTTCCTTCTTACACAAATTGGAGTAAGAAGTTAACAATTCCTGTATTAAAACCGAAACTAAATTAACTGGAAGAAAAACATAGCCTACAATGTCTGATGTAAGAAAAAGGAACTATACATTCATGATTGAACCACAAGGGCAAAGAAACAGTTGCTTCAGAGGGCTACACTGGAGTAAGAGTCCGCGAGTTGCTCTGGAAGCTGCTGGGTGTCTGGGGATACAGCTCAATATCATCTGCACTTGCTACGCTGGGTGCAGAAGAGGACTTGTGCTGAGCATTCCTGCTAGTCCTTGTTTCGATGTGGTGTCCAGTATCAGCACTCGTGACACTGCTTCTGCAGCTAAGGTGGTCACTAGAGCACCGGTCCGCCTCGTATTGGGAACGGCTATTGATTGGTTTCAGTACGGATGAAGAGGCTCTGGCTTTTGCTGCTGCTTTCATGGCTTCATTTGAATCCAGCTCTACCGACAAATCTTGGCATAGCTCTCTTGGCCGAAAACGAATCCTCCTCTGATTGGATGCAGAACATTGGAGTTAAGGTAGCACATTTTACATACACTCTCCACCTTGCTATCTCCACATGTACACGTCCTCTTCAGACCAATATGTGGAACATGAAATTCACGGTAGCATGTCTTGCAAACGCAATCGGCTAAACAAAATAAAAACAGGTCAGGCAACAAAAGAAAAATGTAAGAGAGCAATTGTATAGAGAGAGACACAGACAGAGAGAGACCTCCACCATTACGACGAGTACCCCGCCCAAGAGGAAAACCAAGGAAAGTGTAGGCTTCAGTGACTGGTTCATCTGAAAACACAAGAAATAAATAGACCGTATTCAGTCGAGAACATGCTATCATAACAAACGACTTAAACAGCTTCCTTATCTATCTTTAAAAAGAAGCAGCTTAGACAAATCAGGTTAATCAATATGCAGCAACGACTTTTGTTTAATATCCATATAGCTTACGTGATTGTACTAGGAGCTTAGGTTGTGTAGGAAGTCTAATAAAAAGGACAGCAGTGTCTTTTCAAATGTCAGTTGTATTCCTCTCTCTTGTTTCCAAGGAAATTAGACGGCAACTTCGTAATCTCTTGCCGGACTTGGAAAATACCATTAGTTATGCCTACACTAAAACATGTTGCCCCACCCCACCCCTCTAAGCATGATACAATGCTCATCTCTGTGTGCCAAGAGAGGCAACACAACTGTTACCTGCAATTCATTCGCGCTAGTAAATCCGAGTGCACATAAGGTTAAACAAGGAGCAGGAACATCCACAATTACTGGCAACAGTTAAATAGTTTGATCATTTCCTGAACTGCTGAACTAATGAAATAAGCAATGCACTAAAAGGATGAGACATCAGACTCGAGGGGAGGGTGCTGCTTCAGAAGCTGGAGGGAACAGCTAGATAGTAAGCAATTCAGACCAGAAGGATTTGGCGAGGTATAAGAGAGAACCAATACGTATTGACTCCTAAGTTGGCTGAGGCAAGTAATGAGACTTGCAACTTACAGTAGGAAGGGCAGAGGATTCAAAAAACATTTGGATCAAGAGATTAACGTATTGTGCATTTATTATTTAACATTGTTGGCTTTCGAATATTCAGGTAATTACTGATTAGGTCTATATAAGGTGATCTAAGGAAGATGGACCAGAGTACAGGAGAGAAAAGTGGAGAACAAAAAAGAGAAGGAGAGGAACTAATTTTGCCATCATCTGTACTGTCTTATTGCCCAAATAAACAAGGTAAATGCACATAATCTACCGTGCTCGTAAAAGCATGGGCAACCATCCTTATCTCGTACCTGGTTCATGAATCTCTCGTTATAACACGGTCAAAAGACCACCTAAAGAAGTTTAAAACAGTTGGTATCTCCAGAGCAGAGCACTTCCTTTGTAGAGTAGTATACTGTCTATATTAAGGTGAAATGTCAGGGATCTAGCAGTAGATTTCTCTACATAATGGCGTGTCTTTCGATGAAAACCTAATGTTTATTTGAAGTGCATATGCTTGGCAATGACAAGAGAAAAAGATCTTCCAGCGGAAACAAATGTGCATGCGGGTCATGGCGACAGAGAGGTAAGGTGCATCAAGCAGCTAGCAAGTAGATACAAACCTATGGGGGTGCATGTGATAACTTTATCGACACCGGTGGCGTTTATATCAAGGAGCTCAAAAAAGAAGAGAGTTCGTGGAGCAGGCAGGAAGGAGAAGCAGCCAGACTGCTTCCGACGAGCCACAAAGTTTCCATGAGTCCATAGAAAGTTGTCGTCATAATCGCTGCGTCTGGTCACGACGCCAGGGGCAGGTTCGTACTCATCATCCTGATCAACCAAAGAATCATAGACAAAAACATTGGTAAAGTTAGCAAGGTAAAACAAAACAAAACAAAAAAAAGAAGCATCGACGACTGAATTCACTTAATTAATACTGTCTCCTATACACAAATTTGTTACAGTTATGGCTGAGCAAAATCTGCTTAAAATGTGATTATATGGAAGTACTTTTTCATGACAAACCCACTAATATAATTTCCAAGTGTCAGCTTTTTATAGTGATCAAATATATTTAAGGTTTGACTGCAGCTAATTGCCAGAAAAAATTGATCGAGCAAGGAAAAACATATCACCGGATGCTTGGAGTTGTACCACTCAAGGCATTGCAGCACAATCTTGTGATTGAAAGCTCTGAGTTTCGATTGTGGCGTCTTCCGCCTAACATAGAACGTGTACACGGGTCAATGAAATAGTAGTCCGAAAATATTGAATCTATCAAATTGGTCAGAGGGGCCGATTAATTACCTGAGGTACGCATGATGCTGAGCTCTCAGCGCCTTCATGGAACGGATAGGCTCGGGATCCGGTCGGTAGAAGGGCAGCAGCCTCAGCCAGTTGCACCCGCGGCGAGGCGAAATCTCATAAGCCAAATCAAACGGAATAGGGTACCCAACCACCACCCCGCCAAATTCAAGGAAGTCGCGAGCCGCCGGCTCTCCCGATCCGGTGCCTGCGGCGGTATTCATCAACCTCGTATTCGCGCGGGATCACTCTTTCCGGCTTCGCCTTTGCCTCCTCACCAGCCGGCACGGGATCGCCGCTTTCAAGGAGGTGACGAGACTCCTCCTCACTCGACGCGGTGCCGACGGCGCTGCAATAGGTCTTCATCGCCTCCTTAAACAACGTTTGCTGCCCTGCCTTTGCCCTCGCCTTCGCCGCCTTATTAGCAGCACGCGCATCTGGCTTATAGAACCCCGGCGTCGCTGGACCGACTCCGACGAGGCCTCGAGTCTCCTCCTTCACGGCCAAGGCGGCGACGATCCGATCCGATCCCCACTTGGTTAGGGTTGGCAGCGGCTGCTTCTGCAGATGCGGCGCCACAAGCCAACTTAAGGTGTCTTTGGATTTGCAAACGCATTATGCCGCTCAATGCCATAACACCCAGCGCCGGATTGGGCCGACTCATTTAGCATATTTCTCTTTTCTCAGATTTTATTTTTATTTTTCCTTTCCTGATTTTCTCTTTTCATTTCTGTTTTTGTAAAGCGTCAAACAAATCAGGTGGCACATTTTTGTGCAAAAGAGGCTCTAAACTCGGTACTTGAGAATTTTGATGTAATTCCTGGGTTCTTGATTGCAGTGATTGGATTACTGTCAAAAAAAAAGGTTCAGAATTTCATAATTTGTTCATGATTTCAAAAGATTTTCACGCTTTTCAAAAAAAAGTTCATGATTTTTGAAAAATATTCACGCTTTTTAAAATTTCTTCAGAAATTTTGAAAACAGGTACATGAATTTAGGAAATTGGTTAACGATTTTCGAAAACAATTCACGATTTCTAAAAAAATGTTCAAGATTTTTTAAAAAAATCATGAATTTGAAAAAATGTGATTTTTAAATTGTTCATGGCTTTTGAAAAATCTTCACAAGTATTTGAAAATGTTCACGGTTTTTAAATTCTTGTTAGAGAAACGTTCAGAGTTGAAAATAGCATGCAGAAAAATAGAAAGAAAACAAGAAAGAAAAAGGAAATCGTGGTCAACTGGGCCAGCCATGTGGCCGCACCCTTCAGGCGCGGGTTGCGCCGATTAAAGCGGTGTATAGCACCGCCCCATTTGATGCCTAGGGGCAAGTTTGTATAGCACGCCCAGTTTGATGCAATTAGGCGGGAGATAGTTGGGATGTTGCATGCCCCCGTGAATCATGATGTTTTCAACAACCATGCAACCTTTAATGGAGTAGTATCAAGCAATCAAAGCCAAAGGTTACATCATATTGAGGGGTACTGAAAAGGAAGGTGGGAACTTGAGGCCTCAAAGGTGTATGCAAGCATTCAGAGATGCTCTCAGCTCTTGCAACTTGGAGGATATGGGTTATGTCGGTGACAGATTCACGCGTGAACGCCTCAATCAGGCGGTTAGCAACCAAGTTTGGCGCTCTATGTTTTCCATGGCAGCATCACCACGATAACAAGTAAGCCCGTCTTCAAGATGACAAGTACCGGCACTTCTTTCATCCCAAGCGACGAGTTGAGGGGCAGCCAAACCCAAACGCGTGGAGCCACCGCAATGGCTCGGTTATTCTTCATCTTAGATGGTGGTGCCAAATGGTAGTGTAAAATATGACTGTTGCCACTGAGATATGCACGCGGACGTGATCTAGTAGGGTGGGATCCCACCAAAATCCTATTTTTAGTTTCATTTGACAAAATCTAGTACAAATTTTGAGCAAAAAATTAAACTAAGTTTTGACAAATAAATTATAAGTGGGATTTAGGTGGGATCGCACTTGACACCCTATGATCTAGATTTAAGATACTCCCTCGGATCTGATAATAAAGGTAAACGAGCTGGTTGATCTTAGGAATGTCCCAAACAGAGTAGTAGATTGGACAGTAGGCATGTCCCAAACAAGTAACTGTAAAGTTAAACGAGCTGGTTGATCTTAGCCAAAATCCGATAATAAAGGTATAGAGTTAGAACGCGAATTCCGAGCTCAAAAAGGTTGTCACATTCGAGGCTCCTGACATTTGTGCTTGCGGACTTGATATCTGGGACAAGTAGGCATATCGTTATCGAACACGCACAGCATACTTATCCATTCAACCTCATCCAGTAATATGAACGCAATCCACTTCTCAAATTTGATAAATTCATCAGATGAATTTTTTCCTTCATAAACAAATGGAGTAAGAGTTAACGATTCCTGTATTAAAACCGTAACTAAATTAATCTCAGTTTCCGCCTAACTGGAAGAAACAACAGCTAACAATGTCTGATGTAAGAAATAGGAACTATACATTCATGATTTAACCACAAGACAAAGAAACAATCGCCTCAGAAGGCCACCCCCAAAAGAAGCTTATTTCATGCTAACTGGAGACGTGATCTTTCTGGGGATCGGTGGGGATGAACACGGGGAGCTGCTGAGGCCGAGACACACCAGAAGAGCGTTGGCTAGAGCCGCCAGGATCTCTGAAACTTCTCGTTGCAGAATCTGCCATCAGAGGTCCACCAAAGAATATAGACGGTCCAGTGTACAGAAGGTCAGGACGGCCCACCCGAGAGCTCGGTCCCTGGTTAGCCTGTGCAGACATGAATCGGCCAGCTTCCTGATCCCAGTAAACAGATGACCTCATATCAAAAAAGCAAACAGATGAAGTTGGAGATCTATCTGTGTTTGGCGCACCAAGCCTCCTTGTGTTGTTGGCTTCGGAAATAGCCGCTTCATTTACACCACTTGCTCTGGCAGAGAATGGAGACCTGTTTACAGATGTCTGATAGATTGGGTTGAAATGCTTCGAGGGATGGTGCTCTGCAATAGGTGTTGGAGTCCGCGAGTTGCTCTGGAAGCTGCTGGGTGTCTGGGGATACAGCTCAATGTCATCTGCACTTGCTATGCTGGGTGCATAAGAGGACTTGTGCTGAGCATTCCTGCTGGTCCTTGTTTCGATGTGGTGTCCAGTATCAGCACTCATGACACTGCTTCTGCAGCTGAGGTTGTCACTGGAGCACTGGTCGGCCTCGTATTGGGAACGACTATTGAGTGGTTTCAGTACGGATGAAGAGGCTCTGGCTTTTGCTGCTGCTTTCATGGCTTCATTTGAATCCAGTTTCGCGAGCTTCCATGGGTTAATGCGAACTTGGCGCTTAGCATGTTGTTTGGCTCTTTCGACCGGGTCCATGCTATCAGGATCAACAGTTGAAGGCAATCTCCCAGGTCCCAAGTGCGGAATTATTTCGTCCTGTGATGTGATGCAGACAAGATCAAAATACAAGCAGAAGAATTTTCTCAAGCAGCAGGAGATAAAAATTCAACTTCAAAATGGAAACAATAATGATGGCAAAACACACGTCATGCACAAATAGTACTGATAGATTGTCTCAATAACAGTGCAGGTTTCTGATAAGGTTTATTGAAGTGGAAAACATAACCCTTTCCTTGAAAAAGAAAACCGGCACCACAACTGGATGTGCTTCCAGTTATATAAACATTAGCAGCAGACATATGACTACAGAATGTTTTTAGCGAACTACTTGAAGCTGATATGATTTAGAAGTATCACTGGATACAAAACACACCTGGTCAACAAAGATGCGTGGTGGAGTGCACCATGCACCTTTGTAGTGCCTTGCGAACGAGCTCCCGCTGAAAGCAGTTGGTGCAGAACTCATAGGAGAAGATGGCAAGCTTTGCTGGTCATCATTGACAGAGAGACCAGGTGGTTCACTCTGAGCCCTCATTGCAACAACATACTCATAAGTTGTGATGCCCTGAAAAATGGAGTAACAATGCAATGTCACGATCCATTCCTTGTGAAAATGAGAGTACAATTTTGATAAATGATAACAAAGTGACCAACCTTCCGGATTAGTAAGATATGAAAGAAGAACAGCTCCCCCAAGGGCACTGAAGCAAGCACAGAAAGAGCTGTACCCAGGGCCTGAAGTCAAAGGATGTACCAAATTAAGATTGTGCTAGTCATGTAATATACTCTAATGCAGTGCTTGACTATTGTACAGTCCTTATCGCTTGAGGGACAATTAGATCAAATATGATGTTATAATTAACTACTCTATATACTTCAATGCAGCTCAACAGCAATATTACACCATATACTACTCATTTTGATTCTGCGCCTTACAATGAACAAACAATGATGAGGATGGGAATTGTAATAGCCATCATGATATCCAATGTACATGAAAAAGTACTGCAGCAATATGCCTCAAACCTAGACCACAAAAGGGTTAACACTTACCACAATGACTGCAAAGGGTGCTCGTGAAAGACCATAACCAAGCTTTTCCACTATCTCCTCTTCAATGGCTGTTTTATCAGTGAAGCAACGGACAAACACAGCTATACCAACCCCACACTCAACCGCGAGCTTTATACATAATGAAAAATTATAATTAGAAACATGAAAAATGCTTTCAGAACATCAAATTCACACTCAACATATTCTTATCGGCATTTAGACAGATAGAAAGATCAACATCCTATAATATTTCTACATACCCAAACAAGACTCACAGCCATAAGGCACAAAAATGTGATGTAGTTTTTCCTTCCAACACAGTTGTTCAGCCACTGCAGCAAAAGTATCGAATAAGATATAACAGAAAAGTCCCCCAAAAAAACTATAAAAGAAGAGTAAAAAGACAAAATGAACTACATAAGCTTCAACGGGACACCTACCCGACAATGATGATCAAAACCATCAACACACTTGTCACAGCTTCGACAATGTTTACTATTTTTGCGCACCTGCATCGATACACAAAAAGAAAGTTATTCCAGTACAAACCAATACTTTAGCATGAATTTGCATAGACAGAAAGGACACTGAATATCGATACGCCAAAGACATAAAAGCAAGCAAACATTAAATGCTCTACTCATATAATCTAATAATGTTGCAGAAACACCAAAGCCAATAAATAGCAATGCAGCATAAGATGTAGAGGACACTGACTATAGCCAATCCAATATCATAAACATTGTCTTTTTATCCACTCTTCGTTTCCTCTGACTGACCTATTTTCAATAGAAACAGGATCTACACAATTATCTCATGCATGCATCCTTCCCTAATAATCCTTAACATGAGATAGTTTTTACCAGCTACTGCATTGATGTTAGCCAGGCTGATTTGTTTTGGACATTCATGTCTCTATGTCGCTATGAACTCCGTCTGACTATGTGTCAAAGGCAGATGCAACTAACTTGTTACAGAAAGTATATATTGCCTGTTACCATAAGTCTTGGAGCTGTCTCAATACTACACATTATGCTGCACATGGAACCAAAATTTCAAGTGAATACACAGATAAACAATAGTCCATTTAATTGCCAGACCTCTTTAACATCTGTTGTAATATAACCATCATTATAGCACTTAAGTTCGTGGAAAATAGACATGGACCCAAGAAACAGGTAAATTAGAATAATGGATGCAAAAGCATTTGTAAGTGCAGCCATTTTTCAGAACTATCATGTGACCAACAAAAGCAGAAAATGTGTCCGGACTCTGATATACTCTGCTAGGTGAATAGGGTTGGAGCTCAAGTAAGTACCTCCGTGTTGCAAAGGGTGCAAAAGAGTGCCTCCTCGCCATAATCTTCTTGCTGGTAAGCTTCATCTTCTTTGCGACAATCCTCTTTCATAAAAATAGCACAACAAAAACAACCAGCTCCTAAACATGATTTATGCTTCTGGATTTCCTCACTGACTCTCAATTCTGATTTGCCAGCTTCTTCTTGAGTATCTATGTTTGCTTTTAACCAAAAGGATATGCTGCATTAGTATTCAAACTTCAATAGCAGTTTCACCAGGTATCAGGGCATACCTTCTGATTTATAGATTAGTGCACCATTGACAGTAATCAAGATGCCTGGGTCAGCAGGATCAATAGCAGTACATCTAGCGTATAGAATCAATACTGACAAGGCCTGATAAACACAAACGATACCAAAGGTAATATGAAATGAAATATACTTCAGGATTCAGTCCATGCATGAAAAAAGAGAGGAAGTGGAACCTTACCAGAAAACTGTAAACACCAATTGCGATATACTGATACAAGTCCTTCCCGAGAAAGGGAGACAAGAAAGCATAGAATGCTATACACAGCAGGAAGTACACTGTTATAGCAACCACCTGCCAAAGAAAATCACAATTCAAAGTTTCAGATTCTCATTTCCATAACAACCGGATAGGAGGAAGTGTATATCCAACCAAGAGGCCCCAAACTGAGCTTAAAAATAAATCCAAAACCTCCATAAAAGTTGAAAGCCAATAATGACTCCTAACCCTAGAGGATATTCATAAATAGTTTCCATAAATTGGAAGTGAACTGTCAAATTCACAAGTGGAAAACTTAATTTTTTAACACAAGATAACCATGCTTGCTGAGACTTTGCAGGCCTCTGGTAAAGGACAAGATCAGAGATGATAACCTTTGCGTATTTGACTGATCTTAGGAACTACTGTCTTGATTCTAAGGGGGGGTAAGAAGACGATCAGATGAAGGTGAGCAGGATAAATTTCTGTACATGGACCAGAGCTATTAGTACCAACTGAATTTTCTTAAGTAAAGATAGAATGTGCTGGATAGGACCAGATGCATACACCAAATTTGGTGTAACACATCATCTCCTTCCCAGAGCTCGGGTTACAAGCCAAAACTCAGTCAGCAATATCCAATTGTTGGTTGTGAGTACTTGCTAATTCAATAGAACAAAGCTCTTATTACAGGTCACTCTTTTTTATGATAAGACAGTTCTCTCCGTCTGATGTGATTAGTCAGGATTGGATTAAGCAAATTAAAATCCCGCATTCGAGTAACAGGAAATCACACAGTTCGTAGTTAGCCTGTAATTTAAATCGTGTAAAATTAATTACCCAAAGCAATCAGTTGGTAATGCAAACAGTACGGAGACGAAAAAAGAAAAGCAGAGTTGGCGGCGGCAGCCAAAGCCGCGACACTGAAGTCCAACTCCAGGGCCAGAATCCTCCATCACATCGGAGACGAAAGAACAGAAGAGACCAACAGGAAACCAACAAAAGACAACAGTTTAATTTCTGAAGGAAATGCCAAATCAGAGCATTCGAGCAGAGACATGCTCGCACCAAAGCCCTGCAGATCAGAATGGAGCACCTCATGGAATTCGTGCAACATGGCACCAGGGGAAACCACCACGAAAATCAAATCCATGTAGTACTACTTCGCGTCGGAACAGCAGAAACGTCCAACACACTAGTAGTCGCCATTTACACGGTACGGAGTGAAGTCCCCGCAGAAGCGCCCAAAAAATGCAGGTAAAAATCAGCCCATCACATCAGACAGACAGATGATTACGAATTATAAGATGAAGCCGAAAAGCGAGTGGACACATCAGATCAAGACGAACAAAGCGCATCAGTAATTTTGTCACGATAACCTAAACATGCAAGCTAGTGGTAGTATGAGAGTATCTAGACAGGCACAGCACCAGGAGATTTCCAGATGCCACAACGCAACAGCAGTATTTCCTAGTCCCGAAGCAAAATTTCCTACTCCCACGGCGACATGAGCAGTAGGCGGCGGAGAGATCCGAAGCCGAAGGAACGCACATTGCGCGTCCAAGCACGGACAGGCAAAAGGGAAGGAAGGACGAGCGAGCGCGAACGGACCTGCAGGGTGTGGGCGGGGAGCTGCCACCCGTGACGCCGCGCCATGGCGGCGCTACGCTGCCGCGGCGTAGGCGGGAGGTGGCGGCCTCGGGATCAGCGGCGACGCGGCGGCTGCATTGGGGAGCGCGAGATCCCGGGGCCCTTGGACTTGGAGTAAACCCTAGCGCCCCGTACGGCACGGCTCCACCGTTTTTGTGCCTGCGCCGGGCGTGAGAGAGCACACCCCCTAGAGGGCGTTGTGGTGGTGGTGGTGAAGTAGGGTAGTGGGTGTGCGTGGCGACGGTGGTGGTGGGTCTTTTACTGGGGGAGACGGGTCTGCTCTGTTTTCCCTTTGGATTCTCCTCTCGGGCCGTCCTCTGCTCTGCTCGCCCGTATAGGGTGCGTGGACTGCGTGGCGTGGAAATGTGGACTCAAGTAAAACCTTTTCTTTCCAAATTTCTGGCCTAAAAGAAAAGAAAATAACAGGATCGGAGTAAAACCTTCTTCTTCCTAATTTATGGCCTTTTCTTAAAAAATAACAAGGTTTTAAATCACATTTTTTAAGTTTTTTTTGACAAAATTCCATCTATCTATTAATAATCATTAACGAGTCAAAGACACGCCGCCGTACTTGTCCTTCCATCATTGGAGCCGGGCAAAGCTTGTCATGGTATACCTTGTTACAGTAGACAAATAGACAGACAGTAAGTCGCCGTGCTAAGTCACTAGAGCAGGAACCATCGCCGAAGATAACAATCGTAGATCTAAAGCGACTGACCTCAAACCATACCAATGAAGACGAAAGACAAAAGGATCCCAAGAAATCCCCCGAATATACGAGTGCACGCGCCCTTTGGCAGCATAAGACGCACCACCAGAACAAGGATAGGACGAGAAGACATTATTCTGACTTCAAGATGTAGTCATCGCCTCATCATCCCGAACAAGACACTGAAAAAAGACATAAAAGAGAACAAGAACCTTCCCACAGGCGGGCGGCTATGGTCCGCCACAACTGCCTTCTTCGAGTTATCGCTAGCTATTGCGAAAGCTAACACAGTGCCTAACTCCTCTCCTCGAACATTAGGCTCCTTATAAAGGAAGCGTCTAGGTAGCAATTTGTGGATGATTAGTCCAAACCAGTCATGGCCCAAAAAGAAAGTATTCATCAGCCCCACCAGCCTCGAAAAGGTAACCCCACCCGATCCCGCACATCATCCCTCCCCCATCTAGGTTTATTCCATCCTGCGCGGTCCTAGGCCTCGTTTGTGCACGCGAACTTGCCAACCACCCCCTCTTGAGACCACGTGACACCCACCTCCCTCTCTCTCTTCTTCCTCCCCTAGACATATCCTTCTCCTTCTTCTCCCTTCAGATCTCCATTAGAATCCTGCTGGATTGAGAGCAAGTAAAGAAAGGATAAACAGAAAAGCATAACCTTGATTCACTCTCTCTCCCTCCCCCTCTCCATGTTTAGTTTACTTTCTTCTAGATTAGGATCTCTGTTTTTTAACAAAAATTATGAGCATCCTCCCCACTCCCACCCCTACCCCCTCCTCCAGAAACTAAGAGCACCTTTATGATGGGACAATTTAATATATGAGGAAACCCCAATATCAAACTTAGTACAAAAAGAGCAGCAACAAAAGTATTTGGGAATAACAACTCCACAACTTTAAATTGGTAAAAGAAACTATGGCGTATGATCGGGAACAACTTGGTTGTATGTAGATAAAACATAACCTAATGAAGTATCATGTAGAAAAAGAAAATCTACTATCAGTTTTCATGACCCAGCTGCGTTTTGATAGTTTTCGTTTGTACATAGTGCACTAACGTGGGATGGAAAAAGACATTCTTCATGGTACATTTCTGATTACTACAACACACTTGTCATGGGTTTGTTGCCGCAAGAACCTGAAAAATTGTACTCCCTCTAATCCATAATAAGTATCGCTGTTTTGAACTAGGTTGAAAACATCGACACTTATTATGGATCAGAGGTGGTAGAAAAAATAAATCAGGAAAAAGTAACTTTATTTGGTATGTGTGTATATTTGCATGTCGTGTAGATGCAGGAAGAAAATAGTTCTAGTTCCTAATAAAATGTACTATGTAAATGTTTTGGAGGTGTCTGATCTGGATTATAACGCACTACCTGATGATATCAACATTGAAGATGCACAATTAAATGGCTCTGAGCCGCTGTTCTACACTCAAGCTGTCTAGGAAAAGATTATAGAGGAATCTTGAGACAACATTACAGCTGAGATAGTTGTGGATGGTAGTGATTCAGTTGTACATAGTGTCAGAGGCGATCAGTTCAGTGTTGTGCCACCAACAACCCTAGTGGCAACCAAAACATCCCCGCATAGCAACCTCTATTGACCCCAACTTGGCAGATGATGGTACTGATGGAGTTTTGGTGAATGAATAAGTTGCATCTAGTCTGCAAGAACCCTTCTTA
The DNA here is from genome assembly GCA_023614405.1 of Avena insularis. Lineage (NCBI taxonomy): Eukaryota > Viridiplantae > Streptophyta > Magnoliopsida > Poales > Poaceae > Avena > Avena insularis. The sequence goes on from CM042686.1 coordinate 565,074,329, forward strand.
CGGATGCGATTTGATAGTATTGTTGATGCGACAACACACTACAATTCTTACACCAAGACTAAGAAGTCGAAGTCAAGGAAGATTTTAGCTAAGCACAAATGGCAATCAATCAAGCAAACAAAATGTGACTCTAAGATGATTATTAAGTTGATTAATAACAAATAGGAGGTGGCGTGTTTCTCATTCATCCAATGGTTGTGAATCTTCCGCTATCGAAGTACTTGAGATCACATAAAGGCATAACACAAGATGAAAAGCATTCCTAAAATACCTACACGATTGCAACTTAGAAACATGTTTGTACAAAAGTTTATACAGTTCCATAGAAACCCAAAACAAATTATTGTTGTTTGTATTTAAATAAATTTATGAGGCTAACAAAAAGTATTGTTGTTGTTTTATATGTGTTGTGGGCCAAATGATGAAAGTGATGTCTTCACTTTTTGGTGAAGAAGCTTTTATTTCATATGCTCCAAAGGATATAACAAATTTGCGCATAAGCTTTAGAAGTGAAAAAAGGAATGGGACATGAGTGAGACGATGCTTATTTTGCATAGTTGAAGGAGAAGGGCCCTGGTTTCTACTACAATTTTCATCTAATGAAGTAAATATAGTTGAGAGTATTTCCCTTGCGTGGAAAGCTTATGCAGAGGCATACCATGATTATATTTCTTTTGATACAATTTTCACGAAAAATCACTTTAGAATGCCTTTTGCTCGTTTATTGGAATAAATACACATGAATGGTCGTTGATGCTTGGTTGCGGTTTCCTAAGGGATGAGAGAGAGAGGAGTTTTAAGTGGATTTTTCAGGAATTTATTAAATAAATGCATGACAAGTAAGCAACAAATATTATCACAGATAAACACTAGGCTATGACGCTTGCGATTTCTATTGTTTTCACTGACATTGTGCATCGCAATTGTTGCTGGCATATTATAAAAATATTATCTATATGTTGGTAGAAATAACTTAGTTGTATTTAAAAATGAACTTACATAGAAGAAAGAGGTAAAAAATTAAGATACAAAAAGTATAAAGAATAAAAGAGACCTATGGTATGTAGAAACTTAGTTATGAAGTTGAAAGCAGTAGCAAAACAACTCAACATTTTCCAAGAATGAACTTAATAAAAAGGTATCTAAGTAAGAGAAAAAAGAAGAAGCCTATTTTGTGTAGGAGTTTAGTAAAAGATGTGCCAAAGAAAATTTATCTACGGTAAGAAAAATACAACTTAGTTGTATTTAATAGTTGAACTTTCAAGGAAGAAAAGGAAAAGAAAACTTGTGGTAGCAACTAACTATCATGAAATAAAGAAAGAAGCCTATTATGAAAACGAAACTTAGTACAAATGTGTAAAAAAAATAGCTATGTTAACAAAAACAACTTAGTTGTATTTAAAAGGTGAACTTACATGGAAGAAAAAACAACTTAGCATTTTTAGTTAAAGCAACCTAACATCTTTATGTAGCAAACTAACAAGCCAGCTTAACTATACTAATATGCAACTTAGTATAGAATTGGGAACCAACTTATGAATGTTTAGAAAGAACAAAAAAATGATTTTGTTTCCTTACTTCATGGCTTACTTTGGAGCAAAGAAGTTACCAATCCCTATCTCGAACTTGTCAATCTTGATGTGCGAGTTGGGGTAGTATTCCTTCTATAAAGTTGTGAATGATGGTCTTAATATCTCTATGCATTAGGTAAGGTTTTTCTACTATTGTCCTCATTGAATCAAGAACTTTGAATCTTCTATCTCTCATATGATGACACACGCCCAACAGTGGTTTACTGGGACTCTTGGGTCATTTCTTAAGTCCTCCATTACTGTGAGCATGATCTATTTTTTGTAAAGAAAAGGCAACATTAGGTAATTATAAAAAATAAAATGAAAAAGGTATGCAAAACTACAAAAAATGCTTATACAAAAAATAAAGTAAGAGGACATTTACCATGTCCTTCTTGTCTAGTTGTGCATCCTTCTTCGAGAAGTGTTTGTTAAGTTCCTTCTCTTTCAAATCCCCGTCTAGGAGTAGGCCATATCATTGTTTCCAAACACACATGGCAAAGTTAGTTAACCTTGAATTCTGTATGGCTGGCGCGTAAATTTGAATGATGTTCAAAAATAAATAAAAAGTAGTTTAGTTGTTTACTGCAATCCTCGAAGGCATCAACACACTTTATTCTCATTATTGTCTTTCGTAAGCATAATTGATTCCAACCCGAGTTCAAATACGTTGTTCTTCAACTCACTGTAGTGCATCATAGAGTTTGCGAGCTTTTGTGGGGACACAAAGTACTTCTCAAAGATAAATATTATTTATATTGTGTCTTTAGGTTAACCCCTTCCATTTCTTTTTGCATGTGCTATTACAAGAGCATATACTTCCTTCACATCAGATGAGCATGCATATGTGTTAATCATGCGTGTTTTCTAATGATTCTGAGTTTGTCGACATTTGTCACTGAGGTGCTGGCAGGACCACTAGTGCATAATGTGTTTTGATTGGCATCTGTCAGTGGTATTTGGATTTTACTACCAGATTGGTGCCCAACCCTATTTTTTGTACCTTCTACCCTAGTGAAGCCCTTTTCCCATTCAAACATGTATCAGATTTTGATAGCCTCTTCTTCCATTTATGTGTTCTAATCATCATCATACTCATCGAATCTAGTTGTGTTCAGGTTCACTGGTGTTATTTCAACTAATGGTGGTGATGCAATTGTTTGTTCAACTCCTTGTTATTTTTCCTTTAGTGGGATGTTGAACCCAAGGTTGACAGGTGGGGGTTGCAAGACTGTTGCCATGTAGCACACCTTACACTGCTTGCCACCGATGGTGCGAACTTTGGTTGTGGTGGGACAAATAACAGTCTGCAATTAGTTATGTTGGTTTGCATGACTTGGATTCTTAATGGTGTATATTGAATTCCTTGGGTTGGTGTAGGATGATGATGGTTTGTAGTTTATGCACCTCTCGGATGATTTGTTGTTCCTTGGGTATTAACTGAATACATCCTCTAGTTGGTTGAAACTAACATATAAGTACTCGTTGGACTTTTTGCAAGGGAAGCCTGAGGTAGGTTTGTTGTAGTTGTGGCTGTCCCCACCTTTGATATTGTCTCGTTATGTAAGGAGTTGGTGAAGTTGTTGTCATAGTTGCTTGTGACAGAGTTGCTTGTGACAGAGTTGCTTGTGACAGATTCTTAGCTATTGCTCATGGTTCTGGTTGTGTAGTTCCAGAATCGATGACCATGTTTCGAGTTGGTATTATGTGATGCGAAGCATTTTTCAGCTTCATATTTCTATGTGTTGCTTGATCACCTAATTACTAACTTATCTAGTGTGATGCACTCTTATTTCATATTTTGTACAACACCATCACAATCAAATTGATCGAGAGGTGGTGGTGTTGCCGGAGAATACTATGTGCCCTCATTATTACGTCCATGAATAAGATGGAATTTGGGTAAATATTTGCATATATATCATAGGACTCTAGTGGCTAGTTGTTTCGCATGTTGATATATTTTCTCATTTCATTTGATGCAAACTCTCTTAGCTTAGAAAACAGGCTCAGCTTAGGTTGTGGAATTGTCCTTTCTATTATAGAATGCATTAAACCTTGCATAGTGAGATCGCCATCGCTAGGGCGGCTATAATTTGTGCCCTTAAAACAAGTTTGTCTGCCACTGTTATCCATGTTCCTTTTCCTGGAATCATTGGATGGCGACTTTTGCTACTATCTATCAACCTTGGAGATCTGCTAGGCATATTTTCCAAGTCGATACCACAATCTTCAAAATCTTCATTGTTGGGGGTTAACTGATGACTATAAGTGCATAGATCATTTGTAGCTAGTTTCAAAATAAAGATATCGATCCTACGGAGAGCAGTAGGCGAAAGAATAAAATGCTTTTAACTACAACTAAACAAAGTACTTAATAAATAACTTTAAGATGCAAGAAAAGTAGAGTTGTTTTTGGTTGAACGAGGTAATATAAAGTAAAGTAAAACTTAATGCGGAAAGTAAGAATCACATGTGTAATAGAACTTTGGAACTGTAATAGGGGAAAGGCATTCTCAGGGAGTGGTAGATACATCGCTAGCAATTTAGACCAAGCAATCAAGATTATTATAACAAATATTATCATAATATATATGTATGTGGGAGGAGCTCCATATATGGACAAATAGGCAGCAAACGTTGCTCACATCATCCTTCATAACCATAGCTGACGAATAAACGACATCAATCGTATTATCCCGCTATTAAGGGATTTCTCTCGTGGCATGGATATGGCTTAATGAGTTCTCCTTGATTCCCCAAGTTAGTACGTAAGGAATGATAACAGCTTTATAGTCACAGTAAGTGCTATCATCCCTCCGTCTACCAATAAATAATCCCCTTTATCGAGTCCCCATAGGAGGCAAATATTAAGGAGGTGCATAACTCCCAACATCAAGATGAAGACAATTAACACATACACATAATGATGTATAACATAATAATCTCTATCTCATCTCAATCATATGCTAGGGTTTCTCTATCTCCCCAAGAACTAGAGATCTACTCAGACATGGAGGCAATAAACATCATGGCAATGGTAATGGAAACAATCATATAGATGAATAGTACTTGTATAAATCCACAACGAGTACGGGAATTAAAACAAGATTTAGACAAGATGTAGATGGGATGGATAGAGATGATGCAGCGTGGATGATGAAGATCGATGCCTTAGCCTCCCGGATCTGTGTAGGTTGCAGATGGATCCCCGGTGGACGAGTTCCCCCTGTAGATACCTTTCGGAGCTGAGGTTTCGGTGATTTCTGGGTGTTCTGTATGTTGTCTCTCCGATCCATTTACACGGGGTGAAACTATTTGAAGAGGCGGTGGCGGCGCCAACTATACGGCCGGAAAAAGTATTACGGTCGTATAGTTGGTCATTAAACCGTCTGTAAGCCTTGTTCGCTTCGGGTTTTCTTATGGTATTATTTATATCTCCCAAATAAGCGATTTACGTTGTTTTTGACTCCTTTTCTCCTCAGTACAACTGCTCCAAGAATTGTGTCCATTGGATTCATCATCTGTCCTGATCCTGATGAAAACAGATATAAAATGTGCGCGTGAGCACCGTAAAATACCAAGATTCTACATCTACAATGCAAAATAATAATATAAAACATGATGCAAAATGCACTCATCAACTTCCCCAAGCTTAGACTCTTGCTCATTCCGAGCAAGTTTAGCTTGATGGATGTGATCCTCATGTTCATGAAGCTGAGTCGACAAAATAAATAAGGCAGTTATAGCATGTGTTTATCATATACGATACATATGAATAAGTTCATGAATAGTACCTTACTCGAACCATCTGAATAGTATTAGCAGGCTTCCACACCTTAGTGATCAGTAGTTCAAAGATGAATCTCAACATAATGTAAAAGTATCCGGTTCAACCAAATGAGTTAGCGAGGTAATCCCAAGTGTTTTAGGATCAACGTATTCACTTGGGATTCAAAATCTCAAAAGTGTCCCTTTGTCATACTACAATATAGTGGTATATGCCTATTTTCTCTTTGCACACTCGCTCTTTTTCTTCTTTCTTTTCTTCTCTTTTGCGTATATGCTCACACTTTTTTTAAGTGCTGTGCAAAAGAGCTAGCCATACATTCCACTTCATGTAGGAATTCAAAGTTTAACAATCTCAATTATCAAATTCCAATTGTATATGAAGCATTCTTATGACTTCAATGTTGGGTCCGCAACATAGAAAACAAAAAATTTCCTACGATGAGAACTATACGCCAAGATCTATCTACTAGATACAGAGCAACGGGTGGACATACATCCATGGAGAACTTATCCTCGAAGACAACGAGTTTTGCTAACGAGTAGAAACTCGTGGTTAATGTAGTCGTACACTTGCCAATCTCAAGATCGTGTGGAAGTCCGAGCGCCGCAAATCAGCAGCGCATCCGTCCTCGCACACACGTCCAAGCCACCGGACAACCTCCACCTCCTCGCTCCAGCGAATCAGCAGCAAAGAACTCCTTCCATACGCAAGGCCACTGGAACATGTATCTCGCTAATCCGAGACCATGGGGAATATCTAGAGGAGAGAGATCCTTCACGAGGAGGTGTGATTTGTGAGAGGAGAGGGGCTTTATATAGGAGGAGACCCTCCTCCCATAGCCGACGCATGAGGGGGGGATCCTCCCCTCCTTCATTCATGTGGTGAACCTCCACTCACATAAACATGGCCTCCACCCAAAATCCCACTCACATGTATTTAATTTCCACCAAATTAAATGCAACTCTCAATTAATAAAACTCTTTTATTTATTTTATTCAGAATTTTGTTAATTACTTTAATTAACAAACATTCACATAAAACCCCTTGCAACATTTCAATATCACATGCAGAACCACTTTCTGCAATTTCACCCGAAACATTTCCTGCGCTTTGCAAACCTTTTGTCTAAAACATATGTGCTCCTAAATGGTGTCCGACAACTCTTAAGTGTGTCACCCTACGGTTCGCGAATAATGCATACATGATTGAGACTCCTCTCAGATCAATAATCAAAAGCGGGACCTGGAGATCCATACCGACTCCTGCATATTCAACGATGACTTCTGTGATCGTGAGAACCTTTAACGTCAGCAATTTAATCCCTTTGTCTCATGATATACTACATGTCCGAGATTCGATCATCGGTATCCAAATACCTAGTTTGATCTCGTTACCGACATGCACTCTTTTCTCGTTCCCATGATATAACATTCTAGTGATCACATCACTTGCTTGCAAGCTATCTTAATGTGATATCACCGAGAGGGCCCAGAGTATATCTATCCGTCATCGGGATTGACAAATTCCAATCTTGATCCATGAGCCTCAACATAACACGTTCATAGCACTGAACCCACATTTATAGTCACCCTGTTACGGTGTGATGTTTGATGTTATCAAGATACTCTTCTGGTGTTAGCAATTAACATGATCTCATGGTCTAAGGACTAAGACTACTTCGTAAGATGTTATAGCAATATAAACATAATGGCTTGATCGTAATGCTATACTTCGGATGAATGTTCATCACATTATTTCACAAATATTGTGACCTTGTTATTAACAACATCCAATGTCCATGATCAGGAAACCTTGATCATCTTGTCAATCAACAAGCTAGTTTATAAGAGAGGCATAACTAGGAACCCTTTTTGTTTATTAAACACACATGTATTGATGTTTCCTATCAATACAATTATAGCATGCAAAATAAACATCTATCATATACAAGGAATACATAATAACAACTTTATTATTGCCTCTCAGGGCATATTTCCTTCATTCAAGATTCTACCTCGACTTGTTCTCACTCTATTTTGATAACACTTTTTATTTTCCTTGTTCGAGGTTTCTTTTTCAAATTAACTGCATGGATAATTTTTCTTTATAAATCAAATCATAGACTTACAACATATTGACCAAATTATCTTTATATGTTCCATTAATACCAATGGTGTGGAAGACTACTATTGCTACCATCGAGTGCAAGTAAAATTATACTCAAGAAATTCATATATCCAATAAGACAAGCACAAACTCAATATTGCTCCATATATAATAATAAACTCGGAATTTCATTAAAGGAATCGACTATTCTGGAAGGAAATTCTAATGATGCAAACTTTATTTCTAGTTTGAACTAATGCAAAACAAAAATAGTGATATAAAACTTATAAGATAGATTACAAGGTCTTTAAAGATCTCCCCAAGCTTGGAATCAAGCCAGGCGGGATCGGATAACTCCTTGTTGGTACCTATTCCTCCTCCTGGGTAGAAAGAGTGTTGCCTTCTTCTTTTATGTTGCCATCTTTAACTATGCTTGCAAAGCAGATGCTGAGCTCGGCCATGTCGTATTGAAGCTTCAGCATTTTCTTCTTGAGGAATTTTTTCTCATCTATCAACTCAAAGAAAGTTTTAATCAAGAAACCAACTCTACCATCGATGTCATCGACCTTTTTCTCAAGGTCTTTGCTCATCATCCAGTAAGAGTCAATCCCTTCTCCAATTGTTTCAACGCATGCCTTCGAAGCTTTTTCCAACTCATAGACCTTATCATGAATTTCATCTTGCCGCACCTTCTTAGGTTTAAGGGGTGATGGACCAAGAGGAGGTTTATAATAGGATCCTATGTTGTAACGATAAGGCTTAGGGATATACTCATCCTTGTTCTTTCCCTGCTCAGCTTGCTTCATCATCTCCATCCTTTGCGGGAACATGTCCTCCCAATTCGGGAGAGGCTTGATCTCTAGGCTGGATGATGACGATGATCCTTTAGGTTCTACTTCTTCGATCCTCTTCACGGGCTTCTCTTCTTTCTTCTTCCAAATCTTGTTGACATGGTAGGGCTGCATGGCTTCACTGCACGGATGTTGTTAGAGAGGCTTGTACAGGGATGGTGAGGATTTTTCGAGGCTAGAGTCTATAGCTCTACGAATACTTAATTAAAAAGGTTAGATGCGATCAGCTTTAAAAGGGGACATCAAAAAGCCTAGCCGCCTTTCATAACGAGCAACTATACGGGCGCGACCCGTATAGATCCCGCCGTATAGTTATGAACCGACTATAGATTATATCTATGGTGGACCCAACTATACGGCCGGAACTGTATGGGCGGGAATTTTTATTCCCGCCGTATAGTTGGTCGTTAAACTCTCTGGACTCTGAATAATTTTTTGGAGATGGGTCGATAACTATACGACCGCAACTATACAGGTGGAATTTTTATTCCCACCGTATAATTGGTCGTTAAACTATCAGTACCTAGGAAATAGTTTTGTCAAAGGCATCGATATCTATACAACCGCAGCTATACGGGCGGAATTTTTAATTCTGGCCATATAGTTGGTCGTTAAACTATCAGTACCTTTCATGGATGGAAGAGGTGATGTTGAAACAACTATACGACCGCAGCTATATGGCCAGAATTTTTATTCCAGCCGTATAGTTGGTCGTTAAACCTTCTGTGTCCACCAAAAAATTCTGCTTCTCCAAGGATTCTTTATTAATCTGAAACTTAACAAAATATCAAGTTTTTATAGAAAAATATCAGCTTAGATTTTTGACCAATTTTTGCATTATCAATCATCCTTCTTGTTTGCTAGAGCATCAAATGTTCCTTATTTAACACAATGCTCAAATAAAACCTTAGTTAAAAATTTAAAAACTTACTCAAACCTTTACTTCGCATGGGTTGCCTCCCATGAAGCGCTCTTTTATGGTCAATAATTGACCATAGTGTTGCTCATTCTGTCTCAAGTCCATTATTCTTGCAGTTGTCATTCCTTGTATATCTTTGCTTAATCACTTGTTCTGGGGTGATCACTTCTATGGTGACTGCACTTATATCTTCTTTTACTCGATAATGCTTCAGGCGTTGTCCATTTACCACCCATGCAAGAGAGGGTATTTTTCCCTGAAGCTTCACTGCCCCCGATGAATAAGCTTCTTCAACTATATATGGGCCTTCCCACTTCGATCTAAGCTTCCCTAGAAACAACTTAAGACGAGAATTATAGAGTAACACTTTGTCTCCACTTTTAAAGGTCTTATTCTCTATTTTTCTATCATGCCATCTTTTCACTTTTTCCTTAAACAACCTAGCATTCTCATAGGCTTCACTTCTAAACTCACCTAAAGCATGAATATCTAATAAACACTTTTCTCATGCTGCTTTAAGATCATAATTTAGGTTCTTGATTGCCCAAAAAGCTTTGTGTTCCAATTCTAAAGGTAATGGCATGCCTTATCGTACACCATCTTATAAGGTGTCATACCCATTGGATTTTTAAACGCAGTACGGTATGCCCATAGAGTGTCATTTAACTTGTATGACCAATCTTTTCTTGATTTTTCCACCGTCTTCTCAAGTATGGTCTTTAATTCTTTATTAGAGAGTTCCACTTGACCACTTGTTTGACGATGATATGGTGAAGCAACACGGTGAGTTACTCCATATTTGCTGAGGATTTTCCTGAAAGTTCTTTTCATAAAATGAGAACCACCGTTAGTGATTAAAAATCTAGGAACTCCAAACCTGGGGAATATCCTTGATCATCTTCACTAAGGTGGCTGCATCTACATGACTTGTTGGAATAGCTTCAACCCATCTAGTAACATAGTCAACAGCAACAAGAATATGAGTATAACCATTCAATTCTATAAATGGTCCCATGTAATCCATTCTCCATACATCAAAAGGTTCAATTATGAGACTATAATTCATTGCCATTTCTTGTCTCCTACCTATATTACATCTTCTTTGGCAAGTATCGTAGTATTCCACATACATGTGTGCATCCTTGAGCTAGGTGGGCTAATAGAATCCGGATTGAAGTACCTTTGCAACAGTTCGCTTACCTGCATGATGCCCTCCATACGGATTGTCATTACAAGCTTTCAATATTGCATTCATTTCATGGTTAGGAACACACTTCTGAATCATTCCGTCAGGTCCATGACAATATAGATACGGATCATCCCAAAAGTAATATTTAAGATCATTAAAGAATTACATCCTTTGATTTCTTGTCATACCAGGAGGTATAAATTTTGTTGCGAGATAATTAGCATAATCTGCATACCACGGATTAGTAATTTCAATGTTTGCTAAATTTTCTCCCAGAAATGATTTATTTATAGGTACGGGGTTAGTAATTATTCCCTCCATCATAGAGAGATGATCTGTTACCGGATTATCTTTACCCCTCCTATCTAATATTTGCAAATCGTATTATTGTAGTAATAAAACCCACCTAATCAATCGGGGCTTAGCATCATTTTTCACAAGGAGGTGACGCAAAGCTTGGTGATCCGTATGAATTATTACCTTAGAATTAATGATGTAGGACCTAAATTTGTCGCAAGCAAAAATTATAGCTAGGAACTATTTTTCTGTAGTAGCATAATGTTTCTGAATCTTATTAAGAGGTCTACTAGCATAATAAATAACATTCAAATTCTTTCCGTCTCACTGTCCTAACACAGCCCCTCAAGCATAGTCACTAGCATCACACATGATTTCGAAAGGTTCATCCCATTTGGGAGATTGCATGCTAGGTGCTGAAACTAATTTATGCTTAAGGTTCTCAAAAGCTGCAATGCAGTCATGATCCAACTAGAATGGAGTTTCTTTATCAAGAAGGTTGGTGAGAGGCATAGCTATTTTAGCAAAATCTTTTATAAAACGCTTATAAAAACCCGCATGTCCTATAAACATTTTTAAGTTTTTAATGTCCTAAGGTATTGGAAGATTTTTTGTAGCATTTATAGTAGTTTTATCTATTTCTATTCCATTCTCCGAAACCTTATGCCCAAAAACTTTACCTTCTCTTTCCATGAAATGACATTGTTCCTGTTGGAATTATGCCCTAGAGTCAATAATAAAGATGTTATTATTATAATTCTTGTTCATGATAAAGTTTATATTCCATGCTAGAATTGTATTAAGCGGAAACATTAATACTTATGTGGTTTGTGAACAACACCGTGTCCCTAGTACGCCTCTATGGACTAGCTCATTGATCAATGATGTTTAAGGTTTCCTAACCATAGACATGAGTTGTCAATTGATAATGAGATCATATCATTGGGAGAATGATATGGTGGACAAATCCAAACTAAGCGAAGCAATTAGATCGTGTCATTGTGTTCATCTTTGCGAAGCTTTTCTTATGTCAAATATTGTATTCCTTAGACCATGAGATAATACAACTCCCTGGTATCGGAAGAAAGCTTTGAGGTCATCAAACGTCATCCTATGAGAGGGTGATCATAAAGGTGTCTCTCAGGTGATCGGAAAGTATCTGTTGGGTTGTATGTATCGAGATGGGATTTGTTCCTCCCAAGTCGGAGAGATATACTTCGGGCCCACTCGGTAATCGATATCAACACAGCTTGCAAGCATGTGGTTAAGGAGTTAATCACAAAGTGATATTGGATTACGGGACGAGTAAAGTACTTGCTGTGAACGAGATTGAACTAGGTATGACGATACCGACGATCGAATCTCGGGCAAGTAAAATATCGCGAGACGAAGGGAATATATATATGGGATTGATTGAATCCTGGCATCGTGGTTCATCCGATATGATCATCGATGAATGTGTGGGAGTCAATATGGGTGCCCAGACCCCACTGTTGATTATTGATAGAAGATCATGTCTGCATATTCTCGAACCAGGTCACACATAACGTGTCTCGCGCTAGGATAGGTTGGATAATTGGTTTATGAATTTTTGTTGAGTCTCGGATGGGATCCGGATATCACGAGAGGTTCGAATGGTCCGAGAATAAGATTCATATAAGGCGTGCAGTTTTGGAGTTGAATTGTTCCGGATTAATCGGTATTATCTGGAAGCTTCTAGAACCTTCCGGAAGGGGCCAACGTGGTCCCACCTTCCGGGAGGGGCATGGGCCTATGAGGGAGTGTCCTGGCAAGCATTGGGCCAGGCAAAACCCCATAGGGCCCAGCCGATCCTAGAGAGTTTGAATCGTTTAAACTAGGGATAGAATTTCTAGATAAGGGAAAGTTTAAATCGTTTAAACTGGAGATAGAATCCTAGCCCCCCCCACTCCTCCCTCCCTTGGCCGCCGGCCCAAGGCTTGGAGGAGGGGCTAGGGTTAGCCGCCCCCTCCCCCTCTATATATAGAGGGCTAGGGCGCCCCCTCACCACACACCTTCCTCCAAACCCTAGTTGCCCTGCTGCCCTCCTCTCTCTCCCTCCCGACTGTTTGTAGGCGAAGCCCTGCTGCAGAAATTCTCCACCATATACACCACGCCATCGTGTTGTAGATCCAATCTATCTCTCCACCATACTTACTGGTCCGAGGAAGGAGGAGACGTCGAGGTGCCGCACGTGTGCATCTCACGGAGGCACCGCCACTTGTGGTGCTAGATCGGATCGGATCGCGAGGAGGAGGAGAAGTACGACTACATCACCCACGTTCCAACGAACGTTCATTGTCTTGAATCTTCAAGGGTATGAAGATCTAATCCAATCTCTCTCGTTGTTTGCATCTCCTAGATTAGATCTTGGCTTTCCCTCTGTTCGCTTCCGTAGAAAATTTTGATTTACTATGCTGCGAAACCCTTCAGTGGTATCAGAGCTAGATCTATGCGTAGATGTGTTTTCACGTAGAACGCGCAACATGGTTGTTGCGGGCGTTGATGTTTTCTGTTGCAAGCCTCTTGTTTGTGTTCTTCTTATGACGCGGGATAGTGAGATTGAAGCGGTCCAGGCCAACCTTACGCGACGTCGTTCACGAGACCGGCTCCGCACTTGACGTGTGGCTTGTACCATACATGCGGTGGTGGATGTCGGTTTCTCTCACTATAGTTGTCATGGGATTAACACGGAGTTTGGCAACCATAATATCACCGTTGTGGCTTTCGTAGGTAAGAATCGTTCTTAGCATCTACTCCCATAAGCCACGTAAAACATGCAACAACAAAGTAGGCGTCTAACTTGTTTTTGCAGGAGTGTTTTCTGATATGGTATGGCCCAAGATGTGATGTGTATATTGTATGCGATGATCATGTTTTGTAATGTTTCACGACTTGCATGTCGATGAGTACACAACCGGCAGGAGCCATATGGTTGTCTTTATAATTGTGTATGACCTGCGAGTCAACTTCTTATACGCCATGTAATAGCTTTACTTTATCGCTAAGTAGTTAGCAATAGTTGTAGTTGCTATTCGTGGTGGAGGCAATCATGGTGGAGTGATGGAGATCATGCCGAACGCACAAGATGGAGATCATTATGAAGATTGGCTATACCATGTCACATAAAGTTATATGCATGTGATGTTTATCCTTTTATGTATCTTATTATGCTTAGATCGCTGACGGTAGCATTATAAGATGATTCCTCATAAAGATCAAGATAAAACTGTGTTCTCCCCATGTATGCACTCTATGCGAAGTTCGTCGTGTCCAAGCATCACGTGATGATCGGGTGCTATAGACTCTCGCTCACATACAAGCAGGTGCAAGCCAGTTTTGCACTGCGAAATACTTGGGTTTGACTTGACGAGCCTATCATGTACAGACATGGCCTCGGAACACATGAACCGAAAGGTTAAGCATGAGTCATATGAATGATATGATCGACACCTCGTTGTCCACCATTGAAGCCACATCTCTTCTCGTGAAGATCGGATTAGGTGTCGTGAATTTGGATCGTGTTCACTAAACAACTTGAGGGATGTTGAATTTAGTGGGAGTTCATCTAGTAATTTGATTAAGTTGAACTATTTATCATGAACATAGTCTAAATTGTACTTGCAAATACTGTAGATCACATGGCCAAGTCCAACTTCAACTTCAACGTTTTTGCTGAGAAAGAAAAGCTTAGAAACAATGGGTCTAACTTCACCAACCCGGTTCCGCAATCTTAGAATCATTACGTCTGGCGGACAAAAGGACTATGTCCTTGGGAAAGCGTTAGGTGACCCCCTAACGCAGCTGCGCTGATGAGAAAGCTGTCTATCAGTCGCGCAAAGATGATTATGGTGTGATTAAGAGCACCATGTTGTTTGCTATGGAATCGGAACTTCAAAATCGTTTTGAAAACTATCCCGGGCCCTTTTGAGATTCTCGAGCAGCTGAAAAACATGTTTTAGACTCAAGCCCGTTCTGAGAGATATGAGATCTCTAAGAAATTCTTTAACTACAAGATGGAGGAAGGGAGTTCCGTTAGTGAGCACGCCATTAAGATGTCGGGCTACACTCAACGCCTTGAGCAACTGGACTGCAAGATTCCATAGGAGCTCAAGATTGACAGGGTTTTGCAATCACTCCCTCCCAGCTACAAAAGTTTTGTAGTGACTCATAATCAGATTGGTTCCACTGATACGATCACCGAGCTCTTCGCAAAGCTGAAGGCTGCGGAGGTGGACATCAAGAAGGATAATCATGTGTTGATGGTCAACAAGCCCTCCTTTAAGAAAGGTAAGGGAGCAAAGAAGCCCTTCAAGAAGGGCGGCGGCAAGCGCACTGCCCCTGCTGAGAAGAAGCTCAAGTCTGGTCCTAAGCCGGACACTGAGTGCTTCTATTGCAAGGACAAGGGTCACTTTGGGCATAGCTGTCCAAGTACTTAGCGACAAGAAGGCTGGCACCATCAAAGGTATATTTGATATACATGTTATTGATGTTTTCCTTACTAGCCCTCGTTGTAGTGCACAGGTATTTGATCTTGGTTCGTTGCTAATATTTGTAACTCGAAGCAGAGCTACGGAATAGACGGCTTGCGAGGGATTAGGTGACCATGCGCGTTTGCAACCGATCAAGAGTTGATGTGATGGCCGCACGCTCTCCTTAGTTTTACCTTGGGATTAGTTTTAAACCTTAATAAATGTTATTATGTGCCTGCGTTGAGCATGAACATTATTTCTGGATCTTGTTTATTGCAAGACGGTTATTCATTTAAATCGGAGAATAATGGTTGTTCTATTTATATGAGTAACATCTTTTATGGTCATGCACCTATTGTGAATGGTTTATTTCTTCTAAATCTCGAAAGGGATGAAACACACATCCATAACATTGAGGCTAAGAGATGCAAAGTAGATAGTGATAATACTACTTATTTGTGGCACTGTCGTCTAGGTCATATTGGTGTAAAGCGTATGAAGAAACTCCATTCTGATGGACTTTTGGAGTCTCTTGATTTTGAATCATTTGACACATGCGAACCATGCCTCATGGGCAAGATGATCAAAACCCCGTTCTCCGGTATGATGGAGCGAACAGCGGACTTGTTGGAAATCATACATACCGATGTATGCGGACCGATGAGTGTTTACGCCAGCGGTGGATATCGCTATTTTCTCACTTTTACCGATGACTTAAGTAGATATGGGTATATCTATTTAATGAAACATAAATCTGAAAGCGTTTGAAAAGTTCAATGAATTTCATAATGAAGTAGAGAACCATCGTATGATATAGATTAAGTTTCTAATATCCTATAGTTGTGGCGAATATTTGAGTTATGATTTTCTCACGCATCTCAAAGCAAGTGGAATCGTTTCACAACTCACGCCACCTGGAACACCACAGCGCAATGGTGTGTCTGAACGCCGGAATCGAACCCTATTAGATATGGTCCGATCGATGATGTCTCTTACTGATTTGCCGTTATCATTTTGGGGTTATGCATTAGAAACTGCTGCATTCACTTTAAATAGGGCTCCATCTAAATCCGTTGAGACGACACCGTATGAACTGTGGTTTGGTGCTAAACCTAAGTTGTCGTTTCTTAAAGTTTGGGGATCTGAAGCTTCGTCGAAGTTGATGCTTGGGACAAGCTCGAACCCAAAGCGGAGAAATGCGTCTTCATAGGATACCCTAAGGAAACTATTGGGTATACCTTCTATCACAGAACCGAAGGCAAAGTGTTTGTCGCAAAGAACGGTTCCTTTCTTGAGAAGGAGTTTCTCTCGAAAGAAGTGAGTGGGAGGAAAGTAGAGCTAGACGAGGTTATTGAACCTTCTCTTGAATTGGAGTAGCGCAGCACCTGAAATTGTTCGGTGCCGCTGCACCAACGATAGAGGAAGCTAATGACAAGGATCATGAAGCTTGGACGATCTTTACTCTTGAGCGTCGCAGGTCGACAAGGTCGCGTGCCCCTCTGAGTGGTAATGCAGCAACCTGTCTTGGTGTCTTGTTAGTAGAAGACAATGAACCTCACGAACTATGAGGCGATGATGAGCCCAGACTCGAGAAATGGCTAGAAGCCATGAAATCCAATTGGGATCCATGAGCGAAAACCAAGTATGGACTTTGGTGGACCCTCCTAGCGACCGAAAGGCCGTTGAGTGCAAATGGATCTTCAAGAAGAAAAACGGACGCGGATGGTAATGTTACCGTCTATAAAGCACGGCTTGTTGCGAAAGGTTTTCGACAAGTTCAAGGTGTTGACTACGATGAGACTTTCTCTCCCGTAGCGATGTTTAAGTCCATTCGGATTTTATTAGCAATTGCTACGTTTCATGATTATGAAATATGGCAAATGGATGTCAAGAGCTTTCCTCAATGGCAACATTGATGAAGAGTTGTATATGATGCAACCGAAGGTTTTGTCGATCCTAAGGATCTGATAAAGTATGCAAACTTCAGCGTTCCATTTATGGACTGAAGCAAGCGTCTCGGAGTTGGAAACTTTGTTTTGATCAAGTGATCAAGAGCTTTGGATTTGTTCCAAATTGCTACTCTGACTTGCATCTACAAGAAAGTGAGTGGGAGCTCGGTGGCGTTTACGGTACTATATGTGGATGACATATTGATTATTGGAAATGACATCAACATGCTTAACGATGTGAAGAGTTATTTGAATAAGTGTTTTCAATGAAAGACCTAGGTGAAGCTGCTTATATATTGGGCATCAAAATCTATAGAGATAGAAAAAAACGCACGATAGCTTTAAGCGGTACATACCTAGACAAAGTTGAAAAGGTTCGAATGGATAAGGCATTGAAAGGTTCGATTGCCTATGTTGTCGAGTAAGATATTGAGCAAGGCTCGGTGTCCATTCTGATGAAATGATAGGGAAGCTATGAGCAAAGTGCCTTATGCCTCGGCCATAGGTTCCATCATGTATGCCATCTTGTGTACTAGACCGGATGTGTCCAATGCTCTTAGTTTGACGAGCGGATATCAAAGTGATCGAGAGTGGAACCTTTGGACAGCCGTGAAGAACATCCTAAGGTACCTAAATAGGACTAAAGAAATGTTCTTAGTCTATGGGGGTGATGAACAATCGTCGTAAAGGTTACATCGATGCTAGTTTCGACAAACAAGGATGATTCTAAATCTCGACAGGATACGTGTATATTTTGAATGGAGGAGCTATGAGCTGGAGAAAGCTGCAAGCAAAGCGTGATCGCGGGATCTACTGATGAAAGCGGAATACATGGCCTGCGAAGCGTCAAGTGAAGGAGTTTGGATCAGAACTTCATCATTGAGCTTGGCGTGGTTCCAAGTGCATTGGACCCACTTGGAGATATTGTGTGACAACACTGGCGCCATAGCTTTTCGCTAAGGAACCAAGATATCATCCAAAGACCAAGCATATCAACCGCAAGTTTCATATAATCCGAGATTATATAGCGGATGGAGATCCAAGATCAACAAAGTACATACTGAGATCTGAATGTCGCAGATCCGTTGACTAAACCTCTTCCGCGTGCAAAACATGATCAGCACCTCGATTGCCATGGGTGAGATTGTTGCCAAATGTAAACTAGATTATTGACTCTAGTGCAAGTGGGAGACTGTTGGAATTATGCCCTAGAGGCAATAATAAAGATGTTATTATTATAATTCTTGTTCATGATAAAGTTTATATTCCATGCTAGAATTGTATTAGCGGAAACATTAATACTTGTGTGGTTTGTGAACAACACCGTGTCCCTAATGCGCCTCTATGGACTAGCTCATTGATCAATGATGGTTAAGGTTTCCTAACCATAGACATGAGTTGTCAATTGATAATGAGATCATATCATTGGGAGAATGATATGGTGGATGCACTCCAAACTAAGCGAAGCAATTAGATCGTGTCATTGTGTTCATCTTTGCGAAGCTTTTCTTATGTCAAATATTGTATTCCTTAGACCATGAGATAATACAACTCCCTGGTATCGGAAGAAAGCTTTGAGGTCATCAAAGCGTCATCCTATGAGAGGGTGATCATAAAGGTGTCTCTCGGTGATCGGAAAGTATCATTGGGTTGTATGTATCGAGATGGGATTTGTTCCTCCCAAGTCGGAGAGATATACTTGGGCCACTTCGTGTCGATATCAACACAGCTTGCAAGCATGTGGTTAAGGATTTAATCACAAAGTGATATTGGATTACGGCAGTAAAGTACTTCGTGAGCGAGATTGAACTAGGTATGACGATACCGATCGAATCTCGGGCAAGTAAAATATCGCGAGACGAAGGGAATATATATGGGATTGATTGAATCCTGGCATCGTGGTTCATCCGATATGATCATCGATGAATGTGTGGAGTCAATATGGGTGCCCGGACCCGCTGTTGATTATTGATAGAAGATCATGTACGCATATTCTCGAACCCGCAGGTCACACATAACGTGTCTCGGCTAGGATAGATTGGATAATTGGTTTATGAATTTTTGTTGAGTCTCGGATGGGATCCGGGATATCACGAGAGGTTCCGGAATGGTCGGAGAATAAGATTCATATAAGGCGGTGCAGTTTTGGAGTTCGAATTGTTCCGGATTAATCGGTATTATGGAAGCTTCTAGAACCTTCCGGAAGGGGCCAACGTGGTCCCACCTTCCGGGAGGGCATGGGCCTATGAGGGAGTGTCCTGGCCGCATTGGGCCAGGGGCACAAGGCCCCATAGGGCCCAGCCGATCCTAGAGAGTTTAAATCGTTTAAACTAGGGATAGAATTTCTAGATAAGGGAAAGTTTAAATCGTTTAAACTGGAGATAGAATCCTAGCCCCCCCCACTCCTCCCTCCCTTGGCCGCCGGCCCAAGGCTTGGAGGAGGGGCTAGGGTTAGCCTCCCCCTCCCCCTCTATATATAGAGGGCTAGGGCGCCCCCTCACCACACACCTTCCTCCAAACCCTAGTTGCCCTGCTGCCCTCCTCTCTCCCTCCCGACTGTTTGTAGGCGAAGCCCTGCTGCAGAAATTCTCCACCATATACACCACGCCGTCGTTTTGTAGATCCAATCTATCTCTCCACCATACTTGCTGGTCCGAGGAAGGAGGAGACGTCGAGGTGCCGCACGTGTGCATCTCACGGAGGCACCGCCACTTGTGGTGCTAGATCGGATCGGATCGCGAGGAGGAGAAGCGAGTACGACTACATCACCCACGTTATGCCAGATGTTCCGCTGTGCGAATCTTCAAGGGTATGAAGATCTAATCCAATCTCTCTCGTTGTTTGCATCTCCTAGATTAGATCTTGGCTTTCCCTCTGTTCGCTTCCGTAGAAAATTTTGATTTACTATGCCGCGAAACCCTTCAGTTCCCAATTCAGAACCAAATTTGATTGCCTGCATCTCTGGCTGCCCCCACTTACTCGAGGCACATCTACTCCATATGCGCCTCGAGTAGTTCAAATACTTGAGGCGCATATGGAGCAGATGCACTTCTAGTAAGTTGTGTGGGCCTACTTGTTGGAAATATGCCCTAGAGACAGATAATAATAAGGATTATTATCATATTTCATAAAGTTTATGATTAAGTTCTATATCATGCTATAACTGTATTGAAAGGAAACATCAATACACATGTGATATATAAACAACCAAGGGTTCCCAGTGAAACTCTAGCCACTAGTTCATTGGTGAACAGATGATCAAGGTTTCCTGATCATGTGGCATTTATGCCAGTTGGAAATGGAGTCAACTCATTCCGAGAATGATATGATGAGCCAATACCCAACCTAAACATCGTGACCCAATCATGTCACGAAGTTCAAGTTACAATAATTAGAATAGACCTCGTAGACTATTCCTTAGACCGTGAGACTATATCAATCATTGTCTCCCGAGAGTGCTTAGATAGCATCAAAGGTCACTTGGTAATACAGTGAATAAAAGTGTGTTCAGGTATTCAGAGGAACCATAGAGGCAATACATGTCAAGAGAGGGATTTGTCCATCCGCGTGACGGAAAGATACTCTAGGGCCCACTCGGAGAAGTTATATCCAATAGCTGCTCAGCGTGTGATTTAATCACAGGCATATCACTTGTCGAAACGAGTCAAGTAGCATTGTTCGGTAACGAGATTGAACACGACATGGTGATGTCATTGATCAGATCTCGGGCAATGCAAGTATCGAGAGACAAAATGAATAAGACGCGACTGTCCCGGTTCAAACAACGAAAGATCTTCATGGAATGCATAGGGGTCACATGGCCATCCAGGTCCCTCTATCGATCATTGGTATGGGAGTGTCCCAACCATGTCTAGAGTGTTCCCAAACTATGGTGTATCACGCTTAAGGGATTGATGCTGCTTAGAGAGTGTTTACAGGATCGGTAGAATCACCGAAGAAGAGAAGAGAGAAAACCGGAAGGGTTTCGGTAAGTACGGAGATATCCGGAGTGGAGGTGGAAGGTGTTGCATAGCCACGAAGATTGAATAATATGTGAATGAATGTTAAATATTGATTTAACCATTTATTCATAATTATTTAATAAAAGAGAAATCAATTAAAGGTCAAAAAGGCTTAATGGGACAATGCTGGAGGGAGAAGGGCCCATGAGGGAAAGGCAAGAGGAGAGAGGAGGCAAGGGGGTGGCCGGCTGGGCCAAGCCCCCTGCGCAGGGCCCACTAGGGCTGGACGATGCTCCCCCTCTCCCCCTCCTTTAGACCCACCCCGGGACTTTGAGGGAGGTAGTACCTCCCCTCGCCCTATATATAGTGGGGTATTTTGACCTAAAAATATTCAATAAATGTTTCCTCACTTTTAGGGAGACCTCCAATTGATATTCTCTCTCTCTTCCGTGAGTCCCAAGTTTGGACTGCACGAACGAGAGACATCTTTACCACAGAGCACCGTCGTGCTGCGCGATTCAGATCAAGGAGCTCTACTTCAACAACTCTTTGGATCGAGGCAGAGTCATCGTCGAGCACCGGATGCACCAACTCTCCTGCAGTGTCACACTTGAGGCACTCAAGTTGTTGGAGCCGCAGGAGCACAAGGACTTCATCACGACCTTGAGGTTGGCTTCGGCTCATCTACATCAACCACACTCTCCTGAGCATTGACAACGTTTTTCGGTCTTCAAGGGTAAGTTCGTGAAAAGCCCCTCCCGTTACTGCATTACTAATAGATAGGTCTTGGCAGCATCAGGGGTTCAGGGGCGTAGGGTAAAATTTTATTGTTTCATACGCGAACCCCTACGGTGGTATCAGAGCTAGATCTATGCGTAGTAATGCTAGTATAGGTAGAACACATGAAATGTAGCGTGTGGGCGTTGATCTTTTAGTTGTTACCCTCCCACGTGTACTTGTGTATACCGCAGTAATGCTTGATGAAGCGCCCCCAACCGACTTTACGCGTTCATTCACGAGACTAGTCCACGCTTGACATACGGCTTGTACCGTATAAAGTGGCTTTGAGGGGTGTCTGTCTCTCTCGCATTAGTTGGTATGGCATTTACAATGGAGGGCCCCGTAAGAGGTATAGTATAGACAACTACTTGATCAACATTGTGGTGAAAGTTCGTAGGTAAGAACGGTTCTTGTGCGAAAGCCCATTCAGCCACGTAAAACATGCAAAGATAAAGTAGAGGCATCTAACTTTGTTTTGCAGGGGGCGTTGCTTTGTGATATGGTTGTGGCAAAGGTAAAGTGATTACCTTATGTTACGAAGTAGTAGTAGATAGTCACGGAGGTGACAGACTACCACGCCGGAAAGACACCGGTACCCTGGTGTCTACAGCGCCGGAACCCTGGCGCCGGATGGAGATCACGACATGAAGGACCATATCACATCGCATGTATATTCAATGTTATTGTTTGTATATCTTATTGTGTGCAAGTATTAGATACTCGATGGTAGCCTAATAAGATGATCCCTATTAAAATTACTAATGATTATGTTCCCCCTTAGTGTGCATCACCAAGAAAGTTCTTCGGTATGAGGCAGTCTGTGATGATCGGGTGTCAGACATATCTACGTTCGCATAAAGTGGGTGTAAGCCATGTTGCACAGCGAATACACTAAGGTTGAGTTGGCGAGCCTAGCATGTACAGACATGGCCCCAGAACACGGATGATTGAAAGATCGAGCACGAGTCGCATGAATGATGTGACCGACGTTTAGCATCCACCCTATAACCCACATTGATGTCCGTGATGATCGGGGAGATGTGGGGAAAAGGGGTCGTGTTATCACTAGAACCCTTCAGGGGATAGGTGTTTTTTAGGAGTTATTATTAACTCATTTAATTATAAACTTAGTCTAAATTCCTTTTGCAATTATAAATGTAGAAAATGGTTCTCCCTGATGCTACCTTTCCTGTTGACAATTGGTTAGAAGGAGAGAAGCTCAGGCTAGATAGATCAAACTTCTCTGTATGGGTTGCGCGTCTCCATGTTCTCCTTAGCGAGAATAACATGGTTGAATATATACTCAACGAGATGGATTTGGATCAACCTAGTGACCTAGAGACCCGAGAGTATTGGGAAGACTGCTATTACCATCATGAGATGACCTCCTTCATTTCAGTTACAGTGCGTTTTGGAATGGTGGATGAGCTGTGGCCTATCATGGGTAATGTCGACCCTCGTACAGTAATGCTACAACTTAGGATACATTTCGTGGAACAAGTGCACATATGGGAGTATGAGCCGATGAGAGATTTCCTCTCCATAAATATGGAGAGAACTCCTCGCTGGATGATCACTTGTTACACATATATGATGCATACATGAGTCTTGCATACTTCCTGGACAACTAGTTCGCAAGCTCTTTTGTAATAGGTGTGTTGCTGCAGTCGCTGCCACCAAGCTACCAAGCACTTGCCAGGATTTGCATTATGAGAGGCGACGCGGAAACATGGGATTTCAGGGATGTGATGGTTGAACCCATTGTCACTGAGGTCATCGATGACAAAGGTATATATTTGATACAATTTTATAAATGTTATAATCTTGCAAACACATTTGCAGTGTAAAGTATATTTGATACTTGTTCTGTTTTGCTGAAAACAGGTCCTTCTGCATAGAGGTGCTTGCTAGAGAGGAGGTGACATTGCGTGTTGATGGCGAGCATGATTATGATGGCCAACAACACTCTCCCTCGATGTTTATCACTTAGTTTATGTTTAGGATAATTATTATAATCGATAGATTGTGAACTTCTTTAGTGTGTCTCACACTTTGTGAGACGGTTATTCATATGAGTTTGTAACAAACAGTTGTTCCACGTTTATGAATGATCTCTATTCGTGTTCATATCTTGATCGATTATGTGTGAATTATCCTGGTTTCAAAACTAATTGATAATACATGAACATTTGTAAAATATTGAAATGCCTTGAAAAATACCAAAATTAATGATATGTTCATTATTGAATGAAACCATTGTTTAAATTCAAAGTTATATTGATAATATGTGAAAGTCATTTGATTATTTGTCACATATAAACCATGCCTAAGTTTGGCAAAATAACTTGAACACCGTGTATTGCAAGAATACAAGGTGTTTGATGAATTGTTGAAAGTAAATACATATTCGATGTATTGTGTTTTAACAAAATGGTGATTATCATTACATGATTGTTTAAATTTTGTAAAGAAGTTTACCA
Organism: Avena insularis; assembly: GCA_023614405.1. Taxonomy (NCBI): domain Eukaryota; kingdom Viridiplantae; phylum Streptophyta; class Magnoliopsida; order Poales; family Poaceae; genus Avena; species Avena insularis. The sequence goes on from CM042686.1 coordinate 565,098,716, forward strand.
AAGGAAACATAAGTATGAAACTATTTGATATGATCAAAATATTTCATCAACAAAGGGTATTAAAGATAAAAGAGAATCTAATTACTATGATTTAATCAATAGTAATGGAATTCGACTTTATAAGAATGGCATAAAGGAAAAATTGCGGAATGCAATGCGTTTGAAATGTTAAAAATGCAAAGCATCACAATATGATATTAGATATCAAAGTGGGTGAATATATGGAACCAAATAAATCGTAGTAGTATAGATGTAGAGATCATTAGTTAGAAATAGTTAGCACTCAATTAGAATATATAGTGAACCATGTGAATTCGTGAAAGTGGCGCCATATCTAGTATGGATCGTCGTAAAAGTTTTGGGGTTATTCGATATAACCAAAACAATAGCGAATAAGTCCTTGTAGAGTATTCATTGGAAATTATGAATATAATAGCCATAGCTAGAACCAAAAGAGAAGCAAAACTAGTATTGCTTGGATTTTGGTGCATTCTCGAGAAAGTTCACATTCAGTGGTATTTCTCGATTATGAAAGCTTTTGGAAGATAGTGAGAAACATGATGAGGATTCAAAACCCTGCATCAGAGTGTTGAGAAGCGCAACGAAAAATGTTCCTAAACGATACTCTTCACAAAGGAAAGAATCAATGATAGTGATCATTGTGTTTTCCCCACTGGTGTTTTCACTACATGAAGTAGGATTCAAAATGCAGCCCATATCTTTTATGGAGACATTTGTGAATCATTTTTCATGATTACCGGAATATGACATACCTATGAACTACTAAGGAAATAATGGTAAGCTAAATATATGAGAAATCCCAAAGCAAAATTCCCCTGAGATTGGAAAGAAATTCGTTGCCGAATCTTACAAGTAAAGGGGTTACTTGGATATTCCCAAATGACTGTAAATCCATAGTGGAAAAGGGGGTGAATGACAAAAGCACCATTTGTCAAATATTGGACAAATTCAAATAAATTTGATTCAAGAGTGCTAAAAGTCTGGTGGATCTAAAACTAGTAAAGTACTAGTACCTCATAGTAAATCTCCAAGTTTGATATTTGATCAAAGGATTTTGAAGTCATTCAAAATAGTGAGTGGATATGCAAATTGCATGAAATTGAGTGGGAGCAATATAAGTCTTCCTAAAACAATATGTGAATGACATATTTTTGAGTGGGAGCAATGTTAGTCTCAAATTCAAATATGTAGGAACATAGTTTGAGTAAGAGTATTGACTCATACCCAAATATGTTGGGAGCATATGTGAGTGGGAGCTTAGAGGAGTGATTCTTAAGTGTGTATACGACACATTAAGAATGAAAGTGCAAGTACCGATAAATAATGATTTATAAGGAGTAGAAGTTGATAATAAGAATATTACGATATTATGTAGTATTCCTTAAAGGATTCTGAAAAGAGTTTCAGAATAGAAGTTAGTTCAGGAACTGGTCCTTGATAACTTAAATTAGGAATCGTATTAAGTCTAACATTGATGGTTGAAAGAAAGAAAAGGATGATCATCATCCACTATGTTGAGACATAGGTTCTATCTTAGAAAACCATGATGATAACTTAACATAATATATGATCCAAGAAGAAATGTTTGAAAAGTGATTAAGTTTGAATCACGAAATGTTGAGCTACGTTTGTCCGTAGTGTCTAATAGAGAACTTCAAACATGTTTTCCAAATCCATAAAAGATGGCATATCTTAAAGCATAAAGGGTTATGTTATAAGGGAATATGTTGGAAACTCCTATATCAATAATACTGACTAAAGTCAAGTAGGAAGCGAGGTGAACAAAACATCGAAAGTTGCACAGGGTGCACTTGTGTTTTGATGATTACATTTATAATAATAGATAAGGTACCATCTAAAGTGATGTATAATGTTATGGCGGGGCTAGTTCGCTTTTAACATAGAATGATGTGTCCCAGGGCACAGTGCCCATGAGAAAGCCCTCGAGGTTGATCTAAAGTCATTGTAGGCTCCTGGAATCCGGCCTTGTTCTACTGCCATAACGACGATGCATACATAAATATGTTATCATGTGATGACAAAGTATTAATGTCAATCAAGGTGACATTAGTAAGTTGCAAAGGATTTGGGACTGTAAAGTACAAGCCTAAGACTCAACCTCTTCCATGAGCAAGCAGGGTACCAGAATATATGGTGCCAATAAATAAGAACAAATACAACTAGTTTATTTGTACTCTAGTGCAAGTGGGATACTGTTAGAAATATGCCCTAGAGACAAATAATAATAAGGATTATTATCATATTTCATAAAGTTTATGATTAAGTTCTATATCATGGTATAACTATATTGAAAGGAAACATCAATACACGTGTGATATATAAACAACCAGGGGTTCCCGGTGAAACTCTAGTCACTGGTTCATTGGTCAATAGATGATCAAGGTTTCCTGATCATGTGGCATTTATGCTAGTTGGAAATGGAGTCAACTTATTCTGAGAATGAGATGATGATCCAATACCCAACCTAAACATCATGACCCGATCATGTCATGAAGTTCAAGTCACAATGATTATAATAGACCTCATAGAGTATTCCTTAGACCGTGAGACTATATCAATCATTGTCTCCCGAGAGTGCTTAGATAGCATCAAACGTCACTTGGTAATACAATGACAATAAAGGTGTGTTCAGCTATGCGGATGAACCATAGAGGCAATATATGTCAAGAGCAGGATTTGTCCATCCGCGTGACAGAAAGATACTCAAGGGCCCAGTAGGAGAAGTTATATCCAATAGCTGCGCAGTGTGTGATTTGATCACATGCATATCACTTGTCGAAACAAGTCAAGTAGCATTGTTCGGTAACGAGATTGAACACAACATGGTAATGTCATTGATCAGATCTCGGGCAATGCAAGTATCGAGAGACAAAAGGAATAAGACGCGACTGTCCCGGTTCAAATGACGAAAGATCTTCGTGGAATGCATAGGGGTCACATGGCCATCCAGGTCCCTCTGTCGATCATTCGTTCGGGAGTGTCCCGACCATGTCTGGAGTGTTCCCAAACCGTGGGGTATCACTCTTAAGGGATTGATGATGCTTAGAGAGTGTTTACAAGATTAGTAGAATCACCAAAGAAGAGAAGAGAGAAAACCAGAAGGGTTTTGGTAAGTCCGGAGGATGTCCAGAGTGGAGGTGGAAGGTGTTCCATAGCCACGGAGATTGAATAATATGTGAATGAATGTTAAATATTGATTTAACCATTTATTCATAATTATTTAATAAAAGAGAAATCAATTAAAGGTCAAAAAGGCTTAATGGGCCAATTCCGGAGGGAGAAGGGCCCATGAGGGAAAGGCAAGAGGAGAGAGGAGGCAAGGGGGTGGCCGGCTGGGCCAAGACCCTCGCATAGGGCCCACTAGGGCTGGCCATCGGCGCCCTCCCTCTCCCCCTCCTTTAGTCCCACCCAGGGACTTTGAGGGAGGTAGTACCTCCCCTCCCCCTATATATAGTGGGGTATTTTAACCAGAAAATATACAACCAATATTCAATAAAGGTTTCCTCACTTTTGGGGAGACCTCCAATTGATATTATCTCTCTCTCTTTATCCTGTGACCGTGATCCCAAGTACGGACTGCACGAACGAGAGACATCTTCACCGCAGAGCGCCGTTGTGCTGCGGGATTCGGATCCATGAGCTCTACTTCCGCAACTCCTACTGGATCGGGGAAGCGGGAGTCATCATCAGGCACTGGATGCGTGTAACTCCCCGTGTGGTGTCACACTTTATGCACTCAAGTCGTTGGAGCCGCAGGAGCGCAAGGACTTTATCACGACCTTGAGGTCAGCTTCGGATCATCTATATCAACCATGCTCTCCTGAGCATGGACAACGCTTTTTGGTCTTCAAGGGTAAGTTCACAAAAATCCCCTTCCGGTTCTCAGGCGTAGGGTAAAATTTTATTATTTTCATACGCGAACCCCCACACCAGTTGTGGTAGGTGCCAAAATATAGGAGACGCACCAGCACATATGCGCCACAAGTATTTTTCAATACTTGAGGCGCATCACTATGACATGCGCCTCGAGTAAGTGATGTGGTCCCAGGGGGTGGCAGGCGCCAGACACTCTTAAGTATTTTATAAATATAGGAGACGCATATTGAATGGGATGCGACTCGAGTAAACAAATCCCACCCCCACCCAGGATCGCCTTTTAAGTTTTGTAAAAAATAAACAAAAATGATAAAAACTTCAAAAAAAAAATCCTTTGAGTTGTAGTTATGTTTTAGGGTATAGTTGTAGAAAAAATTGAAAAACATGAATTTCGATGTATTTTGCAAAAAAAAGTCATGGAACGGTAAAATGGCCCTAACTTTTGCATACAATGTCGGAAAAAAAGTTTAATATATCAAAATGATCGTCTCAAAATTTCCTACTTGATTTCAACCGCTAGATGTCGTTGAAGATTTTACATATTCCCCAAATTCAAAAAGAGTAAAAAGTTATGGCAGACAGAAGTTTTTTTCTACAAAAAAATAAAAAGGAGGGAGAAAATTTGAATCCTTCTCCCTCTCTTTTCTCCTTTACTCCTCTTCCTCTCCTCCACACTTCTCCTCCCTCCAATTTTCTCTCCTTCTCCTCCCCTTCTCCTCCACTCGGTGAGCTCCTTCTTCCTCCTCCTCCACCCCGGTGAGCTCCTCCTCCTCTACCCCGGTGGGCTCCTCCTCCTCCACCTTGGTGAGCTCCTCCTCCTCCTCTACCCGGTGAGCTCCTCCTCCTCCTCTACCTGGTGAGATCCTCCTCTACCCCGGTGAGCTCCCCCTCCTCCGACGATGACCACCCCGGTAAGCTCCTCCAGCGACCTCCTCCGGCGACCCCTTCCTTCTCCTCCAGCGACCCCCTTCTTCTCCTTCGACGAGCCCCCTCGTCCACCCACCTCCGGCCTAGCCTAGTCCTCCTCCGGCGACCCCCACCTCTGGCTAGATCTGGCCAGTTTTTTTTTGAAATTTGAAAACTTATTGGAGTCGCATTAGAGATGCGCCTTGTATAATATACATATGAGAGGCGCATATCAATATGCACCTCCTATAAATATACTTGAGTGGTGGCGCTAGAGGCATATCTATAATGCGACTCGAATGTCTTTTCATATGCGTCTCGAGTAGGATTTTCCCTAGTAGTGACTCCAGCTTCTCTTGGCGAGTGGAAACAATGTGAGTGACCATGGGGCGGGGTCGAAAGAGGCAGCTAGGTGTTTGATAGATCCCGTTGGGGAGCTGGCGATACAGTTATCATTTTTGCTCGGTGTTTTGTTTTGACGGTTCCGGTTTGTATGATCTTTGTAATGGTCTTTGCCAAACAATCTGGTTCTAATAATGAATAAAGACTGTGTGCATCGCTTGATGCAGAGGCCGGGGCTCCGCTCCCCATTTCGAAAAAATTGGAACAACTTAGTTGTATTTAAAAATGAACTTACATAGAAGCAATAAGAAAACTAAAAGAAAAAATATACATAAAAAGTCAACAAGAACTCATACTATTGTATGGGACCAACTTAGTGATGAAGGTAAAAGCAATTTATCTATGGTAACAAAACTAAGACTTTTTCAAGAAATGAACTTCATAAATATGGTAAGTATAAAATAGAAATTAAGAAGAAGCCTATTATGAAAAGGATCTTACTAAAGAGGTATAAATTCAATTTTGCTATGCTAATAGAAAGAACTAAGTTGTATTTAAAAATAGACTTACATAAAAGAAAGAAGGAAACTAAAGAAAAAAGGAAGATAAAAAGTCAAAAAATAACTTAGGCTATTGTATATAGCAACTTAGTGATGATATTGAAAGCAATGTAGGTATAGTAACAAAAAAACTTACACAAATATTTATATGTATGAAAACAAAGTTAAAGGGAGAATGAAGGAAGTAAATGGCATACCTCATGGGAAAATTTTCTTGGCAACTTTGATGAAACCAATTATTCTATCCTAGTCATCCCGATGAAAAGACCGTCTCTAATGTTCACCCACTCCATCTTTCAACTGTAAAAAGACGGAAAATGTGGTAAACTAAAAGAAGAAGAACATAAACTAAAAAGTAAACTCTGGTAAACTAAAAGAAGAAGAACATAAACTAGATTTTTTCAAAAGGAAAAAATTACCCTTAGTGTCTCAGACTTTCCCTTTTACTTCTTATCCTTAAGTGCAACTGCTTGTATAAGCTTGTCATCCCATGATGCAACGCATAAAGGAGTGAATTAGGGCTATTGAAACCCAAAACTAATTTTTCAATTGTAACGAGAAAAAGAAAAGTAAGAACATACCATGAGGTGTTGTAAATAGCAGAAAACCAACCTCTTTGTCACCCCCATATTCTTGACTTCTGTATTGATTTGGTCAATAGTGAATAGGCAGAAATTAGTTTTCCGAGTTACATTAAGGTCAACTATACTTGGATAACATCCTGGGTTGATACTACACTTTGTTTTTGGACATATGAAGCAACTTATGACGATAGCAAAATAGGCACGAATAAACTTCATGTCAGCTACCCTGTATACTTGAACTCTGGTGCTGGCCCACCCTTGATGTTGTACGTTTTATTTATAAAATAAATTGACTTAGTTTCCATTTCGTATACTACATGCAAGCCTTTATTTGGGAGAACGAAGACCTTGTTAAAGCTATCAACATCTACTAGAATTCCCCCCTCCCTGGAATGACGATCTCACTTCTGATTGGGTCGTAATTGTCCAACACCCACATGCTTAAATCCATAGGCATCTCATATGCTTTCAGCATTATCATGACTCCCCAAGCATATTCTCCAATGAGTGCCTTTTACTGAGGATTTAAAATCTTGTTCAACTTAAACAATCTTGCGGTAAAATCTCGATTCCCCAATATGCAAAAGAGAACATGAAAAAGAATGAGCCTTTTGATTATTTGACAAAAAAGCAACAAAATGTGAAGGAAATAAAAGGAACAAGAGCAAAATAGAAGTGCATGTACCACCTAGATCTTCCGCCTTGTACACGATGGGGCCACATAAGGTCCAACAACGCCTAAAGAAGCTCCAGGAGAAACTACCTTCATAGTGGGTGCGTCGTTCGGGCCATTCATTATGACAAGGTTTCCAATGTCAGTACCCATACCCGATGTCTAAAAAAAGACAACATGTTTTAGTGCAAAAATCAATATGACTTGACAAAATGTGAAGGAAATAAAAGGAACAAGGGCAAAATAGAAGTGCATGCATCACCTGGATCTTCCGCCTTGTACACGTTGGGGATACAGAAGGTCCAACAGCGCCTAAAGAAGCTCCAGGAGAAACTACCTTCGTAGTGGGTGCAGTGTTCAGGCCAGTCATTCCTACGGGATTTTCAATGTTAGTACCATACCCGTTGTCTGCAAAAAATACAACATGTTTCAGCGCAAAAATCAATATGACTTGACAGATTAAAAAGAAGCACATGGAAAAATATGGTAAGGATTTTCTCTCTCATATTCTATACTCCTCGTGTTGATGTGCGCCACTTGCTGCACGTCCACCTAATGCTTCATTTGGGAGTTGTAGCTGCGGAAGATTAGTCACCCTCCCTTTTGTTGAAAAAATGGTATATAAAAAGCTATGTAATCAAACTTGGTAAGAAATGATGGTGAAAATAAAGCAATTTATTTATGATTGCAAAACAAGTTAGCTATATTAAAAATGAACTTACATACTACAAACAATAACTTATTTAAAATATGCAAAATATAATTTAGTAAACAAATGAGGGGACATCGTACCCAATCCTACCCCCACTTAAGGAAAACATATAACATACTCCCTCCATTCAGAAATAACTGACTCGAGCTTGTCTAGATTCGAATGTATCTATACACTAAAATGAGTTTAGATACATTTGAATCTAGGAAAACTCAAATTAGTTATTTATGGACGGAGGGCGTACAATATTTGTATTTATTTTTTGACAAACGACAACTTAGCTATTTGGAAAAATGAACTTACATACAAACAACAAAACTAATAAAACTAGGAAAAACACAAAATATCCATGTTGCAAACAACAAACTTATTTAGTTTGTGCAAAAAACTAATTAAATAATGACTAAAAACTACCCCCAATTAAGGCAAAAAAATACGGTAACTAACTATATGTGAAAGTGAACTTAGTTAAACGGGTGAAGATCAGTTAGACATGACCACAAAGCGACTTAGCTATTTAAAAAAATGAACTTACATACAAAAGCAAAAAAGCTAATCAATACTAGGAAGAAAACAACAAAAATCACCATGTTGCCAACAAACACAACTTAGTTAGTTGTTGCAAAATCAATTTAACTACAAAGGAACACATTGCCTAATAAACCCCCAACTAAAAGCATAACTCATTTCATATTGTATATGGAATCAAACTTAGTTAAAATGGTGAAAAGCAGTTAGATATGATCACAAAATAACTTAGCTGTGGTGGTAAAAACAACTAAGCTATGAAGAAAAAGCAGAACCTGATTTAAGGGAAATTAAGTGACATCAAGTAAAAAAACAAGGACGCAAATCTCTGTAGAACTTGTTGTACAGGGGAATGAGTGCATGTAGTGCCTAGAAACTTGGGTATCAACATGAATCTAATGTGTACATGCTCTAACCCATATGATTTCATTGTGGTCCAATACTATCCACACGCAGAACACCGCAAAAAGCTCGAACCCCAACGGCTACTAAGCACGGCGCTGGGTGAAATCGATATGGGGATTTCGTGAACGGAACAAATCCTAAGAAATTCATCAAGAAATGGAGGTATACACATTTCTAAGGTGTGGATCCACAACTAAAACGTTAGTATCTGGGTGTATTTTAGGAGCAGACGTTAGCAAATGCCATCTACGCGTGCTTAATCGAGATGGGGATTCCCTCATCAGAGTGCTTTCCTTCGCCGAAATTGGCGCTCCTTCCGCGCCCTTGTCCTCGCCTAGCACCACGTATTCGCTCATAGGTTGATCTTCGTCGCCGAGATCAGCACACCCGCGCGCGCCTCACCCTCCGTCGATGATCTCCCGCTCCTCACGCATTGGGAGCTCTCTCATGAACTCGAGGCCCTCCTCCCGCACATCTCCCTCTCCACCGGCGAGCACCGTAAAATGCCGCTCTCTCGGCCAAACAAATCGCCTGGAACCCTAGAGACAAAGAGGTGGAATGGGGAACAAGAGAAACATCGAAGGAGACACGAGATTCAAATGTCTCCTCACATGGCACACACGTGGTGGGACCTCCTAGGTGGAGACTGTTGGGACCGAGACAGACACACGCGTGCTTGACGTGTCGATCTAAGACGATCAGACAACTAGAAAGTGGTGGCTCGCTATGACAAACTGGCCATTGTGCACTTTTTGGCGTTTAGATGTATAAATTTGGCAAATAAAACACACTCCTTTGGGCGACTCATGCTCGGAGATTGCCGGATCATATTGTATTCGGTCATGCGTAAACGTGCTTTTTTATGACCATTTGGTTTAAGAGAGAGCGGTGCGAAGCTCTGCAGCATGTTGCCATCATGGGACATGTCTTTGGTTTCATGGTGAAAGTCAGTAGCGGAGAATGGCATGGAAGCCGAGTTTTGAGGACTAGTAATGGTGGTTCGAATCCTGGTGACGACGAGGAATTGGCTTGGTGGTTCGTGACTTAGAGTAGCGGCATCGGCAAGTGGAGGCGACAACACATGAGAAGTTCAGAGTCTAAACTTTCAGGGTGAAAACCAAGGTCTGACCTTAATTGGTTGTGTCTGACAATGGTTTTATTGAAATATTGTTTTTTGAGCGCGGACTTTCTCCAAGGTTAAACCTATGATCTATGATCAGGACGGCGACGACGACACCCATGCATTGTTACCTTTTTTGAGGCGTCGCTTTTAGAGAAGATGAGTTTCTGGTGTTGTCTTGGTGGTGTTTGGTCTGCTGCTACAAGAAATAGATCATTATATCAGAACTTTTCATTTTTAGCTATTCTTTCTTTTTTAGCTGTGTACATCTCTACTGCCATTAGATCACTGCGTTGTTGAGTATAATCGATATGTTCATGATATTAATATATTCCTTTTTATAAAAAACCAACAACAACACACTCACTCGGAGGCTTCACTTGCCCGTCTTGATGTTCTAGTAGTAGTACACTGGTGAGCTAGTCCGTACACGGCTGCATTGTAGACATACCGTGGATCTCCTGGTCTCAATCCCATTCAATTCAAGGCCCTCGTGTTTCTTCCTCACGTAGTACGTCCAACGGTAGGCAGGCATCTCGCTGATCGCAAAGATTGTTCGTTTGCTCCGTGGCTAGCTTGCCGAGGGGGCACTGATCTGCCCTTGGAATCTGCATTACTCCTATTATAGTAAGATTAAACGATTCAACTACTCCTACATAATAAAACTATTACTATCTGACTAATACAGTAAGTCCGTGACCTTAATTTTCACCTAAAGCTATGCAGACACAACGGTGAGACCGGATGCTCTCAAAGAAAAAAAGCGGTGAGACCGAATGGAAGAATGATGTATACAGAGAAATGACAAATGCAGCAGTATACTACTCGTGTCTCCTGCCCCGACGTGGACGGACCTTCGTTTCCTGTGCTGTCGCCTAGCCACCGATCGGTCGGTCGGTCCATCACATGGAGGAAGTTGGGGGATTGGCAGCGACGCGTGAATGTGTGATGATGGTATAATAATGCATGGGGCTCCCAACATCGCATCGCCCACGACAAAACGCACGTACGTACGCGCGCGCGCCGGGCAGCAACAACCGGATCTCGGATGCATATGCAGTGCGCCCACACTGTGCAGGTGTACATGGCGCCACCATGCGTGCGTGCAAATAATTTGCGGCAAATTATTGCCAATCCGCCGAGAGCAGGTGACATGTACTACACAGCTAGCTGCCGTTCGAGCCTGCTTGCTCGCTCGATCGGCTGCTCCCTTCTCGCCTGGCGCTCGATCTAGAATATTTGCCGTTTCAAACAAGATCGGAAGATGAGAGAATATTTGCCGTGTAAACTAGTGGCGTTCGCATCGCATGTGACGATTTTATTCTAAACAGAATGCGAAGAGGAACGAGGCCACACACACGGACAGGTGCATGTGACGCTGGTAGCAGGAGCAGCATGTGACGCTGCCCGAAACAGCCAGGCACGAGAGGATTCTGTCAATTCCTCCGCCCGTTTTAGATCCACAAGTGTACGTAATTAACTTTGTATTATGGTTTGCCTGTCCCGTTGGCCGCGTCGCGCCGCGGTCTCTGCTGGACTACTAGTACATTTCTTGGTTCAGTTTTGGATCCACACAAGTGTAAGGATGTCCAGCGCGAGGTGTACCAAGTACGGTATGCGATCGGGGAGTGATGACCCATGAATGTATTTGCTACTCTCTGCCCATCGTCCAGCTACCTACCTAGAACAGTACAGCACTGCACAGACTAAGTGGCGTATTAGCAGGTAGAGTAGTAATGGGTCGTACGTGTACGTGTACATCTTTATATCTGTAGCGGCGTGGTAGCATCTACTAGACAGCTAGCTCGCGGCCACGAGTAAACTGAGTGTGGGCGAGGAATTGGCAGAGATCGAAGGTGTTTGCGCAGTGGGATAATTGGTCATTGGTGGTCGATGTGCATGCATGGCAGTAACCCGTTGTGCTGTGAACATTGTTTCAAGAATTTCAGTAACTATGCGTCAGTATGCATGAAATAGTCGTGAACTGTGAGGTGACATTTTTATTTATTTTTTGCTTGGTTGATTCTCCAAAGCCGAGTGTTGACGGCGGTCCGCCTGGTGCGTCGAGGGTGTCCCGATTGCGGGCTTTGCAGCCTATGCAAAAGAGAACCGGAGACCGCGGCACATCTCATTTTCAACGTAGGTACTCCCAACGCATTTGGAATGGCATCAATGGACAAACTTTTCTTCGGTTGAAGATTGGTGGTGCTCCATGGCGGGGGTCAATGGGCAACGTAGTAAGGGGTTGATCTTGCTAGCAGCTTGGGAAATTCGGAAAGAGCAAAATAAAGACATCCTCTCTCGGAATATTGCTATACCGGCAAAGTACTCCATCCGTCCCAAATTAACTGACTTCACTTTGTCTAGATACACATCTGAATCTAAAAAAAGTGAAGTCAGCTAATTTAGGACGAAGGGAGTAGAAAGCGCCAGGGGCAGAATATAAGTTACAAGAGCAGGTCCGGCAAATGCTCGAGGTCGAAGACTGGTACTGAAGCTGCTCCATGTGCACTACAGCTTACACATCTCTACAATTCTGCAGCACAAGGAGAGATCGAATACTGAGCTACTCCGTATTTAAGTACGACGGTGCCTTGCATTGCATCCCGCCAGATGATCAATATACTACTACGACCTATCATCCTGGGTGATCGGTACCGTACGTACGACGGGAAGTTAATTACCTGCAAGCAAAACATGCCAAGCTAGGCCAGTAGGCCGTGGCCGGCCCTAGCGCGACGTGCTAGTGCTGACGCTGGTAGTACTCGACGCTGCACTTACGCCGCCAATGGAGTCTCCCCCTACTCCCTCGAGCGCCGCCGCCCTCTCCTTGGACGCCCTTGGGGTGTCCATCTCCCGCCGGTCGGCGAAGGACAGGAACGCCCGGAGCCTGCTGCGGCTGGAGCTGCCGTCGGCGGACGACAGCGCCGCCGCCTGCTGCGAGGAGGCGGCGTGCTCGCAGTACTTGTGCACGAGGATGCCGGCGTGTATGGCGAGGGTGGCCAGGCACGCCACACCGCAGATGACGAAGAGCCCGGAGAAGCTGTACACCTGCAGACTGTCCGACTGCAGATCGTTGGTCTGGGACTGCGACTCGGTCATCCGATCGTTCAGCCACTTCTCGTGGATCCGCTGGAGGTCGCCGTTCTCCGACAGCTCCAGGATGGCCGTCGACAGGTCCACCGCCAGCGGCGAATCCCTCGGGAACGCCTGAGGATGCCAAATTTAGCTGTGGGTACTAATTTCGTTACAGAACACATATGACCAAAATGGCCAAGTGGAAAGAAACTCACGAAGCCCCAGCCGCTTTTGGTGAACTCCGAGCCCACGACAGCAAACTTGGGATGCTCAAGCAGGAAGAGATCAATGTACGGGCGCTCGTCGACGATGGCCGTGACGCCTCCGTTGCGAGGGCCAAGCTCCAGTGCTTTCTTAAACTCGTCCGGGTTACCGAGCGCTCTAAGCCTCGACTTCGAAACACCCAGCTCTTGCAAGAGGTAATTTTCCGCGAAGGAGCCGGTCTGGAACCCGATGGGCCCATCACTGGCGACCAAGCTGTCGATCCCCGTGATTGGCGATATGAGCTGCTGCACGGTGAGTATGGAAGTCAGGCTGGCAGTGTAGCTGGACTGGATTATCAGAACCACGAAGAGCCATATGATGATCACAAAGCGGCCGAGAGTGCTTCTGGTGTCCTCTCCTGTAAAAATTAGAAGCACAATTAATTCTCCATGAGTTCAGCCAGGAAAATTCCATGAGGATATGTATGTACAAGATGCATTTTACTCACTGTGGGCGAAGAACAGAGTAGAGAAACTGAACCTGCAAACGTGAAGTAAAACATGTAAATAACCTCGAGCAAACAAGACCCTTGCATCATTCAAGAAACTAGATAATGGTAATTTTAGCATCACGCCCATGAGACTTCTCATCTATGCAAACTAGATTATGATAATTTTAGCATCACACCCATGAGACTTCTCACCTATGCGAGTGCAGAAACAAATTTTCGTAATAAACTTTCTGACGTGCAAATGATTTGGCTCATTTCCCCTATTATGACCATCTAACATTTCAAATTTTCTGTCAAAAGATGAACTCTCATGAGGTGCAGAGTACATGGTTGCAAGCCCCACCTTAAACTCAGGTTTGAAACTCACTTCTAAAATATTTTAAAGTGTTACCCAAGGCCTTACATCTATAAGTCTTATCCACGGCCTTACGTCTACAACAGATGTGGGTCAAAATGACAATGATTCTAGCACGGAAGTCGGTAGCTACAGACACTAGAGTGTGTGTTGGCAAAATCTAGAATGGCACTGGGATGTGCACGAAGATCAGAAAAAATTGACTCCAATTGGTATACATGTGAGACCTTACCAGAATACAGTAATAATCTGTTTCACAGGAGGTCCACGGAAATCATCATTGATTCTGTGCTCAAGCAGCCAAACCACCGTTCCAATGATAAGAAAGAACACTCCCGTGACGCACCACATTCTGATTGTGAATGGCTGCAAAAAGGACCATCCACTCGAGCTATGCCTCTTAACCGAGGTAAGTACCATAAGCCCTGACTCGATATATGGCTGAGTGAAGTCAACAACCCTTGTACGATTTGTGACAATAGCAATATCACCTACCACCGCATCATATTCCTAGTCATAAAATAATTTTGTTAGTATTCCATCTATACAAATACATCAACGACAAATGGTGTAACTTTAAGAAAGTGAACTTACATTTGTTAGAATTTTATTGATCAGCTCTGTGTAGCTTGGATTCTCACTACCATTCCCGAAAAGAAAAAACTTATATGGAACTGGATACTGTAACAAGTTTATTGCAGCAACAAACACATCGATACAGAAACCACGCACCGTATCTGTCATACTGTCAGCTGACACAAACTGACGGAAACTTGCCCTATTGGGAACTCCAATTTTTAGCTCATTTCCATTGTTGGGAAACACCCATCCACGTGGCCTTGTTATAGTCTCCCCTGGCCAGAGCACGATGCCAAGTTTCTGATTTTCCCTAATACGGTTTGCTGGTTTCATGTAAAGAGTCTCAGGAGATGCAATTGAGAGGCCAGAATAGTTGGACCAGTAACCGATTGTCCGCAAACCGGACCCTACTATGTTAACAATGTCGTAGGCAGGCCAGAGAAGATTACCATCTGAATCAAATTTTACAGGGCCGGTTGCACCAGTGAAATTTACTTTGCGGATTCTTTCTAGCAACAGCCTTCCCTCATCAAAGACAGTCATTGCTCCCAATTGCAAACCTCCTCCCGTGATATCACGTAGTTTGGGGTAGATAGAGAATGAAATGTTACCACCTCTACTGAAAAACGCATCCAGCGCATGAGCAATCATCCAGACAGTATCATAAGCATACAAGCCATATGAATTAATCAAGAACCTGCTGTCAACATCATCCTTCTTCACCAATGCACTCCATTGTGAAGCTAGCTTTCTCTTCCTTCTGGTATTTTCTGTGTGCTGGCGTAGTGTGAGAACACCCTGCATTGCACTCACCAAATCCATATCTGGACGTAGTGATGAATCAAGGAATGAACCGAGCCAATCTGTTGCAATCCACACATATCCACTGGATGTCATGCCGAGATTGCGTGCTAATAAGAGAAGTGGAAGCCCAGAGTCAGGATTTGCATGCAGAATGAGTACTCGAGACTCCATCATTGCAACCCTGACCAGCACACTAGCCATTTCACTCTTTTTTGCTCCTGGCCTAACTGCGGCTTTATATAGGATCTTGGACCGTCTCTTGGCAAGTTCGTCACCTAAGGAAGAAATGCCGTTTCTTCCATAATCATCATCAATATATATAGCTGTCACTTCCTTCCACCCATAATAGTTGACTATGTCAGCAACAGAAGCCATTTGAAAATGATCACTATGGGTTGCCCTCACAAAGAAAGGAAACTGAAGTGGCGTGAGAGTTGGATCAGTTGCAGCAAATGATAACATAGGCACTTGGAGTTCATTTGCAACATGAGAAACAACATGCGCGAGGACAGAAGATTGAGGGCCGATGATTGCAACAGTATCTTTCTCCATGAATTGCAATGCTAACCAATGCAAAGAATAAACTCAGCGTTATACCATGTGGACGATATTATTATCTGAACATAAATCTACATGGTTTGGCAGATGAAAGAAAACACGGAGGAAGTACCTTGCACAATGCCAACAAAGCCGCTGCAATTGGAATCTCTCATCTGGACAACCAGCTTTGTGCCTGGAAGGATGTTCGGATCATTGTTGATGTCACTGACAGCAGCAGCCATGGCAATCTTGGCTGCTCTCCCTATTGTGGAATTGAATGTGAAAAGAGCTCCAATGCTCACTGTGTCAGGTATCGCATACACATTCTTGCCGAGTGCATAGGAGCATAGACACCAGAAAATGCACCAAAAATGGAGCGCGGACTTCATGGTGAGTCTAGAAGATTACCGAGGCGATCTTATTTGTCCATCCTTCAGCTGAACAATGGACAGGCTGGAAGAATAAAAGCGATAATTCCTGATGATGCCTGTTAAGCAGATACATAGACTAGCTAGAACTCAAAATATTATTGGAGACATGAATTGAAAACTGATGGTTACATAAAGAACTATAACCTACAATCAAAAAGTGGGACCCTAGGGAAAGAGAGGAGGATGGATCATATGTCAACAAGAACTGGGGCTCAACTGAACAGAAATGGACACCTCTTGACAAGAAAAGCTGGGCAGGCATGTCCGAAACATAAATCAACTTTCAAGATTCAGAAATTAAGTAACCCTCATCTTAACAAGAACGAGAAAGGAAACAGAAGCGAGCTGCTGAGATGAACTCAACCACTGATTCTACCCTACCATTATGAGGGGGAGGGGTGGGGAATGGGGATCTTCCATGAAGCTGACATGGAATTAAATCTACTTCCTAAGAAAACAACTGGGTGAATCTAAAAGCGTGGTACACGCGGGATTAACAAATAATTGACCTCCTCACCCTCTTTCTTCTCTCCTTTTCTTTATGAGAATCCGCTTACCGTTGGGCCTGAAGAAGCTTTAGTTGGTGGTTGCTTCTACTCAGCTGGACATGAGATAGGCGTGAAGCGCCGGCAGCCTGTGTGAACAAGATCTATTCGGGTGCCCTTGTGAAGCCTCACCAAATGTGACAAAACCACAGGTTGCTGTTTATGAAGTCCTTTCACCGATTCACGTCCATTCAGCTCAACTCGACCAGCTATGTCCAGACAACGTATTGGAGGCCAGATGCTAACCACTGTCTAGCTTGTTAAGACACAGCCTGCAGCTTCATGCGCCTTGGTGTCACAGTCTCAGCATGTTCCGACCTAAAAAACTAGAACAAAAATGCGAAAATCTTTCCAGAAAATGTTCAGGTCCTCATGGCAAACATGTGGTTGGAACTTGAAATAGGAGCAAATTCGAATCCATCTACAATCTATGTCGCTTGTACCTGTACATGTATGAGTACGCGTGACACCATACCTGTCGAGAACCTTGTCAGGTCGGCAAACTCAGAAAGGACCCACCCCATGCCAGACAAAAATATGTTCGCCACAAAAGATGATCCAGAGCAATAAACACAATTAGGAACTAGGAAATGCGGTTCTGTGCCAAGATAAACCAAGATGAGTGCAGTGCAAAGTGCTAGTACCTGAGGGCTGAGGATATGTTGCTTCAGCAAATGGATGGACTAGATAGTTTGGCAATCCCGATTCACATGTCATACCTGGAAAGGTCAGCAGCAGCAACAGCATCCGTTCAGAAACCCAGCTATGCACACCACAAACTGCTACAGTCACTGAGGATGATGTTGGGCCCAGACGTCCCATCAAATGAAGAAGATATTTAGTCGTTTACACCAGCTCCGTTAAATCTCGTGTACCTTTCAGTTATATATATATATATATATATATATATATATATATATATATATATATATATGTGTGTGTGTGTGTGTGTGTGTGATCCAGACCGCCTACCTCCTCCAACTTGAAACAGGTTCTTTTTCACGTGGTTTTTCCATTAACAGTCAATAGCTCGAAGTGCATTTATAACACAACAATGACATACTCCCACTAATCCATATTAATGGACTCAACTTTTCTATGCATAGTTAAGTATTTAGACTAGACGCATGCGTATTTAGACAAAGTTGAGTCCATTAATTTGGATCGGAGGGAGTACTCTAATATTCGATGTTAACAGCAAACATTAATGATAATACTAAATCCACTCCATCCGTTTCAAAAAATAAGATGTTTTGGAAAGCTAAAACAGCATACCAAAACATCTTATATTTTGAATCATGGGGGTAGCTTTCTAAATCCAGTCACACTGGCCTCCCCCATTAGGTCAAGCCAAGTGACAGCCTGGAGAATACCATTGGGTATGATAGACCCACAAACACTAACTTAGTAGATACACGTGTATAGAACATAAAGAATATTTCTGGACGGAGGGAATATTTCTCGCCCATCATTTGCACGCTTGCTTACACTGACACGGCATTTACTCTACATAAATAATTGGCAACATTCAAGATTACATCAGCAGTAGTCAGAACCGAAAAGTACTCGTATAGTTCAATACTACTCTCCCTCCGTTTGGAAATAAAGTGTCACAGATTTATCTAGATACGCATGCATTTTCCAAACAGAGGAAGTAGTTAGCTACTTTCAGCTCAAAGATTATGTTACAACACTGGGGCACTGCTAAGATGTCTGGCAGTATTTCCCAACATATTAAAACAGAAACCAAAACGAGAAGGTGGACAGAGATGACAGCCAAATGATCCCAGCTCTTCAAAGGTCAAAATGTTACACCCAGTATGGGCCTAGTCAGATCTACGCCCGTGACCTTTTTGCAGGTGAGGCGTCACTAGTCTCTACCGTGTGGTTCTCATTTTCTTCTAGGCTAGCCTGCGCCCAGCTATTCGGTTTGTACTCGAAGGTCCATCCAGGAAAATCCGACCCTTGAAATAAAGATGTTGGTGCTGTACTGTAGAACGCAAGTGGAACTTGTTTTATCCGCCGCCGCACCTACAATTCAAACTCAAGATTTGTAAATTTTAGGAAAATTCCTAGTGATGACTCAAATGGCAGCAGACACAAAGTGTAGGGACTCAGCTTTGGGTTGAACAACCTAGTGATGACTAATAGTAATAATAAGGACACAAATGGCAGCGGACAGGACGTGTGAGAAAGACTCAGCTTTGGACTGAACAATCTAAAAAACAGTCAAGGAAGCAGAGAACAGCAGGCTGGTTTATTAGCTGGACAGAAATTCAGACTATGAAAAATACCAGGTAAACAGGGCCACATGCATACATAAACCAGAGGATAGAATCTAGTGAAAGGCACGGAAGACCTGCCTCATCTCAGAAATGTTTATGATACGTATACATATACAGAAAGGTGGGGGCGAGCGTAGTGAGACAAACCTCATCTCGGAAAACTGTTGCATACGAGCCAGAACTAAAGTCTGTTATTTTCATCTCAGTTGTTTTGGCACGTACAGTGAGATCATTTTCAAGTGAGTCAACAAATCTGGCAGCAATATAACATCAAATGAGCTAAAAAAAATAAACAAGAAATAGGAGAGACCATTGAAATAAAGACACTAAGCTGTGTTTCTGTTACCTAGAAACTGCAGGTGTGTAGTGATGGCGCAACGTGTTTATTTCCCACAAAGAACTACCTGTAGTGCATAATCAAAGATGAAACATGATACACAAAGGAATCGTTCACAAGAAATATTAGAGATGCAAGTGGGTCACCATTAGGGTATCCTTACCCTCTTTAGTTCAAAAAAAATGAACTAAATTTTTCAAAATGATGATGTCATCAGAAAAGTTAGTTCATTTTGTTGAACTAAAGAGGGTACCCTAATGTTTACCCACTTGCATCTCTAAGAACTATGCACAAAGAGTAGCATGTGTTATGTGTCCATGAAGATGCAAGCAAGCATGTGTTATCTGTCCATGAAGATGCAATAATGCTTGCATCTTGACTTGCAATGGCCTCCGGTAACGCGTTACAAAAGTTGTTTGAAGCTGTAATTTGAAAGAACAGGCAAGTGAAACCAATCTCATTGTCTCACAACTTCTCATGATGTGGACTTCCACTAGTCTGGTCCACAGCAGTTGCAGTTGCAGTAGCAACCAAACAAAAGTAGTTAGTGATCTGTTCATTTAAGCTCCACCAGGTATAACTAAGGAATATGTTTGTCCAAGATTCTTAGTGGTATTAGGTTAAGGTTATCAGTTCATCCCTTAGCTTTGTATCAAAAATACATAACCTTATGACAACCTGGATTACATACAATAACCTTTCTGTAGATAAGAGATAACCAAGTACCAGCCTAAGGTGTAAAGTAGAAGTATTGGTTAAATAATTTCATTCGCACTCCGAATAGGCCAATCAGGACTACACCTTGCTCTTTTTAACGTAAGTTGAACCCTGGTACTTCCTCCGGTCCATATTAATGGCCTCAACTTTGTCTAGATTCCTACGTATCTAGTTAAGTATTTAGACTAGATACATTCGTATCTAGATTAAGTTGAGGCCATTAATATGGACGGATGGACCGGAGGGAGTAGAACTTTATGTTTCCTTTTAAGCACCACATGTACTTTGTTCAGACTTCTCGAGATAAATTTTAGCCGAGGACAACATAAACCCATATGATGCCATCTATCACATCAAGCAAGAACCAGAAGCAGATATTCCCCTCTATTTGCGTCAAATGGCCTCCGCATATTTTCCCTTTGCCATATGCACACAATGGCACCGCCATAGTCCAGCCATCCACCTCCACAAGGACCTTGCACTACTACAACTTCTATATCCAATTTGCAAGACCATAACAACTGCTTGCCTCTTTGCCTTAGAACAGATTAAGGATTGCAGGAGAACTGACACAAAATATGTTTGATATGATTAGATACTTACGCATTGCACCAGACTTTGCAGGGTCTGTCTCTTCATTGTTAAAAGGATCAGCGCCAACCTTCTTAGGCAGACTAGCTTCTCCAGTTGTGTCATCCTGAGGAGCTTCCTGGAAGAGATCCCAAAGCACTGTTATCAGCTATGGAACAACAGAAAATAAAATAAAGGTTCTTGCATAACAAAACATAAAAAAGTGGGCATGAGTATGCGTTAAGCAAATATGCTAACAAGAGCTCCTATATGCACAATAAGAGATTATAGCAAGCAACATACCCAATGAACCAAAAAATTAATTGAGGGGTGCCTCCGCAAAAGATTATGAATTAAAGCAATGATGATAAGAGCTCCAGCAGGTGGTACTGAAAGGGAAAGTCTACTCAGTCTCTTTGCAAATGAAGCAGCAAGATGCGCAGAAACATATGAAGATTTCAGGCATGCGTCAAGAAGCTGCGAGAAAACAAGTCAAAGATAAAGTCGTAAATAGATAACAGTAAAATAATAATAATGAATTGCAAGGAGGAAGAAACTCCAGATTCTTAAGAAGAAGCAACAAGAGACGCAGGTTTTTTCCATCCGTGAATTAATCAAATAACCGATTAGATTTATTCCACCCCACAGGATTCTAAGTTTCGAACCCTCACAGGCACGCGAGCAAACCACTGGCTATCATCCGTTCATCCTCGTTTAAACAGATAAGAATAGCTAGACTTGAAAATAGATGCTTCTAAAAGAAGAATAGTACTCCCTCCGTCCCAAAATATAAGGCGCCTAAGGATTGGTCAAAAGTCAAACCTTACTAACTTTGACCAAATATTTAGAAAAAAATATGTACATCTACAATATTGAATGGACATATTAATAAAATATACTTTATGGTGAATATATTGATATGAATTTAGTATTATATGTTTTTATATTTTTATGTATAATCATGGTCAAACTTAAAAAATGTTGACTTTTAACTAATCCTTAGGCGCCTTATATTTTGGGACAGAGGGAGTAATAAATTTCTATTTTCAAGATTGCATAGCACGTATTTTATGTGTTCAATCAACCAATATGTGATTATCACGGCTAGTTACTCAATAGGTATCATCAGTAAGAGTCGACGTCTAGATTCATGGATCAGGAATGGAAGATTGATAGTTACGAGCTCAAACATGGTAAATGATGGTATGGTATGATATAGTTACGAGCTCATTCCATAGTGTGTCATACAGAAATTTATATTTTTTCCCATCTACATTTATCATCTTGTACTAAATCAAAACAGCAAGGGCTCAACAAAATAGGTGGGTTACAAAGGAATGCTGAAGAGGCATCACACAGCCTCCTTGGTTCATGTGGATACAATAACCTCAGGGTGAATAAAGGATAGGCATCGTGGTTAACTAACCAACAAATTTAATGTAACATATTGGTACATAGCAGTTGGTTACATCATCATATTAACATCGTGCATTCCATTGCGTTCCACCTGAGAAATAGTTACTGCCAAAGAAGATGACCTATTACTAGATAATGGATACGACAATTTGGCTGTATTGAATTTGGATGAGATGCGCTGTAAATCCATTCAACAGCATGTAAAGGTGTGTGTGGCTCCGCAGCCGACCATAATAAAAGAAAATCAGGCTTAAAGTAGAACCCTAGCTCCGACGATCTACACCCCTTCTGAAACCCCTTTCAAGTCACAGAACTCGTTATTTTGTAAAAGTTGGTAATCTTGCATTCATAGGGTAGCCATATATCAAATCATATTTATCAGGAGATACTTACTTGCAAGAACACTGACCGATGTTTTGCCATGAACACAGCAGGAGTCAGTAATGCATAGAGCTTGTCATAGAATTTTGGATATTCCAGATTATGTTGTGTCATGAGGATGAAAAGACCACTCAAGGCCATCACACTGATAACACCACCGATGTCATATGATCTAGTTAAGAAATCACTTCAACCGAAACAGAGTCGTAAGATTTCTATCAGTCGTGTCAAACAAAGTACAAACATGAACAAGATGGATATAGAGATCCTACCACAAGATGGCTGGGTTTGACATTGAAGGAATTACATTCTGATGAATTGTAGCAAGGACCTGCAAATTCAAACTATCACTCAAGGTAGGAGACTAACACCAGCAATTGAAGTATTCTCGAAATAATGTATAACTGCAAAACATAACCAAGTATTCATAACTTGGAATACCAACAGTAAGCTACAAATCCATAGTGGCTATACAGTTCCTTTATTATACTTATAGATTTATAACAAAGCCCCCTTGCATGTCAGACTGCAAGAAGATAAGGTCCATTGTTTTTTAGAAGAAAAAGGGAGCCAGGAAATCACCACCAGCAATTTGTGGTTGGAAAGGTGTTCCAAATTCAGATTCAACGCATATAACAATTCATAGACAATTCACGAAGAAGCAATTGACAAATTCTTATCATGGGATGCTTAAAAATTAAATAATAAAAAGATAGCAAGATTGTGTAACACTTATAGGCTTATAGCTTCCAGAACAAGAACATATGTACCTCCTTGTATACATCAAGTGGAAGTGGTAGCTTCAGAAAGGCTAGCCATGCTTTACTGAACTTCACTTTTAGCTTTTTATTTATGTGTGTCGCTGAGGAGCCCTGCAAACTTTCAAAGCTTAGTCGCTAGAAACTTGCCCAAATATTTTACTCCATGAAATGTATATATATGTAAGTACCTCAGAGGAGTTCTTCTCTCCTTTTAAAGAAATGCCTTCACAAGCACAAAGAAAAGGTCAGAATGCACTAGTCCAATACTCCCACCATGATGCATGCACGAAGAATAGTAGCACACATTAACAAAAGAAATGGCAATACATAAGGGGCAAGCTTACAAGAATACAAACGCTAAGACCAAAGAAATATTTGCCTACAGGATCAGTAGGAAATACTCACCAACAGTACTCCACATATCAAACTTTGATTCCTTCTGAAAATCCAACGCAGGAATATGCACCAAAACATTGTATATATTGCATATAGAAATAACACTCCTGCTAAAGAAAAATAGGTGCATAAGCAATAAAAATAGGCACGGGAAAAACCAGCAAACTATTATGACCTAAATAATACGCAGCACAGATCATCAGCTGCAAATCTGCAGATGATTTTGCAGGGCTGGAAGCTAGAAAACCTTGCGCAAACAACATTACAAGCTAAACCACACAAATACAAGCATGAGCAACTAATATACACACCCTATATTTCTAAAACACTGCCAGTTGTTTATATCAAGGTGGTGGTACTAGAATATGTACATAGAAACTACAACTCTACTAGCATGTCTTTCCTGGTTTCCACTGGAGCAAGCATGCTCATACTGAGTGAGCACTGAGCATATCAGTACATACGGTTCAAAGTAGCACGTTGCTTAGAACATACAATGAAAAAAATCCCTAAGTAAAGGTCATTCCATCATAGTTGGTTCAAGAAGTTGCATCCACAAGGATAATGCGCTATTTAGGATTTAAAATGATTTTGCATAAAACCAAAGTACCTGTCTTCAGAGCTGCCGTCCCTATTCTGCAAGCCATCTTTCCTAGAGCCTGATTAGAACAAAAGTAAAGTCACCATTTAGTGGGAAATCA
This sequence comes from Avena insularis, assembly GCA_023614405.1. Classification (NCBI taxonomy): domain Eukaryota; kingdom Viridiplantae; phylum Streptophyta; class Magnoliopsida; order Poales; family Poaceae; genus Avena; species Avena insularis. Next base: position 565,123,075 of record CM042686.1, read on the forward strand.
GATACGGTCAATCAAACTAAGTGGAGAGAGGAGGGGGGAATTACCGGTGACTTGACTGCCCAGACTGTTGGTGATCTTGTCTAAGCTAGTATAAGTAAAATAACTGCAGGAGGAATTGGAGAAAAATGAGTGCATTGCAAGAGTATTCTATGAACCAAACTAGCTATATCGCCAACTCCACTGAATTGAAGTTCTCGGGGAAACAAGTTTTTCAAGGATCTGGTAATAAATGTAGAAGAAATAACTACCACATACCAAACATCGGCATATTTAGAGTATTTGGACCCAAGCAACTCCAGCAATGGATCAATCGAATCTGTGGCATGGACCTGCAAATAGATAGAAACACATAAGAAATAGACACTAAGCAATACTTCTGGCTTCAGGAAACATGATAGTACTAAGTCACGTACAAACGGGTATGGAAACAAAGTTTGTGCTCGCACACACAAAGCACATCCCCAAATTAGTAGGGAAATCAGAAGTAAATTTCCTAGCCACGCAGAGACGTAAAGCCATAATAGGAGGAAAGAGAACTCACCACAGCGTGGAGAAACTTGTGATAAATTGCTGAGTGGAACATCCCGTCCTTCCCCAGCTTCACGAAATCCATAAACGCATCGAGCGCCACTTCCTGTGGCGAACAAAAGCATACACTAAATTCACCAAATCACCGTCGCCGAACACTCGAATGGATAGAAAACCCACCCTGGTCGCGTCATCGCTGTGGGGCGACACACTGAGCTCGATGAGCGCGGCGACGAACTCGTCGAAGCGCTGCCGCAGCCACGCCCCAAACACGAGCTCGGGGTCGCCGCTCGCACCCTCTGCAGCAGCTGCGGCGGCGGCGGAGGCGGAAGGGATGGAGGGAAGCAGGGGCTCGAAGAACGACTGGAGCGAGATGAGCGCCTCGAGGGCGATGCTGAGCGGCGTGGAGGGGGTGAGGAGCGCGAGGAGGGCGGGGGCGTGGTTGAGGTGGGCGCGCGAGGAGAGGAGCTCTTGGCCCAGCGACTTCACCTTCTCATGGGTTAGGGCGCCTGATTTTGATTTCCGTTTCTTACTGCCAGATGCCGTCGCCGACGAGGATTTCGCCATGGCAGGAGGGTAGCCGAGGGAGGCGGCGGCGAGGCGGGGGGAAGAAAGGGACAAGGCATGGTGGGTTGGACCGGGGTTTATCGATGAGCGAAACTGGCAAGCTGGTCGTCTCCCTGGTCAGCTCGGCCCATACACCTGAGGGCTTGCGTCCGGGCCTACGTCTACCCCTCTGCCGGATGGACCGTTGACAGGAAGCCCAGCGGGAGGAGCTATTTTCCGCCTTTAGCGGCAACTCCTAGCCCACGCTTTTCCGAACGAGAGCTCGTTTGCCTGTTTTTTTCTGTTCGGTAGCCCATTTCGGACTGTTCTGTACAGTTGGTGCACCGCTTCTTCCCCTGTACAGAAATTTGTTCAGATTTTCAAAATGTTCAAGTTCAAAATTTGTTCGCATTTAAATTTTGTTCATATTCAAAATTTGTTCGATTTTTGAAAAAGTTCGAATTAAAAAATGTTCACTTATAAAAAATGTTCGCATTTCAAAAATATTCACTTATAAAAATTGTTCAAAATTGAAAAAAGTTCAAATTTGGAAGTTCGGATTTTTGAAATAAAAAACAATCAGAAAAAGAAAAAGACAAGAAAATCAAAAAAGAAAAGGAAAAGGTGCCAATGGGCCGGCCCAACGCATGCGCCCGCGTGAGCGGAGGAGATAAACGCGCGCGTTAGGCGGCAAATAGCATTTGCCAAGCCCAGCAGTGTGGAGTTCCAACAGTTTCAAACTACGATGATAGTCAGAACTCAGAATTGAAGTTTTGGGTTTCTGATTTCCATTTTTTTTAACGAAAATACAATCCATTGATTATTTTCCAATAGGAGGAGTAAATCCCGGACACAACATCAGCAGATAACGCCATAACGGAACAAGCTACAAGTGAGCCATCACCGATGTCCAGCGTCAGCTAAGTTCAGAACAGGAAGTATCTGAAGTCGATCATTACAATAAAACTGTTGACGAACACAGAAACAGAACGAGTTGTTCTCTACCTGTCTCTGATTCAAGCAGGCATGCTCATTATATGTTTTGAAAGATAAACGTTCTCATTCAAGGAAGTTCCGTTGCATCTATACACATAACACGACATAAAATTCTACCTTAGCATGCTAAACCTTAACAATGCATTTACAATAACTGAAGTTGGTAAAAGAGGGAGGGAAACACTAACAAAGTTAGTACCTCGACCTCCGAGTTAATTGGAGAGGGAGGGATGGAGGGAGGGGGGCAGGGGCGTACCCCGAGCTGAAACCTCCCACACATTGTGGGGTCTGGGGAAGGGAATTTTTAGGCATCATTTCCCTTGTTTTTTATGCAGAGAGAGGCTCGACCTCCCAGTTAATTCTTTTAGGAAGATGTGGAGAACGCCTCAAGCATGCTCTGCTGTTCTCTTTTCCCTTTTATAGTTCATGAGCATGTCTTATTGGTTTTGTGAAGAAAGGCTGTCAAGCAAACAATTAAAATGGTTAGATGCAACACTACAAAAAAAAACTGACGAGAGATTTTTAGACACAGGAAACAGCTAATCTAATCACATTTCTTACTAAAATAGCCTTGAACTCAACGTCATTGTTGGACATTATACCTGCAATTTTGTGGCACCCTCCAGGACAATGTCGTCAGTCTTTTCAAGCTTGGAGGTAATGACAAATAGCTCTTCCAATCTTCCATCATAATCCTTAGATCATGAATCTTGCTCCGCAAACCGATGCAACAGTTAGCATGCATAGTGCAAACCTTATTTAAATCTCTGCCCGGTTCACAGAATCCACCAAAGTATGCAGTACTTAAAAACTTAATTTCTAGCCCAATGTCTTCAACATATGGATCATGTTTAATAGCATTGAATACATCCTGATCATGATATCCAGGATATCTCAATCGTGACGAGTACCAGAAACTGTAAAACTCTATGGTCCGTTCATTTGATTTCACATAATTGAAGCCCCCGTTAGCAATGCTTCTCAGGTCTGTTGCATTCCCAACATAGTGATCGCAAGCAATCTGAAGGTCCCCATTAGGATAGAAGTGAGGAAATGGATTGCGAAACCACATTATATCTGCATCCTGAAATGTATTGAAAATGAAAGTTAGATGAAGTAAAGCTTCCAAATCACCTTCATTTAGCTTTCTGAAATACTTATGCGCATGTTTCAAGAATAACAGTAAAACACTAAATTCCACTATATTAGCAACAAGGCTGAATCTTCTCCATAAAAAAACTTCAAGGTGACCAAGTTAATGTGTAACAGAAATTACCGAGAATATGAAGCTGTAACCTTTTTCAAGAACGAGACGCAAGAAATCTAGCCTTTTCCACATCATCTCCAGATACCCAGAAGTCAAGAACCTCTTCTCTTCAGAAAAATCCACACCCTCAGTTCCAAGAACGAAGCAATGGTGGTGGATATTGACACATTGTCTGTATGCATCCGAATCAAATGCTATAATGATTAGATGGTTCAAGAGTGAACTTGTTCTGACACCAGAGCGAAAACTATCAATGAATAGGTCTATCACTGAACCAGGAGAAGCCCATGCAGCATTAAGTGTAGTCAATATAACTGTATTGTCTCCCATTGAAGCCTTCTGCAAAACTCGATCAAGTTTGAGGTCCTCACTGTCCTAGAAAGGATGGTATATTAATTAAAGACCAGTGATTAAATTTTAGAATCCAACTGATTAAGCATAAATTCAAATGCAAAACTCAGCAGATTGCATATAAAATAAATGGATACTCTGAAAACAATATCCATGGAACGGAGAACTAAACTAAAACTTAAGGTATTCTTAATTGCTACATCTAATAATAAAAATTAGATATGCAGTTACTTCTCTCAAGTTTGTTAGCATAAGCTCACCACACCTCACTCAGGTAGCACTTCTGAATAATTCACAGCGCATGCAATAGGCAGCGGCCGGTCCTTCTGTTAGACTAGTACTTCAGTTAGTTAGCTAGTTTTCCGCTCAAGTTTCAGTTAGTGCTGTTAGTGGTGAGCAGAAAGTGGCCATGGGATGGCACGGCAGAAGTGCGAATTGTGGCTCCGTTAGTTGCTTTGTAATCTCCTTTATAATCTGAATAAAAGAATCAGAAAATCCGCACGTTTTACGCGGCACAAATCTCTCTCGCACTCTGTTCTTCCTCTCTGTTTTTGCAATGCCAAAGTTCAGACAAAGTTTTCCTACAGTCCTACTATGTGAATAGCATCATGTTATTCAGTCATGTAGTAGGCATTTCAGGTGAACAATCAACATCCCTTTGTACATTGTAATCAGCTAGAAGCCATGGCAAGCGAAACTAAGTTATAATGTGCAGGATGCACTACTAATGTTGTTTCCCTGAAAGGCTGAAACCTCTCGATTAGAATACATCACTACACAGGGTAGCAAAATCAAAAGACATGAATTGATCGTATCTGAATCACACAACCAATACCACACTGAAATTTAGTAATCCCATAGTGAGATCGCAAAGCATACTACAGAAATTATTCATCATTGCTTCATGATTTAACAGTGGACACCAGAACTGCCGCACTAAACACTGCACTTCGAACCAAATGTGTAACATTAATCGAAGAGGGAGGAGGCGGACTGACCAGATCTTCACCTTGGGCGTCATCCTCCTCGTGTGTCGCAAACGAAGGCAGCGCGTCCCACCCCCAGGAGTGCTCCAGCGAGTGCCGCGAGAGGGCGGCACGGTGCAGCACGGCCAAGGGCAACGCGACGAGGGTGGCGAGAAAGAACGCCGCGCCAGCTCGCAGGAGCGCGTGTTTCGGTAGTCGGCGAGGGTGCGCGGCAGATGGCCTGCTCAGGGTGGGGCGTGGAGGCCTCGCCATGACGGCGGTCAGCGGAGAAGGTGGCGGTAGCGGTTGCCGCAGTGGCAGAATGGGTTGGGACTTTGGGAGGCGAACGCGCCGGAATTGTGAAGGCGTAAAACTGTTCATACGCGGACGCTCTCTGAAAGCGGGTCAACAAGATTCTCTTTGTGAGATGCGGCTTTTTTTTTTTAGATGAGATGGGGCTGTTTGATGGGTTTAAATGTGACTTTTGGATTTTGACTTATATAAGTCACAAAAGCACAGCTTTGTTTTTTTTTAAAAAAATTACCGATCTATTAATAATCATCAACAACAGTGGTATAAGGAATCTAAAAGTAATAAAATAAAAATCATAAATAGAATAATGGACCACCTAGCGACGACTACCGAAACTATTGTAGAAAAAGGAGAGTGAGGGGAGAGGATTTACCTTAAAAAGGAAACGATATGATACCCCTGCGGATCGCACGTTCCTACCCCTCGGGTCACTACGCGAACGAGAGGCAACGCGCGTTCGGTTCCGCTTCGCCCTTATCCCCTCGTCGTGTTCTCGCCGCAACCTCGCCTCGCCTAGGCGCGCTGCCGCAGCCGCCTCGCCTCGCCACTGTAGCCGCGGTGCTCGACCACGAGTCGGAGGCGCTGGCTCTCGACGACTTCAGGCTCCCCCATCTCCGCACGTACTCCGCTATGGGAATAATCTCTAGCCGCCGACGAGTTGTGCTGCCCGCGCCGGTGGTGGCTTTGCGTCGGTTTTGCGGTGGTAGGTGCTGCTGGTGTCGGTGGTGGTGCTGCCCCGTGTTGGTGGCGGTGCTACTCTCCTGCCACTTCTGATTTGTGCGAGCACTACTACGATCACTAGACTTGCTGAGAGGCATGTCGGCCAGGGCTCTGAGACGCGTCGGGAGAGGTATAGCGGAGGCGCCTTTTGCTACAAGCGGTGTGAGGATCTACTACAAAAGCACGACGACCTTGCTACAAAGACATGGCAGCCTTGCTATAGAGGTATGGCATCGTCTTCTTCGGCAATGACATCAGCCTTGCTACAGAGATACGACATCACCTTCTCCGGTGATGGCTTTTTTTGCTACAGACAGTGTGAAGCCCTGCTACAGGGGCACAACGACCTTGCTACAGAGGCACGAAAGCGTCTTCTCCAGCGACATTTTGTTCTCCGTCGATAAAGCCTTTTTGCTACAATTGTTAACATTTTTTGCTACAATCGTTTTATGATTTTGCTACAATAGCGCAAAAATTTTGCTACATAGTCTCCGGTGAAACTTAGATGAACCGTTTTTGCTACATGTAGCAAAAGCGGGATTATTTGTAGCAAAAATCGGTAGTTTTGTAGCAAAAGGGGGATTGGGGTATTTTGGAGGACACATGTCGGCCTGGGGATCCGAGGGACCGGGGGCAGTTATCCCCCGGGGGACGCCTAGCATGGCCCTTAAAAAAGTAGGAGTCCGGCTCACCATTAGTTGAGTAGAGGATGAAGAATCGAAGCAATGGTGGCACAGGGACTACCCTTAAGGGGCATCTCGACATGCAACTACCACAGCAAAAGATTGTATGGACACCTAGAGAGGGGGTGAATAGGTGCTACTCCAAATTTTAACACCTTCTCAAATTAAGGCTTGACACAAAGGTAAATTCTCTAGATATGCAACTACGATGAATTTTCCTATATGCCAAACCTAGCTACTAAGCGAGTAAAGGCGATGAGAGAAACAAGGTAGCCGAGAGTGAAGCACGCGGAGACACGGAGTGCGCGGTACTAAGACCACCACACCACAATAGGCCTCACCCTGTTCTCCGATGGATCTCGCCACAACTGTCCTGGTCCACCTTTCCGCTATACGGTACCCTTCGAGCCAGGAACCTGATACGTCGTAAACGTATCTATAATTTTTGATACTCCATGCTTGTTTTATATCAACTTTCTTATATTTTATTCACACTTTGAGGTATTTTATACATTTTCTGGAACTAACCTATTGACAAGATGCCACAGTTTCAGTTGCCTATTTTCTGTTGTTTTTGGTTTCAGAAAAGCTAGTAAATAAATATTCTCAAAATTGGACGGAACAAAAGCCAAAGTCAATATTTTACCCAAAGCAACACGGAGTCCGAAGGGCAGCCGAAGGGGGGCCACAAGGTGGCCACACCCTGTGGCGGCGTGGCCAGGGGTGCGCCACCAGGTGGTGTGGGGCCCTCAGTCCTCCACCGACCTTGCCCCTTCGCCTATAAAAATACCTCATGACGAAAACCCTAGAGGCCCGATCAAAAATCCACGAAAGAGTCTGTAGCCACCACCATCTCCATACCTAGATCGAGGGGATCTGAAGCTCTTCCCGGCACCCTGTCGGAGGGGAGAGATCATCCTGGAGGCCTTCTTCATCACCATGCCAGCCTCCGGAGTGATCCGTGAGTAGTTCACCCTTGGACTATGGGTCCATATAGTAGCTAGATGGTTGGTTCTCCTCCTTTGTGCTATCATGTTTAGATCTTGTGAGCTCCATTCATGATCAAGATCATCTATTTGTAATCCTATATGATGTGTTTGCGAGGATCCGATGGATATTGAGATACTACGTCAGGTTGATTATTGATTCTATCATGTCTATATTATTTGCGATCTTGCATGCTCTCCATTTCTAGTAGCTATCTTGGACAAGTAGATGCTTGTAACTCCAAGAGGGAGTTTTTATGCTCGATAGTAGGTTCATGCCTCTAGTAATCTTGGGAAGTGACAGAAATCTCTAAGGTTGTAGGTGTGCTGTTGCTACTAGGGAGAAAACAACAATCCTTTGTCCATGGGGCAATTGTATTGTTTACTTTACACACTTTGTTTAATGCAATTATCTGTTGTTTGCAACTTAATACTGAAAGGGGTTCAGATGATAACCTGAAGGTGGATTATTAGTTATAGATTCAGTTGGATTACGGTCTATATATTGTGTTGTAATGCCCAATCAAATGCCGTAGGAGTCAAGATGTCTAGTATATGCATTATTATGCTTTCTCAATCTCTCAATTGTCCCGCTGTAATTTGTTCACCTAACATGCTATTTATCTTAAGGAGAAACATCTCTAGTGAACTGTGGACCCTAGTCCATTCTTTTACCATTGATATACTATTCACTGTTTACTGTTTACTGTTTACTTTCTGCAAGCAATTACTATCTTTCACACTATACGTTTAATCCTTTGTTTTCAGCAAAACCAGTGAGATTGACAACCTCATTGTAAGTAGGCAAAGTTTTGTGGTTGTGTTGTGCAGGATTCCAAGTTGCTAGCAACACCTTGTAGTTGTTTCCTTACTCCTACTGGTTCGATAACCTTGGTTTCATAACTGAGGGAAACTTGCTGCTGTGCTCATCATACTTTCCTCTTGGTGTTCCCAACGAGCTCTACACATCTTGACCCATCAAGCACTTTTCTGGCGCCGTTGCCGGGGAGTTAAGGACAACTTCAATCTCTTCCTCCTCGTCAATCACTTTTCAGGGAGAAAGAAGATTCTTGCAAGGAGAGTCTCTCACAACCAATCTCTTTACTTTGTTTTTATTTTGCTTTGTTTGCTTGTTTCTTTTTATCAAAAACACACAAAAATTAGTTATACTGGTTTGCTCCTTTTATAAAAAACACAAAAAAATCAGTTCCTATTTCAGTTTCTATTTCTATTGGCTTGCTTTAATCTTACAAAAAACTGACTACTCTTGAAAAAACTAAGTCGTGTGACTTCACTAGCACAAACAACAATGATTTCATGTGCACGCCTATTGCTCCACCTGTTCCTGAAGCTGCTTTCTTTGAAATTAATCCTGCTTGGCTCAATCTTGTTATGAAAGAACAATTCTCTAGTGTTGGTACTGATGATGCTACTGGTCACCTTAATAACTTTGTTGAACTTTGTGAGATGCAAAAACATAGGGATATAGATGGAGATATTATTAAGCTTAAATTGTTTCCTTTCCCTTTGAGAGGAAAATCTAAAGAATGGTTGCTATCCCTACCTATAAATAGTATTGATTCTTGGATTAAATGCAAAGATGCTTTCATTAGAAAATATTATCCTCCTGCTAAGATTATATCTATGAGAAGTGAAATAATGAAATTTAAACAATCTGATAATGAACATGTTGCTCAAGCTTGGAAAAGAATGAAATCTTTGGTAAAGAATTTCCCCACTCATGGACTGACTACTTGGATGATTATCCAAACTTTTTATGCAGGACTGAATTATTCTTCAAGAAATCTGTTGGATTCTGTTGCTGGAGGCACCTTTATGACCATTACTTTGGGTGCTGCAACAAAGCTCCTTGATAATATGATGGTTAACTATTCGGAATGGCACACTGAGAGAGCTTCACAAGGTAAGAAGGTAAATTATGTTGAAGAAACTGATACGTCCAAAATGTATCTACTTTTTCGAACACTTTTGCTATTGTTTCTTCTCTATACTTGTGTGATTTGGATGCAACTAATGCGAACTGACGCTGTTTTTAGCAGAATTGCCTTGGCGTCTACTTTTTGTGCAGAAAATCAACTATCAGGAAAAATCCCGGAAAATATGCCAAAAATCCTATTTCACCTGAAGACTCCAGGAGCCATAATACGAGATGGAGAAGAGCCCTGGGGTGGCCACACCACACAGTGGCGCGAGCCATCCAGCCGCGCCGAGAAGTGTGGGCCCCTGAGCACCCTCGGTCTCTCTCTTTGCCTATAAGAGCCTTGACCTAAAAACTCGGGGGTCGACGTTTTTCCAGAAGGAGTTCCGCTCACGCCACCACCAGATTCCAGCTTGACACGAAACTCCGTTCTGGCACCCTGCCGGGACGGGGAATTGGAGGAGATCATCGCCATCATCATCACCATTGCTTCTCCATCGACCATCCATGTTTCCCCCATCTATGAGTGAGTAATCCCCCGCTGTAGGCTATGGGGATGGTAGGTATTGGATGAGATCGTTCATGTAATGGCATCAGATTGTTAGGGCATGGTGCCTAGTATCTTTTATTAGTGCTTTATGACTTTGTTGCGACTTGTTGTGCTGAATGCTTGTCACTAGGGCCCGAGTGCCATGATTTCAGATCTGAACGTATTATTGATTCATTATGATAGTATTGTTCTTGGTCTTATCTGCAAGTTGTATACACACGTCGTTGTTCGGAACCTATGGCCCCGAAGTGACAGAAATCAGGATAACCGGAAGGGAAAGGCTTTGATGTGAGGATCACATGTGTTCACGGAGTGTTAATGCTTTGCTCCGGTGCTCTATTAAAAGGAGCACCTTAATTGCCAGTAGTTCCCTAGAGGCCCCGTTGCAAACAGGCTGGCAGGACAAAAGATGTTGTGCAAGTTCTCATTGCGAGCACGTATGACTATATATGGAACACATGCCTAGGATTGTCTAGTACTTGGATGCTTTATCTTATTTATCTGCAATTGCCCTATGTTCTGATTGCTATGTGAATTATCTTGTCCATGCAACGCCCGTCCATCCATCCCTATGCCTACCGCACTCTTGTTTATCGCTTTTGTTACTCATCTTTGCTTTACTACTGCTGCTTTGCTTTACTATTCCTACTACAAAACTGCTCTTGATAAACTGCTGTGAGCAAGATTGTTTCTAGGTGCAGCTGAATTGACAACTCAGTTGTTAAGGCTTATAAATGTTCTTTGGCTCCCCTTGTGTCGAATCAATAAATTGGGTTTCACTTCCCTCGAAAATACTACGATATACCCCCTATACTTGTGGGTCATCAAGACTATTTTTTGGCGCCGTTGCCGGGGAGCATAGCTTTATTTATCAAGTTCACTTGGATTCTCTATTGTTCGCTGCTATCCATCCATCATGGGTAAGTCTCGTGATGGAAAGGTTCCTATTTTACCATCCACTACAAGAAGAGTGCAGGTACGAACACCTCTGTTGCTCTTGATTCACCGTCTGTTATAAGTAAGCTCGTTACACCACCACATACACATGCTACACATACTGCTACTACTGCTGAATTTGAAACTTCTGATGCTGATGATGCTGCTTCTACTGTGCTTGATAAGACTGGTTCATTAGGTCCTTTCATAGATGCTACGATTGCTAGAACTATAGCTGGAAATACCGAAACTCCTAATGAAGACACTACCACACCTGTTAGCTCACCTAAGTCTAGTGAGAGTTATGATATCGAAGAAGATTATGTTGAGATGACCGATGAGTTTATTAAAGAATGTAAGAATACCCATGATAGGAGCGCTGCTAAGAGTCTCCTTGAGAGGCGTACTATTAGACCCAAATTATCTCCTGCTGCTAAGTTTGCTGCTTCTCCCATAAACATTATAGATGAAGATTATGATTTCTCTCTCGATCTATCCTACATATCTATTGTTGAGAAAGAACCTTTTTGTGGGACTAAGAATGAAAGTGCGGTAGCACATATGAATGAACTTTCTACCATGAGTAGCTTGTTTTCTGATGATATTAAGATGCGTACTTACTTTGTTGCTAAGATTTTTCCCTTTTCACTACAAGGAGAAGCTAAAACTTGGTTTAGTAATTTACCTCCTAGATCTATTGATAGCCATGAGTGCTTGATTAATACTTTCCTGCAGAAATATTTTCCTCCCAGTGCTAGACATTCTATTTTGCAGGAACTTTTTGATTTCAAACAGGGAGAAAAAGAGGTATTGCCCGAATTTTGGGCGAGGTTTTGTGCTCTGATTCATGCACAGGCTGGAAGTCCATTACCTAAGAATGAGCTTATTGATATATTTTATAATGGACTAACCGAGGAATCTAGGACATACCTAGATAGCTGTGTTGATTGTGTTTTCAGGAATAGAACTCCTAAGGAAGCTGAGGAATTAATGGCTAAAATAAGCAAGAATTATGAAGATTGGACTCCTCCTAAACAAGCTATACCTGAAGTAATTGTACCTGAACCATCTATTCATGTGCCTATTCCAACATCAAAGAAGTGGGGAATTATTGAATTAAATGGTGAAGTGATGAAGAAAGCTAAGAAATGTCTTAAGGAGAAGGGAATTAAAGCTGCAGATGTCAAGAATTTACCTCCTATAGAAGAATTATGTAAGCATATTCCCTACTCATCCACTATTGAGGTACACTCCCTCCAACACTTTGATGAAGGTGATATCCCTTACTTGAAACCTCCTGATCAATGCTTAGAAGAATTTGATATCTTTATTGTTAAGCAAGATAACTTTAATAAGAGGGTGCAAAATCATCTAATGGAAAACACTAGAGCTATTGTTGAGTTGAAAGATATTGTGGAAAGAACCTCTAATGATGTTAAAATGATTGTTAAACACTTTCAAATGGTTCAAACTCAAATAGATCAACTCGTTAAAGTGCAAAATGACTTGCTAGTTAATGCTGCTAAAGAAAAACATGCTTATGAAATTAGAACTAGAAGTGGTGCTGCTACCCAGGATCCTCTATATCCTGAAGGGCATCCCAAAAGAATTGAGCAGGATTCTCAACAAGCTGAAAATAGTGGTTCTACTCATAAGAAAAGGAAAAAGAAACATAAAACTATTGTAGAACCCTCTGAACCTGCTATAGGTCCTAATAGTATATCTATCTCTGATGCTGAAACTGAAAGTGGTAATGAAGAAAATGAAGTTCCTAATGAAGAAAAAGTTGAAGAAGAACCTGAAAACCACACTAAGACTACTAAATACACCAAAGAATATTTTATTGCTAAGAAACATGGTAGTGAAAGAGAACCTTGGGTCGAAAAACCTATGCCTTTCCCTGATAAGAAACACAAGTCAAAGGAAAATGAACACTATAATAAGTTTTGTGAGTGGATGAAGCCTTTATTCTTGCAAATTCCTTTGACTGATGCTATTAAATTGCCTCCTTACTCAAAGTATATGAAGGACATTGTCTCGAATAAAAGGAAGATCCCTAATGAAGAAATTTCTACTTTGCTTGCTAATTATTCCTTCAATGGTAAGGTTCCTAAGAAACTTGGAGACCCAGGGATTCCAACTATCCCTTGCTCTATTAAGAAAAGTTATGTTAGAACTGCTTTGTGTGATTTGGGAGCTGGAGTTAGTGTAATGCATTTCTCTCTCTATAAGAGGCTTCAGCTTGAAAAATTGATACCAACTAATATATCTTTGCAAATGGCTGATAAATCTACCACTATTCCTGTGGGTATATGTAAGGATGTACCTGTTCAAGTGGCTCACAATTGCTTGATACTAACTGATTTTGTTGTGCTTGAAATGCCTGAAGATGATAATATGTCTATTATTCTTGGGAGACCTTTTCTTAATACTGCAGGAGCTGTTATTAATTGTAATCAAGGAAAGGTGACCTTCAATGTTAATGACAACGAACATACTGTCTATTTCCCCAAGAAGATTGAAAGTACTTATGGTTTGAATTCAATTGAACATGTTGAAGGCATTCAAGTTGGAGAAATATATTGTCCCATACCAAGAGAAAAATTTGAAACTATTATGATTGGGACCATTGCTATCAAGGTTAAGGTAACATAATCATTAGTGGAGTACAAAGTTTTGTCTCATATGCAATTGTTTTGGTAGTAAGACTTGATCAACCTTGCTAACAAAAGGATTCCATTGAACAAAACAATGTTTTCATTATGATTATCTCCGTTTATTTCTATCATTTGCATTTTAGTTTTTGCTTTCGTTTAGTTTTCTTTGTGTTGTTAGTTGCTTGCATGCTAGAACTTCTGTAGTTCTAGCCTTGTTTTGTCTTTGCATCATGTTTCCAAAAGAAAAAAATCTGTCTGTCAGAAAAATCATTCTTCTATTTCTGAAAAAAGCCCAAAAATAAAGTGTCTCGAAAAATTCCAGAAAATTCATATTAAATTTTTACGTGAAAAAAGGGGCAGAGGAGTACCTGGTAGGTACCAGGGGGGCCCACCAGGCAAGCACACCATGTGGTGACGCGGCCAGCCCTGGGTGGCGCCATGCCCTGGTGTGGGCCACCCCTGGCCCCCCACTACTTCTCTCACCTGCCACTTTCTTCTCTCTCCCGAGTAAGCTCCAGTTCATAGCTCAAAATCGCGTTCTTTCTGTGCTTGCTCTCGATTTCTTCGATCTCCTTGCTCAGCCCATCTTTCTTGCTAAAATTTGGAGCAATTGTTCCTTAAAGATGAGTGAACACCACCTAAACCAACATGAGCTTTGGGTGCCTGAGGTCATGAAGGTCCATCGGGAGGAGGAAGTTTTTCCCTCCATTTATCCATGCCCTGAGTTTATGAGAGCTGCAGGAATTCTACAAGATTTCCACACTTTGGTTTCTAATGCAGGGTTAGAGCGCTTCTTGGAAGATGAACCTTGTCAATTTGTGAAGCTAACCATGTCTGTGGTGCAGGATTTCCAATTTAGTCACTCTTTGCCTAACCCCATGGTCCATTACAAAATTTACAATATTGCTGTCAATCTTCCTCTTGATGATTTTTGTGCAGCTATTAAGGTACCTCAATGGGGATCATGTAGGAATATTAAAGAGAGACCAGAACCACTCATGGATTTATATGCAGAAATTTGTCAAGGGAGTAGCTTCTCGAAGGAGAATGGAAAAATCCGTAACATTCATCTTCCCTCCATTCGCTACTTTGCCTACTTTATTGCCAAGTGTGTTCTTGCTAGGAAAACTGCCAATAAGTTATCTTCGTTTGATCTAGCATTTATCTCTACTGCTCTTAGACGAGATAGGTCTTACAACTTGGGTGCTTTGATAGCTTTCCGTCTTGCTGCTAACCGCGAGAAAGGTGGAATTTGTGGAGGCCTCATTGCTTCTCGTTTACTAGCATTGCATGGTTTAGTGCCTCATCATCTAGACCTACAGTTTCCCATAGAGAGGCTTGATTTTAATTCCATGATACAACATAAATTTATTTCCTCATGGGCTAGTTTGAGTGAGTTGTCTTATGAAATAACCTTTCTCAAAGCTGGTTGGAGAAAGATCAAGTCCGAGCGTGTTGTTCTTTTGCCTGCACCTGTCTTGTTTAACCTTGATAACAGGAAAGGATGGTCCCTCACTGAGGACGGGCTTGACACGTACTTGGGAGAGCTCTCCCAACAAAGCAGGACACTAGAAGGGAGGTCACGGATGATTCGGTCCAGCCCTCGAATGAGGGAGAGTCTTCATATCAACAGACCGCTTATGATTGGGGAGCTTCCTCCTCTTCTCATGGGCCCAGCTACAACCATTCTTACCAAGATCCGCCCGCTTGGAACCCCTATTCATACATGGACTGATACCCACTTAGGCCAAAAGCCTAAGCTTGGGGGGAGGTACGCCGACACCGCACTCATCTCCATATCATGTTGCGTCGGTACTTTGTATATTCATGTTTTCGTTCTCTTTTCAGTTTTCGTTCTTCTTTGCTTTTGCTTTCTAAAAACACAAAAAGACCAAAAATATTTTTGTTGTTTCTCTTTGGTTTGCTTCTTCTTTTTGCCTTGGTTTGTTTTTCCCTTTTTTGCTTTGTTTGAACTATTCAAAAAACTCAAAAAGCTTTTGCTTTTCTTGTTTTTTCTCTTTTGGTTCTTGTTTAAAAATCAAAAACACCAAAAATATTTGTCGTTCTTCTTTGGTTTTTGCGAGTTTGCTACAAGGTTCGACAGTTCTTAGTGGATTATTGGTTTCATATTATTATTCAAGCCATACAAGTGAAGAGCAATAATGAGGATTAATGACAACTTGAGGCGTGGTAAGAGGCCGGTAACAAACTCTATTTTTCTTCATTTTTGTACATATACTCATCATTGTGAGCTTTCTTAGTCCGTTCATGTAGGGTGTATGTTATATTTGGATGCTTAGTAGTTCTTGCTTTCTTGTGATTAGCTCCAGCCCGCTAATAGTTTGTAGCATGTCTCATGAATGTTTGCTTGCATTACTTTATTCATAAATTGGTATGACACTGTGGTATCCTCCTCTGAATGTTTCATTTGAATTGACTTGGCACACGCTCACGCATGCACATGACTGTAATAATCAGTTAAGCCTCGATGAATTATTTTGCCTTGAGGATCTTGAATCACTTTCATGCCATGAGTAGTCTTGTTTTGTTGCAAGCATGATAATGACAGCTATTGCTCTCTCGTTTGTCGCTCCCTTACTATTGCTAGCCTTCACTTTCACTGAGTATGTTTTTCTCAAGCTTCCAACTCCCTAAACCAAATATTTCCAAAGTGTCCACCATACCTACCTATTAGCATCATTTGCTACTTCCATGCATATTCAATATGCCTTGTTTTCTTCCGAATAAAATGTTTGCTTGTTATGAGAAAGTTAGTTAGTAAAGCTCTCACGAACTTGATGGCACACTTTATTTTCTTACACTTAATAAACCTGAACCATTGCGTCCTTCTTTGTTGTGCATATGCTTGCGCTTTATGAGTTGAAGTTAGCAGAACCATGTATCATGGGGACCGCTTTCAACGCTTCATAGGTACTTTGTACCTAGTTGATATCATGTTCTTTTGCTTATGGATCCCGACAGTGTGAAATAAAAGTGGAACTTGTAAGATCATGGAGTTTGTATGTATGTTAGAGAAACGCCTGGGCCGCTAGCCTAAGCCATGCCTAATCATGGTGGAAACTTGCAGCATAACCATAATGAGCATTCTATGAAGCATCCTCAATGAAAATCTATGCACATAGTAAATAAAAAGATCGCCGAGATGCTCATTGTCTGCTTGCCTTGTATTTTGATCATGGGATAGCTCCCGTGTCATGTGCAAGGGGTACCCCGTTGGCAGTTCTCTATGATATGTATGTACTTACAATGACAAGAGCTTACTTGTGACTGAAGATTGAGTAGCATGAGGATCGGTCTTCGTAAGTAAGGGGCATGAGACTTCGATTTATAACTTGTTAAGCATATCCTCTTAGTTGTGTCACTTTCACCTTAACCACATTCAAGATGCTTATGATAGGGGCAATGAGAGCTCAAAGCTAACGAGTACCATACTTTCAGCATTTGGAAGCCTTTCAAAATTATTCAAAACCTTTTTCTTCTATTGTTGAGTCTCCATATATTCTTTGAGCACCTTCTTGAGAGCATAGTTATCATTCTTTGTGTTTGTTCCATTACTTGATTATTTGTGTTATGACTTTGATGCTTGTATCCTTGATATCTTTACTTCTAGTCATCACTTGAACTTCAGAGGTGCCTTGACATTCATAATCAAAGGCAAGCGAGATACCACTCTATCATACCTTTCTATGAGCATTGTAATGTTGCTTATGTTCGTGCTTCGTGCTACTTATTATTCTTGAGTTGGAATCTCTTCATAGCTTGCAATGACTATTAAGTAGACTCAGTTGCATGCTCTTTATTATGAATTGTCTGAGTAGTTGATCACATTGCTGAGAATATTTACATCATATGAAGCAAATGTGTTCGTGAAAGTTCTTTTATCGCACTCAGTTTTCAACTGAATTGCTTGAGGACAAGCAATAAGCTAAGCTTGGGGGAGTTGATACGTCCAAAACGTATCTACTTTCTTGAACATTTTTGCTATTATTTCTCCTCTATACTTGTGTGATTTGGATGCAACTAATGCGAACTGACGCTATTTTTAGCAGAATTGCCTTGGTGTCTACTTTTTGTGCAGAAAATCAAATATCAGGAAAAATCCCGGAAAATATGCCAAAAATCCTATTTCACCCGAAGACTCCAGGAGCCATAATACGAGACGGAGAAGAGCTCTGGGATGGCCACACCACCTGGTGGCGCGGGCCAGGCCAGGCCGCGCCAGGGGGTGGTGTGGGCCCCCAGGCGCCCTCTCGGTCTCTCTCTTCGCCTATAAGGAGCCTTCTGACCTAAAAACTCCGGGGGGTTTCGATGTTTTTCCAGAAGGAGTTCCGCTCCGCCGCCACCACCAGATTCCACGAAACTGTACCAGAAACTCCGTTCTGACACCCTGCCGGGATGGGGAATTGGAGGAGATCGTCGCCATCATCATCACCATTGCTTCTCCATCGACCATCCATGTTTCCCCCATCTATGAGTGAGTAATCCCCCACTGTAGGCTATGGGGATGGTAGGGATTGGATGAGATCATTCATGTAATGGCATCAGCTTGTTAGGGCATGGTGCCTAGTATCTTTTATTAGTGCACTTTGTTGTGACTTGTTGTGCTTAATGCTTGTCACTAGGGTCCGAGTGCCATGATTTCAGATCTGAACATATTATTGATTCATTATGATAGTATTGTTCTTCGTCTTATCTGCAAGTTGTATACACACGTCGTTGTCTGGAACCTATGGCCCCGAAGTGACAGAAATCGGGATAACCGGAAGGGAAAGGCTTTGATGTGAGGATCACATGTGTTCACGAAGTGTTAATGCTTTGCTCCGGTGCTCTATTAAAAGGAGCACCTTAATTGCCAATAGTTCCCTAGAGGCCCCGCTGCAAACGGGCTGGCAGGACAAAAGATGTTGTGCAAGTTCTCATTGCGAGCACGTATGACTATATATGGAACACATGCCTAGGATTATCTAGTACTTGGATGCTTTATCTTTTTTATCTGCAATTGCCCTATGTTTTGATTGCTATGTGAATTGTCTTGTCCATGCAACGCCCGTCCATCCATCTCTATGCCTACCGCATCAATCCCTGTTCCATCGCTTTTGTTACTGCTGTCTTTGCTTTACTACTGCTGTTGCCTTACTATTCCTACTACAAAACTATTGCTACTGATAAACTGCTGTGAGCAAGATTGTTTCTAGGTGCAGCTGAATTGACAACTCAGTTGTTAAGGCTTATAAATATTCTTTGGCTCCCCTTGTGTGGAATCAATAAATTGGGTTTCACTTCCCTCGAAAATACTGCGATACACCCCCTATACTTGTGGGTCATCAGAAACCTCCTCCTTAAGTGATAAAATTGATGTTATTATGTCTATGCTTGTTAATGGAAAAGCTCATATTGATCCAAATCATGTTCCCTTAGCCTCTTTGGTTGCTCAAGAAGAGCAAATTGACGTGAACTTCATTAGAAATAATAATTTTGGCAATAATGCTTATGGTAATAACAATTATAGGCCTTATCCTCCTAATAATATCAATAGTTATCATGGTAAATCTGAAATGCCTAGTGAAGAGAGAATTTTAGAAGTTGAAAGAGCCACTAAAAACTTCATGCAAATGCAATATGAGCAGAATAAATTATTTACTAAAACCATGGAGGAACAATCTACTATTTTGAAAAATATTAGTCATCAACTTGAGAGTTTAAATAGGGAAATTCCTGGTTTGCAATCCAAAATTTCAAATGCTGAAAAAAATATCGTCTTTGTCTGAAGCACAATCTTCTTTTATTAATAAAATGACTGCTAAACCTGAAACTATGGAAAACCCCTTTGCTGCTACTAATGCCATACGAGTTAGAATTGATGAAAATGTTAGACTGTTAGCTGAATTGCATGCTAAGTGGGAAAGAGAAGATGAAATTGCTAGAAATAGTAGTATTTGTACTATTACCACCACCAAGGTTGATGCTAGCAAACCACATGAAGTCCCCATTCCTTTTGTAACAATGCCTAAAACCAATGGAACCTTTTCCAATAAAAATGCTGAAATTCTTTGAAATATGGGAAACAATAGGTCTACTACCTTGGATGGTAATTTTGATTTTGATATTGATGGTTGTAATATTTCTGAAGTAATTATGTTCCTACAAAAGCTTGCTAGAAGTCCTAATGCTAGTGCTATGAATATGGCCTTTACAAAACACATTACAGATGCTCTCATAAAAATTAAAGAAGAAAATTGAAACATAAAGCTTCTATTCCTAGGAAATTAGAAGATGGTTGGGAACCCATCATTAATATGAAAGTGAATGATTTTGATCTCAGAGCTTTATATGATCTTGGTACTGGTGTCTCTATTATGCCTAGAAAGATTTATGAAATGCTTGATTTGCCACCATTGGAAGATTGTTATTTAGATGTCCAACTTGATGATAATGCTAAAAAGAAACTCATGGAGAGTATTATTGATGTTTTTATTATGGTTAAAAATACCTATGTCCCTGTTGATTTCTATGTTTTGGATGTTGAATGCAATGCTTCTTGTCCTATTATTTTGGGAAGACCTTTTCTTAGAACAGCTGGTACCATTATTGATATGAAGGAAGGCACCATTAAATATCAATTCCCACTCAAGAAAGGTATAGAACACTTACTTAGGAAGAGAGAGAATATACCTTTTGCCTCTCCTATTAAGATTTTTTTTGATATTAATGCTTCTTCATTTAAAAATACTTGAATCTTGCTCCTATGCCTAGCTGAAAGGCATTAAAGGAAAGCACTATTGGGACATAATCCAAATTATTTTTACTTTCAGTAAGTTTTTATTTTGTTGAGTCTTGGAAGTTTATTGCCTCAGTAATAACCTCTTCTTATCCTTTTTGTGTGGTTTTTATGCCAAGAATAACCTTTAATAAGAGAGAAGTAAGACTTGTGAAAGTTGATGTCCCGAAACAGATTTTTTGTGCTTCACTATAAAAAATCATGCAAAATCCCTGTACGTAGGATTGAGCTGTCATTTTTTGTGCTTATGCCCCAGGTTATTATCTAACTTTTGTTAGTTTAGCAACTTTTTGATTTGAGCAATAGAAGGTCTTCGAAAAAATCGGTTTTTACCTGCTGGTCTGTTTTGACAGATTTCTGCCATTATTTGCATTTACCCCTTAATCTCTTTCTCTTTGAGTTCTCTTTGATCACTTGAGCTTTTAGAAGGAATTGCTACAGTATCTTGTGTTTTGATGGACGTTTTACTTGTGTTGAAACTAAACCCAAAGACTTATTATCTTGAATATACTAATGTTGCTAATGAAGATTGTGTGAAGTTTTGTATGAAGGAAATTTTCAAGTGTAGGGAAGAATAATGTGATGAGATGAAATATGGACAAAAGCTCAAGCTTGGGGATGCCACCCGTGTCACCCCAAGAAATATTCAAGAGGTACAAGCGTCAAAGATTGGGGATGCCTGGGCATCCCCTTCTTCATCAATAAAAATCTCAAGTTTTGTTCCAAAATACTTCATTTTTATTGTTTCATGCACAATTGTGTTGTTCTTGGAGCGTTTTTTTTGTTTTTAGTTTTATTTTGTTTGATTTGCTTAAATAAATTGGTTGGACCCTCGCATTCATATGTTGTTTCAAATAAGTTGATTGGTGTTGGAAAAGAGTAGGAAGTTTCATGCTTATAAGTGGTACAAAAGGAGCTTGTTTTGACTGTGGCCTAGATTCTATCATGTCATGTTTGATGTTGCTTTGACCTTATGCTTAGTAATTATTGTTGTAGCATGACTTGTTCCAAACAATTGAGATTGCCTAATTTTCCTAGAAAGAATCATGTGTTGTTTTAGCATACAAAAGCATAATATTGTGGTATTCTCCTTTGATGCTTTATTTGGGTTGACTTGGCACATGCTTACACCATGTTAAGACTATGAACCAGTCACCTTAGCCTCTATGATCATTTAGTTTTTTACTTGTAATATCACTTTATGCTTTAATTAATAATGTTTTGTCGCTTTGCATGATTATGGCCATTATTGCTCTCTTAGTTGGTCGCTCCCAGTCTTTTGCTAGCCTCCACCTGTACCAAGTATGAGTTCCACTCATGCATCCAACCTCCAAGAAAACCAATTTATTCCAAAGAGTCCACTATAAATTCCTATGCATGGAGTCTTACACCATTCCAAGTATATTCATGTTTTTACCTATCTTCCAAATTAAACTCTTATTATGTGAAAATTAGTGATTAAAGCTCTCACAAACTTGATGGCGCACTTTATCTTCTTGCACTTAATAAACTTGAACCATTGTGTCCATCTATGTTGCTTATATGCTTGCACTTTATAAGTTGTGAATTAGCAGAACCATGCTGTCATGGGGAACGCTTTCAACATTGCACTTATTATTTATTTGATATCATGTTTTTTGTTTATGGATCCCAGTGGTGTGAAATAAAAGGGGAGCTTGTAAGCTCAGAGAGTTTGTATGTGTGTTTGAGAAATGCCTGGGCGGATAGCCTAAGCCATGCCTAATCATGGTGAAAACTTGTAGCATAACTATAGTGAGCATTCTGTGAAGCATCCTCAATAAAAACTTATGCAAATAGCAAATAAAAATATCGTTGAGATGCTCATTGTGTGTTGCCTTATCATTTTGATATGGGAAAGCTCCTGTGTCATGGGGCAAGGGGTACCCCGTTGGCGGTTCTCCGTGATACACATGTACTTACAATGACAAGAACTTACTTGTGACTAAAGTTGAGTAGCATGAGGTTCGGTACTCGTAAGCAAGGGGCGTGAGATTTTCAACTTATAACTTGTCAAGCATATCCTCATATTTGTGTCACTTTAACCTTAATCACCTCAAGATGCTTATGATAGGAGCAATGAGAGCTGAAAGCTAATAAGTACCATAATTTTTGAAAGCTCTTTATGAAACTTGAAATCCCCGCTTCCCTCTATGAAGGGCCTTTCTTTTTACTTTAATGTTGAGTCTCCATCTTCTATCTTTATGCACCAATTGAGAGAGCATAGTGGTCATTCTTAGTTTAATGTGCATTGTCCCAAAACTTGTTGATTGATTCATAACTTTGATATTGCTTGTTCTTAAATTATTTGTATCTAGTCACCCTTATGAACTTTGAAGGTGTCCTATGCATTTATGTTTTGTCATACCATGAGGGACAAGCTGAATACCACTCTTATTATGTTTTCTATATGTGAAACAAACAAACGTCTTTCAATGCATTGTTATTCATGATCGTTTGTTTGTACCTTTTCATGTTACAACATAGTTGCTATGTCTTATTGTTAGAACTATATATTTCATGCTTATGTTTAGAGTACTTTGATCCCAGCTATCAATGCTTTACAAATACATTCATCAAGATTGTGATAGTGCATGTCACTTCAAAAATTATTCTTTTTATCACTTACCTACTCGAGGACGAGCATGAGTTAAGCTTGGGGATGCTTGATACGTCGTAAACATATCTATAATTTTTATGGTCCATGCCTTTTTTATATCAACTTTCTTATGTTTTGTTTACACTTTGAGGTATTTTTATACATTTTTTGTAACTAACCTATTAACAAGATGCCGCAGTGCCAGTTGCCTATTTTCTACAGTTTTTGGTTTTAGAAAAGCTAGTAAGGAA
Source organism: Avena insularis (assembly GCA_023614405.1). Classification (NCBI taxonomy): domain Eukaryota; kingdom Viridiplantae; phylum Streptophyta; class Magnoliopsida; order Poales; family Poaceae; genus Avena; species Avena insularis. The sequence goes on from CM042686.1 coordinate 565,146,178, forward strand.
ATATTCTCGGAATTGGATGGGACAAAAGCCAAAGTCAACATTTTACCAGAAGGAACACGGAGTCTGAAGGGCAGCCGAAGTGGGGCCATGAGGTGGCCACAACTAGGGCTGGCGTGGCCTCCCTAGGCGTGCCAGGCCCTAGTGTGGGCCCCTCGGGCGGCCACCGACCTTGCCCCTTCGCGTATAAAAGTACCCCGATGCAGAAACCCTAAGTACCCAATCAAAAATCCATGAAAGAGTCTATAGCCGCCGCTATCTCCATCCCTAGATCAGGGGGATCTGAAGCTCTTCCCGACACCCTGTCGGAGGGGAGAGATCATCTCGGAGGCCTTCTTCATCACCATGCCAGCCTCCGGAGTGATGCGTGAGTACTTCGTCCTTAGACTATGGGTCCATATAGTAGCTAGATGGTTGGTTCTCCTCCTTTGTGCTATCATGTTTAGATCTTGTGAGCTCCGTTCATGATCAAGATCATCTACTTGTAATCCTATATGTTGTGTTTACGCGGATCCGATGGATATTGAGATACTATGTCAGATTAATTATTGATTCTATCATGTCTATGTTATTTGTGATCTTGCATGCTCTCCGTTGCTAGTAGCTATCTTGGCCAAGTAGATGCCTGTAACTCCAAGAGGGAGTATTTATGCTCGATAGTAGGTTCATGCCTCTGGTAATTTGGGAAAGTGACAGAAATCTCTAAGGTTGTAGATGTGTTGTTGCTACTAGGGAGAAAACAACAATCCTTTGTCCATGGGGCAATTGTATTGTTTACTTTACACACTTTGCTTAATGCAATTATCTGTTGCTTGCAACTTAATACTGGAAGGGGTTCGGATGATAACCTGAAGGTGGATTATTAGTCATAGATGCAGTTAGATTACGGTCTACGTATTATGTTGTAATGCCCAATCGAATCTCGTAGGAGGCAAGATGTCTAGTATATGCATTGTTATGCTTTCTCAATCTGTCAATTGCCCCGCTGTAATTTGTTCACCCAATATGCTATTTATCTTAAAGAGAAACACCTGTAGTGAACTGTATCTATAATTTTTTATGCTCCATGCTTGTTTTATATCAACTTTTTTATGTTTTGTTTACACTCTGAGGTATTTTTATATATTTTCTGTAACTAACCTATTAACAAGATGCCATAGTGCTAGTTGCCTATTTTCTGTTGTTTTTGGTTTCAGAAAAGCTAATAAGGAAATATTCTCGGAATTAGACGGGACAAAAGCCAAAGTCAACATTTTACCAGAAGGAACACGGAGTCCGAAGGGCAGGCAAAGTGGGGCCACGAGGTGGCCACACCTAGGGCTAGCGCGGCCCCCCTGGGCGCACCAGGCCCTAGTGTGGGCCCCTCGGGTGGCCACCGAACTTGCCCCTTCGCGTATAAAAGTACCTCGATGCAGAAACCCTAAGTACCCGATCAAAATCCACGAAAGAGTCTGTAGCCGCCGCTATCTCCATCCCTAGATCAGGGGGGATCTGAAGCTCTTCCCGGCACCCTGTCGGAAGGGAGAGATCATCTCGAAGGCCTTCTTCGTCACCATGCCAGCCTCCGGAGTGATGCGTGAGTAGTTCGTCCTTAGATTATGGGTCCATACAGTAGCTAGATGGTTGGTTCTCCTCCTTTGTGCTATAATATATAGATCTTGTGAGCTCCGTTCATGATCAAGATCATCTATTTGTAATTCTATATGTTGTATTTCCGGGGATCCGATGGATATTGAGATACTATGTCAGATTGATTATTGATTCTATCATGTCTATGTTATTTGTGATCTTGCATGATCTCCATTGCTAGTAGCTATCTTGGCCAAGTAGATGCTTGTAACTCCAAGAGGGAGTATTTATGCTCGATAGTAGGTTCATGCCTCTAGTAATTTGGGGAAGTGGCAGAAATCTCTAAGGTTGTTGATGTGTTGTTGCTACTAGGGAGAAAACAACAATCCTTTGTCCATTGGGCTATTGTATTGTTTACTTTACACACTTTGCTTAATGCAATTATCTGTTGCTTGCAACTTAATACTGGAAGGGTGATACATTGCAAATGTATCTATAATTTTTGATGTTCCATGCTTGGTATTATCCACTTTCTTGTGTTTTGTTCCAACTTTGGAGTACTTTTCATATGATTCCTTGGACTAACCTATTAACAAGAGCCATAGTGCCAGCTGCCTGTTTTTTGCTGTTTTTAGTTCCAGGAAAGTCAGAAAATGAATATTCTCGGAATTGGACGGGACAAAAGCCAAAGTGCCTATTTTTCCGGAAGGGATCAAGTGCCAGAATACGAGACGGAGAAGGGCCAGGGAGCCACCACACCACCTGGCCATGCAGGCTGGCCCATGCCGAGGTGGTGTGGCCGCTCCGCACCTCGGCCTCTCCTTCCGCCTATATATTGCCCTCGGACGAAAACCCTGGCACCGATCAAAAATCCACGAAGAGTTCAGAGAGTCGACGTCATCTCCATCCCTAGATCGGGAGGGATATGAAGCTCTTCCTGGCACCCTGCCGGAGAGGGGAATTCACCCTGGAGGCCTTCTTCATCACCATGCAAGCCTCCGGTGTGATGCGTGAGTAGTTCATCCTTGGACTACGGATCCTCCTTTGTGTTTTCATGTTTAGATCTTGTGAGCTCCGTTCATGATCAAGATCATCTATTTGTAATTCATACATGTTGTGTTTGCGGGGATCCGATGGATATTGAGATGCTATTTCAGATTGATTATTGATTCTATCATGTCTTTGTTATTTGTGATCTTGCATGCTTTCCGTTGTTAGTAGCTAACCTGGCCAAGTAGATGCTAGCAACTCCAAGAATTAGTATTTATGCTCGATAGTGGGTTCATGCCTCCGTAACTGGGAAGTGATGAAATCTCTAAGGTACTAGATGTGTTGTTGCTACTAGGGAGAAAACAACAATCCTTTGTTCATAGAATAATTGTATTGTTTACTTTACACGCAGTCCGTAAAGCAATAATCTGTTGCTTGCAACTTAATACTAGAGGGGGTTCGGATGATAACCTGAAGGTGGATTATTAGTCATAGATGCAGTTGGATGGCGGTCTATGTATTATGTTGTAATGCCCAATCAAGTCTCAAAGGAGTCAAGATGATTAGTATATACATGTATTGCTTTCTCGGTGTTTGTCAATTGCCCCGCTGTAATTTGTTCACCCAGCATGTTATCTATCTAAGGAGAGCCACCTCTAGTGAACTATGGATCCCGGTCCTTTCTCTTTACATACAATCTACAATCTTTTACTGCTTTGTGTTTACTTTCTACAAACTTTTACTTTTTTCCATTCGATACGTTTAATCCTTTGTTTTCCACAAAACACGGTGAGATTGACAACCTCATCGCAAGTTGGGGACAAAGTTCTGTGGTTGTGTTGTGTAGGTCTCCACGTTGCTACTAGCACCGGTAGTGCGCCCTGCCAAAGCTCAGCTAGTAACACCTTTGGCGTGTTTCCTTGCTCCTACTGGTTCGATTAAACCTTGGTTTCATAACTGATGGAAAACTTGCTGCTATGCTCATCATACCTTCCTCTTGGGGTTCCCAACAAGCTCTACGTCGAACGACGAGCACATCAAAGGGGTTCGGATGATAACCTGAAGGTGGATTATTAGTCATAGATTCAGTTGGATTACGATCTATGTATTATGTTGTAATGCCTCAAATATCGTAGGAGGCAAGATGTCTAGTATATACATTGTTATGCTTTCTCAATCTGTCAATTGCCCCGCTGTAATTTGTTCATCCAACATGCTATTTATCTTAAGGAGAAACACCTCTAGTGAACTGTGGACCCTAATCCATTCCTTTACCATTGATATACCATCTACTGTTTACCGTTTACTGTTTACTTTCTGCAAGCAATTACTATCTTCCACACTATACGTTTAATCGTTTATTTTTAGCAAAACCAGTGAGATTGACAACCTCACTGTAAGTTGGGACAAAGTTCTGTGATTGTGTTGTGCAGGATTCCAAGTTGCTAGCAACACCTTGGAGTTGTTTCCTTACTCCTACTGGTTCGATAACCTTGGTTTTATAACTGAGGGAAACTTCCTGTTGTGTACTCATCATACCTTCCTCTTGGGGTTCCCAACGAGCTCTACATATCTTGAGCCATCATGTCCCTCTCGAGAGTGTATGAACTGTGACATGTTACTCCCTATCCTGGGAAAGGATTGTGAACATAGAGGGAAATGATTCTGTGCATTCCTGTACAACCCGTAAAGGCTGATGGGCATAGTTTTTAAAAGACTAAAACTTACCTTTTCTAAAAAACCGATTTTGAAAACTAAGCACATGCCTAGGATTCTTATCCACAGCTTTAGATAGAGTATCAGACAACCACTATAGAACTTGCTGAGTACGCTCGTATTCAATCTATACTTCTTAAAACCCTTGCTTAGGTACCACGAAGACCGAAGATACATATGCTACGGAAGACACCACCGAGGAGGAGGTTTATTACGATGAACCCGACCTCTCAGGTGGAATTGAAGGCATAGACCACGGAATAGAATTTAGGAGAGGATAACGTAGAATTTGAGGAGTAGTTCTGCACGCATAGGATAGTCGGGTTGAGCAACCTAGACCTAACCCAATAATATTGCAACGCTCCAATGACGCCTAGCTTAGAAGTGCCATTGTTCATTAAGCTAGTGCTTTTAAATTTCTTAAAAAGTGAATCCTCACTGGACCGAGGAGGATCTCGAAGCTTGTATTGCTCTTGCGTTATGGATGAGGGATAAAAAATTAGTTGGACCCGCAACGGTTTTATTGTACCACTCCGAGGGATGTAATATTTGCCGAAGGGGACTTTCGTAAGTGTTATGCCGATGACTTGTGATCTACAACATGCAGTGGAGCACTAGGTCACTGCAAGGATTCCAAGTGGCAGTGGGTGGGGCTGCAGGACGCTGTCGAGCTCTCTGCCCACCTGGTGGAGTCTGGAAATCTGCTTCCCCTATCGCTTCTGCTGTCGAAGGCATGGCCTGGCTAGTTCCATCAGGCGCCGCCTCAGGAATGGTGGCACGCCATGTGGGAATCGGCATCGCGTGCCCTACCCGCGTCCATGACACCGCCGCACCAGCAGTTGCCACCAGCACCGGCACACCAACAGGCACCACCACCATCGGCGTACTATCTGTCGGGGCCATGGTCGCCGCCTCCTCCACCACCACCGCCGTGCTGGCCGCCAGATGCCCTAGCCGTAGCTAGGGTTTATTTTAGTTATGTTTTTTTATTTTCTAGTATGTAAATTAAGACTATTTATGCAATTTATCTAAGTTTTTTTTAATGTTTTGTAGTTCGCGGGGAAAAATGGATCGTGCCCGCTGGGGCACCCCCCAACCCAAACGGATAGTGACATGTTTTTTGTGTCCACGGGCCAATCCAAACGGACTGATCTGGACACATCTCATGTCCGAAATGGATCGGCCCGGTGGAGATGCTCTTATTTCCCAATTCATGTGAGGTCAGCATGTGGTTTCATCAAAGTCATGATTTTTTTTGCGGGTAAAAGGGGATTATATTACGCAATAGGGATTACAACGCGGTCAAGTACCAGATCCTGCACAATACAATCAGGACCCAAACCCAACCACACTACAGTTCTTGACTCTGTCCTCGCAAAATTTGCGAGGCAGTGGCTAGCCCTATTCTGCGAACGATCCACTTTTACAAAGGAAATAACTCTATTACTCTCACACATCAGGTGTCTAATCTCTGAAATCACTTGCACTAGTGTTGAACGGTCGTGAGCTTTTGAGTTTGCAGCCTCCACTAAATATGATTTGTACTGTACTATTCTAATATTTGTATCCTCCGGGTTCCAAAGAATGGCAACAACTGACCGATCACCATCCAAAGCCTAGAGGTCGGCAAATGGCAAAAGAAACTTGCCACCCGTAGAAGGTGCGACAGCAGTTGGAAATACTCCCTCCGTCTCAGTTATTTCTTGATGGAGGGAGTATATTCATTGAGCTGAAACGTCCTCGATATGGCACTAAAAAATATAGAAATCTGCAGCGTCGAGCACTATTTGTAGCTGCATGCCGGATTTCATTTTCTGGCTCTGCAACGAGAATAAATTGTAGCTATACGACGGCCATCCTTATGATAATTTCACCTACTGTGTTCAGAAGATATCTCGCACTGAAAGCCAAGCAACGTAACAGCAGTACAAAAGCGTGTCAGCATTACTGAAGTCTGGATGCTGCTTTTGTTTGTACTAGTGACTCCAACAAACTTCTTACTGACAGTACAGAATCACATCCACAATCTCGGATGAGCCCCGAGAGCAAGCAGGCGCTATCACGTATGTTTAGGCGAACGATACATCATACAGAATCTGCAAACCACCCGAGATCACCGGGTGTCTCAGTAACTAGCTCACTCCAGAAGGTTGCACACTTCCTTGAAAACTACTAGTAGCTAGTAACTAGCTCACTCCAGAAGGTTGCACAGACTTGAGACCACAAACCGGTTACAGCTCCACTTCAACTTCGTACGATGATTGAGATCATTTTCTATTTCCACCACATGCCTTTCTGCTTCTTCAGATACATAAACCATTCCCGGCGATGCATGAGAAGGGAACCACGCTGCTTTCAGTGCCAGTCTGATTTCTTATGTTCTTCTTCATTGGGCTCGTTAAGTTTTCTCTTGAAGATATCTGAATTGCGAAGCTTTTCTCTAGACTCGTGTGCTGAAGGTATTCTTGTGTTCCGCTGGCCCTGAACAGATGCAGATCACATAAGTTTAGCTGAATAGAGATATCGTGGATTTAGGATACACACTTCCTTAAACCATACCGTTCCAAGAGATCCTCTCTTCTTTCCACGGTGAGCATCTGTTTCTTTTATAGTGTCGGGAAAGAAAAGCTTCTGTGCTTTTTCGACGAACTTGAATCCCTCAATATCACCACTCCTGATTCCTGCTTCTAGCTGCAAGGGAAGATAAGCATCTCATCAAATGAAACAAGCCTGCTTAAGATGAAGAGGCTCGCTAACTGACCTGAACATGTAAAATGCAGATGAAGATGCTAGCAATAGGTAACCAGCTCTCGTCAGGGGACAGCGACAAGCTCGTTCTGAAAAATAGCGACGATATTGTAAGTGGCCCGGGAGGCAGCTTGAGTCTAATCTCCAATGCACCAATCACAAATGTGCAAGTGTTGAACAGATAATATATATAATAAGCACAAGAGCAATTGATGCACGGAACACCACAAGTCCATATAAATTATAACATCCAGCTAATGACACTACTAGATTCAATCATATCAATACAAAGAGGTACACAAGGAAAACTATTGTGACAAGCCCTGTTTGTGCCAGGACCATCTTGAATTACTACAGTGTATATATTCCCAAATAGCACCACAAAATGTATGCAGCAGTACAACCAGAAGAGCAGCTATAGTTGCTAGTATTAGTAGGTTACTAATACCACAGAAGAAATTCAGAAGACAAACTCTGAAACATTGCTAAGATTTTGAACTAGAAAATGGTGATAATTAGCTCATCACTCCAACTAGTTTACACCATAGCAGCTGTTAAGCAGTTGAAGATGATCTAATCATTTGATATTTGTCGCTGAAAGCCCAGAGCAGTAGTATTAGTCAAACCCTTAGCTTCCCTGAATGCCCTACAGCCCAAATGGCACAAGATGCATTCAGTCAACCAAAGTTGGTACCTGGATAGAAACATTAGCAACTAGCCAGCATTCGTAATCATATACTGACAAACTGACACCGAGCTCAAGTTTTGTATGCAAAACTAGTACCAACTTGAAATGCTGAGTCTCAAACAAACATAACAGAGCACACAATCAATGGTTGCATAATATTATATAGAATAATGGAAACAGCAACTCGTAGCTCAGGATCCCCAATTGCAAACCTGAGGTAAGGAGCCAAGTAGACGGCCGCGTAGACCAGGTACAGCTTGCTCCCGCCGTCCAGATACGCGAAGACCCAGCTCTAATCGAAAGAGTAAAATGAATGGAAAGATCATCAATCTGTGGGGGTGAAGGAACAAGAATAGAACCTGGAGCTTAGCTTCGGCTCACCAGCCAGTTGAAGTAAGGCAGGAAGGAAATGATGCCCATCACGCCCATCCTCGTGTCCGTCGCGCCGAAATCGCCGTCCTCCTCCTCTTCCGGCGTCTCTCCGCGGACTCTGGGAGGCGGGAGCGCGAGGGAGGCGAGCACGCAGGCACCGATGGCGGCGACGAACGGCGCGTCCTGCGTCACCCCCTCCTGGCGATTGAGGGGGCTGACCCCTAGCGCCGCCGCCTCCTCCCCCCTCCTTGCCCTTCCCTCCTCGTCACCCTCGGAGGCCCGCCGGCCTAAGAGCACAGCGCCGGTGATGGGAGCGACGGGGATCCGGCCTCCCGGCCCCAGCGTGGTGGAAGGGAGGGATTCTCCGGCGTTGGACGGGGCCTGTGTAAGGTGCTGGTGCCATGGCTGCTCTTGGCGAGGTGGAGGGGCGGCGATTGGGGTGGAGCGGCGACTCGAATCCGGTTGGCGGCGCGGCGATCTAACGGCCCATCTGGTCCGATCTGGGACGGTGGGCCGCGGGTCGGTGCTCGCTCATCTAGTCTCCACCCGCGGTGTTGTCTCTTCGTCGAGCTAGTGGTCATGGCGGCCTGGGTCACCATGGATCTATCGTTCTTTTCCGGTGGGTCTTGGTGGCCAGTGAAGACCGCGGTGTGGGGGCTTTCGGTCTGGCTTTGAATAAAGGGGGTTGGTCCAAGGATCCCTCTCACGCCAGGACAAAGATCTACCTACTCCATGACTTCATCGATCTGGTCGGAGTGTTGTGTTCCGGAAGATTCCGTTGGTGAACTCCAATGGACGACATGCCGGAGTTCGCCAGATTGGATGGATCTCGGTCGCGCGCAACCATGTTTTTATCTGATCGTTTGGTTTCAGAGGGAGTGCTGTGAAGCTTTACTGACTGTTGCCATCAAGGACATGCCATTAGTCCAATGGTGAAGTCAGTCGTGGAGAATGACATGAAAGCCAAGGTCTGAAGAATGGTAATGGTGGTGTGAATCCTGTTTGCGATGAGGGTTTGGCTTGACGTTCTAGGCCTTGGAGCAGCGACATTGGAAGGTGGGGTGACAGTATAGGAGATTTCCAGAGTTCAAGCTACAGGGTGAAAATCCAAGGTCTGGTCTTAATTGGTTGTGCCTGTCAATGACCTTGTTGAAGGCTTTTTTTGTCAGCGCGGACTTTCTCCAGGGTGAAAACCTACGATCGATGATCAGGACGATGACGGCGCTAGTGCGCTGTTCCCTTCTTGGAGGCGTCACTTTTGGAGAGGATGGATTTCTGGTGCTGCCTTGGTGGTGTTTGGTCGCTGTTGTAGGACATAGATCTCTAAAGCGGGACTTTTTTTCTGTAATTCTTCTTTCTTTTGTTGGCTGTGTGCATTTGTAATACTATTAGGGTAATGTGTTGTTGTAGAGGCTGGGTGTAATTGGTATCTCGTGATATTAATATATGCTCCTTTCCAAAAAAACACATTTTGATTGGATGTGTGGTGGCCCGGGAGATTTGGGCCTGGGCGCTGCGACGTTGGGATAAGCCCTAGTGGGTTCCCGCTGCGGATACATACCTGCTTCTCTGGTGGACGACGACACCATGTGCGAAAGCACACCCGCGCGACCTCTGTACAGCCATCATCTTGGTCTTTTGGAGCATCTACAGGCACCGAAATGACGTTGTGTTCAACGGCGCGCGTCAACCATCAAGACGAGGATCTGGAGCGACTACCACAAGTGGCATCTAGCTAGGTTATTCCGATCTGAGGTGTTTGGCTTTCTGGAGCCGGTGGACGCGTTGTTAGAATGAGAGTAGGCTTAGGTGGTAGGGGAGCTACCACCCCTTTCTGTTGGTAGTCGTGGCCCGCCGCGTTGCGGTGTTGTAAACTGTCATCGGCAGCTCCTTCTATGTGTTTGATACACCTTTCAGGGTGTATCCTAGAAAAAAGTTTCAGCTCACCCGCTCCCTGATGGCCCAAGATATCTCGAGCTCGTTGGGGAACCCCAAGAGGAAGGTATGATGAGCACAGCAACAAGTTTCCCTCAGTTATGAAACCAAGGTTATCGAACCAGTAGGAGCAAGGAAACACCTGCAAGGTGTTGTTGCCAACTTGGAATCCTGCACAACACAACCACAAAACTTTGCCCCCAACTTACAGTGAGGTTGTCAATCTCACCGGTTTTGCTGAAAACAAAGGATTAAACGTATTGTGTGGAAGAAAGTAAAAGCTTGTAGAAAGTAAGCGAAGCGAACAGTTGTAGATTGATGGTAAAAGAAAGGACCGGGGTCCATAGTTCACTAGTGGTGGTTCTCCTTAAGATAGATGACATATTGGGTGAACAAATTACAGCGTGGCAATTGACAAACATCGAGAAAGCATACATGCATATACTAATCATCTTGACTCCTATGAGATTTGATTGGGTATTACAACATTAACTGCATCTATGACTAATAATCCACCTTCAGGTTATCATCCGAACCCCCTCCAGTATTAAGTTGCAAGCAATAGATAATTGCATTACGCATTACGTGTAAAGTAAACAGTATGATTGTTCTATGAACAAAGGATTGCTGTTTTCTCCCTAGTAGCAACAGCACATCTAGTACCTTAGAGATTTCTGTCACTTCTCCAGATTACTAGAGGCATGAACCCACTATCGAGCATAAATATCCCTCTTGGAGTTGCTAGTATCTACTCGGCCAAGATATGTACTAACAACAGAGAGCATGCAAGATCACAAATAACAAAGACATGATAGAATCAATAATCAATCTGAAATAGCATCTCAATATCCATCGGATCCCCGCAAACACAACATGTAGGATTACAAATAGATGATCTTGATCATGAACGGAGCTCACAAGATCTAGACATGGTAGCACATAGGAGAAGAACCAACCATCTAGCTACTACATGGACCCATAGTCTAAGGATGAACTACTCACGCAACACACCAGAGGCTTGCATGATGATGAAGAAGGCCTCCAGGGTGAATTCTCCCCTCTGGCAGGGTGCTGGGAAGAGATTTAGATCCCTCCCGATCTAGGGATGGAGATGACGGCGGCTACAGACTCTTTCGTGGAATTTTGATCGGGTCCTTAGGGTTTCTATATCGGAGGCATCTTATAGGCGAAAGGGGAGGCCGAGGGGGTTCCCTAGGCGGCCACCACCTCGGCGCGAGCCAGGCCAGCCTGTGGCCAGGTGGTGTGGCGGCCCTCCGCCCTCTCCGTCTCGTGATGCGCCGTGTCCCCCTCGGTGAAAAACTGACTTTGGCTTTTGTCCCGTCCAATTCCGAGAATATTTATTTTCTGACTTTCCTGGAACCAAAAACAGCAGAAAACAGGCAGCTGGCACTGTGCCATCTTGTTAATAGGTTAGTCCAAGAAAGTGTATAAAAATACTCCAAAGTGTGGGCAAAACATAAGAAAGTAGATAAAAACCAAGCATGGAACATCAAAAATTATAGATACGTTTGCAACGTATCACTCCCTACTTCAGCCGCTGCCGTCCGCCCACGATTTTCTGCTGCCCCTTGATTCCTTTCACTCCTAGAGGGACATCTCGTGGTTGCTGCCACTGTTCCACGTAGTTTTGACCGCACAGCTCACAGATCCATGCATCGACAAAACTGCACGAGGTCATAGCCGCCTTGGATGTCGTGGGGAGATTTGATTCGGTCACACTGAAGCTGTAGGCTCCCGGATTTGGCCGTCTCTTTCACTGCACCTGCTACGGACGCCTAGATCTTCGATTTGGCTACATCCCACTCGTCCCATCGGAACAGAAGGTAAAAATCCCTTCATTTTGTTCGGATTTGGATGCTCTTCCGTGACTCCGGTGATTTGACCACCGATTTTCCCTACGATTTGCATATGGATATGGAGTTGAGCCTGAGTGCGCAGTTCTTCTTCGAGGACTCGTCGTCCTCAGATGACTCGGACATCAAATACATGCTCTTCAATGATGACATCGAGCAAATGATTCTCATCATCGTTAACCGCGAGGAATAGGGTACAAGAAGGAAGAAGCGTCGAGGTTCGACCTTCACCCACTTGTGCATCTCGCGCAACTGTTCTCTAGGTTGTTAGATGCTCATGCATGATTAGGATCATGAAAGTCTGTGTGATGGTCCACAAAATGATGATAAGGCATCGACAGCGACCACCTTTGGGGACTGCTTGTGCCATCCTAGGAACCGTCGTTCTGAACATCTGTTCTAAGACTATCGTACTATCTTTCATGGGGAATTTTGGGTTACCCCTCAACTACCGATGATATTCGTATATCTATGATGCCACAAAATTGGTTTTCCATTTGGTGCATATGCATAATATGTCTTCAGACATGGTGACTATAATGTGTCTTCGAACATCTGAGGTGATATGATATGATATTTTGATGGACAACAGCTACAATTGCATACATAAAACACGGTATGGCCGAGAGGTCATCTTACTTTGAGGAGCTCCGATCCTTCTCGACCATAGACACAAACGTTGTGCCACCTAGAAAATCAGTTGTATCTCTTGTGTGGGTAAAACACAGTAGGTGGCTCCTTGTATATGCGCATAGTTATGGACAGTTCTATCAAGAGGGCACACAAAACCCTTATATTTTAAAAATGTTGTTTGAAGGGTTGAACATGTGTTTGGGTACGGTAGTGCACAAAAATCCTTTCAGAAATCCATGTCCATGTTATAAACACCTCAAGAGCACCATACTGGATCATAGACAACTTACACCTTATACTTGTTGCTAATAACCTGTTAATAACTTGTCTAGTAATATGGCCTTACTATAACCAAAAACTAATAAAACTTGTCAACCCTGGAGTACCTTTACATTGCTTCTTCGCCATGAGTGAAGGGAAATTGTCTATTCGGCTCGGTTATGATTGTGTAGTATCTAGTTGTTATCTACCGCTCTCTTTTCTCGTTCTAATAGCCGAAGTTGTACAGTGTCTCTGTAAGTTAGCTAGTGCAAGATTTTCTGCCGCTTAACCTCACCATACCTTTGTAGTGAAAGTCGCCGAATTCTAGTCTCGTCTTGTACTGGCCCCAGTACTAACGCTCCTTGTTTTCGTTCTTTCTTTTCTGTTTGGGTTCATTCCTGCTGTACAGGTAAGTGTTGATTCAAGAACTACAGGTTTATTCTGAGGTGACGTCTGCTATGAGTGGACATGTGGGCTCCTACCAGAAGTCCTGAGACGTGTGGGCATGGAGCTCCAATTGGTTATTTATGGGCATCTTATGCCAATTTATTTCTTGATCCGTACCCAGCATATTCCTTCCGCTTGATGTATGGTGTAATGTTGGATCTTGTCTTCAAACATTGCGATATATTTTCTTTCTTTGTACATGGCATGTTGTGATGTCCTTTTGTATGTCATTGTCTTACATACTCATTGTGTACGCTTGAGTTGCAACTCTATTGGGCATGTTCTGACACTTGAAGCTAAAATTTTGAATAGTGGATGAGATTGTTGGACGGTACCGTGCCCAACCATTTTGAGAGGCCTGTTTGTGGGTGGCCTCACAACCTCCATGGTAGTACGACATGCATCCACATTTGGATTATACCGGTTTGTGAATTAGAAACATGAAAGTAGAGAGTTTACAAATTGGTATCAGAGCATGGTCGACCTGCTAGGAGCCCTTGCAGCTGACAAGTTTGAGTCCAAAAATATATTTTGGTAGCTATATTAGGAAAAATTAAATGTGGGAGTAGGATTTCTTGGTCTTTATTTCTTTTCCCACACTCCCACCCTTTTTCCGGTAAGCAAGTGAAATGCTTTATTTTGTTCTTATCCCCTTCCTTTAGGTTCGAATGTCTTCGGCTTCCGTAGTACCTAGGTCGTAAATTCCAGTTTGAGCTAGAGCTATGTTGCTTCAAACAATTCCGTTGTTATCTCCAAATCCTTTGTTATTTTGGAAATCCTTTTTCCTTTTGGACCCTTTGATCTTTTCATCCTTCAATTCTTTTCAATCCTTTGGGAACCTCAAATCCCTTATTCTGTATGATCCTTTGTCTTCTCTAATCTTTTGATCTGTTCTAATCTTTTGACTTACGTCTTCAATATGTTTTGCTTATAATCCATCTATTTTGTTCAAAATTATCTCCAGGTTATCTTCTATTTTGTATGCATATTTACGCTAACTCATTCTTTTGTCACCGACGCATAATCATGAAGTTTAACTTAATCTTTGAAATTCTTAGTGCTAAATACATAACTTGTGTCAGTCCGACATTTGCGATTGTAATTTGGTTCCCGTATAGCTATATAACACTTACCATGAGTGGAATAAGTTCAATGTTATAAATTTAAGTCTCAAGATGACTATGGTTATTGAAAGAACATTTTATGATCCATATAGTTTTATGTGTTAGATAACAATATCGAGGATTATTTAACACTGTATTGAGTGTTATAGAGATTTCCCAAAAAGATCTACAAAGCAAAATACAGCAAACAGATGTTCTAGGTCGCCGATTATTCGCCCCTGTCAAGGGACGGATTATGTGCCCCGCCTTGATCGTAAAAGGTGGACAAGGCACGTCGTGCTGAGTGGGGGGCGGAGTTTGTCCCGGATTTTCCTACTAGGGCCAGACTCTGTGCCCTGGCCGGATAATCCGCCCCCTAGGGATTTTTGCCAAGCGACCAAGGTGCGTCGTGCTGAGTGGGGGCGGAGATTCCTCTCGAATTTTCCGACTAGGGCCGGACTTTGTGCCCTGGCCGGATAATCCGCCCCTCCCTGGGGCTGAATAATCCGCCCCTAGGGATTTTTCACCAAGGCTCCAAGGCGCGTCACGCTGTGTGGGGCCGGAGTTTTCCCCGGATTATCCGACCCGGGCCGGACCTTTTGCCCTAGCCGGATTATCCCACTCCCACTAGGGCCAGATTATCTGGCCCAGTTTTCTTCAACGGCAGTTTTTCGTGTGGGGGTACAAATGCCGCTTCAGAACTTCAGTTCAATCTCTCTCGAATCCTATGAAAAAGTGTAGTGTTGTACATATCGATTCTCTCAATATCGCCACTTTCAACCACCCGAAGTCTTCGATATTTGGGAAATCGAAGGAGGAGTCCTTAATCTTCATCGGCACCAATCAAGATCTTCATTTCCCCTCCATTCACTTGGGAGCCTCTTGATCTAGAGTTCCTTACGAATATCTAGATCTTGATTCTCTTATTGATAAACGTGTTTCTTGTGGCAGCTTATTTTCATCTCAGGAGCCTCTAATTTAGTTGTGGATGTGTGT
Source organism: Avena insularis (assembly GCA_023614405.1). Classification (NCBI taxonomy): domain Eukaryota; kingdom Viridiplantae; phylum Streptophyta; class Magnoliopsida; order Poales; family Poaceae; genus Avena; species Avena insularis. The sequence continues at coordinate 565,161,507 of CM042686.1, forward strand.
CCCGGTAGTTGTAAAGGCTTCGGCATCTGCCTTGAAGGGTACCGCATAGTGGAAAGGTGGATCAAGCCAGTTGTGGCGAGATCCACCAGAGAACAGGGTGAGGCCTATTGTGGCGTGGTGGTCTTAGTACCGCCCACCCCTCCAACGCAGACGTACTTCCCTTAATAAGGAAGAAACTACGGTAAAACAATTCTTGTGTCTCTGCATGCTCCACTACGGTTACCTCGTTCCTCTCATCGCCTTTACTTGCTTAGTAGCTAGGTTGACACATAGGGAAATTCATATTAGTTGCATATCTAGAGAATTTACCTTTGTGTCAAGCCTAAAATTGAAAAGGAGTTAAAATTTGGAGTAGCACCTATTCACCCCCTTCTAGGTGCCCATACGAACCATTTCAGTTATCTCTTGTGTATTTGAGTTGTACGGTGATCATATCTATGTCATATTCAAGTATCTTTGGCAATTCGAAGATTTCTTAATGCATTTATGTTGGGTTTTAATCCGAGTGTTATGCTTCACATCTTATTTTGAACTCCATATAGGCAAAGGTTCTCTTTGATTCAGGAGAATATCATTGTTTTGTCTCTGATAGCTTCACTTAAATGTATCTATAAATTATTTGTCCAATTGATGGCTCTAAAATTAGCCATCTTCCACCGTGTTTAAACATTATTTTTAGTCAAGTAATTGACAAGAAACTCTCTAGACTTGCCACTAATGACTAATAATTGCAAAGATATGCAAATAGTTGCTTTGATTTGTGTTGTCCAGGAAATCATGATTTTTAATGCGAAATTAGGAGTCATAATGGTTTTGAGAAAGTCCACACGACCAAGTAATTATGGATCCATTGCCAGGCGTCTGTAGTCGTAACAACCACTGGTACAGGCAAGGTCCGCCTGTACTATTTGGCCGTACCATGTGGCGGCGGCTTCATCTCGTCAAACCCTACAACTTTCATGAAGATGCCTATATATTTTGAGGCCATGGCCGCCGCGCAGAGGGCCGCCATTCTCAGATTGCATCACAACACCACTAAAGGAGATCCACACCATAGTTCATCCCTTCCATCCCCTCCATTAGCCATAGCCATTACTTTGTACTTGAGATCTCCTTGTGATTCGGCGACCATTGTAAAAATATTTGATTTCAATCTAAGTATTTTGCACAATGCTTTCTATCCTTGATCTTATTGTTATGAGTGAGTAGTCCTCACGGGCTACGGGTTGGGAGAAACCTCGCAGCGATTATGTGCATCTAATCTATGGGAGCATTGTGTATTGTTTGAAAGATAGATCTATATCTTTTGTTTCTTTGTCTCTTGCCTCGATCTTTGGACTTGTAGGTACCCAAGATCCCCGAGATTGATAAAGGATTGAGGTGAGATAGTTGGCTAGTAGCGATCTCATAGGAAACCTAGTGACAGAAAGTGTTGTATGATCTTTGCGAGAGGCCCATTCGGGATCACAGCAACATCACCTCTTAAAGCTTTGATTTGTGTTTTATACTTAATAATTGTTTGTAGCCTGGTGCTTCGTGGTGCACTCGGTTGGATCAAAAGACTATTGCTATGCATGTTGCCTCTTAGGGGCTCTAGTATATTAGGATGTGTTTCCCATAAGAGATTATCTCTATTAAAACATTACACATGACTATGCTTATTATTATCTTTTATCCCATATGATGTGCAGCTGCATGTGGATCTTCAACCCTAGCCTATCTCCATACATTGAATCAACCCACGATAAAAGTAAACTAGATTGGTCTGGTAAATGGAGGTAAAACAAAGACACAAAGTCTTCTAGATGTGTCCTTTTCATTTCCTTTTAGCGTTGTTTCCCAAGGTTCGCTTAAACCTAGGACTACTAGGGAAAAAGACTATTATACTACATCCATGAATCCAGATCGAAGGTATCACCAATATTTTTGTATTTTCAGCCGGTGTTTAATGGTTGGCTTCTAAAATAAGCCATGGGAACCAAATTATTATTGGTGGCTATTTCTTCAAGGATTTTCAATAAAATCTCAATTCTGCAGAAATAAATTTCATTTTCGGAATGGATTGGTTAAGAAAAACGGTGATCAAATTGACTATGTGAACAAGTCGGTATCTTGTTTCTCATCCGAAGGGACAAATAATCTATTCTCCCAACGCATCTTTTTCAACACAAATCCTCGAAGTGTGTTGAGCTCAGAAAGTGTCTCGAGCAATTGACCATTCCTTCTCATGAACTTGGTATTCATGGAATATCTCGATAAGTTCGTGATAGTATATCCTGACTATATGCTTGTCTATCCTATGTCAATTGAATAATATCAAAAACATCTTTGTCTTAGTCCCTCAAATCTCTTGCCTTCTCCCTAGAATTCTAGTCGTGCCTCTCTCCTCTCCCTTCTCTTCCTCTCCCCATAGTACCGCTGCCGTCCCCTTGCAGTCCTCCATGGTGCCGTCGCTCCACACCAGCCCCGGACGTATAGAAGCGAACAAAGGAGGCGGAGGGTTCAACAACCAAATATATGACCGGAGCAAATTTTTCGGCCGTATAGCTCCGGACGTACAGTTGGCGCTGCCTTCCCCTCCTCAAATAGTTTCACCCCGTGCAACTGGTTCAGGGAGACGACATACAGAACACCCAGAAATCGCAAAAACCTCACCCCCGGAAGGCATCTAGAGAGGGAACTCATTAACTGAGGATCCATCTTCGCCCTGTGTAGATCCAGGAGGCTAAGGCATCGATCTTCATCATCCACCGCTGCATCACCACAATCTCCATCCATCCCATCTACATCTTGTCTAGATCTTGTTGTAATTTCCGTACTAGTTGTGGATTTATACAAGTACTATTCATCTATGATAGATTATGTTGTTATTGCCATGATGTTGATTGCCTCCATGTCTGAGTAGATCACTAGTTCTTGGGGAGATGGAGAAACCCTAGTATGAGATTGAAATAAGATAAAGTCTATTATGATATTCATTGTTGTGACCATGTGTTAGATTTTCTACATCTTGATGTTGAGAGAAGTCGACCTCTCAATATTTGCCTCTCAAGGGGACTTGGTGGAGGAAACTACTTGTTGGTAGATAGAGGTGTGCTAGCACTTACAGTGACTATAAAGCTATTGGCACCCCTTACGTATCAACTTGGAAAACCGAGGAAACTCACGGAACGCCATCCATGCCATGGGATATGTCCTACGGGATTACATCCCTTAATAGCGCAGTAACTCGATTGATGTCGATTGCTGACTGTTGTGGTTATGAGGATGATGTGAGCAGCGGTTGCTGCCTATTTGTCCAAATATGGAGTTCCTCCCACACATACATAGTTGAGAATGTTCATGATGATAATCCTTATCTTAGCTCCTTATAATGCTAGTGGTGTATCCGCTACTCCCTGAGAACACTTTTCCCCTATTGCAGTTCCAATCTCTCTTACATATGCGATACTTACTTTCTGTATTCAGATGTTTTACGTTACCTTATTATTGCTCTTATACCTAAAACCCAAGAACACCTTTTTACACAATACTCGCATTTTATCTTATCACTTGGAACTTTATCTAGCATTTCTATCGTAATATTTATTTCAAGAGTTATTAGACTTTAGACTCCTGCTCCCTGTGGGATCGATATCTTTATTTCAAAACTAGCTACAAACGATCTGTGCACTTGCAGTCATCAAGCTATTTTCTGGCGTCGTTGTCGGGGAGCTAAGCGCTGTAGGTCTTTTACTTTTTTCTTATTTATTTCTATCTTGCTAAATTTTGTTTTGAGTTATAGTTTTCCACCAACATGATGGAGTTTGAGCATATGACTAGTGCTAACCCACTCAACTACTTTGGGAAGCCCTATGATATTTATAAAAGAGACAACTCCAATGAGAAGACAAGGGGGTTTGAAATAAATCCTCTACTACTTAGTATTCTACATAAGAAGCAAATTACTGAAGATGAAGAAGATCCTGATCCATATGAGCATATTACATGTTTCAAAGATATATGTGGCACTTTTCTATTGACAGGATATACCACTGATGAGGTAAGGGTTAAACTTTTTAGTCAGACTTTGACTAGTTCAGCTCTCTCATGGTATAGATCTCTACCCCTTGAAGCCACTACTACTTGGGATAATCTAGCCTGTGAATTTCTAGCAAAATATTATCCATTATCAAAATCTTTTGGAATCAGGCGTCTTATAATGACTTGGAAGAATCGCTCTAATGAAGGACTAGTAAGAGCTTATATTAGATTTAAAGATTTACTACGTCTATGTCCTCATCATGATTTGCCTGAATGGTATTTATTGCATATCATTATTGGCGGTTTAATTGAACCTAATAAAATTAAACTAGACTCTTTCGCAGAAAGGGCCTTTAAGAATCTTCCTATACCTAAAGCTTGGGCTTTACTTAATAGAATTCGTGATCATAGAGTTTCATGGAATTTTGGTCTAGGAAGTGAGGGAGGTGTAGAAATAGAACATGATTATTGTATTCATGACTACAATAAAAAAGGCCATGTTAACGAATTATCTAAAGAACTTTACTTGGATTCAGATCTTGTGTTGCAAGTTGTTAAAGCTTTTACAGAACATATAAAAGCTCCAAAAGAGGGTCTGGTCAAGTATGATCCACCACCTGAACCTGAGAAGAAAAGAGAAGATAAAGCAACACTGGCCTCCCTAGAACCAATATATGAGATGCCTTTCCCTAACACTGCACAAAAGCATATTCTTGAATATGAACAGGTCAAATCAGTATAGGAGAAGAAGGAAGAAGAAAGTATGCCAGAAGTCGTGAAACATCTGGAAGAAACCAAAGATGAAGAGGTAACCAAGGAAGCAATTATGGCTATGTATGCACATTGTAACATAGTTGAACTTGATGAAGAGACTTCCATATTGGTTGAAGGTAAAACAAAGGTAAAAGATGTGGGTAAGCCTATTCTTCCCTACATATTTAAAGAAACTCCACATTATAGTTTATGCGATCTTGGCACCGAAGTTAATGTTATATCTTATGATTTCTACTTAGAAATAAAAGAAGAAATAAAACCGGCTACAATTGAAAATACTGATATGCCGATTATGTTAGCCAATAAAAATCTTAGAATTCCAATGGGAGTAGTTGAAGATGCAACTATCACAATTGGCAACAAAAACTTCCCTATCAATTTTGTAGTTGTTGATATGCCAGCTGACACTCTTTTCCTAATTATATTTGGAAGGAACTTTTTGGGTGATATAGGTGCCTGTGTTAATTTCGAGAAGGAGATTGTGCCTCTTAAGCTTGGGGAGCAGAAAATGAATTCCACTTTTCCAAATTTAAAGACAGGCCTCCACAAATACAAGAGGAAGGGAGAACTATTGAGGAAATGGCGGTTCTTTTCTTTAGTAACCAAGAAGAAGAAATAAATGAAGATCCAAATTATGAATAGATAGTTATGGAGGACAAGGCCCTGGAAGAACTAGAAGATGAATTTGATTCACTTCCCATTATGGGACCTCCAACTGATGAGGCTTTTGAAGAGCCAGAAAAAAGAGGGGATGAGGAACTACCACCCCCAAAGTTGAAGACTCTACCAGATAATCTTAAATACAGGTTTCTAGATTGTACAAATAAATTTCCTGTTATTATTAATGTTAAACTTTCAGGAGAAGAAGAAGAATAACTCATGAAGATACTTAAGGAGCATCGCAAGGCCTTTGGGTACTAAATGGATGACTTGAAGGGCATCATGCATCAGTCCCATGATAGCCGTCCATCAAATATTCATGGAAGAATATACTAAACCAGTTGCAGAATTTAATAGAAGATTGAAGCCTACAACGAAGGAAGTGGTAAGAAAAGAAATTGTATGCTTACTGTACGCAGGTATATTCTATCATGTTAAAGAAAGTGAATGGGTAAGTCATGTTCATTGTGTCCCTAAGAAGGGCGGTTTTATTGTTGTTCCTAATGAAAATAATGAATTGATACCTACTAGAACTGTTGTTGGGCATAGGATGTGCATAGACTTCAAGAAATTAAATAAAGAAACTAGGAAAGATCACTATCTTTTACCGTTCATAGATCAAACTTTAGAAAGGTTAGCAAACCATACTCATTTTTGCTATTTGGATGGATACTCTGTTTTTTCTCAAATAACTGTCCATCCGAACGACCAACTTAAAACAACTTTAATTAGTCCATATGGTTTACATGCTTACCGACGTATGCCTTTTGGTTTATGTAATGCGCCAGCTACTTTTCAAAGATGCATGACTGCTATTTTTGCAAATTTTATAGAACTTATAATGGAAGTATTTATGGATGACTTTTCTGTCTACGAAACTACGTTTACTATTTGCTTGGATAATCTCAAAAGAGTTTTGAAGCGTTGTGAAGAAACTACCCTTGTTCTAAACCGGGAGAAGTGCCATTTTATGGTCAAAGAAGGTATAGTCCTTGGACACAAGGTATCAGGTAAGGGAATTGAAGTCGATAGATCTAAGGTTGAGGCAATAGAGAGAATGCCACAACCTAGGGATATTAAAGGTATAAGAAGTTTCCTTGGTCATGTGGATTTTTATAGAAGGTTTATTAGAAATTTCTCTAGAATATCTAAACCTTTGACTAACCTCCTACAAAAGGGAGTAAGATTTAATTTTGATGAAAAATGTCTTGAAGCCTTTGATAAACTCAAAAATGCTTTATCCCATGCTCCCATTATTAAGCCACCTATCTGGGATACAACCTTTGACTTAATATGTGAAGCTAGTGATGATGTTGTAGGAGTAACTCTGGGACAACACATCGGCCGCAGATTTAATATTATACATCATGCTAGTAGAACTCTTAATGGTGCTCAAAAGAATTACCCTAAGGAAGAAAAGGAACTTTTTGTTGTATTTTTCTCTTGTGAGAAATTTTGTTCCTATATAGTTGATGCAAAGGTAAGAGTTCACACGGATCATGATGGCTTAAAAGAACTCCTTGAGAGGAAAGACCATAAGCCAAGACTGATCCGTTGGATTCTTTTACTTCAAGAATTTGAGTGGCAGATCATGCAGAGGCAAGAAATAAAGATGTTAGATGCAGTATCCATGTTTGCCAGCAAGACACCAATCTTGTTGAGAGGAACTTTAGTCCTGGTGATTTTCTTTTACGAGAATTATTCAATGAACTAAGGTCAATTCCTCCACGAGAAAAGGAGTCTTTGTTGTTGGAGGAGTTATTTATTCCCGAATGAGCAAATGGTAAGTGCAAGGTAAGTGTTCTTACCCAAAATAAGTGATTTGTTTTCACAATTTTTACTTTTGAATTTTTTTGCCTTTGAATTCCTTGTGTTTTTATGAAGTTTTAGAGGGTTTTTACCAACTATACAGGCAGAACTATACGACCGGAGAGGGAGCTCCTGTTGTATAGTTGGTCATTAAACTCTCTGTATCATCATCGTGGAATTGTTTTCGATATCTGAGCCTATATGGTCGCAACTATACGACCGGAGCCAAAAATTTCGGTCGTATAGTTGGTCGTTAAACTCTCATATACTTTTGATTTTTGGTGTCTGCATCTATACGGTCGCAACTATACGATCGGAGCCAAAATTCCGGTCGTATAGTTCATTGTTAAACTCTCAGACACTTTTCGTTTGTCTTTTCGTTTATTCAAAAAAATGTTATTGTCGGTTCTGAGTCGTGATTGAATCGATATGGACTCGAGATATTTGGAAATATCTGCCCGGAACCAACTATATGGCCGGAGCTATACGGGTCGTTCCCATATAGTTGGTCGTTACACAGCAGGACTCTTCCAAATCCGTGATTTCTTTCCCTGTTTCATTAAGATTCTTTTGTTGGGCGACAATTTGGTGTTTCTCACGAGTTTTACCGACCTCTAACCCCCCTTATATACTGCCATTGTCTCTCTCTCTAATCATAATCTCCAGTAACCAATCTAGCAATGCGTTATCCCGTCCCAGGTCGTGGGAAACCCATGGGGCTCATTGCTCCATCTAGGGACCGCTCTAGTAGCCCGTCCATGGAAGACAATGACGAGGAGGTGGAGATGTTTAGCCCGAGGTATAAGGAGTACGTCGAGACAAGCTACTACAACAATGATTTCGATGATGACGTGGTTGATGTCTACATCCGCCGTGACACCTATGATCACCGGAGATCGATTGGGTGGCGATGAAGAAATATCAACAAGAGAGGGAAGATCGTAAGCCACATGGAAAAGGGCGTGTGGAGACAGTCAAGTTCATCACCACGGATCCAAGGCTACACAAGCGTAAGGAATTATCTAATATTGGTGCAGGTGCTGCAAGGGAGCGAAGGCACCACTCTCGAAGCCAACCATTGGTGCTTGATACATTGCAAATGTATCTATAATTTTTGATGTTCCATGCTTGGTTTTATCTACTTTCTTGTGTTTTGTCCAAACTTTGGAGTACTTTTCATATGATTTCTTGGACTAACCTATTAACAAGAGCCATAGTGCCAGCTGCCTGTTTTCTGTTGTTTTTGGTTCCAGGAAGTTAGAAAATCAATATTCTCGGAATTGGACCGGACAAAAGCCAAAGTGGATATTTTACCAGAAGACTCACGGAGCCAGAATACGAGACGGAGAGGGGCCACAGGGTGGCCACACCACCCTAGGCTGGTCCCTTGGCCACGCCAGGCATGTGGCCCCCCTGGCCACCGACCTTGCCTCTTTTGCCTATATATCTCCCCCGATGCAGAAACCCTAAATCGTCAATCAGAAATCCACGAAAAGTTCCGCAGTGCCGCCGCCACCGAAGGGGAGATTTGGGGGACAGAAAGTCTCTGTTCCGGCACCCTGCTGGGATGGGGAAGTGCCCCCGGAGCCATCTCCATCGATCTCCACCGCCATCTCCATCGCCGTTGCTGATTCCCATGATGAGGAGGGAGTAGTTCTCTCTCGAGGCTAAGGGTTCTACCGGTAGCTATGTGTTCATCTCTCTCTCTATGCATGATCATATTGTGATCATGAGCTTTGTAATGAAGTAGATCTACCTTTCTACTCAAGTGCTTTAATAGATCTCTGCTCTCCCCATGTGTGTGAAGTTGATAGTGTGCACACCATGGTGGCACTTAGGCTAGAGATTACAAATACTTGTTATGAGTTATATTTGGAGTTGGATGTCTTTATGAAATTGTGGTGTTTGTTGGAACCGTCTAGTGATCAAGGTGACAGTGTGGGGTTTTCTAGATGGGAAAGACTTACTTTGAGGTGTGTTGTTATAGCCCTACCATCGATTAGAGTGTTCAACCGGAGAGTAGTTAAGAGTAGTATCATGAAGATAATATATTTATATGAGAGTGTTCACTAGTGAAAGTATGATCCCTAGGCCTTGTTTCTAAGCATTGGAACACCGTTTGCTACTAGATCTGTTACATGTTTGCTTGCTTCCATCTTTATTTCAGTTTGCCTTTAGTCTCTTCCACGCCATCAAGCTATTTTCTAGCACCATTTTCTTATATCCATACCACTTGTATTTCACTACCTCTTCGCCGAACTAGTGCACCTATACACCTGACAAGTGTATTGGGTGTGTTGGGGACACAAGAGACTTCTTGTATCTTGATTGCAGGGTTGGTTGAGAGGGGATACCTTTGACCACTTCCTCCCTGAGTTCGATAAACCTTGGGTGATCCACTTAAGGGAAAACGTGCTGCTGTTCTACAAACCTCTGCACTTGGAGGCCCAACAACTGTCTACAAGAATAGAAGTGCATAGACATCAGTGCTCGTATGAAGGTTAAGCCTCAAGAAGAGTGGAGGTACGGTTTCCACTTCCCCGATCCATAAATTATGGATGAGGAAGAGGAAGCTATCCCCAGAACCAAGGATCATGTCCGGGCACTAGAGATATATCATAAGGAGGAGCTACTCCATCACGTTGAAGTCCGTCACCATCTCAGTGAGATGAAGAAGGAAGACCTCCTTCCATTGGTGACTAAGCTCGTAGATAGAGTGGACACTCTGCAATCTAATTTGCAGAGGTGCTACAGCCGCATCACTACCCTAGAGGATACCAACAAAAAGTTACGCACCACATTGTTACATGCCATGGCGCCACAGTGCTCTACGACAATTACGGTATGAAATAATCGCAAGGGATTATTTGATTCTGCCTGGCTTGATTCCAAGCTTGGGGAGATCTTTAAGACCTTGTAATCTATCCTATAAGTTTTTATTACTATTTTTGCATTAGTACAAACTAGCAATAAAGTTTTCATCATTAGAATGCCCTTCAGGAATAGTCGATCCCTTTTATGAAATTCTGAGTTTATTATTATATATGGAGCGATATTGAGTTTATGTTTGCTTTATTGATATATTAATGTCTTGAGTATAATTTTACTTGCACTTAATGATAGAAATAGGAGTCTTCCACACCATTGGTATTAATAGAACACTTAAATATAATTTGGTCAATATGTTGTAAGTCTACTGTTTGATTTACAAAGGAAAATTATCTATACAATTAAGTTTAAAAAGAAACCTTGAACAAAGGAAAATGAAAGTGCTATCAAAATAGAGTGAGAACAAGTCGAGGTAGAATCTTCAAGTCATAAGAATGCTTCATATACAATAGGAATTTGATAATTGAGATTGTAAAACTTTGAATTCCTACATGAAGTGGAATGTATGGCTAGCTCCTTTGCACATCACTTAAACAAAAGTGTGAGCATATATACAAAAGAAAAGAAAAGGAAAAAAGAAAAAGGGCGAGTGTGCAAAGAGAAACTAGGCATATACCACTATATTGTAGTATGACAAAGAGACACTTTTGAGATTTTGAATCCCAAGTGAATACGTTGATCCTAAAACACTTGGGACTACCTCGCTAACTCATTCAGTTGAACCGGATACTTTTACATGATGTTGAGATTCATCTTTTATGAACTGTTGATCACTAAGGTGTGCAAGCCTACTAATATTATTCAGATGGTTAGAGTAAGGTACTATTCATGAACTTATTCCTATGTACCGTATATGATAAATACATGTTGCAACTGCCTCATTTATTTTATCGATTCGGCTTCATGAATATGAGGATCACATCCATTAAGCTAAAACTTTCTCGGGATGAGAAAGAGTCTAAGCTTGAGGAAGTTGATGAGTGCATATTTGCATAATGTTTTACATTATTATTTTGCATTATAGATGTAGGATCTTGGTATTTTACGGTGCTCGCGCGCACATTTTATGTCTGTTTTCACTAGGATTAGGACAGATGATGGATCTAATGGATACAATTCTTGGAGAAGTTGTACTAAGGAGAAAAGGAGTTGAAAACAACGTAAATCGCTTATTTGGGAAATATTAATAAAACTAGAAGAAAACCAGAAGCTAAGAAAGGAGGCAAAGGGTTCAACGACCAACTATACGACCGGAGCAAATTTTTCGGTCGTATAGCTCCGGCTGTATAGTTGGCGCTGCCTCCGCCTCCTCAAATAGTTTCACCCCGTGCAACTGGTTCGGGGAGACGACATACAGAACACCTAGAAATCGCAGAAACCTCACCTCCGGAAGGCATCTGTAGGGGGAACTAATCCACCGAGGATCCATCTTCGTCCTGCGCAGATCCGGGAGGCTAAGGCATCGATCTTCATCATCCACCGCTATATCACCACCATCTCCATCCATCCCATCTACATCTTGTCTAGATCTTGTTATAATTTCCATAATAGTTGTGGATTTATACAAGTACTATTCATCTATGATATATTCCATTGTTATTTCCATGATGTTGATTGCCTCCATGTCTGAGTAGATCACTAGTTCTTGGGGAGATGGAGAAACCCTAGTATGAGATTAAAATAAGATAAAGTCTATTATGATATTCATTGTTGTGACCATGTGTTAGATTTTCTACATCTTGATGTTGAGAGAAGTCGACCTCTCAATATTTGCCTCTCAAGGGGACTTGATGGAGGAAACTACTTGTTGGTAGACAGAGGTGTGCTAGCACTTACAGTGACTATAAAGCTGTTGGCACCCCTTACGTATTAACTTGGGAAACCGAGGAAACTCACGAAACACTATCCATACCATGGGATACGTCCTACGGGATTACGCCCCTTAATAGCGTAGTAACTCGATTGACGTCGATTGCTGACTGATGTGGTTATGAAGATGATGTGAGCAGTGGTTGCTGTCTATTTGTCCAAATACGGAGTTCCTCCCACATATACATAGTTGAGAATGTTCATGATGATAATTTTTATCTTAGCTCCTTATAATGCTAGTGGTGTATCCGCTACTCCCTGAGAATGCTTTTCCCCTATTGCAGTTCCAATCTCTCTTACATACACGATACTTAGTTTCTATATTCAGTTGTTTTACGTTACCTTATTATTGCTCTTATACCTAAAATCCCAAAACACCTTTTTACACAATACTCGCATTTTATCTTGTCACTTAGAACTTTATCTAGCATTTCTATCGTAATATTTATTTCAAGAGTTATTAGACTTTAGACTCCTGCTCCCTGTGGGATCGATATCTTTATTTCAAAACTAGCTACAAACGATTTGTGCACTTGCAGTTATCACCGACCTCACCGTCGTCTTCATCGTGAGCTGTCACCTCTCCCGGGCATCTCCTCTCTCTCCTTCCCTGTATCGACCGCGCACATTTGATCTAAATGTGCCGGTGCATATGCTTGACTCTGGTGATGCCCCGTGGATCCCCAAGTGAAGACACCAGGACCCCTTGAACCAGAGTAGCGTCCTGATGTAACACTCTGTCCACCAGGCCCCGTGGGTGTCACTCCTGGAAGCTTACTAGGATCTCTATACTGGCCCCATAGACCAACACTTGTCTTTATGTGCACTTTATCCTCACTCGTGTGCACCCGGGAACAACTTCTCGGTCGGTCACCCATCCTCAAATTGCTTTAGGCCAAGCACACTTAAACCTAGAGTTCCTTTGGGGTAAGATTCTAGAAAAGAAGTTGCAACTTGTTGGTATGAGTATCCTATCAATCCTATTAAGCCATGCGCCAAGATCTCACATACGCCCACCGTTAGAAGATCGACGCTCTCGTCAATCAACCACAAGCTAGGAACATCCTCTTTTGGCACACGTATGTGCATCCAGTGCCGACACTTGGGCCATGTCGTGTTCACTCTAGGCCACACACTCCATGCTCCACATGTCCGCCACTGACTCGCACATGCCCGTGTAACAGTGTAGATCGGCTCAGATACCACTCGCAATACCCCATCCACCAGGCCCCAAGGGGTGTCACTCCCGATAGCTTACTAGGATCTCTAGACTAGCCCCCACAAACCAACACTTGTCTTTTCTATGCACTTTGTCCTCACCCGTGCGCACATGGGAATAATTTTCCGGTCGATCACCCATCCTTAAATTGCTCTAGGCCTAGCACGCTTAACCTAGAGTCCTTTGGGGTGAGCTTCCAGAAAAGAAGTTGTAACTTGTTGGTATGAGTATCCTATCAATCCTATTAAGCCATGCACCAGAATCTCACACATGAGCCCCTGGTGACCATATCCTGGCCATGCGTGCCCTCCACCACCGTAGAATGCCACCGTCCGTCACGGATAACACGATCTCTGGCTAGTCAACCGAATCAAGCGTGTCAAGCCACGACTGCACCTCATGGCAGCCACCTCAGCATTGTGCCCCACCGACTAGCCTCTATGGTCTAGAAACCCACTTGATGAGAAAATCCTACTGATCTAGATCTAGCCTTTTACATATAAGCCCCTAAAATTATAATGCTAATTCAATATCTAACCTCGTGCACGTGGAAAACTTCACCGAACCCCTTTAGAAATCCGGAAACTAACCCCCGGTACCAAAATAGTTTGAAAATTCCGACAAAGCCCCTAATTTCAAATTCTAGGCCCATGTTTGTAACTACCTGATAACTTTTAAACCATTTCGAATTTGGAATAACTTATAAAATGGAAAGTGTTTGAAATTGCAAAACTAATTTAGATTAATTTTCAGAAACTAAAAATAATGTCTCTAACTATTACAACTAATGCCAATTTTGCACTTTTCTATACAAAATGGAACAATTAATAAATTTTAATTCGTAATCCCAAATTTGACAAATAATATGTCTAAATCGACTAGTTTGATGACACGAATCCAAATATGCTATCCATATGTTCATTTGAATCATGCATATTCCATTCTTAAATTGTTATGAAAGCGAAACCCTGAGTAAATGTGCCTGATTCTTTATTATTGCATGGTATCTATCCATCTGTCACTTAAACTTGATCCATCGAACATCTTGCACCATAATATCATGCCATGCACTATTATTGTTTTCCCTGCACCGTATATGTTTTGATTGTGTTCTTTCTTTTCCATATGTGTGTTTGGTTCTTCTCGATTGAAGGCGAGTCTGAAGTTATCGATTGGAGTTAGATTGTCTCTCAAGTACCTCTAAGACTTTGTACCATCGTCCTTTGAATCTTCAGGCGAGCATTCTCCCCCATCTACCTATTTTTTATTTATAGTCTTTACTTTCTTCTTTTGTCTACTGATATTCTTTATTGTCGATGCTTTAGTTTTCGTACCTTGAATTCCCTCTAACTACTATATTGCCTTGGTATCCTATTGCCTTGTTTGATTAGCTAGCTTGACCTTGCGAGTCGTAGGTGTTAGGTATATGCCCTAGAGGCAAATAATTAATATATTTTATTGCCATATCTCATTATTTTGTAATAGTTTTATACCATGCTATAATTATATTAAGCAAAAACATTACTACATGTGTGGTATGTAAACAAACCAAGTCCCTAGTATCCTCTATACGACTAGCTTGTTGGGCAATAGATGATCGAGCTTTCTCGATCATGGTATATTTTTGTCAATTGATAATAGGGTCACTTCATTAGATGAATAATATGATGAACACACACCCAACCAGAAGTATTACAATGTGATGCAGTCACAAAGTTCAACATTGCGATATGTAGCAAAGCATAGTAACCCACTCCTTTGATCGCGAGATCATATTTAATTACTACCACCTGAGGCTGCTTAGATTGTATCAACTATCACACCGTAACAGGATGATCATAAAGGTATATATTGGGTATTCCAGAGGGGTAGGTTGAGGCGTATGCATCAATACTAGGATATGCCCATCCAAGTGACGGATAGATACCCTAGGCCCACTCGATGAGATTACATCTACAAGTTTGCAAACATGTGACTAGGTCACGGGGATGTACTATCACAAGAACGAGTAAACATGTTTATTGGTAACAAGGTCGAACTAGGTATGTCGATACCAGAGAACAGATCTTGGACAAAGCAGGTATCATAGAGCAAAGGGAATGAGACTCGACATTCAAGGTTCAAGCGATCAAGTTAATTCGTGGAATGCATGGGGCCCATCATGGGTTTCTAGATCCCGGTATTGGTCATTGATCAGAGACATGTCTCGATCATGTATGCGAATTTCCAAACCTGTAATGGTGCCACGTTTAAGGGTAGATTACGCTTAGGAATAGATTCAAGCTCGTAGGAGAAAAGAGAGAAAACACTGAAATTGTTCTGAGATGGTACCAGAAGTGTTTGGGGGATATCCATTGAGAATCAGAGGGTTTAGAAAGGTGTTTCAGAGTGATATGAATTAAATAATATGTATTTAATATTGATTAAATAAATTAATATTAAAAAATCATTTTAAATTGGATTTAATGGGGTAACCTGCCTAAATGGGCCTTAGGGTTGCCCAAGAGGGGTTGCGCGCCCAAGGAAGGCCAGGGGTGGCCGGTAGCCATGAACCAAGCGACCGCACGTTGGGACCATGTGGGGGGAGGGGGCTGGCCGGTACTGGGATTTAGTCCCACTCTACCCCCTTCCACCTTGTGGTGCCTCCCTTCCTCCTATAAAGAGGGGAGCCCCTTCCCTCAATCCAATCACATGTTTCTCTCTCCCTCTCTCCCTCTCCCTCTCCCTCACATGTGGTTCCCAAGTAGGAACGTCATACGGGGATAGAGATTTCTCCACCATACACATGTCGTCATGCTGCTGGAATCTCGGTCTGGATCAATCTTATTCCGCTGCTTTGCTGGACCAGATCTTAGAGACGTCCCTACACCGGATGTGTGTAGAACTTCAGAGGTACTACCAGTTGTGGTACTTGAAGCTTAGAGCTTGTATCTCGTACGTATACACGACCTTAAGGTTGGATACGCCGTATGACTGCATCATCCACGTTTCTCGTGAAACGTTAATCGCTTTCGATCTTCAAGGATATGAACACCGAATCTCGCTTATTACTTTACATTTGCATAGATAGATCTTGGCTATGTCATTCACGTTGCTAGGAAAATATTTTTTTTCTTTTACGGAGCCCTTGAGTGGTATCAGAGCCGATCTATGTGTAGATGTAATAGTATGAGTAGAACACATAGTGATATACTAGCAATGATTTTCTAGTTGTTATCCTCCTGTGTGTAC
The DNA here is from genome assembly GCA_023614405.1 of Avena insularis. NCBI lineage: Eukaryota > Viridiplantae > Streptophyta > Magnoliopsida > Poales > Poaceae > Avena > Avena insularis. The sequence continues at coordinate 565,177,981 of CM042686.1, forward strand.
TTGTTCGTATCGCGGTAATGTTCAATGAAGCGGCCCGAACCGATCTTACGAGTAAGCTTACGCGAGACTGGTTCCACGCTCAACGTATAGCTTGTACCATATAAGTGGCTAGCGGGTGTCTCTCTCTTACATTAGTTGACACTACATTTACAAAGGACGGTCCTGAAGATGGATTTAAAGAGGCAACTAGTCAATCCATATTATGGTTGAAAGTTTACAGGTAAGAAACGGTTCTTGTATGAAAGACCAAATAACCACGTAAAATATGCAAAGATAAAGTAGAGGCATCTAATTTTATTTTGTAGGGGCATGTGATATGTATGGTCTAGGTAAGTGTTTATGAAATGTATTGTCAACGACATGGAGGCGATGTGGACTTGGTGCAATGTTGGCGCACTCGATGGAGACCAATGCACGATGAGAATATCATATCACATCACTTATCTACATATGATGTTGATTATTGCTAGTATTAGACTTATGGTGGTAGCATCATAAGATGATCCCTCAACATAACTCCAATATGTGTATTCTCCCTTAAGTGTGCACCAGCAAGAAAGTCCATCATTATGAAGAAGGCTGTGATGATCAGGTGCTAGACATATCAACGTTCACATACAGTGGGTGTAATGAAGGAAATATGCCCTAGGAGGCAATAATAAAGTTGTTATTATGTATTCCTTGTATATGATAGATGTTTATTTTGCATGCTATAATTGTATTGATAGGAAACGTCAATACATGTGGGTTTAATAAACAAAAAGGGTTCCTAGTTATGCCTTTGAGGGTAAGTTCTCCACGGATGTATATCCACCCGTTGCTATGTATCTAGTAGATAGAACTTGGCGTATAGTTCTCTTCGTAGGAAATTTTTTGTTTTCTATGATGCGAACCCAACAGTGGTATCAGAGCCTGATCTATGCGTAGGTGCTTTGCACGGGTAGTACACATATGTTTATATGTGGGCGATGATGATCATGTTATTGCATCTTCTATGTATTTTGGATATTGGTGGCATAGTGGGATGAAGCGGCCCGGGCCAACCTTACATGTCATCGCACATGAGACCGGTTCCACGACTGACATGCAACTAGTTTTGCATAAGTGGCTAGCGGATGTCTGTCTCTCCTACTATAGTCAATATCTGATTTGCAACGAGTTGCTAATAACTTGGTTATCCTCGTTGTGTTTCATGTTCGTAGGTAAGACCGGTTCTATCTCCGAAAGCCCTAAGCCACGTAAAACTTGCAATTGATAAATGTGGCATCCCGCTAAAACCACTACTAGAAAATCGCTGTGTTTTTGGTGCATTGCATCATCATGACCGCATGCTCATGTCATCATGCCACATTGCATTTGAGCATCGTCATCATCATGCATGGTTTTGCCTAAAACTATTTTCGAAAAGCCTAGTTTTGGTTTTCTAAATATCCCCGTCTTCTTTTCAAATTTTAAAACCGGGCTTTTCCGGATTATTTTGTTTTGTCTAAAAACAGTTCCTCAAAGGCTTGTTTATAATAAATAAAAGTTTATTTTATTTTTAGGGGGCAGCCGAACCAGGCCCGATCCGGCCCAGCCGGCCACCCCCAAAAACACCCAATCAGACCTAATCCCTAATTTCCTGGCCGCCTCCAGCGCCTCGCCTCCGCAGGCCGTCTCGGCCCTGCCACCACACGCAGAGCCACCGCCAGCACATCGCCCTTTGCCTCTCTGGCCTTCGCTCGCTCGCGTCGCCAACTGTTTCCCTTTTTCCATCTACAGAGCACCACCCCCGTATGTGGCGTCTCCTGTGTTCTCGTGACCCCAGTTTGCCTGGGTCCTTCCTGTTTGCCTCTAGAGCCCTGCTCGTGCACCTGTCGCCGCTACTTCTGCTCGTCTGGTGTCTTGGGTACTCATGCATCCGATGCGGAGCTGCAACGGTGGACGATTGTGCGAAGATGGTGCCAAGTCCGTCAACGACGACCGATTTGGTAATTCCGAGGCCTTGGACATGGAGCTTTGAGACCCCCGGACCCGGAGCATCCCTGGACACCAAGATCTATCGGCGACCTGACCAAGATCCGAAGACCGAACCCTGGCGCGCCAAGTTCTTCGACCCTAGGGACCGAAACAAGATCTCCACGGATGTGACAAGACCTCCGTCCCGGATGCCATGCCGAGAACCCGGATGCCAAGAACCCGGATGCCAAGATCGCCGACACGGAACGCCGTGTTCTTCTTCCCAAACGCCAAGATCGACCCGATACCTGGACCCGATAAGATCTTTGCGACGGCAATATTGACACCGACCAGGGCGAACCTGAGGATCCTCCGACGCCAAACCAAGTCCTGCGACGATCTCCGAAGACTGATCCCATCGAACCGAACCCCTAGATCCCGGAGCCTTGAGACCCAGACACGAACTCCCGAAACCAAGATCTTCCGAATGCAGATGTGTGACCCTAAGCCTCTATTTTTATAATATGACATATACCTGTCGCATCATTAAATCATCATGCTTGCATACATGTCATCTAGTGGGTTGGGTTAAATATTCGATTCACCTAAATTAAATATGGAGTCTATATGCGCGATATCTTTGTCTTATTCCGGACTCCATTTAAATTGGTTTAGTGAACCGATGCCATGTTTTGTCTTGTTAATACAACATTTAAATTGCGGGGTTTTAAATAACTTGAACCGTCTAATTAAATGTCGGGACCAGTTACGCTTATCTTGCCTAATTGCACCGCACTTTTGCCATGCCATGCATCATACCATGAACATGCCGATTCTTCTGCCGTAGCATTAAATATTGCATCCGGTGTTTCTTCTAGTGTTTGCCTCTTCGCGGACTAGGCCGATGAGTGGATGCGAGTATAGACAAGTTCTCCGGATGAATCTCCGGCAGTGTTTCCCAGGCGAGCATCTCTCCCCCTTCTACCTATTTTGCATTTATAGTCTTTATTTCCTCCTGTTGATCTATTGCTATCCGTGTCGTGATGCTTTAGTTTCCGTGCACCAGTTATATTCCTTGCAGCCCTATATTGCCTTAGACACATCCTATTGCATGTTGTTTGATAAATAGTCGGCCTTGTGAGTCGTAGCTGCTTGCTCATATGCTGCTTCGTGTCGTTGTCGTTCCACCGTTATTGGAAGGTTGGCACATGCTTAATGGTGGAGATGCTTAATGGTGGAGATGATCATGATTTTAAATACAACTATTAAATTGCTGGGATAACTAATGAAAGAGGCACCGGTGGGCAATATATGCTATTTGGTTTTTCATGTCCACTTGTGTCCCGTAGGCCCCGAGTACTTGATACCTGTTCCTTGACTATTCACACTATCCACATCCGGGAGAGTATATGAATCCCCCTTAGCCAAAGCTTGATTCATTTCTTATTTCTTGGGGCCACAAACAAGTTTGGGGTTTTATTTACTATCCTGTACTTATGCCATGCTTTACTGCTTTATTTACGATTGTGCGTGGAGCACCTGTACTGTTTAGGATTGCAGAGTGTTTTCGCGGTATCGACAAGCCCAGTCACACTTTCGGGTTGCCAGTTGTTTATAGCCATTGGCGCAAACCTTGGCTCCGTCTCGGAGCCGGCCAACTTCGTTGCGGGTAGCTTAATGGGGTGGCCCCCTGAAATATTTTATGAATCCTGTGATTGCTTTTTCGTGAAAGCCTCGTTGGGTTTTGATTTGGTTTTTCCGAGGTTGATCGTGTGTGCTATTTGTACACCCCTATAGGGTAAATCTTTCTGAAAGCCGTGTCCGCGGTTATGGACGACTTGGAGCACAGTATCTCGATCATAGAGAAGAAAAACTAAAGTAGTGCTATAAATTTGACTTAATATGTGACTAGTAATCAGCTTCACTACAATGGAATGGATAATAAAAGTGCCAACAACTGGTGGAACTGGGTTGTATCGTGTCATGTTATACCTGCCTAGTAAGTATCGCAACTCCAATGGAATGAAATAGAAGTGCCAACAACTGCTGGGTTTAGGATATCACATGCTAATTGTATCTGACTAGCAAGTACTGCAACCACAAATGAATGGTTAATTAAAACTGTCCACTACTTATGCTATCAGGATGACTCATGCTATCTATATGTGACTAGTAAGTGCTTCAACTATAATGGAAGGAATAAAACTGCCAATTGTGTGAGTGTCTTGGTGGTGTCACGGCAGATGCCATGGATAGGCTAAAGGTGGGGACTAATATGCGCTAGGGGAATCCAGGGAGGGATAGTAGAGTGATTCTCTCAGAAGCTTTGTATTGATGTTCAATCTCCAAGATTACAAGTGCTCCTCGAGCTGTATTGACAAGAGGAGGAAGAAGAAACTCTCTTACTCTTGCCTCTAACCAGCCCAAGAACCCTAGATCCACTAGTATTCTCCTTGCTATGTATCTGAAAAGACCCAACCCCCTTACCAGAACCCCAACCCCCCCTTATATAGAGGTGGTTCGGTCCTGGTCTAGGGCATACGTGGAGGCATATTCCTAAGAATATGCCCCCTCCCAAAGTAGTAACCCGACAGGGGCGCTTTTCCCCCGCGTCACACTTGCTTTAGCGACGTAGCATCTGCGGCGCCCGCGTCAGCCGACATGAGCGTCGTCACCCTTGTCGGCCATGATCCGGTGGTCCTGCCCTTGCTTTATTCGCTCATTCAGTACGCACCGGACCTTCTTTTTTAACCAGAGAGATTCCTTCCTTCTCCTAGAAGCCAAGCGACGATCCGGATCACATTTGATCCGGCCATACCTGTTCCTGCATATAAGTTAGACAAGTGCTTCTGACTTACTCCTTAAGACGGATGAGACAACGTTAGGCGACCTCATCTGGTCCGGGTTACTCCGTGATCCGGCCTGCCTTGAGGTGACTCGGCCAGCATCCGCTTTGAACTTGCCGAACCTCGGCTAACTCGGCCCTTATACCCTGGAGTGACCCTACCCGGGGGTATCCCCCCAACATTAGTCCCCGAAGCTGGTGTGGTCTTAGCGGCCTTGGTCGCTAAGGCCACATCAGGTTCACTCATATTCGAGCCTTGGACGTTTAGTTCCGGGTTAACTTCTTGTCTCGGATTATATGGATTTACGTTCCCTTCGCACGCTCCAAGTTTTCACTTGCCGGCCGGGTCACCACTTTGGCTCGGATCCTATGGTTTTACTTTCCCTCTGCACATTTCAAGTTTTCACTTGCCGACCGGGTTACCATCGTGGCTCGGATCCGGGCCTTGCTTCCTTCTTTCGTACGCCAACCCACGTAAAGGTTAATCATTACGTTGCCTTATTTTAAGAGCCTGCACAGTAACCGTCGCAGTAAATGTCAGTGATTACTGTGCGGGGGTTCCGTCACGTCTGTCTCCTCGTCTACCGCAACTGCAGGTCATGTCATGGGATCATATTTACTTTGCGGCCCCTGGTGTGGCTTCTCTCTGATTGGTCGATGCTGGTGATACACGGCCACCCCGTGTGGCCCTCCAGCGCAGCACGATCCCACTCGTTGATTACTGGGGGCGGTTAAATAGGGGAGGGGCACGCTCCTTAGCACTTTTCCATCTCCGCGCCCCCTCGCCCGTTCCTCTTCTTCTTCCTCGCGACCGCGCCGCCGCCGCACCTTCTCCGTGCCTCCGCACCACAGTCACCACTGCACCATTGTTTAGCCACGGGTCCTCGTCAATCTAGACCACAGAGCCTCGCCGTCGCCAGCTCCAGCGAGGACAGTGGGTTCGAGATGACGGAGGAGGAGCTCATCGTCGTTGAGCAGGAGATGGAGGAGGACGCCGGCGCGGCGGACCGCGGCGCGTGGGCCGGCTCGTGGGTCTGCGAGGACGACATCGACTGGCTCTACCGGACCCGGCGCATTCCCGCCGGCGTCGCCGCTCGTCTCCCCTCCTCGGAATTGGCCCCATCACCCAATCCGGGTGAGTTCATTGTGTTCCTATCCCATTTCCAACAGGGATTTGGCCTTCCGGTGAGTGATTTCTTCCGGGACTGGGTCCGGACCTATCATCTGCAACCACACCATCTCCCGACGAACGCCATCACCTCTCTGTCCGCTTTCGTTTCTTCGATCGAGGGCTACACTGGACTATGGCGCACGAAGGAGCTGTGGATCCGGTTCTTCGGCCTCCGTCGCAACGTCGTCCCCAACATCCACGTCGAGTCGGAGGACAAGCAGCTCACTCAGTTCGGAGCTGCCTCAATCTCGCCCTAGAGATTTTCAATCTTTCCCCGTGTCACCGGGCTTGACTCCTGCAAAGGATGGGCCCGGACCTTCTTCTACGTCCGGAACAAGGGCACCGAAGATTTGATCCGGTTGCTGCCCTACGCTCTGGGTCCCCTGGACATGAATTTCTAGGAGGAGGTCGACAAGAAACCTACAACTCTGGCCAACCAAGTAAACAAAAGGTTTGTGGAGCTGAAGAAGCTCGGATTGCACAACAAGGATGCCATGATCACTTTCGTGCACAACCGAATCTCTCCCCTCCAGCAGCGCACTCACAAGTTGTGCCATATGAGCTTCAGTCGCGACCCCAACCGAACCTCCTCGTTCGAGTTGAGCAACACGGAGATCTTCCGCCGGGTCAAGGCTCTTTTCACCACCCATAAGGATTTTTCTGCCGAATGAACATGGGGAATCGAGCATTACTGCCGTGACAGGCTCCCTCCCGCGGTAAGTTTCGCGGGGTGAATTTATTCCGGATCAATTTCATGTCGGTTCATATCATATTTTTGACTCTACTCTTTGTGCTTTTTTCTCAGCTGTTTCTCCAGCAAACCCTCGAGGATGGCACTGATCCGACCCTTAAGTGGGCCCCGGACCGAGAAATCCCGGATGAGGAGGAGCCGGACCAGGAGATGTTTCTCCCCACAACCGACGCCACCAAACGACCCAGCGGTAAATTCTCTTCTCTTAGAGATTGGCCCGACGATGAGGATGACTCGGATATCGATGTGATTGAACCCGTTGAGGTTGTCCCTCTTTCTTTTGCCTTCCCGGCATCAGCTAACCCCGGTGGGCACATCCACGAGGATTCTCCACTTGCCACGGGCGAGCCTGTTCCGGTGGCGTCAAAGAAGAAGCGCGGATCCGCGTCAAGTTCTTCTTCCGAGCCTTCTCAGCCTTCCAAAAGGCAAAAGAAGGCCGGAGACAAGACTGCCTCCAAACGAGCGGGCAAAGCCCCGACACGGAGGGCTCGGAAACCTAAGGAGGCCGAGACCTCGGATGCGTAAGTCATTTTTCACTACGCAACACACTTCTCCCTGCATCGGGGTAATTTCACTCCTGACATTATTTTCTCTTGCAGGGCTCCTGTGGAGGTCCCTCAGAGCGGATCGAGCATCTCCTCTCCTCTTCGGTCCAGTCCTTCCCCTCCTCGTGACGATGAGTCACGCCCGCTGAGCCCTATTCCGGAGGGCTCTGCGGCCGCTCCGGGTTCCGCAGTACCTCCTTCAGAGGAACGCGACCTCGGATCGGGAGGGGTCGGATCGGCCGAGGCAACGGTGTCCGGCACTTCGGCATTGCTGCAACCAGCAACTACCAAGTCTACCGCAACTCCAGCACCACCGACACCAAAGACCAGCGCTGTCCGGCTCCGAAGAAACCAACGGCCCAGCGCCCAGCCACCAAAGCTCCCGTGCCAAGTTCATCTGCCTCGTCCGAGTCATCTCAAGCTCGGTGAGGACCCACTCCAGCGGCTTCCAAGGGCAAATCCACTATGGTCACATCCTCCCAGCAAGCCAAAGGCAGGTCTACCTCCGTCGAGGCTAGGCAGCGAACTTTGTCGTCAATGCTTCCAAAGAAGTCACTAGCAGCGACGGATCCTCCTGCCGAGCCAGCCGAATCACAGCAGATGGTTCTTCACACTAGCCCAGCTCTTGCCCTGGTCGAAAGGAAAGAAGCTCATGCAAAGGGCTTGGTGGCGCCCCACATGCCCACTGGCGAACGGTACCCTCCGAGCCTCATCGAGTTCATCATGAACTGGAACAAGGCGGAGTTCGTCTACAATGACAATCTCCCGGAAAAGTTCGGCCTAGCTGAATTTTCCGCTCAGATGAATACCGCCGCCAAGGCGATTAACCTCGCTGGGCGTATGATGGAGGTACGTCGTTTCTTCTTTACATGCTGTAGATAATAATCATTAGTCCCCGAGCCTCCGGCGGGGTAACTTGTTACTCGGCCGGATGCTCCTTAGAAAATCAACGTAGCTGCATGTAAACTTCAAATATGCACACACCTAGAGCCGGGTTAAGTTCCGCTTGGCTCGGATCTCGTACACTTCAAATATGCACACACCTAGAGCCGGGTTAGGTTCCGCTTGGCCCGGATCTTGTACACTTCGAATATGCACACACCTAGAGCCGGGTTAAGTTCCGCTTGGCCCGGATCTTGTACACTTCGAATATGCACACACCTAGAGCCGGGTTAAGTTCCGCTTGGCCCGGATCTTGTACACTTTGAATATGCACACACCTAGAGCCGGGTTAAGTTCCGCTTGGCCCGAATCTTGTACACTTCGAATATGCACACACCTAGAGACGGGTTAAGTTCCGCTTGGCCCCGATCTTGTACACTTCGAATATGCACACACCTAGAGCCGGGCTAAGTTCCGCTTGGCCCGTATCTTGTACACTTCGAATATGCACCGAACTAATATTACCCGCCTGTACCTTTGTCAGGTAACTACCAATCGTCGGAGTGCCGAGTTCCAGCGCCTGCTTGATACCCACAAGATCTTGCGCGCAAAACATGTTGCACTTGGCATGAAGCATGAAAAGAGGGGTAATTTCCTCTCTTAACACTTCACTATTTCGTTTGTTTCTGCCGGACTAACCTCCTTATTCGGTTTTTTGCAGCTGGGGTGGAGGCTGAAAACAAGATTATGCGGAAGAACTTGGAGGAAATCCGAGGTATGTCCCCTTTAGGCCAACGTTGTTGTGTTTTCCATTCTTACTTCTCCTTGGCTCGGCAAACATTCACTCCTTGGCTTTGCCGGGTCAACACACTATTTCAGCATCGCTTGAGGATAGTGTGCCCGTCCCTGATATGATGCTGCGTTTTCTCGAACAAGCAGGACAGCATCAAGCCGAGCTGAAGAAGAAGAACGATGAGCTCGCCCTCCTCCGGACCAAGGACGACGAAATAGCCAAACTCAAAGCCGAGATGGAGAAGATGAAGGCCCAACATAAAACCGAGCTCCAGAAAGTTGGCCAGAACTTCACCGAAGAGCGCGAGCGCTTTACCCTCCAGATCTCCAAGGATCAGGACCTGCTCAAGGAATCCGAGGTCCGGCTTGGGTTGGCGCTTGCCGAGCTTGAACAACTTCGCCAGAGACACGACAGTTGTATCAAGGAGTTGACCCGGATCCATCGCCATATCTCACGTAAGTTTCTTCCCCTTGTCCGACCTAGTTTTCCGGGTTAGCTCATATGCCTTTGCTTCAGCATCTTTCCTTTCCTTATTTTTAGATAACTTTCCGGAGGGTACTGCCATCACCAGTGCTGCCGTTGCCAAATTCCGCCAAGAGAGGGGTACTCCCATCGCTCCTAATGGTGAGAGCATCCCTTTAGACATGGAGGACCTATTGGTCAGCGTGTCAGCTCGGGTGGAAACTATTAAGAACTATGGGAAAGATCTCCTCGACGTTGCGGTCCGGATCTTCAACACATTCTAGCCAAGCGAGGACGCTCCAGAAAGGATCACGCTCCTTGCCGACAAACTGATGGAGATTGAGACTCAACTTGACCTCTGGAGGGAATCCGCCGGGCGTGCCGCAGTAGATACCCTTCTCCATCATATCCTTTCATGGTACGAGAAAATCGACCTGAGCCTCCTCACCCATCGGCGCACCGGATCCAAATGGACCGATGATCCGGAGTGGGTAGCTCGACGCCAGGCTTGCGCCTACAGCCTCGTCGAATATTCTCCAGTCCATGACTGGGTTGAGGGGCCGAGCTTTCTGGAATTCGGCGAGGAGGAGCAGATGGAGAACGTGGAGGATGGGTTGGGCAATGATGGAGAAGATGTTGCTTCAGATATTGAAGATAGTGATGATGACGCCGAACTTCCTCCTCCTGCCGCTCGGATTGCACAACAAGGATGCCATGATCACTTTCGTGCGCAACCGAATCTCTCCCCTCCAGCAGCGCACTCACAAGTTGTGCCATATGAGCTTCAGTCGCGACCCCAACCGAACCTCCTCGTTCGAGTTGAGCAACACGGAGATCTTCCGCCGGGTCAAGGCTCTTTTCACCACCCATAAGGATTTTTCTGCCGAATGGACATGGGGAATCGAGCATTACTGCCGTGACAGGCTCCCTCCCGCGGTAAGCTTCGCGGGGTGAATTTATTCCGGATCAATTTCATGTCGGTTCATATCATATTTTTGACTCTACTCTTTGTGCTTTTTTCTCAGCTGTTTCTCCAGCAAACCCTCGAGGATGGCACTGATCCGACCCTTAAGTGGGACCCGGACCGAGAAATCCCGGATGAGGAGGAGCCGGACCAGGAGATGTTTCTCCCCACAACCGACGCCACCAAACGACCCAGCGGTAAATTCTCTTCTCTTAGAGATTGGCCCGACGATGAGGATGACTCGGATATCGATGTGATTGAACCCGTTGAGGTTGTCCCTCTTTCTTTTGCCTTCCCGGCATCAGCTAACCCCGGTGGGCACATCCACGAGGATTATCCACTTGCCACGGGCGAGCCTGTTCCGGTGGCGTCAAAGAAGAAGCGCGGATCCGCGTCAAGTTCTTCTTCCGAGCCTTCTCAGCCTTCCAAAAGGCAAAAGAAGGCCGGAGACAAGACTGCCTCCAAACGAGCGGGCAAAGCCCCGACACGGAGGGCTCGGAAACCTAAGGAGGCCGAGACCTCGGATGCGTAAGTCATTTTTCACTACGCAACACACTTCTCTCTGCATCGTGGTAATTTCACTCCTGACATTATTTTCTCTTGCAGGGCTCCTGTGGAGGTTCCTCAGAGCGGATCGAGCATCGCCTCTCCTCTCAGGTCCAGTCCTTCCCCTCCTCGTGACGATGAGTCACGCCTGCTGAGCCCTATTCCGGAGGGCTCTGTGGCCGCTCCGGGTTCCGCAGTACCTCCTTCAGAGGAACGCGACCTCGGATCGGGAGGGGTCGGATCGGCCGAGGCAACGGTGTCCGGCACTTCGGCATTGCTGCAACCAGCAACTACCAAGTCTACCGCAACTCCAGCACCAGCAGCAGCTCCAGCACCAGCCACCGAACCAGCGCCTGTCCCGGCTCCGAAGAAACCAACAGCAGCCCCAGCGCCAGCCACCAAAGCTCCCGTGCCAAGTTCATCTGCCTCGTCCGAGTCATCTCAAGCTCGGTGAGGACCCACTCCAGCGGCTTCCAAGGGCAAATCCACTATGGTCACATCCTCCCAGCAAGCCAAAGGCAGGTCTACCTCCGTCGAGGCTAGGCAGCGAACTTTGTCGTCAATGCTTCCAAAGAAGTCACTAGCAGCGACGGATCCTCCTGCCGAGCCAGCCGAATCACAGCAGATGGTTCTTCACACTAGCCCAGCTCTTGCCCTGGTCGAAAGGAAAGAAGCTCATGCAAAGGGCTTGGTGGCGCCCCACATGCCCACTGGCGAACGGTACCCTCCGAGCCTCATCGAGTTCATCATGAACTGGAACAAGGCGGAGTTCGTCTACAATGACAATCTCCCGAAAAAGTTCGGCCTAGCTGAATTTTCCGCTCAGATGAATACCGCCGCCAAGGCGATTAAACTCGCTGGGCGTATGATGGAGGTACGTCGTTTCTTCTTTACATGCTGTAGATAATAATCATTAGTCCCCGAGCCTCCGGCGGGGTAACTTGTTACTCGGCCGGATGCTCCTTAGAAAATCAACGTAGCTGCATGTAAACTTCAAATATGCACACACCTAGAGCCGGGTTAAGTTCCGCTTGGCTCGGATCTCGTACACTTCAAATATGCACACACACCTAGAGCCGGGTTAGGTTCCGCTTGGCCCGGATCTTGTACACTTCGAATATGCACACACCTAGAGCTGGGTTAAGTTCCGCTTGGCCCGGATCTTGTACACTTCGAATATGCACACACCTAGAGCCGGGTTAAGTTCCGCTTGGCCCGGATCTTGTACACTTCGAATATGCACACACCTAGAGCCGGGTTAAGTTCCGCTTGGCCCGAATCTTGTACACTTCGAATATGCACACACCTAGAGACGGGTTAAGTTCCGCTTGGCCCCGATCTTGTACACTTCGAATATGCACACACCTAGAGCCGGGCTAAGTTCCGCTTGGCCCGTATCTTGTACACTTCGAATATGCACCGAACTAATATTACCCGCCTGTACCTTTGTCAGGTAACTACCAATCGTCGGAGTGCCGAGTTCCAGCGCCTGCTTGATACCCACAAGATCTTGCGCGCAAAACATGTTGCACTTGGCACGGAGCATGAAAAGAGGGGTAATTTCCTCTCTTAACACTTCACTATTTCGTTTGTTTCTGCCGGACTAACCTCCTTATTCGGTTTTTTGCAGCTGGGGTGGAGGCTGAAAACAAGATTATGCGGAAGAACTTGGAGGAAATCCGAGGTATGTCCCCTTTCGGCCAACGTTGTTGTGTTTTCCATTCTTACTTCTCCTTGGCTCGGCAAACATTCACTCCTCGGCTTTGCCGGGTCAACACACTATTTCAGCATCGCTTGAGGATAGTGTGCCCGTCCCTGATATGATGCTGCATTTTCTTGAACAAGCAGGACAGCATCAAGCCGAGCTGAAGAAGAAGAACGATGAGCTCGCCCTCCTCCGGACCAAGGATGACGAAATAGCCAAACTCAAAGCCGAGATGGAGAAGATGAAGGCCCAACACAAAACCGAGCTCCAGAAAGTTGGCCAGAACTTCACCGAAGAGCGCGAGCGCTTTACCCTCCAGATCTCCAAGGATCAGGACCTGCTCAAGGAATCCGAGGTCCGGCTTGGGTTGGCGCTTGCCGAGCTTGAACAACTTCGCCAGAGACACGACAGTTGTATCAAGGAGTTGACCCGGATCCATCGCCATATCTCACGTAAGTTTCTTCCCCTTGTCCGACCTAGTTTTCCGGGTTAGTTCATATGCCTTTGCTTCAGCATCTTTCCTTTCCTTATTTTTAGATAACTTTCCGAAGGGTACTGCCATCACCAGTGCTGCCGTTGCCAAATTCCGCCAAGAGAGGGGTACTCCCATCGCTCCTAATGGTGAGAGCATCCCTTTAGACATGGAGGACCTATTGGTCAGCGTGTCAGCTCGGGTGGAAACTATTAAGAACTATGGGAAAGATCTCCTCGACGTTGCGGTCCAGATCTTCAACACATTCTAGCCAAGCGAGGACGCTCCAGAAAGGATCACGCTCCTTGCCGACAAACTGATGGAGATTGAGACTCAACTTGACCTCTGGAGGGAATCCGCCGGGCGTGCCGCAGTAGATACCCTTCTCCATCATATCCTTTCATGGTACGAGAAAATCGACCTGAGCCTCCTCACCCGTCGGCGCACCGGATCCAAATGGACCGATGATCCGGAGTGGGTAGCTCGGCGCCAGGCTTGCGCCTACAGCCTCGTCGAATATTCTCCAGTCCATGACTGGGTTGAGGGGCCGAGCTTTCTGGAATTCGGCGAGGAGGAGAAGATGGAGAACGTGGAGGATGGGTTGGGCAATGATGGAGAAGATGTTGCTTCAGATATTGAAGACAGTGATGATGACGCCGAACTTCCTCCTCCTGCCGCTCCTTAGTTGAAAAAACTTCAGAATTTATCAGATCCTCGGTATGCCGGGTGCAATTGTATGCTAAATACATGATATTTTGCTACTATGCTTGTATGCCGGATTAACTTGGACGTAGTCCCCGAGTTTCATTTTCTTGTTCGTCCAACTCTCCGGCTCGATCCGTGTCTACCTTGATTCGGTTTTACGACTTACGAATCCGAGCCTCAAGAATCGTTTTAACAATACTAAGAAACTTTGAGGATTGGCTCAAAATAATTCAACATAATAGCTTGAATGTAAATATGGGGTTAGTCCGAAAAAACAAACGTTAGCTGGAATAAGATCGTTTCCTTAGTAGTTTTTCATGTGCTACGCAATTCCAAACTTGTTCCCTTGCTCGCCATGAAGCCAATTCTTGTTGGACAGCAGCAAGTCGAAGGGTTGGATTTTTGGTGCTCACACATCAATAATCCGGGTTAAGCGAAACGAGTCATTCCAGCTAACGCATAAAAAGTAACAACAATCATTTATTAAGGCAATCCCCGAGTTACTGCTCGAGGCTCCGCTATTTCATTGATAAGCTCATTGCCGACATACATACCGACATATGAGGATGACTCGGATACATACACTTCTTAGCTAAGTGTAGAAGGGACGAAGTAGTGCTACATTCCACGGTCGCTTGGATTCCTCTCCGGACCTGTCCGCTTGTTCTTTTCCTGTGGTTTTGCATCTATGAGATAATAAGAATCATTGTGCAATGCTTTGCTCATAATAAATGGTCCTTCCCATGGGGGGATAATTTATGAATGCCAGTGGTACGCTGTACCAACCGGAGCACCAGATCGCCTTCCCTGAAGACTCGGGGGCACACTTTCCGGCTATGATAGCGTCAGAGATTTTGCTGATATATGGCGGATCTAGACAGTGCCAGTTCTCTCGCTTCTTCTAGCAGATCAACATCATTTTGCCGGGCTTCTTGCACTTCGGCTTCTGTGTATTGGGTGACCCTAGGCGAATCATGCTCTATGTCGGCCGGTAATACAGCTTCTGCCCATATACCAGAAAGAACGGCGTGTAGCCTGTTGATCGATTCAGAGTTGTTCTTAAACTCTACAATACCGCTGGTAGTTCTTCTATCCAGCACCCCGCTGATCTTTGCAGCGGCTCAATGAGTCGGGGTCTTATCCCGGATAGCACTAATCCGTTAGATCTTTCCACTTGTCCGTTCGAGGCGGGGTGGGCTACCGAGGCTATGTCGAGTCGGATTTTCTTATCTCGGCAGAATCGTGCTAATGCTCCTTCAGCAAAATTGGTGCCGTTATCAGTTATGATACTATGAGGATAACCGTATCTCAAGATGATGTCTTTGAGAAATGTCACGGCCGTAGCCCCATCACATTTTCTTATAGGCTTCACTTCGATCCATTTTGTAAACTTGTCAACCATGACCAGAATGTGTGTCATGTTTCCTCTTGCTGGTTTAAACGGGTCAACCATATCCAAGCACGACACCGCAAATGGCCATGCAATTGGTATGGTTTTGAGTTCCGACATAGGCATATGTGTCTTGGTGGCATACCTTTGACAACTATTGCATTTTCTCACCATATCTTCTGCTTGCTCCAAGGCTCTTGGCCAATAGAATCCATGCCAGAACGCCTTTGCCACTAAGGCCCGGGATGAGGCGTGATGCCCGCATTCTCCTTGGTGTATATCTCGGATGATGTCAAGTCCTTCTTCCGGATCAACACACCGCTGAAGGACATTGGTTACACTCCGTTTGTACAGCTCAGAATTGATGATTGTGTAAGCTTTGGCTCTCCTCTGAGTTTGCCTGGCTAGCACTTCCTCAGTGGGTAACGTTCCATCTTTCAAGAACTGGTATATAGGCAGTGCCCAAGCTGGTACTGCTCGCGCAGGAAACATCTCCTCGTCAATTTCCATCCGATCCACCGGCATAACTTCAGCCGGATCACGCTGAACCGTCCCCGGGTCTAGCGAGGTAGTCCCCGGGTTTGCCGAGGTAGTCTTCGGGTTCGGCGTACTACCTCCCATGTCAACGTCCATGGGCTCAACTCCGGATTCCGTGTTTTCCGGGACATAGATTGAATCGGTTCCTAGGGACGGCCTGATAGATGGTTTTCTGAGGTGCTCCAATGCTACGCCCGGTGGAATTGCCTGTCGGGTCGATCCGAGCTTTGACAACATGTCAGCAGCTTCATTTTCCACGCGAGGTACATGGTGAAATTCGCATCCCTCAAAGTAACCCGAGATTTTCTGCACATGAAACCTGTATAGCGCCATGTTTGGATCCAGGGCGTCCCATACTCCGGACACTTGCTGTATTACAAGATCCGAGTCGCCAAAACATATTATCCGACGTATGCCAGTTTCCTTCGCCACTTTGAGACCATGCACAAGAGCCTCATACTCAGCGACATTGTTCAATGCCGCAAAATGGATCTGCAATACGTACTTGAGCTGATCCTTCTTTGGCGAGGTAAGCACAACCCCAGCACCTAACCCGGTTTTGGTTTTCGATCCGTCAAAGTGCATCCTCCAGTAGTTCGGATCTGGTGGCGGCGGTTCGTATTGTACCTCGGCCCAATCCACGAAAAAGTCCGCCACAACCTGTGACTTGATCGCTTCTCTCCTATCATACTGGGGTGCGTAAGGTGCTAGCTCAATTGCCCATTTCACAATTCTGCCATTCGCATCTTTGTTACCCATTATCTCAGATATGGGGGCTTCACATATCACTTTGATGGGGTGCTCCTCAGAGTAGTGCTTTAACTTCTTTGCCACCATATAAACTCCGTATGCCACCTTTTGAAAATGCGGGTAGTTCTGTTTTGAGGCAGACAATACCTCGCTCAAGTAATACACTGGCCTCTGCACCGACTTACCTTCTTCATCTCGCTCCACTACAATCACTGCACTTACAACTCGGTTGGTTGCGGCTATGTAGAGCAACATTGGCTCCTTTGACAGTGGAGAAGCTAACACTGGTGCAGTGGCCAACATCTTCTTCAAGTGGGCAAAAGCTTCATCGGCCTGCGGCGTCCAAACGAATTTATCTGATTTTTTCATGAGTTGGTAGAGAGGCAGTGCCTTTTCCCCTAACCGACACACAAACCGACTCAACAATGCCAGGAATCCAGTGAACTTCTGGACGTCGTTGAGACACTTCGGCAGCTCCATTCGTTCGATGGCTTGGATCTTAGTTGGATTAACCTCGATACCTCGGCTGGAGACGAGAAAACCGAGTAATTTCCCAGCAGGGACACCGAAGGTACATTTCTCTGGGTTAAGCTTCATCCGGAATCTCCTCAAGTTCGCGAATGTTTGCCTTATGTCGTCAAGGAGCGTTGCGCTTTCCTTGGTCTTGATAACCACATCATCCACGTAGACCTATACATTTTGACCTATTTGATCGTGCAAACATTTTTGCATACATCTTTGGTACGTTGCTCCTGCATTTCATAGACCAAACGGCATAGTGCGATAGCAATAAGCCCCGTACGGGGTAATAAATGCAGTTTTTATTTGATCATCTGGGTTCAGAGGTATCTGGTGGAAACCGGAATAGGCGTCAATGAATGACAACAGTTCACATCCCGTGGTAGAGTCGATGACCTGATCTATCCTCGACAGTGGGAATGGATCTTTTGGACACGCCTTGTTCAGGTTCATGTAATCGATACACATACGCCAAACCACTGCCACGTTTGGATCATCCTTCTTCTTTTCTACCAGCACCGGATTAGAGAGCCAATCCGGATACAACACTTCCATGATAAATCCTGCTGCTAGCAACCGAGCTATCTCGTCACCAATGACCTTTCTCCTATCCTCGGCGAAGCGTCGGAGAGGCTGGTTCACCAGCCTTGCTCCGGGTCTTACATTCAAAGAGTGCTCGGCCAACTCCCTCGGAACACCTTGCAAGTCCTGTGTGGACCAAGCAAAAATATCCCGATTCTCACGGAGGAAGTTGACGAGCTCGCTTTCCTATTTCTCAGTTAACCCGACCCCAATTGTTACGGTACGCTCCGGAAACATGTTATCCACCGGGATCTTCTTGGTGTCCTTCGTGGCTTGAAATGAAACGCTTCCATGCGGGTTACTTAACGCCGGCATATACTGCTGCGCGGACTGAGCTAATGTCGCCACCTCTTGGATTTTTCTTTTCTGTTGGGCAATTACGAGTGACTCGGCTAGGTTAGACCCGGCTGAGGCGCACTCAATAGAACGTCGGAAATCCCCAGCGATAGTAATTGCTCCATTTGGCCTGGGCAACTTCATCTTCAGATAACTAACGTGGCAACTTGCCATGAACTTGCTTAGTGCTGGTCTCCCGAGTAATGCATGATACACGCTCTCCAAGTTCACCACCTCAAACTCCAGATTTTCAGTTCGGCAGTTATCCCTCGTACCGAATAGCACGTCGACCTGGACTTTGCCTATGGGTTCACAGGATATGCCTGGTACGATACCATGGAAAGTTGTTCTTGTAGCCTGGAGCATGTTCTCCGAGATGCCCAATTTGCGCATCGTATCCGCGTACATGATGTTAATGCTACTACCATTGTTGATCAGTACCTTGGAGAACCTCACATTAATGTTTGGTCCAATGAATGTCGGATCTAACACTAGTGCATACGAGCCCGGACTTGGCATAAGCTTGGGGTGATCTTTGACGCTCCAGGTAATTTCCTGGTCCGACCAAGACATGTACCTCGTCACTGCGGGCATAACCGCGTTAACCTCCATATGTCGGCGCTGCAAGCTTTTCCTATCTGTTTCCTCTGTTGTGAACACACAATAGCTCTGGTGATGTTCCCTGTACTCATTTCTTCCCTCGTTTCCGGAGTACCTCTGATCCGGTGGTTGCTGGTTTTCCACCTGATGCACTGCATCCCTTCTCTCGCTGTTGTCATACCTCGGCGGAGGGGGAGGCAACATCAGTTGCTGCGTGTTTGCTCTGGAAAGCAATTGCTTCCGGGGTAACTCCTGCCGAGGTTGATCATTCCGGGGTGCTTGAGCATTCCTCGAACCACCTTGTTCTATCTTGCGCATCCACTCACATTGCCTCGTCGTGTGACCCGCCGGGCTGTTCGGATTTGGCGTGTGAAATTTACACGGCTGGTCCAACATTGACTCATAGGTATACCTCGGACGATCTTTCTTTTCTTGCCATTGCTTCTTCTGCTCCGGAGTCCATCTTTTCTTGCCATCGTTTCGAGGAGTCCATTCTCCTCCCGTTTTCTAGCGTTGGTTGCTCCCTGCTCCGGGCTGATCTTGATTCATGGCTGCAACTTGTTGCGAACCATACCGATGGTCCGGTCTATCGTCTCTCCTTTTTCCCCGGTAATCGTTCCTCCAGGATGACCCGGCTCCGTCCCTCGGATAGTACTCCTCATTTGACTCGTTCGACGCGATCCTAGGTTGAGTCGGATCACCCAAAGCATAAGAATCCGTGATCCGAATCATCTCTGCCAATGTGACTGGCATTTCCCTTTGCAATTTCATCCATAACTCGCTGCCATATCTGCACCCTTGTGCGAACCATGCTATAGCCTGTGACTCTATGACTCCCTCACACGAGTTTCTCACGGTACACCACCGGGTCAAGAATTCACGGTCCGTTTCGTTAGACCTCTGCTTGCACATTGCCAGGGTCTGCGCTCTATTCGGTCTCTGATATGTACTTGAGAAGTTGCTGATAAACATTTCCTCAAAATCTATCTAGCAATTGATGCTTCCGGGTGGCAAATTGTTCAGCCACACCCTAGCCGGACCTTCCAGCATTTGGGGTACATATCGTACAACCCATCTCAAGTTGCCAGTTGCAATTTTCACGGCTGTTGCGTAGTTCATCAGCCAATCCTCCGGCTTTGTACTGCCGTCATACGTCTTCGTGCCGCTGGGTAATTGGAAATTGGGTACTGGCGGTTCCTTCATGATCCGGGGTCCAAAGCACGCTGGACCCGGAGGACCTTGACATTCGATCTGTTCCGACCTATACAGGCGATCCAGTTTTAGCCTGGCGTCATCTGGCATCAAATCTCTGCTTCCCAATCTCGACCCTATCACATGATAGTCCGGTCTTGCGTATCCCGCATTCATCATCTCTGAGTCTCCGTCATTGTATCAGTCTTGCTCTCGTTGTGCTCCTCTCTGTTGCATACCACGGCCAACACTTTGCTCTTGCCTTGGCGCATTCCGCTGCGGCGGTTGACCTGCTCCTGCCGAGTTTCGTTGTCCGACATTACTGTTGGCAGCATTCCCTTGACCTGCATTGCCTTGGTCATGGTTACCTCGGCCAGCTTCACCTCGGCTCACACTTCGTCGATCGTCGTTTTTTCGCATCTCTTTTTCTTTTCCCGCACACGTTGGGTCGTACGGAATGATCTGCTTGTTCCGTCTGGCCGAGGTTACTACCTCTTCTCTCCTTTGGCCACCATGAGGTGACGATGTGGCTCCCGCGGATTTCTCCGGGTTACCCATCGCCGAATGGACGATTTTGGAAGCTCCAACCCTCTCCGGGTTACCTCTTAGCAGCTCCTCGTTCTGCCTGTTCGCGATCCGAACCAGCTCGTTAACCCGGTCTTGCTGTCTTTGACGGGCTTCACCCGTCAGACCCTCTAGCTCGGACGCCGCGGCATCTGCTGCTCTGAGGTTCTTTGCCGGGGTACAATACTTCGGCAACCCCACGGACAGATAGTTTTCCGACCCTTCTGGTCCATTATCACCTTCTCTGTTCATCTCACTTATGAGATTTTTCCCTTTTACCCTCACTGCATCAACCTTGTTTGCTTTCGCGTACTCGCGCAGCGTCATGTTCAACAACTGCTGAGCCGCTGCTATTTTCTTTGCGCCCTCCAGTATCTTTCGCCGGGTCTCCTCTAGCTCGGCCTGTGCCTGAGCCGGATCTACCACTGCCGCCACCGGGTTAGCCAAGCTATAGCTTCCCTCAGCACGTTCTCAGGCCTCTCTAGTGGAGGACCCCTAGATTTCCTCGGTGCCTTGGGTGTTACCTCCGGGTCTAGCGTTGGATCCTTGCTCATGCCCGCGCCTGGCGCAGTCATCATCACCTCTGCATGGTCCGGGGAGCGAGCGATACGCGCCCCGCGAGCCACAGTGAGGGGTGGTTCTCCTGCATCGACGACGCGATGCGGATGAACGCAAGACACGTCCACAGCAACGTAGACCTTGTGCGCACCGAGCTTGACGAAGATGCCGTTGCGCGGAAGGGGGCGCGTGCCGAAGCAGCCAGCGTTGTCGCTGACGTAGTCCAGCGCTCCAAAATGTTGAACAAGCCCGGAGACGATGCGTTCGCCGGTGCCGATGGAGTTTCCCGTCCGGATCTTCACCCCTGCTAGCGCTGCTAGCCCCACGGTGGGCGCCAACTGTCATGGTGGTGTCACGGCAGATGCCATGGATAGGCTAAAGGTGGGGACTAATATGCGCTAGGGGAATCCAGGGAGGGATAGTAGAGTGATTCTCTACATAGAAGCTTTGTATTGATGTTCAATCTCCAAGATTACAAGTGCTCCTCGAGCTGTATTGACAAGAGGAGGAAGAAGAAACTCTCTTACTCTTGCCTCTAACCAGCCCAAGAACCCTAGATCCACTAGTATTCTCCTTGCTATGTATCTGAAAAGACCCAACCCCCTTACCAGAACCCCAACCCCCCTTATATAGAGGTGGTTCGGTCCTGGTCTAGGGCATACGTGGAGGCATATTCCTAAGAATATGCCCCCTCCCAAAGTAGTAACCCGACAGGGGCGCTTTTCCCCCGCGTCACACTTGCTTTAGCGACGTAGCCTGGGCGCCTGCCACCGGCGTGAGCATCGTCACCCTTGTCGGCCATGATCCGGTGGTCCTGCCCTTGCTTTATTCGCTCATTCAGTACGCACCGGACCTTCTTTTTTGACCAGAGAGATTCCTTCCTTCTCCTAGAAGCCAAGCGACGATCCGAATCACAGTTGATCCGGCCATACCTGTTCCTGCATATAAGTTAGACAAGTGCTTCCGACTTACTCCTTAAGCCGGATGAGACAATGTTAGGCGACCTCCCCTGGTCCGGGTTACTCCGTGATCCGGCCTGCCTTGAGGTGACTCGGCCAGCATCCGCTTTGACCTTGCCGAACCTCGGTTAACTCGGCCCTTATACCCCGGAGTGACCCTACCCGGGGGTATCCCCCCAACAGTGAGTTCCTCGGTTTGACTTCCTCATTTGGTCTTGAGGGGGAATACCAGGATGGGTATGATTGGTGTTAGTATTAGGTTGGTCCCGAATAGGTCTCTCTTATCCCTCTCTAATAGCCGACAGATGCATCGAGTCTCTATAGGTTGTTTAGTGCATGCTACGCTGCCGCTTCAGTCCACCATATCTATGTAGGCGAGAGCCGCCGAATTCTAGCCTCGCTGCATCGGCCTCGATCGACGCCTCTTTTACCTTTGCCCTTTGTTGGCACCCGTTTTGTTTTAGCAGGTTTGAGATCGACGTCGTTAGCAGGGTTACCCTTCCGGCTTAGCCTGGGCAGGGTTATGGATGTCATTGGTTATTCTTCAGGGCTCTTAGCCCCATTTGCATCTTGTCCGTACTCGGACGTTGTATCGTTTTTAATGTGATTTGGATCTTTGTATTGTATATCTGTATTCTTGACTCAGTGAGTCGTTGCTGTATATATATATCTGTTCTGTGGGTTCCATCGTGGACTATTGTGTAATGATATTACTTTGTTTTCCACCCGCACGAAAGTGCCTGGTGGGCGTCCTTGAATCATTTCTATGCGGGTTTGGCGGGAAGCGCTGAAACTTGCATAGGGCCGATTCGAGGGTGTTACAATAAATTAGAGGCGTCTAGTTTAGATCGTTGCTGGGCTAGTGTCTTGATATGGTATTGTTGTAAGTAGATGTATGATAGATACTCTTACAACATAATTAACGTGTAAGTTCCATAGACCTTGGCCTTACACACAAAGGAATGATAGAGATCATACCACGATGCAAATGATAGAGATCAAATGCATGGACCATATCATCTCACTTTACACATTAGATGTTTGCATCTTATATTGCTAGTTTGGCGCTTTTGGTAGCATTGTAAGATGATCCCTCATTTAGATATCAAGATAAAATGTGTTCTTCCTTAAGTATGCACCGTTCTATGGATCATGTTTCGATACCTCACGTGATGATCTGGTGTACTCGACTCTATGCTTTCATACAACGGGTGTAAGAAAGTTTTACACACGCGAATACTAAGGTTCTTACTTGGCGAGCCTAGCATGTACAGACATGGCGTCAGAACACGGACCAAAAGGTTAAGTATGAGTCATATAGTTGATATGATGCCCATATAGATGCTCGCCTTTGAAGCTACACCGACTCACGTGATGATCGGACTTGGTGTAGTGGATTTGGTTCATGTAATCACCAAAAAGGCACGAGGGATGTCGTTTTTGAGTGGGAGTTCATTAGTAATTTGGATTAGCTGAACTCAATCTATCCTAAACTTAGTCTAAATATACTTTACAAATTCTGTTGTAGATGGCACCACCTACTTTTAATTTCAATGTGTTCATGGGGAAAGAGAAACTTGCTGCGAATGGTAGCAACTTCACCAACTGGGCTATGAATTTGAGGATTCTCCTCACTGCTGCACAAAAGCAATATGTGCTAGAGGCGCCGCTAGGCCCCCCACCAGCTCTTGATGCCCCTGACGAGGAAAAGAATGTCTATATAACTCGTCAGGAGGACCACAACTTAGTGCATTGCGGCATATTGTATGGGCTAGAGCCAGAACTTCGAAAGCGTTTCGAAAATGGCAATGCTTTTGATACCATGGGAGAATTGAAAAGGATTTTCGATACCCATGCTGCCATAGAGAGTTATAATGCTTCTGAAAAGTTCTTTAGTTGCATGATGGAGGAGAACAACTCCGTTAGTGAGCACGTACTCAAAATGTCTGGGTACACCGATAAGCTTGTGTCCTTGGGAATAACGATTCCCATTGACTTAGGCATACGTCGTGTTCTCCAATCTCTGCCACCTAGCTACAAGAGCTCCATGATGAACTATAATATGCAGGGCATGAAGAAGTCTCTTCCTGAGCTTCTGTCAATGCTTAAGACTGTAGAAGTGGAGATTAGGAAAGAACATCAAGTGTTGATTATCAATAAGACCACTGGTTTCAAGAAGGACAAGAAAGGCAAGCAGAAGGGAAAGAAGGGCGATAAATCTGTTGCTGTACCTGAAAAGAAACCCCGAGCTAGCCCTAAGTCTAATACCGAGTGCTACTATTGCAAGGGGACTGGCCATTGATGTTATTGATGTGTACTTGACTAGTACTCGCAGTTGTTGGAGATATGCCTAAGAGGCAATAATAAACTGGTTATTATTATATCTTTATGTTTATGATAAATGTTTACATCCCATGCTATAATTGTATTAACCGGAAACATTAATACTTGTGTGTTTTGTAAACATAAAAGAGTCCCTAGTAAGTCTCTTGTTAAACTAGCTTGTTGATTAATGGATGATCATGGTTTCCTGATCATGGACATTGGATGTCGTTAATAACAAGATCATATCATTAGGAGAATAATGTGATGGACACACACATCCATAGTAAGCATATCATAAGATCAAGTCATTAAGTTCGTTTTGCTACAAGCTTTCAAATGCATAGTAACCTAATCCTTCGACCATGAGGTTATGTTAATCACCATCACCGGATGGGTACTTTGATGACATCAAACGCCGCTTCGTAACTGGGTGGTTATAAAGGTGACATTGGGTATTCTGAAAGTATGTGTTGAAGCGGATGGACCAAGATTGGGATTTGTCCATCCATATGACGGATAGATATGCTTTGGGCCCTCTCAGTGGAATGTCATCTAGTTAGCTTGCAAGCATGTGACTAGGTCACAAGGGATGACATATCATGGAACGAGTAAAGAGTACTTATCAGTAACGAGGTAGAACTAGGTATGGAGATACCGACGATCAAACCTCGGATAAGTAGAGTATCGCGTGACAAAGGGAATTGGTTTCGTATGTTAATGGTTCTATCGATCACGAAGTCATCGCTGAGTATGTGGGAGCCGTTATGGATCTCTAGATCCCGCTGATGGTTATTGATCGAAGAGGTGTCTCCATCATGTCTGCATATTCACGAACCGTAGGGTGACACACTTAAGGTTCGAAGTTGTTTTAAGTAGATATGGAATGCGCGTTGGAGACCGAATGTTGTTCGGAGTCTCGGATTGGATCCGGGACATCACGAGGAGATCCGGAATTGTCCGGAGAATAAGATTCATATATTGGGGATCATTTTCTAAGTTAGGAAATGTTCCGGAGTATTTGTATGGGGATTCTAGAAGGTTTCGGAATGTTCCGGAAGGTTCTAGAAGATTTCTTGGAGTTTGCTTGAAAACCAAGAAAGGATCAAGGAATCCTTATGGGCTAAGACAAGGATTCGTGGGGGAGTAGGACTCTCCCCCACCTCCTTGATCCGCCGGCCAAGGGAGAGGGGAGTCCTACAAGGACTCCACCTCCCCATGGCGCCTCCCTCCTTTAAATAGAGGGGTGGAGGTGCCACCCCTGGCCCTCTCTAATCCTCAAACCCTAGCCGCCTCTCCTCCTTCCTCTTGCCTCCGCTTAGGCGAAGCCTGCGGAATTCTCTACTCCACCACCACCACCACCACCACACGTCGTCTTCTGGGATTCCGTGGAGAGATCTACTACCTCACGTCACCGGAACAGGAGAGGAAGGTCTGCTTTGACTCCATGCGTGACCGATCAGAAGCGCCGAAAGCGCACGAAGGATCGTCTACTCGATCTTGAGATCGGCAAGTGATCGACTACATCAACCACGAGATCCGATCTCGTAACAGCTTTCGGTCTACAAGGGTTAGTATAGATCTATCTCGTTGCACATGTCTAATAGATTAGATCTTGGCTTTTATCTAGATTAGATCTGGTTTTGTTCATTCTGCGGTAGAATTTTTTTTGTTTTCCATGCTACGAACCCATCGTGGTATCGAGCCGTGTCTATCGTAGATCTGTTGCATGAGTAGAACACAATGGTTTTGTGGGCGTTGGTGCTCGTGCCGCCTTTTTGCTTTGTGTACTTTGCATCTTGCGGTATGGTGGGATGAAGCGGCCGCTAACCTTACATGTCATCGCACATGAGACTTGCTCCACGCTTGACGGTAACTTGCTTTTCACAAGTGGCTTTATGGGTGTCTATCTCTCCCATCATAGTATAGATCCAATTTACACTTTGCACTTGATAGCACTTGTATCAACGTTGTGGTTCAGTTTCGTAGGTAAGATCCGTTCTTATTCGAAAGCCCCAAACCACGTAAAACATGCAAAGAAAATTAGAGGCGTCTAACTTGTTTTTGCAGGGGTTTTGTGATGTGATATGGCCATCATGTGATTGTGATTATATTTGATGTATGCAATGATCCTTGTTGTAATATGGCAACCGCGGTGAGCCTAATGGTTGTCTTTAATTCTGTTAAGACCAAGTGTCTATTCATCTTGTAATAGCTTTATTCCAAGTAGTTGTAATAGTTGCTAGTGATGATGGACAACCATGAAGCGGCGCCACTGACCTTGACGCAATGCTGGTGATGATGGAGATCATGTCCGTGCTTTGGAGATGGAGATCAAAGGCATAAGAAGAAAGGGCCATATCATATCACACTAATTATGAATTGCCTGTGATGTTAATCCTTTATGCATCTTGTATTGCTTAGATCACGACGGTAGCATTATAAGATGATCCCTCTCACTAAATATCAAGTAATAAAGTGTTCGTCCTTAGTAGGCACCGTTGCTAAGACTCGTCGTTTCGAAGCATCTCGTGATGATCGGGTGTGATAGATTCTACGTGTGCATACGACGGGTTGATTTGCACATGCGTATACTAAGGTTAACCTTGACGAGCCTAGCATGTACAGACATGGTCTTGGAACACAGAATACCGAAAGGTAAAGCATGAGTCATATGGATGATATGATGAACATGTTGATTGTTCGCCTTTAAAGCTACATCATCTCACATGATGATCGGACTTGGTGTAGTGGATTTGGTTCGTGTAATCACTAAAACAACTCGAGGGATGTTGTTTTGAGTGGGAGTTTATTTGTAATTTGGATTAGTTGAACTCAATTTATCATAAACACAATCAAAGTGAATTTGCATAGTTTGTTGTAGTCATTGGCATCCGTTCACCACCTTACGCTTAGTTATAGTTGAGATAGTGGAACTATAGAAATTCTGGATATTTTCTTTACGAACTGGTATCGTATTGTTTTGAGTGTCAATCTAAAGTTTAAAAGTCCTGTTGCAAACTTTGAGCAAACTCTGTTTACTCTGTGAAGTTTAATAAACAGTATGTAACACCCTCAGAATCGGACCTATGCAAGTTTTAGCGAAACCCGCCAAACCCGCATAGAAACGATTCGAAGGTGCCCACCAGGCACTTGCGTGTGGGTGGAAAACGAAGTAATAACATTACACAACAGTCCTCGATGGGACCCAGAGCAGATATATATCAGCGACTCAATGAGTCAAGAATACAGATATCTGAGAACAAAGATCCAAATCACCTTGAAAGCGATAGGGCGTCCAGCTACGGACAAGATGCAAATGGGGCTAAGAGCCTGAAGAATTACCATTGGCGTCCATAACCCCGGGCCAAGCCGGAAGGGTAACCTCACTAACGACGTCGATCGCAAAACCTGCTTAAACAAAAGGTGCCGACAAAGGGCAAAGGAAAAGAGGAGCGTCGATCGAGGCCAAGACACGGCGAGACTAGAATTGGCGGTCCTCGCCTACATAGGTATGGTGGATGGCGGCAGCGGCAAGATGCACTAAACAACCTATAGAGACTCGATACAACCGCGGCTATTAGAGAGGGGTAAGAAAGACCTATCTGGAACCAACCTGATGCTACCATCAAACAAACCCATCCTGGTGTTTCCCTCTCGAGACCAAACGAGAAGTCAACCGAGGAACTCACACAGTTGGCGATTTATTTATTCGATCTGTTGCAGCAATTACTAGTCGTATAGATAATCATCCTGATAAAATAAGCGAGCCATTTTAGTTATCCATTCCGTTGTGAAGTTGCGACACTTACTAGTCAAATACAATCAGCATGAGATAACCCCAAAACCCAGCAGTTGTTGGTACTTTTACTTAGCCATTCCGTTGTAGTGAAACTGATTACTAGTCACATCGGATACAAGTCAATTTATAACAATAAACTTTAGTTATAGTTGTCTATGATCAAGCACTGTGCTCCAAGTCGTCCATAACCGCGGACACGGCTTCTCGAAAGATTTAACCGCAGGTGCACCAAAGTATCCACAAGCACTTGACCCTTTTGCGGATCGTTAACATACACCCATCGGTATGTCGGCGGGCCTAAGTCACGACGTTCCCACTCCAAAGCAAGCACGGGGCCACCCACCAAGTCGACACCCGCAACGAAGTCGGCCGGTCTCCGAGACGGACTGGGGTTTGGGCAAACGGCTGTGAACGACAGCAAATCCCCAAACGGGGACTGTCGACACCGCGAAACGTGGCCCGATCCTAAACAGTACAGTGTGCTATCCATCGCACAATTTAAATAAAGCAGTAAAGCATGGCATAGGTACAGGATAGTAAATAAAACCTCAAACTAGTTGTGGCCCCCAGTACAATACTTTGAAATCAGGTAATAATCAATGGGGGGCCCATATCTCCCAATTGTGGTTAGCGCTTCGATCTCGGAACAGTGTCAAGAACTCGGGGTCCCACGGACACAAGTGGGCGGAAACCAAATGTTATCTATCACCCACCGATGCCTCTGCTTACTTACTTCAATTTTAGTTGTTAAACAGTAATTACGTGAACGAAAAGTAAAGCCATGATCATCTCCATCATCGAACATGCGGCACTTCTCCAACAACTGTGGTACTTGACGACACGCAAAAACACTTGAGCAAGCGACTACGACGCGCGGGTCCAACTATCTACCAAACAACAGGTAATAGGATGTGTCCAAGGCTATATATGGCTGCAAGGGATATTACGGGTACGAAAACTAGAGCATCGCAACACAGATAGCAAAGATCAACAGGAGGGAATAAATACTATAAAAGTAAGATAGGTAGAAAGGGGGAGATGCTCGCCTGAAAACATTGCCGAAGGGTTCATCCGAAGATCGGGTCGGCACTCTCATCGACTCAACGGTCTTATCCGCAAAGAAGCAAACCACTAGAAGAAACACCGGATGCAATATTTAATACTACGACAAAAGATCGGGCATGATGCATGTATGATGTATGGCATGGCAAAGATGCGGTGCAATTGGGCAATCTTAAGTGGAACCGGGGTCCCGACAATTAATTATATTGTTCATGTTGTTTAGATGCCCCCAATTTAAATGTTGTCTTAGCATGGCAAATGATAGCACCGGTTCGCTACACAAATTTAAATGAGGCCAATATAAGGCTAGATTTGCCCGCATATGGGCCCATATTTAATTATTAGGTGAATCGGCATAAGGCCCCCAAACCACATGATAAGATGCATGCGAGTATGACAATTTAATATGCAACAATTTGTATTATATTATAAAATAGGGTTTCGGGAAGGGGTTCACACATTAGAGGGTCTCGACGAACTTGGGGTTCCGGTTCGGTCCGTCTCGAGGTTCGTGGTTCACGGAATCGTTCTCGGACAACTGAGGTAGATCTTGTCGCATCCGGGAAGCAGGACTTGGTTCGACGTCAGGGGCGCATCGGACTCTCCTTGGTCGGTGTCGAACTTGTCGTGGTGAAGATCTTGTCGGGTCCGCGTATCGGGTCGGTCCTGGCGTTCAAAGTGGAGAACTTGGCGTTCCGGTGGCGATCTTGGCGGTTATCGGGTTCGGTCTTCGAATCCGTGTAGATGGTCTTGGCGTTCCGGGGATCTTCGAGTCGGGGATCTTGGACCGTGTCGGCCTTCTCGAGGTCATGCATCGCCGCTCCGTGTGGAAGGCCTCGAGGGTTCGGTGACGGAGATCTTGACGGCCCGAGAGGAGGACTTGGTACCCGCTCAATGGTCGAGGAGGATCTTGGCGAGACACCGGGTACGGGGTCGATCTTCGGGTTCGGGGGTCTCGGCGTCTGTAGTAGGTCTTGGTCTTCGGGGAGGTAACACTCCTTGGTTTCACAAGCGGAGGGCGATCTTGCGGTAGCGGACGAAGTAGATCCTAGCAACTGGCCCAAGTCGACGGTCTCAAAGTTGGATCGGATCGGCCCCAATCGGCGTGTACGCTGGAGCACATGCCGCACTTGAACAATCTTGGTATGTGCTGCAGAGGCACGGGAGGGGTCGCGACGTCGCAGGGTCGCAGCGAGGCCGCACGCTGGAGACGGTGGCGCGTCCCGCCGGGCAGCAGCCACCCGGGCGAGGAGGAGAGGCTGAGGACGGGCCAGAGGTGGGCTCCTGGACGGCGGGCGGGCTCGCAGAGGATGGGCGGAGCAGGCCGCCGGCGGGTCCGTGGGGACGGAGGCGAGCAGGGCGGTTGCCGCGGGGCCCGGCGGAGATGCTTGACGGAGGAGGGCGGCACGGAGGCGGGGCGTCGATGGAGCCGCGACGGAGGCGGAGAGGGGGGTCGCCGGCGAGGAGCTTGGGTGGGGGCGCGGACGAGGAGGCCTGGGGGCGAGCGCTGAGGATAGCGGCGGCTCGGGGAGGCGCGACGGGCTCGCCGGAGAGGGAAGGGAAGGCGCGAGGGAGGCGGCAAGGCGCCGCTGGGTGAGCTGGGCGAAGCGGAGGCGAGGAGGAGCGCTGGGCGGCAGGTGTTGCAATGTGGCGGCGAGGCGAGGAGGCGAGGGCAGGCGCGAGGTGAGGCGGGCTGTGGAGCGTGAGCGAGGAGGCGATTGATGCCGGAGGGAAGGAAGGTGACCCGGCGGAGGGCGGTTCTTCGGAGGTGGAGAGAGGAGAGAGGGGGCACGGGGAGACGAGGCGGGGAAGAAGAACAGGGGAGGAGCGGGACAGGGGGTCTGGGAGAGAGGAGGAGTGGGGCGGAGGGGGACTCGGACAGGTGGCGGCCAGGGGGGCAATGTGTGTGTGGGTGGTGTTGACCGGGGTGGTTGGGGTATGCTGCGTGCGTGTGTGTGTGGTGGTGGGCTGTGGGGTGGGTCCTGTGGAGAGAGAGAGAGAGAGAGGGAGGAAGAGGGCTAGGCCAAGTGGCGGTGTCTGGTTGGGTGGGGTTGGGGACAGGCGACGTGGCGGGGACTGGTCCGGGTGAGGTGGCCGGAGGGGTGTGGGTAGATAGGTTGGTAGAAAAGGGTTTGGGTGGACTGTTTAAATTTCTGGGGTGGTCGTTGGCCTAATCGGCCTGTTGACCGCCTACTAAAAATATTTAACTATTTTTATTTATTTTCAAAATAACTTTTGTAATTAGTTTTAGACAAACAAAATATCCGGAACATCCGGGGTTTAATTTGAAATAGAAGGAGGGCTAATTTTAGAAAACGATTGTCTTTCGCAAATAGTTTTTTGGCAAATTAATATGCATGATGATGACGATGCTCAAATGCAATGTGGCATGATGACATGAGCATGCGGTCATGATGATGCAATGCACAAAAACAACGCGATTTTCTAGTAGTGGTTTTGCGGGATGCCACACAGTATTAAATCAAGAGTAACAATTCCAGTGTTAGTATCTAATGTATCATGTTTGCCTCCATGATTCTTGATACTCAAAAAGATTGTTTTTAATATCAAGTTTATCTAAGAGCTGAAAGCAATGTTTCAGAAACCATCATATGTGAAAGGTATTGTGATATCTAAAACAATGTGTTGGTTACAACATGATAGAGTATACATCCTCATATTTGATGAGAATTTGTGAAGGTTGGAGATGCCAGTCGTCCTAATCCTCCAAAAGGTTTTGGAAAAGAAACATTATACTCGCAATTCACCTTTATAAGCTATAGCAGCTTGATCATGAAAGTTGTCATGATAAGGATGAATAGAAGATGTAAGTAAAATGTTTACTACACTAAAAGATTACTAAAGAATGGAATTTTGAAAGAATGCCAAACATTTGATGAAGGTGATCCACTTCAAAGTGCAAGTCCAAAGGTATTAGTATTTGACTATACACACTTTGTACTATGTGTCATGTGAATGACACCACTATTGATGTTGATAGATTCTTTTAAAAGAAAAGGAATTGTTGAAAGAGAATCTATAAAATATTTGGCAGAAAAGAAAAGATTGGAGATATCCAACTTAGGTATATAAAAGATACATGTTATGGCTGTATTCCTTGGTTGTTAAACAATGTGGTTCTGCGGTATTGGATACCGAATTGGTTGGTATGAAGTGTCATACAGGACAACACAATTCATGAACTGCAATGGCCTAAGTAACTAGCAAGAGAATATGTGATGATGTTCATCGAAAACAAACAAAGGGTTGTTGTGTTGCTCGTTAACATCAAAGCTTACCTTCAAGATTTGTTTCAATAATTGTTATTTTGATCAGGTATTATGACGATAAAAGGTTGTTCAAATAATTGCCGTATTCCATAATAGATGGATGATATACAAGTCTGGTTGGAGAAATAACGACCATAAAACTAATGCTAAAATGTCGCAAGACAAATGATTGAAAGATCACTTGCGAAGTGACATCACCGTTTAAATTATATTAGGGATACATGAAGAAACTCCATGTTGATGGATTTTTGGAGTCTTTGATTTTGATCAAATGACGCTTGTGATACTTTCCTGGAGATAATTAAAACTCCGTTCGTAGGCCAAAAGAGGAACGGACGACTAACTGATTGGAATTTGTACATATTGATGTATATAGTCCATTATGTAACAAGAAAATAAAAAAGTTTATGATTGGATCATAAAGATGTTTGAGTTACAAGTTTAGCAAAACACCTAAGATTTGAGGAATCGTTCCATGGATTTGCATTTCCCAAAACACCATAGGAGTATGGAGTGTTCAAGA
Source organism: Avena insularis (assembly GCA_023614405.1). Lineage (NCBI taxonomy): Eukaryota > Viridiplantae > Streptophyta > Magnoliopsida > Poales > Poaceae > Avena > Avena insularis. The sequence continues at coordinate 565,210,745 of CM042686.1, forward strand.
TATGTAATGAAACCTTGTTTGACATGATAAGATCAAAGGTGTCATTTATAAAACTGCCATTATATTTTAAAGATTAAAGCTTTAGTGACTACCGCTTTTACACTGAAAAGAGCTCCATCATGATCCGTTGAAATGACACCATATAAGTCATGGTTTGGGATAAAACCCAGGTTGTCCTTTCTTAAATTTTTGGTATGCTAGGCATAAGTAAAGTGTTTACAACCAAAGTCGGATGAGCATGTCTTTGTAGGTTATTTCGAATAACCATTGGGTATTCCTCCATAACACCGAAGACAAACGTGTTTGTCGCTTAGAATGTCGAGTTTCTTGAGAAGGAATTTTAGGTAAAAGTCAAGTGGGAGGACAATAGAACTTTGACAAGGTTGTTGAACCTTGGCTAATATGTGCTGAGTTGTGCAGCATCGGTAAGTGTCCCGGAGGCCGCAACAATGCTCATGGCTCACGCACCTCAAAGGTTGTGGTCACGGAGATCTAAGTTACTATTGAACCAAGTAGGTCGGGTAAGTAATCAAATGCCAAGATTTGAGAGTTAAATCATTGTTGTTTGACAATGATGAACTGACTACATGCAAATAATCAATGATGGGCCCTGACTTCGTTAAGTGGCTTGAAGCCATAAAATCCATGATAATTCCATACACGAGAAAGCAAGCTTTGAATTTGAAAGACCCTCTGGAAAGGTGCAAGACCTTATAGTTGTATATGGATCTATAAAGAAATAGACATGGATGTTTCACATCTATGAAATAGTCAACATGTGGGAAAGAGTTTACGACAATGTTCAAGGAATTGACTATGATAAGATTTGATCTTTCATAGCGATATTTAGTCTGGACGGATTAATGTAGCAACCACTACATATATTTTGGTATATGGTAGTTGAACAAACAAAACAAGTTCTTCTAATAGAATGGTTACCTAGGATATGTCCATGACACGATCCAAAGGGTTTTGTTAATTCAAAGGATGCTAGAAGAGTATGCAAAACTTCAATGGTTGAAGTGAGCATCGCGGAGTTGGAATCTTCACCGTGATGAAACCGTTAAAAGGTTTAATTTCATTAGAGACGATGAAGATGCTTGCATTTTGCAAGAAATTAAGTGGGAGCGTTAAGACATATTTCTAATACATTATGTGAAAGACATATTGTTGATTAGAAATGATGTATCTTTTATTGACACAGGTTAAGAATTTCATTTCGATGAAAGACTTAGGCATAACCCAAGAATTAGGCATCAATGTCTATATGGATAGATTGAGGCGCTAATATGGTTTTGCCAAATGTACATAGATAAGATGTTGAATGAGTTCAATATGGAAACAACAACAAAGGTTCTTGGCCTTGCGGAAAGGACTGAATCAAGATTCAAGTGTGTTGACACGAGATTCAAGTGTTTTGACACTTGGTGAAATCACAAGAATATTTTGATCAATCATTCTTTGAGATGTACACATCCAGATATGTCCTATGCTCTAAATATTATGAGCATATACCAGAATGACTCATAATATGATCATTGGACAATAGTAGGGATATTGCTATGATCTTTGGAAGAACTAAGAATATATTACTTATATAGTGGTGACAAATAGTTCATTGTAAATTGTTACATTGATACTAGTTTTGTCACAAATTAAGTTTATCTCAATTTAAACTATGGGTGGCACAATGTAATGGAAAGGAAGTTCCATAACGGATTTGGTTGAGTACCAAAGTTAAAACATTGTGACAGATACTACAACAAAAGGCTAAGTATATGACTACTATTGTAGTAGCAAATGAGGGCATTTGTGTCAAGTAGTTTGTTATCAAACTAGGTGTGGTTCATAGCGGGATAATACTATGAAGATACATTGTATGACAATTGTATCAACATGATTTAATCCCAAGGAACTAAAGGTCTCACCAAAGGACCAAATTTATACAATGCCATCTCATTGGAGAATGAGTAATGCGTAGAGACGCAAGGACATGCAAATACACACGGACCTGGAAGTGTCAGATCTGAAGATTATGTTTACCACTAGCAATAGTGTCTATACAACACCAGAAAGCCATAGGTGTTGAGTGCACAAGTTTTTAACTAGATTATTAAAACTAGTGCAAGTGGGAGACTGTTGGAGATATGCCCAAGAGGCAATAATAAAGTGGTTATTATTATATCTTTATGTTTATGATAAATGTTTACATCCCATGCTATAATTGTATTAACCAGAAACATTAATACTTGTGTGTTTTGTAAACATAAAAGAGTCCCTAGTAAGTCTCTTGTTAAACTAGCTTGTTGATTAATGGATGATCATGGTTTCCTGATCATGGACATTGGATGTCGTTAATAACAATATCATATCATTAGGAGAATGATGTGATGGACACACACACCCATAGTAAGCATAGCATAAGATCAAGTCATTAAGTTCGTTTTGCTACAAGCTTTCAAATGCATAGTAACCTAATCCTTCGACCATGAGGTTATGTTAATCACCATCACCGGATGGGTACTTTGATGACATCAAACGCTGCTTCATAACTGGGTGGTTATAAAGGTGACATTGGGTATTCTGAAAGTATGTGTTGAAGCGCATGGACCAAGATTGGGATTTGTCCATCCATATGACGGATAGATATGCTTTGGGCCCTCTCAGTGGAATGTCATCTAGTTAGCTTGCAAGCATGTGACTAGGTCACAAGGGATGACATATCATGGAACGAGTAAAGAGTACTTATCGATGTGAGGTAGAACTAGGTATGGAGATACCGACGATCAAACCTCGGATAAGTAGAGTATCGCGTGACAAAGGGAATTGGTTTCGTATGTTAATGGTTCTATCGATCACGAAGTCATCGCTGAGTATGTGGGAGCCGTTATGGATCTCCAGATCCCGCTGATGGTTATTGATCGGAGAGGTGTCTCCATCATGTCTGCATATTCATGAACCGTAGGGTGACACACTTAAGGTTCGAATTTGTTTTAAGTAGATATGGAATGTGCGTTGGAGACCGAATGTTGTTCGGAGTCTCGGATTGGATCCGGGACATCACGAGGAGATCCGGAATTGTCCGGAGAATAAGATTCATATATTGGGGATCATTTTCTAAGTTAGGAAATGTTCCGGAGTATTTGTATGGGGATTCTAGAAGGTTTCGAAATGTTCTAGAAGGTTCTAGAAGATTTCTTGGAGTTTGCTTGAAAACCAAGAAAGGATCAAGGAATCCTTGTGGGGTAAGACAAGGATTAGTGGGGGAGTAGGACTCTCCCCACCTCCTTGATCCGTCGGCCAAGGAGAGGAGTCCTACAAGGACTCCACCTCCCATGGCGCCTCCTCCTTTAAATAGAGGGGTGGCGCCACCCCTCTCTCTAATCCTCAAACCCTAGCCGCCTCTCTCCTCCTTCCCTACTGCTCGGCTTAGCGAAGCCCAGTGAATTCTCCACCACCACCACCACCGTCGTCTGCTGGGATTCCGTGGAGATCTACTACCTCCGTGCTTTTGGAGCAGGGAGAGGAAGGTGCCCGACTCCTTGCGTGTGAGCATTGCTGAAGCGCTGCCGGAATGCGACACCGGAAGGATCGTCTACTCGATCTTGAGATCGGCAAGTGATCGACTACATCAACCACGAGATCCGATCTCGTAACGCTTTCGGGTCTACAAGGGTTAGTACAGATCTATCTCGTTGCACATGTCTAATAGATTAGATCTTGGCTTTTATCTAGATTAGATCTGGGTTCTGTTCATTCTTGCGGTAGAAATTTTTTGTTTTCCATGCTACGAACCCATCAGCAATAGCACCTGGGTATTTGATATGGGATCGGTTGCTAATATATGTAACTCGATTCAGGGGCTGCGGAACAAGCGACAGCTAGCAAGGGATGAGGTAACGATGCGGGTCGGAAATGGATCAAGAGTTGATGTGATTGCCGTCGGAATTTTGCCTCTCCATATGCCGTCGAGATTAGTTATAAATCTGAATAATTGTTATTTGGTGCCTGCACTGAGCATAAATATTGTATCCGGATCGTGTTTGATGCAAAGTGGTTATTCCTTTAAATCTGAAAACAATGGTTGTTCGATTTATATGAATAATATCTTTTATGGTCATGCACCTATGTTGAATGGTTTATTTCTGTTGGATCTCGATAGTAGTATTACGCATATTCATAATGTTGATGCTAAAAGGATTAAACTTGATAATGATATATCTGCATATATGTGGCACTGTCGTCTAGGTCATATTAGCGTTAAATGCATGAAGAAACTCCATTCTGATGGACTTTCGGAATCACTTGATTTTGAATCATTTGATACATGTGAGCCATGCCTTATGGGCAAGATGACTAGAACACCGTTTTCCGGTTCAATGGAGCAGGCTGATTTATTGGAAATCATACATCTTGATGTGTGTGGACCAATGAGTGTGTCACGAGGTGGATATCGTTATTTTGTTACTTTCACGGATGATTTGAGTGAATACGGTATATCTATTTGATGAAACATAAGTCTAAAACCTTTGAAAAGTTCAAGAATTTCAGAATGAAGTGGAAAATCATCGTAATAAAGATCAAATTTCTACGGTCAATGGAGGAGGAGATATCTTAATTCTGAGTTTAGCTTACATATGAAAGGCGTGGAATAGTTTCACAACTCACGCCTTGGGAACACCACAGCGTAATGGTGTGTTGGAGCGTCGTGTCGTACTTTATTGGATATGGTTCAATTTATGATGTCTCGGTGACTTGCCCGCTCATTTTGGGGTTATGCTGCGAAACCGCTACATTCACTTTAAATGGGCACCATCTAAATCCGTTGAAGCGACACATTATGAATTATGGTTTGGAAACAAACCTAAGCTGTCATTTCTTAAAGTTTGGGGATGCGATGTTTATGTGAAGAAACTTCAGCCGGATAAACTCGAACCCAAAGCGGAAAAATGCATATTCATATGATACCGTAAGGAAACGATTGGGTATACCTTCTATCATAGATCCGAGGGCAAGGTTTTTGTTGCCAAGAATGGATCCTTTCTTGAGAAGGAGTTTCTCGCGAAAGGTGTGAGTAGTCGGAAGGTAGAACTCGAAGAGGTTATTGAACCTTCTCTTCATGAAATGGCGAGTAGCACAGCACGGAAGTTGTTTGGAGTTGACTTCACCTAATGAAGAGAGCTAATGATATTGATCATGAAACTCGAAGAGGACACTATCGAACCTCGAAGGTCAAGCGGACACGTCTGACTCTGAACTATCTGGCGATCTGTTATGAATTTCATGATTGATGAAATAGATGACCTGCGACATATGAAGAAGCGATGATGAGCCGATTCAACAAATGGCTAGAAGCCATGAAATCGAGATGGAATCCATGTCACGAAAACCAGGTTTGGACCTTGGTGGATTTACCTCACGATTGAAAGGCCGTTGAGAATAAATGGATTTTCAAAAGAAAAGCGTCTTGATGGTAATGTGACCATCTATAAAGCTCGACTTGTCGCAAAGGGGTTTTGACAAATTCAAGGAGTTGACTACGATGAGACATTCTCTCTCATAGCGATGCTAAAGTCGGTTAGGATTATGTTAGCAATTGTTGCATATTTCGATTATGAAATATGGCAGATGGATGTCAAAACTGCGTTCCTTAATGGTAATATTGAAGAAGAGTTGTATATGATACAACCTAAGGGTTTTGTGGATCCTAAGGATGCTGATAAGGTATGAAAGCTTCAGCGATCCATCTATGGACTAAAGCAAACATCCCGGAGTTGGAATCTCGACTTTGATGAGGTGATCAAAGAGTTTGGATTTGTCCAAACTTATGGAGAGGCTTGTATTTACAAGAAAGTGAGTGGGAGCAATGTGGCATTTCTGATATTATATGTGGATGACATATTATTGATTGGAAATGATATAGATCTTTTAAAATGTTAAAGTTATCTAACGACAAATTTTCGATGAAAGACCTTCGTGAAGCTTCATATATATTAGGCATTAAAATCTATAGAGATAGATCAAGGCGCCTAATTGGGCTATCATGATACATACCTTGATAAGATATTAAAGAAGTTTAATATGGACGGAAGTAAGAAGGGGTTCTTACCTATGTTGCAAGGCAAGGCATTGAGTAAGACTCAAAGTCCGGCTATGGCGGAAGAAAGAGAGATAATGGATAAGATCCCCTATGCCTCAGCCATAGGCTCTATAATGTACGCCATGTTATGTACAATACCGCATGTGGCACATGCTATTAGTTTCACTAGTAGGTACCAATCTGATCCAGGTTCGGAACACTGGATAACGGTCAAGAATATCGTTAAGTACTTGAGAAGAACTAAGGATATGTTTCTTGTATACGGAGGTGAAGAAGAGCTAGTCGCTAAGTGTTATGTCGATGATAGATTTGACACCGATCCGGATGACTCTAAGTTTCAATCCGGGTACGTATTTCTCTTGAACGGAGCAGCAGTTAGTTGGAGAAGTTCCAAACAACCTGTGGTGGCTGGATCAACGACGGAGGCGGAATATGTTGTTGCTTCAGAAGTGGCGCAGGAAGCGGTTTGGATGAAGGAGTTCATAACGGAACTAGGTGTGGTTCCTAGTGCATTAGACCCGATGGTGATCTATTGTGACAACAATGGAGCCATAGCAAGCGCCAAGGAACCAAGGTCTCACAAGAATTCCAAGCATATTAAGCGCTGGTTTCACTCCATCCACGATCATGTCAAGGATGGAGATATAAAGATTTGTAAAGTACACACGGACCTAAATGTAGCAGATCCATTGACTAAAGTTCTCCCTAGGGCAAAACATGATCAACACCAGAACTCCATCGGTGTTAGATTTATCACTATATAAACTACATTATTGTCTCTAGTGCAAGTGGGAGACTGAAGGAAATATGCCCTGAGAGGCAATAATAAAGTTGTTATTATGTATTCCTTGTATATGATAGATGTTTATTTTGCATGCTATAATTATATTGATAGGAAACGTTAATACATGTGTGTTTAATAAACAAAAAGGGTTCCTAGTTATGCCTCTCTTATAGACTATCTTGTTGATTAACAAGATGATCAAAGTTTCCTGATCATGGACATCGGATGTTGTTAATAACAAGGTCACAACATTTGTGAAATGATGTGATGAACATTCATCCGAAGTATAGCATTACAATCAAAGTCATTATGTTTATATTGCTATAACATCTTACGAAGTAATCTTAGTCCTTAGACCATGAGGTCATGTTAATTGCTAACACCGGAAGAGTATCTTGATAACATCAAACGTCACACCGTAACAGGGTGACTATAAAGGTGGGTTCAGTGCTACGAACGTGTTATGTTGAGGCTCATGGATCAAGAGTGGAATTTTTCAATCCCGATGACGGATAGATATACTCTGGGCCTTCTCGGTGATATCACATTAAGATAGCTTGCAAGCAAGTGATGTGATCACTAGAATGTTATATCACGGGAACGAGAAAAGAGTGCATGTCGGCAATGAGATCAAACTAGGTATTTGGATACCGATGATCGAATCTCGGACATGTATTATATCATGAGACAAAGGGATTAAGTTACTAGTGTTAAAAGTTCTCACGATCACAGAAGTCATCGTTGAATGTGCAGGAGTCAGTATGGATCTCTAGGTCCCGCTTCTGATTATTGATCTGAGAGGAGTCTCAATCATGTCTGCATTATTCACGAACCGTAGGGTGACACACTTAAGGGTTACCAGACACCATTTAGGAGCACATATGTTTCAGACGAAAGGATTGCAAAACGCAGGAATTGTTTCGATAGAAACCGGAATTGTTTCGGGTGAAATTGTAGAAAGTGGTTATGCATGTGATATTGAAATGTTGCAAGGGTTTTATGTGAATGTTTTTTAATTAAAGTAATTAACACAATTCTGAATAAAATAAATAAAAGAGTTTTATTAATTGAGAGTTACATTAAATTTGGTGGAAATTTAATGCATGTGAGTGGAATTTTGGGTGGAGTCAAAATTGATGTGACTCGAGCTTCCACCACATGAATGAGGAAGAGGTGGAGGCACACTCCTTGGCCGCCGGCCATGGTAGGGGAGGATCCCCCCTCTCCTATAAAAGGCCCCCCTCTCCTCCCTCACAAAGCACACCTCCTCGTAAAGGATCTCTCCCCCTCTAGATATTTTCCCATGGTCTCGGATTAGCGAGATACATGTTTCCGGTGGCGTTGCGTCCGGAAGGAGTTGCTGCTTCCGCTGATTCGCTGGAGCGAGGAGGTGGAGGTTGTCCGGTGGCTTGAACGTGTGTGCGAGGACGGATGCGCTGCTGATTTGCGGCGCTCGGACTTCCACACGATCTTGAGATCGGCAAGCGTACGACTACATCATCCACGAGTTCCAACTCGTTAACAAAACTCTTTTGTCTTCGAGGGTAAGTTCTCCATGGATGTATATCCACCCGTTGCTATGTATCTAGTAGATAGATCTTGGCGTATAGTTCTCTTCGTAGGATTTTTTTTGTTTTCTATGCTGCGAACCCAACATGTAAGACATGTTGCATTGCAATACACTAAGGTTCATGTTGGCGAGCCTATCATGTACAAACATGGCCTTAAAACACAATTAACCAAAAGATTAAGCATGAATCACATAGTTGATGTGATTGGCATGTTGATGTCTACCTTTTAAATTATACCATCGACCGTGACAATCCAGGGTGTTGTAGTGAATTGTGATCGTGTAATCACTAAACAACGATGAGTGATGTTCTTTTAAGTGGGAGTTTTTATAATGAACTCATATTATGAACTAAATAATCTAAGTGAATTTGCATGGTTTGTTGTACTTGGCATCCATTAGACTACCTTGTGCTTAGTTGTAATTGAGAGAATATAACTATAAAATTCTAGATACTTACTTTACGGATTGGTACCATATTGTCCGAGTATTGAATTGAAAGATAAAAATCAGAAAGCAAACTTTAAAGTAAACCTCACTTAATCCATCAACTTTAATAAGTGTATTAATTCTAGAGTAACTGATTTCGAAGTTAGTATCTAAAAGATCGTGTTTGCCTCCATGATACTTGATATTAGAAAGAAAGTTTTTTGTATCAAGATTATCTAGGAGCTGAAACATTCGTTTTAGAAATCATCTTGTGTATAAGATATTTTGATATCTGAAACACTATTTGATTGCAATATGATAAAGTATAATTTAGTTGGAAACAAATTCTCATATTGGATGAGAATTTGCGAATGATGGCGACGCTTGCCGCACCTATCACCCAATAAGCTTGGGAACTAAAGTTATACAAACATTCATCCTTGTAAATTATAGTAATTTTATCATGAAAGTTGTCATAATAGGATGAATAAGAGGTATAAGTAAAATGTTTTCTATACTAAAAGATGAATAAAATTAGAATCCGAAAAATCATGAATCATGTGATGATAGTGATCCACTTCAAATTGTAAGGTTGGGAGTATTATTGTTTGACTAATACACTTCGACTAAGTACCATGTGATTAGTGCTAGTGTTGATATTGGTTGACTCTTCTTAAAGAGAAGAAAACATTGAAAGAGAATCCATAAGTGTAATTGGCAGAAATTAATGGACTAGAATTGTCCAACTCGGATATATAGAAGATATACATGTTATGAATATACTATTTGCTTGTTAAACCAATATAATTCTTCGGTATTAAATACTGGATTGGTTGATATGAAGTGTCATAAAAAGCAACTCAATATAAGAAATACAATGGTCCAAGTAACTAGCAAGATAATATGGTAATGACGTTCATCGATAAACAACTAATATGTTATTGTGTTTGTCATCTACATCAAATACAAAACCGCCAAGATTTATTTCGATAAATTGTTATTTGGTTCCAATATTGTGAGAACAAGTTGTTGCTCAAACAATTACTGTATTCCATAGACGATGGATGAACCATTATAAATCTTGCTAGTGAAATAACATTCATAGAACTAAATGCTAAAATGTCGCAAGACAAAATGATTGAAATTTCACTTAGTGTGACACCACCGTTTAAGTTATATTAGAAAGAAAGAGATGAAGAAACTCCATGTTAATAAATTTTGGAGTCAAGTTATTTTCGAACGAATTGACGCTTGTAAGACACATCTATATACTAATACACAAATATATTGCATGCAAGGATTACAAGGTGATGAGTTGAAAGTCGTGAGTAGTCACAACCAGTGCTCGACTAGTCCATATGTAGTCAAGTTGTAGGTACTGACAAAAAATCAATTTGGATCCCGGACTACATGCAACCCTTTATTTTTTGGATTTTGAAAAATTATGAAAAAAATTCTAACTATAGATATTAATGGACTCTATCTAATACACAAAGTTTCATCCCAAAATACTTTGTATTCTATGAACAACAAAAACCATCAAAATGGTTTGAAATATGGCACTATTCACTAGTTCATACGTCAGATATTGATATTTTTACAGCCTACAATACAAAGTATTTCAGGGAGAGACTTTGTGTATTAGATATAGTACATTAATACATATGTCTAGATTTTTTTTGTGATTTTTTTGAAACTTCATAGTAACATTTTCGAACGATTCAGAAAACAAGACCCATGGAGCTCGGGCTAGAAAAGAGAGCACTCGGGGTTTGTGGCGTATTTATTTACCCGGATGCCGCTCCCACCACTCCAACAACGCACAATAGACTAAAACTAACCCTAACTACTAGGCGGAGGAACGGGGTCCCCTCACCCTCCTGTCGTCGAAGTAGCAATCGGATGGAGAAGGAACTAGCGTTCCCGCCAGCTAAGATCTGGAGGGAGGGAGTTGGGGCACCATCTATACCCTGTTAGAAGAGGGAGAGATGTGAATCAGACGCAGTTGTTGGTTGGGGACGAGCGGGAGCGAGGGATTTAGACTAAGTTCGTTAATATATGCACTTATAGTACGTGTACTATTCCCATGGACGGATCCATAGGGTGGCAGGGTGGTGTGTGGACCACCCTGAAATTTTAGATGGGCCCATATAGAATATAGGGAAAAAAATAAAAGAAAAGGCCCATTTGTTGCTCGTTCAACACAGGCGACCAAAGAGAGGAACGACCGACCAGGCTCCTTCATTCCACCGCTGTCACCACCATCCCCTACCCGCCTCACCACCGTTTGCAGGTCACTTAGTGTCTCGCCGCGACATTGTGAGCATGCTAACCTCCATCCACCGATCTTCCTCCCTCACGAAGCTGCTAGCTGCCCCCAAGCCTTCCAATTCCTTCCCAAAAGCCTAGAAGCAGAGCAGTTATGTTGGGAGATAGGGATGCCGCCGGCACCCCATGGGTTCGTTCCTGCATGTCGCCGGAGGCATGGAGAATTCCAGCACCACCCAATTCGTTCATTCCCCAAGTATCCAAGCTAAGCTAGGTAAATTCAACTCAAAATATTATAACTTGAGAACTATATTGATGAAATGATGAAGGTGAAAATTTTCAAGGCCTAGAAAACCTTGTTGATCTTTCGGATAAACTTGTAGAAACAAGGAGGCATATAGTTCATAATTTGGTGTACTTTCTTCTCAAATTGGTATTGCGTCTTTCGGTGGCGACATCAAATATTAAAAGAGCATTTTCTGCAAATAGTTTAGTCAAGAACAAGCTGAGAAATAAGATAAGTGGTAGTTTTTTTTGGATGATTATCTAGTGACATTGAGCGAGATACTTTCTTCAAAGTGTGGATGAAAAGATATAATTGAGACTTTCACGGTCACGACAAGGAGTAAACTCCTTAGTAAGTAGTCTTCTTGAGCAAGACCGCAATGTTAAATTATATTCTAGCATGGTGGCCTTGCTTTAGTTGTGTTAAAAGGTTAGTTTTTGGAGCATCACTCTTTCAAAATGTACAAATAAAGAAACGTGGCCTACGGTAATTAAAAACCAATGTGTTCGATCTGTTTTCATGGAATACTTCCTTCATTTTAATTTTAATATATAAGATGTTTTAGCCTATTTTTGAAAACGTAGTTATTTAGACATCTTTTAGTGTGCATGTTCAAAATAAAATTACACACTAAATGATGGGTAGATATGTACTACCTTATATTTCGAAATGGAGGGAGTAGAATAGAACAATTGGATCAAGCGATGGAAATGGATTTCGGCGTTTCGAGAATTCGTCCAACAGACGAGCTGTCGCCGGCGGCCCGTTAAGTTGTACTACCTACTACCTGAGTAATATGCAGTGGGTTTAGGCCCAAAAGAACCAACTACCGCAGCTTTCTTGGACGAAAGAATTAGATGTAAAAACCCTCCTCCCGTGAGAAAAAGAGGCGGCGGCTAGGGTAAAAACCCTAGCAGCCGCCACGATCTACTTCGTCCTCGCCTGCCCGGCGAGCATCGACAGTCCCGCCTCCTCTGCTTGGCTCGTGGCGGGAGGCGGGGACCTCAGTCACGTTCGGGCGTGTAAAGGGTCCTTAAAGTTAGAGTTTGGTCATCCGGCATCGTCGTTATGGTGGCTATAATGGCGTTGTCTTGGGACAAGAATAAGGTACCGCCTCCTCTTCCACCTGTCGGCGGCGATCCTGGCGATGGCGTTGAGGAGGGTGGAGATTCGTGATCGCCGCTTTCATGGAGTGGTTGATCTCGTCCTACGTGTGTTACGGATCTCGTCTACGTGTGTTTTAGGTTTGGTGTTACAAGTTTCGGAGCAATTCAAGGGTTCTATGGCGACAACTTCATCTCTGGGGCGCTGGTGCTTAGGGGCACGTGCACGAAGACTTTCCGACTGTCATCAACAATGGCATGCTGGCTCCGGTAATGGAGCGGCGACAGCGGCTCGCTCTGGCGGCAGTAGTATTCGTCAAGTGGTCCAAAACCCTCGATGTAATTTTTATTATGTTTAGGATACTTTGTACTTCTTATGAACTTATGGAATAGATCCGAATCTTTTTTCGCAAAAAAAAAAGGAAAGAATTAGATGTAGCACTTGTGAGTCCCTCAAAAAAAGATGTACTAGCACTTGTGATGTAGATATATCCTATTCAAAACCCTGACCGGGTCAGCACGTCATGGGTACGCAAGTCGAGTCAAGTTCAAACATGGAAGCTAGAGCGTGTAGGTCACAACGTACTTGGCAGCCCCCATGTTCCAGCCGGTACACACAGTTGCGCGCCCTGCACGTCCGCCCAACCACCTCCGAAAAAGTGCAAAATCCCACGAACGTCGACCGGACGCCGCAACGTGCCCGACGACCCTTTTGGTTCGTTCGCGGGTCGCTTTTTTTCCCTTCAGCGGAGCAGAAGTAGCGGGCGGGCAGGCCGCAGGCGGCAGCGAAGGTGCCGTCACCGACCACGGTCCTTCCAGCCGTGCTCCTGAATTCTGGTCCATCGAATCAACCAACCTTCCGTTGGCCGATTCCATTTTCACTTCAACGCTGCAACGCACACCTCCTCCTTTATTTTCTCTCGACCAAAAAAAGGGTGCGACCTGCGAGCACTACGGGCAGGCGCGCGAATGGCCGGCCGTCGGCGTCCGCCTTTCCGACAAGAACGAAAGCTTGGAAGTCCAAGCGAATGAATGAGCGCTGCGGGGAGGAGGTCGGCACCCGCAGGTCGCAGATCCTGACAGGTGGGGCCCCATCGTCTGACGAAGCCGGCGAGGTTCACGGGAGGGGAGGGGAGGGGAGGGCAGAGGAGAAATCGATCACCTGCTGCTGCTGACGTGCTGCGTCGAGGTTCAAGCGGGGCATTCAATTCACTGGCCCTCCTGTTGCTCTACAGTGCTTGGCGACAAGAATTGAAGCGGGGGTTGGGTTGGAGGAGGGAGATTTGTTTACTCGAGGAGGGGAAGGATACGCAAGGGTCAAAGGCTTCGTCGTTTAGCCTGTCGCCTGCCGGCGGGAGTACTACATCTGCTCTGCTCTGCTGCTGCTGCTGTAGATTTGGTGGGGAGCGAGCTAGGAGGAGCCTAGGACTGGGCCGGGGACGCGTCGATCCATCGTCTTTCTCGGGTTCCGTAGCTTGGGGGTTGATTCGATATTGCTTTCCCCTCGTCGCTCGTCTTGGTGGAAAAGTCAAGGCCGCATTGGTTTTCTGTTTCTGGTTGAAACTTCGAGTCCTGCGCCGCGTGACATCAGCTACTATTCAGCATGGTGCGTTACATCTGGGGCGATTTATCACCACCATTCTTCGGCCAAGCCATGCTTTTCCAGTTTTGTTTTTGAATCGTTGCTTCCAGTTGTTTGTCGTGGAAAAGTATAGTGCGCAAAATCGCAGGTTTTTCACCGTGGCGAGCAAGCAGCATTATGAAGACCATTCTCCAGCATCAGCTATAACGGTGAGACGGGAACACATTTGACACGGATCTTGTGGCGGTTGTCCAGTCTCCTGTCATGTGCAAGTCTGAACAAACAACACAAAAAAATCTTTTTTTGAAGCTCAACTGACAAGATCTTGAAAAGAACCGACACGGCCAACACAGGGGTAAAATAAGACAAGGATTCGGTCATCCATATGTCAATTTCTTCTTCAGCCATATGTATGTTTCATCAGCTCCATTAGAAAAACCTTTAAACCTACCACCACCATCACCAACAGCTACTACAAAATATACTAAACAAAAGATTCACAAAGAAAGGGAAAAAAAGCATACAGGCTCGGATCATAGGAAGCACACACCCCCTGATAACCGGCACTGGTCCTCAGTCCCTAAACCTATACATCATCGTCGTCACCGATACAGGCTGCTGCTGCTGCAGGCGCAAAAACCATGTCGCAACACAGCACCACCAAGAGGCGCACAAAGGGGTTCAAACAAAAAACGCAAACCCATACTGTATGTTGTTGAGGCCGTAAGTAAGCGGTAGTTAATTTAATTCCTTCTGGTGGTAACGTGGGATCTGAAATGGTCTTGGCCTGGCCTGGCCTGGGGGGAAAACGATGGAGCAGGGCAGCTCGCTTCTTTTGTCAGCCGGCGAGGATTGACCCGGCACGGGTCTTGGGCGGCCTCGGTGGGGAATCCAGCTCCCCGCCCAGGGACGCCGCCGGCCTCGCTGACAGCTTGTTGGCCGTGTTCTTCTCCTTCCTCTCCATCTCCTCGTCCGCGTCCATCTGCTCCCTCCTGCACTCCTCGCTGCAGAACGGGATGTCCCCTCTGCTCAAACAAAAAAAGATCGCATTGGACAGATTAGAACGGCAGTCGATGAACAATCCCCAGTATAAATACTACAGTACAAGATTCCATAATCCCCTCTGCAAAACGTGTGTTTGGCTGCGCGTATGTTTATACTACTTTCTCTGCAAGAAAAGATTGATGTGTTCCGTTGCGCCTGCCCCCACTTCACGCCGCAAAATCGCAATCTCAAAAACAAACTAATTTAAGGACCGACTACAGATACGGTTTCCGTTCAAACTCATCCACCACCACCAGACACGCGAAATCTAACAACGGCAAAGCAGTAGAACGAACACCCTTGGCTCCATCCGAAGCACGGAGGAAGAATCAGAAAAATATCCCATGCTTAGCCGCCAAGTCTCTCCAGAATCCTGACCTGTAAATCAGTGGTAACTCCACATGCCAGTGTTCCTCCTACCGAACCGTGACTACAATTAAGGCCCACGATTCAGGACAAGGAGAAACTTAATGGGATCACGCGTAAAAGTAAGCAGGCCCGTACGAACACGACTTTGATGACAAAACCTTTGCACCAACAACCCACCATCATGGGCAAAGAAAAGGAAAAGAACCCGCATAGATTTCTTCCCTAGTTTGTCCTAGCACGAAGAAACGAATGGCATAACAATAAAAACTTTTTTTATTTCTGGAGAATCATGTCAGGCACCGACTCTAGCTTTTCCCCGGCGGTCAAAATCTCTACTGTTCCTTGTTTCAAAAAAAAAAAATCTCTAGTGTTTCCCCCAAAAAATACAGCTCCGAAGACGCCGGAAGTGTCTCGACCCCGGGACCCACCGCACCGGATACCCAAACAACCCTCAAACAACATCACGGAACTACGGGAGGTAATCAAGGCAGGGAGGAGGAAGGCAGGCGAGGAGCAGGGCCGTCCGGGGACAGACCTGTACATGAAGATGTCGCGGTTGCTGGCGATCGGCTTGCGGCAGAGGAAGCACGCGTCCAGGAAGTGGCCGTACGGCATCCCACCGGGTCCCGGCCCTACGCCGCCGCATCCCACCGCGTACACCAGGTCGTCCTCCACGCCGGAGCTGGCGAGGCGTGTCCACGCGTCCGCCGACGCGCCGCCCCCGCCGATGGCGGACGAGCTGTCCCCGCCGATCCCGCTCCCGCTGCCCCTGCTGCTTCCTCCTCCGCTCCCGCCGCGGCCCAGGCCTCCGGGTCGGAAGGCGCCGCCGCTGCCGTGGGCGGAGGAGTGGTCCATCGCCGGCGCGGTGGGATTCGATCCCCACTGGTGGCCGGATCCACTGGGTAGATCCTCCGCGGGGGGATCTTTATTCGATCGGGTGGCGCTCTCGTGTTCGTCCTGGTGCGTGTGCAGAGGCCAGGGGCGGACGGTGCGCGTATCGGTGGTGTTTAAAGGGCAGACAGGCTCGGCAGGAGGTGGGAGGTGGTTTTATTAACTTAGGGGAGAGCTGATGGTAGGGCCCACATGGCGGTGTGCAGCTAGTGGGTCCTGTTGGCGGTGTGCTAGTGGTGGGTCCCGCTGACAACTGGGTCCCGCCTTCGCGGAGCCGTGTTTGCTTTGCTCGGGCGTCTCGGTGAGGAGGCTGTGCGCCTTTGCCTTTGTTTTCGTTCGTTGTCGTTGGACGCTTCTCCCCATCTCAGATCTTTGCACCTGGAGCGTGGGACACCCTCCGGAAGAGGTTGGGTTATGTGGGGCCTGGTTGTTTCTTCGGTTGGCTGGTACACTAATGTGGGGTCCACATGGCAGTGGGTTAGTTGTTCTTTCAATTTTTTGCCCGGGGATTAGTTGTTTTTTGAGTACTCCCTCCGTTCCAAAATATAAGGGTGTGTACAGCGTTTAGCTATAGTTAAGAAAAATCTAGGCACGAGTCTAAGAAATTCAAGTTTGCTCCACCGTGTAGCATAAATGAAGGTCCCACCAAGCAGAGTACAAAGAAAGAATAAAACAAAGACATCTTACATTGACGAGTGGGCCCATTTTCTATTTGATTCTCTTAGACTTATGTCTAGTACTAGACTCAAGTCCAGTAAAATCTTAGCTAGACTCACCCCTTGCAGCGTTTAGACTCGAGCTAGCATAAAAAAGATGCTCTTAGCTACCCTTCTTTGGCAACGCTGCACACACTCTAAGGCGTCTAAGGATTAGTCAAAAGTTAATATTTTCTAAGTTTGAACAAAATTATAAATAAAAATATAAATATTTACAATAGTGTATCAATATCGATAGATTCACCGTAAAGTATACTTTCTTATGTAGATACTTTTTCCTAAATATTTGCTCAAAGTTAGTAAGATTTAACTTTTGACTATTCCTTAGACGCCTTATATTTTGGGACGGATGGAGTATAAGTTTTGTGTAGAGAGGGGCTTTCCCTTTTTTGGTCAAGCAGTGTTTAACACGAGAAACCTTGACATTAAAAGAATCATCGAATAGTACAAAGCACCCCAAGAAAAACAGAAATTACAACGAGATCCCTGGAAAGCCCTTCATCTTCAACCTTTATAGTGTGTCGATGGCGCGCCGCCGCTGTCGCACCTTCCTGTGCTAGCTTAACGTTGTTGGTTGCGAGCGGAAAGTCGACGAACGGGTCGAGAAGACCGCATCCGTCCCGAAGACGAAGAAGAAGGATGAACTGTCTGTAGGGGTTCCGCGCATAAAAATAATAAATTTTACTCTTCACGCCTCGAACCTATCTATTAATGTCTGATAGCAGGAGAGGCTTTTCGCGAACTTAGCCTTGAAGACCGAAAAGCGTTGTCAACGCTCAGGAGAGCGTGGTTGATGTAGACGAGCCGAAGCCGACCTCAAGGTCGTGATGAAGTCCTTGCGCTCCTTCTGGCTCCAACGACTTGAGTGCCTCAAGTGTGACACCTCGTGGAAGTTACACACGTCCGGTGCCTGACGATGAATCTCGCTTCCCGATCCAAAGGCGATTCAAGTAGATCTCCCAGATCCGAATCCCTGCGTGTGATTTTCATGGTGAAGATGTCTCTCGCTCGCGCAGTCCAGACTTGGGACCACGGTCACGAGAGAGAGGGGGAGAGAAAATATCAATTGGAGGTCCTCCCAAAAGTGGGGATACCTTTATTGATTATTGTGTCTTTATCTGACCAAATACCCGCACTATATATAGGGGAGGGGAGGTACTACCTCCCCTCAAGTCCCGGGGTGGGACTAAAGGAGAGGAGAGGTGAGGAGGTGGCCGCCGGCCACTAGTGGGCCCCGCGGGGGGAGGGGCTAGGCCTAGCCGGCCTCCCCCTTCCCCCTTCTCCCCTTTCTCCTTTTCCCTAATGGGCCCTCTCCCTCCGGAATTGGCCCATTACCTTTTAAATTGATTTTCTCTTTATTAAATAATGATGAATAAATGATTAAATCAATATTTAACATTCATTCACATATTATTCAATCTCCGTGGCCATGGAACACCTTCCACCTCCACTCCGGACATCCTCCGGACTTACCGAAACCCTTCCGGTTTCTCCTTCTTTTCTTGGTGATTCTACCGATCCTATAAACACTCTCTAAGCATCAACAAGCCCTTAAGCGTGATACCCTACGGTTCGAACACTCCGGACATGGTCGGACACTCCGCACCAATGATCGACAGAGGGACCTGTATGTCCATGTGACCCCTGTGCGTTCCACGAAGATCTTTCGTCGTTTGAACCGGGACAGTTGTGTCTTATTCCCTTTGTCATTCGATACTTGCATTGCCCGAGATCTGATCAATGACATCACCATGTTGGGTTCAATCTCGTTACTGAACAATGCTACTTAACTCGTTCCGACAAGTCATATCCCCGTGATCCAATCACACGCTACGCAGCTATTGGATATAACTTCTCCGAGTGGGCCCTTGAGTATCTTTCCGTCACATGGACAGACAAATCCCGCTCTTGACATATATTGCCTCTACGGTTTCCTCCGAATACTTGAACACACCTTTATAACCACCGTTTTACCAGATGTCGTTTGATGCTATCTAAGCACTCTCGGGAGACAGTGATTGATATAACCTCACGGTCTAAGGAATAGTCTACGAGGATCCATTTCTAATCATCGTAACTTGAACTTCGTGACATGATCGGGTCACGATGTTAGGTTGGGTATTGGTTCATCATCTCATTCTCCGAATAAGATGACCTCATTTCCAACTGGCATAAATGCCACATGATCAGGAAACAAGATCATCTGTTAACCAATGAACCAGTGACTAGAGTTTCACTGGGAACCCCTGGTTGTTTGTATATCACACGTGTATTGATGTTTCCACTCAATACAGTTATAACATGATATCAAACTTAATCATAAACTATATGAAATATGATAATAGTCCTTACTACTATTTGTCTTTAGGGCATATTTCCAACAGTCTCCCACTTGCACTAGAGTACAAATACACTAGCTGCATTTGTTCTCAATCATTGGCACCAAGTATCCGGTACCTGATGGCTCAATACACGGCGCCTAGAAAAGTGCTTGGCGCGTGGTGTTGATGTAGAGCTCGTTGGGAACCCCAAGAGGAAGGTATGATGAGCACAACAGCAAGTTTCCCTCAGTTATGAAACCAAGGTTTAATCGAACCAGTAGGAGCAAGGAAACACCCCAAAGGTGTTACTAGCTGAGCTTTGGCAGGGCACACTGCCGGTGCTAGTAGCAACATGGAGACCTACACAACACAACCACATAACTTTGTCCCCAACTTGCGATGAGGTTGTCAATCTCACCGTATTTTGCGGAAAACAAAGGATTAAACATATTGAATGGAAAGAAGTAAAAGTTTGCAGAAAGTAAACACAAAGCAGTAAAAGATTGTAGATTGTATGTAAAAGACAAGGACCAGGATCCATAGTTCACTAGAGGTGGCTCTCCTTAGATAGATAACATGCTGGGTGAACAAATTACAGCGGGGCAATTGACAAACACCAACAAAGCAATACATGCATATACTGATCATCTTGACTCCTTTGAGACTTGATTGGGCAATACAACATAATACATAGACTGCCATCCAACTGCATCTATGACTAATAATCCACCTTCAGGTTATCATCGAACCCTCCAGATTAAGTTGCAAGCAACAGATTATTGCTTTACGAATGCGTGTAAGGTAAACAATACGATTGTTCTATGAACAAAGGATTGTTGTTTTCTCCCTAGTAGCAACAACACATCTAGTACCTTAGAGATTTCATTACTTCCCAGTTACGGAGGCATGAACCCACTATCGAGCATAAATACTAACTCTTGGAGTTGCTAGCATCTACTTGGCCAAGATAGCTACTAACAACAGAAAGCATGCAAGATCTCAAATAACAAAAGACATGATAGAATCAATAATCAATCTGAAATAGCATCTCAATATCCATCGGATCCCATAAACACAACATGTATGAATTACAAATAGATGATCTTGATCATGAGCAGACTCACAAGATCTAAACATGAAAGCACAAAGGAGGAGGAACCAGCCATCTAGCTACTACATGGATCCGTAGTCAAGGATGAACTACTCACATCACACCGAGGCTTGCATGGTGATGAAGAAGGCCTCTGTGGTGAAATCCCTCTCCGTGGTGCCGGAAGAGCTTCAGATCCCTCCCGATCTAGTGATGGAGATGACAGACTCTGAGACTCTTTCGTGGATTTTTGATCGGGTACCTAGGGTTTTCGTCGAGGGTAACTTATAGGCGAAGGAGAGGCCGAGGTCTTGGGTCGGCCGGACCACCCTGGCGCGGGCTGCCTGGCAGCGCCAGTGGTGTGGCTGCCCCGGCCCTCTCCGTCTCGTATTCTCGCACTTGATCCTTCCTAAAATAGGCACTTTGGCTTTTGTCCCGTCCAATTCCGAGAATATTCATTTTCTGACTTTTCTGGAACCAAAAACAACAGAAAATAGGCAGCTGGCACTGCGGCTCTTGTTAATAGGTTAGTCCAAGAAATCATAATAAAAGTACTCCAAAGTTGGAACAAAACACAAGAAAGTGGATAAAACCAAGCATGGAACATCAAAAATTATAGATACATTTGCAATGTATCAACATCCCCAAGCTTAACTCCTGCTCGTCCTCGAGTAGGTAAGTGATAAAAAGAATAATTTTTGAGGTGACATGCACCATCAAAAGCTTGATCAAAAGTATTTGCAAAACTCAAAGCTGGGATCAAAGTACTTCAATCATAACATGAAAGACAAAGTTCTAGCAATAAGCAAAGAAACTAAGATGCAACATGAAAAGGCACAAACAAAAGATTCATGAATAACATGCTTTGCAAGACGTTTGTTTGTTTCACATAAAGAAAACATAGCATAATAGTATTCAGCTTGTCCCTCAATATAGTAGCAAATATAAATTCATAGGACACCTTCAAAGTTCATAAGAGTGACTAGATACAATAGTTTCAAACAAGCAATAACAAGTTATGCATCAATCAACTAGTCTTGGGACAATGCACATAGAACTAAGAATGGCCACTATGCTCTCACAGTAGGTGCATAAAGATAGAAGGTGGAGACTCAATATAATGGTGGAAGAAAGGCCTTTCGTAAAAGGAAGTAGGGATTCAAGTCTCATAAAGAGCTTCCAAAAATTATGGTACTTGTAGCTTTCAGCTCTCATTTCCCCTATCATAAGCATCTTGAAGGTGATTAAGGTTAAAGTGACACAACTAAGATGATATGCTTGACAAGTTATAAACCGAAATCTTATGCCCCTTACTTACGAAGACCGAACCTCATGCTACTAAACTTCAGTCACGAGTAAGCTCTTGTCATTGTAAGTACATGTGTATCATTAAGAACCGCCAACGGGGTACCCCTTGCAGATGATACGGGAGCTTTCCCATAATCAAAATTACAAGGCAAGCAGACAATGAGCATCTCGGCGATCTTTTTATTTGCTATTTATATAGGTTTTTATTGAGGATGCTTCATAGAGTGCTCACTATGGTGATGCTGCAAGTTTCCACCATGATTAGGCATGGCTTAGGCTAGCGGCCTAGGCGTTTCTCTAACACACATACAAACTCCATGATCTTACAAGTTCCACATTTATTTCACACCGCCGGGATCCGTAAGCAAAAGAACATAATATCAACGCGGTATAAAGTACAAGTGCAATGTTGAAAGCGTTCCCCATGAAACATGGTTCTGCTAACTTCAACTTATAAAGCGCAAGCATATAGCAACAAAGAAGGACCCAATGGTTCAAGTTTATTAGAGGCAATAAATTAAAGGTGTGCCATCAAGTTCATGAGAGCTTTAATCACTAGTTTTCTCATAACAAGTGAAAGGTAGACAAAAGCTTGAATATACTTGGAATAGCATAAGCTAGTAGGTAGGTATGGTGGAATATTTGGAATAACTTGGTTTAGGGAGTTGGATGCATGAGTGGAACTCATACTTGGTTGTGGAGGCTAGCAAAAGACTGGGAGCGACAAACTAAGAGAGCAATAATGGCCATAATCATGCAGAGCGACAAAACATCATTGATCAAAGCATAAAGTGATACTACAAGTTGAAAACTAAAGGATCATAAAGGCTATGGTGACTTGTGACAGTCATAACATGGTGTGAGCATGCGCCAAGTCAACCCAAATAAAGCATCAAAGGAGAATACCACTATACTATGCTTTAATATGCTAAAACAATGCATGATTCATCCAAGGCACATTAAGCAATCTCAATTGTTTATAACACTTCATGCAACATCAAAGAATAATAAGCATAAAGCCAAAACAATATCAAGCATGGCATGACAAAGCATAGCCACAGTCAAAAACGGGCTCTTTTTACCACAAAAGTATGAACTTTCCTACTCTTTTCCAAACCAAACCAAACTATTTGCAAACCAAAGTATGAAATAGGGGGTCCAACCAACTTATTCAGAAAACTAAGCAAACCAATCAAACTAAAAACCAAAACGAAAACGAAAAAGAAGACGCTCCAAGAGAAACACAATTGTGCACGAAACAATAAAAATGAAGCGTTTGGAAGAAACCTGGGATATTTATTGATGAAGAAGGGGATGCCTTGGGCATCCCCAAGCTTTGACGCTTGTACTTCTTGGATATTTCTTGGTGTTACACGCGTGGCATCACCAAGCTTGAGTTTTAGTCCATCCTTCATCTCATTACTCATTCCTTCCATACACCTGAAATTTTTCCTTCATACAAAACTTCGCACAATCTCATTAGCAACATTAGTGCACTTAAGATAAATAAGTCTTAAGGTTCAGTTAAAACACCAAATAAACTTCCATTAGAACACTAGCTACTGTAGCACTTCCCTCAAAAAGCTCAATTCCCTAAAAGAACTCAAAAAGGAACCCACAAGAAGCAAATGCAGTAAATGGCAAAAATCTGTCAAAACAGACCAGCAGGTAAAGACAAATTTTTTCGAAGATCTTATGTTGCTCAAATCAAAAAGTGTTGAAATAACTAAAGTTAGATAACAACCTTAAGAAGAAGCTCAAAAAATTACAGCTCAATCCGACATACAGAACTCTCTCAGGAATTTTTACGGTGAAGCACAGAAATCTGTTTCTGGACAACAACTTTCCCAATCATTACTTCACTCTTATTAGAGGTTACTCTTGGCACAAAAAGCAAATAAAAAGGATAAGGAGAGGTTATTACAGGTGTAATAACTTCCAAGAAAACTCTTGGTTATCTCCCAACAAGTACTTTTATTCAACGCCTTTAAGTTAGGCATAAGAAGCAAAGAAAGAATCAAGTGTTCTCAAATGAAGAAGCATTAAAACCAACTTTCTTGTCCTTACCTCTCTTATTTTTATTCTTATCCTTTGGAAAAATGTGATTGTTTGGTGGATAAGAAAGGTGCATGGTCCCCTTTCCCACATCTATTATTGCTCCAAGGAGTTCTAATAGGGACCTTCCAAGTGTAATTTGTCCTTTTTCTGCACATTCAATAACAAGATAATCAATAGAAATCATTTTCCCAAGGATCTTTGTAAATACTCCTTTAGCTATTCCAAGAGTTAATATGGTAGTATTATTGGTAAGAGATATTTCTTTTCCTCCTTCAATGAGCCCCCAAGTATTCAGAGATTCATAAATATCCTTGGGCATAAGGCAAAATTCAGACATGATATCGCAGCGGGCTTGAAAAGTTTCAGTGTTTATCTCAATCTTTACTGTAGGGAGCCACTTTGATGGTTCATAGTTTATTGGAACATAATCATGATGCTCCCTAAGAGTATTATAGCACCCTTCTAATCTAGTAGTGCTAGCCTCAAGAGTGTCCAACCTAGCAAATATTTTTGCGAAAGAAGTATCAGTTTGGCTAGGCAAATTGTAAGTGAGGATCAATTTCTTTATAGCATTAATGGCATCATCCTCATTACTTTGGAGGAAATATCCTCCCGCAATAGCATCTAAAGCATATCTATAGCAAAGAGCAATCTCAAGGTAAAAACTGCTAAGGAACAAGCCTTGAATCATTTTAGGCACGGTCTTTTCATGTAGATCAGAGATTCTAGACCAAGCTTCCTTAAAACTTTCCTAAATTCCTTGTTTAAAAGTGAAAATCATTTCCTCGGGTGACATAGTGATTGGAGCAAGGCTAGACACAGTGGCACTCAAGATAGGAACTAATTTTGTGTGTGTTTTCAAATAAGAAAGCAAAACAAGTAAAACTATTTTTTTGTGTTTTTTGAAGAACAAAACAAGCAAACAAAGCAAAAAGAAAACTAAGCAAAACAAAAACAATAAAGTAAAGAGATTGGTTATGAGGGACTCCCCTTGTGAAGATGTCCTTGACTCCCCGGCAACGGCGCCAGAAAATCGCTTGATGGCTCAATACACGGCGCCCAGAAAAGTGCTTGGTGCGTGGTGTTGATGTAGAGCTCGTTGGGAACCCCAAGAGGAAGGTATGATGAGCACAGCAACAAATTTCCCCCAGTTATGAAACCAAGGTTTAATCGACCCAGTAGGAGCAAGGAAACACCCCAAAGGTGTTACTAGCTAAGCTTTGGCAGGACGCACTACCGGTGCTAGTAGCAACATGGAGACCTGCACAACACAACCACAGAACTTTGTCCCCAACTTGCGATGAGGTTGTCAATCTCACCGTGTTTTGCGGAAAACAAAGGATTAAACGTATCGAATGGAAAGCAGTAAAATTTGAAGAAAGTAAACACAAAGCAGTAAAAGATTGTAGATATTATGTAAAAGACAAGGACCGGGATCCATAGTTCACTAGAGGTGGCTCTCCTTAGATAGATAACATGCTGGGTGAACAAATTACAGCGGGGCAATTGACAAACACCGACAAAGCAATACATGCATATACTAATCATCTTGACTCCTTTGAGACTTGATTGGGCAATACAACATAATACATAGACCACCATCCAACTTCATCTATGACTAATAATCCACCTTCAGGTTATCATCCGAACCCCCTCCAGTATTAAGTTGCAAGCAACAGATTATTGCTTTACGAACTGCGTGTAAGGTAAACAATACGATTGTTCTATGAACAAAGGATTGTTGTTTTCTCCCTAGTAGCAACAACACATCTAGTACCTTAGAGATTTCTGTCACTTCCCCAGATTACCAGAGGCATGAACCCACTATCGAGCATAAATACTAACTCTTGGAGTTGCTAGCATCTACTTGGCCAAGATAGCTACTAACAACGGAAAGCATGCAAGATCTCAAATAACAAAGACATGATAGAATCAATAATCAATCTGAAATAGCATCTCAATATCCATCGGATCCCCGCAAACACAACATGTATGAATTACAAATAGATGATCTTGATCATGAACGGAGCTCACAAGATCTAAACATGAAAGCACAAAGGAGGAGAAACCAGCCATCTAGCTACTACATGGATCCGTAGTCCAAGGATGAACTACTCACGCATCACACCGGAGGCTTGCATGGTGATGAAGAAGGCCTCCAGGGTGAAATCCCCTCTCCGGCAGGGTGCCGGGAAGAGCTTCAGATCCCTCCCGATCTAGGGATGGAGATGACGGCGGCTACAGACTCTTTCGTGGATTTTTGATCGGGTACCTAGGATTTTCGTCCCGAGGGCAACTTATAGGCGGAAGGAGAGGCCGAGAGGGTGCTAGGGTCGGCTGCACCATCCTCTGGGCGCGGCTGCCTGGCCGCGGCTAGGTGGTGTGGCCGGCCCCTGGCCCCTCTCCGTCTCGTATTCTGGCACTTGATCCCTTCCGAAAAAATAGGCACTTTGGCTTTTGTCCCATCCAATTCCGAGAATATTCATCTTCTGACTTTTCTGGAACCAAAAACAACAGAAAACAGGCAGCTAGCACTATGGCTGTTGTTAATAGGTTAGTCCAAGAAATCATAATAAAAGTACTCCAAAGTTGGAACAAAACACAAGAAAGTGGATAAAACCAAGCATGAAACATCAAAAATTATAGATACATTTGCAATGTATCAGTACCCTGAACATGCTTGCTCATGGAAGAGGTTGAGTCTTGGGTCTGTACTTTATAGTCCCAAATCCTTTGCAACTTACTAATGTAACCTTGATTGACATGAATACTTTATCATCACATGATAGCATCTGTGTGTATGCATCATCGCTATGGCAGCAGAACGGGGCCTGAATCCAGGAGCCTACAGTGACGTTAGATCAACCTCGAGGGCTTTCTTATGGGCACTGTTCCCTGAGACACATCATTCTACGTTAAAAGAGAACTAGCCCCGCCATAACATTATGCAACACTTTAGATGGTACCCTTATCTATTATTATAAATGTATTCATCGAAACAGTAGTGCACTTTGTGCAACTTTCGATGTTTTGTTCACCTTGCTTCCTACTTGACTCTAATTGGTACGTACGGGAGTTTCCAACATATTCCCTTATAACATAACCCTTTATGTTTTAAGATATGTTATCCTTTATGGATTTGGATAATATATCCACAATTCTCTAATAGACACTGCGGACAAACTTATCTCAACGTTCTGTGATTCAGACTTAATCACTTTGAAACATTCCTTATTTGGATCACATATTATGCTAAGTTATTATCATGGTTTACTAAGACAGAACCCATGTCTCAACATAGTGGATGACGATCATCCTTTTCTTTCTTTTAACCATTGATGTTCAAACTTAATGCTATTCCTAATTTGAGTTATTAAGGACCAGTTCCTTAATTAACTTCTATTCTGAAACACTTTTCAGAATCCCTTAAGGAATACTACATAATATCATAATACACCTATTATCAACTTCTACATCTTATAAATCATTATTTATAAGTATTTGTGCCTTTCATCCTTAACATATTTAAGAATTACTCTTATAAGCTCCCACTCAAAATATGTTCCCACATATTTGAATTTGAGCCTTACATTGCTCCCACTTAAAAATATGTCAATCACATATTGTTTTAGGAAGACTTTCATAGCTCCCACTCAATTTTATGCAAATTGCATATCTCCTTATTACTTTGAACAACTTCAAAATCTTTTGATCAAATATCAAACATGGAGTTTTACTATGAGATACTAGTACTTTCCTAGTTTTAAATCCACTAGACATTTAGCATACATGAATCAAATTCATTTGAATTTGTCCAATACTTGACAAATTGTGCTTTAGTCATATAACCCCTTTTCCTACTATGGCTTTGTAGCCATTTGGAAAAATTCAAGTAACCCCTTTTACTTGTGAGATTCAGCAACGAATTGCTTTCTAGTCTCAAGGGAATTTTGTCTTTAGGATTTCTCATAATTCTAGTTTGCCATTATTTCCTTGGTAGTTCGTAGGTATGTCACATTTAAAAAATCATGACAAGTGATTCACAAATGTCTCCATACAAGATATGGATTTACATTTTGAATCCTACTTCATGTAGTGAAAAACAATAATGGAGGGAAAAACACAATGATCAAAATCATTTATTCTTTCCTTCCGTGAAGAGAATTATTCAGGAACGCTGTCGATTTACATTTTGAATCCTACTTCATGTAGTGAAAAACAATAATGGAGGGAAAAACACAATGATCAAAATCATTTATTCTTTCCTTCCGTGAAGAGAATTATTCAGGAACGCTGTCCGTTGCGCTTCTCAACACTCTGATGCAGGGTTTTGAATCCTCATCGTGTTTTACACTATTTTCCATTTGCTCCATATTTGAGAAACTTCACTAAAGATGAGCTTTCTCAAGAATGCACCAAAATCCCAGCAATACGAATCTTGCTTACCTTTTTGTTTCAGCTATGGATTTCATATTCAAAATTTCCAATGAATACTCTACAAGGATTTATTCGCTATTGTTTTGGTTATATCGAATAACCCCAAAACTTTCACGACTTCTAATGGTTTACCAATTCTGATTGAGTGCTAACTATTTCTAAGCTAATGGTCTCTACAGATGCACTACAACGATTTATTTGGTGCCTTCTATTCAAACCCTTTGATATCTAATATCACATTGTGATTCTTTGTATTTTGACGTTTCAAAACACTTTGCATTTCACAATTTCTTTCATGCCATTCTTATAAAGTTTAATTTCATTACTATTGATCAAATCATAGTACTTAGATTCTCTTTTATATTTATACCCTTTGTTGATGAAACACTTTGATCAAATCAAATAGTTTCATATTCATGTTTCCTTTGGTAAACTACTTTACACATTTAAACAATTATTTAATGATAATTACCATTTTCGTTAAAACACAATACATCGAATATGTATTCACTTTTAACAATTCATTAAACACTTTGTATCCAAGTTATACACGGTGTTCAAGTTATTCTGCCGAACTTAGGCATGATTTATATGTGAAAAGAAATCGAATTAGTTTCACATATTATCACATAACTTTGAATTTAAACAATGGTTTCATTCATTAATGAACATATCATTAAATTGGGTATTTTAAACAGGGCATTTTTTTTAATGTTTTACAAATGTTCATGCATTATCAATTATTTTAAAACAATAAGGACAATTCACACATAATCAAACAAGATATGAACACGAATAGAAATCATTCATAAAAGTGGAACAACTGTTTGTTACAAACTGATATGAATAACCGTCTCACGAAGTGTGAGACACACTAAAGAAGTTCAAATCTCTTGATTACATTAATCATCCTAAAGCACAAAATAAGTGATAAATATCGAGGGAGAGTGTTGTTGGCCATCATGATCATTCTCGCCATCAACATGCAATGTCACCTTCTCTCCAGCAAGCACCTCTCATGCAGAAGGACCTGTTTTCAGTAAAACAGAACAAGTATCAGATATACTTAACACTGCAATGTGTTTGCAAGATTATAACATTTATAAAACCGTATATCAAATATATACCTTTGTCGTTGACGACATGAGCGACATCTGGTTCAACCAACACATTCCTGAGATGTGTCATGAACCGCTGGAACTCCATTTCCGTGTCGCCCCTTATTACACAAGTCCTGACTTGTGCTTGGTAGCTTAATTGTGAACACATGGTATTTGCAAAAGAGCCTGAAATCCAGACGTCTAGGAAGTATGCTGGCCTCATGTACACATCATGCATGTGCTGTAAGTGGCTGTCCAGTGACGAGTTCTCCTCCACCTTAATGGAGAGGAAGTCTCCCATCAACTCATGCTCCCAAATGCGTGTCTGATCCACGAAATGTGTCCTAAGCTGTAGCATCACTGAACGAGGGTTGACATCACCCACGAAAGGCCACAACTCATCCACCATTCCGAAACGCATTACAACTGAAATATAGGAGGCCATCTCCCGACGGAGATAGCGGTCTTTCCGCTCCTCTGGGGTCTCAAGGTCTATGGACGGATCCAGATCCATCCCGTCGAGTATGTAGTCGACCATGTCGTTCTCGCTAAGGAGAACATGGAGACTGGCAACCCAAATGGAGAAGTTCGATCCATCTAATTTGATCTTCTATCCTTCTAACCATTTAATTGTCAACACGAAAGAGCCCATCTATATTTATAATTGCAAAAGGAATTTAGACTAAGTTTATAATTAAATGAGTTAATAATAACTCCACTTAGAAACACCTATCCCCAAAAGGGTTCCTAGTGATAACACGGCCCCTATCAGCCACATCTCCCCCGATCATCACGGCCATCAATGTGGGTTCAAGGGTGGACGCTAAACGTCGGTCACATCATTCATGCGACTCGTGCTCGATCTTTCGACCATCCGCGTTCCGAGGCCATGTCTGT
Organism: Avena insularis; assembly: GCA_023614405.1. Classification (NCBI taxonomy): domain Eukaryota; kingdom Viridiplantae; phylum Streptophyta; class Magnoliopsida; order Poales; family Poaceae; genus Avena; species Avena insularis. The sequence continues at coordinate 565,241,098 of CM042686.1, forward strand.
ACATGCTAGGCTCACCAACTCAACCTTAGTGTTTTTGCTGTGCAACATGGCTTGCACCCACTGTATGCGAACATAGATATGTCTGACACCCGATCATCACGGACTGCCTCATACCTAAAACTTTCTTGGTGGTGCACACTAAGGGGGAACACAATCGTTGGTTATTTTAATAGGGATCATCTTATTAGGCTACCATCGAGTATCTAATACTAGTACACAATAAGACATACAAACAATAACATTGAATGTAAATGCTATGGGATATGGTCCTTCACGTCGTGATCTCCATCCGCCATCACCGGGTTCCAGCGCCGTAGACACCAGGGTACCAGTGTCATTCCGGCGTGGTAGTTCGTCACCTCCGTGACTATCTACTACTACGTAACATAAGGTAATCACTTTACCTCTGCCATAACCATATCACAAAGCAACGCCCTCCTGCAAAACAAAGTTAGACACCACTATTTTATCTTTGCATGTTTTACGTGGCTGAATGGGCTTTCGCACAAGAACCGTTCTTACCTACGAACTTTCAGCACAACGCTGATCAAGTAGTTGTCTCTACTACACTCCTTTCGGGGCCCTCCGTTGCAAATGGTATACCAACTAATGCGAGAGAGACATACACCCCCCTAAGCCACTTTATACGGTACACGCCGTATGTCAAGCGTGGACCAGTCTCGCGAATGAACGCGTAAAGTCGGTTGGGAGACGCTTCATCAAGCATTACTGCGGTATACACAAGTACACGTGGGAGGGTAACAACTAAAAGATCAACGCCTACACGCTACATCTCGTGTGTTCTACCCGTACTAGCATTACTACGCATAGATCTAGCTCTGATACCACTGTAGGGGTTCCACGCATAAAAACAATAAATTTTACTCTACACCCCTGAACCCCTGAAGCTGCTAGGACCTATCTATTAGTAATACAGTAACGGGGGAGGCTTTTCGCGAACTTACCCTTGAAGACCGAAAAGTGTTGTCAACGCTTAGGAGAGCGTGGTTGATGTAGACGAGCCGAAGCCGACCTCAAGGTCGTGATGAAGTCCTTGCGCTCCTTCTGTCTCCAACGACTTGAGTGCCTCAAGTGTGACACCTCGTGGGAGTTACACACATCCGGTGCCTGACGATGACTCCCGCTTCCCCGATCCAGCAGCAGTTGCGGAAGTAGAGCTCCCGGATCCGAATCTCGCAGCGCGACGGCGCTCTGCGGTGAAGATGTCTCTCGCTCGCGCAGTCCAGACTTGGGACCACGGTCACGAGAGAGAGAGGAGGGAGAGAAAATATCAATTGGAGGTCCTCCCAAAAGTGGGGAGACCTTTATTGATTATTGGGTGTCTTTATCTGGCCAAATACCCCCACTATATACAGGGGGAGGGGAGGTACTACCTCCCCTCAAGTCTACGAGGATCCATTTCTAATCATCGTAACTTGAACTTCGTGACATGATCGGGTCACGATGTTTAGGTTGGGTACTGGTTCATCATCTCATTCTCCGAATAAGATGACCTCATTTCCAACTGGCATAAATGCCACATGATCAGAAAACATGATCATCTGTTGACCAATGAACCAGTGACTAGAGTTTCACTGGGAACCCCTGGTTGTTTGTATATCACACGTGTATTGATGTTTCCACTCAATACAGTTATAGCATGATATCAAACTTAATCATAAACTATATGAAATATGATAATAGTCCTTACTACTGTTTGTCTCTAGGACATATTTCCAACACTATCGATGAAGCTCCTTGACGATCCAAAGATCCTCATAGCCAGAAGAAGTCCTCGAAGACCACACCACTCTCACAAGCTTCCCGACATCGCCATCGAGATGGGGTTGAAGCCGGGGAGACCTTATTGGAAGAGACGCCGCTACCACCTGAGCGCCACCCCCACCTAACTTGAACCCTAAAAAACAAGGAACAGGAGCCCTCCCGCCGACGAGGGCCTAGATCCACCCCACCACCATGGCCCGAAGGCCACATAAGTGAGCCGGATTGGTAGCGCCGTCGACCGGAGGCAGCAAGATCTAATCGTCTAGGTAGGGGCGTGAGAGGACATGAACAGTTCATTTGAAATTCATGCTTATTACTTCACAACGAAATTCATGCTTATTAAATTTGTGTGTGTAAGTAAAGTTAAAATTTCAAGCCGATTTTAGTGTCAGTTAATACACTCGAACTTTCATGGCTTTTTCATTTGACTAATTCTCAAAACAAAAACTATGAAGACCGCGTGATTTGAGTGGCACATGGTTCCTGTTGGTTATAACTCACTATAATTCGGAATGAGAAGGTGTTCAACAACACATGAGCAAATAGGATTTTAGCAGGAGGCCTTGGTGGATGGAAGTTTTCCTCCAAGAGACTGTGCAAGCAAAGCTTTTGGAACAAAATCAGAAGGCTTACAAACTTTTGAATCAAACAACCAACATAGAAAATTTCTTAATTAATAAAATCCTTCAATGTCCTATGTATTTTCTTTGATCAAAGTAGATCTTACAAATTTTTGGAAGGTTGTGCTCTCATGGCTCATGAGCACAAACATCACAAGCCATGAGAGCATAAGATATATTCCCGTGGCTATTGTGAAGGGTTGTCAACATAATTTTCAGAAGGAATCATCTGATCAATGTTTGGTTCCATAGGTTAGTGTTGTGACCCATCACACCACTACATATTATATTGTGCAAGTCGTCGATATAATATTCACGAAATAATATTTCGTAAATATGACATCCCTCAGAGTGGTACACCAAAACATTGCGGATCCACAAGTTTACGTATTCGTACTATGATTCAAAAGAGTACCAAAGATTCGATATCCTATTTGGTATAGAGAGGATTCATATTTGAATTTGAAATGCAAACTAGTTACTTTCTCTAGCAATAGCACTACTATATTTAGTACCACTCGACCTCAACAACTTATTTATGCAATTGTATGCTGCTTGGATCATTTATGCTATCATATAAACTACACTTATGTTTGGGGGTCTTCGTACTCTGCTCCATATTCTATATACTATAGCCTATTCTTTCAATGTCTCTCGAAAGATTTGGTTCCTCGTAGTAGATCGCTCCTCCGTTATTGGTTTGGTCTAATTTCTCTGTCTCGTAACTCTCAAAGTCTAGCAAGGGCTTAGGAAGATAATTTGTGTACGAGAGCACTCGGCATATTATATAATTGTGCTACGGTGTAACCGTCATCTAGGTTACTTTAGTTTCGGAAAACGGTTTTAAAAACATAAGGTTTAGTTTAGAAAAACTATATCAGTCAGTTTTAATGGTTATTAGAACGTTATTAAGTTCCCTTCCACGTTGCCTTCGCAATCCGTTCCCTGGATAGGGAGTAACATGTCACATTTTATACACTCTCGAGAGGTGTGCTACATTTCCCACATATGTCGTTGGCCTTATTGCACTTGTCAAACTTCCTAATGTGTGAGGCCGATTACCAAGTTTCTCCAAGTCATGTCGAGCTCTACTGAATTCAGTAACCAACCCATTGTATTAAACCCGGTCGACGACCGTTGCTTGAAATGATGTACAGCTAAGACACTAAAGTCGTTATCTTACAACACAAGATGAAAACATTACGACCTTTCACTCACTATCATTCTTCTTCGGCAATATAGCTCGATTTAGTCATCCAAAGGTATACAAAACTAAGGAGAATTATCTGACTCGCTCGATCCATTCTAAGATCTGTGGTCAGCGTGGTTTATACGACATCTTTGAATGACCACTATAGTTGTTGTTTAAGTCCTAAATTATTTCCCCGGTATAATGAAATCTCCCTCCCCACATGATTTTCCATCATGTATTCGACCATGATTTCATTTCCCAACAATTTATAATTCAAGAAAAAATATTTTATTTTTGTACTTTCTTTATGATGCTTTTGGAAAAATACTTATAAAATATAGATTCGTAAGATTTTGACTTGCAATTCACAACTTGCAATTCTCATGTGAATATTGAATTCACATTTTACTATGCAAGGGTTGAACTTTTTTGGTAACACTGATGTAATGCAGTTCGAAGGTTCTACTTGACTCTTAACCTCGCGTTCTGAAAATAACAACCATTGTTCGATAAAGAAAACACTTTAGTAAAAATTAATTGATGCCCTAATGCAACTAGATGAATGCAATTGTTCAAGTATGGTGACTTCCTACTTTAGTCCCACATTCCTAGCTCGCAATGTGGGGTCCCTCCCTTCTCGTATATATATAGAAGGGTCCAGGGGAGGAAAAATACACACAATATATTGGAAAATTGCTAAGGAAATATTTCTTAGGGATTTTTGCCTTCTCTCTTGTTGGCTCTCGTGCATGCGATTCCTAGAAGAGCTGCACGCGTGGGAGACGACACCACTCCGGTACGCCATCTCGCTTCTAGTTCCCAGTTCCAGAAGGTCAACTTCCGCATTCTGGCTGGATTAGGGAGAACGGGAGTCCTTGGAGGACACCTGACGTGTGCGAGACCACGGAGGTGTTGCTACTTGTGGCACTTGGACGTCGTGCGAGGAGCAATGCGACCTTGAGGTCAGCTACGAGTACGACTGCATCGTCCATGTTTCCTGTGAAACGTTGAACGCGTTTGGTTTACAAGGGTATGCCGGCGAAGTTCTCCTGTTACTGCATTAACTCATAGATAGATCTTGGTATTAGTGTTGTGTTAGTTGGAAAAATTATTGTTTTTTGCTGCGAATCCCTTCAGTTTGAGTATTGGACTCAAATTTAATGTGTTTGAATAATTTGAATCATAAATTTTGAAAATATGGACTTCTTTTGAAATTTGAATTCAAATCCTAGAGTTGACCTAATTCAAAACTCAACTCTAGAGTTCAGTTTCAATCTTCCATATCTTTTAAAGCAAAAGTTGTAAAAATTTCACACTTCCACAAATGCATGTTATGTAAATTCACACTTCACAAAACAATCCTATAACTATTCTATTCTTCGAGTCAATACAGTTAGTCAACTTCTTTGTTGAATATGTGTATCATTGGTCGCGTTTTACGAAATAATTGTATACCGGCAGTATCCATGTACTGGTGTACCCATCATGTTCGATGTAAAGGAGATATTGCTATATCTATTCGACAAATCAAGCATTTCATCCAACAACTGTCCGTCTTCACGTTTCCGTTTCTTGGTGCTAGTGTGGGCCATATTATTGTCGAGTTTCTTGTGGTTTCTAGTTCTCGCGGTTCATGCTTCTCATGAATGCACTCTTTATTCTTTCTCTAGGTCTATCTTTTAAGGCACGTGTCCCCTACCATGGCGTGGTTTTACATTCCCACTTTTTCAGGTGTACGACTCATGTGGTTCGTGTTTGAACCATTAGTATTAGTTCAAATTATGCATGTTTCGTCTTGTACAATTCCTTCATGCGAAGCTTGAGAAAATTTCGAGGTACTAGAGATGACCGCTTCAAAATGTTTGATATGATTTCTTTATTTTATTATGAGTCCTTGTTGTTTGTGTTTGTTTTAGTGTCTCTGGTCTAGTATATCATCTTCATTCCATAGTAATGGGAGTACAAAACTCAAACTTCTATAGGTTTAATTATGTGTAGATACAAATATATCAACTTCTACAACACAAAATCAGATTCATTAGATTCATCATAAAGTTTGTTTTCATATTCTTTTATTGATTACATATAGAAACTTCTAAAGTTTATTTTTATATTTGCATACTCTCTTCGTCCACAAATAGGTCGACATATAGAAACTTTAAGTCAGATTATGGGGTGTAGTGCAAAGTGCATTGGAAGGTTCCAACCATCATCTCTCCTCTTTGATTCTCCCTCCTTAAATGAGCCAAGTGCTTGGTACAAAATAAAGAGATGATGTGCTAAATATTATCGGACTTGATTCTCATGAGATGAGAAAGGAACATTTTTTATTGCTTTAAGATGCATTGAATAGGCAAAAGTACACTTTTTGTCGCTAAAATTCATTCACTTACTTAGACTAGTCACAATGGGGAGTATCATATAGTAGTATCATGTATATGATAACATCTCCACAATGCATATTATCATGTAATAGTATCATAATTTTAGTGTATTTATTATTTTGTAGAATCTCAATGTAAAATTGTGTACAAGATTTGTTTGGGATTAGTTTTCCCGTTCTACATGATATGATACCGTATCTATCTATAATACCAAAACAACCTCTTTCATCATTAATTAGCATGTCACGTCAGAATTTTATCAACATGACATACATGATACTACCTATGATATCCTCGGGATAACTACAGCCTGCGACTTCCGGTAATTAAGTACTCCTGGAGTAGTAGTGTGTATACCTGTCAGACGCCGTCACACACCTGGTGGTGGATTTCATTGTCTCCTTTACTTGTGTCCAGTGCCCGCAGCAGCGGTGCCTGGTGAACGAGTAAGTGTAAAGTCTAAAGATAGTAGAGCTTACTTTCAGCCCTGGGTTACATCACCCTGGAGTTCCGGTAATAACTTTGATATTCTGTCACGGTCGATGTTAGTATGTTACAGCAGCAGGCTCCTCTGAATCTGATGGTCCGGCACAAGACAACTGACGGTGACGACAGGAGAGACCTGGTGAGAAAGAGTCTCTCTATTGGAGCAGTGCAACTGTGCAAGTGTCCACTCCATTATGTTGTCAATTCTTTGGAGGTGAAAAAAGTTACGTATTTATTTGCCCCCGTTCCGAAGAAAAAAAGTTACTTCTGGTACTGGTCTATTAGTAGTACCAGTACTTAATCGACATCTCCCTCTCGCCGTGATGCTAGTCTGACTACCGTAATAAGTTGTTTCAACCTTTAGCATGACTCGGGACAATTTACTGGCTTCTCCAATGCAAGAGAAAGCAGAGGTTTCTTTCCAATTTCTGAAACCGGAGGAAAAGAAGCTGGGGAATAAAGGCAAGAGAACCTGCACACTACTTCTTCCCTGCATCGTCAAGGAAGTGCTTAAAGCGCCAGGCACGAACTAAACTTTGTTATACTAGTAGGAGTAGCTCTTTGTCTTCGGCTATACTGAGCATGCGCGAATACTTTCCGTTCCCTAACGCCTAAACTGATCATTGATCACCGCGGAAGACTTTTTCTTTACCTCTGAAAAAAGGAAGAGCGGCATCATGTTTGGCCATTCGGGAGGTCCTAATCGAACATCGTGCTCACACAAAGCACTCCTACTACACATCAAGGCATGGTCCTTGAGCTCTACGGCGTTTGGAGGATCTCCTTGCAACTAGACGTAGTAGGGTGTTAGTTGAGATTCCACCGAAATTTCACTTCTCATTTATTTTAAGATTTCTAATGTAAAATTGCAAATTTTAGATTGAAGTAAAAGTGGTACTTTGGTGTTCGTTAGAATCTCCCATTGAGGGCAGAGCATCCGAAGCCTTGGTGTTCGTTAGCATCTGCCATTGTGGATCGAGCAAGACACATTTTCAATGCAGCTGCTAAAGTAAGAATTGACAATGGAAGAAGAAGTTTTTTCTGGATCGATAAGTGGAAGATATCGCCCCGGTCGTGTTTCAGAGTATAAAACCCTATTGCAAGAGCTAGGAGAACGGTCGCTGGAGCCCTAGTAAATCACTTATGGTTTGATGATATAAAGAAAGCCCTGAACATTGAAAGGTTCCTGCAAGTTCTTCAAATCTGCGAGGCGATTAGACCGATAAACCTCACTGATGATTCTAAAGATGTGTGGACATGGTCGTGGGAACCTAGTGGAATCTACTCTTCGAGGTCGGTTTACAAATCACATTTTACAGTTTCTACCAAGTTTGACACACCTAAGGCGATTTGGGGATCTTGGGCTCCTCTCGCTGCAAAATAGCAGTCTGGTTGATTATACGGAACAGAGTGTGAACAACCGACATATTAGCTAAAAGGGGCTCCCACACAATTGCCATTGCATGTTTTGTAACAACACAGATTAGGATGCGAACCATCTCTTCATGACTTGCGTTGTGAGCAACTTTATATGGGGTGCAGTTTTGGTTTGGGCAGGTTTACCGCAGATGGTGCCATCCTTCAACCAGCAAAGTCCGCGAAGCTGGTGGAGACAATCGAGAATTTTGTTGCAGGGATTAGAACAAAAGCGTTTTAATACAGCTGTGATGCTTGTCACCTGGAGCATATGGAAGAAAAGAAATAAAAGGGTGTTTAAGAATAGCTACATAACCTTGGAGCAGATCATTGTTCAAATCAAGCAAGAGGCGTAAGTTTGGGCCACTGGATCGCTTAGACTTGGTTCGGTCGTGGTTTTTGTTTGTATTTTTTGTCGTGGGTTCAGGTTGTTTCTTAAACTATGTAAACTTCCTACCCATCTTTTTTGGGTTTGCTTTTCTAATTTGTCACATGTATGGTTCGAAAATAAAAAAAGTGGTACTTTCGTGAGATCTCAATTGACGCCTTAGCTATACACTGAAAAGCAAACCTGACACTGGAAAGTCTGGAAGGCCATCATGGAAAGAGTTCCTGAAATGGGGGTACTCCTAAAGCAGGAAACTCGCGCGAGTGAACTCCAGCATAGCCACCGTCTCAACTCTCAGGTATTCATAATAGTCCTTGCAGGTTGTTCATGAGTGAGCAATATCGATCCATCAGTTGTGTGCGTAGGAAAAAAAACACTACCGGGCATTTCGCTGAGTGGCTTCCTGCTTTGCTTCCATATGTCGCGTGCTTCTCATTTGTCAAGTACTCAGTGACGATCCTAAATTTAAATAGGTGTAGAGTGGCACCGGCTCCCAGTCGTGCCCCCAAAACAAAATTTAAATATTCTAAATTTAGCAGAAATTTGAAAAAATAGTTTAAACTTCAACAAAACGAGACGAATAGTTTAAATTTAACATTTTTTTAAAACGACATCTAATGACGGCAGCGGCCGATCCTGAGCCGCCGCAGCGTTGAAGGATGCCCGCTCCAGATCCTCGACCCGGAAATTCTTCGGGTCTCGCCATCCGCCAATCGAGTGCTGCCGCCTTTGTACTGGCGGTGGCGTCACTCTTCTTAGGCTCGGGCTCAAGCGAGGCGGGCGAGGAGGCGCTGCGCGCGCTGGGCTCGCTGCCGTCCTTCACCGGCGAGCGAAACGCGAGTAGCGGCGGCAACCGAGAGTACGCTGGCGACGCCGACGAGCGCGAGGAGGAGGACGTCCCCCAGCGGCTGCTGGCGATCGCGCGGGATGCGCGACGACATCACCAACAGCGGGTTGTTGCCGTTGGCGATGTGGTCCAGGACCCAGGAGAGGGTGCGTCCTGGAGCGCTCCACCATCGCTTCCGGCCTTCGTTGTTGTAGTTCGCCGGTGGCGGGCCCACACCGTCGTAGGCCTCGATGCGTCAGGCCTGCCGCGAAGAAGCCGCCACGCGAGGTTGTCGAGACCATTAGTGCCGTGATCGCGGCTCTGCGGGCGCCGATGGGATGGCGGCAGAGGCCACCGTGGCTCACCGCCCACCGCTTGTCGAAGCCGGAAGACGGAGGACGGGTAGCAGCGCTCCATAGCGCCAGCGCCTCGTCGGCGATGGAGGCGGCCAAATCCGTTGGCCAAGCCCAGAAATAGCTGTAGCCCGCCATCGCCGAGAGAGAGGGAGAAGAAGACGATGTTTGGGGAGGAGATGGTGGAGCTCGCCATCGAGGTAATGCGCGTGCGGCGGCAATGGAAACCGCCGCGGGTTTTTATACTGGGGAGGAGGGGGAGGCGAGCGGTGGGCATTGATGACCCACAAGTATAGGAGGTGTATCGCAGTATTTTCGAGGGAAGTGAAACCCAATTTATTGATTCGACACAAGAGGAGCCAAAGAATATTTATAAGCCTTAACAACTGAGTTGTCAATTCAGCTGCACCTGGAAACAATCTTGCTCACAGCAGTTTATCAGTAGCAATAGTTTTGTAGTAGGAATAGCAAAGTAACAGCAGTAGTAAAGCAAATAGAGTAACAAAAGCAAGAAATGGGATTCGAAAAGTGCGGTAGGCATAGGGATGGATGGACGGGCGTTGCATGGACAAGACAATTCACATAGCAATCAGAACATAGGGCAATTGCAGATAAATAAGATAAAGCATCCAAGTACTAGACAATCCTAGGCATGTGTTCCATATATAGTCATACGTGCTCGCAATGAGAACTTGCACAACATCTTTTGTCCTGCCAGCCCATTTGCAGCGGGGCCTCTAGGGAACTACTGACAATTAAGGTGCTCCTTTTAATGGAGCACCGGAGCAAAGCATTAACACTCCATGAACACATGTGATCCTCACATCAAAGCCATTCCCTTCCGGTTATCCCGATTTCTGTCACTTCGGGGCCATAGGTTTCGAACAACGATGTGTGTATACAACTTGCAGATAAGACCCAAAATAATACTATCATAATGAATCAATAACATGTTCAGATCTGAAATCATGGCACTCGGGCCCTAGTGACAAGCATTAAGCACAACAAGTCGCAACAAAGTCATAAAGCACTAATAAAAGATACTAGGCACCATGCCCTAACAATCTGATGCCATTACATGAACGATCTCATCCAATCCCTACCATCCCCATAGCCTACAGCGGGGGATTACTCACTCATAGATGGGGGAAACATGGATGGTCAATAGAGAAGCGATGGTGATGATGATGGTGATGATCTCCTCCAATTTCCCGTCCCGGCAGGGTGCCAGAACAAAGTTTCTGGTGCTGTTTCATGGAATCTGGTGGTGGCGACGGAGCGGAACTTCTTCTGGAAAAACATCGAACTTCCCGAAGTTTTTAGGTCAGAAGGATCCTTATAGGCGAAGAGAGAGGCCGAGGGGGTGCCTGGAGGGCCCACACCACCCCTGGCGCTGGCGCCTGGCCAAGGCCAGTGGTGTGGCCACCCCTGGCTCTTCTCCGTCTCGTATTCTGGCTCCTGGAGTCTTCGGGTGAAATAGGATTTTTGGCATATTTTCCGGGATTTTTTCTGATAGTTGATTTTCTGCACAAAAAGTAGACACCAAGGCAATTCTGCTGAAAACAGCGTTAGTCTGCATTAGTTGTATCCAAATCACACAAGTATAGAGGAGAAACAATAGCAAAAGTGTTCGGGAAAGTAGATATGTTTTGGACGTATCAATTCCCCTAAAGCTTAGCTTATTGCTTGTCCTCAAGCAATTCAGTTGAAAACTGAGTGCGATAAAAGAACTTTCACGAACACATTTGCTTCATATGATGTAAATATTCTCAGCAATGTGATCAACTACTCAGACAGTTCATAATAAAGAGTATGCAACTGAGTTTACTTAATTGTCATTGCAAGCTATGAAGAGATTCCAACTCAATAATAATAAGTAGCACGAAGCACGAACATAAGCAACATTACAATGCTCATAGAAAGGTATGATAGAGTGGTATCTCGCTTGCCTTTGATTATGAATGTCAAGGCACCTCTAAAGTTCAAGTGATGACTAGAAGTAAAGATATCAAGGATATAAGCATCAAAGTCATAACACAAATAATCAATTAATAGAACAAACACAAAAAATAACAACTATGCTTTCAAAAAGGTGCTCAAAGAATATATGGAGACTCAACAATAGAAGAAAAAGGTTTTGAATAATTTTGAAAGGCTCCAAATGCTGAAAGTATGGTACTCGTTAGTTTTGAGGTCTCATTGCCCCTATCATAAGCATCTTGAATGTGGTTAAGGTGAAAGTGACACAACTAAGAGGATATGGTTGACAAGTTATAAATCGAAGTCTTATGCCCCTTACTTACGAAGACCGATCCTCATGCTACTCAACTTCAGTCACAAGTAAGCTCTTGTCATTGTAAGTACATATGTATCGTAGAGAACCGCCAACGGGGTACCCCTTGCACATGACACGGGAGCTATCCCATGATCAAAATACAAGGCAAGCAGACAATGAGCATCTCGGCGATCTTTTTATTTAATATGTGCATAGATTTTTATTGATGATGCTTTATAGAATGCTCATTATTGTTATGCTGCAAGTTTCCACCATGATTAGGCATGGCTTAGGCTAGCGGCGTTTCTCTAACATACATATAAACTCCATGATCTTACAAGTTCCACTTTTATTTTACACCGTCGGGATCCATAAGCAAAAGAACATGATATCAACTAGGTACAGAGTACCTATGAAGCGTTGAAAGCGGTCCCCATGATACATGGTTCTGCTAACTTCAACTCGTAAAACGCAAGCATATGTACAACAAAGAAGGACGCAATGGTTCCCCGCCACGCTCCATCCGCGCCCGCCTTCTCAGACATTGGATTTTGCAGGGCCACGGGTAAATAAGCTGGGCAGCCGCAAAAATTGGGACACGCGGTTGGGCTCGAATTTTCGCGCCGGCGCCCCCCAAAACGCTATGGGAGGGCCTTTGAGGACCGCCAATGGAGATGCTCTTACGATCCTAGATTTAGGCAAGTAGCTAGAGCGATTTTTTTTTTTGCGAAATTTCACCAATCTATTGATAATCATCAACAGCAGTACAACGGGATCCAATAATAATAAAAAATATAAATAGGTCACTGGACCACCTAGCAACGACTACAAACACTAGCGCGAGCCAAAGGCACGCCACCATCATCGCCCTCCATTATCGGAGCCGGGCAAAGATTATCGTAGTAGAGCTTGTTGTAGTAGATAGGCATAAAGTCGTCGTGCTAAGGCCACAGTGGACCAACGCACTAGAGCAACAACCATCACCAATGATGACACCGTAGATCGGAATATACTAACCTAAAAATAAACCGACGAACACGAAAATGGACAGAATTTCAGAAGATCCGCTAGATAAACGAACCCACACGCTCTCTGTTAGTGCTAGATGCAGCACCGGAGTGAGAATAGAGCGGGGAGGACTTTATTCTAACTTCTGGATGTAGTCATCGCCTCAACATCCTAAGGAGACTCTAAAAAGCAGACAACAAAAAATGGAAAACCTTCCGCCGTGTAAGGCCGTGGTCCGCCGCATCTCCAAGACCCTAGGACCAACGGAGACATCTCCAAGACCCTTAGACAACCGGAGCTGGATTGGACCGGCGATGTCGCGAGCGGAGGGGTGCGAAACCCTAGATTGTTTTTTCTCTCCTCACCGAGCCGCCTCTCCTAGCGATGCTCTTTTTGGGGTTGCTGAGAATTGAGATGTCCCGATTCGTATCTCAGACATGTGCTCATGCGTCCTGGTGGTGGTCCTCGATTCGATACATCAAAGGATGCGAACAAAGTGTAGGGACACATGTCCTGCTAACTAGAGTGTGTAGATCGAGTGTCGCCGTCCAGGGATTAATCTCCTAAGCTCCCTCTGAAAAATTTATGATCCTATTTGTATCGCAGCTAATTAATTAACAGTAGCCATTAGCAATCCTGCCCGCGATGCCCTGTCCGTGACGGAGAACGGAACACGAGAACCCGAGACAGTGAGACTGAGAGGGAACCGCTCCTCTCAAAGGAAACCGGAAAAGATGCACGCATAAGATCTTTAAAGCGTAGGTTGGGACCCACATGTCATAGAGCCCAGGATAAAGCAAAAAGGTCACGGGCCTTTTAATACGGAGAGCTGGAAAAACAGGAAAATGATCGGTTAATAGACCGCGCGGCACCGGTTCCTTGTCTACCTAGGTGGGCCCGCGTAGCGCGTACACGGGGCGTTAATGATGGGAGGAGATATTTTGCTAAGGCCTAGCTATACAGCGGTTAACACCATCTCCACGGGCCGCTCCCAAAACGGCTCTCTATCGGGAGCCGGCTCAAAATTTCGCTCACAGCGGTGGCTCAATATGTAGTCAGTGGTTTTGAAACCTAATATAATTGCCGGCAAATCCAAATGAGTCCGTACGCACAAGGACAACTTCGGGAGCGCCAACACTTCTCGCCACATTGGATTCGCGCCGAGTGATCCACATGGCAATGGGCGAAACGAAAATATTTCGTTCCCTCCAAACTTTCCCCTCCTTTCCCTCCATTTTTTCCTTACATAGTTTTTCATCGGCGCTCCCGCCCCGCCATTCGAGCTTCATTTGCCCTCTTTCCTTGCTCTTCCTCTACCTACCTCGTTGTTTGCCGCCAGCTTGCGCCATCCCCTCACCACCATGCCACCAAAGAAGAAGGCTTTGGCCTTGGCCAAGCCGACAAAGACGCGCAAGACTGCTTTGAAGGAGAAGCCGACGACCATGTCCAAAAGGGAGTGGGACGACGAGTTGGAGAGGGTGAAGTTCGTCACCTTGGACATGAATAGGCGCTGCTTCGTCTAGATCGAGAAGGAGGCGCGAGCGGCTGCTACGGCAACGATGCCCGGCCTAGGCCTCGACGGCGCTGACGGCCACATCTACCAAGCCGCATCGGGCACGCAGGGGAGCACGAACTCCCGGTCGTACTCGATGTACTTCGAGGAAAGGTACCCATCGACGCCCCTCTCACAAATTCGGTTCTCCAAAGACATGGCTAACAGTGTAGGGGCTCCGCGCATGAAAACAATAAAATTTTACCCTACGCCCATGAACCCATGATGCTGTCATCCCTATACATGCCGAGTGCACGGACAAGCTACACAAACAAGGCGAAGTGTGTCAGGACAGGCATGAAGTCGGCATAGTTTAGGCTTCAGGTCGGCTACCTTGCTATCCATGCTTTCTCCGCTGACTGGTGTGCGCTCGATCTCTTCGAGAATGGCATGCCACTTGCTGCACGCCTGATGCACGAGTCCCCAGTGATTGATCATGGCCTTCTCGCCACGCTCCATGTGGATCTTGCTGAACTTCGGGTCCATGAGGTTGAGCTCATCGAACGCCAGCTTCACATGGCTCCAGTAATTCTGTGAGTTTTGATTTGCGCCTATGATGGGGTCCATGCTCACCAACTTCCATGCTTCGGCGAGGCAAAGGTCCTCTAGCGACATCCACTTGACGCGACGCTCCGTCGTCCTCGCCTTCTTCTTGCTTTTGCCCTTGCCCTTCGCCGCCACCAAGGCGCCCTCTTCGGCTTGCGTCTGGTCGGCATCCTCTTCGGCAAGGCGTCCTCTTAGGCTTGCGCCTGGTCGGCAAAATCCTAAGACTCGAGGCCATGTTCGACGTCGACCCTGGACTGCTCTTCAGTGAAGAAGGAGGTGCTGTCGGCGCTGCAGAACCGGAGACGATCATGTCCGACATGTAGGCATCGCCCGCCATACCGCCGAACACGGGGCGGGCGTCCGAGTCGCCTAAGGGGACGGGCGAGGAGCTGCTGGCGGTGAACGGAAGAGGACCGCGACGCATAGCCGACGAAATGCCAGCGTACGCCGGAGAGCTGGCGTAAGGGACGTTGAAAGTCGGAAGGCGAGGTGCGGGGTAGGGGAAGAGCATGTTCGGGTTGAACACGCCATCATCCTCGGGGGAGGGCGAGAACCTCTGGCGCGGGTTCACCTGGCCCTCCTGGAAGATGGCGGCGAGAACCCGACCGGAGATCCAACGCTTGGCCGGCTCGCCCAGTGCATGGCGTACTACGCGGCGACCATCGGCGTCGGGCATGATATCGCCGTACGCGCTTCCCTCATCGCATGCGCCTCCACGAGTGCCTGCGCCTGCTCCGACCTCGACGTCCTATCCTTGCGGCTCTCTGTTTCGATCTTCCTCCGCTTGCAATCCCTCAACCACTCGGCGTCCGTCAAACCCTCTGGGCTCGGGCTCGGCTTCTTCACCTTTGGTACGCCGATGATGGATCGGGGTTTGATGAAACCCTTGGACGGCATGGTGGGCGGGAGCCAGGGCCGGTCCTGAAATCTTGGGGCCCGGTGCACGATAAAAACAGGGCCTTTTGTTCACATGTAAAATCGGTTTTATTTCTGACATGGTATGAGAAAAACAAATGAATAGCCCACGTGCGTATGGCCCTGTTACAGTTCTTCAAGAAATAGATCATGTAGTAATCCGTTGCTAGATTCATCTTTTGAAATATACACTAATTATATTTTACTAATACCACACAAATACACCTGAGCTGGGGGCCATCACATCTTTTTTTTAGAATTGGGGCCCTTCACATTCATATCTGGGGCGCACCTGTACAGTTGCAGGGCTCAGGGGAGCTCGGGTGACTGGCAGGAGATGTGCCAGGGTATGGAGAAGAAAGGCAGGAATTCGGCCTTGAGTCGCCAACAGGATTGGTCCACCTGTTTTTCTGCTGCGTCCGGCGTTTCTAGGCGGTTCTCAGCGTCCCGGGTTCGGTCTGAAAACACCGGATGAAAAGTTGGGCCAAATCCGGCGCAATTATGCGTCTTGTGAACACGACGGAGCAAAATTTCTCCAAATGAAAAAATCACTCTGGGAACGCCCTCCCGAGAACGCGGGTGGAGATGCTCTAAGCACCTGTGCAGCAGTGCCCGTGTTTCAGTGAGGCGCCTGAATGCTTAATATATGATGATTGATTCAAAAGAAAAGAAAAGCAATCAGTGCCCGTAGCAGCGGTGCCTGGTGAACGACTAAGCGTAAAGTCTAAAGATTACTAGAGCTTACTTTCAGTCCTGGCTTACATCACCCTGGAGTTCCCGTAATAACTTTGATATTCTGTCATGTTCGATGTTACAGCAGCAGGCTCCTCTGATAGTCCGGCACAAGACAAGTGACGGTGACGACAGGAGAGACCTGGTGACAAAGAGTCTCTATTGGAGCAGTGAAAGTGTCCACTCCATTAAGTTGTCAATTCTTTGGAGGCGAAAAAAGTTACTTATGGTACTGGTCTATTAGCAGTACTTAATCGGCATCTCCCTTTCACAGTGACGCTAGCTTTTTCTACTGTAATAAGTTGTTTCAACTTTTAACATGACTCGGGCAATTTTATTGGCTTCTCTACTGCAAGAAAAAGGCAGAGGACCCCTCCTTTTAATTTTTGAAACCGGAGGAAAAGCTGGGGAATAAAGGCAAGAGAACCTGCACACTACTTCCCTGCATCGTCAAGGAAAGGAAGTGCCTAAAGCGCCACGAACGAAACTGGACACGCGCTAAATCGCATGCTTTAACAATTAATGACACTATACTTCCCGTTTCCTAGCGCCTAAACTGTTCATCGATCATCACGGAAGATTTTTTTTCTTTTCCAATCCTTTCCAAAGGGAGTGGCATCAGGTTTGGCCATTCCGGAGGTCCTACCCGTGACATCGTGCTCAAACAAAGTACCACGCATGGACCCCTAGCTTTACGGCGTTTGGAGGATCTCGTTGCAACTAGCTAGCCTCCACTCACACAGAGGCTGTTGGGTTACACCGCGAAGCCAACAGTGACACTGAAGACGACCATGGAAAGAGTCCCCGAAATACCGAGATAAAGCGGGAGGTTTAACCGGAGAACTCGCTCGAGTGAGCTCCAGCTTCGCTCCCACATAGCCACCGTCTCAAGTATTCATAATGGTCCTTGCAGGTTGTTCATGAGTGAGAATAGTATTTTTCAATCCCAATTAATCGACTTCGGATTTATACAGATTCGGATGATCTAAAGACTAAAACACGCCTCAGACACGCCCTAATCTGGTGAATCAGTTAATTAATTTGGGTATGAATATCGTTCCATCAATTGTGTGAGTAGAAAAAAGGTACTGTACTACTACCGGGCATTTGGCTGAGTGCCTTCCTGCTTTCCTTCCATATGTCGCGTGCTTGTCATTTGTCGAGTAGAGAAAGAAAAATACTAGAGTGTGTAGAGTGGTGACCATTAGCTAAACTACTACTAGGAGGTGGGCGCTTCACTGACGATCCTAGATTTAGGCAAGTAGCTAGAGCGATGTTCTTTTTGGGTAGTTGAGATGTCCCGATTTGTAGCTCGGACATGTGCTCTGGTGGTGGTGGTCCTTGATTCGATTCATCACAGGATGCGAACAAAGTTTAGGGACACATGTCCTGCTAGTGCTAACTACAGTGTAGATCCAGTGTCGCCGTCCAGGGATTAATCTCGTATAATCTCTTCGGAAAATTTGGAGTGCTCATCGAACTATATCTCCATGGGAGTGTCGGACCTCCTATGCATCTTAGGGGCATCTCCACCGGGGGTCCACCGATTCGGGCACAGAAGGTGTCCTACTCGATCCATTTGGATCTGCTCGTTTGGGTCGCGGTGCTCTCCACGGGTTTGACTTATTCTGGTCGGACATGGTTAGTTGGCTGGTTTTTTCAAATATTTGACAACAGATTTTGCCAATTGGCAACACATTTCATCCAATTGACAACAAAATAGGTAAATATAGCAAATAAATTATCACAAATTACCAAATATCATAGTACCGAATCATAGTGCAAAATAACATAGGTTTAATAGAAAATGCGCAAAAGAGATAGATCTCTTGGCGATAGATCATTGATGAGATCTAGCGGTCGCGAATAACATTTTGCCCTTTCTCAAACCAACTTCTTTGAGCCGGATCCAAGATGGTCAAATCCGTCATCATGAGCTTGGTCTCCTCGGCCATGATCTTGGCCTCGGCCTCCTATATGTCGAACCCTTTTGCTCGATGTCGGCAATTCGATATTGTCCAATTGCCATCCACTCCTCACAAATGACCTTGTCCTCCTTGACGGTGTACCCACTGGTCCGCTGGCTCTTCTTTTTAGTGTACCACCATTGGTAGGCTCAACACCGTCATCGTATTCATCCACATCCATGGCATCGTCGCCAAACATATTCGGCCCCTGCTCGAGCCCGAACAATGGCGCCACCCGGATGTTGAAGGTGGACATTGGACTTCCTCATCGTCGAGGTCGTCATCCACGGCTATGGAGTCGCAGCACATTTCGTGCAAAACAGCCTTGTCATCCTCCTCCCTAGATGAAAACCGGTGCGGTAAATCATCGAACGGTTGGTGGGGCGTAGGCATGTTCCCCACGGGGATCTAGCGGGGCCCCTTGCTGTGTTGTTTCGCATGGTCACCGGAGCCTGGGGTGCGGTTCAGATCAATGGATGTAGCCCCCGGTTGTGCAGGCTCATCCGACGACGTCGATCTTGACCTGCCCAGCCGGGAACGCGATTGGTCGTGCACGACGACAACAGTGGTGGACGAGCCTGGACATAGTGGCGGCTGTGCAACAACCGAGGTCACGGAGCTCGTGAACGATGCACCTGCCTCGGTGCTTGCCCCAGCCATTGCCAAGACTTCCATGGCGTCAGGGTTGTGGAGAAGAATGGACTGTGAGGCTATACCAGAGGCGGCGAGCTTGGCGGTCGCCTTAGCCTGCATGCCGGCGATGACCTCAGCGTGCTTGGCTTTTGTGAGGGCGGCTGGTGCTTCCTCCTTTCTTTCCTTCACCGTAGCATGGCGGACGTCGCGCTTGCTACTCTAATCTGCATGTTCCTCGACCGTCTGCTCCTTCTTGATGGTCGACATAGCCTTGGGCTTGGCCACCCTCTTTGCCCTGACCGCATATTTGGTGGTTGCGGCTGGGGCTGGGTCGGCAATGGCGATGGCATGGCAGGAGCATCCTCCATTGCAGGCTATGAGGTTTTGGCGCCAACCGATTTCGATTTTGGTGGGAAGTGGGGGGTGGAGGTTGATTTTTGGGGGAATGTGGGTTTTCACACACTCGCTTGCGGTCCAGGTGAGGACAAGGACACGATAAGCGTGGACGAGTGCGCTGTCCGGGCCAACGCAAGACCATCGCAAATTTGGGAATGGTTCGTCAGCATCGGTCCGTGGTTGCGTTGTCGAATGGGTCTCCATTGGAGTCGACCCCGCTCGCGGGATACGCATTTAACATTGAATGGTTGAATAGGTCGGCCTGGTGGAGATCCCCATATGATCCATGTATCGCAGGTAATTGATTTACTATAGCCATTAGCAATCCTGCCCTTACAATAGCGATGCCCGTACGGGAATGGCACACAGAGGGACCTGGCCCTTACCATGATGAAGAATGGAAGAGAGAACCCGAGAGCATCTCGGGTCGTTTGCCCCCTAGCGAACCCGGCGATACAATTTAGGAGCTTCCCGGTGAATTTTTGGGCCTAGGGTGGTTTGTTCGCCCAGTCGTGCCCCAAATACGCCCCAGAGATCCACATATCAGCGATTTTTTGACAGTTTGTTTCCCGCTACCAAAAAGCAGGCACAAGTTCGCCTAATTTGATAGTACAGCAATCTGGCTAGCCATAGTTCTGTCAGGAAATTACTACAGAAAAAGCGGAAATCTCAAGTAGAAAGTTCCTATCCAGTGGCATAAGGGTCCTCCTCCATGGGGGCAGAGCTCGGCGATGCCATGTAGGATGAAGCGGGAGCAGAGTCGAGTGAGGCAGTGGCCTCAACCTTGGTGGTGTTCGCGGAAGCAGAGGCAGAGAAGAACTCCGCGGAGGCGACCGCATCTCTTCCAGGATGAACCCGCTCTACACCATGTACTATGACTTCACCTCTTCATCCATCGCCGTCGTGTCGCCTTCCTGAAGGCAAGCGAGGTTGGTGTTCCTCTTATTCATCGCGACGTTGGCTTGTAGTAGGCCGATCTTGACGTCATGTTTCTGCAGCATCACCGTCCACCTCGTGTCATTTTTCTCCTCCCTCATGACAGTGTGGTTCTTAACATAGACGATGCTAGCCTTTCGCCAAATGGCACAATGTTCTTGGCGATCTTGGCTTTCTTATGCCCTTTAGGGCGACTATCCACCGCGTTCAGTGCTGGCTCGTCAGGGTTATAGACGTCATGTTTGGCCTTGGCCAGCGAAGTGCGAACATCCCTCCACTTCTCGCAATTTTCAATCATCGAGAAGACATGGAAGTACTTGAAGTCAATGCCATTGCTGTCTCGACGGTAGTTGTCAAGCATGTGGACCATCTGAGAAACGAGTTGTCAGCGAACAGACACGCAACAAGACCGGCGAGCTTGTGGCAAATGCGCATACCTTGTGGTCGAAGTTGGCGCCACTCTCTGGCCGATTGTTCACTTCCTCTTCAATGTCGTACCATTTGTTGCACGCTTGCTAGACAATCGCCCAATGGTTGGTCATGGCCTTCTCGTCGTGCTCCATCTGAATCGGCACGAAATCGGGATTGCATAGCTTGCACTTGTCGAATGACGACTTTACCCTCTTCCACTAGTTCTCGGAATTTTTATTTGTGTCGATGATCGGATCCATGCTCATGCTCTTCCATGCTTCGGTGAGGCACTCGTCTTTCTTGAAGGTCCACTTGACTTGAGGGTCGGCTGGTGCGCGAACTTTCCCCTTTCCCTTCTTCTTCTTTGTCGCGGAAACAACCGACTCTTCTTCTTTCGGCTCATGTTCCTCCTTGGGATCCTGCAAGCCCCACCGAGATCCTGCGAGTCCATACCGACGTCCTCCTCTTGTGTGAAGAACCCGATGGACGGCGTGGCGGCCATGGAGCCGATGGCGATGAGATCGCTCATGTATGCTTTGCTTGACAGTCCGCTGAGAAAGTTGGAGGCATCGATGGTGGCACCCATGAAGTGGCTCGATGACCCTGCGCAATGGTTGGGGACGAAGGGAAGGGGGCCGCAGCGCAAAGCCGATGAGTTGGCGTATGTAGGGGAGGTGTGGTAGGGTATGTTGAGCTCGGTGTTGAAGACGGGAGGGCCACGAGGAGGAGGGTAGTGCTGGAAGGCGGTGTTGGGGTTGAAGCCATCAACGGGATCGCCGTTGGCATACTCCACAGATGGAGGCAAGAAGTGTGTGAGTGGTGTCCTATGGCCTTGGCTCTCCTGGAACATCGCCGGAGATGTCAGCGAGTAGCCCGATGGAGAGGCCACGCTCACCTGGCTGCTCCACGCGCCGTCGGGGAACTACTGGCTTCCCTGGCTCGGCCGCTCCATGGCCATCTTCACCGCCGTGATGTTCCTCTCCATGAGAAGTTGCGCCTGATGCGCCCCCTCCGTCACCTGCTTCGCCTTGACTTTCATGCCTCTCTACCATTGATCTCCTGTGATCGCCTTCTCGTGGTTGATGTCGGCGATCCACTCGACATTGGTTATGCCCGGTGGCCTCTGCTTCTCCTCCCTCTTCTTTCTCTGCTTCGGCTCCCCCTTCTTCAGCGGACCGAGGTCCTGTGAACTTCTTCGGAACCATGGAGGTTGGGCGGGAGGATCTCAGCGGGAGGCAGGCGAATGACGGGAGATGGGTGAATGGTGGGCATATGTGGGAAGGAAAAGGAGGGAAACGAAGAAAAGGCAGGGAACCTCGGCTTGTACCGCCGACAGAGCTGACTCACACTCTTTTTCACTTCACCGGCTCAATATTTGGCCCAAATAGGCGAAATTTGGGTTTCTGGCTGACCGAGGGAAAATTGGTTCACAGGCAAAAAAAACTCCTGAAAGCTCTTGGCGGTCGGCTGGAGAGCTCTCAGAGAGACCCGCGTCTCTCGAAAGAAACGGAGTTAATTGGATAAAACTACCACAATTCAGGCTATCAGTACCAAGCTTGAGGCTCGATGGCCCGCCCCAGCATGGCCGCAGGGCTCACCAAGATTCGTGCCATCAACATTCCTCCTCCTCTGGCTATGCGCCCAACAAACTGGAGGACAAACGGCGGCGCCTTAAGCTGGCTGGTAGTGGCGTTGGAGTGCAGGATCGATGAGCATTCAGGTTTCTTGGGAAGGCAGTAGGCTGAGGAAAATTTGAGATCCAGTGAGGTTTGGAGCGATTTGAACAAGGAATGGAGCAGACATATGCCTGTGGCAAGAAACAAAAGAATAAAGTAGCGCCCCTCCATCGCGGTCCCGCCTATCATCACCCCAAGCTCGGCCCGGCGCGCACATGCCCAGAGCTCCGCGGACCTAAGCCCAAAGACTGCCGCCACGCCGCTCTCCAACGCCACCGCTGGCCCGCCCTGCCGCCGCCGTGTTGCCTCCCGGGGAGCCCGCCTACATCGCGGCCCCGCCTCCGCCGCGTCCTCAGGCGGCAACAAGATAGGGGCAACGCTCGGCTGACAGATGGGCCTCGCGTCCAGATCAGCTCATCCACCACGTATGCTGCCAAGACGTCTTTACAGATGGGCTCCACCAGTCAGGCTGCTGTCAAAACAAGGTCAAAATGCTCTTGCTTGTGAATTAGTCCGATCTGCAACGCTGTGTCCTAGAAATTGATACTGACTCGCCAAATTATCAATATTGGTACTGACTCGTAGTCAGAGCCCGAATTGTGGTACTCCCTCCGACCCATATTAGTTACTCGAATTTATCTAGATTCGAATATATTTAGATATATTTAAATTTAGATAAATACAAGTCAACTAATATGGGTCGGAGGGAGTAGTTTTATCAACTAAGTCAAAGAAACGCAAAAGATGCACGTATAAGATCTTTAAAGCGCAGGATGGGACTCATGTGTCATAGAGTGCAGCATAAAGCAAAAAGGTCACGGGCCTTTTAATACAGAGCAGTGGAGAAACAGGAAAGGACCGTTTATAGAGCCCGCGGCACCGTTTCCATGTCGACAGGGGTGGGCCCGTGTAGCGCGTACGCAGGGCGCAAATGATGCGCGGAGATATTTCCCGAGATATTTTGAGTAGCTACACCGGTTCTAAATGGTGATCGATGCGTGCGATCGTCCTAGACGGCCGAGGTTGCTTGCCTGGTCTATCACGGGTTAACGGATGCAGATTTGTGTCCCCTGTGGTTTAGATCCGGTTGCTTTACTGCCATCCGCCACAATTTCGCTGATGTGAGGTGTATTTTGTACGTTAATGCCGTATTTTGTTGGATTTGACTATTCTGTTTTTCGATAAAGGGAAATATTAATACTCTCTCTGACCCATATTATTGTTGTCAACTTTATCTAGATTCGGATGTACCTAGTTAATGATTTAGGTTAGATTCATCCGAATCTAGACAAAATTGAAAACACTAATATGGACCGGAGGGACTATCATAAAATACCAATTACACCTAGCCTCTGCACCAACAAATGTCGAAAGACATTAATGATGCACACATCTAAGTAAAAATTAAAAAGAGAGAAAAATGAAAAAGAAAAACCCAACACAGTTATAAAACACTTGCAACAATAACATTCCTAAACACCAACGAAGACAACACCCGGATTACAAAAGGGATTCTCCAAAAGCAACATCTCCAAGAAGAAAACAATGCACAAGCATTTGTCGTTGCACAATAAAAGATCTTGGATTTTCTTCCGAGAGAAATTCCAAGTTTCCAAAATAATGACTTCAACAAGTTCTTTGCCAGGTACAACCAATGAAGGCCAGAATTTAGATTTTCACCCTAAAACAGGAACTCGGTACTCGAGGAGCACCATCAAAATGCAGTCCACCTATGCTGTCACCTCCTCTTTCCAAGGTTGGTGTTGCAAGTAGCCAAACACCTGACAATATAGGAAGAACATGGGCTAAGAACATGGGCTGCATTTAGTCTTCATCGTAGCCAATACATGTCTCCGCCATTATAAACTCCAATCGTAGCTGACTTTCTTCTCCTCTGTCAATTTCATGAGAATCTCTAACTCTTCCGTTTCGACGAGCACTCCCTCCAAACACCGTAGAATTCCAGAGGGTGAGTGCTACCTGCTGGTAGTTAGTCCGGCAAGGAAACAAGATGATATGATAAATAT
Source organism: Avena insularis (assembly GCA_023614405.1). Taxonomy (NCBI): domain Eukaryota; kingdom Viridiplantae; phylum Streptophyta; class Magnoliopsida; order Poales; family Poaceae; genus Avena; species Avena insularis. The sequence continues at coordinate 565,265,622 of CM042686.1, forward strand.
CGCATTTGTTACCTGATTAAGGAGTGTCTTTGGTTACATGACTCTGACCCCTCGAGTTAGGTACGTTTGATGGTGTGGAGCCTTGGTGGATCCATCTCGTCTAGTCCCACCTCAACCGGCGGAAAAATGATGACCTCGTTATGCATGTCTCTTGGGAGCTTTGGAACGAGAAAAATGTGAGAATTTTCAAGGTCTCGACTATGACCTACGTCGTTTTTGCCAGAATTATAACGAAACCTCGATCTTGGGCTCTTGCGGGGACTAAGCATATGGGTCATTTATTGCCGGAGATTAGGCCTCCATCTTTTTATTTGGGTGGACTGCAACCTTAAGACCTTTGTTGACTGCTTCTGTATTAATGAATTAAGGCAAATCTTTTGTATTTCTTTCAAGAAAAAGTAGCGCTTAGACAAATAGTAGGACATCTCCGTTGTGTGTCACCGACTACAATGCACTGCGAAAAAATAACTTGAGGCGCCCCTGCACCGAATTTAATTGGGCACTACCTAAAGCATGATAATACAAAATGTTTAGTCTAGCCTGAGTTATTGTCAAGCGAGTGGGCTGCGTGGGAGTAGAATGCTCATGACTCATGAGTCAATCTATACTTTTTTCGTCGGATCCAAATTACTTACCGTGGATCTATTCTCTATATGGTGTCCGGTAGTGGGCACATCGGTTGATTCCACCCAAAACTAGGACTTTGGCTATGCCCAAAAGGAAAATGAACAATCGTCTTCTTTTGAACAATCTCTGTCAAATTTTAACCACTAGTAAGTAGATTTGTCATTTGTGTTCAGAACTTTTATGCTGTTTGCAGCAATCTAGGCTGCAAGCTCTTCTTAATTATGGTTCACATTAACTTATTAGTTTGGATCACTTATAATCTAAAGTACTTTAGCAGAAGCTCTGTTTATTTTTCGAAAGTCTCTTTGGCTCCTGAGCACAGTTATCCATCCACATCCAAAAAAACAAAATAAATATTTATAAGTTTTTAAAAAATTGGAAAATCTAGATGATGTCAGTAATATATCATACACGCATGAAAAACCGTAATGAGAAATTCCTTTTATTATGACATAGACAGAAATGACAAAATCTGATACGTTTTGGAGATTTGAATATATATGGACGTGTTTGATAGGTTGCACTGGATTTCCCCTGGGTAGTGCTGAAGTGGACAGTACCACACGTGTACATGCAAAAAACCACGGTGTGCAGTTCTTTCGGTAGTCTGCATGGAGATTTTTTGCATGAGGGCAGATATGGAAGCCCAGTGTGTTCGGTTGTTTGTACTTGTTTGGCTGCGTGATGCATGTAAAATGCATACATGAATTTTATAGTTTGTTAATATATTTACCTATATATTTGTAACATATATGATGTTAGATCCATGTTTTACATTGATTTCGGCGATTTTCTAAACAATCTCCTCTCTTTTGGTTTTAACTTTTTCTAACAGAAAAATCTCATGTTAGTGTTTTTCACTTTCCAGGAGCTAGGGAATTCGAAATGGAGTTAGGTCAATGGGAGATGTTAGATAATTTTCATACGAATCCAACAAGCTAAAGTAGAGCCCAAGGGTCCCAATGATCTGAAAATGGGATCCCATTTACTGGAGGGCGTGCCACTAGGGCTATCGCAGCCGTCAAAACTCCGATGTCGTTGATTCCACCGCCATTCGCTTTGTTTTGAACTAAAACCATCTATATATACCCCCGGCGGGCTTTCTCGAGATGGACGAAGGCAAAGATCGAAAACCAAGTAATAGAGAGCCAGAAGACCGGCCGGAGGAAGATTGGAAGGGGAACCGCTGCCGGAATCGCCTCTGGCCGCATCTCCTCCTTCACCAACGCCTCCTCCTCACTCTCCAAGATGAAAGGGGAGTAGTCCACCCCCTGTACTTTGGGTTTATAGTGGTAATTTGATCTAATCTCTCCATGTATGATCATTGTTGAAGTCCATATGATGTGCGCTGCATGAGTATGGATCTATCTATGTAATTCCTATGGTGGATATTGTGTTATGAGATAGTACTTGTTATTCATTTACTGTAGTGTTGGATATTGTATGGTTTGTCATACTTTGATAATATTTTATGATGCATGTAATGGTTTAGAACTATACATAATGCCTTATTTATCCATATCATGAGGTGATTGACACCACCAAGTGGGGGTAGATGAGAGAGATGTGATAATACTAAGAACATATGACAATATATGAATCATTGCACTAGTGTTTAGAATGTTTTTTATTAAAAAGTATGATGTACGTAGGTAATGGGTGGCCGAGTGGCAATGACGTATGTATTGAGTGGCAGCAATGCAACCCAATATCTTTTATCTAGGGGTAAAAAGAAGAAGTATGATGTTTGGCGTGACACAAACCAAATGCTAGCGTTATTGCAAGGGTGACTTAGCAACACAAAGGAATACTTATTTCACCTATGTGCTTTACGACATGTAGCTACCATAAAAGTACCATTAAAATATTGCAATTATGTGCACCTTTACTATCCATAATATGATAATCACCATAGATGAAGAAGAGAGGATTAAGTGAACCCATGAACCCATGTCCATTGTTCTTATAAAAAAACCTTGTCTTGTCCTCTTGCATTGAAGAAGATTGGGAAACTTTTATAATTTTTTTGTTACATTAAACTTCCAACCATTAAAACAACCATCTTATTTTTTAAAACTTGTTTAGTGCATAATCAACTAAAACCTGTGAGACTTTAGGTGTAGAGAATAGATAGATTTTTCTTCTTGCTCCTATGGATCGATACCCTACTTCCACATTAAGAGATACTACGGTGATCCCTTGCACTTGGGGGTTATCACTGCCAAATTAATAGACACACCTAAACTAAACTGTCATAAGCAATAATCGTGTTCTTCCTATGCGGCTGCTGCACCTGCAGATGTGACACCTGCTGCCATGGCCGTGACGGAGGGTGGCACCAAGAACGCAAACACGGCCCGCTACAACAACATCAATGAGTAATTGCTCGAGGGCCGGTTGGACTAAGAACTGCTCGATCTCGCTCACAGTGTGTCAGGGTCCTTGTCTGTAGCATCCAGGAACTCGAGCTGGAACACGGTAGATTGGAACGCCTGGAACAGCTGCGCGCGACGAAGGAGAGCTCCACATAGTCGCAGCCGCGATCCACGACCACGACAACCTTGGCGTTTCTCTACATCCACGACCCGCCCGTCGAGTAGGCCTTTTTCCTCAGACCTCATCTTAAACCTCACGTACAAGTTGAGAAGCTATAGATGGATTTCTATATCTACACCAAAGAGAAAAACTTGCAACACGAGAGTTGTGTGAAACAATGAGATCGGGCTACTCCTAGAAAGAAAATTCGAACGGTTGATTGTGTGCGACGAATCTGACGAAATTCGTCTAAAAAGAGAAAACGGTTCACGAAACTCGGTGCCGATGGATCGGAATGGAATCCTAGGTCGATGTAAAAGAGAAAACGGTTCACGAAACTCGGTGCCGATGGATCGGAATGGAATCCTAGGTCGATGTGTATCTTTTACATGTAGAGCTTGATTTGATTCGGAACCTATTAGTGCTAATTACAAGTTGTTGAGATGAACCCGTTTAACGGAGAAGTGAGAAAGATAGCGTATGCATCTGCACGTGCAACAATGCGCTCGTCCGGGGCAGGCCCGCTGGAAATGGCTGATTCGACGTTCCTGTCGGGCATGTCTATGTGTTGCTTTAATGTGCATAGTGGACATGGCTGAGAAGCGGTAAGCCAATCAGACCACTTTCATCGCCCACAGGTCTGGCTACATCACCTGTAAACTACCAAACGCGCCATGCATCGTTCACTACTCATATTTACACTTTTTGTCAATTTTGTGTTAATATCAAAATACAAATTATTTCAAATTAATATTTATATCACATGCTACACCAGATGTTTTAAAGGATTTTTTGAAACTCAAAAATAGAATCTCTAGAGCCCCGGAGGCCAGAAATCTCCACATCTAGCTCCATCAAAGGTAACATGAAATTTCGACCATTCAAACGTTATAGTGTTTGTTGCTAGTACTCCCTGCATTTTAAAGTATAAGATGTTTTAGCCTTTCTTTGAAGCACATGTATCTAGATTTTTTTAGTGAGTATGTTCACTCATTTTGCTCTGAACATACACATTAAAAGATGTCTAAATACATGCGCTCTAGAAAAAGACTAAACATCTTATATTTTGAAACGAAAGGAGTACTATCTAGGACAATTTCCCCTGTAACCTGAAGCCGGACATGCTCGCTTCTAGGCTGCAGGACGTTCACAAGATCGAACAGCTCAAGAAAGGAGCGTAGTTCTTTAGCAAATTTGGCGGGAACGCAACCATAGAATTTTAGAAAACAAGCACCACTTTTTTCCCCCACTGTGTGCGATCTGAATTCAGTATTTGGCGAGCTGCGGGAATCAAAGGCGCAGCCCGGACGGCGATCACTGTTGCCTGAACCAGTTTCTGTATCAAACCTTAAGGTTTACTGTAGTATTTTTTCTTTGAAAAATCAAACTAGGCAATATTCTAAATTCAAGCACGGTCCAATCCTAGGACTAGTATTTTGGCACTTGGCATCAACAATGCCGGCGGAGAGTCATTCTCTCGTCTCCCTCTCCTCTACTCTTCTTGGCGCCTCCATTCAGCTGGGTCGCCTCGCCCTCTCCGCCGGAATAGCCGTCCGGAGATGTACAGGGAGGCGTGCCCAAGTAGCTAGGACCTGTAGGTGTTACGGCAGTGTGCCGGTAGTGGGCCTTCTGCCCGGTAGGGGATGCGGAGCTCGGGATCTTGAGGGCCAGATCCAGGGCGTGCTAGGGTTCCTTTTGGCTTCCGCTCTGCTCCTATGGCTGGAGCAGGGAGGTGGGGGAAGGAGCACCGTGCCCATTAATAAAGGTGTCGTCGGTGGGCTCTCTGAGATGTTGTGGGGCCATACGGCAGAGTTTCCTCTGGACGGCCGTCGCGGCGAGTGGAGGAAGGGAAGCGGTGTGGAGAGCAGTGCGGCGGATCTTGTCCTGGCCGGCCGTGGCGGCAAGGAAGACAAGATTTGTGGCTGCTGGTTCCGTTCTTCTCAGTGGAGCTCGCTCAGGTCCGGGCTGCAGCATGGTTCCTCTGCTCTCTTCTCTCCGGGGTGTCATGGTGATGGCCTGAAGAGAGGGACATTGGGATCTGGTTGTGGCGGAGAAGATAGAGAAGTTTCGATGGCGGAAGTTCCCAAGCGCCGACGAGATGCGTCGCCGCTACCATTGACCAAGGGGGTCACTCCGCGCCTTGAAGTGCTGTGCTCCGAGGGTTCTTCTTCCTCCTTCGGGGAGGATCTTTGGCTCCTGCACGTCGTTCATCGTCCAATCCACCCCAAGTGGTTCGTCCCCGGTGGTGGGATCGACGGCTGCTGCAGCGATGCAGATCGGCGACGGTGGAGAAGCCTTCGATCGCGTTCCTCTTTTCTTTGCGAGGGCCTTTTTGTAAAATGTGAGGACGAGCTGCTTTTAATTTCTTTTTCTAGTGTCCTCTATGTAATTGTATGGAATGAAACTGTCCTTTTGGACCCTTCTCCGTTCCAAAAAAAAAATAAAAAAAATGCCGGCGCTGCCGTCGATGGAGCGACCACATGTTCCCTTCGCGCCGTGCGTGCGGGCGGCTACCTTGTTCACGCGTGGTAGGGCTTTGTGTTTTCGGCGATGGAGCAGACAGCGAAAGGACGGCTGGACCTGTACACGACGCACGCAGTCACGCATTCAGATGGCCAACCGAGGCAACTACGCAGGGCAGCTCAGCTGTGCCACACGTACGGCGATGGAGACTGAACTAAGCCCGAGAAACCCACTAACCCCACATGCTTTTGATCTGCCGAAACAAAGAGACCCAAGATGGCGATCGCGCTCTTTTTCCGTCTGGAGGTGTTTACGAATAGGGATTACGCGTAGTGAGATGTACTACCCGGTAGCGTAACACTTGGAAGCAAAGATAACTCGGGATAACTACAGCCGGCGACTTCCGGTAATTAAGTAGTGGTAGTACTAAAAGTGTGGGTACTTGTCGCACACTACAATGGGGTGGTGGATTTCACTGTCTCCTTTACTTCCGTCCAGTGGCTCCTTTACTTCCGTCCAGTGGCCCTGGCTGCGGTAGCAGCTGTTACAATCGCGACAAGAAGATAACGAAGAACGAAAACGAAAAACACAGCAAGAAGACACAGATTTAACGTGGAAAACCTCTCCAACAAAGAGAGGAAAAAACCACGGGCGCCAGCCAGCGAAACTTCACTATATCGAGGAGTGTTTACAAACGCCAGGGATTTCACAGATGCAACTAATCCCAACCGGCGGCTTACAAGGGGTTTATATATCGGTGGAAACCTAGGTCTTCGACGATCCGTATCAGAAGTGGCCGGCCCACTCGTCAGAAGTTGGCCTATATTTTGTAGAATTTGGATCAACATATAACAAACTCCACCTTGAGACAAATTCCTCCTTGTAGCATCAACAGCAACCATCTCCCTGAACAAACAAAGCAAATACTTTCGGCGCCAATAGCCACTTGGGCTAATCAGTTAAACCAACTAAGTTCGAGCAAAGCTCAAACTTAGCAACAGGAACAGGTTTAGTCATCATATCAGCATGATTATCATGAGTGCTGATCTTGCATACCTTTAATTTACATTGAGCAACAATGTCTCTAACAAAATGGTACTTGACATCAATGTGCTTAGTTCTCTCATGGAACATCTGATCTTTTGTAAGGTATATGGCACTTTGACTGTCACAAAACAAAGTAATGCAAGAATCATCTCCACAAAGCTCAGCAAACAAACCTTTCAACCAAAGCATTCTTTGCAAGCTTCAGAATAGCCATGTATTCAGCTTGATAGTAGATTGTGCAACAACAACTGCAATGTAGCCTTCAGCCTAACACAACCTCCAACATTAAACACATAACCTGTGAGGGATTTTCTCTTATCCAAATCGGCAAAATCTGAATCCACATAGCCAACGAGTCCCTCACCGGTCTGCCAAACTTCAAACAAGCATTGGAAGTGCCAAGAAGGTACTGAAAACCCACGAACAACCTTCCAATGTTCTTTACCAGATTAGCCATGTATCTACTTATCAAACTCATAGCATATGATAAATCAGACGAGAACAAACCATGGCATACATCAAAGAACCAACAGCACTAGAATATGGCACCTTTGACATGTACTCAAACTCTTCATCGAGTAGGACATTGAAACCGACAATTTAAAATGAGGAGCAATAGGAGTACTAACTGAGTTGGCACCATCCATATTAAACGATGAAGAACTTTCTTAATGTAACTTTCGACTAAGAAATAACAAACCAGATTTTCTATCTCGGGTAATCTCCATACCTAAGATCTTCTTAGCAGCACCAAGATCCTTCATCTCAAACTCACTACTTAGGTATGCCTTCAAAGTAGTGATTTCTTTCATGCCCTTGGCAGCAATTAACATATCATCAACATATAGCAGCAAGTATATAGGTGACCCATCAACAAACTTGATATAAACACAACTATCATATTTAGACCTCTCAAAACCATGTGAGATCATAAATGAATCAAACCTTTTATACCACTGTCTTGGAGATTGCTTTAAGCCATAAAGAGACTTCTTTAATTTGCACACAAAATCTTCTTTACCAGGCACTATGAACCCTTCTGGTTGGTCCATGTATATTTCCTCATCAAGCTCTCTATGCAGAAAAGCAGTCTTGACATCTAACTGCTCAAGCTCAAGATCACGCATAGCCACAATACTAAAGAAAGTACGAATGGAACTATGCTTCACAACTGGAGAGAACACATCATTGTAATCAATACCGGAATCTGGCTGAACCCTTTTGCTACTAACCTTGCCTTGTACCTTGAAGGCTCTTTGGGAGATAGACCTTCCTTTTCTTGAAGATCCACTTGCAATGACCGCCTTCTTTTGTTTAGGCAAGCGCAACATCCCATGTGCCATTTTTCTCAAGCGATTGCATCTCTTCTTGCATAGCGTAAACCCACTTCGCGGTCAACGGATGCAATGGCTTCATTATATGTAGCAGGTTCGAATCGTTCTCCACCTGCTCAAAGATAACTCAAAGCATAATGTACAAGATTACACTCTTCAATTAAACGAGGACGAGGACCACGATTACGCCTCGATCTATCGCACAATGGACTCATGTGGCTGCAAAACAAGAGGTGAGTGCTGAACAACAATATCATCAATGTTTTCCTCATGTGTATCTTCAACGATAGCATCATTATCAACAGTTTTCGCAGGTTCTCCACCGCACATTAACTCTCTCCTCTCCAATAGCAATGGAGAGGTATCGATGGCAAGCTATCATGATACATAACGGACTCATTGAAAACAACGTTTCTTAGCAAAATCTTTTTAGTTTCAGGATACCATAGTTTATATGCTTTAACTCCCGAACCATAACCAAGGAATATGCACTTAATAGCCCTAGGCTCTAACTTTCCATTATCAACATGAGCATATGTAGTGCAGCCAAAAACTCTCAACTGTGAATAATCAGCAGGCGAACCTGACCATACCTCAATGGGAGTTTTCTTCTCAAGTGGAATAGAAAGTGACCTGTTGATGAGGTAACATCTGTGTTGGCTGCTTCATCCTGTAAACGCCTATGCATACCTGCATTAGACAATATACAACGAGCCCTCGAGATGATGGTTACATTCATGCGTTACGCCACGCCATTCTGGAGGAGTATATGGGATGGTGTGATGCCCGATCATGCCATCGTTCGCAAAACTCCTCAAACTCATTAGAACATAATTCCATACCATTGTCGACGTAGTACCTTTACCTTTTCTCATCTGTTTTTCAACCATAACTTTCCACTTCTTAAAAGCATCAAAAACATCAGATTTATGCTTCATAAAATAAGGCCACACCTTTCTTGAGTAATCATCAATAATAGTAAGCATATAATTAGCACCACCAATAGAAGTCTTACGGGACGGACCCCATACATCAGCATGCACATAATCTAATATGCCTTTGGTGGTATGAACGGAAGCATTGAATTTAACTCTTTTATGCTTACCAAAGATGCAGTGCTCACAGAACTCAAACTTACTCAAGTTGCAACCATCAATCAGCTCACTCTTGACCAACTCTGCCATGCCTTGTTCGCTCATATGCCCAAGACGCATATGCCATAGATGTGTTTTACCACAATCATCAGAATCATTAGAAGTAACAGCAGCAGCAATACCAGGCAAAGTGCTACCTCTAAGAACATATAATTTAGCAGAATTCATATCACCTATCATGTGAATAAGAGAACCTTTTGATACCTTCAGAACTCGATGCCCACCGGCATACTTGTATCCATCAACGTCCATGGTACTCAGGGAGATCAAATTTCTGGCCATGCTTGGTATGTGCTTCACCTCACTCAACGTGCGTGTCACGCCATCATGTGTCCTAATCTTAACAGATCCAACACCAACGATATGGCATGGGTTGTCATTCCCCACACGCACAAAATCTCCAACGACAGACTCATATGAACTGAACCAATCTTTGTTACAGCAAATATGAAACGAACATGCAGTATCAAATATCCATTCATCATCACGAGAAGCACAAGCAGCAAAAACAGCTAAGCATTCACCATCAGAACTATCAGAAATAACAGCAGCCTTATCAGAACCTTCAGTCCTATCTTTCGGTTGTAAGTTCCGTTTCTTTTCTCCTTATTCTGCAACTTCCAACAATCATCAATAACATGATTAGATTTCTTACAATACCTGCAGAATTTATCCTTTTCCTTGGACTTTGAACGACTTCTACCGTCCTTGCTCTTATCTCTGTTGTCATAGTTATTGTATCTCTGCTCGGTCCTGCCATGAACCTGCAGAGCCTCATCTTTAGATGACGTCCCATCTGACCCTACCATAGTTTTCATCTTTTCCCTCTGTTTGAGGGCGTCATGTACTTCGGCAAGGGTTAGTTCATCACGGCTCAACAATATTGTATCACGAAAGTGTGTATAGGAACTAGGCAACGAGCATAATAGTAGAAGAGCTAAATCCTCATCATCATATTTTACCTCCATAGACTACAAGTCTGAAACAATCTCTTTAAAAACAGATATGTGATTCATTACCGATCCATCTTCTTGCAGCCTGTGCGAGAACAACTTCATCTTCACGTTCATCTTACTGGTTAGATCCTTTGACACACAGATCGTTTCCAGTTTTTCCCATAGGGCAGCAGCAGATTTCATCTCCGATTTCACGCAAAATATTATTGGACAGATGAAGTTGAATCAAAGACAAAGCCTTACGGTCCTTCCGCTTCTCTTCGGCGGACCAGGTCTTAGCATCCTTTTCACCGAATCCATCCAGCGCTTCATCCAGATCAGAAGTTTGGGCGAGAATCGCCCGCATCTTCACCTGCCACAAGGAGAATCTTGTGGTGTAGTCTAGCTGTGGTAGATCGAACTTCAATGACGACATGTCGCAAACCCTAGATTAGAACCTGGGGCTCTGATACCACTTGTTACAATCGCGACAAGAAGATAACGAAGAACAAAAACGAAAAACACAGCAAGGGGACACAGATTTAACGTGGAAAACCTCTCCAACAAAGAGAGGAAAAAACCACGGGCGCCAATGAAACTTCACTATATCGAGGAGTGTTTACAAACGCCGGGGATTTCACAGATGCAACTAATCCCAACCGGCGGCTTAAAAGGGGTTTATATATCGGTGGAAACCTAGGTCTTCGACGAGCCCAAGCCTCCGGCGACGGGCCTCGCTCCACTCGTCAGAAGTTGGCCTATACTTTGTAGAATTTGGATCAACATATAACAGCAGCAGCATAACAGCAGCAGCGGTGTGTGGTGAACGAGTAAGCGTAAAGTCTAAAACATCACTAGAGCGTACTTTCAGCCCATCAACCTTGGAGTTCCGGTATATATAACTTTGATATTCTGGCACGGTCCATGTTACGGCGCCACAGCTATTGCCCTGACGCTGACGACAGGATAGACCTGTGTGAGAGAGAGAGAGAGTTTTTCTATTGGAGCAGTGGTAGTGTTCCCTCCATTAACTCGTCAATTCTTTGGAGGTGGAAAAAGTTACTATTCGCGGTGACGCATGTTTGTCTAAGGTGTTTCAACTTTCGAGTACTCCTACATGACTCGGACGATTTACTAGCTTCTCCAATGTAAGGAAAAGTAGAGGCTTCTTCTCAATTTCTGAAACCGGACGAGGGACTACTGTGACATCTCGCTCACTCCCGCGCGCAGCGATGCTAGTTCCTCTACCGTAACAGTAACGGTGCTTCAGCTTTCGACATGACAGCTATGCCGGCTTCTCTACTGCAATAGAAAAAAAAAAGCAGAGGATTCTTTTCTTTTCATTTTTTCTGAAACCGGAGGAAAAGCTGGGGAATAAAGGCAAGAGAACCTGCACACTACTTCTTCCCTGCATCGTCAAGGAAGTGCCAGCCACGAACTAAACTTTGTTATACTAGCTCTTTGTCTGGGGTCGACTAAACTGAACATGCGCTAAATCGCATGCTTTAACACTATACTTTCCGTTTCATAGCGCCTCTTTTTCCCGCTCATAAGGGACCGGCATCATGTTTGAACATCGTGCTCACACAAAGTACTGTACTACGCATAAAATCATCTTCACTCGTTGGACGTTTTCGGGCCGAATTAGCTATTTAGCGCCGGACGGAGCTAGTTTTCGGCATGAGAACGTCCAGTTTCTCACTCACATTTCCAGATGCGGTTCCCAGGCAAAGCAAAAAACGATGATATTTTGTCCGAATTCGGCTCAAATTCGGGTAAAATTCACCTAATTCGGTATAGTTTCACCTAGTTCGAAATAGTTTGACCTAATTCGGCATAGTTCGGCCTAGTTTAGCATAGTTCGATGAACTCGGCTCAAATTTGGCCTACTTTGGCATAGTTTGCCCAAATTTGTCTCAAATTCGGCTCAAAGTCGCCATCTTTAGGTCTAGTTCCCCTAAAATTCGGCCTAATTTGGCCTAGTTCGCCCTATTTTGGCCTAGTTCGCCCAAATCCGGCTCAAATTCGCCCTACTTTGGCCTAGTTTGCCCAAATTCGACTAAAATTTGGCCTAGTTCGCCCAAACTTCGTCCTATTTTGACCTAGTTCGCCCAAATTTGGCCTAGTTTGGCTACTTCACGGAAACTGGCTCAAGTTTGGCCTAGTTCGGTCTAGTTCGCCCAAATTCGGTCTAGTTCACCCAAATTCGGCACAAAATTCGGTCTAGTTCAGCATAGTTTGGTCTAGTTCGCCAAATTCGGCTCAAAATTCTGCCTAATTAGGCGTAGTGGGGCCTAGTTCATCCAAAATGGCGGGGTCCGGCGTTTCCAGGCGGTTCCCAGCATCCTAGGTTCGGCCTGAGAACGCCGAATAAAAATTGGGCCAAATCCAGACTAAACTGGTGTCCTGGAACACCACTGAGCGAAAAATCGTCGTCCGGACGAAAAAAAACGCCTTGGAAACGGCGTCCTGGGAACCCGAGTGGAGATGCTCTAAGGCATGGTCCCAGAGCTTTACGGTGTTTCGAGGATCTCGTTACAACTAGCTAGCCTCACGCAGAGACTGTTGGGCTACAGCGCGAAGCCAACGTGACACTCAAGGCCACCATGGAAAGAGCCCTGAAATGCCGAGATAAAGCGGGAGGTTTAACCGGAGAACTCGCGCGAGTGAACTCCAGCTTCACTCCCACATAGCCACCGTCTCAAGTATCCATAAGGCCTTGTTTTGTGCTAGAGGTTGTGAGGGGATTGATGGGGCTAATCCCCACGGGGATCGGGTGATCACCCGATCCCTTATAAAACTCTTCCATCCCCACTATCCGGTAAGCAGTTTCGTAGCCTTTTTTTGACACCAGGTCACGGGAAGGAGGCGGAGGCAGCGACGGAACTGCTTCGCTCGCTCGGGAGAAAAGAAAAGGCGAGGTGAGGGTCGTGGATTAGAGATACACTACGATCTCAGGGTTTTCTAGTGATTAGCGGGGTTTATTACGGTTAATCCCAGACACCAAAACTGTCAGTTGGGGGTTTCTTCGGGTTTCGGGTTAGGACGGTTTAATCCTCTTTGATCCCGGCTAATCCCTCTCTACAAAACGAGGCCTAATGGTCCTTGCAGCTTGTTCATGAATGAGAAATATCGCAAACACTGCCGGGCATTTCGGTGAGTGCCTTCCTGCTTTCCTTCCATGTGTCGCGTGCTTGTCATCTGTCATGTACCCAGTGGTGATCCTATATTTTTTAAAATAGTTGTAGAGTGGTGACCATTAGTTAAACTGCTAGGTGGGCATGTGTTTTGGCAGATCCTAAATTTAGGAAAGTAGCTAGAGCGATGCTCTTTTTGGGTAGTTGAGATGTCCCGATTTGTAGCTCGGACATGTGCTCATGTGTTCTGGTGGTGTGGTGGTACTTGATTCGATTCATCAAAGGATACGCACAAAGTTTAGGGACACCTGGCCTGCTAATTGGACTGTAGATCCAGTGTTGCCGTCGATTGGGATTAATCTCCTAACCTGCTTGTGGATAACTTGGTGCCCACCTCCGGCCGCCAAAGATGGAGGGATAGGAGGCACATCGGGTGGATCCTCTCCGCGCGGAGGCGAAGCTCCGGTGGGTGTGCGGTGGTGGCGCTCTCAGCAACAGACACGGGCGATTGGCTGGCGATGGACTGCGACGGTCTAGACCGCGGCGGCGCGGTGATTGTCAGTGACCGGGGCGGGCGTTTGCCTGCGCCACCAGGCCGGTGAGCTAGACGGGCTTTTAGAAGCCGCCCCACAAGGCACCCCATCAGTCACAGGCTGACGTCCCGTCGGTATTGATGACGAATGCTGCCGCCCGCGCCTCTAAATATCTGCCACTGCTTTGCGTCTGAATTGGTGTCGCACTAACCGGTCGCTGACAGGAGGACCAGTGGCACACGTGGGAGGACACGCCCACAGACTGCCCGCGTCCGCGCACGGCGTATCGACAACGCAAATTTGGTGCGCCGATGGGTCGTGCCGCTGGAGAGACCACGTACGTCTCGCACGTCCGCTCGGACGCATTCGGACGGATTGGGTTGTGCCGCTGGAGATGCCTTTATAGAGCGAGCGACACCGGTTCCATGTTGACGCAGCTGGGCCCGCGGAGCGTAAATGATGCATGGAGATATTTTGCTGAGGAGTAGCTATACCTGTTCAATGGTGATCGATGCGTGCGATCGTCCTAGACGGGTGAGGTTTGCTTGCCTGGTCTCTCACATGTTAACGGATGCAGGTTCATGTCCGTTGCTTGCTCATCTTCTCCGGCCTTGGGGTTTAGCTACGGTTGCTTTACTGCAATCTTCCACAAGCTTGCTGATGCGAGGTGTATTGTGTATGCTTAGAGTATCTGAGTATCCCGTGAGATGCACCGCTAGCGTAGCACTTTGAAGCAAAGATAACTCGGGATAACTACAGGCTGCGACTTCCGGTAATTAAGGAGTACTAGGAAGTAGTATACTCAGCTAGTAGTGTGTGTAACTGTCGCACACCGTCACACACCCGGCGGTGGATTTCACTGTCTCCTTTATTACTTCCGTCCAGTGCCCCTGGCTGCGGTAGCAGCAGCGGTGCGTGGTGAACGAGTAAACGTAAAGTCTAAAGATTACTAGTAGAGCTTACTTAGTTTCAGCCCTAGCTTACATCACCCTGGAGTTCCGGTAATAACTTTGATGTTATGTCACGGTCCATGTTACAGCAGCAGGCTTCTTTGCTGTGGTAGTCCGGCGATAGACAATGGAGTCCTGACGCTGACGGCAGGATAGACCTGGGTGAGAGAGAGAGTTTTTCTATTGGAGCAGTGGTAGTGTGTCTGCTCCATTAAGTCGTCAATACCTTGGAGGTGGAAAAAGTTACTAATGGTACTGGTCTATTAGCACTACTTAATCGACATCTCCCTCTCGCGGTGACGCACGTTTGTCTAAGGTGTTTCAACTTTCTAGTAGTACGTACATGACTCGGACAATTTACTAGCTTCTCCAATGCTCGGGCACTTGACATCTCGCAACAACAACAGAAACAAAAAACAGAGGATTCTTTTCTTTTCATTTTTTAGGAAACCAGAGGAAAAGCTGGGGAATAAAGTCAAGAGAACCTGCACACTACTTCCCTGCATCGTCAAGTGCTTAAAGCGCCAGCCACGAACTAAACTTTGTTATACTAGCTCTTTGTCTTGGGTCGACTAAACTGAGCATGTGATTTAAATCGCATGCTTTAACACTATACTTTCCGTCTCATAGCGCCTAAACCGATCATTGATCATCACGGAACTATCATAAGGGAGCGGCATCATGTTTGAACATCGTGCTCGCTCAAAAAAAAAAAAAACCCTGGCGGAGCCTCGCGTCGCTCCCGCGAGCGGCGCCGGCTCCTGGCGGTGCCCCCTCCCCCGCCCTCCTCTCCGCGTCCCCCCCTCTCGCCGCCGCCTGAGGGGGTCGCCGGGCGAAGCCCGTGCGGCTCCGGCGACGGCGGGGCTCTTCTCCCCCCTCGCGGGGTCGTGGCGGCGCGGGCGTCGGCGGCCTGCGAGGGCTCCGCGCTGGGCGTCGGGCGCGGCGGCGCGGCCCTCTGGCAGCGGCATGGTGGCGACGCGGTGGCGGGGTCGTGGCGGTGGTGGCTCCCTGGAGTCCTCGCGGCGGCGGTCGGCGCTGAGCTCGGGCGACGGAGGTCTGACGTGGTCGGGGGATGGCGTCGCGGCGGCGCGGCTACAGGCGGCGGGGCGGCGCTGTAGGTGGCAGGTGGCAGGCGGCGGCGTGGCTGCGCTAGCCAGCCCCTATTGGCCTAGATCTGGGGCCCCTTGGGCCCCATCTGGGTCTGGGGTTGGCGTGCCCGCCTTCACGATCTGCGGCAAATGTGGTAGCTCGTCGGGGACCCAGCGGCCGCCATGTTCGGGCTTGTTGTAGCGCGGCGGCAGACTTTGCGGGCCTGTCTAGGCCCGACCAGACCCGTTTGGAACTGGTGTGCTCCCGCAGGGGCTTCACGGGTCTGCTAGACCCGGCCGGATCTGACTGGGTCTAGGGTGTCTACGGTCGCGTCCGGCCGACTACCGCCCCGGCGGTGGAGGTAGTTCCCTCCCGCGCGAACGTGGCTATGCTGGCCCGATTCTAGCTACCTTTCGCCGATGCTTTGCAGACCTCGCGATGAGTATCTTGGTGAGCTGACGTTGGTAGCCTCGTGACCATGGTGGCGCATGCCTCGTGGACGGCACAGTTTGGTGGTGGCGAGGCCTCGTCCTTGTGGGGCTCCTGTGCAACGGCTCGTCCGAGGGTGGTGGAGAGGGTTTTTGGGAGAAATCCTTGTCGGCTTGCCCGACACCGACGCGGTGCCGCCCGCGGGTGGCATCTCTCCTTCCTGAAGGGCGTCATGGCTACCCTCGCTCCACCGTCCTCTGTATGCCGGGGAAAACCCTAGGACCTCTGGTCCGGGCAGCAGCGGTTGCTTTCCCTCTTGAGGGTGTTGCTTGGTGCTGGACGAGTTGTGGCAAGGAGCATGGTGGTCATTCTTCGGAGGGCGCAGCGGTTGCGGGTTTCCGGCGTGTAGTTGATCCGCCTCCGTCTCCATTCTTCTTTGTTTTTCTTTGCTTTTCTTTGTTTTTGTTCGGGCGTGTGTGTGCTGCTGCCCCAGCACCTTATATCATGTGGGTGCGTGTGTGTTCGTTTGGGCGTTGTCTTTGTACTAAAAGCGGTTTCGAGAAAGTATTATTGATGATTATTAATGAATCAGTGGAATTTTCGAAAAAAAAGGCATGGTACCGAAGCTTTACGGCGTTTGGAGGATCTCGTTGCAACTAGCTAGCTAGCCTCACGCAGAGGCGAAGACAACGTGACACTCAAGGCCACCATGAAA
Organism: Avena insularis; assembly: GCA_023614405.1. Taxonomy (NCBI): domain Eukaryota; kingdom Viridiplantae; phylum Streptophyta; class Magnoliopsida; order Poales; family Poaceae; genus Avena; species Avena insularis. Next base: position 565,282,570 of record CM042686.1, read on the forward strand.
AGAGCCCCTGAAATGCCGAGATAAAGCGGGAGGTATAACCGGAGAACTCGCTCAAGTGAGCTCCAGCTTCGCTCCCACATAGCCACCGTCTCAAGTATCCATAATGGCCTTGCAGCTTGTTCATGAATAATGAGAAATGATGGTCCATCAATTGTGTGCATAGAAAAAATATGCTGCCGGGCATTTCGCTGAGTGCCTTCCTGCTTTCCTTCCAAACGTCGCGTGCCTGTCATTAGTCGAGTACTCAGTGACGATCCTAGATTTAAATAGGTATAGAGTGGTGACCATTAGTTGATGAACATGTGAAATAAAAATAGTGTGTGTAGAGTGGTGACCATTAGTTAAACCACTAGGTGGGCATGTGTTTTGGCACTTCGCTGACGATCCTAGATTTAGGCAAGTAGCTAGCTAGAGCGATGCCCTTTTTGGGTAGTTGAGATGTCCCGATTTGTAGGCTCGGACATGTGTCCTGGTGGTGGTTCTTGATTCGATACATCAAAGGATACGAACAAAGTTTAGGGACACCTGTCCTTCTAATTGGACTGTACTAGATTCAGTGTTGCCGTCGATTGGGATTAATCTCGTGTCCTCCTTGTGGAGAATTTGGGGCGCTCATCGAATTTACCTCCACTGCATATCCTACATGTATCGCAGCTAATTAATTTACCGTAGCCATTAGCGATCCTGCCCTTAAGAGTATTTTCAGTTGCTTTCCCCAAACCGTACACAACGGCGTTGTGCACGGCGAACAGAAAAGCACCACCAGCCGGGTGTCCCAAAGACATTTCGGTCCGGCGCGACCTAATACACTATCCGGTGAGCCATTGCCATACCGGCTACAGGAGATGCTGCGGGTGCGCCAGACGTAATGCGCGGTGACATGGTGTTGCTGGGCAGCCCTGTCATTGGCACCAACAGTATTTATTATGTTATCGCCAACCTCAGTGCGACTGCTTAACGGAGGCTCCAGTTCATCTGACTGACGCCAGGAGTCATGTCGTTGTTGTAGTGGCATGTGGCCGGTGCAGTCCGTGTTGACATTGATGCACTGGGTGGTTTGATTTTCTCTAGCGTCAATTAAATGACCGTCTCTTGAGTCATGTGCCCACGTCAATGGAACAACTGCTCGTGTACTCGGTAATTATATAAGCAGGCCACGCCAGCCGCATTTTCACATACGCTCCATTGCCGGTTCAATCAAGATTCACCCGAGCTGCATGGCTACAAAATCTAGGGGAAGGGGCCGCGACAGCGGTTGTGACCAGGGCAGGGCCCGTGGTCGTGGTTGACGCGGACACGGTCCATCAACGGTGCCTTCATGCTCTCCATCTCCGATGGAGGAGGATGTCTCCGACTTTGAGTTCTTCATCCCCATCTACATGAATAAACTTTGAGCAAGAAGAAACTTCCGGAGAGGTTCGCACAACTTCTCGACGGGTAGGAACCAGCAACTTGAAGCCGTGAACATGCCGAGGTGCTTCCCTCTAGCGCGTTGAGGTGATGTTCAACTGGCAAGGCTGTTTGTACCTCCACAATGACTAGGAGGAGTTCGCCCATGCACAACGTGCAACTCTACTCTATCCTAAACTTCCCATGCGAAGGCAATGGCGTGCTCGCTATGAAGGTGCTCGACGACACGATGTGCCATAGACACTACCACATGAACAACGACAACGACGACGACACCGGCGAGAAGCGTCTAGTTTAGGTTTCATTTGGTTGTACTTTTTCTACATGCATTCATATTTTTCCACGTATCAAATTTTGCAATATCAGTTTAAATGAAATATCTTTTATTTGGGATGCCGTTAGTGGCATGCGAGTGGGAATATAGACATATGCCCCCAAACACGACATGGCTTGATGACGTGCCCCAAACGGACTTATCAAGCGTGACAAGACAAAGTACTAGTACTACGCGTCAAGGCCTGGTCCCCGAGCTTTACGGGGTTTGGAGGATCTCATTGCAACTAGCTACCCTCACACAGAGGTTGTTGGGCTACAGCGCGAAGCGAACGTGACACTGAATACCATCAAGGAAAGAGTCCGGAAATGCCGAGATAAAGCGGGACGTTTAACCGCGAGTGAGATCCAGCTTCGCACCCACATAGCCACCGTCTCAAGTATCCATAATGGTCCTTGCAGATTGTTCATGTATGAGAAATACTGATCCACATCCATCCATCAATTATGTGCATAGGAAAATATTTGCCACCAGGCTTTGGCTGAGTGTCTCCCTGCTTTCCTTCCATATGTCTAGTACTTGTCATTTGTCAAGTAGAGAAAAAAAATATAGAGTGCGTAGAGTTGTGACCATTAGTTAAACTACTAGGGGCATGTTTGATTCACATGATAGAAAAACAAACGAATAGAAAAAACATAGGATTGCAATGTTACGTTCATTTTAATCCTATAGGAATCCACATGCAATAAAGTTTGTTTGATTCTATCACAGAAAACATGAAGGATTCGGGCTTCACGAGTCCTGGTGGGCTCGGCCAGGCCAGATGGGCCAGGTTTGCCTTGCGGATGTATCCGGTCGGCTGCCGCCTTCAGGTGGTGGAGGTAGTTTCCTCCCGCGTACTGTTGTTTTGGCAACCCCCACCGTCGCTTCCTCTTTGTTGTTTATCGGCCCTACTTTATGTGTCATGGTGAGACGGCAGTGGCGGATTCAAGACCGGTGTGGCGTGTCTTAAGCGGGCGTATGGCATGGTGCATCACCCAAGGTCCGGTGTGATTTTTTTTGAGGGGCCGGGAGAAATCCTTGTCATCTTGACACCGACGTGGTGACGCCTGCGGGTGCCACCGTCCTTCTTGAAGGGCGTCGGTGTACCTCTTTCCCACCTCCCGGAGCGTGCCGGGGGAAACCCTAGGACCTGTCCGGGCAGCAGCGTCGTCATCGTCGCCTTCCTTCCTGGAGGTGCTGCTTGGTGCGCAACGCGTCGGAGTGCTAGGCGTGTGGTGGAACTTAGCTGGAGGACGCAACGGTCGCGATTCCTCCTTGTTTTTGTCGAGCCACTGTTATCGGCTTTGCTTTCTTTTCTTTTTTCCTTTGGTTTCTTTGTTTTATCTTTTGGGCGGTGTGTTGTCTGGCTCAGCAGCGGTCCCAAATGGTTGCTATATTAATATAGCTGGGCGTATGCCTGTTTCAAGGAGGAGGATTCTAAAAAAATAGGTTTGAGTGAATGTTAGATTTCGTATGCAATCTTGTGCAATGATTCCTTAGGAAAAAATTCCTAGAGAAATCAATCCTACAAATCACACAGCAATCATAGAAAATTTTCATTTGAGATTTAATTTTACAAATTTTCTATAGAAATCCTTTGAATCAAATATGCCTAGGCGAACATGTGTTTTGGCACTTCGCTGAGATTTGGGCAAGTAGCTAGAGCGATGCTCTTTTTGGGTTAGTTGAGATGTCCCGATTTGAAGCTCAGACATATGCTTACGTGTCCTGGTGGTGGTCCTTGATTCGATTTATTCATCGAAGGATGTGAACAAAGTTTAGGGACACGTATCCTGGTAATTAGACTGTAGATCCAGTGTCGCCGTCCATGGATTAATCTCGTAACCTTCTTGTGCAAAAATTGGAGTGCTCTGCATAATATGTACTATCGCAGCTAATGAATTTACCGTGGCCATTAACGATGATGTCATTAGGCCATCTCCAACGGAGAGTGAAATCGCGGACAACTAAAACCGTGGCCAAAGGGCGGTGCAAATGAACTCGATGTCCCGGACCAGCGCATTTCTGGTCTAAATTTGTGCTAGAAATACTGTCTCGCCGACATGGGAGGATACCTTGTGCGTCTTGTTAGAAGTAAAACAACAATTCCACCATAAGATCGACATGGACAACAACTAGAACACCAAGATCAATGTCAAACAGAGAGGGGAAACGTGATCATTACTAGGGGCACGAGTTGATGATGATGACATGGTTGTTTGGCTGATGCAGACGTGATCTGTTGTCAAGGGAGAGGTCTTGGCGAAGGTGCGGATGCTCTCCGCCCTCCAGCGGCACTTCCTTGGCACCGGCGGCCTGTAGGCTGGTCTTCCCGTCGCTCCTGGCCTCCCTGGATCCCTAGATCGGTAGGGTGAGGAAATATAGAGGAGCATGTAAAGTAGACCGTGAACTTGGTCACTATATCGTTGCCAGGCTCCTCTCCTTTTTATATGGCACAATACGATAGGGGACCAAAACATGAGTTGGTTTTGATGCCCTCGAATAGGACGCGTAAATTAGTACGAGATAGGCTCAAACCATTGGTTGGTGGACCGTCTTTAACTTAATGTTAATTGACTCTGTCCTTTAGTTGACTCTGTCCCTTCTGTTTTAGTTAACCTGACATAAACTCTGTCTCTGTCTTTTGTCACAGTTAACCTGACAGATCAACTAACACGTCTTGTCTCCTCCCCAGGACCGGCTCAATGTTTTTCGGGGCCCTAGGCGAAGTGGACTACATAGGCCCCTACGGTTAAGGTATATGTAGGTCCCTTTTCAATTAAAATATTTCTTTTGCTTTTCTTCTTTGACTAAAATATTCATTTTGCTATTGTCAAGATCATCCTATAATAATCTTGTTCATCTTCATTCCGAGTATGGCTACAAATTTTCATCCTCCGTATTGTCCTCAGATACAAATTCAAGAAACTACATTTAGTTACTAAATTGCATTTATAAAAATCGAAACTACTTAGTTACTTACCCACATTTGAGAACTGTTTATTGACATGATCATCAGCATTTGAATAACGATCATCATCTTGCCTGGGGTTAGATTCCTAATTTTGATTATCGCCATTGACATTAGCACTACTTGGTGCCGAAAATATCTATCTTTTTGTGATTCACTAAGTTCAATCTCTCGCTTTCTTTTATTCCTTTTCGCATCACCGGATTTTTTTCTTGGCGCCATATCACCTAAAATTGCGAAGGAATCGGCAACATCATATAAAGAATTAACAGATAAATAGAAAGGAGAAAGGACACACAAATCGCAACGCAAACAAACAGAGCCAAGATTTAATATACCGGGGAATCGGTTGTTGGGGCCCGGTGCGTCAGGAACCTGGGACTGGGATCGACCTGCCTGTCTGCATCCACGATAAGATTGATAGTCGACCGAGTCTCCGGCCGGCGCCGAACCGAACGGAACTATGGAAGAAAGCAATAGGTTCGGCATAGTGGGTCGTACGTGCCTCATGTCGTGCGCTTCTAGAAACGAGGAATCCACCGCTAGGACTTTGAAAAAAAAAAATCAACAGCAGATGTATATGTCATGGTCGTACACAGGTGTATATATTTGTGCCTCCCCCCAAGGGCATGGGCCCCTGGCCGTTGCATAGGGTTGCCTAGGCCTAGAGCCGGCCCTGCTCCTCCCGGCAACCTAAACGGACTAAGGGCATATCCAGCGGGGAGACCTACTTCGGACATAAAAGGTGTTCGTTTCATAGTCAAATTGGTCTCCCCGTGGACACTTGTTGGGTCAGTTTCACGTCCGTCCGGACGGTGCCCTAGCGGGATGACCCAGTTTTGCCGGACAATTCTTTTTTTCTCGCTGCGCCTGCCTGCCCCTAGCTCGTCCCGCCTCGGCCAATCCTCGCCGCACCCCGCCGCGCACGAGCTCGCCTGTCTAGACCGATCTATTCCTAGACCAAATGTGAGTCTAAAGTGGGTCTGTTTGGGTCTGCTCGCTGGGTGGGCTCTTTGTCTGATTTTGGTTTTTCACAGGCAGTGGTCATTTAGGTCTTCCGGTGTAGATGAACTAAAAATAGATTTTGATGTGCGAAATAGGTCTTCGCTAGTGGTGCGCGTATAGAAATGGCACGGAGAGAGACGTGAGCTGTCCGGGACGAGAGAAGAAAGAACCCGACCCCCCGAGAGAGAGAGAGCCGCACCTCTCAAAGGAAATGGCAAAAGATGTACGCATATAAGATCTTTAAAAAGCGCGCGAGAGGACCCACGCGTCATAGAGGACAGCATAAAGCACAAAGGTCACGGGCCTTTTTTAATACGGAGCAGTGGAGAAACAGGAAAGTGACCGTTTATAGTGCCTGCGGCACCGTTTCCATGTCGACAGAGGTGGGCCCGCGTGGTGTAAATGATGCACGGAGATAATTCCCGAGATATTTTGCTGAGGCGTATTGGTATATGGTTCTAAGAGCGTATCGACTCGTTGGTCGTTCGCAAACCAAAATCTGGATCTAAATAGTGCTGGACGGAGAAATATTTCGGCCTGAGAACGGCCGATATCCCAATCGCGTCCTAGGCCGAGTTCTCAGGCGAAGCAAAAAAACGACGAAATTTTTGAATTTTCTCGTTCCCGCGGCGAAATCTTGGCCATAGGGTGTTCGGCGGAAGTACGCCCAAAAGAGTTTGGCCGTCAAATTATTACAGAATAAGATAAAATAGGTCGGCGATCAATCGTCGATGGGGGTGATCTCCTCCGGCGTGTCCGGTGCGACGGGGATGGGTTCATCGGCCCGGGACTGTTCTTGGGTGAGGAAATTGGCATTGTTGGCCACAGCCGTCGCCGATCCTTCGGCGATCATGCCCTGCATGTAGGCTTCGGTCAACATTCCGCCGAACATGTTCTGGGCGCCGGTCTCGCCGTGGGTCGCGCGCGACAAGCTTCCGGCGAACGATAGAGGGCCGCGGCGCGCCGTCGAGGAAGCGACGTACTCTAGAGAGGAGGAGTAGGCGGCGTTGATGTCAATGCTGAAGGCCGAAGGAGCGCGTGGTGCGGGGCAGGGGAAGACGGTGTTCGGGTTGAACCCGCTGTCGAACTCGGAGGAGGAGGAGTACCTCTGCCGTGGGTTCGCGTGGTTCTCCTAGAACATCGCCCGGCGGTCGTGAAACCGACCGCCAGTATCCGCAAGCGGCGACGGTTGGTGGCTCCCTAAACGCCGCCATATCACATGTGCGACAACACCATTGCCGCCTCACCGCCTGCACCTCAGCCGCTGCTCCCCTCATCGCTTGAGCTTTGGCGAGCTCCTACGCCTGCTTGGCCCTTGTCTTCCTGTCCCTACGGCTGTCCGCGGTGAACTTTCTCTTCGTGAATAGGGCCAACCAGGCGGGGGCGCTCATACCTTCAGGTTTCGGCGCGGGCGCTCTCGCCTTCCTCACATTTTTCTCCTTTGGTTCGCCGGAGGTGGATCAGGGTTTGGCGAAAGCCTTGGGCGGCATGGCGGGCGGGAGCTCGGCGAACTGGCGGGAGATATGGAGGATTGTGGAGGGAAGGTGGGAAGGAAAGAGGAAACAGGCGGGAACTCGGCCTTCACTCGCCGACGGGGCTGGCTCACCCTCGTTTTCTCTCCATCCGGCGTTCCTAGGCCGTTCCCAGCGCCTCGGGTTCGGCCTGGAAACGCCAGACCAATTTTGGGCCAAATTCGGACAAAGTCGGCGTCCTAGGAACAGGGAACGCGACTGGGTGAAATTTCGCGGTCCGGACAAAAAATAGGCCCTAGGAACGCCTTCCTAGAAACGCGAGTGGAGATACTCTAAATATACGGTGCTCCTTGCTACTCCAGTAGTACTTCGCAACGAAGCAACTCTTTTTTTCTTTTGTGATCCCCAAGTGGCTAATCCAAATGGTGATCGATGCGTGCGATCTTCTTAAGACGGTCGAGGTTGCTTTCCCGGATCCTCATTGTTAATGGATGCAGATTTATGTCCCTTGCTTGCACATCTTCTCCGGCGTCGTAGTTTAGCTCCGGTTGCTTTAATGCAAATGTTTCCTTAAAACAGATTTCGTCCCGCTTTATAAATAAAATAAAGCTATGATGCATTGCAGTAAAGCAACCACACCGGCGACCAAAGAAGGCATGCATCGTGTAGCCGTGCTCGGCAGACCTAGACACTAGTGAAAAAGGGCCTCCAGTCCCGCCCCGTAAGGGGCTTTAGTCCCGGTCCTGGTAACCGGGACTGGAGGGACGGGACTAAAGGCCCCCCCACTAGTCCCGGACCGCTTACCATCCGGGACCAATGTGTATCCACGTGGCCGTCTCTGCGGGCGCTGGGTGCCCTGATTAGTCCCGGTCAGACATAACCGATAATGGTTCTTCGCCATGCGAAGTTTAGGCACTTTCTCTGCCATGCGAAGAATTCAATTTGTATCTTTTTTCTCTTTTATTTCAAAAATAGTTTTCTCGCTACCACATACCGCATAATGCCGTTGCATACATAAGATAACTTCTCTTAAGATCGAGCATACAAATATATACATTATCATGATAGTTACATGGAGATCACAATTCGATGATTTAATTACACGGTCGGGATCATCGGTAGCGCCTATTCATGCTAAATTCCCCGGCGTCATCTATCATCTCGTTCATAAAGAATCCTGCCAGTTCTTCAGCAATTCCTAGTACGCGTTTCTCTGGTAGGAGCCGATCCCGCATTCTCTCGAACTATATAAGAAAAGGAGATCAATATGAATATCAATCATGATAACAAAAAGTGACGGTACTAAAATAATGTTGTGAATGTATTGCTTACATCGACTCTATAATCTTTGTGCTCAGTGGAAAAGATACAAGATACAAGATACAATAATATATATACAATATACTATAAAAAAGATACACGAAATTAAAAAAAAGTGGTCGGGGCAAGTGGGGGACAGAGAGAGAGGCAACGCTTGTCGGGGCACCGCCTGGCTCACGGGCAGGCCGGGGATGGAGGAGGCGTGGCGCGCGGCGGGAGGAGGAAGTTACCTCCGGCGAGGCTAGCCGGGGCCAGGGACGATGGAGGAGGCACGACGCGTGGCGGGGGGAGGGAGGAGGCGCGGCGCGGCGGACGTTCACGTCGTCTAGAGAGGCGGCGGCGCGGCAGGGCGGCTACGCAGACAGCTGGAGAGGCGGCGAGAGGCGGTCCAAATTTTGGCAGCCTGTCGGCGTCGTCGTCGTCCTCGCGCGCTTCTGTAGAGTGTGGAGATGAGATTGGGGGAGCGAAGCGGCGCGTATTTAAATGGATGAACCTTTAGTCCCGGTTCGTGGCTCGCACCGGGACTAAAGGCCCTTTAGTCCCGGCCCGTGGCTCGCCCCGAGACTAAAGACTTTTCGGCACCGCCCACGGGGTGCGCGCCAACAGCACCCTTTAGTCCCAGGCCATGCCACAACCCGGGACTAAAGGCCCCTTTTTAAAAAAATTGACTACAACCTCTGTTTCCCGCCTTATTGCATACTATGTTGTTAAATGAACTACTATATATCAATATTATTAAATCTGATAAAAGTTTACAATATTTTAGGGTTTAGGTTTTCGGGTTTAGGGTTTTGGGTTTAGGGTTTAGGGTTAGGGGTTAGGGTTTAGGGTTTCGGGTTTAGGGTTTAGAGTTCTGGGTTTAAGGTTTAGGGTTTAGGGTTAGGGTTTCGGGTTTAGGGTTTAGAGTTTTGGGTTTAGGGGTTAGGGTTAGGGTTTAGGGTTTCAGATTTAACTATTATATTTAGGGTTTAGGGTTTAGCACCTTAGTCCCGGTGTGTAGCATTTTCTGTTTTATAAAATAAACTAGTCAAACTATTAACCATTTTGCCATTTTCATGTGATTCCGACGCTCCGGTGGTCTTTCTCCGGCGAAACCCTAGACCGGGGGCCCCGGATCGTCTACCCCTATAGCTTTCTCCGTACGAGGGTAGCACGGTGGACCTTTCTATTTATTTTGGTTTGTTTAGAACATATGTACATGGAGGGCAAATGTTGGGCCAATTTTGCCACATTCTAGGCCCCGGTTGTCCCGCGGCGGGAGTTTTCACGTACAGATCTAGGATTTCACTAAGTGTTAATGCATGTCCAGGAAGGGAGTCACACCTGGGGCCTAAATATGGCACCTACCAACCTTGCACCACTCTCACACACATATCCTAGGAGCACATGCAAGTTTTCATGTGATTCCAACGCTCCGGTGGTCTTCCTCCGACGAAACCCTAGACTGGGGGCCACGCGCGCCAGGTTTATGAATTAATACGCTTTTTGGAATATTACTGTAAGTATTTTTCGTGATTATTTAAATAGGATTAATACTGTTTTTGGAGTAATAAATTCATAAGAAAATAATTACTAATCAGAAAATTGCAAATAATATGACTACGGAATCATAAGAAAGATTAGAACATGTTTATGAATTAAAATTACAAGTTTACTGTAAGAATATCCTATGGCGACCGTTAGGGTTTCAGGTTTCGGCGCACATATGTATCTCAACATGGAAATCAATGTCATATTTGTTCCCCTTTAGTCTCGGTTTCGGGTTTCGACCGCATTTTTTTATTATTTTATTACAAAAAATAAGCCCCTTTAGTCCCGGCTGATAAAAAATTCGCGCGAAACCGGTACTAAAGGTCTGTTTCTTCCCGCCTTATTTCTTCCCGCCTTATTTTGCCCCGCCTGTTTTCTTCCCGCCTTTTCCACCGCTTCCTTCCTCTGACTTCTCGCCATTTCTCACTATATATATGTAGGCTTGGTCGTTGCCATAGCACATCTAGACTCATATCTGCCGCGTCTCTCCACTCTCTCCCATGGCTTCCACCATACCTCTAACCCCTAGGGAGGCGGAGGCGCTTTGCGCCTCGAACTACCCCCTTGACTGCTACCCCGTCCCACCGGCTGGATGCTGAGCGCCGGAGGCGTGCAGGTCCCTCCTGTCCCTCTAGGTGTGGAGCGCCGGATGGCCATCACGAACCACTACTACCTCGAGCTCACGCTAGAGCAGCGGAGGAATCCCAACTGGCATCCTGACTATTTCCCGACTTGGGAAGCCTTCTTCATCAATCGGCATGAGAGGGCGCTCGCCAGGCACGAGGAGGATGGCCCACCTCCTTCGAACTTCAACGAGGCCGGCCGTCGGCTGTGGTGGCGCGGCCGGACTCTCCAGAGTGTCATGGCCTACAACACGACCGACAATAACCCTCGCCTGCGGTACCCTCAAATCCAGCCCACGCGTGCCCAACCTTCAAGTTTCGACTACTGACCCGACGACAAGCGATGGCAACGACACGGCGACTCGGCGACTATAGTATGGCGTATTACAGGGCTAGGCAGGAGCATGACTGAATCACTCCAACATTAGGCATGTTTCTTAATTTCCAGTTGTGCTATGTATCTTAATTTTCAGTTGTGCTATGTATCCTTAGTGTTTGTGGGTTCCTTCTCTTGTGATGGTTCCTTCTCTTTGGGTGATCACCTCCCGTGGCTCAAAACCCGGTCGTCAACGTCTAGTTTGATTGAGCAAGATGTATTACATGAACGGGGACCTTTATGTCTCAAATAAAAGGTTTAATACATTACATAGATTTATGTCTCAAATAAAAGGTTTAATACATTATTACACATCACCAACATCTAGTGTTGTGGTTTTCTTCTGCACCGTAGCCATGGAGAATCTTCATCATTTAACAGGATGCTTGGGTCAGTTTTCACTTTGAAGGGCGGAATTTCATATTTATTGTAATCTTCTGACATGTCTGTCTTGTCATCCACTCCCACAATGTTTCTTTTCCTTGAAAGAACTATGTGGCGCTTTGGCTCATCGTATTTTGTATTCTTTTGCTTATCTTTCCTTTTTCTCGGTTTGGTAGACATGTCCTTCACATAGATAAACCCGAGCCACATCGTTGGCTAGGACGAATGGTTCATCCATGTACGCAAGATTGTTGAAATCCACTGTTGTCATGCCGTACTTTTGGTCTACATGTACCCCGCCTCCTGTCAGCTTGACCCATTTGCACCGAAACAAAGGACCTTAAAAGTAGGTCCATAGTCAAGTTCCCATATCTCCTCTATGTACCCATAATATGTGTCGTTCTGCCCATTGTCATCTGTTGCATCAAAGCGGACACCACTGTTTTGGTTGGTGCTCTTTTTATCTTGGGCGATCGTGTAAAATGTATTTCCATTTATCTCGTACCCTTGGAAAGTATATATAGTCGAAGATGGTAACCTGGCCAACGAGTACAACTCATCTCCAACAGTGGTTTTATTCATGAGATGTGTCTGCAACCAACTGCCAAAATTCTTCTCGTGTTCCCCTTTAATCAAGGTTTCAGGCTTCCCCGGGTTTTCAGAGCGTAGAATATTCTTGTGTTTCTCGATATACGGAGCCACCACGGTGGAATTGTGTAGAACTGTGTAGTGTGCTTGAGTGAAAGAATGCCCGTCCCTACATACCATTGATTTCCTTCCTAGTGTGCCTTTTCCAGTCATCCTCCCCTCATACCGAGATTCAGGAACACCAATCGGCTTAAGGTCAGGAAGAAAGTCAACACAAAACTCAATGACCTCCTCTGTTCCATAGCCCTTGGAGATGCTTCCTTCGGCCCTATACGGTTATGAACATATTTCTTTAAGACTCCCATGAACCTCTCGAAGGGGGGCATATTGTGTAGAAACACAGGACCGAGAATTCTAATCTCTTCGACTAGGTGAACTAGGAGGTGCGTCATAATATTGAAGAAGGATGGCGGGAACAACAACTTGAAGCTGACCGGACATTGGACCACATCAATCTGTAACCCTGATAGACTTTCTCGATCGATTACATTCTGAGAAATTGCATTGAGGAATGCACATACCTTCACAATGGCTAGTCGAACATTTTCTGGTAGAATTCCCCTCAATGCAACCGGAAGCAATTGCGTCATAAGCACGTGGCAGTCATGAGACTTTAGGTTTTGAATTTTTTTCTCTTTCATATTTACTATTCCCTTTATAGTCGACGAGAAGCCAGACGGGACCTTCATACTGAAAAGGACTTCAAAAAAGATTTCCTTCTCTTCTTTGGTAAGAGCATAGCTGGCAAGCCCTTAAAACTGCCCTGGATGCTTGCAGTCTCATCCTTTATGATGTTGCTGGTCCTCCCGTGCTGCCGGGGTATCTTTTGACTTCCCATACAAGCCTAGGAAGTCTAGAATATTCATGCAAAGATTCTTCGTCAAGTGCATCACGTCGATTGCAGAGCGGGCCTCATGCACTTTCCAATAGGGTAGCTCCCAAAATATAGATTTCTTCTTCCACATGGGTGCGTGTCAGTCGGCGTCTTTTGGAACAGGTTGTCCTCCAGGACCCTTTCCAAAGATTACATCCAAATCCTTGAAGATACCAAATACATCAGCACCACTACGGGGGACAGGCTTCGTCCGGGTTTCTGCCTTGCCATTGAAATGCTTGCCTTTCTTCTTTAAGGGATGACTGGGCGGAAGAAAACGACGATTGTACGGGTACACATTCTTTCTACATTTATCCAGATATATACTTTTCAGTCTCATCTAAACAGTGCGTGCATGCATTGTATCCTTTGTTCGTCTGTCCTGAAATGTTACTAACAGCAGGCCAATCATTGATGGTTACGAACAGCAACACTTGTAGGTCAAATTCCTGCTGTTTGTGCTCATCCCACACACGTACACCTGGTTTGGCCCACAACTGTAGAAGTTCATCAACTAATGGCCTTAGGTACACATCAATGTCGTTGTCGGGTTGCTTCGGGCCTTGGATGAGCACTGGCATCATAATGAACTTCCGCTTCATGCACAACCAAGGAGGAAGGTTGTAGATACATAGAGTCACGGGCCAGGTGTTGTGACTGCAGTTCTGCTCCCCGAAAGGATTCATGCCATCGGTACTTAGACCAAACCATAAGTTCATTGCGTCACCAGCAAAGTCCGGGAAGTCTCTCGATTTTTCTCCACTGCCGACCATCAGCAAGGTGCCTCAACATCCCGTATTTCTTATGGTCTTCCATGTGCCATCGCAACAACTTGGCATGCTCTTTATTTCTGAACAAACGTTTCAACCGTGGTATTATAGGAGCATATCACATCACCTTGGCAGGAACCCTCTTCCTGGGTGGTTCGCCCTCAACATCACCAGGATCATCTTTTCTGATCTTATACCGCAATGCAGTGCATACCGGACATTTATCCATATTCTCGTACTTCTCACCGCGGTTGAGGATGCAGTCATTAGGGCATGCATGTATCTTCTGCACGTCTAATCCTAGAGGGCAGACAAGTTTCTTTGCTTCAGACGCGTCGGAGGGCAATTGGTTATTTCTTGAAAGCAGCTTCTTCATTATTACCAGCAACTTTTCAAATCCCGAGTCAGTCATACCGGTCTCTGCCTTCCACTTCAACAATTCTAGTGTGCTACCCAGCTTCTTCTGGCCATCTTCACAAGTTGGGTACAACAATGTGTTGTGGTCCTGTAACATCTGCCGAACTGCAACCTCTCCTTTTCTGTGTCACAGTCTCGCCTTGCATCACTAATGACCCGACCAAAATCATCAACATGCTCATCTGGTTCCCGTTCTTCACCCCCTTCTTCTTCATTATCTTCAATTGCGGTATCATCATATTCAGGGAACATAGATCGGTAGTTGTCGTCATCGTTCTCTTCTTCATCACCGTCTTCCATCATAACCCCTCTTTCTCCGTGCTTGGTCCAAACATTATAGCCAGACATGAAACCGGACCGAAGCAGGTGGCTCTGAATGACTCTTGAGGAAGTGTGAGCCTGCTCATTCCGACATTCAACACATGTGAAAGAACATTTCATGTTTTCCTATGTTTTGCGTGTTAGATAACAATACCATGGAGACTATTCATGTGCGCTAAGTGTGCAGGAAGTTTTGAGGGGGGGCGGATAATCCGCCCCACCAAGGGCCGGATAATCCGGCCTACCTCATCGCTCAAAGGAAGCCAAGGCGTGTCGCCCGGTACCCGGTCGGATTTTCTTCCGGAAAATCTGAACTGGAGCGGTTTTTCCTCCCTAGGCCGGATAATCTGGGTGTCGTACGGGCCAGATAACCCGGCCCCCAGATTTCGAGCAAAAGGGGCCAAGGCGCGTCGCACCGTATCCGGTCGGATTTTCTCCCGGAAAATCAATCGGCGGTTTTTCTCCCAGCGATAATCCGGCCCTCACATATGGCCGGATAATCCGTCCCCCAGAAGTTGTTCAAAGGCAAGCTCGGCGCGACGCTCTGATAGGGGTCGGACTTTCTGCCGGATATTCCGAGTCTGGGGCGGTGTTTCCCCCGGGCCAGATAATCCGGCCCTCACTTGGGCCGGATAATCCGGCCCCCAAATGTGCAACGGCTGGTTTTTGAAGGGGGGTATAAATACCCCTTCTTCCTCAACGTTCAGAACTCTTGATTCATTCGAAATTGACCAGACATTGTGCAAGAGCTCTCATTCTCGATCTCCCACTTCAACCACCCGAAGGTCTTGATCTTTGGTGGAATTGAAGGAGGAGAAGTTCATCATCATCAAGAATCAAGCGCTTCAACTCCTCTCCATTCACTTGGAGAAATCCCTGATCTAGTATTCTTGTCAATACCTAGATCTGTTCATTGTATTTGACAACTTTGTTCTTATGGTAGCTTGTTGTCATTTTGGGAGCCTCCAAGTTGTTGTGGAGTTGTTTCCCCGCTAGTTGTGTAAAGATGCTGGTGCCCGCCTCGAAGGGTACCTATAGTGGAAGGTGGATCAGGCATGTTGTGGCGAGATCCATCGGAGAACAGGGTGAGGCCTTTTGTGGCGTGGTGGTCTTAGTACCGTCCACCCCTCCAACACAGACGTACTCCCCTTAACAAGGAAGGAACTGCGGTCAAACAAATCCTGTGTCTCCGCGTGCTTCACTTCGGTTTACTCGTTCCTCTTCCACTCGCTCTTTACTCGCTAGTAGATAGGTTTGCATATAGGGAATTCCACCTAATAGTTTATCTAGAGAATTTACCCTTTGTGCTAAGCCTAAAATTGAAAAAGAATTAAAAATTGGTGTAGCACCTATTCACCCCCCCCCCCTCTAGGTGCCCATACGATCCATTTCAATGGACAACACATAAAACCATCCCGCCGCTTGTTCGCCTCGGCCACAAGGCGAAAAGAACGCATGCCTTCTCTGTAAGCGTCAGAGCGTCGGTCACCGTACATCCATGGGTGGCTCATCTGCATCATACAACCATGCATATATATCAAACGCAATCACGATGCTTAAATTAGTACCGCACGGTCAAAACGAGAAAATAGTTGCTAACCTTTTAGGACACTTCAAAACAAAGAGGAGAAACCTTAAGTGTCGCTCTGGCACCTCATATCATGTTTTGTCTTGTGTAAACTCAAGTGGCATCGGTCTAACAGGCATTTCACCGAACACCTCTAGTGCATATGAAGAAAAAAAGTTAACACAAAGTTATACCCACCTCACATAGGAAAAAAACAGGAGAGAGTGGAGGGCTGGGTGCATATATAGGGCAGCCATTAGTCCCGTTGGAGATACAACCAGGACTAATGGTTCTGCCGAGACGCTGCTGCTGCGTGACATATTTGTCCTGGTTTGTATCTCAAACCGGGACTAATGGTCCCTTCCGGACCGGGACAAAGTACCTCGGCCTCCTCGGGCCGTCTAGTTGGGACCATTAGTCCCGGCCCCAGCCACGGCCGGGGCTAGTGGCCCGCACCAAAGGCCCATTTTCTACTAGTGAGATCAGACTAGCAGGGGCCTAGACCTGGCCTGTGGCGCCACCCCTTCAAGCCCATCCACCACTCTCCGCCGACCCATGCAACTCCGTCGCGGGTCCTTCAGCCGTCACCGTCGTGAGGCCGTCGCCATGCTTGTTCCACCGTCTTCTCCGAGCCAAGCCCCTTCGCCGCCGTGATGCTTCGCTGGTAACCAAATTGCCATGCATCAGTCCTCTACCTCGCGTGGAAAGGCAGACCGTCGACGCTCGGCGGCCCTTGCCGACGGCGGCGGAGGTGGGAAGGAGACGAGGGTTTCAGGCGCCTGCTCGGTCGTCGGTGGGCACGATGCGATACATGGCGAAGCTGTTTTTGTTCAAATTGAATCTACTACTCCCTCCATCCAAAAATAAGTGACTTCGATTTGTTTAGGTTAGAATGTATCTACACATAAAATACGTCTAGATACATCTGAATCTAGACAAATTCAAATCAGTTATTTCTGGATGGAGAGAGTGTCTATATTGATGCTAACACTTTACTCTTTGCTGAACCTAAGTGATTCTGTTGCTTTTCTCCCCAGTTGTAGGGGATCCATACTGACGTCACTCTTTCCGGTGAATGTTGTTTTCATTGATGTGAGTGATTTCACTTAATATGCCGATTGCTTAATGTTCTACTCTTATATTGTGTCCGGTAGTGGGCACATCGGCTGACTCCACCCAAAGCCCTGGGCGTGGGCAGCCCGGCCCGGCTCGAAAAAAGCCTGACGGGTTGGGCCTGAGATCCAAATCTACAACCCGGAAGCTGCTCGGGCCAGAGGAGAAGCTGATTTAAGGTAAGGCCTGGCCTGTTGCCTGACGGCCCGGGGGAAACTACGCAACACGTGATGTGCTCGGGCCAAGATTTGGGACCCGACACCGGGTCGGGCCAGGGATTTGTGCGGGCGGGCGTTCTCCGGCCCGTAAAATGCCCAGGTATAACCCGAACCTACTTACTTCGGATCTTCCCAAAAGGAAAATGAGCAATCATTTTCTTTTTAACAATCTGTGCCAACTTTTAACCACTCGTACTTAGAGCATCTCCACTCGTTGACCGTTCTCAGGCCGAAATCCGGAGCTAATAGCGCCGGACGGAGGAAGTTTGGCCTAGGAATGGCCGATTTCCCACTCACGTTTCCAAGCCGAGTTCCCAGGTTTGAGCAAATTTTTACAAAACTCGGCGAACTTTGGACGAATATAGGTGGATTTCACTAATAGATGGCTGATTCGTACATATTACGTCGAATTCGGGCGGACACCCGAATTCCGACTTCATTTAGGCTAAAAAAAACTAAAAAAAGGGCGAGGGGGGTTGTTGCCGGCGTGGATGTGCTCGAGAACGGCGTCGAGCGTCCGGCCAGGCGCACTCCACCAGCGGCGGCGGCCTGCCACGTTGTTGCGTGTCGTCTGCGAGCCTGGAGGTCCTTGGTGGGCGGCGAGTTCGGTGAGCTGGCGTTGGGCGAAGAACTATTCCCAATGCGCGAGGTTGCCGGCGTCTTCGATGAGCTCGGGATTCGGCATCGCCGCTATGCGGCCTGGATCGCTATGATGAATTCGTCGCCTTCAGGGATCGGCGGCACAGGCACGTCACCGACGCTAAGCTTCCACCCGCGCGGGCAGCGAATGTCCGGCGGTGCCATGTAGCCGATGTCGCGGAGCATCCGCGCCTCCAGGGCTAGAGCGTCCGCCGGCCGAAGGCGCCGCTTTCGGCCATCGTCTTCGTCGAGTGGTCCTTTTCGCCGGAGTTCGTGGTGAGTGGGGTGGCGGGGGCGGTGTGCTGTGAACCGGCGACGGAGCCGTGCTTTATAGGGTGAGCGCGGGCGGTGATGGCGGGAGGGGTGTAGCGGCATGGTGGGAAAAGGGAAAAAGGCGCGTCGCCCGATCTGAGAGCCAGTGGAAGGATGAGGACGACGGTCGGTCTTGATCGAAGCGGGTCCACTTGCCGAATTCGCTTCGTCCGGCATTTCCAGTGCGTTCTCGTCGCCCCGGGAATGGCCTGGGATCTCCGGATGTATTTTGGGCCAAATTCGGACTCATTCGGTGTCCTGGGAACGCGACTGGGCGAATTTTCGGCGTTCGGACGAAAAAAAAGCCCTGGGAACATTCTGCTGGAACCTGAGTGGAGATGCTCTTAGATTTGTCATTTATCTTGTGAATTTTGGTCCTGTTTGCAGCAATGTAGGCTGTAAGCTCTTCTTAGTTATGGTTCACAGTAGCTCATTCGTTTGGATCACTTATACTCTATGAAGCACTAGCAGCACCTCTCTTTATTTCACATCATAGGTAAACATCACATTTCGACCATTTAAACGTTGTTACAAGGTTTAATACTGTACATAGTATCTGGGAAACTGCCCCTTCATGTAGGAGTCTGTGCATTTAGTTCCGCGAGATTCAGTTTCCCATCAAACCTCAAGCCGGACATGCTCACTTCTAGCCTGCACGAACGATGGCTGCAGCAGGACGTTCACAAGATCGACAGCTCAAAGAAAGAAGCGTGGTTCTTTAGCAAATTTGGCGGGAACGCGACAGTGGAATTTTTAAAGACAAGCACCACTTTCTTTTCATATTGCCTGCGATCTGAATTCAGTGTATGGCGAGCTGCGGGAATCAAAGGCGCAGGCTGGACGGCGATTACTGTTTGTTTGAACCTGTTTCTGTATCCGTGTACATATATACATATAAACCTTTTTTTTCAGTTTCCTACCGGCTCACCTCCTAGGCCTTTCGGTAACTCTGATGAGGCTTTTTTCTTAATCAAATGAACCAGCGCTGGTCCTTTCAGAAAAAAACAAATCATAACCACATGGTCCATATTAATGTTCTCAACTTTGTCTAGATTCGGATGAATCTAATCTAAATCATTAACTAGGTATATCCGAATCTAGATAAAGCTGAGCACAATAATATGAACCAGAGGAAGTAACATATTACAGGTGAAAGCACATCAGCTCCAAAAGAAAAGGAGTTTCAGAGCTGAATGAAGCTAGTGACCAACTCCAAAACAGGCGGGGTGCTGCGTTGAGGCAAGCCGGTGAGAAACGTACGGTCAGCCGGGTTCGGAGCGTCCTCGTCACGGGTCAGCTTTCTTTGTTCTGCAACATGCACCACCAGCTTCTAGTCACGTTTAGGACCGATTTTTTTAAACATTCTTGTGGTACTATGGTTAGGTTACCGGCCACTACGGAGATCAATTAACAAGTGTTAATGCTAGCATACGCTACGTAAGCAGACTCCGCGGCGACCACTACTCCGACGTGATTATTGTACTGACGTCTGGTTTACGACGTTAGCTACCGACCCGGCCACCCGTTTATCACTCTATGGGCGGTTTGGTACCTGCAGTTGTCGCAGCCAGGCTGAGTTGGACCAAAATCGATCCGATTGATTGACTGGCCCATGGAGGAGGCGGCCCACATGGAGCGAGCGCACCAGTACATCACTCGGTGCAAAAGTTGTCTTGTCCTTCTTTTTCTCTCTCCCCCTAAACTGTCTTGACACATTGTAATTAGCATAAGGGCATGAGCATAAGTTTAGGTAAGTGATGTCTATAATACAATTTGTAGATAATATTATAGACATCTTATACAACAGTTTATCTATAAGATAGCTATTTTTAGCCATAGCTATGTGTGAGTATAAGTTACAGACACCACTGATACAACAACAAAATTATTGTCTATAAGCTGTCTATAAGATTCCTACAGACTGTCTAGAACTTTATAGACAACCTCACTCTCTCTATTATCCACATCAGCAAAATCATCTATAACCTCCTCTTGCAGACAGCTGTCTCAGTACTATTGTACATGCCCTAAATATGCCCCGATTCAACATGAGCTCTACATGAAAAGGACGTGCACCGTTGGGTTTCATTCTAACCATCAGCTTCGAGGTTCGTGGACTGTATATTCTCGAATTCGTGGTCAAAGTTAAAGTTTTTATGGGCAAATTTCCTCAGATTCATCGCACACAATAAACTGCTTGGAATTTCCTTTGAGGATTAGTTAGATCTCGCTATTCCCCACGATTTTCGTGTTGCAAATTTTGCGTTTTGATGCAGGTATATGGATTCCTTTATAGCTTCTCAACTTGTACGCCGTCATGCTCTCCGTCTCATCGGTTGTTGCACCAGTAAGTGCAGTGCCCAGACGTTGTTGAGTGGTTCTTGAACGATGGTACTGTGGCTGATCGTCTTGGCGTTCTCCGGCGTCGCCCTCCGTCATCGGCGCAGCCGCAGCAGGTGCCCGCCGCACTCCATCGCCAGCGCAGTTCTTCATCATCGGTGTTGCCGATGTGGGTAAGGACCTCGACACGGCGAGCAAGATTGAGCAGTTCCTAGTCCAGCCTACTGTCACGCTCTCCGCCTTGTCAGCTATTGCACCGGTAAGTACAGTGCCTAACCGACCGTGTTTGCGTTCTCCGAATCTGTTCTCCATCGTCGGCGCAACAACAACAGGTGCTCGCCTTCCTCCATTGCTGGTGCAACCCTCCAACATCGACGCAACCACATGAGGTGCCCTGCCGCCCTCTATGGCCAGCAGTCGTAGCAGGAAGAACAAGATCGCTACTAATGACTATTTAGTATGTGTGTGTCAATGTGACAGTGAAACAAGCAACCAAACACCCCCTATATGTTTGGTTACCAAACAGAATGGGAAAGGCTTGTATATGTGTGACACTGCTGGCCGTGGACATGCTCGGGTGAACCCTAAATTTCATACTATATGTGTTGGCCGTGGACAAGTCCCGGTAAGCCCCAAATTCCATACAGACTACCAAACACCCCCAATATGTCTATACTTATTGTGATGGCGCCGCGTGCTTCCCCCCAACAACCAACAGGTCTAAGTAGAATCGGCGGATAGGTCACCTCTAGAAGTAAGTGATTTGACTTACGCTTATCTAATTGGGCAAGACAATGTGCTACTTGATTACTATTTCTACCAATCTTCCTTATCTCCAACAGAGGATTAGATAGAACGTAGTAAATCCTTCATATCCATCTTGATACTTCAGGAGGGCGAGTGGTTTAGCCGATCAGACGTCACGGCATGCACCACTCGCTGACAGTCCGTTTCAACAATACCTGGGAATCGATTTAGTTTAATGAGGTGGTAAAAACCCTCCAGGCAAGCCGTAGCTTCTGCTTCTTCCGCATTAGCATAGCACGGTATGTGTTTCTAAGCAGAGCGGACGACGTCTCCTTTCTCATCATGCACAGTGGCTCCTGTACCCGAACATTTTTTTTCTTAGGGCATCTCCCCGGGTCGACCCAACTCGTCCCGGCGCGTCCGAACCCGTCCAGGCGGACGAGCGCGACGTCGCAGCGGCACGACCCATCCGTCCCAACGCGTCTGGTTTGACCCATCCGTTCATCTAATTTGCGTGATCACTAGGTCGACCCGGACAGCGCGCTGCGGCGTGTGTCCGCCCGTCGGCTGCTCGGGGCCCATATGAAAGTGAAGCATTAGCAGTTAAACTAGTTTTTCATTAGATTTGGCCTATCCATTAAAAAGGCACATTCAAAAATTTTAAAAAAAGTGTTGTTGCTGCTGGAGGAGACCGTCCCTACGGCTACTCGCCGCTGTTGCCGCTGCCGCTGACCCCATCAACCGCCACCCCCTTGCTGGAGGCGATCGTAGTAACGGTCGCGTGCTCGGTTATGGGCCTCCTTCTTGCCAGCCTCCTTCGCGCGCTCCGCCGACGCCCGGTTCGCCAGGGCCTTCTTCGTCTCGGTCGTCCAGTGATCCCTCGCCTCCTGCTCCTCTAGCTCCATCGTCGTCGCCGTCCTCACTGCCAAGGAGGCCACCATCTCCGGAGCTCCGCCGGGGCCGAAGCCCAAGGGCCTGTGCGATCTGCAGGGGGACGACGATCGTCCCCTCCTCCTCTCCCTCCTCCACAACCACCTGACCCCCCTCCTCGTCGTCGTCCTCCACCTCCGTCTCGTCCCCGTCGATGAGAGCCCACGCGGTCGCTACCTCGGCGGCCATAGCCACGCGCAGGTCCTCCGATGCCGCATCGACGGCTGATACATTGCAAATGTATCTATAATTTTTGATGTTCCATGCTTGGTTTTATCCACTTTCTTGTGTTTTGACAATACTTTGGAGTACTCTTCATATGATTTCTTGGACTAACCTATTAACAAGAGCCACAGGCTACCACTTTGCTTTTCTAGCTGTTTTTGGTTCCGTGAAAGTCGAAAATGAATATTCTCAGAATTGACGGATAAAAGCCAAAGTGCCTATTTTTCCTAAGTCATCGGATGCGAATCGAGACGGAGAAGGGCGAGGGCGGCCACACCACCGGCAGCGTGGCTTGGCAGCGCTGTGGGGTGTGGCCAGCCAGTGCACCCCTCGGCCCCTCCTTCCGCCTATAAGATGCCCTCAGGACGAAAACCCTAAGGGCCCGATCAAAAAATCCATGAAAGAGTCTATAGCCGCCGTCATCTCCATCCCTAGATCGGGAGGGACCTGAAGCTCTTCCCGGCACCCTGTCAGAGAGGGGAATTCACTCTGGAGGCCTTCTTCATCACCATGCAAGCCTCCGGTGTGATACGTGAGTAGTTCATTCTTGGACTACGGATCCATGTAGTAGCTAGATGGCTGGTTCTCCTCCTTTGTGCTTTAATGTCTAGATCTTGTGAGCTCTGTTCATGATCAAGATCATCTATTTGTAATTCTGCATGTTGTGCTTGCGGGGATCCGATGGATATTGAGATGCTATTTCAGATTGATTATTGATTCTATCATGTCTTTGTTATTTGTGATCTTGCATGCTTTCCGTTGTTAGTAACTATCTTGGCCAAGTAGATGCTAGCAACTCCAAGAGTTAGTATTTATGCTCGATAGTGGGTTCATGCCTCTGGTAATCTGGGAAAGTGACAAAAATCTCTAAGGTACTAGATGTGTTGTTGCTACTAGGGAGAAAACAACAATCCTTTGTTCATAGAACAATCGTATTGTTTACATTACACGCAATTCGTAAAGCAATAATCTGTTGCTTGCAACTTAATACTAGAGGGGGTTCGGATAATAACCTAAAGGTGGATTATTAGTTATAGATGCAGTTGGATGGAAGTCTATGTATAATGTTGTAATGCCCAATCAAGTCCAAAGGGGTCAAGATGATTAGTATATGCATGTATTGCTTTCTCGATGTTTGTCTATTGCCCCGCTGTAATTTGTTCACCCAACATGTTATCTATCTTAAGGAGAGCCACCTCTAGTGAACTATGGATCCCGGTCCTTTTCTTTATATACAATCTACAAACTGTTTACTGCTTTGTGTTTACTTTCTGCAAACTTTTACTTCTTTCCATTCGATACGTTTAATCCTGTTGGGGGGATAACCCCGGGTAGGGTCACTCCGGGGTATAAAGGCCGAGTTAGCCAAGGTTCGGCAAGGTCAAAGCGGATGCTGGCCGGGTCACCTCCAGGCAGACCGGATCACGGAGTAACCCGGACCAGGGGGGTCGCTTAACATTATATCAGCCGACTTAAGTAGTAAGTCGAAAGTGCTTGTCTAACTTGTATGCAGGAGCAGGTATAGCCGGATCTACCATGATCCGGGTCTCGTTTAGCTTCTGGGAGAAGAAAGGAATCTCTCTGGTAAAAAAGAAAGCCCGGTACGCACTGCATGAGCGAAGCAAGCAAGGGCAGGACCACCGGGTCATGGCCGACAAGGGTGACGACACCCATGTCGGCTGACGCAGGCGCCGCAGAGGCTCACGTAGCTAAAGCATGTGTGACACGGGGGAAAAGCACCCCGGTCGGGTTACCACTTTGAGAGGAGGCATATTCTAAGGAATATGCCTCCACGTATGCCCTAGGCAGAGACCGAGCCCCCTCTATATAAGGGGGGCTAGGGTTTCTGTAGTAGGGGTTGGGTTTTCTTCCATACTGATTTGGATAAGGTTCTAGGGGTGAACTGTGGGTGAGAGTAAGAGAGCTCCTTCTTCCTCCTCTCGCCAATACAGCTCTAGGAGCACTTGTAATCTTGAAAGGAAAGCAATACAAACTTCTGTGTGGAGAATCACTCTACTATCCCTCCCTGGATTCCCCTAGCGTGTATTAGTCCTCACCTTTAGCCTATCCATGGCATCTGCCGTGACACCACCACGACAGTTGGCGCCCACCGTGAGTCTAGCGGCGCTAGCAGGGGTCAAGATCCGGACGGGAAACATCATCGCCACCGGCGAACGCATCGTCTCCGGGCTCATTCAGCGTTTTGGAGCGCTGGACTTCGTCAGCGACAACGCAGGCTGTTTCGGCACGCACCAGCTTCCGCACAATGGCCTCTTCATCAAGTTGGGTGCGCACAAGGTCTACGTCGCTGTGGACGTATCATGCGTTCATCCAAGCCGCATCGTCGATGCGGGGGAACCACCCCTCACTGTGGCTCGCGGGGCGCGTATCGCTCGCTCCCCGGACCATGCGGAGGTGATGATGACTGCGCCAGGTGCAGGCGCGAGCAAGGATCCAGCACCGGACCTAGAGGTAACGCCTAAGGCACCAAGGAAAGCTAGAGGTCCTCCATTAGAGAGGCCGGAGAATGTGCTGAGAGAAGCTATGGATAGCTTGGCAAACCCGGTAGCAGCAGTGGTAGATCCGACTCGGGCACAGGCCGAGCTGGAGGAAACTAGGCAAAAGATATTAGAAGGCGCAAAGAAAATAGCCGCGGCTCAGCAGTCGTTGAACATGACGCTGCGCGAGTATGCAAAGGCAAACAAAGTTGACACGGTAAAAGTAAAAGGGAGAAATCTCATGAGTGAGATGAATAGAGAAGGTGATACTAGGATTGAGGAGTCAGAGAACTGTCTGTCTGTTGCGCTGCCGAGGTACAGTACCCCGGCAAAGAACCTTAGAGCAGCGGACGCGGCTGCATCCGAGTTGGAGGGTCTGACGGGTGAGGCCCGTCAAAGACAACAAGATAGGGTTAACGAGCTGGTTTGGATCGCGAACAGACAGAATGATGAGCTACTGAGAGCTAATCCGGAGAGGGCTGGAGATTCCAAAATCGTCCATTCGGCGATGGGTAACCCTTAGAAATCCGCTGGAGCCACATCATCTCCTCATGGCGGTCCAAGGAGAGAAGAGGTAGTAACCTCGGCCAGACGGAACAAACATATCGTCCCGTATGACCCAACGCGGGCAGGAAAAGGAAAAGAGGCACAGAAAAATGATGATCTATGAAGTGTGAGCCGAGGTAACCATGACCAAGGCAATGCCGGTCAAGGGAACGCTGCCAACGGCAATGCCGGACAGCGAAACTCGGCAGGGGCAGGACAACCGCAACAGCGGAATATACCAAGGCAAGAGCAAAGTGTCGGCCGAGGTATGCAACAGAGAGGTGCGCAACGAGAGCAAAACCGATTCAACGACGGTGATTCGGAGATGGTTAACGCGGGGTACCCAAAACCGGACTATCATGTGATAGGGTCAAGATTAGGAAGCAAGGATTTGATGCCGGACGACACCAGGTTAAAACTGGATCGCCTGTATAGGTCGGAGCAGATCGAATCTCAAGGTCCACCAGGTCCAGCGTGCTTTGGACCCCGGATCATGAAGGAGCCACCGATACCCAATTTCCAGCTGCCCAGGGGCACGAAGACGTATGACGGCAGTACCAAGCCGGAAGATTGGCTGATAAACTATGCTACAGCTGTGAAAATTGCCACTGGCAACTTGAGATGGGCTGTACGATACGTACCCCAGATGTTAGAAGGTCCGGCCAGAGTATGGTTGAACAATTTACCACCAGGAAGCATCAACTGCTGGATAGATTTTGAGGAAATGTTTATCAGCAACTTCTCAAGTACATATCAGAGGCCAAATAGGCCGCAGACCCTAGCAATGTGCAAGCAAAGAACAAATGAGACAGACCGAGAATTCTTGACCCGGTGGTGTACCGTGAGAAACTCGTGTAAGGGTGTCATAGAGTCACAGGCCATAGCGTGGTTTGCGCAAGGGTGCAGATACGGCAGCGAGCTGCGGATGAAGTTGCAAAGGAAAATGCCAATTACGTTGGCAGAGATGATCCGGATTGCCGATTCGTATGCTTTGGGTGATCCGACTCAACCTAGGCTCGCGTCAAACGAGTCAAACGAGGAGTACTATCAGAGGGATGGAGCCGGGTCATCTCGGAGGAATGATTACAGAGGAAAAAGAAGAGATGATAGACCGGATCATCGCTACAGTTCGCAACAAGTTGCAGCCGTGAATCAAGATCAACCCGGAGCAGGGAGCAATCAGCGCCAGAAAATTGGAGGGCAATGGACTCCAAGAAATGATGGCAAGAAAACATGGACGCCGGAGCAAAAGAGATAGTGGCAAGAGAAGAAAGACCATCCGAGGTTTACCTATGAGTCGATGTTGGACCAGCCGTGTAAGTTTCACACGCCAAATCCGAATAGCCCGGAGGGTCACACAACGAGGCAATGTGAGTGGATGCGTAAGATAGAACAAGGCGGTTCGGGGAATGCTCAGGCACCCCGGAATGATCAACCTCGGCAGGAGTTACCCCGCCAACAATTGCTCTCCGGAGCGAACATGCAACAGCTAATGTTGCCTCCTCCTCCGCCGAGGTATGACAATAATGAGAGAAGGGATGCGGTGCATCAGGTGGAAAATTAGCACCAGCTGGATCAGAGGTATCCCGAAAACGAGGGGAGGAATGAGTACAAAGAACATCACCAGAGCTATTGTGTGTTCACAACTGAGGAAACAGATAGGAAGAGCTTGCAGCGCCGACATATGGAGGTGAATGCGAATGCCAGAAGGCGAGGTACATGCCTTGGTCGGACCAAGAAATCACTTGGAACATCAAGGATCATCCAAAGCTTATGCCGAGTCCAGGTTCATATGCGCTAGTGCTGGACCCGACATTCATTGGGCCGAACATCAATGTGAGGTTCTCCAAGGTACTGATTGACAATGGTAGTAGCATTAACATCATGTATGCGGATACAATGCGCAAGTTGGGTATCTCGGAGAACATGCTCCAGGCTACAAGGACAACTTTCCATGGTATTGTGCCAGGCATTTCTTGTGAGCCCATAGGCAAGGTCCGGGTTGACGTGCTATTCGGCACGAGAGATAATTGCCGAACTGAGAATCTGGAGTTTGAGGTGGTGAACTTGGAAAGTGCGTATCACGCGTTACTTGGAAGACCAGCATTGAACAAGTTCATGGCAAGCTGCCACATCAGTTATCTGAAGATGAAATTGCCCGGGCCAAATGGAGTGATTACCATTGCTGGAGATTTTCGACGTTCCATTGAGTGTGCCTCAGCCGGGTCAAACCTAGCCGAGTCACTCGTGATTGCACAAGAGAAAAGAAAAATCCAAGAGGTGGCGGCATTAGCTCGATCACAAGAGCAAGATATGCCGCATTAAGTAACCCACATGGTAGCGTTTCATTCCAAGCCGCAAAGGATACCAAGAAAGTTCCAGTTGATGACATGTTCCCGGAGCGCACCGTAACAATTGGTGCCGGGTTAACAGATAAATAGGAAAGCGAGCTCGTCAACTTCCTCCATGAGAACCGGGACATTTTTGCTTGGTCCACACAGGATTTGCAAGGTGTTCCGAGGGAGTTGGCCGAGCACTCTTTGAACGTAAGACCCGGAGCAAGGCCGGTGAAGCAACCTCTCCGCCGCTTCGCCGAGGATAGGAGAAAAGTCATTGGAGACGAGATAGCTCGGTTGCTAGCAGCGGAATTTATCATGGAAGTACTGTATCCGGATTGGCTCTCTAACCCGGTGCTGGTAGAAAAGAAGAAGGATGATCCGAACGTAGCGGTGGTTTGGCGTATGTGTATCGATTACACGAACCTGAATAAGGCGTGTCCAAAAGATCCATTTCCACTGCCTAGGATAGATCAGGTCATAGACTCAACCGCGGGATGTGAACTATTGTCATTCATTGACGCATATTCTGGCTTCCACCAGATACCTCTGAATCCGGATGATCAAATAAAGACTGCGTTTATCACCCCGTACGGGGCTTATTACTATCGCACTATGCCGTTTGGTTTACATAATGCAGGTGCAACGTACCAAAGATATATGCAAAAATGTTTGCACGACCAAATAGGTAAAAACGTTTAAGTATACGTGGATGATGTGGTTATCAAGACCAAGGAAAGCAAAACGCTCCTTGACGACATCAAACAGACATTCGCGAACTTGAGAAGGTTCCGAATGAAGCTTAACCCGGACAAATGTACCTTCGGTGTCCCGGCTGGGAAATTACTCGGATTTCTCATCTCCAGCCGAGGTATCGAAGTCAATCCAACTAAGATCCGGGCCATTGAACGAATGGAGCTGCCGAGGTGTCTTAACGATGTCCAGAATTTCACTGGGTGCCTAGCATCGTTAAGTCGGTTTGTATGTCGGTTGGGAGAAAAGGCACTGCCTCTCTACCAACTCATGAAAAAGTCGGATAAGTTTGTTTGGACACCACAGGCCGATGAAGCCTTTGTCCACCTAAAAAAGATGTTGGCCACTGCACCAGTGTTGGCCTCTCCACTATCAAAGGAGCCAATGTTGCTCTACATAGCCGCAACCAACCGAGTTGTAAGTGCAGTGATTGTAGTAGAGCGCAATGAAGATGGCAAGTCGGTGCAGAGGCTAGTGTATTACTTGAGCGAGGTATTATCTGCCTCAAAACAGAATTACCCGCACTTTCAAAAGGTGGAATATGGTGTCTATATGGCGGCAAAGAAGTTAAAGCATTACTTTGAGGAGCACCCCATCAAGGTGATATGTGAAGCTCCCATATCCGAGATAATGGGTAACAAGGATGCGAGTGGCAGAATTGCAAAATGGGCAATTGAGCTAGCTCCTTATGCGCCCCAATACGACAGAAGAGAAGCAATCAAGTCTCAGGCTGTGACGGACTTTTTTGTAGATTGGGCCGAAGTGCAATACGAACCACCGCCACCTGATCCGAACTAATGGAGGATGCACTTTGACGGGTCGAAAACCAAAACCGGGTTAGGCGCCGGAGTTGTGCTTACTTCGCCAAAGAAGGACCAGCTAAAATACGTATTACAGATCCATTTCGCGGCATCAAACAATGTTGCTGAGTACGAGGCTCTTGTGCATGGGCTCAAGGTGGCAAAGGAGATTGGCATACGTCGGATAATATGCTTTGGCGACTCGGATTTGGTGGTGCAGCAAGTGTCCGGAGTGTGGGACGCCCTGGATCCAAACATGGCACTGTACAAGTTTCATGCGTAAGATATCCGTTACTTTGAGGGGTGTGAATTTCACCGTGTACCCCGAGTGGAAAACGAGGCTGCCGACATGCTATCGAAGCTCGGATCAACCCGACAGGCAATTCCACCGGGTGTAGCATTGGAACACCTCAGAAAACCATCTATCAGGCCGTCCCCAGGAACCGACTCGATCTATGTGCTAGAAGATACGGAATCCGGAGCTGAGCCCATGGACATTGACATGGGAGGTAGTCACTTGAAACCCGGGACTGCATCAAGAAACCCGACCGCCTCGCTGGACTGGGACTGCTCAGCGATCGGCTGAAGTTATGCGGTGGATCAGATGGAAATTGATGAGGACGTGTTCTCGCGAGCAATACCAGCTTAGGCCGCCTATATTTCAATTCCTGAAAGATGGAACGTTACCCACTGAGGAGGTGTTATCCAGGCAAACTCAGAGGAGAGCAAAGGCATACACAATCATCAATTCCGAGCTGTACAAACAGAGTGTAACCAATGTCCTCCAGCGATGCGTTGACCCGGAAGAAGGGCTTGACATCCTCCGAGATATACACCAAGGAGAATGCGGGCATCATGCCTCATCCAGAGCCCTGGTGGCAAAAGCGTTCCAGCATGGATTCTACTGGCCAAGTGCCTTAGAACAAGCAGAGGATCTGGTGAGAAAATGCAATGGTTGTCAGAGGTACGCTACCAGGACACATATGCCGATGTCGTAACTCAAGACCATACCAATTACGTGGCCATTTTCTGTATGGTGCTTGGATATGGTTGGCCCGTTCAAACCAGCAAGAGGAAACATGACACACATTTTGGTCATGGTGGGTAAGTTTACAAAATGGATTGAAGTGAAGCCTATAAGAAAATGTGATGGAGCTATGGCCGTAACATTTCAAAAAGACATCATCTTGAGATACGGTTATCCTCACAGTATCATAAATGATAATGGCACAAATTTTGCTGAAGGAGCATTTGCGTGATTCTGCCGAGATAAGAAGATCCGGCTGGATGTAGCCTCGATAGCCCACCCCGCATCGAACGGACAAGTGGAAAGATCCAACGGATTAGTATTATCCGGAATAAAACCCCGGCTCATTGAGCCGCTGCAAAGATCAGCGGGGTGCTGGATAGAAGAACTACCAGCGGTACTGTGGAGTTTAAGAACAACTCCTAATCGATTAACAGGCTATACGCTTTTTTACGGTATATGGGCGAAGTCGTATTACCACCGACATAGAGCATGATTCGCCTAGGGTCACCCAATACGAAGCCAAGTGCAAGAAGCCCGCAAAATGATGTTGATCTGCTGAAGAAGCGAGAGAACTGGCATCGCCCAGATCCGCCATATATCAGCAAAATCTCCGATCTTATCATAGCCGGAAAGTGTGCCCCGAGTCTTTCGGGAAGACGATCTGGTGCTCCTTGGTACAACGATACTACGCATGCATAAATTATCCCCCATGGGAAGGGCCGTTCATTGTGAGCAAAGCGTTGCACAATGATTCTTACTATCTTATAGATGCAAAGCCACGGGGAAAAGAACAAGGCAAACAGTCCGAGAGGAATCTAAGCGACCATGGAATGTAGCACTACTTCCCTTTCTACACTTAGCTAAGAAGTGTATGTATCTGAGTCGTCTCATATGTCGGTATGTATGTCGGCAATGAGCTTATCAATGAAATAGTAAGCGCCTCGGCGATAGAATCGGGACCGCCTTAATAATTATTGTTGTTATCTCTTGTGCGTTAGCTGGAATAAGTTGTTCTACTTAACCCGGATTAGTAATGTGTGAGCACCAAAAACCCAACTCTTCGACTTGCTGTTGTCCAACAAGAATTGGCTTCATGGCAAGCAAGAGAACAAGTTTGGAATTGCGTAGCACATGAAAAGCGACTAAGGAAACGAATTTATTCGAGCTAACGTTTGTTTTTCGGACTAACCTCAGATTTATTTTCAAGTTATTATGCAGCTCTATTTTTGAGCTAAGTCCGAAAGTTTCTTAGTATTGTTAAAACAATTTTGAAGCTTCGGATTCGTAAGTCATAAACCGAATCAAGGTAGACACGATCCGAGCCAAAAGATTGGATGAACAAGAAAAGAAACTTCGGGGACTACGAAGTTAACCCGCGTAAGAACTTAGTAGCAAAATATCACATGGACACAGCATACAGTTGCACCCGGCATACCGGGGATCTGATAAATTTTCAAGTTTTTTGACCTAAGGAGCAGCAGGAGGAGGAAGTTCGGCGTCGTCTTCGCTGTCTTCAATAACTGAGACATCGCCTTCTTCGTCCTCATCCGACCCGTCTTCAGCATTCTCAGCGTTCTCGTCCCCAGCGGATTCCAGGAAGCTCGGTCCTTCGACCCAGTCATGGATAGGAGAATATTCGACGAGGCTGTAGGCGCAAGCCTGGCGCCGAGCTACCCACTCTGGGTCATCAGTCCATCTAGATCCGGTGCACCGGTGTGTAAGGAGGTGGAGGTCGGTCTTCTCGTACCATGTGAGTATATGGTGAAGGATAGTATCAGCTGTGGCACGCCCAGCGGACACCCTCCAGAGGTCGAGCTGGGTCTCAATATCTGACAGCTTTTCAGCAAGAAGTGTGATTCTCTTCGGAGTGCTCTCACCGGGCCAGAACATGTTGAAGACTCGGACGGAAACATCGAGGAGATCCTTGCCGTAATTCTTGATGATTTCCACGCGAGATGACAGGCTGACCAATAGGTCCTCCATGTCTAAGAGAATGCTCTCACCATCAAGAGCGACGGGAGTACCCCTCTCTTGGCGGAAATTGGCGACAGCAGCGCTCGCAATAGGAGTACCCTCTGGAAAGTGGCCTGGAAACAAGGCAAAGGAAGAAGCTAAAGAAAAGACATATGAAGTAACCCGGAGAATTAGGTCGGATAAGGGAAAGGAATTTACGTGAAATGTGGCTATGAATCCGGGTCAACTCCTTGATGCAGTCATCGCGTCTCTTGCGAAGTTGCTCAAGCTCAGCGATTGCTGACCCAAGCTGGATGTCGGATTCTTTGAGTAGGTCCTGGTCCTTGGAGATCTTAAGAGTAAGGCGCTCGCGCTCTTCTGTGAAGTTCTGGCCAACCTTTTGGAGCTCGGTTTGGTGCTGGGCCTTCATCTTCTCCATCTCAGCCTTGAGCCTGACAATCTCGTTGTCCTTAGTCCGGAGGAGAGCGAGCTCATCATCTTTTTTCTTTAGCTCAGCTTGATGCTGCCCTGCTTGTTCGAGAAAATGCAGCATCATATCAGGCACGGGCACACTATCCTCAAGCGATGCTGAAATAGTATGTTGACCCGGCAGAGCCGAGGAATGAATGTTTGCCGAGCCAAGAAGGAAAGAGGATGGAAAGCAAAGCAGGGTCAGATAAAAAGGACTTACCCTTGATCTGCTCCAGATTCTTTCGCATGATCTTGTTCTCAGCCTCCACCCCAGCTGCAGAAACCGAATGATGAGATTAGTTCGGCAGAGGAAGATGAAGAAAAACGGAAAAGCCCTAAGGAAGAAACTTACCCCTTTTTTCATGTTCTGCAACAAGTGCAACGTGCTTTGCACGTAGCATCTTATGGGTATCCAACATGCGTTGAAATTCAGCACTCCGGCGATTGGTGGTTACCTGAAGAAAATACAGAAGCGTAAAATTAGATGTGTGCATATTCGAAGTGTACAAGATCCGGGCCAGGTGGAACTTAACCCGGCTCTAGGTGTGTGCATATTCGAAGTGTACAAGATCCGGGCCAGGTGGAACTTAACCCGGCTCTAGGTGTGTGCATATTCGAAGTGTACAAGATCTGGGCCAAGTGGAACTTAACCCGGCTCTAGGTGTGTGCATATTCGAAGTGTACAAGATCCGGGCCAAGTGGAACTTAACCCGGCTTTAGGTGTGTGCATATTCGAAGGGTACTAGATCCGGGCCAAGTGGAACTTAACCCGGCTCTAGGTGTGTGCATATTCGAAGGATACAAGATCCGGGCCAAGTGGAACTTAACCGGCTCTAGGTATGTGCATATTCGAAGTTCACATGGAGCTACGTTAGTTTTCTAATGAGCATCGGGCCGAGTAACAAGTTACTCCACCGGAGGCTCGGGGACTAATGGTTATTATCTACAACATGTAAAGGAGAAGCAACATACCTCCATCATCCGCCCCGCGAGGTTGATTGCCTTAGCGGTTGTGTTCATTTGGGCGGAAAATTCTGCGGGGCCGAACTTTTCCGAGAGATCGTCGTTGTGGACGAACTCCGCCTTGTTCCAGTTCATGGCGAACTCGATCAGGCTCGGAGGGTACCGCTCACCAGTGGGCATATGGGGTGCCACCAAGCCCTTAGCATGCGCTTCTTTCCTCTCAACCAAGGCAAGAGCTGGGCTAGTATGCAGAACCATTTGCTGCACATCAGTTGGCTCGGCAGGGGCATCCTTCGCTGCTGGGGTTTTCTTGGAAAGCATTGATGCTAAGGTTCGCTGCCCAGCCTCGATGGATGACGACTTGGTAGCATCCGTAGCCTTTTTGCCTTTGGCTGGCTGGGAAGAAGTAACTGCAGTGGATTTCCCCTTAGGAGCTGCTGGGATAGTTCCTCGCCGAGGTTGAGACGACTCGGACGAGGCGGAGGAACTTGGCGCTGGAGCTCTTATAGCTGGACTTGGAGCGGTTGTTGATCTTCTTGGTGCCGGACGGTGCTTTGGTGCTGCTCGATCCTTTAGTCTTGGAACTCTTTGGTCTGGGCGATCTGTGTCGAGGTAGTCTCGGTGGCTGCTGGTTGCGGCGATGCTGAAGTTGTGGACGCCGTCGCCTCGGCTGGACCGGCCCCTCCCGCTCCGAGGTTGCATTCCTCTCGACGAGGTAGTGCGGAACCCGGAGCAGCCGCAAAACCCTCTGGAATAGGGCTCAGCGGACACGACTCGTCGTCACGAGGAGGAGAAGGGCCAGATCGAAGTGGTGAAGAGATGCTGGATCCGCTCTGAGGGACCTCCACCGGAGCCCTGAAGAAGAGAATAATGTCAGAAGAGAAATTACCACGATGCAAGGAGAAGTGAGTTACGCAACGAAAAATGACTTACGCATCCGAGGTTTGGGCCTCCTTGGGTTTCCAAGCCCTTCGTGCCGGGGCTTTGCCTGCCGGCTTGGAGGCAGTCTTGTCTCCGGCCTTCTTTCGCCTTTTTGTGGGATGAGAAGGTTCAGAGGAAGAACTTGGTGCGGCTCCGCGCCTCTTCTTCGACGCCACCGGAACCGGTTCGCCCGTAGCAAGCGGAGGATCCTCGTGGATATGCCCACCGAGGTTATCTGATGCCGGAAAGGCAAAAGAAAGAGGGACAGCCTCAACAGGTTCAATCACATCGACATCCAAGTCATCCTCATCATCGGGCCAGT
This sequence comes from Avena insularis, assembly GCA_023614405.1. Classification (NCBI taxonomy): domain Eukaryota; kingdom Viridiplantae; phylum Streptophyta; class Magnoliopsida; order Poales; family Poaceae; genus Avena; species Avena insularis. The sequence continues at coordinate 565,317,691 of CM042686.1, forward strand.
CTCTAAGAGAAGAGAATTTACCGCTGGGTCGTTTTGTAGCGTCAGTCATAGGGAGAAACATCTCCTCGTCTGGATCCTCCTCATCCGGGGTTTCTCGGTCCGGCGCCCACTTGAGGGTCGGATCCGTGCCGTCCTCAAGGGTTTGCTGGAGGAATAGCTGAGAAATGGAATGAAGAACAGAGTCAAAAATACAGCAAAAAACCGACATATATCTAATCCGAAGTAAGTTTGCCCCGTGAAGCTTACCACGGGAGGAAGCCTGTAACGACAGAAGTGCTCAATTCCCCACGTCCATTCAGTGGAGAAATCCTTGTGGGTGGTGAAGAGAGCCTTCACCCGGCGAAAAATCTCCGTGTTGCTCAACTCGAAGGAGGAGGTTCGGTTGGGGTCACGGCTGAAACTCATGTGGCACACCTTGTGGGTGCGCTGCTGGAGGGGAGAGACTCGGTTGCGCACGAACGTGATCATAGCATCCTCGTTGCGCAATCCGAGTTTCTTCAGTTCCGCGAACCTCTTGTTAACCTGGTTGGCCAGAGCCATGGGCTTCTTGGAGACCTCCTCCAAAAATTCCGGGTCAAGTGGACCCGGAGCATAGGGGAGCAACCGAATCAAATCTTCAGTGCCCGTATTCCGTACATAGAAGAAGGTTCGGGCCCATCCTTTGCAGGAGTCAAGCCCGGTGACCCGGGGGAAAACGGAAGTTCTCCGGGGTGAGATGGAGGCAGCTCCGAATTGGGTGAGCTGCTTATCCTCCGACTCTACTTGGATGTTGGGGATGACGTTACGACGAAGGCCGAAAAACCGGATCCACAGCTCCTTCGTGGGCCACAGTCCGGTGTAGCCTTCGATCGTAGAGGCAAAAGCAGAGAGAGAGGTGATAACGTTGGCTGGAAGATGGTGCGGCTGCAAGTGGTAGGTGCTAAGCCAATCCCAGAAGAAATCGCTCACCGGCAGACCAAATCCCCGTTGGAAGTGGGACGAGAACACGACGAACTCACCCGGATTGGGTGAGGGGGGCAGTTCGGCGGAAGGGAGACGAGCGTCGACGCCGGCGGGAATGCGTCTGGTTTGGTAAAGCCAGTCAAGGTCATCTTGACAGACCCATGACCCGCCCCACGCGCCGCGGTCCACCGCAGCGGCGTCCTCCTCCATTTCTTGCTCGGCGACGACGAGCTCCTCCTCCGTCATCTCGTATTCACTACCCTCGCTGGCGCTAGCGGTGGCGGGGATCTGAGGCCTGGATTGGCGAGGACCCGTGGCAAGGAAGTCACGCAGTGGTGTCTGTGACGCAGAAGCACGGGGAAAAGCGCGGCGGCAGCGCTGCTGCTAGAAGCACTGGCGGCGGCGCGGTCGCTAGGAAGATGAAGGAGAAGAGCAACGGGCAGAGGGGCACAGAAGAGGAAAAAATGCTAAGGGGTGCGCCCCTCCGCTACTTAACCACCCCCTGAGAGGGTGAGTGGGATCGCACCCTGCCAATGAGCCACATGGTGTGGCCGTGTATCACTTGCCTCGGCCAATCGGTGAGGAGCCACACAGAGGGCCACAGAGCAGAGGCAATCCCGTGACATGACGCACTGATGCGGTAAACGAGGAGGCAGGCGTGACGTGACCCTCGCATAGTGATAACTGACAATTACTGTGGTGGTTACTGTGCATGCCCTTAAAATAAGACGAGGTAATGATTAGCCTCCACGTGGGTTGGCGTATGAAAGAAGGAAACAAGGCCCGGATCAAACCATGGTAACCATGGGATCCGAGTCAAAGTGGTAACCCGGCCGGCAAGTGAAAACTTGGAACGTGCGAAGGGAACGTAAATCCATATAATCCGAGATAAAGAGCTAACTCGGAACTAACATCCAAGGCTCGAACATAAATGAACCTGATGTGGCCTTAGCGGCCAAGGCAGCTAAGACCGCACCAGCTTCGAGGACTAATGTTGGGGGGATAACCCCGGGTAGGGTCACTCCAAGGTATAAAGGCCGAGTTAGCCAAGGTTCGGCAAGGCCAAAACGGATGCTGGCCGGGTCACCTCCAGGCAGACCGGATCACAGGAGTAACCCGGACCAGGGGGGTCGCTTAACATTATATCAGCCGACTTAAGTAGTAAGTCGGAAGTGCTTGTCTAACTTGTATGCAGGAGCAGGTATAGCCGGATCTACCATGATCCAGGTCCCGTTTAGCTTCTGGGAGAAGGAAGGAATCTCTCTGGTCAAAAAGAAAGCCCAGTACGCACTGCATGAGCGAAGCAAGCAAGGGCAGGACCACCGGGTCATGTCCGACAAGGGTGACGACTCCCATGTCGGCTGACGCAGGCGCCGCAGAGGCTCACGTAGCTAAAGCATGTGTGACACGGGGGAAAAGCACCCCGGTCGGGTTACCACTTTGAGAGGAGGCATATTCTAAGGAATATGCCTCCACGTATGCCCTAGGCAGAGACCGAGCCCCCTCTATATAAGGGGGGCTAGGGTTTCTATAGTAGGGGTTGGGTTTTCTTCCATACTGATTTGGCTAAGGTTCTAGGGGTGAACTGTGGGTGAGAGTAAGAGAGCTCCTTCTTCCTCTTCACGCCAATACAGCTTTAGGAGCACTTGTAATCTTGAAAGGAAAGCAATACAAACTTCTGTGTGGAGAATCACTCCACTATCCCTCCCTGGATTCCCCTAGCGTGTATTAGTCCCCACCTTTAGCCTATCCATGGCATCTGCCGTGACACCACCACGACAAATCCTTTGTTTTCCGCAAAACACGGTGAGATTGACAACCTCATTGCAAGTTGGGGACAAAGTTTTGTGGTTATGTTGTGCAGGTCTCCACGTTGCTACTAGCACCGGTAGTGCGTCCTGCCAAGGCTAAGCTAGCAACACCTTTGGGATGTTTCCTTGCTCCTACTGGTTCGATTAAACCTTGGTTTCATAACTAAGGGAAACTTGCTGCTGTGCTCATCATACCTTCCTCTTGGGGTTCCCAACGAGCTCTACATCAACATCGCACCAGTATTTTTCTGGCGCCGACACTGAGCCATCAACGGCGTGCTCCGCCGCTTCCACCGCACTGTGCTCGGCGACGACGTAGCGAAGCTCGCGGCCGGCGATCTTGGCCACCTCCTCGTGTTTGGTCATGGCCGCATGGCGGATCTCGCGGAGGGTAGCTAATGCTGCCTCCTTGGCCACCGCCTCCTTGGCAGCGACATGGTGAACCTCGCGGACCGCCCATTGGGCCGCCACATGTGCGGCCGCCTCCACCACCTGCTCCAGTGCCGCCTCGGCCACACAGCCTTCCTCCTCGAAGGACGCCACCTCCGCGTCGGCCATGCGCTGGGACATGATCGTGGCCTGGAGGTTGACAGCGTCGTTGTCGGCCTCCTGGCAGCGGGTGTGGCATAGCTCCCTGATCTTGGTCCAGTTGGCGAGCTTGCGGCGAGGCATGGCTGTGGTTCTTGCTGTGGCAGGCTAGTGTTCCGGTGGTGGTTCTTTCTTGGGCTTGTTGTGTCAGCCGCGCCGTGCGACTGTCTTTTATAGGCCGCGGCGAGGGCAGGAAATGGTCGGGGATGCGTGCGCGGGAGGAAAGGAGTGCGGGGGAAATGGAAAGCAACAATGGCGGGAAACGCCGACCGCGCGGGAAGCCGCCGGCGCTGATAGCCGACGTCGCGTCGCCATTAACGTCCCATCGCCGGGGTGTCAAGCATTGCGATGAGAAAGGCATGTGTGTGGAGGACGACAGATGGGTCGGGCCTCGCGCTGTTCAACTGACCGGACTGCAGCCCCAAAGTGACCGCGGGCCCACACGAACAGAAACGGACCGTTTCAGCCATACATTTGGGTCGGCCCGGTGGAGATGCCCTTAGACCATCCTAGCCCGCATCCAGAGTGACCTTTCTTGACCCTTAATAATTCCTTCTTTCACAATAGACTTCCGTACATAGTGAGCTTCTCGCAGAAAAAGAGACGAGATATTATTTGCACTCTCATCAACTACATCAATATCCCTTCCTTGAATCCAAGCAATGTAGTATCATACATTAGTTTCAGAAAACAATTTAAGTTTTACACTTCAACTTTCATCCGGGAAACATTTTAGCTAAATAAAACGACAAGCATATTTACTCCACACACATGGGTATCATTTTAAACTGTATCTAGGTACCACATGCTTTCTCCCAATTTTGGTACTCAAGACAGAGAGGTATTTGTGTAGCTGTGGTATAATGTTTCTTTGTAAGATCTACTAGTACAGTTCTCGAACCAAAATATAATCTCCAGAGTTCCCTTTTCTCCTCCGTTCGGAACGGGAGGAAAACTGCAGCAATTCTGCAGGTTTCGTTTCCTCTCGAAAAATTCCCCTTTGACAGCGTTCTGAACAACGGAAAAACCTTCGTGGAGGAGACCGAAGAAGAGACAATTTCGGGAACGATATGCTGGGTGGAGGAAGGTAGGCCACATCAAGAAAAGCCCGCTCGTCCAAATATATCCAAGCCCTATAGCTCTCCGCTCGATCCCCTTGCGGCCCAATCCAGCCGAGTTTCGCCGCCGCACGCCTCCGTGAAAATCTCCAATTCTTGCTCGCGAAGGTCGCGACCATGCCTGAACCTCCTGTCTCGCCTGGCGCGCCACCGCCGATTCGGGATGACGATCCCGTGTCAGGTCGCGTTTTGACCGTCGATTCTCCTCGACCCCGGAGCTCTATTCGGGTCGATGATCCTGTGTCAGGAGGTCCCGTTTCGGGCATCGGCTCGCGTCCATCGGGACCTGGACCCCGACCAATCGACCATCCCAGGTTAGGTCGAGGCCTTCCCCTTCCCCTTCAGGCCATCGATCCGCCTCGTCTCGAACCTCGTCCCCGGTCATCCACTCCCATCGACGATCCCCGGCCAGGTCGCTCTCGGGACATCGGCTCGCGTCCATCGGGACCTGGACCCCGGCCCTCTATCCGGGTCCACGATTCTGGGTCAGGTCACCTTTCGGCCATCGACCCGCGTCCTGGTCCCCTTCCCCTTCCGGCCATCAACTCGCGTCGTCCTGCACCTCGACCTCGCCTCTCGATCGGTGACCACGATCCCGGTTCACGCCGCGTCGGGAACATCAACTCGCTTCCTCCCGCACCTCGACCCCGGCCGTCGATCCGAGTCGATGATCCCGGGTCAGGCCGCGTCCGTGCCGTCAACGCGCGTCGTCCTGCATCTCGACCCCGTCCGTTGATCCGGGTTGACGATGGTCCGGGTGCTTTGGGCTCTTGCAAGCCCTCTGCTGCTCCCAACAAGGAGGCAGAAGAAGCCCAGTATGAAATCCAGAGGCTGAACGAATTGCGCTTGGGAGAGGATATCAGCTATGAGGAATCCCGACGTTACCTCGGGCAGTTGCCCCACAAGACTGATGTTGACACTTCCACTAAACTGGATGCTGTTCAGCTCAAGGAGCTCAACACTCGTCATGCATTGTATCGCAGCAAGTATTACCAGGTTTGTTCTGCAGTCTCCTATCATCCGGTGTTAAACATTGTGAGATTGTTTGCATTTAGTTGTTTTTTTACTTGCTCTATGCTGGTTCGGTATTACCCTTTATCTCACTACTGATCTCATTGTCGGTAGTTGTCATATCAAGTGCCTGAGGATTACCGCCCTAGCCGTCTTGAGGAGAGGGGTTTTTCTAATTCCTATGAAGATGGCAAATTAGATTGGTATTTCCACCCTGATTACTGCAAACTTGCTGGCCTGGAGGACTACCAGCGGCTCGTCCCTCGAAATTATGTACGTATATGTTTTCTTTTTGGGCAAGATTTACCTATCTACCTATATTCTGTTGTGCTAGGACGACAGACCAGTGTTATTCTCAGTCACTACCCAATAAAAACGACATACTTTTGGTAAACCAAAATCTTAATAAGGTGATGTAGTTCAACCTTGCAAAACAGAAAAATGCCGTTTCAGGTTCATGCTATCGTGATTTTTTAAGCCAGGAAATGATGGGAAATTCTGAGGTCACATGAGCGACCTCTGCCTACATCTGTACCTTCGACCCACCTCAGGATCATTGCTTGCAGATTTATCATACCACTATATTGAACTGTGTAGAACATATAGAAGCTTGTCCCTCTGGGCTCTTCACCAGGCCCAGCTACCAATAATCAGCTATGACATTCTCATCCGCGGGAACTGTCCAAGATTTATGTACTATTGTCTTCTCTCGACATCCATAGCTCGACTGTTCTTCACACACATCTCTCCATTGGTGCTCTCTGTCTCCTCAGATTCCTCCAAATTGCAACTTTATGTTCCAAGTTTTTCAATGAAAGAAACCTTTTGTTCTTCCAATATCTGTTGCCCCGTCTCTCTGTTTTCACTACAGGAAACAGGGAATAGGCCGACGGCTGTACCCCGTCGGCGTAGCCACCGAAAGCCGTCGGCGTAGGCTACGCCGACGGCTACCGTCGGCGTAACGGCGTCGGCCTATGTCCCCAGAGGCGATAACGGAAATCCCGTCGGCGTATCTGACCCCGTCGGCGTACGTTGTAGGCCGACGGCTATACGGTACCGTCGGTCTACACACCGTCTGCATAGCCTCTGTGGGTCCCACTTGCACCAGCTAACAGCCGTTAACGGCAGGCGATGTACGCCGACGGCAAGGCCGTTGGCCTAGAGTGCCACGTGTTGCCTTCTGCTGGCCCGCGTAGCTAGCTGTAGGCGATGTACGCCGACGGCAAGGCCGTCGGCCTAGAGTGCCACGTGTTGCCTTCACAGGTGTATACGCCCGACGCCACCTCGTCGCCCTAGTTAGGTGCCGACCGGCAACCCCCGCCGGCCAAGACCAAGCCGTGCCATGGTCATGCTCTAGTTTTTTTTTTTTGTTTCTTCCCTGCATATTTTAAATTCCCACAAATAACACATGCACATGGACACAAACATATAAGATCATCCATACATATATAGGTACATCATCATCCACACATAGATAGGTACATCATCATCCACACATAGATAGGTACATCATCATCCACACATAGGTGCATCCTAACACATGCACATGCCTACACCTCCGGAGAGCTACTCGAGACCCATGTCTCCCACTGAAGAAAGGTGAAGCTTGACGTCGAGTAGCCGCCCGTCGAACCAGCACCGGAAGAAGGAGAAGTACCATGACCACCACCACGGTAGAAGGAGAAGCACCGCCACCCTCAAAGACGATGGAAAGAAGGAGAATCACCGCCACCGCCACCGCCACCACCACCACCACCAAAGACCACCACCACCACCAAGCACCGGGAGAAGCACGGCGGTATGAACTGTGTCATCGCAAGTGAGATAGTCGGCGAGGCATCGGGACGACCAAAGTGTGTATTGCCGAGCATCCCGATCCCTACATGTTTGAGGCAGAGTTAGCAACCACCAAGACAGGTTTGTTGTAACAACCGGTTTGGCAAAAACTTACTGGGTCCCCGAGTAGAAGGTCAAAGCATATTCGTCCTTTGATGGGAAGATTGGGCTGCGCCCTGCCTAGGTGGCCGTGGCGGTAGAGTGGCTCCGCTGCCATAAAACCTCTCCAAAAGCTGCAAGATAGTTTAGATATGAGGCGCTGCGAAATAAAGATTCAAACTAGGGAATGCGAGACTTGTCATATTTTGCAAAATAAAGGTGGAAACTTACATCATCGCGTAACTCTGCTTCGCCGTAGGCGCTCAGTCAGGACCACGCCTCGAGCGTCACCAAGTGTTCATAAGCGGCCTTGTAGGCCGCTTCCAAAACCTACAATTTCAAAACAATGAATCTCGTCAACTTAGCCACTCACGAATGATTTTCGGAAATATGATGGAAATGAGAAAAACTTACATCGTCGTTCGCCGGGAAGGCCGCCGAGGCGGGATAAGCGGGTCGTCGGCGGTGAGGGTAGCCTTGATCCGTGAGGCTCAAAGCGTGAGTTCGCGGGATCACCCTATCGAGAATCTTGAAGCGGTGCTCCGTGCCCGCTTCACACGGCCACCGCTCTCGTCGGTCTCCGCTGCTCTAGGATCTTCCACCTCCGGATGAAAACCGGTGAACGCCTCGAGGTAGTTAGCACCATCCTCCTTGGCGGTGCCATAGAACTCGAAGCGAGGTGAGGGACATATCAGCTTCTTCGCTTCATCATTTCGCCGCTAGACGGAGGTAAAAGCCTGGCCAAAATTTCCTAATCGAGCTCCAACCAAGGTGTTAAAGCGCACGGTACCTGGAGGAAATGTCCATGTCGCACAATAGTAAAACATTAGTACATGCCAAATTCTTATGACCAAAATGAAATTACATGTTCAAAATTAGTATAGCCACTTACTCAATGCCGTTAGGGCGAATGATGGGTTTCTCCTCCTCAAGGTGTTCGCCCACTGGACACCCGATTCCCCACGAATCTTTGGCTTCTTTGGCTGCTGACTACCCGACTCCGGTCTCGGGCTCCCTCCGTGTCTCGAGACTCCCTCCGGTCTCGAGAATCAAAGTCCTGGTCTCGAGACCCCCTCCTGTATCGAGACTCCCACCCAAGTCCGAGACTCCTCCAAGTCTCGAGACTCCTCCTTGTCGAGACTCCGAAAAGGCACTGAAAGCCACGCCGCCAAGGAGGGTAGGTCACCTGCGTGAACCTCAGACTCCAACTCGTCCTCGCCCTCCACCTTGTCCTGCGCCTCGTCCTCCGCCTCGTCTCCCGCCTCGGGAAGTCCGCCTCCTCCTCACCTCGCCCTCACTCGTCCCGCCTCGGGAAGTCCGCCTCCCTCACCTCCCGCACCTCGTCCCCGCCTCGAGGAAGTCCACCTCCTCCCTCACCTCTCTCCTCCTCCCGCATTGTCGTCATTGTAACGCGAGTTGGGAATGGGTGCTCTTCCACTTTTGGTAACCTTCTTCTGCTTCCACTTAAGGATAGAGGACGGTGATTCCTTGCGTTGGCTCATATTGGTCAATCACCTACATTGAGAAGAGGTAAACAATTTAGTCAAGCATAATAAAAATACTAAGCATAATAAAGATATTAAACATAAATACTAAGCATAATAAAGATACTAAGCATAATAAAGATATTAAACATAAATACTAAGCATAATAAAGATACTAAGCATAATAAAGATACTAAGCATAATAAAGATACTAAACATAGTCGAGGCATAAAAGACATAAAAGACCCTCACCACTCATCATCATCACTCTCATGTGTATGTCTTGGGTACTCATCAGCAATATAAACATCACTATCACGTGAGAAGTAAGTTGGAGGTTCATCGCAGGGTGGAGGCTCATCGTTGCCATTGTCCGAATATAACTTGGTGAGCATATCAATGTCCTTTATATTCGTGACTACCTCACCACGAGTATGTGCATTGTTCTCGAGGTTCTCAAGATCTTGTAAGTCAAAGTCCCCAAAGTTCTCTTGTTCTTGATAGAAAACTCCCTCGCATGTTTTAGGGTCAATGTTGTTGTAATCATCGTCGGAGGGCATGGGTAGCTTACCACGTGGCGATACCTGGAACACGACTTTCCAGCCCCTGAGTTCCTCTTTCTGACATGGGTAGGGTAAATAATAAACTTGTTTGGCTTGGTGGGCCACAATAAAGACATCGGCTCCACTATAGGTGGTTGAAGGCCTAACTTCAACTAACCCAATGGAAGGGGTACTTCTATATCCACCGCGTGGGTCGAACTAAAGGGCATTTGAACACAACAAGCTTGAGTTCTAGGGGCGATTATTGAACGTCACCAGATAATGCTTGTAACCTTCCATAGTAATCAAAGTCATCGGCTCCTCCGTGAAGACCTCGGTATTTACAGCTTTTGCATTTGGCCGACGGTTCGTAAGACTCAGATGGAATCGATAACCATTCACATCATACTTCTCATACATCTCGACTTTACTTTACATAACCCCGGGAGACACATCTCAACTCATCCGACATCTCAACGTTGGGATCGGCTCCTCAAGTTATGCATAAATTGTGCATTAGTTACGTGTAATAAGAGGGACAAGTCACGGATTGCCGTGTAAGAGGGACAGGTTATAAATTACCTTTTCATAGAACCAAGACGTGAAATTTTTCTTTCAAGGTTTCCAACTCCACACATCGGATCCGCTGCTCTGACCACATTTCATCCGTGAATTGGCTAAAAGGAGAAAATACGACAGATCGAAACCAGTATTTCGCAGAGGGAGGAGGGAGCAGGTGAGCTCATGAGGGAGAGATGTGGGTAGGTGGAGGAGGAGAGGCGGGAGGAGGGAGGAGGGGGAGCTGCGTGAGGAGGAGGAGGAGGGGGAGCCGCCGGGAGGAGAGGAGGAGCGGCCAAGGCGGGGAGGCAAGGAGGAGGGGCGGCGTGAGGCGGGCGGGCGGGAGGCTGAAGGCGGGCAAGGGGCTCAAGTGAGTAGGCGCAGGGCTCATGTGTGGTCACAGGGCTCGCGCTGTGGGCAGCAGAGCCCCTTATCCAGTCTAGGCCGACTTTGCCAGTGAGATGCCAAAAAAAGCCCCAGATAGCCGATTTAGTCACAGATATTAAATAAAATTTAATAAAAAAATATTTTTTATGTAGTTATAATAATCTAAAAATATAATATTAAACTTCTATCTATAATTTTTTATGTAGTTATATAATGCAAGTGTTCCACCGGTCTACCCTCGTTTGACCCGCGACGGGAGCCTACTCCTACATGTCCAGCACGCTTCTATAGGTGTTATCGCATGCAACGTGGACGGTCACACCCGGGAGCTAGGTTTTCCGTCTAGGGGCAATCCACCACCCTTGTGCATGTATGCTAGGGCCACACGCATGTTCCGTGGCATCCGGCACTTTCAGGCGTCCTTTTGACGAAACCCTAATCCGAGGGACCCGGGTCTACCTCGTAGCATTCTCCGACGAGGGTTGAACAACGCACTCTCTCGGTGGTTTAGGTTTGTTTGGGTCATATCTACATGGAAAACAAAGGATAGGCCCAGGTTCCACCGTCTACCTCGCTTGACCCATGACGGAGCCTACTCCTACATGTCCAAGACGCTTCTATAGGTGTTATCGCTGCAACGTGGACGGTCACACCGGGAGCTAGGTTTTCCGTCTAGGGCAATCCACCACCCTTGTGCATGTATGCTAGGGCCACACGCATGTTCCGTGGCATCCGGCACTCAAGCGGTCCTTTTTCCGACGAAACCCTAATCCGAGGGACTCACGGTCTACCCCGTAGCATTCTCCAGACGAGGGTTGAACAACGCTCTCTCGGTGGTTTAGGTTTGTTTGGGTCATATCTACATGGAAAACCAAGCTTAGGCCCAGGTTCCACCGTCACCCTCGTTTGACCATGACGGAGCCTACTCCTACATGTCCAAAGACGCTTCTATAGGTGTTATCGCATGCAACGTGGACGGTCACACCTGGAGCTAGGTTTTCCGCCTAGGGGCAATCCACCACCCTTGTGCATGTATGCTAGGGCCACACGCATGTTCCCTGGCATCCGGCACTCGGCGGTCCTTTTCCGACGAACCCTAATCCGAGGGACCCAGGGTCTACCCCCGTAGCATTCTCCAGACGAGGTTGAACAACGCACTCTCTCGGTGGTTTAGGTTTGTTTGGGTCATATCTACATGGAAAACCAAGGATAGGCCCAGGTTCCACCGGTCTACCCTCGCTTGACATGACGGAGCCTCCTACATGTCCAAAGACGCTTCTATAGGTGTTATCGCATGCAACGTGACGGTCACACCGGAGCTAGGTTTTCCGTCTAGGGCAATCCACCACCCTTGTGCATGTATGCTAGGGCCACACGATGTTCCGTGGCATCCAGACTTTCAAGCGGTCCTTTTCCGAAACCCTAATCCGAGGGACCCGGGTCTACCCGTAGCATTCTCCGCACGAGGGTTGAACAACGACTCTCTCGGTGGTTTAGGTTTGTTTGGGTCATATCTACATGGAAAACCAAGGATAGGCCCAGGGTTCCACGGTCTACCCTCGCTTGACCATGACGGAGCCTACTCCTACATGTCCAAAGACGCTTCTATAGGTGTTATCGCATGCAACGTGGACGGCCACACTGGAGCTAGGTTTTCCGTCTAGGGCAATCCACCACCCTTGTGCATGTATGCTAGGGCCACACGCATGTTCCGTGGCATCCGGACTCGGGCGGTCCTTTTCCGAAACCCTAATCCGAAGGACCATGGGTCTACCCCGTAGCATTCTCCGTGACGAGGGTTGAACAACGCACTCTCTCGGTGGTTTAGGTTTGTTTGGGTCATATCTACATGGAAAACCAAGGATAGGCCAGGTTCCACCGTCTACCTCGTTTGACCCTTGACGGAGCCTACTCCTACATGTCCAAAGACGCTTCTATAGGTGTTATCACATGCAACGTGGACGGTCACACCGGGAGCTAGGTTTTCCGTCTAGGGCAATCCACCACCCTTGTGCATGTATGCTAGGGCCACACGCATGTTCCGTGGCATCCGGCACTCTGCGGTCCTTTTCCAACGAAACCCTAATCCGAGGGACTCCGGGTCTACCCGTAGCATTCTCCGTCGAGGGTTGAACAACGCTCTCTCGGTGGTTTAGGTTTGTTTGGGTCATATCTACATGGAAAACCAAGGATAGGCCCAGGGTTCCACCGGTCTACCCTCGTTTGACCCATGACGAGCCTACTCCTACATGTCCAAAGACGCTTCTATAGGTGTTATCGCATGCAACGTGGGACGGTCACACCCGGAGCTAGGTTTTCCGCCTAGGGAAATCCACCACCCTTGTGCATGTATGCTAGGGCCACACGCATGTTCCCGTGGCATCCGGACTCGGGCGGTCCTTTTCTGACGAAACCCTAATCCGAGGGACCCGCGGGTCTACCCCCGTAGCATTCTCCGTACGAGGGTTGAACAACGCACTCTCTCGGTGGTTTAGGTTTGTTTGGGTCATATCTACATGGAAAACCAAGGATAGGCCCAGGGTTCCACCGGTCTACCCTCGTTTGACCATGACGAGCCTACTCCTACATGTCCAGCACGCTTCTATAGGTGTTATCGCATGCAACGTGGACGGTCACATCCGGGAGCTAGGTTTTCCGTCTAGGGGCAATCCACCACCCTTGTGCATGTATGCTAGGGCCACACGCATGTTCCCGTGGCATCCCGGCACTCGGGCGGCCCTTTTCCGACGAAACCCTAATCCGAGGGACCCGCGGGTCTACCCCCGTAGCATTCTCCGTACGAGGATTGAACAACGCACTCTCTCGGTGGTTTAGGTTTGTTTGGGTCATATCTACATGGAAAACCAAGGATAGGCCCAGGGTTCTACCGGTCTACCCTCGTTTGACCCGCGACGGGAGTCTACTCCTACATGTCCAGCACGCTTCTATAGGTGTTATCGCATGCAACATGGACGGTAGTTTAGGTTTGTTTATGTCATACCAATATACTTTTTTGGCCTTTACAAGCGTACATATGCAATAACCTTCACTCGGTGGAGGGTTTCTCCAAATAGTGGGTTCGATGCCCGAGGGTCCCCAAAAGAGAGGGGTTTCTAGGGTTTCCCAATAGATAGGGTTCGGTTCCCCGTGGTCCATAAGAAATGAGATATCTTACAATCACCAAGTTATTTATAAATTACATCTACATTAAAATTACAGTGGGAAATAAATTATGCAACTATTTGAATATTATAATTTGGAGTAAAGTAGTAAAAGTATTTGATTTGAATACTTCGCATGCCACGGCCAGCATCGTCGGTGTTAGATAGGTCGATTTTGGCGGCCGCCGGGCAGATCGACGCTTACTTAGGCACGCCAAGCCAGCCACAGAGTTGGGTCATCGGAAATCGATTTGCCCCGGCTGACGCGGCGTATCGGCGCCAAGGTTCCACGCTCGTCCGTGGGACGGGTGGTAGGGACACGTGGCATCATACGCCGACGGTATTCAGACGCCGACGCCGCCGTAAGGTGTAATCGAGGCCGACGGTTTTATATACGCCGACGGCATTGCCGGGTTTTCTTCACGCCGACGGGTTTTCACGCCGACGGCCACTGGTTTGCCTACTGACGAGCCCGCTCGGTTACGCCGACGGGCCCGACCTTTAGCCGTCGGCGTAAAATAAGGCCGTCGGCATTTCTTGTTATTCCTGTAGTGTTTCTGTGTAGATGAAAGCTATATACGCTGATGTTCATATATTCAGTTCCTCTGCGCCAATTGGCTTCAGCTGTTTGTCAGTCTTTAAATAGAAGTCAAGGACCTTCATGATCAATGTGCCAGACCTCAAGAAGAACTCCCATGGTTTTGGTTCCACAGACCATCCATTGTAGAAATTCGACATGCATGACACGAGCCCTTTTAACAACAAACAGCAATTTCTAGTGTGTTTCAAGCCTTAAGTAGCTGATAGTTGTGAGTTACTTTGTTCTCACATATGTACCATCTTCTTCATCTTTGCGTAATAGACGGTTCACTGCCGCACGCTCACTACGACAAAAAGTGCTGTTCAACTTTGTCTTGCCTCTTAAGCAATTCAGCTTGTTATAAATGTCATGTTTAGCTATTAAGTTAGACAACCTGTTCTTATTTACTTACAGAGCAATTGCAAAGAAATTCTTCCATCAACTGATTCCCTCACATTTCTTATGTTCTTGCTGTACGTATATCAAAACAATACTCCTACTTATATAGGTTTAGTACTCATAAGATTCGCCAAGGGAGTCTAAAGTTAGGCTGATAGCCGGTGTCACCACTGCTTCAGTATTTCTCTCTGCAAAACCACACATGCAGTTTCTAGTGGTGGAAAATTTTAACTTAACACTGAACCTATATCTAAACACAGTAATAACTCACTCTTGAAATAATATATGTATATCTTTATTTGCTTACAGCCATGATTTTCTTTCATATCTTTGATGCATACTCCCTCAGTCTCAAAATAGATGTCGTAGATTTGTTAAAATTTGGATGAATCTAGACACTATTTAGTATATAGATAAATCCAAATTCTGAGAAATTTCCGACATCTATTTTGAGACGGAGGAAGTATTAAATATATAGTCTAGGTCAGGACGATCTATGTGAAGTAATGTTAGGTCTAACAGAACTATTTCTTAAGATGCTAAATTTATCTGATGGAAAGTCCTGTTCGTCATAATCTACTTCTTCAATCTGTACTCCATGTGCTTCCCACTAAGTTCAATAGTATCATGGTTCAGTTCTCGAAATAGTCATTCGCCCCGCTATATTAATATAGCAACCACATGATACAACTGCCAGATTACTGCTGGGGCAAACATCACATCCAAGCCCAAAAGAAACAAAAGAGAAAAAGGAAAAGAAAACAACGCCGACACCGGCGGATCAACGAAAACAAGGATGACCCCGCACCCGCTGTGCCCGCCCGAGGATTTCCACCACGATCCTAGCACTCAGAATCGCCGCGTACCAAGCAGTACCTCCAAGAAGAAAAGCGACGACAACGACGCTACTGCCCGAACTAGTCCTAGGGTTTCCCCTGGTACGCTACGGGTAGTGGAGAAGAGGTACACCCGACGCCCTTTAGCAAGGAACGGTGACACTCGCAAGCGTCACCGCGTCGGTGTCGAGACGACAGAGATTTCTCTCGACCCCCCAAAAAACCACATCTCCGGACGATTCTTAGCGCTCCACCAATCTTTCCACCCACCAACATACGCCACCACGGTCTTGAAGTCAACCTCGTCGTCTCACCATGACAAGCGTTGCGAAGCCGGCCGGACCGAGAAGAACCGGTCGTAGACAAGGAGCAACAATATCACAACCACGCGGGAGGGAGCAGCCTCCACCGCCATAGACAGTAGCCGACCGGACGCAACGTCAAGAGCACACTAGGGCACATTGGAGCCGGAGGACGGCATCAGCACAACCACCTGGAGGACATCCTCCACCGCAATCGGCGGGTGCCGACCGGACACGGCAGCAGGGAACATACCAGGCCAGGTAGGCCTGGCCGGACCCAAACAGGTCCGTGAAGTCCCCACCGCCATGCTGTAGCATGTAGGCCAACGCGTCCGCTGCCCTCTTGATCAGCGCCATAGGCCCGGCCGGGCCTAGATCGAAGCCGTGAAGCTTCTCCTGCTGCGCTGCAGCAGACGTGGTGTTGTCGCCGCCCCCATCACGAACGGCCTCTCCTTCCAACCCGAGACGGTGCATCTGAGTTGACCCAACCCAGATCAGGCCCAAAGGGCCCAGATCTGGGCCAGCAACCGGCAGCCAGAACCCTCCACGCCTCCTGCGCTACCAATTGGCGGCGCCACCACAACGCCTATCACCTCGCTGCCGTGAATCCACCAGGGTGCACAGCGCCGCCGAGCTGCACCTCTAGGCACCGGACTGCCCCGCGCCATCCAGAACCGGAAGGGGAATGGCCTTATGGCCACCGCCATCGACGCCGCCCGGCCAACGGCCGTCGCCGCACGCCGGTGACGGCGGAGGAGAGGAGGGGAGGGGGAAGCTGGAGGCGGCGGGAGAGGACGCGGCCCGGCCGCCGCGGGGGCAGCGCGGGTCGCGGTAGGTGGGAGACCGAGGCTCGGAGTCCATCCGTCCGTATCATGGTTCAGTTACTGACCTGAGAAACTGACCTGTCCAAATATTTATCATATTAGAGCAAGTACAATGGGCTGATGTAAGCGGGCTACAAGAGATTAAATAGTATATCTTTGCTTAGTTGGAGGAAAGAGAAGAGGAGAGAGAAGTGGAGTGAGCTCTTAGCTAAGAGCCAGCTGCAGCACGTGTTCCAAGGTACTATGTGAGAATGAAAAGTGGACCATATCCCTAACAAAGTAGTATAATTTATGTTTATCTATTGTATATGTTAGCTCTTAGATTGACTATAGATGACGTGGACAACGCTTATAGCCGGCTGCTACCTCTACTATTGTCCTTGCTCTTAGGAGTACGACCTTCGTCGATTGATCTATCAATTCCATGAGTGGTTTCTTTGGACAATTATCCCTCTTTTTTTTGGGACAGTTCTCCCTCTTCTTCCACATGTACTGCATCTAATAGCTAGTGCTCTTGCTCATATATCATCGAACTCTATATGGAGCAACCATGGTCCACAAAATCATAGTGGACACTGCGATGAAATGGAGCGTTCTGTGAGAAATCCTTTATGGACATCAGACCCGAAAATGAAGAAATATCACATCTGAAAGAAAGAACAGAAGCTCGAAACCTACCTAATTTCTCAAGAACAGCTTCTATCCATGGCAAAATCTCCATATAGCTCTAATGGAGTCAGGAGGCCGAGGGAGAATGAACAGGGTGGAGTATGGAGCTCCTGCCTTCAGTGCGGACCAACAGGGATCCTTGTGACCAATTGGTTAGGATCGTACGAACTAACACGCACACGCATGGCAGACTTCTCGTTGAATTAAATCATGTGCTCACCTGTATGGGGGCACTATTGCAGTAACTGAGTATGGCTGGCCGTTGGATGTATAACGAGTACTATAACTGTACTGCAACCACACCATTTCCTAATAATTTACTGTCTACATCACAATGGAGAGGCGATATGTACAGATTATGGCTTCTCGCAAGATCCAAAATTCACTGTCCAGGAAGTGATATCCATCAATCTAGTGACAAACTGGCCAGTCTGACTAAATTCAAATAGTGCGTACCCAAGACAATGTTTTTTCACCTTGTTGTCCTCTATGTGCTCGCTGCCCTATTATGTTGGTGATGAAACAGGGAACCTGTTCCATTATTTTTTTTTGCTATCAAGGGTTATAGATTCTATTATTTTCCCTACATGACTTTCTAGCAAATGTGACTTAAGTACGTTTTCTCTTATATATGATGAAGTACATGTTTGCTGGTCCTTACCAGAACTTGTTTAAAATGTTCAAGCATAAGTAGTTGAGTGATCTTTTGTTAGATCTTCTTTCTTTTTTACTGTTGACGCCCTCTCTTACTTTTCGATATAGGGTGGTTATGAGTATGTACATTGGGATGAGTACCACAAGTATTTTCATAGCTATGAGATTGAACAAGAATATATCAAATATTGTGAACATTTGTCAAAGAAACTTAAGGTATGCGCCACTGATATGATAAATTTACTCAGATGTTTATTTTTTGTATTAGTTTTTTTTATCTTGAGATAGTGGATGGAAGCTTATGTGCCAGTTAAGTATCCATCTCTTAAGGTAAGTCTGACTATACTAAGAGTGTCAGTATGTCAATATATGTTCTGTAGCACCATGATAATTCCAATATTTTAGTGGGGAATGATTTTGACTAGAGGTTCTTACCAAGCAATCAAGATCGCTACTGATTTCTCCATGATAACTGGGGGTTTATCCTTTTCTGGCTTCTACGTAGGTTCCCTCACCCACTTTATTTTAATGTTGGTGTTCAAATTTTTAAACAATTCCAAAACAAATTAACAGTTGCATTCTTTTGATTCAGGAATGGGTTGATAGCATGATGTTTGATGTTTGCGCCTACAACGAGTTAGATGGTGTCTTCTACGAGATTTGGCATCAGTACACTAATGAGGTTAGCACTTTACCCTGGTCTTCTGAACAGATAAGCAACGATTGAATTGTGATATCTGCTGTGTATTGGTGCTTCGTAATGCATGTTCTTTTTCTTCCCTTCAACGATTCTCAGAAGAAATTCAGAGATGCTTTGGATGAAGTCTATGAACTTAATAGGTTCCCATTACGCCAAGGCAGAATGAGAAGTGCACTGGAGAATGACACGTTCTGCTCCGACTTGGAAGAGGAGGTAAATTGTTTCTCTTTGCAGATGTTTTGCAAATTTCAACCTGTTATTCTCATGGTTATAGGTGTTTCATATGCTTATCTGTTTCACACCTTTTCCTTTCCAGTTTCTTGCTTGCACAACTTGCCTCAAGGAAGTAAGTACACTTCTGTGTGTCTGACACTCTTTAATGGGATCCATCGCAATATTGTTCTAGTGTCTGATGCCATACCTGACTGTAGTTTGCAGAGGATAAATCCCAGATTACAGAGGAAAAAGCCCGGGAGTTGATTGCAGAAGCACTCAGAAAGGAGGTATTTTATTGTACAATTGCATCTCCATGCATGTTCCAACAATATTTTACTTTATCGAAGATCCTTTTTTTTCAGACTCAGAAACCAAAGTTGTATGAGGATTACTGTAGAAAGAAGATCGACATTGCCCGAGCTATTGGATTAATTTCAAGTTAGATGTACAGCCGGTCTTATAGCGTTAGATGCAGAAGAATAAGGTGCTAGCAACCATTTGTGGCATCTTGTCTGTACCGAAATGAATGGTGTACTCTTTGCTAAACTGTCAATCTGTCATGGTAATTTACTTTTCTTTATGTACAGAGTCTGGGTCTGGGTGTATGGGGTAGCCTTTTTACGCGTGATGCATAGAAAGTATCTTGTAAGTTCCCGACGGTTGTTGTAATACACACGCGAGTTTGTTAGATCCCCACGGTTTAAGTTGAATGGCTGTCATGGTCCGTCGGATGGCTTCGTTAATACTTACACTGTTCCAAAAAAAAAGGTATATCATTTTTTCAAAAGTCTATGTCTTGTAATACAAAATCAATAGCTAAAATATATGTGCATATTTTTTTTAATATTACAGATATTGACATTCTCTTATACTACCTCTTTTCCCAAATGTAAGCCTTTTTTTGAACTGCTAGTAAAGCTTACATTATGGAATGGACGTAGTATATTAGCCAAAATTAAGATGTTGATCAAATTTATAGGCCATACTTTCCAATGGAAATTGTAACTCGATAAGCCCAAATCTAAGTCTAGCATAAGCCCTACTAAAAATAAGGACATGGTAATATATTTGCATCCTCGTTTTGCTCGCATGAAGCAAAGTTTTCCCTGTATTTTCTCTGGGCACGACCTTGACACCGCTATGGCCGCCCGGTGCCTCCCACCACCGTGCTCTCACGGTGGATACCCTCCAGGAAACAGAAAGTTTCTGTCTTTTTCGCGGAAAAAGGGAAATGAAATGATAATACCAAAATGGAAACATATTTTTTTATGGAAATGGAAACAAAGATGAAATAGTGTTTTCCGGTGAAATAGGTATGGAAACGGAATTTCCGCTTTCGTATAATATATAATTTTTGTTTTAGAGTTGATGTGCATGGACAAATCCAACTGGTCCATTACATGACCTTTTCAAGCCAAACTTGCAAAGCATCTCATCCCAAAATCGGCAACCATGTAATCCCTTCATGGATTCGAGGAGGCTTCCATGATTTGACAGTTCACTTATTCCCTTGTAAACCTAGCAATGTGCTAATATTTGGGAACAATTTTGTTAGTTTGTTTGAATGCTTAAGTTTTTTTTTGCACGATATCAGTGTTTCTCCTGGTTGCGGATAAAAATTGCGTCGCTATCATATTCGGTTTGTATCTGTTTCTGCCAGTATCTATTTCCATTTTTGTTTCCTGTGTTTCTATATTTGTTTTCGCTTCCGCGGAAAAATATGAAAACAAAATGTGGCACCACTTAGTTCCGTCTGCTTCCGCTCCATTTTTATCCCTACCCTCGAGGACCGAGAGTCCAGTTCCCTCTTTTTTGGAGAGATTTTCCATGTTAAATCATGTGTCCCTTGCTGTGATTTCTTTTTTCGTTCTTTGTTATTTGCTTGTTGCATTTATAACACGCTGCTCTTTCACTTGTCGATGTGGCCACACGCGGAGGAGCATAGTCGTTCCTAAGGCAAAAGCACCACGCCTCTAGGCCATAGGAAGAAGACATGGGTGGGGAAAATCCATTCAATCTTCTTATTCATGATTTTATAGAAACCCATGTATATATGATGTTATATCGATTTTTGATTGTCGCATTTTGCAATATGAGTGTGAATCTGATGGATGTGATGAGTTCACATGTAACTTATATGGATTTGTTGGACGAAATGTCTTTGGTTGAGGGCATTAACCTCTCAAGGCCCCTCGATGGTTTTGAAGGTCACAGCGACACCCACGAATATGATCTCGACACTCCATCCACTACGGTTGGGAAAATATCATCATCAAATGGAATGGAAGGAACTACAATGTCGATGAGGATATTACTATGGTCCTATGTAGCACCCCGGTAAAACCACTACTAGAAAATCGTTATGTTTATGTTTTGTGCATCGTCATGATCGCATGCTCATGTTATCATGCCATATTGCATTTGAGCATCGTCATGACATCATGCAGTTGTTGGTCTAAAACTATTTTCTAAAACCCATCTTTGTTTTCTAAATATCTCCTCTCTTAATTTCAGATCAAAACCACAGCCTCTTTTGGATATTTTTGTTTTGTCTAAAACTAATTTACAAAGGTCTTTAAAATAAAAGATAACAAATATAGATAATAAAACAATTTTTATAAAACCCTTGGGGGAGGCAGCCAGCCAGCCCAAAGGGCCGGCCAGCCACCTACTACCCCGCTGGACCAATACCCTAGCCACACGGGTACACCACCCCGCCGCCACACACGTCCACCCCATCCTTATCGCGACCAACACGCCAGGATCCCGCCTCACACCCCTGACCGACAAACCCGGCCCCACCCTGACGCATCCCCGTCCCCTTCTCTCGATCGACCCATCTCCACCAACTGTCGCCGCTGTCGCGATCCCACCTTCCTCGAGCGAAGCCCATCCTCGCCTCGATTTCCTCGCCTGCCACCGCATCCTCTGTGAGTCGCCGCCCTCGTCCCTGCCCACGACACGGACGCGCCGTCGCGCCCCTCTCCATCCTCGTAGGCCTCCCTCGCCCGATGTCACGCGCGCCGCTCCTCACCTCTGCTCGTCTTCCACCCCGCGGTGCCCTCCCTGATCGATGCCAGATCCTGGCCGCCGCTAGGCCGAGCCCTGAGGCGCTCCCTTGCCGCTTTCCCGAGCAGGTCGTCGCCGCTCACGAGCTCCCCGGCACCGCCCTAGGCCACAGTCATCACCGTGCACCATGTCTACCCCGCCGCCCTCGACCAGCGCCTCCCTCGTCTAAAACATAGCGCCGTCTTCCCTGTTGTCTCCTTCCCGGACCGTGACCCTGCCTTTTCAGACCTCCGCCGCAGCGCATCGGCCACTAAAGTCGGCGTCTCGCCTCTCTCTATGTTGCCGCGCGTGACCTAGCCCTGATGTTCGTCGCTGTGGGCACCCAGCTCGCCCACAAGGCCTCTTCTCCGACCTGGGCCTCGCTAGCCTTTTTCATCTGTGCATCTTGCAGGCTCTACACCCGAAGGCCTCAAGAAACCAGCTCGGTGCCCCCTATTGTTTTTCATTCGCAAGTTGTTCGAGCAAATGTCTGTATGGGACAAGGCCCTTGCAGCGCTCCTTCGCGTTTTGCTGTCCGCGCATATGTTGACGCCAAGACCTACCGGCATTGAAAACCCGAGTACGACATGGACCGTCAAGCTATAACTGCAAGGCCTCCTTCCCAGATTCGAAGACCGAACCCCGACACGGCAAGTTCTTCCTCCCGAACCCGAAGACCACGAATGCCAAGACCCCATTCTCGGAGGCGAAGTCCGAACCCGAAGACCACCAAGCTCTTCTTCCCGGAACGACAAGTGCTTCGACACGGATCCGATGTTCGAGACCCTGAACCAAGATTCGAAGACCGATCCCGGAGTTTGAAGACTGACCTTGGCGAACCCGGACCCCGTCGAACCCTCGGAACCAAGTTCGCTGACCCCTCCCCCTAATGTGTGACCCCTATCCGAGACCCCTATATTTTATAATATATGACATTGTCACTTGTTGCATATAAATTGATCATATTGCATACATCTTCATTTGTTTGGGGGGGGGGGTATATTATCGATTCACCTAATAATTAAATATGGAGACTATATACGGGCTATTCTTGTATTATACCGCCTCCATTTAAATTTGTGTAGAGAACTGATGCTATGTTTTGTCTTGTTAATCCAACATTTAAATTGCGGGGTACCTAAATAACTTGAACCATTAATTAATTGTCTGGACCCCGGTTCTGCTTAATATTGCCTAATTGCACAACATCTTTGCCATGTAATGCATCATATCTTAAACATGCTGATTCTTCTGCCATAGCATTAAATAGTGCATCCGGTGTTTCTTTTAGTGCCTTGGTTCTTCGCAGATTAGGACGTTGAGTTGATGCGAGTATCGACAAGTTCTTCAAATATTGAACCTTCGGCAATGTTTCCTAGGCAAGCAATCTTCCCCTTTCTACCTATTTTGCGTTTATAGTCTTTACTTCCTCATGTTGCTCTATTGCTATCCGTGTTACGATGCTTTAGTTTCCGTGCATCATTTATATTGCTTGCAACCTCTATATTGCCTTGGACTCATCCTATTGCCTGTTGATTGATAGACAGTCGGTCTTGTGAGTCGTAGTTGCTTGCTCAGGTGCTGCTTTGTGTCGTTGTCGTTCCACCGTTGATAAAAGGTTGACACATGCTTAATGATGGAGATGCTTAAAGGTGGAGAGGCTCATGGCTTTAATTATAACTTGTCAATTAAAATGCTGTGAATAGATATAACTAATGGAGAGGCATCGGTGGGCAATAGAAGTTATTTGGTCTTTCCACGCTCACTTGTGTCCCGTAGGATCCCGAGTACTTGATACATGTTCCTTGACTATCGCACTATCCACATGTGGGACCATGAATCCCCTTAGCCAGAGCTTGATTCATTTCTTATTTCTTGGGGCCACAAACTAGTTTGGGGTTTTATTACTATCCTCTACTTATGCCATGCTTTACTGCTTTATTTACGATTGTGCGTGGAGCACCTGTACTGTTTTGGATCGTGACACGTTTTTGCTGTATCGACAAGCTCAGTCACACTTTCGGATTCCCGAGAGGTTTACCGCCTCACACATACCACTGGTCTGTCTCGAGCCGCCAACTTCGTCATGGTAGCTTAGTGGGGTGCCCCCTGAAATCTTTTATGAATCCTGTGATTGCTTTGTCGTGAAAGTCTCGTTGGGTTTTGATTTGGTTTTTCCGAGGTTGATCGTGTGTGTGTTGCTATTTGTGCACCCCTGCAGGGTAAATATTTCTGAAAGCCGTGTCCGCGGTTATGGACGACTTGGAGCACAATATCTTAATCATAGACAAGCATAACTAAAGTAGTGCTATAAATTTGACTTTGACATGTCTAGTAATCAGATTCACTACAACGGAATGAGTAAATAAAAGTGCCAACAACTGCTGGTTTTGGGAGGTCTCATGCTATTTGTATCTGACTAGTAAGTATTGCAACTACAACGGAATAGTTAACTAAAACTGCCCACTGCTTATGATATCAGGATGACTCGTGCTATCTATATCTGACTAGTAAGTGTTGCAACTATAATGGAATGAATAAATTTGCCAACTGTGTGATTTCCTCGGTTTGACTTCCTCGTTTGGTCTCGAGGGGGAATACCAGGATGGGTATGATTGGTGTTAGTATAAGGTTGATTTCGAACAGGTCTTTCTTATCTCTCTCTAATAGCCGACAATTTATCGAGTCTCTATAGGTTGTTTAGTGCATGCTTCGCTGCCGCTTTAGTCCACCATACCTATGTAGGCGAGAGCCGCCGAATTCTAGCCTCGCTGCAATCGCCTCGATCGACGCCCTTTTTCCTTCGCCCTTTATCGGTACCCCTTTTGTTTAACAGGTATAAGTTCGACGTCGTTAGCAGGGTTACCCTTCCGGCTTGGCCTGGGCAGGGTTATGGACGCCATTGGTTATTCTTCAGGGCTCTTAGCCCCATTTGCATCTTATCTGTACTCGGATGTTGTATCGTTTTCAAGGTGATTTGGATCCTTGCATAGTATATCTGTATTCTTGACTCATGGAGTCGTTGTTGTATATATATGTTTCGTGGGTTCCATCGTAGACTAATGTGCAATGGTATTACTTCGTTTTCCACCCACACGCAAGTGCCTGGTGGGCGTCCTTGAATCATTTCTATGCGGTTTGGTGGGAATCGCTGAAATCTGCGTAGGGCCGATTCGAGGGTGTTACAGAGTGGTATCAGAGCTCAGCAGTTGCGATACCCCACGGGTCCAGCCTATAGGATAACCTAGCTAACGGCCGATATAGAGTGTCAAAACTATTTTGGAAAATCGGTTTGATAGATCTGATTAGGTCTACTTTTACTCCTTACCTCTATGCTCTTCTCCTCTTACCTTTGCATGTTTTGAATCTTCTCTCTTATCTTTTCTTCGAGTCCAGGAATTCTCGTGGTTGGGTTTTCGTCGTACCTTCTGGGTTTCGATTCTTTCCTTTTGTAACGGTGTTGCTACATTCGGTCTTCATGCTATATGAGAATTTCCCTCTATGTACCTTTCAGTGGACCAAATTCCACCAAAACCTTTCTTTGTATCTCCCGGTGTTTCCAAGGCGACATCATCATCTGCTACCTCATCTCCGATAAAGGTCATGCATCACTCCTTTATTTTCCGAAGCTTCCGAACATTATTTGTCGAGATCTTCAGTCTGATTTCGAGAGTTGATTGCATAATTCTACTATTCATGTACAGAGTAATGTTTTGAGTGCGGGATGGAGTCGCGACCATACCACTAGTTTTATCATTCGCTCTGCACATTGAATTGCGGATCAATGCAATTTACTCCTTCCATGGAAGTTAGGGGTGGCCTTAACTTTAACTTTGTCCTTTGTTTATCCGGAGCGTTCTCTCGACGAACATGAGCAACGACCCTTGTTGTTGGTGTCGCCGATTCAAGACGAAGAAGGAATCTTTATTAGTGGTGTCGCGAGGATCCACACGAAGCGAGAAGACCCAGATCGTCGGTCTTGTTCCTCGTACCATGAGGTGGATCTCGAGGGCGAGATCCATTGTTAGTGGTGTCGAATTGTAGCACCCCGGTAAAACCACTACTAGAAAATCGCTGTGTTTATGTTTTGTGCATCGTTATGACCGCATGCTCATGTCATCATGCCACATTGCATTTGAGCATCGTCATGACATGATGCAGTTGTTGGTCTAAAACTATTTTCTAAAACCCATCTTTGTTTTCTAAATATCCCCTCTCTTAATTTCAGATCAAAACCACGGCCTCTTTTGGATATTTTTGTTTTGTCTAAAACTAATTTACAAAGGTCTTTAAAATAAAAGAGAACAAATATAGATAATAAAACAATTTTTATAAAACCCAAAGGGCCGGCCCGCCACCTACTACCCCGCTGGACCAAAACCCTAGCCACACGGGTACACCACCCCGCCGCCACACACGTCCACCCCATCCTTATCGCGACCAACACGCCAGGATCCCGCCTCACACCCCTGACCGACAAACCCGGCCCCACCCTGACGCATCCCCATCCCCTCCCCTCGATCGACCCATCTCCACCAACTGCCGCCGCTGTCGCGATCCCACCTTCCTCGAGCGAAGCCCATCCTCGCCTCGATTTCCTCGCCTGCCACCGCATCCTCTGCGAGCCGCCACCCTTGTCCCTGCCCGTGTCACGGACGCGCCGCCATGCCTCTCTCCATCCTCGTCGGCCTCCCTCGCCCGATGTCATGCGCGCCGCTCCTCACCTCTTCTCGTCTTCTACCCCGCGGTGCCCTCCCCGATCGATGCCAGATCCCGGCCGCCGCTAGGCCGAGCTCTGAGGCACTCCCTTGCCGCTTTCCCGAGCAGGTCGTCGCTGCTCACGAGCTCCCCGGCATTGCCCTAGGCCACGGTCGTCACCGTGCACCCTGTATGCCCTGCCGCCAGGCGCCATGGCCACGCCGCTTGGGCCTCGCCCTCGACCAGCGCCTCCCTCGTCTAAAATATAGCGCGTCTTCCCAATTGTCTCCTTCCTAGACCGCGACCCTGCCTTTTCAGACCTCCGCCGCGCCGCGTTTACCAGTGAAGCCGGCGTCCCGCCTCTCTCCGGGCTGCCGCGCGTGACCCATCCCTAATATTCGTCGCTGTGGGTATCCAGCTCGCCCACGAGGCCTCTTCTCCGACCTGGGCCTCGCTAGCCTTTTTCATTTGTGCATCTTGCAGGCTCTACACCCGGAGGCCTCAAGAAACCAGCTCGGTGCCCCCTGTTGTTTTTTGTTCGTAAGTTGCTCGAGCAAATGTCTGTATGGGACAAAACCCTTGCAACGCTCCTTCGCGTTTTGCTATCCGCGCATATGTTGATGCCAAGACCTACTGGCATTGAAAACCCGAGTACGACATGGACTGTCAAGCTAGAACTACAAGGCCTCCTTCCTAGATTCGAAGACCAAACCCCGACACGGCAAGTTCTTCCTCCCGGACCCGAAGACCACGAATGCCAAGACCCTGTTCCCGGAGGCGAAGTCCGAACCCGAAGACCACCAAGCTCTTCTTCCCGGAACGACAAGTGCTTCGACACGGATCCGATGTTCGATACCCTGAACCAAGATTCGAAGACCGATCCCGGAGTCTGAAGACCGACCTTGGCGAACCCGGACCTCGTCGAACCCTCGGAACCAAATTCGCCGACCCCTCCCCCTAATGTGTGACCCCTATATTTTATAATATATGACATTGTCACTTGTTGCATATAAATTGATCACATTGCATACATCTTCATTTGTTTGGGGGAGGGGGTGTATTATCGATTCACCTAATAATTAAATATGGAGACTATATGCGGGCTATTCTTGTATTATACCACCTCCATTTAAATTTGTGTAGAGAACCGATGCTATGTTTTGTCTTGTTAATCCAACATTTAAATTGCGGGGTACCTAAATAACTTGAACCATTAATTAATTGTCGGGACCCCGGTTTCGCTTAATATTGCCTAATTGCACCGCATCTTTGCCATATCATGCATCATATCATAAACATGCTGATTCTTCTGCCGTAGTATTAAATAGTGCATCCGGTGTTTCTTTTAGTGCCTTGGTTCTTCGCGGATTAGGATGTTGAGTTGATGCGAGTATCGACAAGTTCTTCAAATATTGAACCTTCGGCAATGTTTTCCAGGCAAGCAATCTCCCCCTTTCTACCTATTTTGTGTTTATAGGCTTTACTTCCTCTTGTTGCTCTATTGCTATCCGTGTTACGATGCTTTAGTTTCCGTGCACCATTTATATTCCTTGCAGCCTCTTGATACGTCCAAAACGTATCTACTTTCCCGAACACTTTTGCTGTTGTTTCTCCTCTATACTTGTGTGATTTGGATGCAACTAATGCGAACTAACACTGTTTTCAGCAGAATTGCCTTGGTGTCTACTTTTTGTGCAGAAAATCAACTATCAGGAAAAATCCCGGAAAATATGCCAAAAATCCTATTTCACCCGAAGACTCCAGGAGCCAGAATACGAGACGGAGAGGAGCCCTGGGGTGGCCACACCACCTGGTGGCGCGGGCTAGGCCAGGCCGCGCCAGGGGGTGGTGTGGCCCCCCTAGGCACCCCCTTGGCCTCTCTCTTCGCCTATAAGGAGCCTTCTGACCTAAAAACTTCGGGGGGTTCGACGTTTTTCTAGAAGGAGTTCTGCTCCGCCATCACACCAGATTCCATGAAACAGCACCAGAAACTCCGTTCTGGCACCCTGCCGGGACGGGGAATTGGAGGAAATCATCGCCATCATCATCACCATAGCTTCTCCATCAACCATCCATGTTTCTCCCATCTATGAGTGAGTAATCCCTCGCTGTAGGCTATGGGGATGGTAGGGATTGGATAAGATCATTCATGTAATGGCAATAGATTGTTGGGGCATGGTGCCTAGTATCTTTTATTAGTGCTTTATGACTTTTTGCAACCTTGTTGTGCTTAATGCTTGTCACTAGGGCCCGAGCGCCATGATTTCAGATCTGAACTTATTATTGATTCATCATGATAGTATTGTTTTGGGTCTTATCTACAAGTTGTATACACACGTCGTTGTCCGGAACCTATGGTCCCGAAGTGACAGAAATCGGGGTAGCCGGAAGGGAAAGGCTTTGATGTGAGGATCACGTGTGTTCACGGAGTGTTAATGCTTTGCTCCGGTGCTTTATTAAAAGGAGCACCTTAATTGCCAGTAGTTCCTAGAGGCCTCCGCAAACGGGTCGGTGACAAAAGATGTTGTGCAAGTTCTCATTGCGAGCACGTATGACTATATATGGAACACATGCCTAGGATTGTCTAGTACTTGGATGCTTTATCTTATTTATCTGCAATTGCCCTATGTTCTGATTGCTATGTGAATTGTCTTGTCCATGCAACGCCTGGCCCATCCATCCCTATGCCTACCGCACGAATCCCACTGCATCGCTTTTGTTACTATTGTCTTTGTTTTGTCACATCATATTTTACTATTCCTGCTACAAAACTGTTGCTACTGATAAACTGATGTGATCAAGATTGTTTCCAGGTGCAGCTGAATTGACAACTCAGTTGTTAAGGCTGATAAGTATTCTTTGGCTCCCCTTGTGTCAAATCAATAAATTGGGTTTTACTTCCCTCGAAAATACTTCGATACACCCCCTATACTTGTGGGTCATCAAGACTATTTTCTGGCGCCGTTGCCGGGGAGCATACCTTTATTTATCAAGTTCATTTGGATTCTCTATTGTTCGCTGCTTTCCATCCATCATGGGTAAGTCTCGTGATGGCAAGGTTCCTATTTTACCATCCACTACAAGAAGAGGTACGGTTCTGAACACCTCTACTGCTCTTGATTCACCGTCTGTTCTAAGTAAGTTCCTTACACCACCACATACACATGCTACACACACTGCTACTACTGTTGAATCTGAAACTTCTGATGCTTATGATGCTGCTTCTACTGTGCTTGATAAGAGTGGTTCATTAAGTTATTTCCTAGATGCTACGATTGCTAGAACTATAGTTGGAAATACCGAAACTCCTAATGAAGACACTGCCACACCTGTTAGCTCACCTGAGTCTAGTGAGAGTTATGATGCTGAAGAAGATTATGTTGAGATGACTGATGAGTTTATTGAAGAATGTAGGAACACCCATGATAGGAGAGCCGCTAAGAATCTCCTTGAGAGGCGTACTATTAGACCCAAATTGTCTCTTGATGCTAAGTTTGCTGCTTCTCCCATAAACATTATAGATGAATATTATGATTTCTCTCTCGATCTATCTTACATAGCTATTGTCGAGAAAGAACCTTTTTGTGGGACTAAGAATGAAAGTGTGGTAGCACATATGAATGAACTTTCTACCATGAGTGGCTTGTTTTCGGATGATATTAAAATGCGTACTTACTTTGTTGCTAAGATTTTCCCTTTTTCACTAAAAGGAGAAGCTAAAACTTGGTTTGGTAATTTACCTCCTGGATCTATTGATAGCCCTGAGTGCTTGTTTAATACTTTCCTGCATAAATATTTTCCTCCTAGTGCTAGACATGTTGTTTTGCAAGAACTTTTTTGATTTTAAACAGGGAGAAAAAGAGGTATTGCCCGAATCTTGGGCAAGGTTTTGTGCTTTGATTCATGCACAGGCTGGAAGACCATTACCTAAGAATGAACTACTTCATATATTTTATAATGGACTAACCGAAGAATCTAGGACATACCTAGATAGTTGTGCTGATTGTGTTTTCAGGAATAGGACTCCTAAGGAAGCTGAGGAATTAATGGCTAAAATAAGCAAGAATTATGAAGATTGGACTCCTCCTAAACAAGCTATACCTGAAGTAATTGTATTTGAACCATCTATTCCGGTGCCTATTCCAACATCAAAGAAGAGGGGAGTTATTGAATTAAATGATGAAGTGATGAAGGAAGCTAAGAAATGTCTTAAGGAGAAGGGAATTAAAGCTGCATATGTCAAGAATTTACCTCCTATAGAAGAATTATGTAAGCCTATTCCCTATTCACCCACTATTGAGGTACACTCTCTCCAACACTTTGATGAAGGTGATATCCCTTACTCTAAACCTCCTGATCAATGCTTAGAAGAATTTGATATCTTTATTGTTAAGCAAGATAACTTTAATAAAAGGGTGCAAAATCATCTAATGGAAAACACTAGAGCTATTGTTGAGTTGAAAGATATTGTGGAAAGAACCTCCAATGATGTTAAAATGATTGTTAAACACTTTCAAATGGTTCAAACTCAAATAGATCAACTTGTTAAAGTGCAAAACGACTTGCTAGTTAATGCTGCTAAAGAAAAACATGCTTATGAAATTAGAACTAGAAGTGGTGCTGCTACCCAGGATCCTCTATATCCTGCGGGGCATCCCAAAAGAATTGAGCAGGATTCTCAACAAGCTGAAAATAGTGGTTCTACTCGTAAGAAAAGTAAAAAGAAACATAAAACTATTGTAGAACCCTCTGAACCTGCTATAGATCCTAATAGTATATCTATCTCTGATGCTGAAACTAAAAGTGGCAATGAAGAAAATGAAGTGCCTAATGAAGAAAAAGTTGAAGAAGAACCTGAAAACCACACTAAGAATACTAAATACACTAAAGAAGATTTTATTGCTAAGAAACATGGTAGTGAAAGAGAACCTTGGGTCCAAAAACCTATGCCTTTACCTGATAAGAAACACAAGTCAAAAGAAGATGAACACTATAATAAGTTTTGTGAGTGGATGAAGCCTTTATTCTTGCAAATTCCTTTGACTGATGGTATTAAATTGCCTCCTTACTCAAAGTATATGAAGGACATTGTCTCGAATAAAAGGAAGATCCCTAATGAAGAAATCTCTACTTTGCTGGCTAATTATTCCTTCAATGGTAAGGTTCCTAAGAAACTTGGAGACCCAGGGATTCCAACTATCCCTTGCTCTATTAAGAATAGTTATGTTAGAACTGCTTTGGGTGATTTGGGAGCTGTAGTTAGTGTTATGCCTTTCTCTCTCTATAAGAGGCTTCGGCTTGAAAAATTGATACCAACTGATATAAATCTTTGCAAATGGCTGATAAGTCTACCACTATTCCTGTGGGTATATGTGAGGATGTACCTGTCTAGGTGGCTCATAATTGCTTGATATTAACTGATTTTGTTGTGCTTGAAATGCCTGAAGATGATAATATGTCTATTATTCTTGGGAGACCTTTTCTTAATACTGCATGAGCTGTTATTAATTGTAATCAAGGAAAGGTAACCTTCAATGTTAATTACAAGGAACATACTGTCTATTTCCCCAAGAAGATTGAAAGGACTTATGGTTTAAATTCAATTGAACATGTTGAAGGCATTCAAGTTGGAGAAATATATTGTCCCATACCAAAAGAAAATTTTAAAACTATTATGATAGGGACCATTGCTATCAAGGTTGAGGTAACATAATCATTAGTGGAATACAAAGTTTTATCTCATATGCAATTGTTTTGGTAGCAAGACTTGATCAACCTTGCTAACAAAAGGATTCCATTGAACAAAACAATGTTTTCATTATGATTATCCCCGTTTATTTCTATCCTTTGCATTTTAGTTTTTGCTTTCGTTTAGTTTTCTTTGTGTTGTTAGTTATTTGCATGCTAGAACTTCTGTAGTTTTAGCCTTGTTTTTGTCCTTGCATCATGTTTCCAAAAAAAAATCCGTCTGTCAGAAAAATCATTCTTCTATTTCTGAAAAATGCCCAAAAATAAAGTGTCTCGAAAAATTCCATAAAATTCATATTAAATTTTTACGTGAAAAAAGGGGCAGAGGAGTACTTGGTAGGTACCAGGGGGCTCCACTAGGCAGGCACACCACATGGTGGCGCGACCAGACCTGGGTGGCGCCATGCCCTGGTGTGGGCCACCCCTGGCCCCCCACTACCTGTCTCTCCTGCCACTTTCTTCTCTCTCCCGAGTAAGATCCAGTTCATAGCTCGAAATCACGTTCTCTCTGTGCTTGCCCTCGATTTCTTCGATCTCTTTGCTTAGCCCATCTTTCTTGCTGAAATTTGGAGCAATTGTTCCTTGGTATGTGACTCCTCCCCTTGTCCAAATAGATTTGTGTTTAGTGGATTGTATGTTGAGTATTTTGCTGCTGTAGGTGACTGGTTTTGAGGGCTTGTAAGCTTGTTTGATGCTTAGAGATATAGTTTTGATGCATGTTTAGGCCTCTTGCTAGTCCCTGTGAGTAGAATCCTTTATTATATTTACTTTGCAATCACTTGTTTAATAGGTGTTTAAATTTCAGATTACCAAGCATGAACAACCACACTTTTAGAGAGATATTTGAGAGTGATGCACCTAGGAGGTCAAGGCCCTCAAGAACAGCCTCTCAAGCTAGGCCATCATATAATGAAGACCTCATTGCATCACGTATTGACAGTGAAAGAGATGATGGGGATGCTCACCCATCCTCTTTTCCTTGTTTTACTTTCTTGCAAGCTGCAGGTATTCTTGATGATTTCTTGCTACTGATTGAGAGGGTTGGCTTGACCTCTTATATGCAAGATGAGAGTGCACAATACGCTATGCTCACCAAAACTTTTGTTGAGAGCTTCTCATTTTCTAACACATCCTATCATTCTACTGTCTCATTTAAGATCTATGATATGCCCTTCACCATGCCTTTGGAGAGATTTTGCAGTACTGTAGGTGTGCGTATGGCAGGGACCGTGAAGAAAATTCAAGGGCGACCCACTGATTTGTTGGAGCTTTACCGAGGGGTGACCAATGATAATGACCGCGTGGCGTAGCGCGGAAAGATAAGAAATATCCAACTCCCTGCTCTTAGATACTTTGCTTACTATCTTGCCACTAGTGTATTGGGTAGGGAGAACACTAGTAATATCTCCAACTATCACTTAGCTTTCCTTGTTGCTGCGCTCAACAATGATACTCGGTACAATCTTGGCTCTCTTATTGCTCGCCGCCTAGCTGCTAGGGGGCCTATCTATGGGGGCATCATTGCCTCGCGTGTGGTCGATGCATTAGATCTTTTGGTGGCTCCTGATGATGTTATGCTAGCACCACAGAGGCTCGACCTTGTTGCCATGAAAACTCATCACTTTGTCACTGCTACCTCTGATTTGAACAATCTAGTATATAGGATGCTTTTCACTGACGGGGATGAAAGGGAGATCCTTTTGCCCCAGCTTGCTTTGTTCAGTGTTGACAGGAGACCGTGGTCGCGCTCCAAGGAGGAGGTGGACGAGTAGCTTCGCTTGTTGGGTTTCCACGAGCAGCACCAGGAGGATGTGCTCTCCTATGATTATTCCGCACATTACGGAGGGACGTACTCTGGCTCGCACCAGGACGAGGGTACCTCCTCGTCGTACCCCGGTGACACTTCATCTTGGCCAGCCTGGGATTGATACCCACTTAGGCCAAAAGCCTAAGCTTGGGGGGAGGTACGCCGACACCGCACTCATCTCCATATCATGTTGCATCGGTTCCTTGTATATTCATGTTTTCGTTCTCTTTCTAGTTTTCGTTCTTCTTTGCTTTTGCTTTCTAAAAACACAAAAAGACCAAAAACATTTTTGTTGTTTCTCTTTGGTTTGCTTCTTCTTTTTGCTTTGGTTTGCTTTTTCCTTTTTGCTTTGTTTGAACTATTTGAAAAAAACCCAAAAAGATTTTGCTTTGCTTGTTTTTCTCTTTTGGTTCTTGTTTAAAAATCGAAAACACCAAAAATATTTGTCGTTCTTCTTTGGTTTTTGTGAGTTGGCTACAGGGTTCGGCAGTTCTGAGTGGATTATTGGTTTCATATTATTATTCAAGCCACACAAGTGAAGAGCAATAATGAGGATCAATGACAACTTGAGGCGTGGTAAGAGGCTGGTAACGAACTCTATTTGTCTTCATTTTTGTACATATACTCATCATTGTGAGCTTGCTTAGTCCGTTCATGTAGAGTGTATGTTTTCTTTGGATGCTTAGTAGTTCTTGCTTTCTTGTGATTAGCTCCAGCTCGCTAATAGTTTGTAGCATGTCTCATGAATGTTTGCTTGCATTACTCTATTCATAAATTGGTATGCCATTATGGTATCCTCCTCTGAATGTTTCATTTGATCGACTTGGCACATGCTCACGCATGCACATGACTGTAATAATCAGTTAAGCCTTGACGAATAATTTTGCCTTGAAGATCTTGAATCATTTTCATGCCATGAGTAGTCTTGTTTTGTTGTAAGCATGATAATGACAGCTATTGCTCTCTCGTTTGTCGCTCCCTTACTTTTGCTAGCCTTCACTTCCACTGAGTGTCTTACTCATGTTTCCAATTCCCTAAGCCAAATATTTCCAAAGTGTCCACCATACCTACCCATTAGCATCACTTGTTACTTCCGTGCATATTCAATATGCCTTGTTTTCTTCCGAATAAATTTTTTGCTTCTTATGAGAAAGTTAGTTAGTAAAGCTCTCACGAACTTGATGGCACGCTTTATTTTCTTGCACTTAATAAACCTGAACCATTGCATCCTTCTTTGTTGCGCATATGCTTGCGCTTTATGAGTTGAAGTTAGCAGAACCATGTATCATGGGGACCGCTTTCAGCGCTTCATAGGTACTTTGTACTTAGTTGATATCATGTTCTTTTGCTTATGGATCTCGGCGGTGTGAAATAAAAGTGGAACTTGTAAGATCATGGAGTTTGTATGTATGTTAGAGAAACGCCTGGGCCGCTAGCATAAGCCATGCCTAATCATGGTGGAAACTTGCAGCATAACCATAATGAGCATTCTATGAAGCATCCTTAATAAAAATCTATGCACATAGTAAATAAAAAGATCGCTGAGATGCTCATTGTCTGCTTGCCTTGTATTTTGATTATGGGTTAGCTCCCGTGTCATGTGCAAGGGTACCCGTTAAGGTTCTCTATGATACGTATATACTTACAATGACAAGAGCTTACTTGTGACTGAAGTTGAGTAGCATGAGGATCGGTCTTCGTAAGTAAGGGGCATGAGACTTCAATTTATAACTTGTCAAGCATATCCTCTTAGTTGTGTCACTTTCACCTTAACCACATTAAAGATGCTTATGATAGGGGCAATGAGAGCTCAAAGCTAACAAGTACCATACTTTCAGCATTTGGAAGCCTTTCAAAATTATTCAAAACCTTTTTATCTACTTGTTGAGTCTCCACATATTCTTTAAGCACCTTCTTGAGAGCATTAGTTGTCATTTTTTGTGTTTGTTTCATTACTTGATTATTTGTGTTATGACTTTGATGCTTGTATCTTTGATATCTTTACTTCTAGTCATCACTTGAACTTCAGAGGTGCCTTGACATTCATAATCCAAGGCAAGCGAGATACCACTCTATCATACCTTTCTATGAGCATTGTAATGTTGCTTATGTTTGTGCTTCGTGCTACTTATTATTCTTGAGTTGGAATCTCTTCATAGATTGCAATGACTATTAAGTAGACTCAGTTGCATACTCTTTATTATGAATTGTCTAAGTAGTTGATCACATTGCTGAGATTATTTACATCATATGAAGCAAATGTGTTCGTGAAAGTTTTTTTATCGCACTCAGTTTTCAACTGAATTGCTTGAGGACAAGCAATAAGCTAAGCTTGGGGGGAGTTGATACGTCCAAAACGTATCTACTTTCCCGAACACTTTTGCTGTTGTTTCTCCTCTATACTTGTGTGATTTGGATGCAACTAATGCGAACTAACGCTGTTTTCAGCAGAATTGCCTTGGTGTCTACTTTTTGTGCAGAAAATCAACTATCAGGAAAAATCCCGGAAAATATGCCAAAAATCCTATTTCACCCGAAGACTCCAGGAGCCAGAATACGAGACGGAGAGGAGCCCTGGGGTGGCCACACCACCTGGTGGCACGAGCCTGGCCAGGCCACGCCAGGGGGTGGTGTGGGCCCCCCAGGCACCCCCTCGGCCTCTCTCTTCGCCTATAAGGAGCCTTCTGACATAAAAACTTCGGGGAGGGGTTCGATGTTTTTCCAGAAGGAGTTCCGCTCCGCCGCCACCATCAGATTCCACGAAACAGCACCAGAAACTCCGTTCTGGCACCCTGTCGGGACGGGGAATTGGAGGAGATCATCGCCATCATCACCATCGCTTCTCCATCAACCATCCATGTTTCTCCCATCTATGAGTGAGTAATCCCCCGCTGTAGGCTATGGGGATGGTAGGGATTGGATAAGATTGTTCATGTAATGGCATCAGATTGTTAGGGCATGGTGCCTAGTATCTTTTATTAGTGCTTTATGACTTTGTTGCAACCTTGTTGTGCTTAATGCTTGTCACTAGGGCCCGAGCGCCATGATTTGGGTCTGATCACTAGGGCCCGAGCTATGTGAATTGTCTTGTCCATGCAACGCCCGTCCATCCATCCCTATGCCTACCGCACTCGAATCCCACTGCCATCGCTATTGTCTTTGTTTTGTTGCATCACATTTTACTATTCCTACTACAAAACTGTTGCTACTGATAAACTTCTATGAGCAAGATTGTTTCTAGGTGCAGCTGAATTGACAACTCAGTTGTTAAGGCTGATAAGTATTCTTTGGCTCCCCTTGTGTCAAATCAATAAATTGGGTTTCACTTCCCTCGAAAATACTGCGATACACCCCCTATACTTGTGGGTCATCACCTCTATATTGCCTTGGACACATCCTATTGCCTGTTGATTGATAGACAAATGCCTTATGCGATGAGTCGTGTTGCTTGCTCGCTTATGTCGTTGTTGTTCCACCGTTGATAAAAGGTTGGCACATGCTTAATGATGGAGATGCTTAATGGTGGAGAGGGTCATGGCTTTAATTATAACTTGTCAATTAAAATGCTGGGAATATATATAACTAATGCAGAGGCATCGGTGGGCAATAGAGGTTATTTGGTCTTTCCACGCTCTCTTGTGTCCCGTAGGACCCCGAGTACTTGATACCTGTTCCTTGACTATCGCACTATCCGTATGTGGGACCATGAATCCCCTTAGCCAGAGCTTGATTCATTTCTTATTTCTTGGGGCCACAAACTAGTTTGGGGTTTTATTACTATCCTGTACTTATGCCGTGCTTTATTGCTTTATTGACGATTGTGCGTGGAGCATCTATACTGTTTTGGATCGTGACACGTTTTCGCTCTATAGACAATCCCAGTCACACTTTCGGGTTCCCAGTCGTTTACCGCCATCTACACAAACCCTGGGTCCGTCTCGGAGCCGGCCAACTTTGTCGCGGGTATCTTAGTGGGGTGCCCCCCTGAAATCTTTTATGAATCATGTGATTGCTTTGTCGTGAAAGCCTCGTTGGGTTTTGATTTGGTTTTTCTAAGGTTGATCGTGTGTGTGTTGCTATTTGTGCACCCCTGCAGGATAAATCTTTCTGAAAGCCGTTTCCGCGGTTATGGATGACTTGGAGAACAATATCTCGATCATAGACAAGCATAACTAAAGTAGTGCTATAAATTTGACTTTGACATGTCTAGTAATCAGATTCACTACAATGGAATGAGTAAATAAAAGTGCCAACAACTGCTGGTTTTGGGAGGTCTCATGCTATTTATATCTGACTAATAAGTATTGCAACTACAACGGAATGGTTAACTAAAACTGTCTACTGCTTATGATATCAGGATGACTCGTGCTATCTATATCTGACTAGTAAGTGCTGCAACTATAATGGAATGAATAAAACTGTCAACTGTGTGAGTTCCTCGGTTTGACTTCCTCGTTTGGTCTCGAGGGGAAATACTAGGATGGGTATGATTGGTGTTAGTATAAGGTTGATTTTGAATAGGTCTTTCTTATCTCTCTCTAATAGCCGACAGTTTATCGATTCTCTATAGGTTGTTTAGTGCATGCTTCGCTGCCGCTTCAGTCCACCATACCTATGTAGGCAAGAGCTGCCGAATTCTAGCCTCCTCACGTGTCGGCCTCGATCGACCGCTCCCTTTTTCCTTCGCCTTTGCTCCACACCTTTTGTTTAACAGGTACAAGTTCGACGTCGTTAGCAGGGTTACCCTTCCGGCTTGGCCTGGACAGGGTTATGGACGCTAATGTACCGACCTTCCTAGGACTAATACATACTTGTGATTATACCCCTTGCAAACATCCGTAAGTATAAGAAAGTAATTAAGGTAGAAACCTAACCACAACTTTAAACTCTAAGACCCTTACGTTCCTTGTGCAATGATTTCCTAACGGGGGTTCAGGTTTCTGTCACTCCGGCAACCCCTACGATTAGTAGCCAAATACACAATGAATTCGCCTAGGCCCATATAGGTGAAGTGTCATGTAGTCAACGTTCACATGACACCACTAGAAGAAGTACACCACAACTTAAATATCAAACTATTGAATCTTTCTCAACACAACTCCACTACTAACGACATGACTTCTCCCATGTCCTCAAGAACAAAACAAACTACTCACAAGACGTCATATGGATCATGTTCAGAGATGGAATAAAGATGTATAACATTCTGAATATAAACAATAATTCAACGGTTCACTCAATAGCATCAACTACAAGGAGTAATCAATACCGGGAAAGTTTCCCCTATGAACTATGCAAGATTCAACCCAATTGTTACAGCAATATGGTGATGGTGATGAGGGTGCGGGTGGTTTTGATGGTGGTGGTGATGATGATGATGATGATCCCGATGCTCTCCGGGAAGGAATTTCCCCGACAGAAATCTGTCTGACGGAGAGATCTTTCTCTCTCGATGTTTTCCGCCCCGCAGAGGCGGCGTAATCTTTCTGAGGTCGCTCCCCGAGTCTTAGGGTTTCGGGAGGATAATATATGCGGAGGAGTGCTGGGGTGGACAGGCGGCCACACCACCTGGTGGCGCGGCCTAGGCTGGCCCGCTCCAGGGTGTGGTGTGGGCCCCCTGTGGCCCATCTCCAGCCCCCTTCTGACTTCCTTCGTCTTCTGAAAAATAGGATTTTCCGTATATTTTCCCAGATTTTCTGATTTTCACGAATTTTGCCTCCAAACAGCATCTTTTCCATCAAAATCCTGACTGTAGCGGTCCATGCTCCAAAAGTCATCAACCATGCAAAAACAGATGAAATAACATAAGTATCACCTCTCAATATGAAATATATCAATGAATAACAGTGAATTATGACATAGAATAGTGATGCAAAATGGACGTATCAGACACCATTGGTTATTCTTCAGGGCTCTTAGCCCCATTTGCATCTTATCCGTACTCGGATGTTGTATCATTTTCAAGGTGATTTGGATCATTGCATAGTATATCTGTATTCTTGACTCATGCAGTCATTGTTGTATATATATATGTTCTGTGGGTTCCATCGTGGACTAATGTGCAATGGTATTACTTCGTTTTCCACCCGCACGCAAGTGCCTGGTGGGCGTCCTTGAATCGTTTCTATGTGGTTTGGCGGGAAGCGCTGGAATCTGCATAGGGCTGATTCGAGGGTGTTATATCCTAGCAAGGGAGAGCACCCAACTTCATGCGGTGGTGGAAAGCGATCGAACCAACAAGTATTAGGCGTAGATTTCAATTGATTAGAATTGCAACTTGAGACATTCATTGTTGATGTGAGAGGTGATTCAGATTTTCTGAATTGTCATGACCTTTGGTAATCTTGCTGTGAAGATTCAGAATGATAAGACACATGATTTTTTCTTTGGTGTATCGTCGCATTGATTTTACCGGTTGCAACAACATCAGTGGAGAGAGTTTTCTCAGCTATGAACATCATCAAGACCGAGTTGAGGAATAAAATGAGTGATAATTGGATGAATTATAGCATGGTGTGCTATATTGAGCGAGATGTATTTCACTCTGTCAATAATGATGATATTGTATATCGTTTTCGATCATATAAGTCACTAGAGTTTTACCTCGTCGTTTTTGTAAGTTTACATATTTGTATCAATGATTGACTATTTTATTTCATGCTTAAGCCTTTTCTTATGAAATATTCTTGCTTTTTAATGGTATTGGTTCTTCTTATACTAGTGATGAAGTTATGGGAGACTCAGATGAACCAACCTAGTGATTTGGTACTATATTTTGCATTCCGTACTACTATTTCTAGCTTTTTAGTCATCTGGTATGTACGTTCATCAATTGTTAATGTTGTATTTAAAAATATATGTTCATGTTTG
The DNA here is from genome assembly GCA_023614405.1 of Avena insularis. NCBI lineage: Eukaryota > Viridiplantae > Streptophyta > Magnoliopsida > Poales > Poaceae > Avena > Avena insularis. The sequence goes on from CM042686.1 coordinate 565,358,579, forward strand.
CTATCATATCAAAAAAAATTGCAGTATTAGAAGATTTTTTCTATTAGTTTTTTTTTTTTTGCTTTTCAGCCGGTAGCAGTCGAGCAAACCGAGAAAACAATACTACATCCGTGTCTAAATTTTGGTGCCTTTAAATGCAATTTAGCCTGCAAGTTTTACCTAATTATGGTAAGCTTAGAGGTTTGAATCCCATGTATTCTAAAATCAGAAGGTATTGGTTGGATGCCGAGGGTCCTACTACCTGATTCACATCTTGACTGGTGTGTGCTTCTTGGCACTGTCAGCCCATGACCATAATAAGACCCCGTGAGAGCTTTCATCGTCGCAGGCAACTTTCTTGTCCTTGACAATAATAACAATGACACCTACTCCCTCCTTTCCAAAATATAAGATGTTTTATCTTTTATGAAACAAGTATACTTAGGCGCTTTTATATGTAGATTCACTCCGAAGCTATACACTAAAAGATATCTAGGTACTTTCTCTTCAAAAAAACTAAATATATTATTTTTTGGAACGGCGGGAGTACCTGCTAATCACGAGTTCTAAATACCAGCCCGCGTGCGTGCCACCGTCCTGCGACCTCCTCCGCTCTCAATCCCCCGCTCTCTCCACACGGAAAGAGGACATGGCGTGAAGAGATAAGGTAAAGAGAGAGCTACTAGCTGCTGATATTTGTGCTAAGATAAGTGGTGGTCACGCGTCACGCGTTGATTGGCCAAGAGATGAAATCTACAGTACCGAACGGTACATCGCTAATTCGGTTGACGTGGAGCGACGAGGGAGCCCAAAACGATCCTGCTAATCACGAGTTCTAAATACCAGCCCGTCTGTCCCGGTTAACCACCCCCGTCTGTATAGTGATCCCTGCCTCCCCAACATGTCCCCAACGACCAACAGGCCCCGGACCCGGTACAATCAGCAAGATAGTTCACTTTCCATTAACAACAATGGCCGCACTAAACTACTACAACGATGATGCGTTCCCGCCTCAAAAAATATTGTGATGCTATGTGAATGCCGTAATCTGTCCGTTCGTTTACAAGTGTCAAACCCCCTTTCCCAAGAAAAGTGGACCAAATTATTGCCGATGGGCAATGCATTACAGTAGTTGATGGAGCGTAGGTTTTGGTGGTATCTATCCCGGTCACCTTTGTACGCAGCACCACTAGTTATTCGTTCTCTCCACTAGTGCCAACGTAACGTTAAGAAAATTGCGATCGTAGCTGAGCGGGTATAGCAGCCGGGGACGAGTAAAATAACAAAAAGTTTGACTATGATAGTTGGTTCCCCGGATTCCAGCCAGCGTGTAGTTCATGGTGGGGAGACAGAGACGAACGGGTGGACCGTGATCCCATTTCTTTATGCCTAGATCTGGTCTATTAGCTAGTTAAATTTTTTTTTTGGAAGATTTGCTTTAGGAGTTGTGTTGAAATTCTTTCTGAAGCTCTAGTATTGCAGCATAAATAGGCCTGCCACGTACCAGGGCATATGTGTGAAATTCCTCACTCGAATATTCGTCATTTTTTGGCCAGATCTGGTCTAGAATTCTCTATTTAGTTACATCAGATCTAGACATATATAAATTCTAGAAACCTCTAACATTTTTTCAATTCGTGCACATATGTTGTAGAACTATATACTGATATCAAGAATACTAAAAAGGACACACATGTACAAACGTTCTATACTAGCATGATGTGTACAAATTAATCTGCATTGAACAAGTTCTAATATTCTACTTCACATTAATGAGATTTATGAAGAAAATCAGGTTTACCTGGAAAAATCTGGATATAAAAAGTTGGTATTTTCAACAATAAAATAACTTAGCTCTATTGTTTAAGTAATGATAGGATTATGCAACCGTGGAGAAGGATTTTAACATTTAGAACAAAATAAAACATGGTATGATGAAAAAAATGTATTGTGCTAAATGTTGTACGAATAAAATATGATATGCAATTAGCAAGATGGTTATTTTAAAGATTACATAAAGGTAAAAAACTTTATTATAAATAAGACAAGTACGCTGTTTGATGTGGTAGCGCCTCCGAGCTGGCCATGATCGCGGTGCCAAGACCACCGGCGCGACAGAGCACACCGACTCTCGCTGCCATTGGCCATGGCATGATGGCGAGAGAGAGAGAGAGAGAGAGAGAGAGAGAGAGAGAGAGAGGATGGTGGGCGGGTGGAGGCGCAAGCTAGGGAAGGATCAAGGGTTTCCCTTGTATAAGTAGTGACGCTATGGCATCCAGCTGCCTAAGGCCAAGACGCCCTCCCTACCTAGGAATGCTATGCACATAAAAAGAGTAAAAGCATTAGATTTAACCATCCAGCCCTGAAAGGAAGTTATTACCTATGCTATCCACGACAAGTGAGGAAGTTATTTGCTTGGCCGATCCGTCGACATGACATTGAGCCCATGGATTAACAGATCCCGTGGGCTAATGGATTGAGGTCATGGATTAACAGATCCCGTGGGCTCTCCATGACGACCCGGCATTTACATCTTATTTCTTTCTGCAAAGGGTGAATACCAAAAAAAAAAGATTTGGAAGGGGGTGAGAACGTGGCTCCATAGAAGGTAATGACCGCATCACAATTGTTATGTACGCCCTATTTAAAAGAAACAAGTAAACAATTTGAAAGGCTAAACAAACCTGAAAACAAACTTGGCGACGATCTAGCCACGGTTTGTTCAACCATGCGTCGCACATCTTGAAGGCCATGGACACAACCTACCACAAGGATGCGTCGGCACACCTTGGAGGCCATGAACAAGCCATGGAGACAACCAGCCTACCACAAGGATGCGTCGTGGCACCTTGGAGGCCATGAGCCTCCTACGACTAGGCTACGTCGGCACAACTTGAAGGACATGGACACGAGCTACCACAAGGATGCGCCGGCACACCTTGGAGCAAGCCATGAACATGCAATATGTTCATGGCCCTGAACATCCATGCGACGGCACACCTTGGAGGGCCATGAACATACTGCATGGATGCGTCGTTACACCTTGTAGGCCATGAAATAAGGAGTGCCTGCGTGCAAAAAAATCAAATGAACATAACTTGTACCGTGCATCTTGTAATGAAACCGAAACAGATCTCGGACTAGCGGAGACTAGTGGATCCACGAGACTGAATCAAAAGCAAACTTGCTGATAGGGACAAGAACAGAAACGCTTCCCACGGCCAACCCAGCCATGGCAAAGGTCTAGCCATGGATTATGAGGCCATGCTAGGCCAGGGTAGACGTGGATCTTGTCTTGAGTTGGTTCTCGATTATGCAATCCAAAGCCACGGACATAGCTAGCAAGGATGTTTTCCAACACCTTGAAGGCCATGGCCACGTTTGACTTAGAGGAGTTCATCGTCGAAACAAACTCTAGAATTGTTATACTAATATAGCAGGACGAAAGCTTGTTTCGACGAGGATCAACAGGGGTGCCAACACCAAGGGTTCACCCAACACAGCTGACGGCTCATCTTGCTCGTCTGCAGGGGTACCAAGTCTGCCTGGGAAAATCGTAACGACCGGTGGTTGTTTTGTCAAGAAACGGTACCCAGTACTAACTACTTGATGAAGATTGATGTACTGAACTTTCTGTGTTTTGCCATGAAATGTAGGTGTTCTTTGCCGACGTTGTACTCCTCGAAACATACAATCCTGATAGCCGCATTCTCCATCGCACTAGCTGCAACCGTTTAGTCATCGATCTATCCAGGAAAGCCTTGCATGCTCTGCTATTCGAATTTGGATCATTCGAGATAGTACTAGCTACTCTGCTACTGAATGCAACAAGAGACCCTGGAATCAGAGCCTGATTCCTTCTTACAAAGCAGGAACGTGATAAAAGGCTAGGCTTTTATAAACGTGAAATCTATTTCTTGCCTGGGCACACGTTTGTCTTCCACGGTGCGCACATCTCGCGGGCGTCCGATCGCGAGCGAGCGGCCAGGACGAGAAGCGGCACAACCAGACAAAAACTCGAGAGTTCCTTGACTGTTCAGTTGCCTCGACTGTTTCTTTTCCTTGACTGTTCCTACCCATTCCCCTCTACTCTCTCTCGGTCTCTCCCTCATCGAGCTATGCTCGATCTCCACCTCTAAATCAGCCTCGTCGGCAGCGAGCAGTCCGGCGGGAAGCCCTGGGGGCGGATGCACAGGAGAATCCTAGTTACGCTGGCGGTCAGGTCTGCCTCGATGTCCGCGAATCAGGGCTCCGTCATCATCACCGAAGGAGAGATGCGATCGTTTGGGCCGACCTGAGAGCAGAGGACATCGGAGGGCTTCGTCAGCGAGGTCTTGAGTACTAATACTGTGCGGTGAGTACCTTGTTCTCCATCTCGTGTCTACTTTTACCGCCGCATGTAGTCGCGTTGGTGTTATCATAGCGGAGTTGCCTAGCCACACCCTTTCTAGTTCTGCTGTAGTGTCCATGTGCATCCCTAGATGCTCATGTGTACAACAGGGAGCCATGGATATGTAGGTCGCCTGAAATCCAAGTAAAATTTCTTTTTCCACTACTTTTTCCTCATGTACAGCCGGGCCACAGTGTAAATCCCCTGACATTGAACTCATTTGTGGACTAGTTGTTTTACTCATGTACAGCAAGTGGCCATGGATGCGTGGATCCCCTTGAAATCAAAAATTTGGCAGTACTAGGTTGCTCATGAGCAGCAGGGGTCATGGGAGTGTAGATCCTCAATTTTTTCAGCATTAAGTTGCTTACTCATGTACAGCAGAAGATATAGTTTCATATACATAAGCTTTGTTAGATTTTTAGTCGGTAGTCATTTGTTACATGCATGGGAGTTTTTGCTCTCCATTGTGTGTTCTCTGAATTTCTTGTCTTAGGGGTTGGTGCTATTTGTGTTTTGTGTCACGGGAATGTAACTACAATGTTCAAATTAGCACTAATACTAGCACTATTTCATATTTTAGCATGTACTATCATGTTCAAATTAGCACTATTATTCTGGCATTTTCAGATGAAGGGGCACTAGTTCATCTTAGCATGTAATTTCTGTGTATGGACTGTTACATTCTTTTACACCCAGGCTGTTACTTTTTAAGTATGTGGACTGTAACTTTTTTATATAGCCTGTAACTTTTCTCAAAGTACGTACTATAACTTTTTATACATAGCCTGTAACTTTTTTAGAGTACAGCCTGTAACTTTTTTTAATCTGTATATATATGCTTTTTTTGCGGGCGTATATATATGCTTTAATCAATATAGCCTGAAATTTTTGTGAGTATGTACTGTAACTTTTTATATATAGCCTGTAACTTAATCTGTTTATATTCTAACCTGTAACTTTTTATATAGAGGCTGTAACTTTTTATATATAGGCTGTAACTATTTGCGAGTATGTATTGTAACTTCTTGAATTCATAGCATATGTATAAGGATTTTTTTGCACTCCATATATTGTTTTTGTCACTTTTTTTGCCATATGCATGTATCTTTTCTTTAATCTGTATATATATGCATGTAACCTTTTAATCAAAATGAATGTATTAAATACCGTAGTTCTAGACTGTAACTTTTGGCACGTGAATAGTAATATAGAGTTTGCAAATGGATAGTATCTATTTTTTGTATTTCTATATATATATATGCATGTAACTTTAATCAATTTTAACGGGTTTCTACAAACTTTACAGGGTTTTTTACATCTGGAGCTGCTCTTCATCTAGAGCTGACGGTGGATGGGCATCCAGAAGATTCTTTTTAAGATATTTGCATCTAGTATCCATATCTGCATCATAAGAACATACTTTTTCAGCATAGTTTTTCTCTTGATTTCTTCTCTTAGAAGAAAGGAAAAATGTAGCAAATAAGCCCACTATATACTTGCAGTCTATAACTACCAAGCATCAGTCATTTTTTTCCTTTCCACATACTTGCAGTTTATGTCTATTTTCTCCTTATCATTTATATTCACATAAATGGCAGTATATAACTTTTGTTAGTTTCATTTTCTTACATGCAGTTATTCCAACAGGATGTCCCATTTTTCACTACAAACAACTAAAGGAAACAATACTGATTCCACTATCTCGTTACAATCTCTGTAAATGCTGTTGTTTTGCTAAACGGAACTACTAGCTGTGACTTTTGGGTGTCAAGGTACATGGGGGCAGTGGAAGCTGTGACTTTTCAAGATGCAACTGCTAGCATTCTATGTGCGACTTCTAGTTGCGAGTTAAGAAATACCATGGTGTGCATGAGTTCTAAAACTGTAAGAGAATGCTCTATTTTTCTCAAACTATTATCCTGTAAAGTTAGTTCAGATTTATTATGCCAATACATCTTCTTTATCTGGGGCATGATCTTTATTCCTATGGTTTTCCCAAGTTTGCATAATCTGTCCAAGATTCTAGACAAGATTTGCATGAAATTTTTGAATCTGGGCATTATTTGGACTAACATATATACTGGACTTTATGCTTTTTCTGTGGATACAACAGGTAAATTTACATGTAATTACTGAATTGGGTCTAGAAAACAACAATATGAAGGGGTGGGGAGAGAAAATTACAAAACACCACCACATTACGGGCGAGGGTTTCAAAAAGCCAAAACCCTAACGTAAAGTGGTGGCTTTTTGAAACCCTAGCCCGTAATATGGTGGTTTTTTGTAATTTTCTCGGGTGGGGAGGGCACGGAGGGGGATTTCTTCCAGCATGTACACAAACATGGGAATCAGCAGTCTTCTATTTTCTTGTTTTGAATCTATGCTACGGAGTAGCTTTAATTCTAGGTCAATCCAGATGTAAATTTACTTGAGCATGAGCTCTCTCCATGTAGTTTCTTTAGGCTCGGCGGCTGGGTAGGAGTCAGGGAGGAAGATCGATGGGATGCATGGTTTGGAAATCGGGGTGAGATCGATGGGAATGGGAGTATGATTTTGGGAAACGGGGGGGCTGGGTTTAACGTGACGGCAAAAACAGAGCACTCTCCCTGGGAGCGCGAATTAGCAGCGAGGAGTCGTGGGGTGTGACCGAGGTGCCGGCCAGATTTCTATTTGGGGCAAGTTCCTGTCGGAACAGGGGGGCACTCCGTAAGACAAGAAGGTGCGCGCGCACTCCCTAGCATAGCCCTTTTATAAACACCTCCCCCCCCTAAAACTTAAGTTTACATAGAAGAGTTTTATTTTGACGCTATGTATACCTCCGTATAGGTGTACTTGGTCGAGCTGGTATACTCGACGTTCCTACCGGCTGATCCCACCACCCGTTATCACGATCTACGTCTTTGCATGTCATGTTTTAAAAAAAATTTGTTTCTGCTATACACCTCTCAATTTCTGCCTCCCGGTAAGTATACGTCTAAGAGGACCATACAGGTTTCAGTTGGATTCATACGATCTTCGAAACGAATCGGTATCGAGTTTTTATTGTCTAAGTTTGAAAAGGAGAGGGGCACCGAAGCAAAAGTGGAGTATTGTCATGTATGAATTTTCAAAACCTGGGTACATATCTGAGCTGTACTGCTGCATATGCGCTTTTCACGCGACAAACAGATGGAAAATACCGTGCTCTGGGCTAACAAGAAACTCACTCTAACACCTCCCCGAAGTAATCATCGAGGGCATTGCACACAGACACAATGCTCCGTCCTTACACACAGAACAACTACTACATGCTAATCTGTACAAATACATTACGTACATATGAGAGCCTTCACCGTAAGCTGCTGCAGTGCACCTTGCCTTCTTCTTCTTCTCGTCAGGTTGTGGGTATTTTCGCTGCCTGCAGTGTTCGTAATTTGCGTCCATTATTTCTCCATCAGTTCGTAAGTTTCACTTGATAATGTAGCTCCGTCCATCTCTCCAGTAGAGTTCTCCGATGGAGGAGACAATGAAGATGAAGAGGATGAAAACGTCTTACGTGGCCGGAGGTGGTGGGATGGCACGTTCTGCCGGCGGTCCGCAAGATCAACAAGATCAACACCGACATGCCGGATCTCGAGACTGAGGTCCACCGTCTTACCGGTGTCAATTATCTTAGGGTTTAACCGGTGTACCTATTGAGGTCCCGAGTTCCGTGTTATATAGGCAGAAAGAGCCTCTGCCGTGGCTTACAAAGGGCTATAGGTTGGGGCGGTGTACTACACCGTATCCAACACATATACGGTTTACAATATATTTCTAACAGTCTCCCTTAATCTAAACTTCGAAGAAGATTTAGATAATGTCTAAACTCATGAAGGTTTTTAATAGAAAGTGCTTTAGTGAATCCATCTGCAATTTGATCTCTGCTAGAAATAAACTTAATCTCCAATTTCTTTTCTGCAACTTGTTCTCTAAAAAAGTGAAAATCAATCTCTATATGTTTTGTGCGAGCATGAAACATTGGGTTTGCTGAAAGATATGTAGCTCCAAGGTTATCACACCATAGGCAAGGTTTTTCGTGTAACTGAACTCCAAGCTCACCAAGGAGAGCTTCTACCCATATCAATTTTGCAGTTGCATTTGCCACTGATTTATATTCAGCTTCTGTACTTGACCTTGAGACTATAGCCTATTTTCTAGCGCTCCAAGAAACCAGGTTCGGCCCTATAAACACTGCAAAGCCTCCAGTGGAGCATTTGTCATCCAGCCAGGTAGCCGAATCGACATCTGAAAAAGCACTCAAAAGTGTAGATGGAGAAGACTAAAAAGTAATACCAATACTAACAGTCTTCTTAACATAGCGTAGTATTCTTTTGACAGCAGTCCAGTGAACAATAGTGGGTGCATGAAGAAACTGACAAACTTTATTTACTAAGAAGGATAGATCTGGTCTTGTGAGTGTGAGATGTTGCAAATCTCCGACTATACTGTGATATCTTGTACTGTCTTCAGGACCAAGCAGGTCTCCTACAACAAGAGACAGTGGATCCATGGAGCATAGAGGCGTGGGTGCAGACTTGCATCCATGCAAACCAACTTTATCAAGCAGATCATTGGCATATTTTTCCTGAGTCAACAATAAGCCATTCTGTGTTCTTTTTTACCTCAATTACCAAAAAGAAGTATAAGTCACCAAGGTCTTTGATAGCAAAATTTTCACTAAGATCTTTGAGCAAGGCATTGATAACATGACTTGATGAGCTTGCCACAATTATATCATCAACATAAATCAATAGAAAAATTGTGATACCTGACTTTTGATATAAGAACAAAGATGTGTTTGCCTTAGATGGAGTGAAACCAAGATCATGCAATTTTAAGCTAAGACGAGAGTACCATGCTCGAGGGGCTTGTTTTAGACCATAAAGAGCTTTGTACAATTTGCAAACAAAGTTGGGGGCTTTAGGATCTTCAAGTCCTGGGGGTTGTCTCATATAAACCTCCTCTTCTAGAACACCATGCAAAAACGCGTTCTTGACATCTAGCTACCGCAAAGTCCAACCTGTAGAGACTGAAATAGCTAAGATAGTTCTGATAGTAGATGCCTTAACAATAGGACTAAAAGTATCCTCATAATCAATTTTGTACCTTTGCTTAAAACCTTTTGCAACAAGACGAGCTTTATACCTGTCAATTGTGACATCTGCTCGTTTCTTAACACGGTATACCCATTTGCAGTAACTGGATTTCTGTTAGAACTGGGTGGCACAAGATGCCAGGTTCGGTTGTGAAGCAATGCAGCATGTTCCTCCTCCATTGCTTTGCGCCAATGTGGAGTGTCAAGAGCATCATTAAGAGAGCGTGGCTATCTGTAGATGCCAGCATTCTATAACATACATTACCACCCCTGTAAATTTTTGGGTGTTTAATACCTTTTTGAAGTCAGAGTCTGGACGCCGACCACAAGAGCAGCTGCAGCGGACGGCGTCACAGAGGATCCGACCAGCTGGTGAGAAGCAACACCGGGATCCGTCCGTGTCGGAGACGCATCGGGCGAGGCTGCGCGGCCTGAGCCAATGGGCGAGGACGACCGGGGCGTTTGGCCAGCAGGTGAGGAGGACCACGGTCCCCGCGTGTGTGTTGTCAACGTAGTGGGCGTATGCAGGCCCCGTGATGGAGACCGACGACGCGTGTAGACCAGCGACGGGTCGTAGCGACCGCTGGAGCGCGCGGTCGGCTAGATCCCCTCGGGGGCAGGAGCACCAGCGATGCGCTGATTTGGAGCAGGCAGATCCTCCTCAGACCCGACACCAGTTTCGGCGTTTTTTGGTTTCGATCCACTCGGTTTGAGCTCGTTTCTGAGCCGTTTTGACAAAAAAATTCACTGGCATCTTCATCTTAAGATGAACTATCATTAGGAGCATCATGGGAGGTGTATCCTGGTCATGGTTAGTGACAATGGGCATAGAAGGCAAAGGTATATGATCATCAAGTTGAGTATCCCCATTATTGCATGCAGTAGTTTGTGTGGGCAGAAGAAGAATATCTTGGCTAAGACGTCTACCAGCATTAGGATGTAGGGATGCAAAAGGAAAAATATTCTCATCAAATACCACATCCCTAGACACATAAACACGGCATCTTGTCACATCCAAGCATTTGACTCCTTTATGAAGAGGACTATAGCCTAGGAAAACACAATGGGTGGATCTATAAGCAAGCTTTCTTTTTTTGTAAGGACGAAGATTTGGTCAACAAGCACAACCAAAGATCCAAAGAGAATCATAGTTTGGCTTGATTTGAAGTAGGCGTTCTACAGGACTTTCAAAATTAATTACTTTGCTAGGAAGTAAATTAATAAGAAAAGTGGCTGTAAGAAAGACTTCATCCCAAAATTTGAGAGGCATAGAGGCATGTGCAAGTAGAGAGAGACCTACTTCTACAATGTGACGATGTTTGCGTTCAACGGAACCATTTTGTTGGTGAGCATGTGGACAAGAGACATGATGTGTAATACCAATTTTCTGGAAAAAGCCATTGAGTTTTTCATATTCACCTTTCCAATTGTTTGCATAGTAACTATTTTTCAACCAAACTTGCGTTCAACATAGGCTTGAAAATTGAGAAAGACTTGATAAATATCAGAACGCCTTTTGAGCAGATAAATCCATGAAAATTTACTGAAATCATCTATAAAGCTTACATAGTACGAATGTTTGCTTACAGAGTCAGGTGCTGGACCCCATACATTAGAGAACACAAACTTAAAGGGAATTGTGGACACACAGGTGTACACATGATATGGCAACTGGAGACTCTTAGCTAACTGACAAGAATCACAAACATAGGGATTTATTTCAAGAGTATAAGAGAGTTGTTTTTTCCTAACAATCTGTTGTACCACAAAGGAAGAAGGATGTCCTAGGCAGCGTTGCCACGTGGATGAAGATGGCTTTATTGTGATTGAAAGCTTGCTTGGGTGACCCAATAGACAGAGGTACTAGTGGGTAGAGGACACCATAGCACGGTCCCCTAAACAGAGTCCTTCGCGATGTCCGATCCTTGATCAAAAAGAACCAAGCATGAAATTCAATATAAACATCATTATCAAGGCAAAGTTTATGAATGGATTGAAGACTTTTTGAAGCATTTGGAACATGGAGAATATTGTTTAGATGCAATGTACTATGGGAGTATGCAACATAGAATGACCAACATGCGATATAGCCATACCATTGCCGTCGACAGTGTGGACACGGTCATGACCCTTGTACTTGTCGGTGGTGGTGAGCTTGTTTAGCTGGCTTGTGACATGCTCAGTAGCCCCCGTGTCGCCATACCAGTTGCTGTCCACGCCGTAGGATGAAATATGCGCACCCTTCTTCCCACGTCCAGAATCATCATCATCGTCCCTGTCGTCCTTCTTGAAGCGCCACCAGCAGTCGGCGGCGGGGTGTCCATGAATCTTGCATATCTAGCACGTCACGTCGTCGGCGAAGGGGGAACGCGGTTGTGTAGCCCTTTGTGTGACGGTACCCCATCATCACGGCAGCGGTCATAGCCTTCAATCATGCGACCATCACGATAATCCATTCTGGTCGTCATCACGACGACGATCTTACCAGTGGGCACCGTCATCACGGCGCATGTCTTCACGTTGTCCACGCCCGCGGTCACCATGATCGGGTGAGCGACCACGACCACGGTCTGGCGATCGTGCATGTCCACGTCGCATCCTGGCCACGACGCATAGCTGCGTTGGCAGAGGAACTGAACCTGGCGGTCTGGCCAGTTTCGGCTAGCATATCCTCACGCATATCATGTGCAATAATCTGGTCATAAACTTCATCCAAAGTAATTGCGTTGTTACCATTAACAACAACGGTAACATCATTGTAGGAGCCGTCGAGGACACCAATGATGTAGCCGATCATCTCATCTTCTGGAACGGGTTTCCCAGCCGCGGCGAGTTCCGACGCAAACCCGTTCATCTTGGCGAAGAAGACAGAGGAGGTGAGATCAAGTTTCTTGGTGCTAGACAAAGCACCCCGCAACTGGTTGATCTTGGAGCGGGAGCATGACCCGCAGACGTTGTTGACGATAGCCCAGACCGCAACAGTTGATTCATTGCCTATGGTGTGGGCGGAGAGGGAGTTGAGGATCCACCCAAACACCATGGAATCCCTGGAAATCCATGAAGCATATGCAGGATTCGGGACCTTGTTCTTCTTTCCATCTGCCTCCTCAATCTCCAAGTGAGTGTCAGGCGCGGCATCAGTGCCATCCAGGAGGTCGAGCACCTATGCGCCACACAGGGGAGGATACACCAGGGTCTTCCAGAAGAGGAAGTTGGCCCGGGTGAGTTTCTGGGAAGGAGGAGACCCCAGGGCAGCCGCCAGAGCAACTCCAGCTGACGACGACGATGAAGTCGCCATGGCACCGAGGGATGGTTTTTCTGATCAGTAGATTGTGGTAGAGGTTTTAGGGCTTTCCGATCCGTGGATCGTGAGGTTTTTTTTGGTTGTGTTGGTTTTCCGATCAAAGGATCGTGGGGGATTTGTTTTGGTTTCCGATTGGATGATCGTGAGGGAGGGTTTTGGCTTTCCGATCTGGTGATCGTGAGGAGAGTTTTTTTTGGGTTGAAGGTTTCCGATCTAGTAATCAAGATCGTGGCGGCTAGGTCAGGAAGATGGTAGCTCTAATAGCATGTCAACTATCTTAGGGTTTAACCGGTGTACCTGTTGAGGCCCCGGGTTCCGTATTATATAGGCAAAAAGAGCCTCCGTCGTGGCTTACAAAGGGGTATAGGTTAGGGCGGTGTAGTACACCGTATCCAACACATATACGGTTTACAATATATTTCTAACAACCGGCAGCCGCATGCCGCCGGGCCACGACTACAAGCGCGTCCGCGTCTTCACCACCGCCGGAGGCTAGGATGGGATGGTCGACCGGATGCGAGAAAATTCCAAAAAACCACCACATTTCAGGGGGAAATACGGAAAACCACCGGTATTGCGCGAAATTGCAAAAATCCACCGGTTTCGAGGAGATTCGTTCCAATGTGCACTGATTGTGAAATTGAGGCTGATTAACACGATTTCTGACCGATGAGACCCACTGTCAGTGCTGACGTGGCAAGGCGGAGCTCAGACATATCTACTTTGGATTTATTTGTAAAATTTATGTGGGACCCACTAGTCAGTAATTAAATTTTTCCTTTTTTCCTTTGATTTTATTCCCACCTGCTCCCTGCATGTCGCCGTCCCCACTCCGGCGCCGCCCCTCCCCACTCGGGCTGTCGGTGCGCCTCCCCTTCCCACTCCGGCCGCCTGCGCGCCGCCCTCCACCAATTCGGCCGCCGGCCCGCTCGGGGCCCGGGAGCTCCGTCTAGGGGAAGGCGCGGGCAAGCTCCGGATCGACATGGTGGGCGCGTCGTCGCCGGCCTCACCTGCTGTCCGCGCCTCCATTGTCGGCCTCACCTGCTGCGCGGGCCACCGCCTCACCGATGTACGCGCGCCGTTGCCCTCCCAGACTTCCGCTTCACCCGGGCTCGAGATGAGCGATGGGACGCGGCGCTACTCCGGTCTTGGCTTTGTGAGCGGTGCTCGGCTGCTTTGCTCGAAGAGGCGGAGATCCCGCCGGAGGTAGGCCGGGGAAGGCGCCGATAGCCGGGGACAGGAGGAGTGGTCATATGCGAAGATGAACAGAGGAAAAGGAAAAAATTTAAAATAGGAAATTTTACAAAAAAAACCCTACCTTAAGTTATGTCTCTTCCTTTGACGGTTTGACCGATTCAGCGTGCCACGTCAGCCTAACAATGGGGCCCGATGTCAGAAATCGTGTTAAGCCGGGTAAAAACGAGAATCCGTGCATATTGGAACGAATCTCCTTAAAACCGGTGGATTTTTGCAATTTCACGCAATACCGATGGTTTTACGTATTTCCCTCTGAAATGGGTGGTTTTTTGGAATTTTCTCACCGGATGCCCGTCGTCGGCTAGCCACCCACCTGGTTCCCGTACGTACTTTGCGCGCTCACTAGCTCTACGTACCGCCCTAGTCCTGAGAGGCTGAGACTCCCATGTATTTTTCCTTAACAAAAATAACACGCTCGATTGTGTGATGCATTTTCTCTGTTGGAGGTTCGACATCATTTGAGCATTATATGTTGGAGGTTCGACATCATTTGCATTTTCTCTGTTGTTCACTTCTTATGCGTACCCTGTGTTATATTTTCACAAAGATAGTGACCTAAACTTTATCACGCAGGTCAAGAACAAGTTTGATCTAACAATACAGATAGCATGACCCAGAGCTCTGAACCTTCCATGCAACACCACAAGAACCTTCTTATTCTGTCTAGTTTTTGCACATCCAGGGCTAAGAAAACTTGTAGAAAAGTAACCAAATGAGGCGATCAAGCTTAATCTGCTCGTTGCCATGTTCATATGTGAACCACGAGCTAAGTCTTTTTTTTTTTTTGGCAAAGACGAGCTAAGTCAAGACCAGGATAGCTCCAACGAGGTACGAGAACCAATAGCACCAATAAAGTTGTTGTTATGAAGTTATAAGAGAGTTTGCTCTTGATAATATGCACTGGGAAAGGACATTCATTTTAAGCACTGGTAGGCGTACTCGTACCGTGAGTTTAAGCTCGATAACTACCTGCTGTGTGGTAGTCTCTGTCAATTTGTCATGTTTTCCTTTCTGGACTAGCACTCCCTCCTATTATTCCAAACACTGTGGAAGTTCAGAATTGAAGTCCTGCGGTTGGTCTCCGGTTGTATTGGTCCGCGAATTGATAAATAGTTCATGGACAAACAGTAACGCGGTCAGTTTTTTCATGCTTTGCAGCCAGTAGCGTAGTGATCCCCCGCCTCCCCTGCGAACAGTTTCGACAGCACTGACGTATGTCTCGGTTAACCACCCCCGTCCGTATAGTGATCCCAAACGACCAACAGGCCCTAGTACAATCAGCAATATACTCCCTCAGATTATTAGTTCTAAGAGCTTTTTTATATTATTTGAGATTATACTCCCTCCGTTCCGGTTCAAAGGACACAATTTACAAACCATGCAATCCCAAAATACTTAGACACAAAAGCATTTAATCTCTGTAATTACTCCTGTGTGAAAGCAATAAAATGCTTGCATGCACATGTGTGAACAAATATGAACACTTTCCTAACTCTCTTTCTCCTTATGCATGTTCTACTTCATACTATTAAATGGACCAATTAGATGACACCTAGGGCCCAGAGAATTGCAAATTGTGTCCTTTAAACCGGGACGGAGGAAGTAAGAGTTATCTCATTTATTAGTCTCTCTTATTCAATGCATGTTCTTCTTTTCCTCTTACTTCTCTCATGCATGTAAAATTATTGGTACTATCTCTGTTTGGCTAAGAGTCAAGTTGCTAATACCAAGACACTTCATAACTTTTTCTCTCATTAATCTATGCATGCACCAATAGTCTTACATGCATGAGAGAAGTGAGAGGAAAAAGAAAACATGCATTGGACGAGAGAGACTAATAAATGAGATAGCCATTATAATCTCAAACAATATAAAAAAGCTCTCGAGACCTATAATCCCAAACAGAGGTAGTACATGCATATATTAATGGGAGAGAGTTATGAAGTATCTCTTGGTATTATCAACTTGGTATTTAGGACTAATAATCCTAAACAAAGGTAGTAGTTAGTTCACTCTCCATTAACAATGGCCTCACTAGCTAAACTAGTGGTACTACGATGATGCGTCCCGCCCAAAAGAATACTACTGTGATGTGAAGTGAACGCCGTACTCCCCCGTTCGTTCATTTATAAGTGTAAAATCACCTTTCCCAACAAAGGTGTACAAATTATTGGCGATGCGCGGGGCATTAGTTAATGGAGAGTAGGTTTTGGTAGTATCTATCCCAGTCACCTTTGTACGCAGCACCACTAGTTAATCTCTCCACTAGTGCCGACCCAACGCCAAGAAAATTGCAATCGTAGCATGGACCAGGCTAGTTGAGCAGGTAGTATAGCAGCCGGGTAGAAGTAAAATAACAAAAAGTTTGACTCTCATAGTTGGCTCCCCGGATTCTAGCCAAGCGCGTAGTTCACGCTAAGGAGACAGAGACGAACAGGTGGACGGACCCTGGGATCCCATTTCTTTATGGCTAGATCTGGTCTTAGCTAGTTTTTTTTTTTTTTGGAAGATTTGCTTTAGGAGTTGTGGTGAAATTCTTTCTGAAGCTGTAGTATTGCAGCGTAAATAGGCCTGCCACGTACCAGGGCATATGTGTGAAATTCCTCACTCGAATATTCGTCATTTTTTGGGCAGATCTGGTCTAGAATTCTCTATTTAGTTACATCAGATCTAGACATATATAAATTCTAGAGAAACCTCTACTATTTTTTCACGTATGTTATAGAACTCTATAATGATATCAAGAATACTAAAATGGACACATGTGTACAAACGTTCCATACTAGCATGATGTGTACAAATTAATCTGCATCAAACAAGTTTTAATATTCTACTTCACATTAGCCAGATTTATGAAGAAAACCGGGCTTAGCAGGAAAAAATTGGTAACGTCAATACTAAAATAACTTAGCTGTATTGTTTTAGTAATAAGTGGATTATGCAACTGTGTACAAGGATTTTAACATTTTAATATTTAGCACAAAATAAAACATGGTATGACGAAAAGTGTACGTACAACATTGGGCTAAATGGTTTATGAATAAAATATGATATGCATTTAGCAACATGGTTATTTTGAACATTATATAAAAGTAATTTTTTATTATAAATAAGAAAAGAACATGTTCGATGTGGCATGGCTTTTACTAGTCGTGTAATGGACTAGTACTCCCTCCATCCCAAGGCTTAGGGCGTAAAAATCTCAGCGCAGTTATTTAGGCATTATCGGTGTAAAGAAAAAATAGGTATCTTTCCCTTCTTACCTTGCATGCACGCATGTAATCCTTTAATTTCTCTTTGGCACAGTTAAATGCCTCCTCGTTTCTCTCCATTGCATGCAATTTCTTTTATCTCTCCTGCATGTACAACCAATGGCTGATCCATAATAACTACTCTCCATTAACTTCTCTTCATTGCATGCAATTCCATTTATCTCTCCCGCATACAAATCTCCTACGAGCTCTACTCCCTCCCGATATTTTGGTCAGTGTAAAGGGTAAGGAAGGGTAGTTCTAGGAGAAACGAGGCATATCAAACCCTACGCCTTAATCTACGGCGGAAATTTGAAAAAACTTTTACGCCCTAATCCTTGGGATGCAGGGAGTACTACATAGTCTCATTATTTTTATATAAAATAACTAAATGTCAAAATCAAAATTATGATGTTTGATGTCATGTTACTTATTATATTTGCCCCGTATCCAGTTCAATACCCTCACTACTTCCACTAAATCAAAACTTGTAGTCATAAATTACTATCATAGGTACAAGACCAGAACCTAAAACAAGTCATTTCAGAGAGAATGAGTGGTGAAAAATTTAATGCAAAGGGGTTGTTCACGTCGAGCGGATAATATTGGAGTATTTTTAAAATAAAAAGTCATTGGTATTCAAAAGAAATTAACTGCTATGGTAACACGTAAAATGAAAATGTGATATACCTTTTCTATCATTATTTGAGAAAGAGAAGTGGATGGAATTAAGAATTTTGTTTGGGCCGAAGAAACTCATAACATCTGCCTCTAATATTTGGGATTTGAAAGTTCATCGGGAGAAGAGAACGAAATAAAAATATAGGACCAAATATCCTCTAATAACCGTTGAACATGTTGGCCTGCCGTTGAACGTGTTGGGCTTAATGCATCACTGCCAGCCCACAATTTCAAAAGGTTTCTCGCTACATCTCAACTCTCATGTCCTGCAACAATAGTAAAATATACGCACCTGGTAATCGTAAGTGATGAATAAGTGATGAGTATTTGGACAATCTGTACTATGGTTTAAATGATCGAACACCACGGTGATCTATAAAGAAATGTGACAGCGGATTGTTATGTAAGTAAGTCCACTGAGGGCAATTTGTACATGATTAACGCACTGACGTCCGTCTTGGTTAACCACCCTCGTCTGTACATAGTGATCTCGTGCCTCCCAACTACCAGCGAGACCGGAAAGTCCTTTTGGCTCCCGAGCTCCAGTGCACACTATGTGTATTGAAAAAATAAAAAATTGTATTTTTAAGTTTAAAAAATGAAACAAAATCCTAAAAGTAGCTAACGATGTATCCAAAAATGTGTAAAATCTTAATTTGAAATGTTTTGTATTCTGAGCTACACAAAAATGATAAAGTCTTGTTGTTTTTTGATTTGAAATCACTATATGCTCATATCTACAATTTTGTCACTTTTGTGTATCTCAAAATACACATTATTTAGAATTAAGATTTTGCAGTGGTATATATCTTTGACCATATCATGATTTATTTTTAGAATTTTTTGAAAACTAAAAAAACAACTGATTTTTGATTTTTTTTTTAAAAACTAGGATACTAGTGCCCATGTGCACAAAATCTCTACTCCAACATGACCTGGTACAATCAACAGGATAGTTTACTCTCCGTTAAGAATGGCAATAGTACTAAACTACAACTATGGGGTGTCCACACAAAATAAGTTACTCCGATGTGAATACGGTACTCCATCCTTCCTTAACAAGTGTGTAAAACTGCATTTCCCAACAAAAGTGGACAAATTATTGGTGATGGGCAGGACATTAGTTAATGGAGAGTAGGTTTTGGTGGCATCAATCCTAGTCACCTTCGTACGCAGCACCACTAGTTAATCTCTCCGCTAGTGCCAACCCAACGTTAACAAATTGCGATCGTAGCATGGACCAGGCTAGCTAAACAGGTATAGCAGCCGAGTATACGAGTAAAATAACGGAAAGTCTGACTCCGGTAGCTGGTTCCCCGGATTCCAGCCTACGCGCAGTTCACGCTGGGGAGACAGAGACGCACAGGTAGACGGACACAGTGATCCCACGACAGCAGTTCAACCTCGCATTTCTTTATGCCTAGATCTGGTCTATTACTAGTAGTTAATTTTCTTGGAAGATTTGCTTTAGGAGTTGTGGCAGAATTCTTCCTAAAGTTGTAGTTGCAACATAAATGGGGGTGCTACGTACTAGGGGCATATGTGTACCAGGGCACATGTGTGAAATTTCTCACGCGAATATTTGTTATTTTTTGGGCGGATCTGGTCTAGAATTCTCTATTTAGTTATGTTAGAACTAGACATATATAAACTCTAGAGACCTCTAATCCTGATATCAAGAATACTAAAATGGACACACTTGTACAAACGTTCTATACTAGCATGATCTATACAAAACTGTTAGATTTATATGGATTGCGGCCCATGTAGGCAGTCCATCTAGTCTAAGAAATCCTGAAATCTCAAGGCCCATCTACAATGGCAGCTTGGGAGCTCTGTGGGAATCAAAGTTTAGACCCACATTGGTAGTTGCGAGAGAGTTGGACCAGCTTATAAGGTGAGATGTTTCACTCCCACTAAGTGAGTGAGAAGAGAAGGAGTCCACGCGCACTCCTCCTCCTACGCCGCCCGCACGCGCGTCGCGTTTCGTGAATCGAGTTCGAGTTAGAAACTCGTTTTGTGGAAGACTAAATTTTTGCTTGGTGCACGAGCTGTTGAGCATGTGTCAACATTCGTGTGCATGTTTGACACGTGTCCTTGTCTTCCACCGCGTGGCGACTCGGTCAGCTCACCTCTCAGGCTATAGAGCGAGAGACAGACAGATCTAGACGATCCAGTTCTTTTCTCAGTCTCTCTCGTTGTGTGTTCCTCTTGCTGCGCTGCTCTCTAGGCTTTCCCATCCCGGCGGCTGCGTGCACTGCTGTCCGGGAGAGCATGCCTCCGAAACCCCGTTCGTTGAAACCCCGTTCGTTGAGACCCTGCACCGGGAGACGGGCGATAAGGTTTTTGGAGAGCGTCTCGGCGCGACTGCTCGCCTCCGTTCGTGTGTTCTTCTTCAGCAACCGGCGACCTCATCAGCACCATGGGCGACAACAACAATGACCAAGGTGCTGCTGCGGTGACGACCTTTTCAGTCAACCTGTACGTGCTATTCTTCTCTTTGTATGCACTAGTTCTTGCTAGATTTTCAGATCTACTGGATGTGGTTGCTTGGCTGCATGTGTTTAGATTTGCTAGTGCTTACATAATGTTGATTTCGGTAATTAATCTCATGAGGAAATTGCCTAATATTCCAACAAAAACTACAAATTAATTTGCATTGGACAAGCTTTAATATTCTACTTCACGTTAATCACATTTATGAAGAAAATCAGGCATAGCAAAAAAAAATTGGATATACTATTTTTTGGTATTTTCAACAGTAAAATAACTTAGCTCTATTATTTTTGTAATATAAGTGGATTGTGCAACTGTGTACAAGGATTTTAATATTTAGTACAAAATAAAAATGGTATGATGAAAAATGTATGTACAACATTGGACTATATAGTTTATGAATAAAATATGATATGCATATAGCAAGATGGTTATTTTGAAGATTATATAAAAGTAAAAAAACTTTATTATAAATAAGATGAGAACATTGTTTCATGTGTCAACACCTTTGCTAATCGAGTACTGAACTAGGGCTAGATAGTCTCATTACTTTTATATAAATTATCTAAATAATACAATCAAAATTATGTTGTTTGGTGTCATGTTACTCATTTTATTTGCCATGTATCCACTTCAATCTCTTACTACGTCCACCAAATTAAAAGGTAAAAGACCACAACCTAAAATAAGTCATTTCAGGGAGAATGAGTGGTGAACATTTGCTGACAAGAAGGCTAATCACGTCGAGCTGATAACATTAGAGCGTTTTTAAAACAGATAGTCATTGGTAGTGCGAAGAAACTAACTGATATGCTGACATGTATAATGAAAATGTGATATCTCTTTTCTATCATGACTAGGAAATAACAGTTACTGGAATGAAAAAAAATTCTTGGGCTAAGGATAACTCTGTAACATCTGCCTCTGATATTTGGGATTTCAAAGTTTATCGGAAAGGAGAACAAAACGAAAATACAAGATCACATATCCCTATGACTACCGCTGAATGTGTTGTGTTGCCACTGAATGTGCTGGGCTTAATGCAACACTGTCAGTCCACAACCCTTTCAGCTTTCTCGTCACAACTCGGCTCTCATGTCCTGCAACAATAGTATTAAATACACCTGCTAGTCACGAGTGGTGAATTAGTGATGAGTATTTGGACAATCTGTATCATTGTTTAGGTGATGGAACACTACGGTGATCTATAAAGAAATGTGATAGCAGTTTGTTACGTAAGCTAACTCCATAGTGAGCAATTTTTACAGGATTCACGTCCGTATATAGTGATCTCGTGCCATAGGCGGAGCTACATGGGGACATGGGTGTACAAATGTACACCCATTATTTTTGACAAAAGGTTGAATACATGTGTATAGCTCAGATATATAGATCAATCTATATTAAAGATTAACTAAAATTATGCCTTTTGGACAACTATGTACACCCATTATTTCGTTGCTCCCTCCGCCCATGTCTCGTGCTACCCAACGACCAACAGGTCCCGGTACATCAACATAATTTTTTTTTAGCTCTCATCAAGGTAGTTCACTCTCCATTAAGAAGTGCAGTACTAAACTACAACTATTGTTTTTCTTTAGATGAAACTACAACTATTGTTAGTCCAAAAAAAAAAAAATACTCCAATGTGAACACCATATTCCATCCGTTCATTAATAACAAGTGTAAAATCCCTTTCCCAACAAAGGTGTACGAATTATTGATGATGGGCTGGGTATTAGTTAATTGAGAGTAGGTTTTGATGGTATCAACCCTGGTCACCTTTGTACGTAGTACCGCTAGCTAATCTCTCCGCTAGTGCCAACCCAAGGAGATTGTAGCACGAACAGGTATAGCAGCCGGGGACGAGTAAAATAACGGAAAGTTACTCCGGTAGCTTGTTCCCAGGATTCCAAGCCTGCGCGCAGTTGAGGCTGGGAAACAACACAGGTGGACGGACACCATGATCCCTCCCACGGCAGCAGTTCACCCACGTATTTCCTTATTCCTAGATCTCGTCTAGCAGTAGTAAGTAGCCTGTTCATTTTGTAGGAGGATTTGCTTTAGTAGTAGTGGTGGAATTCCTACGTTTCCGAATTCTTTCTGAAGTTGTTGTGGCAATCAAAATGGTACTACTCTCGGTTACTTTGTCTAGATTCGTATGTATCTAGTCAGTAAACAAGTCTAGATACATATGAATCTATAAAATGAAGTCACTTATTTTATGATGGAGGGTGTCTAGGCTATCCAGACATTTGAAAGTTTTTTTTCTGTCATCATCCTTTTCTGGACAAATGTTCTCGTGCAACTTACTAGCTTAGGATAAATCGAGGCTCAACTTCTACCCTGCAAGAAATAAAGATCTTCATTTAAAACGGTCCTGTAGTCCCTGTAGAAGAAAGGAAGATCAGCGGGTGGCAGAAGAGATCCGGGGCTCAAAGAGGAGGAATCCTCACGAGAATATGCAATGCCTGTTCCTGTCAGACGTGGCGAAGAAGATGCCGTGAAATCAGGCAAGAAAATCTTGCATAAGATCTTATCGGTTTGATTGTATTCGTTACAATACTGCCGGGCATCCAATCCGATGCATCTAAGATGACTTTTAAAAGAAGCTAATCTGCATAATTTATTGTTCTCTTGGCATCGCTGACTCTATTGGCCGTCCACTTTCGATTCGTTTTCTCATGCTTTATTACGCTTTTGGTTGAACTAATCTTCATATAGAATTGAGGATCGCCTTTGTCAGCAAGTATGCAGGTCGTCCTCCATGAGGTTGCAAACTTGCAACGGCACTGTACAATCCTTGATCTGAGCATTTCAGGTTGCAAACTTCCAAATGATTTCTTTGATGCATGATTCTATATATTCTGTGAAACCTACAGGTTTCCACTCGCACGCATGTCCATCATACTGTCGCAAAAGTCGTGTTTTTAAAAAATGCCTGACTCAGCGTTGCTATTTGCTACACAGTTCATAAGCTACACAAGTTGTGAACCTTGGATGCACCACCACTCCGAACCTGATTATTTTGTTCAAGTTTTCCATTGCAGAGATACTATGATGTTGTCATTTTCACAAGTTCGTACAGTATATATGTTCATCGCAGGCTGACTGGCTGAGTAGAAAACAATATATTCAGAAAATTTACAAGATTTTACATGTCATCTACTAGAGGGGTCGTTTTGGTCCGGAAAATCAATTCCATTCCATTCCACAACAGCACAGAACAATAGCCAAGTTAATCTGGGGGAAGAGAAGTGGAGAGGGAGCCCATGCATCCATCCATGGCTCTAATGTTCTAACCTTGGCAAAATGCTAGAAACAAAACCGTCCAGACAGGCGTACGTACGTACGTACACCACTAATGCAACCAGTTCCTAAGCGTGCAAGGGTTCGCGTGTGGTGTGGGTACGTATGTTATCTCCGCGAGGGTCACGGGATCTCTCCGCCGGAGCGCGGCACGATCAGATCGGATCACACGCGCAACGCTGGGCTCCTCGCGGCGAACCCGGCGTCGTTCCACGGGGTGGCGTTCACCATGGCCCTCTGGTGCTGGTGCTGACGGTGGCGGTGATGGTGATGGTGGTGGTGGTGATGCCGGTGGGGGTGCTCCTTCCGCGCCGACACCGCGTGCGCCGCCGCGTGCTTCTTCCGCCGGTGCTTCGCCCTGTCCACCTCGATCTGCTGCCGCCTGCACTCCTCGCTGCAGAACGGCGTGTCACCTCTGCACGCAACGCAACAACAACAGTCTCAAGTTTCCACCTGCAACTCAATCTCGGTGCCATTGGCAAGACGAACGGGACGACGATGGACGTGCCTGTACATGAAGATGTCGCCGGAGAGCGACTTGGCGCAGAGGGAGCACTCCTCGAGGAAGTGGTGGCTGTTGGCGGCGACCGCCTCGTGGACGTAGAACATGGACGACGACGGGGGCTTCATGTTCGGGATGGCACCGCTCCCCTTAATCATGCCTGCGGCGAAATACCGAGCGCCTTAGGCGGGCGAGAAGTGGGAGCAATGCCGCCGTGACATGGGCCACTAAATGTACGTCCAGGAGCTCGCCTGGTTCCGTCTTCCGGGGTGTGCACAAATAGGGCACTGCCCACCGCCATTTTTAGCAAACGGCGAACGATGAGAGGCTGCAATTACGCGGCGGGTCGGAAGAGGACGGTCCTATGAATAGGATCGATCCAAGGCGCGCGAGGAATCTAAGCATTTCGTTTCTGTTGTGTTTCTCCTTTGCTGGAAATGAGAAAATGAAAACCTATCTCTGCATCCGTGATGTGCTCAGAGTAAATCATAGCGAGTTGAATCGGATGACTCCGTCTAGTATGACATTCTTACTCCCACCGGATATGTGCCATGATGGCTGCAATCATCACTCATGGAGAGGCCATTTTTCCTAAAATGGTAATGGTCATATGTGCTAGTGTTACCTCAACTATCATATGTGTTCAGACTAACACGAGATCCTTACAAATTTTAGATTGTGGTGAAGAGAAACCATGTAATCGTATCCATAAAACACAACCTACCAAACTATCGGCACACTACCGAAAGACCTAGCCGCCGCCCGACCAAAAGGACAGTCACAAGCTGAAGCGCCTCAAGGCATCTCCCACCGGCCGACCCAAACAGACGACCCAAAACGTCTGTTTTGGTCCGGCCGGGTCAGGCCATGGGGGGATTTGGGTCATGGTCCAGCCTGTCTGAAGGGCCACGCACAGTGGTCCGACGCATCTTGTCCGTCTCCCCCGTTGTCACCGCTTTACGCCTCGGCGATGGGATGTTAATGGCGACGTGACGTCGTCTATCAGCGTCGGGGGCTTCCCCCGCGGCCGGCGTTTTCAGCCATCATTGCGTTTCGTTTCCTGCGGGCGCGTCCCCCTTAGATCGCCATCGGCAGGGTAGGAGGAGGAGGAGGCAATCACCGTCTCCTGCAGATCACGCAGGCGATGGGCCTCGGCCCCAACGGGGCTCCGACGTGGGTGACCCCGGCCGTGAGGTCGCAGCGGCCACGACAACGGCAACGAGTAGCTGAAAGGACAGCTTCTTCTAGTAGTAGACGTCTTTTTTTATTTTGTGTGCCTTTTTGTAATGGGCATGGCAAATCTAATGGAAAACAAGTTTTAGTACTAATGTTTTACTTACATATGGACCCGAGCGGCCGACTGACGGACACCCTCGCAGTAGGCGCACTGTCCGGACCGACGCAAATGTTGCCCAAATTTGGTGCGTCGACTGGTCGGGCCGGACGATTCGGTCCTGATGGGTCGCCCTGCTGGAGAGCCGCGCACGCTGCGCGAGTCCATTCGGACGCCAGTGAACCGGTTGGGTCGTGCCGGTGGAGATGCCCTCAGCTCAGAGGAACTCTAGCAGATTTCCAAAACCCACCACCTTGTAGAGAAACTGCCAAAGGAAAACATATAACCAATATTTTTTAAATATCCCTATATCGAGAGGAGGTCTTTTTACCCCAACCACGTCGTCCCCTCCATTGGAATCTATGGTGAAATCCGGTGATCTAGTCTTGAGTTCTTTGATCCGACAACGACATGTTTGCGTGTCGTTCCCATCATGAAGAAGTTGTTTTGGAAAATCATTCTCATAGTACATGTGTTGTCGGATTGAATAAAGGAGGTGGTCCAAGGGTTCCTCTCACGCCAAGACGAAGATCCGCTTGATGTTTGTTTTCATTGATCTGGTTGTAGTATCGTGTTCCGGAAGGCTCTGTCGGCAAACTCCACAGTGTGTTCATGCCGGGAGATTGCTGAATCGGGTGGGATTCGATCGTGTGCACCCATGTTTTTTGCTCATCGTTTGGGTTTAGAGAGAGCGTTTTGAAGCTCTATTGGATGTTAATATCATGGGCATGTTCTCGTTCCATGATGCTGACGGAGAATGTCATGGATATCGAGATCTAAGGACTAACAATGGTGGTTCGAGTTTGGGTGGTGTTGAGGAATTAGCTTGGTGACTTGTGACTTGGAGCAGTGGCATGCAAGTGGGGGTGACTGTATAGGAGAAGTTTCATAGTCCTACCTTTTAGGGAGAAAACCTAGGGTCTGGTCTTAATTGGTTGTGCTTGGCAATGGTCGTGTTGAAAGTATTGTTTTGAGAACGAGAACTTTCTTCAGGGCAAAAATCTAAGATCTATGATCGGATGATGACGGTGTTTGTGTATTGTTTCCTTCTTGGAGGCGTAGATTTTGGAGAAGCTGAACTTCTGGTATTGTCTTGTTGGTGGTAGTACTACTATTTCAAAGAATGGATCACAGTAGCGGGTGTTTTCCTTTTTTGTAGTTCTTCTTCTTTTATTGGTCGTGTGTATCCGTAAGGCCGCTAGGGCAATGCTTGTTGCAGAGACCGGTGTAATTGGTATCTTTGCAATATTAATAAATGCTCATTTCCAAAAAAAAGTACATGTGTTGTCAAGGAATAACGGGTGGTTGCTTCTCATCACATATCAGAGCTACGCTTTTCTTTTATTTTCTTTTGTAATGATGTGGCTGTGTGGATTCTTGATGTCTTGACTATCGGTATCATCTCTTAATAATGCATTACCCACTGTTGAAAAATCTAAAAGTCCTCTAAAAATGTACACCTGGTGTTTCCAATATCAAATGATAATGGATAAACATTCAAAATTAATCAAAAAGCAACATAAGTAAAAAGCACATAATAGCGTTGCCTACTTCTTTTTCGATAAAGGAAACATATTAATATCAAGAAGGTACCAATAATATCCGGTCACTACAATAACACAATGTCCGTACTAAGTCGAGACATCGAGGATGCACACAGCCAAAGAAAGAAAAAGAAAAAACATGTCCCGCCAAAGCGACCAGGACTCACATCAGCGGGAAACACTGCTCACGAGGCTCACATTCATCGGCACGCACAGTCAGTTTTGACACGGACATAACCACACAAAATAAGTGCTGATATAACATGATGTGATTCATCATCTTCTACACATACATTGCATACACCTCAGGATACGACCTCGCCCAAGCATGCCCTAGCGTGGACATCGCCACACAACCAAACACCATGCCCTGCAAGGAGTTGTCGGGTGGTCGTTATCATTGATGATCTCTTTGGGCATCACTCTTATATTCCCACCTGCGGCCTTACCTTGGTTATCGTGGTGGTTGATGTCGTAGAAGCCCAATGATGATGGTGTAAAGTGGGGCATCCGCGGGTGAAGGTCGCCTTGTTTCTCGTCCATACCCGCAACCATGGATGGTTATGGTGCTACACACAAGGCTACATCCTACAATGGGTTGGATTTTGAGAACGGTGGCTTAAGAGTGTCCGGGGACAGCGGAAGCCATCCCAAATCATCACAACTACGACTAGTAGGCCATGACAACCATGCAAGATGAGCGGCACACCACTACCCCACTAAGATGTCGAGGAAGAGGGCTGCATCCACATTGACCAGCGGTGCTAACGCCAACAAGCAAAATAAAGACTAAAAGTATAACACTAAGGGGTCCAAATGCCAACAAACAAGATCAACAAGATCTCAAACATTTCCAAACTTCTCGTTCTTTCGGATCTTTCTTTCTCTGCGTTTAAAACCCTGTCCTTCGTTGGATGGATTCAGCTATGCCTGTCCACAAGAGTCCTCCTTTCGGTTGCTTTCATCATGTTGGAGTGTTATTTATTTATTTGTTCTACCGTTGTTTGTATTATTATTTTTATTGGTGTGAAGGGTTTCATAGTGTCACCGAATGTGAAAATTCTCTTTGGCTCCTAAGCTCTCGTGATCTTTTTCTATTTTAAAAATAAAAATCATATTTACAAGTTTCACAATGATCTAAAATTAAAAATTCTACATGTTGATTCTATATTCCACAAGCATGCAAAATCGCAACTCTATCTTGGCTACACACAAATGACAAAATCTAATAATTTTTGGAATTTTAAAAATATGCATAGTTCACTAAACCCATATCCAAATTTGGTTTCCTTTTTTGTGTTGCTTGGAACAAAAAAATCTAACTAAGATTTTACATATTTGTAGGATACATCATTGTGTACATCCAAATTGGTTTTACTAATCATCATCTACATGAACATGCATTAGCGCGCTCCTGCGGGCGCATATAACAATACTTAGGGCATCTCCACCGGCGAACCCATTTCGGGCAGCCAATATGTCTAAAATAGTGTGTTTGTATCGGTCCACGAATAGGAAATGCGGCTCCTTTCGTTTGGGTCACGGGATGCGTCCAGCGGGCAGGCAAACACATTTTGACCCTCCCGCTCGGTGTCAAGGATTGATGTGGCGGAGTGGACGTCTCATCGTCAACTTCCCCGCCGGCTTCCCGAGCGGCCACAAGGTTCCGCCCTTGCTACCTACGGTTTCCCATGCCCGCTCCGCGGTCGTTTATCACCCACGGACGAGCTATAAATACGGCTGCGCCATGGGAAGGTGCACCAACCGAAGCTCACTAGTCATGCCTCGCCGTAAGATCACCGCCTAGTCCCAGCTCGAGGGTATGGCGCGCGCCCACTTTCCGGATACCTCCGGGCACGATATGGGGTGGAGGCCACATAGCTGGCCCAATAGTACGCAGAGGAGGAGGTGAAAGGTTTCGAGCGCCAACGCACAGAGGCCTAGAAGGAGCTGTGTGGACGTGGTGGAGACGATGGTGCGCAAGGCGGCCACAACCATGGTACGTGAACTATGCCACACCGCGACCTAGGAGGCGGTTGAGACAGCGGCGCATGGGGCGTAGGAACGAGTGGAAGACGAGGCAGTGGAGGTGGACCACATGGTAGCGGCGGCTGCCGTGGCAACAACATGGGAAAACATAGACGACAACGGCAACCTAGAGTCTAGATGACTTCAGCGAAGAGGACGAGGCCACTGTTAAGCCGAGGGCCGATGAGCAACGGGTTATCGTCGAGTGCTACCAGACCATGCACACCAATGTTAGTGGTCGCTCGTGGATGGCATCAGAGAGGTAAGACTGGCGGAGATGACGCGGAGACACGCGCTATCCGTGACAAGAGGCGTGTGAGACGGTGGCGCGTGATGCGATGAAGGCCTAGCTAGTAGGCGTAGGAAGGGAGGGGCCACTGGATGGACGAGATGAAGGAAGTGGTGGAGGGTGGGAGGAGGTGATAGACACACAACCTCCCACGCTCCTGCCTATGGTGAACCTTCTTAGGATAGTTTCAATCAACAGATATGCAGCGGAAATAAAACAACGAGCACATGCACAAGTGACACAAGGATTTACATGGAAAAACCTCCTCAATGTGAGGAAGAAAAAAACACGGGTGCGGACCAACCGGTCCACGCGAGCTTCACTATGAGCAACCTGGGTACAGAGTCCTCTCTAAAACATCTAGAGATATACAACACACTCAGCACGTTGCCAACCGGCAACAACAACAACAACCACTTGAGAGAAAGATTACAGCAAAGCAGAGTATCTCAGTTTCTGTCTCCTTTGGTAATTAGAAAAATGCTCTTAAACCGCAGATCCAATCAGCACCAAACTTGGTAGACAAGCTGACATACGATTACCCAACATACAGACCAAATTTCAGGTCAATCGGACACCGTTTGCCTGCTCAAACTGTTTGTCTACCAAAACTGCTCTGTGCTGAAACTGCAGCAGTCCGAACTGAATAAACCGCTTCCAAATCTGAAGCTATACTAACCTAGACCTCAAACCAGCTAACCAGATCGAAGTACTCAAAGCAAGAAACGAGCTCACCAAGTTTGGAGTCAATCCAAGCACCTTTGATCCTCCAAACACTAGCTTGAAGACAGACCGGTCAGATCTCAGAGATCTGGATAGAAAGCACCTCTCCTTCTTCTTCCTCTCTTCTCACTAGGTTGTGGTGTTCTTGTGTGTTCTCTCACCCTCTCACAGCAGCAGCCACGATGGCTTGCTTCTCTCACTTGTTCACTTTGCTCCCACACAGCCACCAAGGGTGGCTAGGTTTTCTTTTATACTCCTCTCTCAAGGAGCACCTCAGCCGTTGGATATGAACATCGATCAACGGTAGAAACGTGTTGGACTTCACGGGCTGATGTTGGGCTACCAACACACCTCCATGTGGAGGGACATGGCCCAACAAACTCCCCTCCCGACATTATGGAGGGTCTCACTTTAACGGCAGTCATGTCATGCAGCCGACGGCATACCTCGAGCTTTCCCCTTGTCACCACCTTGGTCAACATATCAGCCCCATTGTCATCTATGTGCACCTTCTCAATTTGCATTTGCTTGGATTCAGCACATCTCGAATCCAATGATAGCGTACATCAATATGCTTTGACCTTGAATTAAAACTTGCATTCTTACTCAGGTGAATGGCACTTTGGTTATCACAAAACAGCACATACTTGTCTTGCTCAAAACCAAGCTCACAAGCCAATCGTTTCAGCCACAATAGCTCATTGCTCGCCTCAGTTACTGCGATGAACTCGGCCTCAGTTGTGTTCAATGCCACACACTTTTGCAACCTACTTTTCCATGCTACTGCTCCCCCTGAATGGGTAATCAAATAACCTAAAGTAGACATCCTTCCATCGACATCTCCAGCCAAGTCTGAATCTGAATATGCAATCAGCTTGGGCTCACTATCACCAAAGCAAAGCTTCATATTAGTGCTGCCCCGGAGATACCTGAAAATCCACTTCACGGCTTCCCAATGTGGTTTTCCTAGATTGGACATAAATCTGCTCACAGTACTAACCGCTTGAGCAATGTCGCCGCAGTACACCATAGCATACATCAAACTCCCAACAGCTGAAGCATAAGGAACCTTTTGCATTTCCTTTTCCATCTCTTCAGCGGAGGGACATTGTTTTTTACTCAACTTGAAATGAGCTGCGAATGGACAACTCACTTCCTTTACCTTGTCCATCTTGAACTTGCGAAGTACCTTCTCAATATATTTCTCTTGAGACAAGTACAACTTGTTGGATTTTCTGTCTCTCTCAATTCTCATGCCGATAATACACTTTGCTGGACCCAAGTCTTTGATGGCAAAACTTGTGCTCAACTCTTTCTTTAGCCTAGCAATTCTTGAGACATTCTTGCCAACAATCAAGATATCATCCACATAGAGCAATAACATGATAAAATCATCACCTGAGAATCTCTGGATAAATACACAATGGTCTGAGCTACACCTCTTGTAGCCTCGCTCCCCCATGATAGATTCAAACTTTATGTACCATTGTCTCGGTGCTTATTTCCGGCCATAGAGACTTTTCTTCAATTTGCACACATAGTCTTCTTTGCCTTTAACAAGAAACCCCTTAGGCTGCTCCATGTAGATTTCTTCCTCCAACTCTCTATGAAGGAAAGCTGTCTTCACATCCATTTGCTCAACCTCCAAGTTGAGACTTGCTGCCATGCCAAGGATCATTAGGATTGATGTCATCTTCACCACCAGAGAAAATATTTCATCAAAGTCAATACCTTTTCTCTGGCTGAATCCTTTTACAGCTAGCCTGGCCTTATACCTTGGATGTGACGTGTGCTCTTCTTGCTTGATTCTGTAGACCCACTTGTTCTTTAGAACTTTCTTGCCCTTGGGCAACTTCACCAACTCATAAGTATGATTCTTATGCAAGGAATCCATCTCTTCTTGCATAGCCTTATTCCACTCCTTTTTGTTCTCATCTTTAATCGCATCTTGAAAGCACTCAGGTTCTGAACCATCAGACAATAACACCACATATTGGTCTGAATCGCACCTGGTGGAAGGAACACGGTCTCGGCTGGACCGTCTGAGTGGAGCAGCTGGTGGACTATCTGGTTCAGGTGCTTGCTGATCATGATCATCTTCTTCAACATCATACTCTTGCTGCTGGGGAGCATCCTCACCTGTACCACTATGTGCATCACCTTGCACATCTTCTGCATCATCATCTTCAGCTTCTTCTTCAACTGAATCTACAAGAACTGGGTCAGAATCAGATCTGTCTTGCTGCTGATTTCGAGGAGGAACATGCACCGGAGCCTGCACCTTTGTCTTCACAATATCCTCAATTGTTTGGTCTTCAACAAACACAACATCACGGCTTCTCACAACCTTTCTTGCTATTGGATCATACAACTTATAGCCGAACTGATCACCTTCATAGCCAAGAAATATGCATTGTCGTGTCTTTGAATCAAGCTTTGACCTTTCATCTTGAGGGATATGAACAAAGGCCTTGCACCCAAAAACCTTCAGGTGCTCATACGAGACGTCCTTGTCATAAAAGGCCATGTTTGGAACATCTCCCTGCAATGGATAACTTGGTGAGAGATTAATAAAATAACCTACAATCGACAAAGCCTCACCCCAATAATGTTTAGGCAGCTTTGTACTCGATAGCAAGCATCTAACTCTCTCAACAATTGTCCTGTTCATCCTCTCAGCAAGACCATTCAGTTGTGGTGTCTTCGGAGGAGTAAATTGGTGCCTAATTCGCTGCTCCTTGCAATAGGCATCAAATGGGCCAATATACTCTCCCCCATTATCAGTGCGAATGCACTTGATCTTCTTCTCAGTTTCTCTCTCAACTGAGACTTGGAATTGCTTGAACATACTTAGTACTTGATGTTTGTTCTTCAAAACATAGACCCAAACCTTTCTGGAAAAGTCATCAATAAATGTGACAAAGTACTTTGCTCCACCCATTGACCTCACCGACATTTTGCAAACATCGGAATGTATCAAGTCCAGCACCTCAGGCTTCTTGTGAGGAGGTTGACTCTTGAACGCAACTCTGTGTTGCTTCCCCGCTAGACAATCTGAACACTTCTTGATGTGAACACCCTTCACACCTTTCAACAGATTTTCCTTCACTAGCATCGGCATCCCCTTCTCACTCATGTGCCAAAGCCTCTTGTGCCATAAGGCACACGCATCCTCTTTCTGCAACACATTGACACAAGCAGAACAAAGCTTAGCATGAACATGATACAAAACTGAAACCATGTTACCTTTAGCAACAATCAGATTTCCTTTGGTGAGTTTGTACTGTGTATTTCCAAATCTGCTCAAGTACCCATCTCTATCAAGCAATCCAACCGAGATAATGTTGAGCCAAAGGGCCTCAACATGCCTCACCGACTTGAGGAGTAGTGTCGTACCATTTTCAGTCTCCAAGTGCACATCTCCTCTTCCAATGATTTTTGCTCTATCATTATTTCCCATCTTCTATTTCCCATCTTCACAACACCAAAATCACCTGCTGTGTAGTTGGTGAAGAGCTCTCTACGAGATGTAGCATGTATGGTAGCACCGCTGTCCGGAATCCAAGTCATCTCATCATCATCTGCAAGGCTGATGGTATCATCAGAAACTACAGTGATCCTCTCCTCAATGGTGGAAACACTGCTGCCATCATGTTCTTCATGCATGAGAAACATGATCTCCTCTACCGCAGCAATCCGGCCTCCCTCACTATCGCTGTCACTGTTGGTCTGATTTTGAACTTTCTTCTTTTTCTTTTTGTCTTTCTTCCATTGTTCACAATGCCACTTGATGTGGCCCTTCTCACGGCAGTGATGGCATATAACACCAGCATACTTGTCTTTGCCTCTTAATTTGCTTCTACGTCTTTCTCCTCCCTTACTTGGACCTTTGCTCTTGCTTCTCCCCCGTGACTCGGTCACTAACATTTCTGAATGTGAGGAAGAACCGTCCTTATCAGCAATTTTTCTGGACTCTTCATTTAGTACCTTGGTCTTCACAAGGTTCCAAGTGACAACTCCATTAGGTGCCGAATTGCATAAGGTGACCTTAAAGGTCTCCCAAGTGTCCGGTAATGAGCCAAGTAGCAGCAAGGCTCTGACTTCATCTTCAAATGTAATTCCCATTGAAGATAGCTGATTTATAATGCCCTGAAATTCATTTACATGATCTGCAATTGGAGTGCCCTCCTTATACCTCAAACGCATCAATTTCTTGATCAAGAACATCTTATTGGTACCTTCTTTGCGGGCGTACAACTCCTCCAATTTCTGCCATAAGGTACGTGCATGTGTCTCCTCAATGATATGGTTCAAAACATTGTCATCCACCCATTGTCGGATGAACCCATAAGCTTGAAGATGAAGTACCTCCCACTGATCTTCTTTCATATCACTGGGCATCTCAGTGGAGAATACCGGCATCCAGTAATCCTTCACATATAACAAGTCCTTTATCTTGAACTTCGAAGATTGATAATTTATACCATTCAAAGAAATCATTATGTTGGTATTCACTTCCATATTTCACCACAAGCAAATGCAATCATCCCAAAACAAACGTTGCTCTGAAACTGAATACAAAACTGAACCTGGCTCTGATACCACTTTGTTGGGGTGGGAGGAGGAGATAGACACACAACCTCCCACGCTCCTGCCTGCGGTGAACCTTCTCAGGATAGTTTCAATCAACAGATATGCAGCGGAAATAAAACAACGAGCACATGCACAAGTGACACAAGGATTTATGTGGAAAAACCTCAATGTGAGGAAGAAAAAACCACGGGTGCGGACCAACGGGTCCACGCGAGCTTCACTATGAGCAACCTGGATACAGAGTATTCTCTAGAACATCTAGAGATATACAACACACTCGGCACATTGCCAACCGGCAGCAACAACAACAACCACTTGAGAGAAAGATTACAGCAAAGCAGAGTATCTCAGTTTTTGTCCCCTTCGGTAATCAGCAAACTGCTCTTAAACCGTAGATCCAATCAGCACCAAACTTGGCAGACAAGCTGACATACGAGTACCCAACATACACACCAAATTTCAGGTCAATTGGACACCGTTTGCCTGCCCAAACTGTTCGTCTACCAAAACTGCTCTGTGCTAAAACTGCAGAAGTCCGAACTGAATAAACCGCTTCCAAATTTGAAGCTATACTGATCCAGACCTCAAACCAGCTAACCAGATCGAATTACTCAAAGCAAGGAACAAGCTCACCAAGTTTGGAGTCAATCCAAGCACCTTTGAGCCTCCAAACACCATCTTGAAGACATACCGGTCAGATCTCAGAGATCTGGACAGAAATCACCTCTCCTTCTTCTTCCTGTCTTCTCACTAGGTTGTGGTGTTCTTGTATGTTCTCTCACCCTCTCACAGCAGCAGCCACGGTGGCTTGCTTCTCTCACTTGCTCACTTTTCTCCCACACAGTGGCTAGGGTTTTCTTTTATACTCCTCTCTTAAGGAGCACCTCAGCCGTTGGATATGAACATCGACCAACGGTTGAAACGTGTTGGACTTCACGGGCTGATGTTGGGCTGCCAACACACCTCCATGTGGAGGGACATGGCCCAACACATCGCAATGGTAGCAAGACCACCGCCGTGCAACGCCAGCATGAACATGCCATCTGGAGATCGTGCCTACCAATCGACAGGGTGAACCCTCCGACCACGCCGGCACCGGGGATAGCGGGGAATAGACGTGTCACCGTTATTTTCGTTTAATTAGATGTAGGTCTTGATGCATGGCTATGACTCTAATGAAAAAATTATCTATGTTAATTTGCACTTACATCCTGGCCCTAGCCGCCGATCGCTTGGACACACGCGGTCCGCGGCGCGTCCGGCGTCCGGCCACACGCATTCACGACCCAGATTTGATGAAAGAATTGGTTGAGTCGGTCTGTTCGGATCGCGTTGCTGAAGCGTGCACATCTTGTCCTCCTGCCTTGCGGACCGTATCGGACTGGGTCACGTCAGTGGAAATTTCCTCCCCCTAAGAGTATCTCTAATGGAGCCCGTAAAAGCCCGACCCTTAAATCGCGAGTACAGGCCGCGGAAAAAAGTGTTTACGGGTCAGAAAGGTGTCGGCACGGAACGGAGCCCTCAAACACAGCCTATAAACACCGACATTTTTCTAAGCTGTAAAACACAGGATTTTGCCTACTTTTCATATGCGAAACGAAAATACAAACAAACACAAATCAGAAAATCAAGCATGAATATTACAACAAATAATTGTTTTTGAGCACACAACAATCATCCAAATTATTACAACAAATGTTTCAACCAAATTACAACAACTGTTCGAATGAAATAATAGACAAATTAAACAAATGTTCACATACAAAAAGAAAAACTAAGGAAGATCAAGCCGTACGGCCATACAACTACCACTGGTGCTAGATAAGATTTGCAGGGAGTTGCTTATGAGTTGCTGCATTCTCAATCTACCGATGTGCTTCGAGAAAACCTGCGATGCGATCGGGATTCCTATCGGGTCGCACCCGAGTGCCAACATTATCGTAGAAACAGGGCAAGTTCATCCCTCTCTTATCCCCGATGATCATATTGTGGAGAATCACACAACATATCATGATGTTGACAAGGGTTTTCTTGTTCCAAAATCGATGTTGTCCATGGTCGGGCAGGGTGCTTGGCAGGCAGGGGTGGCTAGGCGTGGGCGGAGGTGAGTGAATCGGTGGCGGCGGGTGGAAGTGACGGCGTGCGAGTTGGGAAGAGGATGCGCGTGCGGCGGGGGTGAAACTTCAGCGCACGCTAGGGTTCCTACGACTGAGGGCTCGCGTATAGGTCGGGCTGCGAACCCTCGAATGTAGAGACCGGAGAAGGGTTTTCGCGTCGGTCCTTAATTTTTCTTTACGGATCACGTGATTTGAGAGTTCTATTCTGTGCCGCGTTTTTCCCCCAACCCGCAGAAAAACAGTTATTCTAATAGTGTGTTGAAATAGTATGTTCGTCCTAGCACTGCACCACTAGCACTGAACACTTTTTTTTAGGGAAACAGCCGGACTCCGTCCTGCTGCGATGCTTTATTAATATCAAACCAAAGTTACATCATCGATGAGTTTATCCAAAATAAAACTAGAGGGCTCATTGACCCAATTGCAAGAATATTTATCATTAAAACAAGTCCTAGCTAAGTCATGAGCAACTCCGTTTGCTTCCCTCAGACAATATTGAAATTGAACTATACCAATCATAGAGGCTTCGTCGATGCAACTCGCATACACCGCTGATGATGCACCCCACCATGCTTCTTCTCCCGAACAGGCATCAATAGTATTCGTAGAGTCAGACTCTGCTAAAATATTATTACACCCATGTCGATTAGCTAGAGCTAAACCTTCTCTCATAGCAATTGCTTCTGCAGCAGCGGCTGAATCAACATTTGGGAGATATAGTGTGGAATCAGCAATAAACATTCCGTCATGATCGCGCAAGATTGCTCCTGCAGCACCTGAAAAAGATTCATGGTGAAACGAACCATCCAATTCAACTTAACTTGTCTAGGACCTGGCCTCATCCATTTAATAGTAGGAACACTGGTTTCGCTATAGACTTTGCTGCATTAGCTGCAATTGAAAGAACCAACAGTTTGCACTGGTTAATAGGAGGGACTGATTCATCATGTGTTATTCTACGTCGCACCCACCATAAATACCAGCACCCGATAACAATAACTTCAGCAGTTCCCAAATTATCAAAACCTGGGAGGGTAGTAGTTGGTCTATCAAGCAAAGATTCCAGGACTACCGACCCAGAACGGTCTATGACCATTGCCTCCTCGATGTGTTCTGAAATACCCAAAGCCTCCCATAAATTATGAGCCGGCTGACACTGAAACAAAAGGTGCAAAATGTCTTCGGCTGCTAGGTGGCAAACGGGACATTCCCCACTATTACCAATATGCCTATTCAGCAAAATTGATTTCAAAGGAAGGATACCGTGTAGAGCTCTCCACAGGAATATTTTTACTTTACTTGAAACCTTCAATTTCCATATAACCTTCCAGATTGGATTATATATAGATTGTCCCGGCAAGGACACGAGTGTGGATCTCAGACCAAACTGGAACTTCCATTGTAGATGATATGCAGACCGTACGGAAAACCTACCATTCTTTGTACAATTCCAAGCTATGAAGTCATGAAAACCTTGATTATTCAAAGGTATTAGAAGGATGCGATTGACATCTACAGGACAGAAAAGTGAGCGCAAGAGAGCCTCATCCCATTGACCATCAACCGGGCTAATAAGTCGAGAAACCTTTGTGTAAACCACATCTCCTCTTGGTGAAATAATCTTCCTGTCTGCACTGTTAGAAATCCATGGATCATTGTAGATGTTTACTAGCACTGAACACTTTCTTTTCGTTTGTTAGCTGTGGAAAAAAATACTATAGTACTATATGATCTACTACCACTCGTATGTTTTTCTTGTCACGAAATTGCAAGCAATAAACCACGTACCCCACATGTCCACACATGCCATTCGGGTCGCTATCTTGACAACGCGAGATGAGCACATCCCCGATCCCTCAAACCCCTCCGGGAGAAAAACTGAAACACCAATTATTGTCGCCTTCGCAGTCGCAGGCGTCCTTAATAACTCTGAACAACGACAAGGGCGTCCATCCCTTTTCCGAAAGCTGCCCGCCATTAAAACCACTTGTAAGCACCTCCGCGTATTCAAACCCGTCCTCGTCACGCTCGGACCAGTCCAACGCCGAGACATTAACCGGTGCCGCCACCGTGACACACACACCCGCCCGCCGCGGTATCCAGATCCCGTTCGCCGCAACCGGCCAACCGCTCTAGGACCAACGCCGCGTGCGTGCACCTGCACTGCACGGTTGCCGGGTTCCGATCCGGTCTCCGGGTGTAGCGGGCAGAGGGGGCATGCAGGGCGGCGCTGGCGCGGAGCACGACGGCGCACGGGGCACGATCCGGCCAGCACGTGCGGGGCTCCCGCCGGTGCGCCCCGAACCACCGGCACGCCGAGATGCCCTTTCGCCGTGGTGTGTTTCCCGTCCGGCCACGTACGGTGGCGCGTAGCCCTCGTGTGAGCCCGGTGGCCGTAACATGGCGAGCGAATCGTCCGAGCCAGCCCACGTCCTCTGCTACGGAAACCAACCAGCACACTGGGTTTGTTTATGCGTGCATGATCAACAACTGGTCTGTCTTGCTTTCTGTGGTGGCTATATCGCATGCCTAAATGATTCTCCGTCCCACATGGGCGGGCGACGGACGGTGAAATCTACGGGCTGGACGGGAAAGATTTGTTATCACCTATTAGGTTAGTGTACTTCTTAATTAGGTCCGCACTAGTGCCAACATGCTTTCGCTTTGCGATAGTTTAGCGTTTCTTCACGGTGAGGGTACCTACGCAGGGAGTGAGGTCAGGTCGCTCGAGGACGCTATTCATGTACCTGATACACGTACGGTATGAGACGAGAGGAGATGACTCGTGTCTTGCTCTGCTGTAGCTGACATGTAGGCCATACACCTAAGGCGCTTTTAGGGGTCCACCTGCCAGCCAAACAGGGTTAACCCAAAAAATACAGTAAGCTGAACATACTTGCGATGCTTAGAGCAAGTTCAATAACAAAGTCGGCAGCTGGCTCTAACTTCATGCCATGTCACTTAGAGTCAGCTTATAGCCAGTATATTACAATGGGCTGCCTATTAGGTTAGCTAGAAGACATGCTTTAATTAATTAATAACTGCATGTGCATATGAGCCGTAGTGATCCATTGTGAGATGTATCTTTATAGCCACTTCAAGCAACATACATATATATACCATTCACTCCATCAAAATACACCACATGAAATTAATTAATAAGCAAGCAAATAAGGTCTCTCGCAAACAAGCAGATTTAAAAGACAATAAGCAACAACCTGGAGGTACATAGCACCATGACACTTAGACATTACAGTCTTTATGATAAATCATTAACCAAACAAAATGCTAAATAAAATCATCCTGAAAGAAGACGTTGCTTTTCATGTGGACGACAACAAAAGTGACAGACTATAGTTGAAACTTCGGTATGAAGGAGCAACCACCCGTTCGCATCATTAATCTTGGTCACTGTTTGTGCAAAGTAAACAAAGACGGTATGGTAAATATTTAGACAAATGAAACTGCCAACATGTGCCAACTAGCACTAATGTTGGAGAAAAACAATGCATCCTCTCTAGAGTAGAGTGATTGATAAATAATCATGTTGGCAAATCATGTATAATTCTGAAGCAACAGAGTAGAGTGCTCTTTAGTTAATAAAAGGAACAAGTTCAGATTAGAGAATGCATACATGTAATTAGCACCAGCAGCAATCGCCATATCACATCCCAGTCCTGAAATAAAAATGCATATAAGATATCATGTTCATACTCAATGTTACATGAAAAAAGGAATAGGAACATGCAGATATTAGTATCCTACCACGATTAATTATGATGGCTATTTCGAAATCTCTGCCAAATATGCTCGACCAAATCATTTTTGAGCTGGGTATGTTGTGGACGAGCACGAAGAGTAGCTTTTCTACGCAGCACATCAGCAAAACATAGGTTACCACCAACATTCACTTCAGGAGGTAGAGCAAATGAAGCCCCTGGATTCTCATTCAAGTCAATATGAATGGTGGCCTGCTCTCTCTCATCTTCGACTATCATATTGTGGAGAACCACACAAGCTAGCATGATCTTTCCAACACTCTTTCTATACCATAGACGTGCAGGCCGACGTACAATGGTAAAACGGGACTGCAACATCTTTCCTTGCCCCTTCTTGGTATTGCGCAAACAACTTGTGCTTCTCTGTTTGGGGAAGTGGTATAGTTTTCATGAAGGCAGCCCATTCTGGATATATACCATCAGCAAGGTAGTATCCAGTGTTATACTCATTCCCATTGATAGAAAACTGAACTTGGGGGGCTTCTCCTTTCAATGCATCAAAAAACAGGGGGGGCGCGTTGAGGACATTAAGGTCGTTGTTTGACCCAGCAACTCCAAAGAAAGCATGCCAAATATGAAGGTCTTGGGAAGCAACAGCTTCCAGGACCATCGTTGGTACTCCATAATCACCATGGGTGAACTGCCCTCTCCATGCTAAAGGACACTTCTCCCATCGCCAGTGCATGCAGTCGATACTTCCTAGCATTCCAGGAAAACCACGAGACTCATTAACCTGAAGTAGACGCTCAACATCCTCTTGCCTAGGGCATCGCAAGTACTCCCCCCCCCCCCGAACACCTCAATCACCCCTTGTGCAAACTTGTCCAAACACTCTAATGCAGTGGACTTCCCAATCTTCAAGTACTCATCAAGGGCATCTCAGGGTGCAGATGCTAGCATGCGCATGGCTGCCGTACATTTTTGCAATGGTGAGAGCCCTATTCGACCAGAACAATCTGCCCTATAAGTAAAATAGGGAGACCACTGACCAAGGGCCTTCACAATGCGTAGGAAGAGGTCTCTATTCATACGGAATCTCGTACAAAACATACTCTCGGGGTAGAGTGGTTGTTCAGCGAAGTAGTCCTCCACCAGACGATGATGAGCACCTCCATGATCCCTCCGGATGTGCTTCCTTCGACCACTTCGCCGCTGATATGATCCTACTCCGAGCCTAGCCTTGATTTTCCTCATGAGACTCTCAGCAAACGAATCCAGTATGTTCTGCTCAGCAACATAGGTTTCCATGATTTTGGATGGGGCTAGCTCATCAGGATCATCTGACATGGTGGGTGAGGTAGATGGGTTGGTAGGCTGAGTAGGAAGATGAGTTTGGCTGGATGAGTCTGAAGAGGAGATAGCATTATATAGGTGTGTCCTGTTTTCTTTGGTGTACTAATTATTCTGCATGGTTATCTGCACTAATTAAGTGTAGTTGGACCATTGACTACATGATTTTGCACTGCATGCATGGTTATCTGGACCATTGACTACATGATTTTGCACTGCATGCATGGTTATTTGAACCATTGACTACATGTGAAGTATAGTTTCAACAATCTTGTAATTCCGCACATAAAATTTCAAGAATAGGAAGTACCTTAGTCACTTTTCCCGAATAACCTCTCCCTGAAACACTTCAATGCCAACACGTGCTCAGATCTCAAATCTTCAGGCATCCCAGTCGTGTCTTGCATCATCAATGATCGGTATGTCTCTAGCATGACTGACTCCTTGTGATCTTTCGCTGCAAGGCATGCAAGCTTCCGAGCTTCAAGATTCTCACTAGACACACGCCTTTGTGTCTCTAACATCTCTTTGCGGCCTTCATTTGCTGCATTCTGAGCATCTACAAACTTGCTAAGCTCATCTTCAAGATCAATTGTACAATCTTGATCCCTTCTTTTTCGTTTCTGTTGCTCCTTAGCTTGCTTGCCACCTGGTGGCCGTTCATCTCGAGCATCATCTACATTGAAATGCTGCCCAACTTCATCATCAACACTGAACTTCCTCTTGGCCGGCTCCAAGTCTTCTAAGCGCTCCAAATATGCATCCCACTTTGGTTCCTTTTTTAGATCCTCCCAACAATGCTCAAACATAAATTCTTCCTTATGATCCGCCTCATAAGTTTGCCTTGCCCTCTTCTTTAAATCTACATCAGATTCGCCACTAGCATACAAAGCATTAGCTTCCTTCCAACTCGCAAAAAACCATGCAACCTTTTTCTTAATTTTCGCAAAGCGATCCTTCACTTGCTTGTCATGTCTTACCCTGTTTTTTGGGGTAGTACTGTTGTAGACAGCAGCGACATCTTTCCAATATTTGTCGTTCTTCTTGTAATTGGATTGGATTGGGTCATTTGAATTATTCAACCAAGCACTGACCTACAGTATTAGAAGGGTTATGATTGTGCTAGTAATGTAACACATGGAGTCGGCACGCAGAAAAAGCTTACCAATCTGCAATCCTCCTCTTTTGTCCTATTTCTGAAGGATGGGTTGCTACTTGTTCCTCCGTAACTGATTGTATGCTTACACGCCCAGCTAGCTTGTCTATTTCTGAAGGATGGATCGCTACTTTCTATTGGCAAACAATGACAGGTCAGGTCGTACTAGATACAAACTCATCTGAGATGATATGACAGGGCACTTTCAAGGAAAACAACGAAAAAGCATACCATGCTTGCGGATCGTAGCGTCGTCAGCCGAGACATTGGCCAAGGATATGAAGAACCACCAATTCCTGCAGCGGCGCCCGTAAAGGGCCTTGAGTCAAGAACTTCACATCGGTGATCGAGTTCCAGGGCCAGCATGGAGCAGAGGATGTCGCCATGGACTGCGGAGGTCGTGGAGGGAAGGCCGGCAGCGGGATGGGATGAGACGGCGGGATGAGGAGCTGAGGCGGTGGCGGCAGGACGGGATGTGGAGCTGCCAGCGGGATGAGATGAGAAGCCGACGGAGGAACCTCAAGAGGCGCCAAGACGCTGCCCTTTTGGACTGCTGGCCCATCTCCCTGATGCGGCGGCTGAACTTGCCTAGGGTTACAGCGGTGGTGATTTGAGGACGATTTGGGGGTGATTTGGGAGCGATTTGGAGCTTAAGAGGTCGATTTGGCGCGCAAGAATAGATATGGCGCGAGGGAAAGCAAGATTTGGCGCTACCGAGAGGAGGAGAAGGGCGGAGGCGAGGAGATTATACTGATCCGAGCGCGGGCGCTTATCGTCCGGGCTGCAAGCGAGCGGCAAGACGTCATTCTTTGGCGCAGTAGGCGATAGATGGAGCGCCCGTTCCCGTCTCTCTCCTCTCTTCTCTCCTCTCCAGCTAGGATTTTGATGGCGTGGTATCTCTTATAGCCTGCTGAGTAGGCTCTATTGAACTTGCTCTTAGAGAATTTCCAGTCGC
Source organism: Avena insularis (assembly GCA_023614405.1). Taxonomy (NCBI): domain Eukaryota; kingdom Viridiplantae; phylum Streptophyta; class Magnoliopsida; order Poales; family Poaceae; genus Avena; species Avena insularis. Next base: position 565,402,674 of record CM042686.1, read on the forward strand.
CTCCTCGAATGAACGACGTCCAGTAGAAGTGTCGGATCGGTCGCTTGGGAAACGCCGTGGTGTCATGTGAGTTTGGGACATCAGTTCCCACCCACATCCCCAAACGGCGTCCTAAGTTGAATTTTATTATATATTATTTCAACTTCTAGTTTTTTTTATTGCACAAGCCATACAATAGCAATTCAAATAAATCCATACAATCAAAATAAATTCATTTGGCCCTCTCAAATAGTTTTTGCCAAACTTTTCCACAACCATTCCACAATCTATACGATGTCATTGAGCTCACTAATGCGCAGATACACATCTTCTCAATCTACGTGCGCTCCATATGCAAGCAACCTCTTGATAGCTGTGCATTTTTGAACTGGTGAGAAACCAACGGTGTCATGCTTGGGCATGAAATAGTTGTTGTACTCTATCACACCATGAAAAATCTTCATGTACAACTCCTTCTCATCTTATACCGCCTCCGAAAATCCTTTGCGGTACATGTAGCATTCTCGGCAAAGTTGTTGGTGGAGAGAATGGTTTGCCCTCCATCCTCTGTCGCGGATTGCATTTGCTTCTCCCAAACTTGAAACCGCCGCGCTTTGGACCAGTCCTGCTCCTCGAGAGGAGAGGGACTCGTGTCTTGTTCTCCTGCAACAGGTGGGTCGTACACCTAAGGTGCTTTTTAGGGGTGCACCTGCCAGCCAAACGGGGTTAATCAAGAAAACGGTAAGGTGAAAACTTGATTGAGATGGGTTTCCAGTCAGCCCCCTAAAGACCCCATGGGGAGCCAGCGTAGAAAATGCCCTTTATAGCCGCTTTCACCCGGCATAGCCTGTTTTTTCATCTAGCGCCCCTAGGCCGTACTTAACCGAGGGAGGGGCGGCACCGGATGGACGCAGTTCAACGCACAAAACATTTTCTAGCAACTGGGCCATCCTGGCAGCGACACACCGGTTTGTCTCGTGCGCCGAGTTAATGGTGATGCACCATCGGTCAGCCTTAAAGGTGATGACGGGGATTCGTCCCATCTAGGGCACATGACGGCGTTACCGCGCCTTCCCGCTTTCCTACCACTTCCCACATTTATGTAAGTCGCTCCTCTCCATTGATGTTCACCAATCCCTTCCCTCACATCGCCGCTCGACACATCCCAAAAAATCTCCATCCACCAAAACTCCACCCCCGCCTCCTCCATGACCGAGAGATACGAAGGTGACCTAGCGGTGGCCAACGGTTTTGACCGCCGCTTTCTCCACAAATTGGAAGCGTGCATTCTCTATGAGGCCAAATATTCGGTGTCACTAGACTTTCGATGTCCCGTCGACTAGAGGATGTGTGTCGTGGGCATGCCAGTGCCACTGATAACGCATGCGCAGAGCGGGTGGTGGCGATCCACCAGCTATTACGACTAGCTCAGGTCGGAGCAGTTGGCGGATCCCCTGTCAGATCCCGACAACAACATCACCTCGAACAATTTCTTCCACGACTATCTATAGAGGGAGCTTGTTAGGTATGACAATGACGGCCCGCCTCCTGCGAACAAGAATGTCGTCGGCCGTAAGCTCTTCTGGGGTGCACCGGACTACATCCTCGAGGCGGTGATGGACTATATCGCCGCGGGAAAGAACCTGTGGCTACGGTACCCTCTTCCACGTCCTCTCCCATCACGTCGCAGCTTCCCCTCATCGTGGACGGCGAGGTGGAAGGCGTTTGGTCATCTTATTTTTTGAGGTCCTTGTCCTCCGCGCTGGCGACACCCAGGTCGGAGCTCTCCTTCCCCTCGCCCTTGACAGGTCCGACGGAGGTGGTCTCATCATCCATGAGCGGCCGGCACCATCGCTGCCGCGTGGCAGCTTGCGCCTCGTCGGGACAAAGATAGATCCCGATTCGTCGCAGGTGAAGAAGCACAAGCCGGAGTCGTGGCAGTCGCCGCAGGAGTGCGCCACCAGACAGCTATAGCTCTAGGCCCCTGAAGACCTAGAGGAGTTCCTCGGCCCGACGATGGTCGAGCCCGCATCCTTCGAGGACATCATGTCAGCGTCGCTAGATTTTGCCATCGCCTGGTCAAAGGCCGAGGCGAAGAAGGAGGTGGTAGAGCAACAACAATAGGCATTTGAGCGTGCGTGCCACCTCAACAACTTCATCATCCTCGCCGACAACGATGGGACCAGCCCGAGCCAGCGGTGGTACGACGACGATGGCTAGGGCTGCAGCCGCCCGCGGAGCGATAGCGACTACACCTCCCTGTATTGCCGCATGTGCATTTAATTTTAGGATTTACTTTATGTTTTCATCGTATTTTCTTTCGAATTTTTAAAAACTCGCCAAGTTTCAATCAAATCAATTGTTTTTGTTTAAATTGATGTCGATTCAAGATTTCATATCGAGGAAACGGTTTTGGCGAACGCTCGGCTGAGGATGTGTGTAGATGCTATTAGGTAGTACTCCCTCCGTCCGCACATAAGTGTAATTCTAGCTTTTGCCTAAGTCAAACTTAAGTAAATTTTTATAGATTAATATAGTAACACATATATTAATCAAATTGACATATTTATGACTCTAAATTTGAAAAAGGATCTAATGGTATCAATTTACTATCACAAATATTGCTATAAGTTAACCAGACTTTACTAAATTTGCTTAAGACAAGGCTAGAACTACACTTTGACGGAGGGACGGTATAAATTTCTCCCCTTCCTGCCAGTCCTATTCTCACGCAAGTTTCCAAGAAGCCTTCGCGAATAAAATCACGAGCTGTATCGCCGAAAAAAAAAACAGATCTCCATTTGTTTATTTGAGCATATATATTGCGTCTTCTTTACTTTTTCTCCTAGGGCAACCGATTAATGAACAACCAAAGATTCATTCACGGCCAGCATTTTTTGTCTGTAAGAAATGGAAGGCGTCTATATATTCTATAGAAAAAAGAAATGGAAGGCATCTTTGGTTGCTTCTGGAAATTCTCAGTGACCTGCTCTGCTCTGCTGCGCCAAGATACAACAGAGCCGTTGGTTGGTTCTCTGCGGTTTCTACACAGTACAGTACTACTAGTACTGTTTTTAGCAGGCGACGGCAACGGGTATTCTGTTCTTCGCAGGAGCTGTATGAATGCCACTTTTAATGCAGTGTCTCTGTGGAAAACAGCTGTGGCGACACAATCATCTGTTTTGTTTTGGTTGTGGTAGTAATGACGACGAATCATTGCAGCGTGGAAGCATGGAACAACAGGAAAGAACACAAAAAAAACTGCCCAAACAAGAGGAATACGAATTAACTGATGATAAACTTGAGAGAACTTTTGTTATATCCCTCACTTCTTCCATATCAACAGGTTGTTATACACCCTTACACCCCCACACACGAACGCGGCACCGGCTGCACGAGCAACCGTGCAAAGGGAACAAAAAACCCAGTGGTAATTCGCAAACAAAAATAAACTCTTCGTCCCCATCTTCGGAGATCACAAGACGCAGCCGATCTGCTGCTCCCCTCGTCATGCCGTCGAACCGGCGATCCAGCCCGTGCCCTCGGCCGGATCTGGACTGCCGGATCTTCTCATCACGCCGTCGTTCTTGACCGTACCGCTGCTAAAAAATTCCTACTACGTCTCTGGGTGCCGGAGAGCTGCTACCACGCCCACACCGGGATCCTCTGGGGGCTCTGCTTCTGCTGCTGCCTCTGCCGCTGCTGCTCCTCCGCCCTCCCCGTCTGCTTCGACCGCTTCTCCCTCGCCTCGTCGATCTCGATCTGCTCCTGCCTGCACTCCTCGCTGCAGAAGGGCATGTCGCCTCTGCGAGACAAAAAGAACCAAGAACGCCGTCAGAAACACTTCTTCGGCACAGGCACTTCTTCAGACCGAAGAGGATGTATACATAGATCAGGCCAGCAGGGCGGTGTGGTGGTGTGTGTTCACCTGTACATGAAGATGTCCCTGTTCCCGGCGAGGAGCTTCCGGCAGTTGAAGCAGATGTCCAGGTAGTGGTGGTGGCCGTGGAGCTCGTCGGCGTCGTCGCAGGGGTCGCAGAACAGCCGGCCGGCCTTCCGCGGCGAGGACGCCGGCTTCACGGGCGCGGCGGAGTAGCTGAGGCAGCCGGCCTCGAGGTCGCCGTAGACTTCCATGGAGATCGATGGGCTGGTATGGTAGCCTCTTTGGCTTACTACTGGTTTTGCTTTCTCTTGTTTTTCAGCTGGGAGAGAACGGGCGGAGTGGTGGAGGAGGAGCGTGGGGAAGAGACCCCCTTATATTTCGTAGTGAGTGGGGTTACTTTTCGTTTTGGACCTCCACGGTCGATGAAATTCAGTGGAGCGCTAAAATGTTGAGCACGGTGGCCCCTATGTATTCCGATGTTCATTTCGCTAAACCCTGTGATTCTTTTTTTTTATTTTGAGATCTAAACCTTGTGAGTTGGGAATTTTTTTTTGTGAGCTTGTGAGTTAGGAGTTGGCGATACCCGCAAAAAAAAAAGAGTTAGGAGTTGGCGAAATAATCAACGAAGTTGACATTTTTATTTTTGCGTACCTTGGTTAGAAATGAAATGTTGTCGTTGTCCATGCTCTAAGCTCCAAGAAATGATGTTACTTACTTATGTTCTACAAAGTACTGTTATTTGTTTTTTTATAAGGATTATGTTGTATGCACATAGGTGATCAGTGCTATGTAATTGCATATGCTTTCAGACAGGTCTTTCGTAAAAACGCCTTCTTTAGATATTGATAATTGCCAACTTTTTATCATCCTTTCCTAGGTAAAACAATGGCGGTTAAAAGGTAGTCAATTTTTTTGTTCTGGCTAAATTTATTATTCCGTGGTGAGGACTATCAAAGGTCGAGATTGTCTTCGCTTATGCTCAACCTTCCCGCGCATTGTAGCCTACACAACATAATCAAATATATGGTGGGTATTTTAGCCCAAGTTAAACATTAGCAATAGTAATGAAATATAATTGTTAGTACACAATAATACACTAACTCGGGTGCCAAATTCAACATTTGGTGAACACAACTGTCATGCAGGATATTTTTTCCTTCATAACATCCTCCCCCTCTTGCAAGACTTTTTCTTTAGGACCCACATAGCATAACACCGGGCCACTAGCACAAGCACTTTCCTCTAGAAGCTAGGGCCGGGCTAACCAAGTTGCAAAGCACACAAGCTGGCTGTCCTGTCCCCCCTTGATTGCTGATCAGGTCGCTGAGCGGCAAATCAAAACCGGGGGCGTGGGGGTGGTCCATGTCCGCACCATTGTCCATTGCTAGTAGTGGCACTATTCCAGCCAGCAGAATCGTGAGTCAGCTGTACCCAACCAACAGTTCGATATTTATTCAATTTATTATTCTATTTTTTGATTCTTTTTTCCCCCACCATCCCGTTGATTTTCCCAGGCACATGTCACGTCTGATTCGATGGATTCGATGGACTTGTTAAACCGATTCGTTTATTTGAGTTTATGCAGCTGAGTGAGCAGTGGTTGGCTCGGCCATGGATCCCTCCCAATGTTTAAGCTAAACTAAACCGGTCTGTAGAAAAACAGGGGCGCGGTAGGTACGGCTGCTTGATTTGACGACAATCATGCTCCATCGTATTGAAGACATGGCCGTCCGAGCCTGCAAATTGTGGCTATAACTATAAGCGTAGTTAATTCACTCGTAAGAAATAAACCAAGCAGGGCTATTCAACTAGCCAAGTAGGAGGCATCTCGTCGTGTGATGTTACACGTATCGTATGTGATGTGTCGGTCGATGGCGTGTTTCTTTTTTGAGCGTGCCATTCAACTAGCCAAGTAGGAGGCATGAAGTGTGTGCTAAAGCAATTGGTGCATGATTGCATCGGTGTATCTAGTGGTTCCTCTAGAGATAGTACTCCCTCCGTTTAGAAATATAAAACGTTTTAGATTTGTGAATCGAATGTATCCAGACGTCTTTTAGTGCATAGGTCTGTAGAGGTTCGAATTAAACATACACGATAAAAAGCGTCTAGATACATTTATTTGATAAAGCTAGAATATCTTATATTTCTAAACGGAGAGAGTACGTAATACCGGGACACCGAGTAGTGACTAGTGGTGAGTGACTTATGAACACGAACTCAGCAAACATGATGCATGGAATCATACTTTCCGTTGGCAACGTGAGATATTTTGGATCCGCCAACAACATGTACAGTGAACTGGGTTTTAAATTTAAGTTTGTGTGTTGCACATCGGTCGATTGGGATTTTGAAGAAATAACATCAGCTAGCCGTCGGACTTTTAATTGGGTTTTAAATTTAAGTTTGTGCATTAAACAACTGGTGCATGATTGCATCGGAATATCTAGTGTTGTCGGAGATAGGTATGGAGTACCGAGTAGTAGTGACTACAACAACAGCTCAACAAACAAACCATCAAATTGCATCGGTTGCTTCTCATCCGAGATCTACTCCCTGCTTCTCACCCGAGATCTACTCCCTCCCTTCCAAAATATAAGATGTTTTAGCTTTGTGAAAGAAATGTATCTAGACCCTTTTAGTGTGTAGATTCATTTGACTTTGTAGTGAACCTGGACACTAAAAGGGTCTACATAGATTCCTTTCACAAAGCTAAAACATCTTATATTTTGAAACGGAGGGAGTAGGTAGCATGAGACAAGATGCATGGAATCGTCGTACTCTCGGTTGGCAACATGAGATATTTAGGATCTACCAACTGCATGCATACTGAATTGGGTTTTAAGGCTTAATTCGTGTCAGTATCAGCCTACCAAGATTTAATAGAATCAACGTGGCAAATTCGGCAATAAACTTAACTAATTTACCGGAAAGAATTAAACCAAGGCGTACTTATTGACTCCCACATCTTGTCGTGTGATTCTACATGTATCGTGTGTCGACAATGGCGTGTTCATTCTTCGAGCGCGGCATGCAACTAGCCAAGTAGGGAGATATGAAGTGTGTGCTAAAGCAATTGGTCCATGACAACGTCGGTGTATCTAGTGGTTCTCTGAAGTGTCTGCTAAAGCAATAGTCTACCTATCTGCTCATTTGATTGTTTCCAAACTTTGGATCTGCCAACAGCAATTGAAGTGAACTGGGTTGTAAATTTAAGTTTGTGTGTTGCACATTAGTCGATTAAGATTTTAAATTGAAGAAAAAAGCATCTAGCCATTAGACTAGTTTAAACTAGTTTAAATTTCAAGGTTGTGTGTTAAACCATTGGTGCACGATTGCATCCGAATATCTAGTGTTGCCAGAGATAGGTACGGAGTACCAAGTAGTAGTGACTACTGAACAAAAACTCAACAAACAAGCCATCAAATTGCATATTGTCATCCTTTTCAATGGGCTATCCTTCCTCCATATTGTCATCTCCTATGGATATTATTCTTGGTAGCTAAACGACGTCAAATTTTCTATCAACGAGACACGGCATTTTATTATCTATGTAAATGCTTGCGATAATTGATGAGCTTGATAAGATTAGAAAAAGTCAAGAGCTAACTGATCAGGAGATTAAAATCGGGAAACAATGAAATGAGCGGATAGATAAGACTATTGTGGGGAGAAGAGTTGAAATGGTATTAATATCCACAGTTTAAAATATTATGGAGGATAGTAATATGAGATACTTACATATAGTCGTAAGTGATATAATATGCGAACATCGAGTGAAACTATACTATTTGTATCATCTTGATGTCACTACCGAGTTAATGAAATCATCATTTATAGTAGAAAAAACTTAATTGTAGGAGTCATTCCTTTATCGAAGTGTCCAAGGACTAATAATGTACAAATAAAAAGAAACCAAGGACATAAACAGATATAGTAAATGTCCTGGTTCTTTCTGCCAAACATATAAACTTTTAATCAATACTTGTAAAAAACCTTTTTAAATTATGTATTGGGTGCTCACAAATCATACATACGTATGTCCCTGTCAAGGTGGTCGCTATCTTTGACACCCAATACAGAGGATAGCACCTGTCGCATTTAAAAAGAAGCACTCACAATCAACTCCCTATGAACAGTGGAGCTTCCGGAAGCACCGTTCCTCACATTAACAATGGAAACCCGGGGCAGGTCCGAGTCATCAAAGCAACTACTATAAAAATAAGTGGGGATAGGTTTCCATGTTAATGATCTCAATTAGTATTCCAGATTATTTAACCGAATTGCTTGGTCAGTTTCCTTTTGCTAGCTCCCCCACATAAAAAGAATCTCTTGCTAGCTTACTTCACTCACCTAATTAAAAAAATGGTTCCTCCAATTCTGCAAGTACCAATTTTTCTGCTCCTGAAATAATTATTCTTGGTACAGGACGAAAGAGACATGGGTGGTGGTATCATATTAATCGCCGAGCTTGACGGATAATTTTGTTGCCACTCGCGCCAGTCGTTTTCAGCCGCGTCCGACGGAGCACCCCCTTTTTCCATGGAATTGATTTCACTGTTTGCCTTGTTCATGTTGCCGGTGCTGTCTGTCACGAGTCGAGAGATTCACCTTCAGCACAGGGAAAAGTGCCACAATGCAGAGTGTCGACATTGTGGAGTTTTCTGCTGGGGCCTCTAGGCTCGTTCGTGCAAAGACGGCTGTCATTTCTTGGCATCATAGTTCATAACATGACCCCGCCGTGCTGCCCATGTCTGCTTCAACCTTTGACTTGGTTACACTTTTTTAACACACTTTTTAGCTCACTTGGTTGGACTGGACTGTCTAAATATACTTATGTACTGCATGGAATCAGGACCAAGAGTCAAATGTAACGGACTATTTCGTCCTGCAGGATGGGTGAAAAATATCAGAGACCGCTGGTCCAAAGACGTGAAAAGCGGCAGCGTTCTTCGGTCAAATAAAGCATCATTAAAATATTATCAAAGGCCTGTTTATTATGGACCCCGATGAGCAACTGGTGCACGCAGTTTAGGAACCTGTCAGTCTGCCTGTATGGAGTCCGCCACCCGAAGGTTGAGCTAAGCTAGATATTGATGGTTCTTTCCGTAGTGATGGCAGTGCAGGTGCTGGCATTGTCCTTCGAGGACCACAATGGTGATATTATCATCTCCTCCTGCCGTCAACTGTTTTGTTGTTGTGATGCTCTTGGAGCAGAATTTGGAGAGTTGCTGGAAGGTATTTCCTTGGTCCTGCATTGGTGTAACCAGCCTCTAATTGTTGAAGTGGATTGCTTGGAGATGGTCAAAGCACTAAATAATGGAGAGATGGACCGGTCTATGTTTTCAACAATAATAGAAGAGATCAAAACTTTGATGAAGGTTCGTCAGTCGAGTATTACTCATATTAGGAGAAGCCAAAATAATAGTAGTTATTTCATGGTAAATTTGGCTAGGTCTGAGACTCGCACGACTATATGGCTTGGATCCGGACCTGACGATCTCGTGAGCATATGCCATGGAGAATGTAATCCCCGATGTGTTTATGAGTAATGCAAGATTCACCTTCAGCACAGTGAAAAGCGCCACTCCGATGTGCCAAATGCAGAGTGTCGACATTGTGGAGTTTTCGGCTGGGGCCTCCGGGCTCGTTCCTTCATATACGGCTATCAATTTTCGGCATCATACAGTACGAGTACATAACGTGACCCCGCCGTGCTGCCCTTGTGTGCTGCAACGTGCGACTTGGTTACGCTTTTCTTAACACAGTTCTTAGCTCACTTAGCTGGACTAAAATGTACTCCCTCCGTTTCAAAATATAAGATGTTTTAGCTTTGTGAATGAAGTGTATCTAGACTTTTTTTTAGTGTGTAGATTCATCTATCTTTAGAATGAACCTATACACTAAAAGGATCTAAATACACTCTTTTCACAAAGCTAGAACATCTTATATTTTGAAACGGAGGAAGTATATGTAAAGGACTATTTTGTCCAAAGACGTGGAAAGCGGCAGCGTTCTTCGGTCAAATATAGCGCCGTCATGTGATGAAAATAATTGCTCGCTGCATACAGTCACGCTTGACTTAGCCTGGTCAGACGAATGAATTAACGTCTCTGACTATTTGACACAGAATTTGTGCATCGATTATTCGGCCGCCGTTCACTACAACAGTATAGAATAGATTCCTCTCCAGAAATAATAGAAGGAACAGAAGAAAAAATGCAGGTTTGGCTGAGTCACGCATGACCAAGCTAGGAGAGATTCTTAAATCGGGCAGAAAGGAACGTAAGTGTTATTCTCTCGAGACGTATAGAAAAAAGAATATTTCCTCTGATTCATATTAATATTGACAATTTTGTCTAGATACAAATACATTTAGTCTAAATATTAACTAGATATATCTAAATTTAAATAGAGTTGAGAACAATAATATGAATCGGAGGGAGTACAAACTTTTCATACGAATATCAGTCACAGAAGCATGACACGACGTATACTAGTAGCACCCATTCGACATTGTCTACGAGCATACGGAAACTGCCCGTACTTAAGTATATCTCCACTTATCTTGCACGCAAAAAAATGAAATATACAAAGGGAATCCAACCGGTGTCGCCGATAACTAAAATTCAAGTCGAAAACACAAATGAGAATCGGGCACAACTGTTGTGAGAAGAATTCTTCCTGAAACCATGGATTCGGTGTCTCAACACTCAACCACCCAGCATGAACATGAAGGAATTCCGTTTGCTGTTACCTCACGTCGAATGTTGCCAGACTAAGATTTTGTCAGTTGTTAGTACAACTCTACTCCACAATTAGAGCATCTCCACTTGTTCCCAGGAGGGTCTTTCTAGACTCTTTTTTATCCGAATGACGAGTTTCCGTCCACTCGCGTTCATAGGAGATGAATTTTCACCGAATTTGGCTCAAATTAAGTCCGGCGTTCCCAGGGCCGGGCCCAAGGCGCCGGGTGTGGCCTAGGAACGCATGAGGAAGCTAAATCTGCGGGAAACACTGGTGGCCCTGCCCTGTAAGCTAGTGAAGGCGATTCGTCCTCATCGCATCGTCTCGGCTCCTGCGCCGGACCGTTGGGAAGACGGCCACATGCCCACTCGCCCACGCGTCCCCGTAATGGTGCTCCACTGCCCGCACATCTTCCCGCCGATTTCCCATTTCCCGCCCTCCCTGCTACACCCCTCCCGCTACACCCCTCTCGCCCTCGGCGCACTTTCCCCAAATGGCTAAGAATGCCGGCCAGCCTTGCCGCCCTTATAGCACACGCCTCTACTCCTCCACTCCCTCCCCCCCCCCCCCCAAAAACACCAAATTCCAGGCGAAGAGAGAACTCGACGCAGCATGGCGGAGAGGCACCCGGTGACGAAGCCGCGGCGAACGGCTTCGGCTGGCGTTCGCTTCAGCCGTGGGAGGCTCGTCTCCTCCACATCACTGATGACCCTGCATCGCCGGATTTCCGGTGCCCGCCGATGTGGAAGATGAGCGCGGGCGGCGTGCCCATGCCGCCTGTCCCGGAGGGCAAGAGTGCCTCGATGTGATCTAGGCCGTGATCGCCTGCATGGACCCTGACGAGGCGGAGCACCCCGACAACCATGCCCACTTGGACGAGTTCTTTCGCGAACGGCGAGAGCGGGAGTAGGCGCACCACGAGGGCGGAGGCCTGGCACCGCCGCGCAACAACGCCGAAGGGCGGCATCGCTGGTGGGTCGTGCCCGGTCGCACCCTCGCCGTCGTCCTCGACTACATCGTCGACGGCAACAACCCCCATCTAGGATACCCGCCGTGTTTGCCGCCGCCGATCTCTCGACGGTGCGGGTCCTCCTCCTGGATGCCGCGACGGATGGCCGATGCGTCGGCCTCGCGCTCGTCCGGCTCGACGCAGCTTTGGTCGGTGATACGGGAGGAGCCCGAGTCGCTAGTGTGCTCGCCACCGCAAACACGCTCACGTGGCATCGTCATCAATGATCGCGGTGTTCCATTGCGGTCGTGCGGCCTCCTTCGCCTAGTGAGGCCGAAGAAGGAACTCACGCGGTGATTAGAGGACAAGGCGAAGAAAAACAACGGGCGATGACATAGTGTCCACGGACCCACTACTCTAGTGTCATTGACTTTTCGACAAATTTTGTGTAAGATTTACCAACACCAGCAGCTAGCAGGTTAGCACGTACTCCCTCTTTCTTAAAATAAGTGATTTGACTTTATTAGATTCGCATGTGTCTTATGTACTAAAATATGTTTAGATACTACTCCCTTCGGGTCAGTTTGCTGGGCGTACTTGAAAAATCATGCAGTTTCAAAACCCTTTCCGCTTACACTATGTTTGGATGTACTCAATTGGACCCAGAATTGGGGAATTGGAAATGGACACCGATTTCCACCGTTTGTTTCGTCCTGGAATTCAGCCTAGGAAATTATGACCCAATTCCACGACCCCCCGCGAGGCCCGTCATACCGCTCTCCCCAATTCGGAGCCTCCACCCTCTGAATCATCACGGAAACATACCGCTTTGACCAGCCCTCATCTTCCCGAGACAGTCCTCGCGCGCGACAGGAGAGGCCGCCGCCGCCTTCCCATCAGTCGTGATATGGATCGCCCTCCTCCCTCCCTCCCGATCCTCTATCCCCGCCCTCCTCCCTTCCTCCCATCCTCGCCCCTTCCCCTCCCTCCTCCCTTCCTCTCCAACCTCGCCCCTTCCTGTTCGGTAGACTAGGATTTGGCGTTGGTTTGGGGGATGTCGGCGGCGAATTGAGGCGTGGCGGCGGAGGGATTCCCGTCCCCATCATCTACCATGACCCATTCCATTTGTTTGTGGCAGCCATCTTTGTCTAGTGTTCATGTGTAGATTTTATTTTGATCTGTACAAGCCGTGTCACACATCAATATTTCATGTGTATTTTCTTCTGATCTGTACAAGCCATGTGAGACATCAATATTTCATGTGTATTTTTTTGATCTGTACAAGCCGTTGCATTAGAATCACTCAGCTAGATCAGCTAGATATTATGCATAGAGTAGTTGTACACACTGCTGAAGTTGCCATTACATTACAATCACTCATCCAGTTGCATTACGATCACTCAGGTGATGTTGCATTAGGTAGATGTTGGTAGAATAGTTGTATACACTGCTGCAAATCTGAATTGTAGGCTAAATTCTCATACGTATGACATACATAATTATGGTACAGTATATGGTTATATGATAATTCAAATGTTGTGTAAATTGTAGCATCATGTCCCAACAAGAGTTGGTTGATTTCATCACCGAAGAGAATAAAAGAAGAAAAAAAAAAGGATAGTATTGACGAAGAAGTTTTTCGAGATGTCATGTCTTGCTCTATATTATGTTAGTACACAGAGGGCACCGAGAAATCTAGGATACTACAATGATGATGAGGAAAAGGTTGCATATAGGAAGTACATATTGAAACAAACGTATGATGGGTCCGAGACAACTTGTTATGATAAGCTACGCCTAACTAAAAGAAACTTTCATGATCTTTGTGCTATGTTGCGTGAGAAGTGTGGTCTCAAAGATAGCGTGTTTGTGACAGTAGAAGCAAATCTTGCTATGTTCTTACACATTGTCGGACATGGAATTAAAATGAGAATGTTGGGTGGCACTTATCAGCGATCTTTAGAGACTATCAGTAGGAATTTCTCATCGGTGTTATCAGCCATCCTATCTCTACATGGGGAGTTAATCAAGCTTCCCGATTCTTCTGTTACCCCGCCGAATGATGACAAATGGAAATGGTTTGGCGATGCACTTGGAGCACTAGACGGGTGTCATATTCCAGTGTTTGTTAATGCTGCTGACAAAGGGAGGTATAGAAACAGAAAACAAGAAATCACCACTAACATGCTAGGTGTGGTTGATTGGAACATGAAATTTCTCTTTGTTCTACCTGGATGGGAGGGCTCTGCATCAGACTCGAGAGTCTTGAAAGATGCTATGAGAAATGACCGCCAAAAATGCGTTTGTTGTACCACAGGGTATGGCTCTTCCTATTGGCTTGTTTTCTTTATCACATTTAATTGTTAGCTAACTTATTTACATCATAAATAGGAAAGTACTATCTTGTTGATGCTGGCTATACAAATGGACCTGGATTTCTATCTCCATTTAGATCCACCCGGTATCATTTAAAAGAGTGGGTTGCTAGTCAACAACAACCACAAAATGAAAAGGAGTTGTACAACTTGCGGCATGCTCGTGCTAGAAACATAGTGGAGAGAACTTTTGGCTTGTTGAAGAAGAAATGGGCCTTCCTACGTTCTTGTTCCTTCTTTGGCATAGATGACCAGGTAATACATGTCAATATGTTGTTGCACTAATTAATTCTTTGAGAACAAAAAATCCTGATATAGGAATAAATACTTGCAGATTCGAATTATTAATGCGTGTTGTGTGTTGCACAACTACGCGAGGGATAGACAGCATGTGAGGGATGATTTGTTGCTGCAGGAAGTCGACGCTGAACTAGCTGCTATGGCTCCTGAGCCAGCTGATGATGCTACTTTAATTAGAAGTGTCCAACAAACAGCTGCATGGTCCAACTTTAGACAGGAATTTGCTGATAATATGTTTGTTGACTATCTTGTTGCGCACGCTGAACTAGCGATGGAGCAGTAGATAAATTAGTGTGTCCATTATTTTCCATGGTGTGTGCTACGGTGTCTATTTTTGTGCTACAGTGTCCATTTTTGTGCTATGATGTGTGCTACGGTGTCCATTTTTGTGACAATTTTATGATGGTGGATTTTGTGTGACAATTTTGTGCATTCATCATCTTGATACTACTATATATACATGTTTTACCTCACTGCAATTATGTATTTTGTTCATACTTTTGTTTAACTTGCAGAAACATGGCTGATCCGAAAGAAAAGAGAGGTAGCAGGTCATACCTTGCATGGACTCCTGAGATGGACATTGCATTGTTGACCATGCTTGTTGAGCATCACAATAATGGTGACCATGCTCAAAATGGTTGGAAGCCACATGTGTATAATGCTTGCATAAAACATGTGAAGGAGCAATGTGATATTGTTATCAACAAGGACAAAATACAAGCAAGAATTAAAACGTTTGACAAGCATTATGAGGTCATTAGCAAGATGCTTGCTCAGAGTGGCTTCGGATGGGATTGGGATAATAACATGGTGATGGTTGATAGTGACGAAGTCTGGACTCGATATGTGGAGGTACGTAACACCACATTTGTGCTAGCATTTACAACTACAATATCATGTATGATAACATATTTGTGTATTATGTAGGCTAATAAGGAAGCAGGTCGCTACCGGAACAAGGTCATCAGGAACTGGGATGCCATCCAGACTATCTATTCAAAAGACCATGCAACAGGTGCAGGTGCTAGGACAGCAGCTGAGTTTGTTGAAGAAGATAATGGAAGCCGTGCAGGTGGTTTAAACACACCAGTTCCTGAAGAGTCTCTGGAAGTGCCTCAGAAGAAGCAACGCACTGGGGAAGCCATCTTGTGCATGATGGGACAAATGTGGACATCTTTTTATGAAGCTTTGAAGACAACCGAGCCACTTCCAATGCCAAAGGTGACTCCTCCGGCAGAAATTCTTGATGCACTAAAAAAGGTACCTGAGTTGGAGGATGCTGATATGATCAAGGCTTATCAGAAGTTGATCATCAATGAGCGCTTGTTTGACGCATTCATGGCGCTCCCCGCGAACTTCAAGAAGACATATCTCTTGACCTTGCCTTGATGGTTGTTATGATGTGTGGATGTTAAACTGAACTACTACGTATTTGGTTGATTATGAACTATCCGCTCGTGCTAAGTTTGTGCTATGTGTAAGAGACATAAATTACGTATGTGC
Organism: Avena insularis; assembly: GCA_023614405.1. Taxonomy (NCBI): domain Eukaryota; kingdom Viridiplantae; phylum Streptophyta; class Magnoliopsida; order Poales; family Poaceae; genus Avena; species Avena insularis. Next base: position 565,418,410 of record CM042686.1, read on the forward strand.
TTCTTGTGATCTTGTCCAGATAATGTTAATGTTACTATGTCTAGAAAATAATATATAATACATTCTAATATGTACACATGTGACTATGCATGTATTTAGTTTACAAAAGTATAAAATAGCCAAATGCAAAAAACCATCAATTCCATGGTTTGAACATCCAAACAGGAATTAGAATTAGATACAGCCCTCTGATTCCAACAACAAATTCCAACCATCCAAACAACAGAATTCGAATTAGCAGCCATTTCCTTTCTAGACAGGAATTGGAATTTCCACCTAATTCATTTCCTGGATTTAATTCTGTGCATCCAAACAAAGCGTTAGAGTAAGTACAATAAGGTCCAGTCAGCAGGCTATATCACTTAAAATTGTATATTTGTGCTTAGTTGGATGAGAGAGAAGAGGAGTGGGCTCTTAGTTAACAGTTGCAGCACGTGCTCCTAGGCACTATGTGAGCGTGTACAGTGGGCCATGTATTAATAAAGGAGTATATTTTTATCCATATCTATTGTACATGTTGGCTATTAGGTTGACTCTAGATGATATGGACATAGCTTATAGTTAGCAATTGGCTCTACTATTACCCTTGCTCTTAAATCGCGTTTGCATTTATTTATCCCATTTAATTAGGATGTGCTAACCCCTTTCTCCCGAGCCTTTCGTTTTCTTTTCTACTGCATGCGTGTGTGAACACTGCAAATATGCATGCAGCGTGAACCGCTCATTTAATTTGGACGTTGTGGTACTGTTTTTCTCAGCCAATCAACTACTACCTAGGTCTCTGCGATTTTCCAAACGTGCCTAGTTAACCGTACTAGAGGGAGTACCTCTGTTTTTTTTGAACGGCACAAGGGGGGGGGACTGCCCACCTGCATATTTCATTGAAAAAAGGCGGAGAAAATGCCCAAAGTTTCTTACAGAAAGGGGGAGGAGCGTCAGCTCAAAGGAATTACAAGAGCGTTGTGCACCACTGCTCTACATTCTCAAAGCTAACACGCGGAGGGACCCGAGCCTGCCATAACCGCAGGTGCTCGATGACTTGCTCGAGAATCGCCGGAAGGGGGAGACGGACAGCGTCGAAGACCATCCGATTTCTGGTTTTCCAAATCACCCAGAGCAGGCATGAGGTGACGGTGCTCCACAGCGGCACGCCCCAGGAGGGGTTGCTTGCCTGGAGCGAGACCCAGGCCGCTTCGGCAGAGATGGGGAGGATGCATCGACGAGGTCCAAGCGCATGCCTCCACAATAGGCGCAGGCGGGGGCAGGTGAAGAAAAGGTGGGCGAGAGTCTCCGGCTGGCGCGGGCAGAAGGGGCAGATGTCTGTGTCCAAGCACCCGATGTGCCGCAGGAATGCACGCGTGTGGGTATTGCCATGACGAAGGACCCAGATGAACACCTTGACCTTGAGCGGCGCATACCCAGCCCAATTCAGGTCGTGTAGGGGGAGGCCGCATCCCGAGCTCTTCAACATCCTGTACGCGGCCCCGACACTGAAATGGTGGGCATCGCCCCACGCCAGAGACCGCTCGTCGTCCGCAGTGGAGGAGCGTGCGAGGAGGTGATCGAGGGCGCCGTGGAGCAACCGAAGCTCGTCCCCAGCCCGATCGGTCACCCTGTCATGTGTACGGAGCACAAGAGCCCGATCCACAAGCGTGTCGGAGACAGAGCCGGCGGCACGGATCATGTGGGAATATGCCGCAGGCAGGGCTGTTGAGAGTACGCCAAGCGAAGTCCAGTTGTCCCCCCAGAGATCCACGGAGCGGTCGTGCCCCACACGCACGGAGGTGATTGCCCGATATAGGGGCAAGAGCGATGAGAAGACCTGCCAAGCGGGAGTCGAGGGGGCAGGGTGTGCGCCCAAGTAGTTCGCACGGACCCAGTCGGCCCATGGGGTGCGCTGCCCGGAGAGGACGACGTGGAGTTTCTTGAGGAGGAGGCACGTGTTATGGAGAGCGAGGTCAACAATACCCAGACCACCCTCTGATCGGAGCCGACACACCACCTCCCACGACACCTGACATGAGCCACCAGAGCATGACGTCATGGCACTCCACAACATGCCTCGCCGGGGGCGATCCATCTTGGTGATTGTCCCCTTAGATAGTTGCATCACTGACATCGCATAAGCGGGGAGTGCCTATAAAACAGATGTCGAGAGCGTCAGCCTAGCACCAAGCGAGGTGGGGCGGATCTGCCAGGAGGGGATGCGGCGCTCGATTGTCCTGGCGAGGTAGTCTAGGGCAGAAGCAGGCAGCTTGCGATCCGACAGCAGCAGCCCTAGGTATGTCTGCGGGAACGAGGAGACGGGGCACCCCAAGATGTCGGCCAGATGCATGGCGTCTGCAGCAGGCACACCAATGGGTACGAAGGCGCTTTTATGGAAGTTTATGGCAAGCCCCGTCGCATCCGAGAGAGTACCTCTGTTTGGGATTATTAGTCCTAGTCAGCTGGCTATAAGGGTTAAAATATTATTTCCTTGCATAGTTGGAAGAGAGAGAATAGGAGAGAGAAGAAGAGTGGTCTCTCATGCAAGAGTCAGCTCTATCACGTGCTCTTAGGCACTTTGAGAGAGTGAAAGGTGGGTCATGTAGTGCTAAAATAGTATATATTTTTGTAGCTCACAATTATACATGCTAGCTCTAAGTTGGCTATAGATGACATGGCACTTGGCTTATAGCCAACAACTGACTATACTATTGTCCTTGCTCTAAGGGCCAAGTTGCTAATACCAAGACACCCATAACTCTCTCTCATTAATCTATACATGCACCAATAGCATGCATGAGAGAAGTGAGAGAAAAGGAAGAACATGCATTGGACGAGAGAGACTAATAAATACGATAGCCCTTATAATTTCAAACAATATAAAAAAGCTCTCGGGACCTATGATCCCAAACAGAGGTAGTACATGCAAATCTAGACAGACTCACGTTACTTTATTTTAGAACGGAGAGAGTAAGTACTCCATCCGTTTTAATATATAAGATGTTTTAGGTTTCTGAGGAAATGTATCTAGAATTTTTTAGTGTATAGATTTACTCTAAACCTGAGTGAACCCACGTACTAAAATAAGTCTAGATATATTCGATTCAGAAAGCTAAAACATCTTATATTTCTGGACGGACGGAATACTAAGCAAACAAACAAGAGCAGATTTTTTCCCCCTAAGCACATTGTGTCGGGCGACTTAGCCGAGGCAAAGACACGATTGCATCTGCACGTGTCATGGCTGACGAGGACCCTTGCGAGTGTGCACATGCGTCCATGCCTCTCCAGGACCCCAACCGTCACACGTGTACAGGCCGGCCGGCCGGCTTAGCAAACACGCTGTATACTTATTTAACTCGTACTGGTGCCGAGTTCGTTTCTTTACTTGCACACCAGTTAACCCGTTGCTGCGATGATGCCCCTTTCCCAGTCCCAGCACAGGAGAGATCGCCGGCCGGGTCGCGCGCGGCGGAGACCACAACGATCGATCGGACGCATTCGCCGCACCTGCATGAATGGAGCCACCACCACCATGTGTTCGAATAGACAGCCTATGTGTGACTTTAACTTAAACTACAGTAACACTGCCACGGCCCTGACGCTGAATCATAGGTGCTTTTCGTGGCCACGTATGAGGTCGCAACACGCACCACATGGTTGTGCATACAATAAAAACAGGCGCTATACCATGGACCAGGAATATATAAGCTAGACTACTGGACTAGATGCTGATTTCCTCTTCTTCTCTGGACGGGAATCATGGCTCGTGTTGGCGCACGCCATGTACGTACGTAGCGTACGTACCGCGTTGGAACCGTGCGATACGATCCTGACGCCTTCGTGGATTCCCGTCTCCGGGTAGCAACACGTACGTACGACTTGGCGGAATATGATCGCCACAAACTTGTGCTTTACGAAGCCCCGCCCGGCTGGTTGTCTAGAGGGCCGTACTTCGTGGCTTGGGGCCTTGGGGGAGACGCACCTGCACCTTGCACGGCTCGAGAACAGAGGCTAGCAGAGGTGTCTTTGGGTCCAATCATCTCTCTCTGTCTCTTCAGGCCGGTTTAAGTTTTAATTACAGCAGTTTGGCCGTTGATTAGCCAGCCGCCCTCGTGAGCTGCGTCGTCCACTTGGAATCGGGGAACCAGTGGCATCTGGCTTCGCCGGCGAGGCCTCTTTCCGGGAAGCAAGAGCAGCTAGCTTTGCCGAGATTTGTGCATGCCCTGATTTTTTTATAAAGGAAACTTCACGCTCAAGCACGGTCACTTTGTTCCAAGACTGGTACTCCCTCCGATCCGTATTATTTGACTCGAATTTGTTTAGATTCGGATGTATCTAAACATGTTTTAATACTAGATACAATCGAATCTAGATAAATTCAAGTCAACTAATATGGATCGGAGGAAATACTATAATTGTAAAGAAATGCTGAGTTTTCATCGACGGGGAGTCAGTAGCACGAATGCACGACGATGCCGCTCGTGACACGCACCCACCTGGGCGTGGAAAGGAATAAAAGAATGAGACTCGGGTGGACGTATCACTGAGCTTGGCCTTGGAGGCATGCGGTTAACTCGACGTGCGTGTCCGGCGACACGGATCGGATGGTGGTGGCACTGCAGCGGAGCGGCCGAGGGGGCACGGATGCACGAGTAAGGCGTGGCCGTGGACGGTGGCCGTCCATACGTGCGCTGTCTCGCACACCGGCTGGTGGACGTGACGTGCATGTCTCCTGGGTCGTACATTCTGCTTCAGCTTCACTGTTTCTACAGTCTTCGGACCGGTCATGCTGATCTAACGGAGAAACGAGGAAAATCATGCTGATCTAACGGAGAACCAAGGAAAATCGTTATAAATCATCTCATCGACAACACAACTACGTAAGCTAAATATCTTTCATCCTTTTCCTTTCACCATTTGCTAGCGTTTACTCATGTTTGCTAGTAAGCATGTGGCATCAACCATAATTAAGTGTGTGCTCTTACCTCGTCGTATTCCGTTATTCATTCGATGGTTAATGGAATGCAATCCCTTATTTAAGTGTGTCAAATTTCGACTTCCCAAATCTCGTGCAACTTTTTTTGTTTGCAAACAAAATCTCGTGTAACTCATTTACTCTCATTCAGGCGGGTACCGGAACCATTCTCAGTTTGGCAAGATTTCAGGGTACCGCCTAGATTTTCGAGAACCCGCAACGGACATACACGTCTTTGTATTAAGTTTGTAGAGAATGTCATAGAACGGCTACAACACCACACCTGCATTTTAGCATCCAACACACTCCTACAACACCGACGACAAGCTCGCCTAACCCGACCTCTAGCCAAGAATGTCGAGAAGGCAGCCGCAGAGCCTCTAGACCGTGTCACTACCAACACCACACACACACAAGCACGCCCAAAACTCCATAGTTGCACAGAGCATCGCACCACTACTGATGTTCCTAGAAGAATGGCGTGAAGCAAGTGAATGGCAAGGTCTGGCCGGACTTGGACTGGAGTCAACTGTACAATGTCGACGATGGTGTACATTGCGCCCCGAGCCTCACACCTTGAGCAGTAGCTGGCACAACACACACGAGACTGACGACGACGCCATCTCCAAAAGCCACAAAGCCCACGCAGCCTAGGCAACGCCTTCTGGGAGGGGACGACATCGAAGCGCCGCTACTGCCTGGTCCGATAAAGCGGACCTAGCATTTCCGCTGTCACGGAGGGGAGGAACGGTCAGACCCAAAACCATGCCTCCAAGAAGGGAGTGGCACCCGCAGGTGTCACCGTGGTCCGCACCGACAACGCCGAGCATGGTTTTCACCCGGGCAGAAATCCGCACCCCGGCGAAAAAAAGACGAGCAGCAGTATGTAGTCAGCAAATCACCACCACGGGAGGCAACTCATCGACGAAGGAGGGACATGTCGACCACCAGCACATGAAGTACCCAAGCTTGCCAAAAAAAGGGACTGAGATGGTCACGCCAGGCAGAGAAGGTACACCGTGGCCACCACCGGCCATGGGGAAGATGTCAAGAACGGGGAGCAATGCCCGCCTAGGCCCACTTGCATATGTTTTGTCCTCAATCGGGTCCCTGACTTTCATTCATCTCTTTTGCTCGAGTTAGGAGTTGGCCTTGATAAACACAAGATCTCGCATTTTGTCGTGAAGTAGTTTATTGCATCTCTTTGTGTGAACCTGATTGCAACAAAATAAATTGCTAATGTATGCTGATTGCAAGTGACGAGGGTTTAACTCATCAATGCCCATTGTTATGGACTTGGGTTTTGGAGAAGGAGGGAGCGCTGGAGACATCTACCGGCTAGCAAACAAGCACACAGGGGACAAAGATTTACCTAGGTTCAGGCCTCGTAGAGGTCCCTACTCCTGTTTGTCTGCTCGTGGAATTATCAAAGGAATCGAAAGATTACAATGGTGCGCAGATGCAATCTGGCGAGAGTTGTGGAAACTAGGGTTGCATGTGTCCTCCTCGCCACCCCCTCCAAGCCTTTATATAGGTAGGCTAGGTCTCGGGTAGCAGGTCGAGTCGATTACAAGTTAGGGTTTTCCCCTTCAAACTTTCTATCTTTAGCTTCTTCTTGTTCTTCAAGCAATCGAGAGTCCGTAGGTTACTCGAGTCCTTCATTTGGGCCTTGGCGACACCGTGGGTCGTTACGTATTTAGACCGTATATACCAAGCTCGAGTACCTGTAGGGTATACCCATGTCAGTAGCCCCCGAGTGTCCATTGGAATCATGATTCGCAGATTCGAGGGACTTTTTGAAGTCTTTCGAGTGCATGAATGAGTATATTTTTGACTGCTTTGTTTGTGTCATAGGGATCGTTGATGTGCGTGCCTGATATAGCCGAAGTATCGGTATCAGTTAACCACCTTAGGGTGAAACAATGCAATCTACTCGAACTCGAGTCCCCGAACTCGAATCCAGAAAAGTGCTGGTGTAATTCGACTCAAGCCGCGAAGGTCTTACAGGAGTCGAATTCCAGTTATATGGGTGTGAGCACTCAACGCGTCCGTCAAGGCATATTCATCGTACCTGTAGGCACGGATACATTTCTGGTAGTGCGCAGCTAATACGTTGCCAGGCCTTATTCAGGTCTTACCTTCACGCTGTAAGCGCGACATCCAGATTTTATCATCGCGGAGATGATTCGGGTGACCCAGGAGACGCAGTCTCTTTGTAGGGAAATGAGGCGGTGTCACCATAAACTTCGAGTGTGGATGTTATCAACACACAGTACTTAGTACAAATAATCATAGGGTGCGCGACCAGCGCTCCCTATAGGAGTAGCCCCCGAGTGCCTGGTTGAGTCGAAGACTCAGGCAGGGACTAAAAAACTTTTGTCGACTGCTGTCGTCTTTTGTTTGCTTGTTTCAGTCGAATTTGTTTCCGGTGCTCCCTATGAGAGTAACCCATGTCCACAGTCGAACCATATTTCGAGTGGTTGGGTTTGCCTGTGATTGTACATGTTCCTGTAAAAAGAAAAGAAAAATCATAGGGTGCGCGACCAGCGCTCCCTATGGGAGTAGCCCCCGAGTGCTTGGTGGAGTCGAAGACTCGAGCAAGGACTAAAGTAGTCGAAGTCTTCTGCTGCGTAGCTTTGATGACGTCAGTGCTGACGATTTCATGACCTCAGTTGCCCGCGTGAGCGAGTTTGACGGGACGTGACGAGCAGTGGGTCCCACTCTCTAACTTTGATTTGACTGGGCGTGCGTAATCTTTTATTTTAACTGCGCCTCCTCGATTTCCGTGCGTAATGGGAGTAGTAGAGGGACGGTTCGCGCTTTCACTCCTCCACGTGTCCAGCATGATGTTTGCCACGCGTCCAGTAGGGTTTTTCTGAGCCGTTGGATTGCATCTTCCAGGGGTTAAGTAGCGGCGCTGCGATGGTAATTTCTCATCTGCTCTCATTCATCCTTTGCTTTCATTGCCATTGCCACTGCTCCTCTGCTTTTTCTGCGCTCGTCTCGTCCACGACGCTAGACCAGCTCCGCTCGTTTCCAAGCTACTTCCTTCGGTCGCATCGCCGCCGCTCAATGGGGAAGAAGAAAGGAGGTGCTATGGCCGATTCCGCGGCCACCGCTGCTGCGGCGAACAAGAAAGGCGGCACCGCCACTGCGAGCGCCAGCACCGCCGCCGCCGGGAAGAAGAAAGGCACGGGCACCCGTGTCACGAATGGCGTGTGGCGTCCCTCCATCATCAAGTCATCGGATCTCCGTCTTCTTCGCCAAGACGGAGTGCTGTCCGACGCAGTCGTCGACGCGCGCGTCCCCGGCGGTGAGACAATTCCTGTTCCTCCCGCTGGTTTTTGAGTGATGTTTTTGGCATTCATCATTCGTGGTCTCTCCTTGCCCCTTCACCCCTTTTTAGGGGCCTCCTTTGTTTCTACGGGCTTCAGCTCCATCAGCTGTCCCTGAACTCTATCCTCTATATCTCTTGCTTCATTACCCTCTGCGAGTGCTGGCTCGGAATCGAGCCACACTTCGGCCTCTTCAAACGCCTCTTCAAGTTGAAGCGCCAATATGCTTATGGCTCCTTAGTTTATGATGTAGGTGGTTGCGGAATCCACGTCGACCCATCCGCCACCTATTTCGACATTAAGTTCACACGTCCGTCCAAGGGTGGAGGGACAGGTGGTTCTACATCCGCGATGAGAAGGCTGACGGGGAGCACTTTGACTCAGCGCCGTGCACGAGGAGGCGCTCCTAGAAAAATGTAGTCATGCCTGGCGAGTCTGCGGAGACAGATGTGCTATACGAGCGTGTCTGCGACCTCGAGAATCGCATCGGCAAAGAAGAGGAAGGCTGCACCCTCATTCGCACCTGGCTACGTCATCGCGTCCAGCCCCTGCAGGCCAGAATCCACCCCATGTTTCAGTGGACTAGCGCTGACGGTGCCACTCACGTGTCTGCCGATGGCATGTCCACGAGTGAGGTGGACAAAAGGGTTCGGCTGGTCACGAAGTACACCGTCAAGGATGTACTCCCCAGTGAGCCAGTTGTTCCTCCATTCGATGCTACTAATCCTCCTCCCGAGGTATAATTGTGCTACGCAGTAGCTTAGTTTGTCGATTGCCTCTCTGCTGTTTTCTTGTCTTTGTGCTAATTTTGTTGTCTGTATGCAGGATTGGGCGGTGTCACCTTGTATGCCTCCTCTTCCTGAGGGGATTATCCCTCGCGAAGCCTTGGAAGAGGACGAGTCGGAGTCGACCGTCCCCTCTGATGTGGAGGAGGAAGCCCTCGAGTCCGGTAGTCCGGATACTCGCAAGCGTTCGCGCAGCAAGGATTCCGATGCGTCGTCTCCTTCGACTCCGGAAGGTGCAGGTGTTGGTGCGGAGTCGCCAATCCCTGCCGTTTCTGTGAGCGCCGTGGCACCATCCTCTCACAAGTAGATGTGATTGCCCAAGGAGTCCTCGTCAGAGTCGAAGGAGGCCACTTTTGACTTTGACAAGTTTGATTGATAAGTTTTCTAGTTTACTTGTTCTTCTCTGTTTTTGCCCTTTTTGGTTCGTCTCTAGATTTTTGTCTTGTTCTTGATGTTGATTTTGTCTTGGCAGTCAAGAGGCATCGTCATCTTCTGGCGACGTCCAATTTTTGAAAGAATCAGGAGTCGCGACCTCGAGGGCCAAGAAAGAGGTCGAGCGCGATCCTTCCCCTCCATTGGCGGCCCACTCCGGGCACAACTCTTCCAGTTCTCCTCATGCAGGGGAGCATCGAATGGTTGCCTGGATGACGGTACAGCAGACATCTTCGGAGTCATTGGAGGATCATGTAAGTGTAGATTTTCTTCTTTTGCATGTTGCAGTCGATGTTATCTATTGCTTCTGCTGATTCTCCGTTGTGCGATAGCTCCTTGTGAAGGAAGCCGCGCACTTGGCGGAGCAAGTGCTTGCGATGGGCCGCCAGCATGCGATGCTGGAGACGCATCATCGCGTTGTTGAGAGTGAGTGTCCTGCACTTCTTCTTCTTCTTCTTCTTCTTCTTCTTCTCCTTTGATATAGTCGACTGATAGTCAAACGTTTTTGCTGTGTAGCTGAACATAATGCCCTTCTGCGCGACACTGCTACCATGGAGAAAGCTCTCGCCGCGGCTGTGAAGGGTCGCGATGAAGCAATCGCGGCGCGTGACGAGGCGAAAAGGCGCGAAGAGGATCTTCGTGATTCCATTGCATCCAGGGAGAAGTTGTTCAAAGAACAGCTTTTCCCGATTGCCAAAGCCCTCTCAGGTACCTTGTCCAGATATCATTGTTGTTCGCTGTTTGTTGTTTTGCCTGTTAGCGTTGATGTTTGATATTCATGTGTTGGTTTGTGTGCAGATGCTAGCGGTTTGAGCTTTGATCCTCAGGCCCTCCGCCGCGACGACGCTTTGGCGGGTGCGCTTTCGGCAGTTGAGGACCGCAGCATCACCGTTCAAGATACGCTCTCCAAGGCCAAGGGCGTTCTCAGTCGCCTCCGGTAGGAGCTGATGCCCAAGGCTGAGCTAATCGAGAACATGGGCGAGCTGGTGGAGTCTTTCGCGAGGGGTGTTCCCTCCAGCTTCAAGAACTCACTCCCTCGGCTGGCGCGTCCATGTCGCTTGCCATGGTGCAGGCCCACGGAGTCGAGATTGATGCTGCCGCGGTGTCGAAGGCGATGCGTTCATTGGCGACTGACAGCGGTAGTCTTTGCTCCTTTCGAATCGCATGTGGTAAATATGGGCCGCACTGATAAACATGGTCGCGAAGTATTCGAGGAGCTGCGGTAGCCAAGAAGGCGGCAAAGGCGGCGCATCGAGGGTGGCGGAAAGTTAGTGGCATCGACCGCCATGCACTCGATGAAGCCCCCGAAGTCGTCGAAGTCAAAGAAGCCAATCGCTCCTTAGTAGCTTTTGTAATAGTTAACTATTTTATGTCCTTTGTTAAGAACATGCCTGCTGGCGAGTGTGTTTGCTGATACTTCTGCTAGTCTTGAATGCACTTGAATCTTTTGTCTTTGTGTTGATTTGGTCATCTTATTTGCTTCTATCTTGGCTTGTGGTAGGGTACATCGAGTGATCCTTTGAGGGAAGGTCAGGACTCGCCGCCTCTTGATGATACTTTGGCACCGCCGCGCTCCATGGTAGATGAGTTGTCGCTACTTTCGCGACTGCGTGACCCCGTGAAGCAGCTGGAGCGTGAGTTGCCCATGCTCCACGGGAACGCAGATGTATGGAAGTCAAAGGCGGAGAAAGCTGCCGCCCGAGAGCAATATCTGCTTGGCGAGGTGACGCAGCTGGGCGACCAATTCAAGTGTTAGTTTTGCTTGCTCTTATCTTTCCCTTGTAGTCACTCGCGATGTGCGTTGTACTTATGTTGCTGTTTGTTGCTTCGTGTAGTTGTCAGCGCGCGTCATCCGTAGGATGAGAAGGATAGAATTGCCATTCGTATGCATGATCTTACCCAGGAGCAACTTCAAGAGAGTGGATACTTCTGGGTAGATCATGATCGTGCGATTACGCTGGCGACCCTGTAGGATCGTGCGTCGAGTGCTACACTTTCTGAAGAAGTCGCAGTCTTGTTTGAAGAACATTTATCGGACGATGTTTCCGCTGGATGTTACTCCGTCAAGCCTGCTGGCCCTCCTTGCCAAGTTTCAAGACCTGACCGCGGTTCGCGAGTGTGTGAGGCAACAGTTGGTGGCTGGTGTCAAGGCTGCTCTATCATTGGTGCGACTGCACAGGCCTGACGTGGATGTTGAGGCAATTGCGGCTGGTCAAGCGCCACCAGCAGGTCTGCACGAATATGGTGCCACACTACCAGGCTGTGGATCGCCTAGCAGAAGAGATCGTCGACTTCTTTGAGGAACAAACCAACGTTCTCTTGCTGCAGTAGTAGCTTAGTTTGTATCCTGCACATAAGTGTACCCGTGTTGTAAAGTTCGTATAAATGTTGTATACAATTTATTGTCGGATATGTATAAAGAGCTTTGTTAGCATGAAGTGCGTTGCACTATGCGAGTCCTTTTCGTTAGCCTGGCCATGATCTTATCTCAGTCCCTTATCAACCTGTCAGGTGCGTTGCAGCTGGTTTGATGTTGTGTCAAGGATTTCGATTGATGTGCTAGCTACTCAGGATATCGCGTTTTGGTTTGTAGAACAGATGTATATAGGGTGGCGCAGCGCCCGAGTAGATAAATTGGAAAGATAAAAGAGAACACAGAGTTTTAGGGCACTTAGCTTTATTTATTCGAAGGACAGTGCGAGGTACAATGTGTGGCTAAGTAACCTTGGCTGAGTAGCCTTATTTGCAATGTAAAAAGTAAAAAGCGACTAGGGGTAGAAGCGTCGCAGCTGTGCGACGTTCATGTGGCATCTTGGGGACCACGTTGCCCCTGGTGTCGACTGTCATAGAGCCAAAGTTGAGGACCTTTGCGGCTTCTATGCGTTCTTGCTTGGTGAGATGGGCCATCCGAGATTGCCTCTTCTTGGCGAGGTGCTCGTTGCCCTTTGAGGAGGATCCTCCGTAGGAGGAGAGCCCAGCACGACGAAGGCTCGACTCGTCTGCCGCCTTTTTGCGTGCCTCGAGTTGCGCGATTGTTTGTACTTGGCGCTTGAATTCTTCCTTCAGGAGCCAATGGTAGCCCATTAGCAGTTCTTGAGGAGATCCGAAGGGTAGAGGAGTGCCTCGTAGGGCCTCGCGGCAGCGAGCCCATTCTTGCTTGTTGAGCCTGATCACGACGCGTTCGCCGGTTTGCTCGTTTATTATGGTTGGAGGTTCGACTGCTCCTCCATTGTTGGCGTTGGTGCGATCGCCACCGTTATCACCGTTGCCGCCATTGCCGCCGTTAGGCGGGTCGGTTCCGTTGCCGCGATTGCCACCGTTGTCACGGTTGGCAGAGGTATCGCCTGCGTTGATGACGGCGCACATAAAGTGATTGGGTAAGCTGCTGCTTCCACAACTCTCAGATCCGGAACCGTAGGTCCCATCTTCGATGGCGGATCGCTCGGTCAGTCGCGATCATTGCCGTCGACCGTGTTCTCGGCTGATGACGGGCGTTGAGCTCACGAGGTGCCGATCGATGGAGGAACCATGATGTTGGGGCAATCGACGGTCGGCTGATCGAACATGCTGCGTGCCCATCTGACCGACTTGGAAGCGGAAGCTCCCTATCGCCAGGCTGATTCCGTCGCCCACGGACTCGAAGGCCGGGCGAGTGGCCGGCGTGTGGACGGTGAAGTCGAACGCGCCGAAGAGCTGGCGTATCTCCGCTGTTGCGGAGTTGTAGATCGTGGTTGATGGGGCCGAAGAAGACGCAACATCAGCACTTCCAATTCCCACAAACAGCGCCAATTGACGAGGGTTTAACTCATCAATGCCCATTGTTATGGACTTGGATTTTGGAGAAGGAGGGAGCGCTGGAGACATCTATCGGCTAGCAAACAAGCACACAGGGGACAAAGATGTACCCAGGTTCAGGCCTCGTATAGGTCCCTACTCCTGCTTGTCTGCTCGTAGAATTATCGAAGGAATCGAAGATTACAATGGTGCGCAGATACAATCTGGCGAGAGTTGTGGAAATTAGGGTTGCGTGTGTTCTCCTCGCCACCCCCTCCTAGCCTTTATATAGGTAGGCTAGGTCTCGGGTAGCAGGTCGAGTCGGTTATAAGTTAGGGTTTTCCCCTTTAAACTTTCTATCTTTAGCTTCTTCTTGTTCTTCAAGTAATCGAGAGTCCGTAAGTTACTCGAGTCTTTCATTTGGGCCTTGGTGACACCGTGGGTCTTTACGTATTTAGACAGTATATACCAAGCTCAAGTACCTGTAGAGTATACCCATGTCAGCAAGTAATATAAAATGCTACTGTGATCTTATACACAAGGTCTCTAATGCAAGTTAATTAAATGCTCACATGAGAACGTGTAATTGACATGGACAAAAGATCATAAAAGAGCTCTACATGCTAGAGGGTGAGGAGGAGGTCAATCGCCTCTTACAGACCAGATGGCTGGCTTGCCGGGGTTGTGGCTGCCATCTTGCCCAAGTCGAAGGAGAACAAACATGGTTGAAGCTAGGCGTGGCGCGCGTGCTGCGGCGGGAGGTCCTTTTCCCGGCTAGCGGGGAGGTGCTTGAGAGCGCCGAGCGGAGGCGGCCGGCAGGCCGGAGCTGGAGATGGGCATGCAGCCTACAGCCGTCGCCGCTGGAGATGTGGTGGGGAGTGGGAAGATGCGACATGGGACCGGGAGTTGAGTGAGAGCCAGGTTAGAAATGCAGAGTGTTAGGCTCGTGTGGGCCGAATGGACAGTTGGACTGCCAATATTCGCCTAGAAAATTTTAGCGCGCTATTACATTATGATGTATACCAAGTTTAGCGTCCTCAAAATTTCATTAGCGTCATAGCAAGCAGATTATGTATATCTTAGCATCTAGCTCTCAAATACGCTATAGCCATACTGCTATATTTTTCGTCGGTCATGTCCCCCTTGATTGCTAAGGCCAACTCCAACAGGCCCCGCAAACGGACTTCGCGCATTCGATCGTGTCCTCTCGGACCGAGGCCAAGGCCCAACGCACACCCGCAAACGAACCGGACAGCGCGACGCGGTCCGGTTTGGCATAAATCGGGCTGAAACCTGGGGCTGGTTTGCGGGGGCTCAGACGCCGGCCCCGTCCGCCCGTGTCCACAGCTGGGCCCGCGAGTCATACACACAAAATCGCTAAATAACTGGTTGTCATTGCATAAACTTCTTGCCCACGCGTCATACGTACAAAATTACTAATAACATTAATTAAATTAACTAACTAAGCATCAGTCCCGCCCTGGCCGGAGGCCACGTCCTTGGCCGCCTGCGCCTGCCAGGCCGCCAAGGCTACGGTCTTGGCCTTTGTTGCCTGCCTCCGACGGTGGCGCGCCAGGGTCTCCACCTCCCTCGGCATGGCCGCCGTTGCGCATGTGCGGTTGTGCGCCGCTCTCGCCTCCCGGTTGGCGGCGGCCAGGAGCACCTCCCTTTGGGTCGCCACAACAACCGCAACACGCAAGATGGTCGCGTCCTCCAGCACCTCCGCCATCACCTCCCGTTTGACCGCCGCACGCACATCCGCCAGGTCCTTCCGTTGGGTGGCGGCGTTCTTGGCCAAGGTCGCCAGCTCCTCCCATTTGGCGGCGGCCTTGGACAAGACGCTACCCAAGGCCACGGCATCCGCCGTCTCCTGCGCGTCCTGCCGTTGCCGCTCCTCCTCCATCATGGCTTCGGTGGCGAGCTGGGCGGTCTTCTCGGCCACCAGCGATTGTTGCGCTGCCCGCTCGTCACGGTCCTCCATGGCCGCCTCCACCTCTCTCGCCATCTCCTCAGCCTTCAGCTGAAGCCGCTCGGCGGGTTGACGACAGCGGCCTCCCTGGCCTTGAAGGCCGTGTACAACTCACGGACGTACTTCTCGAGGACGTCGTGCGTGGCGTGGGAGCTATCGACTTCGCCCTCCGCCGCCTCCGCCTCGGCCCGCGCCTCCGTGTCCACATCGGCCTGCTCCACCAACTCCGCCTTGCTTGGCACCAACTCTCCCATGTCCTTGTTACCCTCCAGAGATTCACCGGTGCCCAGAGGGGAAGGGGAAGGTGAAGGAGGGTATGCCTCGAGGGCAAACTTGCTGAGATCGGCCTAGGTCTCAGGGAGGTTGTCCATGGCGAGGCATGGAGGAGGGAGGAAATTGGAGCGGCGGGGGGGTTCTCGTCGGCGATCGGCCCCTATTTATATTGTGAGGAGCGGGGTGGGCGGAGCGTCGGAAGGGAAGGGGGCGAGGAACGGGGCCGGGCTGAAAAACCGGAAGGGGGTAGTGGCGGAAATGACGCAGCCTAAGCGGAAAAGACCGGGGCCAGCGGGCGGGAACTACATTTCCGGCGGGACAATCGCCGGCCGCAATTAACGTTGATACTCCCGTCAGCTCGAGCTTGATGGCTCCCGACGGACAAAGAGGCCCGCATATGGGATAGCCGGTTGGGGGCACATGCCACCACAACTGGGCTGAGCCCGGACGGTCTGTCCTCCACCCTGCAAACGGACCGATTCGAACGAAACCGATGTCCGAAATGTGGGGCCGTTGGAGTTGGCCTAACCAGGTCGCTGAGGGGCAAATCAAAACCGGAGGTGTGTGGTCCCTCAAAAACGGGGTGTCGATTGTGGTGGTGGTCTGGTGGAGCCGTGGGGGTGGTCCATGGCCACAGCGGCACTATTCCAGCGAGCAGAATCGTGAGTCAGCTGTCCCCAGCCAACAGTTCGATATTTATTCAATTTATTATTCTCCGTTTTGATTCTTTTTTTTCGACCACCCATTGATTTTCTCAGGCACATGTCACGTCGGATTAGATGGATTCGATGGACTGGATAAACCGATTCACTTTATTTGAGTTTGTTTATGCAGCTCAGTGAGCAGTGGTTGGCTCCATGGATCCCTCGCAATGTAAACTAAGCTGAGCTAAATTAAACTAAGCTAAATTAAACCGGTCTGAAGAAAAACAGGGGCGCGGTAGGTACGGCTGCTTGATTTGACGACAATCCTGCTCCATCGGATTGAAGCTACGGCCGGGGCCAGCAAATTGCGGCTATAAGCTCGATTAATTTACGGGTAAGAATTAAATCGATCGAGGCCTACTTATCGTCTACCACAACTTGTCGTAATGTCGTAGATGGCGTGTTCCTTTTCTGAGCGTGCCATGCAACTAGCCAAGTAGAGGACATGAAGTGTGTGCTAAAGCAATCGGTGCATGATTGCATAGGTGTATCTAGTGGTTATCTGGAGATAGGTAAGTAATACTGAGACAGCGAGTAGTGACTAGTGATGAGTGACTTATGAACAAGAACTCAGCAAACATAAGTAATCAAGATACATGCAATCATACTCTCGGTTAGCAACATGCATTAGATATTTTGGATTTGCCACATGTATAGTAAACTGGGTTTCAAATTTAAGTTTGTGCGTTGTACAATAGTCGATTGCGATTTTGAAGAAAAAACATCATCTAGTCGTTAGAGTACTATTTTAAATTGAGTTTTAAATTTTAAGCTTGCGTGTTAAATAATTGGTGCATGATTGCATCAGAGTATCTAGTGTTGCCGCAGATAGGTACGGAGTACCGAGTAGCAGTGACTACTGAACAACAGCTCAACAAACTAGCCATCAAGTTGCATCGTTAGCTTCTCACCGAGATTTAGGTAGTACGAGACAAGATGCATGGAATCGTCGTACTCCGATGCAATTGGTAACATGAGATATTTAGGATCAGCTAACAACATGTATAGTGAATTGGATTTTAAGTCTTTCGTGTTGACCTCGGTCGGCCGAGATTTAACAGAATCATTGCGCTGCTAGACCACCGTTGCATGGTAAAAAACAAAACTGAGAAAAATACGCATGGGACTATGGAAGAGGGGAAAACTGGTATCGAGACTTATCGGCTTGATCAGACCAAGATTGTTGAGATTTTCAACGAGCCAAGGAATCGCAGTTATATGGGTTCTTATGTTTAGAATTAGATACACACATGTACAACCAAGTAAAGGCGACATCTGTATAAGTACTTGACATCCAAACTCATAAAAAATCAGTAATGAAGGGACAACTAAGCAAATACCAGTTTATTTAAGATGAGTATTATCTTGATAAGGTAGCCTTGTTATATTTTCCATCGACAATCCTTCCTCCATATTGTCATCTCCTATGGATATTATTCTTGGCAGCTAAACGACGTCAAAGATTCTACTAGCGAGACGCAACATCCTCATTATCTATATAAATGCTTGCGATAATTGACAAGCCTGACAAGATCACGAAAAAAGTCAAGAGCTAACTGATTAGGAAATTAAAATTAGGAAACGATCAAATGTTCACATAGATAGATAGGCTATTGCCGGGGAGAAGAGTTAGAATGGTATTGAGATCCAAAGTTCAAAATATGCAAGATACTAATGTGAGATACATCCATGTAGTCGAGTGAAACCCTAGTGTTTGTATCATCTTGGTGTTACTACTGAGTTAATAAAATCACCCTTCATAGAAAAAATGTAATAGTATGAGCCATTTTTATCTAAGTGTTCAAGGACTAATGTAGAAATAAAATAAATTAGGGGCATAAAAAGATATGTAAAAATGTCATGGTTAAATCATACGTATGGCCCTAAAGTTCTATTGATAGTGTGGCAAGAAACCACAGCCGCCGCCGGAGGTTCTCCCCAACAGCACCCAAAACTCATCTAGGGTTCCGTCCCTCTCGTCGGCGACGTCGTCGGTCCGCTCCACCTTCGGTGGCCCTAGGGCCTTGGAGGTGTGGCAGACCACGGTCTCTCGCCGGCGGGAGGTTCTCTTTTCTTGTTTAGTCTATTTTTCAGTGTCTTCTTCGAGATGTTGAGGCGACGGCTAGGTCTTGGAGTCAGAATAAATCCTCTCCGCTCTATCCTCGCTCCGAGGGCGCTTCTAGCGCTGACGGAGGGCGCGTGGAGTCGTTTGTCCGGCGGATCTCCTGGGATTCGGTCCGTTTTCGTGTGCGTTCGTGTGTTTTCAGATCAGTTTCTACCGATCTATGGTTGTCATCATTGGCGATAGTTGCTGCTCTAGTGCGCTGGTCCTTTGTGGCCTTAGCACGACGACTTCCTGTCTGTCTATTACAACAAGCTCTACTACGACAAGTTTTGTCCGGCTTCGGTGATGGAGGAGCGAAGACGGCGGCGCGCCTTTGGCTCGTGCTAGTGTTTGTAGTCGTCATTAGGTGGTCCAATGACCTATTTCTATTTTTTGTTACTTTTGGTCCTCTTTATACTGCTGTTGATGATTATTAATGGAATTAGCGGAATTTCGAAAAAAAAAATCATACGTATGGCCCTGCCGAGGTGGTTGCTTTCTTTGACACCCAATGCACAGGATAGCAACTCTAGCGTTTAAAAAGAAGCACTCGCAATCAACTCCCTACGAACAGTGTAGCTTCCGGAAGCACCATTCCTGGCATTAAAAATGGAAATCCTGGGCAGCGCTGAGTCATCAAAGCACCGCTGCCTACGATCCAAATTAATGGACTATTTATCCAAAATTAGAGTTATCTAGACATGTTTTAGTGCTAGATACACCTGAATCTAAACAAATCTAAAACTATTATTTTGGACACACATGTAAGACTCCATGTTATCTACGTAGTATCTTTTCTTTCCTTCACCCGTGTAAGACTCCATCATGACACACGAGTTCTGATAATTGGCTATTTTCTCTCTTTCCTCTCTGTAGAATGTGTACCCGTTGATGTCGTATGCTTGATGAGTCATGAGGTTAGGCATGAGCCATATCACAAGGCCAATAACATTTTATCTTCCTCATAGGTCATTGGCGGGGGATTGGCATCAATCTATTCTTTGAACCAGCGCGCGAAAGAGGAGTTCTGTGCTCTAAATATTCTCTTTTGTCATCGGCTTATTGCAAGCATTGTTCTTGATCATCGTTTTGTGCTCTTCCACCCAAGGTTCGACATCGTCCATGTGTTGTAGCTCTACTAAGTGGGCCCTATTAAAGTTGGCTCTCCGACCAGAATATTCCATGTCCATTACCGTCTTGCCAGTTTTGTGGCCTTCTCCCTCGAACCTACTAAGGTGCTTGATTGCGGGCAAACCAATCGGTGGGTTCTCCTCGTTTTGATAATTTTAGTCGGTGAGAAAGCCCTAGACGATGCTTCCATCTGGATGTGCCCGATTACGAACGTATCCTTTGATCATCCCGTTTATTCTTTCTAACGTCATCATGTTCTACAAGAATTCCGGCCCAAAATCCTTGATATCATCCACTATATGCACCAGCAGATGGAACATAATGTCAAAGAATGCGGGCGGAAAGTACATCTCAAGATTGCATATGATGGTGACGATCTCTTCATGCAGCCTTCCAAGTTTCTTCATGCTTATCAACTTCCAAGTGATGACGTAAAAGTGACAGAGGTGAGTCAGCGTTTGACAGACATGCGGTTCCGTTATCCCTCGGATTACAACCGAAAGTATTTGCATCATCTTGATGTGACAATCATGAGACTTCATCCTGCTGAAGATTTTTTCTTCGGGTCCAGGTATCTGCTTATGAGCCCTGCATAGCCTAAGGGAAATCTGACTCCTCGGAGGCACTTGAAAATCTGTTGGAGCTCATCAGGACTTAGAGTGAAGCAGGAGGGGCAGGCTATGAGACTCGTGCTGCTTAGCACTTTTTCCCTTGCGATCGTCCGTCTCCTACTCCGTCTGCTTAGCCCTTTTGTGCTTGCAATCGTTCGTTTCCTCCTCCGGCTGCTTATCCCTTTTTACCTTGTGATCTTTCGTCTCCTTCTTCGGCTGCTTAGCCCTAGAAGAAGGCGGTAAGTGAAGGTCTTCCCTGATATTTAGGGCAATCAGGTTGTTTCTTGCTTTCGGCACGTGTTTGTTCCTATCCGGCATGTTGAAAGAGTGGCAAGTAATCTCTCGCGCACATTCTTCGTGATATGCATCAACATCAAGGCAATGAGGCGTACTGAGGATCTTCTAGTACGGTAAGTCCCAAAACATACACCTCTTTTTCCATACCCCCATGGGCGGTCCTGGTGCCTTATTATTCTTCTCTGGTAATCTGGGGAAGTGATAAAAATCTCTAAGGTACTAGATGTGTTGTTGCTACTAGGGAGAAAACAACAATCCTTTGTTCATAGAACAATTATATTGTTTACTTTACACGCAGTTCGTAAAGCAATAATCTGTTGCTTGCAACTTAATACTGGAGGGGGTTCGGATGATAACCTGAAGGTGGATTATTAGTCATAGATGCAGTTGGATGGCGGTCTATGTATTATATTGTAATCCCAATCAAGTATCAAGGGAGTCAAGATGATTAGTATATGCATGTATTGCTTTCTCGGTGTTTGTCAATTGCCCCGCTATAATTTGTTCACCCAGCATGTTATCTATCTAAGGAGAGCCACCTCTAGTGAACTATGGATACCCCCGGGTAGGGTCACTCCGGGGTATAAGGGTCGAGTTAGCCGAGGTTCGGCAAGGTCAAAGCGGATGCTGGTCGGGTCACCTCAAGGCAGGCCGGATCACGGAGTAACCCGGACCAGGGGGTCGCCTAACGTTGTCTCATCCGACTTAAGGAGTAAGTCGGAAGTGCTTGTCTAACTTATATGCAGGAACAGGTGTGGCCGAATCTACTATGATCCGGGTCCTCGCTTAGCTTCTGGGAGAAGGAAGGAATCTCTCTGGTCAAAAAGAAGGTCCGGTGCGTACTGCATGAGCGGAGAAAGCAAAGGCAGGACCACCGGGTCATGGCCGACAAGGATGACGACGCCCATGTCGGATGACGCGGGCGCCACAGAGGCTTACGTCGCTAAAGCATGTGTGACGCGGAGGAAAAGCACCCCGGTCGGGTTACCACTTTGGGAGGGGGCATATTCTTAGGAATATGCCTCCACGTATGCCCTAGGCCAGAACCGAACTTCCTCTATATAAGGGGCTAGGTTACAGTAGAGGGTTGGTTGAGCTCTAGTTGGAGGAGCACTAGTTGATCTAGGGTTCTAGGGAAAAATAGTAGGCAAGAGTAAGAGAGCTCCTTCTTCCTCCTCTTGCCAATACAGCTCAAGGAGCACTTGTAATCTTCGAGATCTAGCAATACAAACTTCTGTGTGGAGAATCACTCCACTATCCCTCCCTGGATTTCTCTAGCGTGTATTAGTCCCCACCTTTAGCCTATCCATGGCATCTGCCGTGACACCACCACGACAGTTGGCGCCCACCGTGGGGCTAGCAGCGCTAGCAGGGGTGAAGATCCGGACGGTAAACCTCATCGGCACCGGCGAACGCATCGTCTCAGGGCTCGTTCAGCGCTTTGGAGCGCTGGATTTCGTCAGCGACAACGCGAGCTGCTTCGGCACGCGCCCGCTTCCGTGCAATGGCCTCTTCATCAAGCTCGGTGTGCACAAGGTCTACGTTGCTGTGGACGTCTCGTGCGTTCATCCGCGTCGCATCATCGATGCGGGGGAACCACCCCTCACTGTGTCTTGCGGGGCGCGTATCACTCGCTCCCCGAACCATGCGGAGGTGATGATGACCGCGCCAGGTGCAGGTGCAAGCAAGGACCCAACGCCAGACCCGGAGGTAACACCTAAGGCACCAAGGAAAGGTAGAGGACCTCCACTAGAAAGGCCTGAGAACGTACTGAGAGAAGCTATGGATAGCTTGGCTAACCCGGTAGCAGCAGTGGTAGATCCGGCTCAGGCACAGGCCGAGCTAGAGGAAACTCGGCAAAATATACTGGAGGGCGCAAAGAAAATAGCCGCGACTCAGCAGTCACTGAACATGACGCTGCGTGAGTACGCAAAGGCAAACAAAGTTGATACGGTGAAAGTAAAGGGGAGAAATCTCATAAGCGAGATGAACAGAGAAGGTGATGATGGAGCAGAAGGGTCGGAAAACTATCTGTCTGTGGGGTTGCCGAAGTATAGTACCCCGGCGAAGAACCTCAGAGCAGCAGATGTCGCTGCATCCGAGTTAGAAGGTCTGACGGGTGAGGCCCGTCAAAGACAGCAAGATAGGGTAAACGAGCTGGTTCGGATCACGAACAGACAGAACAAAGAGCTGCTGAGAGCTAACCCAGAGAGAGCGGGGGCTTCCAAAATCGTCCATTTGGTGATGGGTAACCCGGAGAAGTCCGCTGGAGCCGCATCATCGCCTCATGGTGGTCCAAGGAGAGAAGAGGTAGTAACCTCGGCCAGACGGAACAAACAGATCGTCCCGTACGACCCGACACGTGCGGGAAAAGAAAAAGAGATGCGGAAAGGTGATGATCGACGGAGTGTGAGCCGAGGTGAAGCTGGCCGAGGTAATCATGACCAAGGCAATGCCGGTCAAGGGAACGTTATAGCGGCAATGCGGGCAACAACAACTCCGCGAGCGTGACAACCATAGCAGCGGAATATACCAAGGCAAGAGCAAAGCGTCAGCCGAGGTATGCAGCAGAAAGGTGCGCAACGAGAGCAAAACCGATACAACGACGGTGATTCGGAGATGGTGAACGCAGGGTACCCTAGACCAGACTATCATGTGATAGGGTCAAGATTGGGGAGCAGGGATTTAATGACGGATGACGCCAGGTTAAAACTGGATCACCTGTACAGGTCGGAACAGATCGAATATCAAGGTCCTCCGGGTCCAGCATGCTTTGGACCCCGGATCATGAAGGAACCGCCGGTACCAAACTTCCAGTTACCCAGAGGCACGGAGACGTATGACGGCAGCACCAAGCGAGAGGATTGGCTGATAAACTATGCTACGGCGGTGAAAATTGCAACTGGCAACTTGAGATGGGATGTACGTTACGTACCTCAGATGTTGGAAGGTCCGGCCAGAGTATGGTTGAATAATTTACCGCCCGGAAGCATCAACTGCTGGATAGACTTTGAAGAAATGTTTATCAGCAACTTCTCAAGTACATATCAGAGGCCGAATAGACCGCAAACCCTAGCAATGTGCAGGCAAAGACCTAACGAGACGGATCGTGAATTCTTGACCCGGTGGTGTACCGTGATAAACTCGTGTGAGGGTGTCATAGAGTCGCAGACCATAGCGTGGTTTGCGCAAGGGTGCAGATATGGCAGCGAGCTGTGGATGAAGTTGCAAAGGAAAATGCCAGTTATGCTAGCAGAGATGATTCAGATTGCTGATTTGTATGCTTTGGGCGATCCGACTCAACCTAGGCTCGCGTCAAGTGAGTCAAACGAGGAATAATCTCAGAGGGATGGAGTTGGGTCATCCCGGAGGAATGATTACAGAGGAAAAAGGAGAGATGATAGACATGATCATCGCTACGGTTCACAACAAGTTGCAGCTGTGAATCAAGATCAACCCGGAGCAGGGAGCAATCAACACCAGAGAACTGGAGGGCAATGGACTCCAAGAAATGATGGCAAGAAGACATGGACTTCGGAGCAAAAGAAACAGTGGCAGGAAAAGAAAGATCGTCCGAGGTATAACTACGAGTCAATGTTGGACCAGCCGTGTAAGTTTCACACGCCAAATCTGAATAACCCGACGGGTCATACGACGAGGCAATGTGAGTGGATGCGTAAGATAGAGCAAGGTGGTTCGGGGAATGCTCAGGCACCCCGGAATGATCAACCTCGGTAGGAGTTACCTCGGCAGCAATTGCTCTCCGGGGCGAACACGCAGCAGTTAATGTTGCCTCCCCCTCCGCCGAGGTATGACAACAATGAGAGAAGGGATGCAGTGCATTAGGTGGAAAATCAGCAACAACCGGATCAGAGGTACCCCGGAAACGAGGGAAGGAATGAGTACAAGGAACATCACCAGAGTTATTGTGTGTTCACGACTGAGGAAACAGATAGAAAGAGCTTGCAGCGCCGACATATGGAGGTCAATGCGGTCATGCCAGCGGTGACGAGGTACATGCCTTGGTCGGACCAGGAAATCACCTGGAACATCAAAGATCATCCTAAACTTATGTCAAGTCCAGGTTCGTATGCACTAGTGCTAGATCCGACATTTATTGGACCGAACATCAATGTGAGGTTCTCCAAGGTTTTGATTGATAATGGCAGTAGCATTAACATCATGTATGCCGATACGATGCGCAAGTTGGGCATCTCGGAGAACATGCTCCAGGCTACGAGAACAACTTTCCATGGCATTGTACCAGGCATTTCCTGTGAGCCCATAGGCAAAGTCCGGGTCGACGTGCTATTCGGCACAAGGGATAACCGCCGAACTAAAAATCTGGAGTTTGAGGTGGTGAACTTGGAAAGTGCATATCATGTGTTACTCGGAAGACCAGCATTGAACAAATTCATGGTAAGCTGTCACATCAGTTATCTGAAGATGAAGTTGCCCGGACCAAATGGGGTGATCACCATTTCTAGAGATTTCCGACGTTCCATTGAGTGTGCTTCAGCCGGGTCTAACCTAGCCGGGTCACTCGTGATTGCGCGAGAGAAAAGAAAAATCCAAGAGGTGGCGGCATTAGCTCAGTCCGCGCAGCAATATATGCCGGCATTAAGTAACCCGCATGGCAACGTTTCATTTCAAGCCGCAAAAGACACCAAGAAGGTTCAAGTTGATAACATGTTCCCGGAGCGCACCGTAACAATTGGTGCCAGGTTAACTGACAAATAGGAAAGCGAGCTCGTCAACTTCCTCCGTGAGAATCAGGATATTTTTGCCTGGTCTACACAGGACTTGCAAGGTGTTCCGAGGGAGTTGGCCGAGCACTCTTTGAACGTAAGACCCGGAGCAAGGCCGGTGAAGCAACCTCTCCGCCGCTTCGCCGAGGATAGGAGAAAAGTCACTGGAGACGAGATAGCTCAGTTACTAGCAGCAGGATTTATCATGGAGGTACTATATCCGGATTGGCTCTCTAATCCGGTGCTAGTTGAAAAGAAGAAGGACGATCCGAACGTGGCAGTGGTTTGGCGTATGTGTATCGATTACACGAACCTGAACAAGGCGTGTCCAAAAGATCCATTTCCACTGCCGAGGATAGATCAGGTCATAGACTCGACCACGGGATGCGAACTGTTGTCATTCATTGATGCATATTCTGGTTTCCACCAGATACCTCTGAACCCGGATGATCAAATAAAGACTGCGTTTATTACCCCGTACGGGGCTTACTGCTATCGCACTATGCTGTTTGGTTTACGTAACGCAGGTGCAACGTACCAAAGATGTATGCAAAAATGTTTGCACGACTAAATAGGTCAAAACGTACAAGTATACGTGGATGATGTGGTTATCAAGACCAAGGAAAGCGCGACGCTCCTTGACGACATAAGGCAAACATTCTCGAACTTGAGGAGGTTCTGAATGAAGCTTAACCCGGAAAAATGTACCTTCGGTGTCCTGGCTAGAAAATTACTCGGATTTCTCGTCTCCACCCGAGGTATCGAAGTTAATCCAACTAAGATCCGAGCCATCGAACGAATGGAGCTGCCGAAGTGTCTTAACGATGTCCGAAGTTCCTTTGGATGCAGCATCGTTGAGTCGGTTTGTATGTCGGTTGGGAGAAAAGGCACTGCCTCTCTACCAACTCATGAAAAAGTCGGATAAATTCGTTTGGACGCCACAGGCCGATGAAGCCTTTGCCCACTTAAAAAAGATGTTGGCCACCGCGCCAGTGTTAGCCTCTCCACTATCAAAGGAGCCAATATTGCTCTACATAGCCGCAACCAACTGAGTTGTAAGTGCAGTAATTGTAGTGGAGCGCAATGAAGAGGGTAAGTCGGTGCAGAGGCGAGATATTACCGAAGCGGTATTATGCGCCTCAAAACAAAACTACCTGCACTTTCAAAAGGTGGCATACGGTGTCTATATGGCGGCAAAGAAGTTAAAGCATTACTTTGAGGAACACCCCATCAAAGTAATATGTGAAGCTCCCATATCCGAGATAATGGGTAACAAGGATGCGAGTGGAAGAATTGCAAAATGGGCAATTGAGTTAGCCCCTTATGCGCCCCAATACGACAGGAGAGAAGCGATCAAGTCTCAGGCTGTGGCGGACTTTTTTGTGGATTGGGCCGAGGTACAATACGAACCACCGCCACAGGATCCGAACTACTGGAGGATGCACTTTGACGGATCGAAAACCAAAACCGGATTGGGCACCGGGGTTGTGCTTACTTCGCCAAAGAAGGACCAGCTAAAGTACGTATTACAGATCCATTTCGCGACATCGGACAATGTCGCTGAGTATGAGGCTCTTGTGCATGGGCTCAAAGTGGCGAAGGAGATTGGCATACGTCGGATAATATGCTTTGGCGACTCGGATCTGGTGGTGCAGCAGGTGTCCAGAGTGTGGGACGCCCTGGATCCAAACATGGCACTATACAAATTTCACGTGCAGAAGATATCTGGTTACTTCGAGGGGTATGAATTTCACCATGTACCCCGAGTGGAAAACAAGGCTGCCGACATGTTGTCAAAGCTCAGAAAACCATCTATCAGACAGGCAATTCCACCATGTACCCCGACCAGACAGGCAATTCCACCGGGCGTAGCATTGGAACACCTCAGAAAACCATCTATCAGGCCGTCCCCAAGAACCGACTCGATCTATGTCCCGGAAAATACGGAATCCGGAGCTGAGCCCATGGACATTGACACGGGAGGTGGCACGCGAGACCCGGGGACTGCATCAGCAAACCCGGGGACTGCCTCGGCAAACCCGAGGACTACCTTGCTAGACCTGGGGACTGCTCAACGTGATCCGGCTGAAGTTATGCCGGTGGATCAGATGGAAATTGATGAGGAGATGTTCCCTCTACGAGCAATACCAGCTTGGGCACTGCCTACATTTCAATTCTTGAAAGACGGAACGTTACCCGCTGAGGAGGTGTCAGCCAGGCAAACTCAGAGGAGAGCAAAAGCATACACAATCATTAATTCCGAGTTGTACAAACAGAGTGTAACCAATGTCCTCCAACGATGCGTTGACCCGGGAGAAGGGCTTGACATCCTCCAAGATATACACCAAGGAGAATGCGGGCATCATGCCTCATCCCGAGCCTTGGTGGCAAAAGCATTCCGGCATGGATTCTACTGGCCAAGTGCCTTGGAACAAGCAGAAGATCTGGTGAGAAAATGCAATGGTTGTCAGAGGTACGCCACCAAGACACATATGCCTATGTCGGAACTCAAGACCATACCGATTACGTGGCCATTTGCTGTATGGTGCTTGGATATGGTTGGCCCGTTCAAACCAGCGAGAGGAAACATGACACACATTTTGGTCATGGTGGACAAGTTTACCAAATGGATTGAAGTGAAACCTATAAGAAAATGTGATGGAGCTATGGCCGTGACATTTCTCAAAGACATCATCTTGAGATACGGTTATCCACACAGTATTATAACCGATAATGGAACAAATTTTGCGGAAGGAGCATTTACGCGCTTCTACCGAGATAAGAAGATCCGACTCGATGTCGCCTCGGTAGCCCACCCCGCATCGAACGGACAAGTGGAAAGATCCAACGGATTAGTACTATCCGGGATAAAACCCTGGCTCATTGAGCCGCTGCAAAGATCAGCGGGGTGCTGGATAGAAGAACTACCGGTGATCTTGTGGAGCTTAAGAACAACTCCGAATCGATCAACAGGCTATACGCCATTTTTACGGTATATGGGGCGAAGCTGTATTACCGGCCGACATAGAGCATGATTCGCCTAGGGTCACCCAATACAGAGGCGAAGTGCAAGAAGCCCGCAAAATGATGTTGATCTGTGGAAGAAGCGAGAACTGGCATTGTCCAGATCCGCCATATATCAGCAAAATCTCCGACGCTATCATAGCCGGAAAGTGTGCCCCCGAGTCTTTCGGGAAGGCGATCTGGTGCTCCGGTTGGTACAACATACTGCTGGCATGCATAAATTATCCCCCCATGGGAAGGGCCATTCATTGTGAGCAAAGCATTGCACAATGATTCTTACTATCTCATAGATGCAAAGCCATAGGAAAAGAACAAGGCGGACAGGTCCGGAGAGGAATCCAAGCGACCGTGGAATGTAGCACTACTTAGTCCCTTCTACACTTAGCTAAGAAGTGTATGTATCCGAGTCATCTCATATGTCGGTATGTATGTCGGCAATGAGCTTATCAATGAAATAGCAGCTCCTCAAGCAGTAACTCGGGGACTGCCTTAATAATGTTTGTTGTTATTTCTTATGCGGTAGATGGAATAAGTCGTTCTACTTAACCTGGATTCGTAATGTGTGAGCACCAAAACCCCAACCCTTCGACTTGCTGCTGTCCAACAAGAATTGGCTTCATGGCAAGCAAGGGAACAAGTTTGGAATTGCGTAGCACATGAAAAACGACCAAGGAAACGAATTTACTCGAGCTAACGTTTGTTTTTTCGGACTAACCCTGTATTTATTTTTAAGTTATTATGCTGAGTTATTTTGAGCTAAGCCTAAAAGTTTCTAAGTATTGTTAAAACAATTTTTGAAGCTCGGATTCATAAGTCGTAAAACCGAATCAAGGTAGACACGGACCGAGCCAGAGAATTGGACGAACAATAAAATGAAACTCGGGGACTGCGCCCAAGTTAATCCGGCATAGAAATGTAGTAGCAAAATATCACATGTCCAGCATACAATTGCACCCGGCATACCGGGGATCTGATAAATTTTCAAGTTTTTTTGCAACTAAGTAGCAGCAGGAGGAGGAAGTTCGGCATCGTCATCGATGTCTTCAATATCTGAAGCATCATCTTCTCCGCCCTCATCCGACCCATCTTCAACATTCTCATTCTGCTCATCCCCAGCGGATTCCAGGAAGCTCGGTCCTTCAACCTAGTCATGAATAGGAGAATATTCGACGAGGCTGTAGGCGCAAGCCTGGCGCCGAGCTACCCACTCCGGATCATCGGTCCATCTGGATCCGGTGCGCCGGCGTGTAAGGAGGCTAAGGTCGATCTTCTCGTACCATGTGAGAATATGGTGAAGGATGGTGTCAGCTGCGGCACGACCAGCGGACTCTCTCCAGAGGTCAAGCTGGGTCTCAACTTCCATTAACTTCTCAACGTGAGTCGCAATGGTCTCCGGACTACTTTCTCCGGGCCAGAACGTATTGAAAATCCGAACTGCAACGTCGAGGATATCCTTGCCATAATTCTTGATGGTCTCCACACGAGAGGACAAGCTGACCAATAGGTCCTCCATGTCCAAGGGAATATTCTCACCATCAAGAGCAATGGGAGTACCCCTCTCTCGGCGGAATTTGGCAACAGCAGCACTTGCAATAGCAGTACCCTCTGGAAAGTGGTCTGGAAACAAGGCAAAGGAAGAAGGTAAAGAAAAGACATATGAGGTAACCCGGAGAGTTATGTCGGACAAGGGAAAGGAACTTACGAGAAATATGTCTATGGATCCGGGTCAACTCCTTGATGCAGGCATCGCGTCTTTTGCGAAGTTGCTCAAGCTCAGCGTTTGCCGACCCGAGCTGGAGGTCGGATTCTCTGAGTAGGTCCTGGTCCTTGGAGATCTGGAGAGTAAGGCGCTCACGCTCTTCTGTGAAGTTCTGGCCAACTTTTTGAAGTTCGGTTCGGTGCTAGGCCTTCATCTTCTCCATCTTAGCCTTGAGCTTGGCAATCTCGTCGTCCTTAGTCCGGAGGAGAGCAAGTTCATCATTCTTTTTCTTCAGCTCAGCTTGATGCTGCCCTACTTGTTCGAGAAAATGCAGCATCATATCAGGCATGGGCACACTATCCTCAAGCGATGCTGAAATAGTATGTTGACCCAGCAGAGCCGAGGAGTGAATGTTTGCCGAGCCAAGGAGAAGAAGAAATGGAAGACACTACGAGGTCGAACAAAAGAGGATATACCCCGGATTTCCTCCAAGTTCTTCCGCATAATTTTGTTCTCAGCCTCCACCCTAGCTGCAAAAACCGAATGAGGAGATTAGTTTGGCGGAAGAAAGGGAAGAAAAACGGAGAGGTGCTGAGGGAGAAAATTACCCCTCTTTTCATGTTCTGCACCAAGTGCAACATGTTTTGCGCGTAGGATCTTGTGGGTATCAAGCAGGCGTTGGAATTCAGCGCTCCGGCGATTGGTAGTTACCGAAAAGTAAGTATGTAAAATTATCTTGGTGCATATCCGAAGTGTGCAAGATCCGGGCCAAGTGGAACTTAACCCGGCTCTAGGTGTGTGCATATTCGAAGTGTGCAAGATCCGGGCCAAGTGGAACTTAACCCGGCTCTAGGTGTGTGCATATTCGAAGTGTGCAAGATCCGGGCCAAGCGGGACTTAACCCGGCTCTAGGTGTGTGCATATTCGAAGTGTGCAAGATCCGGGCCAAGCGGGACTTAACCCGGCTCTAGGTGTGTGCATATTCGAAGTGTGCAAGATCCGGGCCAAGTGGAACTTAACCCGACTCTAGGTGTGTGCATATCTGAAGTTTACATGCAGCTACGTTAGTTTTCTAATGAGCATCCGGCCGAGTAACAAGCTACTCCCCCGGAGGCTCGGGGACTAATGGTTGTTATCTACAACATGTAAAGAAGAAACGACATACCTCCATCATTCGCCCCGCGAGGTTAATTGCCTTAGCGGCAGTAATCATCTGGGCAGAAAATTCTGCGGGGCCGAACTTTTCCGGGAGATCGTCGTTGTGGACGAACTCCGCCTTGTTCCAGTTCATGACGAACTCGATAAGGCCCGGAGGGTACCATTCGCCAGTGGGCATGTGGGGTGCCACCAAGCCCTTCGCGTGAGCTTCTTTCCTCTCAACTAGGGCAAGAGCGGGGCTGGTGTGCAGAACCATCTGCTGCGCATCGGTTGGCTCGGCAGGAATATCCGTCGATGCTGATGATTTCTTTGGAAGCATCGACGATAGGGTTCGCTGCCCGGCCTCAATGGATGTAGACTTGGTAGTATCCGGAGCCTTTTTGCCCTTAGCTTGTTGGGAAGAAGTAACTACGATGGATTTCCCTTTAGAAGCTGCTGGAATAGTTCCTCGCCGAGGCTGAGACGACTCGGACGAGGCAGAAGAACTTGGCACTGGAGCTGTTGTTGGTTTCCTTGGTGCCAGGACAGGTGCTGGCTCGGTTGCTGGTACTGGAGCTGCTGCTGTTGCTGGTGTTGTGATAGACTCGGTGGTTGCTGGTTGCGGTGATGCCGAAGTGGTGGACGTCGTCGCCTCGGCTGGACCGACCCCTCCCGCTCCAAGGTCGCATTCCTCTCGATGAGGCACTGCGGAACCCGGAGCAGCCGCAGAACCCTCCGGAATAGGGCTCAGCGGGCGTGACTCGTCGTCACGAGCAGGAGAAGGGCCGGGCCGAAGAGGTGAAGAGATGCTTGATCCGCTCTGAGGAACCTCCACCGGAGGCCTGAAAAAGAGAATAATGTCAGAAGAGAAATTACCACGATGCAAGGAAAAGTGAGTTACGCAATGAAAAATAACTTACGCATCCGAGGTCTCGGCCTCCTTGGGTTTCCGAGCCCTCCGTGCTGGAGCTTTGCCTGCCCGCTTGGAGGCAGTCTTGTCTCCGGCCTTCTTTTGCCTTTTCGTGGGCGGAGAAGGTTCGGAGGAAGAACTTGATGCGGATCCGCGCTTCTTCTTCAACGCCACCGGAACCGGCTCGCCCGTAGCAAGTGGAGGATCCTCGTGGATATGCCCACCGGGGTTAGCTGATGCCGGAAAGGCAAAGCAAAGAGGGACAGCCTCAACAGGTTCAATCACGTCGACATCCGAGTCATCCTCATCATCGGGCCAATCTCTAAGGGAAGAGAATTTACCGCTGGGTCGTTTGGTAGCGTCGGTCATAGGGAGGAACATCTCCTGGTCCGGCTCCTCCTCATCCGGATTTCTCAGTCCGGCGCCCACTTAAGGGTCGTGTCTGTACCATCCTCGGGAGTTTGCTGAAGGAACAGTTGAGAAAAAGCATGAAGAACAGAATCAGAAATACAACAAAAACCGACACATACTTGATCCGAAATAAGTTTGCCCCACGAAGCTTACCACGGGAGGGAGCCTGTCACGACAGTAGTGCTCGATTCCCCACGTCCATTTGGCGGAGAAATCCTTGTGGGTGGTGAAAAGAGCTTTAACCCGGCGAAAGATCTCCGTGTTGCTCAACTCGAAGGAGGAAGTTCGGTTGGGGTCGCGGCCGAAGCTCATGTGGCACAACTTGTGGGTGCGCTTCTGGAGGGGAGAGATTCGGTTGCACACGAACGTGATCATAGCATCCTCGTTGCGCAACCCGAGCTTCTTCAGCTCCACGAACCTCTTATTAACTTGGTTGGCCAGAGCTGTGGGCTTCTTGGGGACCTCCTCCCAGAAATCCGTGTCAGGTAGACCCGGAGCATAAGGCAGCAACCGAATCAAATCTTCGGTACCCTCGTTCCGGACGTAGAAGAAGGTCCGGGCCCATACTTTGCAGGAGTCAAGCCCGGTAACCCGGGGAAAGACCGAAAACCTCCGGGGCGAGATGGAGGCAGCTCCGAACTGGGTGAGCTGCTTATCCTCCGACTCTACGTGGATATTGGGGACGACGTTGCGACGAAGGCCGAAGAACCGAATCCATAGCTCCTTCGTGGGCCATAGTCCGGTGTAGCCTTCGATCCTAGAAGCAAAGGCAGAAAGAGAGGTGATTGCGTTTGATGGGAGATGGTGCGGCTGCAGGTGATACGTCCTAACCCAATCCCGGAAGAAATCGCTCACCAGCAGACCAAATCCCCGCTGGAAGTGGGACAGGAATACAATGAACTCACCCGGATTGGGTGAGGGGGCCAGTTCGGCGGAAGGGAGATGAGCGGTGACGCCGGCGGGAATGCGCTGATCAGTAGAGCGATCGATGTCATCTTGAGACCCATGAACCGGCCCACGCCATGATCCGCCATGCCGTCCTTCTCCATCTCTCACGACTTTCGTAGCTCCTCCTCCGTCATCTCGTATCCACTATCCTCGCTGGAGCTAGCGGCAGGGGGGATCTGTGGTCTAGATTGGCGAGGACCCGTGGCTAAGCTGCTGCGCAGCGGTGGCTGTGATGCAGAGGCATAGGGAGGGTGCGGCGGCGGCGCTGCTGCTAGAAGCACTGGCGGCGGCACGGTCGCAAGGAAGATGAAGACGAAGAGCAATGGGCAGAGGGGCGCAGAGGTGGAAAAATGCTAAGGGATGCGCCCCTCCCCTATTTAACCTCCCCCAGAGATGGATGAGTGGGATCGCGCTGCGCCGACGAGCCGCATGGTGTGGCCGTGTATCACCTGCATCAGCCAATCAGATAAAAGCCACACGGGGGGCCACAGAGTAGAAGCGATCCCATGACGCGACGCGCTGTTGCAGTAAACGAGGAGGCAGGCATGATGTGACCCACGCACAGTGATAACTGACAATTACTGCGGTGGTTACTGTGCAGGCCCTTAAATAAGACGAGGTAATGATTAGCCTCCACATGGGCTGGCGTATGAGAGAAGGAAACGGGGCCCGGATCAAACCATGATAACCTTGGGATCCGAGCCAAAGTGGTGACCCGGCCGGCAAGTGAAAACTTGGAACATGCGAAGGGAACGTAAATCCATATAATCCGAGATAAGGAGCTAACCCGGAATTAGACCTCCAAGGCTCGAACATAAATGAACCTGATGTGGCCTTAGCGCCCAAGGCAGCTAAGACCGCACCAGCTTCCGGGACTAATGTTGGGGGGATACCCCCGGGTAGGGTCACTCCGGGGTATAAGGGCCGAGTTAGCCGAGGTTCGGCAAGGTCAAAGCGGATGCTGGCCGGGTCACCTCAAGGCAGGCCGGATCACGGAGTAACCCGGACCAGGGGGTCGCCTAACATTGTCTCATCCGACTTAAGGAGTAAGTCGGAAGTGCTTGTCTAACTTATATGCAGGAACATGTGTGGCCGGATCTACTATGATCCAGGTCCTCGCTTAGCTTCTCGGAGAAGGAAGGAATCTCTCTGGTCAAAAAGAAGGTCTGGTACGTACTGCATGAGCGGAGAAAGCAAAGGCAGGACCACCGGGTCGTGGCCGACAAGGATGACGACGCCCATGTCGGCTGACGCGGGCGCCGCAGAGGCTTACGTCGCTAAAGCATGTGTGACACAGGGGAAAAGCACCCCGGTCGGGTTACCACTTTGGGAGGGGGCATATTCTTAGGAATATGCCTCCACGTATGCCCTAGGCCAGAACCGAACTTCCTCTATATAAGGGGGTCTAGGGTTCTGGTAGAGGGGGTTGGTTGAGCTCTAGTTGGAGGAGCACTAGTTGATCTAGGGTTCTAGGGAAAAATAGTAGGCAAGAGTAAGAGAGCTCCTTCTTCCTCCTCTTGCCAATACAGCTCAAGGAGCACTTGTAATCTTCGAGATCTAGCAATACAAACTTCTGTGTGGAGAATCACTCCACTATCCCTCCCTGGATTCCCCTAGCGTGTATTAGTCCCCACCTTTAGCCTATCCATGGCATCTGCCGTGACACCACCACAACATTTGTGCTTTCATGTTTAGATCTTGTGAGCTCCGTTCATGATCAACATCATCTATTTGTAATTCATACATGTTGTGTTTGCAGGGATCCGATGGATATTGAGATGCTATTTCAGATTGATTATTGATTCTATCATGTCTTTGTTATTTGAGATCTTGCATGCTTTCCGTTGTTAGTAGCTATCTTGGCCAAGTAGATGCTAGCAACTCAGAGATTAATGTTATGCTCGATAGTGGGTTCATGCCTCTGGTAATCTGGGGAAGTGATAGAAATCTCTAAGGTACTAGATGTGTTGTTGCTACTAGGGAGAAAACAACAATCCTTTGTTCATAGAACAATTGTATTGTTTACTTTACACGCAGTTCGTAAAGCAATAATCTGTTGCTTGCAACTTAATACTGGAGGGGGTTCGGATGATAACCTGAAGGTGGATTATTAGTCATAGATGCAGTTGGATGGCGGTCTATGTATTATATTGTAATGCCCAATCAAGTCTCAAGGGAGTCAAGATGATTAGTATATGCATGTATTGCTTTCTCGGTGTTTGTCAATTGCCCCGCTGTAATTTGTTCACCCAGCATGTTATCTATCTAAGGAGAGCCACCTCTAGTGAACTATGGATCCCGGTCCTTTACTTTACATACAATCTATAAACTTTTTCTGCTTTGTGTTTACTTTCTACAAACTTTCACTCTTTATATTCGATACGTTTAATCCTTTGTTTTCCACAAAACACGGTGAGATTGACAACCTCATCGCAAGTTGGGGACAAAGTTCTGTGGTTGTGTTGTGCAGGTCTCCACGTTGCTACTAGCACTGGTAGTGCGCCCTGACAAAGCTTAGCTAGTAACACCTTTGAGGTGTTTCCTTGCTCCTTCTGGTTTGATTAAACCTTGGTTTCATAACTGAGGGAAAAGTACTTTGTCCCCAACTTGCGATGAGGTTGTCAATCTCACCGTGTTTTGCGGAAAACAAAGGATTAAACGTATCGAATGGAAAGAAGTAAAAGTTGCATGAACACAAAGCAAGAAAAGATTGTAGATGATCTTGATCATGAACGGAGCTCAAAAGATCTAAACATGAAAGCACAAAGGAGGAGAAACCAGCCATCTAGCTACTACATGGATCCGTAGTCCAAGGATGAACTACTCACGCATCACACCGGAGGCTTGCATGGTGATTAAGAAGGCCTCGTGGTGAATTCCCTCTCCGGCGGTGCGGAAGAGCTTAAGATCCTCCCGATCTAGGGATGGAGATGACGGCGACTCTGAGACTCTTTCGTGGATTTTGATCGGTACTTAGGGTTTTCGTCCCGAGGGCAACTTATAGGCGGAAGGAGGCCGGGGGTCTTTGGGTCGGCTAGACCACCCCTGGCGTGGGCCAGCTGACCAGGTGGTGTGGCCGGGCCCCAGCCCTTCTCCGTCTCGTATTCTGGCACTTGATCCCTTCCGGAAAAATAGGCACTTTGGCTTTTGTCCCGTCCAATTCCGAGAATATTCATTTTCTGACTTTTCTGGAACCAAAAACTACAGAAAACAGGCAGCTGGCACTGTGGCACTTGTTAATAGGTTAGTCCAAGAAATCATAATAAAAGTACTCCAAAGTTGGAACAAAACACAAGAAAGTGGATAAAACTAAGCATGGAACATCAAAAATTATAGATACATTTGCAATGTATCAGCCATCAAGCATTTTTCTGGCGCCGTTGCCGGGGAGTCAAGGACACCTTCACAAGGGAAGTCCCTCATAACCAATCTCTTTACTTTGTTGTTTTTGTTTTGCTTAGCTTCTTTTTGCTTTGTTTGATTGTTTTGTTCTTCAAAAACACAAAAAAATAGTTTTACTTGTTTTGCTTTCTTATTTGAAAACCCAAAAAAAATGACTACTCTTGAAAACACCAAGTTGTGTGACTTCACTAGCACCAACAACAATGATTTTATGAGCACTCCTATTGCTCCACCTATGGCTGAAAATGTTTTCTTTGAGATAAAACCTGCTTTGCTCAATCTTGTTATGAGAGAACAATTTTCTGGTATTGGTAATGAAGATGCTGCTTCCCATCTAAATAACTTTGTTGAACTTTGTGAGATGCAAAAGCATAGGGATATAGATGGTGATATTATTAATCTGAAATTGTTTCCTTTCTCTTTGAGAGGAAAAGCTAAAGAATGGTTGAATTCCTTAACTAGGAATAGTATTGATTCTTGGACTAAGTGCAAAGATGCTTTTATTGGAAAATACTATCCTCCTGCTAAGATTATATCCATGAGAAGTGAAATAATGAAGTTTAAACAACTTGATAATGAGCATGTTGCTCAAGCTTGGGAAAGAATGAAATCTTTGGTAAAGAATTGTCCCACTCATGGACTGACTGCTTGGATGATCATCCAAACTTTTTATGCAGGATTAAACTATTCTTCAAGGAACCTATTGGATTCAGCTGCTGGAGGTACCTTTATGACCATCACTTTGGGTGCTGCAACAAAACTTTTGGACAATATGATGGTTAATTATTCTGAATGGCATACTGAGAGAGCTCCACAAGGTAAGAAGGTAAATTCTGTTGAGGAAACCTCCTCCTTGAGTGATAAGATTGATATTATTATGTCTATGCTTGTTAATGGGAAAGCCCATATTGATCCAAATAATGTTCCTTTAGCCTCTTTGGTTGCTCAAGAAGAGCAAGTTGATGTGAACTTCATAAGAAATAACAACTTTGGCAACAATGCTTATGGTAATAATGCTTATAGGAACAATTTTGGTAACAACAATTATAAGCCATACCCTCCCAACAATGGTAATGCTTATGGAAATTCTTACAACAATAGTAAGAGTGCTCCCTCTGAACTTGAGGTTATGCTTAAAGAGTTCATTAGTAAACAAACTGCTTTCAATAAAACTATTGAGGAAAAACTCTCTAATGCTGAAAGAGATATAGCATCTTTGGCTGAAGCTCAATCTTCTTTGAATAAAATGGCTGCTAAACCTGAAACTAATGAGAATCCTTTGCAGCTACTAATGCCATACAAATAAGAATTGATGAAAATGTTAGACTATTAGCTGAATTACATGCTAAGTGGGAAAGAGATGATGAAATTGCTAGAAACATTAGTGTTTCTACTATTACCACCACTAGTGTTGAGGCTAGTAATAGTTCTACTACTTTAGATGATAAAGTTGATTTTAATCTTGATGGTTGCAACATCTCTGAAGTTATTAAGTTCCTACAAAAGCTTGCTAAAAGTCCTAATGCTAGTGCTATGAACATGGCTTTTACGAAACACATTACTGATGCTCTCATAAAGATTAAAGAAGAAAAGATGAAACATAAAGCTTCTATTCCTATAAAGCAAGAAGATGGTTGGGAACCCGTCATTAATATGAAAGTGAATGACTTTGATTTCAAAGCTTTGTGTGATCTTGATAGTAGTGTTTTTAT
Source organism: Avena insularis (assembly GCA_023614405.1). Lineage (NCBI taxonomy): Eukaryota > Viridiplantae > Streptophyta > Magnoliopsida > Poales > Poaceae > Avena > Avena insularis. Next base: position 565,456,779 of record CM042686.1, read on the forward strand.
TATGCCTAGAAGGATTTACGATATGCTTGATTTGCCTCCTCTTGAAGATTGTTATTTGAATGTCCCACTTGATGCTAATGCTAAAAAGAAACTCATGGGGAGTCTTAATGATGTTCTTATTATGGTTAATGATTCCTATGTCCCCGTTGATTTCTATGTTTTGGATGTTGAATACAATGCTTCTTGTCCTATTACTTTGGGAAGACCTTTTTTAGAACTGTTGGTGCCATCATTGATATGAAAGAAGGCACCATTAAATATCAACTCCCACTCAAGAAAGGTATAGAACACTTCCCTAAAAAGAGAGAAAATATTTCTTTTGCTTATCCTATGAAAACAAAATTTGGTCTTAATGCTTCTTCATTTGAGAACACTTGATTCTTTCTTTGGTTCTTATGCCTAACATAAAGGCGTTAAAGAAAAGTACTTGTTGGGAGATAACCCAAGAGTTTAAGTTGAGTCTTGGAAGTTATTACCTCTGTAATAACCTCTCCTTATCCTTTTTATTTGCCTTTTGTGCCAAGAGTAACCTCTAATGAGAGTGAAGTAATAATTGGGAAAGTTGCTGTCCCAAAACAGATTTCTGTGCTTCACCATAAAAATTCCTGAGAGAGCTCTGTACGTCAGATTGAGATGTAATTTTTTGTGCTTCTGATCCAGGTTGTTATCTAACTTTAGTTAGTTAAACACTTTTTTATTTGAGCAACAGAAGGTCTTCGAAATAATTCTCCTTTACCTGCTGGTCTGTTTTGACAGATTTCTGCCATTTTCTGCATTTGCTTCTTGTTAGTTCCTTCTTGAGTTCCTTTGGGGGATTGAGCTTTTTGAGGGAAGTGCTACAGTAGCTAGTGTTATAATGGAAGTTTATTTGGTGTTAGAACTAAACCTTGAGACTTATTTATCTTAAGTGAATTAATGTTGCCAATAAGATTGTGTGAAGTTTTGTATGAAGGAAAATTTTCAGGTGTATGGAAGGAATGAGTAATGAGATGAAGGATGGACTAAAGCTCAAGCTTGGGGATTCCACGCGTGTCAACCCAAGAAATATCCAAGAAGTACAAGCGTCAAAGCTTGGGGTTGCCCAAGGCATCCCCTTCTTCATCAATAAAAATTCCAGGTTTCTTCCAAACGCTTCATTTTTATTGTTTCGTGCACAGTTGTGTTTCTCTTGGAGCGTCTTCTTTTTCGTTTTTGTTTTGGTTTTTAGTTTGCTTGGTTTGTTTAGTTTTCTTAATAAGTTGGTTGGACCCCCTCTTTCGCACTTTGGTTTGCAAATAGTTTGGTTTGGTTTGCAAAAGAGTAGGAAAGTTCATGCTTATGTGGTAAAAAGAGCTCGTTTTTGACTGTGGCCTATGCTTTGTCATGCCATGCTTGATATTGTTTTGGCTGTATGCTTAGTATTCTTTGCTGTAGCATGAATAGTTATAAACAATTGAGATTGCTTAATGTGCCTTGGATGAATCATGCGTTGTTTTAGCATATTAAAGCATAGTATAGTGGTATTCTCCTTTGATGCTTTATTTGGGTTGACTTGGCGCATGCTCACACCATGTTATGACTATCTCAAGTCACCATAGACTTTATGATCCTTTAGTTTTCAACTTGTAGTATCACTTTATGCTTTGATCAATGATGTTTTGTCTCTCTGCATGATTATGGCCATTATTGCTCTCTTAGTTTGTCGCTCCCACTCTTTTGCTAGCCTACACCACCAAGTATGAGTTCCACTCATGCATCCAACTACCTAAACCAAGTTTTTCCAAAGAGTCCACCATACCTACCTACTAGCTTATGCTATTCCAAGTATATTCATGCTTTTGTTTACCTTCCACTTGTTATGAGAAAACTAGTGATTAAAGCTCTCACGAACTTGATGGCACACTTTACTTTATTGCCTCTAATAAACTTGAACCATTGGGTCCTTCTTTGTTGCGTATATGCTTGCGCTTTATAAGTTGAAATTAGCAGAACCATGTACCATGGGGAACGCTTTCAACATTGCACTTGTACTTTGTACCCCGTTGATATTATGTTCTTTTGCTTATGGATCCGTGATTGTGAAATAAAAGTGGAACTTGTAAGATCATGGAGTTTGTATATGTGTTAGAGAAAGCACTGGGCTAGCCTAAGCCATGCCTAATCATGGTGGAAACTTGCAGCATCACCATAGTGAGCACTCTATGAAGCATCCTCAATAAAAACCTATGCAAATAGCAAATAAAAAGATCGCTGAGATGCTCATTGTCTCCTTGCCTTGTCATTTTGATTATGGGAAAGCTCCCGTATCATGTGCAAGGGGTACCCCGTTGGCGGTTCTTAATGATACACATATACTTACAATGACAAGAGCTTACTCGTGACTGAAGTTGAGTAGCATGAGGATCGGTCTTCGTAAGTAAGGGGCATGAGATTTCGGTTTATAACTTGTCAAGCATATCCTCTTAGTTGTGTCACTTTAAACTTAATCACCTTCAAGATGCTTATGATAGGGGCAATGAGAGTTGAAAGCTATAAGTACCATAATTTTTGGAAGCTCTTTATGAGACTTGAATCCCTACTTCCTTTTACAAAAGGTCTTTCTTCCACCATTATATTGAGTCTCCACCTTCTATCTTTATGCACTAATTTGAGAGCATAGTGGCCATTTTTAGTTCTATGTGCATTGTCCCAAGACTAGTTGATTGATGCATAACTTGTTATTGCTTGTTTGAAACTATTGTATCTAGTCACTCTTATGAACTTTGAAGGTGTCCTATGCATTTATATTCGCTACTCTATTGAGGGACAAGCTGAATACTTTTATGCTATGTTTTCTTTATGTGAAACAAACAAACGTCTTGCAAAGCATGTTATTCATGAATCTTTTGTTTGTGCCTTTTCATGTTGTATCATAGTTTCTTTACTTATTGCTAGAACTTTGTCTTTCATGCTATGATTGAAGTACTTTGATCCTAGCTTTGATGTTTTGCAAATACTTTGATCAAGTCTTTGATGGTGCATGTCACCTCAAAAATTATTCCTTTTTATCACTTACCTACTCGAGGACGAGCAGGAGTTAAGCTTGGGGATGTTGATACATTGCAAATGTATCTATAATTTTTGATGTTCCATGCTTGGTTTTATCCACTTTCTTGTGTTTTGTTCCAACTTTGGAGTACTTTTATTATGATTTTTGGACTAACCTATTAACAAGAGCCACGATTACTTGCCTATTTTCTGTTGTTTTTGGTTCCAGAAAAGTCAGAAAATGAATATTCTCGGAATTGGACGGGACAAAAGCCAAAGTGCCTATTTTTCCGGAAGGGATCAAGTGCCAGAATACGAGACGGAGAAGGGCTGGGGGCCGGCCACACCACCTGGCCGCACAGCCAGGCCTGGCCCGCTCCAGGGGGTGGTCTGGCCGCCCCCAGCACCCCCTCGGACTCTCCTTCCGCCTATAAGTTGCCCTTGGGACGAAAACCCTAGGTACCCGATCAAAAATCCATGAAAGAGTTTGTAGCCGCCATCTCCATCCCTAGATCGGGAGGGATCTGAAGCTCTTCCCGGCACCCTGCCGGAGAGGGGAATTCACCCTGGAGGCCTTCTTCATCACCATGCAAGCCTCCGGTGTGATGCGTGAGTAGTTCATCCTTGGACTACGGATCCATGTAGTAGCTAGATGGCTGGTTTCTCCTCCTTTGTGCTTTCATGTTTAGCTCTTGTGAGCTCCGTTCATGATCAAGATCATCTATTTGTAATTCATACATGTTGTGTTTGCGGGGATCCGATGGATATTGAGATGCTATTTCAAATTGATTATTGATTCTATCATGTCTTTGTTATTTGAGATCTTGCATGCTTTCCGTTGTTAGTAGCTATCTTGGCCAAGTAGATGCTAGCAACTCCAAGAGTTAGTATTTATGCTCGATAGTGGGTTCATGCCTCTGGTAATCTGGGGAAGTGACAGAAATCTCTAAGGTACTAGATGTGCTGTTGCTACTAGCGAGAAAACAACGATCCTTTGTTCATAGAACAATTGTATTGTTTACTTTACACGTAGTTCGTAAAGCAATAATCTGTTGCTTGCAACTTAATACTGGAGGGGGGTCGGATGATAACCTAAAGGTGGATTATTAGTCATAGATGTAGTTGGATGGCGGTTTATGTATTATGTTGTAATGCCCAATCAAGTCTCAAAGGAGTCAAGATGATTAGTATATGCATGTATTGCTTTCTCGGTGTTTGTCAATTGCCCCGCTGTAATTTGTTCACCCAACATGTTATCTATCTAAGGAGAGCCACCTCTAGTGAACTATGGATCCCGGTCCTTTACTTTACATACAATCTATAAACTTTTTCTGCTTTGTGTTTACTTTCTACAAACTTCCACTCCTTTCCATTCGATACGTTTAATCCTTTGTTTTTCGCGAAACACGGTGAGATTGACAACCTCATCGCAATTGGGGACAAAGTTCTGTGGTTGTGTTGTGCAGGTCTCCACGTTGCTACTAGCACCGGTAGTGCGCCTTGCCAAAGCTTAGCTAGTAACACATTTGAGGTGTTTCCTTGCTCCTACTGGTTCGATTAAACCTTGGTTTCATAACTGAGGGAAACTTGTTGCTGTGCTCATCATACCTTCCTCTTGGGGTTCCCAACGAGCTCTACATCAACCACGCACCAGCACTTTTCTGGGCGCCGTGCATTGAGACATCAACTCCTTCCAATTTTTCAATAAAATATCGATCTCGGTGCCACTCCTCTGAGGCAAAGGTCCACCAAGCTCATCTTTACTAACATATCTCCACGCCTACTCCACGGGTCGTTCTCGTCTAGCCACATACGATGCCTCATTTAAACGATTTTCGAAGACCCGAGATCCTTACCCAGTTGTAGGAATGGCTTCAATTCTATGCACCTCACACAAGCCCTTGTGTCCATGGCACACATAACACGCAATATATCCGTATCTGAGTTAGTCCCGCAGTGTCGTGAGCAACACGACTCTCATATAGAAAGATTCGTGTGGATGCATCCCATGTTTCTAACCCTTCCTCCCACAACGTGTCTAGCTCCTCCTTTTAGTAGCTCAAGATACAAGTTCACATCGCTTCCTGGCTATGTCGGCCCTTGAATTAGCATACTCATATGTATGTACTTCTTCTTCAGGCACAACCAGGGCGAAAGATTGTACATTTATGCAAACACGGGCTAGGTATTGTGCTTGCTGCTCTGGTTGCCAAACAGATTGAGTCTGTCGGTGCTAGCACCCAGCCCGATGTTTCTTGGATCTCTCCCGAATTCTTCATAGTATTCATTGTCTAACTCTCTCCACTAGATTGCATCTGAAGGGTGTGTGAGCAGTGGGTTTTCAACCCAATTTGGATCACGTAGCATCATCTCCTTTCTTTCCGCGTGCCAGCGCATGAGCTTTGCTTCCTTGGGGTCCACGAAGTACTCCTACAGACGTGGCCTTAGCAGGAAGTACCACACAACTTTGAAGGAGCTTGTATCGATCATCACCGCACACTGGGTATGTGGTCTTGGCCGCATGCTTGTTTCGATAAATTATGCAATCTTGGAGGCAGGCATGGTATTTTGTGTGCGGTAAATCGAGAGTGCACACGATTATCTTGGCCTCATTTGGACTACTAGCACACGTGTTATCTTTAGGAAAGCTCTTCCTCAACCATCCGAAGAGCTCGTCTACGCTTGTGTCAGACCATCCGTATTTTTCCTTCATCTCCAGAAGATCGAGAGCTACTCGCAAGCGGTTCTCTTATGGCTCGCGACCAGGTGCATCGTACAAATGGAGTCCTTGAGTCTATCTCCAGTTGCGCCAGCTTAGATTTTTGTCTATCATTAGATCTGTCGTCAGTCGATGTGTTGCTGAGAAGAAGTTCTTGAACATGTGGGTCCCGCATGGCTGCGGTTAGCAGGGTATTCTTGTCCTTGTCTTCTACAGGTGTTCACCATGTTCCCTTTCTTCATCATCGTCATGAGCGGTATCGTCTTCGTCGTCTTTATTGTCATGTTCCCTGTCTTGCTCATTTTCAAGTATCGGTGCACCATCATGATCATGATGACCATCATCTTAATCGTCACTCATCCACTAAGGAGTGTGGCCCTCCATGAAATTATACCTAAGTAGGTGCTCATTCACTCTGCCGGAAGAGGGGTTGAACATGGACCCTAGTTTGTATCTTCCACACAGACACCTTATATCCGTGTCGTTATTTCGATACATGTCAGCCATCGTGCATTGCACGTATCTATCCATGTCGCTGCTTTCTCTCAACACTACGACCATTGTCGCCTTCACAACAAGAGAATTGATTATAACCATCGTCTTGGTTTTCATGGAAAATTCTGGCATGACATTTGCTAAAAAAAATGGCCATGCGGGAGTGACAGAAATTCGTCAGAATGGAAGCTAATCAACATTCCGGTGAAACATTGGCACTCAATGTACCTACACATCAACACAATCTAAAATGGTCTATATATATATATATGTGAAGCCACTTTTCGCCATCACAAATGACATAACCGTCGTGACTTCCTCGCCAACTCATGCATGCATGCACGTTCCACCAATTAGTTACCTATTAGATCGATAGTTCACACGAGGTCCAAGAGCACCGGAGGGACGACACACGTCGACCGAAGAGAGTGTGTGGTACCGGGCCCTTTATGCTAGAGATCTGGATCTATAATTAGAGAAGTGGAAAAGGTGGCGGGGATATAGATCTAGATCTTGCATGCTAGATAGAGTGTGCATGAGAGGGGAGCAAGATTTGCTCAAATATATCGAACATGGTTGGTTTAATTAGCTAAAGTGGGGTAAGGGGAGTGGGGGAATGATCTAGGAAGTGTTTTGGGTTGAGTTTCTATGGCTAATGAGCGAGCGAGGAAGATGGAGGTGGTGGTAGGTGGCTGGGTCGAGTAGTAATAATATCCCAGGTTACCCCCGACGAATAGCAGAAGGAGCCGACTGTAAAGTGCTGGTCGGTACCCCGAAATACCCCCGGCGCACAAGTGCTCTATGCGCCAGGGATACATCTCTTATCGCCGATGCATGAGATTCATTTGACGGGGGGTGGACCTAGCCCACCATATCCCCAACGCATGTGGGGAGAATTCGCTGGTGGTAGCCCACTTACCGTCGGCACCCATGAGATTCATTTGACGGGGGTAACTAGTGGCCCACCCGTGTTCACTCAACCCACCTTATCCCATGTGCTTAACAACTCCATTTGTAACCGGCGTAGAGTTGTTGCGTTCGCCGGCGGTACCACGCGGTAGGCCTGGAAGGGCTTACCACCGACGACTCTGGCGCATATTCGTTAGTGTTAAGAAATGCTGCTACTTCCTCCGATCCAAATTAATATTCTCGGATTTGTCTAGATTCGGTTGTATCTAGCACTAAAACATGTCTAGATACGTGATGACCCACAAGTATAGGGGGTGTGTCGCAGTATTTTCGAGGGAAGTGAAACCCAATTTATTGATTCGACACAAGGGGAGCCAAAGAATATTTATAAGCCTTAACAACTGAGTTGTCAATTCAGCTGCACCTGGAAACAATCTTGCTCACAACAGTTTATCAGTAGCAACAGTTTTGTAGTAGGAATAGCAAAGTAGCAACAGTAGTAAAGTAAAGACAACAGTAACAATAACAGTAAACCATGGGATTTGAGTGTGGTAGGCATAGGGATGGATGGACGGGCGTTGCATGGACAAGACAATTCACATAGAAATCAGAACATAGGGCAATTGCAGATAAATAAGATAAAGCATCCAAGTACTAGATAATCCTAGGCATGTGTTCCATATATAGTCATACGTGCTCGCAATGATAACTTGCACAACATCTTTTGTCCTGCCAGCCCGTTTGCAGCGGGGCCTCTAGGGAACTACTAGCAATTAAGGTGCTCCTTTTAATAGAGCACCGGAGCAAAGCATTAACACTCCGTGAACACATGTGATCCTCACATCAAAGCCATTCCCTCCGGTTATCCTGATTTCTGTCACTTCGGGGCCATTGGTTCTGGACAACAACGTGTGTTTACAACTTGCAGATAAGACCATAAACAATACTATCATAATGAATCAATAACATGTTCAGATCTGAAATCATGGCACTCGGGCCTAGTGACAAGCATGAAGCACAACAAGTCGCAACAAAGTCATAAAGCACTAATAAAAGATACTAGGCACCATGCCCTAACAATCTGATGCCATTACATGAACGATCTCATCCAATCCCTACCATCCCCATAGCCTACAACGGGGGATTACTCACTCATAGATGGGGGAAACATGGATGGTCGATGGAGAAGCGATGGTGATAATGATGGCGATGATCTCCAATTCCCCGTCCCGGCAAGGTGCCAGAACGGAGTTTCTGGTGCTGTTTTGTGGAATCTGGTGGTGGCGGCAGAGCGGAACTCCTTCTGGAAAAACGTCAACCCCCCCGAAGTTTTTAGGTCAGAAGGCTCCTTATAGGCGAAGAGAGAGGCCGAGGGGGTGCCTGGGGGGCCCACACCACCCTCTGGCGCGGCCTGGCCTGGCCCGATCCACCAGGTGGTGTGGCCACCCCCTGGCACTTCTCCGTCTCGTATTCTGGCTCCTGGAGTCTTCGGGTGAAATAGGATTTTTGGCATATTTTCCGGGATTTTTCCTGATAGTTGGTTTTCTGCACAAAAAGTAGACACCAAGGCAATTCTGCTGAAAATAGCATCAGTCCGCATTAGTTGCATCCAAATCACACAAGTTTAGAGGAGAAACAATAGCAAAAGTGTTCGGGAAAGTAGATACGTTTTGGACGTATCAACTCCCCCCAAGCTTAGCTTATTGCTTGTCCTCAAGCAATTCAGTTGAAAACTGAGCGCGATAAAAGAACTTTCACGAACACATTTGCTTCATATGATGTAAATATTATCAGCAATGTGATCAACTACTTAGACAATTCATAATAAAGAGTATGCAACCAAGTCTACTTAATAGTCATTGCAAGCTATGAAGAGATTCCAACTCAAAAATAATAAGTAGCAAGAGGCACAAACATAAGCAACATTACAATGCTCATAGAAAGGTATGATAGAGTGGTATCTCGCTTGCCTTTGATTATGAATGTCAAGGCACCTCTGAAGTTCAAGTGATGACTAGAAGTAAAGATATCAACGATACAAGCATCAAATTCATAACACAAATAATCAAGTAATGGAACAAACACAAAGAATGACAACTATGCTCTCAAGAAGGTGCTCAAATAATATGTGGAGACTCAACAAGTAAAAGAAAAGGTTTTGAATAATTTGAAAGGTTTCCAAATGCTGAAAGTATGGTACTCATTAGCTTTGAGCTCTCATTGCCCCTATCATAAGCATCTTTAATGTGGTTAAGGTGAAAGTGAGGTTCAATCTGAGTTATATGCTTGACAGACTATAAGTATGTGCGTATCATTGAGAACCGCCAATGGGGTACCCCTTGCCCGATGATACGGAAGAATCCCCACATCAAAATGATAAGGCAAGCAGACAATGAGTATCTCAGCAATCTTCTTATTTACCATGGGAAAATGGTGCTTTTTTCTCTCTTTCCTCTTTCCATAAAACTCTTTTTTTTTCCTTTTTCTCAATAGCAATCTTCTTATTTACCATGGGAAAATGGTGCTTTACAAGCTCCCCTTTTATTTCACACTGACGACATCCGCAAACAAAAGAGCAAGGTATCAACTGGGTATATATTTACAAGTGTTGAAAGCGTTCCCCGTGACAGCACGGTTCTGCTAAGCCCCAGCCTATAATTTGCAAGCATATAACTTTCATGGAGAGTTCACAATGGTTCAGGTTTATTAAGTGCAGGAAATAAAGTGTGCCATCAAGTTCGTGAGAGCTTTACTAACTAACTTTCTCATATCAAGCAAACATTTTATTCGTAAGAAAACAAAGCATATTGAATATGCACAGAAGTAGCAAATGATGCTAATAGGTAGGTATGGTGGACACTTTGGAAATATTTGGTTTAGGGAGTTGGAAACTTGAGTAAAACACTCAGTGGAAGTGAAGGCTAGCAATAGTAAGGGAGCGACAAACGAGAGAGCAATAGCTGTCATTATCATGCTTGTAACAAAACATGACTACTCATGGCATGAAAGTGATTCAAGATCCTCAAGGCAAAATAATTCATCGAGGCTCAACTGATTATTACAGTCATGTGCATGTGTGAGCATGTGCCAAGTCAATTCAAATGAAACATTTAGAGGAGGATACCACGGTGTCATACCAATTTATGAATAGAGCAATGCAAGCAAAAATTCATAAGACATGCTACAAACTATTAGCGAGCTCGAGCTAATCATAAGAAAGCAAGAACTACTAAGCATCCAAAGATAACATACACCCTACATGAACAGACTAAGCATGCTCACAGTGATGAATATATGTACAAAAATGAAAACAAATAGAGTTCGTTACCAGCCTCTTACCACGCCTCAAGTTGTCATTAATCCTCATTATTGCTCGTCACTTGTGTGGCTTGAATAATAATATGAGACCAATATTCCACTGAGGACTGCTGAACCCTGTAGCAAACTCAGAATACCAAAGAAAAACGACAAATATTTTTGGTGTTTTCGATTTTTAAACAAGAACCAAAAGGGAAAAACAAGCAAAGCAAAATCTTTTTGGGTTTTTCGAATAGTTCAAACAAAGCAAAAAGGGAAAAACAAACCAAGGCAAAAAGAAGAAGCAAACCAAAGAGAAACAACAGAAATATTTTTGGTCTTTTTGTGTTTTAGAAAGCAAAAGAAAAAGAAAAAGAAAAACTAAAAAGAGAACGAAAACATGAATATACAAAGTACCGACGCAACATGATATGGAGATGAGTGCGGTGTCGGCGTACCTCCCCCCAAGCTTAGGCTTTTGGCCTAAGTGGGTATCAATCCCAAGCTGGCCAGGATGAAGTGTCTCCCTGGTACGACGAAGAGGTCCCCTCATCATGGTGCGAGCTTGAGTACGTCCCTCCGTAATGCGGGGAGTAATCATAGGAGGGCACATCCTCCTGGTGCTGCTCGTGGAAACCCAGCAAGCGAAGATGCTCGTCCACCTCCTCCTTGGAGCGCGACCACGGTCTCCTGTGAACACTAAACAAAGCAGGTTGTGGAAAAAGGATCTCCCTTTTATCCCCGTCAGTGAAAAGCATCCTATATACTAGACTGTTGAAATCAGAAGTAGCAGTGACAAAGTTATGAGTTTTCTACAAGGTCAAGCCTCTGTGGTGCCAGCATAGCATCATAGGGATCCACTGAAAGACCTAATGCATTGACTATACGCGAGGCAATGATGCCCCCATAGATAGGCCCCCTAGCAGCTAGGCGGCGAGCAATAAGCGAGCCAAGATTGTACCGAGTATCATTGTTAAGCGCAGCAGCAAGAAAAGCTAAATGATAGTTGGATATATTACTTGTGTTCTCCCTACCCAGTACACTAGTAGCAAGATAGTATGCAAAGTATCTAAGAGCAGGGAGTTGGATATTTCTTATCTTTCCGCGTTGCGCCACGCGGTCATCATCATTGGTCACCCCTCGGTAAAGCTCCAACAAATCAGCGGGTCGCCCTTGAATTTTCTTCATGGTCCCTGTCATACGTACACCTACAATACTGCAAAATCTCTCCAAAGGCATGGTGAAGGGTAGATTATAGATTTTAAAAGAGACAGTCGACTGATAGGATGTGTTAGTAAACGTGAAACTCTCAACAAAAGTTTTAGTGAGCATAGCGTATTGCGCACTCTCATCTTGCATATATGAGGTCAAACCAACCCTCTCAATCAGTAGCAAGAAATCATCAAGAATACATGCAGCTTGTAAGAAAGTAAAACAAGGAAAAGAGGATGGGTGAGCATCCCCATCATCCCTTTCACTACCAATACGAGTTGCAATGAGATATTCGTTGTATGATGGCCTAGCTTGAGAGGCTATTCTTGAGGGCCTCGACCTCCTAGGTGCATCACTCTCAAATATGTCTCCAAAAGTATGGTTGTTCATGCTTGGTATTCTGAAATTTAAACACCTATTAAACAAGTGATTGCAAAGTAAATATAATGAAGGATTCTACTCAAAGGGACTTGCAAGAGGCCTAAACATGCATCAAAACTATATCTCTAAGCATCAAACAAGCTTACAAGCTCTCATAACCAGTCACCTACAGCAGCAAAATACTCAATATATAATCCACCAAACACAAATCTACTTGGACAAGGGGAGGAGTCACATACCAGGGAACAAATGCTCCAAATTTCAGCAAGAAAGATGAGCTGAGCAAGGAGATCGAAAAAATCGAGAGCAAGCACAGCAAGAACGCGATTTTGAGCAATGAACTGGAGCTTACTCGGGAGAGAGAAGAAAGTGGTAGGTGAGAGAGTTAGTAGGGGGGCCAGGGGTGGCCCACACCAGGGCATGGCGCCACCCAGGGCTGGCCGCGCCACCATGTGGTGTGCCTGCCTGGTGGCCCCCCTTGGTACCTCCCAAGTACTCTTCTGCCCCTTTTTCACGTAAAAAATTAATATGAATTTTCTGGAATTTTTTGAGACACTTTATTTTTGGGCATTTTCAGAAATAGAATAATGATTTTTCTGACAGTCAGATTTTTTTCTTTTGGAAACATGATGCAAGGACAAAACAAAACTAGAACTACAGAAGTTCTAAGACACTCTAACGATCAAGCAACTAACAACAAAAAGAAAGCTAAACGGAAGCAAAAAACTAAAATGCAAAGGATAGAAATAAACGGAGATAATCATAATGAAAACATTGTTTTGTTCAATGGAATCCTTTTGTTAACAAGGTTGATCAAGTCTTGCTACCAAAATAATTGCATATGAGACAAAACTTTGTATTCCACTAATGATTATGTTACCTCAACCTTGATATCAATGGTCTCAATCATAATATTTTCAAATTTTTCTCTTGGTATGGGACAATATATTTATCCAACTTGAATGCCTTTAACATGTTCAATTGAATTCAAACCATAAGTCCTTTCAATCTTCTTGGGGAAATAGACAGTATGTTCCTTGTCATTAACATTGAAAGTCACCTTTCCTTGATTACAAGTAATAACAGCTCCTGCAGTATTAAGAAAAGGTCTCCCAAGAATAATAGACATATTATCATCTTCAGGCATTTTAAGCACAACAAAATCAGTTAATATCAAGCAATTATGAGCCACTTGAACGGGTACATCCTCACATATACCCACAGGAATAGTGGTAGATTTATCAGCCATTTGCAAAGATATATCAGTTGGTATCAATTTTTCAAGATGAAGCCTCTTATAGAGAGATAAAGGCATAACACTAACTCCAGCTCCCAAATCACACAAAGCAGTTCTAACATAACTATTCTTAATAGAGCAAGGGATAGTTGGAATCCCTGGGTCTCCAAGTTTCTTAGGAACCTTACCATTAAAGGAATAATTAGCAAGCAAAGTAGAAATTTCTTCATTAGGGATCTTCCTTTTATTCGAGACAATGTCCTTCATATACTTTGAGTAAGGAGGCAATTTAATAGCATCAGTCAAAGGAATTTGCAAGAATAAAGGCTTCATCCACTCACAAAACTTATTATAATGTTCATCCTCCTTTGACTTGTGTTTCTTATCAGGGAAAGGCATAGGTTTTTGGACCCAAGGTTCTATTTCACTACCATGTTTCTTAGCAATAAAATCTTCTTTGGTGTATTTAGTATTCTTAGTATGGTTTTCAGGTTCTTCTTCAACTTTTTCTTCATTAGGAACTTCATTTTCTTCATTACCACTTTCAATTTCAGCATCAGAGATAGATATACTATTAGGATCTATAGCAGGTTCAGAGGGTTCTGCAACAGTTTTATGTTTCCTTTTCCTTTTCTTATGAGTAGAACCACTATTTTCAGCTTGTTGAGAATCCTGCTCAATTCTTTTGGGATGCCCCTCAGGATATAGAGGATCCTGGGTAGCAGCACCACTTCTAGTTCTAATTTCATAAGCATGTTTTTCTTTAGCAGCATTAACTAGCAAGTCGTTTTGCACTTTAACGAGTTGATCTATTTGAGTTTGAACCATTTGAAAGGGTCTAACAATCATTTTAACATCATTAGAGGTTCTTTCCACAATATCTTTCAACTCAACAATAGCTCTAGTGTTTTCCATTAGATGATTTTGCACCCTTTTATTAAAGTTATCTTGCTTAACAATAAAGATATCGAATTCTTCTAAGCATTGATCAGGAGGTTTAGAGTAAGGGATATCACCTTCATCAAAGTGTTGGAGAGAGTGTACCTCAATAGTGGATGAGTAGGGAATAGGCTTACATAATTCTTCTATAGTAGGTAAATTCTTGACATCTGCAGCTTTAATTCCCTTCTCCTTAAGACATTTCTTAGCTTCCTTCATCACTTCATCATTTAATTCAATAACTCCCCTCTTCTTTGATGTTGGAATAGGCACCAAAATTGATGGTTCAGGTACAATTACTTCAGGTATAGCTTGTTTAGGAGGAGTCCAATCTTCATAGTTCTTACTTATTTTAGCCATTAATTCCTCAGCTTCCTTAGGAGTCCTATTCCTGAAAACACAATCAACACAACTATCTAGGTATGTCCTAGATTCCTCAGTTAGTCCATTATAAAATATATCAAGAAGCTCATTCTTAGGTAATGGACTTCCAGCTTGTGCATGAATCAAAGCACAAAACCTTGCCCAAGATTCAGGCAATACCTCTTTTTCTCCCTGTTTAAAATCAAAAAGTTCCTGCAAAATAGCATGTCTAGCACTAGGAGGAAAATATTTCTGCAGGAAAGTACTAATCAAGCACTCAGGGCTATCAATAGATCCAGGAGGCAAATTACTAAACCAAGTTTTAGCTTCTCCTTTCAGTGAAAAGGGGAAGATCTTGGCAACAAAGTAAGTACGCATCTTAATATCATTAGAAAACAAGCCACTCATGGTAGAAAGTTCATTCATATGTGCTACCGCACTTTGATACGTCCATTTTGCATCACTATTATATGACTTAATTCACTATTATTCATTGATATATTTCGTATTGAGAGGTGATACTTATGTTATTTCATCTATTTTTGCATGGTTGATGACTTTTGGAGCATGGACATTGCATTGGGATTCTGATGGAAAAGGTGCTGTTTGGAGGCAAAATTCGCGAAGATCAGAAAATCCGGGAAAATATACGGAAAATCCTATTTTCCAGAAGACTTGGATGCCAGAAGATGGAGTGGAGGTGGGCCACAGGGGGCCCACACCACCCCATGGCGCGGGCAGGCCTAGGCCGCGCCTAGGAGTGGTGTGGCCACCCTGGCGCACTCCAGCCTCTCCCCTCTGGCATATATCATTCCCACGAAACCCTAAGACTCGAGGAGAGATCACAGAAAGATTCCGCCGCCTCTGTGGGGCGGAAAAACACCAAGAGAGAAAGATCTCTCCGGCAGACAGATTTCTGCCGAGGGAATTCCTTCCCGGAGAGGGGAGATCGTCGCCATTAACACCACCATCAAGCTGGACTTCATCGGGATCATCATCATCATCACCATCACCACCATCATCACCATCTCCATATTGCTATAACAATTGCGTTGAATCTTGCATAGTTCATAGGGGAAACTTTCCCGGTGTTGATTACTCTTTGTAGTTGATGCTATTGAGTGAACCATTGAATTATTGTTTATGTTCAGATTGTTTTACATCATTATTCCATCTCTGATCATGATCCATATGATGTCTTGTGAGTAGTTCGTTTTGTTCTTGAGGACATGGGAGAAGTCTTGTTATTAGTAGTGGAGTTGCGTTGAGAAAGATTCAATAGATTGTTATTTAAGTTGTGGTGTACTTCTTCTAGTGTTGTCATGTGAACGTCGACTACATGACACTTCACCTATATGGGCCTAGGGTAATGCATTGTGTATTTGGCTACTAATCGTAGGGGTTGCCGGAGTGATGTAAACCTGAACCCCGTTAGGGAAACCATTGCACAAGGGACGTAAGGGTCTTAGAGTTTAAAGCTGTGGTTAGGTTTCTACCTTAATTACTTTCTTGTACTTACGGATGTTTGCAAGGGGTATAATCACAAGTATGTATTAGTCTTGGATGGGGCGGTACATTAGCACAGGTTCACCCACACAACACTTAGCAAGCTAGAGAAGATTAATCGACTATATGAAGCGAAAGCACTTGACAGTCTTCCCATGTGTCCTCGAGAACGTTTGGTCATCTATAGAAATACAACCGTCTTGTCCTTTGCTGCATAAAGGATTGGGCCACTTGCTGCATTTATTCCTACTATCTTTTGTTTACTCATACTTTGTTTACTTGCTTTATAGAAAACCCCTAAAAATCCGTTTGCTAAGTATTTGCAAAGAATTCCCGATTCATACCACTAGCCAGCACCTTCTGCTCCTCGTGGGGTTCGACACTCTTACTTATCGAAAATACTACGATACACCCCCTATACTTGTGGGTCATCAAGACTATTTTCTGGCGCCGTTGTCGGGGAGTGAAGCGCTATTGGAGAGTGGAACTGGTAAAGGAAACTTCTACTGTGAGTATTGTTTACTTCTGCTAGTTGCTTTATTTTTGTTATGGATAATTCGCTGAGTTTCTTATTTGGTAATGCTACTACCACTGCTAAGGTAGTAGATAAGCCACCACCTGCTGAGAAAGATGTTTTCAAAATACCTACAAGAATTATTGATCGTGTTATGGATAACTACTATGTTGGGGATGGAACTACCTGGAACTACCCATCCCGGTGATCATTTACTCTTTATACACGAATTATGCGGGTTGTTCAAGTGTGCAGGTATTACTACAGATCAAGTTAAGAAGAAGTTATTCTCATTATCACTGAAAGGAAGAGCTGAGGAATGGTATAAGCTGCTGAAGAATGGTCAAGTTCTGGAATGGGAGGAAATAGTGCCTCTCTTTTATTCAAAGTTTTATCCTCCTAGTGAGATTCATAAAGATCGGAATCAAATATATAACTTTTGGCCTCTTGATGGAGAGAGTACAGCTCAAGCTTGGGGGAGACTGAAGTTACTAATGCTCAAATGTCCCATTCATGAGCTCCCCAACAATATTATTATCAATAACTTTTATGCAAGGCTCCCTCTACATGATAAAGATTTATTGGATGCTTCTTGTGCTGGATCATTCACTCGCATGGAAGAAGAAGCTAAATGGGACCTTCTAGACCGTATTCAAGACAATGCTGAAGCTTGGGAGAATGACAAAGGTAGAAAGTCAGGTATAAATTATGATTATGAATGCATTGAATATTTTATGGGAACTGATGAGTTTCAAAATATTAAGAATGCTTATGGTCTAGATTCTCAAGCTATTGCTTCTTATTTTAAGGCTTTTGCTTCTTACATTGAAGTGCCTAAAAAGAAGTGGAATAAGTATCATGAACCCTATAAAGATGTTGTTAAGAGTGTTCCTGCAAGAAATACTGAAGTTTATACTACTAATCATGTCTTACCTGAGCCTTACATTGAAAAATGCCTTTCCCAGTCAAGGTAAAGGAACATTCTATGATAGCTAGTATGGTTAATGAAAGTACAAATAAAGCTGTTGAACCTGA
This sequence comes from Avena insularis, assembly GCA_023614405.1. Taxonomy (NCBI): domain Eukaryota; kingdom Viridiplantae; phylum Streptophyta; class Magnoliopsida; order Poales; family Poaceae; genus Avena; species Avena insularis. The sequence goes on from CM042686.1 coordinate 565,474,392, forward strand.
TAAACAAATGGTTGATGAACCTATAATAGCAAATGTGAAAGACTTTGTCACTAAGTATGAGGAAGAGGGACACACTATCCATTGTAAGGATACCTCTAATATTGTTTCACATAGTAGTGTCATGAGAGCTAGTATTCCTGTGTTTTCTATTAGAATAAGTGATCATTGCTATGATAGTCCTAGTGATAGCTATATCGATAAGTTTATGCATGATACTGAAAGTTACTATGAGAGAGGGAAAAGTGTTTTTATGCATCTTAATAATATGAAGTTTCCCCGTTTTATGCTGAAAGTTTTTATGTTGCACTTCTTTTGCCTTCCTATGCAAGTTGCCTCTAGTTTCAACAACTTGTTTGTTTACAAAATTCCCTTGCATAGGAAGTGGGTTAGACTTAAATGCGTGTGCGTTTTTGCTTCTTAATGCTCTCTTTCACTTCAATTCATATCCCTATGAGAGCTTCAAAATTATCATGCCCATCTTAATGGTTATAAAGAAAGAGCTTTATGGGAGACAACCCAATTTGTTTTTGCTTTCAGTTTGTTTTTATTTCTTTGAGTCTTGGAAGTTATTACTTTGGTAATAACCGCTTCTTATCTGTTTTGTTTGGTTTTTGTGTCAAGATCAACCTCTAATGAGAGAGAAGTAATATTAGGGGAAGTTGCTGTCCCGAAACAGATTTGTGTGCTTCACCGTAAAAATTTGTGAGAGACCTCTGTATGTCGGACTGATCTGTAATTTTTTGTGCTTCTACCCCAGGTTGTTATTTAACTTTCGTTAGTTTTGCACTTTTTGATTTGAGCAACATAAGATTTTCGAAAAAAGTGATCTTTACCTGCTGGTCTGTTTTGACAGATTTTGCCAATCTTGCATTTGCTTCTTTATTCGATTTCCTTTTTGAATTCTTTTTGGGTTTTCGGAAGGAGTTGCTACAGTATCTTTTGTTTTTTTGGTTTTCAGTTGAAGTTGGACTCAAAAGGTTTTATCACTTCATATATAGTAATGTTGCTAATGAGGATTGTGTGAAGTTTTGTGTGAAAGAAGTTTCCAGGAAGTGGAGACAATGGTGTAATAAGGAAGAGAAGGGATTTATGACTCAAGTAATAAGTGTATGAAGATGAAGATATCGATGATATTCAAGTGGTGACTCCGAAAGAATCCACTAAATACCAAATTCAGAGACCTGCAGAGTCCGTTTCCAACTAGGTAACAGTTCTGGTAAGAAAAGTTCCGCGAAAATACAATCCAATTATATTTTTGCAGTTTTCAGTCAATAAGGAAAGCTATGAAGCAAAAAAGGGACATAAATGGAGCCAGGGTGGCTCACACCACCCTGTGGTGCGGGCCCACCCCTGGCCACGCCACTAGGTGGTGAGTTCACCCCAGACTCCGCCTCCGACTCGTTTTCTCCCAGTACCTTCCTTTTGATATGAAACTTCGTAATATATAACCCCCCGGATCCCCCGAGGTTCGTATATCATGTTTTCGTCGTGTTTTTGTTTCGATCTGTTTCTGCCAGGAACTATTTTTGAAAGCTTAGAAGCACACTGGTGTCCGCCAAGGATAAAGCGAAGGAACCCATGGAGGAGGATCTTTAAGACCCCAAGCAGGGGCTGGTACCTTTAGTCTCGTGCCCTGCATCAGCGGAAGCCCTACGAGTCACTAAGGAGTTTTGCGATAAGTATCGAGACCTGTAGAGGAAGGTGGACATGCTTCAATGGGAGAATAATAGGCTTCGCAAGATGCTGGAAGATTTCCTCACGATAACTAAGAAAATATTACCACCACCTCCGAAGGAGTAATTCGTCATCAGGTTTGGCATCCCCTTGGTTTGTTCCAAGCTTGGGGGAGTGCCGCGGTATCATATCACTATCTTCTATCTTTTTACCTTATTAGTAGAGTCATATCATGAATAGAGGAGTTATTTTGTAGTATGGTTTGCATTATGGAAGTGTCCCCTCTCTCATTAGATATGTATCCCTTGGTGCGAGTTTCCATTATGGAGTATTAATGAGAAGTTCTATCATTCACCCTTTTGCATAGCTTATGTTAGTTTTCAATTCGTGGTTATATGATTGATCTTGTTGTTAGTATTGGTATCACTTTAGGATCATTGAGTTAATTTAGTTGGTTTTGGCAAACCTGGCTCGGTTAGTAGCAACACCTTTTTGAGAGTTGAAAATAAAAAGATAGAAGTACTCTAGAGAAAAAATAATTTCATCATCTTTCTTTCTTGATTTGCTCATAAGTCTAGTATTCTATAGTTAAGATCTTTTGTGCTTCCAAGGAAGATTGCATGTTTGTCTTTATCACTTGTATGTTTGGTTTTTTCCTTCAACTCTTATACTTGCTACCCAGCCTTGCTAGCCAAAAACCTGTACTGAGAGGGTATTCTTCTCATGCATCCACCTCCTTTAAACCAAAACCTTTGCCATTTGTGTCCACCATACCTACCTAGTAACATTATTGCTATTCCAAGTAAATTCTTGTTTTATCTACCTCCCAAATTAAACTTGTTATGTGAAAATCGGTGATTAAAGCTCTCACGAACTTGATGGCACACTTTACTTTCTTGCATTTAATAAACTTGAACCATTGGGTCCTTCTTTGTTGCGTATATTCTTGCGCTTTATGAGTTGAAGTTAGCCGAACCATGTATCATGGGGACCGCTTTCAACACCTCATTGGTACTTGTACCTAGTTGATATCATGTTCTTTTGCTTATGGATCCCGGCGGTGTGAAATAAAAGTGGAACTTGTAAGATCATGGAGTTTATATGTGTGTTAGAGAAACGCCTGGGCCGCTAGCCTAAGCCATGCCTAATCATGGTGGAAACTTGCAGCATAACTATAGTGAGCATTTTATGAAGCATCCTCAATAAAAACCTATGCAAATTGCAAATAAAAAGATCGCTGAGATGCTCAGTGTCTGCTTGCCTTGTCATTTTTATTATGGGATAGCTCCTGTGTCATGTGCAAGGGGTACCCCGTTGGCGGTTCTCGATGATACGCATGTATTTATAATGACAAGAGCTTGCTCGTGACTGAAGTTGAGTAGCATGAGGATCGGTACTCATAAGTAAGGGGCATGAGATTTCAACTTATAACTTGTCAAGCATATTCTCTTAGTTGTGCCACTTTAACCTTAATCACCTAAAGATGCCTATGATAGGGGCAATGAGAGCTGAAAGCTAGTAAGTATCATAATTTTGGGGAGCTCTTTATGAGACTTGCAATCCCTGCTTCCCTCTGCGAAGGGCCTTTCTTTTACTTTGTAGTTGAGTCGGTAAACCTACTCCCTTCTATCTCAGCAAGTATTTTGAGTTGTTGTGTTTCATTCATTCATATGATGATTTATTCAATCATGTTTCTTATGTTCCTTGCTTTGCACATTGCTCTTATCTTGATGTTTACTACTTTGAAAGCTATCATTGAAAAACCAGCTATTTGTGAACTCCAGCAAATTATCAACTATTCTTCGACCAAGAGCTAAGTTTGCCATTACCAATTATGATTCACTTTATGTATCTTTATTGTGTTTCCTTTACTCACTGAAAGTTGAGTTGTATAATAGTGAGTTGTCTTCTATTATGATCTATGTATTTGATGAATGTGATGCTTCTTGTCCGTATTTTTATATCGACTCTTCACTCCATAAACCAGAGGCCATGTTTATTGAGCTCAGTTTCACTTGGGGACAAGTGAAGTCTAAGCTTGGGGGGAGTTGATACGTCCATTTTGCATCACTATTCTATGACTTAATTCACTATTATTCAATGATATATTTCGTATTGAGAGGTGATACTTATGTTATTTCATCTATTTTTGCATGGTTGATGACTTTTGGAGGATGGACCGATCGGGATTACGATGGAAAAGGTGCTGTTTGGAGGCAAAATTCGAAGATTAGAAAATCCAGGAAAATATACGGAAAATCCTATTTTCCGAAGACTGGATGCCGAAGATGGAGTGGAGGTGGGCCACAGGGGCCCACACCACCCCATGGCGCGAGCAGCCTAGGCCGCCACGGGAGTGGTGGCCACCTGGCCCACTCCAGCCTCTCCTCCGCGTATATCATCCCACGAAACCCTAAGACTCGGGGAGCGACCACAGAAGATTCCGCCTCCTTTGCGGCGGAAAAACACCGAGAGAGAAGATCTCTCGCAGACATGATTCTGCGAGAATTCCTTCCCGGAGAGGAGATCGTCGCCATCAACACCACCATCAAGCTGGACTTCATCGGGATCATCATCATCATCACCACCATCATCACCATCAAGACCCTCATCACCATCTCCATATTGCTATAACAATTGCGTTGAATCTTGCATAGTTCATAGGGGAAACTTTCCCGGTGTTGATTACTCTTTGTAGTTGATGCTATTGAGTGAACCATTGAATTATTGTTTATGTTCAGATTGTTATACATCATTATTCCATCTCTGATCATGATCCATATGATGTCTTGTGAGTAGTTCGTTTTGTTCTTGAGGACATGGGAGAAGTCTTGTTGTTAGTAGTGGAGTTGCGTTGAGAAAGATTCGATGATTGTTATTTAAGTTGTGGTGTACTTCTAGTGGTGTCATGTGAACGCCGACTACATGACACTTCACCTATATGGGCCTAGGGGAATGCATTGTGTATTTGGCTACTAATCGTAGGGGTTGCGGAGTGATGTAAACCTGAACCCCGTTAGGAAACCATTGCACAAGGGACGTAAGGGTCTTAGAGTTTAAAGTTGTGGTTAGGTTTCTACCTTAATTACTTTCTTGTACTTACGGATGTTTGCAAGGGGTATAATCACAAGTATGTATTAATCTTGGATGGGGCGGTACATTAGCACAGGTTCACCCACACAACACTTAGCAAGCTAGAGAAGATTAATCGACTATATGAAGCGAAAGCACTTGACAGTCTTCCCATGTGTCCTCGAGAACGTTTGGTCATCTATAGAAATACAACCGGCTTGTCCTTTGCTGCATAAAGGATTGGGCCACTTGCTGCATTTATTCCTACTTTCTTTTGTTTACTCGTACTTTGTTTACTTGCTTTATCGAAAACCCCTAAAAATCCGTTTGCTAAGTATTTGCAGAGAATTCCTAATCCATACCACTAGCCAGCACCTTCTGCTCCTCGTTGGGTTCGACATTCTTACTTATCGAAAATACTGCGATACACCCCCTATACTTGTGTAAGATAGATCGAGAGAGAAATCATAATCTTCATCTGTAATGTTTATGGGAGAAGCAGCAAACTTAGCAATAGGAGACAATTTGGGTCTAATAGTATGCCTCTCAAGGAGACTCTTAGCAGCGCTCCTATCATGGGTGTTTTTACATTCTTTAATAAATTCATCGGTCATCTCAACATAACCATCTTCAATATCATAACTCTCACTAGACTCAGGTGAGCTAACAGGTGTGGTAGTGTCTTCATTAGGAGTTTCGGTATTTCCAGCTATAGTTCTAGCAATCGTAGCATCTAGGAAAGGACCTAATGAACCACTCTTATCAAGCACAGTAGAAGCAACATCATAAGCATCAGAAGTTTCAGATTCAGAAGTAGTAGCAGTGTGTGTAGCATGTGTATGTGGTGGTGTAAGGAACTTACTCATAACAGACGGTGAATCAAGAGCAGCAGAGATGTTTAGAACTGTACCTCTTCTTGTAGTGGATGGTAAAATAGGAACCTTGCCATCACGAGACTTACCCATGATGGATGGATAGCAGCGAACAATTGAGAATCCAAGTGAACTCGATAAATAAAGCTATGGTCCCCGGCAACGGCGCCAGAAAATAGTCTTGATGACCCACAAGTATATGTGGTGTATCGCAGTATTTTCGAGGGAAGTGAAACCCAATTTATTGATTCGACACAAGGGGATCCAAAAAATATTTATAAGCCTTAACAACTGAGTGTTCAATTCAGTTGCACCTGGAAACAATCTTGCTCACAACAGTTTTGTAGTAGGAATAGCAAAGTAGCAACAGTAGTAAAGTAAAGACAGCAGTAACAATAGCAGTAAACAGTGGGATTCGAGTGTGGTAGGCATAGGGATGGATGGACGGGCGTTGCATGGACAAGACAATTCACATAGCAATCAGAACATAGGGCAATTGTAGATAAATAAGATAAAGCATCCAAATACTAGATAATCCTAGGCATGTGTTCCATATATAGTCATACGTGCTCGCAATGAGAACTTGCACAACATCTTTTGTCCTGCCAGCCCGTTTGTAGCGGGGCCTCTAGGGAACTACTGGCAATTAAGGTGTTCCTTTTAATAGAGCACCGGAGCAAAGCATTAACACTCCGTGAACACCTGTGATCCTCACATCAAAGCCATTCCCTCCGGTTATCCCGATTTCTGTCACTTCGGGGCCATTGGTTCCGGACAACAACGCGTGTTTACAACTTGCAGATAAGACTATAAACAATACTATCATAATGAATCAATAACATGTTCAGATATAAAATCATGGCACTTGGGCCCTAGTGACAAGCATTAAGCACAACAAGTCGCAACAAAGTCATAAAGCACTAATCAAAGATACTAGGCACCATGCCCTAACAATATGATGCCATTACATGAACGATCTCATCCAATCCCTACCATCCCCATAGCCTACAGCGGGGGATTACTCACTCATAGATGGGGGAAACATGGATGGTCGATGGAGAAGCGATGGTGATGATGATGGCGATGATCTCCTCCAATTCCCCGTCCCGGCAAGGTGCTAGAACGGAGTTTCTGGTATTGTTTCGTGGAATCTGTTGGGTCCGCAGCATAGAAAACAAAAAAATTCCTACGATGAGAACTATACGCCAAGATCTATCTACTAGATACAGAGCAACGGGTGGACATACATCCATGGAGAACTTACCCTCGAAGACAACGAGTTTTGTTAACGAGTAGGAACTCATGGTTGATGTAGTCGTACACTTGCCGATCTCAAGATCGTGAGGAAGTCCGAGGCCGCCAACTCAGCAAGCGCATCCACACTGCACACACATTCAAGCCACGGACAACCTCCACCTCCTCGCTCCAGCGATCCAAATGGAAGCGGCAACTCCTTCGCATTTAAATGCCACCGGAACATGCATGTCGCTAATCCGAGACCATGGGGAATAATTAGAGGGGAGAGAGATCCTTCACAAGGAGGTGTGGACGAAGGAGGGAATGGGTGGCTTTTATAGGAGGAGGGGTGCCCCTCTCTCCATGGTTCATGGGGGGTGACCCCTCACCTCCCCCATTCATGTGGTGGTAACCCCTCCACATTAAAATGCCTCTTCACATTCCCTTTTAAAGTCCCCACTTTAAATGCATTAAATTTCTCCAAATTTAATGCTCTCTCATTTAATAAAACTCTTTTTATTAAATTTATTCAGAATTTTGTTAATTACTTTAATTAACAAACATTCACATATAGCCCCTTGCAATATTTTAATATCACATGCAGAACCACCTTCTGCAATTTCACCCGAAACAATTTCTGGTTTCTATTGAAACAATTCCTGCGCTTTGCAATTCTTTCGTATGAAACATATGTGCTCTAAAATGGTGTCCGGTAACTCTTAAGTGTGCCACCCTACGTTTCGTGAATAATGCATACATGATCGAGACCCTTCTCCGATCAATAATCAGCAATGGACACGAGATCCGTCGACTCCTACACATTCAACGATGACTCCTATGATCGTGAGAACCTTTAACACTTGTAACTAAATCCCTTTGTCTCTCGATATATTACATGTCCGAGATTCGATCATCGGTATCTCCATACCTAGTTTGATCTCGTTACCGACATGCACTCTTTTCTCGTTCCCGTGATATAACATTCTAGTGATCACATCACTTGCTTGCAAGCTATCCTAATATGATATCACCGAGAGGGCCCAGAGTATATCTATCCGTCATCTAGATTGACAAATTCCACTCTTGATCCATGAGCCTCAACATAACACCTTCGTAGTACTGAACCCATCTTTATAGTCACCCTGTTACGGTGTGACGTTTGATGTTATCAAGATACTCTTCCGGTGTTAGCAATTAACATGATCTCATGGTCTAAGGATAAAGATTACTTCGTATGATGTTATAGCAATATAAACATAATGACTTGATCGTAATGCTATACTTCGGATGAATGTTCATCACATCATTTCACAAATGCTGTGACTTTGTTATTAACAACATCCAATGTCCATGATCAGGAAACCTTGATCATCTTGTTAATCAACAAGCTAGTCTATAAGAGAGGCATAACTAGGAACCCTTTTTGTTTATTAAACACACATGTATTGATGTTTCCTATCAATACAATTATAGCATGCAAAATAAACATCTATCATATACAAGGAATACATAATAACAACTTTATTATTGCCTCTCGGGGCATATTTCCTTCCTCCCACTTGCACTAGAGACAATAATCTAGTTTATATAGTGATAAATCTAACACCCATGGAGTTCTGGTGTTGATCATGGTTTTCCCTAGGTAGTACTATAGGCAACGGATCTGCTACATTCAGGTCCGTGTGCACTTTACAATCTTTATATCTCCATCCTTGACATGCTCGCGGATGGAGTGAAACCGGCGCTTAATATGCTTGGAATTCTTAGAGACCTTGGTTCCTTTATGCTATGGCTCCATTATTGTCACAATAGATCACCATTGGGTCCAACGCACTAGGAACCACACCTAGTTCCGTTATGAACTACTTCATCCAAACCGCTTCGCCGCTTCAAGCAAAGAACATATTCCGCCTCCGTCGCTGATCCTGCCACCACAGTTTGTTTGGAGCTCCTCCAACTAACTGCTGCTCCGTTCAAGAGAAATACGTATCTAGATTGAGACTTAGAGTCATCCGGATCAGTGTCAAAGCTAGCATCGACATAACACTTAGCGACTAGCTCTTCTTCACCTCTCAGATACAAGAAACATATCCTTAGTTCTTCTCAAGTACTTAAGGATATTCTTGACCGCTATCCTGTGTTCAACACGGATCGATTGGTACCTACTAGTCAAACTAATAGCATGTGCCACATCCGGTCTTGTACATATCATGGCATACATTATAGAGCCTATGGCTGAGGCAAAGGGGATCTTATCCAATATCTCTCTATCTTCCGACATAGACGGACTTTGAGTCTTACTCAATGTCTTGCCTTGCAACATAGGTAAGTACCCTTCTTACTTCCGTCCATATTAAACTTCTTTAATATCTTATCAAGGTATGTACTGCGATAGCCCAATTAGGCGTCTTGATCTATCTCTATAGATTTTAAGTCCTAATATATATGCAGCTACACCAAGGTCCTTAATCGAAAATGAGCTGTTTAGATATCTTTTAACACTGTTTAAAAGATCTATATCATTTCATATCTATACTATGTCATCCACATATAATATCAGAAATGCCACATTGCTCCCACTCACTTTCTTGTAAATACAAGCCTCTCCATAAGTTTGGACAAATCCAAACTCTTTGATCACCTCATCAAAGCGGAGATTCCAACTCTAGGATGCTTGCTTCAGTCCATAGATGGATCGCTGAAGTTTGCACACCTTATCAGCATCCTTAGGATCGACAAAACCCTTAGGTTGTATCATATACAACTCTTCTTCAATATTACCATTGAGGAACGCAGTTTTGACATCCATCTGCCATATTTCATAATCGAAATATGCAGCAATTGCTAACATAATCCTAACCGACTTAAGCATCGCTACGGGAGAGAATATCTCATCGTAGTCAACTCCTTGAATTTGTCGAAACCCCTTTGCGACAAGTCGATCCTTATAGATGGTTACATTACCATCAAGACGCTTTTTCTTTTGAAAATCCATTTATTCTCAACGGCCTTTCGATCGTGAGGTAAGTCCACCAAGGTCCAAACCTGGTTTTCGTACATGGATTCCATCTCCGATTTCATGGCTTCTAGCCATTTGTTGGAATCAGGGCTCATCATCGCTTCTTCATACATCGCAGGGTCATCTATTTCATCAATCATGGAATTCATAACAGGATTGCCGTATTCAGAGCTGCCGTGTCCCGCTTGACCTGCGAGGTTCGGTAGTGTCCTCTTCGGAGTTTCATGATCAATATCATTAGCTCTCTTCATTAGGTGAAGTCAACTCGAAACAACTTCCGAGCTGCGCTACTCGCCATTTCATGAAGAGAAGGTTCAATAACCTCTTCGAGTTCTACCTTCCGACTACTCACACCTTTCGCGAGAAACTCCTTCTCAAGAAAGGATCCATTCTTGGCAACGAAGACCTTGCCCTCGGATCTGTGATAGAAGGTATACCCAATCATTTCCTTAGGGTATCCTATGAAGACGCATTTTTCCGCTTTGGGTTCGAGTTTATCCGGTTGAAGTTTCTTCACATAAACATCGCATCCCCAAACTTTTAAGAAATGACAGCTTAGGTTTGTTTCCAAACCATAATTCATACGATGTCTTTTCAACGGATTTAGATGGTGCCCTATTTAAAGTGAATGCAGCGGTTTCCAGTGCATAACCCCAAAATGACAGTGGCAAGTCTGTCAGAGACATCATAGATCGAACCATATCCAATAAAGTATGATTACGATGTTCTGACACACCATTATGTTGTGGTGTTCTGGCAGGCGTGAGTTGTGAAAACTATTCCACAGTCTTTCATATGTGTGCTAAACTCGTAACTAAGATACTCTCCTCCACGGCCGGACCGCAGAAATTGATCTTTCTGTTACGATGATTTTCCACTTCATTCTGAAATTCTTTGAACCTTTCAAAGGTTTCAGACTTATGTTTCATCAAATAGATATACCCGTATCTACTCAAATCATCCGTGAAAGTAACAAAATAACGATATCCACCTCGCGCCGACACACTCATTGGTCCACACACATCAGTATGTATGATTTCCAATAAATCTGTCGCCCGTTCCATTGAACCGGAAAACGGCGTTCTAGTCATCTTGCTCATAAGGCATGGCTCACATGTATCAAATGATTCAAAATCAAGTGATTCCAAAGGTCCATCAGAATGGAGTTTCTTCATGCGTTTAACGCCAATATGACCTAGACGGCAGTGCCACATATATGTAGATATATCATTATCAAGTTTAATCCTTTTAGCATCAACATTATGAATATGCGTAATACTACTATCGAGATCCAACAGAAATAAATCATTCAACACAGGTGCATGACCATAAAAGATATTATTCATATAAATCGAACAACCATTGTTTTCAGATTTAAACAAATAACCACTTTGCATCAAACACGATCCGGATACAATGTTCATGCTCAGTGCAGGCACCAAATAACAATTATTCAGGTTTATAACTAACCCCGACGGCATATGGAGAGGCAGCGTTCCGACGGCGATCACATCAACTCTTGATCCATTGCCGACCAAGATCGTGACCTCATCCCTTGCTAGTTGTCGCTTGTTCCGCAGCTGAACCGAGTTACATATATTAGCAACCGATCCCGTATCAAATACCCAGTGCTCTTGAGTACTAGTCAAGTACACATCAATAACATGTATATCACATATACCTTTGTTTGCCTTGCCGCCTTCTTGTCCGCCAAATACTTGGGGCGATTAAGCTTCAATGGATGTCCCTTGCAATAGTAGCACTTTGTGTCGACTTAGGGCCAGCTCGGGTTTCTTTCGGTAGCGGCAACAGATTTGCCCCTTCTTTCCCTTCTGCTTGCCTTTCTTGTCCTTCTTGAAACCGGTGGTCTTATTGATCATCAACACTTGATGTTCTTTCCTAATCTCCACTTCGCAGTCTTAAGCATTGATGAAGCTCGGGAAGAGACTTCTTCATGCCCATATTATAGTTCATCACGAAGCTCTTGTAGCTAGGTGGCAGAGATTGGACAACACGATGTATGCCTAAGTTAATGGGAATCGTTATTCCCAAGGACACAAGCTTATCGGCGTACCCAGACATTTTGAGTACGTGCTCACTAATGGAGCTGTTCTCTTCCATCATGCAGCTAAAGAACTTTTCAGAAGCATTATAACTCTCTACGGCAGCATGGGTATCGAAAATCATTTTCAATTCTCCCATGGTATCAAAGGCATTGCCATTTTCGAAACGTTTTCGAAGTTCTAGCTCTAGCCCATACAGTATGCCGCAATGAACTAAGTTGTGGTCCTCCTGACGAGTTATATAGATGTTCTTTTCCTCGTCAGGGGCATCAGGAGCTAGTGGGGGGCCTAGCGGCGCCTCTAGCACATATTGCTTTTGTGCAGCAGTGAGAAGAATCCTCAAATTCATAGCCCAGTTGGTGAAGTTGCTACCATTCGCAGCAAGCTTCTCTTTCTCCATGAACAAATTGAAATTAAAAGTAGGTGGTGCCATCTACAACAGAATTTGTAAAATATATTTAGACTAAGTTTATGATAGATTGAGTTCAACTAATCCAAATTACTGATGAACTCCCACTCAAAAACGACATCCCTCGTGTCCTTTTGGTGATTACATGAACCAAATCCACTACACCAAGTCCGATCATCACGTGAGTCGGTGTAGCTTCAAAGGCGAGCATCTATATGGGCATCATATCAACTATATGACTCATGCTTAACCTTTCGGTCCGTGTTCCGAGGCCATGTATGTACATGCTAGGCTCGTCAAGTAAGAACCTTAGTATTTGCGTGTGTAAAACTGTCTTACACCCGTTGTATGAAAGCGTAGAGTCGAGAACACCCGATCATCACGTGATGCCTCAAAACACGATCCACAAAACGGTGCATACTTAAGGAAGAACACCCGATCTAAATGAGGGATCATATTATAATGCTACCAAAAGCGCCAAACTAGCAATATAAGATGCTAATGTGTGAAGTGAGGTGATATGGTCCATGCATTTGATCTCTATCATTTGCATCGTGGTATGATCTCTATCATTCCTTTGTGTGTAACGCCAAGGTCTATGGAACTTACACGTTAAGTGAGTTGTAAGAGTATCTATCATACATCTACTTACAACAATACCATATCAGTACACTCGCCCAGCAACGATCTAAACTAGATGCCTCTAATTTATCAATTGCAAGTTTTACGTGGCTTAGGGCTTTCAAAGATAGAACCGGTCTAACCTACGAACATGAACCACAACGAGGATAACCAAGTTATTAGCAACTCGTTGTAAATCAAATATTGACTATAGTACGAGAGACAGACAACCGCTAGCCACTTATGCAAAACTAGTTGCATGTCAGTCGTGGAACCGGTCTCATGTACGATGACATGTAAGGTTGGTCCGGGCCGCTTCATCCCACTATGCCACCAATATCCAAAGTACATAGAAGATGTAATAACATGATCATCATCGTCCACATATAAACATATGTGTACTACCCGTGCAAAGCACCTACGCATAGATCAGACTCTGATACCACTGTTGGGTCCGCAGCATAGAAAACAAAAAAATTCCTACGATGAGAACTATACGCCAAGATCTATCTACTAGATACAGAGCAACGGGTGGACATACATCCATGGAGAACTTACCCTCGAAGACAACGAGTTTTGTTAACGAGTAGGAACTCGTGGTTGATGTAGTCGTACACTTGCCGATCTCAAGATCGTGAGGAAGTCCGAGCGCCGCAACTCAGCAGCGCATCCGCACTCGCACACACGTTTAAGCCACCGGACAACCTCCACCTCCTCGCTCCAGCGATCCAATGAGCAAAGAACTCCTTCCGCATTTAAATGCCACTGGAACATGTATCTCGCTAATCCGAGACCATGGGGGAATAATTCTAGAGGGGGATAGAGATCCTTCACAAGGAGGTGTGTGGATGAAGGAGGGAATGGGTGGCCTTTTATAGGAGGAGGGGGGTGCCCCCTCTCTCCATGGCCGGCGCATGGGGGTGACCCCTCACCTCCCCATTCATGTGGTGGTAACCCCTCCACATTAAAATGCCTCTTCACATTCCCTTTTAAAGTCCCATTTTAAATGCATTAAATTTCTCCAAATTTAATGCTCTCATTAATAAAACTCTTTTATTAAATTTATTCAGAATTTTGTTAATTACTTTAATTAACAAACATTCACATATAGCCCCTTGCAATATTTCAATATCACATGCAGAACCACCTTCTGCAATTTCACCCGAAACAATTTCTGGTTTCTATTGAAACAATTCCTGCGCTTTGCAATTCTTTCATCTGAAACATATATGCTCTAAAATGGTGTCCGGTAATTCTTAAGTGTGCCACCCTACGGTTCGCGAATAATGCAGACATGATCGAGACCCTTCTCCGATCAATAATCAGCAGGGACACGAGATTCGTACTGACTCCTACACATTCAACGATGACTCCTGTGATCATGAGAACCTTTAACGCTTGTAACTAAATCCCTTTGTCTCTCGATATATTACATGTCCGAGATTCGATCATCGATATCTCCATACCTAGTTTGATCTCGTTACCGACATGCACTCTTTTCTCGTTCCCGTGATATAACATTCTAGTGATCACATCACTTGCTTGCAAGCCATCCTAATGTGATATCACCGAGAGGGCCCAGAGTATATCTATCCGTCATCTGGATTGACAAATTCCACTCTTGATCCATGAGCCTCAACATAACACCTTCGTAGTACTGAACCCATCTTTATAGTCACCCTGTTACGGTGTGATGTTTGATGTTATCAAGATACTCTTCCGGTGTTAGCAATTAACATGATCTAATGGTCTAAGGATAAAGATTACTTCGTATGATGTTATAGCAATATAAACATAATGACTTGATCGTAATGCTATACTTCGGATGAATGTTCATCACATCATTTTACAAATGCTGTGACCTTGTTATTAACAACATCCAATGTCCATGATCAGGAAACCTTGATCATCTTGTAATCAACAAGCTAGTCTATAAGAGAGGCATAACTAGGAACCTTTTTTGTTTATTAAACACACATGTATTGATGTTTCCTATCAATACAATTATAGCATGCAAAATAAACATCTATCATATACAAGGAATACATAATAACAACTTTATTATTGCCTCTCAGGGCATATTTCCTTCAGAATCTGGTGGTGGCGGCGGAGCGAAACTCTTTCTAGAAAAACGCCGAACCCCTCGAAGTTTTTAGGTCAGAAGGCTCCTTATAGGCGAAGAGAGGCCGAGTCGAGTGCTCAGGCCACTGGTTGCCACCGGTGGCCACCCGCAGCTCTTCTCCGCCTCGTGACGGCTCCCTGAGTCTTCGGGTGAAATATGATTTTTGGCATATTTTCCGGGATTTTTCCTGATAGTTGGTTTCTACACAAAAAGTAGACACTAAGGCAATTCTGCTGAAAACAGCGTCAGTCCGCATTAGTTGCATCCAAATCACACAAGTTTAGAGGAGAAACAATAGCAAAAGTGTTTGAAAAGTAGATACGTTTTGGACGTATCCACACGTTCGGATCCAGACAAATCTAAGAACATAAATTTAGATCAGAGGGAGTATAAGCATTTCCCAAGTAGTGGCAGTCATGCTGCCGATCTCATCTGCCGTCACGCAGCCTACCATAGCCAAATCATGGCGGATCTGGGGCCACGGTGGTGGCCTCCCTAGACCCATCTAGGGCCCTAAGGGCCCAAGATCTGTGCCAGTTGGGCCCGGCTAACACCACCATCCGCCACCAACCTCCTGCTTGCCGCACTGGCCGGACCCTACTACTATTACCGCCGCCGGTGGAGAAGGGTCCCTGACCCCGCCTCCTATAGCGGGGAGAACATACCGCCGCCACCTGGGCCGCGCCCGGTGGACCCTGCTGACAACGCGAACGAGGGAGAGAAGGGGTGTGGGGGAGGTCGGCAAGAGGAAGGTGGAGGTCCGCGTCGCCCTAGGGAGACGAGAGAGGACGGGTCGGTATGGAACCAGTTACCGCTAGAGGCGGTCAAAAAAAAAAAAGAAATCTCTTGCTAGCTTACTTCACTCACCTAATTAAAAAATGGTTCCTCTAATTACCAATTTTTCTGCTCCCGAAATTATTATTCTTTGTACAGGACGAAAGAGACATCGATGGTGGTAATCATATTCATCGCCGAGCTCGACGGATACTTATTTTGTTGCCACTCGCGCCAGTCGTTTTCAGCCGCGTCCGACGGAGCGCGAGTGGGCGCAACACGCAGGCACCGTTTAACCCCTTTTTCTATGGAATTGATTCCACTGTTCGCTTTGTTCAGGTTGCCGGTGCTGTCACAGAGTCCAGAGATTCACGTTCAGCACAGGGAAAAGCGCCATCCTGATGTGCCAAATGCAGAATGTCGACATTGTGGAGTTTTCTGCTGGAGGGCTCTGGGGTCTGGGCTCGTTCTTGCATAGACGGCTGTCAATTCTCGGCATGACCCCGCCGCGCTGCCCTTGTCTGCTGCAACGTGCAACTTGGTTACGCTTTTTTAACACAGTTTTTAGTTCACTTATTTGGACTAAAGTGTTTAAATATACTTGTGTGACCTACGAAATGGAATCAGGACCAAGAGGCAATTGTAACGGACTATTTCGTCCCGCAGGATGGGTGGAAAATATCAGAGATCGCTGGTCCAACTACGTGGAAAGCGGCAGCATTCTTCGGTCAAATATGTCGCCGTGATGTGATGAAAATAATTGCTCGCTGCATACAGTCACGCTTGACTTGGCCTGGTCAGACGAATGAATTAACGTCTCTGACTATTTGACACAGAATTTGTGCATCGATTATTCGACCGCCGTTCACTACTATAGAATACTTACTAGATTCTTTTCCAGGAATAATAGAAGGAACAGAAAAAAAATGCAGGTTTGGCTGAGTCACGCATGACCAAAGCTAGGAGAGATTCTTAAATCGGGCAGAAAGGAACCTAAGTGTTATTCTCTCCATAGGGGAATAAAAGAATAGTAAGAACCTTTCGTACGAATATCAGTCACAGAAGCTTGACACGACATATACTAGTAGTAGCACCTATTCAACATTGTCTACAAGCATACGGAAACTGCCCATACTTAAGTATATCTCCACTTATCTTGCACGCAAAAATTGAAATATATACTCAATTCAAGGGAATCCAATCAGTGTCGCAGATAAATAAAATTCATAAATGAAAAACAAATGTGAATGGGTGATCCAGAGTTTTCGGTAGCCCTGCAAGAAAGAGCGAAAGTCTACCCACCCGACCATCTCGAAGTTTTTCTTGTTAACCGCAAAATAAAAAAAAGTTTTTCTTGTTAACAACTCTCGGAAGAACTCTTCTTCCTGAAACCGTGGATTCGGTGTCTCCACACTCAACCACCCAGCAATATGAACCTGAAGGAATTCCGTTTGCTGCTACCTCACGTAGTCAATGTTTCCAGACTAGGATTTTGGTGGCAGCAATCAGTTAATTAGACGAAGAGACTAGATCCGGTCCCAAATAATGTCGGGATTACAGCTCCACGGAATCACGGGTGCGGTGGTTAGAGGACAAGGCGAAGAAATTGAAGGGGCGGGATTCTTCGACTGACACGGTGGCCATACCTTGCTTGCTAGACCCTAAGTCTGGTGTCATTGACTTTTCGCCGAATTATGTGTAAGATTAACCAACACTAACAGGTAAGCAGGTCTAAGCTAGCACGTACGAACCACACAAACAACAACTGTTTTTTCTTAACTGAAGCACATTGTGTGTCCAGCGACCTAGCCGAGGCAAAGACACGGGTGCATCTGTACGTGTCATGGCTGACCAGGACCCATGCGTCTCCCCATGCCTCTCCTAGATCCCAACCGTCACACGTGTACCGGACGGCCGGCCGGCTGGCCGGCTTAGCAAACACGTAGTAATGCTAATTAAACCTGTACCAGTGCTCCTTTCTTTACTTGCACACCAATTAACTCCATTTTTACATGCCCTTTGCTGCGATGGTGCCCCTTTCCGAGCACAAGAGAGATCCCCGGCCGGGTCGCGCGCGGCGGAGACCACAACGATCGATCAGACGCATTCGCCGCACCTGGATGGATCGGAGCCATCACGTGCTCGAATGCACCTACGCTAGACAGCCTCAGTGGCGGAGCCAGGAAAAAATAGGAGCCGGGGCGGGCCGTAAGCTACGTAAAAAATTGAGAACCGCAACACAATATTATATATATATATATATATATATATATATATATATTGCAAACATAAGTACTAACTTGAAACACCATATATTCATGATAGTTTTGAATAGCCGTAATATGTGATTAAATATGATAACAATAGCTCACTAGATCAAAGGAGTCATAAACATAGATTGATATATCCAAATGTGTGTCGAGACACCCAAAATAGAACCTACAAAATTAAAAAGAGAGTAAGAAGTACTAACTCATAGAGTTATAAAAACTTATTCACACTAGGAAGCATACCACATACCATTAAAATATTAAGGACGCCATGGCAAAACCCCTTTACGACTCTTGAAGGCATGAAACCGTCGAGTAATAACAGCATCATCAAGTGATTTAAATATCTCCCGCTCCGTGTAACATATCATCAAGTGATTGAACCAATCATCATTTATCTTGTTACACAATTTAGACTTTATAATTTTCATTGCCGAGAAAGCTCTCTCAACAGATGCCGTTGACACCGGTAGTAACAAAGCCAACTCAATAAGCTTGTAAACCAATGGAAATACTAAGTGCTTCTCAGTTTCAACCATTTTTGCAGCCAAACTTTCAACATCTTTGCAAGAAGAAAAGGCAACATGATTTCTCAAATGAAGAACATAAGTCTCAAGTTGATCCCTCAATATTGCACGATCACCATTAGAGAAATCCGCACTATAAATTTCAGCAAGACGATAAATCTTCTCTACATTGAACTTGGAGAAAGAATTATTGGGATCAAGACATGAGAAACAAGCAAGTACCTCCTCATTTGAGTCACCGAAGCGGTGATTCATCTCAACACATATTTTGTCAATAACAACATAGAAAATTTCAGCCCGATAATAATGAAGATTGGTGATGGTCCTTCCCTCTAGCCTTGAGCGGCCTCGAACTGGTATTTCATCATCCATATTAGGCACCGGAATACCTTTAGAGCTGCAGAATTGTTGTACTTCTCCAAAAAAGACTATCCCAACCACTATCTCTCATGGTGGCCAACCTGAATTTGACATCATGAACTAACTCCATAGCATGCACAATATTCATATCTTTTTCTGCAAGTCGTGAGAGCTCATTCGTAATACCAAGCAACTTTAGCATAAGCTTCAAAACAAGAGCAAATGAAAACATCAGATCTTTTCAACGCAACCCGCCATGACTCGGATTACGCCCATTTGCATCAACGGTGCTAAGAACTTTTATCACTCGGTCCACATTTCATCCAAACGAAGCAAAGTTTTATGATGTGATCCCCATCTAGTATCTCCGTGTCTAGCAAGACTAGTTTGTTGATTCAAGCCTCTTCCTGTAGATAATTCACCTTTTTCAAGTCTATCCAATAATTCTTTGTGACTTTCTTCCACCAACACTTCCATCTTTTTGCAAGATGAAGTTGTTGTTGTCACAATCAAGGATACATACTCAAAAAAGTCATGAATATATGAGCAAGATGAAGTAGCAACAGCGACAACAACCAGTTGCAAACGATGGGCAAAACAATGAACATAGAAAGCATAAGGGTTCTCATCAAGAATTTTTCTTTGCAAGCCATTAAATTCACCTCTCATGTTTGAAGCTCCATCGTAACCTTGCCCTCGTAGCCTTGAAATAGATAATTTATGATTGTCAAGAATCTTAAAAAGAGCTAACTTTAGTGCCTCAGATGTGGTATCTTTTACGTGGTATAGACGAAGAAATCGTTCCACGACCTTCCCCTCATTGCTTACATACCTACAAAATAATATAGATAATGATTAAATAAAGCACGGCCCCGTTGAGAACAGAAAATAAGAAAATTAAACCAAAACACCAGCAAAGTACTACTAACCTCAACATCACTGCCATTTGTTCTTTAACGGATATATCTCGTGATTCGTCGATAAGCACGGAGAACTTTTTATCACCAAGCTCTCCCATAATTACTTCAGTTACTTCTTCCGCACAACACTTTGCAAGTTCCTTTTATATTTCACCGAAGTCATCCGCAATTTCTCCCACCACGATCAAAAGCATTTCTCACTTCTTCGCTATCCTTGTACCAATCTATCATCTCTAGAAAATTTCCTTGTTCAATGAAGTAGAAGATTCATCATGGCCACGAAATGATAAACCTTGTGCTATGAGATATCTTGAACACTCTAGAGAAGAAGTCAATTAATTTTGTATAATTCTTTTGATTCCTCGTTGCACGCCAAATTATTTGCCACACTCTGTCTTTGATTTTTGAAAGCATCACAATGCCTAACACAATTATTGTGGCTACTATCCAAACCACCAACATGCTCGGGTAAAGCTCTATATGCATGCTTCCAATCCCTAAAACCTGTCTTAGTGAAGACATCAAAGCCAAAGTGTTCGGCCCTTCCAGGTTGCTTAAATAGGAAACAGTAGAAACAATAAGCTGCATCCATGGACTCACTATATTCTATCCAGTTATACCTAGAGTACCATGATTGAGAAAATGCTCGTGAATCTGTACGCGGAAATTTCAATATTGGTTGGTTTGGACCTTTCAATCTGTATGCCCTTCTAACTTGGTCTTGAATTTCCGGAGCATATTCAGCAACTTGTTTTCTAAGAGCGGGATCACACAAAATTTCAGCCGGATCAAACTCTTTACTGTTTGGAACATCAACTATGGGCTCTTGCTCTGGCTGCACAACATTAGTATCCTCGATACTTGCTCTTGGGACCAAAAACCTCCTCATATCTGAAATTGGGAAATAACTAAAAGTAAAATGCATTGATTTGAAACTTAGATAAATTAATGGTGTTCAGGTTAGAGGAGTCATCAGAGAAATACTACCTTCGGATGATTAGGATCAATTTTCTTTAACCAATGCGCTGGAAATCCCCAAATCTAATTTCCTATTTGTTTATGAACCTGTGATGCAAACCAATGTCAACAACCCTAAGAACTACTGAGCTGAGCAGTTAATTATCTAAGAAAAAAAAGCTTGACACGATTGAACGAACCGGCGGGAGGAAGTGCTGCCTGCTTGCGTCAGGAGGATCTGCGCGCGGCGCGCCCGTGACTCGCAAGTTGCCGCTCGGAGCCTCGGAACTGCGGCGCGATGGCCGACGAGATGAGAGTCTGTAGACGATAACGAACAACACGAGCAGCCGCCTCGAGCGCGTATCAGACTCGCGTGGTTCACGTCTTG
Organism: Avena insularis; assembly: GCA_023614405.1. Classification (NCBI taxonomy): domain Eukaryota; kingdom Viridiplantae; phylum Streptophyta; class Magnoliopsida; order Poales; family Poaceae; genus Avena; species Avena insularis. The sequence continues at coordinate 565,495,676 of CM042686.1, forward strand.
GCGGTTTGGGAGCTGGCTGCCTAGAAACCCACGATTCACCTAGGAACGGATTTAAGCTAGCTAGCTAGATTAATTAACTAGCTGGGCTGCTGGGCCAGGACGTACTAATAAAGACCTAATTACTATTTGCCCGGGCAAATTACTCTGAAACGAGTTGGAAACTCAGCTGACTCATATGTATTTGTCCACGTCCGCGAGCGAACGAGCCCGGCAGCTGCCCGGGTCGCCGGGTGCTGTCTCCGCCCATGGACAGCCTCTCTACGACTTTAACTTAAACTACAGTAACACCGCTACAGCCCTGTCTGACACTAACCGTAGGTGCTTTCCTGGCCACGTATGAGGTCGCAACACGCACCACATGGTTAGGCTCTAGGCATACAATAGAAACAGCCGCCATACCATACCATGGATCAGCAGAGTAGATGCTGCTTTTCTCTTTTTCTCTGGACGGGAATCATGGCTCGTGTTGGCGCACCGTGCACGCACGCACGCCATGTATCTACCGCGTTGGGAACAGTGATACGATACAATCCTGACGCCTTGGCGGATTCCCGTCTCCGGATAGCAACACGTACACCTTCGCGGAATATGATCGCCAGAAACTTGTGCTTTACGAAGCCCGGCCGGCCAGCGAGGGCGTGCCAGGTCTCGCGCGGGGAACAGGGCCGTACTACGTGGATGATGCGATGCGCTTTGGCTTGGGGGAGACGCACCTGCACCTTGCACGGCTCGAGAAAAGAGGCTTGCTACGGTACCTTTGGGTCCAATCATCTCTCCTAGGGCATCTTCACCAGGTCGACCTAACCCGCCTCAGCGGCGCGTCCGAATTTCTTCGCACGGACGCGCGCGACATGCACGCGTGCGCGGTGTCGCACGGTACGACCCATCCGTCCCGACGTATCCGACTCGATCCATCCGTACATCTAATTTGCATGACCACTGGGTCGGTCCGGACAACGCGCGCTGCCTCGCGTGTCCGACCACTTTTTCACCCGGGCCCTGTAGCAGTGGCACAAAGACACTCCTCCCCCAACCCCTCGCCTTCCATATCCCGTGGCCAGAGCAGACGCAACCAGCCGCCGCCGACATTGACGGCTGCCCTCCCCCCGCGCGATATCGAACAGGACAACTGCAAGCCGCGCGCGTTGCCGGACTTGACTGGACGCTCCACAGGCCAACCCGCTGCCCCGGCCTCCGCCTCTACATTAGACGCGCACGACCTGTTCGGTCGTTTGCCGAGGTGCGTTCGTCGGTTTTTTCTTGGTAATCTGGTCAGCTGCAGGAGTTGGTAAAGCCATTCACGGCAATGTACTTGACAGATGGGTAGAAGATGAAGGGTGATCGAGTTCTTCTACAAGAATTACGCCGAGTCATCGTCCGAGAAGGAGTCCGACGATGAGATCGAAATTCTTCTGGCAGTTGCACAGATGGTGCATGACAACTACCTCCTCCCGCCGCGTAGAGGTGGCTCGGCGAAGCGGCGCGAAGCCAACCATGAACGCGATCGGGAAGAGGGGCACATACGCCTTTACAAGGACTACTTCCACCCAACTAATCCGGTCTTCAAAGAGAAGGCATTCCGTCGCCGCTATCGGATGTCCAGGAACCTTTTCTTGGACATACTCAATGGAGTGAGGGTGTATGATGACTACTTCAACACCAAGTACGATTGCACCGGTAAGCTTGGCTTCTCCTCCTGCCAGAAATGTTCAGCTGCCATTCGACACCTTGCATATGGAGTGCCCGGTGATCTCCTCGATGACTTCATGCGCATGAGCGAGTCTACATGCCATGAGGCCATGTATAAATTCTGCAGCGCAGTTCTAGCAGTGTTTGCCAAAGTATACCTGAGTGAGCCAAACACCGAAGACACTACCCGCCTTCTGTCCATCAATGAGCGTAGGGGGTTTCGTGGGATGCTTGGCAGCATCGACTGCATGCATTGGCAGTGGAAGAACTGTCCTTTTGGTTGGCAAGGGCAGTTCAAAGGGAATGCAGAGGGTTGCATATTCATACTTGAGGCTGTTGCATCACATGATCTCTGGATTTGGCACTCCTTTTTGGCATGGCTGGATCAAACAATGACATTAATGTGCTACAGAGGTCTCTGGTGTTTGCTAGGCTGGCAGAAGGCAAGACCCCACAAGTTTCCTATGAGATCAATGGCAATGCATATGATATGGGTTACTACCTAGCTGACGGTATCTATCCATCCTGGGCCATCTTTGTTAAGACATTTCGTAACCCTAGAGATAAGAAATGCAAGAGGTTTGCGAAAGGGCAAGATGCCGCTAGGAAGGATGTGGAGCGAGCATTTGGTGTGCTTAGGTCAAGATGGACTATTGTTCAATACCCCGCTAGAACCTGGAGCACGGATATGATGACTGTGTGCGTGATCATGCACAACATGATCGTCGAAGACGAGCGTGATGACGTCATTTTGGACCAAAGCTGGGATTTTCAGGGTCAGTTGGTTGAGCAGGTGTAGCGTCTTGGGAAGAATTCATGTAAGTGCATGAAAATTTGCGTCATAGGCACATCCATGACCGGCTTCAACTAGATTTGGTTCAGCATCTATGGGCTCGTGCAGGAAACCAAAATGCTTAACCACTTATTTGTTTTCTGCAATTTTAATGACGTTTGTTTGTTTTTTATCGAACCATGTGAGTGTGAACTATTCATATGTAAGCACTATTTTAATTATACTACCTAAGCTAGTTTATTTGCTTGTCAAAATATACATTTATCTATGTAAATTGGCTGTGAACTATTCATATACAAAGGGACAGATCTGGACAGCGCTGGTCAGGCGCGGACATTCGGGTCGCGCCGCTCGGCGCGGCTATCTAGAAAGGCCAGACCGTGGCCCCAAAGTGACCGCAGACCGATCTAAACAGACAGAAATGAATCGTTTCGGTCGGGCATCTAGTTCTACCCAGTGGAGATGCCCTTAGAGCAAGAACAATAGTACCGTCGACTGCTAGCTATATAATCCATGTCATGTCACTTAGAGCCATTGCAAATAAGCACTTGTATAATAGGTTGGTTACAAGATTAGCTTTATGGAGTATTTAACTACTTAATTTTTGGGTTGTTGTGTTACATACAAGACACAAGGGATCGAGCATTCATTGCATGCAGGCAGTCTAGCGCCTGCCATCAAGCTGCATGCCTGTATGGTTTTGGTAGAATCTATTAGAGCAAGTACAATAAGTCTTACTTAGCTGGCTATAAGGATTAAAATATTATTTTCTTGCCTAGTTGGAAGAGAAAGAAAATAAGAGAGAAGAAGAGTGGGCTCTCATACAAGAGTCAGCTCTAGTACGTGCTCCTAGTCAGTTTAAGAGAGTGAAAGGTGGATAATATAGTGTTAAAATAGTATATATTTTTGTAGCTTACTATTGTACATGCTAGCTCTAAGTTGGTTATAAATGATACTCCCTCCATCCCAAGGCTTAAGACATATAACTTTTTTTGAAAAGTCAAGCTTAACAAAAGTTTAGAAAAAACTATCAAGAACTATTATATTATATAGATACCATGTAAAAAATATGTTTCATGATGTATGAAACGGTATGGATTATATATTGTAAATATTAATATTTTTCTCTAAAAACTTGGTCAAACTTTAGATAGTTTGATTTTAAAAAAAGTTATATGCTTTAAGCTTTGGAACGGAGTAGTATGACAGTTGCCTTATAGCTAGCAGCTGGCTATACTATTGTCCTTCCTTTATACTTGCTCTTATGTTCAGACCGGTTTAAGTTTTAACTATACTGCTAGTGCAATTTGGCCGTTGATTAGCCAACCGCCCTCGTGAGCTGCGTCGTCCACTTGGTATCGGGGAGCTAGTGACATTTGCCACCGCCGACGAGGCCCCTTTCCGGGAAGCAGGCGCAACTAGCTTTCCGAGATTTGTGCATGTCCTGATTTTTTTTATAAACGAAACTTCACGCTCAAGCACGGTCGCTTTGTTGCAAGGTTACTGGCTAGTCGTAATAGTAAACAAATGCTGAAACTACTGTTTTCACCAACGGGGAGTAGACTCATGTGGGAAGTAGAGTCATGTGGGCAAATCGCGGGGAGCCAATGGCATCTGGCTCCGCCGGCGAGGCCTCTTTCCAGGAAGCAAGCGCAGAGCTAGCTTTGCCGAGAATTGTGCATGTCCCGGTTTTTATAATAAACAGAACTTGGCGCTCAAGCACGGTCGCTTTGTTGCAATGCAAGGTCACTGGCTACTAGTAGTACCATAGTACTAGACTACTACTCCCTCCGTTTCAAAATATAAGACGTTTTAGATTTGTGAACGGAGTGTATCTAGCCTTCTTTTGGTATGTAGGTTCATTTAGATACACTAAAAGAGGTCTAGATACACTTTATTTATAAAACTAAAACATTTTATATTTTAAAACGGAGGGAGTAGTAAACAGATGCTGATACTGTTTTCACCAACGGGAAGTCCGTAGCACAATGCCGCTTGTGACACGCGAACACAGCCACACCTGGGCGAGAATAGGGAAGGAAAGTAATAAGACTCATGTGGGTAAATCGCGGGGCTAGGAAGGATGGGGTTAACTCGACGTGTGTGTCCGGCGAGGCGACACGGGCGGTGGCGCTGCAGCGGAGCGGCCAAGGGCACCGCATGACTGCAGGCGTGGGCGTGGGCGTGGACGGTGGACGGTGGCCGTCCATCCATGCGCTGTCACGGACGCACCCGGCCGGTGGTCTCACACATGACCGGCTCATGCGTCCGTCGGATCCAGCCAGCCCGTGACGTGCGTGTCTCCTGGACCGTATGTTCTGCTTCGGCATCAGGCTTTCTACAGTCTTCGGACCGGTAGTGGTCGTCGGGGTCGAAAGAAAAATTGGTCAGCTGCAACAGTTCTCTGCCAGTTACCGTTTGCTTCGGCATCAGAATACGTATCCACTGCTCCTATGTCCGTTTCGTTTCAAAACTTAATCCTTAACATTTTTTTAAAAGTCAAGCTATGGAAAGTTGGTCGAACTTTTACAAAAAACTACTATATGCTGTTTTGGTTTACAAATCTTGTGAGTAAAATACAAGCTTTATGGCACAATATTTATATAATTTAAATTTATATTTTTTATTAAATTGACGTCCTAGATATACGCGCATGATATGTAAATTGAAACAGAGGGAATATCAAAAAAATGGCATTATTATGTAGGTCCCATATAAAAAATATGTTTCATGATGTATCGAAATCGTATGGATTGCATATTATAAATATTGATAGTTTTTCGAAAAGTTTGATCAAACTTTACTTAGCTTGATTTTTCTTAAAAGAAATATAAATCTCAAGCTCTAAAACAGAAAGATAGTATGAATTGGTCGTCGGGTATTCGTCATGCACAGACAAAATGGGAGTTAAATCCCTAATCTTGATGATCTACAGAGATTATTTTCATCAACAATTATTTTCTTTCACCATTTGCTAGTGTTTACTTCCTTTTGCTAGCATGTGGCAATAAGCACACTTTCTTTTTAAGTGTGTGTTTTTTCGCGAAAGCATTTTTACGATGTTATTGATGATTATTAACAGAACCATGGAATTTCACAAAAGGAAAAAATCTGCCTTCCAAAACCTCGTGCAACTCATTTACTACTCCATTCATGCTAGTTTGGCGAGATTTCAGGGTACCGCCCAGATTCAGTTTAGGACATGCTTTTCTTTTCCTTGGGAGTTCAGACCAAGCTATTTCATCGAGAGAATAACATCAAAGCTCAAGACAAGGTACGTGTATGAACTTCCGCAAAATTTGTAGTATCAACATAAAGGCTTTTCAAATGGTTTCGATTTACACATGGGTGTGACACCAACGGCGCCTGAAAGCCTCAGACAAGCACACACACACAAACGGGGGCAGAAAAAAAAAAAGGAGCCAAGCTAGAGAGAAAACAGAAGGACGCGTCCAGTGGGCGACCCAGATGGCCAGAGCCTCATCACATGAACTTTTACTCAGATCCTTCACTGCTTCTCCGGCTCAGACGAGATTACCGGCGTCTGACAAGATCAATCAAGCTCCTTCAGCTCGGCGATTCTTCAGACCCCGTCGGTTCAAGCTAAGATCTCTACTCGGGCACGGACCTTGCCGGCCGGTTACTAGCTCACGACGGAGACCTTCCTGGACTCCTGGTGCCCGCGCCGCGCCTCCGTTCCCGAAGCGTACTGCCGCAGCCGCCGGGCGGCCTGCCTCGCGCATACGGCGTCGAGCTGCATCTGCTCCTCGCGGCACTCCTCGCTGCAGAAAGGGGTGTCCCCTCTGTACATGAAGACGTCGCTGTCGCGCGCCAGCCGCTTGCTGCACAGCGCGCACGCGTCCTGCGCGGGCATGCCGGCCTCGCCCAGCGGTTCGGCGTCGAAGAAGAAGAAGGAGCGGGCTGCTGATGCCGCCATCGTACCTGTGGGTGGTGACTTTCGGGCAAGGCGAGCAAGGGCAGAGCTGGGCTGCGTATAGTGCGCTCGCTGCTTTTGGTGCGGGAGGAGGAAGAAGGGAGGAGTCAAGGGGGGGAGGCTGTGGGGTATATATGGCGCGCGGGGACGGACACGGCGAGGGCATCGGAGAAAAACTGTGGTCCGGTGCGCGCGGTGGAGACGGCCCACCGCCCACGGGTCGGGGGCAATACCGCGCGCCGGGCGGGGCAAGGCAGGGATGATGGGAGTGGTTCGACTTGTTTATTCGTCAGGCCTGATGGTGGACGTGGCCGTGGGACACGCAGCCCTCTCGGCTCCACCGAGACGACAACGACAGCAACCGTGTCATGCCTGTGCCGCTGTGCGACGTCGACACGGTAGACTAATGTTTCAGAGTACCAAAACAGAGACGTCGCTCTTAAACGGGGTTTACTAACTGAACTCGAGAGAACGTGCTTCCGGTGGAAAAATAAATTGAGTGTCTTGCCTTTCGCTGCTAATCTTCTAGATTGGGCAAAGTGACTGCTTGCACTTGAACTTTGAAGGGACCTTTATTGAAGAGTGCTATATAGTAAATGTTGACCAGAGGGAACCAAAGATATGCTATAATTGATGCTTGAGTAAAATGTGAATTGAATATGTCCAAAAACTTCCAAACAAAATAACCTTTTTTGGTTGCATTCTTATACCCCTTCCGACCTAAATTAGTTGATTTGGTTTTGTCTAGATTCAGAGGTATCTATCATTAAAACAAGTCTATATACACTCGAATATACAAATCTAAGTCAACTAATTTGGTCAGAGGGAGTAGGTTAAATGTCTTTTGAGAAGCTACTGAACCTAAATAACTGATGGTGTTGTCGACCTAGCCTTTTTGTTTCATGTGTTAGCACTTGCTACGCAAGGATATGCTAATTAGAGATCTAGGGACGACTGACGTTTCAGCTTCGTAGGTTGTAGCGCACAACGATCCTATCTCCCGTTTGGCCTTCCCAAGTCACGACACAGATACGCAACAATACCAGAGATCATGCCTCTCCGCTAAGAGCAAGTTCAATAGTAAAGCCAACTGCTGGCTATAAGCCGTCGCTATGTCACCTATAGTCAACCTAATAGCCAATATCTACAATAGTTAGCTATAAGTAATTGCTACTTTATTTAGCTATGCCGTCACTATGTCACCTATAGTCAAACTAATAGCCAACATCTACAATAGTTAGCTATAAGTAATTGCTACTTTATTTAGCTAAGGCCAACCTTACACTCACACAAAGTGTCTAGGAACACGTATTGTAGCTGGCTCTTGCATGAGACCCACTAATCTTCTCTCTCCACTTCTCTCTCCTCCACCCTATCTCAAATATATTATTTAAAGTCTTATAGTCTGCTGCTGACGTAAGCTTATTGTCTGCTGCTGCTGCTGTCCATTTGCATTTACTTGACAGTATAACATGTTATCTTCGTATATGCATGCAGCCCCTTCCATTGTCCATTTGTACTTGAATCTGAAAATATAGCTTGTACTGTCTTGTGCCGGGAATTCATTATTTGATGGGTTGTTATGCAAACTTGCAAGTGACGGGATCAAGAACAAGTAGTCATAGTTGCTGTTACTACGTATTTGATTGATTTCTTTTTATGCCTTATTTGTGGTCGTCTCATCCAAGTGAAGCATAAAAAAGTGCTTTACTGATTTATGGTATTGAGTTGTATGACATTGTGTGTGGTTATTTTTGAAAGATTTATACATGTTCTTTAATATTTGAGTTGTCTTTCTTTTATACAAGCAACACAAAGGCATATAAAGATCATGTTTACGGTTGATCATGGATGCATGAATGCATCAAAAGGATCACAAACAGCCAAATATATAACCTATGTATGTTTTGTGACCAAAACATAGAGACAATAATATGTATGTGGGTTGTACACTCCCTTTACCGTGGAGACCATTAATTTGTTGTATCATGCATGTCCTAAAATTCACTAGTGAGAACTTTACATTTCTTTATTTGTCCTAACCGTATTTCCGTTGTAGACTGATGCAGTGGTTGCGGAGCGTGAGAAAGTAAGTCTCCAGAAGATGGACAAGAGGGGAATCAAAGAAATGCTAGATGCTCTAAATGTTGCCATCCATGCTTACATGGTATGTAGGAGTACTGTCTTCAAATGATCAATATATCTAAATGCATGGTCATTACGTTTGTGGACAGTATTAACCATATAGTAGACATTTTGATCGATATATTCCATTATTTCAGATTTTATTTTTCCTTTTTAATAAGGGTCAGAACCAGAAATTTGAAAACACCCATCAAAGGTCTCAGTAGAGTTAAATACTTCAGGTAGAAAGAAGTTAAGGAGAGCTCAAAGCTCGTGGAGATTGGTCTGTCACGCAGCAGCAAAACAGTCTATAATAAGATTAAACCAAAAACAAGTATGAAACAACACACGTCATTTACTAGCTCAAGTGGTACTTAAATCCATGTTCAGGATGCATGCACTAGCTACATTTGAAAAACAGAACTGTCAAGAGAAGCTACCTAGATTGGATTGCCTGTGATGAGGGAACGATGATTACTGTTGTAACTTTGCATGATCTGTGATAGAGTATAATATTCATTCTTTATCCATTGAGCTTTATCAATAATAATGTACACCAACTGAAACGAGTTAATGTTTCTTTTTTACAGATTGGCATTTCAACAATAGTCAGGCAAACATCAAAATTCCCAGGCTATAGCGAATTGGCCCTGATATTTTTCTGACATAGAAAAAAAGGATAGTAACATGACAGTATATGTTGAATCAATAGATAAAGAATAGGCTTTTGAGACAACTAACTTGTTCTTTTCTATTCCCCTAGAACTTCACTACACGTAGGATAGGGCAAAAACGTTCGATTTTCTTCATCCAGTTGTCCATAGTGGACTATTAGACAACAATCATGCGAGGACGAGTTGTGAGTCTCTCATGCAGATAGCTCAGTAATGAAATAGTTTTAAGCTTTTTCCCAAGACCCTAAATAATTATAATAAAAAAGGGTATACATTCTAGCAAGTCAAACAAAACAAAATGGAGGACCTAAATAAAGATGATCTTGATCAATTAACACATACAATATACCATATCATCAGTTAATATCCCATTGATACCATTCTCATACAATCCTATAAGCCAATTTAGTCCCTCTAATTGATAATCACACATCACTTCCTTCATGCCTGAAGAGCATTCGGAACCGAAGGATACAAAGTCCAAGAAAATTAAAAGGGAAATGATACTGTTCCCCCGCGAGATCGATCGAATTGATCCCTCGGGTCGGTCGTAGCTCGCGTCGCGTGGGCGCTTAATGTTAGACTGAAAAAAGGCAACCTTATCTCTAACAGGAACCGTACAGCCGGAAACAACACCCGCGTGGTATGCTCCTCTGCCTCCCGTCGCGCCGCCGTACCGGGGACCCCTTCTGCTAGCGCGCTGAAGTGCCGCCACGCCGGGGAGCCCCTGCTGCTCCTCCCTCCCCTGCCGCCGCGCCTCCTCCCGCTTGCCCTCCTCCCCAAAGCTGCCTCTCCATAGCCTCTCTCATCTGCCTTCCCTACCCCGGCCTACCCTATACCACCCGCCCCCGCAGTTCCGGCCGCCGCCGCCGCACCTCCCGCCATCGTGCCCTGCTACTCGTGCACCGCGCCTTGCTGGTCGCGCCGCCACTACACCTTCCTCCGTCGTCACATTGCTACTGCTGTTTCACAGACTCCGTCACCGCATTGCTACTGCTAGAAGCTCGCCAAATTGGTGGAGCACCGACGCAGCAAGATGGCGTGCACTGATGGCCCAAAATATATCGAGCTCGTTGGGGAACCCTAAGAGGAAGGTATGATGAGCACAACAACAAGTTTTCCCTCAGTACGAAACCAAGGTTATCAATCCAGTAGGAGCAAGGAAACATCCCAAAGGTGTAGCTAGCTGAACGTTGAAAGGGCGCACTACCGGTGCCAGCAGCAACGTGGAGGCCTGCACAACACAACCACAGAACTCTATCCCCAACTTGCGATGAGGTTGTCAATCTCACCGGTTTTGCTGAAAACAAAGGATTAAACGTATCGAATGGAAGAAGTAACAGTTTGCAGAAAGTAAACACAAAGCAGTAAACAGTTTGTAGATTGTATGTAAAAGAAAGGACCGGGATCCATAGTTCACTAGAGATGACTCTCCTTAAGATAGATAACATGCTGGGTGAACAAATTACAGCGGGACAATTAACAAATATTGAGAAAGCAATACATGCATATACTAATCATCTTGACTCCTTTGGAACTTGATTGGGCATTACAACATTATACATAGACCGCCAACCAACTGTATTTATGACTAATAATCCACCTTCAGGTCATCTGAACCCCCTCCAGTATTAGGTTGTAATCAACAGATAATTTCTTTACGAGTTGCGTGTAATGTAAACAATACGATTGTTCTATGAACAAAGGATTGCTGTTTTCTCCCTACTAGCAACAGCACATCTAGTATCTTAGAGATTTGTGTCACTTCCCCAGATTACCAGAGACATGAACCCACTATCGAGCATAAATACTAACTCTTGGAGTTGCTAGCATCTACTTGGTCAAGATAGCTACTAACAACGGAAAGCATGCAAGATCACAAATAACAAAGACATGATAGAATCAATAATTAATCTGAAATAGCATCTCAATATCCATCGGATCCCCGCAAACACAACATGCAGAATTACAAATAGATGATCTTGATCATGAACGGGGCTTATAAGATCTAGACATGAAAGCACAAAGGAGGAGAACCAGCCATCTAGCTACTACATGGACCCGTAGTCCAAAGATGAACTACTCACGCATCACACCGGAAGCTTGCATGATGATGAAGAAGGCCTCCAGGGTGAATTCCCCTTCGGCAGGGTGCCAGGAAGAGCTTCAAATCCCTCCCGATCTAGGGATGGAGACGACGGCGGCTACAGACTCTTTCGTGGATTTTTGATCGGGTACTTAGGGTTTTCGTCCCGAGAGCATCTTATAGGCGGAAGGAGAGGCCGAGGGGGTGCTGGGGTCGGCCAGACCACACCCTGGCGCGGGTCAGGCCTGGCCGCGCGACTAGGTGGTGTGGCCGGCCCCTAGCCCTTCTCCATCTCGCATTCTGACATCTGATAACTTCCGAAAAAATAGGCACTTTGGCTTTTATCCCGTCCAATTCCGAGAATATTCATTTTCTGACTTTCCTCGAACAAAAAACAGCAGAAAACAGGCAGCTGGCACCGTGGCTCTTGTTAATAGGTTAGTCCAAGAAATCATATGAAAAGTACTCCAAAATATGGACAAAACACAAGAAAGTAGATAAAACCAAGCATGAAACATCAAAAATTATAGATACATTTGCAATGTATCAGGCACCGGTCATGGGAGGGGACGACGATCTCCGGCAAGGGCGTCGTCGGACGGTAGCCCGCTGCTCCGACCTCTGGCGAGAACACTGGTTCGATGCGACGCCCGTGTATGCTACCTAAGGAGATTTTGCTACATACAGTCTTCGTTTTAGATACCGACGGTCATAGTCGTTGCTACCGACGACCGACGGAATTGCTACGGATAGGACAACTGATTTTCATGTTGGAGATTTTTTGCTATGATCGCGGATTTGCTACATACATATATATTTTTTGCTCCAACTTATGTATGTTTTTGCTATAATATTGTAAAACTTTTGCTACAAGATGACCGACAATAGTCTCCGGAGAATTCGTTTTGCTAGGTACTAACTTTTTTGCTACAAGGTCTCCGGCGATGTCTCCGGTGAACTCTATTTTTTGCTACATTAGCTCAGTTTGTTTGCTACCACCGTTTTGTGATTTTAGTACAATAGCGTAATTTTTTTGCTATGAGGTCTCCGACAATGGTTTTTCCGGCAAGTCTCCGGTGATATTTTCCGGCGAAATCGGTTTTTGCTACATTTGTACAACTTTTTTGCTACACGGTCGTCAGCGAGGTCGCCGGCGAGATCTGCGGCGAGGTCTAATCTATTTTTGTTTTGTCTAGGCCGAATCGTTTTTTGCTACATGTAGCAAAAACGGAGCATTACGTAGCAAAAGCAGGACGCGGTGTAGCAAAAGCGAAAATTAGACTGGACACGTGTCAGCAGGAGGACCCGGGGATCGGAAGTATTGATCCTCGGGGGACGCGTAGCATCGCCCAAATTGAAATCTAAAATTATTGGCTGGTTTCCACGAGAACTTACATCAATCATATTATCAATAAATTAATTAGGAAAGTAATCAGACCATGGAACAAAGAGTAAGGTCCGGTGTCAGCAAAGGGAAAACAAGATGCATAAATAGACGATCCTTCCTTGTTTATGACAAGAAGTAAGTAGCAACCAAATTAATTGCACGCCATGTACTGAGTAGGAATAGTTCTTAGGCGAAAAGGCCAATGTAGTGACCATCTTAATTATGGTAGCTAGTCATAAAAAATTCAATATGAACAGTAATTAGTCATACATAAATACTTGCTCACTTCCAAATTCAATTTCAAGTTGGAGTTCGCCTCGCTCAGTGTTCTAAGAAAATACGTGTGTTATTAACAAATTGCACGCCTAGGCTGGCATAAGCATGAATCGGACACAGCATCTGCACATCGTTGTTTTGGACCTAGACACCCAATTAAGGCCCCCTTTAGAATGCAAAATTTTAACTGAAAATGTATAGAAATATCACAAGAATCAGTTTATGCTCACAAGGAAAAGGCAGAAAATAGGATTTTTTTTCCTACGTTCCAAAGGGAGCCTAAATGTTTGATTTGATATTGCAGTCACTTTACCCAATCTAGGAGATAAGCAGTGAAAGTCAAGACACTCAAATTTAGCGGCTGAGAGCTAAGAAATTTATTGCAACTGGTTATTTTCTCCAATACAATTTTACATAATTGAATTGCCCGTTGTGAGCGTTGCTCTACTCCAACTAACACCTTCTAATAAATGCATTCGAAAGAAACTTCTGTATGCAGTACAATCTTTAAGTTAACAAAAAACTTGTAACTCTAGATCTAAAAATCTATACAAATTCGAGTCAAATAATTTGGATCAGAGGGAGTAGTGAAACAATTAAACCAAGGGCTACTTCTCACACATCTCGTTGTGTGATGTTACACGTATCGTGTGCGATGTGGCGTCGATGCCGTGTTCCTTTTCTGAGCATGCCATGCAACTAGCCAAGTAGGGAGGCATGAAGTGGGAGATAAAGCAATCGGTGCATGATTGCATCGGTGTATCTAGTGGCTCTCTGGAGATAGGTAGATAGGTACGTACTACCGAGACAACGAGTAGTGACAGATAATTAGTGACTTATGAACAAGAACTCAGCAAACATAAGTAATCAAGATGCCTGGAATCATACTCTCGGTTAGCAGCATGGGATATTTTCAATCTGCGAACAACATGTGCAGTGAGCTGGGTTTAAATTTTAAGTTTATGTGCACATTAGTCGATTGAGATTTTGAAGAAAAACATTATTTAGCTGTTAGACTATTTAACACTGGATTTTAAATTTAAGTTTGTGTGTTAAACAATTGGTGCATGATTGCATCAGAGTATCTAGTGTTTTGCCGGAGATAGGTATGGAGTACCGGGTAGTAGTGACTACTGAACAACAACTCAACAAACAAGCCATCAGATTGCATTGCTAGCTTCTCACCCGAGATTTAGGTAGTACGAGACAAGATGCATGATATCGTCATACTCTCACTTGGCAACATGAGATACTTAGGATCAGCTAACAACATGTATAGTGAATTGGATTTTAAGTCTTACGTGTCGGCCGAGATTTAACATAATCATTGCGTTGCTAGACCACTGTTGCATGGTGCAACACAAAACTGAGAAAAATACGCATGGGACTATGGAAGAGGGGAAAACTGGCACTTGTAGAAAACAGACATTTGGTCCAGGGGTATTAGCCCCGGTTTTGCTACAAACCGGGACTAATGTCGCGATCCAACGGCTAGAACTGGCCCCAGGGGATGGCAGACACTAGCCCTGGTTCGAACGGGAACTTTAGCCCCGGGTCGTGTAACAAACCGGGGCTAAAGGGTTTCAGGCAGGCCAGGTCGGGCGCCAGACCCTTTAGTCCCGGTTTGTTATACGACCCAGGACTAAAGGTGGACCTTTAGCCCTGGTTCTAGACACGAACCGGGGCTAAAGGCCGGCTATATCTTTTTCCCCTGCCCGAGCCACCATTCAAGCTGGTGGCTCTCCTCTCTCTCTCTTTCTTGCTTCAAGCTTGAGTTCATGCCCTTTTTTTCCTCAAGATTTGTCTATATTTTGTGGTGCCCCATCTATCCAAAGGTTCTAAAAGGTGAGCAACTTCATCCTTTGAACTCTCATTGCTATATTAGCTCATTTCATGCTCTATCTTATAGATGGATTTGTGGATTTAGTTTGGTAGTAATTTTTGCAATGATAGTATGAGATCGATGTTTAGATTCTATCTATATCTTGTATTAATGTAAGCAACTCTAAGGTAAATATCACAATATGTGGATTCTATCTATATATATCTTATTTTGGCACATAGTCTCGAAAATTGATTTTAGAAGCACACACATGCGTGAGTTCATCATTCTAACTAGCTAGCTGGGCAAAATATCCTTCTTCGTCTACCTGCGTTCAACAAACTGAAAAAATTGTAACAAAAATAGGGTTAATTCATAAAAGCTTGATAAAAAGACATCGCAATTCACATATTAGAGTGTTTTCTATGATGAAGCTCCTCGAAGATGTCTGAGGACGGGATCCTAAGACATCTTCGAGAAGCTCTGCCGTAGTGGTGTCCCTGCTATCCCACACCATCTTTCGGTTTATATCTTCTCTAGCTAAATCAGTATGCTAGTGGAGCTAATTAATTTCACATATTAGAGAGGTCCTCAGACATCTTCGAGAAGCTCCGCCGTAGTGGTGTCTCTGGTCTCGCACACCATCTTGCAGTTCTTCACAAGAATGCATACCTATTTATAGATTAAGCAGCACAACATAGTGTCGGGCACTGATGAAATAATATCGACACACTCATGCTGGCATAGTGCTGCCACCTACCCAAAATAGTGTCGGCATTTAATTTATCGCTTAGTGCCCCATCGAGGACATAGTGTCGACATGTTGTCTCCACATCCACATTTAGTCCCGGTTGGTGCCTCCAACCGGGACTAAAGGTTCATCATATCTTTAGTCTTGATTGCTGGTTTTAGATTAGTACTAATTAATTATGATTATGTTTGATGTACTTAATTAATTATATATTGCAGATGAGCCGGCAATGGATGTACGCTGACCGACTCTCTAACGAGTTCATTAAAGGCGTGCATTCTTTTCTTCTTGTGGCCGAGGCAAACAAGCGGAGTGGTTTTATGTCTTGTCCATGTGGTGTCTGTCGGAATCATAAAGAATACTCTTCCTCAAGAGTCCTTCACAGCCACCTGTTTCGGTCCGGTTTCATGACCGGCTATAATTGTTGGACCAAGCACGGAGAAAGAGGGGTTATGATGGAAGACAACGAAGAAGAAGAGAATGACAACGACTACCCTGAATACGATGATACTACAATGGAAGACATTGATGAAGAAAAAGATGAAGAACAGGCATCAGATCTGCCCGATGATGATCTTAGTCGGGCCATTGCTGATGCCCAGGAAGAATGCGTAACTAAAAAGGAGAGGTTGAAGTTCAAGAAGATGTTAGAGGATCACAAAAAATTGTTGTACCCAAATTGTGAAGATGGGCACAAAAAACTGGGTAGCACACTGGAATTGCTGCAATGGAGGGCAGAGAAAGGTGTGACTGACAAAGGATTTGAAAAGTTGCTGAGAATAATGAAGAAGTTGCTTCCAAAGGATAACGAACTGCCCGCCAGTACCTACAAAGCAAAGAAGGTTGTCTGTCCTCTAGGATTAGAGGTGCAGAAGATACATGCATGCATTAATGACTGCATCCTCTACCGCGGCGAGTACGAGAATTTGGATGCATGTCCAATATGCACTGCATTGCAGTATAAGATAAGACGAGATGACCCTGGTGATGTTGAGGGCGAGCGCCGCATGAAGAGGGTTCCTGCCAAGGTGATGTGGTATGCTCCTATAATACCACGGTTGAAACGTTTATTCAGGAACAAAGAGCATGCCAAGTTGTTGCGATGGCACATGGAAGACCGTAAGAAAGACGAGATGTTGAGACACCCCGCTGATGGGTGGCAGTGGAGAAAAATTGAGAGAGAGTTTTCGGACTTTGCAGGTGATGCGAGGAACTTATGGTTTGGTCTAAGTATAGATGGCATGAATCCTTTTGGGGAGCAGAGCTGCAGTCATAGCACCTGGCCTGTGACTCTGTGTATCTATAACCTTCCTCCTTGGTTGTGCATGAAGCGAAAGTTTATTATGATGCCAGTGATCATCCAAGGCCCAAAGCAACCCGGCAACGACATTGATGTGTACCTAAGGCCATTAGTTGAAGAACTCTTACAGTTGTGGCACGAACAAGGTGTACGTGTGTGGGATGAGAACAAGGAGGCGGAATTTGACCTACGAGCATTGTTGTTCATAACAATCAATGATTGACCTACTCTTAGTAACATTTCAGGACAGACAAACAAGGGATACAATGCATGCACACACTGTTTAAACGATACTGAAAGTATATATTTGGATAAATATAAGAAGAATGTCTACCCGGGGAATCGTCGTTTTCTTCCGCCCTCGCACATCCTAAGAAAGAAAGGTAAGCATTTCAATGGTGAGGCAGACAGCCGGTGTAAGCCTATCTGTCGTACTGGTGATGATGTATTTGACATGGTGAAGGATTTAAAAGTAATCTTTGGAAAGGGTCCTGGTAGACAATCTGTTCCGAAGGACGATGTCGGACACACACCCATGTGAAAAAAGAAATCTATATTTTGGGAGCTACCCTATTGGAAAGTCCTAGAGGTCCGCTCTGCAATTTACGTGATGCACCTGACGAAGAATCTTTGCGTGACGCTGCTAGGCTTCTTGGGCGTGTATGGGAAGAGTAAAGATACACCTGAAGCACGGCAGGACCAACAACGTATAAAAGACCGAGACGGCATACATCCAGAGCTGTTTGAAGGTACTGCTAGCTATGCTCTTACCAAAGAAGAGAAGGAAATCTTTTTTGAAGTCCTTTACAGTATCAAGGTCCTGTCTGGTTTCTCGTTGAATATAAAGGGAATAATAAATATGGCAGAGAAAAAAATTCAAAACCTAAAGTCTCATGACTGCCACGTGCTTATGACCCAGCTGCTTCCGATTGCATTGAGGGGACTCCTGCCGGAAAATGTTCGAGTACCCATTGTGAAGCTATGTGCGTTTCTCAATGCAATTTCTCATAAGGTAATCAGTCTAGATAGTCTACTAAGGTTACAGAAAGATGTGGTCCAATGTCTTGTCAGCTTCGAGTTGGTGTTCCCACCATCCTTCTTCAATATTATGACTCACCTCCTAGTTCACCTAGTCGATGAGATTAACATTCTTGGTCCTGTATTTCTACACAATATGTTGCCCTTTGAGAGGTTCATGGGAGTGTTAAATAAATATGTTCATAACCGTGCTAGGCCAGAAGGAAGCATCTCAAATGGATATGGAACAGAGGAGGTCATTGAGTTTTGTGTTGACTTTATTCCTGACCTTAAGCCCATCGGTGTTCCTGAATCACGGCATGAGGGTAGAATTAGTGGAAAAGGCACGCTAGGAAAGAAAACAAGGATATGTATGGACGGGCATTCTCTCACTAAAGAACACTACACAGTTCTGCAAAGTTCCACCTTGGTGGCTCCGTATATCGAGGAACACAAGAATATTGTACACTCCAACAACCCGGGAAAGCCTGGCTCCTGGATTAGAGATGAACATATGAGGACTTTTGGCGGTTGGTTGCAGACACATCTCATGAATGACATAAATGTTGGAGAGCAGCTGTACTTGTTGGCCAGGTCACCATCTTCGACTATATTGACTTTCCAAGGGTACGAGATAAATGGGAATACATTTTACACGATCGCCCAAGATAAAAAGAGCACCAATCAAAACAGTGGTGTCCGATTTGATGCAACAGACGAGAATGAGCAAAAGGATACATATTATGGTTATATAGAGGAGATATAGGAACTTGACTATGGACCTTTTTTAAGGTTCCTTTGTTACGGTGCAAATGGGTCAAGCTGACAGGAGGCAGGGTTGAGGTAGACAAGAAATACGGAATGACAACAGTGGATCTCAACAACCTTGCGTATAGAGATGAACCATTTGTCCTAGCCAATGATGTGGCTCAGGTTTTTTATGTGAAGGACATGTCTAACAAACCGAGAAAAAGGAAAGATAAGCAAAAAAATACAGCATCCGATGAGCCAAAGCGCCACATAGTTCTTTCAGGAAAAAGAAACATCGTGGGGGTAGAGGATAAGACAGACATGTCAGACGATTATGATAAGTTTCATGAAATTCCGCCATTCGCTGTGAAGGATGACCCAAGCATCCCGTTAAGTAAGGAAGATGCTCCATCGTTACGGATTAGAAAAAACCCTAACATGTGTGGATGTTGGTGATGTACAATATTATTAAACCTTTATTTTTAATGATCTTCTTATATGTATATAGATATGAACTTTCTCGATCTCAATAGGTAGTATTGCAACTTGTTGTGGCCAGACATTTATTAATATTAAAACGTAAAAAATAGTCATAATCATATATAGCCCTATAGTACACAGCCTCTGGGTCGTCTTCGGAATCGTCATCGTCATCGTCGTCGCTCATAGCACGCGGATGGATCCTCAGCCCTTCCTCGTAGCACGCGGATGGATCCTCCGGCCTCGGATTCACGACGCGCGGGGGAGGGGGCTCCCGGATGACGACCCCAGTACGCCCTAGGCCTTCACCGCCACCACCATTCTTGTGGCTATGCTGCTGGTGAAAGTGCGGGTACCTCAGGCGAGGATGGTCTCCCATGGCGATGTAGCGCATCACACCGGCGATAGTCCGGTTCGCCCACCACAGGCGGCGACCAGACTCGTTGTGGTTCACTGGGGGCGGGTCGTCACCCTCGTACCTGGCGAGCTCTCTTTCTCGTCGGTTTGCGAAGAAGGCATTCCAGGTGTCGAGGTTGTCGGGATCCCAATGGGGATCCATCCGCTGCTCCGGCGTGAGCTCGAGGTAGAAGTGGTTCGTGATGGCCGTCTGGCGGGCCGAACCTTGAGACATAGGAGGAACAGAAACCCCTCTAGCGCTCAGCATCCAGCCAGCGGGCAGCCGGTACCCCGGCAGGCATGGGTAGCTGGAGGCGCACAGCGCCTCGGTCTCCTCGAGCGTCAGAAAAGCCCAGTAAGCGATGTCCATTGTTGTGAGAGAGAAGGTGTGGATGTGTCAATGGAAATGGCGGTCGGCCTAGATATAGAGGGACATGGCTGGAGAACATGGCGAGAAGCGGGGGAAATGGCGGGAGAACATTTCTACTATATTTTTGTGAATATTTTGCTATATTATATGTATTTTTCCATTTTTAAATAATAAACTATATTTTTATTATTTTTTGTGAACATTTCTACTAAATATAATACTTGTTAAATAACAGATAATTTCATTTAAGTTGAATAATAAAGTATGATAATAGATTTAAATTATAGATCTTCTTTTTCTGAAAATTTGGATATATAATACATAATTTTATGAAAACTATAAACCATTTTTGTTTTGGCACCAAAAATAACCTTTAGCCCCGGTTTGGTTTCTAAAACCGGGGCTCGTATGAGGAAGTGCGGTTGGTCGCTTTAGCTGTACCGGTTGTAATCAACCAACCCGGCTAAAGGGGTGGTACAAATACCCATCATCGGGTCGTGGCACGATCCGGAGAGCAGTTCTTCTTCCCTTGAGCTTCGCCATGCCAACAGCGCCCGTACTGCCACTTTCATCTTGGCCCGTCAGTCCCACTGATTCGTCCCTCTCATGGCGCGTCCTAGCCCTCCTTCCGCTTCGCCCGTCCCAGCCCTTGCCGCCGCCGCCGTCACGCGTTGCCAGGAGGATCGCCACGCCAAGCGCCTCGTCTGCTGCTGTTGCTGTCGTCCATCCCAAGGCCCACTGAGGTATACGTAGGTGTAGTTAGTGATTTTGTTAGTTAATTAGGGATTTTAGTTAATTAGGGATTAGGGATTTTAGTTAATTAGGGATTTTAGTAGTGATTTAGTTAGGGATTTTAGTTAGGGATTTTAGTAGTGATTTAGTTAGTGATTTAGTTCGGGATTTTAGTAGTGATTTAGTTAGGGATTTTAGTTAGTGATTTAGTTAAGGATTTTAGTTAGTGATTTAGTTAGGGATAATAGTTATTGATTTAGTTAGGGATTTTAGTTAGTGATTTTAGTTAGTTTATTATTAGGGCTTAGGGTTTATTAGGGATTAGGTTTAGTTAGGATACTTAGGTAATGAGGTTTAGTTTAGTTAGTGATAGGTTTAGGGTTATTGTTTTTAGGGCAATATATACTTAGTGATTTAGTTACTCTTTATGTTTTATGTTTGTTTATTGCTATTATTTAGTTATGCCACGTCTATCTCGTCCGAGCCTACTGGACTCCGTCGGGATGTCCGAGTCTAGGCTCTATCGGGTTGGCACTGGGAGGTGCTACCTGTCGGGACTCGTACCTTGGTGAGGAATTCGGGTATCATCGTCGACCCGAAGCTTCTTTGATGGCGCCCACGAGGTCCAGGAGCGGTGTAGAGGGAGCCAGCCCCCGAGGAGGTGGTACGTCATCGTATCAAGGAGGAAGACGAGAATGTACGGCGATACATGTATCTTTTAGAGACTAGGTTCTCCAATATTTGGCAGGTTCACGGATCTCACCCGAGCTATTCTCCGGTGATGATTCCTGTTTTGTGGCTGCAGAGCTCCCGTAGCACAGAACGCGGCAGCCGCGTTTGCTAGTTTATTTTAATAATGTACTTTATCTTATACTTTATCCTATAATGCACCCGAGCTATTCTCCGGTGATGTATTAATAATATACTTTATCTTATACTTTATCCTATATTGCACCCAAGCTATTCTCTGGTGATGTATTAATAATGTACTTTATCTTATATTATTGTACTTTATCTTAATCACTAAGTACTGTATCTGAGTTGTCGCAGTTGTAATATTCTTTTACTTAATGCAATATTCGTTTTCTGTATTAGTTAAGCTATGGACGGTAGACAGAATGAAGAGGAGCTTCTCAACATGATAGATGAGGGTACTGGGGGGTCTTATTATGATGGCTCTGAATATCTTAATTTGTCTGGAGGAGACGATGGTGGAGAAAATAGTGGAGATGATGGTGCTGACCATGGTGAAGACACCATAATAATGACAAACTCCGTCAAGATATATAAAGCCTCTATCGATTGTTCACTAGTATAGACGCACTAATTGATTCGTATATATGTACTGACGAATGTTTCTTCTCTTAGACCTCCGCTTCCGGCCAATCTTCTACAAATACAAGAGGCCCGACACACAAGTTGCCCGCTGATGTCCGTTTCAGCATTGACTTAGTCTCTCCGTAGGGTCAACCGCTGGAGCCCAAAGAAGCTGCGAATGCATTTACAAGTCAATGCAGAGTGATTGTTAGAGACAAAGTCCCGATCACCACGCAAAACTGGAACAAGCCAGGAAAGAAAAAGGATCCAGCTGGGGCTAGTTTTGTAGATGACAGAGCGAAAGATACAATGTGGAATTCTCTCATGACACATTTCACCCTACCAGTCTTGGAGACTGATGAGCTCACACAACAAATGACGCGGAAAGTCAAGCACTTTGCTCTTAAGAAGATGGCCGAACTATTCAAGGAATGGAAAAAAAGATTGTACCACAAGTATGTCTTGAAGGAAACAACTCCTCCATTCGTTGGCCCACTAGAGTTGCAGCAGGATAACTGGGCCGCATTTGTGGAATACAAGACCTCGGCACCAGCTAAGGCAATATCAGCAAAAAATAAGGTAAATGCAGCCAAAAATAAATATCACCATCATATGGCCACAGGTGGCTACAGGAGTGCCATGCCTAAGTGGGATAAAGCTGAGGCTGACCTAGAGGCTAAAGGGTCACCACGCCTAGTTGGCCCTTGAGGTCAAGAAATTGGGTATTCGGGCATGGGGCATCATTAGACCCAGAAACAGGTGAGATTGTTGCAGCCGAAGAAAGAACTTGTTAAAGTGATAAAAGCGGTTGAAGAGGGAACGTTTCTTCCCGACAGAGAGAACGATGAGCTGACAAAGGCTCTCGGGAATCCTGAAAAGGCTGGCCGAACAAGAGGGTTCGGACCTTCTTATCCATGGGTTATCGGGTTTCCCGAGCACCGTGACACGTGCAGAAGCCGATCGAGAAGAACAAACCGGAAAAAAGAGGAGGATACGGAGCGGTTCGCGAGGTTTGAAGCCATGCTGCAGGAGTATCGCCAAGAGCTTAATAAACTTAAAGGACTCCGACAACAAGATCCTACACCGGACAGTACGGTCGGCCCATCGCAACGGAAAAATAGCGTGGCTTCCACGGAGGGCCACGGTAATGATGCAACGATGGATGTGTACCCCGTGGATGCAATTAAGGAGAAGACTAGTTGTGAGCTGCATGTTGAACTGAAGAATATTTCCATGAAGGTGGCGGTCGGCTTTGCTTTACCTTCTGCACCGGGAGCGACCTACCATTTCAATCCGGTTCCAGCTAGCTATGCTCGTGTTGGTGTGGATGAAATTCTACCTATGTGTCAGTCACTACAGCTTGACATCCCTGGAGGTTAAGGGGAGACGACACTGGGAGAAGTCACGAGTGGCTTCATTCTTTGGAAAAAAGAATACATCAAGTTTGCAGGCTCGACACCAAGGCCACCTTCTCCACCAAGGCAATCGTCTTCTCCCAGTGCATCATCTCCTCCAAGTCCACCTCCAAGTGCACCGTCTCCTCCCAGTAATAGTCCAATCCATGACCCCAAGACGAGTCCATCTCAATCTACGCAGCCGCTTCCACCCACTAAGGGTCAAAAGCGAAAGAATACCACCGCTCCGTCGAGCGATAACCAACGCCCGAAGCGACAGTTCTCGCCCCTCCCAAGAGTACCGCCGGTTCCTCCCAAGAGGGCTTACGACCTGATCGATGAGGAGACCGATCTTGATCGTGGGCGAAGTGGATGCTCATTTTAAAAAGAAACAACCTGAGCCAGAGGTCCAAATAAAACCGGAAACCAAGGAGCACTTTAGGAAATTACTGACGCAGCCATCCCAAGCTCAGTTAAATGCGCCAGATGACTATACACGATATCTTCAGAAGACATTGAAACAGAAGAGATCAAGCGGTAGAGGAAGCATCAAAAAAGAGGTTCCCCAGCAGGGGGAACAAGCAAAACAATCGAGTGGTAGAGGAAGCATCAGAACGGACGTCCTCCAGCTGGGGAAACAAGCAAAACAATCGAGTGTAGCCGAAGAACCAAAAGAGATGTTCCCCAGCTGGGGAAACAAGCAAACCAATGGCTCCCCCCACTCTAGGTGAACATACCCAAACCTCAAGTATATGAGGAAGAACCTATGGATTCGGAAACGGCTAGGATATTGGGCGAGCAATGTGGTATGCCTATTCATGAAATTATTCACGGCGATATGCCCAAGGCTGAGGTAGCACCCAAATTTATTAACGGGGAGCCTCTGGTCAGTTCTGAGAGGCTTCGGGATATGCCAACACAAATGCGACGATTCTATGAATGGTACATGAAAGCATCAAAAGAACAGCAAAATTGGCTCATACTGAAAGTTCGAAAATCGTATTACTTCATTGAAGACGAGATCCGTATTGAATTTACAGAATTATTTCAATTATTCAATCTAAAGGAACTCGACAAAACTATCCTCAGTTCGTATTGTCTGTAAGTGATTACTTTATTTATGTAATTAGGTCTCTATCTCAGCTTGTTCAATTCATTGCCGGTAAGTATACTCACTATATTCTTTTGTACGCTATATATAATGATGCAGAATGAAGATACTCGATTGTAAAAGAAAGGCTATCAACGGATTTGGGTACATTGACCCACATCGAGTTCATGGAGCTATACTAAAGGATAAACCACTGGAGACCGAGCACAACTTGTTGCGGTTTCTCACGAAACAACATTTCTGTAACGAAATATTATTTCCTTACCACGACGGCAAGTGAGTTTTTGTACACATTAACTTTTGCTTACTCGATGTTCAGTGTAAATGATGAGTTAGTGACGTATGTAAACCTTGCGTAGGTACCACTGGATTCTTCTAAGCATTTCACTTGACATGGGAAGAGTTCACATCATGGACTCACTAAACAAAGACATTGAAAACTACCGCATCATTATCGATGCGCTCGAGAGGTAATTTCAACCATTATCGCACTATATCGGTTTCTTTCGTTCATTTTCTGGGATATCAAGTAGTTATTAACTCATACATTAATTTTCTTTGTCGGGTAGAGTTTGGACACAGTTTAAGAAACATGTCCGCGATCAATGGCGTGAGGAGCTATTTTTTAAATCACTCTCGGTAAGTAGTACGAGCTAAGTCCGCGCATCTATTTAATTCTAGTTTATGTGCATTTATCATGCTAGCGTTATTATTTGATTGAATTCTATTCTTGTAAAGTGCGCGAGACAGCCACAGGGTACTAATCTATGTGAATTCTACGTGTGCGAGTTCATTCGCATCAGTATTTAGAAGCCCTCAGAAAATGTTCGAGTAAGTAAACAATATATTCACCCTTTATTTTTATTACAAAAAGTCGTGTTGAGTCTAATTCATATGATCTTCTTTTTAATAGTTGGACGCGATACGGGACAAGCTCCTACCAGAGGACCGTCTAATAGCAATCCAAGAGGAATTTGCTGCATTTTTTCTCGACGAGGTCATAGACCCACGCGGAGAATACTGTATAAGTAGACCCTAAAGCATCCATGTAATGATTCCATGTAATCAAATAGACATACTCTGGACCCGGTTGGGACTCCATATATGCTTGTAAGAGTAATTATATAATATATTGCGTCAATGTGTACAAGTACTGTGTAGTAGCGTTCTGTATGTATACGAAAACTTAATAAAAACACAAAATGAAAAATAATTGAACAGAAAACACAAAATGAAAAAAAAACACAAAACCCTAAAACCCCATCCCCTGCCGCAATAGCCAAATGACCCAAAATGCTGCCGCGGCAGGAAACCTTTAGTCCCGATTCGTAACACAACCCGGGCTAAATGTCCTGTTGCCCAGCGCGTCTAGCAGGCCACGTGGTTGGACCCCTAGCCCCGGTTCGTAACTAAACCGGGCTAAAGCTTGGACCTTTAGCCCCGCTTTCGCAGCCCCGGTTCGAAATCCGGAGGGTAAAGTGGGGCAAATTGCCCGGTTTCTACTAGTGTGGTATCGAGGCTTATCGTCTTGATCTGACCAAGATTGTTGAGAATTTTAGCGAGCCAAGTAATCACAGTTATACGGGTTCTTATATTTGGATACACACATGTACAACCAAGGGAAGGCGACATTTGTATGAGTACTTGACAACCAAACTCATAAAAAATCATTAATGAATCTTGATAAGGTAGCCTTGTTATCCTTTTCCATCGACGATCCTTCCTCCAGATTATCATCTCGTATGGATAATATTCTTGGTAGCTCAAGGACATCAAATGTTCTGCTAGTGCGACACAACATTTCATTATCACTGTAAATGATTGCGACAGTTGACGAGCTTGGTAAGATGTCACAGAAACTCAAGAGCTAACTGATCAGCAAATTAAAATTTTGAAACAATCAAATGAGAAAATACATAGACTATTTGGGGGAGAAGAGTTAGAATATGAGCTACTTCCATATGGTCATAGGTGATATGATATGTGGACATCAAGTGAAACTCTACTCTTTTTGTATTATCTTGATGTCACTACCAAGTTAAAACATAAAGTCATCCTTTATAGTAGAAAAAATGTAATAGTACGAGCCATTTCTTTATCTAAGTGTTCAAGGACTAATGTAGAAATAAAAATAAACCAAGGGCATAAACAGATATGTAAATGACATTGTTCTTTCTGCCAAACAAATAACCTTTATTAAAATACTCTTAAAAAACCTATATGAATTATGTATTGGGTGCTCACAAATCATACATACAAAAATATGTTCCTGCCAAGGTGTTCGTTTTCTTTGGCACCCAATAGTACACAGGATAGCAACTCTAGCATTTAAAAAGAAGCACTTACCATCAACTCCCTATGAACAGTGGAGCTTCCGGAAGCACCATTCCTCTCATTAAAAATGGAAATCCGAGGCAGGTCAGAGTCATCAGATCACCTACTATAAAAATAAGTGGGGCAGGTTTCCATGTTAATGATCTCAATTATTCGAGATTATTTAACCTAGTAGTAGCAGAATCGGTTGCTTGGTCAGTTTTCCCTTGCTAGCTCCCCTCACAAAAAAAAATCTCTCGCTAGCTTACTTCACTCACTTAGTAATAATAAAAAGTGGTTCCTTTAATTCTGCAAGTACCAATTTTTCTGCTTCCGAAATTAATTTAGTTGGTATGGGACGAAAGAGACACCGGTGGTGGTATCATATTAATCGCCGAGCTTGACGGATACGTATTTTGTTGCCACTCGCGTCGGTCGTTTTCAGCCGCGTCCGACGGAGCACCCCCTTTTTCCATGGAATTGATTTCACTATTTGGCTTGTTCATGTTGCCGGTGTTAAAGTCGTATTTTCTAGGAGGAACGGTTGTACCCTTTGAGATAGCCGGGTTCGTGTTTATATTGGCAAGGAATAGCCCCATTGCATGGCATACACAGAGTTGGATACGTACACGGTGGTGTACTACACCATACGTATACGTATCGATATTATATCTCTAATACCCCCTTAATCTAGACCTGGGAGGTTTAGATTACGCTTAAACTCATCTAATTTCTTTACACATAAAACTTTAGTAAAACCATCTGCAAGTTGATCTTTGCTGGATATGAATCTGACATCAAGCTCCTTGCTAGCAACCCTTTCTCGAATAAAGTAAAAGTCTATCTCAATATGTTTTGTACGAGCATGAAAAACTGGATTAGCGGATAAGTAGGTGGCACCAAAATTATCACACCATAGACAGGGTTTCTCCTTGAATGAGATACCAAGTTCACGAACAAGAGATTCAACCCAAATCAACTCAGCGGTGGCATTAGCAAGAGCTTTGTATTCTGCCTCTGTGCTGAATCTGAACACGGTAGGTTGTTTTCTGGCACTCTATGAAATAAGATTGGGACCAAAGAATATAGCAAATCCACCAGTAGAGCGTCTATCATCTAAATCACTAGCCCAGTCTGCATCTGAATAAGCACTAAGAAGGGTGAAATTTGACCTTTTAAAAGTAAGACCAACCTTTTTTGTGCCATGAATATACCTCAAAATTCATTTAACAGCCGTCCAATGTGTAGTAGTAGGAGCATGGAGATACTGGCAAACCTTATTAACTGAGAAAGAAAGATCAGATCTAGTCAGTGTCAAATATTGAAGTGCCCCAACAATACTCCTGTAATGTGTCACATCCTCAGGGCCTAACGGAGATCCATCTGTCAAATGTAATGTATCTATTGTAGAAAGAGGTGTTAGACATGGTGTACATGAACTCATACCAACACGGTGTAGTAGATCTGCAGCATATTTCTCATGATTTAAAATCAACCCATTCGATTGTTTGTGTACCTCAATGCCAAGAAAATAATGAAGGTCGCCAAGATCCGTAAGAGCAAAATATGAACTCAAATGATGTAGAAGAGTTGTAATGGCCGAATCAGAAGAACTGGTAACAATGATGTCATCAACATAAATCAGAAGGAACATTGTGAGCTCTGACGTATGATAAAGAAATAACGAAGTGTCAGCCTTTGACGGAAGAAAACCAAGAGTATGTAACTTGGAACTTAGACAAGAGTACCAAGCTCTAGGTGCCTGTTTCAAACCATATAAAGCTTTATCAAGTTTGCAAATATAGTTTGAAGTAGCGGAAGACTCAAAACAAGGTGGTTGCTTCATGTAAATCTCCTCTTTCAGAACACCATGTTAAAGTCGTATTGTCTAGGAGGAACGGTCGTACCTTTAGGATAGCCGGATTCGAATTTATATTGACAAGGAATAGCCCCATTGCATAGCATATACAGAGTTGGATACGTATACGGTGATGTACTACACCATAAGTATACGTATCCATATTACATCTCTATTAGCCGGTGGTGTCACGAGTCGAGAGATTCACGTTCAGCACAGGGAATAGTGCCACTCCGATGTGCCAAATGCAGAGTGTCGACATTGTGGAGTTTTCGGCTGGGGCCTCTCGGCTCGTTCCTGCATAGACGGCTGTCAATTCTCGGCATCATACATAACGTGACCCCGCCGTGCTGCCCTTATCTGCTGCAACGTGCGACTTGGTTACGCTTTTTTTAACACAGTTCTTAGCTCACTTAGTTGGACTGGACTGTCTAAATGTACGTACTGAATGGAATCAGGACCAAGAGTCAAATGTAACGGCCTATTTCGTAGAAATCCATTTCGGCTCACGGGTGCGAATAAACTTATTGTGTGAAAATATATTTTAAAATATTGAAAAAATTAAAAAATATATTTGCATGTATATCCGGACACTAAATGTTTGTACATAATTTTGCGGATGAAAAGGACATTTTATATGTCCCTTGTAAAAAGACAAATTTCAGTGCTCCAACGCGTCTATTTACGAACATGTATTTTGTCTTTTTACAGAAGTCACACAAAATGTTCATTGTTTATAGAAACTTGTGTACGGGCATAGAATGTCCAGATGTATATACGAAATTTTGTTCAGATTTTTTTAACAATTTAAAATTTATTTATTATATATTTTTCGTAATAGGTTCATTTGTACCACCTCAACTGTTTCGTCTAAAGATGTGGAAAGCGGCAGCGTTCTTCGGTCAAATATAGCGCCGTGATGTGATGAAAATAATTGCTCGCTGCGTACAGTCACGCTTGACTTAGCCTGGTCAGAAGAATGAACTAACGTCTCTGACTATCTGACAAAAAAAAATAGATAACATGCCAAAAAGCCTGATGTTAAATTAATAACGCTCACAACGGTGGAAAAAATACAAGATGTTAAACCTACCTTACAAAGCAAGACTGCACGCTCACACAAGCACAGGCCAATTGGAGCCGCTACAAACGGAAACGCAAAAACATCTGCGACTATAACGGTAGACTACGCATGGAAAGAGCAAACGCCTTACGGGTTGCCTGTCGGGCCGACGGTCACACTAGCGGGCGAACCGATAGCGACCCGTCGATACGGCTCCGTCGCAGTCAACGCCACCAGAGGCCGGCCACCACCAGGAATCGACTGACGGCTCACGATCGAGCAGCGGCACCAAGGACCAGCCAGGCGAGGAACATCGAGATAACAAAATATGAAGCAAGCTTCACGAGGAGAGTGGGGTGGAATCACCCAACCACTAGAGAGTCGCTCTCCGTGGGACTCCAAGGCGGCATCTTCGAGAAGATCACGACACAAAAGCTCCACTACCGCCCGATCTAAGGATCTTGGATTTTCACCCGGAGCACATAGACACGTCGATCGGCGCCACATCGACGCCTTCAGGAAGGGTACGACGTCCATGGACACTGCCGTCAAGGCCCGAAGGATAAGGGTTTCCCTCGGCAATGGCAGTCAACTTTCCATTCATCTCCTGGCACCATGCCGTCCTCACGACCGTGGAAACTGGCCAGCACTAGAGCCCCTGGCACGCCCGCTGACCAAAAGGCTCCCCACCGTCCGAGGCCTTCGCCCCGGAGTCCAAGCTAAGCTCACCATGACAGAAGAAACATTGGGGTCACCATAGCGAAGTCCCCAGAGACCGGCGAGATAAGGGAGGAGGGATCCCCTTGTAGATCGACATCTTACGGCCTCCAAGGCCGCCTTCGTCTTTAGATCTGGGGCTGAGGGTTGGGCTCAAGAAAGGGCCTGGAGCCCCTGCCCTGTCCCGAGCTCGAGGCGGCCTGGACGGCCTCCCTGCCCAACCTCCGGCAGGCGCCCGACCCTCAACCGCAACGCCACCAAAAGGTCATGCGCGACCTGCGGCAGTTCGCCCCGTCTTCCCCACGCCAGAGGGCACGCCAGCACGCGTCGCCCGCCGCTGTCGCCCACACCTGAGGACAGCCACCGCCACTAGCACGCCACGCACATGCAACCTCCACGCCACAAAGAAGCCGCCGTGCGCCGTGCCACGCCACTACGAGGGAGAACCGAGGCCGCCAGCGCCAGGGAGGCGAGAGGAGGAGGGAGGGAGGTGGGGACGGGGCGGCTGCTTAAACCGGGCAGAAAAGAAGCTAATTGTTATTCTCTCGAGACGAATAGAAAAATGAATAAGAACTTTTCGTACTAATATCAGTCACAGAAGCTTGACACGACGTATACTAGTACCACCCATTCAACATTGTATAGGAGCACACGGGAACGGCCCGTAGTTAAGTATATCTTCGCTTGCACTCCTTTTCCTCTCCCCGCTACAGATCTCAGAGGCGATTTTGAGAGTCCACCGTTAATCCACCTCTTCCGCCGGTGAGGCGTGGGTTCCCTTCCCTCCGTCGGCTGCTTCGGCGGCGGGAGGGTGGGGGAAGCCCGTCTGACGGCGTGTATTTATGGTAGGGCTTGGCAGGTGTCCGGTCGGCGGCGCTTCGGAGGCGGAGGTGTTGTTGGTTCGTCATTGTCCGCAGATCCTCCTCCGTGATTTGCGTTCCTGAGGCTTCACCGACCTGCTGCGACTTTTCTCGCACCACGGATCGGTATGCGGTGGATCTGGATGCATTCAATAAGAGGATGATACAAGGGTTCTTGGCGGCGGCGTTCCGGCGATAGTCTCTCTCTTCGGAGGCGATGCTCGGTGACTTCCCGTATGCGGTGTGGTGGGCTCTGGCGATCCAATGTTTGGGGAGTTTCAGCAGCGGCGCGCCATCGTCAGCTCCGGCTCGCCGTCGTCGTCGGGATTCAGAGGGCTTTCTTGTAATTTTTCGTTTGTTTCTGGACCATTCTATAAGTTCGGAGAATTAATATATCATCCTTTTCGCAAAAAAAAGTATATCTCCGCTTATCTTGCACGCAAAAAAATGAAATATACTTGAGGGAATCCAATCAGTGTCGCCGATTACTAAAATTCATGTCGAAAACACAAATGAGAATCGGGCACAACTGTTATGAGAAGAATTCTTCCTGAAACCGTGGATTCGGTGTCTCGACACTCAACCACCCAGCATGAACATGAAGGAATTCCGTTTGCTGTTACCTCACGTAGTCGAATGTTGCGAGACTAAGATTTTGGTACTACTCTACTCCACAATTAGCTGTTTAGGCGAATATAGACTAGATCCGGTCACAAATAATGTTGGGATTACAGCTTCACGGAATCATGGGCACGGTGGTTAGAGGACAAGGCGAAGAAAAAGAACGGAGGGTGGGGGAAGCCCGTCTCACGACGTGTATTTATGGTAGGGCTTGGCAGGTGTCCGGTCGACGGCGCTTCGGAGGCGGGGGTGTTGTTGGTTCGTCTATTGTCCGCGCAGATCCCCTCCGGCGGTTGCGTTCCCTGAGGCTTCACCGACCTGCACGCGACTTTTCCTTTCCTGCACCACGGATCCAGGTATGCGGTGGATCTGGATGCAGTTCAATAAGAGGATGATACAAGGGTTCTTCGCGGCGGCGCCGACGTTCCCGGCAGTAGTCTCTTCGGAGGCGATGCTCGGTGACTTCCCGTATGCGAGACTAAGATTTTGGTACTACTCTACTCCACAATTAGCTGTTTAGGCGAATATAGACTAGATCCGGTCACAAATAATGTTGGGATTACAGCTTCACGGAATCATGGGCACGGTGGTTAGAGGACAAGGCGAAGAAAAAGAACGGAGTGAATTGTTCGACTGACACAGTGGCCATGGACTTTTCGCCGAATTTTGTGTAAGATTTACCAACACCTGCAGGGCTGCAGGTAGTAGGTTAGAGCGACTATAACAGCTGCCCCATTTTGGGACAGCAAAATCGGCAAACAGGACAGTTGTTTTGCGGAAATGGGGTAGCAAAGCGGCGACCATTTTACCAGCCGTTCCATTTTGCAACACTCCAGCAGGTGCCCTATTTTTCGATTTCCATCCAAATGTTCAGTCATAGAGACAAGTAGAACACTGCAACTGCAAACACACTGCAAATTCAGAGAAAGATCAACATTGATAGATCAGAGATTAACACTGATATATTGGAGAAAGTTCAACATTGCTACAATGCAAACACAATGCCATGATGCATCTACTCTAGATCGGAATCCGAGTTGTCTCAATCGGAGCCGAGCGACGACAAGTCTGACGGGACAACGACGGCGGGCGGCACGGGCTGTTCCGTGGGCCGAATTGAAGGTGCAGCCACCATTTGACGTCGTCGTGGCTGATCTCCGCCGCCTAACGGCCAGAGGGATGCTCCCGAACGCCGAGGAAGCCCGACGAACCACTAGGGTTCTGGCCGATTCGGCGACGGGGCTGGGGATTGGGCGGTGGGCGGCGGCTGCCCTCATGGGATTGGGAAGGGGAAGCTTCCGAGCAACAGTTGGGCGGCTGCTCACGGGCAAAGTGGGGAAATAGGATAGTCGCTGCTCTGCCGCATATGTGCGGCTGCTCAGCCGGCACTGCCCCAATAAAGGGGCTACGAACAATGGTGGGGCAGCTGTTGGAGCCTGGTTTTTGGCCCAAACTCCCATTTGACAGTTTTTTTGGAGCAAGCCTTATTCTGGGGTAGGGGTTAGAGTTGCTCTTAGTTAGCACGTGTACTCCCTTCGTTTTAAAATATAAGTTGTTTTAGGTTTATAAAAGAAAATATATCTAAACCATTTTTATTGTGTAGGTTCACTCAAAAATTATAAAATCTTTCACAAAGTAAAATATCTTATATTTTAAAACGGATGGAGCAGTACGGTAGTAGTACGAATCAAACAAACAACAGCGGGTTTTTTCCCCTTAAGCACATTGTGTCGAACGACTTAGCCGAGGCAAAGACACGACTGCATCTGTACGTGTCATGGATGACGAGGACCGATGCGAGTGTGCACATGCGTCCATGCCTTCTCCTAGATCCCAACCGTCACACGTGTACCGGCTGGCCGGCTTAGCAAACACACCAATCTGAAGTAAACTTGTAGTGCCACTTCGGTAATCTAGACTTAGAGACTGGTTGGCTTACAAAAATATTCAACGTGGCGGGAGTTTGTTGGTTGAAATTTTACCCCTTTCATAAAAATGGGAGAGGTTTGTTTTCGAGGTGTACTACGCGTCTCCGGGGATAATTCCCCAATATCTCCCAGGTCCCCACGCGATATGTGTCCCTAAAAATCGTTTTTAGTCCCTTTTTTCCTAAAATTGATCCGCTTTTGCTATATATAGCAAAAAAGGTTCACACGCGAGATAAAAATTAAAAAGACAGATCTCGCCGGAGATCTTCCGGAGAATATGTAGCATAATATTTGTGCTAACGTAGAAAACTTACTTCGTCGGAGGCTCGCTGGAGACTTTTGCCGGATACCCCGTAGCAAGAAGTTTGTGCTATTGTAGCAAAATTAGATAACATATGTAGCAAATAATTACGATAATGTAGCGAAAGCCGACTTCGTTGGAGACATTATCGGAGCAAAAACGTGTAGCAAAAAAATATGTCATTGTAGCAGCGCCGCTCGGTGCAGGTAGCAAAGTCAGAAGCCATATGTAGCAGGTTCGGTCACCTCTCGCCGCAGGTAGCAGCTCTGGATGCTGCGGGTAGTAATGACTGTCGCCGTAGGTACCAAACAATGTCGTTGTCGTGTGTACTATGGAGAAGCGGCGCGACGCTGGTGGAGAGGCAGTGCATCGTTGAGGAGACGACGCGGCGATGCTCTCGGGAGGAGCGGACGCTCCGGGGCGAGGAGGAGGAGCGGCAGGCGCCAGCGGTTGTGCTTTAAGCGGCGTGAGGTACCGGCCATGTGATGCTCGAGCGAGCCGTCCCGCAGCGGTTGTGGCGCTCAGCGGCAAAAGGCGCCCGACGACGCGATGGGAGTGAGCAGGTGCTGAGGTGCTCTTGCGGTTGGTTGTGGAGATAAGATAAAGCTGTTTTTTTTCAGACTAACTTTTTTTTTACTTGTTTTCAGACTAACTTACCGACCCGGGATCAGTTCGATGGATCCCGGGGGAGTAATATCATTTTCCTTTGATTTTTCACCCATGCATGCTAAGCCCCACCGTAAGTCTGTAAGAGGTCCTTTGGTATCCATCATTTGGGCCTGGATTTTGGAATTCATTTTACAATTCCACCCCTATGCTGTTTGATTGGCACGGAATTGAGCTGTCATTTCATTTGGCAAATCGATCGAAATATTCCCATGTGTAAACTAAATTTCTATCTTAGACCCGTCATTTGCGAATTCCGGTGGCAACCAAACATGTGGATGTTTTTGGAATCATAATATAAATAAAATGAATGCATGTATTCATTTCATTTCCACTAAAGAAAATGAATATCTGGGTGCCAAACGACCCCTAAGATGTTTCCGTACATTGTTTCCATATGTGTACCGTTACTCGTGCCAGTTCCTTTCTTTACTTGCACACCAGTTAACGCTGTTTTTTACATGCCCCGACCGTTGCTGCTGGTGCATGGCCCTTTCTCGCCCGCCGGGTCGCGGCGGAGAGCACAACGATCATCGGACGCATTCGCCGCACCTGGATGGAGCCATCACGTGCTCGAATTCACCTACACTAGCCAGCCTCAAAAAACTTTAGCTTAAACTACAGAAACGCTGCCAGGGTACCGACACAAATCATAGGTGCGTTTTCCTGGCCACGTGTGCGGTGGCAACACGCACCACATGGTTAGGCATACAATAGAAGCAGCCGCCATACCATGGACCAGGAATATATAAGCCATGCTGCTTTTCTCTTTTTCTCTGGACGCGAATCATGGCTCGAGTTGGCGCACCGTGCACGCACGCACGCCATGTATGTACGCAATGCAATACGATCCTGACGCCTTCGCGGATTCCCATCTCCGGGTAGGGTAGCAACACGTAGGCCTTCGCGGAATATGATCGCCAGAAACTTGTGCTTTACAAAGCCCCGGCCCTTCGTGGATGCGATGCGCTTTTGCTTTTGCTTGGGGGAGACGCACCTGCACATTGCACGGCTCGAGAATCAAGCCTTGCTAAGGTACCTTTGGGTCCAATCATCTCTCTGTTCAGACCGGTTTAAGTTTTAACTATACAGTTTGGCCGTTGATCATCCAGCCGCCCTCGTGAGCTGCGTCGTCCACTTGGAATCGGGATGCCAGTGGCATCTGGCTTCGCCGGCGAGGCCTCTTTCCGGGAAGCAAGCGCAGCAAGTAGCTTTGCCGAGATTTGTGCACGCCCCAATTTTTATAAACGAAACTTCGCGCTGAAGCACGGTCGTTTTGTTGCAAGGTTACCGGCTAGTACTTGCATAGTAAACAAATGCCTGACGTTTTCACCAACGGGAAGTCTGTAGCACGCGTGCACGATGGCGCTATCTCGTGACACGCACACCTAGCTGGGCGAGAAAATGGAAGAAAATGAAGGAGACTCGTGTGGACGAATCGCGGGCCTTGGAGGCATGCGGTTAACTCGACGGATGCACGAGTAAGGCGTGGGCGTGGACGGTGTCTATCCATGCGCTGTCACGCACCGGCCGGCGGTCTGACACATCCCGGGCTCATGCGTCCGTCCGATCCAGCCAGGGCGAGGCGTGCGTGTCTCCTGGATCCTACGCTTTGATTCGGCATCAGGGTTTCTACAGTCTTCGGACCGGTGGCCGAAGGAAAACTTGGTCAGCTCCAACAGTCCTCGGCACGATTAACTGATTCCTGTCTACTCCCTATGTCCACAAATAAGTGTTAAATTGAATTTAATAAAGTTTGACTAATTTTATAAAAAAATGTAGCAATATTTATGACAATAAATTTGTACCACTAGATTTGTTTTCAAATTTAATTTCATAATATGACAATTACATATATATGTCATTATATTTATCTATAAGATATATCAAAATTAATAAAAATTTACTTAGAAAAAAGCTAGAAGTACACTTATTTGTGGGTATTTGCATCAATTTAACCTAAACTTGAAAGAAATTTACAGATTAAACTTTCGCCGAAAGAATTTTACTAGATCTAACCCTTTTTGCAGCGTCGTATAGAGTGGAGCTGCACTCTATAGTGCAACGCCATGACTCACGGCGTTGCACTGTGTTGTCCAACGCCATGACAGGCGGCACCACACATTAAAAGTGCAACGCCATGAACGACGGCGCTGCACTGTGTTGTGCAACGCCATGAACGATGGGGTTGCACTGTAGAGTGCAACACCACTCTATACGGCGCTGAAAAAGGGTTAAATTTAATAAAATTCTTTCAGCCAAAGTTCAATCTGTGAATTTCTTTAAAATTTAGGTTATTTTGATGCAAATACCCCTTATTTGTGGACGGAGGAGTATGCATTCGCTGGTATGAATCGGTGAAAAAGGAGAGAAATATATTCATTATAGCATCCCAATTGTCTAACAATTGCAATGTTACTAGCCTAGTCTATATAAATACTACTTCCTACATATATTTGTTGCATCATAATTATATCATGCTCATGTCATCATGCCACCTTGCATTTGAGCATCATATAAAACCCTCTTTCTTTGGTTCTTCTCTCATATGCATTATTAATGGTATTTGTCTCTTGGTATATTGCGTTTGGTTCTTGCTAAATGTCTAATGCCCAAGTTGAGTTGGGGGCATCTCTTTTTGACTCCACCACCTTTCTTGTCACCACCCCATCATTCCACCATTCCACCATATGTGAGCATTGCATTTTATTTGGGTTTATCTCTAACTCATGTTGTTTGGAATGGACACTTTTCCTTTCTACCTGCTTCCATATGGAATGATATGGGAAGATATGGGAAGGTTGTTCATGTTAGAATATTTTGAGGATAATATGCACATAGTGGAATATACACACTAGCATGTCCAAAATATATTCAAATATGGTCATCTCCATTCACTCCACATGGAAAATTCCTTCAATCCTTAGCTTGGCCCTTACTCCATCTTTTGAGGATGCACATAAATAAATGCCATGAGATTTTATTTTGTTTTCACAAGATTAACACATGGCATTAAAAACTTGCATGGGCCATGCAACCATCACCACCATGTGTTCTCCTTTGGTTTTATTTGATTTTTGAGTGGATCATCTTCTCATCTCTCTTTCTCTCAATCCTTTCTACCTTGCTTTGTTTCTTGCCTTGTGCCATCAAACCTCATCCACCTCTCTTGTGTAGTGCCATGCATGATCTTACAAGACCATCCCCATGACCATCTCCTACCCTTCATGCTTGCTCATGCTCATGTGGTTACACCCATCTCCCTCTCTCTCTCTCCTCTTTCCTCATCAAAACCCTAAGCCACCCTCCCTTCCTCTCTCGGCCAGCAAGGGGCCACCACCTCCCCTCTCCACTCCCTACATCAGTCCTAACCTACCCCAGGCCGAAGCCCTACCCCTAACCAAAAAAAAACCTAACCCGAGGCTACCCTACCCTAGCCCGAGCTACCCCTCCCCTTTCTTTTCTTCTACCATGTCATGGCCCCACTGCCTTCCCACCGTCCCCCACTGGGCCACTGACCCTCTCCACGCCCTAGCTACCCCAGCCCGAGCCAGCACGTGAGGAGGATGAAAAGAAGGTGGCACCCGAGCCACCTTTATCTACCCCCTGCCACGGATGCTCCTCCTCCCTCTCCCTCCTTTTTCCTCCTTCCCCACGGCTCTCCTGCGTCGCCAGATCTGCCCCGAGCCAGCCCTCCTCTCCTCCTTCTTCCTCTGCGTCGCAAGACTCCTGCCATTCGCCAAGACCGCGTCGTCCCGTCGTTCCACCGGCGAAAGCACGTCGTGGAGGTGGCCGGGTGACCGAGGCGACCTCACCGCTTCACCTGGACACGCCGACGCCGGCGAGGAGCCCAGAATCGCCGGTCACGCCCGCCGACGCTAAACCCTAGAACGCTGGTCGTGAGCCTCATCGACGATCCTCTGCGCTTCGGCCCGATCCAACTCCACCGTTACCCCCGCGGTGAGCCTCTCTTCCCTCCTGACAGTTTCCGCCTCGCCGTACCGCCCTAGCCCCGCCGATCGTTTCGTCGAACGCCCACCGTGCGCGTCGTTCGCCGTTGTCTGCAAGCTTTCCGCCCCGCGCCACACCCTATCTAGCCCGCGCTTACCTCCCTGTCAACTCCCCTTGATCCGCTACTGGTCACCCAGTACAAGACGCCCGACACTGGTTCGATCCCCAAGGCTCTGCCGCGGCGGACACCGATCGGTCGTCAGTAACGCAGAGAAGAGGAACAGTGGCCGCGACCCCTTTTGCTCTTAACCCCCTGCGTTTGCTTACTCAACCAAGGCTCCTAGAGGCCCCACCTGTCTTGCCACCCTGGCTTTTTACGAATAGGTACCTGGGTTTCCACAGCCTCAGCCCACGGTCCCCTGGATCCACCACGTGTCGCGTCCCGGCTGGCCGCGCGCGCCATGGACCCTCAACCCCACCGGCCCCACCTGTCAGCCGCATGGGCTAGCTCAGCTCGCGGTGAGAAAGGTTTCTCCGCGTCGTTTTTTTTCGCCAGGTCAGCCCGGGCCCGTCTGTCTGTGTCTATGGCTAGGTTTGCCTGAGTGAAAAAAAAGAAGGTTCTCTGTTTTTTGGTTTTAGTTTAAACTTTTCAAATTGTGTTTTAAAATTCAAATTCAAATCAGATTTAAATAACTTTTCAAATATAAAACTAAATAATACATATAATATATGTTTTGAAATCAGAAAAATGTGAGGAATTCAAATATGCCCTTCAAAATATTGTTTGAGCACTTAAAATTTTCGAGATGATTAAAATTACATTAAAATGCCCTTTTTCTTAATTAATTAATAACTTTGGTTTTATAACTCCAAATTTGACAAATAATATGTCTAAATCGATCAGCGCGACGAGCCCATTTTATCTATGCATTCCATGTTCTGAATTGCAGCATGCATCATATAAATATAAAGGTTACAGCAACTTATTTGAGGATGAAAGGTGACTAAAACTCCATAAAATGCTTTATTCTTGTATTCCACACCTCATCCATGCCATGCTACATTATTGCCATGCAAATTGTGCATCATTCATCATGGCATGATTGTTTGCTTGTCGCATTTTAATTCATATGCTTGTGCACTCTATTTATGTTGGCCCTTGTTTGTTTGGTTCTTCTTCGGATAGACGCTGAGCAGGGGATATATCAAGAAACCCAGGAGCACTACCCAGATCCATCCCTCGCTTCAACCGAGCTGCCAGGCAAGCACTACCACATGCTTGCATACATATAGTACCTATTGCCTCTATCTTATTCTTGCATCATTGAGTCGCGTTTGCATTAAACTGAATCCCAAGTACTGCATAGCCTTTACATTTAAACCCCACCGAAGCTTGTTCCTCCATCCCATGAGCAATTACTACAGGAGTTGTTTGAGCCATGCGGGTCGTAGAACAGCATGTGTAGGGTATATGAGTGTCTGATGGATAACGAGGTACCTAAACAACTTAATCTGAGTAGTAATGGGAGAACTAATGACAGTGGCACCGGTGGGCAATATCTGCTATTAGGTTCTTCATGCTCACTTGTGTCCCGTAGGACCCCGAGTACTTGATTCCTGTTCCTTGACTATTCGCACTATCCACATCCGGGAGGCCTTATGAACCCCCCTGAGCCAGAGCTTGATTCATTCTTATTTCTTGGGGCCACAAAGTAGTTTGGGGCTTTATTACTATCCTGTACTTATGCCATGCTTTACTGCTTTATTTAAGATTGTGCGTGGAGCACTCATCTGTTAGGACCGTGACACGTTTTGTTGTGTCGACAAGCCCATCACATTTTGGGTTCCCGATCGTTTCTGCCGTCCACAAACCACAGGTGCATTTGAGCCGGCCAACCGTTCTTGGGCTTAGTGGGGTGGCCCCCTTAAACATTTCTGAATCCTGTGATCGTTTTGTCGTGAATGCCTCGTTGGGTTTTGATTTGGTTTTTCCGAGGTTGATCGAGTGTGTGTTGCTATTTGTGCACCCTAGGTAAATCTTCTCAGCCGTGTCCATGGTTATGGACGACTTGGAGCACGGTTTCTCGATCATAGACAAGTATAACTAAAGTACCGCTTTTAATTTGACTAAGTACGACTAGTAAATAGTGCAACACTCATGGAATGGATAATAAACTGCCAGCGGATGGGGGTTGTTCGTCCGCTTCCTCGTTGGTAAGCGAGGAGGAGGATGGATCTGTTAATTACTGTTCTAACTGTTGTTATTAATTCACGGGCATCCGTCTATCATTGGTTAGGCGGATGGTTAGCGAGTATCCCTAGAATTGTTAGGTATTATCTTTTGCTGCAATTGCGTCACCCCAGGTTGTATCCCCTTTAGAGGCATAAAGACTTGCTGAGTACCCCTAGGGTCTCACGATAAATTGTTTGATTCGGATGAGCAGTATACTCGCAAGATGGATACTGGGTGGAGGAGACGAACGATGTGGGCAACGATCACTCGGTGTAGAGATTCCGGGAACGGGGATCCGTGAGATCTGTGGGCGGGATGTGTTTATTTATGGGACATCTTATGCCGATTTGCTTCTTATCCGTACTCGGATCTTGTTTTCCGCTTACCGATACTCGATGTTTGATGTATGAGGAGATATCCTTTATTATTTCTTCATTTCAAATTACTCGTAAACGCGCTTATATAGGTGGGCTATTACTCCTTCATTTTTCATTCAAAAAAATCCTGAGATTTTTGAAATAGATAGTATGAAATGTGTACTACATATACCAAAAATCCAGAATTTTTTTGGATGAAAAATAAGAGAGTACTAGTCCACCTAGGTAAGCGTGCGCGCGGAGTAATTTGAAACAGAGGGAGTATATCTATCTAGGATCTTTGGATCTTGCCGTATGACGTTGCAATATTTCTATTTCTTTTAGATGGAATGGCTCTGAGGACTGTTGTATGTGGCTTGCATACATACTCATTTGTGTATGTAGTTGATCCTTTCGCCTGCCGATTATGCCGCTCGTTCTTGTCCTGATGTTTTGGAAATGGTTAGGACGGCCGAAAGGTCTACCTGTGAGTGGCATTTGGCCCCACCGTACTATTTTAACTATTTTCGCTCATCCAGGCTTGTAACTAAGAGCGTAATTCACCGAGGTAGTTACATTCATCCCGTCCCGTCCCAAAATAAGTGACTTGAGTTTGCTTAAATTTACATGAACCTAAATACTAAAACATATCTAGATACACACGAATCAAGATAAGCTCACTTATTTTGGGACAGACGTAAGCTCACTTATTTTGGGACAGACGGAGTAGTATGATTGATCTAATCAACAATCAACATAAATTATATAAAGGGGATTCTAAACGAATATTTTCCTCCTTTCTCTTTCGCCATTTGGTAGCATAATTATGACTTGTACACAAGAAAATCGTCACAAGGATTTTTGATTCACAACGAAGCAACATACTCTAGGTAAAAAAAAAAGTACCTGCACCATTTCCGTATGCTAATACCTTGGCGAGATTCCAGGGTACCGCACCTCCATTCAGTTTAGGCCAAGTTTTTCTTTTTTACTGGGAGTTCAGACCAAGGTATTTGGCCGAGAGAACAACATCAAAGATCAAGACAGGTCACGAGTATGATCTTTTCGCAAAATTTGTATCAACACAAAGGCTGTAGTTTCCAAATGGTTCCGATTTACGCATGGGTGTGACCTAACGGCGGCTCAAAGCCTCGGACAAGCACACACACACAGAGGCAAAAAGGAGCCAAGCCAGAGACAAGCAAGAGAAGGACGCGTCCAGTGGGCGACCCAGATGGCCAGAGCCTCATCACATGAGCTTCTTCTCAGATCCTTCACTGCTTCTCCGGCCTGACGAGATGGCCGGACAGAAATCAGTCCAACTCCTTCATCTCGTCAGATCGGTGATTCTTCAGACCCAGTTGGTTCAAGCTACTAAGCTCTACTCGATCGGCCACGGACCTCACCGGCCGGTGGCTAGCTCACGACGGACACCTTCCTGGACTCCTGGTGCCCGCGCCGCGCCTCCGCTCCCGAAGCGTACTGCCGCAGCCGCCGGGTGGCCTGCCTCGCGCAGACGGCGTCGAGCTGCATCTGCTCCTCGCGGCACTCCTCGCTGCAGAAAGGGGTGTCCCCTCTGTACATGAAGACGTCGCTGTGGCGCGCGAGCCGCTTGCTGCAGAGCGCGCACGCGTCCTGCGCGGGCATGCCGGCCTCGCCCAGCGGTTCGGCGTCGAAGAAGAAGAAGGAGCAGGCTACTGAGGCCGCCATGGTATCTGGAGGTGACTTCGGGGCAAGGCGAGCACGAGCAGAGCGGGGATGCCTAGTGCGTTCGCTGCTTTTGGTGCGGGAGTAAGATGGGAGAGAGCGAGTTGGGAGGGAGGACTCAAGGGGGGAGGCTGTGGGGTATATATGGTGCGCTGGGACGGACACGGCGAGGGCATCGGAGAAAAACTGTGGTCCGGTGCGCGCGGTGGATACGGCCCACCGCCCACGGGTCGGTGGCAATACCGCGCGCCGGGCGGGGCAAGCCAGGGATGATGGGAGTGGTTCGACTTGTTTATTCTCATGCTTGATGGTGGAGGTGGAGGTGGCCGTGGGACATGCAGCTCTCTCAGCTCCACCGAGACGAAAACGACAGCAACCGTGTCATGACTGTGCGACGTCGACAGGGTAGACTAATGATTCAGAGTACAAAACAGAGATGTCGCTCTTAAACGGGGTTTCCAAACTGAACTCGAGAGAACGAGCTTCGGGTTAAAAAATGGGCAACTTGTTAGAATTCATTTTTTTGAAGAAATTTAGTGTTTTTGTATGCTCTATAAATGTTCACAGAATAAATAAAAAATAGCGTCTATTTTCTTGATATACTCCATATACATAGCTTTATTAACTCGAACATTACAACACAGTCCAACAAGCACAATCATCTGAACAACAACAAAATAAAATGTTTGAAAAAACAAATAAAAGGTTGTTTGGAGTCCAGACGACGTATCCGAAGAATAAACCGTCAAGTGAACCGTCATTCATGTAGAGTAAACACCACTAGACGGATTGCGCCAATTAGGCAAATTGTCGTGTTCGGACGCTGAAGCATTTACATGATGCGGAGCCAATGCATATATAAGTGTATAACGTGCAATGGAGATGTGATCTTCTTTTTGTCAAACACAACATTGTCCATGCCTAGCCGAACACAAGGTCATTGCCCAACAGGATACGAGAGCATGTGGATACAGTTAGATGACAATTAGACAATAGAGAACATATGTGTGATTTTACACTCAAAAGAGACATGTTTGATCCACTCGTCCTGATCCCTTGTCACTTGTAGGTTATCTTTTGTCGGACCTCACCTCTCTTGGGAAACCAAAGAAATATCATAGTAATATTTTTTATAGATGGAGATATTTTAATCTTCATCATAACTCATTTTCCTTCCAGGACATTCTATTATCCACACGAAAATTTGTATGGAGCAAATCGACGTATAGCCAATTTCCTGTTTTAATAAAGATTCCATCTAACTCATCGGTACCATTGTGAAAGCTAGAACAATCTCTAGTCGATTCAACAAGGCATTCATGTATTTAAACCTGTGCCAACAACATCCTACTAGAAGGTTACATTTGGAGGAGGAACACGAAGGACCTCGAACATTGTAGCATATTTATGCCTAACAATCCGGAACAAGCCTTGAAATAGTTCCTTTAGCGACATGTTCCCAGTAGAGTATCTTCCCAAAACCTCACATGTGACCTATTTTTATGAATAATTTCAAAATTGGAAAAGGAGTTGTTTCACCTTCA
Organism: Avena insularis; assembly: GCA_023614405.1. NCBI lineage: Eukaryota > Viridiplantae > Streptophyta > Magnoliopsida > Poales > Poaceae > Avena > Avena insularis. The sequence goes on from CM042686.1 coordinate 565,540,197, forward strand.
TAAGGCCCTCCTAGAGGTGAGAGGCCCCCGGTTTCCACATGACTAGTGAGATCGCTTTTGAGCCTTTGTGTTTAGTGCAAACCACTGATTTCCACACCTTAACCTCCTAAAGAAGTTTAAAAACCATCTAGCACAAAGTGATATGTTTTTTTATATCAATGTCTTGAGATCCTAAACAACCTTATTCCTTTGGTCACAAATGAGACTTCATTTGGCAAAAACTATATTTAGTCTTTTTTCACTATTACTAACATGAGTGTACCAACGGGGTAGGCCCACAAGGCGGAAACAAACATGGTATGACATGTGATGAGCTGGTTCCTCAAGGTTTCGAGATCAAGGAGGAAGCCACGGCTTGACGCACAAGACAAGTAGTGTAAACCAGCTCCAGTAGAAGCTCTGTACTAAACCGATATATATCGGATTTGTAAACCCTGGCTAGCTGTGTTGATATAAAGCAGGCCAGGCTCACCCTTGAGGGTACCCAACGATCGCAAAGCGAAGCCCCAGTAGTCGACTTGTCACCTTAGCACTAAGCTAAACTAGCGAGACCTTGTAATCGATCTGCACAAACATCAATATAATAAAGCAGGAGTATGTCTTACCTCCACCGTGAGGTGCCGAACCTAATTATATCGTGTGTCGATCACGTCTCTGAAGTCCTATATTACGCACCACTCCACCCATCGTAAGCCACCCTCAATGTCTTATGTCCCGACTTTCCCAAGACAAATTCTTTTTCAAAAACATAATTATCTAAAGTACCTAGGCGCCCTTCCTAACACCCTTTTGGGATTTAATATGGACATGCATTCCACCAAATAATAGAAACTTTCCTTCCAACTACTAAAACACTTTTCTATTCTTTTTTGTTCATTTGTTCGCATTCTGAGTTATGCAACTTATGATAATTGACCGAAAGGAGCGGGTCAGGAATCACATATGTTGGCATATTACTCTTCAAACTCCATAGCCTTAACAAAGCAGAACTAGTCACTTGTACGGATGTTAATCTTGAGCCACTAGAGTTGATTAAAAATGTATCATACCGATCTGAGATCGTTTAACTTCCCTCAACTCATGAGCCATGAAAAGGATTGTATCGTCCACATACCATGAATAACAGGGCATTATAATATGACGATTCGACCTTGAGTAAAACAAAATTAGGATAACTTGCTCACTTTATTTATCAAAGGCCAAACAAGAAATTACCATTGTGGGATCATAGGATTCAAGGAGCAAATGGTATCCCGGACCTAACGAGATATCATGGTGAGCTAGGTTATGGATTCTGACGAGTGTTGACAGGTTTGAGTAAGCTTGGGAAACTGGTTCCTCATAACTATTGTTTAGAACTGGTTCGGAAGTAGTAGGAGTATATGAAAACGGACTCAGGTGTGGAAATAAGATAATCTAGGCTTCAAAAAAAATGACGCAGAATTGTTTCCCTTGTTTTGGGCTTTAGCAATGGTGGCCTCAAATCTGGCCCAAAAGCTGAAAAGAAGTACAGTATCCCATAAATGGATCGGAAGCCTGCTTTTTCTGTAGGAAAGGTGCAGAGTAAGTAGTCCTGTTTTATTATCTAAAAAAATTACATATTGCATAGAATTCTATGTGCCTCTAGTCCAGATCTGGAGGCATTAAAAAAAACTCCGGGTTGGGGATCAGTAGATGATTAGGCAGCTCTGCTTAAACTATAGTGCAAACGTCTTGGTGCTGATAATTTCGGCGCCAGCCCTTTAGCCAACATTGGAGGCAGCCACCCCACATGCCACATGCCTGGTTTTGCAACGGCGTGCCTATCTTGCAGTGTTACGATACATGACATTTTCATGTTTTAAAACATAAAGAAATATGGGGAATAGCAATCGAGGTCCCCTCCATTAGTGAGTGTCATCAGGGAATCACCACGTCTAAAAAAAAGAGAGAGAATCGTCTAAAAAGAAAGGCATATGGGAATCTTGAGCTGCGGTGCATGCACGCCAGACAGCACCCATTGAACAGTCGAGTCACACACGTGCAGATGCCTTGTCGACGACGCAAAAGCGGAGCAGCCACTTGCAGTGTTACACCTTCGGAGAGAAGGATGCTGTCGAGGAACTGGTATAAACTCATGAGCTGTTTGACCGAGAGATTGCCACCAGGGGTTATCTTATCTCGGAGGATGTGCACGTTCCTTACCATGGGGGGATGCACCTTGTTGTAGCTGCACGGCTCAAGATTCCAGTGGGATTCTGTGTCTCGATTCCGGTCAGGCTGACGCACGCAGAGTTCTTCCTCGAGATCTTCTCCCAGTTTGTGTGACGTGGCTTAGCTTGTCATCGTTGCCGTGGTCAGAGGATCACCATTTTCGACTGGAGGTGCGGTGACCATCGATCGATAGTAGAAATATAAGATATTTTAGTTTTATGAAAGGAGTGTATCTAGACATGTTTAGTGTGTAGGTTTATCAAAGTTTAGAGTGAACCTACACACTAAAAAGAGTATAGATAAACTTTTTTCACAAAGCTAAAACATCTTATATTTTCGAACGGAGGGAGTAGTTGCTGGGAACCCGGGAGTGCGTCTGTGCGTGGTACATCAGCAAGACGCACTATGGTTTCGTTTTGGAAATATATAACGGCCGGGCACGATGTGTGCTGTTGAGTGTTGGCGGCTGCTTATGAAGTGAGTCACGGCCTGCGTGGCAGTGCCGATGAGACACACAGTTGGTCGGTAGTGCCACTTGTGCGTGAGATGTCCGCATCATGCTGCTGGCTCTATCTGACTCGGCGATGAGTAGTACTCCCTCCGTTTCAAAATATAATAGTATTTTTAGAAAAAAAATACTACTCCTACCAAAAAATAACATGGGAGATGTTCGGCGAGTCTGACGTTGGAGCCAGCCTGATACTTTAATCACGTCCGCTGTAGCGTTTTGTAAACTCGGTTCACGCACTGGGAGTCTTACTGCGTTTGTCTTCTAGCGATCGTACTAATTTCTTGAACAAGGTCCGGTTAGCAATTCACAAGAAACATTGGGGACTGACCAACGACCAGTGTTTTCATTTCATTCAGAGCATCAGAACAGCCAAGTTCATGGATACACAATCATATAATCACAAAGTAGGGCTGATATGATCAGCCAAAATTAACAGAAGCTAAACACACGGTGATGTGCTTCGATCGTTTCCTTCTCCAACGCTGCGAGCGCCGCTGCTTCCAGCCTCGCTGGACAGAGTCTGGTGCCCGAGAGCGCCAGAGAGATACCATCATCCCAAAATTGATGGTTCTCCGGATCGCGTACGTTGGCGCGCCCTCTGGCCGGTCAGCTCGCGACGGACACCTTCCCGGACTCTCCTCGCTGCCCGCGATGGAACTCCGTCACGGAGGACGAGTACGGCCGCAGCCTCCGGGCCGCGTGCCTTTCGCCGGCGGCGTCGACCCGCATCTGCTTGTGGCGGCACTCGTCGCTGCAGAAGGGGGTGTCCCCTCTGTACATGAAGACGTCGTTCTCCCGCGCCAGCAGCTTGCCGCAGAGCGCGCACGCGTCCTGCACGGGCATGCCGCGCTCGCCCACCAGCTCGTCGTCGAAGAAGAAAGAGCTGGCTACAGATGCCGCCATGGTATATCAATCAGGGTGGTTTTCTGGGAGCGAAAGCTTCGCAGTGCGTTTGCCGCTGGAGGAAGAGGGGATCTGGAGAACGGAGCTAGCGTTGTGAGTTCAGGGAAGCGTAGGGACGGGGTATATATCGTGCTTGTGAGCGGACGGCAAAAGATCTGGGCAAGGTTCCACTTGCCACGCCATTAGGGCCCACACACCTGGCTGGCTCCACTGCAACAACAATGGACAAGGAATCGTATAATGTAGGCCCTACGTCGACAGGGGTCTGAGTGGTCGACATAGCTCTTGAACATGCTTTAATGATTGTTTGCTAAATATCTTTTTAATCATACCAATTACTACTTTCTACTCCTTTCGTTTTAAAATATAAGATACGCGCAAATGGCGTCTCTGGAGGTTGCGAAGGAGGACTGATGCTTAGGTTCATGAAAAAGAGTGCTAGAGTTTTGGTTTGATCTAGTTCCGTGTATGAGTGTGTTCGCTTTCATATCTGTTGCGCTCCTCTGTGTACACTGGTATCCCAGTCTTTCATTTTCCTCTATCGAACACTTGTACTTTGAGCCATTTAGTAATAAAAAGCCGGGTTTGAACCTTTTCTCTAAAAAAATATAAGATATTTTACCTTTGTGAAGCAAATATATTTATATTTTTTTTAGTATGTAGGTTCACTAAGGTTTGAAGTGAATCTACGCACTAAAAGATGTCTAGATATATTTTTTCACAAACCTAAAATATCTTATATTTTGAAACGGAGGGAGTACGTTGCAAAACCGTTTTAAAAACTATCAACTTGGTTCTTAAACATATAAACGTCTTGGGAGTTCAATTTAAATTCTTCAAATGCCTTATATTTAATAAATTATCTACATTCAAAGGTCCTCAATCATCTCCTACTAAATGACAACAAAAAAAATCATAGATTTCTTTTCCTAAAATCACATATGTCAATATTTGAGCAACCCTGCTATGCACACGACGAGTCATGAACGATTCATGTACGAAAATGAACATCTACCATCCAAAGGGTGGCACCAGATCACAACGTACGATAGATAGTCCATCGTACCAGGAATCAGACAGGAAAGTGCCATCTATGTAGTAGTTTCGACATTGAGTCTTGTAAGTGTTCTGAAATTTTCGTGCAAAAAGGTAAGTTTGTGCCCGTGCAAAATAGACAAGTTCAATATTCCCTCCGGGCTTACAAGTTTAGTATTCTCGTGATGCAACTTTTGATCACTATATCCATTATCCTTGTCCGTATTTCACTCTCATTTACTCATCTGTATTTTAATGTCCTTATGATAGACATCATAACCTGTCTACGCATCCGATGGGTGAAAATGTAATACCGAGTGAGCCCCGAGTGTATCTCTCCATTGTTAGGAGGAGCAGTCCTAGTGTTAACCTATCCAAGGACCAGACATGCCTTCGTAAGTAACCCGAGATTGCATGTTAGCCACCTCTATAGACAGTGGTAATAACAATCTCAAGCATAAGTCTTCCAGTCAAGCGGGCACTCGATATTCTCATGGTCTAAGTATTTATGCATAAGATAGTGATGATGATTGACTATTAACATCATCGATTACACCTCATAGTAAATCATCCATTAGATCAGTTCGGTACTCTTATCCTATTGACAATATACTCCAACAGTTGGTAGTATCCTCAGTTACAGTAACGTATACCATGATCACAAAATTTGATCATCACACAACATATGGGCTGGTCCCAGAGACGTGACTAGAAATAAATTGGTGTTTATCTTTCTACAAGTGCATATGAGTTTTTCTTTGATTCGCACAATCAAGACACATAACAGTTATAGCATAGAATAATAACTTAAAACAAGGAAATATATAATAATAATTATTGCCTAGGGCATATTTCCAGCACCTTCCACCTGAGGATAGCAACTTTCCTTTCCAACTATTGAAACACTTCTCTATTATTTTTGTTCACTTGTTTGCATTTTGAAACACTTGCGATAACTGACCGGAAGGACTGGATCAGAAACTACATCGTTGGCACCAAAATATGTGGTATATTACTCTTCAAATTCCATAGGCTTAACAAAGCAAAATTAGTCACTTGTATGCATGTTAATATTGATCCAAGAGATTTGATTAAAAGTGTGTAATGCCAATTTGAGATCTTTTAGCTTCCCTCGACTCATGAGCCATGAAAAGGATTGTATTGTCCATCTACCTTGGACAACAAGGCATTGTAATATAACAATTCTACCTTGAGTTCTTTTTTAAGGATAATAACTTCCTCACTTTAATCAAAGGCCAAACAAGAAGGTACCATTGCGGTATCATAGGATTCAAGGAGCCACAAACTGCGTCTCAGGCCTAACTAGATCGCTTGGTGAGCTAGGTTATGGGCTCGAGATTTCAAATATGTTTCTTCATGTATGAAACTAGCTTTCATGCAATCAGACGTAAGCTGCTTGATTTCTATGATGAAAGGTCCGAGTAAGCTTGGGAAACTGGTGCCTCGTAACTTTTGTTTAGAGGTGGTTCGAAAGTAGATATATGGAAACAGACTCATCTGTGGGAATAAGCTAACCCATAATTGTTTACCTTGTTTGCGGCTTTAGCAATGGTGGCCTCGAAGCTGGCCCAAAACCTAAAAAGAAGTACAGTATCCCATATATGGATCGGAGCTCTGCCTTTTCTATAGCAGAAGTGCGGAGTAAGTATTCCCGTTTATTATCTTAAAAAACGTTATCCCCGTTTATGATCGTTGCATAGAGAGAAAGTGGCTTTGACTCCCGAACTCCATTGCTCCCTTCGTTCAAAAAGTTTTAAAATCATATAAACAAGTTTTAAAAAAACCTAAAAACAAATTGTGGGCATAGTCAATGTTGTATCCTATAAGCATGCAAATCATAATCCATAATTCTTTATATTTTGTGCTACACAAAAAAAGACGAAATATGATAAAATTTAGAGATGTAAAACTATGCATACTCAGATCCGCAATTTTGTTATTTTTGTGTAGCACATAATAAAATTATTTTCAATTGGTATTTTGCATGTTTGTGTGATACATCATTGGCTACATCCCAGAATTTTATAGGAATTTTCTAATGCTCAAAATTATAGTTTTTCGATTTTTTTTAAAAATCAGTATCACAAGCTATGTGCACCAAATCTTCGCTCATTTGTATAGAATTCCATGCAACTCTAGTCTAAATCTAGAGGCCATCAATATAATTCCGGTTGTACTCGTATCAATACATGATTAGCCAGCTCTGCTAAAGCTAGCGCAAACGTGTTAGTGCTGATAATTTCGGCGCCAGCCTTTTCACTAACATAGGAGCCACGCACCCCACATGCTTGCCACGGCAATGATAGATGGCAGTGCCTATCTTGCAGTGTTACGATACATGATATCTTCCTTTTCAAAACATGAAGAATAGTGGAAAGTGAATCGAAGTCCCTCACCATGGAATCATCACGTCTCAAAAAAGAAGAAGAGAATCGCCTGAAAGAAAGGCATTATATGGGAATCTTGAGCTGCGGTGCATGCACGCCAGACAGCGCCCGTTGAACGGTCGACGCACACACACCTGCAGACCCCTTGTCGACGACGCACCATATGCACCAGCGCGGCAGCTGCAACCTACGAGCAGCCGTGCAGCCACTCGCAGTCTTATTACACCTTCGGAGCGAAGGACGCTGTGGAGGAACTAATATAACCCATTGAGCTGTTTGACCGAGAGGTTGCCACCAGGGGTTATCTTATCTTCAAGGTTGCCACAAGGGGGATGCACCTTGCAGTTGTACGGCTCAGGATTCCAGTGGGATTCTGTGAGACACTTCCTCGAGATCTGCTCTCAGTTTGTGTAACGTGGCTTAACACTGAAGCATTGCACGTCATCATTGGAGCCTTCCAATAAGGAAAAAGTTTAAAACAACGGTTTTTCTAGACTCAGACCGGTCTGAGATTGGCAAAACCGGGCGGGCTGACAGGAGCCGTTGGATTCTAATCCAACGATCTCGAGCAAGGTAGCGCGCCCCGCGCGGTTGGTTGCAGTGTATCAATGCGGCACACCTGATCCCTTTTTCCTATTCACCTGGGGCCCCACTCGTCATCCTCTCCACCCCTCCCACTTCCCCCGACCGTTTCTCCCACTTTCCCCGACCGTTTCGGTAATCGCGGTGCTCTCTCTCCTCTTCTTCTCCTCCGGCGATTTGAAGGCGAATACTGTAGTTTCCGCCGGTTGCTCGTCGATTCTGCTCGCCATTGTCGTCGCCGACGCGTCTACTCCCTCCAGGTGTGCTCGCAAGTTTTCTCCTCCTCCTCCAGTTTCTCTCCTCCGATGCTCCCACCCTTATCCTCTGTCACTCTCTGTTTTCCGGCGGTTCCATTTCGTCGGGTTTGTTGTTAGGGTTGATTCATGTAGGTCCTGCGGATTAAGTTCGTGTGTAAGTTGTAAGTTCTATTGCGTGCGTTTTTGCCCTGTAATTTTGTCTGGCTCCTACATACATAGGGTTTGAAATGCTGCCTCTGATCCCCTTTGAGTAATGTTGTCTTGTCAGATCTGCTGCGTTTTGCTGTATTTTTGATGTTCAGATGATGTGATCATGTGTGCTGTCCCCCCATTGTCTAATGGGGATTTTGAACATTTTGGCTGATAACAACAGATCTAGACATGGGTAACAACTGATGTATGTATGGGTAACAGTGGGATATGATCCCTTGATAACCTCAAAAATATGCATGGGTAACATTAGCCAGGATCTGTTGATAACAGAAGTACTAAGTGTTATGTGCTAAATTTTTGAATCATGTGTATTTTGAGCAAAATGCATGATAATGTGTGTGTTTTGACATGGATAACTAGTGTTATGTTGGTATGATAACATCATGGTCTAATGGGGATTCTAAACATTTTTGCTTGATAACAACAGATATAGCCATGGGTAACAACTGATCTATCTATGGGTAACAGTGGTATATGATCCCTTGATAACATCAAAAATGTGCATGGGTAACATTGGACAGTATATGTTGATAACAGCAGTTGTAAACTATTATGTGGTAAAAAAATTATTCATGTCTATTTTTGAGCAAAATGCATGATAATGTGTATGTTTTGAAATGGATAACTAGTGTTATGTTGGTATGATAACATTAGGTTATTATAATGGGTAATTTGTGTTCTGTTTGCATGATAACATTAGGTTATTATGATTGATAACTTATGTACTGATGGTATTGTTTTATTTTTTTTCTATGAATTCTTGTGTATCATTATGGTTTAGTTTTGTATTTATTTTTTCATTTTAAATTGTTTGTAGTTGCCAGGATGCCGAGGAAACGGAAGGCTGCTGATAATGTTGTTGAGGGTGAAAAACAACCTGCCCGTAAACGTAACAGGGCATCTCCTTCTGCCGTGACCGGTTTACTGGATTTTCTATCGAATGATCAGAAGGCAGCAATTGAATCAATGGAGTTTGATAGTTTGTTAGATATCAAGTGTTCATCACTGCACGACGCAGTTATGACTTGGTTTGCTAGTTTATATGACAAGCATACACGTGAATTTGTTGTGCCCGGTCGAGGAAGGATACCCCTGAACGTGGATAGTGTATTCAGATGTTTGGGTTTGCCGCTTGGTGAAGAGCCGGTTCCTTATTATGCTGATGCAGAAATTCAGGGTGCTCTTGCCCCTGCTCTTTTTCCTGATGATTCTGGCACACCTTTGAGAACTCGAGTTTTCGAAATGTTGAAGGATATGACTTCATCTGGAGATGATTTCAAGCAAGTATATGTGATGTACATTGTGTCTACACTTTTATCACCCACCACCCGGAACCGTGTTTGCCACAAGTGCTACCCTATCATGGTAAGTTTTGGGTGTAATGTCTGTTCATTTTCAATATATGAGTTTGGCTGGTAACTTATATGTTTTTGTGTTGATAACTTTCTGTTTGTTGTTATGATAACCTGTGTGTTATAGGGGTGGTTACATTTTTTTTATGTTTCTGTGGTGGTGTGTAATATATGTGCAAGTTTTGATGTTATGTTGATATTTTCTTTTTGATTCTATAATTTCAGCACAACATTGGAAATGTGTCCAAGTTCCAGTGGTGCAAGTTTGTTGCTGACCAGCTGCATGAGGAGCTTTCTAGTGGTAGTCATACGCAGGCTTGCCTTTTTCTGTTGCAGGTACACGTTGCTGTTTTTATATTATGTGAATAATACTTTCTATATTGAAATTTGTTTTATGTTTTAGTTAGTGTACTTATTGTATTCCTTGTCTGTTTTTTAATTTGTTTTCTTTGCAGCTGCTTTATGTTGACTCACTAGATGTTAGTGGTTTGGATATTGATTTGCCGGAAGGGCGTTATGCTGTGAACATATGGTCAAGAGAGTTAATTGATGAAGTGTTGATTGCTGATCTGCAGAATGATGGGAATGCATATGGAAAGCTTGAGGTGTGTAATATATTTTGTAGCATTTGTGTTTTTATATTGTTGATAACTTTTTATGTTTAACTATTGGTAACATGTTGTATGTATGTTTGATTACACTGAGTATAAATAGTGGGTAACTTATGTGTTTATTGGGTGGTAACATGTAGGTTATCATGTGATTAAGTTGGGTAATATGTAGAAAACTGGTTGATCAAATTTGCTAATTCTGTATCTGTTTCTTTGTGCAGTTGAAGCCTCAGTATGGCATGAGCTTTGGTCTTTTTGGTGGCGTGCAAGGGTTTAACAAATGGTTTGACACTTGTGCAAACCCTAGTTGTTCAAATGAGGTGATATTTTTAGCATTTTGAAATTGTACTTATCTTTTTATTGTCATGTTACTTTTGTTTGCTTCTTGCTTTGGTAATGTTCTTGTTGTTTCCTTTCTTTTTATTTGTGCAGCAAAAGTCGCAGATAGCAAATCTTGTTGGCAGTTTTGCATCCGGTATTTTTGGGTTAATGAGTAACCTTGTGCAAGGCTTGACGGCGGTGCAAGGCAATGCTGGTGCTGAAATGGCGAATCAGTTTAGTGCCCAGTTTGGTGGTCAACTTGCAACGCAACCCATTGGAGGAATATTCATGGGTGGAGCTAGCTCAAGTGGTGCTCGTGGTGGTAGCTCGGGTGGTGCCCGTGGTGCTACCTCAAGTGGTGTCCGTGGAGCTAGGCTTACTCGTTCTACCACTCGTGGAAGGAATGTTCCACGCACTAATGAAGTCATGTCTCCTATTCTTCCTAGTGATAATACAATTCTGAGGGATTCAGACAGCAGCAGTTCTGATAGCAGTGGAGATGATGATGCTGAATGTTTTGTCCGTGCTGACAGGAAGGGTAAGGGTGTTGTTGGTGGTTGTGCTGGTGGTTCTTCCAATCTCCAGCTATCTTTGACTTTCTCGGATTCTAATGAAGAGCACAATAATAGTCCAGGAGCAAGATCACCTGATGATCGTCATATGTCACCACCGGAAGCTAGGTCACCTGTTGTAGATCCTGTGTCGCCACCGGAAGCTAGGTCACCTGTTGTAGATCTTGTGTCACCTGTAAACCGGGTGACTGATACTCCTGTTGTGGAAAAAAACCCTATTCGTGTGTATGAAAGGTCTAGGAAGAAGAAGTCACGTCCGGTTGAGGATGTTGATAATGTGATCAATTCGCGTACTGTTGAAGATATTGATAATGAGATCAAGACTATTGTCTGCAAAGATTTGGGCCTTACTCCCCGCCATGATGCGAAATTTCTGTTTTAGAGAGGTATGAGTGGGCATAATTATTTATCTCAGTCATTGGATAACTTTACTACCTTAGTGTTGATAACTGTATCATTTTCATCTGATAACTTGTTTTAGTTAATGTGGGTAACCTTTCTGTTTTATGTTGATAACTGTATCATTTGTTATCCGATAACTTTTTTATGTTTATTATGATAAAGAAGTTATCTGATAACTTCTTTATGTTTATAATGATAACTGTAGCATTTCTCTCATGATAACTTCTTTATGTTATTGTTGATAACTGTAATATTTTTCACATGATGACTTCTTTATGTTAGTGTTTATAACTGTAGCATTTCTCCTTTGGATAAGCGTAGTATATTTCATCGATAACTTGTTTCATTCATGTTGGTAACTTTTCTATTTTCTGTTTATTATGTTCTGATTTTTTGTTTTTTGTTGGCAATTATTTATTACAGCAAGAAATTACCAAAGAAGGCATCGGTGCCTGCATCAAGGTCTTCACCACGGTTGGCAAAACAGCATTCTGCAGATGAAGGCACATCTGTTATAGATGTTGATGCATCCTCTCCTATTCCTTCGCCTAGTCGTGTTGAAGGACATTCTAATGTTGTTGCAACTCCTGATGTTGTGGATGCTTTGTTTTGAATGTTGAAGAGGTTATATCTGGTGGAGAAACATGTGGCAATGGTGGTGCTTCAAGGCGTTCTTTGTGAGTGCACCTTTCTGATTGTAGTAGGATTATCATTGATGTGGCAATGGATGTATCTGAACCAGTCTCGGAGCTGCGGTGATTATGCATACCATTGATCAACTTAGCAACAACTTTGTAAATATCATGGCAAGCAGGCGGAGAACATCACGTAAGTTGCTGATGCCACTAGAGATGCCCCTCATGTTGATGCCAATGTTGATGATGCCCCTCAAGTTGATGCCAATGTTGATGCAGGTGCAGGTGGTTTTGTTTGTCCTGATTGTGTTGTTCTTGTCCCTGCGTCAGCGCTGTTCACCAACATTGCAGCAGGTGCTACTTCTGTTGATGTTGCTGCAAGTCCTGTTGTTTGCTCGCTTGGAGATCCATCAACCCAGGGTGAGAGTGAAAAGGAGCCTTCTGTCTTGGATGATAGTACCCAAGAAGATGTACAACCTGTTTTATCTGCTCCTTTGGTTCCTGCGTCTAGTCTTTTCGACACCCCTGCTAGGAAGCAGTCCAGTGTGCTCGAGACATCTGCTGGTCCTTCGAGTGGTGATGGAAGTTCTGAAGCTGAAGTCACTGTTATCAAGAAAGCAAAATTGGTTGCTCGTGATGGAAAGCTGAGTCTTGCTGCTGGGATACCATTGCATGTTTATAGGGATGTTGTTTCGTATTCTATGCCTGATGCGGATCCTCCTGTTTCTCCCTCTTTGGTGCCGTCAGAGCCTTCTCGTCTTGTTGGTGTCTTCTGCGACTGCTACTCTGCTAGTGCACTGCTTGACTGCCCTGCTCAGCCTGATCTTCGTATTGTTGCACAAGGTTATTCTAGTGATGTCCCTGTTTCTCGTCACATTTTTGCTGACCCCGGTGATTTATTCCATGTTTTTGAAGCAGAAGATGTTCTTCCTTTGTCTTGGGCACCTTCTCCCAGCACTGGTACACACTTTCACCCTGATAACTTTATATATATATGCCCTGGATCACTTTTATATATTAGTGATGATAATTGTGTCTTATTTATGTTGGTAACCTACAGTGTTTTTTGTTTTTCAAAGTTTTAAAATGCTTGCAACTTTATTATATATTTGTCTTATATTATTATTTTTGTAATGTAAAACTTTATTCTCTTAATTATGATTTATTTCATAGTGTATGATGTGTCTTTATCATTTTGTGTATTTTTGGTTTGTACTGATAACTTTATTTATATGCCCTTGATCACTTTTATATACCAGTGATAATAACTTTAGCTTATTTATGTTGGTAACCTACACTGTTTTTATTCTGATAACTTTTAGTAACAGATTATATGATATTAACAATTTGTTTTGTTTTGTCCCTTTTTCTTCTTGTCTTTCTTTTGGGACATACTCTATGCAGCTGTTAACTTATTGAACTTACCGAAAACGGGTGGTGATAAAAATGAGGGTGCGGATGGATCTAGTTAAATGTCCCTTTTGGATGAGAAAATTGAAGATCATCGTTGTGATGGCTGTTTTGGGGCTTAGGTTTCAAACTTGAAGATCATGATTTGGTTTCATGGCTATTTGGATCTGTTTTATGACAGTCATAGTTAAAATTAGGTTTCAACTTATGGGAACTTTTATTTTGTTATATGTTGTTGATGGAACAATTTGTGCTGTAATTTGTATGACTCTATGTTTGTGTGATGTAATTAAACTACCTTTTATTGTTTTATATATGTTATGTTTTTAATTTTTTCTTTATGGTGATAAACATGTGGTTTTCTTTCTTTTTCCACGTGGGTTCTGCCATTTCTATCCTTTTTCATTTGGACATTTCCTTTGTCCGTTCTTTATTCTTTTTGTAGTGTATCAACAAAAAGTTGATTGTAATTGCAAAAAGCCGGTAAATGATGAAAATGTAGTTATTTCTCTTGATGATCTGTTGGGTGAAAAGATTGGTTATCAAGCTGTTCGAAGTTTTACGAAAGATACCAAACAGTTAAACCAGACTAGTTGTTTCGTTCCAGGTATCTAAACAAAATTGTTTAGTTACTATTTATGTATTTTGAATGTATATTTTTTATGATCTGTACTAATTTTTTTGTTTTGTTGTAGTTGTTCCTGATTATTCTACTCCGGTATCGATTACGCTCTTCCGATTCTTTGTTCTGGTAGTGTTACACTATGACCTTGTTGCGTCTTGATAGACTTATTCATCCTGCCAAGTCTCTTCTTCCTCCGTTCTCCTATATTAAGACAACTGCAGAAGAAGATGCATTGTATAAGAAGATTATCATACACACGAGTAATGCGAATAAGTCGAAGATTAAAAAGTATGTACATGTTCTTTTTTTATAATATTCTATCCTTTTTAGTATTCTTTGTGGGTAACGTTTAAATGCTATCATTGGTCACTTCTAATGTTTCATGCTTGATAACTTGACTTTATATGTTATCTGGTTGATAAGTTGTAGTATTACTGGTGGGTCACTTGTAATATTTTAGTGGATAACTCTTAGTTTAGCAGTGGATAACTTAGACCTTTTCTTTGTTGTTAGTTGTTTACTAACCTGTATTACTACTTGTGTATCATTTTATTCTTTTAGTTGCTGAACTTTATGGTTTTCATTGTGGATCATTTTTAATATTTAGGGTTGATAACTTTACCTTTTTATTTGTACCTCGATGATAAGTTGTACTAATACTGTTTAGTCAGTACTAGTTTTGTTTGGTAACTCTTTTGTTGTTATTTCAGTGGATAAGTTGAACTTTTTTTTACTGGTTTGATAACTTGTACTACTACAAGTTGATTACTTGCACTGTTTGTTGGTGATAACTACTGGTTTTCATATTGGATAACTTGTATTCTAATCATTAATTGTTTTTTGCAGCACATCAATTTGTAACATTGATCCAATGTGGGTGACAACTAGTGATTTTGCTGAAAGTGTGATGCCATATGGCGAGCTTTCTAACAATATGTGTGATCTCGCTATTTCTGCAATGCAAGATAATTGCCCGTCCAACAAGATAATTTTTCCTTATATCGTTACTAAATATCTGTTGGGGGGAAGATTCACTGCAAATCTTGTTCGGAGGTCGTTCAGGAGAGATGATAACTATAAACTGAGCCACAAACATATGGTATGCTATCTAATTTGATTTGATTTTTATTTTCATTGTATGCAGTTGATAAGTTCAGGCATAGTGTATGATAACCATTGCTTATGATGTGTTGATAACTCTTTCATTTCTGTCTGGATAACCATTGTTTTTTCTACACGTGCATTTACTTATCTTATGTTCATTTTTTTCTGTAGCTTTGCTTTGCTGTCCTTCAGGTTCTAGGGACTAAAAGGACCCTTTGGGCCATTGGTATATGCTTTCTATTAATATGTCTGCCAAAAGGTTTGAGATTCTTGACTCGCTCCATGGTGAAGCTAATGTAGAAATGATTGAACATGCGATCAAACTAATGGAAGCAATAAAGAAAATGTATATCGTCAATTATTCCGATTCTAGAAGACAGATTGAAGATTTTAAATTGATGCATGTCCCTGTTCCTAGTCAAGTTGACAGGTTAGTTAGCCGGTTAGATTTATACGCATGTAATTTTATTTTGTTTTTTAATAATCATTTATACTATGTTTGTTTATTCACTGTTTATTTTTTGTTTTTCAGCACTGATTGTGGGTTCTTCATGCTTAAGAACCTTGAATTGTGGAATGGAAGCGTTGTGCCTTGTATTTCTCAAGATATGATCTTAGAATTAAGAAAAAGATGACTTCTTTTTGGTTGAACCATCCTCGTAATATTCTTCTTAATTGGAGGTCACTTTTGGAAGAAAATAAGTTCTGAGGTATATTTTTCCCAAGTTTATCCATACTTTTACATGTTTGTTATCCACACTCTTAAATGTTTGTTATCATGTCATATTTCTGTTAGTTATCCACACTGTGTTAAATAAATTACCCACCTTATTCGGGGTTTTTGTATATATGAGTGTTTTTTATGCTTTCTTTCTAGTGTCAATTCTGTTTGATAATTTTTCAATTAATTTGTTTGTGGTATAATTTCAACACATAGTTATGGATAAATGTACTTTTTATTTGCCTGATAACTTCTATTAGTATGCATGGATAACTGTTGTGTTCGTTGGTTGATAACTTGTAGTCATATGTCTGGATAACTTCTGTTTTTAAATAGTATATTAATGTTTAGTGTTTGGTAACTTTTTATATATACGCATTGATAAGCGTCAGATTTAACGTTAGCTAACCTTTTATTTTTTGTATGCATTGATAAGTGGTGTGTTATGTGATGGATAACTTGTACTCATATGCATGGATAACTTCTGTGTTATCTTGTGGATATTTTGTACTCATATGCATGTATAACTTGAAAACCACAGAATGTACAACATGAACTATCATATATAGAAACAACAAATATATCGTTATCATTTTCTGTTACATAAACATTCTGGATTTGATATCCTAGGAGCTTCAACCTTTCCTGGCATTTGCGGATGGTGTGACCTTGTGCACCACAGTGGCTGCATTTCTTTGATTTCTTTGTAGCAAGGTCTAGTGGATTTTTGTTTGCTATTTGTCGTGGTCTCCCTTTGGTTACTGACTTCTCTGGGTTCTGAATGTGCTTTGTTGATGACATGTGAGATCCTGATGTGCTTGTTGTTTGAAGTGCTGCATAGTTGCTTGTTGACTGTGCCCTGTTTGGTGGGGAAGTTGTCGAAGGTGTCACGCTTGCTTCGTTTGGAGCACTAGACGATGGCATAGTAATCGCTTCATTTTCGGCCTCTCTTTTCTTCTTCTCTTCTCTTCTTGCTATCACATCTAGCTCTTGTTTCATTTCCTTCAAGTGTTTCTGATGATTTTCTTCCATCATCTGTCTTTACTCCTATCTTTGCTCTGGCAAACTCTTGTCGAATGATGCAAACACCATCATATTTCTTGAGTCTTGAGCATCTCTTTCTTCCCTTGTTTTTGTTTGTCATGTGGTTCAGCTAGGATAGTTTCGCGTCCAATGTCTACCTTTTCGGTATGTACATTTACGGGATTTGATGGACTTTTATGCGTCATCACTTTTATAATGTGGCAGCATAGCATACCATCACGATCGAATTTGCAGCAATTGCATTCATATGTTCCTTGTTCCCAGTCTGCGAATACCCTATAACTTTTGTAACCATAGTGTGGAACCGGTATCCCTGTTATGCTCCGTTCAAATTGGTATCCGTTGAGGTGGTCGCATTGGTATGACATGCTCTTTCGCATTTCGCTCTGAAACCTGAAGAAGATTTTCCTTGTGTATGCTTTTGCCATTTGTCTCTCTATAATGCTTCCACCACCACTCACTGCATCAAAGCTATATCACACTCTGCCTTTAGCTCAGCATTGTAAATCTTTTCTTGTACTGACATGTATTGTTGTACAAACTCATAAATGGAGTTGCTTGGTTTGACGTAACGCTTGAGCACTGCGTTGAACCCTTCACTTCTTGCTGTAGTCTGAAGGAATGGGAAAAAGGCGTGCATAAAGTACGCTGGTACCCAAACCTTTCTTTGTTCCCACAGTGAGAACAAATCCACATTATCCACGACATTATGAGTATTTATCATATGCATCCAAGCCTCCTCAAATTCCTCGGGTGACAAGCTGTTGTTCACACATGCATTGAAAGCGTCGAGCAGCTCTGGGTGATTGGCCATGAATGTCCCTATTTTCTCAGTTGCATTCTGGATGACGTGCCATCTGCAATTCATGTGAGTTGCATCCGGGAAAACAGCGCTTATAGCACCAGCCATGGCAGCGTCTTGATCTGTTATTATATTTTTTGGTGCTAAGCCGTCCATTGCCAGTTTGAACATTTGAAACAGCCACACAAAGTTGTCCTTGAGCTCTCGACGCACGAACCCGCATCCAAACTGAACCGATAGTCCATGGTTGTTTATCCCAATAAATGGAGCGCATGGTAGTTTATACCGGTTCGTTAGGTAGGTAGTGTCGAACGATATGCAATCGTTGTATCCAGACTTGTATGATCTTCGTGATGCCCCGTCTACCCAAAACAGGTTCTCAACCCTGTCGTCTTCATCAAGTGTAAATTTGTAGAAGAAATCTAGATCTTCTGCCTTCATCTTTTCAAAGTATGCCAAGGTGTCTTGCATGTCGTGGTGATTGTTTTCACTGCGAAAAGAAGCTCTTAGGTTCTTCACATCTTTTTCTATGTATGGCACATCATTCAGACTGCCGTAGAAACTTGCCATCAGCTACATCTGTCGGCATGTTTCGATGTTGCATGCATGAAGCATCCGCAAGAACACCTTTTCTTCTACTGGTATGTTTCGGTGTGAACGCAAGAACCTTGTTAATGAAGGTTTTATTATCAGGGGATGGTTATGATCATCCGATGAATGCTGAACATACCACCATGCATCCTTTCTCTTTACATAAACGTGTGTTGTGCACCTAGTCCTTGGATGTGTATTTTTTTCCTCTTCTTGACACATGATTTTGGGTTCTGGGTGTCTTCCTTTTCTTCGTGAGGTTTACCAGCTTTTGTGCACACAAGATATGCCTTGTTTATCTCATTTCTTGCGTCTTTTCTTGACCAATCTATCCTTATTCCGAAACCCTTCCGCTGTGAAAGGTCCCTGTAGTGTTCTCTAGCTGATTCAAAACTGTCAAAGCGCATTCCATTTGATGGTGGTTGCGGTGTGGAATGTACTTCATCTCTTGCATCATTATTTTCTGCATTATTCTCCCCATCCTCATTTGAATCTGCTGTGTGTACTGCTGTTTCTTCGATTGTCCCACCCGTTGTTGTTTCTTGTGCAGCTTGTTCAACTATAGTATACATGCAGTCATTGGCAGTATGTTCTTCAATTTGGACATCACCTGATATGCAAATAAACACAAGTTATTATTTCTGTTTTTTTTGCAGGAATGGGTATATATAATGAGAAGTCATGGATAACACCAGTTATAATAGGTGGGTAACTTTTTATTCTGTGAACATGTCATCTGCTTTTTGCAATGGCCTACATCGATAAGTTGTACTCATAATTACGGATAACTTCTGCATATAGGCATGGATAACTGTAGCTTTAACTAGTGGATAATGTATACTTATGTTCCTGGATAACTATAATTTTAGCTAGTGATAACTTCTACTCATGTTGCTGGATAACTATTCTAGTATGTAAGCATGTTTAACTGTAGTATAATATAGTGGATAACTTCTTTATATAAGCATGGATAAGTTCTGTTTTAGCTAGTTGATAATTTGTGCATTTAAGCATGTACTGCTTATATGTATGTATAACTGTAAGCATGGATAACTTCTGCTCATATGCATGTATAACTGCAGTTTTAGATAGTGGATAACTTATGTTCTATATGGTGGGTAACTTATGCATGTACGCATGGATAACTTATGTTCTATCTTGTTGATAACCTGTGCATGCAAGCATGGATAACTTATGTTAAAATACTGCTGGATAAGTTGATTTTATATAATCATTATACCTTTGTTTACAACTTGCACGATAGCATTTGTTTGTGAACCATCAGCATGGCCTTTTTCTATTTCTTGATCTGGTTCTGCATTTAGGTCAATCCATGGTTTAGCTAGTTGATAACTTCTGCTTTTGTAAGCATGTATAACTTCTGTTCTAGCTAGTTGATAACATATGGATGTAAGCATGGATAACTTCTGTTCTAGCTAGTTGATAACATATGGATGTAAGCATGGATAACTTCTGCATGCAAGCATGGATAACTTATGTTCTAACTTGTTGATAACCGTTGCATGCAAGCATGGATAACTTATGTAAAAATACTGCTGGATTGCATATAATCATCATACTTTCATTTACAGCATGTATAACTTCTATTTTAGTTAGTTGATAACATATTGATGTAAGCATGGATAACTTCTGTTCTAGCTAGTTGATAACATATGGATTTAAGCATGGATAACTTCTGCATGCAAGCATGGATAACTTATGATCTAGCTTGTTGATAACCTCTGCATGCAAGCACAGATAACTTATGTAAAAATACTGCCGGGTTACATATAATCATCATACCTTCATTTACAACTTGCACGATAGCATTTGTGTGTGAACCATCAGCATTGTCTTCTTCTATTTCTTGATCTGGTTCTGCATTTAGGTCGATATCCATGGTTTCGGATCTGTTCAACCAAAATATTCATGATGTTATAAAATTTAGTTGTTAGGATGAAGCAATTAATAGGAAATCATGTCTATTTAGTTGTTAGTTGTCCTAAATTAGATGTTTTTAATGCAGGGATCAACATATACTGTCAATGAAGCTTAGGATGATTGGTTTCTTATAGTTTGAACAAGATTGGACATATGTCAGATGCAAAACCGAGGAGTAGTTATAGATGACTTGTTTCTTGTTTAGATCCATGTTGTGCAGCAGTATATTTTCATATTGAGAACAATATAGAGATGTTTCTACCAAAATCCTGATGATTTGAAGAGATGATTTTGAGAAATACCTGCTGTTTTTGCCCGTGTGTTCGTTTTTTTGCTTTTCGGTAGCAGGGCGCTGGGCAATGGCGTCAAGGTGGAGCTTCAATGGCGCTTTTCAGTAGCAGGGCGCCAGAGGATGAAGGCGAGATGGGCGGTGAGCAATCGGAAGGGTAAACGCTAGATCCGGGGATTTTGGGTTTTGCTTGGAGAGGAAGATGGTCCAGCAGTTTCCTTTTGGACTGCCACCGCGTGTGGAGAGGCGACGCGGGTCGTTATGTTAACGCTGGGTCGTCGGCCGAAGCGCTACCGCCAGATTTGATCGTTTTCAGGGCGTCCGCCGGGTAGGCGCGTCCTAAAACAAACCCTGGACTCGTAGAGGTTCAGCGATTTAAACCCTCATATTGAAATCCCTGTCGTCCGTACCCTAAACTATCCAATCTTGGTCTAACTTAAACCCCGGAGCTGTTTGGTGCATCGGGAAAGCAGCACTCCTGGCCAGGATTTCGAGTTAGTCTCACTGACACGTGGACCCCGGTTATAAGAGCCTTGTGCAGATCGTTCCCCTTCTGCATGTGCTCGACGATCGCCGCTGCTGATTTGCGTGTGCTCGACCACACGAAGGCAGCCTTGGAAGCAGCGTGGCCGACCGCATCTTCAACTGCTCTGCGCTTGCTCGGTGGCGGTGATCTCCACACCGCGTTCCCGACAATGCGTGCAGGGGTGCTTCCAAGGGGAGGTGTGCCTGAGACCAAGCGCTGCTCGGCTCTGTCCGCCCGGGAGCGGCGCTGGGAATATCAGCGACACCGGGAACGTTGGAGGCGACAACAACATGACAGCTAACATCAACGCTTATTTTGATTTTGTCTATCGAGGAACACTAGATTTTTTTTTTTGAACGAAAGAGCCCCAAAAGGGGCAGGAAGCCTTCAATTAAATTACGACGGAGGAGCTACACATTTTCACGCTGGACCCTAGGAAAAAGAACAAGACAAACAGGTCCACACGCTTTACAAAGAGCACCCTAGAAGATAAGCACAAAAAGCAATCGGGTCCTCCTTTCAACGCGCCTCTGCTTCTGACGGTCCTCACGCTAGATAAAATGCTTTTATTCTGTTGTACTGCAGTAGACGGCCACCGGTGCAGGGATGCCCGCTCCTTCTCCTGTGGCTTGTGGCTGAGTATAGATAGAACCGCAACAGAATTAGGGACTAAGATACTAGAATAGATAATTTATCTAGGGTTTTTTTGTAAAAAATTGTCTACGTGGCGTCGGTCAATCTGGTCAAGGAGCTTCAGGGTTCAATTTAGACCGAAATTGCATAGTTGTACTAACGACCCGGATTTCAACTTGAGGGTTTAAATCGTCGAACCACTACGAGTTCAGGGTTTGTTTGGCACTTTTTCCTTTCAATAATATTTATCAGCGGATCACCATTTTCACCATCGGCCGATAGTTGTTACCGGGGGTGCGTGGTACATCACCGTGAGATGTCCGCGTCATGCTGCTGGCTCTGACTCGGCGATGACTAGTACAATACAGAAAAAATAACATGCGAGATGTTCGACGAGTCTGACGTTGGAGCCTGAGATACTTTAATCTCATCCACTATAGCGTTTTGTGCACTCAGTTCACGCACTGCGTTTGTCCTCTACCGATTAGCTAGCATTTGTTTTTGAGCAAGGAGAAATGTCCGGTTGGTAATTCATGACAGGAAAGATCGAGGAGTGACAAAGGACGAGTGTTTTCATTTCATTCAGAGCATCGGAACAGCCAAATTCATGGATACACGATCACAAAATCACAAAGTAGGGCTGATCGGATTAGCCAAAATTAACAGAAGCTAAACACACGAGGTGATGTGCTTCGATCGTTGGCATCTTCAACCATCCCAAGAAGCTGCGGACGCCGCTGCTTCCTGCCTCGCCGGGCACGCCGGGCAGCGCCTGGTGCCCAAGAGCACCGGAGAGATAACCATCATCCCAAAATTGACGGTTCCTCAGATCTCGTTGGCGCGCGCTCTGGCCGGTCAGCTCGCGACGGACACCTTGCCGGACTCTCCTCGCTGCCCGTGATGGGACTCCACTACGGAGGAGGAGTACGGCCGCAGTCTCCGGGCCGCGTGCCTTTCGCCGGCGGCGTCGACCCGCATCTGCTTGTGGCGGCACTCGTCGCTGCAGAAGGGGGTGTCACCTCTGTACATGAAGATGTCGTTCTCCCGCGCTAGCGGCTTGCTGCAGAGCGCGCAGGCGTCCTGCGCGGGCATGCCGCGCTCGCCCACCAGCTCGTCGTCGAAGAAGAAAGAGCTGGCTACAGATGCCGCCATGGTATATCAGGTCTAGGTGGGTTTCGAGGAGCAGAGCAAAGCTACGCAGTGTGTTTGCCGCTGGAGGAAGAGGGGATGTGGAGACTGGAGCAGCGTTGTGAGTTCAGGGAAGAGTAGGCACGGGGTATATATCGTGCTTGCAAGCGGACGGCAAAATATCTCGGCACGGTTCCACTTGCCACGTCTCCACCTCGACGACAATGCACAGCAATCGTACTACTCCCTCCGTTTCATAATATAAGATGTTTTAGCTTTGTGAAGAAAATGTATCTAGACTAGTTTTAGTGTATAGGTTCGGAGTGAATCTCTATGAACCTACACACTAAAAATAATCTGAATCATTCTTCACAAAGTTTAAAACATCTTATATTTCAAACAGAGGAATACTAGGCGCAACGTCGACCGGGGTCCAGTGGTCGACATAGCTAACATGCTTTAATGGTGTTTGCTAAATATCTTCTTATTCATATCGACTAGCACAGGGCAACGTCTGTATTTTTCTTAGAAAGATGAGGATTGTCACTATGTCCAAATTACCCTTAAAATACTTTTATTGATTTTTTGCACATTCTCATTATTTGACGGAAAACAATACATTTATGGCGAAAATTCTTGCTAACTAAATATCACCTATGTAGAAAACATATTTAATCATTTTTGTTGGTAAACGAAAAGTAGGCTATTTCCAAATATAGTAGATTGGCCTAATGTGTAATTTCTATGTGATAACTCAGATTTCTATAAACAAATACTTTTTTTTAGATTGTGAGCTAGTTGGTAAAGTTGAGAAAAACATTATCAAGTCATTATGTGCTAGTTGAGGAATGACCAATTGATTTTTAGATTAATGGATAATTTGTCCTAGAAAGACCGACTAAATAGTTGGCATGCCACTCTTTTTATATTGTATTGTCCTTTTATCATTGGAGTTTGTAAGTATGCTATTTTTCTTATGCTAGTGTTCAAGTTTTATTAAGCCCTCCCCCCCTCCTCCTCATGCTTGAGAATGAGATACTAGAAGGATCATCTATGAAGGAGGTTAGTTGGTTCTATGACTTTAAATTCCGCTTGCTGAATGTACCCTCCAATAATTCTCGAGGGTGTAGTTTATGTATGTTAGGTTAGTGCGCTATTCGTGACAATCTCGTGGTGGCTGAGATTGTGCATTGTGGAATGATGCTATATTGGCTCTATGTAGATCTCGATATTCTTGTATGGATCACAATTTATCATGCCATAATCTATGGAGCTAGTGGTTCCCATGCCTCGTCATTTTTTCCTCGTCAATTTGGTGAATTTGGAAAATTTGCCAATATTTCTTGTGAGAAGTCTATCCTTCACAACCGTTTGTCTGCTAATCTTGGGGTCATACTATTTGAGCTATACATGTCGTATGATATATCAGAAGCTCTGATGAAGATAATTCAACTTTGGCATGCTACATTTCTTACTATTTTTCTATTTTCATTGTTACTCGTATAATCGTATGGGTTAATTCATTTTTATACCCTCTTATATTTTCTTGTCATAATGTCATTTTTCACATACCACCATGTTCTCCAGGTAGTAGCACACTAAGTCCTGATATATCTCTTGAGACATTAATATGAGTCAAACATAAACTTCATGAGCCTTTATTTCCATGGTCTAATCAAATATGGGAGTCCACTTTAGAGGGACTAAGGAGTTAATTTAGAATGGTCAAAAATACGACTATTGTTCTCTTATTGAATCCTAGCAACAATTTTTTCATCTGACTATTAAATTAATTGCGTAGAACACATGAATTGTTAAGAAGATGCCTTTATTTCACAATTTTTTTTACGATAGAGCGCTTTGATGTGACCGCTTGTAACAATATACATGTATTGTTAAGGAGAGAGAACTATATTTTGTGTCTCAATCTTCTATATTTAACCGGTTAGTTCTTCTAAACTATAAATTAACAGTATAATTACCTAGATCTTAAAGCTCAAATACCCATGATATTTTGAAATGGTATAATAAGTCATGATAAATGATGTTTTCAGAATTAATTTAGATTCATACGATGGATTAAGGCCATAATCAGTTTAGGCATACATAAGGAATTTCTGGTTTGTTTTTTTCTCTGACAAATCTCACTTATGACACTTCAAGGCATTGTAATAATACATGTTGATAAATAATTATATTTTAGTGCTATAGTCTTCTAGATTTGATCAGTCTACATCGCCATCTTGACTTAACATAATAATACTCTAGAAGTTAGATCTCAAATACCCATGTATGCTGCTACATTGTGTCCATAATTCATGTCAGCTCTTAACTTGGATGCCCATGAATGATTATGGAAAAAGTAGTTTAGGCATATGTAATGTATTGTTGCTGCGGAAGTTTGTGTTTTTACAATTTTTATCAGCTAATATACAATCATATGGTTTGTTATTATCTTGTGCATAGTTAGTAAGCTTATTTTTCTTAGGGATTATTTACTTCATCTGGTTTTCGCTATATTTTTTGAGAGGATTGGAGTAGGTTTGGTAGGTTTTTTCCAACGAATTACCATGGCTACAGTTTTAAAATTTAACTTCTCGTCACACTAAAATCTATAAGAATGGTTATTTCATTGGTGCAAAATTCAATTATGGAGAAATTGAATTTGCAGTACATTACCTTTACTTTTTAACCAGGAGAATCATAGATCTCCTTATTAATTGACAATTTTGTTATTTTTGTGTAGCTCATAATAAAATTATTTTAAAATTTCAATTGGTATTTTGCATGTTTGTGTGATCCATCATTGGCTACATCCCATAATTTTTTAAGAATTTTTTGAGGCTCAAAAAATATAAATTTTGGATTTTTTTTAAATCAGTATCACAGGCTATGTGCACCAAATCTTCACTCATTTGCATAGAATTCCATACGACTCTAGTCTAAAACTAGAGGACATCAATATAATCCGGTTGTACTTGATGAGTACATGATTAGCCAGCTTTGCTAAAACTAGCGCAAACGTCTTAGTGCTGATAATTTCGGCGCTAGCCTTTTCACTAGTACAGGAGGCACGCACCCCACATGCTTGCCACGGCAATAATAGATGGCAGTGCCTATCTTGCAGTGTTACGATACATGATAACTTCCTTTTCAGAACATAAAGAATAGTGGAAAATGAATCGGCGAGGTCCCTCACCATGGAATCATCACGTCTCAAAAAAAAAAAAAAAGAGAGAATCGTCCGAAAGAAAGGATTATATGGGAATCTTGAGCTGCGGTGCATGCACGCCAGACAACACTCCCTTGTCGACGACGCACCACAGGCACCAGCAGCTGCTGCAACCTACGAGCAGCCGTGCAGCCACTCGCAGTTCTATTACACCTTCGGAGCTAAGGATGCTGTGGAGGAACTAATATAACCCATTGAGCTGTTTGACCGAGAGATTGCCATCAGGGGTTATCTTATCTTCAAGGATGTGCACGTTCCTTAGCAAGGGAGATGCACCGTGCAACGCTCAAGATTCCAGTAGGATTCTGTGAGACACTTCCGCGAGATCTGCTCTCAGTTTGTGTAACGTGGCTTAACACTGAAGCATTGCCCGTCATCATTCTTTTTAACAAGGATAGGGGCCACAAAGGACTCCTCGGAGGTGCATTAAATCCCAGCGGTTACAAGCCAAAGTACAAGCATGACCTTACAATAGGTAAAAATTACAACATGGCCCTAGAAATAAGCATCTATGACCCTGGAAAGCTTGCAAGAAAAGCGATCGGGTCCTTGGCCACCGCCGCAAGGATGACGATGTCGCCGGCCGTCAACCTCTGCACCAGGGAACCTGCCACTTGGGGAGAGGAGAGCGTGGAGCGTCGTCGAGAAGTCGCGGAAGGGCCTCCCATCTGGAGGTTGAGCAAACGCCGCGAATCCGACGCCAGGAGAAGCCGTCTGTCGGCAAAAAAGACCGGTGGCCTCCATGACCACCGTGGATGAGCTCCCGAGAGAGGATTTAGCTGCACCAGGGAGCCGCTGGCCCAGAGAAGCAGCAGAAGGGCCGCCCTCTCTCTCTTCCACGGCGCCACGGCCGGCCAAGAGAGAGAGCAGCACGATGACCAACAGAGGGAAAGCAGCGACGCTTTCTTGAGGAGGGGCTTTGCCTGCCAAAGAGCACCACCAACTCCCGCCTCAGGAGCTCGGATTGGCCTATGGCCGACCGCCGCCTGGCGACGCACCGAAATGCCGGAGCGAGGAAGCACCCATGCAGTCCCCCAGGTCCGCTCGCCATACCACCATTATTCTCAACCCCCTCGCCACCACGGCCGGCCGGGAGGAGAAGCAACAGCAGCAGAGCCACAACAAACCAAGAGGGAGCGTCGGCCGAAGCTTTATTGAAGAAGATGGTGTCTCTCACCCCCAATCCCTTCTCCAGCCGATGGAGCAGAGACAAACGAGCAAGAAGACCTACACCTAAACTCCAGATCTGGCCATGACCCAGAGCTCCGCCTCCTCTACCGAGCAAACCGCCCACAACCGACAGAACGCCAACACCACTACCTAGACAACAGCCACCGGCACCGCCCCTTCGCCATTCCTCACCGGCAACACCGGCGAGAAAGGTGTCGGATTGGGCCGGGGCGACGCGAAATGGCTCTGAGAACTGTAGCAGGCCCGTCATCGTTGGAGCCTTCAAATAGTATCGTCAAGGAATCACCATTTCGACTGGAGGAGCTGTGACCATCGATCGATAGTAGTTACCGGGGTACGTGGCGCAACTTACAAAGAGGTCAGCGGGCTCTCATTTCTCTCTTTCCCCTCTTTTCTCTTGCTACAGTTCTT
This sequence comes from Avena insularis, assembly GCA_023614405.1. Lineage (NCBI taxonomy): Eukaryota > Viridiplantae > Streptophyta > Magnoliopsida > Poales > Poaceae > Avena > Avena insularis. The sequence continues at coordinate 565,567,840 of CM042686.1, forward strand.
GAGGGTCTCCACAGTCGATCTGGGCCGAACCGAGGCCATTCCCGGTGGCTCTGCCGTCCGGCGAGGGCTGAGGCGAGGTGCCGGCAGTAGAAGTAGGTTTTGTTGTGTTTCCCAAGTGGAGAATGGGAGTAGTGCGCCAGGTCTTGTCGGACGGATCTGGGGCGGCCCGAGCGGCGGTTTTCTTGCTGTGTCTCTCCGGTGGCAGGTAGAGATGCAGGTGAGGAAGCCATGCTGGGGGATCTCCAACAATAAGGCTGTGTCTTCAAGCTACTCCTTTGCGCATCCGAGTTATGCAGGGAGGTTGCTTGTTCTCTTCTCCTTCCTGGTGGTGCTCCGGTGGTCGGAGCCAGTGCTTGGGATGAAGGAGACGGGCAGCTTGGTCAATAAGCTCGCTTGTGGCCGCGCTTTGCCTCCTTTTTCTGCATCAGTGTCGTCTTCTCTCCCAGGTCTGCGAGGTGCAGGCGGCGGGAGAGTTCGATCTGAGGCTGGGAATGGAGTTGGAGGGCGGCGAGGATTCCATGGAGCTGCATCTCTAAGCGGAACTCTCTCGCTGGCCCAGGTTTGGACGCCGACTCCGATGGCCTACAGGTGGCTTTGCTCGATGCCAACGATGAGATTTGGCGTCTCTTCAACCTCCAAGAGGAGGACTTGCGATGGATTGGCGGTGGCGCTCTTCTTCTCCCCGGTTCCAAGTGGTTCCGTCCCCGGAATCGGTGAAGAAGGCCAAGGCGGCAGTCCATGCTCTTCTGGTGGTGCAGTTGGACCCGATCGCTTTTTCAGAATCTTTTCGGGGTCGTTTTAGCAGAAGTTAGGGTCCAATTAGTATTATCTTTGTTTCTTGGGTCCCTGATGTAATTTGTACCAGCTCTGTGTTTATTTAATGCAGTTCCAAGCCCTTCAGGGCCTTTCCTCCTTTAAAAAAAAAACCGGGGGTACGTGGTACATCACAAGACGCACTGTGATCTCGCTTGGCGTGGAGATATATATAAGAGCATCTCCACTCGGGTTCCGGCACGCCGTTCTCAGGGTGTTGTTTTTCGCCCGGACGCCGAAAATTGGCCCATTCGCGTTCCCAGCACGCCTGTTTCGTCCAGAATTGGCCCAACTTTCATCCGGAGACCCAAGACCGTTACCGAGGCGCCGGGAACGCGCTGGGAACGCTGGACGAAGCGAATTCGACGGGAAAAAAGATCTCGGCGCGTGGACCCCTCTCACACACTCTCCAACCCCTCTCCAACTCCGGCGAACAATAGACCTCGGCGAAACACCCATGGCGGAAAGGTACCCAGGCGACCCCGCGGCGGCCAACGGCTTCGGCCGGCGCACTCTGTAGCCGTGGGAGGCGCGAATGCTCTACGACGTCAGGTACATGGCGCCGCCGAATTTCCGCTGCCGGCCCGGCTGGAAGCTCAGTGCCGGCGGCATACCGATACCGCCTGTGCCGAAGGGCGACGAAATGGTCGAGGCAATCCAGGAGGCCATCGCGGCGATGGAGGACCCTGAGCTCGCCGAAGACCCCGGCAACCTGGTCCACTAGGAACAGTTTTTGCCGAGCGGCGGCTGCGCGAGCTCGCCGCCCTTGAGGGGCCGCTCGACACACCGCCGAAGCCCAACAACTCGGCGGGGCGTCGTCGGTGGTGGAGTGCGCCGGGACGCACACTCGTCGTCATCCTCGAACACATCCACGCGGGCAACAACCCCCGCCTCGGCTTCCGCGCTCTCGGCGGCCTTTCGCCATGGAGCCGACCTCCGTGACGGCTTCCCAGGAGGATGGGCAGCCTCACCTCCTCCTCCTCCGCCACCGCGCCGTGCTCGTCCGAGACGGCGCCTGTGTAGTCGCCGCCGAGCAGCGGCGAGTTCTTTAGGCCTCCCAAACGCGAGACCGACACGCCCAGGAACTCGCCGTTGAGGACACGTGCGTGGGCATCACCATCAACGAGCCCCGCACAACGCCGCCGCCAACAGGCCGGCTCCGCCTGCGACAGCCAAATGCAGGAGCCTGCGGACTGGGGTGTGGTTGTCGACAAGGACTCCTTCGCCATGAAAATGGCGATCGAACGTTCTCGGCACGACGCCGCGCCACCGACGCCGATCCCGAAGGCGAACATCCTCGCGTGGTCCAGGGCGGACTGGGAGCAGGAGGAGGCACGGCGCGTCCAACGCCTACAAGAGGCGGCTGAGCGCTAGGCCAGACCGTGCTGCGAGCCTGCCTACCAGGGCACGCCTCTTGTCGTCCTCGACGATGACGACGATGTCGGCCCATCCTAACATCCATGGAGGTACGACGACGCAGGCCAGGGCAGCTCGCGTCCCCACAGAAGCCGAGCAACGACGGCGACGACGACGACGGCAAAACGGACCCGAACTACACCAGTTTGTACCGCAATTTAGCTCCAGATTTCGGCCTAGGAACGGCCAACGAATGGAGATGGTTGCATGATGTGTACTGTTACCCTCTGAAATAGTGAGTCATGGCCTACGTGGTAGTGCTGATGAGACACATGGTTGGCCCTGGCCGATCGTACCACTCGTACGTGAGATGTCCGCGTCATCCTGCTGGCTCTGCTCGGCGCGATGACTAGTACAATATACAGAAAAAATAACATGGGAGATGTTCGACGAGTCTGACGTTGGACCCTGAGATACTTTAATCTCATCCACTACTAGCGTTTTCTGCACTCAGTTCACGCACCGCGTTTGTCCTCTAGCGATTAGGTAGCATTTTTTTGAGCAAGGAGAAATCTCCGGTTGGTAATTCATGACAAGAAAGATCGAGGAGAGACAGAGGACGAGTGTTTTCATTTCATTCAGAGCATCGGAACAGCCAAATTCACAAAATCACAAAGTAAGGCTAATCGGACTAGCCAAAATTAACAGAAGCTAAACCCACGAGGTGATGTGCTTCGATCGTTGGCATCTTCAACCATCCCCAAGAAGCTGAGGATGCCGCTGCTTCCTGCCTCGCTGGGCACGCCGGGCAGCGCCTGGTACCCAAGAGCACCGGAGAGATACCATCATCCCAAAATTGATGGTTCTCCGGATCGCGTACGTTGGCGCGCGCTCTGGCCGGTCAGCTCGCGACGGACACCTTCCCGGACTCTCCTCGCTGCCCGCGATGGAACTCCGTCACGGAGGACGAGTACGGCCGCAGCCTCCGGGCCGCGTGCCTTTCGCCGGCGGCGTCGACCCGCATCTGCTTGTGGCGGCACTCGTCGCTGCAGAAGGGGGTGTCCCCTCTGTACATGAAGACGTCGTTCTCCCGCGCCAGCAGCTTGCCGCAGAGCGCGCACGCGTCCTGCGCGGGCATGCCGCGCTCGCCCACCAGCTCGTCGTCGAAGAAGAAAGAGCTGGCTACAGATGCCGCCATGGTATATCAATCTTCTGGGAGCGAAAGCTTCGCAGTGCGTTTACAGCTGGAGGAAGAGGGGATCTGGAGACTGGAGCAACGTTGTGAGTTCAGGGAAGAGTAGGCACGGGGTATATATCGTGCTTGCAGGGGGACGGCAAAAGATCTCGGCACGGTTCCACTTGCCCACACACCTGACTCCACCGCGACGACGATGGATAGGAATCGTACTACACTGTAGGCGCAACGTCGACGGGGGTCCAGTGGTCGACATAGCTAACATGCTTTAATTGTATCAACTAGCACAGTGACCCAACGTCTTTATTTTTCTTAGAAAGATGAGGATTGTCACTATGTCGAAATTACCCTGGAAATACTTTTATTGATTTTTGCACATTCTCACTATTTGACTGAAAATAATACATTTATGGCCAAAATTCTTGCTAATTGAATATCACCTATGTAGAAAACATATTTAATCATCTTTGTTGGTAAACGATTAGTAGTCTATTTCCAAATATGGTAGATTGACTTAATGTGTAATTTTTACGTGCACTCAGATTTATATATACAATTAGTATTTTGATTGTGAGCTAGTTGGTAAAGTTAAAAGAACATTGTCAAATCATTATGTGCTACTTGAGCAATGACCAATTGATGTTTAGATTACACAACCAATTGTTGTTTAGACCATTATGGTGGAATAGCAAATAATACTTCTTAATGGATAATTTGTCCTAGAAAGGCCGACTAAATAGTTGGCACATCACTGTTTTTATATTGTACTGTCCTTTTATCATTGGAGTTTGTAAGGTTATTTTTCTTATGTTAGTGTTGTAGAATAAGAGGTGTGCCTATAAGGATCATCCATGAAGAAGGCTAGTTGCTTCTATGACTTCAGAATTCCCCTCGCATTGAATCTACCATCCAATAAGTCTCGAGGGTGTAGTTTATCTATGTTAGGTTAGTGCACTATTCGTGACCATCTCGTGGTGGTTGAGATCGTACATTGTGGAATGAAGCTATATTAGCTCTATGCAGATCTTGATGTTCTTGTATGGATCACAGTTTATCATGCCATAAGGCTGGTCCTAGTGGGAGTATCATAGCTAGTATCATGCATGCCATGTTGGTAAAAATCTAATGTGGCACAACAATTAATAAAGAAAGAGATGGTTAGAGTATCATAGGTAGATACCGTATCGTAGCACGTAAAATTAGAAAATACTCATGCAAATAAATCTCGTACATAATTTTGTATTGAGATTCTACAAATCATTAAATATAGTACTAGTATGATACTATATGATAGCATGCACTATGTAGATAGTATCAAACACTAGTATCATACTATCAAATACTAGTATCATATGCATGATACTAGTATTATGATACTACCACTATGACCAGCCTAATCTACGGAGCTAGTGGTTCTCATGCGTTGTCTTATTTTCCTCGTTAGTTTGGTGAATTTGGAAATTTGGCAATATTTCTTGTGAGAAGTATGTCCTTCACAACCGTTTGTCTGCTAATCTTGGGGTCATACTATTCGAGCTCTACATGTCGTATAATATTTCAAAACCTCTGATGAAGATAATTCAACTTTCACATGAAATATTTCTTGCTATTTTTCTATATTCATTGTTACTCATATATTTGTATGGGTTAGTTCATTTTTATACCTTGTTATATTTTCTCGCCATAGTGTCATTATTCACATACCACCATGTTCTTCAGGTAGTATATAGCACACTAAGTCGTGACAAATCTCTTGACACATTACTATGAGTCAAAGATAAACATCATGAGCCTTTATTTCCATGGTGTGATCAAATATGGGAGTCCACTTAAGATGGACTAAGGTGTTAATTTCAAATGATCAAAAATATGACTACTGCTCTCTTATTAAATTCTAGCCGCAAATTTTTAATCTGACTATTAAATTAATTGCGTAGAACACATAAATTGTTAAGAAGATGTCTTTATTTCACAAAGTAAATTACGACAAGTCGCTTTGCTAAGACAAACAAAAATGTATTGATTTTAATATGATAGATTATTTGATTAATATGTCACTTGCAACCGTGTGTAGCAATACACATGTTGAGAAAGAACTATATTTTGTGTCTCGGTCTCTTCTATATTTAACCAGTTAGTACTATTAAACTCGAAATTAACGTTATGTGCTGCTTGTTAGAATTGTATTCAGACTAACCCACTTGTTGTATATGTGTTATATACGTATGTAACTTGTATGTGGACATGACTATATAAGTGGAGCACGTGTGGGTCTTTTGACCTACGCACAAAATCCTAAATCCTCTTTTCAATCTTGGTATCAGAGCCCGTAGCCGCCGGGAGTCTCGCCCGCCGCCGCCATTGTGCGATCCATCTGCCGCCGCAGAGAGACCTCTCCTCCGCGACCGCGATGACGTTGTCTGCCCTCTAGCTCTCCACGACCGTACGGGCCATGGCTTCCTCCTCGACCGCAACCATCTCCGCTGAAGTCGTTCCCATGATCTTAGTTCGCTTGGAGGCAGGCAACTTCAACCTCTGGAAGGGCATCCTTCTCCCCGATCTCTCAGTCGTCGGTCTCCATATTCACCTTGATGAAACTGTCGCGGCACCCGAGAAGACCATCACGGAGGGACAAGGTGACAAGGCCGTCACTATGGTCAATCTAGAGTATGCTCGCTAGTGGTCTCAGGACCAGCGGGTCGTCGACTCCTCTTTGGCTCCATGGAGCCCGATATCGCCAATCAGCTCATCTGTTGCAAAACTGCTGCTGCGGTGTGGAACGGTGTCCATGCCATGTACGGCGCTCAGAGTCGCACCAATGTTCAACATGTCCGCTATCAGCTGACGTCTACACGGAAGGGAGATCTGTCCACCACCGCGTACATGCACAAGATGAAGTCATTCGCAGATGCCATGGCCGCCGCCGGAGCTCCCGTATCCGACGACGAACTCATCAACTATATCATCATCAGGCTCAGCTCTGCGTACAACTCCATTGCCGCGTCGCTTACCATCGGCAACCATTCAATCTCCTACTCCGATTTCTACTAGCATATCCTCTCCTTCGAGGCTCTCCAAGCGCAACAGGCGCATGCCGAGGGATGGTCCTCCTCGGTAAACGCGTCGACACATCCTAACCCCGCCTAGGAAGGCGGCGGATCTTCCTACTGCCCATATGACAATGATGGTCAGCTGAAAGGGCATTTATGCCCCTTCATATTGTTTTGATGTTTGTTGACAACACTTGGATAGGTTTAATCTATTGTTAAATATTTCAGAAGATATCAGCTATATTATTGTAAATTGTACCTAAGGAGAAGCGGTCCCCAGGAACAAATCTGTGCAGAGACAAAGTCCTGCCGGACTGTCCGACAGTTGTGCGCCGGAGTGTCCGGGCCCACTGGACTATCCGGCCGGTTTCTGCCATACTGTTGACCCGCCCAGGGATTATGAGATTTTCTTCGCCGTGCGTGATCGGTATGCCACATCGGACACCACCCGGACACTGGCCGGAAACTCTGCCAGACCGGAGTGTCCGGTGGTAGTCTCCCGGAGTGTACGGTTGGGCCGGACTATCCGGCTGATTTTTGCCGGACTGTTCGGGGTAAGTGACTCCCAACGACTCTAATTCTAGTGGCCCTATATAAAGACCCCTTCTTCTACCTTGGGAGCCGCTCGACCATTTCAAGAACAGCATCACCATTTGAGCCACCAAATCCTCAAGATCTCTTCACTCAACCATCCTCAAGTCCGTGGCGGGAACGGCGGCTACTGCCGCAACGACAGTGGTCGATATTAGGATGGTGGCGGTTATGGTCGCAACGACGGCGAATATGGCCACAATGATGGAGGCCGCAATGGCGGCTAGAACAGTGGCTACGGTCGCAATGATGGAGGCTGCAATGGCGGCTAGAACGACGGCCGCAATGACGATGGTCGCGACAACAACGGCCGCAATGGCGATGGGAATGGCGGACAGCGTCGTTGGAGACCATGTTGTCAGCTTTGCGGCAACTGGGGGAATGAAGCCAAGGACTACCGCAACCGCTATGACTCCAACTACCAGCCTCCACAACAGCGTGCTAGCAAAGCTTCTACAACAACTTACAACAACAACCCCTGGATCATGGATTTAGGGACGACAGATCACTTGACGAGCGAGCTGGCACGTCTTCATGCTTACGAGCGCTACGGTGAAAAGGATTCAGTACAAGTGGCTAATACGTCCATTTTTCATCACTATTCTATATCATAATTTACTGTTATTCATTAATATATTTCATATTATGAGATGATACTTATGTTATTTTACCTGTTTTTGCATGGTTGATGACTTTTGGAGCATGGACCGCTGCAGTCAGGATTCTGATGGAAAAAGGGCTGTTTGGAGGCAAAATTCGCAAAGATCAAAAAATCCGGAAAAATACATGGAAAATTCTAATTTTCCAGAAGACGAAGATTGCCAGAAGGGGAAGTGGAGATGGGCCACAGAGGGCCCACACCACCCCCTGGCGCGGGCAGCCCTAGGCCGTGCTACCAGGTGGTGTGGCTGCCCTGGCCCACTCCAGGCTCTCCCCTTTGGCGTATATTATCCCCAAGAAACCCTAAGACTCGGGGGAGCGACCACAGAAAGATTCCGCCGCCTCTGCGGGGCAGAAAACACCGAGAGAGAAAGATCTCTCCGTGAAATTCTCGGGAATTCCTTCCCAGAGAGGGGAGATCGTCGCCATCAACACCACCATCAAGCTAGACTTCATCGGGATCATCATCATCATCACCAGCACCATCATCAGCACTTCATACCGTTGTAACAATTGGGTTGAATCTTGCATAGTTCTTAGGGGAAACTTTCCCGGTGTTGATTACTCCTTGTAGTTGATGCTATTGAGTGGACCATTGAATTATCGTTTATGTTCAGATTTTTACATATCATTATATCATCTCTGATCTTGATCCATATGATGTCTTGTGAGTAGTTCGTTTAGTTCTTGAGGACATGGGAGAAGTCATGTTGTTAGTAGTGGAATTGTGTTGAGAAAGATTCAATGGTTTGATATTTAAGTTGTGGTGTATTTCTTCTAGTGGTGTCATGTGAACGTCGACTACATGACACTTCACCTATATGGGCCTTGTGAAATGCATTGTGTATTTGGCTACTAATCGTAGGGGTTGCCGGAGTGACAGAAACCTGAACCCCCATTAGGAAACCTTTGCATAAGGGATGTCAGGGTCTTAGAGTTTAAAGTTGTGGTTAGATTTTTATCTTAATTACTTTCTTGTACTTGCGGATGCTTGCAAGGGGTATAATCACAAGTATGTATTAGTCCTAGGAAGGTTGGTACATTAGCATAGGTTCACCCACACAACACTTAGCAAACTAAAGAAGATTAATCAACTATATGAAGCGAAAGCACTTGACGATATTCCCGTGTGTCCTCGAGAACGTTTGGTCATCTTAAGTAATACAACCGGCTTGTCCTTTGCTAAAGAAAGGATTGGGCCACTTGCTCCATTTATTAATACAACCGGCCTGTCCTATACTTGTGGGTCATCAAAACTATTTTCTAGCGCCGTTGCCGGGGAGTGAAGCGCTATTGGAAAGTGGAACTGGTAAAGGAAACTTCTACTGTGAGTATTGTTTATTTTTGTTATTTGCTTTACTTTCAATATGGATAATTCACTAAGTTTTTTATTCCGTAATGCTACTACCACTGCTAAGGTAGTAGATGAACCTACACCTGCTAAAAATGATACTTTTAAAATACCTACAAGAATTATTGATCGTGTTATGGTTAACTACTATGTTGGAGATGAAACTGTCCATCTCGGTGATCATTTACTCTTTATACACGAATTATGCGGGTTGTTCAAGTGTGGAGGTATTACAACAGATCAAGTCAAGAAGAAGTTATTCTTATTATCACTAAAAGGAAGAGCTGAGGAATGGTATAAGCTGCTGAAGAATGGCCAATCTCTTGAATGGGAGGAAATAGTGTCTCTCTTTTATTCAAACTTTTATCCTCCTAGCGAGATTCATAAAGATCGGAATCAAATATACAACTTTTGGCCTCTTGATGGAGAGAGTACAGCTCAAGCTTGGGGGAGATTGAAGTTATTAATGCTCAAATGTCCTATTCATGAGCTCCCCAACAATATTATTATCAATAACTTTTATGGAAGGCTTTCTCTTCATGATAAGGATCTATTGGATGCTTCTTGTGCTGGATCATTTACACGCATGGAAGAAGAAGCTAAATGGGATCTTTTAGACCGTATTCAAGACAATGCTGAAGCATGGGAGAATGACAAAGGAAGAAAGTAAGGTATAAATTATGATTATGAATGCATTGAATCTTTTATGGGAACTGATGACTTCGAAAATATTAAAAATGCTTATGGTCTAGACTCTCAAGCTATTACAACTTATTTTAAGGCTTTTGCTTCCTATATTGAAGTTCCTAAAAAGAAGTGGAATAAGTATCATGCACCTTATAAAGACATTGTTAGTAGTGTTTCTACAAGAAATACTGAAGTTTATACTGCTAATCATGTTTTACCTGAACCTTACATTAAGAAAATACCTTTCCCAGTTAAAGTAAAGGAACATTCTATGATAGCTAGTATGGTTAATGAAAGTACAAATAGAGCTGTTGAACCTGATAATCAAATGGATGACGAACCTATAATAGCAAATGTGAAAGACTTTGTCACTAAGTATGTAGAAGATGGACACACTATCCTCTATAAGGATATCCCTAATATTGTTTCACAAAGTAGTGTTATGAGAGCTAGTGTCCTTGTGTTTTCTGTTAGGATAAGTGATCATTGCTACAATGGTTCTTGTGATAGTTATATCGTTAAATTTATGCATGATACTGAAAGTTATTATGAGAGAGGGAAGACTGTTCTAATTGTTGGGTTCGTAGCATAGAAAACAAAAAAATTCCTACGATGGAAACTATACGCCAAGATCTATCTACTAGATACAAGCAACGGGTGGATATACATCCATAGAGAACTTACCCTCGATGACAACAAAGCTTTGTTAACGAGTTGGAACTCGTGGATGATGTAGTCGTACACTTGCCGATCTCAAGATCGTGATCAAGTCCAGCAGGTCCGGCTCCAGCACGTCCTTCAGATCCAGCTCCAGCAAGTCTAGCACCACCAAGTCTAGCACCGCAAAGCAGCGGTGCATCTGTGATCGCACACACGTCCGGTACCCCGACAACCTCCGTCCCTCGCTCCAGCAAAGCAGCGGAAGCAGCAACTCCTTTCCAGATAAAGCCACCGGGAACATGTATCTCGCTAATCCAAGACCATGGGGAATAATACTAGAGGGGGGAGAGATCCTTCACGAGGAGGTGTGTGTGTGTGAAGGTGTGAGAGGGGGGCCTTTTATAGGAGGAGGGGAGGGTACCTCTCCCCATGGCCGGCGCCTCAAGGGGTGACCCTTCACCTCCTCATTCATGTGGTGGTAACTCCCTCCACATAAATTTGTCCCTTCACATTCTCTTTTAAAGTTTCCACTTTAAATGCATTAAATTTCTCCAAATTTAATGCTCTCTCATTTAATAAAACTCTTTTATTAATTTTATTCAGAATTTTGTTAATTACTTTAATTAAAAAACATTCACATAAACCCCCCTGCAACATTTCAATATTACATGCAGAACCAATTTCAGCAATTTTACCCGAAACAGTTTTGGTGTCTATTGAAATAATTCCAGCGCTTTTTTAAATCTTTATCTCAAACATATTTGCTCCAAATGGTATCGGTATCCCTTAAGTGTGTCACCCTACGGTTCGCGAATAATGCAGACATGATCGAGACCCCTCTCCGATCAATAATGAGCAGCGGGACCTGGAGATCCGTACTGACTCCCACATATTCAACGATGACTCTTGTGATCGTGTGAACCTTTAACATCGTAACTAAATCCCTTTGTCTCGCGATATATTACATGTCCGAGATTCAATCATCGGCATCCAAATACCTAGTTTGATCTCGTTACCGACATGCACTCTTTTCTCGTTCCCATGATATAACATTCTAGTGATTACATCACTTGCTTGCAAGCTATTTCAATGTGATATCACCGAGAGGGCCTAGAGTATATCTGTCCGTCATCGGGATGGACAAATCCCACTCTTGATCCATGAGCCTCAACATAACACCTTCGTAGCACTGAACCCACCTTTATAGTCACCCTGTTACGGTGTGACGTTTGATGTTATCAAGATACTCTTCCGGTGTTAGCAATTAACATGATCTCATGGTCTAAGGACTAAGATTACTTCGTATGATGTTATAGCAATATAAACATAATGACTTTGATCGTAATGCTATACTTCGGATGAATGTTCATCACATCATTTCACAAATGTTGTGACCTTGTTATTAACAACATCCAATGTCCATGATCAGGAAACCTTGATCATCTTGTTAATCAACGAGCTAGTTTATATGAGAGGCATTACTAGGAACTTTGTATTTTGTTTATTAAACACACATGTATTAACGTTTCCAATTAATACAATTATAGCATGCAAAATAAACATTTATCATAAATATGGAATAAGATAATAGCAACTTTATTATTGCCTCTCGGACATATTCCCTTTAGTCTCCCACTTGCACTAGAGTCAATAATCTAGTTTGTAAACTTGTATATACAACACCTAGGTGTTGAATATACGCGTTTGCTAGTGGTTAACATAATCTCCGGATCTGGCACTTTCAGGTCCGTGTGTATTTGCATGTCTTTGCGTCTCTACGCATCACTCATTCTCGAATAAGATGACATTGCATAAATTTGGTCCTTTGGTGAGACCTTTAGTTCGTTCAGGTTAAAATATGTTGATATTATTGTCATACAATATATCTTCATAGTATTAGCCCACTTTGAACCACACCTAGTTTGATAACAAACTACTTAACACAAATACCCTCCTTTGCTGCTACTATAGAAGTTATATACTTAGCCTTTTGTTGTAGTATCCGTCACAATGTCTCAACTTTGGGACTCATCCAAATCCATCATGGAACATCCTTTCCATTACATTGTGCCACCCGTAGTCTAAATTGAGATAAATTTAATTTGTATCTTGTGACAAAACTAGTATCAATGTAACACTTTACAATGAATTACCTTTAACTATTTGTCACTTATACATGATATATTCTTAGTTCTTCCAAAGCTCATAAGAATATCTTTACTACTGTCCAATGATCATCTTATGAATCATTCTGGTATGTGCTCATAACATTTAGAGCATAGGACATTCTGGATATATACATATCATGGTATAATCGATCAAAATCTTCATGTGACTTTACTCACCAAGTGTTGAAACACTTAAATCTTGATACAATCCTTTCCATGCAGCAACAAACTTTCTTGTTGTTTCCATATTGAAACCTTTCAATATCTCATATATGTATGTCTGGCACAACCATATTAGCGCCTCAATCTATCCATATAGATATTGATGCCAAATATTTCGGTTTTGCCCAAGTCTTTCATCGAAATCTTATTTTAATGAAATTCTTAACTTGTGTCAATACAAGATACATCATTTGCAATCAACAATATGTCCTCTACATAATGTATTAGAAATATGTCTCAGCGCTCCCACTTAATTTCTTGCAAATGCAAGCATCTTCATCATCCCCGATGAATTTAAACTCTTTTAACAGTTTCATCATGGTGAAGATTCCAACTCCGCTATGCTTACTTCAACTATAGAAGTTTGCATGCCCTTTTAGCACCCTTTGAATTAACAAAACCCTTCGTACCATGTCATGTACATGTCCTAAGTAACCGTTCTATTAGAAGAACCTTGTTTTGTTTATTCAACTATCATATACCAAATTATATGTAGTGGTTGCTACATTAATCCGTCAAGACTAAATATCGCTATGAAAGATCAAATCTTGTCATAGTCAACTCCTTAAACATTGCCATAAACTTATTTCTGACATGTCGACTATTTCATAGATGTTAAATATCCATGTCTATTTCTTTATAGATCCAAACACGACCGATAGGCTTTACGCCTTTTCAGAGGGTCTTCCAAATTCAGAAACTTGATTTCTCGTGTATGGATACTATCACGGATTCTATGACTTATAGTCATTTTATGGAGTCAGGGCCCATCATCGCTTCTTTGCATGTAGTCGGTTCATCATTGTCAAAACAATAACGACTTGCTTATCAAATTACACTATTTGGTTCTTACCGACCCACACGGTTCAATAGGAACTCTAATCTCCGAGATCACAACCTTTGTGATCATGGGAGCCATGAGCATTATGGTCGCCATCGGGACACTTTCCGGCGCTATGCTACTTAGCAGATATAGCTAAGGTTCAACAACCTTATCAAAGTTCTATTGTCCTCCCACTTAACTTTTCACCAAAAATTCCTTCTCAAGAAACTTGACGTTCCAAGTAACAAACTCTTTTGTCCTTGGTGTTATGGAGAAATTCCCAACAAATTCTTTGGGATAACCTACAAATACGTGCTTATCCGACTTTGGTTGTAAACATTTTACTTATGCATAGCATACCAAAATTTAAGAAAAGACAATTCGGGTTTTATCCCAAACCATAACTTATATGGTGTCATTTCAACAGATCACGATGGTGCTCTTTTCAGTGTAAAAGCGGTAGTCTCTAAAGCTTCAATCCTTAAAACATAATGGCAGTTTTATAAATGACACCTTTGACCTTACCATGTCATACATGGTTTGATTTTATCTCTCGAATATGCCATACTCCTATGGTTTATCGGGAAACACAAATCATGGAACAATTCCTCAAATCTTAGGTGTTTTGCTAAACATGTAACTCAAATATCTTCCTTTATGATCAAATCATAAACTCTTTTATTTTCTTGTTACAATGATTTTCCACTTCATCTTGAAAATCTTTGAAGAATTTTCAAATGTTTCATACTTCTTCCTTATTAAGTAAATATATAAATATATTCACTCAAATTTCTGGAGAAAGCATATGAAGCAAAAAGATCCATCGCATATGGCTACACATAATGGACTATGCACATCAGCATGCACAATTTCTAATAAGCTAGTCATCCGTTCCACTTTGGCCTATGAACGGAGTTTCAATTATCTCAAGGGAAGTTTCACAAGCGTCAATTGATCAAAATCAAAGGACTCCAAAAACCCATCAACATGGAGTTTCTTCATGTTTACTTTCCAATATAATTGAAACAGCGATGTCACTTCATAAGTGATCTTCCAATCATTTGTCTTACGGCATTTTAGCAATAATGTTTATGGGTGTGATTTCTCCAACTAGACTTGTAAAAGTTCATCCATCCTTTATGGAATACGGTAATTATTTGAACAACCATTGTTCTCATAATACTGGAACAAAATAACAATTATTTAAACAAATCTTGAAGACAAGCTTTGATCTCAATGAGAAACATAATAACACTTTATTTGTTTTCGATGAACATCATCACTTATTCTCTTGCTAGTTACTTAGGCCATTGCAGTTCATGAATTGCGTTGTTCTGTATGACACTTCACACCAACCAATTCGGTATCCAATACCGGTATCCAATACCTAAGAACCACATTGTTTAACAAGCAAGGAATACAGGCATAACATGTATATCTTCTATATACCCAAGTTGGACATCTCCAACCTTTTCTTTTCTGCCAAATATTTTATGGATTCTCTTTTAGCAATTCCTTTTCTTTTAAAAGAATCTATCAACAACAATAGTGGTGTCATTCAGATGACACATAGTACAAAGTGTATATAGTCAAATACTAATACCTTTGGACTTGCAGTTTGAAGTGGATCACCATCACCAAATGTTTGGTGTTCTTTCAAAAATCCATTCTTTAGTAATATATTAGTGTAGTAAACATTTTACTTACATCTTCTATTCATCCTTATCATGACAACTTTCATGATCAAGCTACTATAGACTATAAGGAAGAATGACGAGTATAATTTTAGTTCCCAAAACCTTTTGGGAGATTCGGATGCCTAGCATCTCCATCCTTCACAAATTCTCATACAATATGAGAACATGTATTTTGTTAAACTATACTCTATCATAATGCAACCAAAAACATTGTTCAGATATCACAATATCTTCCACACATGATGGTTTCAATTATTTCAGCTCCTAGATAACCTCGATATTAAAACAACTTTTGAATATCAAGAATCATGGAGGCAAACATGATACTTTAGATACTAACATTGGAATTCTTACTCTTGATTTAATACTACTTATTAAACTTCATGGAGTAAATAGAGTTTGCTGAAAGTTTGCAATAGGACTTCTAAACTTTAAAATGACATTCAAAACAATACGATACTAGTTTGTAAAGTAAATATCCAGAATTCTATAGTTCCATTATCTCAATTAAAACTAAGCATAAGGTAGTGAACAGATGCCAATGACTACAACAAATTATGCAAATTCACTTCGATTTAGTTTATGACAAATTGAGTTCGAATAATACAAATTAGAAATGAACTCCCACCCAAAAACGACATCCCTCGTGCCTTTTTGGTGATTACATGAACCAAATCCACTACACCAAGTCCGATCATCACGTGAGTCGGTGTAGCTTCAAAGGTGAGCATCAATATGGGCATCACATCAACTATATGACTCATGCTTAACCTTTCGGTCCGTGTTCCGAGGCCATGTATGTACATGCTAGGCTCGCCAAGTAAGAACCTTAGTACTCGCGTGTGTAAAATTGTCTTACACCTGTTTGTATGAAAGCGCAAAGTCGAGTACACCCGATCATCACGTGATGTCTCGAAACACGATCCATAGAACGGTGCATACTTAAGGAAGAACACATTTTATCTTGATATTTAAATGAGGGATCATCTTATAATGCTACTAAAACGCCAAACTAGCAATGTAAGATGTAAACATCTAATGTGTAAAGTGGGATGATATGGTCCATGCATTTGATCTATATCATTTGCATCGTGGTATGATCTCTATCATTCCTTTGTGTGTAAGGCCAAGGTCTATGGAACTTATACGTTGAGTGTGTTGTAAGAGTATCTATCATACATCTACTTACAACAATAAGATATCATGACACTAGCCCAGTAACGATCTAAACTAGACGCCTCTAATTTATCCATTGCAAATTTTACGTGGCTTAGGGCTTTCGAAGATAGAACTGGTCTTACCTACGAACATGGAACCATAACAATGATAACTAAGTTATTAGCAACTCGTTGTAAATCATATATTGACTATAGTAGGAGAGACAGACATCCGTCAGCCACTTATGCAAAACTAGTTGCATGTCAGTCGTGGAACCGGTCTCATGTGCGATGACATGTAAGGTTGGTTCGGGCCGCTTCATCCCACTATGCCACCAATATCCAAAATACATAGAAGATGCAATAACATAATCATCATTGCCCACATATAAACATATGTGTACTACCCGTGCAAAGCACCTATGCATAGACAGCTCTAATACCCTTTGTTGGGTTGACATAGAAAACAAAAAAATTCCTACGATGGGAACTATACGCCAAGATCTATCTGCTAGATACAAGCAACAGGTGGATATACATCCATAGAGAACTTACCCTCAAAGACAACAAAGCTTTGTTAATGAGTTGGAACTCGTGGATAATATAGTCGTACACTTGTCGATCTCAAGATCATGATAAAGTCCAGCAGGTCCGGCTCCAGCACGTCCTTCAGATCCAGCTCCAGCAAGTCCAGCACCACCAAGTCCAGCACCGCAAAGCAGCGGTGCATCCGTGATCACACACACGTCCGGTACCCCGACAACCTCCATCCCTCGCTCCAGCAAAGCAGCGGAAGCAACAACTCCTTTCCAGATAAAGCCATCGGGAACATGTATCTCGCTAATCCGAGACGATGGGGAATAATACTAGAGGGGGGAGAGATCCTTCACGAGGAGGTGTGTGTGTGTGAAGGTGTGAGAGGGGGGCCTTTTATAGGAGGAGGGGAGGGTACCCCTCCCCATGGCCGGCGCCTCAAGGGGTGACCCTTCACCTCCTCATTCATGTGGTGGTAACTCCCTCCACATAAATTTGTCCCTTCACATTCTCTTTTAAAGTCTCCACTTTAAATGCATTAAATTTCTCCAAATTTCTCCAAATTTAATGCTCTCTCATTTAATAAAACTCTTTTATTAATTTTATTCAGAATTTTATTAATTACTTTAATTAAGAAACATTCACATAAAACCCCCTGCAACATTTCAATATTATATGCAGAACCAATTTCAGCAATTTTACCCGAAACAGTTTTGGTGTCTATTGAAATAATTCTAGCGCTTTCTTAAATCTTTATCTGAAACATATTTACTCCAAATGGTGTCGGTATCCCTTAAGTGTGTCACCCTACGGTTCGCGAATAATCCAGACATGATCGAGACCCCTCTCCGATCAATAATCAGCAGCGGGACCTGGAGATCCATACTGACTCCCACATATTCAACGATGACTCTTGTGATCGTGTGAAACTTTAACGTCGTAACTAAATCCCTTTGTCTCGCAATATATTACATGTCCGAGATTCGATCATCGGCATCCAAATACCTAGTTTGATCTTGTTACCGACATGCACTCTTTTCTCATTCCCATGATATAACATTCTAGTGATCACATCACTTGCTTGCAAGCTATTTCAATGTGATATCACCAAGAGGGCCCAGAGTATATCTATCCGTCATCGGGATGGACAAATCCCACTCTTGATCCATGAGCCTCAACATAACACCTTCGTAGCACTGAACCCACCTTTATAGTCACCCTATTACGGTGTGACGTTTGATGTTATCAAGATACTCTTATAGTGTTAGCAATTAACATGATATCATGGTATAAGGACTAAGATTACTTCGTATGATGTTATAACAATATAAACATAATGACTTTGATCGTAATGTTATACTTCGGATGAATGTTCATCACATCATTTCACAAATGTTGTGACCTCGTTATTAACAACATCCAATATCCATGATCAGGAAACCTTGATCATCTTGTTAATCAACGAGCTAGTTTATATGAGAGGCATTACTAGGAACTTTGTATTTTGTTTATTGAACACACATGTATTAATGTTTCCAATTAATACAATTACAGCATGCAAAATAAACATTTATTATAAACATGGAATAAGAAAATAACCACTTTATTATTGCCTCTCGGGCATATTCCCTTCACTAATGCATCTCAATAATATTAAGATTCCTTGTTTTATGCTGAAAGTTTTTATGTTGCACTTGTTTTTCCTTCCTATGCTAGTAGCCTCTGGTTTCAACAATTTATTTTTTACAAAATTCCCTTGCATAGGAAATGGGTTAGACTTAAACATGTGTATTTGTGCTTCTTGATGCTCTATTTTACTTCAATTCATATTCTTATGTGAGCATCTTTGAAATTATCATGCCCATCTTAATGGCTATAAAGAAAGAGATTTTTGAAAGACAACCCAATTTATTTGTGCTTTCAGTTTGTTTTTGTTTATTTGAGTCTTGGAAGTTATTATTTCAGTAATAACCTCTCCTTATCCTTTTTATTTGGTTTTTGTGTCAAGATCAACCTCTAATGAGAGAGAAGTAAGATTTGGGGAAGTTGCTGTCCCGAAACAGATTTTTGTGCTTCACTCTAAAAATTCGTGAGAGATCTATGTATGTCGGTTTGAGCTGTGATTTTTTGTGCTTCTAACCCAGGTTGTTATTTAACTTTCGTTAGTTTGGCACTTTTTGATTTAAGCAACAGAAGATTTTAGAAAAAATTGATCTTTACCTGCTGGTCTGTTTTGACAGATTTTTGCCACTTCTGTATTTGCCTCTTAAATCGATTTCCTTTTTGAATTCTTTTGGGTTTTCGGAAGGAGTTTTTTCAGTAGCTTATATTTTGATGGATTTCAGTTGAAATTGAACCTAAAAGGTTTATTACCTCGCTTGCACTAACGTTGCTAATGAGAATTGTGTGAAGTTTTGTGTGAAAGAAATTTCCAGGTTAGTGGAGGAAATGGTGTAATAAGAAAGTGAAAGGTTTCATGACTCAAGAAATATGTGTATGAAGATGAAGATATTTATGCTATTCAAGTGGTGACTCTAGAAGAGTCTACTAAATGTCAAATTCAGAGACATGCAGAGTCTGTTTTCGAATAGGTAACAGTTCTAGTAAGAAAAGTTCCACGAAAATTCTATCTAGTTATATTTTTGGAGTTTTTATCCAACAAGGAAAGCAACAAAGCGAAAGAGGGATGAAAACGGAGCCAGGGTGGCTCACACCACCCCCTGGCGTGGCCCCCTGGCCGCTCCAGCAGGTGGTGTGGCCACCTCGGACTCCGTCTCCGACCCGTTTTTTCCCAGTACCTTCCTTTTGTTGTAAAACTTCGTAATATAAAATCCCCCGGATCCCCCAAGGTTCGTATATCATGTTCTCATCGTGTTTGTGTTTCGATTTGTTTTGTTTAGATGTCGTTCAGGGGTTCGTCCTCAAAGGATTACGAGTTGCGACACCGTCGTGAGCTCCATCGCAATCTTGAGGAGGAGACTCTCGTAGGATGGGTGAAACAAGAAAGGATCGCAACTATATGCGAAGACACATATCGGAACATCAAGGAGGAAGTAAATGACATGACATCAAGCATGAAGGGGATGATACCTCCAACTCTAGACCTCAGTTCCTTCCTTGCAGCAGTAGAAGCTCTACGAGTAACTGATGAGTTCTGCGACAAGTACCGAGTCTTGAGGAGGAAGGTGGATATGCTTCAAGAGGAGAATAACAGGATTCGCAAGATGCTAGAAGATTTTCTCGTGCCAACCGAGAGAACATCACCACCACCGAAGGAGTAATTTGTCATCAGGTTTTGGCATCCCCTTGGTTTGTTCCAAGCTTGGGGGGTGTCTTGGTATCACATCACTATCTTCTATCTTTTTACCTTTTTAGTAGAGTCATATCATAAATAGAGAAGTTATCATGTAGGATGGTTTGCATTATGGATGTGTCCCCCCTCTCGTTAGATATCTATGTATCCCTTGGTGTGAGTTGCCGTTATGAAATATTAATGAGAAATTCTTTCATTCACTCTTTTGCATATCTTATATTAGTTTTCAATTTATGTTATATGATTGATCTTGTTGTTTGTATTGGTGTCACTTTGGGATCATCAAGTTAATTTAGTTGGTTTTGACAAACCTGGCTCGGTCATTAGCAACACTATTTTTGAGAATTGAATGAAAAAGATAAAAGTACTCTAAAGAAATATAATTTCATCATCTTTCTTTCTTGATTTGCTCATAAGTTTAGTATTCTCTAGTTAAAATCTTTTGTGCTTCCAAGGAAGATTGCATGTTTGTTTTTCTCACTTGTATGTTTGTTTCCTTCAAGTCTTATTCTTGCTACCCAGCCTTGCTAGCCAAAAACCTGTACTGAGAGGGAATGCTTCTCGTGCATCCAATCCTTAAAACCAAAACCTATGCCATTTGTGTCCACCATACCTACCTATTAGCATTATTGCTATTCCAAGTAAATTCATGTTTTTATCTACCTTCCGAATTAAACTTGTTATGTGAAAATTAGTGATTAAAGCTCTCACGAACTTGATGGCACACTTTACTTTTCTTGCATTTAATAAACTTGAACCATTGTGCCCATCTATGTTGCGTATATGCTTGCGCTTTGTAAGTTGTTAATTAGAAGAACCATGTTGTCATGGGGAACGCTTTCAACATTGAACTTGTACATTGTACCTAGTTGATATCATGCTCTTTTATCTATAGATGTCGTCGGTGTGAAATGAAAGGGGACCTTGTAAGTCCATGGAGTTATGTATGTGTGTTAGAGAAACGCCTGGGCCGCCGGTCTAATCCATGCCTAATCATGGTGGAAACCTGCAGCCTAAGTCTTTGAAGCATTCTTCTTATAAAAAAAGAGATAGAGATTGAGAAAAAAAAGAGATGAGAAAAGAGGAAAGAGAGAAAAAGCACCATTTTCCCATGGTAAATAAGAAGATTGCTGAGATACTCGTTGTCTACTTGCCTTGTCATTTTGATATGGGAATTCTTCCGTATCATCGGGCAAGGGGTACCCCATTGGCGGTTCTCTATGATACACATATACTTACTATGACAAGAACTTACCGGTAACTAAACTTGAGTAGCATGAGGAGCGGCCCTCGTATTCAAGGGACATAAGATTTTCAACTTACAACTTGTCAAGCATATCCTCATATTTGATCACTTTAACCTTAATCACCTAAATATGCCTATGATAGGGGAAATGAGAGCTGAAAGCTAATAAGTACCATAATTTTTAGAAGCTCTTTATGAAACTTGAAATCCCTGCTTCCCTCTGCGAAGGGCCTATCTTTTACGTTTTAGTCGAGCCAGTAAACCTATTCCCTTCTATCTCAACAAGCATTTTGAGTTGTTGTGTTTCATTCATTCATTCATATGATGATTTATTCAATCATGTTTCTTATGTTCCTTGCTTTGCACATTTGTTCTTATCTTAGTGTTGATTACTTTGAAAGATATCATTAAAAACCCGTTATGTGTGAACTCCTGCAAATTGTCAACTATTCTTTGACCAAGAGCTAAGTTTGCCATTACCAATTATGATTTACTTTATGTATCTTTATTGTGTTTCCTTTACTTATTGCAAGTTAAGTTATTTATTAGTGAGTTGTCTTCTATTATGATTTGTGTATTGATGAATGTGATGCTTCGTGTATGTATTCTTTTATCGACTCTTCACTCCATAAACCTGAATTCATGGTTATTGAGCTCAGTTTTCGCTTGGGGACAAGCGAAGTCTAAGCTTGGGGGGAATTGATACGTCCATTTTGCATCACTATTCTATATCATAATTTACTGTTATTCATTGATATATTTCATATTAAGAGATGATATTTATGTGATTTCACCTGTTTTTGTATGGTTGATGACTTTGGAGCATGGACCGGTGCAGTCAGGATTCTGATGGAAAAGGGGCTGTTTGGAGGCGAAATTCACGAAGATCAGAAAATCCGGGAAAATACATGGAAAATTCTAATTTTCCAGAAGACGAAGATTGCTAGAAGGGGAAGTGGAGATGGGTCACAGGGGGGCCACACCACCCCATGGCGCGGGCAGCCCTAGGCCACGCCACCAGGTGGTGTGGCCGCCGTGGCCCACTCCAGGCTCTACCCTTTGGCGTATATTATCCCCACGAAACCCTAAGACTCGGGGGAGCAACCACAGAAAGATTCTGCCGCCTCTGTGGGGCGGAAAATACCGAGAGAGAAACATCTCTCTGGCAGACAGTATTCTACCGAGGGAATTCCTTCCCGGAGAGGGGAGATTGTCGCCATCAACACCACCATCAAGCTGGACTTCATCGGGATCATCATCATCATCTCCACCAGCACCATCATCACCACTTCATACCGCTGTAACAATTGGGTTGAATCTTGCATAGTTCTTAGGGGAAACTTTCCCGGTGTTGATTACTCCTTGTAGTTGATGCTATTGAGTGAACCATTGAATTATCGTTTATGTTTAGATTGTTACATATCATTATATCATCTCTGATCTTGATCCATATGATGTCTTGTGAGTAGTTCGTTTAGTTCTTGAGGACATGGGAGAAGTCATGTTGTTAGTAGTGGAATTGTGTTGAGAAAGATTTAATGGTTTGATATTTAAGTTGTGGTGTATTTCTTCTAGTGGTGTCATGTGAACGTCTACTACATGACACTTCACCTATATGGGCCTAGGGGAATGCATTGTGTATTTGGCTACTAATCGTAGGGGTTGCCGGAGTGACAAAAACCTGAACCCCCGTTAGGAAACCTTTGCATAAGGGATGTCAGGGTCTTAGAATTTAAAGCTATGGTTAGGCTTTTATCTTAATTACTTTATTGTACTTTCGGATGCTTGCAAGGGGTATAATCACAAGTATGTATTAGTCCTAGGAAGGTCGGTACATTAGCACAGGTTCACCCACACAACACCTAGCAAACTAAAGAAGATTAATCAACTATATGAAGCGAAAGCACTTGACGATATTCCCGTGTGTCCTCGAGAACATTTGGCCATCTTAAGTAATACAACCGGCTTGTCCTTTGCTAACGAAAGGATTGGGCCACTTGTTGCATTTATTATTATCGTCTTTTATTTACTCGCACTTTATTTACTTGCATTATCAAAAACCCCTAAAAATCCATTTGCTAAGTATTTACAGAGAATTCCTGCTCCAAGCCACTAGCCAACACCTTCTGCTCCTCGTTGGGTTCGACACTCTTACTTATCGAAAATACTGCGATACACCCCCTATACGTGTGGGTCATCAGTGTCCAACTGTGCAGGTTTGTGAAATTTGCATATTGGTCATTCACTTTTAGCTGGTTCATCACTTCATCTCAAAAATATTCTTCATGTGCCTGATGCTCGTCTAAATCTCCTTTCTATTTATCATCTTGTTTGTGACAATGACGTGTTTGTTGAATTTCACCGTCACTTTTTCAGTGTAAAGAACAAAATCACGAGGAGGGTCCTTCTTATCGTAAGGAGTCAAGGTGGTCTGTATCCCATCCCGTTCATCAAAGATTCATCTTCGTTGTGTCATACGTCGGCCGGTGCCACTTCCCATCAAATGCATCAACGTGTTGGTCATCCATCGAATAATGTAGTTCAAAATATTGTTAGAACCAATGAACTTTTTGTGTTCTCCTTCAAACAATAATTATTTAGTATGTGATGTTTGTCAACGTGCCAAAAGTCATCGGTTACCTTACACATCGTCTTCTCGTGTTTCTACAGTACCTATGAAATTGATTCACTCCGATGTTTGGGGGCTGGCCAGTGTTCCTCTAGGAGGTACAAGTATTATGTTGCCTTGTGGATGACTATCCTTGTTTTTGTTGGATATATATTCTAAAATACAAGTTTGATGTTGAGAAAGTCTTTTATGCATTCTAGGCTCACGTTGAACGTCTTTTGAATGCTAATATCAAGGCAGTTCAGTCTGATTGGGGTGGGGAATATCATCGACTTCATCACTATTTTGAGCGCACTGGCATAGTTCATTGTGTCTTGTGCCCCCACACCTCTCAACAAAACGGGATTGCTGAGCGCAAACACTGTCACTTGGTGTAGACAGGTCTTGCACTTCTTGGACACTCATAGCTTCCTCTATGTTATTGGGATGAAGCTTTCATTACTACGTGTTTTCTCATTAACCGTATGCCTACTCCTGTCATCAAAAATGAAACACCTATTTATAGACTCATGCATATTCAGCCCGACTACTCCTTCCTTCGTATCTTTGGGTGTGCCTGTTGGCCTAGCCTTCATAAATATAACTTCCACAAATTAGAATTCTGTTCTAAGATGTGTGTTTGGGGTACAATCCTATGCATAAGGGATACAAGTGCTTGGATAGATCCACAGGGAGAATTTACATCTCACGTGACGTTGTGTTTGATGAGTTTGTGTTTCCGTTTTGAACTCCCGGTGTCTATGTTGATGTGTCCACTCTTGAACAAGCTATTCGTGTGAGCCTGTGCAAAGTTATGACCTGTCCTATTTGTCTACTGATCCACCTATGCAAGGTGATTGTGTTACTGTGCAGATGTCGGAGCGTCCTTCCGATCGCTCCCTGGCACTGTGGATCTTGTTAATAGGTTAGTCCAAGAAATCATATGAAAAGTACTCCAAAGTGTGGAAAAAACATAAGAAAGTAGATAAAACCAAGCATGGAACATCAAAAATTATGGATACGTTAGCAACGTATCAACATCCCCAAGCTTAACTCCTGCTCGTCCTCGAGTAGGTAAGTGATAAAAAGAAAGAATAATTTTTGAGGTGACATGCACCATCATAAACTTGATCAAAGTATTTGTAAAACATTGAAAGCTGGGATCATAGTACTCCAATCATAACATGAAAGACAAAGTTCTAGCAATAAGACAAAGAAACTATGTTGCAACATGAAAAGGCATAAACAAAAGATTCATGAATAACAATGCTTTGCAAGACGTTTGTTTGTTCCACATAAAGAAAAAATAGCATAGTAGCATTCAGCTTGTCCTTCATAGAGTAGCAAACATAAATGCATAGGACACCTTCAAAGTTCATAAGAGTGACTAGATACAAATAGTTTAATACAAGCAATATCAAAGTTATGCATCAATCAACAAGTCTTGGGACAATGCACATAGAACTAAGAATGGCCACTATAATCTCAAAGTAGGTGCATAAAGGTAGAAAGTGGAGACTCAACATAAAAAGTAAAAGAAAGGCCTTTATAAAAAGGAAGTAGGGAATCAAGTTTCATAAAGACCTTCCAAAAATTATGGTACTTATTATCTTTCAGCTCTCATTGCTCCTATCATAAGCATCTTTAAGGTGATTAAGGTTAAAGTGACACAACTAAGAGGATATGCTTGACAAGTTATAAGCCAAAATCTCATGCCCCTTACTTACGAAGACCGAACCTCATGCTACTCAACTTTAGTCACAAGTAAGCTCTTATCATTGTAAGTACATATGTATCATAAAGAACCGCCAACGGGGTACCCCTTGCACATGATACAGGAGCTATCCCATAATCAAAATGACAAGGCAAGCAGACAATGAGCATCTCAGTGATCTTTTTATTTGCTATTTGCATAGGTTTTTATTGAGGATGCTTCATAGAGTGCTCATTATGGTGATGCTGCAAGTTTCCACCGTGATTAGGCATGGCTTAGGCTAGCGGCCCAGGCGTTTCTTTAACACACATACAAACTCCATGATCTTACAAGTTCCACTTTTATTTCACACCGCCGGGATCCATAAGCAAAATAATATGATATCAACGGGGTACAAAGTACATGTGCAATGCTAAAAGCGTTCCCCATGATACATGGTTCTGCTAATTTCAACTTATAAAGCGTAAGCATATACGCAACAAAGATGGACCCAATGGTTCAAGTTTATTAATGCAAGAAATTAAAGTGTGCCATCAAGTTCGTGAGAGCTTTAATCACTAATTTTCACATAACAAGTTTAATTCGGAAGGTAGATAAAAACATGAATATACTTGGAATAGCATAAGCTAATAGGTAGGTATGGTGGACTCTTTGGAATAACTTGGTTTAAGGAGTTGGATGCATGAGTGGATCTCATACTTGGTTGTGGAGGCTAGCAAAAGACTAGGAGCGACAAACTAAGAGAGCAATAATGGCAATAATCATGTAGAGCGACAAAACATCATTAATCAAAGCATAAAGTGATACTACAAGTTGAAAACTAAAGGATCATAAAGGCTATGGTGACTTAGGATAGTCATAACATGGTGTGAGCATGCACCAAGTCAACCCAAATAAAGCATCAAAGGAGAATACCACAATACTATGCTTTAATATGCTAAAACAACACATGATTCTTCCAAGGCACATTAAGCAATCTCAATTGTTTATAACAAGTCATGCTACAGCAAAGAATACTAAGTATAAAGCCAAAAAAATACCAAGCATAGCATTACAAAGCATAAGCCACAGTAAAAAACAAGCCCTCTTTACCACTTAAGCATGAACTTTCCTACTCTTTTCCAATCCAAACCAAACTATTTGAAAACCAATGTATGAAAGAGGGGGTTCAACCAATTTATTCAGCAAACTAAGAAAACTAAGCAAATGAAAAAACCAAAACGAAAACGAAAAGAAGACGCTCCTAGAATAACACAACTAAGCATGAAACAATAAAAATGTAGTGTTTGGAAGAAACCTGGGATTTTTATTGATGAAGAAGGGGATGCCTTGGGCATCCCCAAGCTTTGACGCTTGTACTTCTTGGATATTTCTTGGGGTGACACGCGTGGCATCCCCAATCTTTATCTTAAGTCCATCCTTCATCTCATTACTCATTCCTTCCATACACCTGAAATTTTTTCCTTCATACAAAACTTCACACAATCTTTATTAGCAACATTAGTGCACTCAAGATAATAAGTCTTTAGGTTTAGTTCTAACACCAATAAAATTTCCATTAAAACACAAGCTACTGTATCACTTCCCTCAAAAAGCTCAATTCCCCAAAAGAACTCAAAAAGGAACCAACAAGAAGCAAATGCAGAAAATGGCATAAATCTGTCAAAACAGACCAACAGGTAAAGACGAATTTTTTCGAAGACCTTCTGTTGCTCAAATCGAAACGTGTTGAACTAACGAAAGTTAGATAACAACCTGGGTCAGAAGCACAAAAATTCACGCCTCAAAAGGACGTACATAGATTTTACACGAATTTTTACGGTGAAGCACAGAAATCTGTTTCGGGACAGCAACTTTCCCAATCATTACTTCTCTCTCATTAGAGGTTACTCTTGGCACAAAAAGCAAAAAAAAGGATAAGGAGCAGTTATTACTGAAGTAATAACTTCCAAGACTCATCTAAAACTTTTGGGTTATCTCCCAATAAGTACTTTTCTTTAACGCCTTTAAGTTAGGCATAAGAAGCAAGAAAAAGAATCAAGTGTTCTCGAATGAAGAAGCATTAAGATTAACACCAGAAATATCTTCAAAAAGGCAAGCTATCTCATCCAAATAAGTTCTAGAAGATCCTCTCTCAACACTCTTGGGTTCACTATTTTCATCAAACGGGTTTTCAGGAACAACCTAATCAAGATTATTTTCTATGGCTTCATGCATTGCTACAAGTTTAAAAGGTATTGGTATCTTAATTTCCTCCCCATTAGGTTCGGTTTTATTCATCTTTTCCCGTGTACCAACAACATCTACACATGAGCCTAGCATATTAAAACGTTCAAACACCTTTCTAGCTTCCTTGGCAACATCATAAAATTCCTTAAGCAAAGTTTGCAGAATAAAGTCTCTCTTTTCAGGGTCATCAATTTCTTTAAGTTTAAGAAACATTGATTGCATTAAGGGATTAAGGTTAACAAATCCAGCTTCCAACATGTAAACTAAAGAAGCTGCATCAATTTCATAGTTTGGAGTAATGTCTACAAGGGATCTATCCTCAATATCCTCATATTGACTAATATGATTAAAGAATTCTTCAATATTATCTTTTCCAATTATAGAGCCATTACCTATTGAAAGGTCTTTCAGGGTGAATTTAGGTATCAACATGGTGAGCTAAGGAAGAGGTAACAACTATAAAAAGACTTGATTTTCTGTGTGTTTTTAATAAACAAAGAAAACTAGTAAAACTAAAAAATTTGTGTTTTTGATAAAGAAACAAGCAAACAAAGCAGAAAATAAACTAAGCAAAACAAAAACAACAAAATAAAGAGATTGGTTAAGAGGGACTCCCCTGGTGAAGATGTCCTTGACTCCCCAGCAACGGCACCAGAAAATATCTTTGATGGCGTGTGGTTGACGTGGGAGCTTCTTCTTCTTCAGTTCCCCGACAACGGCGCCAGAAAAATAGCTTGATGGCCCAAAATATATCGAGCTCGTTGGGGAACTCCAAGAGGAAGGTATGATGAGCACAGCAACAAGTTTTCCCTTAGTTATGAAACCAAGGTTATCAATCCAGTAGGAGCAAGGAAACACCTGAAAGGTGTTGCTAGCTGGACTTTGGCAGAGCGCACTACCGGCGTCAGCAGCAACATGGAGACCTGCGCAACACAACCACAGAACTCTGCCCCCAACTTGCGATGAGGTTGTTAATCTCACCGGTTTTGCTAAAAACAAAGGATCAAACGTATCGAGTCGAAGAAAGTAATAGTTGCAGAAAGTAAACAGAAAGCAGTAAACAATTGATTGTAGATTGATGGTAAAAGAAAGGACCGGGGTCCATAGTTCACTAGTGGTTGCTCTCCTTAAGATAGATAACATGTTGGGTGAACAAATTACAGCAGGGCAATTGACAAATATCGAGAAAGCATACAAGCATATACTACTCATCTTGACTCCTTTGAGTTTTGATTGGGCATTACAACATTATACATAGACCGCCATCCAACTGCATCTATGACTAATAATCCACCTTCAGGTTATCATCCGAACCCCCTCCAGTATTAAGTTGCAAGCAACGGATAATTGCATTATGAATTGCGTGTAAAGTAAACAATACG
Source organism: Avena insularis (assembly GCA_023614405.1). Taxonomy (NCBI): domain Eukaryota; kingdom Viridiplantae; phylum Streptophyta; class Magnoliopsida; order Poales; family Poaceae; genus Avena; species Avena insularis. The sequence goes on from CM042686.1 coordinate 565,597,296, forward strand.
ATTGTTCTATGAATAAAGGATTGTTGTTTTCTCCCTAGTAGCAACAGCACATCTAGTACCTTAGATATTTCTGTCACTTCCCCAGATTACTAGAGGCATGAACCCACTATCGAGCATAAATACTAACTTTTGGAATTGCTAGCATCTACTTGGCCAAGATAGCTACTAACAACGGAAAGCATGCAAGATAACAAATAACAAAGACATGATAGAATCAATATTCAATCTGAAATAGCATCTCAATATCCATCAGATCACCGCAAACAAAACATGTAGGAATTACAAATAGATGAGCTTGATCATGAACGAAGCTCACAAGATCTAAACATGATAGCACAAAGGAGGAGAACCAGCCATCTAGCTACTACATGGACCCGTAGTCCAAAGATGAACTACTCACGCATCACACCGGAGGCTTGCATGATGATGAAGAAGGCCTCCATGGTGAATTCCCCTGTCCGGCAAGGTGCCGGGAAGAGCTTCAGATCCCTCCTGATCTAGGGATGGAGATGACGGCGGCTACTGACTCTTTCGTGGAATTTTGATCTGGTACTTAGGGTTTCTATATCGGAGTCAACTTATAGGCGGAAGGAGAGGCCGAGGGGGTGCCTGGGGCGGCCAGACCACCCCCTGGCGCGGGCCAGGCTGGGCCGCGTGACCAGGTGGTGTGGCCGGGCCCCAGCCCGTCTCCGTCTCGTATTCTGGCTCCAGGTGTCCCTCGGTGAAAAACAAACTTTGGCTTTTGTCCCGTCCAATTCCGAGAATATTTATTTTCTGACTTTCCTGGAACCAAAAACAACAGAAAAAGCAGGCGGCAGCTCTTTGTACTTGTTAATATGTTAGTCCAAAAAATCATATGAAAATTAGTCCAAAGTATGGACAAAACATAAGAAAGTAGATAAAACCAAGCATGATACATCAAAAATTATGGATACGTTAGCAACGTATCAGGCCCACCTGTCGAGCCTCGCCATATGATGATTACTCGTCATCGTGATCATACACGTCATGAGAAGGTATAAAACGATGACACGGTTCGTTATGATTCACATCGTCATGTGTTCTTTGCTGCTCCAACATCACACCGAGAGGTGCTTCACGAGACGACATGACATGCATCTATGTCGGATGAGTTTGCTGCTTTGCAGTAGACTGGCACATGGACCCTGGTTCCTCGACCACCTGGCGTCAATATCATTGGCAGCAAGTGGATCTTCAAAACCAAGCACCGTCCTGATGGGTCTATCGATAAGAACAAAGTGTGGTTAGTAGCTCGTGGTTTTACTAAGCAGCATGGGATTGACTATGGTGATACTTTCAGTCCAGTTGTGAAGCCAGCCACAGCTCGCCTAGTATTGTCTCTCGTAGTCTCTCATGGCTGGAGTCTTCGACATGTTGATGTTAGCAATGCTTTCTTACATGGTTCCTGGCTGAGGATGTCTACATGCAACAACCGCTAGGCTTTGAAGATGTGAGGTATCCTTCTCATGTCTTTAAGCTTCAGAAGTCTATTTATGGCATGAAACAGTTTCCACGGGCTTGGTATGCGCGACTGAGTCGGCTTCTCCATCAGCTTGTTTTTTTTCCTCCAAGGTTGATACGTCGATCTTCATTTCCTCACTTGATGGGGTACATATATTCATGCTCTTCTACTTAAGGAGGTTGTGGATCGTCTCGTTCATTCTCTCTCTAACAGTTTTTCTATTAAGAACTTGGGACGACTGGAGTACTTTCTTGGATTGGAGGCATCATACAATTTATGAGGAATGACGTTGACTCAACGGAAGTATGCTCTTGATCTTCTCAATCAACATGGAGAATTGTAATCCCGCCACCACTCTTTTGCGATAAACAAGGTTTTCAAGTTTATGTCGTAGCCCACTAATGTAGACTGGGAGTCGGTGAAGCGAATTCTATGATATGTGAAACGATCATCAGACTGGCTTGAGTTTTCGCAACCCATCATCATATGTTATCAGTATTTTTACGGATGCGGATTGAGCAGGATGTGTGGATGACAGACAGTCCACGAGTGGGTTTACCGTGTTTGTTGGTTTGAACCTCATCTCTTGGAGTTCGAAGAAGCAACCCAAAGTCTCGAGATCTAGTACTCAGGCAAAGTATAAGGCATGGACTAATGGTGCTGTTGAAGCTATATGGACTCTACTTAAGGAGCTTGGTGTGACTCAGCAGCGTGCCCCCATATTGTGGTTTAATATCTTGGGGCTACTTACCTGAAGACGGTGAATCCAGTCTTTCATGCTCGAACTAAGCACATTGAGATTGATTTCCATTTTGTGCGAGAATGAGTAGCAGCCGGTGAACTGGATGTCAGGTTCATCTCCATTTATGACCAGCTGGCTGATGTATTCACTAAACCAGCCACACGACAGATGTTAGATACATTTAAGTCCAACCTTAACCTTGTATATAGCGGTTTAGATTGAGGGGAGTGTTAGAATTGTATTCAGACTAACCGTCTATCATGTATCACGTATACGTGTTGTATACGTATGTAATTTGTATGTGGTCATCACGGTATAAGTGGAGCACGTGCAAGGACTTTTGACCTACGCACAAAATCATAAATCCTTTTTTCACTCTTTTCCGGCTCCTGTATAAAACACACGGTTGGTCGGACCACTCGTACTACGTGAGATGTCCGCGTCATGCTGTTGGCTCTGACTCAGCGATGAGTAGTACTCCATACAATACAGAAAAAGTAACATGGGAGATGTTCGACGATTCTGACGTTGGAGCCTGCCTGAGATACTTTAATCTCCTCTGCTGTAGCGTTTTGTGCACTCACTTCACGCTCTGGGGAGTCTTACTGGTTTGTCATCTAGCGATTAGCTAGCATTTTTTTGAGCAAAGAGCAAGGTCCGGTTTGTAATCCAGGTGTGACAAAGGACGAGCTTTTTCATTTCATTCAGAGCATCACAACAGCCAAATTCATGCATACACAAACATATAATCACAAAGTAGGGCTGATCGGATTAGCCAAAATTAACAGAATTTCAACACACGGTGATGTGCTTCGATCGTTTCCTTCTTCAACCAAACCAAGACGCTGCGGGCGCCGCTGCTTCCTGCTTCGCTGGACAGCGCCTGGTGCCCAAGCGCGCCAGAGAGATACCATCATCCCAAAATTGATGGATCTTCGTATCTCGCTGGAGCACGCTCTGGCCGGTCAGCTCGCGACGGACACCTTCCCGGACTCACGATGGGACTCCGTTACGGATGAGGAGTACGGCCGCAGTCTCCGGGCCGCGTGCCTTTCGCCGGCGGCGTCGACCCGCATCTGCTTATGGCGGCACTCATCGCTGCAGAAAGGGGTGTCCCCTCTGTACATGAAGACGTCGTTCTCCCGCGTCAGCAGCTTGCCGCAGAGCGCGCACTCGTCCTGCGCGGGCATGCCGCGCTCGCCCACCAGCTCGTCGTCGAAGAAGAAAGAGCTGGCTACAGATGCGGCCATGGTATATAAGTCTAGGTGGTTTTGGAGGAGCAGACTGCAGAGCAAAGTTTCTCTGTGAGTTTGCAGCTGGAGGAAGAGGGGATCAAGAGCAAGCGATGTGAGTTCAGGGAAGCGTGGGCACGGGGTATATATCGTGCTTGTAAGCGGACGGCAAAAGATCTGGACAAGGTTCGACTTGCCACGCCATTAGGGCCCACACACAAGGCTCCACCGCAACAACAATGGACAAGGAATCGTATAATGTAGGCCCTACGTCGACTGGGGTCTGAGTGGTCGACATAGCTCTTGAACATGCTTTAATGGTGTTTGCAAAATATCTTCTTATTCATAACAATTATTACTTTCTATGCTGCAAAACCGTTTGAAAACAAACCCACTACTCTCTCCATTCGCACATACTGGGTTAGTCGAAGTCAAGTTTTGTAAAAGTTGATCCTATATTTAGGAAAAAATATCAATATTAACAATGTAAAAACTATTGTATTAGAATTGTCATAAATCATATTTTCATATTATATGCATCGGAAATCATGATGTTGATTTTTTTCATATATTGTTCGTTAAACTTTGCAAAGTTTGACTTTGATTGTAAAGTCAGAACACGAGGTAATTGTGAACGGATGGAGTATGTTCCTGAATATAAAACGTGTTAGGAGTTTAATTTAAACTCACATAACGTCCTATATTTAGAAACAGTGGTAGTACAGATTATATACACTAGCTTAATATCCGTGTGTTGCTACGTTTTCAATAGCTAGGTCCAATTACGCAATTTGTTTTGCATATGCAAATATTACAACATGTCCCTCTACTGAACGTACCTACTCCTATTTAGCGTCAACAATCTTTTAAGTGTGTAGAAAATAAATGTGCGCACTTAATCCAAAGATATATGGAACTCTATATTCTCAAAATCGTGAATCCCAATGATTTACAAGAAAACAGTCTACGAGTAGTAGTACATGGTCAGCAGATAGTAGAAGACAGTGGCAGCAATTCAGCTGGACAAAAGGTCCCCAAGCCTCTCCTACTAAGTAAAAACAAACTTTTTTCATAGTAGATCTCTTTTCCAAAATCACATATGTAAATATTTGAGTCTCATAACTGTTCTAAACTTTCATGCTAAAAGGTAAGTTTGTACCCCGTGCAAAATAGAGAAGTTTAGTATTCCCTCCATACAGTATTGGGCTTACAAGTTTAGGAACAAAACATGTTATTAAAAGCATTGAAAAGTATTTACTATCCTTGGGTCACAAAAATGATTATTTCTGGATAAAATTCTTAGGAAACGTAAATGCTACGTGTATATCACAGAAAATATATAAATATTTTAACGCACTTAAGTTCTTATTTTCATTACTTGCGCCAAGACACTTCTTTCTTGAAATGAACCATCAATTAGCAAGTCTCTAACCAACCGCTACCACACAACAAGGCATCGGTTTACCCACAACAACATGGTACAAACACGTCACACCTTCGCGTCGCCACAACATATTTACATATTTTTCGCTCGTTCTTCAAGTCGCGAACATCGCTGTGTGGACACTCCTCCTATTCCCCATCCACGTATCCATTTAAAATCTCGCTCATCTTTATCATCATATTCTCCCTACCAAGTTGTCACAACCCGCCATTGCCGCAATGGCCACCTTTGTCATCAACGATCGTGAATAGGGACTTTGGAGCCGAAGCGTGTATTACTCGTCCTGTTGGGAATATGTCCTAGATGCAATCATGCATGATGTTATTTCCATTATATAAATAAAGTTATTAAGGTGTCCTTGAATAAAAATCTAATATATGTCATTGAATATGTGATTCAGTTGTGGTACTATATATTCATGTTGTTCATACTAGATTGTCATTGGTCGTCAAGGTTGTGTTGAACACACAACTTAGATTAATGTGCAAGTCGGCTGATGACTCGGTTTCACTTGTCATGGGCATGGTGATGCCGATCTGACTTACACTGATTTGGCTAAAGTGTTTAGAAAACAGGACTAACCCACAGTTGAGATGCAACCAGGGCCGGTCCTAAAATTTCGGGGCCCGGGACGAAACAAAAAAATTAAGGCCCCCGAAATCTATATCTATGGTACTTCACAATTTTTTCGTACAATTCTAGATACAAATTCCGTGACAATGCTATCAATATAAATTCCATTTATAATCACCAATTCTATCGATATCAATTCCACCTAATAATTTCTTACAATTAGCAATCGAAAATGAGAGCAAAGGTATAAAGCTACTAACCTACTAGACCCATTCAATTGTGTTTCCAATACCAAGTCGTACTAAAAAATTCCAGATTCCAAAATTATGTATCTCTAAATAAATGTATAATCAGTTGTTATTAATGGCAACAAAGAAAACTCAATTTGTGTTCATCCTATATAATAGTGGTTCTTTATAAATCAACTATCACCCAATCATGTTGCCATAATTAGGGCACATGCTATAGAATTAGAGAAAAGCCTTCTCCCAGTTCTATGAATCATGTGTTGATCGCCGCCTGATCTCTAAGACCTTACCTACATGTGAATAGTTACATAGAGCACCCAATGTCGGACGACCGGCGTTTGGGATTGGCTGAAGAAATCAAGATACAGACTAGGATGAATGAGAGCTTCGGGGAACCTGTACAAACTACAGTCTAGAGCTCAATCAAAAATTCAGGGAATAAAAAGCCTGGCGACGAATGATAAAATTGACTTCACTCTAGCAGCGATCAATCATCAGCCTCGCCATGCACAAGCACGGTCAGCTATTTCCTTATTTCTCCATGTCGAATGATATGTCATGGACCCATGGTGCGCTCCCTCTTTTTCCTACACTGGACGTTGTATTCCTGCTATGCACGTTGGGAAACTAGGCCAGCTAGGCTAGTAGTAGTATACATAAATAGGGCCCCCTGATTTTCATGGGCCTGGGGCGATTGCCCCTCTAGCCCTGCCCTAGGACCGGCCCTGGATGCAACAAGCATGTTGTCATTTGCAATCTCAAGCAACAGAATCCTTTGACCTGAGGTGATCGTATGATCCGAGTTGTGAATCAACCGACTTAGGTTTTGTATTAAACATTGTTCCATAGTTATAAAGGTAGAGTTCGGATCGACTGTGAATCAAGCTGCGTGACATGGATAACCAAGATAAGATTTTCCCATCTGTAATGGAGATATATTATATGTTTCCTCCCATGTGATATGATTCAGAAGCATGACCATGTGTGACTCAGTTAAGTGTTAACTGAGAAGTCAGACTAAGTGTTAGTCCAGTGAATCATATATCACGGAACGATAAGAGAGTCGAGCCATTAAAGGAATGTCAACTACTTGCCTATAGCTTGACACGGTATATCGTATGGCAAAGGGACTTGGATGGAAGTCACATTGAAGGTTGTCTTCTAGACTTTACGACCCTTGGGAGTTGGCAGGTCTTGACGAGATTCTTGGAGGTGTAACTTATGTCATTTCCAGGTGTGCGTGAACCTACAGAGTGTAACACATTATGGTAAGGGGCCCATGTGGATTAGATTCATATGGACATTGGGATACAACATAGATGGCCTCAAGTGTTGAGTCCAACTAGGAGTGTATATACGTGGAGTGACAAGGGATAGTCCCTGACTTAGCCGTTACTTTCTCCACTCCAAATAGGGTTAGACAGGATCTAGCAACCTCTTCTCGGTGCTCCTTCCTGCATGTGTGGATACCGGTAGATTCGTTGCATGTATGACGCTGGAGACAAAGGAGTTCATGCGGATCCGTAGGAGCTGTTGAGTTTTTGGTGGATCTATGAGTTGTTTGTGGGATCGGACTGCATTGCTCTGACGCGCTACATCAAGATCCACATCTGCGCGTCTAGAGGCAATCTCGTGGCATATCACCTGGGCAAGATATTAGGAAAATCGCATAGAAAAGTTTTGTTTATCTCTGTATGGCCCAACACTTCTAGCCGTTCGTAAGCCGATAGGGTGTACATCTTCCCCTTGAGCACATCGACCAACCTTCACGTCCCGCATCTCATCCGCATTCCTCAACTCCCTTTCTCCCTCTTCCCTGACATCCATTCGCTCGTCCTCCATAGATGAAGGGGAACATATTGATTTTCTATTTATCCCTAAATTTATAAGGATATCGCATTGCACAACATTAATCTTCTGGTAGTTTTGATATATTGGGCATCAAATAATTTTGAACACGGGTCGCCATATTATTAGACAACTTTGCTTCAATTTGTGTGAATTCTCCGTGCTAATATTTTTGGGACAAGATTTTTTCTAACGTTTTATCCACAACTTAGTGCTATTTTTTCTGAAAAGGGGAAACACATCCCTAGCCTTTGCATCAAATCGATACATACAACCTTTATTAGGACCAATAGGTCTCTAGGTCACATAACAAAAATTATTACAACCCATGGATCATATAAGGTTGCCACGTGAATCAACCAAGTAAAAGGAAAAAATGAAAATGAATCTCTAGCGCATTAACATGTGAGTCTGCCATCAAGCTGCTGGCTGCACCTGTTGAATAAAACATGAGCAACCATTTCCAAAGGACTACACCCAGAATCCATGTCCTAGGCGAGCGCCTCCAGCTGGAGGCACAACCACATACAGGTGCAATGGATAGCAAGGGGAATAATTTGGAAGCACATTTGGATTTGTTAAAGATAATCATTTCGAAAATGCCACATAGCCCATAGTAAAGCGTATTCACCAACTCTAATTTGACTTTTGACTCATTTATGAAGTCCATGCAACCAATTTCCAAATAAATTACTAACTTTTTGGAGGTGATAAAACTGAAAGTCATATGAAAATGTGCCACACAAGCTTAGCAACCGATCACTCCAAACACAAATGTTGAATTGTCTCATCTCTGTTACAAAAACAACATGTTTTACTTCATTGCCAATTACATTTAGCAAGGTTATCTTTTTCCAAAATACCTTCATGGTACAACAACCACATAAAGAATCTTATTTTTTAGTTCCGCTTTCATTTTTCGTAGATACTTCCATAGGAATATACTGCATCTGCTCATTAGATCAAGGAACATAGACTTCACCATAAAATTACATGAGGCGGTCAAGTTCCAAGTGAACACAAATTTTCCATCCGACAGGTTAATATGTATTAAACGGCCTACCAAGTGTAACCATCTTGTCCATTTGTTCTCTATAAGGTTTCTTCTAAAAGCTAAATTAAGCAAAAAGCCCGATAAGCCGTGACATTCTTATGTTGGAAAATATTGTAAAATGTAGGATATTGTTGAGCTAGTGGTCTATCCCCTAGCCAAGAATCTTCCCAAAACCATGTGTCTAGGTCATTCCCTATCTTAAAAGACCTCTAGAGAAAAGTTCTTCTTTGACCTTCATTTATATTTTTCAGAAAGACGAGTCCACCGGTTTAACTTTGACTTGGAAGAGTTTATTAGAATGTAGATATATGTGATGTAGCAATTTTATCCATGCCCCTTCTTCGTTTTAAGAGTTTAAACATCCACTTACCAACTAAAAACTTATTCTTATTATCCAAAACTTCCACCAACAAGTCTCCTTGATCTTTTGGTCGGAATATGATATTCCACATAGTTAATGTATACTTTATTTTGTATCCATCACTCTAGAAAAAATACTGATATAAAGAAATTCAATCTTTTGTGCACTCCTATAGGTATAAAAAGGATAACATAAATATAGGAAAACTAGTTAAGACTGAGTTGATGAGTACTAAGCGATCTCCATATGATAGTAACTTACAATCCATTTACCTAAACTTTTCCTCAAACCGGTCATCTACAGGCTTCTCCATTTGCCATTTTCATCTTCCTATAATGAATTATAAATCTCCAAATATCTAAATGGGAAAAAGACCCCATTTGACAGCCTAAAAGGTTTTTGTATTGATCCTGAACATTCATAGCATAACCGAAACAAAAAATTAACTTTTATAAAAATTTAATTTTAGTCTCGAAGACTGCTAAAAATGCATAGTATAAGTTTCATGTTTAAAGCATTCACAAGATCATGATCCCTAAAGAGAATCATATCATCAACGTACTATATATAGATACTACCCCATCCCATCTACCTAATGTGGGATTAAACTAGCAACTTGGCATTCTCTTTTGCCCTAGAAATAATGATAGCTTGCATATCAGTGACTATATTGAATAACAACAGAGAGTGGGCCCCCTTGACGTAACCCTTTTTGCCATCGGAAATAATGTCACATGACATCATTTACACTAATACCACCGCTCCCTTTAATAAAAAAAATCATTTATCCAATCACACCATTTAGGGTCAAAACCTTTCATATGAAGTGATTGTTGGAGGAAGTCCCAATTAACCTTATCATAAGCTTTCCCAAAATCTATTTTGTGAAGAACTCTATCCAACTTTGTCAAATGGAGTTCATGAATTGTTTCATGGAGAATGAGAACTTGTTCCAAAATGTGTCAGCCAGGCATAAAAGTTGTTTGGGTTGGCCGGATTACCTCATATGCAATACCGATTAGTGCCTACTTTTGTGAAATTTATAAAACTCATATTAAGTAGACAAATAGGTCTATATTGTTGAATTTGATTTGAATTTTTTTGGGAGGAGAATAATAGTATCAAAGTTTAGGTGGAAAAGACGTAGTTTCCCTTGATGGAACATGACAAACATACTCATCAAATCCTCTTTGATAAACGCCCAACAAACTTGATAGAACTCAGCAGGGAATCCGTCTAGACCATGAGCTTTACTTTTCTCCATCTGCATAATATCATCATACACCTCTTTCTATGTGAATTTGGATGTAAGAATTACATTTTTTTTGTGGGGAGAGTCGAGGTATATCATGTATATCCAACTCTATGAGAGTAAAATTATTTTTTGCCGAGGCTCTAAATAATTTCTTATAGTAGTATTCTTTGATAGAAAAAGAGTGTATAAGTATTACCTTCGCTCTATAATCGTCCCTATAATCGTTCATTCATTTTCCTCTAGTTTGAAGATATGTTCCTTCAATGTTTACCATTAGCAATAATATGAAAGTATTTTGTATTATTTCTCCTTCTTGAACACGTTTTACCTTCGCTCACAAAGCCCACTTGGACTCTTTATCGTGTCGAAGGTTTATAAGTTTCTCATTTGCCTCCCTCATAGTCTCTCTCTCTCTCTCTCTCTCTCTCTCTGAGTTACTAAGGTGTGAGTTTCCTCTTTGCGATCTAGCGTGTCAATCGTATGCAATAGACAATTCTCTTTCTTTTTTTGTGAACGCAACTTCTGTTTCGCGCCCATCCCCTAAGAAAATATCTGAGTTGGCGGATCTTATTCCCTGAGACCTCCATGGGGTATTGCCACTTGACATAGATGACCACTCTTTTTCTATCATAACGACATAACCTTGTTGCCGCAGCCATGCTAACTTGAAAGAAAATGGTGATTTATTGCCTAGAATCACCGCCTGAGGACCCGAAGAATCAAGAAATACAAGCGTTTGGTCAGAACCCAAGTGTGAGCGTGTTGAAGCTCAAACACCGACTAGATGAAACTTTTGTTCCCACTCTACGCTTAGCAAGAATTTTGTCTTATTTCTCATAAGTTGGTTTCCTCTACGGTTGGCCAAGGTGAATTGACTTCCCGTAAATACTATTTTTCTCAAGTCTAAACTTTCGATAATAGCATTATTGAAAAATAAAAGGCCATCGCACATAAAATTATCTAGGGCTGTTATGGTCCATGGTTCTTACTGTAGTATTTTGTGAAGAACCCTATCCAACTTTGTCCAATGGAGTTCATGAATTGTTTCATGGAGAATGAGAACTTGTTCCAAAATGTGTCAGCCAGGCATAAAAGCTGTTTGGGTTGGTCGGATTACCTCATATGCAATACTGGTTACCCGATTAGTGCCTATTTTTGTGAAAATTATAAAACTCATATTAAGTAAACAAATAGGTCTATATTGTTGAATTTGATTTGAATTTTTTTGGGAGGAGAATAATAGTATCAAAGTTTAGGTGGAAAAGACGTAGTTTCCCTTGATGGAACATGACAAACATACTCATCAAATCCTCTTTGATAAACGCCCAACAAACTTGATAGAACTCAGCAGGGAATCCGTCTAGACCATGAGCTTTACTTTTCTCCATCTGCATAATATCATCATACACCTCTTTCTATGTGAATTCAGATGTAAGAATTACATTTTTTTTGTGGGGAGAGTCGAGGTATATCATGTATATCCAACTCTATGAGAGTAAAATTATTTTTTGCCGAGGCTCTAAATAATTTCTTATAGTAGTATTCTTTGATAGAAAAAGAGTGTATAAGTATTACCTTCGCTCTATAATCGTCCCTATAATCGTTCATTCATTTTCCTCTAGTTTGAAGATATGTTCCTTCAATGTTTACCATTAGCAATAATATGAAAGTATTTTGTATTATTTCTTCTTCTTGAACACGTTTTACCTTCGCTCACAAAGCCCACTTGGATTCTTTATCGTGTCGAAGGTTTATAAGTTTCTCATTTGCCTCCCTCATAGTCTCTCTCTCTCTCTCTGAGTTACTAAGGTGTGAGTTTCCTCTTTGCGATCTAGCGTGTCAATCGTATGCAATAGACAATTCTCTTTCTTTTTTTGTGAACGCAACTTCTGTTTCGCGCCCATCCCCTAAGAAAATATCTGAGTTGGTGGATCTTATTCCCTGAGACTTCCATGGGGTATTGCCACTTGACGTAGATGACCACTCTTTTTCTATCATAACGACATAACCTTGTTGCCGCAGCCATGCTAACTTGAAAGAAAAAGGTGATTTATTGCCTAGAATCGCCTGAGGACCCGAATCAAGAAATCCAAGCGTTTGGTCAGAACCCAAGTGCGAGCGCGTTGAAGCTCAAACACTGACTAGATGAAACTTTTGTTCCCACTCTACGCTTAGCAAGAATTATGTCTTATTTCTCATAAGTTGGTTTCCTCTACAGTTGGCGAAGGTGAATTGACTTTCCGAAATACTATTTTTCTCAAGTCTAAACTTTCGATAATAGCATTATTGAAAAATAAAAGGCCATCGCACATAAAATTATCGAGGGCTGTTATGGTCCATGGTTCTTACTGTAGTCAGACGGTCAGTAGTATCACACATGAGCTATTGTGTTTTCACAAACAACGTACGAATACGGAGAGAGAGAGGGGAGAGGAGAAATCGAGATCCCCTCCTTTAGAAACTGTGGTGCATGCACGTACGCCAAGCAGCAATCACCTTTTGTCCTTGCGAGCAGGTACCAAGCTTGGCGCTGGGAGGCAGACAGGTGGTCGACTCGCTCGTATGCAGATATTTCCAGGCCTCGCAATCAACCACATGGCCTGGTCGACTCGATCATACGCGATCGCAGTTTTTAACACGTCGGAAAAGATCTTGGCGCGATCCGTTTTGGTGGCTTGCATATTGAGGCGTTGGTCGTAATCATCAGAGTCTACGAAGAACCTCGTCAGAGAGATCGACATTTTCTCTCCAGCCTCTATGGATGCAGTGAAGTGTTCATAGGGGCGTCAGCGTCACCAAAATGTACTGACGTGCAAGGTGCAAGGTGATATTTTTTTCCTGGGAGTGTTCGCACTGAAGTGTACTGTACGAATAAAGTGTGAGGTCTATAATTTGTCGTGGAATGCTTTCCTTTGAGAAAAAGGCCGTGGAGGAAAAGTGTGAGGTTTTTTATGTGGTGGTTGCGCAGACGGTGAGTCACGACCTATGTGATGAGGCACATGGTTTTGGTTGTACTTGGTTGTCGACACAATCCAGCCAGGCCATGACGCGTCCTCATGGTGGATTATCTGACTCGGCGATGAGTAGTGAGACGTACAGCAAAATAAATAACGGAAGGTTCAGCGAATATAGTACCATGGCCTTCAAGTGTGATACTTTTGTCCGCTCTGGATTTGCTATTCCTCGATCACCTGTCTCCTGCCGGTTGAATTGCGAGGCAAAAGCGCTGCTGACATGTGAGAAACAAAACAAAACATAAAAAAGGCCATCTATGATAATTGGCGAGCACGGCAAGATTTCAGAAAATAAAGAACTACGGGTGCAAGAGGTCGAGGTTAAGAAGCAAGTTAACGCACAAATAGAAAAATTACTTTGCGAGGAAGAACCGATGGAAAGAGGATAAGCAACACAATTGAACACTCCCCCTCATGTCTGGATTATTTTAGTCGTTACACTAATTTGCTCTAGGCCGCATAACTTTTTTTTAATACCGCGTTCTTAGAGTCTTGAACTTGAGATCTCATGAAGATACCATATTCAATCTATGCACTTGCTAACTCAACCAAAAATACCAACTTATGATGATGGGGATATACCAATCGAGGTATGCCCAGAAGGCAGATTCGACTGACCCAGGACCATGGAGAGTGGGCCTACTAGTACGACGACTCAAAGGAGATTTCGAATGAAGCCCGGTGACTGGAAGTTGAAGACCCAAGACCTTACTTAGGCCCAGCCGGATTAGGTCAAACCCTCCAAAACCTAAATTGATTCGGTTGTAATCTTGTAAACCCTAGCGAAGTGACCTTATATAATCCTCCTTAGGGTACTCGTTATACTTGCGTGCTATTAGCTACCCAATCCAAGCACCTCGTTGCCTAGCCGTCGAGCTCGCCAATCTTGTAATCCACTTGACATCAATATAATCTAGCAGGAAGTAGGTCTTTACCCTACGGGGGTCCGAACCTGGGTAAACCCTTGTGTCTGCCCTCAATATCGACCCGTGGACGGCGACTCGCTTTTCCCTCCCAATCTATTCAACCGCTACCCCTGGTAGCGACTGCCGTGACCATTTTCACGATAGTGGCGCCCACCATGGGGCTTGCACAGTCAAGCCTGACATCTACAGGGAGACTCTACACTCCAATCGATCGGACAATCGCCACCGGCAACATGGTTGCTAGCGGCGGATTCATACAGATTCTACCAAGCAGCTACATACTGGCGTCGCGCCCTATCACCCACGACGCGTCCTCATGATGGATCTGACTCGGCGGTGAGTAGTGAGACGTACAACAAAATAAATAACGGAGGGTTCAGTGAATATAGTAGTACTATGACCTTCAAGTGTGATACTTTTGTCCGCTCTGAATTTGCTATTCCTCGATCACCTGTCTCCTGGCCGTTGAATTGCGAGGCAAAAGAGGCTACTGACATGTGAGAAACAAAACAAAACAAAAGGTCATCTAGGATAGTAATTTACGAGCACGACACGATTTCAGAAAAATAAAGAGCTACAAGTGCAAGAGGTCGAGGTTAAGAAGCAAGCTAATGCAAAAATAGCAAAGTTACTTGGCGAGGAAGAACTGACAGACAGAGGATAATCAATAGTACATTTCAATACTCACCCTCATGTCTAGATCATTTTAATCGTTACAACGAATTTGATGTAGGCTGCATAGACTTTTTTTAATACTACAATGTTAGGGTCTTGAACTTGAAATCCCGTGAATATGATAGTACCATCTTCAATTCATGCAGTTGCTAACTCAACCAAAAATCTTATGATAAGAGGCTAGGCAATACATTTCAACAGTTAATTCATGGTGTTGTCATATGCTAGTAAACATGCAATATAGGAACAAACATATTATGAGCTTCATCAAGAGGAGGATATGATTGAAGGGGCAGGGTTCCTGAAAAGGTACATATATAATAACTATAAAAGCTTCTTTGGATCCTAGATGAGAGTCTGCTCTCCTTAAATGAATCTCAGGTTGGTGACATCCCTCAAGTTTTAGATGAAGGAAATGTGACCCTCATTGCTCCTTTTATGAGGGACAAGGTGAAGGAGGCTATATTTAGCAATCGGAACACAATTAATCACTATGCACGAACGGGTTCCCTACAAAATTGTATCAAAATAGGTGGGATATAATTAAACACGAATTTTTACGGTTGTTTAATAAATTCCATAGTGGTGATCTAGAACTTTTCAAACCAAACTCCAGGGAGATTATTCCTTTACCAAAGATTTAGGAAGCTTGTAGCATTTTAGCAATGCAAAGCCATGTCCTTACTGAATGTCACCTTCAAGATTTCACAAAAGTTGCGACTAACCCACTGAATAGTAAAGGTGATAAGGTGACACACCCGTCACAATCGGCATTCCTGCATGGTAGGAATATTCTTGATGGGTTTTTATCCTACATGAAACCATAGTTTTTAAAACCGGACCAGTCAGTGAACCGGTGAGACGACTGGTTCACTGGTTTGCTGGTCGGACC
The DNA here is from genome assembly GCA_023614405.1 of Avena insularis. Classification (NCBI taxonomy): domain Eukaryota; kingdom Viridiplantae; phylum Streptophyta; class Magnoliopsida; order Poales; family Poaceae; genus Avena; species Avena insularis. The sequence goes on from CM042686.1 coordinate 565,613,043, forward strand.
ACTAGTTTATTCGGTTCGATGGAGAAAAAACCATATTTTAAATCAAATTTAAACAAAATTTAGAACAAAATTATCATAAAAGGTATATATAATGTATATTTAAGTATGTAATCACAAAACATGGCGTGCCCAAGTGATATTGGGATTTACATGTTGCTATTTATGCCTCGCATAAGGTTCACGAGTTCGATTCCTCTAGTAAACATCTTTTTTTTGGTTTTTTGTTGTTTGGACCGGTGCCTCTTAAATAACCGGTGAGTCCATCGGTTCAGGTTTTTTCTGGTTAAACCACCGAACCGATTCGGTTTTTAAAACTATGCATGAACCGGTTTATGAATTGCACTGCAAATAATATAAGATGTGTAGTCAAAATTTTGATTTTTAGAAGGCTATAATAAGGTATAATGGCCTTTTCTGCAACATACACTAAGGAGGAAAGATTTTTCTCATTTTTTGACGAAAATGGATCAATGTATTTTGAGGATTTTTCTAGGCTAAAAATAAACTTTCACAAGCAGTTGTGCTTTGGTGAGGCCTATGAGGCTGAGTATGCTTTTTTCATGTGCGAGAATGGTGAGTTTCACATCCATTATCTTGGGAGACTAAATCATTATCGTAATCACAGTAGAATAATGGAAACAAGTGTTGAAACATATTGAGAAAAGGATTAGTAGTTGGAAAGGAAAATGCATATCGATTGATGGAATTTTGGAATTAATGAACTCTATGATTACCAATAAGATACAACTTAGAGTCACAAAAACATTTTAGAAACAAGTGTAGGAATGTATAGACAAAATTATTAGAATTTGAAAGGAAAATACTTGTCCAGTTGTGGACCTTTGATCTTAGTAAATTCTATGATTGCCATTATGGTATAAAATACACATTGTCCTTGTTCCTTGTACCATTAAGTCGGTCTAGCTTCTACTGATGAAGTGATCAAGAAAATAAAGAGTACCGCATAGCAAAAAGGTGTATCGTATGTTGTTCAAATAATCAAGGTGCATTATGAATCCATGATTTGAAGGATAAAATTACTTCATTACTTTGTAAATGTTAGTTTAAAAGTCCGTAGTAAGAATGGGGTGTGGCAGGATGTGTTGTACATAAGTATATTGATTCGCAGTCTTTATCTCACGTCCATTTTAAACCAAGTGACTCTCATTCTTGAGCTGGTTTGACGAATGTGAAGCAATACTTTTTTAGGTTTGCGGCATCATCACTAGAGGCGACTCTCAAACATGTTTCTACAATGACACCTAGTTGGGAAATGTTCAGTTGAGTTCTCTATATCCATGCATGTAAAAATGGCCGTGCATAAATTCGTCACAATTAAAGAGGTGATGGGGTCATATCGTCACGGCGTCTGCCCTTCGGGGGAGACTTGATTGGAAATAGATAAATTTCTTGAATCAATTGTTATAGCGTCTTCAACAGTTGGTTCTGATGCCTCGACATGATTTGTTACTATGTAATTTGCATGAAGATAACGGTTTTGTGGTCAATTTTGTGTAACATGCATTGGTCTAGGTAGATACACCAAGTAACGATAAGAAAACTTTGAAAATAAAGGTCTGTTTAAAGACTAATATCTTTGTTTTGTAATAGGGGGTTTAAGATCCTCCTGCAAAGTAGAATTGGTGCATAGTAAAAAATGTTGTTTTTATCATGATGAGAGAATTAGACATTTCTTTTCCGAATGTAAGTTTTTATCTTGCATCTTGATCTATAAGTCTGGTTGCATCAAACATGTATTCACTACAGTCTGTTGCACATATGTATGGCGGTTGGGTAAGCATGACCCCATCAAAATTTTAAAAGCATATTCTTAGAAAAACATTAGCCTTTTATTGAGCATTGTGGTTTTACATGAATGATGTTGTGTTTGGAAAGCAATCTCCTTCTCCATTGGCGACTATATACTCGTGTACGCATTGGCTTCCACTTGGTGCTCTTGGAACGACTAGAGCAAAAGAGCGAGGTGGTCAAGACAGTCAAAGAGGTTTTTAACCAACACGGATATCGGCATAGTCCGCGTCTTGTCCATCGGTTGAGTTTTTTCCTTTCTTGTTCCTGGGTTGTGTGTATCTTGTACACCGAGGCCGGGTATAATTCTCTCGTTTGTATCGGCTTGACGCGGCCTTTGAGTTAATAAAAGCTCACTTAATCAACATAACATGAGAAAGGGGTTCATACTGTGTGCTAGCTAATATCCCGCTATAAACCAAAGTAAGTTTTCCGGTGCTATGTAGACGTGAAGGGGCTGTTTTGCTTCACCTTTTCAATTTGCCGAGCCGTTTATTAAGAAGTGAGTCATAAACCATTCATAAGGTATCATAGAAAATAAGATGGTTATTTGCTGATCCTAATGGTATACTCTCTGTTTCGTATTACTTCGCGAATTAGGTTTAGTCAAAGTCAAGCTTTGTAATATTTGATGAATTATGTATGGTAAACTATTAACATACATAATACCAAATGTATATAATGTAAAAATATATGGTAGTATTATTTGTTTCTAAAAAATATTTATTTGGTTTTAGAAATATTACTAGCTTTCTATCTATGATTGGTCAAATTTTGTAAAACTTAATTTTCACCCAACATTTATACGGGAGTAATATAAAATAGAGGGAGTATGGTAGTAGCAAATGCACTAATAATCACTAGACATGAATTCGACCGGCTCATACCCTCATTATATATAAATCGACCGGAAGCTCAACTTCTTTTGAAACTGCAAAAGTGTGGAGTGAGTTTTGGTGCCAATAATCATTGCATTGCAAAAGTAGTATAAGTATGTGCCTCTAGTCGGAATCTTAGGCATCAATTATGGTTGTATACTTTTCTGGTGTGCTTGTGTCAGTATATATAGTATGTGCCTCTAGTCGGAATCTTCGGCATCAATTATGGTTGTATACTTTTCTGGTGTGCTTGTGTCAGTATATATGATTAGGAAGCATTGCTTAAACTAACGTCTTATAATTTCGCCGCCAGCCTTTTTGCCAACTTAGGTAGGCACCTCACATGCGTGGCTATGCAGCGGCAATAATAGATAGATGTATGTATGTGCCTCTCTTGCAGTGTACGACACACGTGATATTTTGGTTTAACAATCACAAAGAAATACGGAAGAGTTAGTAAGTGTTGCTGGGAATCATTTCCTCGCAAAAAAAATATATACAAAAATGCATATGGAAATATATTGAGCTATGGTGCATGCACGCCACCGAGCACTTGCTAAGAACATCTCTAGCAGTAGCGCTATATCTGCGCGCTGTAAAACGCCGAACCAGCGTGCGCTAGACGCTTTGCGCGCGCCATTTTCCCGCGCCCCTTTCCAGATGCTGTAAACGCGCGCGGCAAAACACGGCGCGCAGACGCGCCTCCACCAGACGCTGCAGACTACAGCGCGCAAACACGCGCGCGCTCACAAACACATCAATTGCTACGATCTACGCTTCATCGTCATCCGAGGTGGTGTCCTCGGACTGCGTCCAGAGGTCGTCCCACCATTGATGAACGCTTTGCGCCGGCGGCGATCTGCCCGGTAGGCCCGTCGCTTGGCCTACCTCGACCGGTAGAACTACAGCTCGGCCTGCACATCCTGCGAGAACTCACGGCGCCACGCGGCCATGGCGCGCTCGTCGTGCGACGTGGCGATGAGGCGCCTTCACTGGCGATGAAGGTGGCGGTCCTCCTCTGCGACGAGGTGCGGCTGTGGCGCGAGGAACTGCGCTTCCTCGAGGGACTCCGTCTCGAGGAAGTTCATCTGCCGGCACGGGCGCCCGATGCGCCATGCCGCCGCGTCATACGCGCGGGCCGCCTCCTCCGGCGAGCTGTAGGTGCCGAGCGTGAGGCGGAAGCCGGCAGTGCGGATCTCGGCGTAGAAGAGCCCGTTCGGGCGCGGGCACACGCCCTTGAAGTCGGAGGCACTGCGTCGGCGAGGCGGCGCTAGGCAGGGCAAGACGGTGCGCGCGAGGAAGGGGGAGCGGGGAATGTTTCGGGCGCACGCGTGGCAGTTGGGCGCGGGCGACGCGCGGCTTTTGTAGCGCGCGCTCTACGACGCGCAGGAGTTTTGCCGTCCAAACTAGTGCAACCGCAGCGCGCGCGCCTAAACATCTTGCGCCTGCTGGAGGAGGATACAGCGTCCGCGCGCGCCTAAAAAATCAGTTATTTTAGCGCAGCGCTAGTTTCCAGCGACTGTTGGAGATGGTCTAAACAGTCGGCCGGCCCACGTTCATATCTTGTCTACGCACCACCTCCACAGCCACACCGACGGCAGCTGCAACCTAGGGGCAGGCTCGAGACATTGCAGAGAAGAATGCTGCTGAGAAAGCTGTCTGACTGAGAGATTGCCACCAGATTAGTTTAACTCAGTGGCTGTGCACGTTTCGTATCGAGGGGAAGAACGCCGCAGCGCTGAAGATTCCGTCGGGACTCGTGGTTTCGGTCAGGCTCAGGCTCTCAGAATTCGTCCCATGGGAGCCTGCAAAGTATTATATTAGCGCTCAGTTTCCGTAATGTGGCTTTGCACTCAAGCATTGCACGTAACCATGGGAGCCTGCAGATGCTACTGTCAGCGAGCTCGACATCTTCGACAGGCAGTAACCATCGGCAATATGATGATTAGGTTTTAGAATACTCCTGCTCCTGCCTATGCAGTGAGTCACGGCCTACGTGGTGGTACTATACAGATGAGAGACATGGTTGGTGGTACGTGCGGTGTCCACGTCATCATGCGGCCAAGCTCATGAGTCATCTACTGTTGGCTCTGACTCGGCCATGAGTAGTTGCGCTGAATAAAGAAAACAAAACTTTAAATCCGAGATGTTCAACGAGTCTGACGATGATGGTGCGCGATACTTTAAATCTCGTCACGTCTGGCGTTTTGCGTAATCGGTTCATGCACTGAGAAAGGAGGCGAGCGAGGAGTGAAAAGGCACCAGTGCGTTGATTCAGAACAAAGTTCATGGATATACAGAAGCAGAATGACACTGTACAAATTGATCGGGCATGCCAAACTGAGGTTAATCAACAATCAGCGCACTCTGACACGCCAATCAGCGCTGTTTAATTAACTCTCCATGGCTACATGCATACAGACGTGGAAGCTGCGAGTGCCGCAGGCAGGCCCGCAGCGTCCTGTGCCTCGCGGACCGGGTAGCAACTGCCGCATGCTTGATCCTTCCCCGGCGGCCGGCGCGCCGGGGAGAAATCACCGTTATCCCAAAATCGATGCGAGCTTCAGATCTCACTGATACTATGAACAAAACTGTTTCTCAGGCAGGCGCGCAGCTTGGCGCTGTGGCCGGCGGTGATCCGGTCAGCTCGCGACGGACACCTTCCTGGTCTCTTGGTGCCCACGGCGCGCCGCTGGTCCGGAGGAGTACGCTGCATCCGCCGGGAAGCCTGCCTGGCGTAGACGGCGTCCAGCTGCATCTGCTCGTCGCGGCAGTCCTCGCTGCAGAAGGGGGTGTCCCCTCTGTACATGAAGATGTCGCTGTCGCGCGCCAGCGGCTTGGCGCAGAGCGCGCACGCGTCCAGCGCGGGCATGCCGGCCTCGCCTGCCGGCTCGGCGTCGAAGAAGAAGGAGCAGGCTAATGGTGCCGCCATGCTGCGTGCGTGGGAGTGTTCGGAGCAAGACCGAGCTTGATCGAGCAGTGCGCAGGGGAGGAAGAGGGGAGCGAGGTGGGTGAAGGGGAGGGGAAGGCCTGGTTATATATCGGAAATGCTATATATACGGTGCGTGCGGGATGACACGCCAACGCGAGGGCGTCGGAAAACTGTGCGGTCGGGACGCCCACGGGTCGGACAATACCGCGCCCATGCTGGATAAAGCAGCGGTTCGCCGTATTGGGCCACGGTGTAGTACCAATGAACGACACGCACTCACTCCGCTTCGCCGGGACGAAAACGACAGAATCATGTCATGTCCCTGCGACGTCGACTGGGTTCCCGACTAATCTTGAACGTCCTTATTGTCTTATTATTGATGCAGTGCTATTTTCTGAAGAAAAATGTAGCCGTACAGAAAACTTTCATAAACACACTTAGGTAGCTCTAATTCTTAGCAGATCATGAATTAGTTCATAGATGTTCACACTATGTTTTCATATAGTGTAAAATAAATGTACTGCTCGTTCTTATAGCTCGGAAAATTGTACATTTCTACCCGGATCACAACATCACATCAACGGTTCTTGGTTTTGGCCAAGACTTTTCAAAATTTATGCAATTATCTATCAGCTTAACCAAAACTCTCCAAATCCTTGGAGCTGCTCTAAGGAAAAACTTAGGAGAATTTGCAAAAACATACGACACTTAGTTTATACAGTAAGGTTTTAAAAGATAGATATATACAACATTCCACAGGCAATTTATAAAATTCAAAATCATATTTGTGAGTTTCAAAAAATATTTAAAAAATTTGGTATGTAGCCCATGATTTATCACACAAACGTGTAAAATATCAATTTCAAACACTTCGTATTTTGGGCTGTACAAAAATGACAACAATGTAGATCTTGCTAGTACCATTTCAATTCCCTAAATTTAAGCAGATTTGTCCTTTTTGTGTAGGTCGAAATACAAAGAACGTCACGTCGCAATTTTACATGCTTGCAAGATATAATATTTATTATGTCCAGAATTATTTTGAATTATTTTTGAAACATGTAAAATACGTTATTTTTTTAAATGAAGAGAGCACTTGTGCTCGGGAGTCAAGGCGTCAATGATCATTGCTGAAGATGTGCCTCTAGTCGGAAAAACTTGGGGCATCAATATATTCTTGTTGTACTTGTACCGGTAAAAGATTATGCACGTCTCAAAAGAAAAGTACAGAGATTAGGCACCTTTGTTTAAACTAGTGCTAACGCTTAATGCTGATAATTGGGACGCCAGCCTTTGTGCCAACATACGAGACAGGCGCCTCACTTGTAGTGGACTAGGGACCTCTTTCTCTCACTCTTCATGCTTCCGGGAGAAGAATTGCTGCTGGAGAAAATGTGAAATGAGTTGTTTAACTGAGTCGTGGCCTGGTTTGTTAATCTCGGGGATCCTGCACGTTTGGTATCACGGGGGAAGAACCCTGCAACTGCAGTTGCACGGCTCAAGATTCTATTGGGACTTGCCGGCCAAGAAGGCAGGCTTCGTCATGGGGAGCAGCTTGCTCGAGATCTGCGCCCAGTTTGTTTTCGGTGAAGCATCGAACGTAATCATCGGAGAATGCACATCTCGGGAAACGATCGCCATTTGGGATTAGCCGAGACAGAGTGAGCGGTGCGTGGGTACAAATAATGACATGGGCGGTGACTATCCTAGACTCTAGTGGCGCGTTTGGTAGTTTGTATTAGATTCTTGTCCCGGTCCGGCAGTTCCACAGCAGCACTGTCTGTCTGACGCAGTCCTGATTTTGTAGTCTGTTCGGCAGTCTGCGTGTGCTAACTGGGTATGGTTTGGATCTTTTTATCCCTTGTGTTTGGTTGCTTGCATCAATGACTTAGTCTCATTGCATGCCAAAAAACAGGTGTTTGGTTGCACACAGACTGACCCTTATGGTCTCCCATTTTCAAAACCTGGTGTGCTTATCACCCCTACAAACACATCTGATCGAGCGCACCACCCTAGTAGAAGATCAACTTGATGGTCACCATAAGAAGAACGGCGATGATGAAGTCCTAGAGGCTATCATGTTGGACATATTGTTGTTCTTCAGAACCAGCAATGTGCAGGTGTTGTTCCTCACCAGTTGCAAGTTGCACATGCTGCTGTTCTTCATGGGTTGCATCGTCCAGCTGATGTTCTCCTTGGTTGATGTAGTTGCCACGAACAAGGTTGTTGTTGTCCTCACCTATGTACGTGCGGTATGCCTCAAATGCCTCCTCAGCGGTGTCAAACCCTTCATAGTTGTTGTTGGAGTAACCTGAAACTTGATCATGGCGGTGTCTCCATTTAGAGTAAATCCATGGTTTCCTGCCTCTGAACACTGCATAGTAGTTTCTCTACAAGGCATAAGAGTAAAATGTCAATGTGTAACAGCACAAGAAAATCATATGCATGTACCATCCATAACTAGCATCACAAATTCATAAGGAAAGTATGTACTAACAAGTGCGTGTATGATCATTTCCAAAAGGGGGTCACAAATTCATCCTACACTACATGGTGTTAACCTACCACCACATCAAAGGCTATCATCCTACTACCGCAATTAGGATTAGAATCACATGAGGGGTTAGTATATACCACCTCACCAATTCATACAAGCCATAGAAGTTTTGGGATCCTAGCTACTGTCCAAATGTACATCAGAAAGGTCATAAGTTCATCATCATCACCAGCACCACCGCCACCATCATCCACACCACCTCGTACTTCAACAGGAGCAGAAACTCTAATCAAAGTACTTGGCTAGGAATGTCCTGACCCACATGATCCTGTGCGGCTCACACATGTCAAAGAAGTTGGTGCCCTGCGCTTTGTTGTCAATAAGGTGGCTGAGAGCCGCCATGAGATGGCACTCCGCAAAGCCAACAATGTCCATCACTGCCGCGTAGAGGTCAGGGTGCATGTCAGTGGGCTTGTTTTCCCTGATGGCCTGCGCAACATCCTTCACGATGTCGGTCATGTTGTTGAAGGAGTAGATCTCGTTGTCAGCAAGCACGCCCATCTTCATCTTGTCGTTAATGGCAGCAGCAGCAGCTCTTGCAGATGCTGCCGTAGCTGTTGCTGCACCTCGGGTATTGATCGACTTCTCCGGAGCATCAGGGTTCATGGTGTCGGACTCTTGGGTCTCAGAGTCGTCAAGAAATCCTAGGGGTCGCCTGACCCCGAGGCATACCTACCGGTGGCAAGACTGTAGGAGAAGATGGTCTGCATCTGTACATAGTTCTAGATGAGCTTGTTGAGGTAATCTTTGTCCCTTGCATGTGCCTATGAGTTGCAAAAGTAGTGTGTAAGCATTGACAATGTTTTTTACAAAGAGAGGTATGCAGTGATCATAGCCACAAACCTGAACATGTCCCTGGAAGTGCTTTGTGGAAAGAAGAATGGTGAAGGTGTCCTCATCCCATTGTGCGCCGCTAAGGTCTCTCAGCTTGTTGATTTGGATAAAACGCACTCTCCTCTTCCTGATGTGGTTGTACACCTGAGTGCCCGAGACTTCAGCACCACAATGCTCGAACAAAGCTTTGGCGCACGCATTGAGATGAATCTCCTTGAACCCCTTCTCAATGTGAATGCCACTCTTCACTATGTCGCACATCTTGTTGAGCATGAAGGTGGACATGTAAGGGAGTCATTTCATTGTCCCCTTCATTTACCCCTTCTTGATCTTTACCACGACCTTAGCCTCCATGGAGGTGACATAGGTCTGGACACAAGTGTTTGCAGAGAAGATGCCACCCTCTTGAGTGGGTGACATCAACGACACTACCTAGTTCTGTGGGAGAGGTTGGCTGTCATCCACATAAGGATAGGGGATCTGGGAGTCCCCAATGGGGATCAAAGCCTGGCTAAATTGGTCGCAAAACGAGTCCTACAATAAGGACGCAATAATGCCGCAAATGAATCAAGGTGCAAAAATATTGTATTCTAACAGAAGAAACTAGCATATGCATCAAATTCATATCAATCAATGAACAGTAATAGTTCATCCACAAGATCGAGCCGAACACAGCTGAACTTTCAGATCTTACCGAGAAAATCCTACAAATCTGGTTGAAACTAACACCTGCTATTTGCACAATAGTCTACTGTGTACTTGAATGAAGCTATGAACTACAGCTCCTAATCCCAGCAGCTCTGCAGATCTAAGCTAACCCTAGGTGGAAGTGGAGATGCTTACCGTCATCGCTGGAGGTGGCCGACGCAGCTCAACCATATAGGAGGAGGAGGAGGTGGTGGTGCCCTTCACGCCGCCGTGGCCGCCGTCACTCATCGGAGAAGAAGCTGCTTACCTGGCACGGACGGAGCGGGAAATAGAGCTCGATCTGGGGGAAGGGGTAAATGTCGGGTGCTTTTTCCCTGGTTGGGCGGGGGCGGTAGAAATAGGGGGGTTTCGGCGGGAGAGATGATCTCACCTCCCACGCCAGCTTTTCTATGCAGCTGAAAATCTCGCTCCATCACCGTCCTTGACCACACTCGTGCGGGGGAGCAGCGGTTTTGCATCTACGAGGCGCACGACGAGGGTGGCTCGTTGGAAACGGCTGAATCGACCGTAGTCGTTGGGCCTGGCTGCGGGATGCTTTAAGGTTCGCGCCAGCGCAGTCCAAGCAGCTTTGCAGGAGACCAAGCAACCCATTTTCTGCTCTGCTTGAGCTAGTCTGGGCTTGCTGCAGGCTACCAAACACGCCCTAGAATTAGATGGAATTCGAGTGCTGATTGTAGGTGTGGAGTGCGAGATTAGTAATAGTCTTGTTAATTTATGTAGGACAACTTAAAAGAAAAGGTAGATCAGGCTGTGTGGACAATACGGTGTTGTTGACTTGCTAAAGATTTACCGAGTCATGGTCGACTTGGTGGCAACGATAGACGAGGTCACGTCATTGCTTGTACTGCTTCCATTCTGATTTATTAGACTAACACGGTGTTTAAGAAAAAAGTTCTAGGACAACTTTATATATTAGAAACTATCACCAAGGATTGTCCCGTGCCAATCTGTCGTTTTCTACCCGGTGTATTGAGTATGATCGAGCTTTCCATGGAACTATCACTTTAGGGAAGCAGTGGAAATACCATCGCGTTAGTTGTCTGTTCAGAGGCCATGAGAAGCAAAAAAAAAAGTGTCTTTACATTGATTGAGTGTAGTGGATTGTGGTCTAGCTCTTGCTAAGATGATTATCATGGATGTATACCCTTTTAGTGTTGTAGAAGGTGAAGGCTTCACGGAATATTCAAAAACTCTCCAACCACAGTTTGAACCTACTTATCATTACATAGTTGCTATGGACTATTTGAATATGTACTTACAGGAAAATGCCAAGTTCCGGTAAATTTTAAAGCGTCAACAAGTCTGTTTTACGATTGATACATGGAAAATTTTAAAGCATCAACAAGTCTGTTTGACGATTGATACATGGACACCTATTCAAAACCAGAATTACACAAGCTTGACTACACACTAGATAACCAATCGGTGGGAACATGAAAGGAAAGTGTTGAACTTTTATTTTGTACCTAATCGTGCATGTGATACTCTTGGCGCAAAGGTAGAAGAATGCCTACTCGAGTGGGACAATGGAATACCCTAACCATGGATGATGCAACAAAATATTGCAATCTATTATTTCAAAATTGTTACCAAACATTGGGAATCAATAATATCTAACAATTTATTCTTACATGTGAGGTGTTTGTGCACACATTGTGAACTTATTTGTGAAGAAGGATTGGAAATCTTGTAATGCATCGGCTGCAAGAATTAGAAAAATCTTTTAAAAGATTGTGAAGAAGGCCTATTTAGGATATTTGTTTACAGGAACACAATCTCTTTCGTCGGGTCTTAATACAAGATGAAATTCCATTTATGTTATGCTGGATGCTATAGTGCTATTTGAAAAAATCTTTCAAAAGATTAGGTTATGAATATAAGTACTATGCATCATATATTTTTCTAAAGTTGGTGGTCCTCCCATATCCAAAAGACCAGTTGAAACCCATAAAACTGATTTTAGTCTTCAACCTATTTTATAATGTGCCGGTAAGATTCTCTAAAGATACATAGGCTAATTTGTTTCATAATTCACGTGTGCTTCGATGTCCCCCCCTAAAACTTAAGTTTGCATAGGCCAATTTTATTTTGACCGATCAAAACCTATATTCAGGCTATGTATACTTTCGTATAGGTGTATTTGGTCGAGATGGGTATACTTCATGTTCTTACCGGCTGATACCACCTTCCGTTATCACGATCTACGTCTTTGCATGCCATATATTGAATTTTTTTGTTGACGATATATACCTCCCGATTTCCGTCTCCCGCAGGGACGTGTGTGTATATGTGTATGGTGAGTATACGTCTAAGAGGAACATACGGGATTCAGGTGGGGTCATACGGTCTTCGAAATGAATCGGTATCGAGTTTTTGTTGTCCAAATTTGAAAAGGAGGGGGGACACCGAAGCAAAAGTTTTCAGAATTCCATCTTAATCTTCTATCTATCTATCTATCTATCTATCTATACTACTCCCTCCGTCCCAAAATAAGTGACTTGGTTTTGTCTAAATTTGAATGCATCTAGACACGTTTTAGTATATAGATACATTCGAATCTAGATAAATCCAAGTCACTTATTTTAGGACGGAGGGAGTATAATTTTTCTTGAGTAGGTTTGTCAGCCTGAAATTTGGTTCCAGTTTTTACTTTGGATGATTTTGCCCTTGGATACTTCAGGATATTATAGCCACTACCATCGCTCAGTGGATAACACCGTTTCGAAAAGAAAAAATCCCAAGCTTCCATGCGCACAACCATGAGCTCCTCTGCGCCTATCCCCAGGACCTCCCATACCCACCGCTGGCCATGGCTTCCTCCACGGCCGCCGCTACCCCCTCTGGAAGGATTGCTTCCGCAATAACCCGGCATCCAGACTTTCTCGATGCCGACTAATGACCCACAAGTATAGGGGTATATCGCAGTATTTTCGAGAGAAGTGAAACCCAATTTATTGATTCGACACAAGGGGAGCCAAAGAATATTTATAAGCCTTAACAACTGAGTTGTCAATTCAGCTGCACCTGGAAACAATCTTGCTCACAGCAGTTTATCAGTAGCAACAGTTTTGTAGTAGGAATAGTAAAGTAACAATAGTACTAAAGTAAAGACAGCAGTAACAATAGCAAATGAGGATTCGAAAAGGTAGGCATAGGGATGGATGGACGGGCGTTGCATGAACAAGACAATTCACATAGCAATCAGAATATATGGCAATTGCAGATAAATAAGATAAAACATCCAAGTACTAGATAATCTTAGGCATGTGTCCCATATATAGTCACTAGTGCTCGCAATGAGAACTTGCACAACATCTTTTGTCCTGCAAGCCCGGTGCTCCTTTTAATAGAGCACCGGAACAAAGCATTAACACTCTGTGAACACATGTGATCCTCACATCAAACCCATTTCCTCTGGTTATCCCGATTTCTATCACTTCGGGGCCATTGGTTCCGGACAACAACGTGTGTATACAATTTGCAGTTAAGACCAAAAACAATTCTGTCATAATAAATCAATAACATGTTCAGATCTGAAATCATGGCACTCGGGCCCTAGTGACAAGCATTAAGCATAACAAGTCGCAACAAAAGTCATAAAGCACTAATAAAAGATACTAGGCACCATGCCCTACCAATCTGATGCCATTACATGAACGATCTCATCCAATCCCTACCATCCCCATAGCCTACAGCGGGGGTTACTCACTCATAGATGGGGGAAACATGGATGGTCGATGGAGAAGCGATGGTGATGATGATGGCGATGATCTTCTCCAATTCTCCGTCCCAGCAGGGTGCTAGAACGGAGTTTCTGGTGCTGTTTCGTGGAATCTGGTGGTGGCGGCGGAGCGGAACTCCTTCTAGAAAAACGTCGAACCTCCCTAAGTTTTTAGGTCAGAAGGTTTCTTATAGGCGAAGAGGAAGACCGAGGGGGAGTCTGGGGCGGCCAGACCACCCCCTGGCGCGGCCTGGGCTAGCCCGCGCGGCCAGGTGGTGTGGCCTGGGCCCAGCCCCCTCCGTCTCGTATTCTGGCTCTAGGAGTCTTCTAGTGAAATAGGATTTTTTGCATATTTTTCGGGATTTTTCCTGATAGTTGATTTTCTACACAAAAAGTAGACACTAGGGCAATTCTGCTGAAAACAGCGTCAGTCCGTGTTAGTTGCATCCAAATCACACAAGTTTAGAGGAGAAACAATAGCAAAAGTGTTTGGAAAAGTAGATACGTTTTGGACGTATCACTGACTCCGGCCTCTAATCGAGCTCGTCCCCTCCTGCAGATCTGGTCGCCGCCGGCCTGGACAGGGGCTCTCTGATGGCCTTCTGATCTGCTCTGTGTCCAAGTCAGGACAGGGAAATCCTCGATGATTAGCTGCCAACCAGAAAAACGCCCCCTTCTCTGTCACCTTCGGCTCGATTTGGGCGGACGGGCTTCGGCTGGACCAGTTCAAGTTCATGTCAGTGATATGTGTGTGCGCGAGGCTAGCATGGTGAAGTCGGGCGCCATAGTCTTGGCTAACAGCCCGCTCGTTGGCATGTACAAGTGCAGCAGCACATGCGCGAGGCACAGGCGTTCTTCCAACAGATGAAACGTGAGGTGTGTGCGCGCATGTTTTTCCTGGATTTAGTCACATGTTTGGGCTATGGCTACGTGCGTGTGTACTTTGCTTCTGTTTTTTTTTTGGCAAATTAGAATTCTGTTGGAATTGCTACAATTTCTTAGTTGCTGCTAGCTAGCAGGATTCTTGGTTGTTATTGCTTTATGAAATTCCATGTTGTATCACATGTTTGTGTTTGAGAGGGATATATTTGGAAGTCATGAAAAAAGTTATAGATAACTAGGATATAAATTGATAAGATAATACATTGTTTCTTAAAAATGCTAAAATAGTAGATTTACTGAAATAAACAATTGTAGAAATTAAAGATTACAACTAATAATATACCAAACTATATCATAATTGAATAATTAGTGGTTTAATTTTCTACACTTATAGTCCAATGTATGAATTATTACTGTTTCGTGGTTATATTGATTTGGTAATTCCAAGAAATTAATAAAATAACTCTCTAAATGACATATAAATGACTTTTGAGTTCAACCTGCCATGATACAGCTCCTGAAGCATATATTCTCAACTAGGGCCAAAAAGCTCTAAAAAGACTCACCGCAAAGGTGTCGACTCGATATGCCCACCCATCTGACTCATCATTTAAATCACCTCAAATCACCTAACATAGGTACCTAATCTTAGAGGCAAATTTGCAACTTTTGTGGATTTTGTTTGATCATGTCGTTGTTTTCCTTACAAAATTTTGGGAAGCCAGTTGTCTGTTTAACGCTAGGGGGTAAATTTGAATTGGTCACTAGTGCCACTAGGAGGAAGAACATATTCGAAAATTATTCAATTTATTCGTAGCACGCATGGGCATATTTTGCACTCACATTTATGGGGTGACTTGGCTAAAGTGGTGGGCATAGGTGGTAGGCAGGGCATCTGACCACAGAGTGCGTCGTGGATGCTTTTTCATGTTAAAAGTAATAGCGCCAAATTGGTAGAAGATACAAGAGTTATAATCCAGATTACAACTGTTTCGACGCAGGAATAAGAGATCGACATGGGGCATTGCCGTAACTCAGACAGATGCTTCGATTTGTTTGATTGGGTGGTCTAGGGAGTCCACAAGGAAGAGGATAGCGTGATATGGGCTTTTACAAGGGTGTTTTATGCATGAGTTATTTGTTAATAATATCGTCTCGTAGCAACGCACGGGTATAATTTGTCTTGAGGTAGGTTCGTCCACCACAAATTTCGTTCCGATTTTTTCTTTCCCTTTTTGCCTCCCACCAAAGCACATAATACTATAGATTGCCATTGTACTAGTTCAATTCGTTTTTTCTCATCACCTCCCTATCGTCATCTTTGTCCTCTAGCGAGGCAGCTGCCTTACGATCCCCTCCTCTCCCAACACCCAGCCCAATCTCCACTCCACACACATCGCTGCCACACACTCCTAGACGTCCCGTCTTCCTCCTCCCCGCCGACAAATCCGTATGGGTCAAGCGGAGAGGGCATGGTGCTGGAGCCCGGAGGTCGGTGGCGTGGTGCACTACAAAGGCATTTGGGAGGGCAGCTAGGCAGGGCAAGGTGACAGAGGTCGACGGCGTGGAGTTCGGGAGGGGCACCAGCGAGCGAAGGAGCTAGAGTTAGGGTTTCAGGTTTGTGGCTGTTATTAAGCAAGTTTTTTCCTGCTACAGAATCCTATAGACAATAAAAAATGTCACTCTATCATAACATTCATTTTGTGCTATCAACAGATGGTGTGGAGGGGTACTAAAGATAGCGTTATACGAACGTCTCCATTACTGGACTACTTAGGGGCGTACCCACAACAGCGGCTGAGCAATCCGTGCGTCTTAAATCAGCTGTACACCATTGTATGGTAGTAAGATGTGTACACAATGTAACTGTTGCCATTTCTAATATAAAAGATGAAGCGAGAGCGGCCAAGGCCTGTTCTTTAGCAATATAATCCTGAGAGAGTAGACCTCCAAATAAAGCCCTAGCGCATACCCTAGGCTAATGTTTCTAAAATCCATTCTTAATTAATGAAATAGATTCACATTTTTATTATATGGGGTGGTGCTATTGCAATATGTATTGCTTGAAACATTCGAGAAGATAGGTTTGAATTTAGCAGCAAGAAGGGCCATGTGGAGATGGTAGCGTCACCGTTGAATAGAGATGCGGAGATTGGTTTTCAGAACACACAAAAAGAGACAAACAACACTACAGATGACTTTGAAAGGTTAGAATGCTGAAATTCTGCTTGAGTTACTGAAGTCCAATGGCTCGGTAATCCATCTAGAAATAACAAGGGGAACTTGTCACCATATTGCAACCCACGAAGGGCACCACCCTTTCATTCAGATGTTCTATTTGCTTCCACCCTTTCATTCTTTATTTGTTAAAATATTATATTTGTATATTATCTCTAGTTCGGACTATGTTCATTTGCAAGATATTGCTTGCTTAAACCGGCAACACTATATGTTTATTTTATTTTTTGTGAAAACTCACACTATTTTTAGACGGTGTTATTAAATTTGTTAAACTACAATTTTGTGCATACTTAGTAGTGTAAGTAGATAAATAAATTTGCAGGTTTACATATTCCAGTTATTTTGGTTATGATTATGATTTTAGTTATTGAGTTGTTGTTCTGTGGCAAAGCACGAGAATTCAACTAGTCCATAATATTATTGTCCTACTGGTTCAATAAAAATAACTAGAAGTTGTCCTATACTTGATGGCAGAAAATAATAAGGAGAAATTTGGTAAGTATTGGGATAATCATGATGGACTAAAGTTCAATATTTGGACCTGCTTTTTCTATATTTATGATAACTTATTGGTCTGTTAACTCAACCAATATGTGGGTCCGATACGAGAAAGAATAGTTTTTAATTATTTATAAGAAACGTTTTTACTTAATTATGATTTATGAAATCAAAACCAAGATTAAATTATGGTTTTTTATTTTAGAACGAGTTAGCCACATAACCACATTGCTCAATTGTAGGATACAAACTATATAGTTTAGTTGACATATTTATATTTGCAAATACACCTTGGTTTGTTAAATTGAAGCCATATTTTGCAGCAAAACTTGTGGCCAAAATTTAAAACAATCATTGTTTGAGACATCACTAAGAGTTTTAGATGAATTTAATCTTCTTAGATCTATGCAAAATAACAATGACAAAATCGCATTTTTCATGAATTAATATGTATCATTAAATATGTTATAATATATTATTATACTTTTGCTACTATTTCAATATCTTGAAATATATAGATTTAGAACTCTAGAGTGAACATGTATAGTAAATATGTTGATGGAGGTTTCTAGAGTGAATGATTGTAAATTAGCTGGAAGTAAATAGTAAAATATATTGTGTGTGAGTTATCTACATGTGTGTTTATATGTTTGGCATTGCTCATTTTTACTGGTTTCATTCTCAAATATGCACTCATGTTTTTCTTGAGTTTCCACAAAGGAAACACATGTGTGATTTGTACTTTCTATCAAAATATAAATATTTATAACAACTATTACACAATATGAAAACAAAAGTATGGTTGGATGGTTGTGTGGGTGGTTGTACCCAACCCACCAAGTAACAAACCCTAGGTTTGACGCCTTTTGTGTCTCTCGATTAAAGCGGAATTTTTTTCTATTGGCAACATACCCATCAATTGCGAGAGCCGTGTAGATTTTATCAATCTTGAAGCTCCGTGACTTTATTCTCAACACTAGGCGTTATGTTAGTGTACGTGTAGTTGGTGTGCGCCCTTCAACTAAGAGAGTGTTACTATGGTTATGAGATAGTTTGGAGTTTTACATTGCACACCCTCACAAGGTTATGACGGCTAGGTGTGCGGAGAGGCCCGCGCCCCGGGAGTCCGCGTGTGTGTAATAGGACACAACACATACATAGTAGATTTGACCATACATCCCCATGTTCGGGAGATTCCCTAGGTTGAGTGGCGAGGTTTGACACCCCTCGTTGCATCACATCCCGACCTTCAGCTGACAGAGACACCCCGGGGTCTCTGAATTCAACGTTGACATCATCGATAGGAGTTTGGCACTCGACGGCGTGCTAATAATAACATACGTGTGGCGGCCAAGCCACGCACCGCCATGTCTCATCCAACACGGCGGTAACTCCTCGACCATACGCTAATATTCAAGGCCGAGGGTATAAAAGGAGCAGTCCACAAAGGAGGAGGGAGAAGACATTCGACATTCAATTCAACCCCATTCACGTTCTACTTGAGAGCCACCACGGCACATCACATCAAAATCCACATCCAAGACCAAAAATCTCTGACGAGAAGCTCACTGGAGAAGTAGTTCATAGTTAGTTCATATTTAGGCTCTTAGAGCATATCTACCATTCCATTCCACTTAGAATCATTTTTCCACGAAAGGAGAGACTTGACACGCCTGCTAGACTCCTAGTCGATGTCCACCTCACCTACCGGCTACCCTCTAGCTAGTACACCTCTTTGTAACCTTTCGAGGACCTCGCATGCTCAATAAAACAAAGTCGACACATGACCTATGGAGGTTACCGGGTAGTTACTTAGGGCCTGGACTTGTATAAATCTTGTGTGTCTTCAGGTTGTTAGCCCATCTAATCGTGATAAAAAAAACCTCACACCTACAAATTTATGACCGGGAATCAAAACCCCGATAGTTGGCGCGTGAGATAGGGGCTTTGTGCGTCGCTTTCAAACATTTCGATGGGCTCGTCATTCCCATTCACCTCTGGCGACAACACCACTACCAGAGGCCATCCTAGCCGCCATGTCACACCTTGCTGGGAAGCACCTAGCGGCTCCATCCACTTCGGCTTAGACTTTTCATCGAAACATGAAAAAAAAAAGTTGAAAGAGTGTCTAGGAAGAACTAAACAAACACTACTCATATATAGGAGATGGTGAGATTTGAACTCAGGTTGTCTAGCAAACCACCTCTTGTGCTAGGCAGAAAACCCCGACTCTTTCTCCTTTCCTCAAACATGCATTACTCCAGTATAGGCCGCATGCTCCAGTATCTAAATTGCTCTAGAATAGCCCTGCAGATATTACTGTTGAGACACACGTGCTGGCTCTGACTCGGCGATGAGTAGTTCTGCTGAATAAAGACAAATTAACATTTGATGAGATGTTCAACGAGTCTGGCGATGGTGCGCCATACTTAAAATCTCACGTCTGGCTTGTTTTGCGTATTCAGCTCACGTACTGGGAAACTTTAGGCTTTTGCTGCGTTTGTGCTCGTATTTCTTGAACAATGTTGGGTTCCTAATTCATGAAAGGAGACGAGCGAGGAGCAAAAAGGCACGATGGCGTTGATTCGAAGAGCATCAGCACGGCAAAATTCATGGATTTACAGAAACAGGATGACTCTGTATAAATTGATCAGACATGCCAAACTGAGGTTAAACACCAGGGGTGATCTGCCTGGATTTGCCTTCTTTCTTCAACCGAAACGCCAATCACCCCTGTTTAATTTAACTCTCCATGGCTGCTACCTGCCTCACTGGCCGGGTAGCACCTGACGCATGCCTGACCCTTCTCCGGCTCCGCCGGCAAGAGCGCGGGAGAATTCATCATCATCACCCCAACATCGATGCTTCTTCAGATCTTGCTGATGCTACATACAAAACTGTTCCACAGCCAGGCACGCAGCTTGGCGCTCTGGCGCCAGTCAGCTCGCGACGGAGACCTTCCTGGTCTCTTGGTGCCCACGGCGCGCCGCTGCTCCGGAAGCGTACCGCTGCATCCGCCCGGCGGCCTGCCTGGCGTAGACGGCGTCTAGCTGCATCTGCTCGTCGCGGCAGTCCTCGTTGCAGAAGGGGGTGTCCCCTCGGTACATGAAGATGTCGCTGTCGCGCGCCAGCGGCTTGGAGCAGAGCGTGCACGCGTCCAGTGCGGGCACGCCGTGCTCGCCCGCCGGCTCGGCGTCGAAGAAGAAGGCGCAGGCTACTGATGCCGCCATGCTGCGTGCGTAGGAGTGTTTGGAGCAAGAGCGCGCTTGATGATCGAGCAGTGTGTTTGCTGCTTTTGGTGCGCAGGGGACGAGGCAGGGAGGAAGACGGGAGCGAGGTGGGTGAAGGGGAGGGCGAGGCCTGGGTATATATGGTGCGTGCGGGAGGACACTGGCAACGCGAGGGCTTCGGAAAACTGTGGTCCGGTGCGCGCTCGGGACGCCCACGGGTCGGACAATACCGCGCCCGTGCTGGATGATGGAGCGGTTCGCCGTATTGGGCCACGGTGTAGTGTAGTGGTTGGCTTGATGGCCGATGAACGACACGCACTCCCTCGGCTTCGCCGGGACGAAAACGACAGGAATCAAGTCATGTCCGTGTGACGTCCACCGGGTCCCGTCTAATCTAATGAAACTGGACATTGCTCTTGAATCTCAAAAATTCATTTTTGATCTAGGGTGCACATGCTCCTCCCACCGGACAAATAACATTAAAATGTCAAATAAAATCCGAACAAAAAGTCCGCGTGTACATCTCAACATTTTACGTGCAGCACGACGAGTTTCGTGGTAAAGCAATATTTCTTGTGTCATGTGTAAAAAAGATAAAGAAATGACTCTTGAAGAGCTTTTTTTAGAACCAATTTTGTATTCTTTTACGCACGATACAAAAAATATCAGTTTTCTATGAAACAACTTTGCAAGTACATAGAACGTCGAGATGTACGCACCGCATTTTTGCCGGATTTTTTGACATTTAAAAATGTGTCTAAAATTCATTTCAAAAAACAAGAACATATTCTCCCGGATGCAAAACCGCCTCGTGGAAAACTTGATTCGTCCTTATTACTAATGTAGTGCTATTTTCTAAAAAAAGCTGTAGCCATGCAGGAAAACTTTCATAAACACATTTAGGTAGCGTCTAATTCTTAGTTGATCATGAATTCGTTAAATAATAAATAACTTCATAAATTTGTTTACGATTTATATACTTCCTCCGTCCAAAAAGGTATCGAAGACTAGTCTAGATTCACACGTATCTACATATGTTTTAGTGTATAGATTCGTTTTACAAAAATCTGCAACATTCTTTTTAGTTCGGAGGTAGTATTTAGTTTCCCACATAGCATAAATAAATTGTAATGTTCGCTCTCAGAGTTTGAGAAAATATTCATTTCACCACGAAACCTAACATCACATCCCTAGTTCTCATCTTTGACTGAGGCTTAACAAATTATTGGTCCAAAGAGGCTGACCAAAGTTGATATAGTTAACAACTAATTTATCAATGCTAACTCATTGAGCAATCGTAGGGCAAAACTTCGGTTTCTCGAGAAAATATAAGGCTTTGTTTGGTTCTTAGCCAAATTTTGCCAAGCGAAAGTGTGTCAATTCATAAAAGTGTGGCAACCACAAAAAAATGTGGCTGCAAATTTTGAAGCCGAACTTTGGCAAAAGTTGGCAAAAATGATGACTATGACAAATGGACCATAGGGTAATAAAATATAGCAAGCAAAAGTATGGCACAAACCAAACACATGCCTATTAAAGTGTGGCTAGCCAAAGTTTGGCCAGGCAAAGTATGGCTCAAACAACCCCTAAAACTTGGGTTGTACAAAACATTTCAGAAGAAAAGTTATACTTCCTATGCCTCGAATTAGACGGTCTAGATTCGTATGTAACTATAATCTCGGACATCTAATTTGACACAAAGGATGTACAACTTATCATTCCACCCATAGTTTTTAAAACATTACCTTGCTTCTACTAGCTACTCATAGCAATTCCGCTTTTTCGTAGACATATAAAATGATCTGACACGAAATACATGCGCTTTTCGTAGCAAAATAGTGGGGTTGGTATTGGCTTAAGTGATCATTGTTGAAGAATCCAACGGGCCCCTAATCGGAAACTTGGGGCACCAATATTTTTTTGGTGTTGCGACTTTCAATTATTGTCGTTGTAAATGTATGACTAAGCACATTTTGACAAAAAAAAAGGTACCCAGATTAGGTTGGCGTGCTTAAACTAGTACTGACGCTTTGTGCTGATAATTAGGGCGCCAGTCTTTCTGGCCAACATAGGAGACAGGCGCCCCACATGGTTAGCCGCCCAGGCAAACAATTGACGGCAAATTAGCAAAAGCCAGTGACTATCGTGGAGCGTAGTACTATGCATGATATATCTTTTATCAAACAGGAAAAGTCAAAAAATCAAGGTCCCCTACTTTCAGTAAGTGTGGCAAGGAATCTGCTTAAAGAGCTGTGGTGCATGCACGCCAGACAGCACCCTGTGAACAGTCAGCTGTCTCCGCTCCGCGCTCAAACGCACGATACTTTTGTTAATCTTTGGGATCGTGCACGTTAGGTGTCACGGGGGAAGCGCCTTGCAACTAGAGTTGCACGGCTCGAGATTGAGATTCCATTTTGGCACTTGGCAATATAGTATAGCACACCGGTCTTGCCGGCCAAGCAGGCAGGCTTCGTCCTGGGGAGCAGCTTGCTCGAGATCTGCGCGAAGCATTAGACTGGACGTATATATGCACCAATGGAGAAGACATTTTCTCTGGAAGAAAGCAGTGAAACTTTTGGGGTATTCGACACAGACTGAAGTGCGTGGATACAGACCACTGACGTGCGCGGCGAGTTATTTGGAGCTGGAGGTCGGTGTCGACTGCTGAGTGCTGCTGCTGAGTACTCGTGAGTATTAAGCTTGTTAATCTGTAGGATAGCTTAAAAAAGAAATAGATCAGGCTGTGGAGTGGGTTGCTGAATTCACCGAGTCACGGTCGACTTGGTGGTGACGGGGCACATGATTGGTTGTGTGTGCGCGGTGTCCAGTTGTCCACACCATTCATCTCCTGATGGCTCTGACTCGGCGATGAGTGGCGACAGAGACGTACTTAGAGAGAGGGGTTAGGTGGGAATTGTTCAACAGTTCTAGCTTTCGAGTGGGATAAATTATTCTCCGCTCTGACGTTTTCTTTACTCACTCCATACAAATGGAAATCTTGTTATGTTTATTCTCCTGTGTTCAAATAGATGTCAAAAATTTCTCGATCTATCTATCTAGACACTAGACACTATTTAGTAGTTCCTCCATTTTAAAATATAAGATGTTTTAGGTTTTGTGAAACGACTGTATCTTGACATATTTAATGCGTAGGTTCACTCCGAATCTACACACTAAAAGATAACTAGATACAGTTTCATAAAAACTAAAACATCTTATATTATAAAATAGAGGGAGTACTAGATACATCCAAATGTAGAAAATTTTAGTGTCCCTCGAAACATATTAAATTTTCACAGGCCCTGGAAACGGCACGCCTCGCCCCCTAGTTCTACCGACCGAACATGTGGACACAGGTCAAACCTGCACTTCTCCTCCACCACCGAACCCTAGCATGCATGTGCCGCCGCCTTCGTTCCGAGCTTCGATGAGCAATCGCGGCGCCTACAAGAACATATCGGAGCCACCTAGGAGCCCATGGACTCGCGAGTCGGAGGATTATTTGGCCAGAGGGTGGTTGTAGCGGCGGGGGAGCGGTCTAGGGAAAAATGTTGCCGCACAGGAAACCTCTCATAAACACAATTAGGAAGGGTCTAATTCTTAATTTTGTTCGAGAATTTGTTAAATAATAGATGAGTTCATAAATTATTTCATACATGCTACAAAAATTGTTCACATCCATATAGTACTTCTCCACATTGTAATGATTTTTTTAACATTGGTTAAGTTCAAAAAAATATACAGTACATTTATGCACGAACCTTAAGTTCTTAAGAGCATCACTAATAGAATCAGTAAACGGTCCAAACCCGCAAAAGTCCGGCGGATCTAAGGTTTACGGGATGGCCACGTGACCTAATAGAAACTAAAAACAGCCCGGCCCGTATTTAATTTTCACAGGTCCCTGAAAACGGCCCGCCTCACCCCTACTTCTATTGACTGAACATGCGGACACGGGTCAAAACCCGCACTCCTCTACCGCCGAACCCTAGCACGCCTGTGTTGCCGCCTTCGTTCCGAGATCCAGCGAGCAATCGTGGTGCCTATGAAGAACAGATCGGAGCCACCTAGGTGCCCATGGACTCACGAGTCGGAGGATTCGGCCAGAGGGTGGTCGTAGCGGCGGGGGAGCGACCGTGCCAGCGGCGGAAGAACCTCATGCACCAACGAGCTCCACAAGAAGTGGGTCTGCTCTGTCAGCGCGAAGAAGCGGCGGCGGTGGAGGCGTCGCTGAGCGCCATCCACGAGTCATACTGGCAGCACGATGAAGACGAGGAGCGCGCCATCCGCGAGTAGGAGGAGGCTCGCGAGGCCGAGGTCTGGCGTGAACGCGAGGAAGAGGTCTGGGCCATCTCGGAGGTCCACCGTATGGAGACCCGCCCGCGAGCCGGATGTCGATGTGTTCATGCTCGACGAGTAGCTCCGTGTAGCACCGCCGTCCCAGTGTAGTTTTTCTTTAGTAATTTTGATGTGTAATTATGAACTCTATGCACTTGTATATGAATGATCATCGCATCGTCTTCAAATTTTCCGGTAATTGCAATTTTCAAAAGTATGGGTTCAAAATACGGGCTCTGATTTGCCCGGACGAAATGTGAACCACAAATTGCAAATTCAGTGCGCTGTAAACCGTGATTTGCAGTTCACCGTTTTACTAGTTCTGTTAGTGATGCTCTAACATCGCATCCAAGACTTGATAAATTCTCCATGGATTAGGATTACCAAAGTTGATACATTGAAAAACTAATTTATCGAAACTCTATAAATTCATGAAACTATTAATGAAATAGTGTTAGAAGGAATTAGATACTTTCTTCATATAGTAGAAGCAGGTCGGCGTTAGAATTCCGAAAATTCATCCCTAACAGGGATCGAACTCCGGTCGCTAGGATGCGCCAACTAATGTCCTGTTCTCACGAAACTATTGTAGTGCAACAATACAAAACTTAGTTTATATAAACCATCAGCTTCTACTTTTACCAGCTACCGTATAGAAAGTGATGGGACACGTGGATACATGATCCGCTCTTCCTAGTAAAATAGTGGAGTATTGGCGTCAATGATCATTGGTGAAGAATCCGATGTGCCTCTAGTCGGAAAAACTTGGGGCATCAATATATTCTTTGTTGTACTTGTATCAGTAAAAGATTAGGCACGTCTCAAAAGAAAAGTACAGAGGTTAGGCAGCTTTGCTTAAACTAGTGCTAACGCTTAATGCTGATAATTAGGACGCCGGCCTTTTATAAGTGTCGCAAAGGAATCTTAAGAAGAGTTATGGTGCATGCACGCCAGACAACACGCTGTGAACAGTCAGCTCGCTCACACGCAGTTCTTGTCTTCGCTCCGCACTCAAACGCACGGCCTGCTCACGCAGTTCTCTCAGTCTTTGATATTAATGGAGGTACTACCTTGGAGAGAAGCAAGCTGCGGCGGAAAATGTGAAATGAGTTGTTTAACTTAATGGTGGCCTGTTTTGTTAATCTAGGGAGTCGTGCACGTTGGGTATCGCAGGGTAAGCACCTTGCAAGTGCAGTTGCACGGCTCAAGATTGAGATTCCGTTGGCACTTGGCAGTACTAGCTCACTGTTCTTACCGGCCAAGCAGGCAGGTTTCGTCCTGGGGAGCAGCTTCATCGAGATCCGCGCGCGATTTTGTTTTCTGTGGCTCAACATTGAAGCATTGGACTGGACGCAATCATCGGACTACGCGTGCACATCTCGGGAGAAGATCGACATTTTCTCTGGAAGAAAGCAGTGAAAACTTGGGAGAATCCGACGCAGCCTGAAGTGCGTGGATACAGATACAGATCACTGACATGCGCGCCGAGTTATTTGGAGCTGGAAGCATTCGCTGTCGACTGCTGAGTGCAGCTGTGCTGAGTACTACTCGTGGAGTGCGAGTAAAGTACTATTCGTCTCGTTAATTAATTTCCATATGACAGCTTAAGGATCAGGACGTGGACGATACGGTGTTTGTTGGCTTGCTGAATATTCACCGAGTCACGGTCGACCTGGTGGTGACGACTGATGGCACGATGTCCCCACCCCACGCCATTCGTCGGAGCTCGCAGTCCAAGCAACGCCGCATCATCTCCTGATGGCTGTGACTCGGCGATGAGTGGTGACAGAGACGTACAGGGAGATGACAAAACGGAATGGTTCAACCGATCTGACTTTCCAGTGTGATAATTTTTCTCCGCTCTGACGTTTTCCTTTACTCACTCTACACAATGGAAGTTCTGTTTTGTTTTTTCTAAACCATTGCTTTTGCAACGTACTATACAGTAGAAGAAACCATATTATTTTTCCTAAAAGTTATGGTGTTGTGACATGTGAAAGAGTTTACGAGATTTATGAGCACACTTACTTGAACTCTCGGAAGAACATTATAGTGAAGATTTCACATGCTTACCTATGAACAGTTTCGTACTGTTTGCCAGCATTCTTATTTGACATGGACCATACTAATTCTATTTGCTCTTATGATTTGGTGGTGGTTATCTTATCCGTCGAAGGTAGTCGGGCTGAGGCTGATTTGGTGGATCCCAGGATCCATCATCTAGTCCCTGCTGCGAGTCGGGGAGAGACCCAATTGCCGCAGAAAACTGAGCCGATTGGCGAGCGATTCGCGGGTGAAAACCGTTATCTTGATGAAGGCATCGTCGTGCAACTAGTGCCGACCTGACTCGTGTTGCTCCGGGGGAAACCCTAGGATCGGGTTTCCAGGTCAGGCGTTTGTGAAGCAGCGCTGGATGGAAGAGGGAGGAGGCGGAGTGGCTTCGTCTTGGATGGAGACTCCGGTGAAGATGTCAAGTCATGCCTAACCGCCAGGTGCTACGCTCAGTCATGCCTGGTTTGTTAGGTGCTATGCACGATGGCTCTCCCGATGATTTCAAGCTGCGTCGGATGGCGGGACTCGACTTGGTGCTGAGGTTTTTTTTGTCGACTACGTGTGCATGTGTTGGACCCGCAGGGTGGTGGAGGTGTTTGACATCGTGGTGGCATTGACGGCTGGCCTCGCAAGGTCATTGTTCCTGAAGATAGTATGCGGAAGACGGCAACACCGAGGATTTTTGTAGCTGGCCGCGATGGGCCTCCGTCGTTCCCGACGAGTACCGCCGCTGCACCCTGCGAGCCGCGTGCCTCTCGCATGCGGCGTCGAGGCGCATCTGCTGGTGGCGGCAGTCCTCGCTGCAGAAGGGGGTGTCTCCTCTGTACATAAAGACGTCGCTGTCGCGCGGCAGCGGCTTGGCGCAGAGCGCGCACGCGTCCAGCGCGGGCATGCCGTGGTCGCCGACCGGCTCGGCGTCGAAGAAGAAGGCGCAGGCCAGGGACGCCGCCATGGATGGAGGTAGCAGTAGCTTATTAACCGGGGCGCTGCTGCTTTCGGTGTGGGGAGGAAGAGGCGAGTTTCTGATTTGAGCTGAACGATGCGGGATGCTGGGTATATATGGACGAGCATGGCAGCAAAGCCTGGACGGCTGGAGTAGTAACCGTGGACGAAGCAAGGAGTCATTGGACTTGTTTACTGACGCATGAACCACGGTGGAGTTGGCTGGAGGGCCGCCGTGGGCCAGGCACTCACTCGCTCGCTCGGCTCCACCGGCGACGAGAACGACACGGGCAGAGTTATTCGTGACGTGGACAAGGGTCCCGATCTCTGAGAGAAACCTAGAAGCGTCTCTCTCGGAGCGACTGAGAATTGCTAACTTTCGCTTTCTGATTTTAGGTGACTTTATTTATATTCCTTGACATGTAGGCTCCACATATGACGGGATCCACGTGTCAGTGACTCAAAGTCACCAACTTCGAGTCCCTGAAGTCAGGGGATCCACGGCATCAGAGACTTCGCCGTTGATGCATAGAAAAACCGGGTGCTAGCTAGTAGGCTGCTAGCGCTGGCTCCGATCTATGGGAACCGGAAAAAACTAGTCCAGTCCAACTTGCTCCTGGTTGGGAGCAAAAGCGAGCTGGTATTCGCGCCAATAAGTGGCGCACAAGCATTCGCCGTGCAACTTGTGGGAAACCAGGGCATCAAATCTACTCTACTCCAGCATCTTAGGGTACGATAATTGGGGCTCCAGCACTTTAACAATCGTAGGGGAGGTAGTAGCAAATGCATGCGCACTTGTTTGTAAAGTACTAGTACCATACGTGGTGTCATTTTAAGAAAAAAAATTGAAAGGAAAGTGAACGAGAAAAGAGCTTGATGCCTTCTCTTTCTTTTACCACTAGTCGGTGCTCCATAGGGGGAATCTTTTCAAGAGCAGTGCATGCGCGCCAGGCAGCTAGCACATCGTGCACAGTCACCGGGAGGTCGGCACCTACGACTGCAGATCTTGTCTACTCAATCAGACGCATGAGCGCCCACGAGCAAAGCAACCCGAGGTATATACTTTGGGGCGAAGGATTGGCGCAGCTTCTTGTTGTTTTGCTTGAGTTGAGAGGCTGCCAGGTTTCATCTGGGTCTACCGCGCACGTTTCGGTGCAAGAGGGATTTGATGCACCTTGCACGTTGCAGTCTCGTGCTCCTGCACGGCTCAAGATTCCAGCCATGGCTCTTGGTTTCGAGGCTGGTGACGTCTTTTCTTGGGAATATCCTACGGGCAAATGGCCTATCTTGCACTCGCGTCACGCGGACAGGCTTCGTTCTAGGAGGCAGCTTTCTCGAGGTCTGCACCCAGTTTGTTTACGTGGCTTCACAACGAAGCATCGCACACGTAATCATGGGAGTTCGCAAGTAATCCCGCGACATTGCAAGAAGAACGCCTCTGCTAACGCTCGTTTGACAGACAGACTGGAAGTGTTTGATTTCTAGTGTCATTTAGTCGTATCTTGCGGATCATCCTCCACGGAAGCTGCGCCCACCAATGCAACTTTTGGTGCCTACAGTGCAGTTCGTTTGGTTTAATGCAGTTTCGTTACTCTATGATTTGGAAAGCAATGTTCCAGTTGTTCGTTTGAATGTTTTTTGGTTTTCGGCAATTTGTCACTTGTTTGGCTACTAGCATTTCTCCCTGATATCTTTACCTTCTTAATCATATGGTGAGCTCACCCATGACAACGCAACACACCACAAAGTTCAGACAATTCAAATTCAGGATATGTTCGTGTAACATCCCAGTATTTAGGACTAAACGAAAGATAGATTTAGATTTTGTGCATCTACATGCATGTATCTGAAAATCTGGGTAAAATTTTCGCAGATTAAAACCATAGAGCGATCAGAATCTCTCTTACTTCGATGGATTAGAGATTAGCTATCTTCATGAGTGCGATAGATTTTGACATCACCTTTAGGTATTATATGTGTTCTTGGAGGGGTAGAATTTGAAATTTACTTTGAATTTCTATATTCAATTCAAAGTTGAATTTAGAAATTTAGGAATAATAATACTATAACCAAGTAAAAATAAATGATTATAATAATGATATAACATAATTCTTAATTAATAAGAATACATGAGGTATTACATCGTTCTTTTACAATAAAAGAATAAAAGTAAAATGCAATTAAGATACCTGATCGCATGTCCATTGTACTCCATCAGGTGGCTAAAAACACGGTGTATCGCGGTCAGAAAAATGGGCATAGTAGGAATGTGAGGACCGTAGATCATATTCATCTGAGCATTGTTCTCAATGGGATTGTTGAACAGCCCGGCGTCCTTCGACTGAGCCTATATGAGAATCACAATTAGTTTTAAAACGTGTAGTTCATATGTGAGCTTTGCAACTACCCAATATATGCAAGTGTAAATATATCGAACATTGATGTGCGCATAGTAATCATCGTCGTCCCTCATGATAGCAGAGGTCACCTCAATAAAGCGCATGTTCTCTAGCCTCTTGATCCTCAGCACCTAAATCCACATAACTCTCCGGTGCCACATGTGGTTGTACACCTGGTACGCAGTCCGGCCACGGAACATGACGACATCGTCTGCAATCAATCGCATGTCCGCCTCTTTGAATCCCCAGACAACTGAATTCTGGATCAACTGGAAGACCCGATTCATGACAAAGATGGACAGAGATGCTGGCCATGTCATGGTCAACTTCTTCTTGCACACTGCATCAGACATCGGCACATAATGCAGAGGCATCACAGAGGTTGCCGACAGATCAGGGGACGCAACCAACTCCTACGACACGAGAGATACACAATATGTTCAGTTATAGGGGAATAACTATACTTGTAACACTAATTCTACGCACACCAAACGACAATCCTCACAGTACGGCATGAATAATGACCACAAAAGGTCCAGATCTACTAGGAGTGAGCACAAGCAAACACATGAACTATGAGCGAGAACAAGGTAATAGATCTAAGTTGCGAAAGTTAGGGTTAGGTGTCACTTACCACGATCTCAGTTTCGACCAAGAAGGACGAAATGTCAGGGATAGCCGAGGACGAAGGCTTGCCGGAGATGAGCTAGATCCACCGGAGTAGGAGGCACCGCTTACCTTCTCGTCGATGAAGAAGAGGATTTGGGAGGAGAGGTCGAAATGAGGGAGAAATGGTGGCGCGGAAATTGGAGGCGGGGCAGAGTGGCTAAATAGGCTATGCAAATGGGCGGACGGTGAGCCCAATTTCTTCCGACGGAATTTGCCGCACGCAGGCGAGCTCCAGCCATCCCTCCATTGCACAAAACCGTGCATCTTTTTCTCCGGCGAGTGCGGGAAGAAATTGGCTCCGTAGAAACGCGCGATTTTGGCGTTCCTCCAGGACCAGACCGAGACCTGCTTTAGAACTGGTGCGGTGTAAAGATTCTCTACCGCGTGTACAACCAAGCGCTCGTATTCATGCGAGAAACAGGGTTGCGTTATAAGAAACATGTCGGCCCTTAGGCCTTTCACAATGAGGTGTATCTTAGCACGTTATCATAGGAATTATAAATATCTAAGAGACAACCTCTCTAAGGCCTTTCACAATGGGGTGTATCTTAGCACCTTTTTTTTCGACACTGTAATCCGCTCTTTATTAATAAGATAAAAACAAGTTACAAGGTCCGAACGAAACGACCTTACAGAACTGAAATGATAGGATAAACCTATGTAAAATACCAGTGCCTATCCTCCTCCTTCGGCACCACCGAAGCGACCACCAAAGGGGCGAAAAACAGATCACCGCAACACCCGAGCTTGACGCGGCTCCATCGCTGATCAACAGCTTTTTAGACCTCGAAAGTAGCTTGCCAAAGGAAAAACCATTATCGTTGAAAGAATCAGACCGGGGCAACATGTCTCCGGACACGCGATCAAACTCCAGAACTGACACCCCCGCACGACTACAATGTCGGGAGGGAAAATCAGAACTGCCAGCTTCCATCCACAAACCCAGCATAGGATAAACCATCTTCAATCTAACACATACGCAGACGACCATCTGCGCGTACTCCTGGACAACACATCCTCCCTGCTCCACCATGACGTCGGAGCAAACGCCGTAGTAACGGGGACAGAGCAGAAGGAGGGACACACCTGGTTGGATCGTCGCCTCCGCCTCGACGACACCATCCAAGAACTCTAATGCCACCAATCCGGAGAATTGGCACACACACGATGCCATCAACTTCGGAACGCCGCCACGAGGAACATCGTCGGTGTGGGAGTGAAGTTGAGGCAGATTTATTCGCTTGGGCGCCGCTCCCACCACCCAACGGCGCTCCACGACCTGCAAAACCAAACCCTAACTACAGAACGGAGAGACCAGATCCCTCCTCCCTCCCGCCATTGGAGCAACAGGCAGAGGGAGAGGGGACCAACAAGAACGCCGGTGGAGATCGGGCGGTAGGAATGTCGACTCCGTAGAGCCTGGCGGCTAGGTCAGGGGCGAAAGGTTAACCGCGGGTGCTTGATTGTGATCCGTCGTGACCTGTGTATCTTAGCACCTTACCGTAAGACTAGTCAAAATAGGGAGTATCATATAGTAGTACCATGTATATGATACTATTATATAGTACCATCTCCATAATGCATAGTATCATCTAGTAGTATCATAGTGCTAGTACATTTATTGTTTTGTAGAATCTCAATGCAAAATTATGTACAAGATTCATTAAGGATTAATTTTTCTAGTTCTATGTGCTATGATAACGTATCTACTTATGATATCAACATAACTTCTTTCATCATTAATTAGTATGACACGTTAGAATTTTCCCAAAATGGCATGCATGATACTACCTATGATACCTCTATTGGGGCTAGTCTAAGAGTTATAAATACGTAAGAGACAACCTCCCAAATGCATTGTATCTTAGAGATTGTATCTTAATTTAATATTTTGCTCTCATGTATGCATTTGATTGGGCTATCAATTTTTTTTGTCTATGATTACGTGCAAGGGGTGTATCTTAGCTAAGATACAACAACACCCTCTCTCTTTTCTCCTTAATTGACATGCCACATAAGCATTTTTCTTAGGATAACGCGCAAAAGACGCCCATTGTCAATGGCCTTAACCGAGTGGTGGCTGGTTTGTTAATCTAGGGAGTATAACGGGGGAAGCATCTTGCAACTGCAGTTGCACGGCTCAAGATTGAGATTCCATTGGCACTTGGCAGTACAGTAGCGCGCCGTTCTTGCCGGCCAAGCAGGCAGGCTTCGTCCTGGGGAGCAGCTTGCTTGAGATCAGCGCGCGTTTTTTTTCTATGGCTTAAAGGTGAAGCATTGGACTGCACGTAATCATCGAATTATGCAAGCACATCTCGGGAGAAGATCGACATTTTCTCTAGAAGAAAGCAGTGAAGATTTGGGAGTATTGGAGCTGGAAGCATTCGCTGTCGACTACTGAGTGCTGCTGCTGAGACTCGTGGAGTGCGAGTAAAGTATTAGTCCCGTTAATTAATTTTCATATGACAGCTTAAGGATCAGGCGGTGGACGATATATACGCTGTTTGTTGGCTTGCTGAATATTCACAGAGTCACGGTCGACTTGGTTGTGAGTGGTGATGACTCACGGGGCACATGATTCGTCGGAGCTCCAAGTCCAAGCCATGCCGCATCATCTCGTGATGGCTCTGACTCGGCGATGAGTGGCGACAGAGACATGCATAAAGATAAGCTGTTTTTTTCTCACTTTAGACAATGGAAGTTCTGTTTTGTTTATTCTCCTGTGATGGCTTTTGCAAGAAAAATGATAACAATCCCTCGGACGATATAAGTCTCACCCGGTCCTACCACCCGGCCCTCGCTCGCGCATCTCCTCCCTCGACGCGCCCACCAACTCCCGACCCGCTTCCGATCCCGAGCCCCACCTCCTTCCAGGCGTCTGCCGTCGTGTTCCCCTCGCCGTCCCACCTCACTCGCTCGGCCCACGACCACCGCGAGCTCGCCTCCCTCGCTCACCACCCCGCCTTCCTCACCAGAACCCCGGCCTCCTTCCGGCCCGAGCTCGAGCTCCCCTCCGCCCCATGGGCGCCGCCGTGGCCCTGTCTGCCGAACGCCTCCTCACCCAGCCAAGCTCCACCACGTCGCCGAGCCTCCATCGCCCTGCGCACCGGCATCTGCCTCCTCGCCCCGCAGAGCTCCTCCGCCCGCCGCTAGGAGCCGTGGCCATAGGTGGTGGCTGCTGCAAGGAACGACTGTGTTGGCGCGCTGCTCCTTGCGACGTGCAATTTCTGCTACCTGGCCGACATGCATCTTGTAGCACGGCGGCGCGATCGATGCAGAGGAGGCGGTTGCCATGGGGCACGACAACCCTGCTACAAGGCAGTGGTTGGCCCTGCTACAGAGGCACCATGACCCTGCTACAAGGGGTAGCCCTGCTACACATCGCGCCGCTGCTACCTGCTACATACCAGCTACCTTGGCGCTGCTACAATGGATTGTTTTTGCTAGAATTGTTTTCAGATTTTGCTACAATTGTGCAAAGTTTTTGTTACGAGGTGTCCGACGATATTTGCGGGAGAGTCTCCGGCGAAGTTATTTTTTGCTACATTAGAAGAACTTTGTTGCTACAACTGTCTTGTGGTTTTGCTACAACAGTATCAAGTTTTTGCTTCAAGATCTTGGGCGTGAGTCACCAACGAGTTTTTTCCAACGATGTTTTCGGCTAAGTCGTTTTTGCTTCATTAGCATAATTTTTTTGCTGCATAGCTTCCAGCGAGGTCTCCGGTGAGACGTTCTATTTTCCGAAACAGACTGTTTTTGCTTCGGAAGCAAAAGCGAGAACATATGCAACAAAAGCAGGGTGTCTTGTAACAAAACCGGGATTTGAGGAGACACGTGGCGCGCGGGAAAGGAGGACGATGGGAAGGGACGCCTAGGGTTGCCCCTTTTGCAACGTACACAAATAGAGGAAACCAGGAAGGGGAAAGTAAGAGCGCTTTACTTTAGTGGAGCACAACCAAACTCAAGAGTACCCCCAAAAAAAAAAGTAAATTCCATGTTGCTTTATCGATAAGTTATAGTGTTGTGACTTGTGAAAGTGTTTACGAGATTTATGATAGCACTTACTAGAACTCTGAGAAGAACATTATTATTGAAGATTTCGCATACTTATGTTTGAATAACTTTGTAGCGTTCGCAAGCATTCTTGTTCGACAGAGACGATACTACTCCCTCCGATCTAAATTAATCAATTTCGTTTTATTCAGATTTGGATGTATCTAACGCTAAAACATGTTTAGATACATCTGAATCTAGACAAATCTAAGTCAACTAATTTAAATGGGAGGGAGTAATTATATTTGCTCTTATGAACAAATTGTTACAAACTTATTTGTGAAATCGACTGAGAAATATTTAATTCTCGGTTAGTCTAATGAGACACCAGTAAATCCCTTTTTATCCTTTTTTAAAAGACGTGGAAGTGGAACCCATAAACAAAGATCCTCTTATCTATTGATGTACATGTTCTATGTTGTAACACTTCTATTTATTCTGATTATCATTTGTCATAAGTCGAAAAATATGAGGAAATTTGGCACTCCTATATGGATCACTCCTAACCGTTATGGGGGAGCTGTTGTGGTTTACCTCCTCCACGCTAGATTTCCGGGCGAAAACTCTTGACCATGTGGTCTCGACGATGGTGACATGTTGTGTCACTGCCCTCTTGGGGGCGGCCTCGTGGAGCCTCGATTCTCCTCGGCCTTGTTACGTATTCGGTGGCAAGTTTTGATCTTTTTATACTCTATTTTTATTTTTGATCTGCTTTGTAAGAGGATCTCTTCGTCACCTTGTATTGGTTTAGTCATGTATGATTTTATTTATAAAACGGCGCGAAAGTTTGTTTCGTGGATGACAAATTAACCCTCCATCATCATGGGCCTCTTGCCGTTTAATTCTTTTTGTGTCTGGACTTGTTGCGGATATGTACATCTTAATTATGTAAAGACTCAGTTAAGTACCCCCTCTGACCCAAATTACTTTTCTTAGATTTATCTAGTCCAGGGTGTGTGTCTCAGATCGATGGTGGCCCGGTAATACCGGGTGCGCGCGGTGGTGGTGGTGCTGCTACTTGGCGGCATGGATCGACGGTGGCAGTTGGTCCCCTGGTGGATGGTGAAGTAGGGGATAGCGTGGGGTTGGCGTGGACGACGGTTCCCCTGCTGCAGTGCGGCGGCGGGGCTTCACGTTCCCCGGTGGGCTCGGCCAGGCCATGTGGGCCTAGTTTACCCTGCAGATGTATTCGAACGACTACCGCCTTCTGGCGGTGGAGGTAGTTCCCTCCCGCGTGCTGTTGTTCCGACAACCCCCACTGAGGCGTCCTCTTTGCTGGTCTATCGGCCCTACTTCGTGTGTCACGGTGCGACGACGGTGGCGGATGGAATACCGTGGTGGCAGGCGACGAGCATGATGGAGCACTGAGAAGCGTCCGGGGGTGTGGTTTTTTTAGGGGTCGGGAGAAATCCTTTTCATCTTGACACCGACGTGGTGACGTCCGCGAGTGCCACCGTCCTTATTGAAGGGCGTCGGGTGTACCTCTTTCCCACCTCCCGGAGCGTACCGGGGAAAACCCTAGAACCTGTCCGGGCAGCAGCGTCATCATCGTCACCTTCCTTCTTGGAGGTGCTGCTTGGTGCGCAACGCTTCGGAGTGCGAGGCATGTGGTGGATCTTAGCTGGAGGACGCAACGGTTGCGGATCTTCCTCAGTTTCATCGTGCCGCTGTTATCGGCTTTGTTTTATTTTATTTTCTCTTTTGGTTTCTCTATTTTTATCTTTTGGGCGTTGTGATGTGTGGTCCGGCAGCGGTATCAAATGGTTGCTACATTTATATAGTTGGACGCATGCATGTTTCGAGGATTCGGTCTTGATAAATTTGAGGCAACTAATTTGGA
This sequence comes from Avena insularis, assembly GCA_023614405.1. NCBI lineage: Eukaryota > Viridiplantae > Streptophyta > Magnoliopsida > Poales > Poaceae > Avena > Avena insularis. The sequence continues at coordinate 565,649,626 of CM042686.1, forward strand.
TCGGGGAGTAAGAAATAAGAAAATTTGGCGCAATAAAATGTATCCGAACTGTCATGATTTTTTTCCACCATGACGGTGGCCTTGAACAATGTGTGGGTTTAGCTTCTCGTACACAAAACCAAATAAAAAAGCGAGCACCACAATGTATGTGAGAGAGAGCGCGCGCACGAGTGGCCAAACTGAAGTTAGAGCAAACTGAATCATGTTCATCAGATCCATACAGCCTTTTCCATTTCGTTTGCCACCGAAAACAAACAATTGATCGGGACGGCACAGAGCGATCGAGAAATCGAGTTTCCCCCAACCGCTTATAGCTCGCTTGGACTCATATCTTGAGAGCTAGGTACGGGCAACTAGGCTTCGTGCCTCCGGCCTTGCCTCCCGCAGCAAGGCTGCGCCGAGGTGCATCTCCGGCTTACGCAAGACCGCCGGAGACATCTCAGGTGCCTTCCCAAAACGGCGGAGTACAGATCTTGTAGCTTACAATCAAAACTTTCATCGGCTACTACGCGGCGCTCCGGCCCGGTGCTAGCTAGCTCGCGATGGACACCTTCCTGGCCTCTCTCTGGCCGCGATGGCCCTCCGTCGTTCCCGACGACGAGTACCGCCGCTGCATCCTCCGCGCCGCGTGCCTCTCGCAGACGGCGTCGAGGCGCATCTGCTCGTGGCGGCAGTCCTCGCTGCAGAAGGGGGTGTCCCCTCTGTACATGAAGACGTCGCTGTCGCGCGCCAGCGGCTTGGCGCAGAGCGCGCACGCGTCCAGCTCGTGCCTCCCTGGCTCGCCGACCGGCTCGGCGTCGAAGAAGAAGGCGCAGGCCAGGGACGCCGCCATGGTATTCAGGTAGGACTAGGAAGAAAGGCTGCGGTTGAGCTAGCCGGGCGTTGCTGCTGAGTGTGGGGAGGAAGAAGGGAGTTTGTGGGCTGAGGTGAACGAACAGGGGTGCTGGGTATATATGGACGAGCACGTAGTGCGAAGCCTGGACTGCTGGAGTAGTAGCCGTGGACGAAGGAGAGTGGTTGGACTTGTTTACTCACGCATGTGCCATGGTGGAGTGCGGTGGTTGGCTGGAGGGCCGCCGTGGGCCAGGCACTCGCTCGCTCGCTCGGCTCCACCGGCGACGAGAACGACACGGACAGAGTTATGCGTGGCGCCAGGCCAATCTCTGAAAGAAACGTAGAGGCGTCTCTCTCGGAGCTTTCGCTTTCTGAGTTTAGGTGACTTTAGCAACTGACATGTAGGCCCCGCATATGAAGGGCTCCACGTGTCGGTGACTCAGAGTCACCAACTTTGAGTTCCCTGAAATCATGGGATCCACGCTCTCGCAGATGTCTCCGTCGATGCAGAGAAAAACCGGGTGCTGGCTAGGCAGCTAGCGCTGGCTCCGATCCACGAGAACCGGAAAAAACTAGTCCAACTTGCTCCTCTTTGGTCGCAAAAGCGAGGTGGTATTGGCGTCAATAAGTGGCGCACAAGCGTCCGCCGTGCAACTTGTCGGAAACCCGGGCATCAAATCTGCTCTAACCTTGGGTTAGTTAAACTAATGCCAACTTTTTTTTGAAGGAATACTTGGGGGCTCCAGCACTTTAACAAAACGTACGGGAAGCTGTAGCAAATACCATACGTGGTGTCCTTTTCAGAAAATTGAAAGGAAAAAAGGGAAGAAGAAAAGAGTCTGATGCATCATCTTTTATTTTACTAGTCCGTGCTCCATACAGGAATCTTTTCAAGAGCAGTGCATGCACGCCAGGCCGGCACGACTGCAGATCTTGTCTACTCAATCACACGCATGACCTAATCTAATCATACACAGCAGCGCCCAGCACAAGCCACTGGAGATGTACGTACGGTGACGAAGACTTCGGGAAGAAGGATGCGTCCGTTGTTTAGGCGATAGGCTGCCAGGTTTCGGCGCATGGGGGACGATGCACCTTGCAAGATTCAAGATTCGAGGCGCTGTTTCTTGGGCGACGTCCTGCTTGTGCGAATATCCTACGGGCCAATGGCATCTCTCACACTGGCGTCACGCGGGCAGGCTTCGTTCTAGGAGGCAGCTTTCTCGAGGTCTGCACCCTAGTTTGTTTACGTGGTGGCTTCACAGTGAAGCGTCTCAGGTAACCATGGGAGGCCGCAGGTAATCTCGCGAGAAAGATGCTCTTGCCGTTACAGATGCAAAATACTACCAGAACGCACACGGTTGAAAATTATTGTACTCCTACTAGCACGCTCTTTTCGCGACGACTCCAGGTCTTGGCAGGTAGTGCTAACCAGTAACGCGTTGGATTCTTTGCTGGGCACGAACGGCGTCGACACGACATCGCGACGTGCTGCATACGCTGTGAGTCACCGCCTGCCTGGTGGCGATCGGGCACATCTTCTGTTGCACGTCAACGTCTTCCAGCCAAGCCATCATCATTCGCCCGCTGGCTCCCACAATTTCTCCATTGGCGACTCGGCGGTGACCAGTGACACGTCGTACAGCAAAATGGCACACATGAAATGCTCAAACAAGCCAACATTTCCACTTGATTTTGCTTTTTCCTAGTTACTACTCCGTGTTACTACCCCCGAAAAGCTCTAGTCATTCCTCTTCTCAGTTCCCGTTTCAAAAAAGAAAAAACCTGTTCTCAGCTGCCGAGGACTGATTTCATATCCGACCAAAAGCATTATATAGTTATCATAATTGCAGAAGAAAATATGAGAGGGCTGCCATTACATGCAAAAGTAAACGTAAGAAAACGAGCAAGTTTGTTTGATAAAATAAAACCCCATTGTCCGCACCATATTTTCGATAATTTGTCAACCTGTCAATTCCAAAAAAATATCTAACGTGTAAGTTACTTTATGGGAAAAATGTCATTTCCTAGTTGATATTCATTGTCTTCCAATGAATCTGATGAATATTTTTGTCCTATTTCTCATTTGCATGGATCTTAGTGTTCTTATCATATGCTTTTTTGGTGTCAGAAGAGAACTCTGAGATAGGTGAATTAACTCTTGAAGTGAGAGATTACAATATGGCATCAAACAAGGAAATAATGTCGAACACAAGGCCGATAAAGGGGATTGTTGATGCTCGATAGAGGTAGGTTGATCTTTCTCTTGACTTTGGCCGCCTTATTTGTTATGGGAACGAAGACACCGGAAGCATAACCTCCCTTTTGATACTGGTGCACAAACCTCCTCCCATGCCTCGCGGCACTGTCCACCATGCAAATGATCGTCGTCGACCCAGAAGAAATCTCTACAAAGCTTGTCAAACTCTTGAATGGTGCCCATTGGCACTAGCAGGCAGAGAGGAGATGGGAGTCCATAGCTTGAAGGGAAGCTTTGACTAGGATAGCTCTTTCACCGATCGGGATTGCCTTGCCGATCCAACCTGGAAGTCTTCTTCTCAACCTGGAAGTGAGAGATTACAATATGTCACATGGACACTATATATGCTCAAAACAAAGTAATCAAACAAGGGAAAAATATCGAACACAAGGCCGATAAAGGGGATTGTTGGTGCTCGATAGAGGTAGGTTGAATCTTTGTCTTGACTTTAGCACCTTATTTGTTAGGGATTCAGTTTCTTACTTACAAGATTTTAGATTATTATTTATTTTTTATCACATCATAAACATCTAATGGTTGAACTTATTTAATCTCATTTGCCTTCTTTTTTGAGAAAACGTGAGTATTTTGGTTCCTGATGCACCGATGGAAAAGAGAGTCGTGTACAAACCCGAGAGAAAATTCCCATTCCCATGCTTATGTGTTTTACAGCTTACAACAATTTAGGAACGGGGCCCACTGTACCCCTCCCCCCTACTATAGTTTCTGAGAGAGCCGACGCGTGCGCCGGGCCGATCCGAAGCCGATCTCGTCGGCGTTGCCGTCGGTGGGAGGTGGAGGATAGGTGCCGGCGCGGGTAGAGTAGTTTTTAGTTGTAGCGTTCGGCGACATGCCGGATTTTGGAGTAGGGCACAAGATCCCCGTGACCGGATCTTGGGCAGCTCGAGATGGTTCTCCGGCGTTAGCGCTCTAGAGGTCGGAGCATACGGCGAAGTGTCTATCCCTGAGGATCTACGCAATAAGGTCGCGTTGGGCATCCTCCTTCTGGCCAGCGTCTGCTGGTTTCGGTTTCTCCCTCCGTCCGGCCATGGCGGCGAGGGGAGGGAGAAGGGAAGCCCTCTGATGCTGGCTGCCGGGAGGCCCGGGGGTTCTTCTCCAGCCTGCTGCTGGGGCGCGGCATGATACGTCGTAAACGTATCTATAATATTTGATTCTCCATGCTTGTTTTCTATCAACTTTCTTATGTTTTGTTTAGACTTTGAGGTATTTTCATACATTTTCTGGAGATATGCCCAAGAGGCAATAATAAAAGTGGTTATTATTATATCTTTGTGTTTATGATGAATGTTTGCATCCCATGCTATAATTGTATTATAAGGAAACACTAATACATGTGTGTTTTGTAAACATAAAAGAGTCCCTAGTAAGCCTCTTGTTGAACTAGCTTGTTGATTAATTGATGATCATGGTTTTCTGATCATGGACATTGGATGTCATTAATAACAAGGTTATATTATTAGGAGAATAATGTGATGGACACACACCCATAGTAAGCGTAGCATAAGATCAAGTCATTAAGTTCGTATTGCTACAAGCTTTCAAATGCATAGTAACCTAATCCTTCGACCATGAGGTTATGTTAATCACCATCACCGGATGGGTACTTTGATGACATCAAACACCGCTTCATAACTGGGTGGTTATAAAGGTGTCATTGGGTATTCTGAAAATATGTGTTGAAGGTCATGGACCAAGATTGGGATTTGTCCATCTATATGACGGATAGATATGCTCTAGGCCCTCTCGGTGGAATGTCATCTAGTTAGCTTGCAAGCATGTGACTAGGTCACAAGGGATGACATAACATGGAACGAGTAAAGAGTACTTATCAGTAACGAGGTAGAACTAGGTATGGAGATACCGACGATCAAACCTCGGATAAGTAGAGTATCGCGTGACAAAGGGAATTGGTTTCGCGTGTTAATGGTTCTATCGATCACGAAGTCATCGTTGAGTATGTGGGAGCCGTTATGGATCTCCAGATCCCGCTGATGGTTATTGATCGGAGAGGTGTCTCCATCATGTCTGCATATTCACGAACCGTAGGGTGACACACTTAAGGTTCGAAGTTGTTTTAAGTAGATATGGAATGTGCGTTAGAGACCGAATGTTGTTCGGAGTCTCAGATTGGATCCGGGACATCACGAGGAGATCCGGAATTGTCCGGAGAATAAGATTCATATAATGGAGATCATTTTCTAAGTTAGGAAATGTTCTGAAGTATTTATATGGGGATTCTAGAAGGTTTCGGAATGTTCCGAAAGGTTCTAGAAGATTTTTTGGAGTTTACTTGAAAACCAAGAAAGGATAAAGGGAAACTTAAAGGGTAAGTAAGGGAAACTTGGGGGGGGGAAGGACTCTCCCCCCAAGCTCCTTGGTGCGTCGGCCCTAAGGGGTGGGCCTAGGGGTGGGAACCCTAGGCCGCACCCCTCCCTCTATATATAGAGGGGTGGAGGCGCCACCCCCCTTTGCCCCCTCCCACTCAAAACCCTATCCGCCTCTCTCCTCCTCCTTCCATCTGCTCTGGCTTAGGCGAAGCCCTGCAGAATTCTCTACTCCACCACCACCACGCCGTCGTGCTGCTGGGATTCCGTGGAGAGATCTACTACCTCCGCTGCTCGCTGGAACAGGGAGAGGAAGGTCTGCTTCGACTCCACACGTGTGACCGACTACGGAAGCACTGCCGAAACGTGGCGCCGGAAGGATCGTCTACTCGATCTTGAGATCGGCAAGTGATCGTCTATATCAACCACGAGATCCGATCTCGCACAAGGCTTTCGGATCTACAAGGGTTAGTACAGATCTATCTCGTTGGACATGTCTAATAGATTAGATCTTGGCTTTTATCTAGATTAGATCTGGGTTTTGTTCGTTCTTGCGGTAGAAAATTTTTGTTTTCCATGCTACGAACCCATCAGTGGTATCAGAGCCTTTTCTATGCGTAGATCTGTTGCACGAGTAGAACACAATGGTTTTGTGGGCGTTGGTGCTCATGCCGTCTTTTGCTTTGTGTACTTTGCATCTTGCGGTATGGTGGGATGAAGCGGCTCGGGCTAACCTTACATGTCATCGCACATGAGACTTGCTCCACGCTTGACGTGTAACTTGCTTTGCACAAGTGGCTTTGCGGGTGTCTGTCTCTCCCACCATAGTATAGATCCAATTTACACTCTGTACTTGATAGCACTTGTATCAACGTTGTGGTTCAGTTTCGTAGGTAAGATCCGTTCTTATTCGAAAGCCCCAAACCACGTAAAACATGCAAAGAAAATTAGAGGCGTCTAACTTGTTTTTGCAGGGGTTTTGTGATGTGATATGGCCATCATGTGATTGTGATTATATTTGATGTATGCAATGATCCTTGTTGTAATATGGCAACGGCGAGCCTAATGGTTATCTTTAATTACATTAAGACCAAGTGTCTATTCATCTTGTAATAGCTTTATTCCAAGTAGTTGTAATAGTTGCTAGTGATGATGGACAACCATGAAGCAGCACCACTGACCTTGACGCAATGCTGATGATGATGGAGATCATGCCCGTGCTTTGGAGATGGAGATCAAAGGCATAAGAAGAAAGGGCCATATCATATCACACTAATTATGAATTGCCTGTGATGTTAATCCTTTATGCATCTTGTATTGCTTAGATCGCGACAGTAGAATTATAAGATGATCCCTCTCACTAAATATCAAGAAATAAAGTGTTTGTCCTTAGTTGGCACCGTTGCTAAGACTCGTCGTTTCGAAGCATCTCGTGATGATCGGATGTGATAGATTCTACGTGTGCATACAACGGGTGCAAGCCAGATTTGCACATGTGGAAACTAAGGTTAATCTTGACGAGCCTAGCATGTACAGACATGGTCTCGGAACACGGAATACCGAAAGGTAGAGCATGAATCATATAAATGATATGATGAACATGAAGAATGTTCGCCGATGAAACTACATCTTCTCTCGTAAAAATCGGACTTGGTGTAGTGGACTTGGTTCGTGTAATCACTAAGACAATGTGAGGGATGTTGTTTTGAGTAGGAGTTCACCTAGTTAATTTAAGAATTAAAATTGAACTCAATTTATCATAAACTTAGTCTAAACTACTTGCAAATTTGTTGTAGATTATGGCGAACCTCTCCATCAATTTCAATGCGTTCCTAGAGAAAGAAAAGCTTAAGAAAAATGGAAGCAACTTCACGGACTGGCTCCGTGGACTGAAGATTGTCCTCAGGGCTGGTCAGTTGACCTATGTGCTCGAAGCACCGCTAGGTGACCCACCTGCAGAAGATGCCACCGATGACGAAAAGAATGTTTACGCCACTCGGAAAAATCATTACTCCACAGTTCAGTGTGCCATCCTGTACGGTTTAGAAACGGAGCTTCAGAAGCGCTTTGAGCACCACGACCCGTTCGAGATCATTAAAGAGCTCAAGCTTATTTTTGAGACTCACGCGGCCGTGGAGAGCTATGAGGCCTCCGAAAAGTTCTTTAACTTTAAGATGGAAGAGGGTAGCTCCGTTAGCGAGCACGTGCTCACCATGTCTGGGCACGCAAACAAGCTCCAAGAGTTGGGGATAATGATTCCTAATGAGTTAGGGATTCACCGTGTCCTCCAATCACTGCCACCGAGTTATAAGAACTTTGTGATGAACTACAATATGCCTTTGCATGAACAAGGCGTTGCACAACTATCGTCCATGCTGAAAATCGCTGAAGTGGAGATCAAAAGGAGCATCAAGTGTTGATGGTCAATAAGACCACCAATTTCAAGAAAGCAGGCAAGCCTAAGAACAAGGGCAACTTCAAGAAGGACGGCAAGAAAGCGCCGCTAAGAAGCCAAGGCTGATCCTAAGCTCAAATCAATGCTTCTATCGCAAGGGTGCCGCCGTGGAAGCGTAATCGCCAAGTACTGGCGGATTCGAAGAACGGCAACATCAAGAAGAAAGGTATATTTGATATAAATGTTATTTATGTGTATATTACTAGAAAACGTAGTAGTGCTCGGTATTTGATCTTGGTTCGGTTGCTCATATATGTAACTCAAAACAGGAGCTGCGGAATAAGCGAAGACTGGCGAGAGACGAGGTGACGATGCGCGTTCGAAATGTCTCCAAGGTTGATGTGATCGCTGTCGGCACGCTCCCTCTACATCTACCTTCGGGATTAGTTTTAAATTTGAATAATTGTTATTTGGTGCCTGTGTTAAGCATGAACATTATATCTGGATCTTGTTTATTGCGAGACGGTTACTCTTTTAAGTTCGAGAATAAAGGTTGTTCGATTTATATGAGTAATATCTTTTATGGTAATGCACCTGAGATGAATGGTTTATTCTTACTGAATCTCGATAGTAGTGATACACATGTTCACAACATAGATGCTAAACAAACAAAATTGAATGATAATTCTACATACATGTGGCAATTTGCTGTCTTGGTCACATTGGAGTGAAGCGTATGAAGAAACTCCAATCTGATGGACTTCTTGAATCACTTGATTTTGAATCACTTGAAAGATGCGAAGCATGTCTAATGGGAAAAATGACTAAGACTCCATTCTCTGGAATAATGGAGCGAGTTACAGACTTATTGGAAATAATACATACCGATGTGTGCGGTCCAATGAGTGTAGCATCGCGTGGTGGATATCGTTATGTTCTCACTTTTATGGATGACTTAAGTAGATATGGGTATGTCTACTTTATGAAACATAAGTCCGAAACTTTTGAGAAGTTTAAGGAATTTCAAAGTGAAGTGGAAAATCATCGTAACAAGAAGATTAAGTTTCTGCGTTCTGACCGCGGAGGTGAACATCTAAGTTATGAGTTTGGCATGCATTTAGAGAAATGTGGAATACTTTCGCAATTGACACCGCCGGGAACACCACAGCGTAATGGTGTGTCCGAACATCGTAATCGAACTCTCTTAGATATGGTTCGGTCTATGATGTCTCTTACAGATTTACCGCTATCGTTTTGGGGCTACGCATTAGAGACAGCTGCATTCACTTTAAATAGGGCACCATCTAAATCCGTTGAAACGACAACGTACGAATTGTGGTTTGGAAAGAAACCTAAGTTGCCGTTCCTTAAAGTTTGGGGTTGCGAAGCGTATGTAAAGAAGTTACAACCTGATATGCTTGAACCCAAAGCGGAGAAATGCGTCTTCATAGGATACCCTAAAGAAACAATTGGGTATACCTTCTATCATAGATCCGAAGGCAAAGTTTTCGTTGCCAAGAATGGATCCTTTCTTGAGAAGGAGTTTCTCTCAAAGGAAGTGACTGGAAGGAAAGTAGAACTCGACGAGGTTATTGAACCTTCTCTCGGAGTTGAGAGTAGCGCAGCACCGGAAGATGTTTTTGTGCCGCCTGCACGTATTGGAGAGGAAGCTCATGATGGTGATCATGAAACTTCGAACGAAGTTGCTACTGAACCTCGCAGGTCAACGAGGGTCCGTACCACTCCTGATTGGTATGACCCTGCCTTGAACATCATGTTGGTGGACAACACTGATGACCCTGCGATGTATGAAGAAGCTATGGTGAGCCCAGATTCCGACAAATGGCTAAAAGCCATGAAATCCGAAATGGGATCCATGTACGAAAACCAAGTATGGACTTTGGTGGACTTACCGGATGGTCGTCAGGCTGTCGAGAACAAATGGATTTTCAAAAGAAAAATAGATGTTGATGGTAATGTTACCGTCTATAAAGCTCGACTTGTCGTGAAAGGGTTCCGACAAATTCAAGGAGTTGACTACGATGAGACATTCTCACCAGTAGTGAAGCTAAAGTCCGTGAGGATTTTGTTAGCAATTGCTGCATATTTCGATTATGAGATTTGGCAGATGGATGTCAAAACGGCGTTCCTTAATGGTGACATTGAGGAAGAGTTGTATATGGTACAACCCAAGGGTTTTGTCGATCCTAAAGATGCTGACAAGGTATGCAAACTTCAGCGCTCCATTATGGACTAAAGCAAGCATCCCGGAGTTGAATCAACGTTTTGATAAAGTAATCAAAAACTTTGGATTTATACAAACTTATGGAGAAGCTTGTATTTACAAGAAAGTGAGTGGGAGCTCTGTGGCATTCCTAGTACTATATGTAGATGACATATTGTTGATTGGGAATGATATATAACTTCTTAATAGTGTCAAAGCCTATTTGAATAATAGTTTTTCAATGAAGGATCTTGGCGAAGCGGCATATATTCTAGGCATCAAGATTTATAGAGATAGATCAAGACGCCTAATAGTGCTTTCACAAAGTACATACTTGGACAAAGTTCTAAAGAAGTTTAGAATGGAAGAGAGCAAGAAAGGGTTCGTGCCCATGTTGTCAGGTAAGACCTTGAGTAAGACTCAAAGTCCAGCTACGGCAGAAGATAGAGAGAAGATGAATAATATTCCCTATGCCTCGGCCATAGGTTCTATCATGTATGCCATGTTGTGTACAAGACCGGATATAGCACATGCTGTTAGTTTGACTAGCAGATATCAAAGTGATCCTGAAATGGAGCAATCGGACGGATCAAGAATGTCCTAAAGTACCGAATAGGACTAAGGATATGGTTCTTTCTTATGGAGGTGATGAACAACTTGTTGTAAACAGTTACTGATGCTAGTTGGAACACCGATCCGGATGACTCAAGTCACCGATGGATACGTATTTATTTTGAATGGTGCTGCAGTGAGCTGGAGGAGTGCCAAGCAAAGCGTTGTAGCGAAATCTTCAACTGAATCAGAATACATAGCTGCTTCGGAGGCGGCACAAGAAGCCAAATCGATGAAGGAGTTCATTACTGAACTTGGCGTGGTTCCTAGTGCGTTGGACCCGATGGCCATCTACTGTGACAACACAGGTGCCATAGCTAATGCACAAGAGCCAAGGTCACATAGCAAGCTGAAGCACATCAAGCTACGTTTCCATGCTATTCGCGAGTATGTCCGAGATGGTGACATAAAGATTTGCAAAGTACACACTGATCTGAATGTGGCAGATCCGTTGACTAAACCTCTCCCTAGAGCAAAGCATGACCAACACCAGAACGCCATGGGTGTTAGGTATATTACCATGTAATCTAGATTATTGACTCTAGTACAAGTGGGAGACTGTTGGAGATATGCCCAAGAGGCAATAATAAAAGTGGTTATTATTATATCTTTGTGTTTATGATGAATGTTTGCATCCCATGCTATAATTGTATTATAAGGAAACACTAATACATGTGTGTTTTGTAAACATAAAAGAGTCCCTAGTAAGCCTCTTGTTGAACTAGCTTGTTGATTAATTGATGATCATGGTTTCCTGATCATGGACATTGGATATCATTAATAACAAGGTTATATTATTAGGAGAATGATGTGATGGACACACACCCATAGTAAGCGTAGCATAAGATCAAGTCATTAAGTTCGTATTGCTACAAGCTTTCAAATGCATAGTAACCTAATCCTTCGACCATGAGGTTATGTTAATCACCATCACCGGATGGGTACTTTGATGACATCAAACACCGCTTCATAACTGGGTGGTTATAAAGGTGTCATTGGCTATTCTGAAAGTATGTGTTGAAGCGCATGGACCAAGATTGGGATTTGTCCATCCATATGACGGATAGATATGCTCTGGGCCCTCTCGGTGGAATGTCATCTAGTTAGCTTGCAAGCATGTGACTAGGTCACAAGGGATGAAATAACATGGAACGAGCAAAGAGTACTTATCAGTAACGAGGTAGAACTAGGTATGGAGATACCGACGATCAAACCTCGGATAAGTAGAGTATCGCGTGACAAAGGGAATTGGTTTCGCGTGTTAATGGTTCTATCGATCACGAAGTCATCGTTGAGTATGTGGGAGCCGTTATGGATCTCCAGATCCCGCTGATGGTTATTGATCGGAGAGGTGTCTCCATCATGTCTGTATATTCACGAACCGTAGGGTGACACACTTAAGGTTCGAAGTTGTTTTAAGTAGATATGGAATGCGTTGGAGACCGAATGTTGTTCGAGTCTCGGATTGGATCCGGACATCACGAGGAGATCCGGAATTGTCAGGAGAATAAGATTCATATAATGGAGATCATTTTAAGTTAGGAAATGTTCCGAGTATTTATATGGGGATTCTAGAAGGTTTGAATGTTAGGAAGGTTCTAGAAGATTTTTGAGTTTACTTGAAAACCAAGAAAGGATAAAGGAAACTTAAAGGGTAAGTAAGGAAACTTGGGGGAAGGACTCTCCCCCAAGCTCCTGGTGCGCCGCCCTAAGGGGTGGGCCTAGGGGTGGGAACCATAGGCGCACCCTCCTCTATATATAGAGGGTGGAGGCGCCACCCCCTTAGCCCTCCCACTCAAAACCCTAGCCTCTCTCTCCTCCTTCCATCTCTGCCTGGCTTAGGCGAAGCCTGCAGAATTTTCTACTCCACCACCACCACGCCTGTCGTCTTGCTGGGATTCCATGGAGTGATCTACTACCTCCGCCGTCATTGAACGGGAGAGGAAGGCTCGCCGACTCCAAGACGCAGTGACCGATCATGAAGCGCGCCGAACGCTGGGAAGGATCATCTACTCGATCTTGAGATCGGCAAGTGATCGTCTACATCAACCACGAGATCCGATCTCGCACAAGGCTTTCGGATCTACAAGGGTTAGTACAGATCTATCTCGTTGCACATGTCTAATAGATTAGATCTTGGCTTTTATCTAGATTAGATCTGGGTTTTGTTCGTTCTTGCGGTAGAAATTTTTTGTTTTCCATGCTACGAACCCATCACCTATACACCTGACAAGTATATTGGGTGTGTTGGTGATACAAGAGACTTCTTGTATCTTGATTGCAGGGTTGTTTGAGAGGGATACCTTTGAACACTTCCTCCCTGAGTTCGATAAATCTTGGGTGATCCACTTAAGGGAAACTTGCTGCTGTTCTACAAACCTCTGCACTTGGATGCCCAACTTTGTCTGTAAGAATAGAAGCGTGCGTAGACATCACGGCAGCGGCTGGTCGCTGGCGAGCCTCGTACTTCCATGGTGGAAACGGTCAACGGTGGCCCCCATTTTCAATAAGTGCCCTGGTGGCTCTTTCGGTGTCCCCGATGCGGTGTTCTCCCTCCCGGCCGGCCGTGGTGGCGAGGGGAAGGCAGGAGGCCGGCCTGCTGGGGTTGGATTTGGGCATGGTGGATGCCTAGGTGAAGGTCCTGGCTGCTTCATTATTCACTTCCTTGACCTTGCGATGCAGGCTTTGGTGGAATCGGTGCCTCCTCTTACAGACTCCAAGTTTGGGAGGTTTTCTGCTGGCCTAGGCCATGCAATCTTCGTAATTTATGGGAGTTTTGAGGAGGCAGTGCTATCGTGTTCAGCTGCTCCAACTGGATTTCGTCAGATACTCCTTTCGTTGGATGCAGTTCTTCGATCCACTCGCTACACTAAAGACCAATTGAGAATTGCTGACCAAGTTGCCTTTGCAATCTTCACTCCGCTCGGGTGTGTGCACCAGAGACAGTTGAGATCGTCTCTGAAGTTGCTCCTCAGATTTAGCGGTGAAGATCCCACTGTGTTGTGCTTGGTGGTGCTTATTCATTATCTACAGCCCAACGATCAACCTCGTCTGCTGAAGCCATCTCGATTGCTGGTTGAGCCGTTGGTTCCTCGGGTGGCTAGGCGTTGGGAGGCCCTTGAAGAACAAGATTGCAGGTGTGGCAAGTCCATTCTCTCGATGGACAACCTGATAGGCTCCAGTTGTGTTCTTCTGCTTAGTCTTCTTGGATTGTTAGCTTGTATCTTTTCTAGTGTGCTCGTCGGATTTAGAGCCGATTCTGTGAGTCAGAGTGTGTGCTGTATGAGCTGTATGATACTTTGGTTATGATAATATTAAGCTTTCCTGTTTAAAAAAAAAATCAATTTAGGAACGGAGAAAAGATAGCACAAGAGGTCGTCCTTAGCTATACTTATATCTTCTTTTTAACACTTCAATCTTGAATCTTAAAATGTACTTAAAAAAATACCGTGGCTGCACATGATATCTAGCATGTTCGATTAAATTACATCGAATATATATTCATTCTTCGTATAGTTAGAACCACAATTTGCATGATTTTTATCTAACCCACAATAGAACATGTTATCAGTAAAAACACAAAATATGCATACCACAGCTATATATATCCACTAGCTAAATCAGTTTTTTTTTTTTGCAAAATTGATCATTATTATTTAAAAAACAATCAGGAGCTCACGGGAGCTATCAAACAAAAACGCTGCATTAGGGAGGCACGCTATAAATATTGCTACTCCCTCCGTTTCGGTTTACAAGTCCTGCACGTAGTTTTATGTCGCCAAATTAAGCAACTTAGTATGATGTATATATTACAAAAAATATATCACCGGAAACTTTAGACTTTGTATTTTCCAATGATATAATTTTTATATTATATAATTCAAATTATATAGGTCAAATTGATAACCTAGATATACGCGTAGGCCTTGTAAACTGAAACGGAGGGCTTTAGTCCGATGACTAAGTGTAAACGGACGCTGTGCTCGATATCGATTTGCTAGAAAGATTACATGGTGAGCTACTTCGGTGTGATAGCAGATTGGCTCTTGTACAGAAGTACTCCTACCACGACACGAACACCAAAGACATACTGGAGGGAAAAGACAGAGGGTTGCACACATGGGTGCACTAAACTTAAACCGTGTAACTGATCTTGATTGATCGCCTTTTTCAGATCCAGTCCATCTCTGCAGCCTGATTAATCTTCAACCAGGGCGGCGAGTTCTTTCCTCGACCTCTCGCTGCTGATTCAGAACTCAGCCGCGAGCAACAGCGGCTTCGCGAACGCAGATCTTGCTCGCTCAATCATAGCCTTTCTTCTCACGTACGCACTCTCGCCGGCCGGTTAGCTCGCGACGGGCACCTCCCTGGACTCCCGGTGCCCGGACGCCGTTCCCGCAGAGAACTGCTTCTGCCTCCGCGCGGCGGCTTTGGCCGCCTGCCTGGCGTCGAGCCGCATCTGCTCGTGGCGGCAGTCCTCGCTGCAGAAGGGCGTGTCCCCTCTGTACATGAAGACGTCGCTGTCGCGCGCCAGCTGCTTGGTGCAGAGCGCGCACGCGTCCTGCGCGGGTATGCCGTGCTCGCCGAGCGGCTCGGCGTCGAAGAAGAAGGCGCAGGCGAGAGAGGCAGCCATGGAGTATGTGACTTTCTAGCAAGGAGCGGCGCTACGGAGCGGGTGCAGGGCAGGGGGATCGGGGAGGGAGTGAGGGAGTTGGTTGAGGAAGGGGAGAGGGGGAGGCCGGGCATATATGGTTGCGCGGGACGGACGCAGCGTCGTGACGAGAAGTGGTTCGACGCGGGCGAGAGCGAGACGAGCCCAGCACACGGGCTCAGTTGATACCGGGCGCGGCCGCGCGGCGCGCCTGAACGGTTTGGTGCCATATAGTGGGTGTTCCGGTTGCAGAAACTGGCCACGTATGTACGTGGCTCCACCACGGCGAAAACGACGGTAGCCATGTCCGAGAGACGTGACGGAGGTCCCACCGCCTGACAGAGACAGAGAGAGGTCTCTCCAGAAACGTCGCTCTCGATGTTACCCCCAAACCTCTGTGCCAACGTCCAGCTAGCTAGTTTACTCATACGTTGCTGCATTAGCACCATCGACCAATTGGAAATACTTTGTACTGTTAGAGTATATTTGTATATTGTAGTTTCTCCATATATTAGAGGGTTTCCTGTATATTTATACCTGTACATGTACTATATATTCTGGCATTTGGCCCTCTGATAATACAAGATCTATTACTGTAACATGGTATCAGAGCCGTAAGGTTTTTTTTTCTCTCGCCGCCGCCGCCGACACCGTCGCCGACCGCCTCGCCGCTTCCACGCCGCCATTGCCGGATCCGCCTTCACCGCCGATCAGCCGACGCCACCGCCCGATTTCGCCATTGCTGCCGCCATTGACCCCTCGCCCCGCGCCGCAGCGTAAACGCGTGCGTCCGCCTCGAGAACGCTGTACAAATACTCGCTCTACTTCTCTCCGGGACGAGATATGAGTAAATATTGGCCCCGTTTATAAAATTCGAAAGAATTTGCTGTCCCTCTACCGGGAATCGTGGGCATCAAATCTACATCATTAGGCAGCAGATCCAGGCTTAAACTACTACCGCGATCGTCTTACGGCCGATGATAATGAGCGCGCCAGCCTTTCCGCCAACATCCAAGACAGGTGCCCCCACAGAGTTTAGGCACGACGCTAATGATAGTGAGCTAGCAATGCGCATTTCGTATCGTTCTTGATCTTTTCAGAGAAGAAAAATAAACTTATCAAATGGCATCTTTTGGGAAAAAAGAAAAGGAAAATAAATCGAAGTGCTATTTTTCTATCGCGTGGTCCAAACGGGAACTTTTTGGAGTCGTAGTGGTGCACGCACGCCAGGCAGCAGCCTGTGAACAGTGTAGCCAGACGCTGGGAGGTGGGCGGTGCACATGCGCAGATCCTGCCCGCCCCAATCAAACGCACGAACTTGTCGTACAACAGCGCCAGCTATGGGTGATCCGTGCGACCATCGGAAAAAAATTATGCTGAAATCTTTTTAGTGAAGGAGGCAGTTCATGAGATCTGTGTTATTTAGCCGAGACGATCCCGGGGCTCGTTTCCTGTTATACTCCGTAGTTTGTTTAGGTCAAGCTTCTCTCGGGGAGACAGCTTTCTCGAGATCCGCGGACGGTTTTGTTTATGTGTGTGGCTTAACGGTGAAGCACTGTATGTGATCATTGGCGGTCCGGAACCAGCGATTCCTCGAGCGCCTCCGGGAGAGGCAGCGATGCACACTTGTCGCCAAGCCAGTGGCCAGTGAGAGGCTACAAATTTACGTGTACTAGGTGACATGAATCACAGACCTTCGGCTAAAGAATAGTTGTAAATTAGAGGACGCTTCAAAGTCTCTGATGGTAGTGTTGGATGTGCAGGCTTGGCCGCAAAGACGATTGTTGTAGGTTGGGGAGTAGAGTATGGCTTTTGCTGCGCACCTTATATTTGTAATTTTTTTACTTTTGAGATTTTAAAAAGATTACAAATTTATTCCATGAATACACATCACTCATGGATACTATATCGAAGTTTTGGTAGAAATTGTGTTTAATTTGGAGCTAAAAGAATCAGGTTGTATATATAGGACTAAAAACATATTTTTGGTAAAAAAGGGGTCATTTTTTATAGCCCTGATAGAATGTATTGTTCCGAAAAATTTGCCATGACTTCAGAATGTAAATATGTATGAGCATATAGTTTTGTAGTCCATCCGTCCCAAATTAAGTGACTTAACTTTTTGTAGATAAGAATGTAGTTATACACTAAAATGCGTCTAGATATACCTGGACAAACATGAGCCAGTTAATTTGAGACGGAAGAAGTAGATTTTTTATAGTCACAAAATATGACGTTAAAAGAATTTAAATATAGGAAGCGCTGGTGTCCACTACTTTTTCCGGAGTATTTATTTGAGCATATATGTTTTATAGTCCCTCTATTCCAAATTAAGTGACTTAAGTTTTTGTAGATAAGGATGTATTTATTGTTTTATACACAAAAATGTGTCTAGATATATTTGGACAAACCTGAGCCACTTAATTTGAGAGGGAAGAAGTATATTTTATAGTCACAAAATATGACGTTAAAAGAATTTAAAAATAGGGAGTGCTGGTGTCCACTTTTTCCGGGGCGCACTAATAAATTATTTGACACCGAGTGGCAGATCAATAACTACAAATTACTTGCACTGGATGACAGGCGTCTCTCTCGTAGATGTCTCCGTCGATTGCAGAGAAAAACCGGGTGCTGACTAGGCTGCTAGCGCTGGCTCCGACCTACGGGAACCGGAAAAAAATATTGCAACTTGCTCTTCTTTCGCGTCAATGGCGCAGAAGCATCCGCGGTGCAGCTTGTCGGAAACCAGGGCATCAAATCTACTCGAACTTTGGCTTTTTTTTTTTTGCGGGGCTCTAACTTTAGCTTAGCTAAACTAATGCTAACGTCTTAGCGACGATAATTGGGGCTCCAGCACTTTAACAAACGTACGGGCCACCGGCGACAAGGTTTAGGCACGCTAATAATGAAGACGTACAAGTCAAAAAAAAAAAAATGAAGACGTACAGATGCATGCGCACTTCTTGGTAAATATTACTACTCTACTCGAGATGTATTTTTCAGAAAAAAAAAGAATAAGAAGAGAGCTTTTTCTTTTACTACTCGATGCTCCATTCGGGAATATTTTTGTTCGAAGGGAAATAGCGAGAGACAATAATCTATAGAATGAATCAGTAATCTTTATTGATGATTGATACATGCTTTTATACAATCACAAGTATGTCGGTTCCCTGAAGAACGGGAGCGATGAGACAGTTTTAGGATCGATGGATGAAAACTCTCGGGACGTCTCCAGGGGAAACCGTCGGGAGCGGTTATGTCGGTTCCCAGGCATGGAACCGCATCTCCTAATTAAGCGGGGATTTTATCCCCTAATTATCAGGGATAATTATTCTTAACACTCCCCCTAATCATCGCTTGACTGTATAAGTATTCATCACCTTGATTAAATCTCCTCCAAAAACCCTGTGGAAAAAATATGAGGAGTATGATAGGATATGCTGCTAAAACTCCTTCAAACCCAGTGGGAAAATAAGGAGAAAATGATACAGCATATTATGATTATTGCCTCTGTTAACTTAATATGAAGTAAATCCATAGAATATAGAGATCAATAAATATGTCGTTTATACCTTCCTAAAAACCCCGGTGGGGAAAACCGATGGTATGACATATGATCTTATGTTGATATTACCTCATTAAAAACCTTAATGAGAACCTGAATAGTAAACTCATCAAGGGAAAAAGAGTGCAATATGATGCTTTGAACAGGAATATTTCAGGAAGACATTCCCCCTGATTCTTGCAAATCTCGAAGCCGTCGCATACCAATTCCATGAATATATTTCTGAAATGTTGAAGTTGATAGAGACTTCGTAAACAAGTCAGCGAGATTATCGCATGATTTGACTTGCAAGATGTTTATTTCCCCACTCTTCTGGAGTTCATGGGGATAAAACAACTTAGGGGCAATATGCTTAGTGATATTGCTCTTGATGTATCCTGTTTGCATCTGTGTAACACAAGCCGCATTATCCTCGTAGATAATGGTAGGTGATTCGATAGAACCAATTCCACATGACTTTTGTATGTGGTTTATCATTCTGCGAAGCCACACACATTCACGTGATGCCTCATATAATGCAATTATTTTAGAATGATTGACGGAAGTGGCAACCAGAGTCTGTTTCGAAGACTTCCATGATATAGCAATTCCACTATGTAGGAACACAAAGCCGGTCTGTGATCCGCATTATGGGATCGATAAGTAGCCGACATCGGTATCCAATCATACCGGAGTCCAGATTTTTCTGAAACTGAAAGTATAGACCAAGATCCTTTGTGTCTTGGAGATATCGAAAGACATTCTTGACTCCCGACCAGTGGCGTTTGGTGGGAGCTGCGCTATGTCTAGCAAGTAGATTCACTGCAAATGCGAGGTCAGGTCTCGTGCAATTTGCAAGATACATTAGCGCTCCAATGGCACTGAGATATGAAACGTTGGGTCCCAACATCTCTTCTCCATCATCCCTTGGCCTGAACGGATCTTTCTCTATGTCTAGAGAACGAACCACCATGGGAGTTTTAGATGGATAGGATTTGTCCATATTGAATTTCTCCAATATTTTCTGGATATAGGCAGCTTGGTGTACCATTATTCCTGAGGGAAGGTGCTCGAGTTGGAGACCCAAGCAAAATTTGGTTTGACCCAAATCCTTCATCTCAAATTCTGTCTTTAGATGATTGCGTGCTTCATCAATATCTTGTGTGTTGCCAATGATGTTGAGATCATCAACATACACTGAAATGATGCAAAATCCTGAAGAGGACTTCTTGATAAAGACACATGGGCAGTCATCACTATTGGAGTAACCCTTCTGAAGAAGGAACTCACTAAGTCGGTTATACCACATCCGTCCCGACTGTTTCAAGCCGTACAAAGACTTGTTCAGTTTTACACAGTACATGTTGCGTTTTGCGCTTGCATCCGGGACAGAGACTCCGTCGGGAACCTTCATGTATATGTCCGAATCTAGTGACCCGTAAAGATATGCGGTCACGACATCCATCAACTGCATAGATAGACGATTTTGCACTGCCAAAGATATTAAATATCGGAAAGTGATACCACTCATTACCGGAGAATATGTCTCATTGAAATCAATGCCGGGTCTCTGCGTGAAACCCTGTGCTACGAGCCTTGCCTTGTATCTCACCACCTCATTGTTCTCATTCCGTTTTCGGAGGAAAACCCATTTGAATCCCACAGGGAAAACTTTGGGAGGTGTTGGTATTGCTTCAGTGAATACTTCCTTTTGTTAAGCGAGGCTAATTCCGCTTGTATTGCATCCTTCCATCGAGGCCAGTCGGAGCATTTTTCACACTCAACGATAGTCCTTGGATCATGATCATTGAGAAGGGTATTTGCAATTGTAGCAGAAAAATAAGTGTCGACAATCGTAGACTTACGATTAAATGATTCTCCAGAATCGATATAGTTGGTGGATATCTCCTGCACCCTTGGTGACTCTTCGTGTTTTCCCAATACGCGTGAGTCTGGGTGTTCCGATGTCCCAGCCAGTGTGTGCAAGCTGGAGCTGGGTTGTGGAGGTTGCCCTTCCACTGGGTATATACTACCCATAAGGTGTTTATCAACGTTGAGTTGACTTGTATTTACTGATTTTGAGGATTTTCTCCTCTCTCTCCTTTGTTGCTTGCGAGAAGCAGGTTCTGGATCAGAGGCCGTACTACTCCCCCGAATGGGGAGTTGAGTGGTTTTAGTTGGTACCTCCACTCTTTCGGGCGCATTTCTGACCGGAATCAAGGATTTTGTAACACCTTTTAGATCAGTAAATGAATCTGGCAGATTATTTGCAAGATGTTGCAAATTAATGATTTTCCGAACTTGGAGTTCGGTCTCTTGGGTACGTGGATCAGAGGTTGAAATGGCAATAGCATTCCAATCAATTTCTGGGCATTCTTTCTGGTACTTGAAATCTCCTCCTAATGCCGGAAAAACTTCCTCATCAAATATGCAATCAGCATGACGGGCTATGAATAGATCCCTAGTAAGGGGTTCTAGGTACTTAATAATCGACGGCGATTTGTACCCCACATAGATCCCTAGTTTTCTGTGTGGGCCCATGGATGTCCGCTAAGGTGGTGAGATCGGGATGTATGTAGCACATCCGAACTTACGCGGATGGAAAATGCTAGGTGGATTTCCACGTACCAATTGCAGAGGGGAAGAACTGTGATACGCAGTAGGTCGCAATTGGATTAAGTCAGCAGCGTGTAAAACTGCGTGACCCCAACACGAGGTTCGCAAGCTACAATTTATTAACAAAGGTCTTGCAATGAGTTTGATCCTCTTTATTAGAGATTCAGCCAAACCATTTTGAGTATGGACATATGGAACAGAGTGTTGAACTTCAATCCCCAAGGCCATGCAATAGTCATTGAAGGCGCGTGAAGAGAATTCTGCAGCATTGTCCATGCGAATTGATTTAATTCGACTTTCTGGATAATGGGTCTGTAACTTAATTACTTCCCTCATTATCTTGGCAAATGCATGGTTTCGTGTGGAAAGAAGACACACATGTGACCATCGTGTAGATGCGTCAATCAAAACCATGAAATATCTAAATGGTCCAGATAATGATTGGATGGGACCACAAATATCACCTTGAATCCGTTCAAGTAATTGAAGTGGTTCAGATTGTATTTTAAGGTGCGAAGGCCTCAAAATTAGCTTCCCTGTGGCACATGATGTACACACAAAGTCTGATGACTGAGGGAACTTTGACTCTTGCAAATTATGACTAAGCAAATTATGACCAATGGAATTGCTAGTAATCGTCCTCATCATCCCGATGTCGGGATGGCCTAGACGATCATGCCAAGTTTGGAATGAGTCAACATTCTGGAAGATTACATTGTAAGCAACATGTTCTACGGGCTTGATGTACGTATAGTACAGTTCGGACGACAGAGAAGGAATTTTTTCAAGTACTTGCTTGCCATATCCGTAATCTTTTGTAAAGAGTAGATACTCTTCTTTGTTGTCTTCATGGGTTTCAATGTGAAAACCATTCTTACGGATATCTCGATAACTGATTAAGGTACGTGACGAATCGGGATACAATAAGGCATCCTCAATTGTCACTTGTGTACCGTTTGGGAGGGTAAATATGGCACGTCCAGTGCCAACAATTACCGTATCGCGTCCAGCGATAGTCAAAATATCTCCATTCATCTTTTTCAGAGTTTGAAAATACTTCAAAACTCCCTCAGTATGGAGTTTGTGGTAGCACTGTCCACAAGGCATAATTCCTCTTCCATCGGATCGTCCCCGTAGAGAGCTATATATAAAAATGAAGAATTTTCAATAAGAAAACCTTATTTAGATACATAAAATATAATCTTTATTATATCAAAGTGCTGATACAATATAAATAACAACAATACTTATGTTCTATTACAACATTACAAATGGACATGAACAAGGTGATCACTAAGGAGATAGTAGGACTAGTCGAAGTCTCCAAACACGTCGTTTGAGGCATACTCAATCATCATGTTCTCCGTGCTCGTAGGGTCCTCGGGCTGCTGGAGAGTCATGGTGTTGCTAGGTCCAGCAGGAGCATCTTGCGAACAACTAGCTCCATTGGTGCCATCTGGATGAAGGTTGAAGTTGGCTTCAAACCTTTTCCCTTGATGTGCCTTGCGTCCTTGGGATTATTGGTAGAGAATCGCCAGATGCTTTGGGATTTTGCACTTGTTAGTAGGATGCGAGTAGCATCCACACTTGTCACAAAGCCTAGTTTTATCATACTTTGGCTTTGTGGTGCCTTTCCCACAGTCCGAGTTTTGAGGCTTCCTGTTCCGGTTGCGCTTACGCTTACCCTTGAAGTTCGATTGGTTGCCGTTGAAGGCACCACCAAACTTTCTTCCGTTCGCGACATTCATATGAACTTCCGGCAAAGGTTGGGAACCAACCGGGCGCTGAGAGCCATTCTTAGCAAGAAGCTCATCATGCTTTTCAGCCTGAAGTAGGATATGAATAAGGTCTGAATAGACCTGGTAGTCACGGCCGGTATTGCTGCTGGAGGAGCCTTTCAGATGGGAGCATAGTGGATAGAGTTTTTTCTATCTTTTCCGCATCTGTAGGTTCCTTCCCGCAAAAGCGAAGTTTGGAACTTATTTTATGAACCTCATGATTGTAACCCCCGACAGACTTGAAGTCCTGAAATCGGAGATGGGTCCATTCATGGAGTGCTTCAGGCAGGACAACTGCCTTCTGCTGTTCATACCTCGTCTTGAGGGCCTCAAACAAAGTAAGTGGGGATTCCTCCTCCAAATACTCAGACTTAAGATCTGGATGAATATGATGCCTTATAATGTACAAGGCAGCATATTTCTGCTCTTCTCTCAGCGGTGCAACTCCAGCCGGAAGAGGGTCCTCCTGGTTCTGGATGGCACGCACTATCCCACGGGACGCAAGGGCGATCTTGACGTCCATGGCCCAGGTAGGGTAGTTGTGGCCATCGAGTTCGAGTGCATCGAACTCTCTTCCAGCCATCGGTTACCTACATGGGTAAACCAGAGATTATTGAATTTACGCTTTGGTAAACCACAAACCATCATGGTTATGTTGTAATGAACTATGCAAAATTAATGATAAGTTCAAGAAGTGGGCTTAAAAATCATTAGTGTAAACTTCAAATTGTTAAGTATGACACATTGTAGATAATCTCCAAAAGAATTTTCGGAGTCTGTCTCATAGCACTAGAGAGTATAATCTGATGAAATCAGTAGATACTCATACTTCTAATGCCTTATGTCATGACTTAATAAAATGTTTGGGAGAGCACGTTAAGCAATCATGATGTCAAAACATGACAAAATGTAGGCTTAAATAGTAGTGGTAGGAAAATTACACACGACCTTGTGATCCCAAAACATCAATCTGACGAAATCACTTTGAATTTTTGCATACCAATTCGTGCTCGCATTGGGTCAAAAAGACTCAATTAAGATGATGAATTGATCTATTTGCAAGAATTTGAAAAAAAACTCAATTGCAAACGGTGGACGTAATAAATCTCAACATGTGCAAACACGGAAATATATTACATCACAAATTTTCTGGAATACACATAGTACTCGACAGATAAGACAGTACTGAAAAATTTGTACTGAAATTTAAACAGTCTAAAACAGAAGTAAAAAAACTGCTAGAACTTGTTGTTAGCAAACTAATCTGCTACTGTACCAGAGAAACTGAAAGTAGCAGAAAGTAACATGCTGATAACGTGTTCGAAGGGAAAGGATAGCGAGAGACAAAAATGAATCAGTAATCTTTATTGATGATTGATACATACTTTTATACAATCAGACAGGCAAGCATGTCGGTTCCCTGAAGAACGGGAGCGATGAGACAGTTTCAAGATCGATGGATGGAAGCTCTCGGGACGTCTCCAGGGGAAACCGTCGGGAGCGGGGATGTCGGTTCCCAGGCATGGAACCGCATCTCCTAATTAAGCGGGGATTTTATCCCCTAATTATCAGGGATAATTATTCTTAACAATTTTCAATGGTAGTGCATTCGCGCCAGGCAACACCTCGTGTACAGTGGCCGGGACACCGCCGGAAGATTTTGTCTACTCAATCACACGAATGAGCTAAGAAAAGCCAATCATACAGAGCAGCGCGCCCACCACAAGCCACTGAAGATCTAGGCGTGTTTTATTTAGCCGAGAGGCTGCCAGGTTTCATCGGGGCTGCCGTGCACGTTTCGGTGGAATGCGCCATGCAAGTTGCAATCTCGTACACCTGCACGCTCGAGATTATTCCAGCCATGGCTCCTTGTTTCGAGGGTGGTGACGTCCTTTCTTGTGAGAATATGCTACGGGCAAATGGCATCTCGCACGGGCGTCACGCGGGCAGGCTTCGTTCTAGGAGGCAGCTTTCTCGAGGTCTGCACCCCACTTTGTTTATGTGGTGGCTTCACACCGAAGCATCTCACGTAACCATGGCAGTTTCGCAAGAAATCTCGCGAGAAAGATGCTGCTACAGATCGAAACCATCCACTGTAAGAAGAAGGACGCCTCTGCTAACAACTCGTTTGATAGACAGACAGACAGAGACCAGTGCAAAGCTACAAAATACCACGACGCGCACGGTGCAAAATAATGGTACAAGTACGATCTTTTCGCGACGACTCCGGAGGTCTTTGCTGGTGTTGATTGCACAGTGGGGGAGCACACTAGTAACCAATAAAGCGTTGGGTGTTTGCGGGGCACGAACGGAGTCGACACGACATCGCATCGTGCATTCGTGCTGCATACGCTTTGAGTCACCGCCTGCCAGGTGATGATCGGACACATCTTCTGCTGCACGTCCACGTCTTCCCGCCATGCTTTCACCATTCGCCTGCTGGCTCCCAATCTTCTACTGGTGACTCGGCGATGACTAGTGACACGTCGTACAGCAAAAGGGCAGACATGAATTGCTCGAACGAGCGAACATTTCAACTTGTTTTTGCCTTTTCTTAGAGCATCTTTGGCACACACCGCATCCCCTCTCGTACCAGACCGGAGAAGTGATCATTCCATATAGCCTAAACCATAACGCATTCGGTTTTTTTACGGTTTTCCGCAAATCCTCATTTTCGTGCCGCATATATACCGTACCGAGGGCTGCTGATACGGTTCACCGCATCCTGACGCGTCTGTTGGTGGGAGGGAAGTTTCCCCTTCCCCGCTTCCCGCTCAGCCGCCGGCCGTTTCCACCCCCCAATATCCCTCTCCTCCGTCCCATTACTCTTTCTCTCGTCGTCGCAGCCATGGCAAGACCCAATCTAAACTACTACGAGGCCTCGATGTTCGTCCACCACGGCATCCTCGCACCGCGCCTCGCGCGACGATTCTGGAAGGCTTCGAGCTCAGCCACTTCGGGGTGCTGGTGGCGTCGGTTCCGCGCGGTGCCGAGTTGAGTCGCCGGATCGAAGAGCGCCGCCTCGAACTGTCGGAGTGGAAGAGAGCAATGCCCTGATATATGGCTTCGAGCTCCTATTGGCATAGGCTATTCAAGCTGGATCGCAGGGGGCGCTTGCCATCTGCCTCGAACACCAGCGCTAGGTCCACCCCGACGACCGCAACCCTGAAGGAAGGGCGCAATTCTGGGCGATTACTGGACGCACCATTAGCACCGCCATCAACGATGCGCTCCGGGAAGAGTTCCCGAGGGAGGTGAACCGTGTCGGAATCATCGAGATTTCCGATAGCGGCAGCGACGAGGAGGAGGCAGAGGACGGGGCACGGAGGAGGCGGAGGACGGTGGCGCGGAGGCGGGCGACGGCGTGGAAGATGACAATGGAAGCGAGATCGTCGATTAGGGTTTTCATTTAATCATTCGCTATGTCGCTTTAATTACTTGATGCTTGAAGGGGATCCTTGATGCTTGATAGAGTTAGTTTGAATCTTTGTCAACCAAGTTTAGCCACCTTATTCTCGAGAAAAAATGCAAGTATTTTGATTGTTGATGCATTGATAGGAAAGTAAGTCATGTACAAACGTAGGAGAAAAATCCCATTGGCATGATTATGTGTTTTACAACTTACAACAATTTCGGAACAGAAAATACATAGTACAAGAGGTAGGCCTTAGCTACATGTAGATTTTTTTAAACTTAAATCTTGAATCTTAAAAATTTCATAACAGAAAATAGATAGTACAAGAGGTAAATTCATTCTTGACAGCGAACAGAAATAGATTAATTCTCATATTGTGGTTTCTCCCCACCCTACCTGGACAAAGCCTCCACCTGGATGGTGTAAGTTAAATACATATGGTTCCTTTTCAGCAGATATCTCTGGAGCCGGGGGTAATTACTAGGGACCAGGAGGGGTCGATTATTTTTTCTGCATGCCGCCATCTACCGTGCTGCAAAGATGCACTGGGTGTTGAACTACACACGATCATGGAGGGTTTATCTCTGAAAGATTACGGAAGTATAAACTGTATTGATATTGCAAGAGGTGATTACATCGTGAGTTCTTAGGCTGTTTATATAGTACTAGAAGACTTGAGGGACAAGAAGCCTAATAGAGATAGACTTAGATTACAATATGAAACTACCTAATATTGTCAAACCGTAATATACTCTAACACCCTCCTCCCCGCCGCCAGGTCGGATCGATAGTGATGGTCCGACTGGAGCATAATCCGAAGTCGCGGACTGGAGAGGATGCATGTGGATGCCGATGTCGATGTAGCCGGGAGTGAGGGCGTTGTAGTTGTGGTCGATTGTGCCTTTGGGGAAGTTGTCGCCATTGATGAAGTCGATGATGTTGTTGTGTTGTGGTCGATGTCGTTGCTGAGCCTGGAGAATTCGCCGTAGTAGTTGACGTAGATGTAGTTGGATCCGGAGTAGTCGGGGTAGGCGACACGCCTTGCCGAGCTTGCCAAACTCAGGAGCACGTCAGGGATGAAGGCACGCGTCGGTGTTGCCAATACCGGACGTGCGAATACAGGGACCATCACGAGCCATGCGAGCCAGAGCCGGAGGGAGCAGCAAATAAATTCTCCGGGAACGGTCGGTGCGTAGAAGTTGTCCGCCGATTTGTCGTAGTAGATGAAGTAGTTGCAAGAAGAAAATTGATTAAGTAAAAAATAAAAATTAGACTGCGACTCTGGCGGCGAGGTCGTGGTGGACGAAGACGAAGAGGTAGTTGTTGATGGAGATTTGCTGCAGCGGTAGTTGATTTCGGAGATTTAGACCCGTATTTTCTGCTTGTGTGAGCGCGGCGTCGCTCGTGGAGAAGAACTTGTTGGCGTTGACTATGACCACGATCGGTGGTAGCGGCAACGATGTGGCTATGTTGTTGGTGTAGATGGTTGTCGGCGATGATGACCACGGGTGATGAAGATGCATCCCTTTGTTGACGGCGAGGCGTGTACTCAGTGACATGCGTCCCGGTGGATGTTGGCGAAGACGGGCCGGCGTGGAGACGACGTGAGGACGGAGCAGCCGACGCAGCGCGTGAAGGCGTCCCTTGGGGCGTCCGCGGAGCCTCCTTGTCACGATCGTTGACGATGATTTGCCGAAGTTGAGTCGACGCCGAGGTTGAAGTAGAGGCGCGCGATGACGACATGCGGCTGTCGACGATGCTTTTGGTGGCTAAAAAAAACAGATCTAATAGGATTTTTTTTTTGCTAAAACTACTAAACCGATCTAGAGAATTGGAAGAAAAACTAGCTACGAGATTTGGTGCCCCCGGCAGAGATCATGGAGCTCGATCTCGCCGAGGGCGGCGCGCGGAAGCAGTGGCTAAACCCTAGGCGAACCGTTCTGATAACATGAAAGATTTCGAAAGTATAAACTGTATTGATATTGCAAGAGGTAATTATATCGTGAGTCCTTAGGCTGTTTATATAGTAGTAGAAGACTTGGGGGACAAGAAGCCTAATAGAGATAGACTTAGATTACAATATGAAACTGTCTAATATTGCAAACCGTAATATACTCTAACAATCTTTTGCGCTTCAATGGTGCAACCGTCCTCCTATCATTGAAACGGATTGCTTGGAGACTTTGAAAATATTGAATTCAGAAGAGCTGGATCGGTCTACTTTTTCTTATGTCATTGAGGAGATCAAGTTTTTACTCAAACCCGTGAAACTTGCATTACTCATGTTAGGAATTCCCAAAATAAATATAGTCACTATATGGCAAATTTGGGTAGAAGCCAATGTCGTACTATTGTCTGGCTCCACTCGGGACTAGGGGAAGTAGTGAACTTACGTGTAACCGATTGTAACCTTTAATGAGTAATACATGTTTTCAGTTCGCAAAAAAAAGATCTTGAATCTTAATATATACTATTAAAGAAAGACATGACTCCATATTATATCTAGCATATTTGATTAAATTTATATTTTTATGTGCAGTCTATAGAAAATAGACCGACGCGGGGAGTGTAATTATTTCTTCTTAGAACCACAATTTGCAGGAATTTTGTGTAACCCACAATAGAACATGTTACCAAATAAAAACACAAAATATGCATACACTGCTATATGTAGTACTCCGTATCTACTGGTTTAATCAGATTTTTTTCAAAATTGATAATTACGTTTTGTTTTTTAAAATCACAAGCTCACGGGAGCTATTAAAACAAACTCTGCTTTAGCGGAAGCCACCTTACAAAACTCGCTAGTGTAAGCGCACGCTGATTTGGAGCATATAGGTCTGCTCAGTATCGATTTGCTTGAAAGATTACACGGTGTGCTACTTCTGTGAGAGCAGATTGGCTCTTGTACCGAAGTATGACGACATGAACACCAAAGACAGGGTTTGCACACACGGTGCACTAAACTTAAATTATGTAATGATTGCCTACTTCATATCCAATCCATCCCCTCCTCT
Organism: Avena insularis; assembly: GCA_023614405.1. NCBI lineage: Eukaryota > Viridiplantae > Streptophyta > Magnoliopsida > Poales > Poaceae > Avena > Avena insularis. Next base: position 565,679,317 of record CM042686.1, read on the forward strand.
GCAGCCTTATTAATCTTCGGTTGTTTGACTGTGTCTTGAACCAAGGCAGGTTCTTTCCTCGACCTCCCGCTGGTCAATCAGAACTCAGAGCAACAGCGGCTTCGCGAACGCAGATCTTGCTCGCTCAAACATAGCCTTTGTTCTCAGGCACACAGCTTGGCACTCTCGCCGGTCGGTTAGCTGGCGACGGGAACCTCCCTGGACTCCTGGCGCCCGCGCCCGGACGCCGTTCCCGAAGAAAATAATGAAGGTCGCCAAGATCCGTAAGAGCAAAATCTGAACTCAAATAATGTAGAAGAGCTGTAATGGCTGAATCAGAAGAACTGGTAACAATGATGTCATCAACATAAATCAGAAGGAACATTGTGAGCTCTGACGTATGATAAAGAAATAACGAAGTATCAGCCTTTGACGGAAGAAAACCAAGAGTATGTAACTTGGAACTTAGACGAGAGTACCAAGCTCTAGGTGCCTGTTTCAAACCATATAAAGATTTATCAAGTTTGCAAATATAATTTGGAGTAGCGGAAGACTCAAAACCAGGTGGTTGCTTCATGTAAACCTCCTCACCATGTAAAAACGCATTCTTGACATCTAGCTGCCGTAAGCTCCATCCTCTAGAGACTGATATAGATAGAACGAGTCTGATTGTAGCAGCTTTAACGACTGTACTAAAAGTATCTTCATAGTCTATACCATATCGTTGCTTAAATCCTTTGGCAATAAGACGTGCCTTTTACCTGTCTAGAGTACCATCAGCACGTTTCTTGATCCGATACACCCACTTGCAGTCAATGATATTTTTATTTGAGCTTGGTGGAACAAGATGCCAAGTGTTTTTAGCAAGGAGAGCATCATATTCCTCTTGCATAGCTTGTTTCCAATTTGAGTCAGCTAAAGCCTCAGTGAGTTTTGTAGGTTCCCCTGTAGAAGTAAGCAAAGCATACCTAACAGTGCCATCAGTATATTTTTTTGGCTTGCGTATACCTTTTTGAAGACGAGTTTGAACTCCAGATGGAACCGTAGTAAAAGGTGGAGCAGAGGATTCATGATGATCAGTAGTGGCAGCTGCAGGTACCGAATCATGTGGAGTGTCATCATTGTAAGCAGGACTAGCAGGGACATGCGGTAGAAGGGACACGGACGTGACGTCCAGCGTGACTGGCGTCGCATGCGATATGGGCGACGAGGCAGGGCCAGCCGACGAGGCGGCCAAGGACTGGTCGGCTCCAGGAAGCGTGCGCGCGGGCAGAGGAACATGCGTGGGAGAAGTACCGCTGCCACCAGGTGTTGTCAGCGGGGAATCCAACGAAGATTCTTGCTGAAAATCATCCTCGGGATCACTGCTAGTGCTCATGTTTGCTGTTGACAGATTCTCCTCATCTGTATCATTATTTGATGTACTAGTTTCAGCATTGTCTTGAGGATTATGCATAGGATCTGTTTGTGGACTTGTAGGAGCCACTTCAGCAATAACCTGGGGAGGAACAAACTGCAGATAATGGTCATTAGTATGCACATCCCTATCAGTACATGCCGAAGATGGGTTATCTTGTGGAAGAAGAAGAATCTCCTCGCGCAAACGGCGACCAGCGTTGGGATGAAGAGATGTAAAAGGAAAGATATTCTCGTCAAAGACAACATCTCGAGAAATATAGACACGACCAATAGACACGTCAAGACACGCGCAAACTCCTTTGTGGCGAGGGTTGTAAGCAATAAAAACACAATGTTTGGAACAAAAAGGAAGCTTGTGTTTGTTATATGGACGAAGGTTGGGCCAGCAAGCACAACCAAAAACTCGAAGAGACTCATAATTGGATTTAACTTGGAGTAATTTTTCAGTGGGGGTATCATAATTGAGTACTTTGGTAGGAAGCATATTGATAAGAAAAATGGTAGTAATAAAGGCATCATCCCAGTATTTGAGAGGCATAGACGCATTGGCAAGTAGAGAAACGCCTACTTCGACAATATGACGGTGTTTGCGTTCAGCAGAACCATTTTGTTGATGAGCATGTGGACATGATATATGATGAACAATGCCTACACGTTGGAAGATATTCAATTTTTCATATTCACCACCCCAATCTGTTTGCATGGTGAGAATTTTGCGACCGAATTGGCGCTCAACATATTGCTGAAAATCAAGAAACACTTGATACACTTCAGAACGTTTCTTAAGCAAATAAATCCAAATAAACTTGCTAAAATCATCAATGAAGCTTACATAATATGAATGTTTGCCTATAGAGAGAGGAGCTGGACCCCATACATCAGAAAAGATCTGTTCCAAAGGAACTGTAGACACACTAGTGAAAACAGGGTATGGTAGCTGATGACTTTTGGCCTGTTGGCATGGATCACATATGTAAGGATTTATTGCTGGAGAATATAAAAGTTTATGCTTCCTAAGAATTTGATGAACAATAAAAGAAGATGGATGGCCTAGACGACAGTGCCATGTAGAGGATGAAGGCTTGACGGTGACAAGAGCATGCTTGGAGGACTCCGAAGACACTTGAACTAAAGGATATAAGCCACCATGACAAGGACCTCTAAACACGATGCGCTGCGCTTCCTGATCCTTAATCAAGAAAAAGAATGGGTGAATTTCCATATAACAATTGTTGTCTAGGCTAAGCTTATGAGCAGAAATTAAACTCATGGATGCATCAGGAACATGTAAAATATCACAGAGTTGCATAGTACTATCAGGGGTGTGCAAAATAGAATGACCAATATTAGCAATATCCATACCTTGTCCACTAGCATTATTAACTTGATCACGACCTTGATAGGGTTCATGAACCTGGAGTTTGTTTAGTTGACTAGTGACATGAGTTGTAGCGCCAGTATTTGTACCGGTTTGTGTCAACTCCATAAGCACCTTTTGTCTCCTTTGGTGGCTTGTCCTCATCATCATCATCATCATCACCATACCGCCACCAACAGTCATCAGCCGAGTGGCCCTCCTTCTTGCAGATTTGACAAAAAACACCGTCCTGCCATGGAGTAGCACGCCTGTCCTTGCGCCCCCCTTTCGGGCGATCGATCACAGCAGGGCGTTTTGTGGTGGCGGTTCTTGAGGGGCGTGGCTGTTGTAGTTGAGGAGGCATATATGGTTCCATGAAAGGTGGAAGTGGGTACGGCTGCTGATATGGAGGCATATAGGCGCCTTCTTGTCTGAGGGCATGTAGGCAAGGCGAAGGCATGTAGGGCGCCGGCGGTGGAGGCATGTAGGGCGCCGGCGGTGGAGGCATGTAAGGTGCCGGTTGTGGCATGTATGGCGCTGGTGCCGGTGGCCTTGGCAGACTTCCCCCATAGCCAGGATTCGGGACACGCGGGGCAGCATTAACAAAGGACATGAACGAGCGTGAAACCTGGCCAGTTGTGGAGAGCATGGCATCACGATTCTCATAAGACAACAAGTGAGAGCACATATCATTGAGGGAAGTGGAAGGCACGATTTTGAGGGACGCAACAAAGCCATTATAGGAACCATCAAGTCCATTTATAATATAATCCTTGAGTTCATCATCATCAATGGTTTTACCCGCCGTGGCAAGTTCAGATGCAAATCCTTTCATCTTCGTGATATATTGTTGAACGGTCATGTCGAGTTTCTTGGTATTGGTAAGAGCACCACGAAGGTTGGAGACCCGCGACTTGGACTGAGACGAGAATAGGTCATGGATAGCACGCCAGACATCAGCAGCATGAACGATGCCATAGACATGAGAGAGGATATCCTCGGAGAGAGAATTCATGATGTAGCTCACAACTTGCTGATCACGGGTAATCCAGACATCATAGGCAGGGTTGGAAACTTGTATCTTTTTCTTGTCAGCATCCTCTGCATCGAGGAACTCGGGCGGCGCCGGATCCGATCCTTCAAGCAAGCGAAGAACGCGAGCCCCACGTAGGGTGGGCAGCACTTGGGCTTGTCATGAGAGGAAGTTCTCCCGCATGAGCTTGGTGGCAGGAGGAGCACCGATGGAGGAAGCCGCAACGACCGTAGAAGAAGTAGCCATAGATTCGTCGAGTAGGGGATTGTAGGGTGTGATCTAGGGTTTTTAGGGTGGGTAGGGTTTTTGGAAAATCTGACTATGGGAATTGTTCTAGGAGGGAGAGATCTTGGTCGTGGGTTGTTGGTCGTCGGGAAATTGGGAGAGCACGGCGGCGACGAGGCAGGGTGCCGGCGTCGGCGGCGGCTAGAACGAGCTCGGAAGAGGGAGGTATTGTCTAGGAGGAACGGTCGTACCCTTTGGGATAGCCGGGTTCGTGTTTATATTGGCAAGAAATAGCCCCATTGCATGGCATATACATAGTTGGATACGTATACGGTGGTGTACTACACCATACATATACGTATCGAGATTACATCTCTAATAGCGAGAACTGGTCCTGGCGCGGGCAAGAGCGAGACTGCAGACCGTGGCCACGTTGGTACGTGGCTCCACCGTGGCGAAAACGACGGGAGCCATGTCCGAGAGACGTGAAGGAGGTCCCACCGCCTGACAGAGACGGAGAGAGGCCCCTCGAGGAACGTCGCTCTCGATTATAGCTGGGCATTTTCCGGGCCGGGCCTGGCAAAGCCCGCTCGTGCAAATCCCAGGCCCGAGCCCGGCCCGTCTGTCGGGCCTGAAACCTGAGCCCGAGCCCGGCCCGTGCAGCGCATAATCCTCCAGGTTGTCGGGCCGCGGGCCGGACCTTACCCTATTTTGAGTTTTCCTCTGGCCCGAGCCCGGCCCACGCAGTCTTCGGGCCTACAATCTGATGCCCAGGCCCGGCCCGTCGGGCTTTTCCCGGGCCGGCCGGGTTGCCCATGCGTGGATCTACTCTCGATGTACCCGCAAACCTGTGTGCTAGCGTCCAGCTACTCTACTCGCACGTCGCTGTACTAGCATTCGCACAAAAAAAATGTGCAAGAACGCTGTACAAATATTCGCTCTAATTTTCTCTGGGAGAGATGCGAGCAAATATTTCCTTCCCGTTTGTAAATTCAAAAGAATTTGCTGTCCCTCTACCAGGAATCGTGGACATCAAATCTACTCCTTCATTAGACAAATCTGGATTTAAATAAACCGCGATCATCGATAATTAGGCCGCCAGCCTTTTCGCCAACATCCAAGACAGGTGCCCCACATGGTTTAGGCACGCTAATGATAGTGAGCTAGCACTGCTCTTTTAGAGTATGAATAATATATCCATCATATTTCGCTAAACTTATACTCTTTCATGGTATCAACTTAAATTGATTTCAAACCCTATCTTCCGCCACACTGCCTCCGGGGGCTGCACAACCCGTATGCAGGGTTCGTCCGCCGATCCGTGATCGGCTGACCTGTAAGTCTTTTCTTCGATCTCTTGATCGGCTTTCTTTTTGGTTTAACGATCTTAGATCGGATTGAGTCGCCCACCGTCGTCGTCATCACCGCGCCTCTACTCCGACCATCGGCATCGAGGATCTACATCGCGTTCATGTGCCTGCCCCCTCCGCTGCTGCGCCTGTCTCGACAGGCAGTCGCGGCCTCATGGCAGGCTGCCGCGCATCGCAGACGGCTGCTACGCCTTCCTCGGAAGGCTACCGTGGCCGCCCCCCTGGGATCCTCTTCGTCGTCATCGTCCGGGACTTCACCGACAACGTCGCCATCGAATCGGATCTACGCGTCGTCCACGCCATGGCGCATACGGTGCATCGTCGGTCTGATCAACCGATCCCGCGCCTGTCTACGCCAAGCATGTCCCCGAGCACGCGTCTACCACCGATCGAGCTACGGGCTGCCGCTGTGTCGCCCCGTCAGGCCGCAGCGCCGCCGCCTTTGGTCCACGCTACCGGCTTCCAACGCGCCTTCCTTGCTGTGTACATCGCTGGTGGTCTCTCACCACGACCGACTTCTGCGCGCAGCTATGCCGCCTCGTCGTCGTGGCGTGCACGCAGATCTATTGTCCTCGTGCATCGACGGTCTCGACTTTCACCGCGCCATCTCCTACGGCGCGGATCACCGCCGTCTGCACATGGTCTTCGTCACGTCGCCGGGTTTTCCTCGCCTACTTCGAGCACCGTCGCCGCGCTTCACAAGGTAACCTGCAGGGCGCCCTCTCGCCGTCGCAGGTCCCACCGAGTATCCCATCGCCACTCTAGGCATCTAACATGACTAACTCAGGTCGCCGCTGGTTTCGCTGTCTTCTACGTCTTCGTCCACTACAACTTCGTCGCCAGTGTCATTGCCTCATCCCCGACTACACCACCTGCTACTCTACTCCGACAATCGCGGACAGCGCCGACATCTCTTTCTTAGCCTCTCTAGAGACTTCCTATGCTAGTCTTTCTGACATGGCGACAAGTTCATGATGGTCCCTGTTCCCTCACGCCTGGTACTGGCAACACAGGTAGTGCCTTCGTTCCCGACGCGTTCCCGAGTCTGACAAACTCGGATCGGTGCCTCGTCTTCATCGGCTTCGACAACGTCTTCTTCGGTATCGACCACCCTATGACTGCCTCGACCGTGTCACCGACGAGTTCTTCTTTGCATACTCGGTTCTGGCAAAACCGAAGTATACGTTCGTCCCCGACGTGCGCCTAGTTCTGGCAAAACGATGGCCACATCTCGTCCTCGACGGCTCGGACTGCATCGACTTTGGCATCGACACCCTCAGTGACTGCCTCGACGCGTCTCTGTCATCCTCCTCGCGCACTATGCGCATGCGGCTTCACGTGCGACTACCTCGACACGGGCATCTCCGACCACGACATCGACCACGGTGACCCATCGCACGGCTACCTCGACCATGGCACCGCCTCACGCTCTCGCCTCCCTCGACATCGGCACTAGGGCTACCACCTCGCTTGAGCACCACCAGCTTCCTCTATAGTTCAAGCTACCACGACGCGACACCGTCCAAGACGCTTCCGCTATGACTGTGGGGGGTTGTCAGCCTACCGGATGCTATTTCGGTTTATATCTAGTTTGACCGTTCGCGACGTTCCGGTTGTTCACGACGCTACCGCTACGACCGCGAGGGATATTAGAGTATGATACGTACACGGTTATTGTGATAGTTTAGGATAGTTATGATTTTAGCCTAACTTGTATTGTACTCCAAGTTGATCCATGTACGCCTATATATACTCACCCATGAGTCTCAATAATATATCCATCATATTACGCCAAACTCATACTCTTTCCTGCGAATTTCGTACCATTTTTTATCTTTTCATAGAAGAAAAAATAATTTATCAAATGACATCTTTTGGGGAAAAAAAGAAAAATCGAAGTGCTATTTTTCTAAGGAGTGGTCCATACGAGAACTTTTGGAGTTGTGGTGCATGCACGCCAGACACCAGCTTGTGAACGGTGTAGCCAGACGCTGGGAGGTGGGCGCACTTACTCACTCCGTTTCAAAATATAAAATGTTTTAGCTTTGTAAAAAAAAGTGTATCTAAACTTTTATTAGTGTGTAGGGTTACCTAGATTTGAGTAAATCTACACAGTAAAAAAAGTATAGACACGTTTTTCACAAAAAAACAACTCATATTTTGAAACAAAGGGATTACATGCGCAGATCTTGTCCGCTCCAATCAAACGCACGAACTTGTCATACAACAGCGCCAGCCACGAATGATCCGTGCGACCATCAGAATTCATTTTTATGCCGAAATCTTTCTAGTGAAGGAGGCAACTCGTAAGATCTGTGTTGTTTAGCGAAACGCTGCCAGGTCTCGTTTCTTGTACAGTAATAATTTGTTTAAGACAGGTTCTTTGCTGGGGCAAGCTTCGTCCGGGGAGACAGCTTTCTCGGGATCCGCGGCCGCTTTTGTTTAAGTGCGTGGCTTAGCATTGAAACACTGTATGTGATCATTGACGCTTGCAACTAGCGATTCCTCGAGCGAGAATGCTGTAGGCAGAATCTCCACCTGGAGAAGCAGCAATGCACACTTGTCGCCGAACCAGTGGCCGGTGAGTCGCTGACAGACTGCAAATTACTTGTGCTAGCTAGTATGAATCTCAGACTTTCGGCTAAAGGATACTACAGTATTTGTAAACTAAGTATAGGGCTCCTCAAAGTCTCCGGTGGTAGTGTTTGGATATCTAGCCTTGGCCACAAAGATGACTGTTTGTAGAGCGGGGGAGTAGAGAATGGCTTTTTGCCGCACCTGTGCACCTTGTATTTGATTTTTCTTTTCTTTTCAGAGTTTCATAAGAATATGAATTTATTTAATAAATACGCACATCCCCTGGATACTATTTCGAAGATTTGGTAGAAATTATGTTGTATTTTGAGCTATAGAAATATAACTTTTGGGATGTATATGTAGGACTAAAAACATATTTTTTGTAAAAAATTGTCCTTTTTGTATACCCCTAATATAATGTATTGCTCCAAAAAAAAATACCATGCCTTCAAAATGTAAATATGTATGAGCATATAGTTTTGTACTCTCTCTGTTCCATATTAACTGCTCAACATTTTGTAGTAGATAAGGGTGCATCTATATGATAAAATGCGTCCATACCTTGACAATTTGAGACGGAGGGAGAATATTTTTTTGAGTCACAAAATATGTCCTCCAAAGAGTTTAAATATAGGGAGTGATGGTGTTCACTTTTTCCGGGGTGTACGAGTAAATAAATTATTGGACAGTCGAGTGGCAGATCAGTAACTACAAATTACTTGCACTGGATGACAGACGCGTCTCTCTCGGAGATGTCCCCGTCGATGCAGAAAAAAACCGGGTGCTGGCTAGGCTGCTAGCGCTGGCTCCGACCTACGGGAACCGGAAATAAATATTCCAACTTGCTCCTCTTTTGCGTCAATGGCGCACAGGCATCCGCCGTGCAACTTGTCGGAAACCAGGGCATCAAATCTACTCTAACTTCGGCTAAACTAATGCCCACGTCTTAGCGACGATAATTGGGGCTCCTCCACTTTAACAAACCGTACGGGCCACAGGCGACAAGGTTAGGATCGCTAATAATGAAGACGTAGCAAATGCATGCGCACTTCTTGGTATACGTGGTGTCCTTTTCAGAAAAAAATAAAAGAATAAGAATAGAGCCTTTTCTTTTACTAGTCGATGCTCAATTCGGGAATATTTTCAAGGGTAGTGAGCTAAGCTAAGCTAATCATACAGAGCAGCGCCCACCACAAGCCACTGGAGATCTAGGCATGGTGACCGAAGACTTGGGGGAGAAGGATGCGTGTGTTATTTAGCCGAGAGGCTGCCAGGTTTCATCCGGGCTGCCGTGCACGTTTCGGTGGAATGCAAGGGGAGGGGGGATGCGCCTTGCAAGCTGCAATCTCGTACACCTGCACCCTCGAGATTCCAGCCATGCCTCATTCTTTCGAGGGTGGTGACGTCCTTTCTTGTGAGAATATCCTACGGGTAAATGGCATCTCGCATTGGCGTCACGCGGGCAGGCTTCGTTCTAGGAGGTAGCTTTATCGTGCTCTGCACCCCATTTTGTTTATGTGGCTTCACACTGAAGCATCGCATGCATGCACGTAACCATGGCAGTTTCGCAAGTAATCTCTCGAGAAAGATGCTGCTACAGATCGAAACCATCCACTGGAAGAAGAAGGACGCCTCTGCTAACAACTCGTTTGACAGACAGACAGACAGAGACCAGTGCAAAGCTACAAAATACCACGACGCGCACGGTGCAAAATAATGGTACAAGCACGATCTTTTCGCGACGACTCCAGAGGGGGAGTACTTGCCCACGGTGCAGCACGGCGTGATGTCGTATCGACGCCGTTCGTGCTCAGCAAAAACCTTTATTGGTTGCTAGTACTCCCCCACTGGGTAATATGCATAGTACACCAAATATACTCCTAGTAACTCTGTTGCTATCTACTCCCTCCGTCCCAAAATAAGTGACGTGAGTTTGTCTAAATTCGGATATATCTAAACACGTTTTAGTATATAGGTACATAAGAATTTAGACAAACTCAAGTCACTTATTTTGAAACGGAGGGAGTATATAACATGAAACCGATCCCTCTAACGAGGGCATTCACCCTAAATTCAATACTCAATGGCGAGAACTGAATTCAGATCCGACCAAAAGCATTAGTATATTGTTATCAGAGTTGCAGCTCAAAAATAAGAGAGCATTGCATCACATGCAAAAGTAAATGACAGAAAACAAGCAAGTTTGTTCCCCAGAAAATAAAACCTCATTGTCCGCACCATACTTTCAGTAATTTGTCAGCCTGTCAATTTCTTTTTTAAAAGTTTTTTTGAAAAAATAAAACTCCATTGTCCGCACCATACTTTCAGTAATTTGTGAGCCTGTCTATTCCTCTTTTTTAATGAAACAGGTAAGTTATTTTATGAGAAATTTACTACTTCCGTTTCAAAATATAAGATGATTTAGCCCTTTTCATAAGTGCAAGTGTATAGACACCTTTTAATATACAGGTTCGAAGCAAAATGGGTAAACATACACACTATAACATGTCTATATACGTATGTTTCAAAAAAAACTTAAAACATATTATATTTTCAAACAGAGGGAGTATTTCCTAGTTGATAGTCATTGTCTTTCGATTAATCCCATGATTTTTTTCTCCAAATTTTTTATTTAGATGGATATTAGTGTTCACATCATATGGTTTCTCGGTGTCAACACGGATCCTTGATGCTCGATAGAGTTAATTTGAATCTTTGTCGACCAAGTTTAACCACCTTATTTGTTTGGGATTCACTTTCTTACTTGCATGATTTTAGATTTTAGAACTTGTTAAATCTCATTTGACTTCTTTTTCGAGAATATGCAAGTATTTTGATTGTTGATGCATTGATAGAAAAGTGAGTCGTGTACAAACCTAATAGAAAAATCCCATTGACATGCTTATGTGTTTTATAGCTTGCAATAATTTAGGAACAGAAAAAAGATAGTAAAAGAGGTAGGCCTTAGGAACTTGTAGATTTTTTTTAACTTAAAACTTGAACCTTAAAATATATAGAAAAACACATGACTGCATATTATATCTAGCATGTATGATTAGATTTATGTTTTTATGTGTAATCTATACTCCGTAGAAAATAGACCGACGCGGGGAGTGTAATTCTTTCTTCTTAGACCGCAATTTGCAGGAATTTTGTGTAACACACAATAGAACATGTTATTTAGTTAAAACAAAAAATATGCATACCACAGCTATATGTACTATGAGTAATGCTACGTTTACGGACACTTTATTACGGAATGCATCTTACGGACTGACGTGGAATCCAACCGACAAATCATGGGAGAACGCCCGTACGTCCAGCATTATCGATGTACTATCTATTAGCTTAATTAGAATTTTCTTTTGAAAACTGATAATTATTTTTTGGTTTTGAAAATCACAAGCTCAAGCCACCCTATAAAAGTCGGTGGTGTAAGTGCACTGATTTCTGCTCAATACCTAGTATCGATTTGCTTGAAAGATTACACGGTGTGCTACTTCTATGAGAGCAGATTGGCTCTTGTACAGAAGTATCACGACACGAGAGCACCAAAGACAGAGGGTTGCACACATGGGTGCACTAAACTTAAACTGTGTAATTAATCCTGATTGATTGCCTACTTCAGATTGAATCCATCTCGTCCTCTGCAGCCTGATTAATCTTCGGTTGTTTCCTCGACCTGTCGCTGCTCAATCAGAACTCGACGGGAGCAACAGCGGCTTCGCGAACGCAGATCTTGCTCACTCAAACATAACCTTTCTTCTCACGCACGCAGCTTGGTACTCTCGCCGGCCGGTTAGCTCGCGACGGGCACCTCCCTGGACTCCCGGCGCCCGCGCCCGGACGCCGTTCCCGAAGAGTACTGCTTCTGCCTCCGTGCGGCCGCCTTCGCCGCCTGCCTGGCGTAGACGGCGTCCAGCTGCATCTGCTCGTGGCGGCAGTCCTCGCTGCAGAATGGCGTGTCCCCTCTGTACATGAAGACGTCGCTGTCGCGCGCGAGCTGCTTGGTGCAGAGCGCGCACGCGTCCTGCGCGGGCATGCCGTGCTCGCCGAGCGGCTCGGCGTCGAAGAAGAAGGAGCAGGCGAGAGATGCTGCCATGGAGTGTGTGTGTATATGTGAGTTTCGAGCAAGGAGCAGAGGCGCAGAGCAAGCTGCGTGGTGAGCTGGTGCACGGGAAGGGGGGAGCGACTGAGCGAGTTGGGGGAGGAGAGCGAGGGGGAGGCTTGGGCATATATGGCTGCGCGGGCGAGAGCGAGCTGCGAGACGAGCCCAGCAGACGGGCTCAGGCGATACCGGTGCCGCGCGCCGGAGCGGTTTGATCCTTTCTGTTTCGAGATGGCCCACGGACCATGGTGCCATACTGTGGTTGGCCCGCCCGACTGCAGACTCTGGCCACGTATGGACGTGGCTCCACCGCGCCGAAAACGATGGGAGTCATGTCCGAGAGACGACAGACGTGAAGAAGGTCCCACCGCCTGACAGAGACACAGAGAGGTCTCGCCAGAAACGTCGCTCTGGATGTACCAGCAAACTTGTGTGCTAGCGTCCAGCTAGTCTACTCGTACGTCCCTGTACTAGTACCATCAACCAACTGGAAATTATCTAAAGGCTTAAGCCTGAGATAAAGTGAGCTCTCTCAGCGATTCACACGTTTTCATTATGTCACCACTTTGCCTCTTTCCTTATCGTGTAGTCTTTCCGGATTGGCCTATGCGGTGGCTCGCGATGTTTCAGTCAAAGTGGTGAAGGTTCCTTCCTCACGCCGCCCGACCTCGGGGATCCTATTCTTGGGAAGCCAAAACTGCCGTCTTGGATCCCCTATCTGTCAAAGCCGACAGTATGCAGAGGACTCGGGCCGGCGGCGGTGCCACCTACTTGGCGAAACAACACGACGATGCGTGCAGGTCGGCCACCTGCGCGCTCAATCGGCGGGCTGCTGGCTGCGATTCCTCGTGGCCTCACATTTGGTCCCTGTGGCTACGCGTCTCCAGAAGCCGTGGCCAACTCTTTATCTGGGCTGCACCTACTCACCCGCTTGCTCTACCACGGACGATGTTGGGTGCCGTTGGCGGGGGACAGTGGAGGCGGTCAATGGCTGAGGCCCGAGGCAGCGATGTTGTTTCATCCTCCCTCCGTGCCCTCCACAAATCTTTGGAAAGGTAAGAAATTCACTCTAATCCTTCGAATTTCCACAGCTTCACATAACTTGCGGTCCTTTTCAGAACAATCAATGAATCAAAGAAAGATTGTGTACGGCCGGTGAAGATGATTTAGCAGATGTAGCCGTCGGCGAGGTAGAGTGGATGAACTATATTGCTGCCCTTACTACACAGGCAAGTAACACTCACCAATTAGTTCCTGTTCTATTTTCCTACACATTGATTTCATCAAAAAATCCCCAAGAATCCGCTTAAGCCTGACGTGGAAAGAAAATCCAGTTTTGTAGCTCTGTCAGTTTTGAGCCGAATGAAGGGATCGAAATTTGGTCTGCAATGCCACAAGCGGCACCACAAAATCTTAGATGTTTCTCCATGCTAACTTTGCTAACATTTACTAACTGGAGTGTTAGCCGATGAAATTGGATGATGTTCCTCATGGAGAGGATTTGCATGTTGCATGTTTTCAATACATGCTAAATCTCAGATTATCTTCATGGTATATCTAGCCCTCGTCTCTCTCTCTCACCATTAAGCGAAGGAATAATGCTTAGGTTCTGAATATCTAACCTCCTTCCCTTCATTAACCGAAGGTGTTGATGCTTAAGTCTGAATAATTTACACATTTGTCGTTTTGGCATATACAAGCTTGCTAGATTTCTTGAGCCAATGCCAATAGAGTGTACCATCGTTTCTTTGTAAATTTGGTATCTAGATTTAAAACTGTTTCTAGATAAATAATTAAGCTAGATGCATGTTTACATGTAAAGAATACTTCATGATTTTCTTGTGAGGCACCAGGATTCTCAGTATCGATGCGTAGTTGGCTCTCAACCTGCAGCCCCTTGATGATCCCCACCGAGTCTCCAATTAATACCGGTACAAACTTATTTTATTTTTTCCATGCCTGAATCTTCTCTCTGGCCAATATTACTCTTTTCGGAATATCCAACAGTGGTATGCATGGTCGATCCGAACACGAAATCATGCATGGTTGCTGTGCTTGCTGGTTGTTTCCAATTGTTCTGAATAAGAATCTTCAAGCGGAGCGGCAGCCAAGTCTACAATTCAGTGTTGGTAGTAGCAAGTAACCTGATACAAGGTAAATTAACAAGGTATATTTAATAGGATTCATCTGATTTGTCATTAGGGAGTTCTGCACTTCTACTTCACATAGGAAGTTAAGCACACCAACTAAACTTGATATTTTGTTTGTAGGCAATTCGAGGAGTTTAATTTGACAGTACTATGGCTCATAGGTTATAGAAAGAAAATTGCTACCGAATGTGCATCCATCGATGTAGAAGGTTTTCCACCCTGGACCATCAATGGGAAAACAAGTCCCATAAGTTCTATGGTTCCGTAAAATTTCAGAACTTATTTCGTCACCCGTTGAACCTTTTTTGTTGAGAGAAATGGCTATACCACATTATCCTCTATATAATCAAGTCCATTGTTTATGTGTTCTATGAAATTAGAATGTGGGAATGATTTGCTTTCAGCATGCTTAGGCAAGATGGTAGCTATACATTAAATTATCATGTGCATTATCAGTTATAGCATCGTTTATGTTTCCCCTTCTAATTATGGGCGGCACAGACTACCGATTTCGGTCCTTCTATTATGATAATTTTGTTGGGTCAAAACCTCTCTAATTTTCTGTGAACATTACTTTACCGTCAACTCTTACATGATATTCTTGCAGCAGTGGGATAGTGGGACAACAAATGCGCAATTTACACCCATGAAGAAATTGCCATTAGGGAGCTCCATAAATCCATATGCTATTAGCCAGAGCCTCTTGCTCACTTCAATCTTTCCAACGGATCATTTACATATCCACCTGTAAGTTATACAGCTTGTGTTAACATTTTGAATTCTTGCTACAAGAAGTATCCGTATTTATAAATATAAAGTGATCGCACTATTTTTACAATAGAAAACCTCTGCAGGTAAAGTTATACACAGCCAAAGAACTATATCATCAACTGGATCAAGCCCGCACTGAATTCATTAGAGCTAATGTTACGGTCAAGACTTAGGAAGCATACCATCGTTCTTCCCAATGTTCTATGGAGGGTGCCATGTTGTAGCACATGCATCACCTTGCAATGTTCCCAGGTCTTCTTGCTTTTGACGGAGATAAATCACTGGTTGCTGCCGGCAAGGTATACTTTAATATAAATTTGTTTTGTTGTTTCTTATTCCCCTTCGGATCTCACATTTGTAAATGAGTCCTGAATTTTTTTCCTTTATGCCAAGTTCAATAACACCTTGCAAATTAGAATTCTTTTATTTCAATCTGGTAATTCTTTGTCTTGAGTGAAATACATCTTGATTTAATTTAATGCCATACGTCAAAAATACTATCATTTGGCATTTCGACCTTTGAACATTACAAGTTTCAACTATGCAAAAACTCTTTCCTTAGCAGTTCTTTAGCTTTCAGTCATATGATCTCTAATCTGTAGATTCCATTATGTCAACATGGCACCCTGAGGCACCTAAGATACATCAGATTCCACAGCAGTTTGGTGTACCTATTAGAGTACGTCATGGGCCTGGGCTGGCAGTATAGCCCATTAGTCTTAGGATTAATTAGAGATAAGGGTCACTTGCTTAGGGGTCAAGTAAGCCTTGCTTGGGAGTCAAGTAAACCTCTCTATATAAGGAGAGGAGATATATCAATCTAATCAAGCAAGAATTAAGAAGAAAATCCCTTCCCTCTTGCCACTGGGCGTGGGCAAGGCCCCCGGCCGGTCCTCTTGCGCCCTCCCTCTAGCAATACCATAACAGTACCAGTTCATCGAGGGCTTCTTCATCCAGCTAAACAGCGATGCTTTGTACACAGATGCTCCCCTTTACGCAGATAGAACTTTGATGCTTAGTGAAAATGTAAGAGTAGAATAGCACCAGCATCCTTTTTTCATGTAAGCTGATGCAGCCTAGGTGCGTCTGTTTGCCAGCGGTAGCATACGTTGGAGTAATTAGTAATATAGTCTGATCAGCTATAACCTACCGTGTAATCCACTGTGAATATATCTATTGTCGACTTCACCTTCGTACTATTCATTGTCTTGCATCAACTTGACTAGATCATTTTTTTCATATCTAATAATACAATCAGATAAAAAAATTATCGTCATAGGCGCTGCGCCATAACTTATGTCTGATTGAAGGGGCGCATTACACGCTGCGCCATAACTTATGTCTGGTGACGCATTCTGAGACCATGTGAAACAATGTGTGTGTGGCTTGTGGACTCAATAAGAAAATGATCAAACAAGGGACAAAAGGAATCGGTAGGCTGCTCAAAAATAAGAGAAAAGACAATGACGGACTGTGTGACACAACAATTTTGATTTTTTTAATTGAGCGACTGTGTGTCGCTTTAATTTTCATCCATTTCGCTAGACAACACATGATTACAATAACTGGGAACCAAAAAGATAGTGACACGGCCGCTGTAGTTAAAATTGATAGCCAAAGACCTCCTGCACGCACCGTGTTGCCCTAGCCAGGGACACAACATCGATATGGGCGGCCACCGGCGTGCTGTTGATAATCTGGTGTCGTAGGTGGATGGACATGGATGCCCGTGTGCTAGGGGTCGCACGATCACCATTGTTGACGACACCATCGACCGTTCGTGCGGGAGTTAGGAGAGAAGTCACGTGCCGCTACCTGGTCTAACACAAGGTAAAATGAGTAAAAGTCAGACCCGTGTGCCACATACTCTAAAACGGTCCTTGAATCTGTTGTAGTCCTCGAAGACCGAGTAGTTAAACACATCGCGACTCTAGAAAGCGCCAACATGCTTTGCTTCCGCAAGAGTCCAAAAGAAATCCTTCCGGCAGTGTTGCAGTGAACTATAATAGTCCGACTCCTATTAAGTCATATTTTATTTTCCGGACGGATGGCCAAATACCTCGCTGAGAAGTAAGATACGACAAAAAAGACCCAACTGCTAGAGAATGGTTTAAGTGCCGCCTGAACGGTAACACTAAAAACACAAACATGTTATGACCGACTGTGTCACAAACTAAAGCATCTGCTAGTGTACCGCAGCAGCCACGCCATGTGACAACCCCATAGCAGGTGGCGCGGCAAAGCGCGCATGTTCGTCTAGTATTCTGTACTCCTACAAGATTCGCAAAAAATAAAAAAACTCTGTACAAAAACGCTGTACAAGTAGTCGCTCTACTTTTCTGTGGGAGATATCTGAGCAAATATTCGCCCCGTTTATAAATTCGAAAGAATTTGCTGTCCCTCTACCAGGAATCTTGGGCATCAAATCTACTCCATCATCAGACAAATCTGGGCTTAAATAAACCGCGATCATCGATAATTAGGGCGCCAGCCTTTTCGCCAACATCAACACAGGTGCCCCCACATGGTTAGGCACGCCAATGATACTGAGCTAGCAGTGCGCAGTTCGTTTCATTCTCGATCGTTTTGAGAGAAGAAAACTAAGTTATCATATGCGATTTTGGAAAATAAAATGTAAAAGAAATCAAAGTGCTATTTTTCAATCGAGTGGTCCATATGCTATTTTTCTATCATATGCGATTTTGGAAAATAATATGGGAACTTTCGGAGTCGTAGTGGTGCATGCACGCCAGGCAGCAGCTTGTGAACAGTGTAGGCAGACGCTGGGAGGTGGGCGCACATGCGCAGATCCTGTCCGCCCCAATCAAACGCACGAACTTGTCTCGCGCCAGCGCCAGCTACGAGCGATCCATGCGAACATCAGATTTTTTTAATGCGGAAATCATTTTTGTGATAGAGGCAGCTCATGAGATCTGTGTTGTTTAGCATGGACGCTGCCAGGTCTCGTTTTCTGTGCGTAATAAATTTGTTTAGGGCAGATCATTTGTTGGGGGCAAGCTTCGCCCGGGGAGACAGCTTTCTCGAGATCCGCGGCCGGTTTTGTTTATGCGTGGGGCTTAACAGTGAAGAACCATATGTGATCATTGGCGCGTGCAACTTGCGATTCCTCGAGCGAGAATTGTGTAGACCGTAGATTTCATCTCCTCCGAGAGAAGGAGCAATGTCCACTTGTCGCCAAACCGGTGGCCGGTGGGTTTTTCAACTAATAGGGATCTCTTCTCAGTTCCATTAATAAAAATGAAACTTACAGAGTTCACAAGAGTATCAAAGTCACAGCAAGGAATTAACAGTAATACTCCAGCCCAACGACTACCCAAAAACTACCAAATGAACGCTAAGCTGGAAGCAAACCGAACTCCAGAGCTAAGTAGAGAGCACTATCCAAGAACCACGACCAAAAGGAATACTAGTATATTACAGACCCTCTGATTTGTCACAATCGCAAACACCACCTATCAGATCACCACATGAATCGAGCCAGTCTGCTTAGGGTGTTCCTGGAGTTGCTCTAGCGATGCTGTCCCTCCATAGCTTGAAGATGTAGTATTCTTCCAAGTGGAAATCCACCCAAAGTCCACACACTTCAAGGCGTTGGGCGGGTCAGTGGGTTTTTCAGATTTTGCATCGTCTTGGTCATGAAGCAATCGATAAGCCCCCCCTCCAAATCTTTGAAAGGGACCTTCCAATCCTTCAGATAGAGCAGAACCAGACGTCAAACCTGTTTCATATTAATCCAAGTAGTTCTATTAAAAACAATGCTATTCCTATTGTTCCACATTGCCCAGAGGACAGCCGAGGTCATAACATTAAAGTGTAAACACCTCTTATTAGCAAGCCATTTAGAAGCTACAGATTCATAGTCCAAGACATGAATGGAAAACACTTCCAAAACCTCCTCCCAAAGCTACCTAGCTACAATGCATTTAAATAGGAGGTGTTTGACAGTTTCAATTTCATTACAAAGCTCACATTCCAGTGGCTTTGGCATACCTCTAGCCCTCAGGTTATCTCTAGTCATAATCTTGTTCTGAGAAACTAGCTAGAGAAACACCTGAATCCTAGGTGGAATTTTCAGATTCCAAACAGCAGGAAGATAAATCGGCCTAATCCCTCTAAAGTTCACTAAAGCATACATGGATCTGGATGAATAAAACCCATTAGTTTCATATTGCCATATTAGTTGATCCTCTTCATCAGAAAAAGCAACTGATCTGGCAATACTTTGTAGATCAAACCATTGAACCATCATATGATCAGAGAAGGTTCTCCTAAAATCACATTTTAGCTGGGAACCATCCCAGAGGTCAGCAAATAGTTTTAGTTTGTTGGTTAGAAACTATGTACAAATCCCAAAATTGTGAGGCTAAAGGTGAGTTTCCAAACCAAGTATCCTCCCAAAATCTAATTTTCCTACCATTACCTACAAGCCATCTATACCCAAACTTAGTGGCCCTAGTAGCCCACATCACACCTTTCCAAAAGGTAGAAGGATGGGTTTCCTGGCAACATAAGATATTTGGGTTTTTTGTGTTGTATTTAGCATCTATCACTCTCCTCCACAGAGCTTCCTCTCTTTGAATGTATCTCCTAACCCAAGACCCTATTAAGCACAGATTCAGATCTTGTAGGTTTGGTATTCCCATCCCTCCAAAGTCTTTCTTCATGCATACTGAAGGCCAGTTGGCCAGGTGAATCTTATAATTTCCTTCCCCATCATTCCAAAAGAAATTTGCTAGTTGGGTATCAATCAGACTCAAAGCCCATTTTGGAAACTTGAAAAAGGAAAGCAGGTATATAGGTATACTGGCTAAGCAGGCTTGAATAAGCACTCTTTTTGCAGCAGAGGAAAGCAATTTTCCCCTCCAACTAGCAATCCTTCTAATGATACTTTCTATCAAAAGTTGCAAATATTCTCTTCTCAATTTACTATGATGAAGAGGGATCGCTAGGTACTTAACAGGGAAGTCACCAGCCACACATTGAAAGATCTCAATGAAAGGCTAGAGTTCCTCCCTTAACATGTTAATTGGGATCAACTCACTCTTATGATAATTGATTCTCATTCCTGAAAGTTGTTCAAAGCAGGTTAAAATCCATTTAAGGTTAATTGCTACTCTATCATCGTATTCTAGGAATAACAAAGTATCATCTGCATATTGCAGGCGGGCTACACCACCAGGCAAGAAATTAGGGCATAGCCCTCTAATAAGCCCCTGATTAGCCCCTTTAACCAGCATCTTAGAGAATACATCTACAGTAATATTAAAAAGCAGGGGAGCAATAGGGTCCCCTTGCCTCAGCCCTTTTCCTGTCAAAAAGAAGTCACTCTCAGTATCATTCACCTTGACACCAACTGATCCTCCTTGGGTAATCTGTCTAATCTAATGAATTGAGGACAAAAACCCCTAGCTTCTAGGATTTCATACAAAAAATCTAAATTCACTCTATCATAAGCTTTTTCATAATCAATTTTAAAGACCATCCCTTTTTGTTTTTTCCTATGGACCTCATGAATAATTTCATGAGCAGGAACCACACTTTCAAGGATAAACCTACCCCTAATAAAAGCAGATTGTTGATGATCTATTAATCTACCAATCACAGTAGCTAATCTGTTAGTCATAACCTTAGTGAAGATCTTAAAGGAGCAATTCAACAAACTAATTGGCCTAAACTTTTTAATTTCCTTAGCATTATCTTCTTTTGGGATAAGAGTAATCATAGCAAAATTCAGTCTATATAGGTCTAATTCATCCCTATTCTAGGCATTGAACATTTCTAACAAATCAAAAGAAACAATATCCTAGAATTGTTGATAGAACATAAATGAGAGACCATCAGGCCCAGGAGCCCCATCAGAATAGGAACTGAAGACAGCTTCCTTGATTCCCCCTAGTGTAAAGGGGGCTCACAAAAGCTCATTTTCATTATCTTTAATCTTCTCTTCTTCAGTAAAGAAATCCTGCCTTAGTCTAATACCAGGCCTGTCTTCTTTACTAAAGAGGTTCTTATAATACTCAGAAGCTACCTTTAACATATCTTTAATTTCAGTAACTGGGCCTTCTGGTCCATCTAATACATGAATTAGCTTTTTCCTACGTCTCTGGTTAGCCACTGCATGGAAATAGGCTGTATTTCTATCTCCTTCTACAATATCCCTGTCTCTAGATCTTTGTCTAGCTTTAGTCTCCTCCATAATCCAATGACTATTCATCTCTTGGAGAATAGCTTCAAACCTGAGCTTTTCTCCAGTAGAGAGAGACTGAGATTCAGACTTAATATCTAAACTATCATATTCTTCCATTAGAGTTTTTTATGCTTTCTAATATCAGCCTCTAAATTAATGCTCCAACCTTTAGCTAGTCTCCTAAACAACCTAACTCTAGCCTGCCATCTGTCCAAGACATTAGCACTATTAGACTGCAGACCAAGCTTTAACAACTATGTCCCTAAACTCTGGTCTGGCAATCCACCACTTCTCAAATTTAAAGCTACTCCTCTTAGGAAAATGACCTTCTCCAGAATCCCAAATAATTGGAGTATGATCACTTCCCATTCTAGCCAAAGCCCTAGCATGAGCAAGAGGAAAATGGGCATCAAACTCAGTAGTACAGAAAAGTCTATCAATTCTACTCATAATCAGGTCTTCCTGATTATTCCCCCAAGTACAAGTTCTATTAGCTAGCCCAATCTCCATTAATGCCCACAAATCTACCCAGGCATTAAATTTGTTACCCCATCTATAGTCTATATTATGATTGCTCTTATCCTCAACCGACCTCACTAGATTAAAATCACCTCCCACTATGGCAGGCCCCTGCCATTCCATGAAGAGTTCAAAGTTCAGAAATGAACTCATGTTTCCTCTCCTCATATGCAGACCCATAAACAATAGTGATCCTACAAATAAAACCATCTAGTAGATTTTTAACTACCACATTAATAGAAAAAGTTTTGATATCCCAGGACAGGATTTCAAATAAATCTAGATTAACACCTACCAAAATCCCACCAGCAGAGCCAATGGATGGAAGAAAATTCCAAGAAAAGTTTCTATTCCCTAAAATGGTTTTCAGAAAGGAATTACTAAAAGTGTCCTTCTTAGTTTCCTGAAAACCAATATAATCTAGATGCAAGGGAACTATATTATCCTCTATATATTTCCTTCTGCCAGCTGTAGAAAGACTTCTACTATTCCAAAAACACACTAACATTTACCTACTTTCTTAGGGTGCTTGCCCCGAGATTTCCTAACTACTTTAGTCCATTTATCCACTACATCATCTAGTCTATATTTACCAGAAGCACTATCAAAACTATCTAAATTCAAACAATTAACACTAGTACTATCTTCTACTTCATTAATCTCTAAACCAATAGTAGTAGCCATATCATCTAGTTCATTGACTTCTAAAGAATGGAAAGGATTTTGAGACATTATACCTTTCATCTTCTTTGGAGTTTCTAGATTAACCACTTTCTTCCTCTCATGTGCTTTCTCAATAATGTTCTGAGCCCTATCTATCCTGCTACTCTGTCTGGTTGGTTGCACAGTGATACATTGCAAATGTATCTATAATTTTTGATGTTCCATGCTTGGTTTTATCCACTTTCTTGTGTTTTGTTCCAACTTTGGAGTACTTTTCATATGATTTCTTAGACTAACCTATTAACAAGAGCCACAGTGCATTTACTGTTTCTGCTGTTTTGGTTCGGGAAAGTCAGAAAATGAATATTCTCGGAATTGGACGGGACAAAAGCCAAAGTGCCTATTTTTCCGGAAGTCATCAAGTGCCAGAATACGAGATGGAGAGGGGCCAGAGGGCGGCCACACCACCTGGCCGAGCGGCCAGGCCTAGCCCACGCCAGGGGGTGGTGTGGCCAGCCCAGGCACCCCCTCGGCCTCTCCTTCCGCCTATATATTGCCCTTAGGACGAAAACCCTAAGTGCCCGATCAAAAATCCACGAAAGAGTCTGTAGCCGCCGTCATCTCCATACCTAGATCGGGAGGGATCTGAAGCTCTTCCCGGCACCCTGCCGAAGAGGGGAATTCACCCTGGAGGCCTTCTTCATCACCATGCAAGCCTCCGGTGTGGTGCGTGAGTAGTTCATCTCTGGACTACGGGTCCATGTAGTTGCTAGATAGCTGGTTCTCCTCCTTTGTGCTTTCATGTCTAGATCTTGTGAGCTCCGTTCATGATCAAGATCATCTATTTGTAATTCTGCATGTTGTGTTTGCGGGGATCCGATGGATATTGAGATACTATTTCAGATTGATTGTTGATTCTATCATGTCTTTGTTATTTTTGATCTTGCATGCTTTCCGTTGTTAGTAGCTATCTTGGCCAAGTAGATGCTAGCAACTCCAAGAGTTAGTATTTATGCTCGATAGTGGGTTCATGCCTCTGGTAATCTGGGAAGTGGCCAATCTCTAAGGTACTAGATGTCTTTGTTGCTACTAGGGAGAAAACAACAATCCTTTGTTCATAGAACAATCGTATTGTTTACTTTACACGCAGATTAAAAGCAATAATCTGTTGCTTGCAACTTAATACTGGAGGGGGTTCAGATGATAACCTGAAGGTGGATTATTAGTCATAGATGCAGTTGGATGGCGGTCTATGTATAATGTTGTAATGCCCAATCAAGTCTCAAAGGAGTCAAGGGGATTAGTATATGCATGTATTGCTTTCTCGATGTTTGTCAATTGCCCCGCTGTAATTTGTTCACCCAGCATGTTATCTATCTAAGGAGAGCCACCTCTAGTGAACTATGGATCCCGGTTCTTTTCTTTACATACAATCTACAACTGTTTACTTCTTTGGGTTTACTTTCTACAAACTATTACTTCTTTCCATTCGATACGTTTAATCCTTTGTTTTCCGCAAAACACGGTGAGATTGACAACCTCATCGCAAGTTGGGGACAAAGTTCTGTGGTTGTGTTGTGCAGGTCTCCACGTTGCTACTAGCACGGTAGTGCCCTCGCCAAAGCTCAGCTAGTAACACCTTTGGGGTGTTTCCTTGCTCCTCTTGGTTCGATTAAACCTTGGTTTCATCTTGGGAAACTTCTTTGTGCTCATCATACCTTCCTCTTGGGGTTCCCAATGAGCTCTACATCAACCATGCACCAGCACTTTTCTGGGCGCCGTGCACTGAGCCATCACACAGGACCCCATTTTTTCTGTCTCTTTTTTAGCCCCTGAGTCACATTATCAGAATTAACATCAATCTCCTCAAAACTTGGCATAATGTCATCAGGGAGTTGTGGCCACTCCTTACTCAACCCTTGATCTACCTCTCCTAATTGAATTCTCTACTCAAGTGACAGAAACCTGCTCTCTTCTTCACTCCAGAACTCATGCACCTCAGTATCCACCTATGAAACCCCTGGAGACCTGCCCCAAACAAAATCTCCATCCATATCAACTAATCCTCTCTAGACCAGCAGCTGAAAAACTGCTGCAGTACTGGCCGAGAGACTGCAAATTACTACTTGTACCAGCTGACCTGAATCTCACACTTTGGAGCAGAAAGAGGAGTAGTTTGCAAGCCATCTCCGCACAACCAAACCGGCGACCTAGATCGTTTGCTTCGATCCATTTGGATCGGTGCGTGGAACATGGTCCGGAGCTTCAGGCCAGTTTGTGTAGCAGAGAGACCCAAACCGTTGTAGTCACCCCGGGTTTTCTTTTCAACAGAGAAAGTGTTTTTTTAAATGGAGCGAATCCCCGGCATCTGCATCAAGCGATACACATAACCATTATTTATTATTAGAGCAATAAAGTGTGCCAAAAGCCATTACAAAGATCATAGAAACCGGAACCGCCAAACAAAATCACCGAGCAAAACAATAACCATATCGCCAGCTCACCAGCAAGATCTAGCAAACACTTAGCTGCCTCATGCACTCCAGGAGACCAGATCCGCTTAGCCTATTCCACGCACACGCTCCGGATGTCGCCGCCTCCACTATCTTTCGCCAAACCATTATCAACATGTATATCGATGTGCAGACTCTCTCCACACCAGCCACCAACACCACCGTGGTGTCAAGTAGCACCACCTTCCTGCATACCATCTCGAAAGCATGTCGCGATTGCCACCGGTACCCCGCAGCACCATGCTGCCAAGTACCACCAGCAACACAACTTGAAGTCTCCAGAGGATCTATCGTGTGTAGCACCTGCCGAACAAGCATGACTCCGCGTAGCACCTATCGGTCAAGCATGACTTGACATCGCTGCCGAAGCTCCGTGCAAGACAAAGCCGCTCCACCTGTCCTGCCTCTTCCATCCAGCGCTCATTCACAAGCGATGCTCCCAAGAGAGAACACGACACTGCAGCGCCGCCATCACCCGATCCAAAAGATTTTAGGGTTTCCCCAGAGTAGCACGCTTGATATCGACACTAGGTGCACGACGATGCCTTCATCAAGGTAACGACGTGTTAACGCTGCCAAAGCCCGCCAACGGCTCGGTTTTCACCAGCACCTAGTGTTGGGTCCGCAGCATAGAAAACAAAAAATTTCCTACGGTGTGAACTACACGCCAAGATCTATCTACTAGGTACAAAGCAAACGGGTGGACATACATCCATAGAGAACTTACCCTCGAAGACAACGAGCTTTGTTAGCAGTAGGAACTTCGTGGTTGATGTAGTCGTACACTTGCCGATCTCAAGATCGTGAGGAAGTCCGGCGCCAACTCAGCAGCGCATCCGCTTTTCGCACACGTTCAAGCCACCGGACAACCTCCACCTCCTCGCTCCAGCGATCCAGCGGAAGCAGCAACTCCTTCCAGACGAAATGCCACCAGGAACATGTATCTCGTAATTCCGAGACCATGGGGGAATAATTCTAGAGGGGGAGAGAGATCCTTCACAAGGAGGTGTAAGGATGAAGGAGGTAATGGGTGGCCTTTTATAGGAGGAGGGGGGGTGCCCCCTCTCTCCATGGCCGGCGCATGGGGGTGACCCCTCACCTCCCCCATTCATGTGGTGGTAACTCCTCCACATTAAAATGCCTCTTAACATTCCCTTTTAAAGTCTCCACTTTAAATGCATTAAGTTTCTCCAAATTTAATGCTCTCTCATTTAATAAAACTCTTTTATTAAATTTATTCAGAATTTTGTTAATTACTTTAATTAACAAACATTCACATATAGCCCCTTGCAATATTTCAATATCACATGCAGAACCACCTTCTGCAATTTCACCCGAAACAATTTCCGGTTTCTATTGAAACAATTCCTGCGCTTTGCAATTCTTTCGTCTAAAACATATGTGCTCCAAAATGGTTTCCGGTAACTCTTAAGTGTGCCACCCTACGGTTCGCGAATAATGCAGACATGATCGAGACCCTTCTCCGATCAATAATCAGTAGCGGGACCTGGAGATCCATACTGACTCCTACACATTCAACGATGACTCCTGTGATCGTGAGAACCTTTAATGCTTGTAACTAAATTCCTTTGTCTCTCGATATATTACATGTCCAAGATTCGATCATTAGTATCTCCATACCTAGTTTGATCTCGTTACCGACATGCACTCTTTTCTCGTTCCCGTGATATAACATTCTAGTGATCACATCACTTGCTTGCAAGCTATCCTAATGTGATATCACCGAGAGGGCCCAGAGTATATCTATCCGTCATCTGGATTGACAAATTCCACTCTTGATCCATGAGCCTCAACATAACACCTTCAGTAACTGAACCCATCTTTATAGTCACCCTGTTACGGTGTGACGTTTGATGTTATCAAGATACTCTTCTGGTGTTAGCAATTAACATGATCTCATGGTCTAAGGATAAAGATTACTTCGTATGATGTCATAGCAATATAAACACAATGACTTGATCGTAATGCTATACTTCGGATGAATGCTCATCACATTATTCCACCAATGGTGTGACCTTGTTATTAACAACATCCAATGTCCATGATTAGGAAACTTTGATCATCTTGTTAATCAACAAGCTAGTCTATAAGAGAGGCATGACTAGGAACCCTTTTTGTTTATTAAACACACATGTATTGATGTTTCGTATCAATACAATTATAGCATGTAAAATAAACATCTATCATATACAAGGAATACATAATAACAACTTTATTATTGCCTCTCAGGGCATATTTCCTTGATCTCCACTTGCACTAGAGACAATAATCTAGTTCACATAGTGATAAATCTAACACCCATGGAGTTCTGGTGTTGATCATGTTTTGCCCTAGGGAGTACTTTAGTCAACGGATCTGCTACATTCAGGTCCGTGTGCACTTTACAAATCTTTATATCTCCATCCTTGACATGTTCGCGGATGGAGTGAAACCGGTGCTTAATATGCTTGGAATTCTTGTGAGACCTTGGTTCGTTGGCGTTGGCTATGGCTCCATTGTTGTCACAATAGATCACCATCGGGTCCAATGCACTGGGAACCACACCCAGTTCCGTAATGAACTCTTTCATCCAAACCGCTTCCTGCGCCGCTTCTGAAGCAGCAACATATTCCGCCTCCGTTGTTGATCTAGCCACCACAGGTTGTTTGGAGCTCCGCCAACTAACTGCTGCTCCGTTCAAGAGAAATACGTATCCTGATTGAGACTTAGAGTCATCCGGATCAGTGTCAAAGCTAGCATCGACATAACACTTAGCGACTAGCTCTTCTTCACCTCCGTATACAAGAAACATATCCTTAGTTCTTCTCAAGTACTTAAGGATATTCTTGACCGCTATCCAGTGTTTCGAACCTGGATCAGATTGGTACCTACTAGTCAAACTAATAGCATGTGCCACATCCGGTCTTGTACATAGCATACATTATAGAGCCTATGGCTGAGGCATAGGGGATCCTATCCATTATCTCTGTTTCTTCCGCCGTAGCCGGACTTGGAGTCTTACTCAATGTCTTGCCTTGCAACATAGGTAAGAACCCCTTCTTACTTCCGTCCATATTAAACTTCTTTAATATCTTATCAAGGTATGTACTCTGCGATAGCCCAATTAGGCGTCTTGATCTGTCTCTATAGATTTTAATGCCTAATATATATGAAGCTTCACCAAGGTCCTTCATCGAAAATTTGCTGTTTAGATAACTTTTAACACTGTTTAAAAGATCTAAATCATTTCCAATCAATAATATGTCATCCACATATAATATCAGAAATGCCACATTGCTCCCACTCACTTTCTTGTAAATACAAGCCTCTCCATAAGTTTGGACAAATCCAAATTCTTTGATCACCTCATCAAAGCGGAGATTCCAACTTCGTGATGCTTGCTTCATTCCATAGATGGATCGCTGAAGTTTGCACACCTTATTAGCATCCTTAGGATCGACAAAACCCTTAGGTTGTATCATATACAACTCTTCTTCAATCTTACCATTGAGGAACGCAGTTTTGACATCCATCTGCCATATTTCATAATCGAAATATGCAGCAATTGCTAACATAATCCTAACCGACTTTAGTATCGCTATGGGAGAGAATGTCTCATCATAGTCAACTCCTTGAATTTGTCAAAACCCCTTTGCGACAAGTCGAGCTTTGTAGATGGTCACATTACCATCAGCATCAGTTTTTCTTTTGAAAATCCATTTTTTCTCAACGGCCTTTCAATCGTGAGGTAAGTCCACCAAGGTCCAAACCTGGTTTTCGTACATGGATTCCATCTCGGATTTCATGGCTTCTAGCCATTTGTTGGAATCCGGGCTCATCGTCGCTTCTTCATATGTCGCAGGGTCATCTATTCATCAATCATGAAATTCATAACAGGATCGCCGTACAGTTCAGGAGCTGTACGTGTCCTGCTTGACCTTCGAGGTTCGGTAGTGTCCTCTTTCGGAGTTTCATGATCAATATCATTAGCTCTCTCTTCATTAGGTGAAGTCAACTCCGAAACAACTTCCGGTGCTGTGCTACTCGCCATTTCATGAAGACAAGGTTCAATAACCTCTTCGAGTTCTATCTTCCGACTACTCACACCTTTCGCGAGGAACTCCTTCTCAAGAAAGGATCCATTCTTGGCAACAAAAACCTTGCCCTCGGATCTGTGATAGAAGGTATACCCAATCATTTCCTTAGGGTATCCTATGAAGATGCATTTTTCCGCTTTGGGTTCGAGTTTATCCGGCTGAAGTTTCTTCACATAAACATCGCATCCTCAAACTTTAAGAAATAACAGCTTAGGTTTGTTTCCAAACCATAATTCATACGGTGTCGTTTCAACAGATTTAGATGGTGCCCGATTTAAAGTGAATGTAGCGGTTTCCAGTGCATCACCCCAAAATGCGATGGCAAGTCGATCAGAGACATCATAGATCGAACCATATCCAATAAAGTACGATTGACGTTACGACACACCATTATGTTGTGGTGTTCCGGCAGGCGTGAGTTGTGAAACTATTCCACAGTCTTTCATATGTGTGCTAAACTCGTAACTAAGATACTCTCCTCCACGGTCGGACCGCAGAAATTTGATCTTTCTGTTATGATGATTTTCCACTTCATTCTGAAATTCTTTTAACTTTTCAAAAGTTTTAGACTTGTGTTTCATCAAATAGATATACCCGTATCTACTCAAATGATCCGTGAAAGTAACAAAATAATGATATCCACCTCGCGCCGACACACTCATTGGTCCACACACATCAGTATGTATGATTTCCAATAGATCTGTCGCCCGTTCCATTGAACCGAAAAACGGCGTTCTAGTCATCTTGCCCATAAGGCATGGCTCACATGTATCAAATGATTCAAAATCAAGTGATTCCAAAAGTCCATCAGAATGGAGTTTCTTCATGCGTTTAACGCCAATATGACCTGAGCGATTGCCACATATATGTAGATATATCATTATCAAGTTTAATCCTTTTAGCATCAACATTATGAATATGCTTAATACTGCTATCGAGATCCAACAGAAATAAACCATTCAACATAGGTGCATGACCATAAAATATATTATTCATATAAATCGAATAACCATTGTTTTCAGACTTAAATGAATAACCACTTTGCATCAAACACGATCCGGATACAATGTTCATGCTCAGTGCAGGCACCAAATAACAATTATTTAGGTTTATAACTAATCCCGATGGCATATGGAAGCGGCGTTCAACGGCGATCACATCAACTCTTGATCCATTGCCGACCCGCATCGATACCTCATCCCTTGCTAGTTGTCGCTTGTTCCGTAGTCCCTGAACCGAGTTACATATATTAGCAACCGATCCGGTATCAAATACCCAGGTGCTATTGCGAGTACTAGTCAAGTACACATCAATAACATGTATATATCACATATACCTTTGTTTGCCTTGCCGGACTTCTTGTCCGCCAAATACTTGGGGCGATTCTTCAATGGCGATCCTTGCAATAGTAGCACTCGGTGTCAGACTTAGGGCCAGCTCGGGGTTTCTTTTCAGGCGTGGCAACAGACTTGCCGCCCTTTTTTCCCTTGTGCTTGCCTTTCTTGTCCTTCTTGAAACCGGTGGTCCTATTGATCATCAACACTTGATGTTCTTTCCTAATCTCCACTTCTGCATTCTTAAGCATTGACAGAAGCTCGGGAAGAGACTTCTTCATGCCTTGCATATTATAGTTCATCACGAAGCTCTTGTAGCTAGGTGGCAGAGATTGGAGAACATGATGTATGCCTAAGTCAATGGGAATCATTATTCCCAAGGACACAAGCTTATCGGCGTACCCAGACATTTTGAGTACGTGCTGACTAACGGAGCTGTTTTCCTCCATCATGCAGCTAAAGAACTTTTCTGTAGCATTATAACTCTCTACGGCAGCATGGGTGTCGAAAATCATTCTCAATTCTCCCATGGTATCAAAGGCATTGCCATTTTCGAAACGTTTTTGAAGTTCTGGCTCTAGCCCAAACAGTATGTCGCAATGAACTAAGTTGTGGTCCTCCTGACGAGTTATATATACGTTCTTTTCCTCGTCAGGGGCATCAGGAGCTGGGGGGGCCTAGCGGCGCATCTAGCACATATTGCTTTTGTGCAGCAGTGAGGAGAATCCTCAAATTCATAGCCCAGTTGGTGAAGTTGCTACCATTCGCAGCAAGTTTCTCTTTCTCCATGAACACATTGAAATTAAAAGCAGGTGGTGCCATCTACAACAGAATTTGTAAAGTATATTTAGACTAAGTTTATGATAGATTGAGTTCGACTAATCCAAATTACTAATGAACTCCCACTCAAAAACGACATCCCTCGTGTCCTTTTGGTGATTACATGAACCAAATCCACTACACCAAGTCCGATCATCACGTGAGTCGGTGTAGCTTCAAAGGCGAGCATCTATATGGGCATCATATCAACTATATGACTCATGCTTAACCTTTCGGTCCGTGTTCTGAGGCCATGTCTGTACATGCTAGGCTCGTCAAGTAAGAACCTTAGTATTTGCGTGTGTAAAACTGTCTTACACCCGTTGTATGAAAGCATAGAGTTGAAAACACCCGATCATCACGTGATGCCTCAAAACACGATCCACAAAACGGTGCATACTTAAGGAAGAACACATTTTATCTTGATATCTAAATGAGGGATCATCTTATAATGCTACCAAACGCACCAAACTAGCAGTATAAGATGCTAACATCTAATGTGTGAAGTGAGGTGATATGGTCCATGCATTTGATCTCTATCATTTGCACCGTGGTATGATCTTTATCATTCCTTTGTGTGTAAGGCCAAGGTCTATGGAACTTACACGTTAAGTGAGTGGTAAGAGTATCTATTATACATCTACTTACAACAATACCATATCAAAACACTAGCCCAGCAACGATCTAAACTAGACGCCTCTAATTTATCAATTGCAAGTTTTACGTGGCTTAGGGCTTTCGGAGATAGAACCTGTCTAACCTACGAACATGAACCACAACGAGGATAACCGAGTTATTAGCAACTCGTTGTAAATCAGATATTGACTATAGTAGGAGAGACAGACACCCGCCAGCCACTTATGCAAAACAAGTTGCATGTCAGTCGTGGAACCGGTCTCATGTACGATGACATGTCAGGTTGGTCCGGGCCGCTTCATCCCACTATGCCACCAATATCCAAAGTACATAGAAGATGCAATAACATGATCATCATCGCCCACATATAAACATATGTGTACTACCCGTGCAAAGTACCTACGCATAGATCAGGCTCTAATACCACTGTTGGGTCCGCAGCATAGAAAACAAAAAATTTCCTACGGTGTGAACTACATGCCAAGATCTATCTACTAGGTACAAAGCAAACAGGTGGACATACATCCATAGAGAACTAACCCTCGAAGAAAACGAGCTTTGTTAACGAGTAGGAACTCGTGGTTGATGTAGTCGTACACTTGCCGATCTCAAGATCGTGAGGAAGTCCGAGCACCGCAACTCAGCAGCGCATCACTTTTCGCATTCAAGCCACGGACAACCTCCACCTCCTCGCTCCAGCGATCCAGTGAAGCAAGAACTCCTTCCAGATGAAATGCCACCGGGAACATGTATCTCGCTAATCCGGGACCATGGGGGAATAATTCTAGAGGGGGAGAGAGATCCTTCACAAGGAGGTGTAAGGATGAAGGAGGGAATGGGTGGCCTTTTATAGGAGGAGGGGGGTGCCCCCTCTCTCCATGTCCGGTGCATGGGGGGGTGACCCCTCACCTCCCCCATTCATGTGGTGGTAACTCCTCCACATTAAAATGCCTCTTCACATTCCCTTTTAAAGTCTCCACTTTAAATGCATTAAGTTTCTCCAAATTTAATGCTCTCTCATTTAACAAAACTCTTTTATTAAATTTATTCAGAATTTTGTTATTTACTTTAATTAACAAACATTCACATATAGCCCGTTGCAATATTTCAATATCACATGCAGAACCACCTTCTGCAATTTCACCCGAAACAATTTCCGGTTTCTATTGAAACAATTCCTGCGCTTTGCAATTCTTTCGTCTGAAACATATGTGCTCCAAAATGGTGTCCGGTAACTCTTAAGTGTGCCACCCTACGGTTCGCGAATAATGCAGACATGATCGAGACCCTTCTCCGATCAATAATCAGCAGGGAGACCTGGAGATCCGTACTGACTCCTACACATTCAACGATGACTCCTGTGATCGTGAGAACCTTTAACGCTTGTAACTAAATCCCTTTGTCTCTCGATATATTACATGTCTGAGATTCGATCATCGGTATCTCCATACCTAGTTTGATCTCGTTACCGACATGCACTCTTTTCTCGTTCCCGTGATATAACATTCTAGTGATCACATCACTTGCTTGCAAGCTATCCTAATGTGATATCACCGAGAGGGCCCAGTATATATATCATCATCGGATTGACAAGTTCCACTCTTGATCCATGAGCCTCAACATAACACCTTCGTAGTACTGAACCCATCTTTATAGTCACCCTGTTACGGTGTGACGTTTGATGTTATCAAGATACTCTTCCGGTGTTAGCAATTAACATGATCTCATGGTCTAAGGATAAAGATTACTTCGTATGATGTTATAGCAATATAAACACAATGACTTGATCGTAATGCTATACTTCGGATGAATGTTCATCACATCATTCCACCAATGGTGTGACCTTGTTATTAACAACATCCAATGTCCATGATCAGGAAACTTTGATCATCTTGTTAATCAACAAGCTAGTCTATAAGAGAGGCATGACTAGGAA
Source organism: Avena insularis (assembly GCA_023614405.1). NCBI lineage: Eukaryota > Viridiplantae > Streptophyta > Magnoliopsida > Poales > Poaceae > Avena > Avena insularis. The sequence continues at coordinate 565,713,031 of CM042686.1, forward strand.
CCCTTTTTGTTTATTAAACACACATGTATTGATATTTCCTATCAATATAATTATAGCATATAAAATAAACATCTATCATATACAGGGAATACATAATAACAACTTTATTATTGCCTCTCAGGGCATATTTCCTTCACCTAGGTCTCCCCGCCTCGCTGCTGGGACTAGATGACGCATCCCGAGATCCACCAAACCAGCCTCAGGCCGACCACCTTCGACGGAGAAGATGCCCACCGCCACCTATCCCAGGGCCTCTTCCTCGAGCGTCCTCATGATGCGTAGTAGAGCCTAGAGAAGACGCACGACGTCCGACCAAGGATGACGGAGGACAGAGTAGCAGGACGATCCAAGAAACTCTATATCGCCTCCTCCATCCGCCTAGCCGCCTTTAGCCCCGCCGGTCGAGCTGCAGGCCGTCGCCACTGCTCGAGGCCGAGGCCATCACCACCATGATCTGGATCAGTTCAGGACGCGAGGACGAGATCCTGCCATCGCCGAGCCACGAGACTTTGCCCTGCGATGGTCCTGGCGGTGGCGGGAAGGGGTGGCTCTAGGTGGGAGGTGGGGAGTGGCCGGGAGGGAGGGGATCCGCCTGGTACGGCCCGACGGTGGCCGCACAGGGTCGGGAAGCATGGTAGCAGGGGTAGTATAACAGATAAAGCGTACATTGTTGAATAATGAAACATACATTTTATGAAGAAAAAATTAAAATATCACGATAACTACGACGCTGGCTTCCGGCATTGCCTACACCTACGGTGACTCGGTGACGTCTACTTGTCATCGTCCCGCGTGAGGTTGATGAATGATGGTGGTGGTATCGTGCTAGGGGAAGAGGCGACAGCGGAGGCTGTTAGAGGCGCGAGTAGTTCCCCGCAACGATGTAGCCCATGATGGAGGCTAGTGTGCAGCCCAGCACGCTCCCCTAGAACCTACGCCCGGTAGCATTCTTGATCGCCGGCGGTAGCTTCCTCTCCCTACGCTAATGGAAGCAGCCGGTCCATGTGGCTAGGTTATCGTGATCCCACTATGGATCCGACGGCTGCTCTGCCGTGAACCATACCTTGCTCATGTTGGATGGCCGCCAACAACTCCGTACCATGCGACACCGGTGGATCAAGATGCCGCTCAGCGCCCGCCCACTAGGGCAGAAGGAGTCCGGAGGCGCTGGATAGTTCGCCTAGTACAAGGCGCGTGCCTCCCAAACGTGAAGCCCGAGGAGGCCGATGTACATGACGGTGGTCATGTGGTGGATTTCCCAGCTTCGACTAGAGGAGGTAGAAGGCGAGGGCGAAGGACGAGCCGAAAGTGGCTAAGATATAGTCAACACGATAGAGGGGAAAGGCAGGAAAGCGGTGGAATGCGTGGGAATTGGCTCGACGTCCAATGGCGCATGAGGAGAAGCGGCGTCGCAGGCTGCCAGCAACGACAGCGTAAGGGTTAGGTTCCATCAGCCAATGTGTGCCGCATCACATGGCCCCCATCGGTCGACACACAGACACGCGTGCAGTCCGCGGCGCGTTCGGCCCGACGCATTCGTTACCCAAATTTTGTGGATGGATGGAAAGCACTGGACGCTTTAGTCCGTTTAGGTCGCGCCACCTGTCCTTCTGTTCGGGCGAACTAGTTCAGACGTGCAAGGACCGGATGGGTCGTGCCGCTAGAGATGCGCTAAATCATAGGGAGTGGACATTTTCGCCCTAGAGCTCCAATGGTCCTTGTGTTTAAAAAAATAAAAACTATGTTTACGAGTTAAAAAAATAAAAATATACTCGAGCCTACAAAAATGTCAATTTTAAAAGCTTTATATTAGGAGATACACAAAAATAATAAAAGTGTGGATCCGTGCATGTATATTTTCAAATCCCACAAGTTTTCAGATTTTTGTAATTTTTTGTGAGCCCGCGATACAAAGAATTCTGCGCTATGATTTTACATGCTCTTGGGATACTACATTGACTATGTTCAGAATCATTTTCAGATATTCTTAAAACATATAAATATGATTTATGAATTTTCTAAAATGAAGGAAGCACCGGTCCTCTTTAGTGAAAAAACACATTTCTTAATTATAGGGCGCCTCAAAGTCTGTGATGGTAGTGTTGGATGTCCTAACTTGGCCGTAAAGGTGATTGTTGTAGAGTGGGGACTGGGGTTAGAGAACGGATTTGCAGCCCTCGAGCTCCCTATATTAGTAATGTTTGAAATTCGTACTCTTGAGTTTAAAAATTACAAATTTTATTCTGCAAATGCATACACATTCCCTAGATATTATTACGAAGTTTTGTTAGAAATTGCGTGGTATTTTGAGCTATAGAAAATTAAATTTTTGGTTGTATACTTAGGACAATAAAACACATTTTTTGTCAAAAGTTTATCATTCTGTGTAGAACAAACTATAATGTATTTTGATCCAAAATTTCTGTTGAAATATATTGCCTAGCCTTTTCCATCAGTTCGGATTGTTGATTGCGTTGGCTAGTGCATACGATTTAATATGTTATCAGAGCAGGATGTCCTAAGACCAAATCCTGATCAACGCAAAAAAATTAAAAACAAATATTGTGGCTCCCCAAACATGCATCATAATAGGCCAAAGAGCGAAAGATGTAGGGTGAGTGTTGAAATATATTGCCTAGCACTTTTTATCAGTTCGGACTGTTGGTTGCGTTAGCTAGTGCATGCAATTCAATACTACCATACCTTTGAAATATAGGATGTGAGGCTTACTTTTTCTGGGGCATACGGATAAATTATTTGATACTTACTGGCAGATAAAAGCCAACAAAATACTTGCAGTGGCTGAATGTGAAATATATAGAGAATTAGAGATCACATAGTCTAAAAGTACATACCCCTCAAATTACTCACATTTGTCTAGCATGTACTTTCTACGTATTAAAATATAAGATGTTTTAAGTTTTTTGAAACGAAAGTTTCTAGATTTTTTCATGTGTAGATTCACTTTGAACCTACATATCAAAAAGCATCGATATATTTGTTTCATAAAAGGTAAAACATCTTATATTTCGAAACAGAGGGAGTATATAGACGTGTTTTAGATTAGATATACTCCCTCCGTCCAGAAATAAGTGACGTACATTTGCCAAAATTCGCATATATCTAGACGTATTTTAATTTACGAATACATGCGAATCTAGATCAACTTAAGCCACTAATTACTGGACAAAATAAATCCAGACAAAAGTACAAATAGATATAAATGTAGACAAATGTAAATCTATTTAATTCTAGAAGAAGAAAAACTGCTATTGAATTCATTCTGTGTGGAACCTCGGCCACACAGATGTTTGTTGAGGAGTGGTGGAGTACGAATAAAGCGCTGGTTTCTTCTTACGTGGGACCAGCAATTTGTGCTGAGTCACGGTCTATACCTCGTAGCCATCGGACACATGGGTTGTTGCACCTCCATACCATCCAGCCTAGTTGTGACGCGCCCCTCATGGTTTGTTGGTTTCTTCACACTTTTTCTTTCTTTCTTTTTTCTAAATTTCGACAATCTATTCAACAACAGTATAAAGAGTCTAAGAAATAATAAAAGTTATAAATAAGTCAATGAACCACCTAGCGAACGTAACACTAAACGAGCCAAAGGCGCTCCGTCGTCTACGCCCAACCATAATCAGAGTCGAGCAAAACTTGTCATAGTAGAGTTTATTGTCATAGACGAACAGGGGGTCATCGTGCTAAGCCCCAAAGGTTCAGCACACCAGAGCTGCAACCATCGTCGAAGATGACAAACATAGATCCGAAGATACTGAGCTCAAACAACACCAGCGAATAAGAAATACGGCCGGATGGCAAGAGATCCGCCAGAGACATGACTCCCTGCGCCCTTTGTCGATACTAAACGCATCGCTAGAGCGAGGATAGGAAGGGATGACCTTATTCTTGCTTCAGGACATAGACGCCGCCTCGACATCCTAAATAAGACACTGAAAATAGTCTAAACAAAACACGGAGACCTCCCACCGACGAGGAGCCGTGGTCCTCCACGCCTTCAAGGCCCTAAGGCCGTCAGAGACGGGAGAGACCGATGGCGTCGCCGCTGGAGGGAAGGAACCCTAGATGGGTTTTAGCCGCCGCCTTGGAGCGCCTCTCTCGTAAAATAATTAGAGTACTTTTCATCATCGACTCGGCGATGAGCGGTGAGAAGTATGAGAAATAGAAATGTTAAAATAATCTATTGTTAAAAAATGTTAAAAGAATCTGACGTGTTGTTGCTAGGCCGATGGCGGCATAGAGCTTTGTTCAGCATGCAATGCTCCCCCGATTTGGGTGGCATTATTTTGAAGGAAATATGCTCTGAGAGGCAATAATAAAGTTGTTATTATGTATTTTGTATATATGATAGATGTTTATTTTGCATGCTATAATTATATTGAAAGAAACGTCAATACATGTGTGTTTAATAAACAAAAAGATTCCTAGTTATGCCTCTCTTCTAGACTAGCTCGTTGATTAACAAGATGATCAAAGTTTTCTGATCATGGACATTGAATGTTGTTAATAACGAGGTCACAACATTTGTGAAATGGCGACCCTCCCACCCACCCTCTCTATGGCGCACCCCCTGGCGATCCATGGCGAATCCTTCTAAGTCCCCCATGCAATGGATCCTCGTGCTCTTGGTGATACTCTGGATTTCTCTCATGGCATGGGATTTGAATTACAGGTTCGATCTTCCTTTTCCACCCGTGTGCAATCCCCATCTCCTGGATCTGGGTTTATTCTTGTGGTCTCATTTGGCCGAGCCATCTTCAGACTCGATCTAGTCAATGTTTGCATTGCTCTTCAATCATGCCTTGGTGGAAGTAAACTTGGTTTTCATGCCAGCTTGATTCGTGATCGGACTTTTAAATTTGAAGTATTCTCCAAAGCTGTGGGTTTCATGATCTACAAACTCAGATACTTCGAATGCCCGGAATTTAAATGCTATTTCTCTCTATGGGGCTATGGGGGTCCGAATTGGATCAAAGAATCATCGGATTGGTTTCATGAGCAAGAATTGGATTGGACCTTGATCTCTCGCCGGAGATCACGTCTCACCGGTGCAAATTCAACACCGCTTGCCTCCCATCGGAGGAGAACCTACGTGGCTAGAACGCCGGGTATCACGCTACGTGATCCGATCTCCTCGGATCGGACGCCAGCTTCCCGCCCGGAGTTTCTCTCAAACCCTGGTGAAATTCAACCCACTGGTTCACCTAGCCCAATTCTTTCACCCCGCTTGGCCCACGTTATCTGCTCCAGATGCCTTGCAATGGGCCACTCAAGCCCGGATTTCCCATCTCAAGCTCGGTGCAAATTTTGTTATGGATATGGACACATTAGGAAATATTGTTATATCCGTTTGAGAAAATCTCAGGTTTATCGCATTAAACAAAAACAACCTGAGCATATCATCTCCTCCGAAAGAGGGCTTGTCGTTACGACTTCATAAACAATACTCCTTGACCCCTCCGCTCTCCAGGAAAGCCCTGTTTCTTCCTCGCCATCATCGCCACTGCAATCTCACACCTGCAACCTCCCCCTCTCTTCCACTACAATGGCGAACTACCCCTACGACCCCACCCCCACCTCCCACCTGGCGCTGAAGTCATCCAACCCTGCATTCATCGCCGACGTCGGGGTTTTCACATTTTTAGTGGAGATGCTCTGCTTTAATGCAACGACATGGCCATTGTCATCCTTGAGCCTCCATATGACCCTGAGCAGTTCGCCACGGATGCACACCTCATCAGAAACTACTTCAACGATCGCGGCCTCAACATTCGCAATTTCTCCAGGTCTGCCTTGGGTGCCGCTCTGGTACAGTTCTCTGATACTTGCGCTAGGGATACTGCTATTGAGCATACTCCTTTCTTTGTTGGAGAAAACATTCTTAGGGTGATCCCCCATAATAGAGGTCTGAACCATAGAAACATGACATTTACTCATGATGTCTGGCTGATGATGGTAAATTTCCCTCAAGATGCATGGCTAGTTGATAAAGTTAGAGAGTATGTCAGTGAATTTGGTAAATTCCTAGTCTGGAACAGAGATTATTCTAATAGAGCTAGAGTCCTGGTTAAAGTCAGAGTGCCAGATATGCTTGAGATCCCTATTAGCCTGGTCCTAGGAGACAACACCAGTGATGAAGGACATGGTCATTCCTGGACTGTGGTGATTTATGTTCTGCAGGCTAGAGTGATTGGTGGACTTGGTGGTGATGAGGATCCTCTTCCACCTGATGGTGGTAACCCACACCCCATGCCCCAACCATTTGGAGGACACGGGGATGATATGGTACATGAACATGTTCCTGAAGAACCAGCAAATGCTGCACCTGTGATACCCAATGTTGTAATACCATATGAAAATGCTGCACCTGCTGCTGACATTGAACCAATGATTGCTACCCCTCCCCAGCTCAGCCCTGCACATGCTGACCATATTGCTGAACTTGAACCTATGATGGAAGCTGTGGACTCTTTCAATGCCATCCATGGCCTGCTTACTGACATGGTTAAGAATGCACACACTTCTCTGGGCAACACTGATATCTCATTTATCCATGGTGCTAGATTCCAAATTCTTGATGTGGATACTAAACATGGAAAACAGAGGAAGTGTCTTTTGAAACTTTATGCAACAGCCCCTCATGTGCCAGCCTCATCATCCGTTTTCATCACTGAAATCTCTGACAACAATGTGCAAGCTCCTCTGGATACATCTATTGGCGGGGTCTTCTGTGGCCACTGAAGACAACATCTCTCTGGTGGCTAAACGCAAATTACTGGCTCCAAAGGATGTGACTGTCGACGCCTTGATAAAAGGATTGCCAACCAATCAAAGGGATACAAGAACAAAGATGCTGCAGATAAAGCCTAGGAGAAAGAAGGTTCATCTCTGATCAATGCCTCAGCCAAATCCAGGAAGGTGGCCAAAAGCAAAGCTCATCCTCATGAGGTGGTGATCATGGACCAGGATGCCCCACCTCCACCTGTCCTCCCTGTTGACACCATCTAGTCTATTGGTATCAATCAATGCCTGATATCTCCTAGTGAGATTTCAGAGGTCAAGCTCTTCTCAGAATGTGGCTAATGTTATTTCACCCCTCTGCATGTAATAATGTGTGTCATATATGTTTAATGACACACAGTTTTATATTTCTGAAACTTCATCTACTTGATACTATCTGGCATGTAATAAGCACTTCTTTATTGCTCATGATGAGCAAAACCATATCACTATATTTGCTTATGTACCTGGATGTTTATTTACCACCTTTTTTGTTATTTTCATCATCAACACCTTTGTGGGATTTTCAATCTGGGTCCAAGATGCTTTTTTTACTCTCATTTGATCAGCCAGCTGTCCCCAATAAATACCTGATTAACTATGTTGATCAGAACCTGTGGAACCCTCACATATTGAATTATGAATAGGAACTGGATGATTCTTGACTGGAATGTTAGAGGCATCAATTCTGAGCTCAGACATGATCAACTTAGCGATAAGGTTAATTCTTGCAATTGTGATATTATCTGCCTCCAAGAAACTAAGAGGGAAGATTTTGAACACTCCTATTTAAGGAAATTCTGTCCCAGGAGATTTTCTCACTTTGTATTCTCTCCTTCACTTGGTAATTCTGGAGGATTAATTACTTTCTAGAATGGTAGCCTCTTCTCAGGGGAGCTTCTTAGTCAATCGAAATTTCATCTGACTATGGCTCTTACATGTAAACACTCTGGTATCACCTGGATCTTGACCAATATTTAGGGTCCTGCACACAATGAACACAGAGCTGAATTTTTCAATTGGATGAATAATATTGATACCTCCAACTACCCTTTCTGGATGCTAGTGGGTGATTTCAACCTCATTAGAAGCCCTAATGATAGAAACAGAGAAGGTGGTGATGCTCATAATATGATGCTCTTCAACAATGTCATCCAATCTCATGATCTTGTGGAAATTCCACTAAAAGGAAGAACATTCACCTGGAGCAACATGCAAGACCCCCCTCTTCTTGAAAAGCTGGATTGGATTTTTACATGTCCTTTATGGACCACAACTTTCCCCAACACCATGGCTCATCCACTCTCTAGAATTGGCTCTGATCATACTCCCATCAGTATCCAAGTGGGCACTTCCATACCTAAAGCTCAATTATTCAGATTTGAGAACCACTGGCTGGAATTTGATGGGTTCTATGATACTGTGAATACCCTCTGGAAATCAGCTCCCTATATCAGTGATTCTGCCCTTGCTATCAACTGCAAATTCAAACATCTTAGAGCTGGACTTAAAAAGTGGTGCAAGAAGTTTTCAAACCTAAATCAGACTATTGAAAACTGCACATTTATCCTGGCATTACTTGAAGAAATTGAGGATCAGAGACCACTTGTCTACATGAAAAGAATTTTAAAAAGATTTTGATGGATCATACCAATAAGCTCTTGGAGGCTAAAAAAATATATTGGAAAAGCAGAGCTAAAATCAGATGGGCAAATTGGGAGATGAAAACACCAAATTTTTCCATGCTGTGGCTACCCAGAGCTTCAGAAGAAATCTCATCACCCATATCAAATCAGAAGACAATTTGATTCTGACTGTGCATGAACTTAAAGCTGCTACAATCTGGCAATCTTACAAACACAGACTTGGCACAAGTGAAAATATTTCTAATGTCATCAACCTTGATGAATTGATTACATCTCATAACCTTCTACACCTGGATGATCCATTCACAAATGATGAGATTGAATCTGTGATCAATGACTTTCCATCTGATAAAGCACCTGGTCCTGATGGATTCAATGGTAAATTCCTCAAGAAATGCTGGCATATTATCAAAGAAGATTTTGTAAAACTGGTACAGGAATTCTATGATGAATCAGTAAATTTGAGTGCCATCAACACTGCTTTTATTACTCTCATCCCCAAGATAAATGATCGTGAGACCATGAATGACTATAGACCCATATCTCTGGTTAGTATTCCACTTAAATTCATCACCAAGATAATGGCTAATAGACTCCAGAAGGTTATCAAACCCATTATTCATAACAATCAATATGGATTTATTAAAGGGAAAAATATCCATTATTGCCTGGGATGGGCATTTGAATATCTCCACATCTACCATGTGTCTAAGAAGCCAATTATTATTCTGAAGATTGATTATGAGAAAGCATTTGACAAGATTGAATATAATGCAATTATTAATATGCTAAATGCCAAAGGTTTTGGCCCCAAATGGATTTCCCTGGTAAGATCTATATTGTACTCTGCATCCACCTCAGTGTTACTGAATGGTGTCCTGTGGAAAAATTTGCTGCACAGAGGTGTCGACAAGGTGACGCCTATCCCCTTCTATTTGTTTGCCTTTGCTGAATTACTACAGGAAATTGTCAATGATGCTCAGCATGAAATGAAATCAGCCTGCCACTTGATAATGACTATGGGCAAAAATATCCAATTATTCAATATGCTGATGACACCCTGCTGATTATGCCTGCTGATAGTTTACAACTTAATAACCTCAAGGCCAGACTCCAACAATTCAGCAACATGACTGGGCTCAAGGTAAATTATGATAAATCTACTCTGGTGCCTATCAATATAACAGTGGAATTTGCATCCCAACTGTCTTCTGATTTTGGATGCAAATTGGAAAAATTACCTTTCACCTACCTGGGTCTCCCTCTTGGTACCACAAGACCATCTATTGATAGCTTGATGCCCATTGTTTCCAAAGTTGACAGAAGACTATCTGGACTATCTTCTCTCATGTCATATACAGGAAGACTCACATTACTGAATTCTGTATTAAATTCTATGCCCATCCATGCCATGTGCTCTTTCAAAGTCCCTTTAACAATTTTTACCCATTTTGAAAAGGGTGGCAGACAATTCCTCTCGGCGGGAAAAGATATCCACAAACATGGCAAATGTCTTGCTAAATGGGACTTGGTATGTAGACCAAAAGATCAAGGAGGTTTAGGTGTCATAAATCTCAGGATACAAAATCAAGCTCTCTTACTGAAGAATATTCATAAATTCTACAACAGGGCTGATATACCATGGGTTGATCTTATTTGGAAAGCTTACTATCAAGGTGATTTTGCCCCACACACAATGAATCATATTGGTTCTTTCTGGTGGAGAGATTGTATGAATTATGTGGATATTTACAGAGATTTGAAGATAGATATCCACACCTACACTCTTTCTGCCACAATGATACTTTGACCATGGCTAAGGCCATCAATGCAGCTGATAATGATTTCTATGAACTTTTTCAACTCCCCTTATCCATCATTGCTCATGAGGAATTTACTGACATGTTGGAGAATATCAGAAGCATAAACCACACAAACAACCATGATTCATGGAATTTTTCCTGGGGGGAGACATTCAAAACCAGAAATATCTACAGAGCACTAATTGGGGCACACCCTACACCAAAACCCATTCTGGATATTTGGAAATCATGGTGTCTTCCAAGACATAATTTTTTTGCTTGGCTGCTATTAAATATGAGGCTAAACACCAAGGATTTAATGACAAGAAAAAACTTCTTTGTGGAATTCAATGATTGTGTAATTTGTGACACCTGTCCTCAAGAAACCCTGCTGCATCTGTTCTTTGAATGTAGCTTCAGCCAAGGGTTCTGGTGGGCCTTGGGATTTGAATGGAACACAGATATGGAGATTCATCAGATGATCAATGATGCTAGAAGTAGATTCAGTCCCAATTTTCTTATGGAAGTTATCATCACTGGATGCTGGAGTATATGGGAGCAAAGAAATGGTTATATTTTTAGGGATCTAAATCCCTCCATCACTAGATGTATTTCTTTTTTTAAAGCAACATTCACCTTGACTATGCATATAGCTAAACCTAGTCTCAAGGAAGGTATGCAAGAGTGGCTTGACACACTATGAATGTAATCATCTGTAACATTATCATTGATTGAGCATGGCTCAATCTTTTTGTACATTATAAAATCTATAAAATGACACAGTAGGGGACTTCCCTACTGTTTTTGTCAAAAAAACATTCATCCGAAGTATAGCATTATGATCAAAGTCATTATGTTTACATTGCTATAACATCATACGAAGTAATCTTAGTCCTTAGACCATGAGATCATGTTAATTGCTAACACCAGAAGAGTATCTTGATAACATCAAACGTCACACCGTAACAGGGTAACTATAAAGGTGGGTTCAGTGCTATGAAGGTGTTATATTGAGGCTCATGGATTAAGAGTGGAATTTACCAATCCCAATGACGGATAGATATACTCTGGGCTCTCTCGGTGATATCACATTAAGATAGCTTGCAAGCAAGTGATGTGATCACTAGAATGTTATATCACGGGAACGAGAAAAGAGTGCATGTCAGTAACGAGATCAAACTAGGTATTTGGATACCGATGATCGAATCTCGGACATGTATTATATCATGAGACAAAGAGATTAAGTTACTAGCATTAAAGGTTCTCACGATCACAGAAGTCATCGTTGAATGTGTAGGAGTCAGTATGGATCTCCAGGTCCCACTTCTGATTATTGATCTGAGAGGAGTCTCAATCATGTCTGCATTATTCGCGAACCGTAGGGTGACACACTTAAGGGTTGCCGGACACCATTTTGGAGCACATATGTTTCAGACGAAAGGATTGCAAAGCGCAGGAATTATTTCGATAGAAACCGGAATTGTTTCGGGTGAAATTGCAGAAAGTGGTTTTGCATGTGATATTGAAATGTTGCAAGGGGTTTTATGTGAATGTTTGTTAATTAAAGTAATTAACAAAATTCTGAATAAAATAAATAAAAGAGTTTTATTAATTGAGAGTTGCATTAAATTTGGTGGAAATTTAATGCATGTGAGTGGAATTTTGGGTGGAGCTTGAATTGATGTGAGTTGAGCTTCCACCACATGAATGAGGAAGAGGTGGGGGCACCCTCCTTGGCCGCCGGCCATGGTAGGGGAGGAGCCACCCTCTCCTATAAAAGGCCCCCCTCTCCTCCCTCATAAAGCACACCTCCTCGTGAAGGATCTCTCTCCTCCTCTAGATATTCCCCCATGGTCTCGGATTAGCGAGATACATGTTCCCGGTGGTCTTACGTCTGGAAGGAGTTTCTGCTTCCGCTGATTCGCTGGAGCGAGGAGGTGGAGGTTGTCCGGTGGCTTGAACGTGTGTGCGAGGCCGGATGTGCTGCTGATTTGCGGCGCTCGGACTTCCACACGATCTTGAGATCGGCAAGTGTACGACTACATCATCCACGAGTTCCAACTCGTTAACAAAACTCTGTTGTCTTCGAGGGTAAGTTATCCATGGATGTATATCCACCCGTTGCTCTGTATCTAGTAGATAGATCTTGGCGTATAGTTATCATCGTAGGAACTTTTTTGTTTTCTATGTTGCGAACCCAACAGTGGTATCAGAGCCTTATGTATGTGTAGGTGCTTTGCACGGGTAGTACACATATGTTTATATGTGGGCGATGATGATCATGTTATTGCATCTTCTATGTATTTTAGATATTGGTGGCATAGTGGGATGAAGCGGCCCGGACCAACCTTACATGTCATCGTACATAAGATCGGTTCCATGACTAACATGCAACTAGTTTTGCATAAGTGGTTAGCGGGTGTCTGTGTCTCCTACTATAGTCAATATCTGATTTACAACGAGTTGCTAATAACTTGGTTATCCTCGTTGTGGTTCATGTTCGTAGGTAAGAACGGTTCTATCTCTGAAAGCCCTAAGCCACGTAAAACTTGCAATTGATAAATTAGAGGCGCCTAGTTTAAATCGTTGCTGGGCTAGTGTCTTGATATGGTATTGTTGTAAGTAGATGTATGATAGATACTCTTACAACACACTTAACGTGTAAGTTCTATAGACCTTGGCCTTACACACAAAGGAATGATAGAGATCATCCCACGATGCAAATGATAGAGATCAAATGCATGGACCATATCATCTCACTTTACACATTAGATGTTAGCACCTTATACTGCTAGTTTGGCGCTTTTGGTAGCATTGTAAGATGATCCCTCATTTAGATATCAAGATAAAATGTGTTCTTCCTTCAGTATGAACCATTCTATGGATCGTGTTTCGAGACATCACGTGATGATCGGGTGTACTCGACTCCGCGCTTTCATACAACGGGTGTAAGACAGTTTTACACACGCGGGTACTAAGGTTCTTACTTGAAGAGCCTAGCATGTACATACATGGCCTCGGAACACGGACCGAAAGGTTAAGCATGAGTCATATAGTTGATATGATGCCCATATAGATGCTCGCCTTTGAGGCTACACCGACTCACGTGATGATCGGACTTGGTGTAGTGGATTTGGTTCATGTAATCACCAAAAAGACACGAGGGATGTCATTTTTGAGTGGGAGTTCATTAGTAATTTGGATTAGTTGAACTCAATCTATCATAAACTTAGTCTAAATAAACCTTACAAATTCTGTTGTAGATGGCACCACCTGCTTTTAATTTCAATGTGTTCATGGAGAAAGAGAAACTTGCTGTGAATGGTAGCAACTTCACCAACTGGGCTATGAATTTGAGGATTCTCCTCACTGCTGCACAAAAGCAATATGTGCTAGAGGCGCCGCTAGGCCCCCAACCAGCTCCTGATGCCACTGACGAGGAAAAGAATGTCTATATAACTCATCAGGAGGACCACAACTTAGTTCATTGCGGCATACTGTATGGGCTAGAGCCAAAACTTCGAAAGTGTTTCGAAAATGACAATGCCTTTGATACCATGGGAGAATTGAAAATGATTTTCGATACCCATGCTGCCGTAGAGAGTTATAATGCTTCTAAAAAGTTCTTTAGCTGCATGATGGAGGAGAACAACTCTGTTAGTGAGCACGTACTCAAAATGTCTGGGTACGCCGATAAGCTTGTGTCCTTGGGAATAACGATTCCCATTGACTTAGGCATACATCGTGTTCTCCAATCTCTGCCACCTAGCTACAAGAGCTTCGTGATGAACTATAACATGCAGGACATGAAGAAGTCTCTTCTCGAGCTTCTGTCAATGCTTAAGACTGCAGAAGTGGAGATTAGGAAAGAACATCAAGTGTTGATGATCAATAAGACCACCGGTTTCAAGAAGGACAAGAAAGGCAAGAAGAAGGGAAAGAAGGGCGGCAAATCTATTGCCGCACCTAAAAAGAAACCCCGGGTTGTCCCTAAGTCTGATACCGAATGCTACTATTGCAAGGGGACTGGCCATTGGAAGCGCAACTGCCCCAAGTATTTGGCGGACAAGAAGGCCGGCAAGGCAAACAAAGGTATATGTGATATACATGTTATTGATGTGTACTTGACTAGTACTCGCAGTAGCACCTGGATATTTGATAAGGGATCGGTTGCTAATATATGTAACTCGATTCAGGGACTACAGAACAAGTGACAACTAGCAAGGGATGAGGTCACGATGCGGGTCGGCAATGGATCAAGAGTTAATGTGATCGCAGTCGGAACGCTACATCTCCATATGCCATCGGGATTAGTGATAAATCTAAATAATTGGGTTATTTTGTGCCTGCACTGACCATGAACATTGTATCCGGATCGTGTTTGATGCGAAGTGGTTATTCCTTTAAATCTGAAAACAATGGTTGTTCGATTTATATGGATAATATCTTTTATGGTCATGCACATGTGTTGAATGGTTTATTTCTATTGGATGCTGTATAATGGTGGTGGGTGGCGGGTGTGTTCCAGTTCCAGGTGCAGGATGCTGGAGGACAAGCTACTGCCTGTTGACCAATTAGTATGCACAAGCAGCCCGAAGGTCCTTCTGAATAATTTGGAATTAACAGCCACTTGCAACTCGATGGATTGGTGTGCTATTTTTTATCTCCCTATGCTTAATAATTAACCCATGACCTGAATTAGCTATCTTTTGCAGGGAGGCTGTAGAGGTATGCCATTGTATTGCTTTAGGTGCGACGCATGATGAATGGAGTCCGGCTGATTTATTTGAACTTCATCTATGTGTCAGACTTGATGTTCATCATGTACATCTACCAAATTCAACATGTTTATGTAGATTCAGCTGAGTATTCAATATGTAGATTCAGCTGATAAGTCACCAGGTTTGTTTTTCTATATCTAAAGAATGTTCTGGGATTTTTTACGGAGCACTATTTGCGACTCGTGGAAATTAGCGCCAACACGTTGTGGGAAAAAGCCCCATGTAGAATTGATACATTGCAAATGTATCTATAATTTTTGATGTTCCATGCTTGGTTTTATCTCCTTTCTTGTGTTTTGTCCATACTTTGGAGTATTTTTCATATGATTTCTTGGACTAACCTATTAACAAGAGCCACAGTGTCAGCTGCCTCTTTTCTGCTGTTTTTGGTTTCAGGAAAGTCAGAAAATGAATATTCTCGGAATTGGACGGGACAAAAGCCAAAGTGCCTATTTTTCCGAAAGACTCATGGAGCCAGAATACGAGACGGAGGAGGGCCAGGGGCTGGCCACACCACCCCTAGGCGCGGGCTGGGCCTGGCCGCGCCAGGGCATGGTGTGGGCCCCCCAGGTACCCCCTCGGTCTCCCTCTTCGCCTATAAGAAGCCTTCTGACCTAAACACTCCGGGGGGGGCGACATTTTTCCAAAAGTAGTTCTGCTCCGCCGCCACCACCAGATTCCACGAAATAGCACCAGAAACTCCGTTCTGGCACCCTGCCGGGACAGGGAATTGGAGGAGATCATCGCCATCATCATCACCATCGCTTCTCCATCGACCATCCATGTTTCCCCCATCTATGAGTGAGTAATCCCCCGCTGTAGGCTATGGGGATGGTAGGGATTGGATGAGATCGTTCATGTAATGGCATCAGTTGTTAGGGCATGGTGCCTAGTATCTTTTATTAGTGCTTTATAACTTTGTTGTGACTTGTTGTGCTTAATGCTTATCACTAGGGCCCGAGTGCCATGATTTAAGATCTGAACATGTTATTGATTCATTATGATAGTATTGTTTTTGGTCTTATCTGCAAGTTGTATACACACGTTGTTGTCCGGAACCAATGGCCCAGAAGTGACAAAAATCGGGATAACCGGAGGGAATGGCTTTGATGTGAGGATCACATGTGTTCACGGAGTGTTAATGCTTTGCTCCGGTGCTCTATTAAAAGGAGCACCTTAATTGCCAGTAGTTCCCTTGAGGCCCCACTGCAAACGGGCTGGCAGGACAAAAGATGTTGTGCAAGTTCTCATTGAGAGCACGTATGACTATATATGGAACACATGCCTAGGATTATCTAGTACTTGGATGCTTTATATTATTTATCTGCAATTGTCCTATGTTCTGATTGCTATGTGAATTGTCTTGTCCATGCAACGCCCGTCCATCCATCCCTATGCCTACCGCACTCGAATCCCACTGTTTACTGCTATTGTTACTGCTGTCTTTACTTTACTACTGTTGTTACTTTGCTATTCCTACTACAAAACTATTGCTATTGATAAACTGCTATGAGCAAGATTGTTTCCAGGTGCAGCTAAATTGAAAACTCAGTTGTTAAGGCTTATAAATATTCTTTGGATCCCCTTGTGTCGAATCAATAAATTGGGTTTCACTTCCCTCGAAAATACTGCGATACACCCCCTATACTTGTGGGTCATCAAGACTATTTTCTGGCGCCGTTGCCGGAGAGCATAGCTTTATTTATCAAGTCCACTTGGAATCACTATTGTTCAAGCTAAGTTTATTTCCGCCTTGTTTGCTTGTTTCTTTATCAAAAATACAAAAAAAATAGTTCCTACTCTAGTTGTTATTTTTGCTGGCCGGTTATTGTCTTGCTTTATCATGCTTGTTGTCAATGGTTGGTTTCTTTGAAACTGAATCTTATTGGCAAGGTGGGTTCACGGAAGATGAAAAATATTATTATAAGGAACACCGCTTGTCACAAAAAGGGAAACACTTATGGGAACAAATTGATAAATTATATACCATTGCTAGAAACGTGTGCTCTACTTATAATATTACTTATTGCTTGGATAAATCTTGTTGCTGTAGGAGGAACAAACACCTCCCTTTTCAATGTCAGTATAATGAAAATGTTACCATATCTTCTTATGTTAAAGGAAATTATGACTTTTATGATGTGGAACAAATTGAAGAATTTATTGCTTGGAAGGGTGCTTTTGAACTTGCTAGTTTGCTTGAAAATATTGACGATTCACCTTATAAATATGAGGTTTATGGTATACTTAAAATTTTCTTTGATAATTACAAGGAATAAAATGGCTATATTCTTGAATATATTAATAGATTCTTTCCACAAATGGAAGAGACTAATGCCTTGCAGGATCCTATGGAGAAGAAATTGATGAACCTGAAATCTCATTAGATGAAAAAGAGGAGGAGAGTGATGAACAAAAGGAGGAAGAATGGATTAGATACCCATGCCTACCTTCTAATGAGAGTAACTCTTTATCCCTTACATTATTTTATTGTCCTCCATGCTTACTAAAGGAGGATGAATGTTATGTTTCTGAGGATTATTTTGAAAATGTTTATAATAAAGCTCTAGTGCTTGTAGATCATGAAAAGCATGCTTTATGTGATAGTTATATTGTTGAGTTTATTCATGAGGCTACTAAAAATTATTATGAGAGAGGAAAATATGGTTGTAGAAGTTTTCATGGCATTGAAACACCTCTCTATGTGCTGAAAGTTTTGAAGTTACTCTTGTTTTATCTTTCTATGTCTGTCACTTTGTTCTTTGCGAATTTATTTGCATACACGATTCCTATGCATAGGAAGTGGGTTAGACTTAAATGTGTTTTGAATTTGCTTCTTGATGCTCTCTTTTACTTCAACTCATATTTCTTATGTGAGCATCCTCTCAAACTATCATGCCTGAAGATGATAATATGTCTATTATTCTTGGGAGACCTTTTCTTAAATACTGCAGGAACTGTTATTAATTGTAATAAAGGGAAGGTGACTTTCAATGTGAATGACAAGGAACATAATGTCTATTTCCCCAAGAAGATTGAAAGGACTTATGGTTTGAATTCAATTGAGCATGTTGAGGGCATTCAAGTTGGAGAAATATATTGTCCCATACCAAGAGAAAAATTTGAAACTATTATGATTGGGACCATTGCTATCAAGGTTGAGGTAACGTAATCATTAGTGGAATACAAAGTTTTGTCTCATATGGAATTGTTTTGGTAACAAGACTTAATCAACCTTGTTAACAAAAGGATTTCATTGAACAAAACAATGTTTTCACTATGATTATCTCCGCTTACTTCTATTCTACCCATTTTAGTTTTTGCTTATGCCTAACTTAAAAGCGTTAAAGAAAAGTACTTATTGGGAGATAACCCAAAAGTTTTAGATGAGTCTTGGAAGTTATTACTTCAGTAATAATCGCTCCTTATCCTTTTTATTTGCTTTTTGTGCCAAGAGTAACCTCTAATGAGAGAGAAGTAATGGTGGGGAAAATTGCTGTCCCGAAACAGATTTCTGTGCTTCACCGTAAAAATTCGTGTAAAATCTCTGAAAGTCCTTTTGAGGCGTGAGTTTTTGTGCTTCTGCCCCAGGTTGTTATATAAGTTTCGTTAGTTCAACACTTTTCGATTTGAGCAACAGAAGGTCTCCGAAAAAATTCATCTTTACCTGCTGGTCTGTTTTGACAGATTTCTGCCTTCTTTGCATTTGCTTCTTGTTGGTTCCTTTTTGAGTTCTTTTGGGGAATTGAGCTTTTTGAGAGAAGTGCTACAGTATCTTGTGTTTCAATGGAAGTTTTATTGGTGTTGTAACTGAACCCAAAGACTTATTATCTTGAGTGCACTAATGTTGCTAATAAAGATTGTGTGAAGTTTTGTATGAAGGAAAAATTTCAGGTGTATGGGAGTAATGAGTAATGAGATGAAGGATGGACTAAATCTCAAGCTTGGGGATGCCACACGTGTCACCCCAAGAAATATCCAAGAAGTACAAGCGTCAAAGCTTGGGGATGCCCAAGGCATCCCCTTCTTCATCAATAAAAATCCTTGGTTTCTTCCAAACACTTCATTTTTATTGTTTCATGCACGGTTGTGTTGTTCTTGGAGCGTCTTCTTTTTCATTTTCGTTTTGGTTTTTCGTTTGCTTTTGTTTACTTAGTTTGCTGAATAAATTGGTTGGATCTCCTCTTTCATACATTGGTTTTCAAATAGTTTGGTTTGGTTTGGAAAAGAGTAGGAAAGTTCATGCTTAAGTGGTAAAGAGAGCTTGTTTTTGACTGTGGCCTATGCTTTGTCATGCCATGCTTGATATTGTTTTGGCTTTATGCTTAGTATTCTTGTTGTAGCATGACTTGTTATAAACAATTGAGATTGCTTAACGTGTCTTGGATGAATCATGCGTTGTTTTAGCATATTAAAGCATAGTATTGTGGTATTCTCCTTTGATGCTTTATTTGGGTTGACTTGGCACATGCTCACACCATGTTATGACTATCTCAAGTCACCATAAGCCTTTATGATCCGTTATTTTTCAACTTGTAGTATCACTTTATGCTTTGATCAATGATGTTTTGTTGCTCTGCATGATTATGGACATTATTGCCCTCTTAGTTTGTCGCTCCTAGTCTTTTGCTAGCCTCCACAACCAAGTATGAGTTCCACTCATGCATCCAACTCCCTAAACCAAGTTATTCCAAAGAGTCCACCATACCTACCTACTAGCTTATGCTATTCCAAGTATATTCATGCTTTTGTTTACCTTCCAAATTAAACTTGTTATGAGAAAACTAGTGATTAAAGCTCTCACGAACTTGATGGCACACTTTACTTTTCTTGCCCTTAATAAACGTGAACCATTGTGTCATCTGTGTTGTATATGCTTGCACTTATTTGTTGGGGATTAGCAGAACCATGCTGACATGGGGAACACTTTCAACATTGCACGGGTACTTTGTACCTAGTTGATATCATGCTCTTTTGTCTATGGATGTCGTCGGTGTGAAATGAAAGGGGAGCTTGTAAGTCCATCGAGTTATGTATATGTGTTAGAGAAACGCCTGGGACGCTGGTCTAATCCATGCTGACATGGTGGAAACCTGTAGCGTAACCATAATGAGTTGTCTATGAAGCATTCTTCTTATAAAAAAAGAGTTCTATATTGAGAAAAAAGAGAAAAAGAAAAAAAAAACAGATTATGAAAAGAGGAAAGAGAGAAAAAAGCACCATATTCCCATGGTAAATAAGAAGATTGCTGAGATGCTCGTTGTCTGCTTGCCTTGTCATTTTGATATGGGGATTCTTCCGTATCATCGGGCAAGGGGTACCCCGTTGGCGGTTCTCTATTATACACATGTACTTATAATGACAAGAACTTACCGGTGACTAAACTTGAGTAGCATGAGGAGCGGCCCTCGTAGTCAAGGGACATGAGATTTCTAACTCATACTTTGTCAAGCATGTACACCATAGTTTGTTCACTTTAACCTTAATCACTTCAAGATGCTTATGATAGGGGCAATGAGAGCTGAAAGCTGTAAGTACCATAATTTTTAGAAGCTCTTTATGAGACTTGAATCCCTACTTCCTTTTACAAAGGCCTTTCTTCCACCATTATATTGAGTCTCCACATTCTATCTTTATGCACCTACTTTGAGAGCATAGTGGCCATTCTTAGTTCTATGTGCATTGTCCCAAGACTAGTTGATTGATGCATAACTTATTATTGCTTGTTTTAAACTATTGTATCTAGTCACTCTTATAAACTTTGAAGGTGTCCTATGCATTTATATTTGCTACTCTATGAGGGACAAGTGAATACTATTATGCTATGTTTTCTTTATGTGAAACAAACAAACGTCTTGCAAAGCATTGTTATTCATGAATCTTTTGTTTGTGCCTTTTCATGTTGCATCATAGTTTTTTTTCTTATTGCTAGAACTTTGTCTTTCATGTTATAATTGAAGTACTATGATCCCAGATTTGAATATTTTACAAATACTTTGATCAAGTTTATGATGGTGCATGTCACCTCAAAAATTATTCTTCCTTTTTATCACTTACCTACTCAAGGACGAGAAGGAGTTAAGCTTGGGGATGTTGATACATTGCAAATGTATCTATAATTTTTGATGTTCCATGCTTGGTTTTATCTCCTTTCTTGTGTTTTGTCCACACTTTGGAGTACTTTTCATATGATTTCTTGGACTAACCTATTAACAAGAGCAACAGTGCCAGCTGCCTATTTTCTGCTGTTTTTGGTTCCAGGAAAGTCAGAAAATGAATATTCTCGGAATTGGACGGGACAAAAGCCAAAGTGCCTATTTTTCCGGAAGACTCATGGAGCCAGAATACGAGACGGAGGAGGGCCAGGGGCTGGCCACACCACCCCCAGGCGCGGGCTGGGCCTGGTCGTGCCAGGGCATGGTGTGGGCCCCCCAGGCACCCCCTCGATCTCCCTCTTCGCCTATAAGAAGCCTTCTGACCTAAAAACTCCGGGGGGGTCGACGTTTTTCCAGAATGAGTTTCGCTCCGCCGCCACCACCAGATTCCACGAAACAGCACCAGAAACTCCGTTCTGGCACCCTTGTATCTTTTATTAGTGCTTTATGACTTTGTTGCGACTTGTTGTGCTTAATGCTTGTCACTAGGGCCCGAGTGCCATGATTTCAGATCTGAACATGTTATTGATTCATTATGATAGTATTGCTTTTGGTCTTATCTGCAAGTTGTATACACACATTGTTGTCCGGAACCAATGGCCCCGAAGTGACAAAAATCGGGATAACCGGAGGGAATGGCTTTGATGTGAGGATCACATGTGTTCACGGAGTGTTAATTCTTTGCTCCGGTGCTCTATTAAAAGGAGCACCTTAATTGCCAGTAGTTCCCTTGAGGCCCCGCTGAAATCGGGCTGGCAGGACAAAAGATGTTGTGCAAGTTCTCATTGCGAGCACGTATGACTATATATGGAACACATGCCTAGGATTATCTAGTACTTGGATGCTTTAACTTATTTATCTGCAATTGCCCTATGTTCTGATTGCTATGTGAATTGTCTTGTCCATACAACGCCGTCCATCCATCCCTATGTCTACCGCACTCGAATCCCACTGTTTACTGCTATTGTTACTATTGTCTTTACTTTACTACTGCTGTTACTTTGCTATTCCTACTACAAAACTGTTGCTACTAATAAACTGCTGTGAGCAAGATTGTTTCCAGGTGCAGCTGAATTGACAACTTAGTTGTTAAGGCTTATAAATATTCTTTGGCTCTCCTTGTGTCGAATCAATAAATTGGGTTTCACTTCCCTCGAAAATACTGCGATACACCCCCTATACTTGTGGGTCATCAAGAAATGACTCTTTTTATTTTTAGATATTGCTGAAATGTTGTTCATAAAATTGTGTACCAAATTTATTTTTCATCACAACCACTATTTGGGATTCTATTCTACCATCTCCTCGAAACAGGCATACGCCCAGCTATATTAATATAGCAACCATTTGATACCGCTGCTGGGCCAGACAACACAACACCCAAAAGAGAAAAAAATAAACCAAAGAAGAAAAAGGAAAGAAAACAAAGCCGAAAACAGTGGCTTGACGAAAACGAGGAGGATCCGCAACCGTTGTGCCCTCCAGCTAAGTTCCCCCACAAGCCTAGCACTCTGAAGCGTCGCGCACTGATGTCTACGCACTTCTATTCTTATAGACAGTTGTTGGGCCTCCAAGTGCAGAGGTTTGTAGAACAGCAGCAAGTTTTCCCTTAAGTGGATCACCCAAGGTTTATCGAACTCAGCGAGGAAGTGGTCAAAGGTATCCCCTCTCAAGCAACCCTGCAATCAAGATACAAGAAGTCTCTTGTGTCCCCAACACACCCAATACACTTGTCAGGTGTATAGGTGCACTAGTTCGGTGAAGAGATAGTGAAATACAAGTGGTATAGATAATTATAAGTGGTAACGGTGATAGAAAATAGCTTGATGGTGTGGAAAAGACTAAAGTAAAACTAAAATAAAGATAGAAGCAAGCAAACATGTAACAGATCTAATAGCAAACGGTGTTTCAGTGCTTAGAAACAAGGCCTATGGATCATACTTTCACTAGTGAACGCTCTCATATAAATACATTCTTCTTTATGATACTATACTGAACTAGTCTCCGGTTGGACACTCTAATCCATGGTAGGGCTATAACAGCACACCTCAAAGTAAGCCTTTCCATCTAGATAACCCCACACTGTCACCTTGAGCACTAGATGGGTCCAACAAACACCACAATTTCATAAAGACATCTAACTCCAAATATAACTGATAACTAGTATTTGTAATCTCTAGCTTAAGTGCCACCATGGTGTGCACACTGTCAACTTCACATACATGGGGAGAGCAGAGAACTATTAAAGCACTTGAGTAGCAAGGTAGATCTATAGATTACAAGCTCATGATCTCAATACGATCATGCATAGAGAGAGAGATGAACACATAGCTATCGGTAGAACCCTTAGCCTCGAGAGAGAACTACTCCCTCCTCATCATGGGAATCAGCAATGGTGATGGAGATGGCGGTGGAGATCGATGGAGATGGCTCCGGGGGCACTTCCCCGTCCCGTCAGGGTACCCGAACAGAGACTTTCTGTCCCCCGAATCTCCCCTTCGGTGGCGGCAGCGCTGCCGAACTTTTCGTGGCTAGAGGCTTGACGATTTAGGGTTTTCGCATCGGGAGGCATCTTATAGGTGAAGAGGCAAGGTCGGTGGGCGGCCAGGGGGCCCACACCACCTGGTGGCGCGGCCAGGGCTAGCCCGCGCCACCATATGGTGTGGCCACCCTGTGCCCCCTTTCCGTCTCGTCTTCTGGCTCCGTGAGTCTACCGGTAAAATATCGACTTTGGGTTTTGTCCGGTCCAATTCCGAGAATATTGATTTTCTAGCTTTCCTAGAACCAAAAACAGCAGAAAACATGCAACTGGTACTGTGACATCTTGTTAATAGGTTAGTCCAAGAAAGTGTGTAGAAATACTCCAAAGTGTGGACAAAACATAAGAAAGTAGATAAAACCAAGCATGGAACATCAAAAATTATGGATACGTTAGCAACATATCACGCACCAAGCAGCACCTCCAGGAAGGAAAGCGATAATGACGACGCTGCTGCCCGGATAGATCCTAGGGTTTTCCCCGGTACGCTCCGGGTGGTGGAAAAGAGGTACACCCGACGCCCTTCAAGAAGGCCGGTGGCACCCGCGGGCGTCACCACGTTGGTGTCAAGACAAGGATTTCTCCCGACCCCACAAAAAACCCACACCCCCGGACGCTTCAAAGAGCTCCACCATGCTCGCCGCCCGCCAACCCACGCCACCACGGTCTTGCATCTGCACCGCCGTCACACCATGACACACGAAGTAGGGTCGATAGAGCAGGAAAGAGAAAGCTTCGGTGGGGGTTGCCGGAACCACAATGCGCGGGAGGGAACTACCTCCACCACCAGAAGGCGGTAGCCGACCGGATACAGCTGCAGGGCAAACCATGCCCTCCTGGCCTGGCCGAGCCTAACAGGGCCCGTGAAGCCCAGTCGCCGCACTGCACCAGGGGAACCGTCGTCCAAGCCAACCCCACGCTAGCCCCTACTACGCCCTCCACCAGGGGTTCGACTGCCACCATCGAGCCCTGCCGCCAAACAAAAGAGTAACTTATTCTACTTAATAGTCTATCAAACAAAGTCCCAACTCATCATATGTCAACAGATATATCTCACCAAACAAGACCCAGTCTCAGCATGGCTACGTGTAATTCACATTGGTATAGGTAACTCCCACATATTGATCACAATGGATGGATACATGTTCTAATTTTTTTGACAGATATTCAAAATATATCATGGTTCATCCAATGTAGAATGTTTATGAAAATATCTAGGATCTTATGATCAAATTTAGGTTTTCAAGGACTGCGATACATACATTTTCTCCTGAACTAGTGTAGCATCCCAATTGTCTAACAATTGCAATGCTACTAGCCTAGTCTATATAATGCTACCTTCAAATATATAATTGTTGCATCATAAGTATATCATGCTCATGTCATCATGCCTCCTTGCATTTGAGCATCATATAAAACTCTTTTCCTTTTGGTTCTTATCTCATATGCATTATTAATTGTATTTGCCTCTTGATATTGTATTTGGTTCTTGATATATTGTTTGATGCCCAAGTTGAGTTGGGGGCATATCTCTTATTAACTCCACCACCTTTTCTCTGTCACCACCTTATAATTCCACCATCCAACTAAATATGAGCTTGGCTTTATTTGAGTTTATCTCTAGCTCATGTGGGTTGGGATGGATCCAATTCTTTTACCACATGCTCTCATCTTAGTGTCATGTTGTTTTCACATTATTGATACTTGAGAGCCACATGGCCACCTTTGCATGCCTTGTGGGTGGAACCTTTTTCCTAGCTTCCATATGTGTGTTTTTGGGGTTATCATCATGTTGGGATATTTTGTGGGCTTATTAAATACCTAG
Organism: Avena insularis; assembly: GCA_023614405.1. Lineage (NCBI taxonomy): Eukaryota > Viridiplantae > Streptophyta > Magnoliopsida > Poales > Poaceae > Avena > Avena insularis. The sequence continues at coordinate 565,738,583 of CM042686.1, forward strand.
TGGCATATACACACTAGCAAGTTCCAAATATAATCCAATGTGACCATCTCCATATACTCCACTTGGAATTCTTTCTAAATTCCTTTGCTTGGCTTTTATTCCAATTTTGGGAATGCATAATAATAATGCCATGTGATAATATTGTTTTCACAAGAATCAACATGGCAATAAATTATTTTCATGGGCCATGAAAGTACCACCTTTTGCTTGTCATTTGGATTTTTGTTGCATTTTGGTGGGTCATCTCTAACCTCTTCCTCCCTCTTTGGGTTGATCTAGTGTGATCTTGCTTGATCTATGTTTGGAGCAAGCATGCTTCTAAACCTAGCTCTCACACCTCTCTCTTTTCTCTCTAGCATCTAACCTCACCATACCCCATCTAAACCTAAACCCTAATCTACCATAATCTAGACCAAACCCAAAGTGCCCTCCCTCATCTCTCCTTAAACCCCACCATGACCAAACCCTAATCCCACCTTCACCTCTCTCGGCCCCTCTTCTCCCTACCACCGGCCCACTGGCCCCTCTCTCCTTGGCCCCACCTAGCTACCCCATCCCTAATGCCAACCCTAGCCGAGGCTACCACCACCCAACCCGAGGCTACCCCATCTCCTCTCTTGCTCTCCCTCGCCCTAGGGGCCCCACACCGAACCTACCACCTCCACGGCCTCCGTCCCCACACAGGCTGCCCCTGCACCTGCCTTCCTGCCCACGTGAGGGTGGAGGAAAAAGGTGGCCGAGCCACCTTTTCCTCTCCCACTCGCCCCAGCACCTCCCTCCCTCTGCTACCTACCACCACCCCACAACCTCTCCTCGCTCGTCCAGATCCACCCAGGCCTGCCCTCCTCTCTCTTCTCCACCGTCTCTATCTACCCCCCAGCGGCCACCATCGGTCCCTCCGTTCCCCTTACGCAGCGGTGGCGAGCTTAGTGTCGAGGAAGAACGAGGAGGCGCCTAGGAGCCGCCCGTGCCATCGTCGAGGAGGAGGAGACCTGTCTGCTTGTACTCCATGAGGCCGACACGAAACCCTAGCCGGCCGTCCGTCTGCGTCATCGCCGTCTCCCTGCGCCCCGGCCGATCCGACCACGTCAAGCAACTCGCGGTGAGCCCATAACCCTCCTAGACATGCTCCTCTCCACTACCGTTTCCTGGTCGCGCCGGACCATCCGTCGAACGGCCTCTGTGCGCCGGCGTCTCATGCGTGTCTGCTCGCTTCTGCCGCGCATCAAGCCCTATCTAGGCCCGTCCGCCCTCCCTGACAAACACGCCAAATCCACCGCGGTAGCCGCCAGCAGCGTCGTGGTCGCCAGATCGATCCCCGCCCAGACGCGACCGATCCATCCATGGCGGAGAAGAAGCCTGACGGGCCCTTTTGCGCATACCACCTTTCTTTTTCGGCTAAACCCGCGGTCCAGCAGCCCCACCTGTCAGCCCCCTAGTCCTTTTTGCAAAAAGGTACCCAGTCTTTCGGATTCATCAACCCGCGCTCCGCCTTGCCCCCACACTTCGACTTCAAGCGTTGACGGCCACGTGGACCCGTGACGCCAGTAGCCCACTGTCGGTCTCCGTGGTGGCGGCACCATGATGTAAAACCTTTTCTACCGTGAGCTGCTGAGTCAGCTCTTGGCCCACTGATCGTGGCTAGAACTAGACTGAGTAACAAAAGTATTTTCTCATTCATTTTAATTCAAATCTTTTCAAAATTAATTTCAAATTCAAATTTGTTTCTGTTTTAAATAACTTTTAAAATACAAATCTAAATAATACAAATAATATATGTTTTGAAATCAGAAAAATGTGAGGATTTCAAATATGCAATCCAAAATATATTTTGAACACTTTATTTTCCAAGTTAAATAAAATTACAATAAATGCCCCTTTTTCTTAAATAATTAATAACTTTTGATTTATAAATCCAAATTTAACAAATGATATGTCTAAAATGATTAGCTCGACGAGACCTTTCTGTTTATGCATTCCTTGGTTTGATTTGGAGCATGCATCATATAAATATATTGTATACAGCAACTAATATGAGATTAAAATTGGCCCAAAACTCAATAAAATGATTTAATCTTGTATCTCACACCTCACCCATGCCATGCTACTTCGATGCCATGCAAATTGTGCATCATTCATCATAGCATGATTGTTTGCTTGTCGCATTTTATTCATATGCTTGCGCACTTTGTTTATGTTGGCCCTTGTTTGTTTGGTTCTTCTTCGAATAGACGCTGAGCAGGGGATATATCAAGAGAACCAGGAGCACTACCCATCCTTCTCTCACTTCAAGCTGAGCTGCCGAGCAAGCACTACCACATGCTTGCATACATACAATACCTATTGCCTCTATCTTATTCTTGTATCATTGAGTCATGATTGCATTAAATTGAATCCCAAGTATTGCATAGCCTTTATTTTTAAACCCACAAGCTTGTTCCTCCACCCCATGAGCCATTACTACAGAGTTGTTTGAGCCATGCGAGTCGTAGAAACGACATGTGTAGGGTATGTGAGTGTCGATGGATAACGAGGTACCTAGACAACTTAACGAGTAGTAATGGGTTAACTAATGAAAGTGGCATCGGTGAGCCATATTCGCTATTTGGTTTTCAGGCTCACTTGTGTCCGTAAGACCCAGTACTTGATTCTGTTCCAAGAATATTCGCGCTATCCACATCCGGGAGGCTTATGGACCCCCGAGCCGAGCTTGATTCATTCTTATTTCTTGGGGCCACAAACTAGTTTGAGGATTTATTTACTATCTGTACTTATGCCATGCTTTACTACTTTATTTACGATTGTGTGAGAGCACGCTGTCTGTTTAGGAAGCGGAGTGTTTTTCGTGTCGATAGTCCAGTTTGGGATCTGCTTCGTTCTGACCATTGGCGCAAACCTTGAGTCCGTCTCGAGTCAGCTAACTCCGTTGCGGGTAGCTCAATGGGGTGGCCCCTGAAATATTTCTGAATCCTGTGATTGCTTTGTCGCGCCTCGTTGGGTTTTGATTTGGTTTTTCGAGGCATAGCGAGTGTGTGTTGTTATTTGTGCACCTGCGGTAAAACTTTCAAAGCCGTGTCCGCGGTTATGGACGACTTGGAGCACAGTTTCTCGATCATAGACAAGCATAACTAAAGTACCGCTTCTAATTTGACTAGACTAGGTACGACTAGTAAATAGTGCAATACTCACGGAATGGATAATAAAACTGCCAGCGGATGGGGGTTGTTCGTCCGCTTCCTCGTCGATGGCGAGGAGGATGGATCTGAAGATTACCTTTATAACGCTATAATGTTGTTCTTAATTCACGGACATCCGTCTATCTCTGGTTAGGCGGATGGTTAGCAGTATCTATAGAATTGCTAGGGTTTATCTTTTGCTGCAATTCGTCACCCTGGTTGTGTCCTTTAGAGGCATAAAGACTTCTTTGAGTACCCTAGGGTCTCACACGATAAATTATTGGTTCGGATGAGCAGGTACACTCGCAAGATGGATCTTTGGGTGGAAGAGCAGACGATGTGGGCAACGATCATTGGTGTAGAGATTCCGGAACGGGATCCGTGAGATCTGTGGCGGGATGTGCTTAATTATGGGGCATCTTATGCCGATTTGCTTCTTATCCGTACTCGGATTTTGTCTTCCGCTTCCGCTTGATACTCTGTTGATTGATGTATGAGGAGATATCCCAAACTATTATATCTATCTAGGATATTTGGATCTTGCCGTATGGCGTTGCTATATTTCCTTTCTTTTTAGATGGAATGGCTCTGATGTACTATTGTATGGTGGCTTGCATACATACTCATTTGTGTATGTAGTTGATCCCTTCGCTTTGCCGATTCGTGCCCGTTCTTGTCCCGATGTTTGGAAATGGTTGGGACGGCGAAGAAGGTCTACTGTGAGTGGCATTTGGGCCCCACCGCACTATTTCAACCATTTCGATCATCCGAGGCTTGTACTAGGGCGTAATTCACCGAGGTAGTTACAATTGGTATCGAGCCATCCCGACCTTGTGGTCTCAGCCAAATGGTCGTTGTCGTCTAGCAAATATTTTGGTAGTTATGTATACTAGGGAAAAACAAAAGCGAGTAGGATGCTTCCATTTTCTTCTCACCCACCCACCACCCTTTTCTGGTAAGGAAGTGTAACGTTTTCAATCCTCTTCTTAAGAGTTCAAACTAGGATTCACGTGTTCTGGGTTTCCGTAGTACCATAGAAAGTGTGTGTGTGTGTGTGTAATTCCTTGTCTCTGTTGCATCCAACATGTTATCTTTATCGCCTTTTGGTTATCAATGTTGGTACATCCCATCTTGACAGCTTTTGCAAACCATCGCGATCTCGACTCCTTGTTAACCGTGCCATCTTCTTAAGGGTGTCCTTCCTTCTAGCAACTCCGCTTTACATGCGTAATCACTTATCGGTAGAGAGGTAGAGTCGCTAATCTTGTTTCGTTATCGATTTTGCGCATCTATCGGTATTTTAATGCGAAAATTGCGGAAATTTTTCTTTGATCCATCGTGTTTCCACACTCCTTTTCGATCGTGTGTGAAACATTATCTATCTCTCTTTTATCAGCATGTCCATGCTAACTCATTCTTTGTCACGGTAGCTTAATCTTGGAGTTTCTTTTCATCTCCTTTTCTCTTGGGCTAATTACATAACATGTGTCGATCCGATCTTTGGTGATTGTAATTTGGTTCTCGGCATAGCTATATTCCACTCATGATAGTGTCGATTGGAATATGGGAAATGCTACCACTCGGATTGCCAAAGATACTCCTGTGATTTTGAGTACGTGGTCCTATCTATGCTTATTCAAGCATCCTTAGAAACCGGAGTTTCCCAAGGCACTACGGTGGTCTAACATCTGTTTATCATCTTTGCACATCTTTTTGAACTCCATATCGCACATCTTTTTCGTCTCGATAGCTCATACCATAAGCAAAGCTATATCATCGGTTCTTATCCTAGTTCTCTTTATCTTTGTAACCGCGATCCGATCGACAATGTGAACCGGTGACATCTCTTTCCTTCCAAGGACCGGATAATCTATTCTTCCGGTACATCTTCTTCAATTCTGGAATCAGCAAGTTCATTGTTAATTCCATCGCCATCTTCAATCAAACCGGAGTTTTCTTTGTTGGCAAGTTATCATCGTCGTTCGCTAAAGTTTTCCTCAAGGCGCTAAATCTCTCTCAATCTTTTCAAGAAGGACATGGAGTTCTTTCACCTCGGTCTCGTCAAGTGATCTCGTGAAACCCTCTCTCTACCATCTATGCTCAATCCGGAGGCCATGAAGACTTTTCAGATCTTTCGTAATCCTACATTCAAGTGGTGCTATCTTTTTCTTTGTCCGTGGAATCTTGCGTTGTCTCCATGATCTTCCTTCATATCTTTCCGGTGGCTGGTTACTTACGTTATGGCGACAACATCATCACCATTATCATCTTGGATCCGGTGAATCGTTTGCATCTTTCCTTGTTTTCTAACGGAGTTCGAGCTCTTCTTATCAATACCTTGATCTGTTTGAGTTGGATTGCATGGTTTTCTTATTCATGTGCGGAGTAATGCTTTGAGTGCGGGATGGAGTAGCTACCATACCACTACTCTTATCATTCGCTCTTGTACAATGAATTGGGAATTCATGTGATTTCGCTCATCCACGGAAGTTAGAAGTGGCCTTTATCCCTCGATACTTTTACTTCCGTCCTTGTTTTTCCGGAGTGCTCTCTCGAAGAAAGTAATCAATAATCTCTTGTTGGTGGTCTGCATATTCTAGATGGAGCAAAATCTTCAATTATCTGGTGGAAATAAACGCAAACTCTTTCGGTCCTCGTCTTTCTACCGGTGCTCGACATCCCCAAACAAGATGAAAGGAAAATATCTCTCCCTTTGTTTCATCAATTCTTTTGCTGTGGTAAAGCCAATTATGGTCGATGCCATCAGCTGCAAATCTATTGCGTTAGCCTCAAGGCTAAAGAAAGCAATAAGTATCTCTTCAATAAACTCCAGATCCTCCATATTCTTTGCTTCTCAGGATTCCACCATGATCGGCTTCACATCCGTCTCGAAGTTATATCCGCGCACCTCAATTGCGTGATCCTCTGGTTCTTACCGGCGCAACAAGAATCTAATCCGACGAGGTCTAACTAAATCTTTCTGTCGATATCAAGGGACTCTATTGTTTGAAGGCAATATTGTTTCCGAACTTCATTTCTCTAATCCGAGAGAGGATACGATGCTATTGTCATAGTGGTTCAAAACCTCTCCAATCTAGCTCTTTTCTTCCGGCGACACAAAGATCCATCCTCTCTTGTATCGGTAAATCTTTAATCTTAACGGCGTGTTTCTCTTATTCATGATCCATCATCTTTTCCTTTTCTTTCAAGTGGTTCTAGTCTTTTATCTTGTTCTCGAAAAGAACTATGTCCATCCTATCCTTCTTGTCTCACGACAATCCTTCAACTCTTCTACCCGTTGTCTCTCCAGCAAAATGCAAGACTCGCAACAAGTCTAGCAAGTTTTGCAAGGTGTAGTGGTCGCACCATTCCGTTCTTCTTCTTCTTCTTCTTGGGAACGTGAGGGTCACCTTCGTTCGAGCAACCGCCTCTCCTTGTGTTGTTTTCTTTTTCCTAGGAATCTCGGGGCGAGATTCTTGTTTAGTGGGGGAGAGTTGTAGCATCCCAATTGTCTAACAATTGCAATGCTACTAGCCTAGTCTATATAATGCTACCTTCAAATATATAATTGTTGCATCATAAGTATATCATGCTCATGTCATCATGCCTCCTTGCATTTGAGCATCATATAAAACTCTTTTCCTTTTGGTTCTTATCTCATATGCATTATTAATTGTATTTGCCTCTTGATATTGTATTTGGTTCTTGATATATTGTTTGATGCCCAAGTTGAGTTGGGGGCATATCTCTTATTAACTCCACCACCTTTTCTCTGTCACCACCTTATAATTCCACCATCCAACTAAATATGAGCTTGGCTTTATTTGAGTTTATCTCTAGCTCATGTGGGTTGGGATGGATCAATTCTTTACCACATGCTCTCATCTTAGTGTCATGTTGTTTTCACATTATTGATACTTGAGAGCCACATGGCCACCTTTGCATGCCTTGTGGGTGGAACCTTTTCCTAGCTTCCATATGTGTGTTTTGGGGTTATCATCATGTTGGGATATTTTGTGGGCTTATTAAATACCTAGTGGCATATACACACTAGCAAGTTCCAAATATAATCCAATGTGACCATCTCCATATACTCCACTTGGAATTCTTTCTAAATTCCTTTGCTTGGCTTTTTATTCCAATTTTGGGAATGCATAATAATAATGCCATGTGATAATATTGTTTTCACAAGAATCAACATGGCAATAAATATTTTGCATGGGCCATGCAAGTACCACCTTTTGCTTGTCATTTGGATTTTGTTGCATTTTGAGTGGGTCATCTCTAACCTCTTCCTCCCTCTTTGGGTTGATCTAGTGTGATCTTGCTTGATCTATGTTTGGAGCAAGCATGCTTCTAAACCTAGCTCTCACCTCTCTCTTTTTCTCTCTAGCATCTAACCTCACCATACCCCATCTAAACCTAAACCCTAATCTACCATAATCTAGACCAAACCCTAAGTGCCCTCCATCTCTCCTTAAACCCCACCATGACCAAACCCTAATCCCACCTTCACCTCTCTCGGCCCCTCTTCTCCCTACCGGTGGCCCCACTGGCCCTCTCTCCTTGGCCCCACCTAGCTACCCCATCCCTAATGCCAACCCTAGCCGAGGCTACCACCACCCAACCCGAGGCTACCCCATCTCCTCTCTTGCTCTCCCTCTCTGCCCTAGGGGCCCCACACCGAACCTACCACCTCCTGGCCTCACCGTCCCCACAGGCTGCCCCACCTGCCACGCCAAGCACGTGAGGGTGGAGGAAGAAAGGTGGCCGAGCCACCTTTTCCTCTCCCACTCGCCACGGCACCTCCCTCCCTCTGCTACCTACCACCACCCCACAACCTCTCCTCGCTCGTCCAGATCCACCCAGGCCTGCCCTCCTCTCCTCTTCTCCACCGTCTCTATCTACCCCCCAGCCGTACCAATCGGTCCCCTCCGTTCCACTTACTGCAGTAGGTGGCGAGGAGCTTCAGTGTCGAGGAAGAACGAGGAGCGCCTAGGAGGCCGCCTGCACCAGCCGTCGAGGAGGAGGAGACCTGTCTTGTTGTACTCCCATGAGGCCGACCACGAAACCCTAGCCGCCGTCCGTCTGCGTCATCGCCGTCTCCCTGCGCCCAGGCCGATCCGACCACGTCAAGCAACTCGCGGTGAGCCCCTAACCCTCCTAGACATGCTCCTCTCCACTACTGTTTCCTGGTCGCGCGGACCATCCGTCGAGCAGCCTCTGTCGCCGGCGTCGCATGCGTGTCTGCTCGCTTCGGCGCATCAAGCCCTATCTACCCGTCGCCCTCCACGACAACCACGCACCCCGCGCAGCGGTAGCCGCCAGCAGCGCGCGTGGTCGCCAGATCGATCCCGCCCAGCGAGACGCGCCGATCCATCCATGGCGGAGAAGAAGCAGATCGCAACCCCTTTTGCGCATACCCCCACCTTTCTTTTTCGGCTAAACCAGCGGTCCAAAGCCCGCTGTCGACCCCAGTCCTTTTTGCAAAAGGTACCCGATCTTCGGATTCATCAACCCGCTCCGCCTTGCCCCACACCTCGACTTCCGGCGCGTTGACGGCACGTGGACCCGTAAACGCCGTGGCCACACTCGGTCTCATTGGTGGCGGCACCCAGTGTAAAAACCTTTTCTGCACCGTGAGCTGCTGGCTCTTGGCCTTGATCGGTGTCGTGGCTAGAACTAGACTGAGTAACAAAAGTATTTTCCTGTATTCTGTTTTAATTCAAATCTTTTCAAAATTAATTTCAAATTCAAATTTGTTTCTGTTTTAAATAACTTTTAAAATACAAATCTAAATAATACAAATAATATATGTTTTGAAATCAGAAAAATGTGAGGATTTCAAATATGCAATCCAAAATATATTTTGAACACTTTATTTTCCAAGTTAAATAAAATTACAATAAATGCCCCTTTTTCTTAAATAATTAATAACTTTTGATTTATAAATCCAAATTTAACAAATGATATGTCTAAAATGATTAGCTCGACGAGACCTTTCTGTTTATGCATTCCTTGGTTTGATTTGGAGCATGCATAATATAAATATATTGTATACAGCAACTAATATGAGATTAAAATTGGCCCAAAACTCAATAAAATGATTTAATCTTGTATCTCACACCTCACCCATGCCATGCTACTTCAATGCCATGCAAATTGTGCATCATTCATCATAGCATGATTGTTTGCTTGTCGCATTTTATTCATATGCTTGCGCACTTTGTTTATGTTGGCCCTTGTTTGTTTGGTTCTTCTTCGAATAGGCGAGCGGGGATATATCAAGAGAACCAGGAGCACTACCCAGATCCTTCTCTCACTTCAACTGAGCTGCCAGACAAGCACTACCACATGCTTGCATACATACAGTACCTATTGCCTCTATCTTATTCTTGCATCATTGAGTCGCGATTGCATTAAATTGAATCCCAAGTATTGCATAGCCTTTATTTTTAAACCCCGCCGAAGCTTGTTCCTCCACCCCATGAGCCATTACTACAGGAGTTGTTTGAGCCATGCGAGTCGTAGAACAGCATGTGTAGGGTATGTGAGTGTCTGATGGATAACGAGGTACCTAGACAACTTAACCTGAGTAGTAATGGGTTAACTAATGAAAGTGGCATCGGTGAGCCATATTCGCTATTTGGTTTTTCAGGCTCACTTGTGTCCCGTAAGACCCCGAGTACTTGATTCCTGTTCCAAGAATATTCGTGATATCCACATCAGGAGGCTTATGGACCCACTGAGCGAGCTTGATTCATTCTTATTTCTTGGGGCCACAAACTAGTTTGAGGATTTATTTACTATCCTGTACTTATGCCATGCTTCTTGCTTTATTTACGATTGTGTGAGGACGCTGTCTTTATTTAGGAAGCGGAGTGTTTTTGTGGTATCGGCAGTCCGATTTTGGGATCTGGCGTTCTGACCATTGGCGCAAACCTTGAGTCCGTCTCGGTCATTAACTCCGTTCTTGCGGGTAGCTCAATGGGGTGGCCCCCTGAAATATTTCTGAATCCTGTGATTGCTTTGTCGCGACTGCCTCGTTGGGATTTGATTTGGTTTTTCCGAGGCATAGCGAGTGTGTGTTGCTATTTGTGCACCTGCGGTAAAACTTTTCAAAGCCGTGTCGCGGTTATGGGCGACTTGGAGCACAGTTTCTCGATCATAGACAAGCATAACTAAAGTACCGCTTCTAATTTGACTAGACTAGGTACGACTAGTAAATAGTGCAATACTCACGGAATGGATAATAAAGCGCCAGCGGATGGGGGTTGTTCGTCCGCTTCCTCGTCGATGGCGAGGAGGAGGATGGATCTTAAGATTACCTTTATAACTATTATAACTGTTGTTCTTAATTCACGGACATCCGTCTATCTCTGGTTAGGCGGATGGTTAGCGTATCTATAGAATTGCTAGGGTTTATCTTTTTGCTGCAATTCGTCACCCAGGTTGTGTCCCTTTAGAGGCATAAAGACTTCTTTGAGTACCCCTAGGGTCTCACGATAAATTATTGGTTCGGATGAATGTACACTGCAAGATGGATCTTTGGGTGGAAGAGGCAGACGATGTGGGCAACGATCATTGGTGTAGAGATTCCAGAAGCGAGGATCCGTGAGATCTGTGGGGATGTGCTTATTTATGGGGCATCTTATGCCGATTTGCTTCTTATCCATACTCGGATTTTGTCTTCCGCTTAGCTTGATACTACATTGATTGATGTATGAGGAGATATCCCAAACTATTATATCTATCTAGGATATTTGGATCTTCTTGTATGGCGTTGCTATATTCCTTTCTTTTTAGATGGAATGGCTCGATGTACTATTGTATGGTGGCTTGCATACATACTCATTTGTGTATGTAGTTGATCCCTTCGCTTCTTACATTCGTGCCGTTCTTGTCCCGATGTTTGGAAATGGTTGGGACGGCCGAAAGGTCTACCTGTGAGTGGCATTTGGGCCCCACCGTACTATTTCAACCATTTCTGATCATCCAGGCTTGTACTAGGAGCGTAATTCACCGAGGTAGTTACAACTAGCACCCTAAAAACCTACCCTAATTCGATTCATCATTTTTGTCATGAGCGACCTTGGTCAAACAACACAATTCCTTGACCTAGCTAATCCAGGTTTATGGCAAATGTCATTTTTCTCTCCATAGCGAAGCAAGAGTGTTGTGCTAGGGTCAAAAGTGCGGGGATGGCATGCACCAAGTGCAAATGGGAGACATGCAACCACCAGAAATGGTGGCAAAGAGGAGAAATGGCAGAACGATGGGTCATTAGGGTGTGATGTCTTGTTTCTCCCGTTACAACGCACGGACACATTTTCTAGCTTTCATCAATATGTGTATTACAGTGAAAACTAGATGATCTACTTTTCAACAGTAGAGAACAATTTTTTCAGAATAAACTGGAATAAAATAAACTAGACCTAAAGCATCTCCATGTATAGGCGACGAGGAGGTGGAAAATTGGGAGGAACATAGACCTGACAATAAGAAGTAAACCATTCATTTCAGACATAAATCACCAGTGCACAACAATCACTTGTGCAAGCACCCAAGTTCAGAAACCGTAGTATCATACATCATCAAGTTCAGAATTAGGATACTAATCAAATTCAGACGAGGTTGATCATGGACCATGGTAGTATTATCGAAGTCAAAACTGGTTCTACTTTGATTACGTTGTTCGGATCCGCCTCTGCAAAATGAATCGATCGGCGCAGCTCAAACTGGCCGTCGAGCTCTGCACTGCAGCCCAAGGGAGAGCACAGATCTACAGGATCATTTTAGTTCCTACTACTAGTAGTAAGCTACGCACACGATTTGGTCCGGGGCGGCTCAACTGGCTAGCTCGCTGGCCGCCACGGACATCGTCAGCCGTCACGGTTGTTTCTTCGACCAAGACAGGTTCATTCCTCAATCTCGCGCCATGGACGGCGCAGATCTTGCTGGCTTAAACATAGCCTTTCCTCCTCCCCATGCCTACAGCTTCGCGCTCCCGCCGGTTAGCTCGCGACGGGCACCTCCCTGGACTCCCGGTGCCCGCGGCCGGACGCCGTTCCCGACGAGAACTGCTTCTGCCTCCGCGCGGCCGCCCTGGCCGCCTGCCTGGCGTAGGCGGCGTCGAGGTGCATCTGCTCGTCGCGGCAGTCCTCGCTGCAGAAGGGCGTGTCCCCCTTGTACATGAAGACGTCGCTGTCGCGGGCAAAGTGCTTGGCGCAGAGCGCGCACGCGTCCTGCGCGGGCATGCCGTGCTCGCCGGCCGGCTCGGCGTCGAAGAAGAAGGAGCAGGCGAGAGACGTGGCCATGGAGTATGCGTGTATGTGACTTTCGAGCGAGGCGAGCAGAGTGAGGTTCGGCGCTTCGCAAGTGCGCTTGCTGGTTCTGGTGCTGGAAGATTGTTGAGGGGGAGCGAGCGAGCTGGGTGGAGAAAGCGAAGGGGGATGGGTGGCATATATGGTGCCTGATGACGACGGTCACGGCGACTCGGGAGCTGAGAACTGGTTCGGCGCGGCCCTGACGAGCCCAGCACACGGGCTCAGGCCATACCGCACGCCGTACGGGGCTAACCATGGACTACGGAGTGGTTTTGGTCTTTTCCGTTTGGGACCCACAGCCCACGCGCGGTTGTTGGCCCGATGGCAGACGTGGCTCCCTCGCGGCGAAAACGACAGGAACCATGTTGTTATGTCCGAGAGACGTGGATGTGGGTCCCACCGCCTGACAGAGACGGAGGGAGGTCGCCCCAGAAACGTCACACTCGATGTACCCCAAACCGTTGGGCTAGCCGAACGCGCTAGCAGTCTGCTCGTACGTTGCGTCGATCGGAAATACAAGCAGGCACGCTGTGCATGTACTCGCTGTGCTTTTCTCCGCGAGAGAAATCTGAATAAATATTCGCTTCTTCAATAACAAAGGCGGAAGAATTTGCCGTCCCTCTACCTCTAGTCGGAATCGTGGGCATCAGACGTACAGTAGTGATCTACTAAACATCTATCATTAGGCAGATTCGATCGGTTTAAACTAATGCGATGGTGTTAAGGCCGATAATTAGCGCGCCAGCCTTTTCGCCAACATCTGGGACAGGTGCCCCACATCCCCACATGGCTAATAATAGTGCGCACTTCGTGTCATACTTGGATTTTTTTTAGATAAGAAACAAGAGCATATCAAATGCGCTCTCTCGGAAAAAAGAAAATTAAAGAACCCGATGTGCTCTTTTTTCCTATTGAGTGATCTGGAAGGTAAGCATTAGGAGATGTGGTGCATGCGCGCCAGGCAGCAGCTTGCGAACGGCGTAGCCAGACGCCGGAAGATGCGCTGATCCTGTCCGCCCCAATTATACGAGCGATCTGATTCCGTCAAACGAGATCCACCAAGCAGTTTCATGGGAATATGTGTTGTTTAGCCGAGAGTGAGTCTGCCAGGTTTCATCAACTCTATGGTTTGTTTCACGGGTAGAGGTCCTTTGATCGGGCAGGCTTCGTTCTGGGAGACAGCTTTCTCAAGATCTGCGCACAGTTTTGTTTATGTATACGGTTTAGCAGTGAAGCGCGCACAGACTTGTTGAGCAGCTAGTGGCCGATGAAAATCTTCAAATTAGTACGACTTAGATGGACCTCGGGCTTTCGGCCAAATAATAGTGGGTAATTGTAGGGCGTCTCAAAAAACAATGTTGAAATCACTAGCTCTCGAGGCTCGGTCACACAAGTGTTGGCTAGAGAGCTGGGAGTACGAACAAAAGTGTCTGACACTAGCGTAATCAAAATATTCACCTCATTGAAAAATATCACAAGATTTAATATCCGTCGGACTAACGCCAATGAGAAGGAGCCCGACGTGATGATTATCCAAGGATGCGAGGGAGGAGCGGGAGACAGGCGCACTGGACGAGGAGAGGATCATCAAGAAAAACGTAAACAATAAATTCAAGTCACCCGGAGTGTCGGGCCCATTCCACCCGGACTGTCTGGCTGCCCCGAGACACGCCAAGGTGGTTGCCAATTCAAAGCCCAAATTCGAAGCTAGCCGGAAACTTTGAATATCCCGCCGGACCGGATTGTCCGGTGTGCATCACCCGAGTGTCCGGCCGGACCCGGAATATCCGGCCCATACGAACCGAAATGTCCGGCCGCCGACAAATCTGTTTCGAATCGGCTTGTATCGGTTTGAGTTAGACATGTTTTTGTTTCGGTTTTTGACCGTCCCAACCGCCCATATAAGCCCTAGGACGCCTCCTTAGCTTAAGAAGACCATGTTTAAAGTAAACCCTAGATCTATTGAGTTGCTACTTGCAATCAATTGAACCACTACACCAATTTGTATCGATCTGCTGTATTTGCTACTATCAATCAAGTGTGATTAGTTGTTTCATTGGAAATTAGCCAATTGCAAGTTGTGTGTGATCTGCTGTTCCATTGGGAATTAGAAGATTGCATCACCACTTCGTGGTCAGCGGCTACATGTGCAAGTGTGTTAAGTTGCAAATATATACAAGGATTGCGAGCTGTGGAATTGGCATTAGGGATCGATCGAGAGGTTTGTGAGCGGCATACAAGTTATCTCCACCACTATCACCATAAATCCACCTCGTTTACTTAGAAGATCGGACCTCCCCATATCATCTTGGTATCAGAGCCATTGGTATCAGATTACACGGTTTCCTCGGTAATCATCCACAAATCCATCCATAGTTTAGAGTTTTTTTCCTTTACAGAAAAAGCCATACAAAAATATTAGGGTTTAGTCGTTGCTATAACCTAGATTGCATCGGAGTTGAGTCTTAGTTACTGGTCATTGTCATGTCTTTGATCCGATCTCTTCCAGTACGATTCATCGTGTCTAGGTTTTCCTTGTTATCGTTTTGTTCTTCATTTTGGAGTCTTTCACACTATGTTCCGCTAGTTTTTCATCTACTTGTCCGAGACCACATAGTGTACATTTGTGTCAACTTAGCTACATCCTTTCTACAACATCCATGCCTAGAAACATACCTACGAAACATACCTACGAGACTAGTTAGTTTGCTATGAACAGGTTGCTCATTAGGGTTTGAAGTGCAAAAAAAATTGGCCAGTCAGATCGGAGTGTCCGGCTGCTTTACACTGGACTATACGTTGCCCCGGAATATCCGTCCAAGTTACACTAGACTATCTGGCTAATTTTGCTCAGAAGTTTTGCATTTGTATTGCATTGTGTCATATAGTTGAAAAATCAAAAAAAAAGAGAAAAGGTATTTAAAAAAGAAAAGAGATACAAAGGAGAAATATCAAAGTTGTTTAGAGACCTAGTTTCATAATAGCACTAGTAGTTTGAGCAATCTTGCTCCTGTTTTGTTTTGGAGCTATTACTAGCGTCTCTCTTGTGCATTGCAATATTCCTGTTCATAAGTTGCTTTGCCACGTTTATCTCCACTGTGTGTGCTTCTATGGGTGTTTTTCACACGATCAGCACTAGGACTTGCTTTGGTGTAGTTAGGTATTCATACATACAGCTCCACTACATACTCCCGCTTTGTCGTGTGATCGTTCTTGTTTCCTCGGTATTTGCTTCATCACATCTGTGCATGTTGTCGTTTATACATGTTGGTAAGCTTTACTAATTCACTTTGGAATGGTTAGATTTCCTTTACTTGCAGTTATGAGTGAGTTGTTGAAAGATCACGAATATCGCCTAAAAGGGAAGGGGGTGAATAGGCGGTTTAAAACTTTTACGATAGGGGCTCAACAAAGGTGGAATTAAACTAGTGTTTACTTTGTCAAGAACAAAACCTAGAACAACTAGGGTTCACCTATGTGCACCAACAACTTATGCTAAGCAAGACTAGCAACTATGTGATAGCAAGATATAGACTTCAAGCACGAAGGCTATCACAAAGTAAGGTGCATAAGTAAGAGCTCAGGTATAGAGATAACCAAGAGACGACGATGTTTTACCGAGTACCTCCCAACAATGGAGTAAGTCTTGAGGGGGGTGGTTTCAAACCACCAACGCCACAAAAGGCCTCCCTTGTTCTCCAGTTAATCTCACCCCAACAGGATCGATTCACCCTTCCACTATCGGTGCACTTGTCGGTGGTAAACCGAAACCTCTCACAAGATTGGGGCACTTCTCCACAACTCAATTGGAGGCTTCCAACAAACAAGCTTGGGAAAAGCTCCACAACTTAATTGGAGGCCCTAAGTAATCCACAAATCTGCAATTATAAGTAAACCGTCTAGGGTTACAAGAATCCAAGATTAAAAAGTTTCTCAGCTTTCACCCAATCGAATCCTTATCGAGAACTCAAACTGATGCACCAAATGCAACATCAAGAACACAAGAAGTGCTCAAGTCCTTCTCTTTCAAATTCCACCAAAGCTACAAAAGCTTATGGGGGAATAAGAGAGGAAGAACAATGTAGGAAATCCACATAAGACTTCAAGATCTAGATCCCAAGAAGTTCCCCTCACTTAGAGGAGAGATTGATTGGTGGGATTATAGTTCTAAATCTCCTATTTCAAATCCCTCAAGAATATGAAAGAATCATAGGAGGGATTGAGGGATTGTAAGCTCAAGAAGGTCAACAATGAAGGGGAAAACTTGCAATAAAGGTTAGGGAACCATTGGGGAAGAAGGACCCCTTAAATAGGTCCCTAGAAATCCAACCGTTAGGCCCAGGAATCGCCCGGTCCGGAGTCTCCGGACTGGGACCGGAGTCTCTGGTGTACCTAGGCCAAATGGGGACAAACTGGAGGACAATCTGTATGTGGTCCGCAGATAGACCGGAGGTTTAGTCCGGAATCTCCGGTCTTACAAAAATTGGTAGAAAGACCAATACGAAAACAGCCATAACGTTTGCATCCGAACTCCGATTTTGATGATCTTCGGCTCGTTTTAAAGAGGACAATAAGCTCTAGAAGATCATATAGAAGAACATAATAGTCTAGTAAAGGAGGATAGAACCAAATGACGAAAGGTTTGAGCTCTCTCAAAAATAATAGTCTAGTAAGGGAGGATAGTGCGCACTTCGCGTCATACTTTGATTTTTAGATAAGAAACAAGAGCATATCAAATGAGCTCTTTGGGAAAAAAGAAAATTTAAGAACCCGATGTGTTTTTTTTCTGTTGAGTGATCTGGAAGGTAGGCATTGGGAGATGTGGTGCATGCGCGCTAGGCAGCAGCTTGCGAACGGCGTAGCCAGACGCTAGAAGATGCGCTGATCCTGTCCGCCCCAATCAGACGCACGAATAGTAGCTGGTTGTGTCACAACTTCGTGTTGTGATCGGCAAAACAAAGACTCTCGCTTCAATAAATTTAACCTGAATGTACATGACAATCATAACATCAAGTCTCCACACAAAATACGACATAAGTTGAGTTAACGATACAAAAATACGATAAAATTGGATAGTCATTCTCCTAAACTGAAAAAGCGTCATGATATATCACCATGAAGTAGCAATATTCCTCGCTAGCCTGTTGCGGAAGACATCCATAGTTGTCTCGTTCTCTTCCGACATCGATCCATCGGACGCACTTTGAGAAATTGCGTACTTTCGATACCTTGATGGAATAGTTGGCACATAATCCGGGTCTCGGTCGCACCTTTGAAAATGTCGATCTCCACTTTGATGCTCGCGCACGTAATTGTGAAGCACCATGCAAGCCGCTATAATCATTGTTTGCTTCTCCATCAAATAGCTAGGCATCTTTAGCAAGATCCGCCACTTCATTTTTAGCACGCCAAAGCATCTCTCGATCACATTCCGGACCGACGAGTGAACCTTATTGAACTTTTCCGTTGGAGTAATTGGTTCCACACCTTTGTTGAAATCAGGGACATGCTACCTTTCACCCTTGTATGGAGCAAGGTACCCCGGCCGATTAGGATAACCGGTATCAACCAACCCACATAGAAAACTAGTTATGACACTAAAAAAAGTTTAGAGCTATAAATCAACATAGTTTTGTGCAATAAATTTACCTTCCGGAGGATGCAGAAAGATAGTATTGTCTGCTCGCATGCCATGATATAACACACTTGTATCATGCATGGCACCTGGCTGTCCAATGGATGTGTATATAAAGCACATATCAAAATCACAAATCGCCAACACGTTTTGAGATGGAATGACTGTCCTCCCAATTTATCTTATTGATTTTTCACCAGCGATTGAAGCACGGATAGTGCACCAATGCAATCTTTGAGATGTGGATAAGCTCGTCTATCGTTTCTAATCCTCTTATGGATAATACGGAAGTTTGGGTCCTTTGGTTTTAAATAATGAGTGAACATCTTAACAACACATTGAAGAACCTCACCAAACTTCCTACTTATGGTCTCACCAGAGTGCTTGAACCTATTTCGTGTTTTCCGGTTGGACTCACATCCTCCAACAATCCATAGAAAAATTGTAAGTGCCTCATGACTACTCAAATCGGTGGATGTGGTTAGGTTGTACTTGCTCACCAACAAATCATGAAGGTCGAAGAAGGTATGGTTGTTTACACGCAACACCCTATAGGTCTCTCCCGGAGTTGACAAAGTCTCTCTCAACCAGCCCATTCCACTGACAATAGAAGTTCTTGGGTTTGCCTTGTCCAAATATGTATCACAATAGAGGGCAGCAATATTTTCCACACCAACATATATAACATTCAAAGCTTGAGCGTGTTGATGAATAACTAGCTCTCGCTCGTCATCATCTACACCATCGCTATCACTGTCCAACGACATCTGTACACATGTAGATAAATCATTAGAATGAAAAGTAAATTTAATTTACATGAAGATAAAAGACATTCAACACGATATATGGAGAACAAAAACAGACAGCAAGTATAGAACAAAGAACACACTAGTAGGACAGTATGGAATATATAAATAAGTTCTCAACAATAACTTCGATCAAACAATGTTACAAAGAAAATTTATCCAACACCAATAAAAATATTGCATGGGTTCTCATCATCACATAAACCACACACACTCAAATAGGGTCAGAGCAACCATACTTGGCCACATATTTTCGCTTAAGCCAATTAAGACGATCTTGTGGCCCTGGCATATGGAGGAACATCCCCCTTTGCTCCTTTTTAACGAACAACTCTGTGGCAATGAAATGCTCATCACTACTGATAATCCCACCACACTCAACAACCAAGTCCATCACGGATTTCACAGTGCATGTGTCATCTTTCTTGCCGTAAGACTCTAATGATGCTTGAGTCTTCTCAGCCAAAATACCAATTTTTTTAATTTCATCCTGCATCACTTGGGATGTCTTCATCTTCTTCGACTTGTTGCCTATAACCTTTGCTGGTCTCTTCCCTTTCGAATTTCCAGGAGACTCGTCTATCTCATCAATGTCAATACTATCCTCTCCATCAAGATCTTCTTTAGAGGTTGGTTTGGGCAAATCTTCGGATGTTGGACACCAATGATCACTTCCATCGTTATTGATATCTTCAAACATAACCTTTAGATGATTCTCATTGCGAATACCTTGCTTTTGAAACCTACCACAACCTGGAATATCCCGTTAAAAAAATAAAATGATTATTATGACCAATAATAAATTGAAAACATTATTGCAATGCACATTACAAAGGTGACACTTACAATTTTGGCTTTCTTCCACCACTCTTTGTCTTGTTCGAAGGTTCCCTTTGTATGGTCCCATCCGGCACCTGTTTGTTTTAACAAACTTTTCCATATGTTATACTCCTTCTTGAGCTTGTCCCATTTGTTCTTGAGCTGTGATTTCTTTAACTGGATACCTGTCTTATCATTAAATCTCCTGGCTACCTCCTCATATCCAAGGTTGTTAAAGTGGGTGCTCGATCGATTCCCACGACCAACTTCCTCGACAAATAACTCAGTGACTATACTAGTATGGTCATCAGTCCAAGCAATGGCAGCCATTCTTCAAAAACATTATTTTTCATTTGTAACTCTCCAACTCATCTAATCTATATCTTAACATAATATGCAAACACCATATGAAAATCAATACACCAATAAAAACATTACTAGATCATGCATATACTGTCCAACCATGTATTCAACATTTAACTGAAGTTGTTTCTAACTTGCTAGTGCAATCTTGTAATACCAGATCGTGAATCAACAAAAAACAGTACCATATCTACTGTTCAATATCTTGCTACTGTCCAATAACTTGCTATTGTCCGATATGCACATACAGACTGTGTCCAATACACCATCTAATGTCTAATCAACATAGTACAATGTGAGATATTCACAATCTACTGACCAATATCCATAATTTCAAAGACCAATGTTTCAATTTGCATATAGAAAAAACTACAGATGAGATCAGTAGTAGAACAATCATAGGAAGGCAAAGAAGAAATCAATCTAGGTATACCTTCCAAAATTATCCTGCTGTAGGGATTTTACAGGCTCCGGCGACCTCCTTGTGAGAATATCGGAGACCAGGCCAGGGAGAAGGGCGTGAGGAGCAGGCAGGCGAAGGAGGAGCAGATCGGGCGGGAGAGAGCAGGCCGGGCAGAGGGGAGAAGGGAGGAGGGGAGAGGGGCATACGGTGGCATGGGAAGAGGGGATAGGGCGGCAGCCTGGGCACCGGAGCAAATTCTCAGCGGGCGAGTCAACACGCCAAGGAGGTCATGGCGGCGTGCCCTATTCCATCGGGGGAGACACAACTGCTGGCTCCTTCGGTTGAGATGAACGAGGCAGGGGAATCCTTTTCAGAAGGATGTGACCGGTTCGGCTAAGATGACTAACAGACGGCATTGGTGGGTAAATTATTTCCATCTTTAGGTGAAGTGGATCCGGTGAAGCACCTGGTGGCTCACTTCGGCAAATTGAACTAGGAAGCAACTTAGCTTCACTTCGCCTAATCGGTGGAGTTTGTGTGTTTAGGGTGGTTTCACCGGATCCACTGTTAGATTGGTGAAGTGGAGCTGTCCCAAACACAGCCTTAGTAGTACAACTTAGATGGACCTCAGGCTTTGGCGAAAGAATAGTGGCAAATTGTAGGGCGCCTCAAAAAACAATGTTGGAATCACTCGCTCTTGAGGCTCGGTCACACAAGTGTTGGCTATAGAGATGGGGAGTACGAACAAAAGTGTTTGACACCCAGTGTGATGAGGATATAATCATAGAGTATGGTGATTCTGCTTGTTTATGCTGGAAGGAAATATTCAGCCTCGTTGAAAAATATTATAAGCTTTAATATCCGTCGGACTAGCACTAGTGGGAAGGAGAGGGAGTAAGGCGAGGAGCCCGACGTGATGATTATCCAAGGATGCGCGAGGGAGAAGCGGGAGACGGGCGCACTAGATGAGGAGAGGATCATCAAGAACGACGTAAAGAAATTCAAGTCACCCGGAGTGTCCGGCCCATTCCACCCAGACAGTCTAGCCTGCCCCAAGACGTGCAAGGTGGTTGCCAATCAAAAGCCCAAACTGGAAGCTACCCGAAAACTTTGAAGATTCCGCTGGACCGAACTGTTCGGTGTGCATCACTCGGAGTGTCCGACCAGAACCGAAATGCTTGGCCAGTGGGGATCCGAATGTCCGGCCACCGACAGATTTGTTCCGAATCGGCTTGTATCAGTTTGAGTCAGACACGTTTTTGTTTTGGTTTTTGGTCATCCCAGCCGCCCATATATGCCCTGGGACGCCCCCTTAGCTGAAGAAGACCATGTTTAAACTAAACCCTAGATCTATTCAGTTGCTACTTGCAATCAATTGAACCCCTACACCAATTTGTATCGATCTGGTGTATTGGATACTATCAATCAAGTGTGATTAGTTGTTCCATTGAGAATTAGCCAATTGCAAGTTTTGTGTGATCGGATGTTCCATTGGGAATTAGAAGATTGCATCTCCGCTTCGTAGTTAGCGGCTACGTGCATAACTGTGTTAAGTTGCGAATATCTACAAGGGTTGAGAGTTGTTGCGTTGACATCAGGGATCGATCAAGAGGTTCGTGAGTGGCATACAAGTTATCTCCACCACTATCACCATAAATCCACCTCGATTACTGAGAAGATCAGGCCACCCCATATCATCTTGGTATCAGAGCCATATATCCACTCTTGGTGTCATCTTAGTATCAGATTTCAGCGTTTCCTCGGTAAGCATCCATAAATCCATCCATAGTTTAGTGTTTTTTGTCCTATACAGAAAAACCATACAAAAATATTAGGATTTAGTCTTTGCCATAAACTTAATTGCATTGGAATTGAGTCTTAGTTGTTGGTCGTTGTCGTGTCTTTGATCCTATTTCTTCGAGTATGAGGCGTAGTGTCTAGGTTTTTCTTGTTCTCGTTTTGTTCTTCTTTTTTGAGTCTTCCATCACCGTGCCCCGCTAGTTTTTCGTCTACTTGTCTGAATCCACATAGCGTACCTTTGTGTCAACTTAGCTACAGCCTTTCTATAGCATCCGTGCCTAGCAATGTACCTACGGGGCTAGTTACTTTGCTCTAAACAAGCTTCTCATTAGGGTTTGAAGTACAAAAAATTTCGGACAGTCAGATCAGAGTGTCTGGGTGCTTTACACCAGACTATCTGGCACCCCGGAATATCCGGCCAAGTTACACCAGAGTATCCGACTAATTTTTCTCAAAATTTTTGCATTCGTATTGTATTGTGTCATATAGTTGAAAAATCAGAAAAAGAGAAAATGTAATAAAAAATAAAAGAGATACAAAAGTGACAAAAGAAAAATATCAAAGTTGTTTGGAGGCCTAGTTTTGTGATTGCACTAGTAGTTTAAGCAATCGTGTGCCTGTTTTATTTTGGAGCTATTAATAGCGTCTCTGTTGTGAATTGAAATATTCCTATAAATATGTTTATCTCTACCGTGTGTGTTTCCTTGGATGTTTATCAGACGATCAACACTAGGACGTGCTTTGATGTAGTTAGGTATCCATACGTACAACTCCACTACATACTCCTGCTTTATCGTGTGATCGCTCTTGTACCCTTGGTATTCGCTTCATCACATCCATGCACGTTGTTGTTTATCTATGTTGGTAAGCTTTACTAATTCACTTTGAAATGGTAAGATTTCCTTTTCTTGCAATTGTGAGTGAGCCACCAAACGATTTTCGTTTTGTGCACTAACGTACTAATCATGTCTTCTATTTCCTCTTTTGATGTAAATCAGAAAAAGGAGGCACATGATGTTACAGATACTGTGGAGACATGTAGATACCAATTCCTACGCCATAGATATTGTAGTGCTACTTTTTAGAAGGATGAACACGGTATTTTTGATGGTGACGATCTCTTCCACCACTGTTGGTGATTGGTGAGCGAAGTACTAGCCTTAACATTGATAGAAACTCTACTCTCAATTTGATCAGCGTTGAAGTTGTAGAAAAGCTACAGCGACCCACTTGTGCCCGCGTGGTGCCATACCTCTTGCATTTATCATATGGCACATTGCTGATTTCAGACACCGCTAGTGTTCCTATTACTCTTAAAGAGCATACTGAGATTGTGCATTGTGATGTATCTCCTATACCACTTTATTCTTGAAACATACTGTTGGGAGAACCTTGGCACAAAGGGTTTCACGCCCAGACTTGTCATGATGTTGGAACGATTTCTTTCAAATGGAACATGAAGAGGCGTGCTTTGCTTAGTGTTCCAGCCGACAAATTTCATGAGTATCATCTTCTTCGCAAGGAGAGGACAAAAGAATTTAGTTTTTCTATTAAGTAAAAGGTCATGATGGATGGTGACATTCCTTTTATTTATCATATTGACCACGGTGTGCATCACAATCCATGTGAGAATGAGAGCCACATAGCCAACCTGAGTGAGAGTATTATAAAAGTGAGCTGTGTGATTCCACTAAACATGAGGTTGAGAGCATCTATTCTGGGAGAAAAAGAAAACATGAGTGTCGTAGATGATAATACATGTGAGGATATTTCTACTAATGTAATCATCTCTACTCCTGGTATTGTTTCTTGTGATATGCAGGCTGCTTTTGAAGAAAGGGAGACATCTATTTTCCAACCTGCATCGCTAGACTATGTATTGTCACTTGAGGAGGATGTCCTAGTGCCTACTACCTATGAGGAGAACACTGTTGATATAGGTACTGATTTGGAGCTACAGCCAACAAGCACAACATATTCTGAGTCTATTCCTTTGGTTCTACCTCCTACAGGGGTTCGCGCATGAAAACAATAATTTTTCCCTACGCCAAGAACCCTAATGCTAGGACCTATCTATTAGTAATGTAGTAACGGGTATGGCTTTTTGTGAACTTACCCTTGAAGACATAAAAGCGTTGTCAACGCTCGGGAGAGCGTGGTTGATGTAGACGAGCCAAAGCTAACCTCAAGGTCGTGCTGAAGTCCTGACAGCTCATGCAGCTCCAATGACTCCTAGTGCTCCAAGTGTTGCACCTCGCAGGGAGTTACACACGTCTTGTGCCTGACAATGACTCATGCTCCTCCAATCCAGCAGTAGTTACGGAAGTAGAGCTTCTAGATCCGAATCCCGCAGTGCGACGGTGCTCCGCAATGAAGAAGACTCCTGCTCGTGTGATCTAGACTTAGGACCAAGGTCATGGGAGAGAGAGAATCAATTATAGGTCTCCCTAAAAGAGAGGGAACCTTTTATTGATTATTGTGTATTTAATTTGTCAAAATACCTCTCTTTATATAGGGGAAAAAACCCCATAGCTAACTAGCTTAGCCATGTGGGACTAAACAAGGGAGAGGGGAGAGGAGGAAGGCTGGCCAGCCAGCCAAGGCCCTTGTGGGCCCCACGCAGGGTGCCCAAGGCTTAGCCGGCCACCCCCTCTCTTTCCTCCCTTTGGTCTTTTCCCTCGTGGGCCCATTTCCCTCTGGATTTGGCCCAATTAGGTATTTGACCCTTTTTAATTCTTTTTCTTTTATTGAATAAATATAAATGAATGATTAAGTCAATATTCAACATTCACTTACATATTATTCAATCCCTGTTGATGTGGAACTCATTCTGTACCTTCTCCAGATTTACCGAAACCCTTCCGGTTTTCTCTCTTCTCTTTTCTTCGGTGATTCTACTGATCCCAAAACACTCCCTGAGCATCATCAAGCCCTTAAGCGTGATACCCCACGGTTCGGGAACACTCCAGACATGGTCGGAACCCTCCCACACCAATGATCAACAGAGGAACCTGGATGGCCTTGTGATCCCTGTGCATTCCACGAAATCTTTCATCGTTGAAGCATGAACGCCGCGTCTTACTCCTTTTGTACCTCGATACTTGCATAGTCTGAGATCTGATGAATGACATCACTATGTCGTGTTCTATCTCGGTATCAACAAATTCTACTTGACTCGTTCTGATAAGTGATATCCGTGTGATCGAATCACACGCTACGCAACTATTAGATACAACTTCTCCAAGTGGGTCCTCGAGTATCTTTTCTATCACGCGGATGGACAAATCCTGCTCTTGATGCATATTGCCTCAACTGTTCCTCCGAATACCTGAATACACCTTTATGATCACCGAGTCACCAGATGACGTTTGATGCTATCAAAGTACCGTCGGGTAACAATGATTGATATGGCCTCACGGTCTAAGAAATAGGACACTAGGTCTATTCTAATCATTGTAACTTGAACTTCGTGACATGATCGGGTCATGATGCTTAGGTTGGGTATATCTCATCATATCATTCTCGTAATAAGGTGACTCCATTGTCAACTGGCATAAATGACATGATCAGGAAACCTTGATCATCTGTTGACCAATGAACCAGTGACTAGAGCTTCACCGGGAACTCCTGGTTATTTATATATCACACGTGTATTGACGTTTCCTTTTAATATAGTTATAGCATGATATAAAACTTAATTATAAACTTCATGAAATATGATAACAGTCCATATTATTATTTGTCTATAGGGCATATTTCCAACACCTCCTTGTGACTTGCATTGTACTAATGTTATAGCACCATGTGATAGTTTACCAAATTCGAATTTTGATCATGTGGTACTGATTACACATAAGGAAATATTTGCTTCAATACCACATGCTGATATTGTGTATTCCATCATGCTAAATGAACCTATGAATATGAGTTGTGCTATGGATAATATTTCTGAATTTTCATGTCTGAATTTTAGCACATATTCTTTTCGTTTCACATTCAATCTAATTGGTGAATATAGCATGAATGGAATTTTTCTGATTGAGAGCATATGCATTACTTCTGATAGAATCGCTGAACTGAAACAGGTTGTTTTCAGCCATATATGCTATGTGCCGAAGTCTGTTTGTTGTGGGACAATAGTTCATATTCGAGAAATTATGGAAATTCATTCTAGTCTAGTTGATATATTGCAGCCAGCACAAGTTTTACCTATGTTGGATTATTTTAATCTTGCTAGAATAGAACCCGAGTTTTCACATTCGTTGTGTTTGTCCCAAATGTCTTTGTCTAGTTGTTCTACTTGTCGTCGGATTGATGACAAGTACGCCATGAGGGGGTCCTCGAGGCGTGCGGAAGAGAGGGGTGTGAGACGTACGGTATTTCGAGACGGTGAGCACACAAGTTTACCCAGGTTCAAATCCGCCGGCTTTGGACGGATCCTACTCCTGCTAGCAATCCAGTAATACGGCAGAGCCGGAATATGGGTTACAAGGGTTCGCCTGTGCGAGTTGAGATTGAAGACTATTGAGGGTGCCCTAAAGGCTCTTGATGGCTCAGTGTACGGCGCCAGAAAAGTGCTGGTGTGGTGTTGATGTAGAGCTCGTTGGGAACCCCAAGAGGAAGGTATGATGAGCACAACAGCAAGTTTCCCTCAGTTATGAAACCAAGGTTTAATCGAACCAGTAGGAGCAAGGAAACACCCCAAAGGTGTTGCTAGCTGAGCCTTGGCGTATGCATCACCGGTGCTAGTAGCAACATGGAGACCTGCACAACACAACCACGTAACTTTGCCCCAACTTGCGATGAGGTTGTCAATCTCACCGTGTTTTATGGAAAACAAAGGATTAAACGTGTCGAATGGAAAGAAGTAAAGTTTGCGAAAGTAAACACAAAGCGATAAAAGTTTGTAGATTGTATGTAAAGAAAAAGGACCGGGATCCATAGTTCACTAGAGGTGGCTCTCCTTAAGATAGATAACATGCTGGGTGAACAAATTACAGCGGGGCAATTGATAAACATCGAGAAAGCAATACATGCATATACTAATCATCTTGACTCCTTTGAATTCGATTGGGCATTACAACATTATACATAGACCGCCATCCAACTGCATTTATGACTAATAATCCACCTTCAGGTTATCATCCGAACCCCCTCCAGTATTAAGTTGCAAGCAACATATTATTGCTTTACGAATTGCGTGTAAAGTAAACAATACGATTGTTCTATGAACAAAGGATTGTTGTTTTCTCCCTAGTAGCAACAACACATCTAGTACCTTAGAGATTTCTGTCACTTCCCAGTTACGAGGCATGAACCCACTATCGAGCATAAATACTAACTCTTGGAGTTGCTAGCATCTACTTGGCCAAGATAGCTACTAACAACGGAAAGCATGCAAGATCACAAATAACAAAGACATGATAGAATCAATAATCAATTTGAAATAGCATCTCAATATCCATCGGATCCCCGCAAACACAACATGTATGATTACAAATAGATGATCTTGATCATGAATGGAGCTCACAAGATCTAGACATGAAAGCACAAATGAGGAGAACCAACCATCTAGCTACTACATGGATCCGTAGTCCAAAGATGAACTACTCACACATCACATCGGAGGCTTGCATGGTGATGAAGAAGGCCTCCAGGGTGAATTCCCCTCTTCGGCAGGGTGCTGGGAAGAGCTTCAGATCCCTCCCGATCTAGGGATGGAGATGACGACGGCTTCAGACTCTTTCGTGGATTTTTGATTGGCCCCTTAGGGTTTTCGTCCCGAGGGCATCTTATAGTCGGAAGGGGAGGCCGAGGGGGTGCCAGAGGCGGCCACACCACCCCTTGGCGCGGGCCAGGTTGGGCCACGCGGCCAGGTGGTATGGTGGCCCCCTGGCCCCTCTCCGTCTCGTATTCTGGCATCTGATGACTTCCGAAAAAATAGGCACTTTGGCTTTTGTCCCGTCCAATTCCGAGAATATTCATTTTCTGACTTTCCTGGAACCAAAAACAGCAGAAAACAGGCAGCTGGCACTATGGCTCTTGTTAATAGGTTAGTCTAAGAAATCGTATGAAAATTACTCCAAAGTGTGGACAAAACACAAGAAAGTGGATAAAACCAAGCATGGAACATCAAAAATTATAGATACATTTGCAATGTATCAGCATCCCCAAGCTTAACTCCTGCTCGTCCTCGAGTAGGTAAGTGATAAAAAGAAAGAATATTTTTTGAGGTGACATGCACCATCAAAGACTTGATTAAAGTATTTGTAAAACATTGAAAACTGGGATCATAGTACTTCAATCGTAACATGAAAGACAAAGTTCTAGCAAAAGACAAAGAAACTATGCACAAACAAAAGATTCATGAATAATAATGTTTTGCAAGACGTTTGTTTGTTTCACATAAAGAAAACATAGCATAATAGTATTCATCTTGTCCCTCAATAGAGTAGCAAATATAAATGCATAGGACACCTTCAAAGTTCATAAGAGTGACTAGATACAATAGTTTAAAACAAGCAATATCAAGTTATGCATCAATCAACTAGTCTTGGGACAATGCACATAGAACTAAGAATGGCCACTATGCTCTCAAAGTAGGTGCATAAAGGTAGAAGGTGGAGACACAATATAAAAGTAAAATAAAGGCCTTCATAGAAGGAAGTAGGGATTCAAGTCTCATAAAGATCTTCCAAAAATTATGGTACTTATAGCTTTCAGATCTCATTGCCCCTATAATAAGCATCTTGAAGTGATTAAGGTTAAAGTGACACAACTAAGAGGATATGCTTGACAAGTTATAAACCAAAATCTCATGCCCCTTACTTACGAAGACCGAACCTCATGCTACTCAACTTTAGTCATGAGTAAGATCATGTCATTGTAAGTACATGTGTATCATAAAGAACCGCTAACGGGGTACAGCTTGCACATGATACAGGAGCTATCCCATAATCAAAATGACAAGGCAAGCAGACAATGAGCATCTCAGCGATCTTTTTATTTGCTATTTGCATAGGTTTTTATTGAGGATGCTTCATAGAGTGCTCATTATGGTGATGCTGCAAGGTTACACCATGATTAGGCATGGCTTAGGCTAGCGGCCCAGGCGTTTCTCTAACACACATACAAACTCCATGATCTTACAAGTTCCACTTTTATTTCACACCGCCGCGATCCGTAAGCAAAAGAACATGATATTAACGGGGTACAAAGTACAAGTGCAATGTTGAAAGCGTTCCCCATGAAACATGGTTCTGCTAATTTCAACTTATAAAGCGCAAGCATATACGCAAAAAAGAAGGACCCAATGGTTCAAGTTTATTAGATGCAAAAAAGTAAAGTGTGACATCAAGTTCGTGAGAGCTTTAATCACTAGTTTTCTCATAACAAGTTTAATTTGGAAGGTAAACAAAAGCATGAATATACTTCGAATAGCATAAGCTAGTAGGTAGGTATGGTGGACTCTTTGGAATAACTTGGTTTTAGGAGGTTAGATGCATGAGTGGAACTCATACTTTGTTGTGGAGGCTAGCAAAAGACTGGGAGCGACAAACTAAGAGAGCAATAATGGCCATAATCATGCAGAGCAACAAAACATCATTGATCAAAGCATAAAGTGATACTACAAGTTGAAAACTAAAGGATCATAAAGGCTATGGTGACTTGAGATAGTCATAACATGGTGTGAGCATGCGCCAAGTCAACCCAAATAAAGCATCAAAGGAGAATACCACTATACTATGCTTTAATATGCTAAAATAACGCATGATTCATCCAAGGCACATGAAGAAATCTCAATTGTTTATAACAAGTCATGCTACAGCAAAGAATACTAAGAATAAAGCCAAAACAATATCAAGCATGGCATGACAAAGCATAGGCCACAGTCAAAAACGAGCTCTTTTTACTACATAAGTATGAACTTTCCTACTCTTTTCCTAACCAAACCAAACTATTTGCAAACCAATGTATGAAAGAGGGGGTCCAACCAATTTATTCAGAAAACTAAGCAAACAAAAGCAAACAAAAAACCAAAACAAAAACGAAAAAGAAGACGCTCCAAGAACAACACAACTGTGCATGAAACAATAAAAATGAAGCGTTTGGAAGAAACCTCGGATTTTTATTGATGAAGAAGGGATGCCTTGGGCATCCCCAAGCTTTGACGCTTGTACTTCTTGGATATTTCTTGGGGTGACACACGTGGCATCCCCAAGCTTGAGCTTTAGTCCATCCTTCATCTCATTACTCATTCCTTCCATACACCTGAATTTTTTTCCTTCACACAATCTTTATTAGCAACATTAGTGCACTCAAGATAAATAAGTCTTAAGGTTTAGTTATAACACCAAATAAACTTCCATTAGAACACTAGATACTGTAGCACTTCCCTCAAAAAGCTCCATTCCCCAAAAGAACTCAAAAAGGAACCAACAAGAAGCAAATGCAGAAAATGGCAGAAATCTATCAAAACAGAACAGCAGGTAAAGACGAATTTTTTAGAAGACCTTCTGTTGCTCAAATAAAGAAGTGTTGAACCAACGAAAGTTAGATAACAACCTGGGTCAGAAGAACAAAAATTCACGCCTCAAAAAGACTTTCATAGATTTTACAGGATTTTTTACGGTGAAGCACAGAAATCTGTTTCGGGACAGCAACATTCCCAATCATTATTTCTCTCTCATTAGAGGTTACTCTTGGCACAAAAAGCAAATAAAAAGGATAAGGAGAGGTTATTACTGAAGTAATAACTTCCAAGACTCATCTAAAACTTTTGGGTTATCTTCCAATAAGTCCTTTTCTTTAACGCATTTAAGTTAGGCATAAGAAGCAAGAAAGAATCAAGTGTTCTCGAGTGAAGAAGCATTAAGATCAATACCAGAAATATTTTCAACAAGGCAAGGTATATCATCCAAATAAGTTCTAGAGTATCCTCTCTCAATGCTCTTAGGTTCACTATTTTCATCAAAAGGGTTTGCAGGAACAATCCAATCAAGATTCTTTTCTATGGCATCATGTATTGCTACTAGTTTAAAGGGTTTTGGTATCTTAGGTTCCTCCCCATTAGGTTCGGTTTTGTTCATCTTTTCTCGTGTACCAACAACATCTACACATGAGCCTAGCATATTGAAACGTTCAAAGACTTTCCTAGCTTCCTTGGCAACATCATAGAACTCCTTAAACAAAGTTTCTAGAATAAAATCCCTCTTTTCAGGGTCTTCAATTTCTTTAAGCTTAAGAAACATTACTTGCATTAAGGGGTTGAGGTTAACAAACCTAGCTTCTAACATGTGAATTAAACAAGCTACAGCAATCTCATAGTTTGGAGCAAGTTCTGCAAGGGATCTATCTTCAGTATCTTCATGCTTACTAACATGATTAAAGAATTCTTCAATATTATCTTTCCCAATTATAGAACCACTACCAATTGAAAGGTCTTTCAGGGTGAATTTAGGGATCAACATGGTGAGCTAAGGAAGAGGTGACAACTAAAGGAGACTTATTTTTTGTGTGTTTTCAAATAAGAAAGCAAACTAGTAAAACTATTTTTTTGTGTTCTTGATAAAGAAACAAGCAAACAAAGCAAAACAAAAATAACAAAGTAAAGAGATTGGTTATGAGGGACTCCCCTTGTGAAGATGTCCTTGACTCCCCGGCAACGGCGCCAGAAAAGTGCTTGATGGCTCAGTGTACGGCGCTAGAAAACTGCTTGTGCGGTGTTGATGTAGAGCTCGTTGGGAACCCCAAGAGGAAGGTATGATGAGCACATCAGCAAGTTTCCCTCAGTTATGAAACCAAGGTTTAGTCAAACCAGTAGGAGCAAGGAAACACCCCCAAGGTGTTGCTAGCTGAGCCTTGGCAGGGCGCACTACCGGTGCTAGTAGCAACGTGGAGACCTGCACAACACAACAACAGAACTTTGCCCCCAACTTGCGATGAGGCTGTCAATCTCACCATGTTTTGCGGAAAACAAAGGATTAAACGTATCGAATGGAAAGAACTAAAAGTTTGCAGAAAGTAAACACAAAGCAGTAAACAGTTTGTAGATTGTATGTAAAGAAAAAGGACCGGGATCCATAGTTCACTAGAGGTGGCTCTCCTTAAGATAGATAACATGCTGGGTGAACAAATTACAGCGGGGTAATTGACAAACATCGAGAAAGCAATACATGCATATACTAATCATCTTGACTCCTTTGAAATTCGATTGGGCATTACAACATTATACATAGACCGCCATCCAACTGCATCTATGACTAATAATCCACCTTCAGGTTATCATCCGAACCCCCTCTAGTATTAAGTTGCAAGCAACAGATTATTGCTTCTGAACTGCGTGTAAAGTAAACAATACGATTGTTCTATGAACAAAGGATTGTTGTTTTCTCCTAGTAGCAACAACACATCTAGTACCTTAGAGATTTCTCACTTCCCAGTTACCAGAGGCATGAACCCACTATCGAGCATAAATACTAACTCTTGGAGTTGCTAGCATCTACTTGGCCAAGATAGCTACTAACAACGGAAATCATACAAGATCACAAATAACAAAGACATGATAGAATCAATAATCAATCTGAAATAGCATCTCAATATCCATCGGATCCCCGCAAACACAACATGTATGATTATAAATAGATGATATTGATCATGAACGGAGCTCACAAGATCTAGACATGAAAGCACAAAGGAGGAGAACCAGCCATCTAGCTACTACATGGATCCGTAGTCCAAAGATGAACTACTCACGCATCACACCGGAGGCTTGCATGGTGATGAAGAAGGCCTCTAGGGTGAATTCCCCTCTCCGGCAGGGTGCCGGGAAGAGCTTTAGATCCCTCCCAATCTAGGGATGGAGATGACGGTGGCTTCAGACTCTTTCGTGGATTTTTGATCGGGCCCTTAGGGTTTTCATCCCGAGGGCATCTTATAGTCAGAAGGGGAGGCTGAGGGGGTGCTGGAGGCGACCACACCACCCAGTGGCGCGAGCCAGGTTGGGCCACGCGGCAAGGTGGTGTGGTGGCCCCCTGGCCCCTCTTCGTCTCGTATTCTAGCATCTGATGACTTCCGAAAAAATAGGCACTTTGGCTTTTGTCCCGTCCAATTCCGAGAATATTCATTTTCTGACTTTCCTAGAACCAAAAACAGCAGAAAATAGGCAGCTGGCACTGTGGCTCTTGTTAATAGGTTAGTCCAAGAAATCGTATGAAAAGTACTCCAAAGTGTGGACAAAACACAAGGAAGTGGACAAAACCAAGCATGGAACATCAAAAATTATAGATACATTTGCAATGTATCAGCTCTCCCTAGGACGGCTTATATAGATATCCAGCCTAGGGTTTACAGGAGAGATCTATCCGGCTACGACTAGAAGTCAGTTACAGAGTACATCTTGAACTACAAGTAACACTATGGGCCTATGTCGGTAAGTCTTCTGGCCTTCCCAGAGCGGATGGACTCGTTTTTCTCCTTGATCGGGTCCGTGAAGCAAAGCTCTGACCCGAAGTGGGCCACCCTGGTCAGTGAGGAAATGTGAGGATACCCAGAAAGTATATCCCCAACATCAGCCCTCGAAAGTCTCCAAGATCCAAAGTCGGATTCATCATCGTCTAGCTTGATCTTCGGCTTGCAGAATCTTGAAGGGTTCCTGAAACTTCAAAACAAAAGATACGATCCGGGTCTCAAAATAAGTCGGACATATCAATACATTATTCGGGTTTTCCAACTTGATATTCAAACTAAGCCGGAACTTGGTCCCTGACGTCATCTGACACTGGTCATGGTCAAGTCACGTCATCTGACAAACATCCTGTCAGCACGACCGTTGGTGGGTCTACCGTTCGCGGAACTGAGGCGCCGTTTCAATGCGTACGCAGAGATCGAGGCGACGTAATCATCGCGTGGGTCCTTCCCAGTTCCTTCCACGACGCGTGGCGTTTATACAGTGCCGTTTGCACGAATCTTAGCGCAAGTAGGTGGTTATAAGGGGTGAGGATCCTCTTTCTCCCATCTTCACCTGTTCCCTTGCCGTTCCTTCTCCTCCACTTCTCCCTCGCGCACAGAGCTCTACTGCCTCTTCCCAGCGCCACCCATCCAAGGTCACCGGCGCACCGGAGAAATGGCTTCTTCTTCATCTTCCGACTTGGCTGGCTTCACAGTGGCGGCAACGGCAGCGGCGGCAACGGAGAAAGAGAGTAACCGCGGGGTTTAGATCTCGTGTCTTCTTGACGACGAGAAGCTCCACGGCGTGGAGAATGAAGGTCTCCTCCACGCCGGCGACTGGCGGAGCGGTTTCGGTGAAAACCATCCCCCACCCGCAAGGCAGCGAGCGGGTACACTTAGGCACCCACCTCGACAGAGGTTTGTCTTTCCCTCCCTCGGATTTCTTTTCCAAGGTGATAGATCACTATGACGTTCAGCTCCACCATCTTCCTCCCAACTCCATCTTAGAGATGAGCACTTATGCGACTTTGTGTGAGGGATATATCGGCATTAGGCCGAGTCTTACTTTATTTCGTTTCTACCTTCATGTCCGTAGAAACTCCATCACTGCCGGTAATCCTTATATTACCGGCACTATTAGCCTTTCTATTAGACACGAGCGTAGTTATCCTCGCATTTCTGCCAGTGAGTCGGTCAAACAATGGCCGGCCACTTTCTTTTACCATAAGGATATTCCTGCTCCCGGCAAAGCTACTGCCTTGCTGGATTTCATCGATGGAGCCGCCATGGCCCTTCCATCTTGGTACGAGGCTCCTCTGGCTCTCAGTGACGATCTGATCCTCACTAAGAGGCGGATCGAATACCTGATAAAACACAAAGGGTTGAAAGGATCCGACTTAGTCCACTCTTGGGTTGCACGTCGGATCCAGCCCCTCCAGCACCACAGCGACCGTCTGATGCACTCCATCACGACGTCGAAGAATGATTCCCTCCGCATCAGTCCTAAGGCTTTAAAGCTACAGGATTACATAAGCCAGATCAAATGGCTGATCAAGGAGCGGATTGAAAGAAAGATTCCAGACTTGTCTCTGGACATGCATACAGCGGAAGACCCTGTAGTTCCGGTAAGCTTCAATAATAAACCCTTTTATGTGTTTCACCTTTTAAGTTATTTTGCAATACTGAGATACTTTCTTCTTTCCAGCTTGTCGATCTCCCTGAGTTGGAGCTGGCTCCTATCGAGGGATATCCTCCGGAGTTTTCTCAGGAGGCGGAACTGGTCCCACCGGACGTTGTGCCCAGGAAGCGCAAAGCTCCGAAAGTGGCTGTCGGGACAAAGGAGGTGCCAGTCGTGAAGAGGTAACTTCCAACACAACTTCCGCCTTTGTACCTTACTCAAATTTTCTTCTGAGATGTAATGTTTTCCATTCTATTACACTCTCAGAGCTAAGCAGCTCATCAAGGGTAAGGGGAAGGGAACTTCTTCGAAGCCCTTGCGGCAGACGAAGCTGACTATGGCTTCTCCTATTGCGGCTCCTCCAACTCCTGCTCCTCAACCTTCCGCAACGCCGGTGATTACTCCATCACTAGTTGTCGCAGAAGATCCGGCTCCTTCAACAGGGCCAGCGATCCTTGAATCGCAGACTGACGCCACCATGGGTGGCTCAGGTTTAGATAAGGGTGAACCCTCTTTGGGTAATGATCCTAAGCGGTAGACCTTGTCAAAACTCTGAACAATCCGGGACTTGGCAAATTTGGCTTGTCTCGGAAATCTGTAGAAGAAATCCAGCTTCTGGCCCGGCAATGCCTGGAGAGCCGAAATCTCTCTGCCGAAGAAGAAGCACAAGAGGCGGAAGACATCAAGTACTCCGACCTTCTTGAACAAGTCCGTCTTCGCGATGAGGGACTTAGAGTTGGTGTGCTTCCACCACCTCCGGTTATTCCACTCACCCTCGCCGAGAAGGTTACCACCGAGGTGAACCTGTGCCTGAGAAAGCTCACACATGAACATCATGTAAGTCGGAATTCCAACTCACAATTTTCTTTATTGTACTTTATATCATATCCTCTAGCCCCAAGCATGAAGTAGGATATATAATCCGGGTTTATGCTTCCTTAGGATGCCAAAGAATGAACTAGTGTAGCCCCCAAGGCTCGTGCTGATATTAGTAATAATATTAGCCGAGTCTTCAGTAGACTTCTGACTCTAGGTATTCTGACTTACAGAAAGTCAATTCATATAACCAGGATTTGTTGAAGAATATTTGTAACAAGCGGAGAGAGATCAAAGCTCTCCGACTTGAAAATGCCGAGCTGAAGGTTTCCAAGGATGAGGCCGAAGGTAAACATTCCGAAACTCAAACCTTGTCTTGTGTTTTCATAGTTGAATATTTTTTGCTGAACTGTTGTTCCTTTTGTCTTACAGCACTGGTAAAACAGTCCTATGCTATGATAGAAGAGGCCGAGAATCTCAAAACCCTGGTGGTGGAGAATAAAGAACTTCGCCAAGAGATGGATAAGCTCAAGGCAGATCATGAGAAGAGCATCGCTCAAATTCTCGAATCCTCCTCCATGGCTACTGATGAACATGATCGTAAGATTGCTGTTCAAGATCAGAGAATCTCGGATCTCAACGATGAACTTTGCAGAGAGAAGGATCTTTCCAAGGCGCTCGGGGCTGAACTCCGGAGTCTTCGAGAAGAGAAGACCAAAGTTGACGACGTCATCTTTGGTATGCTTCCATCTTTCTGACTTGTCTATATTCTTCGACTCTTTCGATGTCAGATTTTCTTAACTGTTTTGCGTTATGTGTATAGGTCCTCTGAACTTGACGGACTCCACCTATGCCGAGCCTCGCACCCACCGGCTTACCCAAGTCGGTGATTTGCTTCATGACTTCTGCCAATCCATTGAGGATATTGGTGAATCTCTCAAGGTTCTGGACATGCATCGCATGCCCGACTTTCAGGTGCGAGACCAGGCGAAACAGATGCCGCAGCTCATCCGGGACTGGAACATGTCCTACACGCGATCCGTGGCGCAGAATACTCTCACCATGGTCATGAGCCACCATGGAAACATGGAGATATGGCAAGTGACCAGAGGGTACTGGAAGGTGGATGAGGACGAACAGGAGCAAGATATCAAGGCCATCATGGACTCCTGTGCCGGATATGGGTGTCACGTAGCTGACTTAACCAGCTACGACACTCCCTTCTTCACCTGCGTGGACACACCACCTCTGCCTCCGGAAGAAGCAACTGAAGTTTCCAACGATGAACGGACCGTATCGGATCTGAACATCTCGAAGCATTATCAAACCGAGGCCGATGCATCCAGCGAGCCGATAGCTCCGACCTCCTCTCCTGCATCATAAATTACCAGAAACAAATGTATTGTTCCGAGAAACATTATGGGTCTGTAAATATGCAGTACTATAACTTTGCTAGTGCTAAGCTTTAATCTATTCAACACTTTTGGCTTAAATTTTTGTGTGCCTGAAATGTTTTCATAAGCACTTATACTTTTTTGTCTATACTTATTGTTTATCTGGCTTTCCGCCTTGTCCCTTTCGCCAGCCGGCTAAACCTTCTGCACAGAAACTTTGCCGAGCAACGGAGCTCAATTGCTAAACCAATTTAAACTCGAAAACAAAGCCGGCTTCTAGTACCAACAATTCACTACTCGGAAAATGCCCGCATTTGGCAATCAGACAAATAACCAAAGTATAGACTAGAAACTTTAGAGTTATACCCGAAGGTAGCATTTTTAGAATCGGAAATCAAAACCAGAACAAACATGAGCATAAAGTACTTTCAAGTATTCTGGGATTTTCGACTATGACATGATCATTCAGAAATAAGATGGTAAAAACTTCTCAGAAAAAACTTGAGACAACCAAGACTTTTATTTCTCATAGAACATGTACATATGTATGATTACAAAGAAGGATAAACTAAGAATAAAAGGGACATAGCTGAGCAATATTCCATGGTCTGTCTAACTCATCCGGATTTGTCGCCTCCGACTCTCTTTCTCTTCTTAGTAGCAGTCTTTCTTTGGTAGCCTCATGTCAGTTAAGTAGTACGAACCATTATGCAATACTCGACTAACTAAAAAGGGCCCTTCCCATACTGGGGAAAGTTTGTGCTTTCTTTGTTGCACAAGCCGGAGAACCAAATCGCCTTTATTGAAAGATCTGTTTCTGACTCTCTGGCTATGATACTTGCGTAACTTCTGCTGATAGGCTATTGATCTCATTTCAGCAACGACGTGAACTTCTTCGACTAAGTCAAGATCATTTTGTCGAGAAATCTCGGCATCTTCTTCGATATACGCGGCCACTCTAGGAGAAGTGTGAATCAAATCGCTAGGAAGAATTGATTCTGCGCCATAGACCAAGAAGAAAGGTCTGTATCCGGTTGACCTGTTCGGAGTTGTTCGTAAACTTCATATTACAGAGGGTAATTCCTCTACCCAAGCCCCCGCAGCACGTCGTAGTGGTGCTTCGAGTCTCGGTTTTAGGCCTTGTAGGATTAAACCATTTGCTCTTTCAACTTGTCCGCTAGCCTATGGATGTGCGACTGACGCAATTTCAAGCCGAATATTTTGTTCATTGCAGAATTCGGCCAATTCTCCCATAGAGAAATTACTCCTGTTGTCTGTGATAATACTATGTGGATAAACATACGGGATTATAACATCCTCGGCAAATCTTTTGGCTGTTGCTCCATCACAACTAGTGACGGGTTTAGCCTCAATCCATTTTGTGAATTTATCCACCATCACTAAGAGGTGAGTAAATCAACTTGGAGCCCATCTAAACGGTCCTACCATGTCAAGCCCCCAGACCGCGAAAGGCCATGTTATAGGTATTGTTCACAGTTGATCAGCTGGAACGTGAGCTTGTTTGGCGTACTTTTGGCAGCCTTTGTATGTCTTGACTAGCCGTCCGACATCTGCCTGAGCTGTAAGCCAGAAAAACCGTGTCTGAAAACTTTTGCCACTAAAGATTTGGCTGCAGCGTGGTGACCACACTCGCCTTCGTGGATTTCCCTTAAGATTTCCACTCCTTCTTCCGGAGATAATTAGCGCTGAAAAACCCCAGACACACTTCGCTTATAGAGCTCACCTTTAACTATAGTGTAGGCTTTCGCTCGTCGGATAATCTGCCGGCTCAGAACCTCGTCTTTGGGTAATTTGCCATCTACCAGATAATCAAGGTAGGGTTGAGTCCAGCTGGGAATTACAGCCAGAACTGCTATTAGAGGTGAGTCGGATTTGGTCGGATATGCCTCATCCACTCCCTTTATTAAGGGAACTTTGAGGTGCTCTAACAAAGTGCCATTCGGGACCTCTTTCCGTGCAGAGCCTATTCGAGATAATGCATCTGCTTCCTCATTTTCTGCTCGAGGAATGTGTTGAACCTCAAACCCTTCGAATGATTTAGATAAATCATCCACGACAGCTTTATATGCTGCCATGTGTTTATTTGCATTACAAATATCCGACACTTGCGGAGCAACAAGATCCGAATCTCCATAACACATCAAACATCGGATGTCGATATCCTTAGCAATCCGGATTCCATGCAACAGTGCTTCATACTCGGCAATATTATTTGTTGTTCTAAAGTGGATCTGCAACACGTATAGAAGTTTATCTCCTTGGGGTGATTTGAGCACCACGCCAGCCCTCGAGCCCCCTCGAGCCTTAGACCCATCAAAGTATAGGGTCCAATATTCCGACTCAGGGAGGGTCATATTCTCCTTCGTCTCTGTCCAATCAGCAACAAAGTCGGCAAGGATTTGGGATTTGATTGTTGTTCGAGGTTTGTACTCAATATCGAAAGCCGAGAGCTCTATGCCCCATTTGGCGACGCGTCCTGTGGCGTCACTATTGTTGATTATATCTCTCATGGGAGCTGTGCTCACCACGGTAATCAGATGCTCTTGAAAATAGTGCCGTAGCTTATGAGATGCTAGGAAAACACCATAAGCTAGCTTTTGATAGTGCGGATACCATTGTTTTGATTCTGTTAGGACCTCACTGACAAAGTAAGTCGACTGATACATTGCAAATGTATCTATAATTTTTTATGTTCCATGCTTGGTTTTATCCACTTTCTTGTGTTCTTTCCACACTTTGGAGTACTTTTCATATGATTTCTTGGACTAACCTATTAACAAGAGCCACAGTGCTAGCTGCCTGTTTTCTGCTGTTTTTGGTTCCAGGAAAGTCAGAAAATGAATATTCTCGGAATTGGACCGGACAAAAGCCAAAGTGCATATTTTTCCGAAAGTCATTAGATGCTAGAATACGAGACGGAGAAGGGCTGGGGGCCGGGCACACCACCTGGCTGTGCGGCCAGGCCTGGCCCACGCCAGGGGGTGGTCTGGCCGACCCCAACACACCCTAGGTCTCTCCTTCCGCCTATAAGATGCCCTCGGGACGAAAACCCTAAGTACCCTATCAAAAATCCACGAAAGAGTCTGTAGCCGCCGTCATCTCCATCCCTAGATCGGGAGGGATCTAAAGCTCTTCCCGACACCCTGCTGGAGAGGGGAATTCACCCTGGAGGCCTTCTTCATCACCATGCAAGCCTCCGGTGTGATGCGTGAGTAGTTCATCCTTGGACTACAAATCCATGTAGTAGCTAGATGGCTGGTTCTCCTCCTTTGTGCTTTCATGTTTAGATCTTATGAGCTCCATTCATGATCAAGATCATCTATTTGTAATTCTACATGTTGTGTTTGCAGGGATCCGGTGGATATTGAGATGCTATTCAAGATTGATTATTGATTCTATCATGTCTTTGTTATTTGTGATCTTGCATGCTTTCCGTTGTTAGTAGCTATCTTGGCCAAGTAGATGCTAGCAACTCCAAGTTTTAGTGTTTATGCTCGACATTGGGTTCATGCCTCTGGTAATCTGGGGAAGTGACAGAAATCTCTAAGGTACTAGATGTGCTGTTGCTACTAGGGAGAAAACAACAATCCTTTGTTCATAAAACAATCGTATTGTTTACTTTACACGTAATTCGTAAAGCAATAATCTGTTGCTTGCAACTTAATACTAGAGGGGTTCGGATGATAACCTGAAGGTGGATTATTAGTCATAGATGCAGTTGGATGGCGGTCTATGTATAATGTTGTAATGCCCAATCGAATCTTAAAGGAGTCAAGATGATTAGTATATGCATGTATTGCTTCTCGATGTTTGTCAATTGCCCCACTGTAATTTATTCACCCAGCATGTTATCTATCTTACGGAGAGCGACCTCTAGTGAACTATGGATCCCGGTCCTTCTCTTTACATACAATCTATAAACTGTTTACTGCTTTGTGTTTACTTTCTACAAACTATTACTTCCTTCCATTCAATACGTTTAATCCTTTGTTTTCAGCAAAACACGGTGAGATTAACAACCTCATCACAAGTTGGGGACAAAGTTATGTGGTTGTGTTGTGCAGGTCTCCACGTTGCTACTAGCACCGGTAGTGCGCCCTGCCAAGGCTCAGCTAGCAACACCTTTGGGGTGTTTCCTTGCTCCTACTGATTCGATTAAACCTTGGTTTCATAACTGAGGGAAACTACCATTGTGCTCATCATACCTTCCTCTTAGGGTTCCCAACGAGCTCTACATCAACACCGAGCCATCAAGCATTTTTCTGGCACCGTTGTCGGGGAGTCAAGGACATCTTCACAAGGGGAGTCCCTCATAACCAATCTCTTTACTTTGTTATTTTTGTTTTGCTTAGTTTCCTTTTGTTTTGTTTGCTTGTTTCTTTATCAAAAACAAAAAAAAATAGTTTTACTAGTTTGCTTTCTTTATTGAAAACACACAAAAATAGTTCCTACCTTAAGTTGCCATTATGTCTAGCCTTGCTCCAATCACTATGTCACCTGAGGAAATGATTTTCACTTTTAAACAAAGAATTGAGGAAAGCTTCAAGGAAGCTTGGTCTAGAATCTCTGATCTACATGAAAAAACTGAGCCTAAAATGACTCAAAGCTTGTTCCTTAGCAGTTTTTACCTTGGGATTGCTCTTTGCTATAGATATGCTTTAGATGCTGTTGTGGGAGGAGATTTCCTCCAAAGTAATGAGGATGATGCTATTAATGCTATAAAGAAATTGATCCTCACTTACAACTTGCCTAGCCAAACTGATATTTCTTTCGCAAGCATAT
This sequence comes from Avena insularis, assembly GCA_023614405.1. Taxonomy (NCBI): domain Eukaryota; kingdom Viridiplantae; phylum Streptophyta; class Magnoliopsida; order Poales; family Poaceae; genus Avena; species Avena insularis. The sequence continues at coordinate 565,781,050 of CM042686.1, forward strand.
TTGCTAGATTGAACACTCTTGAGACTAGCAATTGTTATAATACACTTAGGGTGCACCATAATTATGTTCCAATAAATTCTGAACCATCAAAGTGGATCCCCACAGTAAAGATTGAGATAAACACTGAAACTTTTCAAGCCCGCTGTGATATCATGTCTGAATTTTGTCTTATGCCCAAAGATATTTATGAATCCTTGAATGTTTGGGGGCTTACTGAAGGAGGAAAAGAAATATCTCTTGCTAATAATGCTACCATTTTACCTATTGTAATAGCTGAAGGAGTGTTTACAAAGATCCTTGGGAAAATGATTTCTACTGATTATCTTGTCATTGAATGTGCAGGAAAAGGACAAATTACACTTGGAAGGTCCCTATTAGAACTTCTTGGAGCAATAATAGATGTGGGAAAGGGGACCATGCACCTTTATTCTCCACCAAACAATCATATTTTCCCCAAGGTTAAGAATAAAAGTAAGAGAGGTAAGGGCAAGAAATTTGGTTTTAATGCTTCTTCGAACACTTGATTTTTTCTTGCTTCTTATGCCTAACTTAAAGGCGTTAAAGAAAAGTACTTATTGGGAGATAACCCAAAAGTTTTAGATGAGTCTTGGAAGTTATTACTTCTGTAATAACCTCTCCTTATCCTTTTTATTTACTTTTTTTGCCAAGAGTAACCTCTAATGAGAGAGAAGTAATGATTGGGAAAGTTGCTGTCCCGAAACAGATTTTTGTGCTTCACCGTAAAAATTCGTGTAAAATCTCTTAACATCTTTGTGAGGCGTGAATTTTTGTGCTTCTGCCTCAGGTTGTTATCTAACTTTAGTTAGTTCAACACTTTTTGATTTGAGCAACAGAAGGTCTTCGAAAAAATTCTTCTTTACCTGCTGGTCTGTTTTGACAGATTTCTGCTATTTTTTGCATTTCTTCTTGTTGGTTCCTTTTTGAGTTCTTTTGGGGAATTGAGCTTTTTGAGGGAAGCGCTAATGTAGTTAGTGTTCTAATGGAATTTTATTTGGTGTTAGAACTGAACCTTAAGACTTATTTATCTTGAGTGCACTAATGTTGCTAATAAAGATTGTGTGAAGTTTTGTATGAAGGAAAAATTTCAGGTGTATGGAAGGAATGAGTAATGAGATGAAGGATGGACTAAAGCTCAAGCTTGGGGATGCCACACGTGTCACCCCAAGAAATATCCAAGAAGTACAAGCGTCAAAGCTTGGGGATGCCCAAGGCATCCCCTTCTTCATCAATAAAAATCTCAGGTTTCTTCCAAACGCTTCATTTTTATTGTTTCATGCACAGTTGTGTTGTTCTTGGAGCGTCTTCTTTTTCGTTTTCGTTTTGGTTTTTCGTTTGATTTTGTTTTCTTAGTTTTCCGAATAAATTGGTTGGACCCCCTCTTTCATACATTGGTTTGTAAATAGTTTGGTTTGGATTGGAAAAGAGTAGGAAAGTTCATACTTATGTGGTAAAAAGAGCTCGTTTTTGACTGTGGCCTATGCTTTGTCATGCCATGCTTGATATTGTTTTGGCTTTATGCTTAGTATTCTTTGCTGTAGCATTACTTGTTATAAACAATTGAGATTGCTTCATGTGCCTTGGATGAATCATGCGTTATTTTAGCATATTAAAGCATAGTATCGTGGTATTCTCCTTTGATGCTTTATTTGGGTTGACTTGGCGCATGCTCACATCATGTTATGACTATCTCAAGTCACCATAGACTTTATGATCCTTTAGTTTTCAACTTGTAGTATCACTTTATGCTTTGATCAATGATGTTTTGTCGCTCTGCATGATTATGGCCATTATTGCTCTCTTAGTTTGTCGCTCCCAGTCTTTTGCTAGCCTCCACAACCAAGTATGAGTTCCACTCATGCATCCAACTCCCTAAACCAAGTTATTCCAAAGAGTCCACCATACCTACCTATTAGCTTATGCTATTCCAAGTATATTCATGCTTTTGTTTACCTTCCAAATTAAACTTGTTATGAGAAAACTAGTGATTAAAGCTCTCACGAACTTGATGGCACACTTTACTTTTTGCCCTTAATAAACTTGAACCATTGTGTCGTCTATATTGCATATGCTTGCACTTATTTGTTGGGAATTAGCAGAACCATGCTTTCTTGGGGAACGCTTTCAACATTGCACTTTGTACTTGTACCTAGTTGATATCATGCTCTTTTGTATATGGATGTCATCGGTGTGAAATGAAAGGGGAGCTTGTAAGTCCATGGAGTTATGTATATGTGTTAGAGAAACGCTTGGGCCGCTGGTCTAATCCATGCTGACATGGTGGAAACCTGCAGCGTAACCATAACGAGCTGTTTATGAAGCATTCTTCTTATAAAACAAGAGTCATATATTGAGAAAAAAGAGAAAAAAAAGAGATTATGAAAAGGGGAAAGAGAGAAAAAAAAGCACCATATTCCCATGGTAAATAAGAAGATTGCTGAGATGCTTGTTGTCTGCTTGCCTTGTCATTTTGATATGGGGATTCTTCCGTATCATCGGGCAAGGGGTACCCCGTTGGCGGTTCTCTATGATACACATGTACTTACGATGACAAGAACTTACCGGTGACTAAACTTGAGTAGCATGAGGAGCAGCCCTCGTATACAAGGGACATGAGATTCCTAACTTATACTTCGTCAAGCATGTACACCATAGTTTGTTCATTTTAACCTTAATTACTTCAAGATGCTTATGATAGGGGCAATGAGAGCTGAAAGCTATAAGTACTATAATTTTTGGAAGCTCTTTATGAGACCTGAATCCCTACTTCCTTTTATAAAGGCCTTTCTTCCACCATTATATCGAGTCTCCACCTTCTACCTTTATGCACCTAGCATAGTGGCCATTCTTAGTTCTATGTGCATTGTCCCAAGACTAGTTGATTGATGCATAACTTGATATTGCTTGTTTTAAACTATTTGTATCTAGTCACTCTTATGAACTTTGAAGGTGTCCTATGCATTTATGTTTGCTACTCTATGAGGGACAAGCTGAATACTATTATGCTATGTTTTCTTTATGTGAAACAAACAAACGTATTACAAAGCATTGTTATTCTTGAATCTTTTGTTTGTGCCTTTTCATGTTGCATCATAGTTTCTTTGTCTTATTGCTAGAACTTTGTCTTTCATGTTATGATTGAAATACTATGATCCCAGCTTTGAATGTTTTACAAATACTTTGATCAAATCTTTGATGGTGCATGTCACCTCAAAAATTATTCTTTCTTTTTATCACTTACCTACTCGAGGATGAGCAGGAGTTAAGCTTGGGGATGTTGATACATCGCAAATGTATCTATAATTTTTTATGTTCCATGCTTGGTTTTATCCACTTTCTTGTGTTTTGTCCACACTTTGGAGTACTTTTCATATGATTTCTTGGACTAACCTATTAACCAGAGCCACAGTGCCTGCATTTTCTCTTTTTGGTTCCAGGAAAGTCAGAAAATGAATATTCTCGGAATTGGACGGGACAAAAGCCAAAGTGCATATTTTTTCGGAAGTCATCAGATGCCAGAATACGAGACGAAGAAGGGCTGGGGGCTGGCCACACCACCTGGCCGCACGGCCAGGCCTGGCCCGCGCCAGGGGGTGGTCTGGCTAACCTTAGCACCCCCTCGGCCTCTCCTTCCGCCTATAAGATGCCCTCGGGACGAAAACCCTAAGTACCTGATCAAAAATCCACGAAAGAGTCTGTAGCTGTCGTCATCTCCATCCCTAGATCGAGAGGGATCTGAAGCTCTTCCCGGCACCCTGCCAGAGAGGGGAATTCACCCTGGAGGCCTTCTTCATCACCATGCAATCCTCCTGTGTGATGCGTGAGTAGTTCACCCTTGGACTACGGATCCATGCAGTAGCTAGATGGCTGGTTCTCCTCCTTTGTGCTTTCATGTTTAGATCTTGTGAGCTCCGTTCATGATCAAGATCATCTATTTGTAATTCTGCATGTGGTGTTGGCGGGGATCCGGTGGATATTGAGATGCTATTTCAGATTGATTATTGATTCTATCATGTCTTTGTTATTTGTGATCTTGCATGCTTTCCGTTGTTAGTAGCTATCTTGGCCAAGTAGATGCTAGCAACTCCGAGAGTTAGTATTTATGCTTGATAGTGGTTCATGCCTCTGGTAATCTGTGGAAGTGACAGAAATCTCTAAGGTACTAGATGTGCTGTTGCTACTAGGGAGAAAACAACAATCCTTTGTTCACAAAACAATCGTATTGTTTACTTTACACGCAATTCGTAAAGAAATAATCTGTTGCTTGCAACTTAATACTGGAGGGGGTTCGGATGATAACCTGAAGGTGGATTATTAGTCATAGATGCAGTTGGATGGCAGTCTATGTATAATGTTGTAATCCCCAATCAAATCTTAAAGGAGTCAAGATGATTAGTATATGCATGTATTGCTTTCTCGATGTTTGTCAATTGCCCCGCTGTAATTTGTTCACCCAGCATGTTATCTATCTTAAGGAGAGCCACCTCTAGTGAACTATGGATCCCGGTCCTTCTCTTTACATACAATCTATAAATTGTTTACTGCTTTGTGTTTACTTTCTGCAAACTATTACTTCCTTCCATTCGATACGTTTAATCCTTTGTTTTCAGCAAAACATGGTGAGATTGACAACCTCATTGCAAGTTGGGGACAAAGTTCTGTGGTTGTGTTGTGCAGGTCTCCACGTTGCTACTAGCTCCGGTAGTGCGCCCTGCTAAGGCTCAGCTAGCAACACCTTTGGGGTGTTTCCTTGCTCCTACTGGTTCGATTAAACCTTGGTTTCATAACTGAGGGAAACTTGCTGCTGTGCTCATCATACCTTTCTCTTGGGGTTCCCAACGAGCTCTACATCAACACCGAGCCATCACGGACGCTACACCAAGTGTTCCTAATTTTCCTCCGGTCTCTCCACTACCATGACGATACTAACGACTTTATTTGTCGCAGCAAGATAAAGAAACATCGGTTCCTGTGGTTCCGGTGCAGCAAGGATAGGAGCAGATGAGAGTACTTTCTTCAGGTCTTGTAGTGTAGCTTCAGCTTCGTCGGTCCATACAAAATCCTTGGTCTTTTTCAGGAGTTTGTATAATGGTGTGGCTCTTTCACCGAGCCGGCTTACAAACCGACTAACTGCAGCGATGCAACCAGTTAGTCTTTGTACATCCTTCAGGTGAGCTGGCCTAGAAATATTGAGTATAACCTTGATTTTGTCTCAGTTCACCTCTATGCCTCTTTGGGACACGATGAAACCTAACAAATTTCCGGCTGGGATTCCAAAGAAGCATTTCTTCGGATTAAGCACGATGTTGTATTTTCGTAGATTGGCGAACGTTTCCTCCAAGTCGGAAATCAGTGTTTCCTTCTTTTTGTACATCACCGTAATATCATCCACATATGCATGTACATTGCATCCGAGTTGGTAGTGGAGGCAACGCTGCATGGTGCGCTGGTACGTAGCTCCTGCGTTCTTCAGCCCAAAGGGCATCCTAACAAAACAGAAGGTCCCGAAAGGGGGTTATGAATGAAGTTTTGACTTTGTCAGATTCCTTCATCCGGATTTGGTGATAACCGGAATATGCGTCAAGAAAATAGAGGAGTTCCGCGCCTGCCGTAGAATCGATAACTTGATCAATCCTAGGCAGAGCGAACGGATCTTTTGGACAAGCCTTGTTCAAGGCAGTATAATCAACACACATCCTTAAATCAGTGGTGTCCTTTTTAGGGACCATTACAGGATTGGCCGACCAGTCAGTGTGGATGACCTCTTCTATGAATCCGGCTAACTCGAGCCGTGCTAGTTCCTTAGCTATTGCCTTACGCTTTTCATCACCAAAACGTCGTAGGGACTATTTGACGGGTTTAGTGATACGTCCATTTTGCATCACTTTTCTATGTCATAATTCACTATTATTCATTGATATATTTCATATTGAGAGGTGATACTTATGTTATTTCATCTGTTTTTGCATGGTTGATGACTTTTGGAGCATGGACCGCTGCAGTCAGGATTCTGATGGAAAAGGTGCTGTTTGGACGCAAAATTCGCGAAGATCAGAAAATCCGGGAAAATATACGGAAAATCCTATTTTTCCAGAAGATGAAGAAAGCCAGAAGGAGGGATGGAGATGGGCCATAGGGGGCCCACACTACCCCCTGGCGCGGGCAGCCCTAGGCCACGCCAGCAGGTGGTGTGGCCGCCCTGGCCCACTCCAGGCTCTCCCCTCTGGCGTATATTATCCTCTCGAAACCCTAAGACTCGGGGAGCGACCACAGAAAGATTCTGCCGCCTCTGTGGGGTGGAAAACACCGAGAGAGAAAGATCTCTCCGGCGGACAGAATTCTGCCGGGGGAATTCCTTCCCGGAGAGGGGAGATCATCGCCATCAACACCACCATCAAGCTGGACTTCATCGGGATCATCATCATCATCACCACCATCATCACCATCAGCACCCTCATCACCATCTCCATATTACTGTAACAATTGCGTTGAATCTTGCATAGTTCATAGGGGAAACTTTCCCGATGTTGATTACTCTTTGTAGTTGATGCTATTGAGTGAACCATTGAATTATTGTTTATGTTCAGATTGTTATACATCATTATTCCATCTCTAATCATGATCCATATGATGTCTTGTGAGTAGTTCGTTTTGTTCTTGAGGACATGGGAGATGTCATGTTGTTGGTAGTGGAATTGTGTTGAGAAAGATTAAATAGTTTGATATTTAAGTTGTGGTGTACTTATTCTAGTGGTGTCATGTGAACGTTGAATACATGACACTTCACCTATATGGGCCTAGGAGAATGCATTGTGTATTTGGCTACTAATCGTAGGGGTTGCCGGAATGACAGAAACCTGCACCCCCGTTAGGAAACCATTGCACAAGGGATGTAAGGGTCTTAGAGTTTAAAGCTGTGGTTAGGTTTCTACCTTAATTACTTTCTTGTACTTACGGATGTTTGCAAGGGGTATAATCACAAGTATGTATTAGTCCTAGGAAGGTCGGTACATTAGCACAGGTTCACCCACCCAACACTTAGCAAGCTAGAGAAGATTAATCAACTATATGAAGCGAAAGCACTTGACAGTCTTCCCATGTGTCCTCGAGAACGTTTGGTCATCTTAAGTAATACAACCGGCTTGTCCTTTGCTGCATAAAGGATTGGGCCACTTGCTGCATTTATTCCTGCTGTCTTTTATTTACTCGTACATTGTTTACTTGCTTTATCAAAAACCCCTAAAAATTCGTTTGCTAAGTATTTGCAAAGAATTCCTGATCCATACCACTAGCCAGCACCTTCTGCTCCTCGTTGGGTTCGACACTCTTACTTATCAAAAATACTGCGATACATCCCCTATACTTGTGGGTCATCAAGACTATTTTCTGGCGCCGTTGCCGGGGAGTGAAGCGCTATTGGAAAGTCGAACTGGTAAAGGAAACTTCTACTGTGAGTATTGTTTACTTCTGCTAGTTGCTTTATTTTCGTTATGGATAATCCGCTGAGTTTCATATTTGGTAATGCTACTACCACTGCTAAGGTAGTAGATAAGCCACCACCTGCTGAGAATGATGTTTTTAAAATACCTACAAGAATTATTGATCATGTTATGGATAACTATTATGTTGGGGATGGGACTGTCCATCCCGGTGATCATTTACTCTTTATACACGAGTTATGCAGGTTGTTCAAGTGTGCAGGTATTACTACAGATCAAGTTAAGAAGAAGTTATTCTCATTATCGCTAGGAAGAGCTGAGGAATGGTATAATCTGCTGAAGAATGGTCAAGCTCTGGAATGGGAGGAAATAGTACCTATCTTTTATTCAAAGTTTTATCCTTCTAGTGAGATTCATAAAGATCGGAATCAAATATACAACTTTTGGCCTCTTGATGGAGAGAGTACAGCCCAAGCTTGGGGGAGATTGAAGTTACTAATGCTCAAATGTCCCAATCATGAGCTCCCCAATAATATTATTATCAATAACTTTTATGCAAGGCTCCCTCTACATGACAAGTATTTATTGGATGCTTCTTGTGCTGGATCATTCATCATATGGAAGAAGAAGCTAAATGGGATCTTCTGGACCGTATTCAAGACAATGCTGAAGCTTGGGAAAATGACAAAGGTAGAAAGTCAGGTATAAATTATGATTATGAATGCATTGAATCTTTTATGGGAACTGATGAATTTCAAAATATTAAAAATGCCTATGGTCTAGATTCTCAAGCTATTGCTTCTTATTTTAAGGCTTTTGCTTCCTATATTGAAGTGCCTAAAAAGAAGTGGAATAAGTATCATGAACCTTATAAAGATGTTGGTAAGAGTGTTCCTGCAAGAAATACTGAAGTTTATACTGCTAATCATGTCTTACCTAAACCTTACATTGAGAAAATGTCTTTCCCAGTTAAGATAAAGGAACATTCTATGATAGCTAGTATGGTTAACGAAAGTACAAGTAAAGCTGCTGAACCTGATAAACAAATGGTTGATGAACCTATAATAGAAAATGTGAAAGACTTTGTTACTAAATATGAGAAAGACGGACACACTATCCTTTGAGAACTAGTATTCCTGTGTTTTCTAACCCACTTCACAAAGTAGTGTTATGAGAGCTAGTATTCCTGTGTTTTCTGTTAGAATAAGTGATCATTGCTATGATGGTCCTTGTGATAGTTATATTTTTAAGTTTATGCATGATACTGAAAGCTACTATGACAGAGGGAAAAGTGTTCTTATGTATCTCAATAATATCAAGTTTCCTCGTTTTATGCTGAAAGTTTTTATGTTGCACTTCTTTTGCCTTCTTATGCAAGTAGCCTCTAGTTTCAACAACTTGTTTGTTTACAAAATTCCCTTGCATAGGAAGTGGGTTAGACTTAAACGCATGTATGTTTGCTTCTTAATGCTCCCTTTCACTTTAATTCATATTCCTATGAGAGCATCTCCAAAATGATCATGCCCATCTTAATGGCTATAAAGAAAGAGCTTTATGGGAGACAACCCAATTTGTTTTTGCTTTTAGTTTGTTTTTGTTTCTTTGAGTCTTGAAAGTTATTACTTCGGTAATAACCTCTCCTTATCCTTTTTGTTTGGTTTTTGTGTCAAGAGTAACCTCTAATGAGAGAGAAGTAAGATTTTGGGAAGTTGCTGTCCCGAAACAGATTTTTGTGCTTCACCGTAGAAATCCGTGAGAGATCTCTGTCTGTCGGATTGAGCTGTAATTTTTTTGTGCTTCTGCCCCAGGTTGTTATTTAACTTTAGTTAGTTTTGCAATTTTTGATTTGAGCAATAGAAGATTTTCTAAAACATTGATCTTTACCTGCTGGTCTGTTTTGACAGATTTTGCCACTCTTGCATTTGCTTCTTTATTCGATTTCCTTTTTGAATTCTTTTTGGGTTTTCGGAAGGAGTTGCTACAGTAGCTTATGTTTTGATGGTTTTCATTTGAAGTTGGACTCAAAAGGTTTTATCACTTCACTTATATTAATGTTGCTAATAAGAACTATGTGACGTTTTGTGTGAAAGAAATTTCCAGGAAGTGGAGATAGTGCTGTAATAAGGAAGAGAAGGGTTTTATGACTCAAGTAATAAGTGTATGAAGATGAAGATATCGATGATATTAAAGTGATGACTCCGGAAGAATCTACTAGATACCGAATTCAGAGACCTGCAGAGTCTGTTTTCAAATAGGTAACAGTTCTAGCAAGAAAAGTTCCGCAAAAATACTATCCAACTATATTTTAGCAGTTTTTAGTCAATAAGTAAAGCTACGAAGCAAAAAAGGGACGGAAACGGAGCCAGGGTGGCTGATGGCTCAGTGCACGGTGCCCAGAAAATTGCTTGATGGCGGTGTTGATGTAGAGCTCGTTGGGAACCCCAAGAGGAAGGTATGATGAGCACAACAGCAAGTTTCCCTCAGTTATGAAACAAAGGTTTAATCGAACCAGTAGGAGCAAGGAAAATACCCCAAAGGTGTTACTACTTGATCTTTGGCAGGGCGCACTACCGGTGCTAGTAGCAACGTGGAGACCTGCACAACACAACCACAGAACTTTGTCCCCAGCTTGCGATGAGGTTGTCAATCTCACCGTGTTTTGCAGAAAGCAAAGGATTAAACGTATCGAATGGAAAGAAGTAAAAGTTTGCAGAAAGTAAACACAAAGCAGTAAACAGTTTATAGATTGTATGTAAAAGTGATGACCCACAAGTATAGGGGGTGTATCACAGTATTTTTGATAAGTAAGAGTGTCGAACCCAACAAGGAGCAGAAGGTGCTGGCTAGTGGTATGGATCAGGAATTCTCTGCAAATACTTAGCAAACGGATTTTTAGGATTTTTTGATAAAGCAAGTAAACAAAGTACGAGTAAATAAAAGACAGTAGGAATAAATGCAGCAAGTGTCCCAATCCTTTATGCAGCGAAGGACAAGCCGGTTGTATTTCTATAGATGACCAAATGTTCTCGAGGACACATGGGAAGACTGTCAAGTGCTTTCGCTTCATATAGTCGATTAATCTTCTTTAGCTTGCTAAGTGTTGTGTGGGTGAACCTGTGCTAATGTACCGCCCCATCCAAGACTAATACATACTTGTGATTATACCCCTTGCAAACATCCGTAAGTACAAGAAAGTAATTGTTGGGGGGATACCCTCGGGTAGGGTCACGCCGGGGTATAAAGGCCGAGTTAGCCAAGGTACGGCAAGGTCAAAGCAAATGCTGGCCGAGTCACCTCAAGGCAGGCCGAATCTCGGGGTAACCCAAACCAGGGGATGTCCACCTAACTGGGTCTCAACCGACTCAAGCTATAAGTCGGATAGATGAATCTAACTTGTATGTAGGAACATGTGTGGCCGGATCAACTACGATCCGGGTCATAGCAAGCTTCTAGGAGAAGGAAGGTATCTCGCTGGTCAAAAGTAACCCCGATACGCATAGCGTGAGCGAAGCGGACAGGGGAAGGACCACCGAGGCATGGCCGACAAAGGTGACGACGCCGATGTCGGCTGACGCAGGCGCCGCAGAGGCTCATGTCGCCTCTGCATGGGTGACGCGGGGGAAAAGCGACCCAGTCGGCTTACTATTTTGGGAAGAGGCATATTCCCAGGAATATGCCTCCACGTATGCCCTAAGTGGAGACCTAGCCACCCCTATATAAGGAGGGCTAGGGCCTCTGTAGAAGGGGTTGGTCTTTGAAGGGTTGATCTCGATTGGCTAGATTTTACTTGGTTCCCGAGGGCTAGCTAGCGGTGAGAGTAAGAGAGTTCCTTCTTCCTCGTCTCTCCAATACAGCTCGAGGAGCACTTGTAACCTTGGAAGTGAATCAAATACAAAGCTTCTGTGTGTGGAATCACCACACTATCCCTCCCTGGATTCCCCTAGTGCATTTAGTCCCCACCTTTAGCCTGTCCATGGCATCTGCCATCCCTTGTGCAATGGTTTCCTAACGGGGGTTCAGGTTTCTGTCACTCCGGCAACCCCTACGATTAGTAGCCAAATACACAATGCATTTCCCTAGGCCCATATAGGTGAAGTGTCATGTAGTCGACGTTCACATGACACCACTAGAAGAAGTACACCACAACTTAAATAACAATCTATTGAATCTTTCTCAACGCAACTCCACTACTAACAACAAGACTTCTCCCATGTTCTCAAGAACAAAACGAACTACTCACAAGACATCGTATGGATCATGATCAGAGATGGAATAATGATGTATAACAATCTTAGCATAAACAATAATTCAACGGTTCACTCAATAGCATCAACTACAAAGAGTAATCAACACCGGGAAAGTTTCCCCTATGAACTATGCAAGATTCAACGTAATTGTTACAACAATACGGAGATGGTGATGAGGGTGCTGATGGTGATGATGGTGGTGATGATGATCCCGATGAAGTCCAGCTTGATGGTGGTGTTGATGGCGACGATCTCCCCTCTCCGGGAAGGAATTCCCCCGGCAGAAATCTGTCTCCCGGAGAGATCTTTCCCTCTCGGTGTTTTCCGCCCCGCAGAGGCGGCAGAATCTTTCTGTGGTCGCTCCCCGAGTCTTAGGGTTTCATGGGGATGATATACGCTAGAGGGGAGAGGCTAGAGTGGGCTAGGATGGCCACACCACTCCCAGGCACGGCCTAGGCCTGCCCGCGCCATGGGGTGGTGTGGGCCCCCTGTGGCCCACCTCCACTCCATCTTCTGGCATCGTGAGTCTTCTGGAAAAATAGGATTTTCTGTATATTTTCCCGGATTTTCTGATCTTCGCGAATTTTGCCTCCAAACAACACCTTTTCCATCAGAATCCTGACTGCAGCGGTCCATGCTCCAAAAGTCATCAACCATGCAAAAATAGATGAAATAACATAAGTATCACCTCTCAATACGAAATATATCAATGAATAATAGTGAATTAAGACATAGAATAGTGATGCAAAATGGACGTATCAAAAAGACAAGGACCAGGATCCATAGTTCACTAGAGGTGGCTCTCCTTAGATAGATAACATGCTGGGTGAACAAATTATAGCGGGGCAATTGATAAACACCGAGAAAGCAATACATGCATATACTAATCATCTTGACTCCTTTGAGACTTGATAGGGCATTAAAACATTATACATAGACCGCCATCCAATTGCATCTATGACTAATAATCCACCTTCAGGTTATCATCCGAACCCCCTCCAGTATTAAGTTGCAAGCAACAGATTATTGCTTTACGAACTGCGTGTAAAGTAAACAATACGATTGTTCTATGAACAAAGGATCGTTGTTTTCTCCCTAGTAGCAACATCACATCTAGTACCTTAGAGATTTACATCACTTCCCAGCATTACCAGAGGCATGAACCCACTATCGAGCATAAATACTAACTCTTGGAGTTGCTAGCATCTACTCGGCCAAGATAGCTACTAACAACGGAAAGCATGCAAGATCACAAATAACAAAGACATGATAGAATCAATAATCAATCTAAAATAGCATATCAATATCCATCGGATCCCCGCAAACACAACACGCAGAATTACAAATAGATGATCTTGATCATGAACGGAGCTCACAAGATCTAAACATGAAAGCACAAAGGAAGAGAACCAGCCATCTAGCTACTACATGGATCCGTAGTCCAAGGATGAACTACTCACGCATCACACCGGAGGCTTGCATGGTGATGAAGAAGGCCTCTAGGGTGAATTCCCCTCTCCGGCAGGGTGCCGGGAAGATCTTAAAATCCCTCCCGATCTAGGGATGGAGATGACGGCGGCTACAGACTCTTTCGTGGATTTTTGATCGGGCCCTTAGGGTTTTCCTCCCGAGGGTAATATATAGGCGGAAGGAGAGGCCGAGGGGGTGCTGGGAGCGACCACACCACCCCCTGGCACGGGTCAGGCCTGGCCGTGCGGCCAGGTGGTGTGGTGGCTCCCTGGCCCTTCTCCGTCTCGCATTCTGGGACTTGATCACTTCCGGAAAAATAGGCACTTTGGCTTTTGTCCCGTCCAATTCCGAGAATATTCATTTTCTGACTTTCCTAGAACCAAAAACAACAGAAAACAGGCAGCTGGCACTGTGGCTATTGTTAATAGGTTAGTCCAAGAAATCATATGAAAAGTACTCCAAAGTTGGAACAAAACACAAGAAAGTGGATAAAACCAAGCATGGAACATCAAAAATTATAGATATATTTGCAATGTATCAACATCCCCAAGCTTAACTCCTGCTCGTCCTCGAGTAGGTAAGTGATAAAAAGAAAGAATGATTTTTGAGGTGACATGCACCATCAAAGACTTGATCAAAGTATTTGCAAAACATTCAAAGCTGGGATCATAGTACTTCAATCATAACATGAAAGACAAAGTTCTAGCAATAAGCAAAGAAACTATGATGCAACATGAAAAGGCACAAACAAAAGATTCATGAATAACAATGCTTTGCAAGACGTTTGTTTGTTTCACATAAAGAAAACATAGCATAATAGTATTCAGCTTGTCCCTCATAGAGTAGCAAATATAAATGCATAGGACACCTTCAAAGTTCATAAGAGTGACTAGATACAATAGTTTAAAACAAGCAACATCAAGTTATGCATCAATCAACTAGTCTTGGGACAATGCACATAGAACTAAGAATGGCCACTATGCTCTCAAAGTAGGTGCATAAAGATAGAAGGTGGAGACTCAATATAATGGTGGAAGAAAAGCCTTTTGTAAAAGGAAGTAGGGATTCAAGTCTCATAAAGAGCTTCCAAAAATTATGGTACTTATAGCTTTCAGCTCTCATTGCCCCTATCATAAGCATCTTGAAGGTGATTAAGGTTAAAGTGACACAACTAAGAGGATATGCTTGACAAGTTATAAACCGAAATCTCATGCCCCTTACTTTAAGACCGATCCTCATGCTACTCAACTTCAGTCACGTAAGCTCTTGTCATTGTAAGTATATGTTTATCATTAAGAACCGCTAACGGGTACCCTTGCACATGATACGGGAGCTTTCCCATAATCAAAATGACAAGGCAAGCAGACAATGAGCATCTCAGCGATCTTTTTATTTGCTATTTGCATAGGTTTTTATTGAGGATGCTTCATAGAGTGCTCATTATGGTGATGCTGCAAGTTTCCACCATGATTAGGCATGGCTTAGGCTAGCGGCCCAGGCGTTTCTCTAACACGCATACAAACTCCATGATCTTTCAAGTTCCACTTTTATTTCACACCGCCGGGATCCGTAAGCAAAAGAACATGATATCAACGGGGTACAAAGTACAAGTGCAATGTTGAAAGCGTTCCCCATGAAACGTGGTTCTGCTAATTTCAACTTATAAAGCGCAAGCATATACGCAACAAAGAAGGACCCAATGGTTCAAGTTTATTAGAGGCAATAAAGTAAAGTGTGCCATCAAGTTCATGAGAGCTTTAATCACTAGTTTTCTCATAAGAAGTTTAATTTGGAAGGTAAACAAAAGCATGAATATACTTGGAATAGCATAAGCTAGTAGGTAGGTATGGTGGACTCTTTGGAATAGCTTGGTTTAGGGAGTTGGATGCATGAGTGGAACTCATACTTTGTTGTGGAGGCTAGCAAAAGACTGGAAGCAACAAACTAAGAGAGCAATAATGGCCATAATCATGCAGAGCGACAAAACATCATTGATCAAAGCATAAAGTGATACTACAAGTTGAAAACTAAATGATCATAAAGACTATGGTGACTTGAGATAGTCATAACATGGTGTGAGCATGTGCCAAGTCAACCCAAATAAAGTATCAAAGGAGAATACCACTAAACTATGCTTTAATATGCTAAAACAACACATGATTCATCCAAGGCACATTAAGCAATCTCAATTGTTTATAACAAGTCATGCTACAGCAAAGAATACTAAGCATAAAGCCAAAACAATATCAAGCATGGCATGACAAAGCATAGGCCACAGTAAAAACAAGCTCTTTTTACCACATAAGTATGAACTTTCCTACTCTTTTCCAAACCAAACCAAACTATTTGCAAACCAATGTATGAAAGAGGGGGTCCAACCAATTTATTCAGAAAACTAAGCAAACCAAGCAAACTAAAAACCAAAACAAAAATAAAAAAGAAGACGCTCCAAGAACAACACAACTGTGCATGAAACAATAAAAATGAAGCGTTTGGAAGAAACCTGGAATTTTTATTGATGAAGAAGGGGATGCCTTGGGCATCCCCAAGATTTGACGCATGTACTTCTTGGATATTTCCTGGGGTGACATGTGTGGCATCTCCAAGCTTGAGCTTTTAGTCCATCCTTCATCTCATTACTCATTGCTTCCATACACCTGAAAATTTTCCTTCATACAAAACTTCACACAATCTCATTAGCAACATTAGTGCACTCAAGATAAATAAGTCTCAAGGTTTAGTTCTAACACCAAATAAACTTCCATTAGAACACTATCTACTGTACCACTTCCCTCAAAAAGCTCAATTCCCCAAAAGAACTCAAGAAGGAACCAACAAGAAGCAAATGCAGAAAATGGCAGAAATCTGTCAAAACAGACCAGCAGGTAAAGATGAATTTTTTCGAAGACCTTCTGTTGCTCAAATAAAAAAGTGTTGATCTAGCGAAAGTTAGATAACAACCTGGGGCAGAAGCAAAAAAAATACAGCTTAATCCGACATACAGAGCTCTCTCACGAATTTTTACGGTGAAGCACATAAATCTGTTTCGGGACAGCAACTTTCCCAATCATTACTTCTCTCTCATTAGAGGTTACTCTTGGCACAAAAAGCAAATAAAAAGGATAAAGAGCGGTTATTACTAAAGTAATAACTTCCAAGACTCATCTAAAACTTTTGGGTTATCTCCCAATAAGTACTTTTCTTTAACGCCTTTAAGTTAGGCATAAGAAGCAAAGAAAGAATCAAGTGTTCTCAAATGAAGAAGCATTAAGACCAAATTTTGTTTTCATAGGAGAAGCAAAAGAAATCTTTTCTCTCTTTTTAGGGAAGTGTTATATACCTTTCTTGAATGGGAGTTGATATTTAATGGTGCCTTCTTTCATATCAATGATGGCACCAACAGTTCTAAGAAAAGGTCTTCCCAAAGTAATAGGACAAGAAGCATTGCATTCAACATCCAAAACATAGAAATCAACAGGGACATAGGCATTGTTAACCATAATAAGAACATTATTAAGACTCTCCATGAGTTTCTTTTTAGCATTATCATCAAGTGGGACATTCAAATAACAATCTTCGAGAGGAGGCAAATCAAGCATATCATAAATCCTTCTAGGCATAATAGAAACACTACTATCAAGATCACATAAAGCTTTGAAATCAAAGTCATTCACTTTCATATTAATGATGGGTTCCCAACCATCTTCTTGTTTTATAGGAATAGAAGCTTTATGTTTCATCTTTTCTTCTTTAATCTTTATGAGAGCATCAGTAATGTGTTTTGTAAAGGCCATGTTCATAGCACTAGCATTAGGACTTTTAGCAAGCTTTTGTAGGAACTTAATAACTTCAGAGATGTTGCAACCATCAAGATCAAAATCAAATTTATCATCTAAAGTAGTAGAACTATTACTATTCTCAACACTAGTGGTGGTAATAGTAGAAACACTAATGTTTCTAGCAATTTCATCTTCTCTTTCCCACTTAGCATGTAATTCAGCTAATAGTCTAACATTTTCATCAATTCCTACTTGTATGGCATTAGTAGCTGCAAAGGGATTATCATTAGTTTTAGGTTTAGCAGCCATTTTATTAATCAATGAAGATTGAGCTTCAGACAAAGATGATATATTTCTTTCAGCATTAGAGAGTTTCAGTTGTAAACTAGGTATTTCCCTATTTAGACTCTCAAGTTGATGGCTAATGTTCTTCAAGATGGTGGATTGTTCCTCCATAGTTTTAGTAAATAGTTTATTTTGCTCATATTGCATTTGCATGAAGTTTTTAGTGGCTCTTTCAACTTCTAAAATTCTTCCTTCACTAGGTAATTCAGGTTTACCATTATAGCCATAAGTATTATTAGGAGGGTAGGGCCTATAATTGTTATTACCATAAACATTATTGCCAAAATTATTGTTCCTTATGAAGTTCACATCAACTTTCTCTTCTTGAGCAACCAAAGAAGCCAAAGGAACATTATTTGGATCAATATGGGCTTTCCCATTAACAAGCATAGGCATAATAATATCAATTTTATCACTCAAGGAGGAGGTTTCCTCAACAGAATTTACCTTCTTACCTTGTGGAGCTCTCTCAGTATGCCATTCAGAATAATTAACCATCATATTGTCCAGAAGTTTCGTTGCAGCACCCAAAGTAATAGTCATAAAAGTACCTCCAGCAGCAGAATCCAATTGGTTCCTAGAAGAATAGTTCAATCCTGCATAAAAAGTTTGGATGATCATCCAAGCAGTCAGTCCATGAGTGGGGCAATTCTTTACCAAAGATGTCATTCTTTCCCAAGCTTGAGCAACGTGCTCATTATCAAGTTGTTTAAACTTCATTATTTCACTTCTCATGGATATAATCTTAGCAGGAGGATAGTATTTTCCAATAAAAGCATCTTTGCACTTAGTCCAAGAATCAAATACTATTCCTAGTTAAGGAATTCAACCATTCGTTAGCTTTTCCTCTCAAAGAGAAAGGAAACAATTTCAGCTTAATAATATCACCATCTATATCCATATGCTTTTGCATCTCACAAAGTTCAACAAAGTTATTTAGATGGGAAGCGGCATCTTCATTACCAATACCAGAAAATTGTTCTCTCATAACAAGATTGAACAAAGCAGGTTTTATCTCAAAGAAAGTATTTTCAGCCACAGGTGGAGCAATAGGTGTGCTCATAAAATCATTGTTGTTGGTGCTAGTGAAGTCACACAACTTAGTGTTTTTAAGGGTAGTCATTTTTTTGGGTTTTCAAATAAGAAAGCAAACTAGTAAAACTAATTTTTTTGTGTTTTTGATAAAGAAACAAGCAAACAAAGCAAGAAGAAACTAAGCAAAACAAAAACAACAAAGTAAAGAGATTGGCTATGAGGGACTCCCCTTGTGAAGATGTCCTTGACTCCTCGGCAACGGCGCCAGAAAATCGCTTGATGGCTCAGTGCATGGCGCCCAGAAAATTGCTTGATGGTGGTGTTGATGTAGAGCTCGTTGGGAACCCCAAGAAGAAGGTATGATGAGCACAGCAGCATGTTTCCCTCAGTTATGAAACTAAGGTTTAATCAAACCAGTAGGAACAAGGAAAACACCCCAAAGGTGTTACTAGCTAAGCTTTGGCAGGGCGCACTACCGGTGCTAGTAGCAACGTGGAGACCTGCACAACACAACCACAGAACTTTGTCCCCAACTTGCGATGAGGTTGTCAATCTCACCGTGTTTTGCGGAAAACAAAGGATTAAACGTATCGAATGGAAAGAAGTAAAAGTTTGCAGAAAGTAAACACAAAGCAGTAAACAGTTTATAGATTGCATGTAAAAGACAAGGACCGGGATCCATAGTTCACTAGAGGTGGCTCTCCTTAGATAGATACCATGCTGGGTGAACAAATTACAGCAGGGCAATTGACAAACACCGAGAAAGCAATACATGCATATACTAATCATCTTGACTCCTTTGAGACTTGATTGGGCATTACAAAATTATACATAGACCGCCATCCAACTGCATCTATGACTAATAATCCACCTTCAGGTTATCATCTGAACCCCCTCCAGTATTAAGGTGCAAGCAACAGATTATTGCTTTATGAACTGCCTGTAAAGTAAACAATATGATTGTTCTATGAACAAAGGATTGTTGTTTTCTCCCTAGTAGCAACAGCACATCTAGTACCTTAGAGATTTATGTCACTTCCCCAGATTACCAGAGGCATGAACCCACTATCGAGCATAAATACTAACTCTTGGAGTTGCTAGCATCTATTCGGCCAAGATAGCTACTAACAACGGAAAGCATGCAAGATCACAAATAACAAAGACATGATAGAATCAATAATCAATCTGAAATAGCATATCAATATCCGTCGGATCCCCGCAAACACAACATGTAGAATTACAAATAGATGATCTTGATCATGAACGGAGCTCACAAGATCTAAACATGAAAGCACAAAGGAGGAGAACCAGCCATCTAGCTACTACATGGATCCGTAGTCCAAGGATGAACTACTCACGCATCACACCGGAGGCTTGCATGGTGATGAAGAAGGCCTCTAGGGTGAATTCCCCTCTCCGGCAGGGTGCCGGGAAGAGCTTAAAATCCCTCCCGATCTAGGGATGGAGATGACGGCGGCTACAGACACTTTCGTGGATTTTTGATCGGGCCCTTAGGGTTTTCGTCCCGAGGGTAATATATAGGCGGAAAGAGAGGCCGAGGGGGTGCCGGGAGCGACCACACCACCCCTGGGACGGGTCAGGCCTGGCCGCGCGGCCAGGTGGTGTGGTGGCTCCCTAGCCCTTCTCCGTCTCGTATTCTGGGACTTGATCACTTCCGGAAAAATAGGCACTTTGGCTTTTGTCCCGTCCAATTCCGAGAATATTCATTTTCTGACTTTCCTGGAACCAAAAATAGCAGAAAACAGTGGTAGCATGTGGCTCTTGTTAATAGGTTAGTCCAAGAAATCATATGAAAAGTACTCCAAAGTTGGAACAAAACACAATAAAGTAGATAAAACCAAGCATGGAACATCAAAAATTATAGATACATTTGCAATCTATCAGTGGCTCACACCACCCTGTGGAGCGGGCCCACCCCTGGCCGCGCCACCCGGTGGTGTGGCCACCCCAGACTCCATCTCCGACCCGTTTTCTCCCAGTACCTTCCTTTTGTTATGAAACTTCATAATATATAACCCCTCAGATCTCCCGAGGTTCGTATATCATGTTTTCGTCGTGTTTTTGTTTTGATCTGTTTCTGCCAGGACATACTCTTTGAAGGTTTAGAAGCACAGTGGTGTCCGCCAAGGATAAAGGGAAGGAGCATATGGAGGAAGACCTCCAAGACACCGGGAAGGAGAAGGAGATCAAGAGTGAAGATGAAGAGGAGGCAAAGCCAACCGGTGTTGGGTCCACAGCATAGAAAACAAAAAAATTCCTATGATGAGAACTATATGCCAAGATCTATCTACTAGGTACAGAGCAACGGGTGGACATACATCCATCGAGAACTTACCCTCAAAGATAACGAGTTTTGTTAATGAGTAGGAACTCGTGGTTGATGTAGTCGTACACTTGCCGATCTCAAGATCTAGTGGAAGCCCGAGCGCCGCAAATCAGCAGTGCATCCGTCCTCGCACACACGTTCAAGCCACCGGACAACCTCCACCTCCTTTGTTAATTACTTTAATTAACAAACATTCACATATAACCCCTTGCAATATTTCAATATCACATGCAGAACCACTTTCTGCAATTTCACCCGAAACAATTTCCGGTTTCTATCGAAACAATTCCTGCGCTTTGCAATTCTTTTGTCTGAAACATATGTGCTCCAAAATGGTGTCCGGTAACTCTTAAGTGTGTCACCCTACGGTTCGCGAATAATGTAGACATGATTGAGACTCCTCTTAGATCAATAGTCAGAAGCAGGACCTAGAGATCCATACTGACTCCTGCATATTCAACGATGACTTCTGTGATCGTGAGAACCTTTAACGCTTGTAATTTAATCCCTTTGTCTCATGATATAATACATATCCAAGATTCGATCATCGGTATCCAAATACCTAGTTTGATCTCGTTACTGACATGCACTCTTTTCTCGTTCCCGTGATATAACATTCTAGTGATCACATCACTTGCTTGCAAGCTATCTCAATGTGATATCACCGAGAGGGCCCAGAGTATATCTATCCGTCATCGGGATTGAAAAATTCCACTCTTGATCCATGAGCCTCAACATAACACCCTCGTAGCACTGAACCCATCTTTATGGTCACCTTGTTACGGTGTGACGTTTGATGTTATCAAGATACTCTTCCGGTGTCAGCAATTAACATGATCTCATGGTCTAAGGACTAAGATTACTTCTTATGATGTTATAGCAATATAAACATAATGACTTTGATCGTAATGCTATACTTCGTATGAATGTTCATCACATCATTCAACTAATGTTGTGACCTCGTTATTAACAACATCCAATGTCCATGATCAGGAAACCTTGATCATCTTGTTATTCAACGAGCTAGTTTATATGAGAGGCATAACTAGGAACCCTTTTTGTTTATTAAACACACGTGTATTGACGTTTCCGATCAATACAATTATAGCATGCAAAATAAACATTTATCATAAACATGGAATAAGATAATAACCACTTTATTATTGCCTCTCGGGCATATTCCCTTCAGTCTCCCACTTGCACTAGAGTCAATAATATAGTTTGAAAAACTTTGCGTATTGAACACCTATGGCTTTCTGGTGTTGCATATACGCGATTGCTAGTGGTTAACATAATATTTGGATCTGACAGTTTCAGGTCCGTGTGTATTTGCATGTCTTTGCGTCTCTACGCATCACTCATTCTCAAATGAGATGGCATTATAAATTTGGTCCTTTGGTGAGACCTTTAGTTCGTTCGGCTTAAAATATGTTGATATTATTGTCACACAATATATCTTCATAGTATTAGCCCACTTTGAACCACACCTAGTTTGATAACAAACTACTTAACACAAATGCCCTCCTTTGCTGCTACTATAGCAGTTATATACTTAGCCTTTTGTTGTAGTATCCGTCACAATGTCTGAACTTTGGAACTCATCCAAATACATCATGGAACATCCTTTCCATTACATTGTGCCACCCATAGTCTAAATTGAGATAAATTTAATTTGTATCTTGTGACAAAAATAGTATCAATGTAACACTTTACAATGAACTACCTTTAACTATTTGTCACTTATACATCATATATTCTTAGTTCTTCCAAAGCTCATAATAATATCTTTACTATCGTCCAATGATCATCTTATGAATCATTCTGGTATGTGCTCATAACATTTAGAGCATAGGACATTTTGGATATATACATATCATGGTATAATCGATCAAAATCTTCATGTGATTTTACTCACCAAGTGTTAAACATTTGAATCTTGATACAATTCTTTCCATGTAGCAAGAACCTTTCTTGTTGTTTCCATATTGAACCCTTTAAATATCACATATATGTATGTCTGGCACAACCATATTAGCGCCTCAATCTATCCATATAGATATTGATGCCAAATATTCCGGGTTTGCCCAAGTCTTTCATCGAAATCTTATTTTAATGAAATTCTTAACTTGTGTCAATACAAGATACATCATTTCCAATCAACAGTATGTCCTCTACATAATGTATTAGAAATATGTCTCAGCGCTCCCACTTAATTTCTTGCAAATGCAAGCATCTTCATCATCTCCGATGAATTTAAACTCTTTTAACAGTTTCATCATGGTGAAGATTCCAACTCCGCTATGCTTAATTCAACTATTGAAGTTTGCAGGCCCTTTTAGCACCCTTTGAATTAACAAAACCCTTCGGACTGTGTCTTGTACATGTCCTAGGTAACCATTTTATTAGAATAACATTGTTTTGTTTGTTCAACTACCATACATCAAATTATATGTACTGGTTGCTACATTAATCCGTCAAGACTAAATATCGCTATGAAAGATTAAATCTTGTCATAGTCAACTCCTTGAACATTGCCGTAAACTTCTTTCCGACATGTCGACTATTTCATAGATGTTAAACATCCATGTCTATTTCTTTATAGGTCCAAACACGATCGATAGACTTCACGCCTTTCCGGAGGGTCTTCCAAATTCTAAAACTTGATTTATCGTGTATGGATACTATCACGGATTCTATGACTTCTAGTCATTTTATGGAGTCAGGGCCCATCATCGCTTCTTTGCATGTAGTCGGTTCATCATTGTCAAAACAATAACGACTTGCTTATCAAATCACACTATTTGATTCTTACCGATCCACACTGTTCAATAGGAACTCTAATCTCCGAGATCACACCCTTTGTAATCACGGGAGCCATGAGCATTGTGGCCGCCATCGGGACACTTTCTGGCGCTGTGCTACTCAGCACATATAGCTAAAGTTCAACAACCTTATCAAAGTTCTATTGTCCTCCCACTTAACTTTTCACGAAAAAATCCTTCTCAAGAAACTTGACGTTCCAAGTAAGAAACTCTTTTGTCCTCGGTGTTATGGAGAAATTCCCAACAAATTCTTTGGGATAACCTACAAAGACGTGCTTATCCGAATTTGGTTGTAAACATTTTACTTATGCTTAGCATAC
The DNA here is from genome assembly GCA_023614405.1 of Avena insularis. NCBI lineage: Eukaryota > Viridiplantae > Streptophyta > Magnoliopsida > Poales > Poaceae > Avena > Avena insularis. The sequence continues at coordinate 565,804,872 of CM042686.1, forward strand.
CAAAATTTAAGAAAAGACAATTCGGGTTTTATTCCAAACCATAACTTATATGGTGTCATTTGAACGGATCACGATGGTGCTCTTTTCAGTGTAAAAGCGGTAGTCTCTAAAGCTTCAATCCTTAAAACATAATGACAGTTTTATAAATGACACCTTTGATCTTACCATGTCGAACATGGTTTGATTTCATCTCTCGAATATGCCATACTCCTATGGTTTATCGGGAAAACACAAATCATGGAACAATTCCTCAAGTCTTAGGTGTTTTTGCTAAACATGTAACTCAAATATCTTCCTTTATGATCGAATCATAAAATCTTTATTTTCTTGTTACAATGATTTTCCACTTCATCTTGAAAGTCTTTGAACAATTTTCAAATGTTTCATACTTCTTCCTTATTAAGTAAATATATAGATATATTCACTTAAATTTCTGGAGAAAGCATATGAAGCAAAAGGATCCATCGCATATGGCTACACATAATGGACTATATACATCAACATGCATAATATCCAATAATTTAGTCATCCGTTCCTCTTTGGCCTATGAACGGAGTTTCAATTATCTCGAGGAAAGTTTCACCGGCGTCAATTGATCAAAATCAAAAGACTCCAAAAATCCATCAACATGGAGTTTCTTCATGTTTTCTTTCCAACATAATTTAAACAGCGATGTCACTTCATAAGTGATCTTTCAATCATTTGTCTTGCGACATTTTAGCAATAGTGTTTATGGATGTGATTTCTCCCACTAGACTTGTAAAAGTTCATCCATCCTTTATGGAATACGGTAATTATTTGAACAACCATTGTTCTCGTAATACCGGAACAAAATAACAATTATTAAAACAAATCTTGAAGACTAGGTTTGATGACAACGAAAAACACAATAACACTTTATTTGTTTTCGATGAACATCATCACTTATTCTCATGCTAGTTACTTAGGCCATTGTAGTTCATGAATTGCGTTGTCCTGTATGACACTTTATACCAACCAATTCGGTATCCAATACCGGTATCCAATACCTCAGAACCACATTGTTTAACAAGCAAGGAATACAACCATAACATGTATATTTTCTATATATCTAAGTTGGACATCTCCAACCTTTTCTTTTCTGACAAATATTTTATAGATTCTCTTCCAACAATTTCTTTTCTTTTAAAAGAAGCTATCAACATCAATAGTGGTGTCATTCACATGACACATAGTACAAAGCGTGTATAGTCAAATACTAATACCTTTGGACTTGCACTTTGAAGTGGATCACCATCATCAAATGTTTGGTGTTCTTTCAAAAATACATTCTTTAGTAATCTATCAGTGTAGTAAACATTTTACTTACATCTTCTATTCATCCTTATCATGACAACTTTCATGGTCAAGCTACTATAGCCTATAAGGAAGAATGACGAGTATAATTTTAGTTCCCAAAACCTTTTGGGAGATTCGGATGCCTAGCATCTCCATCCTTCACAAATTCTCATACAATATGAGAACATGTATTTTGCTAAATTATACTCTATCATAATGCAACCAAAAACATTGTTTCAGATATCACAATATCTTTCACACATGATGGTTTCTGAAACAATTTTCAGCTCCTATATAATCTTGATATTAAAACAACTTTTGAATATCAATAATCATGGAGGCAAACATGATACTTTAGATACTAACATTGGAATTCTTACTCTTGATTTAATACTACTTATTAAACTTTATGGAGTAAATAGAGTTTGCTGAAAGTTTGCAATAGGACTTATAAACTTTAAATTGACATTCAAAACAATACGATACCAGTTCGTAAAGTAAATATCCAGGATTCTATAGTTCTATTATCTCAATTAAAACTAAGCATAAGGTAGTGAACATACGCCAATGACTACAACAAATTATGCAAATTCAGTTCGATTTAGCTTATGACAAATTTAGTTCGACTAATCCAAATTATAAATGAACTCCCACTCAAAAACGACATCCGTCGTGCCTTTTTGGTGATTACATGAACCAAATCCACTACAACAAGTCTGATCATCACGTGAGTTGGTGTAGCTTCAAAGGCGAGCATCAATATGGGCATCATATCAACTATATGACTCATGCTTAACCTTTCAGTCCGTGTTCCGAGGCCATGTATGTACATGCTAGGCTCGCCAAGTAAGAACCTTAGTACTCGCATGTGTAAAAATGTCTTACACCCGTTCCTATGAAAGCGTAGATTCGAGTACACCCGATTATCACGTGATGTCTCGAAACACGATCCACAGAACGGTGCATACTTAAGGAAGAACACATTTTTATCTTGATATCTAAATGAGGGATCATCTTACAATGCTACAGAAAGCGCCAAACTAGCAGTATAAGATGCTAACATCTAATGTGTAAAGTGAGATGATATGGTCCATGCATTTGATCTCTATCATTTGCATCGTGGTATGATCTCTATCATTCCTTTGTGTGTAAGGCCAAGGTCTATGGAATTTACACGTTGAGTGTGTTGTAAGAGTATCTATCATACATCTACATACAACAATACCATATCAAGACACTAGCCCAGCAACGATCTAAACTAGACGCCTCTAATTTATCAATTTCAAGTTTTACGTGGCTTAGGGCTTTTGGAGATAGAACCGTTCTTACCTACGAACATGAACCACAACGAGGATAACCAAGTTATTAGCAACTCGTTGTAAATCAAATATTGACTATAGTAGGAGAGACAGACACCCGCTAGCCACTTATGCAAAACAAGTTGCATGTTAGTCGTGGAACCGGTCTCATGTACGATGACATGTAAGGTTGGTCCGGGCCGCTTCATCCCACTATGCCATCAATATCCAAAATACATAGAAGATGCAATAACATGATCATCATCGCCCACATATCAACCATATGTGTACTACCCGTGCTAAGCACCTACGCATAGATCTGGCTCTGATACCACTGTGAGGTCTGCAGCATAGAAAACAAAAAATTTCCTACGGTGTGAACTACACGCCAAGATCTATCTACTAGGTACAAAGCAACGGGTGGAAATACATTCAACGAGAACTTACCCTCGTAGACAACGAGCTTTGTTAACGAGTAGGAACTCGTGGTTGATGTAGTCGTACACTGGCCGATCTCAAGATCGTGAGGAAGTCCGAGCGCCGCAACTCAGCAGCGCATCCGTACTCGCACACACGTTCAAGCCAGCGGACAACCTCCACCTCCTCGCTCCAGCAATCCAGCGGAAGCAACAACTCCTTCCAGACGAAATGCCACCGAGAACATGTATCTCGTTAATCCGAGACCATGGGGGAATAATTCTAGAGGGGGAGAGAGATCCTTCATGAGGAGGTGTGAGGAAGAAGGAGGGAGAGGGTGGCCTATTATAGGAGGAGGGGGTGCCCCTCTCTCCATGGCCGACGCATGGGGGTGACTCCTCACCTCCCCCATTCATGTGGTGGTAACCCCTCCACATTAAAATGCCTCTTCACATTCCCTTTTAAAGTCCCCACTTTAAATGCATTAAAATTCTCCAAGTTTAATGCTCTCTCATTTAATAAAACTCTTTTATTAAATTTATTCAGAATTTTGTTAATTACTTTAATTAACAAAAATTCACATATAACCCCTTGCAATATTTCAATATCACATGCAGAACCACTTTCTGCAATTTCACCCGAAACAATTTCCGGTTTCTATCGAAACAATTCCTGCGCTTTGCAATTCTTTTGTCTGAAACATATGTGCTCAAAAATGGTGTCCGGTAACTCTTAAGTGTGTCACCCTACGGTTCGCGAATAATACGTACATGATTGAGACTCCTCTATCAATAGTCGAAGCGGACACGGAGATCCATACTGACTCCTGCATATTCAACGATGACTTGTGTGATCGTGAGAACCTTTAACGCTTGTAATTTAATCCCTTTGTCTCATCATATAATACATATCCAAGATTCGATCATCGGTATCCAAATACCTAGTTTGATCTCGTTACCGACATGCACTATTTTCTCGTTCCCGTGATATAACATTCTAGTGATCACATCACTTGCTTGCAAGCTATCTCAATGTGATATCACCGAGAGGGCCCAGAGTATATCTATCCGTCATCGGGATTGACAAATTCCACTCTTGATCCATGAGCGTCAACATAACACCCTCGTAGCACTGAACCCATCTTTATAGTCACCCTGTTACGGTGTGACGTTTGATGTTATCAAGATACTCTTCCGATGTCAGCAATTAACATGATCTCATGGTCTAAGGACTAAGATTACTCCGTATGATGTTATAGCAATATAAACATAATGACTTTTATCATAATTTTATACTTCGGATGAATGTTCATCACATCATTCAACTAATGTTGTGACCTCGTTATTAACAACATCCAATGTCCATGATCAGGAAACCTTGATCATCTTGTTAATCAACGAGCTAGTTTATATGAGAGGCATAACTAGGAACCCTTTTTGTTTATTAAACACACATGTATTGACGTTTCCGATCAATACAATTATAGCATGCAAAATAAACATTTATCATAAACATGGAATAAGATAATAACCACTTTATTATTGCCTCTCGGGCATATTCGCTTCAACCGGCACTACCATTGCAAGCATCGGAGTGGTGGCAAACCCTGCCAGGACCATGTCAATTTGAGGGAAGCCTCCTCACCACCATTCAGATCCCTGGTCACTTCCTCCACGCACCAAGAATCCTTTCCATACCCTTATCCATGAGCATCAATACCAGAATATGTCCAAGGGGAAATTACCCTCCAATTGAGATTTGCCTCGTTCTAGCCATGCAGGAAAAGAAGACTTCAAGTAGGAAGAGTGGGGAAAGAATAGCAAGAGCTGGAATTCTCAACCCGACATGATCATGAGCCGCATTGAGCAAAACTCGCAGCTGATTCGTAATCTCACTTTTGAGATTGAGGACTTGGGGAAACTGATCAGAGAGCTCATCGAGAGGATACCACCACCACCTAAGGAGTAATTCGTCATTAGGTTTGGCATCCCATTGGTTTGTTCCAAGCTTGGGGGAGTGCCGCGGTATCATATCACTATCTTCTATCTTTTTGCCTTATTAGTAGAGTCATATCATGAATAGAGGAGTTATTATGTAGTATGGTTTGCATTATGAAAGTGTCCCCTCTCTTGTTAGATGTGAATCCCTTGGTGTGAGTTGCCTTTATGGAATATTAATGAGAAGTTCTATCATTCACTCTTTTTCATAGCCTATATTAGTTTTCAGTTCGTGGTTATATGATTGATCTTGTTGTTAGTATTGATATCACTTTGGGATCATTGAGTTAATTTAGTTGGTTTTGGCAAACCTGGCTCGGTCAGTAGCAACACTATTTTTGAGAGTGGAAAGAAAAGATAAAAGTACTCTAAAGAAAAATAATTTCATCATCTTTCTTTCTTGATTTTCCCATAAGTCTAGTATTCTCTAGTTAAGATCTTTTGTGCTTCCAAGGAAGATTGCATGTTTGTCTTTACCACTTGTATATTTGTTTGTTTCCTTCAACTCTTGTACTTGCTACCCAGCCTTGCTAGCCAAAAACCCTGTACTGAGAGGTAATTCTTCTCGTGCATCCACTCCTTTAAACCAAAACCTTTGCCATTTGTGTCCACCATACCTACCTATTAGCATTATTGCTATTCCAAGTAAATTCTTGTTTTGTATACCTTCCAAATTAAACTTGTTATGTGAAAATTAGTGATTAAAGCTCTCACGAACTTGATGGCACACTTTAATTTCTTGCACTTAATAAACTTGAACCATTGTGCTCACCTATGTTGTGTATATGCTAGCGCTTTGTAAGTTGTGAATTAGCAGAACCATGTTGTCATGGGGAACGCTTTCAACATTGCACTTGTACTTTGTACCTAGTTGATATCATGTTCTTTTGTCTATGGATGTCGTCGGTGTGAAATGAAAGGGGAGCTTGTAAGTCCATGGAGTTATGCATATGTGTTAGAGAAACGCCTGGGCCGCTGGTTTAATCCATGCTGACATGGTGGAAACCTGCAGCGTAACCATAACGAGTGTCTATGAAGCATTCTTCTTATAAAAAAAAGAGTCCGATATTGAGAAAAAGAGAAAAAGAAAAAAGAGATATTATGAAAAGAGGAAAGAGAGAAAAAAGCACCATATTCCCATGGTAAATAAGAAGATTGGTGAGATACTTGTTGTCTGCTTGCCTTGTCATTTTGATATGGGGATTCTTCCGTATCATCGGGCAAGGGGTACCCCGTTGGCGGTTCTCTATGATACACATATGCTTACGATGACAAGAACTTACCGGTGACTAAACTTGAGTAGCATGAGGAGCGGCCCTCGTATTCAAGGGACATGAGATTCTCAACTTACAACTTGTCAATGCATATCCTCATATTTGATCACTTTAACCTTAATCACCTAAAGATGCCTATGATAGGGGCAATGAGAGCTGAAAGCTAATGAGTATCAAAAAATTTGGGAGCTCTTTATGAAACTTGCAATCCCTGCTTCCCTCTACGAAGGGCCTTTCTTTTACTTTTTAGTTGAGTTAGTAAACCTATTCCCTTCTATCTCAGCAAGTATTTTGAGTTGTTGTGTTTCATTCATTCATATGATGATTTATTCAGTCATGTTCCTTATGTTCCTTGTTTTGCACATTGCTCTTATCTTGATGTTTACTACTTTGAAAGCTATCATTGAAAACCAATTATTTGTGAACTCCAGCAAATTATCAACTATTCTTCAACCAAGAGCTAAGTTTGCCATTACCAATTATGATTCACTTTATGTATCTTTATTGTGTTTCCTTTACCTATTACAAGTTGAGTTATATAATAGTGAGTTGTCTTCTATTATGATCTATGTATTTGATGAATGTGATGCTTCTTGTCCGTATTCTTTTATCGACTCTTCACTCCATAAACCTGAGGCCATGTTTATTGAGCTCAGTTTCGCTTGGGGACAAGCGAGTCTAAGCTTGGGGGGAGTTGATACGTCCATTTTGCATCACTTTTCTATGTCATAATTCACTATTATTCATTGATATATTTCGTATTGAGAGGTGATACTTATGTTATTTCATCTGTTTTTGCATGGTTGAAGACTTTTGGAGCATGGACCGCTGCAGTCAGGACTCTGATGGAAAAGGTGCTGTTTGGAGGCAAAATTCGCGAAGATTAGAAAATCCGGGAAAATATACGGAAAATCCTATTTTTCCAGAAGATGAAGGAAGCCAGAAGGGGGGCTGGAGATGGGCCACAGGGGACCCACACCACCCCTTGGCGTCGGCAGCCCTAGGCCGCGCCAGCAGGTGGTGTGGCCGCCCTGGCCCACTCGAGATCTCCATGATATTATCCTCCGAAACCCTAAGACTCGGGAGCGACCACGAAAGATTCCGCCTCTGGGGCAGAAAACACCGAGAGAGAAGATCTCTCGGCATGAATGCCGGAGGAATTCCTTCCCAGAGAGGGGAGATCGTCGCCATCAACACCACCATCAAGCTGGACTTCATTAGGATCATCATCATCATCACCACCATCATCACCATCAGCACCCTCATCACTATAGTTCATAGGGGAAACTTTCCCGATGTTGATTACTCTTTGTAGTTGATGCTATTGAGTGAACCATTGAATTATTGTTTATGTTCAGATTGTTATACAACATTATTCCATCTCTGATCATGATCCATATGATGTCTTGTGAGTAGTTCGTTTTGTTCTTGAGGACATGGGAGAAGTCATGTTGTTTGTAGTGGAATTGTGTTGAGAAAGATTCAATAGTTTGATATTTAAGTTGTGGTGTACTTCTTCTAGTGGTGTCATGTGAACGCATCACATGACACTTCACCTATATGGGCCTAGGGAATGCATTGTGTATTTGGCTACTAATCATAGGGGTTGCCGAGGATGTAAACCTGAACCCCCGTTAGGAAACCATTGCACAAGGGACGTAAGGGTCTTAGAGTTTAAAGTTGTGGTTAGGTTTCTACCTTAATTACTTTCTTATACTTACGTATGTTTGCAAGGGGTATAATCACAAGTATGTATTAGTCCTAGGAAGGTCGGTACATTAGCACAGGTTCACCCACACAACACTTAGTAAGCTAGAGAAGATTAATCAACTATATGAAGCGAAAGCACTTGACAGTCTTCCCATGTGTCCTCGAGAACGTTTGGTCATCTTAAGTAATACAATCGGCTTGTCCTTTGCTGCATAAAGGATTGGGCCACTTGCTGCATTTATTCCTACTGTCTTTTATTTACTCGTACTTTGTTTACTTGCTTTATCAAAAAACCCTAAAAATCCGTTTGCTAAGTATTTGCAGAGAATTCCTGATCCATACCACTAGTCAGCACCTTCTGCTCCTCGTTGGGTTCGACACTCTTACTTATCGAAAATACTGCGATACACCCCCTATACTTGTGGGTCATCATTTAGCATTCGGGTTGACATTTAAAGAGTGCTCGGCAAGTTCCCTAGGTACTCCAGTCATGTCAGATTTGCTTTGAGGAACTTGACGAGCACGCTTTCTTATGCGCTATCTAGGCCTACGCCTATCTGGGTCACCTTGGAGGGGTCATCATCCTTCAACGGCGTCTTCTTCGTCTCTTCTGATGCTTTGAACTCCGGGTTCGGCTTTGTCACCTCCTTCTTTGTTGCGGGCATCTCGGACGGATCCATGCTCTTCTTGATCTCCTGGTACTCCTGGGCGTGTAGCACGGCTTCAGCAAAGGTGGCATTTCCATCCTCGCACTCTCGCGCCTTCTTCGGGTCTCCCCTGATGGTGATCACGCCATTGGGACCTGGAATTTTCATCATATTATAAATGTAACATGGACGAGCCATAAAATCCTAGTAAGCCGAACGTCCGAATATAGCGTGGTACGCGCTCTTGAACGGGACCACTTCGAAGGAAAGTGCCTCCGTCTGATAGTTCTTTGGAGTTCCAAAGGTAACATCTAAAGTGATTTTGCCCAGGGAATTAGCTTGTCTTCCTGGGACAACTCCGTGAAAGATCACAGAGCTATGGTTCAGCTGGGTCTCCGAGATCTTCATCCGGCGAAGCTTTACATACTCTGAATATTAATACTGCTGCCACCGTCCATGAGAGTCTTGGAGAAATCATAACCATCAATAAGTGGATTGACGATTAAGGCGTATTTTCCTCGCCTGTGCAACTTAGGCGGATGATCAGCGCAGTCAAATGTGATTGCCACTTCCGACCAGTCCAAGAATTGGGGGACAGCCAGAACTGTTGCATTGAGCTCATGTAGCACTGTCTTTTTGACCTTTGCTGGTTGAGATCCAAGGAAGGTGACATAAGTGTCTTTTTTGGTCGGAAATTTTTTCTTCCCTTCCGGCTTGGGATTTGAAGCATCATCTTCCTCCATGTCGGAATCTTCCTTGGTCTCTTTATATTTTTTGGGATTCTTATTTCCCCTCCCGCTTAGCTTTGTAGCCAGCGGTATCATCTCTTTTAATGTCGTCATTGAAACGACACTCGGCGTTTGTGTGGGACGAGCCCCCATTGGCGTCTAAGTGATGCACACATGGGTTATTGGCAATGTCGGCCCAAGAGTAGGTTTTGCCTGGTTGCTGGTCTCCTCTACCTTGAACTCTCGAAGTCCCACGACCGCGTCCGCGGCCTCCGCCACGTCCTCCATACCCGAAAGTAGCAGTGACCACTGTCATTTCCACGTTGGGTTTTTCTTCCGAGGTATTCTTACGCTTCTGAGCTTGTTGCTTTGGTTGTTTTGCCGACTGTGGCACAGCTAGGGCGTTGAGTAATCCCTCTGCATCGTCATCAGCATTTGGATACTTGCTCGCAGTTTCTATCATTTCTCCCAAGTTAGTGACTTTGTCACACTTCAAGCGATGACGTAGTAAACCAATTGGGAGACCTGCAATAAAAGCTTCAATCACAGTTTGGTCATTTACTCCTTCACAGGAGTTCTTAGTGTCGATCCATTGTCCGAGGTAATCCCGGCAAGTTTCTCCGGCTTTCTGGGTGCAACACTGTAGGTCTCCGACTGTATAGGGCCTCCGGTATGGGCCTACGAAATTCCGAAAGAATGCACTTTGCATGTCATACCAGTGTGTTCTCTCGAAGTTCATTAAGCCATGATCGTGCCGCCTTCCGCAACATGAGTGGGAGATATCGGGTTGCGACCAGGCTGTTTCCGCCTTTGGCGATGCAGCAAGCTTGGAAAAAATCCTGTAGCCAAGTATCTGGCCGAGCTATACCGTCGTAGGCTTGGATATGTCTTGAGATAGCAAATCCTTTCGGGAATCTTGTAGCTCTTATGCGTGGACCGAAGCACTTTGGGCCCACATATATATCATCATTTTCGTAGCGCCGCGCCTCTATATTGGAGTTGATCCTGTGCCTTGCGTCATTCGGGGATAGAGATCGTCCCGAGTGCCGGTTGTGGCTGTGGTGCCTTGGAGCCGGACTTCGGCTTCTGCCACCACCTCCTCCACCACGATGCTCTCCTTGGCCTCCTTGGGAGCCATTGTGATGGCTACTTGGCAGAGAGGGTGGAGCAGCTGGGTTATTTCCGGCTCATCGCCGGCCTCCGTTCGGAGCGTCATTATTCCGGTTCCGGGGAGGGTCCTCATTGTGACGAGCCCCCTGCCGGCTTGTCTCAGCATGGTGTCCGTCGTTCCTTCGTCCATCATCCGGACGGCTTGCATGTCTAGGAGGTGGCATTCTTTGTCGGTCCTCCTCCCGATGTTTCTCTTTATCATCGTCACTGCGGTCTTTCGACTCTCGCCGGGGCGGGTTCCTCGGATTCAGTGCAGCAATTGCCTCTTGCTCCGCAATTGGGTTAACATTACGCCAGTCACGGGCAGCTTTGTGGTGCTGTCTCGAAGATCCGGTTCTTGAGTAATTGTCCTCCCAGCGATCGAAATGGTGTTGCTGCTTCGGAACGCGCTGGGGTCTTACGTCAGCCCATGCCGGATCTGTGCGACACTGGTCGGAATCAGAGACCAGCTTTTGACTTCTGGACATGGCGACCTTTTGCTGCTCCAGTCGCTTGTTGAGTAATTTTATACCCAACCAGATCTGCTCCGGGCCTAGATTAGCCGATAGAATTTCTCGGGCCACAACGATGTTCTGTACTAGGGTTGGATACACCCAATCCCCTTTGCTATCTTTCCGAGGCTTCCCCATTTCTTCTCCGAAAAGGACGACGTGAATCTGCAGGAATTGGTTGTCATTAGTATGACGCTTCCTGGTCTTCTAGTATTGCCTGGAGTTGTACTTCTCTGCAAATGCCATGCATTTCTTTTCCTCCTCAATGTTTTTAGCTTCATCGAGAAGTACTTGTCGACGCGCTTCTAGGGCTTCGGCCCTTTTGTCCAGCTCTTCAGCAGTAAGTTCTGCAGCTGTAGGAATAGGTGTGGTTAATGCAACATCGATGAGTTTACGTGCACCTTCGGTGATCACGTGTCCATCCATCGACTCTTCTTTTTTGGGCTCGTCTGGGATAAGTGCTCCATCCGAGTCTTCCTCGTATTCCTCGGCAATCACCTCCTCTACCGGAGGATCTTTTGTCGGGGTCTTGTTCTTCTTCTTTGCCTTCTTGGCAGCACCGGTAGCAAAGACGGCTTTGGGTCCGTTTCCCGGAGTCAAGCTCTGATCGGTACTTTCGGACATCTGGACCTCGGGATTATCTCTGATTTCCATGTCATCCTGCGCTTTGGGAGAGTGTTCCCCGGATCCTTCATCCATGGCTTCTCCTTCCTGTGCAGCTTTGGAGTTATACTCCTCTTCATATTCCGCGGAGAACTTTCGGAAATCTGTTGACGTCATTGATTCATTCGAGGATGCGGGTACATCGGCGTTTGTTCCGATTGCCTCCATCACCGAGTCGGTGTTGTCTCCAGCATCGGCAGAGCCGGATCTGGATCCTACATATCCGACAAAGTGCGACGCGTGCCTCCTGAGATACCTGCGGCTCTCGCGATCGGCCTCGTCAAAACGCTTGATAGTCTCGAGGATTTCGTCTATGCCAGAGTTTTGCATCATCATGTGTCTTAGCATGTATCTCAAGAAAGGCTTGTCTGTCCCGGCGTCATTAGAGCCGAAATCAATGTCGTTGCTATGCTCCTCCTGGATTTCGTCTTCAGCGGGTGGGTCGATCTGGGATTCGGTCTCTCTAAGGAGATCCACTCCAGATTTGACTTGGACCGCTAGGTCTGCTTTAGGCTCGGATTTCTCCACTATCTCCGCAACTGGTGCGGGCTGGGTGGGATTAGGGTTTTCTAAGATCCGGAACTCTGCTGCCTCCGCGGACAAAGGGGATCCATAGATTTCTTGTGCCTCTATCATCACCGCTGGGGTGGGTGGGGCAGGTTCAGCAAAGCCGATGTAAACATCGATCTCGCCAAAAGACATGATGGTGTAGGCAGTCATAGCCTCCCTAGCCGGAATCCAGGTCTCGTCGAGAACGATGAGAGGGACGTCGCTGGCGTAGAGGATGCGACCGACGGTGATAGTCTCGCCGATTCTGATTCTTGCAGATTCCGCTCGAAACGCATATCCGAAGCTCACCTGCCCCACGGTGGGCGCCAACTGTCGTCGGATTGATGACAAGTACGCCATGAGGGGGTCCTCGAGGCATGCGGAAGAGAGGGGTGTGAGACTTATGGTATTCTAGGACGGTGAGCACACAAGTTTACCTAGGTTCGAATCCGCCGGCTTTGGACGGATCCTACTCCTGCTAGCAATCCAGTAATACGGCAGAGCCGGAATATGGGTTACAAGGGTTTGCCTGTGCGAGTTGAGATTGTAGACTATTGAGGGTGCCCTAAAGGCTCTCCCTAGGACGGCTTATATAGATATCCGGCCTAGGGTTTACAGGAGAGATCTGTCCGGCTACGATTGAAAGTCGGTTACATAGTACATCTTGAACTACAAGTAATACTATGGGCCTATGTCGGTAAGTCTTCTGGGCCTTCCGTGGCAGATGGACTCGTCTTTTCTCCTGTTGGGCCCGTGAAGCAAAGCTCTAACCCGAAGTGGGCCACCCTGGTCAGTGAGGAACTGTGAGGATACCCGGAAAGTATATCCCCAACACTACTGCGTTATATCTCACTTATATTTGCAAATTGAGTTGCATCCGACATACTAGACAAAATAATCATGTTCACACGATTCAAAGTAGCGCAGTTGAAGCATGGCATTGTGTATCACATATATTGAATTGGTTTGATCTTGTTCATCACAAATTTGATCATAGATCTTCTTTCATAAAACTGAATTTAATATTGAACAACAAGACTATCTATCTAGTTGTTTTTCATCGCGATCATAATAATTCTATGAACTTCACTAATACCTACAATTTGGATTGCCAATCACTGCATTGTTCTTTGTTCCCACATGACAATTATGTGTTCTCTACTTGCAATTTACGTTGCATTTTGTATATCGGGAATATTATGCATGTCAACAAAAATGATACAACATGTTATATATACATATATTATGCGTACATGTTGTTCTTTTTGTTTTTTCTACTTTCAGCTTACTCAAAGCCGCAAATGGATTTTCCTAAAGAAAGGTGGAATGATGAGGATACAGTCATAGAGTATGATGATTCTTCTTGTTTATGCTGGAAGGAAATATTGAGACTCATCGAAAAATATCACAAGATTTAATATCCATCGGACTAGCGCTAGTGGGAAGGAGAGGTAGGAAGGCGAGGAGCCAGACGTGATGATCATACAAGGATGCGCGAGGGAGGAGCGGGAGGCAGGCGCAATGGACGAGGAGATGATCACTAAGAACGACACAAAGAAATTCAAGTCACCCGGAGTGTCCGGTGCATTCCATCCAGACAGTCCGGCCTGCCCCAAGACGCGCCAAGGTGGTTGCCAATGATAATCCCAAATTGAAAGCTACCCGGAAATGACCCGGAAACTCTGAAGATATTGTCGGACCAGACTGTTCGGTGTGCATCACCCGGAGTGTCTGGTCAGACCCGGAATGTTCGGCCCATACGGATTAGAATGTCCCGCCATCGACGGATCTGTTCCGAATTGTCTTGTATCAATTTGAGTCAGACACATTTTTGTTTCGTTTTTTGGTCGTCCCAACTACCCATATAATCCCTATGACGCCCCCTTAGCTGAATAATACCACATTTAAAGTAAACCCTAAATCTATTGAGTTGCTACTTGCAATCAATTGAACCCCTACATCAATTTGTATCGGTCTGGTGTATTTGCTACTATCAATCAAGTGTGATTAGTTGTTTCATTGGGAATTAGCCAAATGCATGTTTTGTGTGATCTGCTATTCCATTTGGAATTAGAAGATTGCATCACCGCTTCGTGGTCAGCGACTACATGAGCAAGTGCGTGAAGTTGCGAATATCTACAAGGGTTGAGAGCTGTTCCATTGGCATCATGGATCGATAGGTTCGTGAGCGGCATACAAGTTATCTCCACCACTATCACCATAAATCCACCTCGCTTACTGAGAAGATCGGGCCACACCATATCATAGTGGCTGGCCATAGACTACAAAGTTCTTGTACTAACTGACAGGCATTTATGGCTTTCGGTGAATAAATAGTGGGGCAGTACGAATAAAATGATGGGCCATTTTCCGAGGTGAAGTCGGTGACAGGGGCGAAGATCCCCTTTGGACAAGGTATGGAACCTGCCCTACCTTGTTTTTTTGCAAAAAATCGTATATATAGGCTTCTCTTCGATAGACATACAGTTTTCAGCAAAATATGTACGTTCTGAAGAAAAACAAGCGAAAATGCTAACATGGGCCGCCTTGGAAGGATTTTGGTCATCCTAGGCAGATGGTGGGACGCGTAGTAGGGACAAGTACCGACGAGGGGTTAACTTGTCAATGCCCATCGTTGATGGACTTAAGTTCGAGGAATTGGGGAGCGCTGGAGGCATCGATCTGCTAACAAACAAGCACATTAGGGACACGCGGTTTACCCAGGTCCAGGCCCTCGAAAGGGACCTTACTCCTGCTTGTCTGCTCTTAGATTATCGAGGAGTCGAAAGTTACAGGGATGCGCAGATGTGATCTGGTGAGGTGTATGATAGGGTTGTGGATATCCTTCTCGCTTCTCCCTCCTAGCCTTTATATAGGGAGGCTAGGTCTCGGGATAGCAGGCCGAGTGAGTTACAAATTAGGATTTCACCCTTTTAAAAATCTAACTATTGTTTGCCGTGTCCTTCAAGGAGTCGCCTTCCTCTAGACTTGGGCCAACCGAATCCTTGTTGGGCTCTAATTATCCCGTGGGTTCCTCTTGGGATGGACCGTATATGCTAAACATAAGTACCTGCAGGGTATACCCATGTCAGATACTAACTCCTGTGTGCCCCTTGGTTTGCCTCGACCCCGATCGTTCATACCAAAACACAAACATGCGACCGCATACTCATGGACCGCCACCGTCTTCCTATCCTCCCATAGATGACCGGCGGTTCCCCTCATCGTCGACTCCTCCCACCTCCAAGACTGACCACCGTCCACCCACCCCTAGACCCTAGTTCTCCGGCTCCATCCATCTGACCATCTCAATTATCACCCGGCTACGGCTAGCCACGGTAGTGTGTTGTCTAGGCGTCTACGTCTAGGGTCTACGTCTCTTCGAATTTATGGTAGAGAATGGGCAAGAAGGGGAATACACCTCCAACTATGAAGGGGGCATGTATAATTTCAGATGTTTTGGTCAATTGAACTTTGTAATGTCCTGATTGAATTATTGAAGAAAGTTTGATTTTGTTTTCAATAATTCAATTGCAGATTTGAAAAGACACATTGTGCCACTTGCTAGTGCCAACAAATCTAATCCAAGCACCCATGATAAAAGTGCAAATGTTATGGCACAACGAGATCAAGAGAAAGATGTGGGAGGAGGAACAGGAAATAGATCTAAACCGAGCACCCATGAAAGGGTCTTCTCAGCTATAAGATCATCGAGACCTGAGTTGCGCAACAATATCGAGTGAGCGGTATTCAAATGTCTAGATGTTGGTGAAATTATAAAAGATTTTTAAAAGAAAGATATATCCATGCCATTGCCTGGGACTTCTAGACAACATTGAAGCTTTGTTATCGGTATGTTTGTATGTTCTACTTCGATTTAAACATGTTGCTATTACAATTGTACTAAGTGATTATGCTATTATCATTGTGTCCGATACAATTTGAATTTGTTTCGTCAAATTTTTAATGCTTTAAAGTTCGCACGACCTCAAATATCTTGCTCGACCTCAATTTTTTTGTGTCATTCGCCACTGGTCGGCGTGACGTGCTGAGTTATGGTCTACCTGGTAGTAGAATTGGACGACACGTGGGTTGAGGTGACGTGATTTTTAATAAACCTGGCTATTTATGATCTTGATTTACAACTTTAGGAAAAATCCCATTATGTATGTTTTAGAAAATTAGGAGAACACAATATACATGTATAGAACTGGTACAAGTGTATGCATGTAAAAAACTTGAATATGAACACATGCAACCTGTGACAAAAAAATACAAAATGACCATCACCCATTCTGTTTTCTCGGTTCCTTGGAGGCTATATGGTCATACAACTATTTAACAAAAAAAATACAGGAATAAGCTTCAGGTTAAAGTAAGACTGGGTGCTTTGTGTTTTATTTCAAAACATAGAAATGCCAAGTTTGCTAAATTTATAATTGTGGAATATTATGTACCCATGTCCCTGCTAGTATTATCGCAGTCAAAACTGGTTCTACAACTTTGGTGTCTTGTTCGGATGTGGCTCTCACAAAATCCATTGATCGGCGCAGCTCGAGCTGACCTTCCAAGAGCAACTCCACCCGCCCAAGCTTGCCATTGGAGCCCAAGACAGAGCACATGTTTTTACAGGTGCATCTCAATTCCTAGTACCAGTACTAGTCCTGAACTACACGATCGATCCGTGGCGGCTCAAACAGTCGGCGCGGACCCGCATCTTGCTTCTTCAACAAGGACCGGTTCATTCCTCAATCTCGCGCCAAGGACAGCAGCGGCTTCGCGAGCGCAGATCTTGCTGGCTGAAACAGCCTTTGCCTTTCCTCCTAACCACGCTCCTGCCGGCTAGCTAGCAACGGGCACCTCCCTCGACTCCCGGTGCCCGCGGCCGGACGCCGTTCCCGACGAGAACTGCTTCTGCCTCCGCGCGGCCGCCCTGGCCGCCTGCCTGGCGTAGGCGGCGTCCAGCTGCATCTGCTCGTCGCGGCAGTCGTCGCTGCAGAAGGGGGTGTCCCCCTTGTACATGAAGACGTCGCTGTCGCGGGCAACGTGCTTGGCGCACAGCGCGCACGCGTCCTGCGCGGGCATGCCAGGCTCGCCTACCGGCTCGGCGTCGAAGAAGAAGGAGCAGGCGAGAGACGCCGCCATGGAGTATGCGTGTATGTGACTTTCGAGCGAGGCGAGCTGAGTGAGGTTCGGCGCTTCGCAGGTGCGCTTGCTGGTTCTAGTGCTGGAAGATGGTAGAGGGGGAGGGAGCGAGCGAGCGAGCTGGGTGGAGAAAGCGAAGTGGGGAGGGTGGGCATATATGGTGCCTGTTTTTTTTTTTAAAACAACCTGCTATTTTTTATTAACCGGTAATAATGTTTACAGGGATGTTTGTAGAATATGGCATGCCCAACCATAGATGGCGGCCAGCCTCTAAAGAAATAGCAAATCTAGCTAGGTTGTGAGCTTCAAAGTTTGTAGCTCTCCCTTCGTAAGCGATCTCGCACTCACAGAAGTTTGCTGCACGTGACTTGATTTCAGTCACAATTGCTCCATATTTCCCTCGACTACCGTTCTTGATATCTTCAACAACCTGTTTGCAGTCTGAAGCCACAAATATGCGAGAGAGGCCTAGATCTTCAGCAAGCGAGGCCTAGTGCCTGCACAGATGGTTTGGCAACTTGTTGCAACTCAGCTAGAAAAGCATTAACAAAACCATAGGTTGAGAGGGGGCTCCGGAAGATCTCTTCATGAATCGCTTTTCTACGAGCTGTCCAAATTGCCCAAAGAGTGACTGTTAATCTGATGAATTGGTCATGCGGCATCGTCTCCATCATATGAAATAGCCAGTGTTTGGCATTCGACTCCTCGCATAAAATCATGTGCTCCACAATGAGCTCATCCATTAAAGCCCAGACGCTATTGGCCATATTGCACTCAATCAAGGAGTGCCTCCAAGAATCAGCTGCACCACAAAGTGAACATGAGCTTGTCCTAGCCATGTTTCGATGCTCAAGAACATCAGCTGATGGTAAGGACTGTCGAGCTAGTCACCACAGGAAAACTCTGATTTTGGAGGGAACAAAGTTTTCCATAAGGCGCTCCACCCCTTCGAATCCCGCTCGGCATTATCCCCATAGTAGTTCTCCCGGCTCATCTTAGTGTTGATTAACATTCTATAAGCAGAACGGACCGACAAGATCCCTTTCTGGTCAAAATTCCAAGCCCAAAAGTCCTCCTGGTGTCTCGTGCATAAAGGAATACCAAGAATAGTCTCAGCATCCACATGATGGAAAAAAGATCGGACTAGACTGACCTTCCACGATGCTGATGTTTCATCGATTAGATCAGAGACCATTTGAGGCGGATTCTCCTTATCGGCTGGGATCGGTTTCATCATCGTCTCCCTAGGAAGCCAATTATCAGTCCAAATATTATCGATCGGCCATCACCAATTCGTTTAATGAGCCCCTGAACCATAATATTTCTCCCGTCGAGGATAGAGCGCCAGATCTGCGAGGGGTGAGGTCCTAGATCGGCCTCAAGAATAGATGAATTGGGGAAGTATACAGCTTTGAGTATACGGGCACTCAAAGACTCTGGTTCCTGCAGCATTCTCCAGGACTGTCGCGCAAGCAGACATAAGTTAAAAAGTTCCATGTCTTTAAAGCCTAATCCGCCCAGATGTTTTGGTGTAGTCATCACTTCCCAAGAGACCCAGCACGGTTTCCTCTTCCCTTCTCTACTGCCCCACCAGAATTGCTGAATAAGCATATTAATGTGCTCGCATAAGCCACGGGGTAACCTGAAACACGCCATTGAGTAGACCGGTATAGCCTGGGCTACTGATTTGATGAGCACCTCTTTTCCACCCGCAGAGAGGATCTTCTTCAGCCATCCCTTAACTTTACTCCACACCCGATCCCTCTGGAATTTGAAAGTGCCATATCTAGAAGATCCAACATCCGTTGGCATACCAAGATACCTTTCACTTAAAGCTTCATTGTTAACATCCAAAATACCCTTGATCACATCACGTCGAGCTTGAGGGCATCCTTTAGTGAAAAATATAGATGACTTAGATTTGTTGATCCGCTGTCCTGACGCTTGACAATAAACCTCCAATAGATTAGACAATTCCTCCGCTCCCTCTCTACTACCTTTAAAGAACAACAGGCTATCATCCGTAAACAAAAGGTGATTAACCAGTGGCGCCGATGGTGCCACCTGAATTCCTCCAAGCTGCGATGACTGGTCATGAACTTTTAACAGGCACGAAAGACCCTCTGCTGCTAGTAAAAATAGATAGGACGAGATAGGGTCGCCTTGTCTGATCCCCCTCGTTGGTTTGAAACCATCAAGCTTGACTCCATTAAAAAGGACAGAAAAAGACACTGTCCTGACCATCCCCATAACCACATGTATCCATTGCTGTGCAAACCCCAACTTGTTCATAATTGCCTCCAAATAGTCCCACTCCACACGGTCATATGCCTTCATCATATCTAGTTTGAGGGCACAATAGCTGTTCCGTTTTGACTTACTTATCTTTATAAAATGTAAACACTCATATGCAGAAATAATATTATCAGTGATAAGTCTACCTGAGACAAAGGCAAATTGTTCCTCTGATATTATGTCAGGGAGTATCATCTTCAACCAATTAGCAATCACCTTTGAAGAAATCTTGTAGAAAACATTGCACAAACTAATAGGACGGAACTGAGAGAGGATAGTCGGATTTTTAACCTTGGGTATTAGCACCAGAACAGTGTCATTGATACTCTCAGCCGACTCTTCACCTTGTACAATGCTCAACACCGCCTTCGAGACATCTTCCCCACACACATCCCAGTGCCGTTGAAAATAATGGGCGGAAAAACCGTCTGGTCCAGGAGCTTTAGTGGGGAACATTTGAAACAATGCCTTCTTTACTTCATCATTAGTATATGGAGCCATTAACAACTCATTCATGGAAGAAGTGACCTTCCTGGGAACATGATTAAGAACACGCCCCATATCCTGTACCCCCTCAGATGTGTACAAATTCTGATAAAACTCGGAAGCCATATGTTGCATTTCTGTTTTGTCCTCAGTAATCTGTCCATCTTGACGTTCCAAGGCTTTAACCACATTTTTCCTTCTGCGCATACTCGCCCGCTGATAGAAGAACTTGGAATTTTTTATCCCCATGTGATAACCAGTCTATGCGAGACCGCTATCTCCACATGACCTCCTCGCGATGGTAAAGCTCCACAAGCCTATCATTTATTTTGATCTCTCTATGTGTTGGACCGACCCGAAGGGGCAAGTTCCGGAGAGTATCCAGCTCAGCCTTCAGTGACTTGATCTCTTTCCGAACACTACCAAAAGTCTCCGTACCCCATCTCCCAAGATCACCTGCCAAGGATGTTAATTTATTTCTGACGTCTCCAACCGATGAGGTAGCCGGGATGCCACTCCAGCCAGCCACGATCGTCGGTTTCAAATCATCATGACGTTTCCACATGGTTTCATAGCGAAACAGCTTTTGTCTTCCCCTTATGCTCTGGTCGGGCTCAGACAAATGAAGGAGTAAGCCGCAATGGTCTGAAGTCGCAGTATCAATATGAGTGACGCATGCTAATGGGAATTGGGCACTCCACTCCGCAGAACCCAGAGCGCGATCCAGCCTGACTCTGGTATACGTACCTTCAGACACCTTTTTCTCCCATGTCCAAAAGTGTCCTTTAAAGCCGAGGTCTAGCAGGTTACAAACATCCACTGCCTCACGAAAATCCTGCATTTGAGCATTAGTGCGTTGTCCAGTACCTTCATGTTCCTCCGCGAGGAGAACTTCATTGAAATCACCTAAGCACAGCCAAGGAAGAGAAGAATCACTGCAAATGTTTTTCATAAGATCCTACGCCATAAAACGCTGGGCTGTTTGTGCCTCCCCATACACGCAAGTCATCCTCTATTGCTTCTCACCAATGTCGTTGATAGAAGTGTCAATATGGTACTGAGAATAACCCAAAATTTCTACTTGTATTTCATTGTTCCAAAAAATACCAAGACCACCTCTCCTACCATTGCTACCAACAGCAAAAGCTTTATCAAACCCTAGAGAACTAGCTAGAGCTTCCACACGAGCTTTACTAATTTGAGTTTCCTGAATACACAAAATAGTAGGGGCAAACTTTATGAAAAAGTCACGTAGCTCTTTGACCGTCGAGGCATTGCCCACTCCCCGACAGTTCAAGCTGAATAGACTCATTGAGACGGGCGGCGCCCCTCCTTGGAGCCCGAGGGACCCCTCTCATCCTCTTCGGGTCACGATTGGGTATAGGACTCGCCGGAGCATTGGGGTCTGCTGTAGGAGTCTCAAGATGGTTAACCATCGCACCCACAACGCCCTGACCAGCTACCACCAGACTGCCATCATTTGTCACAGGCAGTGGAGATATCGGAAGTTCTCCACCCCCCAGACCAAGTCCTCTCTTCCTTGACAATTCAGCTTCCATAGCATCCATCTCCACCATCTCATCCTCCTCCGGTTTGTTAGAAGCACCATCCCTGGGATGATATTCTCCACGACCATCCCCAAAAGAGCCACATCCGCTGCCACGTGAGCTTCTGCCACGACCACGCCAACTCCCACCATCTCTGATCTGCCATTTGGCCCTCAAGTTCTTGAACACCAAGGCCGATGGCGGGTGCATACCATCACCATGCTCCTTGAATTCATGACCCGTATGTCCACACACTTGGCACCAGTCTGGAAGCTTCTCATATTTCACCAAGAAAAGCTCCCTTTTCCCTCCACGGCTAAGGGATACCACCATCTTCAACGGTTTGTGGACGTCGAGCCTCACTTTAACCCGATAGAAATTCCCCTCATAGCCGAAAGCAGCTTTTTCGGCTGTCTTGAACTCTCCCACCTTGGAGGCTAGGGCTTTGACCATCGGTGCATATCCAATGGGTAAATCGTGGATCTGAATCCAAATATCAATGAGCCTCAGTTCAATCTCAGATGGCTTGGTGAAACCATCATATGGCGCGAAAATTACAGGGTTTCCCCTAAACATCCACGCTCCTCCTTCGGTGACTTTCTCCCAGTCACCCAGGCAAGAGAACTGGAAAACAAGGAGATTCCAATCTAGGGTTTTTGTCTTGGCCTCCCGAGCCTGATCCCATGCTGACCTCATGTTCTTGTAGAACCAGTAGGAGGAGTACTCAGTTTCCGTGTAAACCTTAGCGATGATCATCCAGCGGGTCGCCTCAATGGGGGGCGGGTCTTCCGCCTCGAAAACAACGTCGTCAAGGTCCTCTTCCCTCAACCCAAGCTGCTTCATCATCTCCTCAATCCCCCTGTCTCCACCTGAAGAAGACGATCCAGCCCGATCTGCATCCATGGTGCCTCCTAGGTCGAAACCGATCTAGCAAGACTGGAACCCTAGATCACCCACCAACCAGCCACTCCAGGAGCCAAGGCCGGGAAGCAATACGAGATTGCCCCTGAATCAGCCCAAGCCCGATCTGTAGCAGATGGGGTGGATAGAACAGGGAAAGAGGTCTCAATGCCGGCAGAGCCGCGAGAGCATGGTAAACCCTAACGAGAGGGAAACTAGTACAACTCGATGGTACTGCTATATATGGTGCCTCGTGACGACGGTCACGGCGACTCGGGAGAAGTAAACTGGTTCGGCCCGGGCATGACGAGCCCAAGCCTAGCACACGGGCTCAGGCCATACCGCACGCCGGACGGGGCTAACCATGGACTACGGAGTGGTTTTGGTCTTTTCCGTTTGGGACCCGCTGCCCACGTGCGATTGTTGGCCTGATGGCAGACATGGCTCCGCCGCGGCGAAAACGACAGGAACCATGTTGTTATGTCCGAGAGACGTGGACGTGGGTCCTACCGTCTGACAGAGACGGAGAGAGGTCGCCCCAGAAACGTCACACTCGATGTACCCCAAACCTATGTGCTAGACGAACGCGCTAGCAGTATGCTCGTACGTTACCTCCATCGGAAATACAAGAAGGCACGCTATACATTTACTCGCTGTGCTTTTCTCCGCGAGAAATCTGAATAAATATTCGGATTTGCTAGTTCTCAGACGTCTGATAATTTTTTAGGTCTTAGTCGTCTCTTTCACCGTTCGATTTATCTCGTAATTTGTGCAAACTAAAAATTACACATGAGTTAAAATTTCACTGAAAATTTAATGAGTTCAAATTAGATTGCAACTAAGAATTAGTATAAATCATATGCTGCAACTGAGAATTAGCACAAATATCTTTACTATTAATTTCAAAAGCGTGGTGAATGCCTGGTGTCACACATGGAAAAATTACAGAAAAAATGCCACCGCACTGACCTATATTTACCTTATCTGTTAGTTGGAGATAACATTCGAGTTGTTAATTGCGCATGCTCCATCCACGGTTATCTACTCAAAGTCAGTTACATCTAGCCTTATCTATTCAGCGCAACAACCCCTCTCCCAGAATGCAAGGACACGGCTTGCCTGTCCCCTTGCCTGAGCGCCCATCCTCATACTTCTCTTCTTTTTCTAGGTTCCTAACGTGAGATGAGCCATGCAGTGCCGCTGAGGACCTGTTCCACTGTCTTCCGGCCGTGACTTTTCCTACTGTCACCTGCTGGTTCTCGTCGGCCGAATATCTTGACGCCGCCTTCTACCATCAACTTGTGGCCGACGTGCAGCGAGCGACCGCCGCACGCAATCAAGCCGATGCATCTCAACACCTCGGTCTGCTTTCGCCCTAAAAGCTCCTCCTACATGTGTGGCCTTCTTCTCCGGCGGCGTCATTCATGGCCGCCATGCCTCCATCGTCCGCCATGCTTCCGTCACTCAAGCAACCAGCCAATAGTAGGTCATCATGGTCAGAGCGGTGATGCCGATCAAACAGTGTTCTACCTTTTTCCCGTGCAAGATGAAGAACGTGGTGACCTTTTTTTCCCGTGCAAACTGAAGAGCCTGGCCGCGTCGCCGGAGTATCCCATGGCATGCTGGTGTTCATATCTATTTTTGTTTGTTTGAGATGATGAACCTACCGGTCAGGAGCGAGTATTACGGGGTAAAGATATTCTACGTACCCCAAATTAGTTATCCAGCCGAAAGACCGGAAGCCCGAGACGGGATTTTCGGAAGCGCACAATGGACGCCACATGCCGCGGCCACACGGCGGGGTGCATGGCCTAGGCACAGGCAAGCCGCGTCCAAGACTGGCTGGCCTCATGTGATACCCGCATGCATCGCATAGAAATCACGGCTCCGTTCTCTCCTAAACTCGCATCTTCCTTTTCAGCCGTGGAGATGATGAACCACTCAGTGCCCACATCATGCAGCCTATGTCGAGTGTGATGGTGCCCACGCCGTACGTATTCAAAAAAGGAATGGGAGGTCAAGGCTATCGGGGACGCAAACTGGTGTCGCGACAGCTCCGTTTCGGCCGCCACCATCACATCTAGGGTGGTCGAAGATCCATTGGCAGCAGAGGAGCTGATGACTGACTTGCTTCCTCCTCGCAACCACCGCGCGAGTCACAAGCTCGTCCACACCTCCACGAGTAGTTGCGCCCTCCTCGTTTGCCCCAACCACCGGGAGCATGTCTACCGCTGCCACGAGCAGCAACGCCCTCGTTAGCTGCAACCATCTGGGAGCTCTCGTCCGCTGAATCGAGCAACTAAAGTAGCGACGGAGAGGAGGCAATGAGCCAAGATGTTTCCGTATATATGATCGAAACGATCTTTCTTGATACAAAGAGGATACAAGATGTTGTTCATGTACTTGTACCCTCTCTCTTTCTACCTCAATAAAGTTCGGCCTCAGGCCCTTCGAGATCCATTTTATCTTCGACTAGGGTTGAAGTGTGTACTGTGTGTGTGCAGTGCAGGTTCAGGTGATGTGGTCATGTATGTAGTCGTGCATTGCCGTTGTCGTGGCCCATGCATGGACACCTCCATACACACTACTACTTCCTCCCAAGGTCCAAGGACACGACACTCTGGGTCTTTGGGCATAGCTGTTTGAAGTTTTTTCTTTGTATTCTGGAACCTAGATATGTACTCAAGACTCGAGTGCATGCTTTGTGTTTTGCAGCTTTACTTGATTTTATCAGCTCTTTTTTGCAAGATCAACGCAGCTTTGACTGGTCAAAGCACATGAAAAAGGGAGCAATACATGGTTTTGATGGATCAACCCACCAGGAGGGCGCGGCGCTGCGGCGGCGAATGGAGCGCGCGGGCGAGCAGAGCGACCTGGGGGACCAATTCGTGCGATCCCTGGGAGAGTTTTACCGTTTTCCTTTTTTTAATGATATGTCATGCTTTTCTAATGATATTGCAAGCTTTCTTGAGGTGGAATGCTTTTTTAGACGACGCTGCAAGCTTGGTGAGATGGTAGTCTGCATTTAAGAGAAATACTGTAAGTGGGTTGCTCCTATTTAGTATAAATGAGGTCAAATCAATGAGCTGGCATGAGCTCAATGTAGGTACAATATTGAAAATCATATTATTTGTACAAGGTTACTATTTCGTCAATCTGTTCCTTATATCATTCTTAAAAATCATTTAAAAACGAATAGCCAATCTATTATTATAAATATATGAAGAGTACGAATCTCAAGAACTGGTATAGATTTAAGACAGTCACATGGGCAAATGTTTTGTTTAACGACTTTACTCTACCGATAATAATCACTCAATACCAATATTTTGCTCCTTCCGATTTAGGTTGCAACTATCCGGAGCAAGAGAGAGCACATTTGTAGAAAATCTAGCAAAAGTGGAGGATGTGATTAGTGATTTAGAATCTGCAAGTTCTTACTTTTGTACACAAACATATTACTGCTTTAGTATAGCACTAAAATTTATGTTGTGTGTTGGTGTATGAACCACAAAATATATGGTTATTGGGATGCTGCAAAACTGAAATTAATGAGATGTACCACTTTTACTCTCTCTTCTTCTAAAACAAAGTAGTCATCCCAAAAATTTCCTTCTCGGGCAAACATTTCGTTTGATTTCTTTCACCATAATTTGTTTTGAATAGAGCAAGGGTCCAGAAGGACCTAGAGCTGCATCAATATTGAAGCGGTGAAAGGTTCCAGGTCACAACATGACCTCACACTAAAAATGTAAAATGCAATGGGGTCCAATCAGTCTCTTCGCCTAGAACCAATCGTATTACCATCGGGGATGAAACCACTTAGATGTCACGACCTTCATTGCATCTCATCCAGTAGCGACAAGAGTTACCCATGGACCCTGAACCAAAGTTGAACTGCGTGCCATATGTCCTTGTCCATCCCTCAACGAATGAGAATGATGTGCCCGACTACACTTTAACTAGAACTAGCAAAACATTTTCATGATTTTTGGTTACATTCTCTTGCATCTAGATAAATATATATTATATATAATATATTTGGTTTTCTAAATGTGAATTATCTCAATTGCTTCCTCAGAGAGTCGTAGCAACGCACGGGCATTCAACTAGTTAGGATAATATCAGTAACTTAGACATAAAAAGTTCTCGGGGAAATGAGATCTAGGCACTCGCATAAATATTCCCTTCTTCGATAACAAAGGCGGGAGAACTTGCCGTCCCTCTAGTCGGAATCGTGGGCATCAGATCAGTAGTAGTGATCTAGTACCATCATTAGGCAGATTCGATGGTTTAAACTAATGCGATCGCGTTAAGGCCGATAATTAGCGCGCCAGTCTTTTGGCCAACATCCGGGACAGGTGCCCCACAATACCACATGGTTAGGCGCGGTAATGATAGCGAGCTTTTTTTTCTTTGAACTTAGGTAATGATAGCGAGCTAGCAATGCGCACTTCGTATCATTCTTGATCTTTTTTTGAGAGAAGAGAAAAGAACTGATCAAATGCGATCTTTTGGGAAAAGAAAATAAAAGAACCCAACCGATGTGCTCTTCAGTGGTGTGGTGCATGCGCGCCAGGCAGCAGCTTGCGAACGGTGTGGCCAGACGCTGGGAGGTGGGCCGGCGCACATGCGCAGATCCTGTCTACCAATCAGGCGCACGAACTTGTGACAGGACAGCGCCAGCTACGAGCTACCCGTGCAGCGAGAGCCACTGCTAGGAATTGTTTACACGAGCTACGAGCTGCCAGGTTTCATCAATCAATTCTAAAGATATACAGTAGTAACTAGCAGTATGTGGTTTGTGTTACGGCCAGGTCCTATGCTTTGATCGGGCAGGCTTCGTTCCGGGAGACAGCTCGCTAGTGGCTGGTGAAAAACTCCAAATTACTTGGATGTACCCCTACTAGTACTAGCTGACATGGACTTCAGGATTTCGGGCAAAGAATAGTGGCAAATTGTAGGGCGTCTCAGAACAACAATGTTGGAATCATTCGCTCTCCAGGCTCGGTCACACAAGTGTTGGCCAGAGAGCGGGGGAGCACGAACAAAAGTGTTTGACACCGAGTGGCTGGCGAAAGACTACAAAGTTCCTGTACTTATCTGACAGGCATTCAGGGGGCTTCGGTGAAAAAATAGTTGTGAATAATTTCGTGTTCTGGAAAGATATACTCCCTCCGTCTCAATTTACTCTGCGTTCTAGGTTTAGTCAAATCCAAACTTTATAAATTTTGACTGTGTATATAAAAAAATATCAACATCTAAAATATGTAATAAATATAATTAGACTCACCATAAAACATACTTGTATATTGTATGCAATGATTTTATAATTGGTATTTTATATAATGTGCTTAGACAAGTTTTAATATGTTTGACTTTGATCAAACTAGAATGCATAGTAATTTGGGACAGATGGAGTACATAGCGCCTCAAAAATACAATGCTGGAACCATTCGCTGCTGTCGAGGCTCGGCTACACAGATGTTCGCTCAATAGTAGGGGAGTACGAATAAAATGCTAGGTGTCGTAGAATTATATAGAATAATAATCGATAATAATATTGTGGCAATTACAAGAGGTATATATAAGGGTCTAGGTGCACCGACCTAGTCCTATAACAAACCGACTAGGACTCTTAAACGTAACAAGAGTTGTATTCTAACATCCCCTGCAGTGTCAACGATAGGCTCGACGATGTTGAGACTGAAACGAATATCTTGAAACGGAGTAGTCGCCATGCCTTTAGTAAAGATATCAGCGAACTGAGCTGAAGTAGGCACATGTAGAACACGAACTTGATCGAGAGCCACCTTATCTCGAACAAAATGAATATCGATATATATATGCTTGGTACGACGGTGTTGAACCGGATTCCCTGACATGTAAACAGCTGAAATATTATCACAGTAAACAATAGTAGCTTGCTCAATAGAGCGATGCAGCTCCGACAGCAACTAGTGCAACCAAACCGTATCAGCAACCGCATGAGCCATAGCGCGATACTCAGCTTCGACTGACGAGCGAGAAACCGTAACCTGCCTTTTTGAAGACCAAGAAACCAAATTGTTACCAAGAAAAACACAAAATCCGGATATGGACCGTCGAGTATCGGGGCAACCAGCCCAGTCTGCATCAGAGTAAGCTGTCAACGAGGTAGGAGAGGATTTATTTATATGAATACCTAAATCTAATGTGCCTTTGAGATACCCGAGGAATACGTTTGACATGGTTGAAGTGAGGAACACGAGGATCATGCATGTAAAGGCAAGCTTGTTGGACCGAAAAAGAAATTTCAGGACGAGTAAGAGTAAGATATTGGAGGGCGTCGGTAATACTACGATAAAAAGAAGAATCAAAAAAGGGGTCACCATCAGCAGAAAGTTATGAATCTGTATCAGCAGGAGTACAAGACGGTTGACAATCAAGCATACCAGCACGAGAAAGAAGATCTAGGGTGTATTAGCGTTGAGATAAGAAAAGACCAGATGAGTCACGGATGATAGCAATACCTAAGAAGTGATGAAGAAGACCTAGATCGGACATAGAAAATTCTTTGCGAAGAAGAGAGATAATATGATTAAAAAGTGTTGTAAGGAAGCTGTGAGAATAATATCATCAACATAGAGAAGTAGATAAGCGGTGTCGGTATTATGACGAAAGATGAAGAGAGAATTGTCAGAACGAGAAGGATTAAAGCCAATTGTTTGAGCATAAGTATAAAAACGTTGAAACCAAGGCCGTGGTGCTTGTTTTAGACCATAGAGAGATTTTTGAAGAAGACAAACATGATTAGGATAAGAGGAATTTTCGAAGCCAAGAGGTTGTTGACAATAAACTGTTTCTTGAAGATAGCCATGGAGAAAAGCGTTTTTGATATCGAGTTGATGGATGGGCCAAAAAGAAGAAACGACGATGCTAAGAACAGTATGAATAGTGCTGGGGTTTGACAACTAGAGAGAAAGTCTCATCATAATCGATGAGAGTAACCACGGCATACCCATCAAGCTTTATAACGTGCAAGACTTCCATCGGAATTAAATTTGTGTCGAAAAACCCATTTGCCGGAAACTATATTAGTGTTTGATAGACGAGGAACTAATTGCTACGTATTATTTTGAATGAGAGTATCATATTCATCTTTCATGACTGCGGCCCAATTAGGATCTAGGAGAGTTGATTTGTAAGTTTTGGGATTAGAGGAAGAAGACAGAGATGCATTGAGATTTAGATGATCTTTAGCGGGTAAACGAAAACCGGATTTGCCACGTGTGCGCATGGTATGATCATTAGTGGGAGCTGGGACGATAATAGCATCAGGAGGATGGACGAATGATGATGTAGAAGACGCGTCCGGTGCAACGGAAGAAGCGGACGCGGGAGTCAGCGGTGGAGACGGCGGCGACAGGAAGTCTGTCGTGGCAGAGTTTTCTGCGGTTTCGGCAGCCGCGTCAGAGGTGGCGGCAG
The DNA here is from genome assembly GCA_023614405.1 of Avena insularis. Classification (NCBI taxonomy): domain Eukaryota; kingdom Viridiplantae; phylum Streptophyta; class Magnoliopsida; order Poales; family Poaceae; genus Avena; species Avena insularis. The sequence goes on from CM042686.1 coordinate 565,834,973, forward strand.
GAGAAGGCGCGGCAGGATTGGCTGCCGCGGTAGAGAATTTGGCCGTTTTTGCTGCCGCGGCAGGAGCGATGGCAGGAGGTGGCTGATGAAAGAAGGGGAAATTATTTGGACGAGGGGGACTAGTAGATGGTGCGGATGTTTTAGGATTGAGAGATTGACACTCAAAAAAGGGAAAAATATTTTCAGCAAAAGTTACATGACGAGACACATGGACGCGACCACTAACAAGATCTAGACAACGATAGCCTTTGTGTTCGTCGGAAAAACCTAGATAGACGCACGGGATAGAACAGGGTGAAAGTTTGTTAGGAGAAGTAGAGTAGGAGTTAGGAAAACAAAGACAGCCGAAGACACAAACGTCGGAGTAGTTTGGGTGAGAAAGAAATAAAGAGAAGTAGGGTGTGGTTTGAGGATTAACTTTAGATAGTCAAATGTTAAGTAGATATGTGGCCGTGTGGAGAGCTTCAGCCCAGAACTTTGGAGGCATAGAAGATTGAATAAGAAGGGTGCGAGTGATGTCATCAAAGCTAACATCTTTCTGTGGATTTAAGATCGTCGGTCCATCTATGAATAGAAGAGCTTGCCCCACCCATGAGTAAATATTTCATAGTAGCCTCATTAGACCGTAAATCTCTCTTGTTCTCCGGTCGAAGATAGAGGTATTTCACTAACCGCAGATCGATCGGGTTCCCGGAGCTTCCTGATAGATCTAATATTATTGTTAGCCTCCATCCCTAACTATGATTTCCTTTCCAAAAGAGGCTTTGTCTCTGAACCCTCCAGTCAGCACACCAGCTCTTGTCTCAATCACTGTTATCTGATTCTTCTTTGACAATCTGTTGCTACATTGTAGATTGAGATCCCGGTATAATTGGCCGAGAGATTCATGTAACAGCATGGATTTATTTTCCTGTCAAGCAAGGCGACAATAATTATGAGTGCGAAAAGAACGCTCGGCCTTGCCGTTTTGAGTGGAGGTATAGGGACGGGACAAACGCAGAAGAATTCCATATTGGAGAAAGAAATTTCGGTTTTTAAAGTTGTCAAATTCACGACCATTATCACACTGAATAAATCTTATAGGAAGGAAAAAATGGACTGAGACATAGTGCTGAAAATTAAGAAAAATATTGTGAATGTCGGATTTGTTGCGTAATGGAAAGGTCCAAACATAGTGTGTAAAATCATCAAGAATAACAAGATAATAGTTAAAACCAGAAACACTTTCTATTGGTGACGTCCATAGATCACAATGAAGTAACTCAAAAGGAAAAGTACTAGAGGATAGAGAGGAGCTAAAGGGTAGACGAACATGTTTGCCTAATTGACACGACTAACAAATAGAAGAATTATGAGAATCTCTATTACAAAGTATTGAAAATTCAGTAAGAAGAGTAGATCACATTATTATTGGGATGGCTGAGACGTTGGTGCTATCGATTAACAGAGGCCACCATAGACAATGGAGGGGCAGCGACCGGAACACCATGGAGGGAATACAAATCACCGGAGCTATTGAACCGAGCAATCTCGGCCTTGGTCCGGTAATCCTTCACAGACAAACCGAAGGTGTCAAATTCGACAGAAACGTGATTGTCATTGGTGAATTGGCAAATAGAAATCAAATTTTTAATTAGTGCAGGAGCTACAAGAACATCGCGAAGAAGCAAAGGTTTGATTGGGGATTGGATTTGGGCTTGACCAACACAGTAAATAGGAATAGATTATCCGTCACCGAGAGTAATAGATGGAAAAGGCAACAGTGTGCAAGAAGACAGCAAATTACTTGATGCAGACATATGACTAGAAGCACCAGAATCAAAAATCCAATCCGTACCTAAGTTTCGTTGTGCAGCAAAGTTGTTCATGGCTTGTAGAAAAGCAGCTTGGTCCCTCAGATTCGAAGTGGAGGTCGGTGTAGACATGGGAGCTAGCGGGTGTGGCAGCGTCGGCAGTAGGGCCGGCATCGCCGTATAGATATAGCCACCATCGTTGTACTACGACATATTGTACTGCAACATGTAGGGTGAGGTTGTAGCGCCATATGAAGCATAAGGAGCATCGTTCTAGATTGTTGGCGCATAGGCGGGGGTGGCATGGTACGCGGTCGTCAGCTGTCGCAGCGTGAGGACGGGAGCGCCGGTGTGAGGGCGGGCACCGGGCTGCCATCCACCAGTGTAGGCAGGCGGGGCACCATAGGGCGGCGGGGCAAACTAGGGCATAGGCCACGACTAGACTAGCCCGGTCCACGGATTAGGAGAAGGACGCCAGCCGGGGGGCGGCGATGATGTGGTCGGTGGTGCAGACGGTGGAGCTGGAGCCGAGGGCGGAGGAGGAGCAGGCGCCGTACGAAACTGCGGCGGTTTAGGGTTTCGACCCCCTGTAGTTGGGACTTGGACGCCAGCCCGATGGTTGAGGAGGAGCCATTGGAGTAGGTGGCGGTGGCGGGGGTGGTGCCGGCGGTCGAGGAGTAGCAGTGAAGACCTGAGGACGGGAGTCCTTGTTGGTTTGGGCACGATCGGCTGATTGTAACATCAAACGAACCTTGGCGAAGAAGGGGCGCGGACGCATCATACGGATGAAGGAAGCCTATTTTTCGAACCGCTCGCTGAGGCCGACGAGGAGGACGTTGATGAGCTGCCGATCGTCGATCGGATCACCGAGTTCGTGGAGTTCATCCGCGATCCCCTTAAGGCGTTGGCAGTAGACGCCAATGGGTGCATCACCTTGCACCGTGTTCCGAAGCTCGGTGTGGAGATTGTTGGCGCGAGCATCAACGTTGTCCTAGAAGAGCTGGCGAAGGGCTACCCACAGATCGGCGGCGGAGGCACCATCACGGTGTACGAGATTGAAGATTTTTATGGAGACTCGCATGTAGGGTTACGGGTATGTAGGAGCTAATATCGGATATGGTGTCGGTGAAGGAGATTGAAGGGGCTATTTGTGGAGGTAGAGCTAAAGTAGAGGTAGAGGTGGAGGGGTCAGTGGCTGATGACCCACAAGTATAGGGGGTGTATCGCAGTATTTTCAAGAGAAGTGAAACTCAATTTATTGATTCGACACAAGGGGATCCAAAGAATATTTATAAGCCTTAACAACTGAGTTGTCAATTCAGCTGCACCTAGAAACAATCTTGCTCACAACAGTTTATCAGTAGCAACAATTTTGTAGTAAGAATAGTAAAGTAACAGCAGTAGTAAAGTAAAGACAATAGTAACAATAGCAGTAAACAATAGGATTCGAGTGCGATAGGCATAGGGATGGATGGACGGACGTTGCATGGACAAGACAATTCACATAGCAATCAGAACATAGGGCAATTACAGATAAATAAGATAAAGCATCCAAGTACTAGATAATCCTAGGCATGTGTTCCATATATAGTCATACGTGCTCGCAATGAGAACTTGCACAACATCTTTGGTCCTGCCAGCCCGTTTGCAGCGGGGCCTCAAGGGAACTACTGGCAATTAAGATGCTCCTTTTAATAGAGCACCGAAGCAAAGCATTAACACTCCGTGAACACATGTGATCCTCACATCAAAACCATTCCCTCCGGTTATCTCGATTTCTGTCACTTCGGGGCCATTGGTTCCGGACAACAACGTGTGTATACAACTTGTAGATAAGACCATAAACAATATTGTCATAATGAATCAATAACATGTTCAGATCTGAAATTATGACACTCGGGCCCTAGTGACAAGCATTAAGCATAACAAATCGCAACAAAGTCATAAAGCACTAATAAAAGATACTAGGCATCATGCCCTAACAATCTGATGCCATTACATGAATGATCTCATCCAATCCCTATCATTCCCATAGCCTACAGCGAGGGATTACTCACTCATAAACGGGGGAAACATGGATGATCGATGGAGAAGCGATGGTGATGATGATGGCGATGATCTCCTCCAATTCCCCGTCCCGGCAGGATGCCAGGACGGAGTTTCTGGTGCTGTTTCGTGGAATCTGGTGGTGGCGGCGGAGCGGAACTCCTTCTGGAAAAACGTCGAACCCCCTTGAGCTTTTAGGTCAGAAGGCAACTTATAGGCGAAGAGGGAGACCGAGGGAGTGCAGGCGGCGGACCATCTGGCGCGCAGCCAGCCCAAATCGGCGCCAGTGGTGTGGCTAGGCTCCAGCCCCACTCCGTCTCATATTCTGACTTCGAAAGTCTTCCGGTGAAATAAGATTTTTGGCTTTTATCCCATCCAATTCCAAGAATATTTATTTTCTGACTTTTCTGGAACCAAAAACAGCAGAAAACAGGCAGCTGGCACTATGACTCTTGTTAATAGGTTAGCCCAAGAAATCATGTGAAAAGTAGTCTAACGTGTGGAAAAAACATAAGAAAGTAGATAAAACCAAGCATGTAACATCAAAAATTATACATATATTTGCAATGTATCAGTGGCCGCGGCGACGATGGCGGCACGCCGCTCGAAGTAGCCAGACGGCGGCAGGGACGGCGGGTGAGCCATACCCTAGGATCGGAAGTCTGATACCATGTAGAATTGTATAGAATAATAATTGATAACAATATTATGGCAATTATAAAAGGTATATATGAGAGGTTAGGTGCACCGGCCTGCCCTACAACAAATCAACTAGGACTCTTGAACATAACAGGTGCAACCTGTGACAATTTTTTTCCACAATATGACCATAACATGAACTGTAGGTTCCTCGGAAGCTATACGCTCATAGTATTTAAACCAAAAAAAGATGGTACACGGATAAGTTTCAGCTCAAAGTATGGATGGATTTTTCGTATTTTTCTCGAAAACTTAGAAATGCGAATATTGCTAAATTTCTAAATGTGGAATTATATGTACCCATGTCCCTGCTAGAATTATCCAAGTCAGAACTGGTTCAACAACTTTGGTTGTCATGTTCGGATCTGGCTCCCAGGAAATCCATTGATCGGTGCAGCTCGAGCTGGCCTTCCAAGAGCAACTCTACCCGCCCGAGCTAGCCATTGCAGCCCAAGGTAGAGCACATGTTTACAGCCAGGAGCTTCTCAATTCCAGTACTGAACTACACGATCGATCCGTGGCGGCTCAAACAGTCGGCGCGGACCCGCATCTTGCTTCTTCGACCAAGACCGGTTCATTCCTCGGTCTTTTGCCATGGACAGCAGCGGTTTAGGGAGCAAGTCAAAACTGGTTCTACTTTGATTGCGTTGTTCGGATCCGCCTCTGACGAAATGAATCGATCGGCGCAACTCAAGGCAGGGAGCAAGTCAAAACTGGCCGTCGAGGAGCAACTCCCCGAGCTCTGCAGCTGCAGCCCAAGGCAGGGTACAGAATTACAGAAGCATTTTAATTCCTACTGCTAGTTCGCTGGGCTAGCTGCAGCCCAAGCTACACACACCATTGATCCGGGGCGGCCCAACTAGCTAGCTCGCGGGTCGCCACGGACTCGTCGGCCTTCGCGGACCTGCATCTTGCTTCTTCAACTGAAGACAGGTCCATCCCTCAATCTCGCGCCAAGAACAGCAGCGGCTTCGCGAGCGCAGATCTTGCTCGCTGGCTGAAACACAGCCTTTCCTCCTCACCAGGCCTACAGCTAACAGCTTCTCGCTCTCGCCGGTTAGCTCGCAACGGGCACCTCCCTGGACTCCCGGTGCCCGCGCCCGGACGCCGTTCCCGACGAGAACTGCTTCTGCCTCCGCGCGGCCGCCCTGGCCGCCTGCCTGGCGTAGACGGCGTCGAGGTGCATCTGCTCGTCGCGGCAGTCCTCGCTGCAGAAGGGCGTGTCCCCCTTGTACATGAAGACGTCGCTGTTGCGGGCAAGGTGCTTGGCGCAGAGCGCGCACGCGTCCTGCGCGGGCATGCCGTGCTCGCCGAGCGGCTCTGCGTCGAAGAAGAAGGAGCAGGCGAGAGATGCCGCCATGGACTATGCGTGTGTGTGACTTTCGAGGAAGTCAAGCTGAGCTTTTCGGCGCTTGCTGGTTCTGGTAATGGAAGATTGTAGAGGGGGAGCGAGCGAGCGAGCTGGGTGGAGAAAGCGGAAGGGAGGGTGGGCATATATGGTGCGTGGTGACGACGGTCAGGGCGACTCGGGAGAAGAAAACTGGTTCGGCGCGGCCGTGACGAGCCCAGCCCAAGCACGGCACACGGGCTCAGGCCATACCATGGACGACGGAGCGGTTTTGGTCTTTTCCGTTTATTAGGATTGGCCCCACGGACCCGCTGCCCACGCGCGGTGGGTGCCCGATGGCAGACGTGGCTCCACCGCGGCGAAAACGACAGGAACCATGTTGTTATGTCCGAGAGACGTGGACAGGGTCCCACCGCCTGACAGAGACCGAGAGAGGTCGCTCCAGAAACGTCGCCCTCGATGTACCCCAAACCTGTGTGCAAGCCGATTGACGCTGTACATTTGCTCGCTCCGCTTTTCTCCCCTTGAAATCCGAGTAAATATTCGTTTCTACTAAAAAACAACCGCGGAAGAATTCGCTGTCTCTCTAGTCGGAATCGCCGGCATCAGATCTACTACTACCATCATTAGGCAGATTCGATCAGCTTAAACTAATGTGATCGTGTTAAGGCTGATAATTAGTCGCGCCAGCCTTTTGGCCAACATCCGGGACGGGTGCCCCACATTCCCACATGGTTAGGCACGCTAATGATAGCGAGCTAGCACTGCGCATCTCGTATCGTTCCTTTTTTTTAACAGGTTTCGTATCGTTTTTTATTTTTTTATAGAATAGAAAAGAACAGATCAATGCGATCTTTTGGGAAAAGAAAATAAAAGAACCCAACCGATGTGCTCTTCAGTGGTGTGGTGCATGCGCGCCAGGCAGCAGCTTGCGAACGGTGTGGCCAGACGCTGGGAGGTGGGCCGGCGCACATGCGCAGATCCTGTCTACCAATCAGGCGCACGAACTTGTGACAGGACAGCGCCAGCTACGAGCTACCCGTGCAGCGAGAGCCACTGCTAGGAATTGTTTACACGAGCTACGAGCTGCCAGGTTTCATCAATCAATTCTAAAGATATACAGTAGTAACTAGCAGTATGTGGTTTGTGTTACGGCCAGGTCCTATGCTTTGATCGGGCAGGCTTCGTTCCGGGAGACAGCTCGCTAGTGGCTGGTGAAAAACTCCAAATTACTTGGATGTACCCCTACTAGTACTAGCTGACATGGACTTCAGGATTTCGGGCAAAGAATAGTGGCAAATTGTAGGGCGTCTCAGAACAACAATGTTGGAATCATTCGCTCTCCAGGCTCGGTCACACAAGTGTTGGCCAGAGAGCGGGGGAGCACGAACAAAAGTGTTTGACACCGAGTGGCTGGCGAAAGACTACAAAGTTCCTGTACTTATCTGACAGGCATTCAGGGGGCTTCGGTGAAAAAATAGTTGTGAATAATTTCGTGTTCTGGAAAGATATACTCCCTCCGTCTCAATTTACTCTGCGTTCTAGGTTTAGTCAAATCCAAACTTTATAAATTTTGACTGTGTATATAAAAAAATATCAACATCTAAAATATGTAATAAATATAATTAGACTCACCATAAAACATACTTGTATATTGTATGCAATGATTTTATAATTGGTATTTTATATAATGTGCTTAGACAAGTTTTAATATGTTTGACTTTGATCAAACTAGAATGCATAGCCAGGTAAGCATTAGGAGATGTGGTGCATGCGCGCCAGGCAGCAGCTTGCGAACGGCGTAGCCAGACGCCGGAAGATGCGCTGATCCTGTCCGCCCCAATTATACGAGCGATCTGATTCCGTCAAACGAGATCCACCAAGCAGTTTCATGGGAATATGTGTTGTTTAGCCGAGAGTGAGTCTGCCAGGTTTCATCAACTCTATGGTTTGTTTCACGGGTAGAGGTCCTTTGATCGGGCAGGCTTCGTTCTGGGAGACAGCTTTCTCAAGATCTGCGCCCGGTTTTGTTTATGTACACGGCTTAGCAGTGAAGCACGGTAATATACGTCATACGTGATCATTGGCGCAACTCACACTTGTTGAGCAGCTAGTGGCCAGCGAAAAGCTACAAATTACTTGTACGCCTGCCTCTGCTTGCTAGCTTTCGGTGAAAATACAGTGCCAAATTGTAGGGCGCCTCAAAAATTCAAATATTGGAACCATTTCCCTCTGACCAGGCTCGGTCACACAAAAGCACAAATAGTTGTATAGTATTACTACAAAAAAAGTGTGTGGCACGGAGCGGGCTGGCGAAAGACTACAAAGTTCCTGTACTAACGCGACAGGCACGTAGGGCTTTCGGTGAAGAATACTTCTAAAAACCGCTGTTTCGGAAAGGTATACAGAGAGAGCGCCTCAAATAAAAAATTTATTGGAATCATTCGCTGTCACGGCTGGGCCACACAGGTGTTGGCTGAAGAGTGGCGGTGTACGAATAAAGTGTTTATTTATCGCGTGGGCCCGGCGATACGTGGTGAGTCACGGTCCGCCTCGTAGCGATCGGGCGACACATGGGCGGTTGCACGTCCACACCAGCCAGCCAGCCCAGACGTGACGCGACCCCTCTTGGTTTGTTTTGTTTTGTTTTGTTGCTTCCTATACCGTGCTTTTCAGTGATGACTCGGCGCTGAGTACTAGTGTGCAGGAAATAATTGAGGAGTGGGTTGAAATGTTCAACGAATCTGACTCACGGTGGGGACTTGGGAGTGTGATCGCTGATTGGTTTCGCTTCGGTTGGCCTTTTGCCTTGGTCGATGGAAATAGTACTGGTCATGGTCATTTATTTCTCTGCGAGATCATGATCATGGTAATTAATTCTTCGGTACTAGTAGTACATGGAGTGGGTGATAAACACTCCAGGTTCACTACATGGTTTGGCTGTCCAGGTTCAGTATTCTTCAGAGTTCAGAGATTAGCTACCAAGCAGCATCTCGTTTGTACATCAAAAGCATGAAAAGAGAGATGGTAAATTACCAGAAGTGGTCTCGTTTCCAGCAAAAGCGCTTCAAAACAAAATACTCTTCGCTCAGACAAAGAGCAAAGAACATGGATCTGATTCCGCCCAAAATTTGGGAAATACTGGTACAACTTTATACGATTGCCTCGAATAATTAGACAGCCACGGTGCTCTTGCACACCGGCTCTCCCTCCTCATACCCATCAACCCCAAAGGATTAATATCAAAAGCTGGGATCCTGCCCGAGAACATTCTATGGCCAAAAGTGACGACAGTTTGAGCCCGCGATGATCATGTTACGGTTCACATCAGGAGCAAAAACATGGCCGTCACACCATCGAACCAAAAAAAAACGGCCGTCGCAGGATCCCGCGTCTCCAGATCTTCCCATCTCGCTTCCTTCTTCATCCCAAGGCAAAGCACTTGATTCATAGTAGCTAGCTAGGTAAGCCCGGGGTGGCTCGCTTATACAGCTAGCTCGCCACGGACACGTTGGCCTTGGCGGACACCGGCGCCCGCGACGGCGGCGCCTCGTGCACGCTGCGCTTCGCCTGCGCCTGCGCCTGCGCCTGCTGCTGCTGCTTCCGCCTGGAGCTGGCCTGCTGCCTTGCGACGGCGGCGTCGTGGTGCATCTGCTCGTAGCGGCAGTCCTCGCTGCAGAAGGGGGTGTCGCCCCGGTACATGAAGATGTCGCTGTTCCGTGCCAGCGGCTTGGCGCAGAGCGCGCACGCGTCCAGCGCCGGCGGCGCGTGGCTCCCCGCGGCCTCGCGGAGCGGCTCCGCCTCGAAGAAGAAGAAGGCGCAGGAGGCCATCGGGGCAGAGCTCGAGCAGACGGCCTTTCTTTGCTTTGGTGAAGAGAGAGGGAGGGAGGGTGCGGGTTCTGCTGCTTGAGCTCGGGTTCAGGGGAGGTGGAGGGAGCGCGCGTGATATAGAGCAGCGAGGAGCGGTACGCGACACGAGGGTTCGACCGCCGTGACGTGGTGCCTGGGCGGAAAGCGGACCGAAAACTGTGGGTGGTTCTGGAACCCACAGGCTAGGCTTGTGTAGCGAGTAAGCGGCCCACCGGTAAGCGACAGTGCGGAGTGGGTTTTATTTTCCTGTGGCCATGGCGCGCCGGGGCAGCTGGTGGTGGCGGGACCCGGCGCGATGAAAACGACAAGATCGTGTTGCATCCATGGTGCACTCATCTCGACGTGGCCAACAGCTGGGCGTGGGTCTTGCTTTCACGTCTGGGGCTGCAGCTTTGGGCTCTCTCATCACGGAGAAAGTGTGCGAGGATGGATGAGCGATGCAGTGGACTCGACTGCAGTTCCAGTAACTGCATCGTGACGCGCGAGCGTGGTAGTGCTGTAGTACTGCTCTTCTTTTTTCCTTCGCTCAATCTCGTCGGTGGAAAGCCATAATGCTTTTGTGCCAAAATTTAGCGCTTTTGGAAACGCGGTATGCCAAATACCTTTACCGCGCACACACACACATGCCACGCTCGCCCCTTGCACGATCGATCGACTTGAACTTAGGAACAGAGAGAACAGCACAGAAAGAGAGACAGGGAGTAGAGTCCCTTTTTTTTTTTTTTTTTTTGAGGGTTGAGTAGAGTCCCTTCTATTCTATTGCTTCTTCACACTTGTTCGATGTCCTCCTCCTCTTGCGCCTTCCCACTTTTTTCTTTCCATAAACAGATACTGCCAGCCCATGGCCCATGACGCCCAGACCCACATCTCCCAAGGTACTGGGCATGACATAAGCCCACACGGAGCAGATCAGAGGGAGGGTATTCTTGGTGGCCCATAGAAGGCCCACTAGAGGCCCGAGTATGATGATTTTTGAAATATTTTTCCGTTAATTCTAGAAATAATAAACTGTTTTTTTCAAAAATAATACGCCGTTGTTCACACTGTACACGGCAGCCACCAATCGGTTACACCGTGGGCGACTAGTGCTGCAACCTACATGGCCCATCATGTCCAGGCACTAATCGTCCATAGCGTGGATGGTTAGACCTATCATTTACGGCGTGCACGATTAGTAGTTTAGTACTATTGTGAACTCTCCATTGATACTTTATTTTTGCATGAATATCCTCTTAAAAAATATGTGATTTTATAAAATATTTACAGTTACAAATATATGTTTAGATTATTGTGCTAAACAATTTTCTGAAGGAAAGTGCGGATGGTATACCAGTCATGTATTCTAAAAGCCACCCATTTCCCCGCAAAGAAAAAAAATGCTCTACCTATAAATCGGAAAATAAGTTTCTAAATTTATTGGCATCGTGTGGTGTGAAATTTACCTACTTTCAATAAAAGAACCTAACATGGTACTCGATCCGTTTCAAAATAAAAGACATTTTAGGTTTTATAAAACGGATGTATCTAGACGTATTTTAGTGTGTAGGTTCACTTTGAATGTACACACTAAAAAATCTACTCCCTCCGATCTATAATAAGTGTAAGTGATTTAGTATATGGGAGTAGATACATCAACTTCACAAAAGCTAAAACATCTTATATTTGAAAACGGACGGGTAGTTGTTAGGATAGATTAAACATAGCAATACTACTCTCGGATGTTGTTATGAACATACATGTATTATTGAATTTCATACTCTGACCGCTATTTCTTGCATGAATCATGATATTAATAGGTTTAAAAAAAGTATGATACCGAAACACACCAGAAAAGATAAGAATAGTATAGTACCAAAACCCTAACCTTCCCGGGTCGCCTCCCTCCCAAGCGGCTCCGGAGGTGCCCATCCGGTCGAAGCGACGGTGGGCGGAGTTGGGTGTCCGATCGCGTCACGCGGGAGGCAGCGTGGCATAAATTGAGGGAGCAAGGCGGCGTGACCTAGGCAGGGCCGAGGCCTGAGGCCTCCAGCGGCGGGGCGACGACGTGAAGGCGGCGGCTGATACGTTGCAAACGTATCTATAATTTTTGATGTTATATGCTTGTTTTATATCTACTTTCTTATGTTTTGTACACACTTTGAAGTATTTTTATATATTTTCTGAAACTAACCTATTAACAAGATGTGCCAGTTGCCTGTTTTCTGCTGTTTTTTGGTTTCAAAAAAGCCAGAAAATGAATATTCTCGGAATTGGACCGGACAAAAGCCAAAGTCAATATTTCACCGAGGAGAACACGGAGCCAGAAGACGAGACGAAGAGGGGCCAGGGGCCAGCCACACCACCTGGCCGCGTGGCCAGGCCTGGCCCGCGCTTGGGGGTGGTGCGGCCGCCTCGGGCACCCCCTCGTCCTCCCCTGTCGCCTATAAGAAGCCTCCGATACAGAAATCCTAAGGATCCGATCAAAATTCCACGAAAGAGTCTGTAGCCGCGTGTCGGAAGCTCTTCTCGGCACCCTGTCGGAGGGGAGTGATCTTCCTGGAGGCCTTCTTCATCATCATGCCTGCCTCCGGTGTGATGCGTGAGTAGTTCATCTCTAGACTACGGGTCCATGTAGTAGATAGATGGTTGGTTCTTCTCCTTTGTGCTACCATGTTTAGATCTTGTGAGCTCCGTTCATGATCAATATCATCTATTTATAATCTTACATGTTGTGTTTGCAAGGATCCGATCGATATTGAGATGCTATTTCAGATTGATTATTAATTCTATCATGTCTTTGTTATTTGTGATCTTGCATGCTCTCCGTTGTTAGTAGCTATCTTGGCCAAGTAGATTCTAGCAACTCCAAGAGGCAGTATTCATGCTCGATAGTGGATTCATGTCTCTAGGAATCTGGGGAAGTGATAGAAATCTCTAAGATACTAGATGTGTTATTGCTACTATGAAGAAAACAACAATCCTTTGTTCATAGAACAATCGTATTGTTTACTTTACACACTTTGCTTAATGCAATTATCTGTTGCTTGTACCTTAATACTGGAGAGGGTTCGGATGATAACCTGAAGGTGGATTATTAGTCATAGATACAGTTGGATTACGGTCTATGTATAATGTTATAATGCCCAATCAAATCTCATAGGAGTCAAGATGATTAGTATATGCATGTATGCTTTCTCGATGTTTGTAAATTTCCCCGCTGTAATTTGTTCACACAACATGTCGTCTATCTTAAGGAGAATCACCACTAGTGAACTATGGACTCCGGTCCATTTTTTTACCATCAATCTACAATCTATTTACTGTGTTCTGTTTACTTTCTGCAAGCTATTACTATCTTCCACACAATACGTTTAATCTTTTATTTTTAGCAAAACCGGTGAGATTGACAACCTCATTGTAAGTTGGGGGCAAAGTTCAGTGGTTGTGTTGCGCAGGATTTCAAGTTGGAAACAACACCTTGGAGGTGTTTCCTTGCTCCTACTAGTTCGGTAACCTTGGTTTCATAACTGATGGAAAATTTGCTGTTGTGCTTGATGACCCACAAGTATAGGGGATGTATCGCAGTATTTTCGAGGGAAGTGAAACCAATTTATTGATTCGACACAAGGGGAGCCAAAGAATATTTATAAGCCTTAACAATTGAGTTGTCAATTCAGCTGCACCTAGAAACAATCTTGCTCACAGCAGCTTATCAGCAGCAACAGTTTTGTAGTAGGAATAGTAAAGTACCAAATGAAGAAAGTAAAGACAGCAGAATAATAGCAAAGAAATGAGGATTCGAAAAGCGGTAGGCATAGGGATGGATGGACGGGCGTTGCATAGACAAGATAATTCACATAGCAATCAGAACATAGTCCAATTGCAGATAAATAAGATAAAGCATCCAAGTACTAGATAATCCTAGGCATGTGTTCCATATATAGTCATACGTGCTCGCAATGAGAACTTGCACAACATCTTTTGTCCTGCCAGCCCGTTTGTAGCGAGGCCTCAAGGAAACTACTGGCAATTAAGGTGCTCCTTTTAATAGAGCACCGGAGCAAAGCATTAACACTCCGTGAACACATGTGATCCTCACATCAAAGCCATTCCCTCCGGTTATCCCGATTTCTATCACTTCGGGGCCATAGGTTCCGGACAACAACGTGTCTATACAACTTGTAGATAAGACCATAAACAATACTATCATAATGAATCAATAACATGTTCAGATCTGAAATCATGGCACTCGGGCCCTAGTGACAAGCATTAAGCATAACAAGTCGCAACAAAGTCATAAAGCACTAATAAAAGATACTAGACACCATGCCCTAACAATCCGATGCCATTACATGAACGATCTCATCCAATACCTACCATCCCCATAGCCTACAGCGGGGGATTACTCACTCATAGATGGGGGAAACATGGATGGTCGATGGAGAAGCGATTGTGATGATGATGGCGATGATCTCCTCCAATTTCCCGCCCCGACAGGGTGCTAGAACGGAGTTTCTGGTGCTGTTTCATGGAATCTGGTGGTAGCGGCGAAGCGGAACTCCTTCTAGAAAAAGGTCGAAACCCTCTGAGCTTTTAGGTCAGAAGGCAACTTATAGACAAAGAGGGAGACTGAGGGGGAGTATGGGGCAGCCAGACCACCCCTGGCACGGCCTAGGCTTGCCCGTGCGGCCAGGTGGTGTGGCCTGGGCCCAGCCCCCCTCCGTCTCGTATTCTGACTCCTGGAGTCTTCTAGTGAAATAGGATTTTTGGCATATTTTTCCGGATTTTTCCTGATAGTTGATTTTTTGCACAAAAAGTAGACACCAGGGCAATTCTGCTGAAAACAGCGTCAGTCCGTGTTAGTTGCATCCAAATCACACAAATTTAGAGGAGAAACAATAGTAAAAGTGTTCAGGAAAGTAGATACGTTTTGGACATATCAGTGCTCATCATACCTTCCTCTTGGGGTTCCCCAACGAGTTCGAATATATTTTGAGCCATCAAGCTCTTTTTTCTGGCACCGTTGCCGGGGAGTCAATGACATATTCACAAGGGGAGTCCCTCATAACCAATCTCTTTACTTTGTTTTATTTTGTTTTGCTTAGTTTATTTTTGCCTTGTTTGCTTGTTTCTTTATCAAAAAAACACAAAAATTAGTTGTACTAGTTTGCTTTCTATATTAAAAACACAAAAAAAATATTATTAGTTCCTACCTTAAGTTTCCATTATGTCTAGCATTGTTCCAATCACTATGTCACTTGAGGAAATGATTTTTACTTTCAAACAAGGAATTAAAGAGAGTTTCAAAGAAGCTTGGTTTAGAATCTCTGATTTACATGAAAAAACTGAACCTAAAATGACTCAAAGCTTGTTTCTTAGCAGTTTTTACTTTGAAACTACTCTTTGCTATAGATATGCCTTGGATGTTGTAGTGGGAGGAGATTTCCTCCAATGCAATGAGGATGAAGCTTGCAAAGCCATAAAGAACTTGGTCATAACATATAACTTGCCTACCAAATCTGATTCTTCCTTTATAAACATATTTATTAGATTGAATACTCTTGAGACCCACACTGCTAGTTTAAAAGAATGTTATAACATGCTTAGAGAGCATCATGATTATGTTCCAATAAATTATGAACCCTCAAAATGGCTTCCTACAGTAAAAGTTGTTATAAACAATGAAACTTTTCATGCACGCTGTGATATCATGTCTGAATTCTGTCTTATGCCTAAAGATATCTATGAATCTTTGAATCTTTGAGGACTTTCTAAAGGGGGAGAAGAAATATCTCTTGCTAATAATGCCACAATATTACCCATTGGAATAGCTGAAGGAGTGTTTACAAAGATTTTAGGGAAAGTGGTGTCTACTGATTATCTTGTTACTGAATGTGTAGGAAAAAGATAAATTACACTTGAAGATCCCTACTTAAACTCCTTGGAGCAATAATAGATGTGGAAAAGGGCATCATGCACTTTTCTTCACCACCAAACAATCACACTTTCCCCAAGGATAAGAACAAAGGTAAGAAAGGTAGGGGCAAGAAATCTGGTTTTAATGCTTCTTTATTTGAGAATACTTGATTCTTTTCTTGCTTCTTATGCCTAACTTAAATGCGTTAAAGAAAAGTACTTATTGGGAGATAACCCAAAAGTTTTAGTTGACTCTTGGAAGTTATTGCTCAGTAATAACCTCTCCTTATCTTTTTTGTGTGGTTTTTGTGCCAAGAGTAACCTCTAATGAGAGAGAAGTAATGCTTGGGAAAGTTGCTGTACCGAAACAGATTTTTGTGCTTCGCTGTAAAAATTCGTGAAAAATCTCTGTACATCGGTTTGAGCTGTAATTTTTTGTGCTTCTGCCTCAGGTTGTTATCCAAGTTTCGTTAGGTCAACACTTTTCTATTTTAGCAACATAAGGTCTTCGAAAAAATCGTTTTTACCTGCTAGTCTGTTTTGACAGATTTCTGCCATTATTTGCATTTGCTTCTTATTGATTCCTTTTTAGGTTCTTTTTAGGAAATTGAGCCTTTTGAGGGAAGTGCTATAGTAGCTTGTGTTTTAATGAAAGTTTTACTTGTGTTGAGACTGAACCAAAAGACTTACTATCTTGAGTGCACTAATGTTGCTAATGAAGATTGTGTGAAGTTTTGTATGAAAATCCAAGGTCTGGCATTAACTGGTTGTGCCTGGCAATAGGAGCGGATCTAGGATTTGATCATAGGGAGACGAGGAGGACGACAACCACGAAATGATATAGAGGAAAAAAAATTCGGCGGGTTGATTTGTCTTACATATAGTATCAATAGAAAAATAGAATGTGACAAATCGTTGGTGTCTATTCTATTTTATGTCTTTCTCTTCATTTTTTGAAACACATTTTTTCAGAAAAATAATTCAACTTTCGATTCTTGTCTTACTTTTGTCTTTCAACTCTATGGTATTTTGTCTTTCAACTCTATGATAGTGTAAAAATTGATATATATTTCTCATTCTAAAGAAAAGGAAACTGGTTAGTAGCATGTATAAATTGGATTATAATATTAATACACATCATACCTTAGGTATAGACACACAGAATCACAATTCCACACCAGTCGGGGTGTAACGCTGGAGCGGTTAGCACAACCTGGCCCTATCCTTCTCTAATCTCGTATTTGTTGTGTATTAAGTCGGCAAGTGGCGGGCGCAGGGCGGTGGCACACAGTGCCGTAACACCGAGACGTACAGTTTATCGATTGTAGATCGATTTACTAATTTTCATTGACATACTATATGGCCATATGCAGAGACTTCTGAAGTTTTTTTTGGCCAGATGTAGAGACTTCTGAAGTTCTAATCAGGGACAACAAGGCCACTCGATAGATACATGGGCTAGTGGGATTTGTTTGTTGGACTAAATCTGAATAAACTAAACATGTGCTAATTAATAGTGTGTTTATCTTCTTACATTTTTTTCTGAAACATCATATATTAGGTCTGTAAGCCGCCTCATTAAAACCTTCCAATCCCCTTAGCTACCCTGGTAAAGAAAAAGAGTGCGTCTGAAACTTGCAGCCTCTTAAAACAGAATTACGTTATTTATTACATGGCGTTTAATGAAACTAGGAGTATCATGCTCCCATGCCACAGGAACCTTCGTCTCAAAGGTATGTTTGGCAAGAAAATGACCTAATGAATTAGCTTCCCGGATGCAGTGTTGAACCGTGATCTGACCAATCCTATGAGCAGTAACAAAGAACTCCACCAAAATCGTCGTGTATGGACTCCAGATCTCAATATCACCATTGTAAGCTTGTGCAAGCTCAAGAGCGTCAGTCTCGATAATAACAAGAACGCACCCCAGTTGGTTAATCATCTGCAGTCCCTTTAGAAGTGATGTTGCCTCCACAGTAGTAGCATCAAGAAGGTGTTCCACTACATCCTGCAATTGCATGCCCTTTTGAATTACGTAGAATAGCGCTCCCGGATCCTGAAGCATCGGGAAATAGCACGCATCTATGTTTAGCTTATAGGTATTTGCAGGGGTCTACTCCACTTAACATCCCGGATCGCACTCTCAGTGCTAGCAACTTTGTAGTTACTAACCAGCGCCTGAATTGAGAAGGCTGACAAGGCTGGCGTGGCAATTTTCTCACCTTTTACAAATTCCCGACCCTGCCATGAAATATACCAGGCTCCACATAGAATTGCTTCCCTCAAACCAATATTTACTAGTCCACCATGATAAATAGTAGCTAGAGCTTTGCTGCAGAGAATTTCCTCCAGGACTACTGAGCCCGATCGGGCAACATGTAAAGCTGAATCAATCACATTAAGAAGGCCCAAAGCAGACCACACTTCTTTCGCTCGTTTACAAGTAAACATAAAATGCCTAATATGTTCCGCCCCTGCAAGCAAATCGGACATTGGGCAGAGACTAGAATATGTCTATTTGCGAGGATCGAATACCTAGGGACTATACCATGCAGCTCCTTCCACCCGAAGATTTTAATTTTGCTCGGTATATTCAACTTCCACAAAATATGCCACATCAGATTACTCGAAGAAGAACCAGTTTCGCTGTTGGACATTCTTTTACCATGACAGTGGTTCCACTCAATGTTGTATGCTGACCAAACTAAGAAAGAATATGTTTTGTAAAGTGCCACGCAATAAAATCCTCATTGTGGGTTGTGCTCAACGGGATTCTCATAATTCTTTCCACGTCAAGGGGATGAAAATATCCCTTATTTTCTCCTCATCTCAGCTATAAGAGTCAGCGTCAATAAGCTCATTAACCGTTCTCAGTGTTGTATTACCTTTTGAGGTTTGAATCTTTCGGTCCGGGCTACTAGGGATCCGGTGATCATCCCAAACATTAATCTTCTCCCCCAACCCTACTCTCCAGATATGCCCCCTTTTAAAAGTTGCAAGCCCCGCAATAATACTCTGCCAGGTGAGCGAAGAACCTTGTTTTGGCCCCGCCTTCAATATATTCCCATCTGGATAATATTTAGCTTTGAGAACCTCAGCACATAAAGAATCTGGATTAGTTATAAGTCTCCAGCTTTTCTTTGCCAATATTGCTAGGTTAAAAACATGAATATCTCTGAAGCCCATTCCTCCAATTTTCTTCGGTATACATATTTCCACCAAGCCATCAAGTGCATGCGATTTTTTTCCTCAGTGTCACCCCACCAAAAGGCCGCTATAACATCTGTTATATTCTTACACAAGCTCAATGGGATCTTAAAGATAGACATAGCACAAACTGGAATAGACTAAATTACTACTTTCAATAAAATATCCTTACCACCCATAGATAGAAATTTTTATTTCCATCCCTCCAATCTCTTAATAATTCTTTCCAATAAGTAAACAAATCTCTCACTGTGTCTTGTGCCAACTAGAGCAGGAAGTCCAAGATATTTCTCAGATATCGCTTCCGTCATAATATTGAGTACAGTACATACCTTAGCACGGACGTTAGGATCCATATTAGGACTAAAGAAGATGCTAGACTTTGCCTGACTCACCAATTGTCTAGAGCTTGCACAGTATTGATCAACAATCCGTCTTGATGAGGTTGCATTAATCATATTAGCTTTCATAAGGATAAGGAAATCATCAGCAAAGAGAAAATGCGAGACTGATGGGGCATTTCTGTAGACCCTAACACCTTCCATACCACGAACCTCCTCTCTATGAGCCAGAAGACTTGATAATCCTTCTGCACAAAGCACAAACAAATATGGGGATAAAGGATGCCCTAGCGCAGACCCCTATTGGGCATAAATGACTTGGTTTCTAGATTATTGAATCTGATATTATAAGTCACCAATCTGACATAGCTCATCAACAGAGCCACAAAGTCATTATGAAAACCTAGCTGAATCATCATATTCTCCAGAAAGTTCCACTCCACCTGGTCATAAGCCTTATGCATATCTAGCTTAACAGCACAATATCCCCATTTTCCTTTTTTTTTCTTATTTTTATTGTGTGAAGGCTTTCATATGCTAGCAGTACATTATCGGTGATCAATCTTCCTAGGACAAAGGCACTTTGGATAGGCGATATAACATCATCAAGAACATGTTTCAGCCTAAAAGCAATCATTTTATAAATTACCTTGTACAAAACGTTGCAAAGGCTAATTGGTCTATATTGGGTAATTCGCTCTAGGGCGTAAACCTTAGGAATAAGGATAATAACTGTGTCATTCCAACCTGGGGGAACATTTTTATTGTTGATCGTCTCAAGAACTTTAGCTATAATCGCTTCCCCCAAAATATTCCAACATTTTTTGGAAAACATGGCATGTAAAACATCATACCCCGGGGCCTTCATGTCTCAAATTGAGAAGAGGACTTTCTTTACCTCTTTAGCCGAATATGGCTTCATCAGCTGTTCATTTATTAGAGTAGTAACTTTTGCTATAACTTTAGCGAGAAGATCTAGATCCGGCTCATCAATTTCTATTGAGAACAGACCATCAAAATACTGTGAAATCATTGGGTTAAGGGATGGACAACCTTCATGCTAGTTACCATTGTCATCCTTGAGCTTTTTAATCATATTTCTTCTCCTACTCTCATTTGCGAAGTTACGAAAATAAGTAGTGTTTTTGTCACCAAACTATAACCAGTTTAGCCTGCTATGTTGGGCCTAGTGAATTTCCTCCTGTTCGAGCAGCTTTTCAATCTCCCTTCCAAGCTCACTGATACGTCCATTTTGCATCACTATTCTATATCATAATTCACTATTATTCATTGATATATTTCATATTAAGGGATGATACTTATGTAATTTCACCTGTTTTTGCATGGTTGATGACTTTTGGAGCATGGACCGCTACAGTCAGGATTCTGATAGAAAAGGTGCTATTTAGAGGCAAAATTCGCAAAGATCAGAAAATCCGGAAAAATATACGGAAAATCCTATTTTTTCAGAAGACGAAGGAAGCCAGAAGGAGGAGTGGAGATGGGCCACAGGGGGCCCACACCAGCCCCTGGCGAGGGTAAGCCTAGGCCGCGCCACCAGGTGGTGTGGCCGCCCCACCTCCTCGCTCTCCCTCCGGGCGATATAATCCTCCCGAAACCCTAATACTCGGGGGGCGACCACAGAAAGATTCTTCCGCCTCTGCGGGGCGGAAAATACCGAGAGAGAAAGATCTCTCCGGTAGATAGATTTCTGCCGAGGGAATTCCTTCCCGGAAAGGGGAGACCATCGCCATCAACACCACCATCAAGCTGGACTTCATCGGGATCACCATCACCATCATCATCACCATCATCACCATCAGCACCATCAGCACCCTCATCACCATCTCCATATTGCTGTAACAATTGTGTTGAATCTTGCATAGTTCTTAGGAGAAACTTTTCCGGTGTTGATTACTCTTTGTAGTTGATGCTATTGAGTGGAACCATTGAATTATTGTTTATGTTCATATTGTTACACATCATTATTCCATATCTGATCATGATTCATATGATGTCTTGTGAGTAGTTCGTTTTGTTCTTGAGGACATGGGAGAAGTCATGTTGTTAGTAGTGGAGTTGTGTTGAGAAAGATTCAATAGTTTGATATTTAAGTTGTGATGTACTTCTTCTAGTGGTGTCATGTGAACGTCGACTACATGACACTTCACCTATATGGGACTAGGGGAATGCATTGTGTATTTGGCTACTAATCGTAGGGGTTGGAGTGTGTAAACCTGAACCCCCGTTAGGAAACAATTGCACAAGGGACGTAAGGGTCTTAGAGTTTAAAGTTGTGGTTAGGTTTCTACCTTAATTACTTTCTTGTACTTACGGATGTTTGCAAGGGGTATAATCACAAGTATGTATTAGTCCTAGGAAGGTCGGTACATTAGCACAGGTTCACCCACACAACACTTAGCAAGCTAAAGAAGATTAATCAACTATATGAAGCGGAAGCACTTGACAGTCTTCCCATGTGTCCTCGAGAACGTTTAGTCTTCTTAAGTAATACAACCGGCTTGTCCTTTCTGAATAAAGGATTGGGCCACTTGCTGCATTTATTCCTACTGTCTTTTATTTACTCGTACTTTATTTACTTGCTTTATCAAAAAACCCTAAAAGTCTGTTTGCTAAGTATTTGCAGAGAATTCCTGATCCATACCACTAGCTGATGTCTACGCACTTCTGTTCTTATAGACAGTTGTTGGGCCTCCAAGTGTAGAGGTCTGTAGAACAGCAGCAAGTTTTCTCTTAAGTGGATCACCCAAGGTTTATCGAACTCAGGGAGGAAGTGGTCAAAGGTATTCCCTCTCAAGCAACCCTGCAATCAAGATACAAGAAGTCTCTTGTGTCCCCAACACACCCAATACACTTGTCAGGTGTATAGGTGCACTAGTTCGGCGAAGGGATAGTGAAATACAAGTGGTATGGATAATTATAAGTGGTAACGGTGATAGAAAATAACTTGATGGCGTGAAAAAGACTAAAGGCAAACTGAAATAAAGATGTAAGCAAGCAAACATGTAACAGATCTAATAGCAAACGATGTTTCAGTGCTTAGAAACAAGGCCTAGGGATCATACTTTCACTAGTGAACACTCTCTCATATAAATATCTTATCCTTATGATACTACTCTTAACTACTCTCCGGTTGAACACTCTAATCGATGGTAGGGCTATAACAGCACACCTCAAAGTAAGTCTTTCCCATCTAGAAAACCCCACACTGTCACCTTGAGTACTAGATGAGTCCAACAAACACCACAATTTCATAAAGACATCCAACTCCAAATATAACTCATAACAAGTATTTGTAATCTCTAGCCTAAGTGCCACCATGGTGTGCACGCTGTCACTTTCACACACATTGGGGAGAGTAGAGATCTATTAAGCACTTGAGTAGCAAGGTAGATCTATAGATTACAAGCTCATGATCTCAATGAGATCATGCATAGAGAGAGAGATGAACACATAGCTACCGGTAGAACCCTTAGCCTCGAGAGAGAACTACTCCCTCCTCATCATGGGAATCAGCAATGGTGATGGAGATGGCGGTGGAGATCGATGGAGATGGCTCCGGGGGCACTTCCCCGTCCCGGCAGGGTGCCGGAACAGAGACTTTCTATCCCCCGAATCTCCCCTTTGGTGGCGGTAGCGCTGCGAAACTTTTTGTGGCTAGAGGCCGGACGATTTAGGGTTTTGGCTTCGGGAGGCTTCTTATAGGCCAGAGGGCAAGGTAGGTGGAGTGCTAGGGGGACCCACACCACCTGGTGGCACGGGTAAGGCTAGCCCGCGCCTAGGGAGGGTGTGGCCAGGCCCTGGCCCCTCTCCGACTCTCCTTCTGGCTCCGTGAGTCTTCCGGGAAAATAGTAACTTTGGCTTTTGTCCCGAGAATATTCATTTTCTGACTTCCTGGAACCAAAAACAGCAGAAAACAGGCAACTGGCACTGTGGCATCTTGTTAATAGGTTAGTCCAAGAAATCATATGAAAAGTACTCCAAAGTGTGGACAAAACATAAGAAAGTAGATAAAACCCAAACATGGAACATCAAAAATTATAGATACATTTGCAATGTATCAACATCCCCAAGCTTAACTCCTGCTCGTCCTCGAGTAGGTAAGTGATAAAAAGAAATAATTTTTGAGGTGACATGCACCATCAAAGACTTGATCAAAGTATTTGCAAAACATTCAAAGCTGGGATCATAGTACTTTAATCATAACATGAAAGACAAAGTTCTAGCAATAAGACATAGCAACTATGTTGCAACATAAAAAGGCACAAACAAAAGATTCATGAATAACAATGCTTTGCAAGACGTTTGTTTGTTTCACATAAATAAAACATAGCATAATAGTATTCAGTTTGTCCCTCAATAGAGTAGCAAATATAAATGCATAGGACACCTTCAAGGTTCATAAGAGTGACTAGATACAAATAGTTTAAAACAAGCAATATCAAGTTATCCATCAATCAACTAGTCTTGGGACAATGCACATAGAACTAAGAATGGCCACTATGCTCTCAAAGTAGGTGCATAAAGATAGAAGGTGGAGACTCAATATAATGGTGGAAGAAAGGCCTTTTGTAAAAAGGAAGTAGGGATTCAAGTCTCATAAAGAGCTTCCAAAAATTATGGTACTTATAGCTTTCAGCTCTCATTGCCCCTATCATAAGCATCTTGAAGTGATTAAGGTTAAAATGAACAAACTATGGTGTACATGCTTGACGAAGTATAAGTTAGAAATCTCATGTCCCTTGGATACGAGGGCCGCTCCTCATGCTACTCAAGTTTAGTCACCGGTAAGTTCTTGTCATCGTAAGTACATGTGTATCATAGAGAACCGCCAACGGGTACCCTTGCCCGATGATACTAAGAATCCCCATATCAAAATGACAAGGCAAGGCATAACGAGCATCTCAGCAATCTTCTTATTTACCATGGGAATATGGTGCTTTTTTCTCTCTTTCCTCTTTTCATAATATCTCTTTTTTTCTTTTTCTCTTTTTTCTCAATATAGGACTCTTTTTTTATAAGAAGAATGCTTCATAGACAGCTCATTATGGTTACGCTGCAGGTTTCCACCATGTCAGCATGGATTAGACCAGCGGCCCAGGCGTTTATCTAACACATATACATAACTCCATGGACTTACAAGCTCCCCTTTCATTTCACACTAACGACATCCATATACAAAAGAGCATGATATCAACTAGGTACAAGTACCAAGTGCAATGTTGAAAGCATTCCCCATGAAAGCATGGTTTTGCTAATTCCCAACAAATAAGTGCAAGCATATACAACATATAAGACACAATGGTTCAAGTTTATTAAAGGCAAGAAAAGTAAAGTGTGCCATCAAGTTCGTGAGAGCTTTAATCACTAGTTTTCTCATAACAAGTTTAATTTGGAAGGTAAACAAAAGCATGAATATACTTGGAATAGCATAAGCTAGTATGTAGGTATGGTGGACTCTTTGGAGTAACTTGGTTTAGGGAGTTGGATGCATGAGTGTAACTCATACTTGGTTGTGGAGGCTAGCAAAAGACTGGGAGCGACAAACTATGAGAGCAATAATGGCCATAATCATGCAGAGCGACAAAACATCATTGATCAAAGCATAAAGTGATACTACAAGTTGAAAACTAAAGGATCATAAAGGCTATGGTGACTTGAGTGATGGTCATAACATGGTGTGAGCATGTGCCAAGTCAACCCAAATAAAGCATCAAAGGAGAATACCACTATACTATGCTTTAATATGCTAAAACAACGCATGATTCATCCAAGGCACATTAAGCAATCTCAATTGTTTATAACAAGTCATGCTACAGCAAATAATACTAAGAATAAATCCAAAAAAATATCAAGCATGGCATGACAAAGCATAGGCCACAGTCAAAAACAAGCTCTCTTTACCACTTAAGCAAGAACTTTCCTGCTCTTTTCCAAACCAAACCAAACTACTTGCAAACCAATGTATGAAAAAGGGGGTCCAAACAATTTATTCAGAAAACTAAGCAAACCAAGCAAACTAAAAACCAAAATGAAAACGAAAAAGAAGACGCTCCAAGAACAACACAACTGTGCATGAAACAATAAAAATGAAGCATTTGGAAGAAACCTGGGATTTTTATTGATGAAGAAGGGGATGCCTTGGGCATCCCCAAGCTTTGACGCTTATACTTCTTGGATATTTCCTGGGGTGACATGTGTGGCATCTCCAAGCTTGAGCTTTTAGTCCATCCTTCATCTCATTACTCATTGCTTCCATACACCTGAATTTTTTTCTTCATACAAAACTTCACACAATCTCATTAGCAACATTAGTGCACTCAAGATAAATAAGTCTCAAGGTTTAGTTCTAACACCAAATAAACTTCCATTAGAACACTATCTACTGTACCACTTCCCTCAAAAAGCTCAATTCCCCAAAAGAACTCAAGAAGGAACCAACAAGAAGCAAATGCAGAAAATGGCAGAAATCTGTCAAAACAGACCAGCAGGTAAAGATGAATTTTTTCGAAGACCTTCTGTTGCTCAAATAAAAAAGTGTTGATCTAGCGAAAGTTAGATAACAACCTGGGGCAGAAGCAAAAAAAATACAGCTTAATCCGACATACAGAGCTCTCTCACGAATTTTTACGGTGAAGCACATAAATCTGTTTCGGGACAGCAACTTTCCCAATCATTACTTCTCTCTCATTAGAGGTTACTCTTGGCACAAAAAGCAAATAAAAAGGATAAAGAGCGGTTATTACTAAAGTAATAACTTCCAAGACTCATCTAAAATTTTTGGGTTATCTCTCAATAAGTACTTTTCTTTAAAGTCTTTAAGTTAGGCATGATAGTTTGAGAAGATGCTCACATAAAAAAATACGAATTGAAGTAAAAGAGAGCATCAAGAAGCAAATTCAAAGCATATTTAAGTCTAACCCACTTCCTATGCATAGGAATCTTGTAAATAAACAAGTCATGAAATCACAAAGCAACAAGCATAGGAAAGCAAAACAAGTGCAACTTCAAAATTTTCAACATAAAGAGGGGAAACTTAATATTATTGAGATGTATAGAACCATGTTTCCCTCTCTCATAATAACTTTCAGTAGCATCATGAATAAAATTAATAATATAACTATCACATAAAACATTCTTATCATGAGCCACATGCATAAAAGAATTAATACTCCCCACATAAACATAGTCATTCTTGTTAATTATAGTGGGAGCAAATTCAACAAAATAGCTATCATTATTATTTTCATCACCATAATCATCAAATATAGGAGGCATATTGTAGTCATAATTAATTTCCTCCTCAATAGTAGGTGGACTGAAAATATCATATTCATCATTGTAATCATCATATATTGGAGGTTTAGTATCATCAAAGTAAATTTTCTCCACCATGCTTGGGGGACTAAAAATATCATGCTCATCAAAACTAGCTTCCCCAAGCTTAGACTTTTCCATAGCATTAGCAATAATGGTGTCCAAAGAATTCATACTAACAACATTGCTATTAGCATGCAAATAAAGTTCCATAGGTTTTTTAATTTTCTCTTCAAACACTTCATGTCCTAACTCAAGATAAATACTATAAAGCTCTCTAATTTTGTTGTTGTTTTCCATTAAGCCTAACTAGTGAAAACAAGAAACAAAAAGACAAAATTGCAGAATCTAAAGGAAATAACTTCGAGCACTCACACCGAGGATGAGTACCTTTTACCTTACCTCCCCAAGAACGGCGCGTAAAATAGGCGTTGTTGGGAGGTTCTTCTTCTTTAATCCTCCGGTGTGAATACCTTTTACCTTACCTCCCGGCAATGGCGCCAGAAAATAGCTTGATGTCTACGCACTTCTATTCTTGTAGACAGTTGTTGGGCTCCAAGTGCAGAGGTTTGTAGAACAGCAGCAAGTTTTTCCTTAAGTGGATCACCCAAGGTTTATCGAACTCAGGGAGGAAGTGGTCAAAGGTATTCCCTCTAAAGCAACCCTGCAATCAAGATACAAGAAGTCTCTTGTGTCCCCAACACACCCAATACACTTGTCAGGTGTATAGGTGCACTAGTTCGGCGAAGAGATAGTGAAATACAAGTGGTATGGATAATTATAAGTGGTAACGGTGATAGAAAATAACTTGATGGCATGAAAAAGACTAAAGGCAAACTGAAATAAAGATGGAAGCAAGCAAACATGTAACAGATCTAATAGCAAACGGTGTTTCAGTGCTTAGAAACAAGGCCTAGGGATCATACTTTCACTAGTGAACACTCTCTCATATAAATATCTTCTCCTTATGATACTACTCTTAACTACTCTCCGGTTGAACACTCTAATCGATGGTAGGGCTATAACAGCACACCTCAAAGTAAGTCTTTCCCATCTAGAAAACCCCACACTGTCACCTTGAGTACTAGATGAGTCCAACAAACACCACAATTTCATAAAGACATCCAACTCCAAATATAACTCATAACAAGTATTTGTAATCTCTAGCCTAAGTGCCACCATGGTGTGCACGCTGTCACTTTCACACACATTGGGGAGAGCAGAGATCTATTAAGCACTCGAGTAGCAAGGTAGATCTATAGATTACAAGCTCATGATCTCAATGAGATCATGCATAGAGAGAGAGATGAACACATAGCTACCGGTAGAACCCTTAGCCTCGAGAGAGAACTACTCCCTCCTCATCATGGGAATCAGCAATGGTGATGGAGATGGCGGTGGAGATCAATGGAGATGGCTCCGGGGGCACTTCCCCATCCCGACAGGGTGCCAGAACAGAGACTTTCTGTCCCCCGAATCTCCCCTTTGGTGGCGGTGGCGCTGTGGAACTTTTCGTGGCTGGAGGCCGGACGATTTAGGGTTTTGGCTTCGGGAGGCTTCTTATAGGCCAGAGGGCAAGGTCGGTGGAGTGCCAGGGGCCCCACACCACCTGGTGGCACGGGTAAGGCTAGCCCGCGCCTAGGGAGGGTGTGGCCAGGCCCTGGCCCCTCTCCGACTCTCCTTCTGGCTCCGTGAGTCTTCCGGGAAAATAGTAACTTTGGCTTTTGTCCCGTCCAATTTCGAGAATATTCATTTTCTGACTTCCTGGAACCAAAAACAGCAGAAAACAGGCAACTGGCACTATGGCATCTTGTTAATAGGTTAGTCCAAGAAATCATATGAAAAGTACTCCAAAGTGTGGACAAAACATAAGAAAGTAGATAAAACCCAAACATGGAACATCAAAAATTATAGATACATTTGCAATGTATCACTAGCGAGCACCTTCTACTCCTCGTTGGGTTCGACACTCTTACTTATCGAAAATACTACGATACACCCCCTATACTTGTGGGTCATCACTCACGTTGTTGCAAAATACTGTCATCTGTAAGAGGACGAGATGCCACCTTTTCCAAATCCTTTTGGGCTTCTCTTATTTTCCTTTTTGATTTTTGTAGTATTGTTTTGTCCCATCTGTGCAGCTGCTTATGGACAAACACTAGTTTTCCTGCCGATGATCCCGGCAAGCTCCTAAGCTTCTTCCACAACCTGGCAGAATCTAGGCTGTTTGAGTCACTTGGCCTGAAAGCGCAACACATTAGGACTCGATATTGGGTGGGCATTTTCAATGTCGAATTCCATGAGGATGGGCTGGTGATCAGAGCGGCTATATTCCATGTTCTGTAGCTAGCATCCCCAAACCTCGTATTCTAGCTATCATTAGTCAAAGCTCGATCTAGCCTCTCTCTGATCCTCTTGACTTCTTTGAGATTCGATTGAGCATTACAACATTATACATAGACCGTCATCCAACTGCATCTATGACTAATATTCCACCTTCAGGTTATCATCCGAACCCCCTCCAGTATTAAGTTGCAAGCAACAGATTATTGTATTACGAATTGCGTGTAAAGTAAACAATATGATTGTTCTATGAACAAACGATGGTTGTTTTCTCTCTACTAGCAACAACAGATCTAGTACCTTAGAGATTTCTGTCACTTCCCCAGATTACGAGAGGCATGAACCCACTATCGAACATAAATACTAACTCTTGGAGTTGCTAGCATCTACTTGGCCAAGATAGCTACTAACAACGGAAAGCATGCAAGATCACAAATAACAAAGACATGATAGAATCAATAATCAACCTGAAATAGCATCTCAATATCCATCGGATCCCCGCAAATACAACATGTAGGAATTACAAATAGATGATCTTGATCATGAACGGAGCTCACAAGATCTAGACATGAAAGCACAAAGGAGGAGAACCAGCCATCTAGCTACTACATGGACCCGTAGTCCAGAGATGAACTACTCACGCATCACACCGGAGGCTTGCATGATGATGAAGAAGGCCTCTAGGGTGAATTCCCCTCTCCGGCAGGGTGCCGGGAAGAGCTTCAGATCCCTCCCGGTCTAGGGATGGAGATGACGGCGGCTACAGACTCTTTCGTGGAATTTTGATCGGGTACTTAGGGTTTCCCTATCAGAGGCAATATATAGGTAGAAGGAGAGGCCGAGGGGGTGCCTTGGGCGGCCAGACCACCCCCTGGCGCGGGCTGCATGGCCAGGTGGTGTGGCCAGGCCCTAGCCCCTCTCCGTCTCGTATTCTGGCTCCAGATGTCCCCCGGTAAAATAATGACTTTGGCTTTTGTCCCGTCCAATTCCAAAAATATTCATTTTCTGACTTCCTGAAACCAAAAACAGTAGAAAACAGGCAGCTGGCACTATGGCTCTTGTTAATAGGTTAGTCCAAGAAATCATATGAAAAGTACTCCAAAGTGTGGACAAAACATAAGAAAGTAGATAAAACCAAGCATGGAACATCAAAAATTATAGATATATTTGCAATGTATCATCATGTCGCGGCTGCCTCGCCCGGAGGACTACGTCGGCCTCCCCGCCAGGCCAAAGGAGGAGGCGCTTACATGATCGCCGCTGGCTACTCAGACATGGAGTGCGAGCGGCGATGGAGGCAGAGGAGAGGCATCACCCACCATGATGTCTCCCTGCCAACGGGCTGGCACCTGTGTACCATCCCATCCAAGACTTAATACATACTTGTGATTAAACCCCCTTGCAAACATCCGTAAGTACAAGAAAGTAATTAAGGTAAAACCTAACCACAGCTTTAAACTCTAAGACCCTTACGTCCCTTGTGCAATGGTTTCCTAACGGGGGTTCAGGTTTCACACTCCGAACCCCTACGATTAGTAGCCAAATACACAATGCATTCCCCTAGGCCCATATAGGTGAAGTGTCATGTAGTCGACGTTCACATGACACCACTAGAAGAAGTACACCACAACTTAAATAACAATCTATTGAATCTTTCTCAACACAACTCCACTACTAACAACAAGACTTCTCCCATGTCCTCAAGAACAAAACGAACTACTCACAAGACATCATATGGATCATGATCAGAGATGGAATAATGATGTATAACAATCTGAACATAAACAATAATTCAATGGTTCACTCAATAGCATCAACTACAAAGAGTAATCAACACCGGGAAAGTTTCCCCTATGAACTATGCAAGATTCAACACAATTGTTACAGAAATATGGAGATGGTGATGAGGGTGCTGATGGTGATGATGGTGGTGATGATGATGATGATCTCGATGAAGTCCAGCTTGATGGTGGTGTTGATGGTGATGATCTCCCCTCTCCGGGAAGGAAATTCCCCGACAGAAATCTATCTGCCGGAGAGATCTTTCTCTCTCGGTGTTTTTCGCCCCGCAGAGGCGGCGAAATCTTTCTGTGGTTGCTCCTCGAGTCTTAGGGTTTCGAGAGGAAGATATACGCCAGAGGGGAGAGGCTGGAGTGGGCCAGGGTGGCCACACCACTCCCTGGCGCGGCCTAGGCCTGCCCGCGCCATGGGGTGGTGTGGGCCCCGTGGCCCACCTCCACTCCATCTTCTCGCATCTTGAGTCTTCGAAAATAGAATTTTCCGTATATTTCCCGGATTTTCTGATCTTCGCGAATTTTGCCTCCAAACAACACCTTTTCCATCAGAATCCTGACTGCAGCGGTCCATGCTCCAAAAGTCATCAACCATGCAAAAATAGATGAAATAACATAAGTATCACCTCTCAATACGAAATATATCAATGAATAATAGTGAATTAAGACATAGAATAGTGATGCAAAATGGACGTATCAACTCCCCCAATCTTAGACTTCACTTGTCCCCAAGCAAAACTGAGCTCAATAATCATGACCTCAAGTTTATGGAGTGAAGAGTCGATAAAAGGATACGAACAAGAAGCATCACATTCATCAAATACATAGATCATAATAGAAGACAACTCACTATTATATAACTCAACTTGCAATGAGTAAAGGAAACACAATAAAGATACATAAAGTGAATCATAATTGGTAATGGCAAACTTAGCTCTTGGTCGAAGAATAGTTGATAATTTGCTGGAGTTCACAAATAACTGGTTTTTCAATGAAAGCTTTCAAAGTAGTAAACATCAGGATAAGAGCAATGTGCAAAACAAGGAACATAAGAAACATTAATGCATAAATCATCATATGAATGAATGAAACACATCAACTCAAGATACTTGCTGAGGTAGAGGGGAGTAGGTTTATTGACTCAACTACAAAGTAAAAGAAGGGCCCTTCGCAGAGGGAAGTAGGGATTGCAAGTCTCATAAAGAGCTCCCAAAAATTATGATACTTACTAGCTTTCATCTCTCATTGCCCCTATCATAGGCATCTTTAGGTGATTAAGGTTAAAGTGACACAACTAAGAGGATATGCTTGACAAGTTATAAGTTGAAACCTCAAGCCCCTTACTTATGAGTACCGATCCTCATGCTACTCAACTTCAGTCACGAGCAAGCTCTTGTCATTGTAAATATATGCGTATCATTGAGAACCGCCAACAGGGTACCCCTTGCACATGACACAGGAGCTATCCCATATTCAAAATGACAAGACAAGCAGACAGTGAGCATCTCAGCGATCTTTTTATTTGCTATTTGCATAGGTTTTTATTGAGGATGCTTCATAGAATGCTCACTATAGTTATGCTGCAAGTTTCCACCATGATTAGGCATGGCTTAGGCTAGCGCCCAGCGTTTCTAACACACATATAAACTCCATGATCTTACAAGTTCCACTTTTATTTCACACCGTCGGGATCCATAAGCAAAAGAACATGATATCAACTAGGTACAAGTACCAATGAAGTGTTGAAAGTGGTCCCCATGATACATGGTTCAGCTAACTTCAACCCATAAAGCGCAAGCATATACGCAACAAAGAAGGACCCAATGGTTCAAGTTTATTAAATACAAGAAAATAAGGTGTGCCATCAAGTTCGTGAGAGCTTTAATCACTAATTTTCACATAACAAGTTTAATTTGGGAGGTAGACAAAACAAGAATTTACTTGGAATAGCAATAATGCTACTAGGTAGGTATGGTGGACACAAATGGCAAAGGTTTTGGTTTAAAGGAGGTGGATGCACGAGAAAAATTCCCTCTCAGTACAGGTTTTTGGCTAGCAAGGCTGGGAAGCAAGTATAAGAGTCGAAGGAAACAAACAAACATACAAGTGATAAAGGCAAACATGCAATCTTCCTTGGAAGCATAAAAGATCTTAACTAGAGAATACTAGACTTATGAGCAAATCAAGAAAGAAAGATGATGAAATTATTTTTCTCTAGAGTACTTCTATCTTTTTCTTTTCAACTCTCAAAAAGGTGTTGCTACTGACTGAGCCAGGTTTGCCAAAACCAACTAAATTAACTCAATGATTCCAAAGTGATACCAATACTAACAACAAGATCAATCATATAACCACGAATTGAAAACTAACATAAGCTAAGCAAAAGAGTGAATGATAGAACTTCTCATTAATATTCCATAACGGCAACTCACACCAAGGGATACAAAATCTAACGAGAGAGGGGACACTTCCATAATGCAAACCATGCTACACAATAACTCCTCTATTCATGATATGACTCTACTAGTAAGGTAAAAAGATAGAAGATAGTGATATGATATCGCGGCACTCCCCCAAGCTTGGAACAAACCAAGGGGATGCCAAACCTGATGACGAATTACTCCTTTGGTGGTGGTGGTATCCTCTTGATGAGCTCTTTGATTAGTTTCCCCAAGTCCTCAATCTTGAAGGTGAGATTACGAATCAGCTGTGAGTTTTGCTCAATGCGGCTCATGATCATGTCGTGTTGAGAATTCCAGCTCTTGCTATTCTTTCCCCACTCTTCCTCCTTGAAGTCTTCTTTTCCTGCATAGCTAGAATGAGGCAAATCCCAATTGGAGGGTAATTTACCTTGGGCATATTATGATATTGATGCTCATAGATAAGGATATGGAAAGGATTCTTGATGCATGGAGAAAGTGACCAGGGATCTGAACGGTGATGAGGAGGCTTCCCTCCAATTGACGTAGTCCTGGCAGGGTTTGCCACCACTCCAATTCTTTCAATGGTAGTATCGGTGTGCTTTGCCTCCTCTTCATCTTCACTCTTGATCTCCTTCTCCTTATCGTGGTCTTGGAGGTCTTCCTCCATAGGCTCCTTTCCTTTATCCTTGGCGGACATCATTGTGCTTCTAAGCTTTCAAAGAGTATGTCCTGGCAGAAACAGACCGAAACAAAAACACGACGAAAACACAATATACGAACCTCAGGGGATCTGAGGGGATATATATTATGAAGTTTCATGTCAAAAGGAAGGTACTAGGAGAAAACGAGTCGGAGGCGGAGTCCTGGGTGGCCTCACCACCTGGTGGCGCGGCCAGGGGTAGGCCCGCGCCACAGGGTGGTGTGGGCTACCCGCCCGGTTCTGTCCTTTTCGCTCAGAGCTTTCTTATCGACTAAAAACTGCAAAAATATAGCTGGATCGTATTTTCGTGGAACTTTTCTTACCAGAACTGTTACCTAGTTGGAAACGGACTCTACAGGTCTCTGAATTTGGTATTTAGTGGATCCTTCCAGAGTCATCTCTTGAATATCAATATCTTCATCTTCATCCAATTATTACTTGAGTCATAAAGCCCTTCTCTTCCTTATTACACCATTATCTCCACTTCCTGGAAATTTCTTTCACACAAAACTTCACACAGTTCTTATTAGCAACATTAGTATAAGTGAAGTGATAAAACCTTTTGAGTCCAACTTCGACTGAAAACCATCAAAACAAAAGCTACTGAAGTAACTCCTTCTGAAAACCCAAAAAGAATTCAAAAAGGAAATCGAATAAAGAAGCAAATGCAAGATTGGCTAAATCAGTCAAAACAGACCAGCAGGTAAAGATCATTTTTTTCGAAAATCTTCTGTTGCTCAAATCAAAAAGTGTAAAACTAACAAAAGTTATATAACAACCTGGGGCAGAAGAACAAAAAATTACAGCTCAATCCGACATACAGAGATCTCTCCCAAATTTTTACGGTGAAGCACAAAAAATCTGTTTCGGGACAGCAACTTCCCCAAATCTTACTTCTCTCTCATTAGAGGTTGACCTTGACATAAAAACCAAACAAAACGGATAAGGAGCGGTTATTACCGAAGTAATAACTTCCAAGACTGAAAGAAACAAAAACAAACTGAAAGCCAAAACAAATTGGGTTGTCTCCCATAAAGCTCTTTCTTTATAGCCATTAAGATGGGCATGATAATTTTGAAGAAGCTCTCATAGGGATATGAATTGAAGTGAAAGAGAGCATTAAGAAGCAAAAACACACACATTTAAGTCTAAACCACTTCCTATGCAAGGGGATTTTGTAAACAAACAAGTTATTGAAACCAAAGGCAACTTGCATAAGAAGGCAAAAGAAACACAATATAAAAACTTTCAGCGTAAAACGAGGAAACTTAATATTATTGAGATACATAAGAACACTTTTCCCTCTCTCATAGTAACTTTCAGTATCATGCATAAACTTAACAATATAGCTATCACAAGGACCATCATAGCAATGATCACTTATTCTAACAGAAAACATGGGAATATTAGCTCTCATAACACTACTTTGTGAAACAATATTAGAGGTATCCTTACAAAGGATAGTGTGTCCCTTTTTTTCATACTTAGTGACAAAGTCTTTCACATTTGCTACTATAGGTTCATCAACCATTTGTTTATCAGGTTCAACAGCTTTACTAGTATTTTCATTAACCATACTAGCTATCATAGAATGTTCCTTTACCTTAACTGGAAAAGGCATTTTCTCAATATAAGGTTCAGGTAAAACATGATTAGCAGTATAAACTTCAGTATTTCTTGAAGGAACACTCTTAGCAATATCTTTATAAGGCTCATGATACTTATTCCACTTCTTTTTAGGCACTTCAATATAGGAAGCAAAAGCCTTAAAATAAGAAGCAATAGCTTGAGAGTCTAAACCATAAGCATTTTTAATATTCTGAAAGTCATCAGTTCCCATAAAAGATTCAATGCATTCATAATCATAATTTATACCTGACTTTCTACCTTTGTCATTCTCCCAAGCTTCAGCATTGTCTTGAATATGATCTAAAAGGTCCCATTTAGCTTCTTCTTCCATACGAGTGAATGATCCAGCACAAGAAGCATCCAATAAATCTTTGTCATGTAGAGGGAGCCTTGCATAAAAGTTATTGATAATAATATTGTTGGGGAGCTCATGAATGGGCCATTTGAGCATTAGTAACTTCAATCTCCCCCAAGCTTGAGTTGTACTCTCTCCATCAAGAGGCCAAAAGTTGTATATTTGATTCCGATCTTTATGAATCTCACTAGGAGGAAAAAACTTTGAATAAAAGAGAGGCACTATTTCCTCCCATTCCAGAGCTTGACCATTCTTCAGCAGCTTATACCATTCCTTAGCTCTTCCTTTTAGTGATAATGAGAATAACTTCTTCTTAACTTGATCTGTAGTAATACCTGCACACTTGAACAACCCGCATAATTCGTGTATAAAGAGTAAATGATCACCGTGATGGACAGTTCCATCCCCAACATAGTAGTTATCCATAACACGATCAATAATGATTGTAGGTATTTTGAAAACATCTTTCTCAGTAGGTGGTGGCTTATCTACTACCTTAGTAGTGGTAGTAGCATTACCAAATAAGAAACTCAGCGAATTATCCATAATGAAAATAAAGCAACTAGCAGAAGTAAACAATACTCACAGTAGAAGTTTCCTTTACCAGTTCCTCTCTCTAATAGCGCTTCACCGCAACGGCGCCGTAAAATAGTCTTGATGACCCACAAGTATAGGGGTGTATCAGATTTTCGATAAGTAAGAGTGTCGAACCCAACGAGGAGCATAAGGTGCTGGCTAGTGGTATGGATCAGGAATTCTCTGCAAATACTTAGCAAATGGATTTTTAGGGTTTTTTGATAAAGCAAGTAAACAAAGTACGAGTAAATAAAAGATAGTAAGAATGAATGCAGCAAGTGTCCCAATCCTTTATGCAGCAAAGGACAAGCCGGTTGTATTTCTATAGATGACCAAACGTTCTCGAGGACACATGGGAAGACTCTCAAGTGCTTTCGCTTCATATAGTCGATTAATCTTCTCTAGCTTGCTAAGTATTGTGTGGGTGAACCTGTGCTAATGTACCATCCTATCCAAGACTTAATACATACTTGTGATTAAACCCCCTTGCAAACATCCGTAAGTACAAGAAAGTAATTAAGGTAAAACCTAACCACGACTTTAAACTCTAAGACCCTTACGTCCCTTGTGCAATGGTTTCCTAACAGGGGTTCAGGTTTCTGTCACTCCGGCAACCCCTATGCTTAGTAGCCAAATACACAATGCATTTCCCTAGGCCCATATAGGTGAAGTGTCATGTAGTCGACGTTCACATGACACCACTAGAAGAAGTACATCACAACTTAAATAACAATCTATTGAATCTTTCTCAACACAACTCCACTACTAACAACAAGACTTCTACCATGTCCTCAAAAACAAACTACTCACAAGACATCATATGGATAATGATCAGAGATGGAATAATGATGTATAACAATCTGAACATAAACAATAATTCAATGGTTCACTCAATAGCATCAACTACAAAGAGTAATCAACACCGGGAAAGTTTCCCCTATGAACTATGCAAGATTCAACACAATTGTTACAACAATATGGAGATGGTGATGAGGGTGATGATGGTGATGATGGTGGTGATGATGATGATCCCGATGAAGTCCAGCTTGATGGTGGTGTTGATGGCGACGATCGCCCCTCTCCGGGAAGGAAATTCCCTGGCAGAATCAGTCACGAGAGATCTTTCTCTCGGTGTTTTCTGCCTGCAGAGGCGGAATCTTTCCGTGGTCGCCCTCGAGTATTAGGGTTTCGAGGAAGATATACGCCAGAGGAGGCTGGAGGGGCTGTGGTGGCCACACCACTCCCTGGCGCGACCTAGGCCTGCCCGCGCCATGGGGTGGTGTGGGCCCCCTGTGGCCCACCTCCACTCCATCTTCTGGCCTCTTGAGTCTTCTGGAAAAATAGAATTTTCTATATATTTTTCCGGATTTTCTGATCTTCGCGAATTTTGCCTCCAAACATCACCTTTTCCATCAGAATCCTGACTGCGGCGGTCCATGCTCCAAAAGTCATCAACCATGCAAAAATAGATGAAATAACATAAGTATCACCTCTCAATACGAAATATATCAATGAATAATAGTGAATTAAGACATAGAATAGTGATGCAAAATGGACGTATCAAGAGTGAAGGCCATCCCCGTGATCCTTATATTCATGACCTAGATGGCCACACACTTGACACCAATTTGGAACTTTTTCATACTTCACTAAAGAAAGTTCTCTCTTATTAGCCCTTATCAGCGATACCACAATTTTCAGAGGTTTCCTAATGTCCAACTTCACTTTTGCACGATAAAAGTTACCCTCAAAATCATTTGAGGCACCTTCAGCTGTCAGGAAGATCCCCACTTTAGAAGCAAGGGATTTCAACATAGGGGCATATCCGATTGGGAGATCATGAATCTGTATCCAAATGTCAATGTAGTTGAGATCAATCGTTGATGGTTTAGTAAACCCATCCCACGGCACAATCACCACCGGGTTACCCCTGATGCTCCAAGGGCCTCCTTCCATGACCCTCTCCCAATCACCAAGGTACTCAAACTGAATAGAGTGGAGGTTACTCTCTAAGATTTTTGTATGCACTTCTCTTGCCATATCCCATGCCGACCGCATGTTCTTATAGAACCAGAAACTCAAATAATCCCCATTCGCAGCAACCCTAGAAATGGCGAGCCATCTGGTTGCCTCCGGGGGTAGTTGATTCTCCTCCTCAAAAATTACATCGTCCAGATCATCCTCCTCAAGGCCAAGTTGTTTCATCATTGCCCCAAGCTTACATCGCCTCCACTCGGCGAAGCACCATCCGGATCCGTCGCCATCAGAGACCAGTTGGCCACCACGGTAGTTCCCCCGAGAAACCCAAGGTCCACCACACACGAGAACCGAGGCCGAAGCACCCAGGAGTCGCAAGCGAGGGAGGAAGGAGGGATCGGGAAAGAGAGTTCTCAACGACGGCGTCGCCACGGGCGCCGCGAGAGAAGAAAACCCTAACGTGAGGGAAAAGATATTTGTGTTTATCTCCTTACATCTCACGTGTAGTAGTATATACAAGTATACAACCTGTAGCTAGACACTAGGGGGGCGATCGATTGGGGGGGGGGGTTCTAGCCCCTGCTGGCAATGACCTTGTTGAAGGTATTGTTTTGTGAGTGGTGATTTTCTTCAGGGTGAAAACCTATGATCTTTTATCAGGTGCATTGTTTTTTTCTTGAAGGCGTCGCTATTGAAGTGATTGGACTAGTGTTCTCGTTTTCGTGGTGTTAGTGTCGTTGTTTCGAGGAATCGTTCTCTGTAGCGAGACTTTTTTATAATTCTTTTTTTTCTAGGTTGTGTGTATCCTTAAGTCCACTAGAGCATGCGTTGTTGCTGAGGCTGGGTGTAATTGGTATCTTCTGATATAAATATATACTTTTTTCAAAAAAAAGAGTACGATACGTGCTAGAAAACATATTATGGATCAAAGTTTGAAAGGGACCTCATACATTTCAGAAACCATGTTTTTACGGTCCGTTAACGGGAGACTCACGAAAAAAGTCTCATACTCTTTATTCAATGCTGCATTTTTCTCTCAAAATGATAAATGTTGTATTTTTACCAGAAGGTCAACGGTGAAAGGAGAAAGGGGAAATATTGTATACCAAGGACCATGACACGACGGACCACATAGGCTGGAGCACTAATCGTCTCTGCTGTGGACAATTAGAGCTGCAGCGTAAACGACAGTGTATTATTTCTGAAAAAATAAAAATCGTGTATTATTTTTAAAATTAATGAAAAAATATTCTAAAAGAATTGGAGCATGATGCCCTCTGTTCTGCAGCTTGTTCTCTAGTTTTGGTCTACGAGCAGTACTAAGTTCTTACCTCAGCCGATCAACCAGCCCTGTATGATCAGCCTGTAGAAATCCGAAGCAAATGTGTGGAATCATCTGGGTTGCAATCAGTACATATAAATAATCTAGGCTGCGATCTGAACTTTTGTGTCAACAAACAGCACTTTTGGTAGCAATGGGTGTTTATGTGGTTCAGAGTTCTCTATGGTATGGTCTGAACTGCAAAAACATTTGTCACTAGGTTGCTCTGTTAATGCATCTACTCTGTTTCTGGATGCTGTCCATATGGGAAACTTCATAACATGGCAAGAGTTATTGAGCTTGCAAATAGACTGCACTAAAGAAAGCTAGAGTGATTGGTTCCATCTAAACTGAATCATTTTAATTTTGCCTTGAAATTTCATCAAGAAAGCGTGATTCTAGTGATTACCAAGGATTTCAGTAAAACAAATCAGCATACTTGTGCTGGAGCCAAAGTAAAGCAAGTTAAATTTGACTTGTTTAATTTCATTAGAAATGAAACCATTGATTTCTGACAATTATTTTCCTTCCGCTGACCTGAAAATTCAAATGACCGAAAATAGCAGAATCCAAAATAAGGAAATTTAAACTGCACCTAGTAGTACCCTAAACAAAATGCTCAACATATCTCAAACAAGTTTTTTTCTCTTAAAAAGATATCTCAAACGTGAAACTGTAGTTCTTCAACTGAGATGAGATCACACATTTGCTTATGTGGCTGGAGCTGAACTTACGTGATCAGCAGGCGGCGGGTAGCAACGTCGCGTAATCGTCATTGGAAGTGGAGAAAAAAAATGCTTATTTGTTTATAACATATATTTTCTTATAAATTCTTCACAAATTCAGAATTGCTTGATATGATCAGAAGTTAGAACAGAGGCTTATACAGTTACACGCATGAATCATTACTGACGGAGCACAACATCCACTGTCATTCACTTGCTGATACATCATGCTAACTAAATATGCATTATACAGCCCATGAGAAAGTGCAGGTATAATTACATCATCTAACACACAAAAGAATGACCAGAGCAATACTAGTGTTTTATGTGCTCCTAAGCTCTTTCATGTTTTGAGCAATACTGCCTGAGTGTCTGATGATTTTGAAACTAAATATCTTCAGTTTTCTGTTACTAATGTATGTACTCTGTTCCCGGATCTTGTCGACACGAGGAAGTTAGCAACTGTAACTGATCTTACATTGCTGGTTCCATTTAGACCTAATCTACTCTAGGAAACTGCCATGCCTTTCTGTATGCAGAACTAGACTGAAAACCATGGTTCTTTTCTATCATGTTTGATAAAATACAATCCAAAATTTAGGTGATATCCGCGAGTACCGTTTACATTTAGTCAAAACATAATGAAACAGTGATACCTTTACTCTTGCCAAATTTAAAAAGAGTTTATTTTTTTGCAAAAGTGTCCTCCAAAATAGATTGATTTGAGTTAAATTCAGGCAAACTAAAGTTGTACTTTAGGCTGAAATGAAAATCAGAATTACCTAAACCTGATCAGAACCGAATATAGA
This sequence comes from Avena insularis, assembly GCA_023614405.1. Taxonomy (NCBI): domain Eukaryota; kingdom Viridiplantae; phylum Streptophyta; class Magnoliopsida; order Poales; family Poaceae; genus Avena; species Avena insularis. Next base: position 565,876,164 of record CM042686.1, read on the forward strand.
ATCCTTGATTGAAACCAGTGTTTCTGATTCATATCTTGATTGAAATCAGTCTGTCAGATTCATATGCATTATACATCAAGGTTACTAAATATGAATTGTACAATCAATGAACAGGTCCAAGGATAATTACATCATCAAAATTCTAAAGAACAAACATACTCCCTTCAATCCAAATTAATGTTTTAGTGCTAGATACATCGGAATCTAGCCAAATCTGAGAACATTAATTTGGATCGGAGGGAGTAGCAATATTGGCGTTTTATATGCTCGCAAAGTTCTTTCATATTTTGAGTAGTAGTACTGCATGCGTGTCTGATGATTTTGACCAATCATCTTCAGATTGTTGTACTAATGAATCTACCCCGCTGCCTCCGAGCAGGGCCTCTCTAGCGCAAAAGCAGACTGCCTTCCTCCGGCGAGGATGAGAGAGTGGCGAGGATGGGAGAGGAGCCCCGCCAGCCGCCGCTGAAAGGAGAAAGGGGCGTGGGGATTAGGGCACAGGAGGAACCGTCCGTTTTTACTTGCGGTGGCACTACCACGTAATATACTCAAACCAGTAGGGGTAAAATTGTCCTAGAAAAATCGGAACGAAAATCTGGGGGTGACGAACCTACCGTAAGAAATATTATAGTATACTAGCTAAATGCCCGTGCGTTGCCACGGTCCGACGCGAGTCATTGTCACAAAGAATTATAACATCGGACTTCAGGATTTTGGCAAGTGCAAAAGAAAATCACTACTGTTGTGACAACAATTAGCAGTTTACTGGTAAACACCTATTTCCAGATGAATTACGACCACAGTAAGCAAAAATCATCTAGAGAGAAAAGCCACATTGCCGCCACAGCCGTATCGGGCTCCGCTCTGTATTTTGCAATCTCTCGGCATGTACCATACCTTCAAAAGACGTGCGCTGTTGTGCGGATTACTTGCAACACCACAACGGGATTCATGATTGTTCTTGAGAACAACATATGTACATAGCTCTATATATTTAGTAAGTCAGATTGCCAGAACTGAAGTTTGATTATTTAGCAATATTGCAGCACAAGAGGTGCCAGGCACAACCTCTCGACTGCATCTCCAGCACCAGATGCTCGCGCTTGACGGTCAGAAACCAGATGCCAGTAGCAGCTCGCGCTTGACGGTCGCAAACCAAACGCCATCGTTTCCCTTCTCGCTGGATTCCGACCGGGAGGAAGGGTTAGGGTGGCCACGTCTTCACTGGCGGCGGAGCGATGACGGTGGGAGGCCGATATGTGGCGGGAGTCTGCCTCGTCTAGAAGACCCATGAACTTTTTCTCCATAGATTGTATGATAAAGTGTGCATCTGATTGTTATTGCTATCTCGGAAAGTTTTACCAGATTAGCAGGACATCTTTAGGAGATTATTCAGCTAGAGTACACATTTACACAATACCATGTTTCATCTACTACTCCCTCCGACCCAAATTAGTTAACTCAAATTTGTCAAAATACGAATGTATCTAATACTAAATCATGTCTAGATACAATCGAATCTTGACAAATCTAAGTTAACTAATTTGGATCGGAGGGAGTAACAAAAGCTACAAAAATAAATTATTGTTGCATCAAAGTGGCTTGTAGCTGTCTTTGGTCTTGACAGTATTGGCAGATGACCAGCTTTGCATCAGCTAGAACCACCATCTGCATAAAAGGCCTAACCACTATTGGTGTGCAATGATATATCCAAAACACATGGCTGCCACAGAACATTCGTACGGCAACTCGTCGGAGAGGATGGAATCATCCCTGTTGTCGATGTCCTTCATCACACCCAGAATGTTCATGAGCCGAGGAAACTGAACATGTCGTGGCGCTTGCACCTGTGCTACTTTGGTACTTTCGGTCTTACATGATTCAAGTGCAGAATAAAATGACTGCGTACTATCCTTAGTAGCTGTGACCTCATTCAGCCTACAATTGACCTTACTTAGAGCAATAAGCAAAATTCCCGTGATGCTTTCAACCCCATATACTGATCCTCATCTCAATAATCAGCACCATGCCAAAAAAAATTGACCAAGACCCAAATCAGAAAGTAGCGGAGAATATTAACAGCATTGTACCTTCACCTGCAGCTCCACCTTTGCAGAAAAATTAGTCCCATGGCGGAGACGTGCTAGCGGGTGAGGCCAACGGTGCCAAGCTCTCCATGGCATCCAGATCGGCGGCGCTGCCCAATACGGCCAGATCCCGTCAATCCAGTCTGCCGCCGCCGCTAAGAGGAGGAGCAGGGGTGGAGAGGCGAGGAAGGCCTCGCTACGTGCAGCCGGGATGGCCTCTCACCGTCGGGACAGCCTGGTACGGGGTTGCGGCCGGCCCGTGTCCGTCAGGTGACGCGCAGAGGTAACACAAGATGACCTCCGTCCGTTGCAGGAATAGAGGAACGGTGGATCACTGGTGCTGGAGAACGGGGTAGCGGGCTCTCGGCGCAGCAGAACGGGGGAACGACGGCACGAGGATACCAGGGGTACTTGCGGCAGCGTTGTCCGTGCAGGATCCCGGCGGCAAGGAGCATCGAGCGGTTACCGATGAGACAGCGACGGGGAGGGGAGAGGCACGCGGCGGCGGCGCTCGGAGGTTTCGAGCAGTGAGGCAAGAAGGAAAACACATCTCGGCATGGTTTAACTTTGCGGTGACAGGCTTTGCAATATAGCCAAACTCGCAGGGGCAAAACCGTCTTTTTACGGCAGACGGAAAATTCTGCTGGTGACAAACGTACCACAACGTAAATTAGTAGATAGATTTACGGCAGACGGAAAATTCTGCTGGTGACGAACGTACCACAACGTAAATTAGATAGATAGATAGATAGAGATAGATAGATATACATTATACAGTCCATGAAAAAGTACAGGTATAATCGCAACATCTAAAACACAAAAGAATGGCCATAGCAATACTGGAGTTTTATGTGCTCCTAAGTTCTTTCATTTTTGAGCAGTAGTGTTTGAGTGTCTGATGATTTTGAAACTAATAATAAATATTTTTAGTTTTATTTTACTAATGTATTTACTCTGTTTCCGGATCTTCTCGACATGAGGAAGTTAGCAACAATGACTGATCTTAGATTGCCATGCATGGTTCCATTTAGACCTAATATACTCTAGGAATTTGGCATGCATTTCTGTATGCAGGACTAGACTGAAAACCACAGTTCTTTTACATCATGTTTGATAAAAAAACAATCCAAAACTTAGGTGATTTCCACCAGTACCGTTTACATTTAGTCAAAACATAATGAAACAGTGATACCTAAACTCTTGTAAAATTCAGAAGGAGTTTATATTTTGTTAAAGGGTCTTCCAAAATAGACGATTTGAGAAAAATTCAGGCAAAAAAAAAGTCTGTCCTTTTGGCTAAATTGAATTGAAACAGAATTGCCTAAATCTGATCATAACCGAATTTACACTTCTTGATTGAAACCAGTCTCTCTGATTCATATCTCAGTTGAAATCAGTCTGTCTGATTCATTTGCATTATTTATCATGGTAACTAAATATGTATTGTACAATCATTGAAAAGGAGCAAGTGTAATTACAGCAATGTTGGTGTTCTAAATGCTCCTAAATTCTTTCAGTTTTGAGTAGTAGTACTACTTGAGTGTCTGGTGGATTTGACAGGTTATCTTCTGTTTCCTGTACTTAATGCATCTACCCTGTTTTTCGATGTTATCCCCTTTGGAAGTGGGAAACTGTAATTGAGCTTACATAGTCATCAAGCTATATTAGATCTAAGTTACTCTAGGACATTGCCATGTCCTTTAGTATGTTGAATTGGACTGAACAAGGGTTCTTTTCCATAATCTTTGATTAAAAAGTCCAAAAGTTCGATGATCAGTGATATCTCAACTCTACACAAATTGAAAGAGCATTTAATTTGTTTGTCAAATTTCTCAAAATCTGATGATTTTCAGCAAAATTCAGACATAAATTGGCTAAATTTGTCCACAATCAAATTTTAGAATCATGGACTAAACCAGGTGATATCCCAACTAAAACCAGTCTCTGACACATATCTCAAACGTCATAATGATGTACTGGTTAATCCTAAAACTGCAGACAAAATCTAACGCTTGTGTTGCTGGAGCTAGATTTGAACAGACATTTCCTAGCAATTTCACATAGTCACTAGAACTGATATAACATGCCGACTAAATTTTTTCTGCTGATAGACTCATAAAATTTCAGAATTGCAGAGTATTCATCAGAAGTCAAAATAACAGTGTATACATTTACATATCAATCATAACTGATGGACTGCAGCATCCATTGTCATTCACTTCCTGATACATCAAGCTAATTGAATGTGCATTACACACCCAGTGAGAATCTGCAAATAGTATGATTCTCCATGAATTAAGCACAAAAGAATGAACGTATATCAACTAAATCACCCTAAGACAGATGATCAGGACATCGATTTAGGCGATCTGTTACCGTATCTCTGACCAAACAACCCAAGATAAAGCAGACACCAGTCTTTAGGCTGCCCAAACTGAAACAGGAACAGAGTTGAATGTTTGAACAGGCAGTTGGCGCTTTGCCTTACCTGGACTTCTTCTTCGGCTCCAAACGTCCAGACAGAGGGTGTGCCCGCTCAGCTATCTAACCACAATCAAGGCAAGGGACCCCTGCTGGGCCGTTGTCCCCCCGGGCGTTCTCGTAGCAGGCTGCACAGTAGCAGACATCCCTGCACGGCATGAGCATCAACGACGCCTCCAGGATCCCGCAGTCACCGCACATTACCGGACCCTGAGGCTCCTCTTCTTCTTCCTCCTCATCCTCCGCATCGTCATCATCCTTATCCTCGCCATCCTCCGCATCATCCTCATCCTCGCCATCCTCTTCGCCGTCCCCTGAAGACATTCCCTCATAGTCCCCATCGCTACGTCCTGACGATATGTCATCCTCGTCCAAAACTTCGTAGCACATGCCCGGGACCTGAGGCTGAGGCTCCTCCTCTTCTTCCTCCTCATCGTCCGCATCCTCCTCATCCTCGTCATCCTCTTCGCTGTGCCCTGACGACATTGCCTTGTCGTAGTCTTCGCCGCGCCCGGGCGAGATTGCCTCGTCATCGTCTTCGCTGCGCCCTGACGGCATTCCCTCATAGTCCCCATCGCTGCGTCCTAGCGACATGTCATCCTCGTCCAAAACTTCGTCGCACGATAGCGACACGTCCTTCTTCCCCTCCTCGCGGGCTGCAAGAAACGATGAAACTAAACTCTCGTCATCGAGAACCTTACGGCCAATAAGGCAATAACAGAAAATTGATTCTTTCCTGGGCAACTCACCTTCATCGTTGTCCAAGGAGACGGCGACATGATCGGCGACAAATGATAGCTGGCGGCGTGAGCCCGACCCACCTCCTCCAGTCGCCGCCGTTCCAACCGGCTGCAAGAAACCAAGAAATCCAGTTGTAACGCAACAATCCAAAACGCGGCGGTAGCGGAGTAGATGACAGGCACGGGGAGCTCACCTGACACTGTCGCGGCTGCAACGGCGACGCCTCGTCCGTGGTCGCCGGCGACGCCACGGCCATCTTGCTATCGCCATCGGCTGCAAGAAACCAAGAAACGGAACTTTTTCATCAGAATTCAAGAACCCAAGAACTTAAAGAAGTGCGCGCTATGCACCTGCAGGTAGGAGGAAGGCCTCGTCGGTCAACGCGTTGGCCAACGTGCACCACGGTGTCGACATGATCGCCGCCTCAAGCTGGCTGGTGCCTCCGGCTGCAAATCAAAGAAACCGCAGTCTAAGCCAAGAACCATCGCACGGACAAGAAAGAACAGGGCGCGATCGTTTCCGGTACCTCCATCGCACGAGAAGGAGATGCGGGCGGCGCTCGGGCGGTAGAAGAAATCCAAGTGCAAGGCGCCGGGATGTCTTCATTGGGTGTCGACGGCGACGGTCCGCCGGCAACGGACCTCCTTCTCCAGTCGTCCATCTCGCGTCCCCGCTCACGCCGTGCACGCGCCGAGGTGCGCCGAGGCCAGCGATAGAACGCCTTTGCAAGAACTACACGAGATCGAGGCGGAGAGCTCAAGAGCAGACGCAGAACAGAGGAAACAGAAGAGGGATGGAGGAAGCTTGGAGAACAAAGCAAGAGGGGAAGGGCGCACGGGTGGGAGAAGATGTGATTATATGCTGGCAATGCGCCTGCAACCTGCAAGTCTTTTTGGGGAGCGAGGGGAACCTGCAACCTGCAAGTGTTCGCAAGAATCAGAGATGGTGGATATGGAAACGGTGGGAGAGCCGTTGCGACATTTCCATTTGATTTGGATTAGGCCCATTATGGCCCAAGGGATCCAGTGTTCTGTCGCGGAACAGACCATTTAAAAAATGTTTCGTCCATTCCAGTTACTGTCTCACATCTCAAGCATCTGGTTTCATTGGTCAGTATGCCCCGTGTAGGTTGTAGTGAGTACATAATGACAACAAATAAATTGGATCCTGAAGGAGGTAGCTAGGTACACATAATATTGGCTATTTCCTAACTCCATTGGGTTCACACCGCATGAATAGGGTTTTACACCGCACGGTGGCCTGAATCTGGGTAAACTCTTTGTGTCTTTCTGTCATGTGTCCTGTTGTTTTCTCGCCAAGTTTTCTAGGGGTTTTAGGGAGATCGTGTTCATCCCATGTGTTCGATTTCATCCTACTTCGAGAGGTACCCTGTAGGGACAATTTTCGACATTTGGCACGCCAGGTAGGGGCTAAGGCGCATCTCTCACCCCTCCTTGTCGACATGGCCGATGAAACCCGCAGTGAGCGTGCTCGTCGCCAAGCCACCGCCCGAGTGAAACCTGTCAACAACAACAACACACGTCGCGCCAACGACAACCACTAGTTGGGAAAACCTTATCCTCGGCGCACCAAAATGTCCTATCGCCGGCGAGTTCAGACTCGCCGGCGACCACCTCGCCGGCGGTAATGCCACATCGCCGGCGCATGCGATTATTTGCCGGGGGTAATATTTGTCATCGCCGGCGAACATACATTTTCGCCAGAGGTACTCCAGTACCACGGGCGCCCTTCCCTATTCGCCGGGGGTAGTGCCCCCTACCACATGCAAACTGCGGCTCGCCAGGGGTAGTGCATCCGTTCGCCAATGGTATTATTAACAGGAGTAAAAAAACTGCTCAGAATACACAAAATATACACTAGAATATACACAGTAATATGCAATACCAGAATGACAGCAAAATATACACATCATATGGTTCATAGCATGCATCAGTAACACAAATAGATAACACAAGTATAGAAAGTCGATCATATATGGTTAAAACTTCGACTCCAACTAGCAAATATTACACAAACATAGACACAAGTCTCCGGAGTCGCACGACCTAGCTAAACAACAATGACATAATAGACTAGAGAGGTGGCGGTGGCTGCGAGCATCATCACGACAAAGGGTGACATAGGTATGAATATTCGGGTACCTATGATTCGCTACCTAGGCCTGAAGAAAGGCTTACAACCCATGAAGAGTCAAGATAATGGCCCAAAAGGAGCAACCGACAAAGGCTATAGTTGTATTAGGAAAGAGGGGAAAAGACCGACATCATGTTGGTATTGTAATTATGTATATGTAACCTATCGGTATACAGCTTTGAGACCCGACCTATTATATATAGGATAGGAGAAGCCTAGGCAAGATAACCAAACAATCCCCAAGCAATTTGTAATAGTGCGATTCACCAAATATTCAGGCGACTTTGACTCCATTGTTCTCCTGACATCCGACAAAATTTCTAGCATTCTCTTTTCTGCGAAACCCTAAGTCCTTCATGGACATTGCCGAGGTTACCTCTCGATGGCGCCGTCTGTGGGAAACTTGAATGCTAGAACCATGGATTCGGCGGAACTCTCTTTTTCAAGCTGCAACCCAACAAAAGTGGTTCCACACCCGCCCACCCCTGTGATAGTACCCGTCGAATTCAACGGCGGATCCGATCTAATCATCAGAAGCTTCCACTTCCAAGTAGAAGACCCCAAAGAATTACACCCTTCAACCCTGATTACATAAGAACCGTCGGTGGAAAAGACTACGCTTACGGTGATACTAACATCATCTGTCAGATCCTCCATGGAGGTCACGGCGGAAATCGAAGCACCAGAAGAGAACAAGCAAGATGGGACAGATCTGGGGGATCTTGATGATCTTTACAACAATCTCTCCTTTGGATCAGAGTCCCCACTAACTCCACAACGTGGAAAAAGCCCCGCAAACTCTAAACCAGAGGAAAGTACTGAAAATATTGACTTTGGGATAAGGATGGCAGAAATCTACCCGGAACAGAAACTAATGGATTGCACTGATCCACCCGACAGTGTCTCCCTCAATTCAGATGATGATGTCACCAGTTCATATATTACCCAGCACCATGTCTGCGTGACCATCAGAGATGCCTCGACTCAGCAAGACTCCAATGGTAATCCTATTTTTAACCCTGGCGATATCTTATCAAGCGACAATGTAGGAAACCATGGAAATGAAGGAAATCGCGGAAATAGGGAAGACCCAACAAACAACCGCCTAACCCCAGGAGGAGGAGAACCATGCAGAGGTGAGAGACAAACTCTTCGGCTACCAGCCGAAGCATGGCAAAAAGTAAGAGCGGCAATTTCGGGTGTAGTCCCCATGACAGCTAACGCCACACGTGAAGATCTACTGGCATATCAATATTTGCTTCATCATAAAAAAGATACCTGCTAAGGATGCAAAGGCAACTCGATGAAAGAAAAAGGCTTGCCCAATCCAGCCTGCGATGAGCACAACTGAGCTCTACCCGAGGATCAGGAAGTGTAACAGGAGGAGCACCGCTAAGGAGGGGAACATCTCGATAAAGAACATCCCCAAAACAGAAAGAAGTGAACTGATCTGAGACCTGGATCTGTCATTTATGTCAATAGATCAGGCAAGAAATATCAATGCAAAACCGGCCCAAACAACAATTGTGGCTGCAGAAACATATCTGATCACAACTCAACCTTCACCCGACGATCCTCGTGCGGCCCTCCACTGCTCCGCCCTGATGAACCTCGGCATGGTAGGAGAATCTCTTGTGTAGGCAGAGCAGGGAACCACGCGGCAACCCGACAGATCCCCATGCCATCGTAGCAGCCCTCAGCAAATAGGTCACACCCGACGATCACGATCGCCACATCGGGTCCACTTCTCAAGATTAGAGCCATGGAATGATGCAAGAAACGATATTACATAATGAAGGATTGATCGATCCAGGGAAGAGCATAACAGCCGAAGATATTATGACGGTGAAAGTGAGGAAGAGAAAGAACTATGCGGAGCCAGTTGCTTTACCCGACGGTTTCACAAGACTCCAGTACCAAAAGATTTCAAACTACCTCACGATCGTCAGAAATATGATGGCCTCCAAGACCCCAAAGCCTGGTTAACAGATTATCTGGCAATAGTCAAGCTACAAGGCGGCTCCAAGGCTACCGCACTGCAAAGCTTACAGCTGGACCTAACTAGCGTAGCCCGCTCCTGGCTAAAACAACTACCCGAAGATTCTATCAGCAGTTAGAACGACCTTGAGGACAAATTTATCAGGAATTTATAGTCCAATTCAAGCGACCCGTGTCTCTAGAACAATTGCGAGCTTGTAAGCAAAATCTAGGAGAATCATTACGAGCCTTTGTCCATCGATGGAACACTATAAAAAACTCGGCTGAATCCACATCCAAGGAAAGAGTAATCGATGCCTTCAACGATGGACTTCGTCGGCAAGAATTCATTGAAGAACTGGGACGAATCAAACCAATGATAATTTCGCAGCTGATGGACATAGCCAATCGTTGGGCCGATGGAGAAGATGCATTACACAACAAAAGATCCTGCTCACCCGAAGAAGACAGGGATAGGTGCAATAACGATAGAAGGAGACGAAACAACGATGGGTATAACACACCAAGTTATGTTGCAGCCAGTTTTTCTGGAGGGGACAATTGACGAAGCGATGACTACAACAACGGGTACCACAGTAACAGGGACGACGCTGGTGGAAGCCAGCCACAACAACGGTACCAGCCAACAAATCGACACCCACCTATGTCGGCAGGACAAATGTTGGAAGGGCCATGCAATATGCACTTCTACATCGACTCAACAGGGAAAAGGTGATCCAATCACCTCCTAAAGGATTGCCGAACATTCTTGAAAATGCAAGAGCTATGCAGTGCAAGGGCAACCGAAGCAGCAAACCGACGTTACTACACCTGGCGCTTTTGCTATAGGTGCACCACCACCACCGGGGCATCCACCAGCAGGACAACCGCAAAACACAACAGACTAATAAGATGAGTACCCTAGATCTAAGGGAGCAATGTCGATGATCCAGAAGGGATGACCCACTAATAGGACACAAAAACTGATCGCCAGACAAGTGAACATGGCGGAAACAGCACCACCTCCTACACTAGAGTATCTTCATTGGTCAGAACAAGAAATAACATTCAATAGAGCTGACCACCCACTTTGGGTCCCACAACCTGGCCAATCAGCACTGATAGTGGAGGCACAAATCGGCGGGTTCGACATGAGTAAGGTTTTCTTAGATATAGGGAGTAGCATAAACCTCATCTATGCTAAAACTCTACGGGCAATGAACTGGTCCCTAACAAATCTAGCACCAATAGATACAACATTCCATGGAATAGTTCTAGGTAAAGCCAAAACTCCTCTGGGTAAAGTGCACCTCGATGTAGTCTTCGGATCGAAAAGCAACTTCAGGCGCGAGAAACTAGAGTTCGAAGTCATGGACTGGCCATCACAATACCACGCGATCCTGGGACGACTAGCTTTCGTTAGATTCATGGCAGTACCCCACTATGCATACCTGCTACTAAAAATGCTAGTCCCCAATGGGGTCATAACAGTAAAAGGAAGCTTCAGCCGTTCGGATAGCCGTGACCGAGAATTCAACAAAATATTAGAATCCTTCGGGATGGAGACGCAATTTGGCCAGCTGAAAATAGCGGATTAGAACTACTACACGAAGGACGCAGCGAGCGAACCCCAGAAAATCAGGAGCACCATGTGTAGGGGTTCCGCGTATGAAAACAATAAAATTTTACCCTACGCCCCTGAACTCCTGATGCTGCAAGGACCTATCTATTAGTAATACAGTAACGGGAGGGGATTTTCGCGAACTTACCCTTGAAGACCGAAAAGCATTGTCAACGCTCAGGAGAGCGTGGTTGATGTAGACGAGCCGAAGCCGACCTCAAGGTCGTGATGTAGTCCTTGCGCTTCCTTGGCTCCAATGACTTGTGTGCCTCAAGTGCGACACGTCGCGGGGAGTTACACATGTCCGGTGCCTAACGATAACTCCTGCTTCCCCGATCCAGCAGCAGTTGCGGAAGTAGAGCTCCTGGATCCGAATCTCGCAGCGCAATGGCGCTCTGCAGTGAAGATGTCTCTCATTCCCGCAGTCCAGACTTGGGACCACGGTCACGAGAGAAAGAGGAAGAGAGAGAAAATATCAATTAGAGGTCCTCCCAAAAGTGAGAAGACCTTTATTGATTATTGGGTGTATTTATCTGGCCAAATACCCCCACTATATATAGGGGGAGGGGAGGTACTACCTCCCTCAAAGTCCCGGGGTGGGACTAAAGAAGAGGAGGGGGAGGGGTGGCACCGCCGGCCACCCCCATGGGCCCCACGCGGGGGGGCTGGCCCACTAGGGCGCTGGCCACCCCCTTGGCCCCTTCTCCCTCTCTCCTTTCCCTAATGGGCCCTCTCCCCTCCGGGAATTGGCCCATTAAGCCTTTCACCATTTAAATTGATTTTTATCTTTATTAAATAATTATGAATAAATGATTAAATCAATATTTAACATTCATTCACATATTATTCAACCTCCGTGGCTATGGAACACTTCCACCTCCACTCCGGACATCTCTGGACTTACCGAAACCCTTCCGGTTTTCTCCCTACAATTCTTCGGCGATTCTTCTGATCCTATAAACACTCTCTAAGCATCATCAAGCCCTTAAGCGTGATACCCCACGGTTCAGGAACACTCCATACATGGTCGGGACACTCCCGCACCAATGATCGATAGAGGGACCTGGATGGCCATGTGACCCCTATGCGTTCCATGAAGATCTTTCGTCGTTTGAACAGAGACAGTCGTGTCTTATTCCCTTTGTCTCTTGATACTTGCATTGCCCGAGATCTGATCAATGACATCACCATGTCGTGTTCAATCTCGTTACTGAAAAATGCTACTTGACTCGTTCCGACAAGTGATATCCCTGTGATCAAATCACATGCTGCGCAACTATTGGATATAACCTCTCCGAGTGAGCCCTTTGAGTATCTTCCCATCACATGGACGGACAAATCCCGCTCTTGACATATATTGCCTCAACGGTTTCCTCTGAGTACCTGAACACACCTTTATAACCACTATTTACCAAGTGGTGATTGATGCTATCAAAGCACTATCGGGAGACTGTGATTGATATAGCCCCACGGTCTAAGGAATAGTCTACGAGGATCCATTTCTAATCATTGTAACTTGAACTTCGTGACATGATCGGGTCACGATGTTTAGGTTGGGTATTGGTTCATCATCTCATTCTCAGAATGAGTTGACTCCATTTCCAACTAGCATAAATGCCACATGATCAGGAAACTTGATCATCTGTTGACCAATGAACCAGTGACTAGAGTTTCACTGGGAACCCCTGGTTGTTTATATATCACACGTGTATTGATGTTCCACTCAGTATAGTTATAGCATGATATAAAACTTAATCATAAACTATATGAAATATGATAATAGTCCTTACTACTATTTGTCTCTAGGGCATATTTCCAACACCGTGCACCCGCAAAAGCTACTTATTCGACCTCCACTTCTTGTCCCGCATAAGAAGGCAGATTCGTCGGTTTCCCAAGTACAAGCGACCTAGTAAACCAACTAATTTTCTCTCTGGTCCGCCGTGCAAACACGGCGCCTCCAGTCGAAAAAGATGACACCCTCATCAAAGTCAACAAGGGGCGTGATGGAGCATCTCAAGACAGAAGCTGCAATTTTTAGGAAAATTCTTTACTCTTATATATTTCTATATTCAATAAGGCCAATGGCCAGGCAAACACGCCCACACAATGTATCCCTTTATACTTATTAATAAAGAAAGAAAGTACTTCTTGGCATAGAGTTCCTAAGGCACATGAAGGCAATCGGGTAAAGGGTAGCAATTCGTCGGGACCCATACAAAAAGATACAACATACAATCAAAATCTCGTATAAACATACGACCTTTTTGACAAGTATAGAACAGCTCTAAACAATATTTCTCAAAAAAGTACAAAGGTACACAATAAAAAGAAGAAACGGCTAGATAGCAAAATCCATAAAAAACTCCTGGTCTGCCTCTAGGAACCTCCAGACAATCCTGATCGCAGGTCTATGAGCGACGGCATAGTGAGGCGTCATACTAACAAGACCACCATCAGAAGGAGAAGGCGATAATATGACGTCCAAATCCAGTGTTGGATGATGCGCATGCACCCAAGACAGAGCAAGTTTGGCACCTGCCACAAGTTGAAGCTTTACAAAATGATGGATCCATTCACCCTGTCGAAACTTCGCCATCAAATCACCTAAAGTCTGAGGCTGGGGATCCCGAGGAAACATGGCATTGTAAACGATGGCCTGCGATCTACGACAACACTCGACAAATTGCTCCACCTCGGATACTTGGTCCTGGAGCAGAGCCACGAGATAAGCATGATGGTGATTAACCCAAAAGTCTGTCCCAGATATTTGGGAAGCTGACACAAGAGTTTGAATTCAGTTGCACAGGCGTTGGGTTTCTTCCCTCTTGCACAATCGAATGCGTACAAAACAAAAAAGAGAAAACATTAGCATCCCACAAAAAAGGGAGCAGGAGGCAAAAGTAAAAAGGACTTACATAGCATCTTTTCACTCGCCTTGGAAATCTCGTCCAAAAAGTATGCCTCACGATCAAGGGCCTGACGTGTTTTCGATTGGGCAACATCCACTATTGATTGAACAACCCGAAGTTTTCTCTCAAGCTTCTTCACCTGCTCAAATTTTTAGCATATAACGGCGGGTCTACCATACGTACAATAGCAATCTCGGCTGCACCCATCCTAGATGAGGACGGGGTTGCATTCGATGTCTGCACAGGCGCAGGAGGAGCCGCCGAATCACTCAAAATCTGGCAAGGCACATGAAAAAAATAAGACCTTTAGCAAACAAAAAGCCACTCATATGTATATATATATAGAAATTTTGTTTTCATCAAAAGGAAGCATTCCGGCAACATGATAAGTTAAATATTCATTACAATAGTAGTAGAGGAAACACGAAAAACTACAAAACAAAGCTTCGGAGTTGATTTCTCCAAGGACAAAGTTGCACTAGCAGAAGGAGCACTAGCTAAAGCAGGGGCAGCATCCGAAGAATGAGCACCGGTCAAAGAAGGGACATCTGATTTATCTACACCTGAGCTTATGCACAGAAGCAGCCGAGCGTATTTCTTGGCTCTCTTAATGAAAGGCTTCAAAATCAACTGCTTGGCCATTGGAGTTGGCTGGGACAGAGGAGCTAACCTTCTCCCAGTCGACTTGCTCGCCGTGCGCCATCGCCAATGCCATCAAAGTTCCGGTGCCGCTCTTCGATTGCGTCACACTATAGCCAACCAGAGGGCTTGGATCAGCACCAAAAATAGCGATGAAGTCGTTCAAATCAGTAGGAACTTCCTTCAACGTAAAAACTTTGGCATGCATACTCTTGAAGGTGCAGCGTGAGCGGTTAAGAAGGTTGCGCACATGAACATTGTTAGCCTCCAAAGTGCTAACAGCATCCAATAAAGGATCAACCTTTTTATCTTCATCAAGCAGCAAATTTTGGCTGACATCTCTACACATACCAAAAAAAGAGGGTGACGGTAAGAACGCAGAAGCAATAAGGACTAAAACAAAAATTCTCCCTTGCCAAAAAACTTATGAGTCAAGGAGGCATTAAGGGTCTCCAAGCGCTTCCGAAGATTTTCATCTCGGGTAGCGGCTTGTTTGGCCTTTTCTTCGGCATCAACGCTGGCTTTCTGTTTGGCCTCTTCCAAAGCTGTTTCAGTGATCCGAAGTTTGGCCTCTAGATCGTCGGCACGCTTCAATGACTCGTCTCGGATGACCTCAGACTCCTTGGCCACGGCTGAAGAAATCAGAAGTAATGCAAAAAGTCAGAAAAAGGGGAGGAAGTGCAGAATTCGCAAAAAGATAAAAATATACCTTTCAGACCTTTAGCTTTATTACAGATCTTGATAAAGTGAGAGGCCATATCAACCATCTCACGTATCATAGGCTACGAAGAAATACATTAGGAAAGACAAGTAAAGGAGGATCCATGGTGAAATTAAAAATCACGGATGTACTTACGTCCTGCATATCCACCTCGACGGGGCTCTCAGATATCATCACGCCTTTGCCAGACAATTTTCTTTTCTTCTGTAGTGGTGATTTCAGCAAAGTGGCAACATCTTTCTGGATAAGTGGATCCATATAAGACGTGAGCAAATCTTTCGGGACCTTGGCAGAAGGAGCAAAAGAAGTGCCAAGAGGAGACAAGGGCGGGTCTTCTGCATCATCACCACTACAAGAGCGAGGACAAAAAATAGGGGAGCATCAGCAACTAAATCATCCAACAAAACAATAAAGGCGAGAAGTACTTACCAAGATACGTCCTGCGTAAAGCGTCATAGATTGATCTGGGGAGGAGCCGACGATAATGGAACGACGCCCAAAGGTTTTGAGGCTGTATAATCATCCGAGTCTTCGATCGTCTTTGTGGCATAAGGATGTTTCCTTTTTCTGCTAGCAGGCGTGATGCGAAAATCTTCAGAGCAAGCCGATGGAAGCGACGGCGTTCCTAACAAAGAGTCTGTGGTCGACGTCTCCATCTCCTCATTAGCAGCAGTTCCAATGATAGGGAGATTGTCGGAAGCAGAAGGATTGGCGGGAAACTCACCGCTCTCAGGAAGAGGAGGAAGACAGGATAGACGATCATAATCTTGCACAAACAGAAGACGAGCAATCACAAAAAAGAACGATTGCAAAAGAACAAAAAATAGAGATGAACAAAGAGCAAAAGAGAAAGGAATTTACCTCGACAAGGCGGTTCTTCTTTCCAAAAGGCTCTACGCAACAATCAGAAGGAACCACACTCTTCGCTATAAGGGTCGTGAAATTATGAACTCCTTTTCATAAACCTTGAGGGCCAGATCGTCCCGAGAAATCCTCATCGGGTCCTTTTTTCGGGTATATGCCCACATACCAGAAAGCCGAGCCTGCCGAGGCTGCACGCGAATTGATGACTGCAAGTGCACAAATCGTCTGTAGCTAGTTTCGAAATAAAGATATCGATCCCACAAGGAGCAGGATTCTGAAGTCTAATAACTCTTAAAATAAATATTATGATAGAAATGCTAGATAAAGTTCTAAGTGATAAGATAAAATGCGAGTATTGTGTAAAAAGGTGTTTTTGGGTTTTGGGTATAAGAGCAATAATAAAGTAAAGTAAAACAACTGAGTACAGAAAGTAAGTATCGCGTATGTAAGAGAGATTAGAACTGCAGTGGGGAAAAGGCGTTCTCAGGGAGTAGCGGATACACCACTAGTATTATAATGATTTAAGATAATTATCATCATGAACATTCTCAACTATGTATGTGTGGGAGGAACTCCATATTTGGACGAATAGGCAAAAACCGCTGCTCACATCATCCTCATAACCATAACAGTCAGCAATCGACATCAATCAAATTACGACGCTATTAAGGGATGTAATCCCTTTGGACGTATTACATGGCATGGATAGTGTTCCGTGAGTTTCTTCGGTTTCCCAAGTTGATACGTAAGGGGTGCCAACAGCTTTATAGTCACTGTAAGTGCTAGCACACCTGCGTCTACCAACAAGTAGTTTCCTCCATCAAGTCCCCACGAGAGGCAAATATTGAGAGATCGACTTCTATCAACATCAAGATGTAGAAAATCTAACACATGGTCACAACGATGAATATCATAATAGACTATACCTTATTTCAATCTTGTACTAGGGTTTCTCCATCTCCCCAAGAACTAATGATCTACTCAGACATGGAGGCAATCAACATCACGACAATGGTAATGTAAACAATGATAGATGAATAGTACTTGTATAAATCCACAACAAGTACGGGAATTACAATAAGATCTAAACACGACGTAGATGGGATGGATGGAGATGGTGGTGATGCAGCGGTGGATGATGAAGATCGATGCCTTAGCCTCCCGGATCTGCGCAGGGCAAATATGGATCCTTGGTGGATGAGTTCCCCCTCCAGATGCCTTTTGGAGGTGAGGTTTCTATGATTTCTAGGTGTTCTGTATGTCGTCTCCTCGAACCAATTGCACGGGGTGAAACTATTTGACGAGGCGGAGGCGGCGCCAACTATACGGCCAGAGCTATATGGCCGGAAAATTGCTCCGGTCGTATAGTTGGTCGTTGGACTCTCTACCTCCCTTGTTCGCTTCTAGTTTTCTTCTGGTATTATTAATATTTCCCAAATAAGTGATTTATGTTGTTTTTTACTCCTTTTCTCCACAGTACAACTACTCCAAGAATTGTATCCACTGGATCCATCATCTGTCCTGATCCTGGTGAAAATAGACATAAAATGTGCACACGAGTGCCATAAAATACCAAGATCCTACATCTACAATGCAAAATAATAATGTAAAACATGATGCAAATATGCACTCATCATCTTCCCCAAGATTAGACTCTTGCTCGTCCTGAGGAAGTTTTAGCTTAATGGATGTGATCCTCATATTCATGAAGCTGTGTCGATAAAATAAATGAGGAAATTGCAGTATGTGTTTATCATGTATGATACATAGGAATAAGTTCATGAATAGTACCTTATTCTAACCATCTGAATAGTATTACCAGGCTTCCACACCTTAGTGATCAATAGTTCATAAAATATGACTCGCAACATAATGTAAAAGTATACGGTTCAACCGAATGAGTTAGCGAGGTAGTCCCAAGTGTTTTAGGATCAACATATTTACTTGGGATTCAGAATCTCAAAAGTATTTCTTTGTCATACTACAATACAGTGGTATATACCTACTTGCTCTTTGCACACTCTCTCTTTTTATTTTTCTTTTGTATATATGCTCACACTTTTGTTTAAGTGTTGTGCAAAGGAGCTAGCAAGACATCCCACTTCATGTAGGAATTCAAAGTTTAACGATCTCAATTATCAAATTCCAATTGTATATGAAGCATTCTTATGACTTGAAGATTCTACCTCGACTTGTTCTCACTCTATTTTGATAACACTTTCTTTTTCCTTTGTTCAAGGTTTCCTTTTCAATTTAACTGTATAGATAATTTTTCTTTGTAAATCAAATCGTAGACTTACAACATATCGACTAAATTATCTTTAGGTGTTCCATTAATACCAATGGTGTGGAAAACTCCTATTTCTATCATCAAGTTACAAGGTCTTCAGGTGTTCCATTAATACCAATGGTGTGGAAAACACCTAAATTATCTTTAGGTGTTCCATTAAAATTATACTCAAGCCATTCATATATCAATAAAGCAAACACAAACTCAATATTGCTCCATATATAATAATAAGCTCGAAATTTCATAAAAGGGATCAACTATTCCTGAAGGGAATTCTAATGATGCAAACTTTATTGCTAGTTTGAACTAATGTGAAAATAGTAATAAAAACTTATAGGATAGATTACAAGGTCTTAAAGATCTCCCAAGCTTGAAATCAAGCTAGGAGGGATCAAATAATACCTTGCAATTATTTGATACCGTGATTGTTGTAGATCACTGTGGCGCCATGGCATGTAACACCGTGGTGCGTAGCTTCTTGTTGGTCTCCTCCAAAGTAGTTATGCGGTTGTAGCACCTCCGCAAATCAGACCGCAGAGTGTCCACCCTATCAGCGAGCTTAGTCACCAATGGAAGGAGGTCTTCCTTCTTCTCCATCTCATTGGGACGGTGACAGACTTCAACGCGATGGAGTAGCTCATGCTTTTGATATATCTCCAGTGCCTGCACGCAATCCTTGGTCCTAGGGACAACTTCTTCTTCCTCATCCATAATTGATGGATCAGGGAAGTAGAAACCGTACCTCCACTCTTCTTGAGGCTTGACCTTGATACGAGCACCAATGATTGGCTTTGCGAGTGGTACCTCGACTCCATTGCTAGCACCTCACCAATATTAGATAATTCCTTACGCTTGTGCGGCCTTTGATCCGTAGTGATGAACTTGACCGTCTCCACACGCCCTTTTCCATGTGGTTTGCGATCTTCTCTCTTGTTGAGCTTTCTTCATCGCTGCCCAATTGATCTCCAGTGGATAATAGACGTCACGGTGGATGTAGACGCCAACCACATCATCATCAGAATCATTGTTGAAGTAGCTTGGCTCGATGTACTCCTTGTACCTCGGGCTAAACCTCTCCACCTCCTCGTCATCGTCCTCCATGGACGGGCTGCTAGAGCGGTCCTGGAAGGAGCAATGAGCCCCAAGGATTTTCCACGGCCTAGGACGGGATAGCGCATCGCTAGATTGGTTCCTGGAGATTATGATTAGAGATAGACAATGACAGTATATAAGGGGGGCCAGAGGTCGGTAAAACTCACGAGAAACACCAAATTGTTGCCCAAGAAAAGAATCTAAACAAAACAGGGAAAGGAATCATGGATTTGGAAGTTTCTTGCCGCATAACGACCAACTATACGGGTGCGGCTCGTATAGCTCCGGCCGTATAGTTGGTTCCGGGCAGATATTTCCAAATATTTCGAGTCCAAGTCGATTAAATCACGACTCGGAACCGATAATAACCGTGCAGATTTTTTTAGATGAACAAACGAAAAGATCAAACAAAAAAAGTTTTTAAGAGTTTAACGACCAACTATACGGCCGAAATTTTTGCTCCGGTCGTATAGTTGCAACCGTATAGATACAAACACCGAAAATCAAAAGTGTCTGAGAGTTTAACGACCAACTATACGGCCAGAATTTTTGCTCCGGTCGTATAGTTGTGACCGTATAGATACAGACACCTAAAAAGCAAAACCATTTGAGAGTTTAACGACCAACTATACGGTTAGAATTTTTGACTCCGGTCGTATAGTTGCAACCGTATAGGATCATATAGCAAAAAAAAATTCGTGAAGAATGCAGAGAGTTTAACGACCAACTATACGGCGGGAGCTTCCTCTCCGGCCGTATATCTCCGCCCGTATAGTTGGTAAAACCCCTCTAAATCTTCAGAAAAACACAGGAAATTCAAAGGAAGAATTTTCAAAAGTAGAAATTGTGAAAACAAATCACTTATTTGGGTAAGAACACTTACCTTGCACTTACCATTTGTTTATTCAGGGATGAAAAGTTCCTCCCACAACAAAGACTTCTTCTCTTTTAGAGGAATTGACCTTAGTTCATTGAATAATTCCCGTAAACAAAAATCACCAGGACTAAAGTTTCTTTTAATAAGATTGGTGTCTTGCAGGGTAATCATTGACACTACATCCAACATCTTTATTTCTTGCCTCTGCATAATCTGCAACTCAAATTCTTGAAGTGAAATAATCCAACGGATCAGTCTTGGCTTATGGTCTTTCCTCTCAAGGAGTTCTTTTAAGCCATCATGATCCGTGTGAACTCTTACCTTTGCATCAACTATATAGGAACGAAATTTATCACAAGAGAAAAATACAGCAAAAAGTTCCTTTTCTTCCTTAGGGTAGTTCTTTTCAACACCATTGAGAGTTCTACTAGCATGATGTATAATATTAAATCTATGACCAATATGTTGTCCTAGAGTTACTGCTACAACATTATCACTATCTTCACATATTAAATCAAAGGTTGTATCCCAGATTGGTGGTTTAAGAAAAGGAGCACGAGATAAAGCATTTTTGAGTCTATCAAAGGATTCAAGACACTTATCATCAAAATTAAATCTCATTATCTTTTGCAAGAGGTTTGTCAAAGGTTTAGATATTCCAGAGAAATTTCTAATGAACCTTCTATAAAAACCCACATGACCAAGGAAACTTCTTATACCTTTAATATCCCTAGTTTGTGGCATTCTCTCTATTGCCTCAACCTTAACTCTATCAACTTCAGTTCCCTTACCTGATACCTTGTGTCCAAGGACTATACCTTCGTTGACCATAAAATGGCACTTCTCCCAGTTTAGAACAAGATTAGTTTCTTCACAATGCTGCAAATCTCTTTTGAGATTATCCAAGCAACTAGTAAACGAAGTTCCATAGACAGAAAAGTCATCCATAAATACTTCCATTATAAGTTCTATAAAATCAGCAAAAATAGCAGTCATGCATCTTTGAAAAGTAGATGGAGCATTACATAAACAAAAGGCATACGTCGGTAAGCATGTAAACCATAAGGACTAATGAAAGTTGTTTTAAGTTGATCATCAGGATGAAAAACTATTTGAGAGAAACTAGAGTATCTGTCCAAGTAGAAAAAATGAATATGGTTTGCTAACCTTTCTAAAGTTTGATCTATGAATGCTAATGGATAGTGATCTTTCCTAGTCTCTTTATTTAATTTCCTGAAGTCTATACACATCCTATGCCCAACAACAGTTCTAGTAGGTATCAATTCATTGTTTTCATTGGGAACAACAGTAAAACCGCCCTTCTTAGGGACACAATGAACAAGACTTACCCATTCACTTTCTTTAACAAGATATATTATACTTGCGTCTAGTAGGCGTACAATTTCTTTTCTTACCACTTCTTTCATTTCAGGCTTCAGTCTTCTATTAAACTCTGCAACTGGTTTAGCATCTTCTTCCATGAATATTCGATGGACGGCTATCATGGGACTAATGCCCTTCAAGTAATCCATTGAGTACCCAAAGGCCTGGCGATGCTCCTTAAGTATCTTCATGAGTTCTTCTTCTTCTTCTCCTGAAAGTTTAGCACTAATAATAATAGGGAATTTATTTGTATCATCTAAAAACCTGTATTTAAGATTTTCTGGTAGAGTCTTCAACTTCGGGGGTGGTAGTTCCTCGTCCCCTCTCTTTTCTGGCTCTTCAAAAGACTCATCAGTTGGAGGTCCCATAATGGGAAGTGAATCGAATCCATCTTCTAGTTCTCCCAGGGACTTGTCCTCCATATCTATTTCTTCATAATTTGGATCTTCATTTATTTCTTCTTCTTGATTACTAAAGAAAAGAGCTGCCATTTCCTCAATAGTTATCTCTTCTTCTTTTTCTTGTATTTGTGGAGGCCTATCTTTAAATTTGGAAAAATGGAATTTATTTTCTGTTCCCCCAAGCTTAAGAGACACAATCTTCTTCTTGAAATTAACATAGGCACCTATATCACCCAAAAAGTTCCTTCCAAATATAATTGGGCAAAGAGTGTCAGTTGGCATATCAACAACTACAAAATCGATAGGAAAGTTTTTATTGCCAATTGTGACAGTTGCATCTTCAACTACTCCCATTGGAATTCTCAGATTTTTATTGGCTAACATAATTGTCATATCAGTATTTTGAATTGTAGCTGGTTCTATTTCTTCTTTTATTTCTAAGTAGAAATCATAAGATATAACATTAACTTCGGTGCCAAGATCACATAAACCGTAATGCGAGGTTTCTTTAAATATGCAGGGAAGAACAGGCTTACCCACATATTTTACCTTTGTTTTACCTTCAACCAATATGGAAGTCTCTTCATCAAGTTCAACTATGTTACAATGTGAGTACATAGCCATAATTGCTTCATTGGTTACCTCTTCATCTTTGGTTTCTTTCAGATATTCCACAAGTTCTGGCATGCTTTCCTCTTCCTTCTTCTCATGTACTGCTTTGACCTATTCATACTCAAGAATATGCTTTTGTGTAGCGTTAGGAAAAGGCAATTCATGCATTTGTTCTAGGGAGACCAGTGTTGCTTTATCTTCTATTTTCTTCTCAGGTTCGGGTGGTGTATCATACTTGTCCTGACCCTCCTTTGGAGCTTTTATATGTTCAGTAAAAGCTTTAACAACTTGCAACATAAGATCTGAATCCAAGTAAAGTTCCTTAGATAATTCTTTAACATGGCCTTTTTTATTATAGTCATGAATACAATCATGTTCTATTTCTACGCCTCCTTCACTTCCTAGACCAAAATTCCATGAAACTCTATGATCACGAATTCCATTAAGTAAATCCCAAGCTTTAGGTATAGGAAGATTCATAAAGGCTCCTTCCGCGAAAGAGTCTAGTTCAATTTTATTAGGTTCAATTAAACTGTCATAAAAGATACGTAAGCTCTTACCCGTCCTTCATTAGAACAATTCTTCCAAGTCATTATAAGACGCCTGATTCCAAAAGATTTTGATAATGGATAATATTTTGATAGAAATTCATAGGCCAGATTATCCCAAGTAGTAGTGGCTTTAGGTGGTAGAGATCTATACCATGAGAGAGCTGTACTTGTCAAAGTTTGACTAAAAAGTTTAACCCTTACCTCATCAGTGGTATATCCCGTCAATAGAAAAGTGCCACATATATCTTTGAAACATGCAATATGCTCATATGGATTAGGATCTTCTTCATCTCTAGTAAATTGCTTTTTTGGTAGAATACTAAGTAGTAGAGGATTTATTTTAAACCCCCTTGTCTTCTCATTGGAGTTGTCTCTTTTATAAATATCATACGGCTTCCCAAAGTGGTTGAGTGAGCTAACACTAGTCATATGCTCAAACTTCACTATGTTGGTGGAATCCTATAACTCAAAACAAAATTTAGCAAGACAAAAATAAATAACAAAAACTAAAAGACCTACAACGCTTAGCTCCCCGGAAACGACGCTAAAAAATAGCTTGATGACTGCAATTGCACAGATCGTTTGTAGCTAGTTTCAAAATAAAGACATCGACCCCACAGGGAGCAGGAGTCTGAAGTCTAATAACTCTTGAAATAAATATTACCATAGAAATGCTAGATAAAGTTCTAAGTGATAAGATAAAGTGCGAGTATTGTGTAAAAAGGTGTTTTTGGATTTTGGATATAAGAGCAATAATAAAGTAAAGTAAAACAACTGAGTACAGAAAGTAAGTATCGCGTATGTAAGAGAGATTAGAACTGCAATAGGGAAAATCATTCTCAGGGAGTAGCGGATACACCACTAGTATTATAAAGATTTAAGATAAAGATTATCATCATGAACAATCTCACCTATGTATGTGTCGGAGGAACTCCATATTTGGACGAATAGGCAACAACGCTGCTCACATCATCCTCATAACCACAATCGCAATCGACATCGATTGAATTATCGCTATTAAGGACGTAATCCGTGGGGACGTATTCCATGGCATGGATAGTGTTCTATGAGTTTCCTTGGTTTCCCAAGTTGATACATAAGGGGTGCCAACAACTTTATAGTCATTGTAAGTTCTAGCACACCTCCGTCTACCAACAAGTAGTTTCCTCCTTCAAGTCCCCACGAGAGGCAAATATTGAGAGGTCGACTTCTCTCAACATCAAGATGTAGAAAATCTAACACATGGTCACATCGATGAATATCATAATAGACTTTACCTTATTTCAATCACATACTAGGGTTTCTCCATCTCCCCAAGAACTAATGATCTACTCAGACATGGAGGCAATCAACATCATGGCAATGGTAATGGAAACAATCATAAATGAATAGTACTTGTAAAAATCCACAACGAGTACAGGAATTACAGCAAGATCTAAACACGATGTAGATGGGATGGATGGAGATGGTGGTGATGCAGTGGTGGATAATGAAGATCGATGCCTTAGCCTCCCAGATCTGCGCAGGGCGAAGATGGATCCTTGGTGGATGAGTTCCCCCTCCAGATGCCTTCCGAAGGTGAGGTTTCTGTGATTTCTGGGTGTTCTGTATGTCGTCTCCTCGAACCATTTGCACGGGGTGAAACTATTTGACGAGGCGGAGGCGGCGCCAACTATACGGCCGGAGATATATAGCCAAAAAATTGCTCCGGTCGTATAGTTGGTCGTTGGACTCTCTGCCTCTCTCGTTCACTTCTGGTTTTCTTCTGGTATTATTAATATTTCCCAAATAAGCGATTTATGTTGTTTTTGACTCCTTTTCTCCATAGTACAATTGCTCCAAGAATTGTATCCATTGGATCCATCATCTGTCCTGATCCTGGTGAAAATAGACATAAAATGTGCGTGTGAGCACCGTAAAATACCAAGATCCTACATCTACAATGCAAAATAATAATGTAAAACATGATGCAAATACGCACTCATCATGAATCCATAAGAAATATGCCAGAATTTGAAGACCCGACAATTCATTGCCGACCTTTTTTTTGAGGTGAAACAGTAGGGAAAATCCCCACTACAATTTTTTTATTATATGGGTATGAGTATGTTACAATGATAAAATACAGATAGTCTATTGATCTAAGGTAGATCAAGACAAGAAAGATAAAGCCACCTCTAAAGAGGGTAAATATCTACTCTATCTCTGATCTAAGTGTTGATTCAGCCAGGTTTTGAATTTCTCCTTGTATTTTCTTTTGATTCTGAACTGTATCCATCTCATCTCTTGATAGAAGATTGCTTTCCATCTTTCTAGTGTGGGTCTTTTGTCATTAAAAACCCTCTCATTTCTGCAGATCCAGATACCCTAGGTAGTCATGATAATGATTTCCATTGCAAAAGGCAGGTGTAACTTTTATTTGATGTCTGAAATAGCCTCCAACCCTGATAAGTTTGTTGTTCTATTTCGGTAAATATGGTCCCAACATTGTTTTGCAAAAGAACACTCCCAGAATAAATGGTTAACTGATTCTTCCAAGTAACAGTTGGAAGTTACACAATTGTAGTCAGGCAGGATGAACTATTTTCTTTTCAGAAGATTCCTTGTACTCAGTCTGTCCAGAAGCAAAAGCCAGAAGAAGAATTTGTGTTTATTCTGGCAAGATGATGTCCAAAGCCAAGAGAAATGAGGTTGTGATGGGGACTAACCAATCATGGATGAGTAGGCCTTTTTCACTTCAAATTTATCTGACCCCCAAATGTAACTCCAGTTGTCATGGAGGTTCTCATGAGTGGTTGGAACGATTTCCTGGTATCTATCTTCCATGATTAAAAACTCAGAGTAGGCTTGTTGAGAAAGAGGTAGGTGAAAATTATCCTCCAAGAAATCAGCTTGTAAGAAATCATGAACACTGATATTTGAAGACTTAGCATAGGACAGGAGATGTGGGAATTTATTCTTAAAGCACTCATCTTGCCAAAGGTCAGACCAAAAATAGGCTGATTTTCCTGAATTCAGATTGCACTTAGCCATGCCTTTAAAATTATCAATTAATTTGATATGAGATTTCCACCAGAATGATCCTTCCATGCGTCTTCCAGGTAATTTTCCATTCTTGTAGTAGGTTTCCCAAATGAGATGAACCCAAGGGATGTCATGGTGATTGTAGAATTTGTCCAGGTTCTTTAAAATGAGGGCAGTATTTTGAATCTGGAGATTTAGGACTCCAAGACCTCCTTGATTTTTAGGACGACAAATTTTATCCCAAGATACCAGTGCTTGTCCTTTGGCTTGAACATCTTCAGTCTTTTTTATCCAAAGACAGTGTCTCATATATTTTATGATTTGATCCTTGATGGCAATTGGCACCTCCAGACAACTCATGAAAAATAGAGGAAGTGAGGAAAGTACAGATTTTACCAGTTGTAGTTTTCCTCCATAGTTCAAGAAATCAGCTATACCACAAAGTCTTCTTTCAATTCTTTGAACAATAGGCAGAAAATGTTCCATGGATGGCTTTGATATGCTTAGTGGCAATCCAAGATAGGTGAAAGGGAGGCTGCCAGTTTGACAATTGATTGTCTGAGAAAAATGTATCAACCTATCATTACATAAATTTATTGGCATCATGCTTGACTTCAAATAGTTGACTTTGAGTCCAGTGGAGATTGCAAAAGTTTGAACAAGGGCTTTCAAGCACAATAATTGAGTAGCATCTGCCTTAAGTACCACCAATGTATCATCAGCATATTGAATTATAGGAAAATCACTGTTGGGAGGTCCATCTATTAGGGGGTCAGAAGATTCATGTGCATGGCCTTATTCAGGACAGATTGCAGGAGGTCTGCAGCAAGAACAAAAAGAAGTGGTGAAAGGGGATCTCCTTGTCTCACACCTCTCCTGCAGTAGAATTTTTTCCTAGGCACCCCATTTAGAAGGATTTCAGAGGATCCAGACTCAAAAATCATCCTTATCCATTTCCTGCCAAATCCTCTAGCTTTGAGGATATTTATGATGGCTGAGTGATCAACTATATCAAATGCCTTTTCAAAGTCAAGTTTTAGAATTAGGATTTCCTCCTTTGATTTGTGGCATTGGAAAATGTATTCAAAAGCCCATCCAAGGCAATCCTGAATAGATTTATTATTGAGGAAACCATATTGATTTTTATGCACCAATTCCAGAATAACAGATTGCAGCCTGTTTGCAAGAAGTTTGGTAATGATTTTGAACACACAGTTTAATAAGTATATTGGTCTGAACTCAGCAGGGGTAGAAGGGCTTGAAACTTTAGGAATGAGAGTAATGTAGGATGAGTTGATGCTTTCAAGAGAGACCTTCTCATTGTAGAAGTCATGGATCAACAATTTGATATCATTTCCAATGATTGACCATCAACTTTTGATAAATTCATTGTTGAAACCATCAGGCCCAAGGGACTTGTCATTTGGCAAATCAGATATAACCTCCTCAATTTCTTTGTCAAGAAAATGTCTTTCAAGTGAATTCTTCATCTCATCAGTCATACCATTTCCATAGAAATCTTCAAGGTTGAAAAGCATCTCAGTTTTGTTTGATGTACCCATTCTAGCTTTGAAGTCATTCCATAGAATGTCAGCCTTGTCATAGTGATTAAAGAATTCATGCCCACTATCATTCTTAATCATTGATATATAATTGTGCCTATAGCTGATGGTAGCTTTGGAGTGGAAAAACTTTGTGTTTTCATCACCTAATTTCACCCATTTAATTTTTCCTCTTTGTTTCCAATAGGTGTTTTGATTCTGGAGCAAAGAGATTATATGGGATTTCAGAATATCTCTGAGGTGCCATTCATTGATGGTTAAGGTTCTAGACTCTTCAAGTAAATCCAGAAGGTCAATTGTGTCATTCACCTTATTTATTTGGTCTTTTAAGCATGGTAATTGCTTGGCCCAAATCTTGATGCCTCTCCTCACATTTTTCAACTTGGCACATATCCTTTTTGCCAAGTCCTGGTGATTCACTGGTATATTCCAGGCATTTTGCACAATCTGTTTAAAATCAGAATGATGAAGCCAGTAATTTTCAAATCTAAATATTTGTGCCTTGGGAATGTTTGTTCCAATTGAGATGACACAAGGTAGGTGATCAGAAGTAGGCTTGGATAGGGGGGTAACCAATGTATATGGATATTTGGTTGCCCATGATCTAGAAGTAAAAAACCAATCTAGTCTTTCCAGAAGGGGATCTTTCTGCATGTTACTCCAAGTGAATTTCCTTCCTTTTAGTGGTAATTCAATAAGTCCTAGATTACTGATAGCTTCATTAAAAATCATAGTGTCATTAACATCACCCCCACTTTTATTTCTATCAGTAAGTCTTCTGATAAGATTAAAATCTCCTAAGACAAGCCAATCCACATTATCAGGCATCATGATGTTGGAAAACCAGTCCAAAAAGTCAATTTTCCTATCAGCTTGACATGGGCCATAGATATTTGTAAGAGTCCAGGAGTCATTAGATAGTTGGGAGGAGAAAGTGACAAAAGTGGATAATTCATTTTGGAATGCTCTGGTTCCATTAAACAATGAACTGTTCCAGATGATGATGATCCCTCCAGAAGCACCAATTGAAGGTAGAAAGTCAAAGCTGTCAAACTTGTTTGGACATACTTTCTTTAAGTAATTTATATCAAATATTTCTCTCTTGGTTTCTTGGAGACAAATGATATCACATTCAGATTCAATGATTTTACTTTTTGATGCCAACCACTTCTTCTCAGAGTTAATTCCTCTGAGATTCCAGTTCAGAATCTTCCAATTTCTGTTGTTATTCATTGATAACCAGGTTGAGATAACATTGGGGTGACACAAGATATGTAGTCGCACAAACAAACTTGTATATATCATAAGGTACTGAAGTCATAAACATGCATAGCAGCATAATGGTTCTAAACAACTCATAACAGAATCCAAGGGTAATTGATCCAGGCACAAAAGGACAATATTGTGTAGACATTAAAAACATTTATTTAGGAGCTTTCTTCTTAAACTGCTGTCCACAAGATTCAGTAGCTCCTCCTTTCTTATTGCTTGAAAGATTTGTGTCAGAACCAATCTTCTTTGGTCCAGGTTTGCCAACCTCATGCCATAGTTTTGAAATACGGACAAGGAGGGGTTCGATCTCCGCCATTTCTTCAGGAGTGGGACGCTGATCCCAGGAGTCAAGTTTGCAGCAAGTTTTCTTAGGTTCAAAGGGGGCCAACCCAAAAGACTGACCCTCAACTGATTGATCCTTGATGTAAAACCACTTGGTTTTCCACCCTTGGACGGACTCAACACGCTTAAAATCAAAGTAATCTACATCAGAGCAAACTGAGAAAATGGTGCCACCAACGTCATGGACGATGGTATCGGTGGAATTACGACGAACGTAAAAGAAATACTTCCATAGGTCCCAATGGGGATGAATCCTAAGAAAGCATTCACATAAAGTGACAAAACAAGCAACATGGAGGATAGAGTTTGGCATGAGCTGATACAGCTGCACGCCATAGACAAAAAGGAGACCACGAAGGAATTCGTGGATAGGGAGAGAAAGGCCACGGAAAAAAAATGAGAGAAACATTACCTTCCAACCTGATTTGGGGATTGGAGCAGCTTTGCCCCTAGGAAGCTTGAAGGTACCCTCCGCTAGATGGACGGAGTTCCGCGCCTCATGTAGCTGCCGTGTCGTGCACTTGGAAGGGGCCCACCCGACGGCCCTCTTCCTGGTCGCCTTCGCAGCCGTGGAGGAAGTTCCCACCTTGCTTTTTCCCATGGTGATGAAGGAGCGACACTAGAACGAAGCAGGAGTTCACGAGAAGGATAGAGGAAGGCAAGAACGCAAGGAAGAAGATGAAGCCAGCGAAGGAGAGGTAAAAAGCAGTAAAAGGGATCCCTACCCTTTATAAAGAGCCACAGTACGTAGTTAAAACCGTTCGGTGTAAAATCGAACGGTCCCAAGCACAAGGGATGGTGACACTTGTCCATTGGTCCTGTAAACGGAAAATATCTTTAGCAGTTATTACTATGATAAAAACGGGAGAACCTCGCATGACGGCCTAGATCTTCGCATGGAAAAAGGGGACGTGCAGTCAAACAACTCCGCTGAATACGCCACCACACGTCATCATTACTGATGCATGGTCCCACATTCAAAACGTCTTATCAAGACATATCTTTTGGAAATCAACAAGATAAAATTCGTCATCAGTGACGTCATAGCAAGGCAAGACATAAAATTGCGGTTCAGTGGCAAGGATATGAACCCGAAGAAAAGAAAATAGAGAGTTGAAGTAAAATCCTCCATGTAAAGATTGAGACTACAATCGAATACAAAAATTCGACTATAGCCTCGGGGGTTACTCCTATCGGGAGCTCTGGTCGCACACCCAACAAATATTTGAGGAAACATTGACATCATAGTAAGAGTTTTTCGAGCCTATGTCCTGATGCATACATCCGAACATAGCCCCGGGGGCTACTCCTATCAGGAGCGCTGACACGCACCTGATAAAGAAAAAAATCCTATCAGGAGGGTCTATAAGAAACAAAATCAGGCATCTGACAAAAGCCAAATACAAATAATCTCGGATCGCATCCAAACGCGACAAAAATCCGAATGCCATGTTCAAAAACATGAAGGTAAGACCCCGAGATTCGTCCTGTGTGGCCTGGTAATCGCACAAGAATGCGCTCTACCAATAATATATCTGTATCTACGATATGATGAAAAATCCTGACGGACGCGTTAGGTACTCGATAAAATCGAACTAGAACTCAGTATTCATTAAGACCTCAGTAGCTCGAACTGAGTTATGCTAGTAATAAATAGGGACTTTAATTTGATGTAGAACAACCTTGTTTTTTCCCAGGGGCAATTAACTAATTCCTGATCCATTGGATGAATCAGGCTCGTTGTACCAAATCCCTATAAAGTTAAAAATAGTAAGAACAAAGGGAAAGAACTATGCATACCTTTGAGACTCAACCCGAATCTACGGTTCAGGTAGAGTCTTGGGGGCTACTGACATAGGTATTAATACTTGGATAGCTATGATTCGCTACCCAGGACTTAAGAAAGGCTTATGGCCCATGAAGAGTCAAGATAATGGCCCAAAAGGAGCAACTGACAAAGGCTGCAGTTGTATTAGGAAAGAGGGAAAAAGACCGACATCGTGTTGGTATTGTAATTATGTATACGTAACCTATCCGCATATAGCTTTGAGACCCGACCTATTATATATAGGACAGGAGAAGCCTAGGCGAGATAACCGAACAATCCCCAAGCAATTTGTAATAGTGTGATTCACCAAATATTCAGGCGACTTTGACTCCATTGTTCTCTTGACATCCAATGAAATTCCCAGCATTCTCTTTTCCACGAAACCCTAAGTCCTTCTTCATGGACATTGCTGAGGTTACCCCTCGACAAAGGGGGTCATCCGTCTCCTCCACATCTCTCTCCCCACGCTAGAAAGTTGGCGTATCGAGTTTCCGCCTCCTCCAAAGTGGTGTAGCCCTTGTAACTGTTGCCGCTGAAACGGTGAACCTGCCTCCTACAATCTTCCCAGTGGTCGTAGACTCTAGGAACCTTGCCCTTGTACACGACATACCACGTCATCTATGCACAAACACAAGAAAGAAATGTTAGTTGTTAGCACATTCATAATAGAGAGATAACATGTATGTATGCAAAAAGAAAAGCATCAAATATACTAAAGTAATTCTATGACTAATAGTTATTTGAAGGGAGAGATAGGTATGCAAAAAGAAAAGCATCAAATATACTAAAGGCCTACCTTTACTAACATTTGCATGAGACAAGTTTGTGACTCGATCAAGGACCACGACTCCCGTCATATGCAATCTACGGGAAGGGATGGATGCCATCAAGCGTCCTGAATGTCCTCACGTCACATCATGCTTCTAAGCGGGTTTCTATCTCTGTGTTACTCAGTGGGGTACCGTTATAGTTGAACAAGTCACCCCTTTTCAAGACATCCCTCATTAGTATCGTGCCAATATTCCACTGGATGGCATGGAACTCGGCTCTGATGTTTGCATCGGTGGTATTCGTCATGTATATGCCCCTTTTGTGGAGACCACATGGCAACAAGAGAAGCTCTTGATCCTATATGACCTCCCTCATCTGTAGGATGGTGAACCAGGCCTCGATCCCACCCGACGATTGCTTGAGGCAGGGGAAATTGGTTACATGGGAGCACACATAGCAGCCTGATGAGTGCATATTTGCATCATGTTTTACACTATTATTTTGCATTATAGATGTAGGATCTTGGTATTTTACAGCGCTGGCGCACACATTTTATGTCTGTTTTCACCAAGATCAGGACAGATGATGGATCCAATGGATACAATTCTTGGAGCAATTGTACTATGGAGAAAAGGAGTCAAAAACAACATAAATCGCTTATTTGGGAAATATTAATAATACCAGAAGAAAACCAGAAGCGAACGAGGGAGGCAGAGAGTCCAATGACCAACTATATGACCGGAATAAATTTTATGGTCGTATAGTTCTAGCCGTATAGTTGGCGCCACCTCCGCCTCCTCAAATAGTTTCACCCTGTGCAACTGGATTAGAGAGATGACATATAAAACACCAAGAAATCCCTGAAACCTCAGCTCCGGAAGGCATCTGGAGGGGGAACTCGTCCATCGGGGATCAATCTTCGCCCTGCGCAGATCCGGGAGGGTAAGGCATCGATCTTCATCATCCACCACTACATCACTATCATCTCCATCCATCCCATCTACATCTTGTCTAGATCTTGTTGTAATTTCCGTACTCATTGTGGATTTATACAAGTACTATTCATCTATGATAGATTCCATTGTTATTTCCATGATATTGATTGCCTCCATGTCTGAGTAGATTATTAGTTTTTGGGAAGATGGAGAAACCCTAGTATGAGATTGAAATAAGATAAAGTCTATTATGATATTCATCGCTGTGACCATGTGTTAGATTTTCTACATCTTGATGTTGAGAGAAGTCGACCTCTCAATATTTTCCTCTCATGGGGACTTGATGGAGGAAACTACTTGTTGGTAGACGGAGGTGTGTTAGCACGTACAATAACTATAAAGTTGTTGGCACTCCTTACGTATCAACTTGGAAAACCAAGGAAACTCACAGAACACTATCCATGCCATGGGATACGTCCTACGGGACTACGTCCCTTAATAACACAGTAATTCGATTGATGTCGATTGCTGACTGTTGTGGTTATGAGGATGATGTGAGCAGCGGTTGCTGCCTATTTGTCTAAATACGGAGTTCCTCCCACACATACATAGTTGAGAATGTTCAAGACAATAATATTTATCTTAGCTCCTTATAATGCTAGTGGTGTATCCACTACTCCCTGAGAATGATTTTTCCCTATTGCGGTTCCAATCTTTCTTACATACGCGACACTTACTTTGTGTATTCAGTTATTTTACGTTACTTTACTATTGCTCTTATACCTAAAACCCCAAAACACCCTTTTACACAATACTCGCATTTTATCTTGTTATTTAGAACTTTATTTAGCATTTCTATCATAATATTTATTTCAAGAATTATTAGACTTCAGACTCCTGCTCGTTGTGTTATTGATATCTTTATTTCGAAACTAGCTACAAACGATCTATGCACTTGCAGTCATCAAGCTATTTTCTGGTGCCATTGCCGGGGAGCTAAGAGCTGTAGGTATTTTAGTTTTTACTTATTTATTTTTGTCTTGCTAAGTTTTGTTTTGATTTACAGGTTTCCACCAACATGATGGAGTTTGAGCATATGACTAGTGCTAACCCACTCAACTACTTTGGGAAGCCCTATGATATTATAAAAGAGACAACTCCAATGAGAAGACAAGGGGGTTTGAAATAAATCCTCTACTACTTGGTATTTTACACAAGAAGCAACTTACTGGAGATGAAGAAGATCATGATCCATATGAGCATATTGCATGTTTCAAAGATATATGTGGCACTTTTCAATTGACGGGATATACTGCCGATGAGGTAAGGGTTAAAAAATTTAGTCAGACTTTGACAAGTACAACTCTCTCATGGTATAGATCTCTACCCCTGAAGCCACTACTACTTGGGATAATCTAGCCTCTGAATTTCTATCAAAATATTATCCATTATCAAAGTCTTTTGGAAGCAGGCGTCTTATAATGACTTGGAGGAATCGCTCTAATGAAGGACTAGTAAGAGCTTATATCAGATTTAAAGATTTATTATGTCTATGTCCTCATCATGATTTACCTGAATGGTATTTATTGCATATCTTTTATGGCGGTTTAATTGAACCAAATAAAATTGAACTAGACTCTTTCGTGGAAGGAGCCTTTATGAATCTTCCTATACCTAAAGCTTGGACTTTACTTAATATAATTCGTGTTCATAGAGTTTCATGGAATTTTGGTCTAGGAAGTGAAGGAGGCATAGAAATAGAACATGATTGTATTCATGACTATAATAAAAAAGGCCATGTTAAAGAATTATCTAAAAAACTTTATTTGGATTCAGGTCTTGTGTCGCAAGTTGTTAAAGCTTTTACAGAACATATCAAATCTCCAAAAAGGGTGCGGTCAAGTATGATCCACCACCCGAACCTGAGAAGAAAAGAGAAGATAAAGAAACACTGGCCTCCCTAGAACCAACAAATGAGATGTCTTTCCCTAACACTGCACAAAAGCATATTGTTGAATATGAACAGGTCAAAGCAGTACAGGAAAAGAAGGAAGAAGAAAGTATGCCAGAAGTCGTGGAACATCTAGAAGAAACCAAAGATGAAGAGGTAACCAAGGAAGCAATTATGGCTATGTACGCACATTGTTACATAGTTGAACTTGATGAAGAGACTTCCATATTGGTTGAAGGTAAAGCGAAGGTAAAATATGTGGGTAAGCCTATTCTTCCCTGCATATTTAAAGAAACCTCGCATTATGGTTTATGTGATCTTGGCACCGAGGTTAATGTTATATCTTATGATTTCTACTTAGAAATAAAATAAGAAATATCACCGGCTACAATTGAAAATACTAATATGACAATTATGTTAGCCAATAAAAATCTTAGATTTTGAATGGGAGTAGTTGAAGATGCAACTGTCACAATTGGCAACAACAACGTTCCAATCGATTTTGTAGTTGTTGATATGCCAGCTGACACTCTTTGCCCAATTATATTTGGAAGGAACTTTTTGGGTGATATAGGTGCCTATGTTAATTTCAAGAAGGAGATTGTGTCTCTTAAGCTTGGGGAACGGAAAATAAATTCCATTTTTCCAAATTTAAAGATAGGCCTCCACAAATACAAGAAAAAGAAGAAGAGATAACTATTGAGGAAATGGCAGCTCTTTTCTTTAGTGATCAAGAAGAAGAAATAAATGAAGATCCAAATTATGAAGAAATAGATATGGAGGACAAGTCCCTGGGAGAACTAGAAGATGAATTCGATTCACTTCCCATTATGGGACCTCCAACTGATGAGGCTTTTGAAGAGCCAGAAAAGAGAGGGGACGAGGAACTACCACCCCTAGAGTTGAAGACTCTACCAGAAAATCTTAAATACATGTTTTTAGATGATACGAATAAATTTCCTATTATTATTAGTGCTAAACTTCCAGGAGAAGAAGAAGAAGAACTCATGAATATACTGAAGAAGTATCACAAGGCCTTTGGGTACTCAATGGATGATTTGAAGGGCATTAGTCCCATGATAACCGTCCATCGAATATTCATGGAAGAAGGTGCTAAACCAGTTGCAAAATTTAATAGAAGATTGAATCCTGAAATGATGGAAGTGGTAAGAAAAGAAATTGTATGCTTACTAGATGCAGGTATAATCTATCATGTTAAAGAAAGTGAATGGGTAAGTCATGTTCATTGTGTCCCTAAGAAGGGCAGTTTTACTGTTGTTCCTAATGAAAACAATGAATTGATACCTACTAGAACTATTGTTGGGCATAGGATGTGCATAGACTTCATAAAATTAAATAAAGAAACTAGGAAAGATCACTATCCTTTACCATTCATAAATCAAACTTTAGAAAGGTTAGCAAACCATACTCATTTTTGTTACTTGGACAGATACTCTGGTTTTTCTCAAATAGCTGTTCATCCTGATGACCAACTTAAAACAACTTTCATTAGTCCTTATGGTTTACATGCTTACTGACGTATGCCTTTTGGTTTATATAATGCTCCAGCTACTTTTCAAAGGTAAGGAAATTGAAGTTGATAGAGCTAAGGTTGAGGCAATAGAGACAATGCCACAACTGAGGGATATTAAAGGTATAAGAAGTTTCCTTGGTCATGTGGGTTTTTATAGAAGGTTCATTAGAAATTTCTCTAGAATATCCAAACCTTTGACTAACCTCCTGTAAAAGGGAGTAAGATTTAATTTTGACGATAAATATCTTGAAGCCTTTGATAAACTAAAAAATTCTTTATCCCATGGTCCCATTATTAAACCAACTATCTAGGATACAACCTTTGACTTAATATGTGAAGCTAGTGATGATGCTGTGGGAGTAACTCTAGGACAACACATCGGTCGCAGATTTAACATTATACATCATGCTAGTAGAACTCTAAATGGTGCTCAGAAGAATTACCCTAAAGAAGAAAGGGAACTTTTTGCTGTATTTTTCTCTTATGATAAATTTCGTTCTTACATAGTTGATGCAAAGGTAAGAGTTCATACGGATCATGATTGTTTAAAAGAACTCCTTGAGAGGAAAGACCATAAGCCAACACTGATTCGTTGGATTCTTTCACTTCAAGAATTTGAGTTGCAGATTATGCAGAGGAAAGAAATAAAGATGTTAGATGCGGTGCCTATGTTTTCCCAGCAAGACACCAATCTTGTTGAGAGGAACCTTAGTCCTGGTGATTTTTGTTTACGAGAATTACTCAACGAACTAAGGTAAATTCCCCCAAGAGAGAAGAAGTCTTTGTTGTTGGAGGAACTTTTCATCCCCGAATAAAGAAATGGTAAGTGCAAGGTAAGTGTTCTTACCCAAATAAGTGATTTGTTTTCACAAATTTTACTTCTGAATTTTTTCCTTTGAATTACCCGTGTTTTCCTGAAGTTTTAGAGGGTTTTTACCAACTATACAGGCGGAACTATACGACCGGAGAGGAAGCTCCCGCCGTATAGTTGGTCGTTAAAATCTCTATATCATCTTTGTGAAATTGTTTTCGATATCTGAGCCTATATGGTCGCAACTATATGACCGGAGCCAAAATTCCGACCGTATAGTTGGTCGTTAAACTCTCAGGTACTTTTGATTTTCAGTGTCTGTATCTATACGGTCGCAACTATACGACCGGAGCCAAAATTCCGGTCATATAGTTGGTCGTTAAACTCTCAGACACTTTTCATTTGTCTTTTCGTTTATTCATCTAAAAAAACTCTTATTGTCGGTTCTGAGTCATGATTTAATCGACCTGGACTCGAGAAATTTGGAAATATCTGCCCGGAACTAACTATACGGCCAGAGCTATACAAGTCGTGCCCGTGTAGTTGGTCGTTACGCGGTAGGACACTTCCAAATCCGTGATTTCTTTTCCTGTTTCATTAAGATTCTTTTCTTGGGCGACAATTTGGTGTTTCTCACGAGTTTTACCGACCTCTAACCCCCCTTATATACTTCCATTGTCTCTTTCTAATCATAATCTCCAGGAACCAATCTAGCAATGCGCTATCCTGTCTCAGGCTATGGGAAACCCATGGGGCTCATTGCTCCTTCCAGGGACCGCTCTAGCAGCTCGTCCATGGAGGATGCTGATGAGGAGGTGGAGAGGTTTAGCCCGAGGTACAAGGAGTATGTCGAGCCAAGCTACTTCAACAACGATTCCGATGATGACGTGGTTGACGTCTACATCCGTCGTGACGTCTATGATCCACCGGAGATCGATTAGGTGGCAATGAAGAAAGCTCAACAAGAGAGAGAAGATCACAAGCCGCATGGAAAAGGGCGTGTGGAGACGGTCAAGTTCATAACTATGGATCAAAGGCTGCACAAGCGTAAGGAATTACTTAATATTGGTGCAGGTGCTAGAAAGGGAGCGAAGGCACCACTCTCAAAGCCAACCATTGGAGCTCATATGAAGGTTAAGCCTCAAGAAGAGTGGAGGAATGGCTTCCACTTCCCCGATCCATCCTTTATTGATGAGGAAGAAGAAGTTGTCCCCAGGACCAAGGATCACGTGCAGGCACTAGAGATATATCAGAAGCAGGAGCTACTCCATCACGTTGAAGTCCTTCACCGTCTCAATGAGATGGAGAAGAAGGAATACCTCCTCCCATTGGTGACTAAGCTCGTAGATAGAGTGGACACTCTGCAATCTGATCTATGCAGGTGCTATAGCTGCATTCCTGCTCTGGAGGATACCAACAAGAAGCTATGCACCCCGGTGTTACAGGCCATGGCGCCACAGTGATCTACAACAATCACGGTATCAAATAATCACAAGGGATTATTTGATCCCGCCTGGCTTGATTCCAAGCTTGGGGAGATCTTTAAGACCTTGTAATCTATCTTATAAGTTTTATTACTATTTTGCATTAGTTCAAACTAGCAATAAAGTTTGCATCATTAGAATTCCCTTCAGGAATAGTCCATCCCTTTAATGAAATTCTGAGTTTATTATTATATATGATGCAATATTGAGTTTGTGTTTGCTTTAATGATATGTGAATGGCATGAGTATAATTTTACTTGCACTTGATGATAGCAGTAGGAGTCTTCCACACGATTGGTATTAATGGAACACATAAATATAATTTGGTCAATATGCTGTAAGTCTACGGTTTGATTTACAAAGAAAAATTATCTATACAATTAAGTTGAAAAAGAAACCTTGAACAAACGAAAGTGAAAGTGCTATCAAAATGGAGTGAGAACAAGTCGAGGTAGAATATCCAAGTCATAAGAATGCTTCATATACAATTGGAATTTGATAATTGAGATCGTTAAACTTTGAATTCCTACATGAATTGGAATATATGGCTAGCTCCTTTGCACAACACTTAAACAAAAGTGTGAGCATATATTCAAAAGAAAAGAAAAGAAAAGAAAAGAAAGAAGAAAAGGAGCGAGTGTGCAAAGAGAAAATAGGCATATAGCACTGTATTATAGTGTGATAAAGAGACACTTTTGAGATTTTAAATCCCAAGTGAATACATTGATCCTAAAACACATGGTATTACCTTGCCAACTCATTCGGTTGAACCGGATACTTTTACATTATGTTGAGATTCATCTTTTATGAAATGTTGATCACTAAGGTGTGGAAGCCTGCTAATACTATTCAGATGGTTCGAGTAAGGTACTATTCATGAACTTATTCCTATGCATCGTATATGATAAACACATGCTACAACTGCCTCATTTATTGTAATCGACTCAGCTTCATGAATATGAGGATCACATGCATTAAACTAAAACTTGCTCAGGACAAGCAAGAGTCTAAGCTTGGGGAAGTTGATGAGTGCATATTTGCATCATGTTTTACACTATTATTTTGCATTATAGATGTAGGATCTTGGTATTTTATGGTGCTCGCGTGCACATTTTATGTCTGTTTTCACCAGGATCAGGACAGATGATGGATCCAATGGATACAATTCTTGGAGCAGTTGTACTATGGAGAAAAGGAGTCAAAAACAACATAAATCACTTATTTGGGAAATATTAATAATACCAGAAGAAAACCAGAAGCGAATAAAGGAGACAGAGGGTTCAACGACCAACTATACGACCGGAATAAATTTTCTGGCCATATAGTTGGCGCCGCCTCCGCCTCCTCAAATAGTTTCACCCCATGCAACTAGATCAGAGATACGACATACAGAACACCCAGAAATCGCTGAAACCTCACCTCTAGAAGGCATCCGGAGGGGGAACTCGTCCACCGGGTATCCATCTTCGCCCTACGCAGACCCGAGAGGCTAAGGAATCGATCTTCATCATCCACCACTGCATCACCACCATCTCCATCCATGCCATCTACATCTTGTCTAGATCTTGTTGTAATTTCTATACTCGTTGTGGATTTATGCAAGTATTATTCATCTATGATAGATTCCATTGTTGTTGCCATGATGTTGATTGCCTTCATGTCTGAGTAGATCATTAGTTCTTGGGGAGATGGAGAAACCCTAGTATGAGATTGAAATAAGATAAAGTCTATTATGATATTCATCGCTGTGACCATGTGTTAGATTTTCTACATCTTGATGTTGAGATAAGTCGACCTCTCAATATTTGCCTCTCATGGGGACTTGATGGAGGAAACTACTTGTTGGTAGACGGAGGTGTGTTAGCACTTACAGTTACTATAAAGCAGTTGGCACTCCTTACGTATCAACTTGGGAAACCGAGGAAACTCACGGAACACTATCCATGCCATGGGATAAGTCCTATGGGATTACGTCCCTTAATAGCACAGTAATTCGGTTGATGTCGATTGCTGACTGTTGTGGTTATGAGGATGATGTGAGCAGCGGTTGCTGCCTATTTGTCCAAATACGGAGTTCCTCCCACGCATACATAGTTGAGAATGTTCATGACAATAATCTTTATCTTAGCTCCTTATAATGCTAGTGGTGTATCCGCTACTCCCTAAGAACGCTTTTTCCCTATTGCAGTTCCAATATTTCTTACATACACGATACTTACTTTTTGTATTCAGTTATTTTACTTTACTGTTGCTCTTATAACTAAAACCCAAAAACACCCTTTTACACAATACTCGCATTTTATCTTGTTATTTAGAACTTTATTTAGCATTTCTATCATAATATTTATTTCAAGAATTATTAGACTTCAAACTCCTGCTCCCTGTGGGATCGATATCTTTATTTCGAAACTAGCTTGAAACAATCTGTGCACTTGTAGTCATCACAACCTTTAACTTTCTTCTCATACTTGAGTGGGCCAATCGCAGCTCTGAAGCCATTGAGGGATTTATCAAGAGTAGACTTGATGCCGGTGTAATCTTTCTGCACGTCTCTCCCGGAGTCGAGATACATGACATTGGAATAATACAGTTGAAAGGCGATGAGGATGTAGTACTTGAGTCTGCACAAAATAGTTGGAATAAACCATCATCCTGGGCTATTAAGGAAATTCATGAAAGAATGTAATAGCGGGTAATTTAGCGACCGACTACATACTCAGGAAAGTATGTCATGAGAAAGCAACTCTTATCCTTATTCCCCACCATGAAATCCTAGATATACTTCGCGACAAACGACTGTTCCTTGTCGTTGTTGTGTGCAGTCATGTAGAAGGGGTCCATGATAGCGATGTGTGGGGTCTTCTCCACGATGATATCGTGTGCCATGCTAAGTGATACTAGGCGGACCAAGTTTTGCTCGAGCCGGAACATGTGGAAGAGCCTGAAGACGTCTTCATACCTAATGAAGAACAACTCTGCGGGGTTGGTGGTGACGAAGCCACAGTCAGTGGGAACCCTGACCGTGAAGACCGGGTACGAGGGATTTTTATCTTTGACAAGTTCCCGCTCCACATACAGAATAGACTCATGCAGGCTCCTCATGTCTGGCATTAGCGTCTTGAGAATACGTTCTGGCAGGACCAGTTCACCAATGTAATGCATCGTCCTCCACTGGGTCGGTAGCCTGTCGAGAACCACTTTATTGTTTGCGGCATCGTTTTTCCTGGACTTCTTCTTCCGCTTCCTCATACCCTTCTGGTTTCTCTCATTGCCTCCATGGTCACACCAAGGAGTGTCCTCGGGGTAACCTGAGCTTGCGGCGGTGTGGTGAAGGCGGTAGTGTCTTTCTGCTCGGGCATTTCTTGAGAAGGGAAGAGCTTCTTATTTAAGGTATCACATGTGGGTGCCTCGAAAGGAAGAGTGTCGGCCTCCAAATCAGCGATGAACGAATCAATGGGAGCCATACCGATGTCCAACACGTTGTCGTGCTCATCATGTGTCTCGGGAGGATCATTAGCTGGGGGAGGTCCTTCCCTATCTTGGCTTGCCGCAGGCACAGACGTTGGAGTGACCCTGGCTTGGCTCGGCGCCCCAGACGCAACCTCAGGAGTGACCCTGGCTTGGCTTGCCTCCGACCCCCTGGCGGTGTTCAGCCGAATTAGGGCTTTCAGCCATAGAAGGATATGATTCTTGAGTTGGCCGACCTTCAACATGCAAGCGGCATCCGCAGGTTGAGAAGGAGGATCCAAGTCTTTGCATCCCGGTAACGACCGATCCACTTGAACCTGGTGCACGCTATCATCCATACGCTTGAAGTGGTACGATCGATTGAGTGGAATGATGACATTTCCCTTCGCAACATCCTTCAACTCGTTGTCCACATTCAATAGCAAGGTGCAAGAAGTCGTTTGCTCTTGCGAAAACATGTAGGTTAGAGAGGATGAAGTAATTAATTTGCATAGGCTTTGAGAGGCTCAACTAATTATACCGTGAGGGTATCAAGCTTGGCTCGCGTCGAGGGACCGGGGCAGGGCGTGCAAGTGACTGAGTGGCTGCTGCCGGCCCCCATGGCCGACGAATCCTCCCTAGCACCTGCATTAGTGCCGACGGACACCAAGATGGGTGTGTCTTGAGCCTGTGTAGCAGAAGGCAGGTTGCCTCATGAGTGCATATTTGCATCATGTTTTACATTATTATTTAGCATTGTAGATGTAGGATCTTGGTATTTTACGGCGCTCACGCGCACATTTTATGTCTATTTTCACCAGGATTAGGAAAGATGATGGATCCAATGGATACAATTCTTGGAGCAATTATACTATGGAGAAAAGGAGTCAAAAACAATGTAAATCTCTTATTTGGGAAATATTAATAATACCAGAAGAAAACCAGAAGAGAACGAGGGAGGCAGAGAGTCCAACGACCAACTATACGACCGGAGCAATTTTTCGGCCGTATAGCTCCAGCTGTATAGTTGGCGCCGCCTCCGCCTCGTCATATAGTTTCACCCCGTCCAATTGGTTCGAGGAGAAGACATACAGAACACCCAGAAATCGCAGAAACCTCACCTCTGGAAGGCATCTGGAGGGGAAACTCATCCACCAAGGATCCATCTTCGCCCTGTGAACATCCGAGAGGCTAATGCATCGATCTTCATCATCCACCGCTGCATCACCACCATCTCCATCCATCCCATCTACATTGTGTTTAGATCTTGTTGTAATTCCCGTACTCGTTGTGGATTTATACAAGTACAATTCATCTATGATTGTTTCCATTACCATTGCAATGATGTTGATTGCCTCCATGTCTGAGTAGATCATTAGTTCTTGGGGAGATGGAGAAACCCTAGTATGAGATTGAAATAAGGTAAAGTCTATTATGATATTCATAGCTGTGGCCATGTGTTAGATTTTCTACATCTTGATGTTGAGAGAAGTCGACCTCTCAATATTTTCCTCTCGTGGGGACTTGATGGAGGAAACTACTTGTTGGTTAACGGAGGTGTGCTAGC
Source organism: Avena insularis (assembly GCA_023614405.1). Lineage (NCBI taxonomy): Eukaryota > Viridiplantae > Streptophyta > Magnoliopsida > Poales > Poaceae > Avena > Avena insularis. The sequence goes on from CM042686.1 coordinate 565,920,095, forward strand.
ACTTATATTGACTATAAAGCTATTGGCCCACCTTACGTATCAACTTGGGAAACCAAGAAACTCACGGAACACTATCCATGCCATGGGATACGTCCTACGGGATTACGTCCCTTAATAGCGCAGTAATTCGATTGATGTCGATTGCTGACTGCTGTGGTTATGAGGATGATGTGAGCAACAATTGTTGCCTATTCGTCCAAATATGGAGTTCCTCCCACACATACATAGTTAAGAATGTTCATGATGATAATCTTTATCTTAAATCCTTATGATACTAGTGGTGTATCCGCTACTCGCTGAGAACACTTTTTCCCTACTACAGTTCTAATCTCTCTTACATACGCGATACTTACTTTCTATACTCAGTTGTTTTACTTTACTTTATTATTGCTCTTATATCCAAAACCCAAAAATACCTTTTTACACAATACTCGCATTTTATCTTGTCACTTAGAACTTTATCTAGCATTTCTATCGTAATATTTATTTCAAGAGTTATTAGACTTCAGACTCCTGCTCCCTGTGGGATCGATATCTTTATTTTGAAACTAGCTACAAAGGATCTGTGTACTTATAGTCATCATTGCTCGAGTTGCTGCCGCCTAGGCTGATCACCGGGAGCGGTCCCTTTTGTCCATTGGCGAAAAAATTGGAGATCGATTGCACCATTCCAGGGATGATTTCATTGACTCGGCTGGCCACCGTGTCATTGACCTTGCTAGACACCTCTTCTTGGACCCTACTTTCTACCACGTCTTGGACGCGCCGATCCATGGTTGCTTTCAAGTTGGCCACCTTTTCCAATAGAGCCTCATGCTCCCGGTCCTTCTCTGCCTAACACGAATCCTTGGTGCTGGGCATGGCCAAGCCATGGTTGACATGCTTGCGACCTCCTCTAATGCTGATGACACGACATAAGTGCAGCATCTTCAACGATGGCTGCTCCTTCACTATGTTCATGCCCCTGATAAAAGGGTTTTCCCACAGGACTTTGCCCATTGACGTCTGGGACGAGGATCTAGATTCGGTCGCTTCTTCTATGAACTGCAAGAAGTAGCATGAACAATTTTAGAGATGGAGTTGGTGAGTAGTATCAAACTAATAAACTGGTAAAATTGCTTACCACTATTTTCTCAACTTTCACCACCTTTGAGTCGGTGACCAAGACAACAACCTCCACCACTTCCGGGCTCGTGACAAGTTTCCCACCCTAAAGAGAGAGTCTTTGTACTTGTCCCAAGGGTTCTTGATTCCCTTGTCTACGTAGGTCTGGACCTCCTTCTGCCAATTCTCCTGCTTGTTGTCGTAGCCACGACAACCGAGACGGTGGTGACCAATGTTCTTCTCCACCAGCTCCTTCCCCCATATCGACTATGACTTGGTGTACTCTAGTTCCTCGTTTTGCAGGAAGAGTGTGTAGTCATCTGGTGTAATCCACAAGAAGTGGCGCTTGATCTCTTCGACGCTCTCGTTGTCACCAATCATCCCCCTCAGCATGGTTTTATAACCACTGAGGTTCTTGGTGAACCTAGAAAGGGCTAGCATGTTCGTGATGTTCTCCTTGGGATCCCGGCTCGTGTAGCCCTCAGGGAACTAGTATCGCACGTGCAGCCACGAAAGGAGTTGGTCCTACAGATGCTTCTTCTCCTTCATTTGGAGTTTCGTCTCGTTGACATTGACGATGACCCGAAGGATAGCTCCCAGTTGGAGGCTGTACCCCTTCACGAGCCACTTTGGCTCCGTAGGAATACCAGTCTTGGGGTCCACCGCGGTGAATATTTCCCTTGTGGTCCCAACCATGTTTGGGTGCTACTTCATCTGTTGGCTCTTGGCCTCTGTAGTTGTCTCCGAGCCACCCCCGGTGGCACCACTATCGGTGGTCTCGTTGCCCCTCTCATCATCGCCATCAAGGGCATCATCGGTGGTCTCGTCGCCTTCTTCACCCCTGCCATCTCCTCCAGCTCTATCTCCTCCTCCATGAGCTTGTAGTGCTCTTCCAAGTTTCGCTAAGAAGACCTGATATCGGGATCGTCTTTGTTGCGGTTTCCAGAAGACGACATGGATATACCTAGCACTACACAAGCAAAAAGAAAAAATTAGGACACTTATATTCATGGCAAAATTCAGCATGACCTTTGCTAAAAATGGTCATGCCGGAGTGCCAGAAATTCACTAGAACGGAAGTTAATCGATAACCATGCCATCCATCGAGCAGCACCATATCAACTACACCACCAGCAGCACCATATCAACTACACTAAATAGTGGGTGAATTATAGCAAATACAACTAGCACCATATCAACTACACCACCAACAACACACATTCAGTCCATTCATTATTTAAAGTAGCTAATCTAAAGTACCAACTGCTGAGCAAACTCGACACTGAGCAAAGCAGCAGAGGATGTTCACCTTGTTGCAGCTAATCCGAACAAAGTACCAGCTAATCTGAGAATAAGACCATGTTGCAGTTCGACGGTGGGAAGGGGGCTCACCTTGTTGTAGTGTAGATGATGTTCACAGATCGAGAAGAAGACCGCGGCAGTGCTGATTTGATTCAATTCAACGGCCAATTCGACGGAGCGAGAAAAAGACTGCGGTGGACCGAGAAGAAGACCGCGGTGATGCTGATCCAGTTCAATTCGACGGCCAATTCGATGGACCGAGAAGAAGACCGCGGCGGCGCCATCCTCTGGCCTGTGTCGCACGTGGGGAAGAACCACGTCGATGCAAGGGGTGCGATGGTACAAAGTGAGGGGACGACAACGGCGCGTGGGGACGACGACGGTGGAGCGAGGGGCGCAACGGTGCAAGTCAGCACAGAGAGAGAGAGCTAGGGTTGCTTGCGAGGAAGGGCAATTGGGGATTTTTCTCCGGCCACATCGATGGATGAGACATTGGGTCTTAAAGGTGGGACCCACAGGACTTACCCCTGGCGAACTCGCGCATTGGACGGTGGTAACTAAAACCCACTTACAGGTGGGACCCCCCACTTACGCCCGGCGCCTTAGGTCTATATTCACTGGGGATAACCTTTTTCCCTTATGCTTTTTGTTTTGCTTGTTAATTATTTCTACACTGTTTCTCTATTTTGAGCACACATGTAATTAATTACACTTATAAAGGAGTGTGTGAGTGCATCGACTACATAAAATAATGTTGTTGTTCAATTACGTCGCCAATATATAGCACAGAGAGACGATCGACTATATGAAATAATATAATGATGAGAGTTCGATCGATACACATGTCATTGAAGATGACACACATAAAATGACGGTTCCGCGTCGCCATCCAAAAGAGTTTGCGTATGTAGTACACTTATACATCATTAATTAGAGATACACACAATTAATTAGGGTTTTAGGGTTTAGTGTTGTTTCTTCACACTCGATCTCTCTTCTTCTTCTTCTTCTTCTTCTTGCCCTTCTGCTTGGTCTTTGTTGACTTGACCCCACAGGTGTACGGAGGAAGAGCTGACGACCTAGGTAGCATGGTCCTTGTTCTTCTTTTTGTGTATGTTGCATCATCTTCATAGAGTTCTTCCACCATCGGGTCTCTACGAGGCTGTCGAAGTCTTTCTCATCAGCGAATCCATCCATTCCAACGAGGGCCATTTTGCCTCTCCTTACGACGACACGGCTGGGCCTTGATGGGTCGGTAATGAAGAAGCATTGCTCGACGTTGTTAGCCAGTAACCATGGCTCATTTTGCATGGTGGGGTTCTTGGTCTTGGATTTCTTGGGCATACGCATGGTGGTGAAATACCCGTCTTCTTTTGTGACATCCATAGCCCGCCTGACACGGAACATCGGCAGCTTCTCCCCGACATAGTCGAGCTCCCAGATTTTCTCGATCGTTTTGTAGTATCTTTTCTTCTATTCACCTGTGTAAGATTCCATCGTCACACCCGAGTTTTGATAGTCGCTGCTTTTGTCTCTCTCCTCCGTGTAGAATATGTACCCACTGATCTCATATGCTTGATAAGTCATGAGGTTGGGCGCGAGCCCGTAAGACAAGGCCACTATGATTTTGTCTGCATCGCTTTCATTGGCGGGGGATTGCCATTAATCTGGTCTTTAAATCAGCGTGCAAAAGAGGAGTTGTGCGGTCTAAATACCTCTTATTCCGTCATCGTCTTTTCAGCACTGTTCTTGATCATCGTTATGTGATGATCCACCCAAGGCCCGACATCGTCCATGTGTTGTAGCACTACTAAGTGGGACCTGTTAAAGTCGGCTCTCCTACCAGATTGATTCACGTCCATTTCCCTATTGTCGGTGATGTGGCCTACTCCCTCGAACCTGCCGAGGTGCTTGTTTGCAGGCAAACGAACTAGACGTGGGTTATCCTCGTTTAGATAATTCTTGTAGAAAGAGACGCGCACCTCGGTGAAAAAGCCCTGGATGATGCTTCCATCCAGATGTGCCCTGTTACGGACGTATCCTTTTATGATCTCGTTCATTCTTTCTAACGCCATCATGTTGTGAAGAAACACAGGCCCGAGATCCTAGATATCGTCCACAATATGCAGCAGCAGGTGGACCATGATGTTAAAGAATGTGGGCGAGAAGTACATCCCCATCTCGCATATGATGGTGACGATCTATTCTTGCAGCCTCCCGAGTTTCTTAACGGTTATCGACTTCTGAGTGATGACGTCGAAGAAGTTACAAAGGCCAATCAGCGTTGAACGGACGTGTGACTCCATTATCCCTCGAATTGCAACCGGAAGTATCTGCATCATCATGACGTGACAGTCATGAGATTTCATCCCGATGAATATTCTTTTTGTCGGGTCCAGCCAATGGCCGCATAGCCTAAGGGGAATCTGACTACTAGGAGGCAATTGAAGATTTGTTCGAGCTCATCAGGATTTAGAGTGAAGCAGGCAGGGTGTAGAGTTTTGCGCTTGCGATTGTCCGTCTCCTCAACCCTAGACGAAGGCAGAGGGTGAAGCTCTTCTCTGATATTCAGGGCCATCAGGTCGTGCCTTGGTTTTAGCCCATCTTTGGTCGTATCCGGCATGTTGAACAGAGTGGAAAGCAAGCTCTCGCACACGTTCTTCGTAATATGCATGCCATCAAGGCTATGAGGCGTACCAAGGATCTTCCAGTACGGCAAGTCCCAAAACACGGACCTCCTTTTCCGTACCCATGAGTGGCCTGGGTTCCTTTTTCTTCTTATTGTCTCCTCGCTTCTGCTTTTGCTTCTTTATCTTATCTGCCAGAGGGCAGTGTTTCCAGTTTTTCAACAAAGTATCGATCTCCTCGCTGCTACGCTTAGGTGGAGGTCCTTCAAGCTCATCCTCGCCGTTGAATAGATCTCCACGCTTCCTCCATGGGTCATTCTCGGATAGCCACATTCGAGTCCTCATGTAGACGGTTTTCAAAGACCAGGGATCCTTACATGCACCCGCACACAAGCCTTGTGTCCGTGGACACCTGGCATGCAATATATCCGTATCCCAGATAGTCCTGCACCATCACGATCACCGTGGCTTTCAGACGGAATAGTTCTTCAAGGTAGGCATCCCATGTTTCTACCCCTTCGTCCCACAATATGGCTAGCTCCTCCTTCAATAGATCGAGATACAAGTTTGAGATCGCTCCCTGGCTGTGTCAGCCCTTGGATTAGCATACTCATGAGTATGTACTTCTTCTTCAGGCACAACCATGGGGGGAGGTTGTACACTCACATAAACACGGGCCAGGTTCTGTGCTTGATGCTCTGGTTGCCAAACATGTTCATCCCGTCGGTGCTCACACCAAGCCTGATGTTTCTTGGGTCTTTCCTGAATTCTTTGTACTCATTATCGAATGCTTTCCACTGTCTTGCATCCGAAGGTTGTGTCAGCATTGGGTTTTCAACCCGTATAGGATCCTTGAGCACCGCTTCCTTCCTTTCTACGTGTCAGCGCATGAGTTTTGCTTCCTTGTGGTCCATGACGTACCACTAAAGACGGGGCCAGAGCGGGAAGTACCACACAACTTTTTGAGGAGCTTTTCTCGTCCCTCTCTTGTATCGAGGTTCCCCGCACACTGGGCATGTGGTCTTGTCCTTGTGCTCGTTCCGGTAAATCATGCAGTCACTGATGCAGGCATGGTATTTTTCGTGCGGTAAATCGAGAGGGCACATGACTTTGTTAGCCTCCTGTAGGCGACCGACCAATGTGTTATCTTTAGGAAAGCACTTCTTCAAGTATCAGAAGAGATTGTCCGCGCCTGCGTTGGTCCATCCGTGTTTTGCCTTCATCTCTAGAAGATCGAGAGTTACTCTTAGGCGTCTCTCCTCTAGCCCACGACCTACGTCGTACATCGGAGTTCTCGAGTCTACCTCCAGTTGATCCATCTTAGACTTCTGTCTACCGGCAAATCTAGGGTCGGTCGATGCATTGCCGAGAAGAATTCTTGAACATGAGGGTCATGCACGGCCGCAGTTAGCAGGGTACTCTTACTGATCCAGTCCCTGTCATCCACACGTACTTCTTCCCGGCCTTCTTCATCACCATCGTCCTGTGCAACGTCCTGATCTTCCTCCTCATCTTCATTTTTGTGTTGATCGGCATCCTCTTCCTCATGTTCATTGTCATCATCATCTTCATCATCACCCATTCACTAAGTGTGGCCCTCCATGAAACTATACCTGAGCATGTGCTGATTCACTGTGCATGAGAAGGGGTCGAACAATGATGATAGTTTGCAACTTCGACACGGATATCTTATTTCCATGCGGTTATTTCGATACATGTCGACCATCGCGCGTTGCACGTATCAATCCACGACGCTTTCCTTCATCTCGATGACCATCATCGCCTGCACGATAAGATGATTGATTAGAACTGTCATCTTGGCTTTTACGGAAAAATTCGGCATGACCTTTGCTAAAAATGGTCTTGCCGGAGTGCCATAAATTCACCAGAACGGAAGTTAATCGACATTCCGGCAAAAAACATTGGCAACTCATTGTACCTGCACATCAAAACAATGCAAAACGGTCCACATATGCATGGAACCGCTTTTCTCCATCACAAGTGACATCACCGCGACTTGTCGCTAACTCATGCGCACATTCACCCACATTATACCTATTAGTTGACGCGAGCTCCAAGAGCATCGGAGAGACGCCACATGTCGACCGAAGAGAGTGTGTGTTGTCGTGACCTTATGCTCGAGATCTATATCTACAAATTGAGAGAAGTAGGAAAGGTGGCGGGGAGATAGATCTAGAACTTGGAAGCTAGATCTACTAGTGCATGCGAGGGAGCAACATTTGCTCAAATATATCAAACTTGTTTGGTTGAATTAGCTAAAAAGGGTTGGGATAAGTGGGGGAATGAGCTAGCAAAGCTTTGGGTCAAGTTGTCATGAAAAGTGAGCTAGAGAGTGAGTGAGGAGGTGGTGGTAGGTGGCTGGTTCGACTTGTAATAAGTCCTAGGTTACCCCTGGTGAACAGAACAACTAGGCGCCGGCGGTAAGGAGGGGCAAGTGGGGTGTGGTAGGTGGAGGAAAATAGCCCCGACGAACACCACCATATGTGCCGGTGGTATTGTTCTTATCCCTGGCGAGTCTTGAAAGCAGGCGCCGACGGATTTTTTTGGGTCTAGGTGGCCCATCCAGTCCCTCACTGCCCCGGCGAGCACGACAGGTATTCGCAAGTGGTAACGGGCCGTAGCCCCAGCGAACAGGGACCCCTTTCGCCGGCGCTACAGGTCGGCCCATCCGGGGGCCTGCGGCCCACCACAGACCCAGTGCGCGCCAACCCTGTTCGCCGATGGTAATTGGGCCAGCCTCGGTGCTGCCTTTGTGCTTTTGCCGGCGGTAACGTGAGGAAGGCCTGGATGGCCTTACCGCCGACGACCCCTGTGCCTACTTCGCCGGCGGTAAGGAATCCGACTATAAGGTTTTCTCTACTAGTGGACCCTCCTCACCAAGAGCATAGGGCCAACGATGACGAGGCACACTCCTCTGCCCCCACCGGACAACAGCAACAACGCACCCACACGAGCACCATGTCCGTCTCCAAGGGCGAGCGGAGCAGCAACCCCTCGCCTGAGGCGGCATTGCTCGTGGCGCAAGAGCTACTACGCTATCGGCCTGACCCAGCTACGTATGACGCATGGCTTCAACGTATCGCTGAGCTTGTCAACTTTGCTGGCGTTATCCCGATGTGCTCTCGGTCCATGATACCGCCACCAACACAGATCCCGCAGACGGGTCAGGTGTCGAACGACGCTCCACCGCCACCACCACCTCTCGTAGGAGGAAGCACAAGAGCTCCTCCGCCTCGCTCCCACGACGCTTCCGCCTTGCATGTCACTCCACGCCCCAACAACGTCATCGAAAGATTTCCGGAGGATGCCCACATCTGCATCGAGAAGCGCCACAAGCGCCAGGAGCGTACCCTCGCCGAGGCCGCGGCGGCGGGCAAGAGCAACCCTCCTTGTATCATTCTAGTGATTACCAAGTTATATAGATTTCAGTAAATCAAATCATTCTACTTGTACTGGAGCCAAAGTAAAGCAAGTTGAATTTGACTTGTTTAATTCCATTAAAAATGATACACATTGTTTTCTGACAATTATTTTCCTTTAGCCGAACTGAAAATTTAAATGACCGAAATCTAACAGAACCAAAATAAAAGGACGTTGGACTGAACCTAGTGGTCCTCAATTGAAGTCTGAACAAATACTCAAAACATCTCAAACGATTTTTCTCTCTAAAAAGTTTCTATCTCAAACCTGAAACCCTAGTTCTTCAACCGAGAAGAGATCACATATTTGCTTACGTGGCTGGAGCTGAACTTACGTGATCACTGGGCAACAGGTAGTAACGTCGAGTAATCATCATTGGAAGTGCAGAAAAAAATGCTTATTTGTTTACTAACATTCATTTTCTTATACATTCTTTACAGATACAGAATTGCTTGATATTGATCAGAAGTCAGAACAGAGGCGTATACAGTTACAAACATGATTGATCAGAAGTCAGAACAGAGGCGTATACAGTTACAAACATGAATTATAACTGACGGAGCACAACATCCAGTGTCATTCACTTGCTGATACATCATGCTAACCAAATATGCATTATATAGTCCATGAAAAAGTGCAGTTTTTGAGCAGTACTGTCTGAGTGTCTGATGATTTTGAAACTAAATATTTTCAGTTTTCTGTTACTAATGTATCTACTCTGTTTCCGGATCTTGTCGACACGAGGAAGTTAGCAACTATAACTGATCTTACATTGCTGGTTCCATTTAGACCTAATATACTCTAGGAATTGCCATGCCTTTCTGTATGCAGAACTAGACTGAAAACCGGTTATTTTCCATCATGTTTGATAAGAAACAATCCAAAAGTTAGGTGATATCCGTGAGTACTGTTTACATTCAATCAAAACATAATGAAACAGTGATACCTCTACTCTTGTCAAATTGAAAAAGAGTTTATTTTTTGTTAAAGCGTCCTCCAAAATAGATTGATTTGAGTCAAATTCAGGCAAACAAAAGTTGTCCTTTTAGCTGAAATGAAAATCAGAATTATCTAAACCTGATCAAACCGAATATAGAATCCTTGATTGAAACCAATGTCTCTGATTCATATCTCGATTGAAATCAGTCTATCTGATTCATATGCATTATGCATAAAGGTAATAAATATGAATTTTACAGTCTATGAACAAGTCCAAGTATAATTACATCATCAAAACAAAATTCTAAAGAATAAACATACTCCCTCCGACCCAAATTAGTTGACTTGGATTTGTCTAGATTCGATTCTATCTTGACATGATTTAGTATTTGATACATCCGTATCTTGATAAATTTGAGTCAACTAATTTGGGTCGGAGGGAGTAGCAATATTGGTGTTTTATATGATCCCAAGTTCTTTCATGTTTTGAGTAGTACTACTGCATGCATATCTCATGATTTTGACCAATTATCTTCAGATTGCTGGACTACTGAATCTACCCTATTTTCCGATGTTAACCACATGCGAAAGTTGTTAACTGTAATTGAGCTTACATAGTCATGTATAGTTATATTCAGACCTAATACTTTACTCTTGGACATTGCCATGTCCTTTAGTATGCTAACTGGACTGAACAAGGTTTCTTTTTCATAATGTTTGATTAAAAAGTCCAAAAGTTTGATGATCTGCCAATATCGTTTACATGTGAAAACATATCAAAGAAAGGTGATATATCAACTCTAGATTGAACAAAATGAAAAAGTGTTTAATCTATTGATTTCAGTCAAATTCAGACATAAATTGGCCTTTTAGCTGAAATGGAAACCAGAATTACCTATATCTATCCAAAATCGAATTTTAGAATCCTAGACTGAACCAAGTGATACCCCAACTGAAACCAGTCTCTGACACATATCTCAAACCTCATAATGCTGTACTGATTAATCCTAAAACTGAAGACAAAATCAGACACTTGTGTTGCTGGAGCTAGATTGAACAGACATCACCTAGCAACTTTCACATAACCAGTAGAGCTGATATAACAGTGCCGACTAGCATTTTTCTGCTGATACGCTCATAAAAATTTCAGAATTGCAGAGTATTCATCAGAAGTCAAGATAAAAGTGTATACAGTTACATATCAATCATAACTGATGGACTGCAGCATCCATTGTCATTCACTTCCTGATACATCAGGCTAATTGAATGTGCATTGCACACGCAGTGAGAATCTGCAAATAGTATGATTCTCCATGAATTAAGCACAAAAGAATGAACTAAATGTCTAAATCCCCATCACTGCTTCCTGACGACATGTCATCCTCGTCCAAAACTTCATCGCACAATAGCGACACGTCCTTCTTCCCCTCCTTGCTGGCTGCAAGAAACGATGAAACTGAACTCCCGTCATCGAGAACCTTCATCGTTGTCCAAGGAGACGGCGACATGATCGGCCAATAAGAAAATAACAGAAAACTGATTCTTTCCTGGGCAACTCACCTTCATCGTTGTCCAAGGAGACGGCGACATGATCGGCGACAAATGATGCTGGCGGCGCGAGCTCGACCCACCTCCTCCAGTCGCCGCTGTTCCAACCGGCTGCAAGAAACCAAGAAATCCAGTTGTGACGACTGACGCAACAATCCAAAACACGACGGAAGCGGAGTAGAGGACAGGCACGGGGAGCTCACCTGATACTGTCGCGGCTGCAACGGCGAGGCCTCGTCCGTGGTCGTCGGTGACACCACGGCCATCTTGCTATCGCCATCGGCTGCAAGAAACCAAGAATCGGAACCTTTTCATCGGAATTCAAGAACCCAAGAACTTAAAGAAGTGCGCGGTATGCACCTGCAGGTAGGAGGAAGGCCTCGTCGGTGAACGCGTTGGCCAACGTGCACCGCGGCGTCGACATGATCGCCGCCTCAAGCTGGCTGGTGCCTCCGGCTGCAAACCAAAGAAACCGCAGTCTAAACCAAGAACCATCGCACGGACAAGAAAGAACAGGGTGCGATCGTTTCCGGTACCTCCATCGCACGAGAAGGAGATGCGGGCGGCGCTCGGGCGGTAGAAGAAATCCAAGTGCAAGGCGCCGGGCATGTCTTCATTGGGTGTCGACGGCGACGGTCCGCCGGCAATGGACCTCCTTCTCCAGTTCGCCATCTCGCGTCCCAGATCCCGCCGCGCGCGCGCCAAGGTGCGACGAGGCCAGCAATAGAACACCTTTGCAAGAACTGCGCGAGATCGAGGCGGAGAGCTCAAGAGCAGAGCTGAACCGAGGAAACAGAAGATGGAGGGAGGAAGCTTGGAGAGGGGAAGGGAGCACGGGTGGGAGAAGATGTGATTATGTAGCCTGGGAACCTGCAACCTGCAAGTGTTCGCAAGAAGCAGAGACGGTGGATTTGGAAGTGGGAGAGCCGTTGCGACATTTCCATTTGATTTCGATTAGGCCCATTATGGCCCAAAGAACATTTGTGGCACAATGCTACGCAGCGTTCTGTCGCGGAACCGGCCCATTTGAGCGGTCTCTTGTTATCGTACCACAAATTTGAAACTGGACTCGCTCGACAAAAAAAAATGAATTTTGCAAGTAGAGCTTACATTTAATTTCACTACGAATACATGCTTACATTTGATTATATATTCTTGGTTGCAACTAGCAAAGTGATTTGCGCGGGCTAGGATATAAAGGCTTTATCTGACGACATTTTAAATTATTTAACAATTCATGGAATCATCGAGAATATATGTACAGTGCGGGCATCGAACCCGTACGATAGCCGCCAGGAGAGAGGCGACCGGGAGCTAGCTAAAACCCATATAGGGTTCCGTCCCTCTCGACAATGACATTGCCGGTCTCCTCCGTCTCCGGTAACCCTAGGGTCTTGGAGGTGTGGCGGACCATAACCTCTCGCCGGTGATAGGTTTTCATTCTTTGTTAGTTGTTTTAGTGTCTTCCTCGGGATCTTGAAGCGACGGCAATGTCCTAAGTCAATAAGGTCATTTCCGCTCTATCCTTGCTTCGGTGGTGCATCTAGCACCGACGGATGACGCGTGGAGACCTTTGTCCGGCGGTTCTTCTGGGATCCGTCCGTTTTCGTGTTCGTAGGTTTGTTTTCAAGCTAGTCTCTTTCGATATATGGTTTTCATTATTGATGATAGTTTTTGCTCTGGAGTGTTGGTCCTTTGTGGCCTTGTGGCCTTAGCACGACAACTTCTCTTCTGTCTACTACAACAAGCTCTACTATGACAAGCTTTGTCCGGCTCCGATGACGGAGGGGCGAGGACGACAGGCCGCCGTCGGCTCCTCTAGTTTTTGTAGTCGTCGTTAGGTGGTCCAGTGACCTATTTATAATTTTTATTAGTTTTAGATCTCTTTTACTACTATTGACCATTATTAAAAGATGGGTGAAATTTTGCAAAAAATATACTGAATTTAACAAAAAGACTATACTATATGACGTCCGACAATATGTTAGGATATTATTGTCACAATGAACACGGTATTTGGGGGAGTGTGAAAACCCAAACTTTTGAAACATATATAATTTATTAATAATGGTTAGAATTATTTACGATACTTTTGTTGCAAAATATACTATGTCCTAGAAATCTCAGAGTCACTAGAACACGGTATTTGGGGAAGTCCTTTCTCTGTTTTGATATTTTTGTGTTTCTGCTTCGTCTCCTATGAAATCGTCCTTGGAGATCTTTTTATAGGCGTTTTTAGGTCACGACTTCAATCTAGGGCTTAAGATGGACGGCTACAGAGGCTCGAGAAGGGAATGGAGGGTGGTGGCGTGACCAGCAAGCTGCGCCACGGCCCTTGGGATTGTTTGGGCCTCAGGCCTCCCCGCTCGTGCTTCTTGTGCTCTAGTTGTTTCTCTTTGTGAAAACGTACTTCTCAAAAAATCTCAGGTCTATTTAACTCTGTTTAGGTCTTGAAACTAAAAAATGCGCAAAACAGGGTTTTTCTGTCCTATAGAGTTATAAACCAAATAAAGGGGATCGTTGGTAAATCTCCATAAATCAATGTAAACCATGAATATAATATCATATAAGTTGTACATTTTTAGAAATAGGTGTCAATAAACTACAAAGTTCATGTATGCATTATATACATCAATATCTAATTTATTTCTATTCTTGGCATTAAGTCCTACATAAAAGGTGTGTATAATTAACCAAGGTGGAAATTCATGACGAGGACAATGACTAAGAATTTATCTAAACTTTGAGTAGCCCTCATATAAGCTCTCTCATGGGTTGCTCATAAAGTTGGTGATCATGCATCTTTCTTCAAAAGACCTAGTTCTGGAAAAAAATCAGTCAAGAACGCAGAGGATAATTCCTCCCAGGTATTAATGCTTTCTGTGGGACAATTGGTATACCAAAAATGGTCCTTATCAATAAGAGTTTGACCAAAATGTCTAAATTTAACCTCATTCTAAGTAAAGACATTAAAGTGGAAAGTCTCACCGATTTTTTCAAAGAATTCCACATGCTCATACGGGTCCCCCATATCGGCTCCTGCAAACTTCTTCGCGTGCAGTAGATCCAGTAGCATGGGATTAATATCATACCATCAGGGTTGATATGATAGCTTATTTTTAAATAAGCATTCATTGGTGGGCTAGAGTTCTTCATAGCTTGAAGCTGTATCACATGTTGATATTCTCCCACGGTGTTTACCTAAAACTAGTAAACAACTTAAGTATATCAATGATAAAAAAAATAAGCAACTAAAGACAAAGACTAAAAGTACTTAGCTCTCCAGAAATGGCGCTAGAAAACAGCTTGATGTCTGCAAGTGCACGGGTTATTGTAGCTAGTTTCAAAAGTAAGAGTATCGAACCATGGAGATCTATTTGGTGATGATCTTTATGCCCCATGTTACCCTTTACCAAATGATACTTGAAAGTTGTGTTTGATTCCAAGTAGGAGTGTTTTAAGATATTTGTGTTTGTTACAAAAGAGTGATTATTAAACTAAAAGATGCAATCAAAGAGATAAACGCGTTGTAAGGAGTAATGAAACTACAATAAGTCTAAAACGTTCTCGGTAAGTGTAGGATCTACCACTAGTATTGGTACTATCGATGATCAATATGAATCTACATCTTCCAGAGAGATGGGGTAATTGAGATGAGGATGATGGTGGTGATGGAGACGCAACACATGATGACGGGGAATGATGCCTTGGCCTCTAATGATCCGTGCAGCTACGAGGATGACGCCCTTCTGCAAGTTCTCCCTCTAGATCCCTTCCGGAGGTAAGTTTTATGTGTTTTCTGGTGTCTTTGAATGTCGGATTTCAGATGCACCTCACGAGATGAAAGTATTTGACGAGGCGAGGCGGCCACCAGGTAGTACGGTTGGATGTTACGGCTAGGGCCACCCCGTACCTATGGTCGTTAGCTCTCCTGGAATCTCCCATTGGGTCCCCTCTTCACCTAGGTGTGTGGAAAATTATTTAAATGACTTTCACCACGTCGAAATTGTTGGGGTTGCGCACTTGAAAACAATAATTTTTCCTATGCCAAGAAACCTAATGCCAGGATCTATCTATTATTAATATAGTAATGAGAGGGGCTTTTCAAAAACTTACCGTTACGAAAATATTTGTCACTCAGGAGAGTGTTGGCGATATAGTCGTACTAACACCGACCTTAGGGTCGTTCTGAACCTCGACGGCTTCAGCGGCTCCAACAACTCCTAGCACCGCAAGTGCAGCACCTCCGACGGAGTCACACACACCCGGTGTTTGACGATGACTCCCGCTGCTCCGATCCAACAGAGATT
Organism: Avena insularis; assembly: GCA_023614405.1. NCBI lineage: Eukaryota > Viridiplantae > Streptophyta > Magnoliopsida > Poales > Poaceae > Avena > Avena insularis. The sequence goes on from CM042686.1 coordinate 565,935,366, forward strand.
GAAGAAGTAGGTCTTCTGGATCCCGAATCCCACAACGCGATAGTGATCCATAGTGAAGAAGTCCCCCGTTCACATAGTCCGGACTTGGGACCACGGTCTCGGGAGAGAGAGAGAGAGGCAGCTAGAAGCTTTCCCCCAATCTAAGAAGCTTTTTATTATTTTCTGATGATATTATTGCCTCCATATGTCTCTCAATATATAGGGGGAAGGGGACCCCAAAATACCATGACCTAGTCATGTGGGACTAAACAAAGGAGAGAAGGGGAGGGGCATGGCCGGTCGGCCAATGCCCCTATGGGCCCCGGGCGGGTGCCCTAGGGCCTAGCCGGCCACCTCCTCCCTCTCCTCCCTTTTGGTTTTTCCCCTCATGGGCCCTTCCCCTTAGGGAATTGGCCCAATAGGGAAGTTAACCAATTTAATTCCTTTTTTTGTTTTATTAAATAAATAATTAAATCAATATTTAATATCTATTTGCATATTATTTAATTTCGTGGCTATGGAACTCCTTCCATCCCACTCCGGACATGCTCTAGACCTTCTCAGAACCCTTCTGATTTCTCCCTCTCTTTTCTTCAGTGATTCCGATGATACCAAAACAATATCCGAGCTTCGTCAAACCCTTAAGCGTGCCACCCTACAGTTCTGTAACACTCTAGATGGTCGAGATTCCTATCGGATCAATGATCATCAGCGGGGCCTAGATGCCCATAACGACCCCTGTGCATTCCATGAAATATTTATCATTGAACCATCAATGGTGTGTCCTATTCCTTTTGGCTCTGTGATACTTACATTATCCGAGATCTGATAAACGACATCACCATGTTGAGTTTAATCTCGTTACCGACAAATGCTACCGACAAGCGATATCCCCATGACCTAGTCACACACTGCGCAACTTATGGATACAACTTCTCCGAGTGGGCCCAGAGTATCTTTCCGTCACGCGGATGGACAAATCCTGCTCTTGACACATACGCCTCTACCTGCCCCTTTGATGTACCTAAACACACCTTTATGATCACCATTTCATCGAGTGACGTTTAATGCGAACAAGGCACTCTCGGGTGACAGTGATTAAATATGGTCTCACGGTCTGAAGAACAAGTCACCACATTTCCTAATTATCGCAACTTGAACTTTGTGACATGATCATGTTACGATGCTTAGATTGAGTATGCTCATCATCGCATTCTCTCAGTGAGGTGACTCCATTGTCAACTGGCATAAATGCCACATGATCAGGAAACCTTGATCATCTATTGACCAATGAACGAGTGACTAGAGATTCACCGGGAACTCCTGGTTGTTTATATATCACACATGTATTGACGTTTCCTTTCAATACAGTTATAACATGATATAGAACCTAATTATAAACTTCATGAAATTTAATAATAATCCATATTATTATTTGTCTCTAGGGCATATTTCCAATAGAAATATCATATTAATATACAATATGATAGCTCTAAATGATATATCCATCAATACCTTCATAATTTTGGGATCATGTGGAAACAAGCACAAAAAGGTGCACCAGAGCATCGTAAAATACCAAAATCCTATTGCTACTCATGCAAAAACATAAGTAAATATGCTTAAAAATGCACTCATCATTTCTTTACGCGTGTCTCACAACACTATCGCACTCATAGTATGCCACGACTGTGCTAGCCTACGAACGATCCATATAGAGAAAACTCTAAGATTCTGGTTATGAGTTCTGACTAGGTGTGATCTCGGCAATGCCCATGGTGATGGACTTGGAGTTTCATGGAAAAGAGAACGCTGGGGATTTCGTCGGATGTTAGGAAAAAAATAAAGACAAAGTCGCCTGAATATTGGAAAAACACTCTATTACAAGTCATCCTCTAGATTTCAGCGTACCCTCGATTGGGCTTCTCCCGTCCTATATATAATAGGCCGGGTCTCAAAGCTGTATGCGAATAGGTTTTATACACGCATGATTACAATACCAACATAATGTCAGTTCGTAGTTTCTTTCCAAATACAACAAGAAGTCTCTGCCGGTTGCTTCTTTGGGCTTTTATCTGGAATTTCCACGGGCCTTAGGCCTTTTACCCAATGTAGGGTAGCGAATAGTGAACATCCGAATAATCATACCCATGTCAGTAGCCCCCGAGACTCCACCTGAATCCGCAGTTTTTAGGTTGAGTCTCAGAGTGTTCTTCCTTCTTTCTCTCATCCTGTTTGATTTTATTTTTTGAAGGGATTTTGGTACAACGAGTCTGATGCTTCCGACGGATCGGGAATAAGTTAATTGCTCCTAGGAAAAAACAAGGTTAACCTACATCAAACTCAAGTCCCCAGGCTTGAATCTGGGATTTGTTGCTGGCGTAATCCAGTTTGAGCCGCTGAGGTCTTACCGAATACTGAATTCTAGTTTTCTATTTTTTATCAGGTACCGAACACATCCATCGTGATTTTGCATCGTATTGTTGATACGGATTTTTACTGCCAGAGCGCATTCTTGTGCGATTACCAGGCCACGCAGGACGAATCCTGGGGTCTTACCTTCGTGTTTCTGAACACGGCATTCGGATTTTCTCTCGCGTCTGAGCGTGATCCGAGGTTTTTGGCTTTTTTGGCGGTTGGCCTGCTGGGCCGCCAATATTTCTGATTATATCAGATATTTTTATTATTTTATACTATCTCCCGATGGGAGTAACACCTTTTTGAGGATAAACTAGTGTAAAACTCAAAAGGTTTTTGTAATTTGTCAATGCACTTTATACACAACAGTATTTCTATCGGGTGCGCGCTAGCGCTCCCGATGGGAGTAGCCCCCGAGGCTATGTTCGGATACCTGTATCTGGACATAGGCTCATAATTGTTGTTAGCTCGATGAAAGGCATTGATCTTTGGAAAAGAAGATTAAGATACAAATAACTTCTCCTTATATACAAGGCAAAAATCGATGGTATATTATTCTTTGAGCGGATGGCTATTTTAGCCTTTTCTCCTGGACATCTTGGCTTAATAAACCGAACTATAACTCTTATAATTTTGCAAATAATCTTATGTGTAAAAGCATCATAGTTGTGCTACGTTCCATGGATTTTAGTAATTTACTCCTGTCTTCTTGTCTTGTAGTCGATATGCTCCTCCGGGAATAACTTCTGTGACGATGTATAGTCCTTCCCATTGCGATTTTAGCTTCTTGTGGCCATCTTGCTTGATGTGAAGAACTAGATCCCCTACTGTGAAGGACCTAGGCCGCAATCTTCTGCTATGGTAATTGCGCAGGTTTTGCTGGTACATAGTTGCTCTTTGGAGGGCTTTGTCTCGAGCTTCATCAAGCGCATACACATCATCTTCAAGTGCTTCTCTTGATTCCTCTTCATTATATGCATCCACTCTTGGCGATTCATGTGATACTTCAACTGGAAGCACGGCTTCCGCACCGTGGACCAAAAAGAAAGGCGTCTCTTGTGTTGAATTATTTGGAGTTGTACGTAAATTCCATAATACGGATGATAATTCATCCACCCATGCTCCTTTTTCTCTATCAAGTGGCACCACTAGTCTCTTTTTGAGTCCAGCGGTAACTAGTCCGTTGGCTTTTTCGACCTGTCCATTTGTTTGCGGGTGAGCTACCGAAGCATAGCTTATTTTGATGCCCATCTCTTGGTAGTACTCGTTGAACTAATTGGAAGTGAAGTTGGTTCCATTATCCGTGATGATGCTGTTCGGTACGCTAAACCGAAATACTATGGATTTGATAAAATTTACAGCCGAAGTTCCATCTTGGGTGCATTGCTTCCATCCATTTAGTGAATTTGTCGACTGCTACTAGCAGAAAGATGTGTACTCCTGGCGATGATTTGTGAAGTTTTCCCACCATGTCGAGTCCCCACTGAGCGAAAGGCCAAGCCAAGGGTATGGGATTCAGCTCAGTGGATGGTGCTCTAGGCTTTGTGGCGAATCGTTGACATGCTTCATATGTTCTGACAATGTCTTTTGCATCTTGTACTGCAGTGAGCCAATAAAATCCTGTCCTGAATGCTTTTGCAGCAATTGCTCGGTTACTAGCATGGTGACCACAGACTCCTTCATGTATATCTTTCAGTATAATTTTTCCTTCTTCAGGTGTTATGCAACATTGCAACACACCCGAAATACTTCTTTTGTATAGTTCTCCTTTGATTATCCTGAAAGCGTTCGATCATCGGGTGATTCGTCGAGCTTCTATCACATCCTCTAGTAATTCTCCCTTAATCATATATGTTATATACAGTTGTATCCAGGTTGCTTCAATTAGCATGACCTCTTTGATTTCTTGTTCTTTTTCTTCGATGGCCTCTTCTATGTTCTTGGTTACTGAAGGAGCCCCCGACTCTTTTTGTGGATGCTTCTTTTTCCCTGTTTTTGGTGCTACGACTTCCGAGACTCTTTCTCTTTGATTGATCGCTCCACTATCTCCTCCCAAAATACTCCTGGTGGTATTGGTAAACACAATGATCTGATGTTTGCTAGATTGTCGGCTTCCTCATTGCTTGCTCTTCCTATATGTGATACTTCACACCCATTAAATTGAGCCTCCATGATGCCATATAAATCGCGATAAGCAACCATATTTTTTCTGACATCGTCACATTTGTTCATTGCCTGCTGTGCCACAAGATTGGAATCTCCGAAGATTTTGAGGCAAGTTGCACCGCAAGCTTTGGCCATCCGCATGCCATGCAACAGGGCCTCGTATTCTGCTTTGTTATTGGATGTGTTTGTAAAGATCATCTGAAGAATATAGCGCATTTTGTCGCCTTGAGGTGATATTAGTACGACTCCTTCTCCTGCTCCCTCTATTCTTTTTGATCCAACAAAGTACATTGTCCATGTGCTAGAAAGGTCTGGTGGACCCGCACATGGCAATTCCGTCCACTCTGTGATGAAATCTGGCAGAACTTGTGACTTAATTGCTTTGCGCTTCTCATAAGTGATATCCCGAGGGGATAATTCGATGCCCCATAGAGAAACACGCCCAGTTGCTTCTGGATTGTTGAGGATGCTTGACAAAGGTGCCTCGTTGACCATTACGATCGGGTGCTCTGAAAAATAGTGGCATAGATTTCATGCTGTCATAAATACCTTGTATGCTAATTTCTGATAGTGTGGGTACCTTTGTTTAGATGGCGATAAAACCTCGGTCAGGAAGTAAACTGGTCTCTGCACGCCGTGGGTCTTTCCTTCTTCGGGTCGCTCTACAACCAGGACCGTGCTGACCACCTGCTGTGTGGCAGCAATATAAAGGAGTAGAGGTTCCTTCTCTTTTGGTGACACGATGACAGGAGATGTGTTCTTTTAAGATCTTCGAAGGAATGCTGAGCTTCTTTCATCCATTTGAATTTTTCTGATTTCCTCATAAGGGCGTAGAATGGCAGCGCTTTATCTCCTAATCTTGCGATAAAACGACTTAGAGCCGCTACTTGTCCCGCCAGTTGTTGTACACCATGTAGATTTGTTGGTTTCTTCAATGTGAGGATTGCTTGTATTTTGTCGGGATTAGCCTCGATTCCTCTAGCTGATACCAAATATCCGAGGAGTTGCCCTGCTGGGACTCCAAAGCAACATTTCTTCGGATTCAATTTGATGCTAAACCTGTCGAGATTTCTGAATGTTTCTTGTAGGTACTTTATCAACGCAGATCCTTGACCTATGGTAACTATGACGTCATCAATATATACTTGCATGTTTGTCCCTATTTGACTCCCCAGGCACTTCTTCATCATCCGTTGATATGTTGCTCTAGTCTTCTTGAGGCCAAACGACATTGTTGTGTAGCAGAATACACCATAAGGTGTGATAAATGCCGGTTTCTCCTGATCTTCTTCCTTCATCCTAATCTGATGGTAACCTGAGTAAGCGTCGAAGAAAGAAAGACGTTCGCATCCCGCGGTTGCATCGATGATTTGGTCGATTCGTGGCAATGGGAAGTGATCTTTTGGATAATATTTGTTCAACACAGTAAAGTCAATGCACATCCAAAGTTCCGTAGTGTTTTTCTTCGGAACACATACTGGGTTTCCAAGCCACTCTGATTTTGTTAATTCTTTGATAAAATTGGAATCGGTTAGGCGATGGAGCTCCTTTCCAATGGCCTTGCGTTTTGGTTTTGTGAAGCGTCGAGGCGGTTGTTTTACTGGCTTCGCCTTTGGATCTAAATTTAGTGCGTGCTCGGCGAGTTCCCTAGGGATTCCCGGCATGTCAGAAGGTAGCCATGCGAAAATCTCCCAGTGCTCACGGAGGAACTCGATGAGCGTGCTTTTCTATACGGGATCAAGGTTAGAAGCCACAAATGTTGTTTTCGTCGGGTCAGCGGGGTGGATCTGTACTTCTTTTGTGTCCTTTGTCGTGTCAAAAGCCTGATCGAGATTGACACGTGCTACCTCCAAAGGTTGTTCGTTTGCCGAACTTTTGAGTTGCTCGAACTCTGTTGCCATCCCGAAAGATTCAGAAATTTTGTTGAGCTCTCGATCATAGCTATCCACCCATGTGAAGCTTCCTTGCACCATGATAATTCCCTTTTGTGCTGGCATTTTCATTACTAAATATGTGTAATGTGGTACTGCCATGAATCGTGCAAAGGCTGGTCGTCCCAGGATTGCATGGTATTGTGATGGCCAATCCATGACTTCGAATTCGAGTTTTAGTCGCCTGAAATTTATTTTGGAACCAAAAACAACGTCAAGAAAAACTTTGACTAAAGGAATTTCGGCTTTACCTGGTACTATTCCGTGGAAAGAGGTTTCTATTGGAGCGATATTATCCAGAGGATAGCCTATTGTTCGCAATGTTTTTGCGTACATCAAATTTATGCTACTCCCTGCATCCATGAAGACCTTGCTCATGTTGAATCCGCCAATTTGTGCTTCTACTATTAGGGATGAATGTCCTAGTCGTGGGACCCGGAGTGGGTGATCTGCTCTACTGAATTTGATTTCTTGGTCTGGCCAATGGAGATATTCGGGTGTGGCTGATGTTGATGCTTCCGACATATTTATTTGTCTTGTGATGAGCTTATGAATTCTGTTGGGTGGACGCCCTTTCTGAATCATAGACATTGTTCCTTTTGATCTGGGGTACTCGTTGTTTTGATCATTTGAGTTTTGTGGTGGTGCAACTGGTGGTGGTGCACCGGGCGTGGATGTGTATCCTCGATTTGCTGCTTCGGCTGCCTTTGCGTTGCATAACTCCTGCATCTTCAGGAATATTCGGCAGTCTTCCATCAGGTGATTGGATTGTCACCTGCCTATTGAGTCGATGTAGAAATGCATATTACAGGGTCCTTCCAGCATTTGTATTGCGGACGTAGGTGGGTCCCGTGCTCTTGGCTGATATCGATGTGCGGACTGGCTTCCTCCATCTTTGTCCCTGTTCTGTCGATATCCGCCATTATTTTTGTTGCTTCTGTTGTTACCTTCACCCGAAAAACCTGATGCAACATAACTTGGTTCTGCGTTCCCATCATTGTTCCTTCGTCTTCTATCATTGTCGCGTTTAGCCCTATCTTCTTCGGGTGACCGCGCGCGCTTATTATGTAGCGCATCTTCTTCATCAGCTCAGTGGTTTGCTATTTCCATCAACTGTGATACTGTCTTTGGTTTCACCCGTCCCAGCTCTTCTATGAATTCTCGGCGATGGAGGTCGTCGTTGAATGCATCAATGGCCCTTTCGTCGGATATGGATTCAACTGAGTTTTTGATAATATTCCATCTCTGTATGAACGTTGTTATTGACTCCCCACATTTTTGTGTGCATGCTCGCAACTGCTCCAAGGATGTTGGTCTTTTGAATGTAGAATGGAAATATCGGATGAACTTATCTTCCAGATCATTCCAGCTACCAATTGAATCTTCGGGTAGCTGCTTGAGCCATGATCTTGCGGCACCGATGAGGTGTAGTTGTAGACTTTCCATTGCAGTAGTTGTGGAGTTGCCCTGTAATTTGACGGTGGCTAGATAGTGTGCTAACCAAGCTTCGGGTTCCTGGAGTCCATCATATTTATGTCGGTCGTGTGGAAGTTTGAAGTCTTTGAGTACTGAAGCTTTGTGGATCCTTTGTGTAAAACAGCTAGCCCCGCATAGCCCATGGTCATCTTTGTCATCTCCGTCTTGATATCAACGGGTGCGGCTTTCGTCTTTGGGTCCACTACTCCTATGTTGGGTATTGTCGTTTCTTGTGCTACTTCACGGGTCGGATCCTACGAGGTGCGCCTGGTGTGGTGATTGCGATCGCCGGGTGTATCCTGCTTGTCGAGGACTATTTTGACGATGTGGGGACCTTTGTGTGAGTCCTTGTTCTGCTTCCGCAAGTGAGGCTCCTACCATGCCGAGGTTCATCGGAGCGGAGCGGTGGAGGGTCGCGCGTGGATCGTCGGGTGCAGGTTGATTGGTGATCAGATATGTTTGTGCGACCACAATGGCTGCCTGAGCCATTTTTGCCTTGATGTTTCCCGCTTAATCGATCGACATGAATGATAAGTCAAGGTCTCGAATGATTCCACTTCTGTCTGCTTCGAGGATATTCTATAATTGATATGTCGCTCTTCTTGGTGGTGATGCTCCTGTCACACTCCTTGACCCTCGTGTAGAGATTAGTTGGGCCCGTCGTAAACTCGATTCACCGGCTAGCCTTTTTCTTTCATCGAGCTGTCTTTGCATCCGGAGTAGGTCTGTCTTCTTGTGGTGGAGCAAATATTGGTACGCCAGTAGATTCTCATGTGAAGCATCTGCCATCATTGGAACTGCTCCTGAAATTGCCTCTCTTGCTTTTTGCTATGTCGACGCTTGTAGCCGAAGTCCTAGTCTCTCTTCTATGCATGGTTCTCCGCCTTCTCCTGGAACTATGCGATTATCTGTAGTTTCTCCTCCGTTTCCATGTTCTCCTCTATTGTTTTGTTCTCCTTCGTTGTCGTGGTTTCCTGCATGGCCATCTGATAAAATATCAAAATCGACGTTCTCGCTGCTTTGTTCAGGTTCTAAGTTTGTTGGGTTTTCTTTGTGTGGTGAGATTGATTGACCACCTTCTTTTCCTACTTTAATCTGAGCTGTGATGTCTGTGGGGGGTCCAACGAGCGATGTTGGTACTGTTATAGGTGTGGCCTTTCCCACCGACGGTTCTAATGCGATCAGGGCCGAAGGGTGTGATTCCTGCATGTTGTCTCCTTGGAAGTGGAGGCTTCCGATGATTAGATAGGATCCACCATTGAAATCGGCGGGTACTACTACAAGGGTGGATGGGTGTGGATCTGCTTTCATCGAGTTAATGCTTGGTGGAGAGCGTTCTGCCAAATCCGTATTTCCAGCGTTCAAGTTTCCCACAGACGGCGCCAATTGACGAGGTGTGACCTCGATAATGCCCATGATGATGGACTTGGGGTTTCGCGGAAAAGAGAATGCTGGGGATTTCGTCGGATGTTAGGAAAACATTGAAGACAAAGTCGCCTGAATATTGGGAAAACACTCTATTACAAGTTGTCCTCTAGATTTTAGCATACCCTCGATTGGGCTTCTCCCGTCCTATATATAATAGGCCGGGTCTCAAAGCTGTATGCGGATAGGTTTCATACACGCATGATTACAATACCAACATAATGTCGGTTCGTAGTTTCTTTCCTAATACAGCAAGAAGTCTCCGTTAGTTGCTTCCTTGGGCTTTTATCTGGAATCTCCACGGGCCTTAGGCCTTTTACCCAATGTAGGGTAGCAAATAGTGAACATCTGAATAATCATACCCATGTCAAGTTCAATGAACATTCATAGCAGGCCACTACTATAGTGGTTAAAAGTATGACACTCTCATGGTCTACGTTGCAAGCAAAATAAGGAATAACCCTTTTGACCGGAATGGTTATACAAGTCTACCCTAGCCTACATAGTCTAGTTCAACTCACTAAGTCTTGGCGTGGTCTCGTTACTATTGAACTAAAGTTCTTGGAAGACAAAGAATGGAAAAGAAATATTTGATAGTATTGATTTATTAATGTTGGTGTTATACAATGAGACACTCCAATGCTTTTCTTCTTTTGACATGATCTCTCACTATTAAATTGTTGAGTGGATCGTCTAGTGTTCCTTGGCAAGCTGAGAGTTCACTAGAGAAATTAGAATAAATTGTTTGCTCATCTAGTTGTTCTTGCTTACACATACTTTGCTTTAATTGGCAATCCTTGATACCACTTCCATAATATCCTTGGCACTGGTATTTCTATGCTAAGCTTTCAGGTTGCAGAAGTGATGGGTGCATGGAAACTACCAATCATAAGTGAATTCTCTTTTTCGTTGATTTAGTTTATACACCGAGATCCAAATAATTTTTCTTTCTTTCTTACCCGAGGGTGGTCAAGGTTTGAGCTTGGTGATGTTGATGGCTCAAAGTACAACCATGTATCTTTGCGTTGAAACTGTATATTTGTCAAGAATTTGATAAAATATCTTTCTAGCATTACCACTAATGACTAATTATTGCATAGATGTGAAAATCTTCTCCTTGATCTTTTTTGTTGGAGAATTGGGAAATTTTATGACGAAAATTGGAGCAGTTAATGGACACTTATGAGTTTCCAATACTCCCAAGTCAAAGGTGCCTCGGAGAAGGAGTGCAGAAGCTTTAACGAGCACCCATACGGGCAGGTCCTGCCCATATGGTGTGTCGGTATGACTTTCTAGAGGCTTCACCAAGTCAAACCCTACAACTTTCTTGAAATAGGCTATATAAGAATCAATTTGTAGTTGCCAGAAACAAGAATGCCAGTCTACAGAACACATCTGACGCCATTCGCATTTGAGGAGAGGAGATTTCATCTTCATCACCATAGCCACAACTCCTCTCTCTCCTCCATCTCAACTCCATAGCCATAGCCCTCTACTTGTAATCTTGGTCTCATCACGACTCACGCCATTGTAATACTATGTGTTATCATTCTCTTGAGAATGATAAATACAGTGTTTAGGATTGTTGATATAATCATGTGTGAATAGTCCTCACCCCATAGGCTAGGGGCTGAAGCATAGACTTGCAGCAATTATGTGCAATCACTAACATCATGGGATATTGAGTTGTGATTTGATATTAGATCCATCCTTTTGTATTCTTGTCTTTTTTCCTCGATCCAAGGACTTGTCAGGTACCCAAAAACTCGAGGACTGATCTTGGTATTAAGGTGAGATGAGTGTTAATCATCTTCTACGCATGAAACCGAGTGACAACAAGGGGAATACAGTAGTTGTTTGAGATCCATTTGGGAATAATGGTAACATCGTTGATCATAATGCTTTGGTATATTTTACTTAATAATTGTGTAACCCCATGCGAAGGTGGTGTATTGGTTGGACAAAAGTCTATAATAAGCATTGATGATATTTACTATAGTAATTACGAACATACCGTGCATAATCTTTATCGATATAGATCCCAATACATGAACAAGATGATTAAGTTTATATTTATCCTAACATATGTGCACAGATACAGGTGAAACCTTAGCCCTAGCCTATAGTTTGGACCCGCGGTTTTCATGGGTTAGCGGTTCAACGGGATCCGGATCGGGCGCTCCATGAGGATGTGGTGCTAGGAGCTCAAAGAACCTACTTGATAAGAATACCATGGATAAAAGTCTCAGGGGCGGGGAGCCAATAGCAAACCTGAACAAGGAAGAAAAGACAACTGGCCAATGATTCCTGGCCTAGGGGACAGACCACCCTATGGCCACGTTTCATCTAGCCCACCCTAGACATCGATAACATGACTCAACCACGTCGCACACACTAGAGGAACCAACATGCCACCTCGCAGCCACGCAAGCCTCGCGGCTCATGGGGTCCAAGACGGGATTCCCCCAGATCCCGGTTGAGGACCCGGAGAATGTACGCCCGAAGAGCCAACCTCTAACAAGATCCGAACTAATGGACAGATACCAGTGCCAGTATGCTCAGTGCAAGAGACACACGGTCTAGCGATAGGAGCGCATTGCCATGTTGAGGGCATGCACTCTGTATCCACGCCGTGTGGTGACCGACCTTTGTGGTCTCCCTTGCCCTTATAAAAGGAGGCCCATGTTGCTCAAGTGAGGGGAAAGATTTTCCTAGCTAGAGCCTTCCCGGGGAAGAAACCTTTGTAATTCTGATCATCCATCAGATAGTCGATAGTTGCAAGACATAGGAATTCGCACATCACGGACCTAAACCCAGGTAAAAATAACCTGTGTCTATGTGTTGTGTGTGTGTTTGTCTAGCTTGCCGATCGAGCTTGCTGGATGTTACTCCCCTGTAAAAACTAACAAAGAGGATCCCCATCCCCGGTGTCGAAAATCAAGACATGTCATCTGGCGTGCCAAGCAGGGGGCAAATTCCTTCGAACAACTTTGATCGGAGGCTCATTTCTTTGATTTCGTGGATGGCACTCGGCATGGCGGAACGGACACGAAGGATTGCCCGTATCCTCCACATAACAAGACACGACGGCCCTGCAGACGTGGGGTTGGAATCGCACTCTTCGCCCCTCAAGGGGCGAAACCAGCCCACACAGGGGGCAGCCGAAGATAGAGCGACCTACATGGATAGCGAGCTACCACTTCCTCCCTGAGTTTTCTCGAGCCAGGAGCTGCACTAGCAGCCACTCACACTCTCCTGTGTTTCCCACTAGAGGCCATCGGAGATGTCCCATGTGTGGTATGTTGGCTTGTTCGACTCGTGGATCTAGTGGGGTATTCCCTGTAGCACCATCACTTGACCTTCCCTCGCTTCGTCGGGTTCGCCCCCCTAGCCACTATGGTGCCTCAGGGGGAACCCGTAGCAATCAGGGGAGGAGAGCAGTTCTTAGTATGTCTACCCCCACATGCCCTAGACATACGCCCGTCATGAAGCATCACGAGGGCTTGTCCGCTCAAACTTCAGATCGTGTGACGTGTTGTGCATCCATGGGGGCGCTTCGGTGTTTCCCTCGCACATCGCCATCAAGCGGCTCACCAGAGTGGTACGCGATGTGCATCTGAGTGTGGAGGCGTAGAGCCCCCTCAAAGGGCCAGCCATGTCGATCACCTTCAATGCTTAGGATCACCCTGACCGATGCGAGAGTGTGGGGATTCTACCGCTTGTAGTCTCCCCGACTATTAGCAACGTCAGGGTGACCAAGATGCTAATGTACGAATGTGTGGGCCTAAACGTCTTATCCGCCCAACTCATGAGACAACTCCAGATACCTGTTGAGCGCTTGTCCCCTATGGGAGCATTCCAAGGGATCAACCCGGGGCGACCCAGCCGCTGGGGCAGGTCACTCTACCCATCACATTTGGGACGCCCAAAAACTTCCGCATGTAGAACATCACATTCGACATGGCGTAGATCCTCTTGCCATAAAACAACATACTCGGTCGGCCTGCCTTGGAGAAGTTCATGGTGACCATGCACTATGCCTATATCACCATGAAGATCCGATAGCAAAAGGGGTCATCACCGTCAAGGCTGATCTGCAGGATGTTGTCTTCTTCATGGAGCAGTCTTACCGGGAGACCACTACAGCGATTTCCTAGGGCTCACGGGACCCTAATGCGTTGGGCCCGTCACCCATGAGGAAGAAGCGCTTGGCCGAGGATTGTGACCTCACCAAGAATATCCCTCTGCTCGAGGGTGGAGGCTTCCCATCACGGTAGGGGCACACCTCACCGATAAATAGGAAAGAACTCTCGTCACCTTCCTTTAGGAGAATGATAATGTGTTTGCCTGGGAGCCTGCAGATATTCCCGAGGTCTCGAGGCAGGTGATTGAGCACCATATGGCAGTGTGCCCGGGATCTCACCCGGTAAAGTAGAAGGTCCGACACTAGGCACAGCACAAGCAAGACTTCATCGTCTCGGAGGTACAGAAGCTGAAGGACACTCAGGTCATCCGTGAACTATGTCATATGCCTTGGGTTGCGAATCTCTTCATGGTTCCCAAGCCGCACAACAGCAACAAAGAGGTTATGTGTCGACTTCATGAACCTGAAAAGGGCCTGCCCCAAGGATCCATTCCCTCTGCCTCGAATCAACCAAAGGGTGCGATCTCCTATGCTTCCTCGGCGCTTTCTCCAGCTACCACCAGATCAATATGGCAAAATAAGATGAAGAAAAGACAAAGTTCATCACCCGGAAGGATGCTTTTGCTACACTTGCATGCCTTTAGGTCTGAAGAATGTCAACGCCACGTTCCAGCGCACCATGCGGGCGTGTCTGGGAACCCAGACTGGCTGCAATGTGGAGGCCTACATCAATGACATCGTGGTCAATACCAAACATCACCACACCTTGCTCAGGGACTTGGATGAGACGTTCAGCAACCTGCGCATGATCCACCTCAAGCTCAACCCCAAAAAATGTGTTTTCGAGGTTTCCTCAAGGAAGCTTCCCGGTTTCTTGGTTTCTCACCGGGGCATTGAGGATAACCCCGACAATATCAAAGCCATCAACTAGATGGAGGATCCTAGGCGGGTCAAGGACGTGCAACGTTTCAATGGGTGCATCATAACCCTATGACGTTCATATCCCGGCTAGGGGAGCGGGCCCTTCCTTTCTTCAAGATATTGAAGAAGTCAGGAGCGTAGAATGGACCTCGAAGGCGGAGGCTACATTTCTATATTTGAAACGCTACCTCACCTCCCATCGGGTTCTAGTGGATCCCAAACCTAGGGAGCCTCTACTATTGTACATCGCTGCCACCACGCATGTGGTTAGCACAGTGCCCATTGTGGAAAGGGAAGAAGATGACCCGAGAGTAATCACCAAGGGCCCCGGTCAGTGGACCAAGCTAGGCACACATCATGAACTCGTTGAGTTAGGAAACATCATGGATTCTTAGAAGCACCTCTTCTCGATCCCGACGAGGTGGATCCCGTGGAGGGAGATGAACATGATGTCATCACTGAGGGCCTCGGTCCAAGGATCTACCCAGTCACACCTCCTTAACTCTAGGAGTCAGGAAGTGACCCTGGATGCCCAAAAGCGCCTCCTTCCAGGCCCCACAACTCGAGCGATGAGGAGCAACAGGAGCCCCCCAAGCAACGGAAGGTACAATGCCACGTGTACTTCGTTAGTGCCATGCTGCGTAATGCGTTGGTCCGTTACCCTACGCTCCAGAAGCTCCTACTCAACATCCTCATCGCATCGAGGAAGCTTCAACACTACTTCGAGGCCCATCAGGTCACCATAGTTATCAAACATTCCTTGGAGCGCGTGCTGTGTAATAGGGAAGCCACAGGGTGTGTCGTGGAATGGGCCATGGAGCTACCCGGCCTCGACCTTCATTTCTCCCACACCCAAACCATGAAGAGATCGACCTTGGTTGAGTTCATCGCCGAATGGACTCCTACACTAGAGGACGAGGAGAAACCTACATCCTCTCTTCCCGGGACTGCCGATCCGTGTGATTGGACCATGTACTTCAATGGTTCTTACTCCATCGATGGCTCAAGGCGGCGTGCTCCCGGTGTCGCCAACCGGAGACCAACTAAAATGCATGGTCTAGATGCTCTATCACGGAGAGCATTCGACCAACAACACCGCCGGGTACGAAGGCCTACTCGCTGGCCTCAGGATCGCAAGAGACCTGGGGCTCAAGCACCTGGTCATCCACAGGGATTCACAGTTGGTCGTTAACTAGATCAACAAAGACTATGATCCCCTGCGGATGGCCCCCTATGTTGAAGAAGGCAGAAAGTTGGAGCAGCACTTTGACGGGCTCCAGATGGATCATGTCCCCGCGGCTCCAACACCATCATTGATGAATTATCGAAGATCACGTCTTCCTTAGGATGTGTAGCCCTAGAACTTCACGTGGAGCGTCTACTCAATCCCTCCGTCAAGATACCCCGCAAACAAGCAAACACAGAACCCTGGGGTGAGCCCTCGATATCGACCATCGAATGCAAAGTGATGGCCGTGGAGCCATGTGCCCGTGGGAATGAAACGAACACAGAACCCTAGGGCGAGCCCTCGGCACCAACCATCGCATGTGAAGCAATGGATGCTGATTCGTCTGCCCTCGGGGAAGAAGCAAGCACAGAACCCCGGGTGATCCCTTGGAACCAACCATCGTATGCAAAGCAATGGCAATAGAGCCGTGTGCCCTTGGTGACGAAGATAGAGAAACCATTCTCGGTAAGCACAATGTCTGTGTGGAGGAGACGCTTAGGCTACCCTGGGCCTCGGATGTACTGAGGTACCTTCGGGACCGGGAGATCCCCTCGACCACACCGATGCCAATAAAGTGTTCTGACTAGCCAAGATGTACACCCTGGGGGACGAAGACCTCTACCAGAAACATGAATATGGTGTCAAGATCGCATAACTCAAGATGAAGGACGACAACTCCTGGCTGAAATCCATGAGGTAGAGTGCTCGAGTCACCTCGCCTCGCGGACTTTGGCAAGGAAGGCAATCCGTCAAGGGTTCTATTAGCCAACAACATTATCAGAGACCGAGTACTAGGTCAGAACCTATGACGCCTACCAATTCCACGCCAATGACACTCATCAACCAACTCAAGCTCTTCAAACCATACCCCTGTCATGGTTGTTCGCCGTCTGATGGCTCGACATTGTTGGACCTCTCCCATGTGCGGTGGGAGGGCAATACATGTTCTTCACATCGACAAATTCACCAAGTGGCCTGAGGTGGAACTAGTGGGGGCTATCACCTCCCAGGCTGCCATCAAGTTCATTTAGAGCACCATATGCCGATTTGGCGTATCCAACTAGAGCATCATCGAGAACAGCTCACAGTTCACTAGCGGTGCCTTCATCGCCTACTACGATAGCCTCAACACCAAAATCTGCTTTGCCTCGATGGCACGCCCCCAGAGTAATGGGAAAGCGAAGCGCCTCAACATGGAGATTTTACGCGGGATCAAAACCCAGACCTTCGATCTATTCAAGACTAGCATATGAAACTAGATCAAATAGATCCTGACCATCCTCTGGTCGATACAGACCACCCCAAGAAGGGCCATGGGAGAGACACCCTTCTCCCTGGTATATGGAGCTGAAGCCATGCTGCCCACTAAATTGCAGCACAGATCCCCCCAGGTGCAAGCTTACGAAGAGGCCTCCTAGGGGAGCGAAGAATTGATGAGATCAACTTCCGCGAAGAGGTTCGGAACCTGGTTGTTGTGCGCGCTGCTCACTACCAGCAGAGCAGGCACCGCTACCACAGTCACCGGGCCCGGCCGTGAACCATAGAAGTAAGAGACTTGGTCCTTTGTTGGGCACATCTCAGGAAGGGCAGCAACAAGTTGCAACCAAAGTAGCAGGGCCCTTGCCGGGTGGTACAAGTCTCTAGGCTCGGAGTGGTCCGCCTAGAGACCAAAGATGGTGTCTCTGTGGAAAACTCGTGGAATATCGAGCACTTCATGAGTACCATCTTTGCAAATTCGACCCATAAGGTGCTCCAGAATAAGGTTGCATGTTGCTGATTTAGCTGTGCATCGCATGAGTCTAGGCGAGATCACCTTGCGTGTCTTGACCACTTCTTGGTGGACGCACCATCAGAGTAGTGGGCATAGCCAGGCTTGCCCGCGGTTGGTCTCCTAAGATAGTCGAGCTACCAAAGGAGCAGAATAAGGTTATGTGCTGCTGAGTTAAGTGTACAACACGTGAATCCAGGGGGATCACCCTGCGTGTCTTGCCTGTTGTCCCGATAGACGCGCTATCAGGGAGTGGGCATAGTCGAGCTTGCTAGAGGTTGGTCTCCAATGGTAGTCGAGCTACCAAAGGAGCAGAATAAGGTTGCGCGATGCTGAGTTAGTTGTCAAGTGCGTGAGTCCAGGCGGGATCACCCTGTGTGTCTCACCTGCTGACCTGATGGACGCGCCATCAAGGCAGTGGGCATAGCCGGGCTTGCCAATGGTTGGTCTCCAATTGTATACGAGCTACCCGAGGAGCAAAAACACTCAGGGGCATCCCTGAGCCCTAAAAAGCCTTGTGTGATTGTTGTGTCCCATAGCATATGTAGTGTATCCAAGACTACCCCTGTTGATGAATAAAAATGAAGAGGTTTTTTGCGCTCATCTTCCATGATCATTCACCTGGGGGCTTTCCTCTTATGGATAGTCACGTGAGAATGTCTTTCCCGGCGGCCAGTGAATATGCAAGAGAGAGACGTGAGAAGGTACGATGACCCGAGCCCTTGAAACCAGATAAATGCCTTCTTATTTAGAAACAAAAGTACAAAGCTGGGACAAAGAAGAGTGAGAATCACTTTTCTAAGTTTTACATGCCACTCGCCTTGATATTCTACGCAGGTCCGTCCCTCCCGCTACCCAGTGGGCTTGGGAAATCCCTGAAGGAAGGGACCTTCATAGAATCAGAGCCCTTCGTCGTGGAAGAAGTCGACCCAGCATTGGCTGTTGTTTAAAACCTTGACCAATAGCACCTCCGCTCTATCAAAGGAGAAGACAAGGATGTCTCCCCTTTTTGCTCGGTGATCACGCACCGACTCTAGGGAGGTTGTTTCTGCGAGCGCCGGAGGGCTGGCTCCCACTGGGCATCAGCAAGGCGGGTCGTGGTCAAGGGTGATGAAGAAGAAAGAAAGAAGACTATGCGCCGGTAGTGGAGCCCCATAAGGCCACTTAAATAGGCCAAAGGGCACTACCGGCCTAAGTCTTTGAGCCCTCATTAATTGTCTATATCATCTTTTGAGATCTCCCAAACAAAAGACTTGTCCCGTATGCTTTGCTCTAAGATCACCGTCACATGTTTCTAGGCGGAGTCCGGGAAGCCCCACGACTGACCCAACCGCGGATGTGGTCTTTTACCCTTATGGGCGAGGCACCGTCATTTGCTGAATAACGCACGCACAACACCTCACATGGGGGCTATTGTTAGTCCCACGGTTTTCAGGGATTAGCAACGAGCTTCAGAACAGGCAGTCCATGGGGACGTGGTGTCAGGATCTCGAAGAACCTACCCAAGAATAATACCCCAAATACAATTCTCAGGGATGGGGAACTAATGGCTACCCCAGACAAGGGATACAATACAATCCATATGGACTAATGTTTTCATTGAGTTTATATGAAGGAATATTCCATAGGTCATCCTTGTTGTCCATGTGTTGTATTCGAGTATGGATGCCATGAATATAAAGATATACATTGAGTATTGTCATCAAGATCATCGAGTTGAAGAGAAGAATATGATATGATCAAGATCTTGAGAGTTTGAATAGAAGAATTCAAGATATGGCTCTAAGTTAGCGTCATGTTTTTTTAATAATGATAGCCTCATGAGTTGAGCTATGGTTGACTAAGATTTAGAGCATGCAATCAAATGAAGAATTATTCATGTACCTCAAGATATTGAGATAGAGCATGACAAGATACATGGTTAACTAATAGAATTGGTGAATATTGAATTCAAGTTGGTCAACAGATGAAGCATAACGAATATACCACATGGATCTTGTGGTATGGTAAGCAGTGTCAATTATGCTTCATGAACTAACCATTATATATGTGTCTTTGCATTTTCTATATGGGCTAGGTATCTTTTCATGGGCATGCATCAAAACTGAAGATTCCATATAGCCCATGAAAGGATGCCTTCGAGTGGTGATGGTCATCAAGTTTGAGAAGTGCAAGTTCAATATAAGCATCTCAAGTTATCATATGGTTGAAGCTTTATGTCCATATTGGTGATAATGGATATGTGAAGATGTGCCTAAAATAGAGTTATCCCATAGTTGTATGGGGGAGCAAATTATGAGTCTTCACCAAGCAACAATGATGAAGTGATGCACTCCGTCTTGAATAGAGCTTGAAGTGTTTTCATCAAGATCAAGTGGGATACACAAGGCAAAGGTATGGCCTTGCTAGGATTTCCTTTTACTGGTCTCAAGGTGGTTGTTGGGAGATCGGGTTATAGGATAGATAGCCGCACTATCAAGAGGGGCTTTCGATTGGGTAACTTGATTACATCGTCTTAGGGAGCTCAATTCTTTGCATACTTTTCATCTCCCTGTTTTGTTGCTTCGTGGTGTTTCTCTATGTGAGGATCTTGAGATTTTTGCTATCTCTTCCACAAGCCCAAGTTAATCGAAAACAAAATTCGTATGCATCTTCTATTGCATTTTTAAGTTTGGAGGTTTTACTGGTTCTTCTTTAGTGAGGTTTCATACCTATACTTATTTGGTTCTTTACCTCTTGATATTTATTGGATTTTCTAGTCTCTAATAGATAGAGCTTGTTCTTAGGTTTTCAAAAAGCACAAGTTTTCTAAAATCCGAGTTCGGATGCAAAAGTTATCGCTGTTTTCGTCTGCCTACTTTTGTTTCGTGGGAATTTCGGCAGCGCCGGAACTGGCGCTGGAAATTTCCGACGACCACCAGAAATTTGATCAGTATGTTGTTTTGGCGAAAACCGGAAATTTTCCGGTCAACTGGAAATTTTCGGCGCCAGATCTGGCAGGACCAATTTTCCAACCGGAACGTGTCCGACCAGCTCGTTTTGACCCCAACGGGCATTCCCCAAAGTTCTAGGGTTCTTGAGCATGTTTTTGACATCCATTGTTAACACCTTTGAGCTTGCTTCCTCTCCCTTTCCTCCTATTATTCTTGCATGTTTTTGAGGTCTTTGGAAGAGGAGATCTATATCTAGAATCCCCACCAATCAATTCCTCCTCTGAGTGAAGGGAACCAATTGGATCTAGATCTTGGAGTCATTGGTTGATTTCCAAAATTGTTCTTCCTCTCTAATTCCTCCCTAGCACCTGTTTCTTTGGTGGGGTTTGAGAGTGAAGGATTTGAGCATCCTTGGTGTTCTTGCTTTGCATTATTGCATAACTGTTGATCTCTCCATTATGATTTGTTTGAGTGAGAAGTCGTGAGCTTGTTACTCTTGGAGGGTGACCTCCTAGTTGTCTTGGTGTTTGGTGCCATGGTTCCCTCTTCATAGAATATTGTGAAGATATCCAGGCTTCTCCTTTGTGGAGCTTGTGAAGTGGTTGTGGAGCTTGCCATCTCTGGAGTGGGAAAAGCTAGCCATAAGGAAAGTGGCTATTCCTTCATTGTGATAGCCCCGGAGATAAGTTGCTCTTTGTGGCTTGGGGAAATCTTTCGTGGGATCTCACACCTCTCCAAATCTGATGTACCTTACTTGTAAGGGAACACGGGAATACATCTTCATCTCCGCATGCCTCGGTTATCTCTGTACCCGAGTTTACATTCCTTGTGATAGCCATCGAGTTTGAAGTACTTATATCTTGCCTATCAGTTGTGTTATGTATCTTGTGATATCTTGCTTAGCTTAACTTGTTGTTGGTGTACTTAGTTGAGTCTAGTGTACTTAGGTTTTGTGCTTGTAAAATAAACGTTAGTTTAATTCCACATTCTTTCAAGCCAAAAACGTAATAGTTTTGAAATTGCCTATTCACCCCCTCTCGGTGACATCTCCATCCTCTCACACGTTGAAGCCATGCAAGCCCCACGGCTCGTGGGGTCCTAGATGGGATTCCCCCAGGATACCGGCTGAGGACACGGAGACTGCACGCCCAGAGAGCCAACCTCCTACAAGATCCAAACTGATGTACAGATACCAGTGCCAGTCTGCTCAATTCAAGAGACACATGGTCTGATGACAGGAGCGCATTACCATGTTGAGGGCATGCACTCTATATCCATGGCACGTGGTGACCGGCCCTTGTGGTGTCTCCTTACCCTTATAAAAGGAGGCCCAGGTCGGTCAAGTGAGGGGATAGATTTTCCTAGCTAGAGCCTTCCCGGGGAAGGAACCTTTGTAATTGTGATCATCCATTAGATAGTCGATAGTTGTAGGATGTAGGGATCCGCACATCACAGACCTAAACCCGTGTAAAAAACTATCTCTCTCTATTCATCTAGCTCGCTGATCGAGCTCGCCGGACGTTGCGCCCCTGGCTGAACTAACAAAGGAGGTTCCCATCCCCGGTGTCGAAAATCAAGACACGACATCTATCTCCATCTATTGATAAAAAACCACAAAAAGTTAACGTGTTTGGTATGGTAAGCAAAATATTACGAGTTTCCAAGGTCTTGTTTAAAGTAATCTTACACTAAGTGAAGTCTTTTCAAGGATTTGATAAATCTAGGTCTACGAGGGAAAAAGAAAATATACAACAATCTGTAACCCGGATCCAAGGTATCAACTCCCAACTAACATCATCGGGCCGGTAAAACATAAAACCTATCAAAATCATACATTTATATTGCGCGTTCCACTTGATCTAGATGATGGCGATCTTGTCCTCCTCAATATGAAACACCCATATTAGTTGTACTTGGTTGATGAAGACTCGCAAAATAATATTCGATAATCCATATTGTGAGAACCTCTCTTAGGCACATCTTCACATGTGCATTATGCCAAAATGGACGACAAACTTCAAGCTTATGACTCTTGATCAACCTTGTAACTTAGCTTCTCTTCATCATGATGTCTTGAAATTAACCATGAACGCTCACACAATCTCATTCTTTAGGACATGTTTTTGATAGGCTCAAATATAACATGATCATTCTTTGGATCTCTTTATGAATATCATCTTGGTCATCATTCGATCTTGTTTGTCTCTCTTCTTCTTTTTACCTTTAAACCAGCATATTGTCTATAAGTATCGCCTATGGACAAAACCTTCAAATGTAATAATAACACTACTCCATAGTGGTTGTTATTAATTACCAACACCACACATGGATCACACATGCTCTTTCAGTGGCCTATTCAACAAGGCTAGATATGATATAAGCTATTTAGAAAGCTATGGCTACAGTTGTGGCCGCATGTGAAAGCTCGATGCAAGTTCTTTGTATTTTTTTTCCAAAATCAAGGTTTAGTACTTTCGGGTTAAATAGTTTTTTCGTAACGGAGATGTACCGCAGCCTTTGCATCAATTGATACATACGACTTTTGATTGCTTTTCAGGTTTATTAGTGGGAAACTACTATTTATATTCATCTAGCTCGATGATCGAGCTCGCTAGATGTTGCGCCCCTGGCTGAACTAACAAAGGGGGTCCCCATCCCCGGTGTCGAAAATCAAGACACGACATCTATCTCCATCTATTGACCACAAAAAGTTAACGTGTTTGGTATGGTAAGCAAAATATTACGAGTTTCCAAGGTCTTGTTTAAAGTAATCTTACACTAAGTGAAGTCTTTTCAAGTATTCGATAAGTCTAGGTCTACGAGGGAAAAAGAAGATGTACTACAATCTGTAACTCGGATCGAAGGTATCAACTCCCAACTAACATCATCGGGCCGATAAAACATAAAACCTATCAAAATCATATATTTATCTTGCGCGTTCCACTTGATCTAGATGATGGCGATCTTGTCCTCCTCAATATGAAACACCCATATTAGTTGTACTTGGTTGATGAAGACTCGCAAAATAATATTCGATAATCCACATTGTGAGAACCTCTCTTAGGCACATATTCACATGTGCATTATGCCAAAATGGACGACAAACTTCAAGCTTATGACTCTTGATCAACCTTGTAACTTAGCTTCTCTTCATCATGATGTCTTGAAATTAACCATGAACGCTCACACAATCTCATTCTTTAGGACATGTTTTTGATAGGCTCAAATATCACATGATCATTCTTTGGATCTCTTTATGAATATCATCTTGGTCATCGCTCGATCTTGTTTGTCTCTCTTCTTCTTTTTACCTTTAAACCTATAAGTATCGTCTATGGACAAAACCTTCAAATGTAATAATAACACTACTCCATAGTGGTTGTTATTAATTACCAACACCACACATGGATCACACATGCTCTTTCAGTGGCCTATTCAACAAGGCTAGATATGATATAAGCTATTTAGAAAGCTATGGCTACAGTTGTGGCCGCATGTGAAAGCTCGATGCAAGTTCTTTGTATTTTTTTCCAAAATCAAGGTTTAGTACTTTCGGGTTAAATAGTTTTTTCGTAACGGGGATGTACCGCAGCCTTTGCATCAATTGATACATACGACTTTTGATTGCTTTTCAGGTTTATTAGTGGGAAACTACTATTTTATATTCATCTAGCTCGATGATCGAGCTCGCTAGATGTTGCGCCCCTGGCTGAACTAACAAAGGGGGTCCCCATCCCCGGTGTCGAAAATCAAGACACGACATCTATCTCCATCTATTGACCACAAAAAGTTAACGTGTTTGGTATGGTAAGCAAAATATTACGAGTTTCCAAGGTCTTGTTTAAAGTAATCTTACACTAAGTGAAGTCTTTTCAAGTATTCGATAAGTCTAGGTCTACGAGGGAAAAAGAAGATGTACTACAATCTGTAACTCGGATCAAAGGTATCAACTCCCAACTAACATCATCGGGCCGGTAAAACATAAAACCTATCAAAATCATATATTTATCTTGCGCGTTCCACTTGATCTAGATGATGGCGATCTTGTCCTCCTCAATATGAAACACCCATATTAGTTGTACTTGGTTGATGAAGACTCGCAAAATAATATTCGATAATCCACATTGTGAGAACCTCTCTTAGGCACATCTTCACATGTGCATTATGCCAAAATGGACGACAAACTTCAAGCTTATGACCCTTGATCAACCTTGTAACTTAGCTTCTCTTCATCATGATGTCTTGAAATTAACCATGAACGCTCACACAATCTCATTCTTTAGGACATGTTTTTGATAGGCTCAAATATCACATGATCATTCTTTGGATCTCTTTATGAATATCATCTTGGTCATCGCTCGATCTTGTTTGTCTCTCTTCTTCTTTTTACCTTTAAACCTATAAGTATCGCCTATGGACAAAACCTTCAAATGTAATAATAACACTACTCCATAGTGGTTGTTATTAATTACCAACACCACACATGGATCACACATGCTCTTTTAGTGGCCTATTCAACAAGGCTAGATATGATATAAGCTATTTAGAAAGCTATGGCTATAGTTGTGGCCGCATGTGAAAGATCGATGCAAGTTCTTTGTAATTTTTTTCCAAAATCAAGGTTTAGTACTTTCGGGTTAAATAGTTTTTTCGTAACGGGGATGTACCGCAGCCTTTGTATCAATTGATACATACGACTTTTGATTGCTTTTAGGGTTTATTAGTGGGAAACTACTATTTTATATTCACTTTGCAACTGTTACTTTTACTCAAATTTTTATCACTTATAAAAAATCTCTCGAGTTATTATAAGCACAAGTATGGTTGAGACTGAGAGTGATGGGGCAGTTGCAGAAGTCTTATTAGCATTCTCTCATTACCATCTTGTCTAATCAACTGAGTTAATCAACTTTTTATTGTACTAGTTAAAATTCGAACTAAAACCTCGACAACAATTATGAAACGGGGGAGTTTTTTATCAGGAGTGTGAAGAGAGCCCCGCTCGTCCCTCCCGTCCCGTCCCTGTGTGGCGGCGGCGGAGGGAACCCTAAATCCCACCGCCCCAAGCCCCCCTCCACCTGTCCCCCCTCCTCTACCGTTGCTAGAGGGCGCGGCCGGGCAAAGCCTGGCCAGCGCGGCCGGCGGCAGGATCCTTCGTCATCTCATCGGATCTCTGGCGTGCGGCTGCGTGTGGGTGAGGCGGTGACGCGGCGGAAGGCATAGTGTGCGGGCTGGCGGTGGCCGATCTCCGGCGTGTTGACTGCGGCGGCGAAGTAGCTGCAGACAGGGCTAACGGCGGTCCGATCTGGCCCTTATGGGTTCAGATCGGCTGCCCTTTCCCGCTGCATCTCGACAACTCCAACAACACCATGGAGGTTGGGATCAGTACGTAGACACGAGTAAGATGGTGGAGGTGCCTACTTCTCCGTCGAAGGTGGTTGGCCTGAGGCTGGTTTGGCGAATCTCGCGATCCATCATCTAGTCCCGGCTGCGAGGCCGGAAGACCTAGGTGTCGGTGAAAACCGTGCCGATTGGCGGGCGATGGCGGCGCTACCACGCCGTGACCTTGATGAAGGCATCATCGGGCAACTAGTGTCGACCTCACTCGTGCTGCTCCAGGGGAAACCCTAAGATCTTCGGATCAGGCGATGGCGGTGCCGTGGTGTCGGTATCGCGTTCTCTCCTGGGAGTATCGTCTGTGCAGCATCGTTGGATGGAAGCGGCGGGAGGGGTGGAGCGGCTAGCGCGGGGAGGGGGGGTGGTGCTACTTGGCACCGAGGTGGTGTCGGTGGCTGGTGTGCGAGAGTCTGCGCGTCGATCTACATGTTGACGACGGGTTGGCAGAAGATTATGAAGGCGACGACATCCGAAGCGGGTGCGTGGGCGCCCCTCCGTGGATATGTTGTGCGGTTCTAGGGCTCCTTTTGCTTGAGTTCGAGTCGCCGCGCCAAGGCACTCTAGCTTCTCTTGGCGAGTGGCAACAGTGTAGGTGACCATGGGGCGGGGTCGAAACAGGTAGATAGGTGTTTCATAGATCTCGTTCGGAAACTGGCGATACGGTTATTGTTTTTGCTCAGTGTTTTGTTTGGACGGTTCCGATTTGTATGATCTTTGTAATGGCATTTGTCAAACAATATGGTTCTAATAATAAATAAAAGTTGTATGCTTGATGAAGAGGCCGAGGCTCCGCTCCCCATTTCGGAAAAAAAATCAACGAATTCTGCTCTGGACCGGCCGTACCGTTTCGGTCAATGCAATTTCTACGGCCAGAAATAATACAACGCTGTAATAAAGCCTCGAAGTCGGCAGGCAAAGCCCTGAACGTGGCCTCAGCCACTGAACAGTAAGAGCACTAGAGCAGAGTCAAGCTCGGCGACTACGACAGAAGTGCGTTTGAAGGGCTGGAGATCACCTGTAAATCACTACTGTGCTACTGGTGGCTAACTCGTTAATCGAATCTGTACGTAATGAAGAGATAGATCAACACGGTTAATGCGGGCTAGATGTTGTTTTCGGTCGACGATTCGGCGACTTTGAACATTCGACCCTAGAGCGTGACCCGCCACCGCGCGTCTGCCGGTGGTCTGCGTGTGGGATGGGAGCTGGTTTGCTATCGCTCGGCGCATAGCGCGTTGGAGAAAAAAGACCACCAGCTTGGATCCACCAAGCCAAAACACGTATCCAGCAGAGCTGATCGAGAAGAGGAAACAGAGGCCCCTCTGCATACCAGTGTAGTGTTCACCAGCAGAGGATGTCAAGTGGGCAGTCAATTATCTACAAGTGACAGTGACGGAATTCAGAAATGATTTGTGCAGCACAACACCATAAATATCGCTTCCCACCGCCACCACCACTCTCTACACAACTCAGAGTTCTTCCACGATCCCCAGCAAAATTTAACGAACAGGAACCCACGCATCCAGGAAACCATCAGCACCAGCCAAAGAATCGTGATTCAAACTGAGGTCTGAAGCGCGCGCATCGGAGGCAAACAAGGCGGCCACAACTAGCTACGCACCTACTCTACCAGCTAGTCTCATGGCCAAGTCGACCGTGCTTCCATGCCTCTTGCTGCTGCTAGCCATCGCGTCCCTTGCCGACGCGGACAATGGCAACGGATCAGCCGACTCCGCCGTTCAGATCCGCCTGAACTGCGGCGCGTCCGCCACGGACACCGACTCCGACGGTCGCGCATGGGACGGTGACGCGGTCTCCAAGTTCGCCCCACCGCTCGGCGCCAGCGTCGCGGCCGGCGCGTCGTACCAAGACCCCTCGCTGCCTTCCCCAATCCCATATATGACGGCGCGCGTGTTCGACTCAACCCAAACGTACTCCTTCCTCGTCAGCCCCGGCCGCGCGTTCCTCCGCCTCTACTTCTACCCGTCCGGCTACGGCAACCGCAGCGCCTCCGACGCCCTCTTCGGCGTCACCGCGGGCGGCGTCACGCTGCTGCGCGACTTCAACGCGTCCCAGACCGCGCTCGCGCTCAACGTCGCATACCTCGTCCGCGAATTCTCCGTCAACGTCAGCTCGGCCAGCGGGAGCCTGAACGTCACGTTCGCCCCGGCCTCCGGCGCCCACTACGCGTTCGTGAACGGCATCGAGGTCGTGCCCACGCCGGACATGTTCGCGAAGCCGGTGCCGACCTTCGCCAACGGAGGGCGCCCTGACCCGATGCCCATCCGCGCCGACACGGCGTTCCAGACCATGCACCGTCTCAACGTCGGCGGCGAGGACGTCTCCCCGGCCGACGACTCCGGCCCCTTCTACCGCGCCTGGGACAACGACTCCCCTTACATATTCGGCGCGGCCACCGGCGTCAGCTACGGGAAGGACGGCAACGTCACCATCCGGTACCCGCCGTCCGTGCCGCCGTACGTCGCGCCGGAGGGCGTGTACGCGACGGCGAGGTCGATGGGCCCGACCGCGGAGATCAACCTGAACTACAACCTCACGTGGATTCTGCCGGTCGACGCGGGGTTCTACTACCTCCTGAGGTTCCACTTCTGCGAGATCCAGTACCCGATCACCAAGGTGAACCAGCGCTCCTTCGACATCTACATCAACAACCGGACGGCGCAGGTGCAGATGGACGTCATCGCGTGGAGCGGCGGGATCGGGGTACCGATCTACACCGACTACCTCGTCGTCACCACGGGCTCCGGCCAGACGGACCTATGGGTCGCGCTGCACCCGGACCTCAGCAGCAAGCCCGAGTACTACGACGCGATACTCAACGGCCTCGAGGTGTTCAAGCTTCAAACTTACGGCGGCAACAGCCTCGCCGGGGACAACCCGAAGATCCCGGAGAAGCAGGTCGTCCGCGATGGAAGCAGAGGGGTCTCCAGGAAGAAGAGTGCCGTCGCTGCGGCCGTGGGTGGCCTTCTTGCCGTGTTGATCGGCTGCCTCTGCGCGTGCGCTGTTTGCAGGCGGGGCAACAAGGCCGCGTCGGTCGTGGCGTGCGAGCCCGAGGCCGTTCTTGAGCAACCGGCTCATGGCCTCCTCCCTGGCCCAATGAAAAGCTATGCTTTCTTTAAGTTAGACCAGAAATAAGTAGGCTCCCTTGTCGGGTTTTCCATTCAAATGGGCCTTGTCCAAAATGTTATAAATGGGCCCAGATTTTGAAATAATTTTTTAAAAACCTTTTCCTGCTCTTTTTGAATGAGATCAGTGGGAGGGGGTTTCTTCATTAATTTATTACTCGAAGTTAAGCTCCTGAGTTTCCTTTCCATTCATTTAGACATTGACCGGGAGCTAGCAATAATACACAACTTATGATGTATGTCTCGAAAAGATTAGACCAAAGAACAAGCATAATGGAACAAATGGGAACATGATAAACACCGACAGACAAGTCGAACGACTGATCCGACAAACACAACGTACACAATGACTATGAAAAAATAAAATAGATTGAAGCAGTGCATAGAGGAGTGCCTCAGGTCAGATGGAGTTGATTAACATCACTCCATCGAGCAACACCGTACTATTGACTATGTAATCGTGCACGCTTTTGCACGGACCCAATCAGATGCACAAACTGCGTCTACTTCGATCACGTCGCTTGCTTCTATCGTGCTAAGCCTTGTGCCGATCTCCGATGTGCTCCTTCATCTTCTCCCCCAACTCCCACACCCAGCCATGTTGCAACCTCGCCTACACGCACCGATGATGTTAGCCCAAGTGACGCGCCTTTCCAGCATGTCCTCCCGGGAGAGGCTCGGCTGCTTTGCACTGAGCTTTGCAATTGCCTTGCGCGAGTTGGGAATGTTTTAGCGGGAGCGGAGGATGCTCTCACCAAACTTGAGGTTGTGTCGGTTGTGCCTTCATTGCCTAGGCTCTAGGTTGGTTCTTTTGATGAGGGGGCTGAATGCTTCTATGGAGATTTCTCTCTTCATGTTATGTGTGTGGCATCGTTTGCCCCTGAGAGTGCAGTCATCACCGAGGTCGTGCAACCGCTTCTGTAGATTATGCCTGAGTTGTTTGAGCTATGTGGGGATTCATCCGTGGGGCTACCGGTGGAGTCCTTAGCGGTGACCATGACGCCCTTACCACAGTCGTCGGAGCCCGTCAGTTAGTCACCTGTGTGGACAATGGAGGTTTGGTTGCTTCTGCCGCTCTCTCGTCTATGTCCACTGGGCATGTCCTGTCTTTGTGTGATGAGGTTGATGATGCAGGTGTGTTGGCATCTAACTCCGATTCTCTCTTTGCAAAAGAGCTTTGTGACTTACTTGTCAGGTATGGTAAGGAGATTGCTTGTGTCTTGGTAGGGGAGGCTTCAGAGGGCATAATCAAGAAGGTAGATAAGTCTCTCGGGAAAATAAGAAAGAGACGTGGCGTCGCAAGGAAAGCATGAGCAACCGCTGGA
The DNA here is from genome assembly GCA_023614405.1 of Avena insularis. NCBI lineage: Eukaryota > Viridiplantae > Streptophyta > Magnoliopsida > Poales > Poaceae > Avena > Avena insularis. The sequence continues at coordinate 565,965,623 of CM042686.1, forward strand.
TAGTTGGTCCTATTTTGGGTTGTGGTGTTGTTTAGTGGGGTTTTTGTTTCCGCAGTCGTGCTCCATGTGTTTTCGGTTCGTGGTTGTAGGGTTGAGAGAGTTTGTTGGTTTGTCTAGTATGACTAGCAGGTTGTTCGGGAGGTTGTTAGTTGTGGCTCTGTATCTTTGTTGTAATGGTTTTCATGCGGTTTTCTAATAATTAGCCAGACAATTCCCTTATTCTTAATTAATAGATTGGGGCAAAGCTTTTGCCCCCGTTTAAAAAAAACTTGTATAAGGGATATCACCGAAAGAACAATCCCGAGCATGTGCATGTGACAGGCAGTGGCAGATCTAGAAACTTCTAAAATCCTAGGCAAACGAGTTTAACTTACCAAATTCTAGACAAAATCACTATAAAAATCATAAATTGTAAGCTTTGCGCAATCGGCAAGCCTGGGAGGCTGCCCGGGCTGTAGGGATGCTAGGTCCGCCTATGGTGACAGGTGTTGTGGTATTAACGACATCATTTTGCCGAGACAACATTTGTAGAGGTCATCTTATGGATAAAACTCCCTCTCAAGAGGTATATAACTTCGTGTTTGAATGTTACTAGTTGAGCCGGGCTTCTCGGGTTTCAAATTTTAAGAAGCAAAAGCCATATTTTGAAGTTTAAAAAATTCAGGAATTTCAAGCACAAGTACATACACGATAAGTATCTGCACATAATTCTCATAAAATACGATGATTTTAGGATTACAAAAAATGTGAATACTGATGTATAACAATTTATTATTATTTATGTTAAAACGGGAGCAAAAACTTTTCCCTAATCGATTAATTAAGGAGAAGTCATACAAGAAAAAACAAAGAAGATTAAATATTTAAAAAACCTACTCTGAAGGCAATAAATCACCCAAGCTCTTCACGCCCGCTACAACCCACAAGCGGGCTTTCTTCTTAATATCCTCCAGAATCACTATAGGTGGCGTGTGTTTATTCTCAAAGTCCATTGCGTTGCACTCATTTCAAATCCCCCAAGAGACAGAGCAAGATGAGGGATGCCTCCTTGCTATGAGAAACCGGGTTGCCCACCATCTTCTACCACCAACTTTTGATTGTAAGTCCCGTCCATTGTTGAGATTTTATAGCACGAAGACTCATCCAATCTTTTAAGAGCCCCCATATTCGTACGGAGAAATAGGAATGATATTCACTATTATACACCCACATTTTCTTTCTTTTTTTTGCGAATAGGACCTATCATTAAAAGAAATATCGAACAGTACAAAACACCTCAAGAAAAATGAAAATTACAACGAAATCTTTGAGATGCCCTTCATCTTGAACCTTCAGACCGTGTCGACGGCGCGCCGCTGCTGCCGCTCCTTCATGAGTCGACTTGACGTTGTTGAGTGTGGACAGGAAGTCGCCGAACGGGTCAAGAAGGCCACATCCGTACCGAAGACGAAGAAGAAGGAATAACCTCTGATGAAGCTCCTTGGCGATCCGGAGGTCCCCACAACCAGGAGAAATCCTCGAGAACCACACCAGCCCCACAAACTTCTCGCTGTCGCCGCTGAGATGGGGCTGAAATCAGGGAGTCTTTATTGGAGAAGACGCGGCCGCCATGACCTGAGTGCCCCCCCCCCCCCCCACCAAACCAAAACCCTAAAACAAGGGGAACGAAGCCCTCTCGCCACGGGGACCGAGATCCGCCCCGCCTCCATGGCCTGAAGACTACAAATGCGAGGTAGATCGCCAGCGGCATCGACGGGAGACGAAGAAACTCTAGCTGCTTCCTGTACCTACTCTCAGGCGAAGGGGTATGTGTTAGGATGTCTAGTTATGGTATTTTTTTTTATAGAAAATAGACCCACATTTTTTGATTTTACATAACCCACAAATGTGAACATCTAGCACTACAAACTTATACATATGTACATCACACCTATATGTACATGTGGAGTTTTTTATCTAAATTTTCTGGATATTTGAAATACAATTTGTTTTTGAATTTTCGAAATAAACATGACCCGGAAGAGCTTGGGCTCAAAATGACCGCTCTCATTGGCCTTGCTCAAGTTATAATCAACCTCAACTTAGATGCTTTTACATTTTCTTTATTGTTTTCCTCCTAACTTTTCTCGCATACGCTTTTCGGGTGTTGCTAATAGTGGTGGTTGTTTTTTGCTGCTAGTCATTGATCATTTCAGTATCGCCATTTTCTTCTATTTTCTTTCTTTTATTTTTTAGGTTTGTGTGCATCCTTAATATCTCGATTAGATCCTGACATTACGTGATGGAGAGACCAGATATAATTGATACCATTTTGATATTAAAAACTCTTTACTGGAAAAAAAAATGTATGAAGCCATATGAAAAACTTAGATGCTTTTATATTTTCTTTATTTTTCCCTTCTAACTATGCGCGCATATTCGCTTTTCAGGTGTTGCGAATGGTGGTGGTTGATTTTTGTTGCTAGTCATTGGTCATTTCAGCATCGCCATTTTCTTCTATTTTCTTCCTTGCTTTATTTTTTAGGTCGTGTCCATCCTTAATATCTCGCTTAACTCCTGACATTACGATGAGGATGCAGAGACCAGATGTAATTTGGCATCGTTTGATATTAATAAAATCCCGTTACTGGAAAAAGAATTGTAGAGTAGGATGGATCCCATCCGAGCCAGATGTCTGGACAAAGTTTGACACAGATTTTCTCCTGTCTTGGTGACCAACATCCGGCTATCAAATTCGTCTAGTCTGCGTTCTTTCACAAAGTTCACGGCTGCCAGAAATCGTGGTGGACCAACCAACAGAAACGGAAAGCCCGGCCGGAGAAGGTTTCCCTTTCCCGTGCGGATCCAAGCAAGCAGGCAAGAAAGCCCCTCTGCTTTGCCGTGACAGCATCCGCGGGCGGGCGATCGATGTCACGGGGAGAAGGTAGGCCACTTACGGCACCATCACCGCGACCACATTGTGTCATCCTAACAACCATTACCAGCCCACGTTGGTTGGATGGATGAATCTGATAGACCAACTTGGCACACGCTGGGATCGACAGGTAATACTACTCTACTACTAGTAGATTCTAAGGAAGAACTCGTGCTAGCACACCATGGATCAGTCCAATCTGGCGTGAGTTATTAGGTAACAGCAGCAATGATTTTTACGACGGCGGCGGTTGGTGGTGGATCTCGCTCTTGCTTACATTACATTAGGTTTACCCGTCACACTCCATGCGATTCAGGTGAAAATGTGAAGTAGTATAGTACAGTAATATTTTTTTTCTCTTTCTAGATCTTTGCACGCAGTGCCACCTTGAAATGAAAAGCTAGCAGAAAGCTACTCGATCACAAAGTTCACGGCCAAGCCCGCACCATCATGGCTGACAACTCTAGTAATAAGATGAGAAAGCGTGGAAGAACACGGGGGGCCCGGAAAGAAACGCCCGGACAGGGCAGTGCTACGCCGCAGCTGACGCTCATGATGAGCGGCTAATCATGGCTGGGGAAAAAGCGAACGGCATGACCATGAGGCAGGCGTAGCGGAACCCAGGCGGGAATCCGTCGCCAGATCGAGCGCGGAGCATTTGCCGCGTTCAGGAATGGAATTTCTTCTCCCCGGACGGAACATGGCCGTGGCAGGCACGATAGAAACCAATTGAGGAACCCGGCCGCATGCCGTAGCTTAGCTAGATGTGCAAGCCAAGCAATCGGTTCTAGTGCGCTCCCCCCTTTGCTTTGGCCACGGGCTGCCGCTTCATCTCATCGCGATCTTCTCTCTTTTCGCGATAACGGAAGACAGCTTGCCGTTGCCGGCCGGGATGAGCGCCGAGACCTCACTCGTCACTCGTCTTCGGACAACCGCGAGTTTACCAGTACCGTGACGCTTGTCAAGTGCCAATACTAACCAAGTTGCCAGTAATCAGTAGGAACACATGTGGTGTCACTGGCACGTGGAATTGGGAGGAAATTTTGGAGGAAGCAGGGAGACCCAGCTATGTATGGATCCACACATCATTCGTAGCAACGCATCACGATGTAACATTTCCTGCGAGTATTCAGGACTTTTATTAGGTTTAATGATTTTTTTATTCGATATAAGCTTCAGCCGATTTGCAGTTTCTAGGATGCGAGCACGTCACACGGTCACAGGTGAAGCAGGGCCCCGCAGGTTGCTGCTACGTGTGTGACGTGCCTCGTACAAGATGGACACGCAAATTAATTCCCGGCGACATTACAGCATGTACAGGGGGCGGTGCTTTACGTCACCTTTGCTAGTTTAGTAGCAGTGAACTGCACTCCCGTGTCACGTACTCCAAGCGTCTACAACACACACGCATACGCAAATTAATACTAGTCTATGTAAAAACTAATATTTCTTCCAAACTTGAGGAGAAAATAATAATCATAGTTTGGAACTTCAATCAGATTATTCACGGTCGCTTTGTTGTTCTATTGGCATATATTCTTTAATATTGCTTGTCAGAAAAATATTGAACTTATGTTTCTTGCAAAGCCACCGATCAAGAACGTCTTCACAAGCTTCGTGGGCGTGTCCCCATGGTTAGGACTTCTCTATATGTCGATGATGCCGTCATCTTTGTGAAGCCCATCAAAGAAGACATTACCTTCTTGGCTTCCATGCTTGAGCTTTTTGGTGAGGTCACCAGACTCGTCACAAATTGCACAAAAAGTCAAGTGGCGTCTATCCGTTGTGAGAACATCGATCTTGAGGACATCCTACAAGCTTTCCCGGCCGTGGGTACCTCCTTCCCAATGAAGTATCTTGGGGCTTCCCTTATCGGTCAACCGTCTCAAAAGAATCTATTTCCAACCTTTGGAAGACAAGGTGGCGGCAAAGCTCTTGCCATGGATTGGAAAGCACGTTACTATTGCTGGGAGATCTACTCTTGTGAAGTCGGTGCTTACAAGTGTGGTCATCTACTTTATTACCGTCCTTGATGTTCCTATTGAGGTGCTAAAGAAGATTGATAGCTTGAGAAGAGCATACCTATGGGTGGCTTGTGATAAGGTTACCGGTGGCAAATGCAAAATTAATTGGGACCTTGTTTGCAAGCCCAAGGATAAAGGAGGCATTGGAATCCTCAACCTCAAAAAGTTTGCGACGGCCCTAAGACTAAGGTGGCTTTGGCAAGAATGGAAAGATGAGAACAAGCCATGGGTCGGCCTTGGAAATCCTTGCACCTCAAAGGACCATGACCTCTTTGCGGCGGCCACAACGGTCATCATCGAAGATGGAAAAAAGGCTCTCTTTTGGGAGGCGAGTTGGCTAGATGGAATGAGACCCAAGGACATCGCCCCTCTAATTTTTGAGATATCTAGGAAGAAGAAATGTTTGGTGCAAAATGCTTTGCATAATGACCTTTGGGTATCCCAAATCAACACCCAAAATGGATTATCCTTGGAGCATATTGACCAATTCTACAAGCTTTGGGAGAAGCTTGCCAATGTAACTCTACAACCCCAAAGGCCGGACACTATCTCTTGGAAGCTCACAAATGATGGACACTACTCGGCTAAATCGGCGTACAATATGCAATTCTTGGGTTTAACCACCTCATCGCTTCCCCCCCCCCCCCTTGTATGGAAGCCTTGGGCAACTCCTAAATGCAAGTTTTTTGCTTGGTTAATCCTTCAAAATAGAGTGTGGACGGCGGATAGGCTTTTCCGAAGAGGATGGCCAAATTGTGGACTATGTAAGCTATGCAATCAAAGACAAGAGTCGGCCCCCCACCTCCTTTTCAAGTGTCGATTCTCCATGAGGATGTGGAACAAGTTAAAGACTTGACTCGGTCTCCACCAAATCAACACGTCTACTTGGCACCAATTCCACTCCGTCAAAGAGTGGTGGAAGAAGGCGATTCACAAGAAAGGGCCGCAAAGGAAGGCTCTAGCTTCACTCAATGTTGGTCTCATGGGAAATATGGAAGGAAAGAAACGCAAGAGTTTTTCGAGGCCACGCCGTCACCGTTGATATGATGGTAACAAAAATCAAGGAGGAAACACAATTGTGGTGCTTTGCGGGGGCAAAAGCTCTTAGTAGTTTAATCTTGCGCGAGTAGTCATTTTCTTGTTGTTGTTTGGTCTTGGCTTTGGCCAAGATGTGGTTTGTAAGCACTTTCTAAAAACCTTTTCCTTAATCAATGAAAATGGAAAGCCTTTTGCCTTGTTTCAAAAAATATTTATAGATATTAGCAAAATGGAGAATTTTAAGTTTGTAACATTCCGGACAGAAAATCACGCACATATATACCAAGCGGGAACTTACCTTTGTAAATTCGCTATTTTTTATGAAAATGAAAAATAGCAACACTATAGTTTTCAGTTTCGCCAGAACTATCAGCTTATAGTAGTTGTTTCATTTTACCGTATTTTGCTAACTTTTATTTGTGGTTTCCCTTATACTTAGGTTTAAAAAATCTACTCGTTTGACGGAGTGGTTGAGATTTTGAGAACATGTGCGGCTTAGTTCAAGAATCCATACTAGTTCAAGTATGGCCTCTTTGCTCCACATAATTTTATTACGGTGTCATGTCCACTCGAATCTTACGTGATTAAAAATGTAACAAAGTTTTGTGTACTACGTCCTAGTAAGAACAACAATTCCTTCCAAGAAGTTGGAGTGGACAAAAATTATGTCAAAGCTTTCCAATATATATCTACAAATGTTTTTTGTGTAACATAAATCATGATTTCGATGAGATTAGATTCCCTGACCGCATGAGAGATGCATGATTTACTCACATGTTTCCTGGTTAGAGATATGTGTATTATTGACGTTCTACCCTTTATTTCTAAATCTAATGTGAACTAAAATTAAGAAAATATGCAATCAAAGTGGGATTACATGCCTTGACCAACATTGTGGGAGATAATAAACTTACTAATGGTGTTGTTACGAAGAGTCGAAGACATGTATTTTATTGGGTCACATGCCTTTCCATCATCTCAAAGTATAAAAGGAGCCAAAGGTGCATATCTTTTTGAACAAAAAATATATATTTTGAGTACCCTCGTTTTTTTTACATAATTAATCCCTACCGTGTCATTTTCTTTTTATAAATGAAAGGAGATCTTGTGTATGAATTCATAATGTGTCTAGCCAGACTTGCATGCCTTCTTTGAGGCTTGGCTTGGATCTATGCAAAATTAAAGAGCAGTGTATCTTAAATTTACATATGCATCTAGGGACCGATGGGTTAATCTCGTTGAGAATGAAGTTGTTTCTTTGGTCCCATAAACTACAACATCCAGAATGATAGTCTCCATGATGAAATTCTTGGATTATCTATTCTTGGCATTAGTGATCATGTCATGGATGTGTAGATTAGTATTCCACTCGATACCAAGAGCCCACCAAAAACTCTGATTGAAAGTACATTTGAAGAAAATATGCATATGTGTTTTCTCAGGACATGTCTTACACAAAACACAATCTTTGTATTCAACAAATAAAATGAGTGCAACTGTGGGTATTTGTCTGCCCTTATTTCATTCTTCCATTTATCTTGCCATAGTAACAATTCTCCATCACCAATTTCACAAGTAGTCATATTCTTGAAATGGTCAATGTGTGCAAGGCAAAATCTCCACTAGAAAGATCCTTTATGGGAGACTGTGTGTGGTGCATTTATGTTATTGTAGTAGGCCATCGAAACAAGGTTGACCTAATGGATATCCTATCGATTATACAGCTTGTGTAGATTTTCATGAGCAAGGCTTGGTTCTATAGTCTTAGATTTAGGACTCCTGTACCACCTTGATCTTTGGTTCTTCAACTAGGTCCCAACCAGCCAAGAATTTACCTTGCTTGTTAATGTCCTTTTTAGCCCATAAAAAGTTCTTTCCAATCTTTTCAAAGTGAACAAAGATTGTAACTGAAACTCTCAGGCTGCACGTAGCAAACATAGGGATGGCATTGGGTGTTGAATTGAGAAGAGTAAGTCTTCCAATATATGAGATATGCTGGATAATAGTCTCTCTGGTCTAGAAACCAAAGGCATTAAATCATCAATTGAAGGCCCTGTAATACCAAGTGGGAGTCCAAGATAGGTAAATGGTAAAATTTTATTTTTGCATTCAAATGATTATGCCAGTTTAGTAGCAAATCCATGTGTTATATTGATAGAGACTAGAGAGGTTTTGAAATGAACTCTTACGCTTGTTGCATCACTGAATTGCAAAAGAATATTTTTCAAATTCATAATTTAAACTAGATTAGCTAGCATGATCAATATTGTGTCATCTACATACTGTACGATAGGATATTTTAGAAATGGAACGGCTAAGTGAACCATTCTCCCGATCTTCATTGACAATATACTGAAGGAGCCCGACAGTGGAAACAAATAGAAGAGGAGACAATGGGTCATCTTGTCTTGTTGGGTTCGCAGCATAGACAACAAAAAAAATTCCTACAAAATGAACAACTAAGCACCAAGATCTATCTATCTAGATACAATCAACCGGTGGATATACATCCATAAAGAATTTACCCTCGAAGAGCGACAAAGCGTTACGAGATTTAATCTCATGGATGATGTAGTCGTTCACTTTCCAATCTCAAGATCATGACGAAGGCCAGCACCGCAAATCAGCAGTGCATCCGTGATCGCACACACGTCTGGTACCTGACCACCTCCGAGTCCTCGCTCTAGTGAAGCAGCAAATCCTTCCAGAAAAATCCATCAAGAATATGTATTTCGCTAATCCGAAGTCATGGGAAATATTTTGTAGAGAGAGATCCTTCACGAGGAGGTGTGAAGTGAGAGGAGGAGGAGGGTGCATTTTATAGGGGGGGAGGGGGCAGCCCCTCCCATGACCAGTGGCCAAGGTGGTGCCCCCATCTCTCCCCTTCATTCATGTGGGTGGAGGCTCCACTCACATAAAAACCCTCCACTCAAAATTCCACTTCATGCATTAAATTTATACCAAATTTAATGCATCTCTCAATTAATAAAACTCTTTTATTTATTTTATTCAGAATTTTGTTAATTAATTTAATTAACAAACATTTGTATAAACCCCCTTGCAATACTTCAATATTACATCTGAAACTCTTTTCAGCAATTTGACTCGAAACAATTTCGGTGTCCATCGAAATAATTTCAGCGCAGGACCTGGAGATCCGTACTGACCCCCGCACATTCAACGATGACTCTAGAGATCGTGTGAACCTTTAACATCGTAACTAAATCCCTTTGTCTCGTTATATATTACATGTCCGAGATTCTATCATCGGTATCCCCATACCTAGCTTGATCTCGTTACCAACAAGTACTCTTTTCTCATTGCCGTGATATAACATTCTTAGTGATCTTATCACTTGCTTGCAAGCTATGTTAATGTGATATCACCGAGAGGGTCCAAAGTATATCTCTCTGTCATCGGGATAGACAAATCCCACTCTTGATCCATGAGCCTCTACATAACACTTTCGGTGTATTTGAACCCACATTTATTGTCACCCTATTATGGTGTGACGTTTGATGTTATTAAGTTACTCTTCCGGTGTTAGTGATTGATATGATCTCATGGTCTAAGGACTAAAGTTACTTTGCATGATGTTATAGTAATTTAAACATAATGAATTTGATTGTATTACTATACTTCGGATAAATGTTCATCGCATCATTCCATCAATATTGTGACCTCGTTATTAACAATATCCAATATTCATGGTCAGGAAACCTTGATCATCTTGTTAATCAATGAGCTAGTTTATATGAGAGGCATAACTAGGAACTCTATATTTGTTTATTAAACATACATGTATTAACATTTCAAATTAACACAATTATAGCATGCAAAATAAACATCTATCATATACTTGGAATAAGATAATAACAATTTTATTATGCCTCTTGGACATATTCCCTTCATGTCTAACACATCGTTTGCATTTTTTTTGAGGAACACCATTAAGAAGCATAGAGGTAGATGTAGTATGAAAGATCTTTGTTATCTATGAAAAAACTTTGGACCCAATACCAAGGCTTTCCACATAGCAATGATAGCATTATAGTCAACTTTGTCAAAAGCCTATCTAAAATCAATTTTCATAATAATAATGGGTCAAGCTGTGTAGATATTAAAAAGCGTAGCCAAGACAGTCATGTATAGTTTTCCCTTTGATAAATCCATATTTGTTCTGATGAAGTATGGGGATAATCTCTATTTGTAGTCTATTAGCCAATAACATAATCAAGATTTGAGGGGAAAACTCACCAATGATACGGGCCTCAAATCATTCATTGCCTTGGGATCATTGACTTTTGGAATGAGGGTAATGTATGATGTATTAATGTTGTGAGCAAGTCTATGGAAATCTTGTTTGATAATATTCTAGCATTTTTTCACAGAGAAACCATTGAAATCATCTGGTCCTAGGGCTCTATCAATGGGTATCTCCTTGATAATAGTGTCAATTTTCTAATTAGTGAATGGGTCATCTAGGTGAGATAATTCATGTCTCTACATCATGTTATATATGGCATTACTGGATTAGTAGAAATACCAAGTCTATCCTTATATGATATCGATATGACTGCTGCCTTGTGATGATGATTTGTAATAAAAGATCCATCCATAGCATTAATTGAAGTAATGAAAATCTTCCTGTAGCTTTGTATTGCAAATGTGCGACTTTTTTTAGAATTTTCATCACCAAGTTGGGCCCACCTAATTTTAGCTCTGCTCTTCCAATATATCATTTTAGCTTACATTTTTGTTGTGTGCTTTTTCAAGATGGCTCAAGATTTTTCTCCTTGAGTGAAGTGTTCTTTGTTCCTCAATGCCATCAGTCATGGATAGAGTGTAGTTACAATTAATAATGATCATGTTGAGTTTAGAAAATTTTACTCCACAGCTATGCCTCCGAACGTTAATCCACCACGCCATTAAAAGATCCCTCGCAAATAAAACGGAAGATATATGTATCCATCCGTGTACATTTACAAAGTACTCCTTTACTTCATCTAAAAAAGGAACTCCTTAATTTCACTCCTAAAATTGCTTTGTTCGAATAACCTTATTGCCACAATTTAATTCATAGCTATGCATCCAAACGTCAATCCACCACGCATTCAAAGATCCCTCACAAATAAAAAGGAAGATATATGTATTCATCCGAGTACATTTACAAAGTACTCCTTTACTTCGTCTAAAAAAGGAACTCCTTAATTTCACTCCTAAAATTGTTTTGTCGGATTCCTCCACCGTTCGAATAACATTATCGCCACAATTTACTTCGGAGCTATGCCTCTGAACATCAATCCACCATGCATTCAAAGATCCCTTGCGAATAAAATGAAGATATATGTATTCATCCGAGTGCATTTACAAACTACTCCTTTACGTTATCTAAAAAGGGAACTCCTTAATTTCACTCCTAAAATTGTTTTGTCGGATTCCTCCACCATTCGAATAACCTTATCACCACAATTTACTCTGGAGCTATGCCTCCGAAGGTCAATCCACCAAGCATTTAAAGATCCCTGGCAAATAAAATGGAAGATATATGTATTTATCTAAGTACATTTACAAACTACTCCTTTACTTCATCTAAAAAAGGAACTCCTTAATTTCACTCCTAAAATTGTTTTGTCAGATTTCTCCACCGTTCGAATAACCTTATCGCCACAATTTACTCCGGAGTTATGCCTCTGAACGTCAATCCACCCCTCCTCAAACAGAAATAAAAGCGGAAGATAATGTATTTATCCGAGTTCATTTACAAAGTTCGCCTTTACTTCATCTATTTTTTTTTAATTCGTTCCACTTCTAAGACTTCTTTACTGATAGTTTCACCGTTCAAATAACCTTATCATTGGTAATTTACTCTAGACATACGTCTCCACACATCAATCCACCACGACATCAAAAAATCCCTAGAGGATAACATATTCATTTGAGTACATTTACAAAATACTATTTACATCATCTAAAAAAGGTACTGCAGTACTCTTATTTCTCTCGTATAATCTTTTTCTGAACGAATACCATCACCATAGGAATAAGCTGATCAAACCGCTAATTCCTCCCCATTTGTGCCTCCTCATCTCAGTCCACCACGCAATCGAAAGAGCCCTCGCAAATAAAAGGCGCGAGACCTCCGTCCCTTGTCACAGTTAAATCAGCCCCAAGCTAAGCTTCCCTCGTTATGGCATCCCTTTTCCCGTCTCCCCCGCCACCGTACACCGACGCCGCCGACCCCGTCGCTCCCCCGTCTGACCCCACCACTTCCTTCCTCCCTTCCCTGCTCATCATCGCCGCTCTCCTCGCCTTCGTCCTCCTCGCCTCCGTCTCCATCCACACGTTCCTCCGGTACCTCTCCCGCTCGTCACCCTCGCCGACGCTCCCCCGGACGCACCGCGACCAGGCGCCTGCCGGGATACGGGATGCTGAACTGGAGGAGAACAAGGAGGAAGGCGAGGAGAAGCGGCGGCGGCTGATCGAGTCGCTGCCTCGGTTCACGATGGCGTCGGCGCTGGCGGCGCTGCCGAAGAGCTCCCCGGACTGCGCCGTGTGCCTCTCGCCCTTCACGCCGGAGGCCGAGCTGCGGTTGCTCCCGGCGTGCCGCCACGCGTTCCACGCCGAGTGCGTGGACGCGTGGCTGCGCACCACCCCGACCTGCCCGCTCTGCCGCGCCACCGTCGCGCTCCCGCACCCGTCCATCGCCGCCATCCTCGCGGCCGAACCTCCGCCGCCGTCGCCAGAGCCTCCGAGGAGGAGCAGAGACCGTGCCCGGAGCTTCCGCGTCCAGATGGGCAGCGTCAGCAGCCGCGGCTCGCCTGCCACGGCCGGCAGAGGCGGCGACAGCCGCACCTACTCGCTGGGCTCCTTCGAGTACCACATCGAGGAGGAGGTCGAGGCCGTGGTGTCCCGCCTGGCGCGCGCCGTGGCCAGGGCGTCCGACACCATCAAGGAGGAGAAGCCTGCAGCTCAGGGCTCCCCGTTGCCTCCCGGCGAGACGGTGGCTGAAGCGGCAGGGTCGCCGTCGCGCGGCTGGCTGCGGGAGTACGTGGACCGGCTGGCCTCCTCGGCGTCGTCGCTCGCGTTCCCCGGGCGGTGGGGTTCCTGGTGGAGCCAGAGCAACCGAAACGAGGAGCCGTGGCTGTGGGACACGGAGGCCGCAGCAATCCCGCCGCCGCTGGGGACGGACGAGGAGGAGACGGCGTTCATGGTGCTGTACCGGTGGATCGCCGCCGTCTGAACATATAACAATCGCTGAAACTGCCAAGGGCTTTTGCGCGAGTTGAGCCTCTGTCAGGTGAATCCAATGCTTTGGAAGCTTCTGCTGACTCGATCTGGCACAGAATGTAGTAGTACTACCTAGGTGAAACCAGTTGTGCACATAGCTTATCCTCGTATCTTGGAACCCGATGATGGAGTCGAAGAACAGGATAGGAATGAACCGTGGATGCAGATTTGTTCTTTTCCGTAGATAGCCTATCTGTATCTGTATCTTGCTTAAGGATAAACAGGGATGTACTAGCTGTGTCATGTTCTCGTGCGTGTCAACCTGGGTCTCCTGACTGGCAACGTGTCGGTCAGAGCCGCCACCATGTAGTCTTTGCGTGAAGGGACTGCCGGAAAACATGTCTTCATGTCCGGAGAGGATGCAGTGTCGTTGAAGAATGCTGAAACCTTGGATCTTGACATGTCTGCTGAATCTCGATGTCGTTCACTCTTCAGTTAATGCAGATGATGATCCGTCGTGTATATCCAGGTCCGGTGATCTTGTGCGGTGGAGACACTGCATTGAAACACCCAATGGTCACTGGTCAGTCATTGCAGTCACAGGGGGGGTTTGTTACTGTATGACTGAACGCCCAGCACTCCAGCAGGCAGCAGCAATTGGCAGCGTCACCTCCGATGTTCCCAGATCACAGGCGATGAGGCCGCTGGAGCGAAAGCAGGAGAGAGTCCCTTCTCCCAGGTCACCGGGACACGATCCTTCTCAGTTCTCACCCGGTTCTCGTGCACAGATTTCATCTAATATCTCCAACACAATGAACGAAGGTAAAAAAACAAACAATGGAACGCACAGGACCGGCGACCTGACTCTGAAGGCGTCGACCGACCGCGCTGTCTGAGTCTGACGACGGTCACACTGCGTCTTCCTCCGGTCGGCGATGCCATCGGCGTTCGGCGGCAGCTGCCTATAGCTAATGTGATTCGGTCAACCACTCTATCCGGCCGTGACGAGAGCAGAATTCCCATGCTGTTTTCGAGGCTCGCAGGTCAAACCCACGACACCAGCGCCCGCTTTGCGCCACGCCAGCAGAGTTGCTCGCCTTTTTTTTCGATCTGTGTTGGGTTGGTGCAACGATTCCAAACTACGTAAGTGCGACTGTCACTGACTCACTGCTGGTACCATGGATAGTTTCACTTGTACTAGTAGCATATAAGCATTTGTTTTGTTTTGTGAGGCATTACTGTTGCAACCAAAGCCGCACGACCCAGTACAACGTAACACTAGTAGAAAATCGGCCTTTGGTTCGGGCCATTAATCCCGTCCGTGGCCGGGGCCGGGACTAATGGTCCGAACCAGACGGCCCGAGGACGCCGAGGCACTATGTCCCGGTCCGTAAGGAACCATTAGTCCCGGTTTGAGATACAAACCGGGACAAATGGGTCTGGGCCGGCGCGCGTGCTCCTGGTAGAACCTTTAGTCCCGGTTTGTATCTCAAACCGAGACTAATGACCTGGCCCTATATATATGCACCCAGTCCTCCACTTTCTCCTGTTTTTTCCCTATGTGAGAGGTAGGTATAACTTTGTCTAACTTTTTTTTCTTCATATGCACTAGAGGTGTTCGGTGAAATGCCTATTAGAGCGATGTCACTTGAGTTTACACAAGACAAAATATGATATGAGGTGTCAGAGCGACAGTTAAGATTTCTCCTCTTTGTTTTGAAGTGTCCTAAAAGGTTAGCAACTATTTTCTCGTTTTGACTGCGCGATACTAATTTAAGCATCGTGATTGCGTTTGATATATATGCATGGTTGTCTGATGCAGATGAGCCACCCATGGATGTACGGTGACCGACGCTCTGACGCTTACAGGGAAGACGTGCGTTCTTTTCGCCTTTAGCCGAGGCGAACAAGCGTCGGTATGGTTTTATGTGTTGTCCATGTATTGAATGTCGGAATGAGTAGGCTCACACTTTCTCAAGAGCCACCTGCAGATATGAGTGCACACGCCCTATGGCATCTCCGCATCCCTGGAGTTAGAGGTATGGTGGAAGCCATGGGATAGAGTGGAGAGAGGCGGCATATATGAGTCTAAACCCTAAACCCTAAGTCAGAGGAGGGAACCCTAAACCCTAAACTGAAAACCCTAAACCCTAAACCCTAAACCAAAAACACTAAACCCTAAACCCTAAACCCTAAACCCTAAACCAAAAACCAAAAACCCTAAACCCTAAACCCTAAAGGGGCTACGATCTGGAAGAGAACGGGCGGGAAAAAATAAGGCGGGGTAGACGATCCGGTCTAGGGTTTCGCCGGAGGAAGACCACTGGAGCGTCGGAATTATATGAAAATGGCAAAATGGTTAATAGTTTGACTAGTTAGAATAATTATTTTATAAAACAGAAAATTGATTTGAATCACTTATTTAAAAATATGCAAAATATAATATTTAATGCATTTTTAATTGAAAATGGCAAAATGGTTATTAGTTTCACTAGTTAGAATAATTATTTTATAAAACAGAAAATAGATTTGGATTAGTTATTCAAATTCAAGAATTTTTCATGTTGAAATTTTTCTCAAATTCATAAGTATACAAAAACTATAAAATTTAAATGTTTAAATAATATGCTAATTGATTTTTTTTAAACAGGCACGCACCAGGGTGAATTTTTTTGAAAAAGGGACCTGTAGTCCCAGTGCGTGCTACACACCGGGACTAAAGGTGTGGCGTTGGCGCGCGCCTATTGGGCTGGGCCGAAAACCCTTTAGTCCCGGTGGGTGACACGCACCGGGTCTTTAGTCCCGGTTCGTTATACGGACCTGGACCAAAGGTCCCCCACTATACATTTGGCGCGTCGCGCGCCCCTTCTTCTCCCCACGCAGAGCACCCCCACTTGAAGGGCGACTGAGGTCGGCAGTGCCCGATTCTCCCGCGCCACCACCCCAACCGCCACCGCCAACGCGCCAGAGGTACCCCTCCCCTTCGCTCCTCCGTCCGTGACTCTGGCGGCAATGCCGGCGCTTGTAAGGGCGAGCAGGCGGCGGCGCAGCGACCAAGGCCTTCCTCCCAGCGAGCCCAGCGAGTCCTCGGGAATGACGAACGCGGAGGACGTGTACGAGGCCTTGGCCCTAGTTATACGTGGGAGATGGGGTTTCCCAAAGACAGAGATACTTATAGGAGCCGAGAGAGAGCAAAGAGGCGACAACAGGAGGAGGAGGGAGACAAGTTCACCGAGTTGATAGGAACACTTCGAATGCATCGAATGATTGATTAACCCGAGGAGTAAGCGCTGCAAGATCCTGTACTCAATATTACCGTCGTCCCATCTCAACAGAAAAGCAGCGTGGCTGAATCGGAGGTCCCTTCTGACAATGTACGTATGGTAGATGGCGGTCCCGGCTACCCCGTGGATGGAATCAAGGAGCAGGCATCTTGTGAGCTCCATCAGAAGGTGAAGGACCTATCCATCAAGGTGGCGGTCGGATGTGCTTTACCTTGTCCACCTGGAGCACGCTGGCATGGCCATGAGATTCCAGCTGGCTATGCTAAAGTTGGTGTGGATGAAATCGCAATAGGGTAGGACTCAATGGAGCTTGACATCCCTGGACCTGAAGGTGAGAGGACACTCGGAGAAGTACTGGGTGGTATCATTCTATGGGACAAGAACAACATCAAGCTTCCAGGCTGGACGCCAAAGCCAACACCGCCTCCGAGTGGTCGCATGTCACCTTCACCTCCATCACCTCCAAGAAGACCACCCCATGACTACGACCACCACAGCCCGAGTCCATCTCGATCTCCGCCGCAGCCTCCAATTAGTATTAAACGACGCAGGAGCGCAAAACGACAAATGTCGCCCCTCCCAAGAGTACCTCATAAGAATCTTTCTATCAGACCTTACGATCGTACTGACGAGAAAACCGACATGATTGTAAATGCCGAATGTGTTGCGCAGCTTCAAAAGAAGAAACCCGAGCCCGCCCCGGTATACACCGAGAAGGAAAAAAGCATATGCACTTTCTTTTCTGAACACAAAATCGCAATATGACTTGCACCATAAGCCAGATGACTATCGACGCACACTTCAGAAGGAAGTGAAGAAGAGCAAATCAAGTAGAAGGGTAAGCGGGAGCAAATCATCAAGTCAAAGTGCAACCGGGAAAAGAAAGGATGTCCCCTAGCTCGGGGAACAGGCCAAAAAATCGACCCCACCCCTCAAGGTGGTATCCTATGACACTCCCCAGCAGGATATGGAAGAAGCTAAGAAGCTTGCGGCCGCTATGAATGTAACTGTTGAGGAATTGCTAGGTTCCCAGGACGACAAGTTACCCAAGGCTCAGGTAGTCCCTACATATGTCCCAGGGAAGCCTCTGGTCAGCTTTGAGCAATTCCAACAACTGCCAACACAAATGCGGAGTTTACATAAATGGTACTTGAATGCCGTAAAGGAGGAGAGAATAATGATCGTGGCGAAAGTCCCACATGACTACTACTTCCGAGAAGAAGAGGTCCATGTTGACTTTCCAGAAATCTTCCAGTTATACACTTTCGACGCCATCGACAAAAGTCTCATGAGTTGCTATTGTCTGTAAGTTGTTGAATTTATTGTCTATATATAAGTTGTTCATTTTTTTCAGTTGTTCAGTTCATTGCATGTAATTATCCTAATTATATGCTTTTATACTCTATTATTATGCAGAATGAAGATAATGGAATGTAAAAGAAGGTCAATCTTCAGTGTTGGGTTCATTGACCCAGATAAAATATATTATCGGACGCTAAAGGAAAAACCCGAGGAAACACAGGAAAACCTTCTAAGGTTTCTAACGGAGCAAAATTTATGTGACCATATATTGTTTCCTTACAATTTCGTGTGAGTGTCTTACTCTATTGTACACATTCTCTTTTGCTTACTCGATGTTAAGTGTAATTGATGAGTTACTGATGTATATATAAACGTGTATAGTTTCCACTGGATTCTCATGGACATTTAACTTGATAAGGGAAGAGTTGAAGTCATGGACCCATTAAAGAGACCCCTGGAACAGTTTAGTGACATGCTCCAGAGGTAATTTTTGCGCTACAGCGGTCTCTTTCGTTGATTTTCTGAGATATCACGTAATAAATAACTCATTCATTTTCTTTACCGGGTAGGGTTTGGAACCAGTTTAAGAGTGCGGTTACGGGTGACTTTACTGAGAAGCTGACGTTTAAACCGGTCTCGGTAAGTAGTAGGCGCATCTCTTTACTTCTAGTTTCAATACAATTATGATACATGGTTATTATTTTGATTGAATTCTATTCTCGTAAAGTGCGTGAGGCAACCACAGGGGACGAATCTATGTGGATTCTACGTTTGCGAGTTCATTCGCACGTTTACCAGTGAGCTGAATGATTATAGAGTCGATGTAAGCAATACATTCATAACATTATTTTTATTACCGTCACTTTTTGTTATCATGATTGATATTCATATTGATCTCCTTTTCTTATATAGTTCGAGAAAATGCGGGATCAGCTCCTACCACAGCAACGCGTAGTAGCAATTGCTGAAGAACTGGCAGAATTCTTGATGAACGAGATGATAGATGGCGCCGGAGATTTTAGTGTGAATAGGCGCCGATGATCCCCGACCGTGTAATTGAATAGACGGGCTCTAGTCCCGATAATTGTGATCTCTATGTGTAACTATCATGTATATATTTGTATGCTCGATCTTAAGAGAAGTTATCTTATATGCACGAACATATACGGTATGTGGTAGCGTAGAAAACTATTTTGAAATGAAAAAAATAATACAAATTAAATTCTCGCATGGCGAAGAACCATTTGTCGGTTAAATGTCTGAACCGGGCCTAATGGTGGGGCACCCAACGCCCGCAGAGACAGCCACGTGGATGCCCATTGGTCCTGGCTGGTAAGAGGGCCGGGACTAATGGGTGGGCCTTTAGTCCCGCCCCTCCAGTCCCGGTTACCAGGACCGGGACTAAAGCCCCTTACGGGCCGGGACTAGAGGCCCGTTTTCCACTAGTGTAAAAGTACACGCTTAACCTAAGTCAGTTTTATTTCTGGATGGAGAGAATAGGATTGTTTTTACGAGAGATCCATGGATATGTTAATATACCTGATTCCGAACCGGTACGTATGTGGGCTTAGGGTCTTGTGGTGTCGCGGACCACGGCCTCTCGCCGGCGGGAGGGTTTTCGTTTTGTTTAGCCTTTTTCAGTGTCTTCTTCGGAATGTTGAGGCGGCGACTGCGTCCGGAAGTCAGATTAAGATCCTCCTTGTCCTATCCTCGCTCCGGTGGTGCGTCTAGCGCTGGCGGAGGACGCGTGAAGTCATATGTCCGGCGAATCTTTTGGGATCCGGTTATTTTCTGTATTCGTCGGTGTGGTTTGAGATCAGCCTCTTCCGATCTAAGATTGTCATCTTCGACGATGGTTGCTGCTCTAGTGCGCTGGTCCTACGAGGCCTTAGCACGACGACTTCCCGTCTGTCTACTATAACAAGCTATACTACAACAAGTTTTGCCCGACTCCGGTGATGGAGGGGCAAGGACAATGGCGTGCCTTCGGCTCATGCTAGTGTTTATAGTCGTCGCTAGGTGGTCCAATGACATATTTGTAATTTTTATTACTTTTATGGCTCTTTGTACTACTGTTGATGATTATTAATAGATTGGTGGAATTTCGCAAAAAAATATATGTTAATATCGTCAAGAAGATGCCAATTGCACTCGGTCTCTGCACCAGTGGTCGACCTAGTCTACATATATTCTGTGCATCAAAAGAAACAAATGAGTTTGAAGGATTGAATGCCGACATACAAGAAAGTAACTCCATATTAACCTCATAAAACAGATTATCAAGCTCTTGACTAATTTGATCGATCACACCAATGTATACTTCTCTTCTGAAGTGATCATCATTTGTTTGGTTTCGGGCACGGTCATACCTTGCTGATTTTACATAAGGCACATAATTACCATCCATAAAAGGAACTTCAACACCATGGTTGTCACAAAATAAAGTGACCCTCTCAAGAAACTGAACCCAATCATTAGACCTCAGTTGTTGTATCCTATCCTTTGCCTCATTAACAAGTGAGATTGCATTAACAATATACTGTTCCCTTCTTTGCAAACACTAGGATAATTCATTTGTATATCCAAGAATCACAACCATCAAGTGTGCAAAGAAAACAAACTCAAAGGACTCAAATGCTCCAAGAACATAATGTATTCTTATCCAATCATCCTTATATGAGGTATCATCTCCAAGCTCGGTGGGTACATCATGAATTGTGGAAAACATAACAACAATGGTGTATACAGTTTTGAAATGTGAGCCCTACTGAGTGTCACCGGGTCTAGGCAAACCCATCTCTTGATTTAATCAACCCCCAGTTTCAAGTTCACCACAATCAAGTGCTTTCTTGATACTCTCAAGCCTAGCATTTCGAAGCATGTCATGATGCTTGCAAGAAACTCCAACAATATTCAATAAGAGAGATACTTGATAAAAAACTCACACAATTTGCATTTCCCTTAGCAACAACAATAAGAACTAGCTGGAGTTGATGTCCAAAACAATGTGTATAGTAAGTAGAAGGTGACTCCTACATGATCATTGTTTTTAGTCCTTTAATATCTTCTTTCATGTTGCTAGCTCCATCATAACCTTGATCACGAATTTGAGCCATAGTTAAACCATGACCAGCAAGTAAAGCTTCAATTGCATTCTTAAGTGATAGAGAGGTAGTATCACCTACATGAACAACTCCAATAAAGTGCTCACATGGCCTTCCTGATTGATCAACATAGCGCAAACAAAGAGCAAGTTGTTCTTTATGTGATATATCACTAGACTCATCAACCAAAATAGCATATGGCTCATCACCAAGCTCTTCAATAATTTTCTTTCTAGTTTCTATAGCACCACATTGAATAATATCCTTTTGTATCTTTTTGATATTTAATATGCAATTACCTAGAGCATTCTTCAAAACATACTTATGCACTTCTTGACTATTTTCTGCAAGTAACTCCAACAGTTCAAGAAAGTTCTCTTTGTTGCTAGAATCTTCACTTTCATCATGTCCACAGAATGCCAATCCTTGATGCAAAAGAAACTTGATACATCTAAGTAAATAAGTCAACCTTATCTTGTAAAGACGAAGACCCTCATTGGTCCACTTCTCAGTATGATAATCAATTGCTACCTTGGGATTTATGAAGCCAATGTATTTCTAATATTCTAATTTCTCCACCCATCAATAGTAAATGTATCTGGCCCAGCACCTTTCTTGAACAAGTAGCATACAAAGCAAAACACATAATCCTTCTTAATACTATATTCAAGCCACTCGCAATTATACAACCAAACAACATTGAATTGACGATCCCTTTTTCCTATGTTCCTTTTTGGAAAAACATGTGCATAAGGTTTGAACGGGCCTATTTAGGTTTAAAATACCTAAATATTGTTTTACATGGTCGATGATTATTATAAGATATATAAATATATTATGGATGATCAAAATGTACGAACCAATTTTTTTAAATGAACACTCCTTTAAAACGATGAACCAATTTTTGAAATTTATGAACCACAATTTGAAATTTATGTACAATTGTAAAAAACTTGAACATTTAATTCATGAACCAATTTCGAAATTCATGAACTATTTCTTTAAATCCATGAAGAATTTTAAAATTACCTTGAACATTTTTCAAAAAAACATGAACCATTTTCAAATTCATGAGCCATTTTTTGAAATTCATGAAGAAAAAATTGAAATCCATAAACAATTTTAAAATTATCTTCAACATTTTTATAAAAATATTTGACTCTCAAAAAACAGAAAAAAGGAGGCTAATTCCCAGCGCGACCTTATCCGAGGGGCTTTCTCTCTCTGCATAGAAGAAAAAAAGAGAGTATGGTGAAGAAAAAACACGGCTTAAGAACTAAAACTCCACGGGGGATTCCTACTATTACAGGAACTACTAAATGTGGCTTGAAGCGACACTAGATAGTGCCGGTAGATGGGCTAGCTCATTAGCTTCTAAACGCTGCTGATATGCCAGCAGGTGCTTCTTCCTTTTTCATTTTTCATTTTTTTTAAATTTGAATGAATTTTAACTCTGAATTTTTTTTCGATTTAGAACAATTTTTCATTTTCTTAAACATGGAAATTATTTAAAAAATAATAAACCGATTTCAAAATTCATGAACCAAATTTTGTAAAAAGTATAAACCTATTTAAAAAAAATCATAAACCAACTTTTGAAAATCGTGAGCATATTTTCAAAATTCATGAACCAATTTTAGAAAAGTCATAAAACAAATTTGAAACCGTAAACCAATTTTGACAAACGTGATTTTTTCAAAATATAATGAACCTTTTTCAAAAAAAGATAAAGTAAAAATAAAAAATAAAACCAGAAAAAGAAAACAAAAGCAGAAAAATAGAAAAAAAGCAGAAAAGACACGAGAGCACGAAAATGGGTCGGCCCAACAAGGGAGAGCTGCAGCGGTCGGCAATAGTATTTCCTTAGAGCATCTCCACCAGCAGCGCTAAATTTAGCGGGCGCGGGAGAAACCGCTAGTTTAGCGCGTGCGAACGGGTTTTCACGCTCCAGTAGAGGCTGCAAAATAGCGCGCGGGGGAAAAGTTTTAGCGCGGCAGCAGCGCAACTCGCGCTCGCCTCGGCGTCTTATAAGCATGCGCTCGCCCGCCCAACCGCCACCGCTTCCAGCGCCACGCAGCGTCGCTGCGCTTCTGCTCACCGCCGCCGCCATGCCGTCGCACCGCAACGCCACCGGCTTCACCGGCGTCCGCCAGCGGTCGACCGACGCGTACTCCGCCGAGCTGCGCGCCGGCGGTGTCCGCTTCAACCTCGGGACGTTCGACACGGCGACGCGGCGACGACGCTGGCGGCGGCGCAGCGGCGGCGCAACCAGCGGGATGAACTTCCGCGACGTGCGGAACGTCCGGGAGGCCAAGCAACGTGTGCCGCCACCGGCGCTAGTCACCGCCGAGCACCGCCGCCGCCACCAGCAGAGGCAGCGCCGCCTCGACATCGCCGCGGCCGACGAGCACGCCATGGAGCAGTGGCGCCGTCGCTTCCCGCAGGACGTCCGTGCCGAGGAGGAATTCTACGCCCAGCGCAAGGCGGACCGCCGTGCAGCGCGGGCCGAGAGACGTCTGTGGAAGGAAGAGGCGGAGGCGATGGTGGAGGCCGGCGTCGACATTGACACCGACTCCGAGGTGTGGAACGAGCTATGGGACTCGATCTCGTCGGACACCATCTCCCATCGGCTTGGACTAGGACTCCGAGTAGTTTAGTTTAGGTTTAATTTGTATCGTTGGGATGAACTGTTTTTATCGTTGCGACTCTATGTTTCATTAAGTTTAATTTCTATCGTTTATTTGATCTTCGTTATGTTTGTTTTAGAGAAAAAATGTGTTTGCCGCTCTATATTTACAACGTCTGCTAAACTACGTTTTCGCGCACGCTAAATTTAGCGCCGCTGCTGGAGCGCGACTCGATTATTACTCGCATTTTAGCGCGCGGCTTTTTAGCGCGCGGCGTTTTTACGCTGCTGCTGGAGTCTTACTATTACTCGCATTAAGCGACACTTAGTGCTAGCGGCCGTTGAGCATAGCTAACCACTGTTTACCATACATTTGGGCTGGCCCAGCTACTTCTGCACGCGCAGGCATAGCCCTTGCCTGTTCAAAAGCCTAGATTAAGTTCGAGAACTTGCAGCCCGCTGAAGAATCTTTGTAACCCAGCGGTCCCCGCCCAGGGACAAACCATCCTATTTTTCCTCTTAAAAAGAAGCGAATCTCAGAAATTTATTGTATTACACTTATTAATAAGCAATCAATCAATTTTCATCAAAACTTACTAATTTATGATTGGTTTTTTCCTGTTATTTCGATGGCGGCCTCCTATATATACCATCTACACGCAGCCTCGTTTGCAATCAACATCGACATCCGAAGCATCATCTCGATCTCTCGTACCACAAAAGCCATGGGGCCTTCACAAACTCTCTCGGGCCTCGCCCTCCTCCTGCTCCTCGTCGCGTCCAGCGCTTCCGTTCTGGACGAGACGTGCAAGTCCTTCGGCGCCAACCGCAAGGACATCGGCTACGACTACTGCGTCAAGTTCTTCCAGGCCGACAAGGCCAGCGCCATCGCGGACAAGCGCGGCCTCGCCGTCATCGCCGCCAAGATCATCAAGGCAACGGCCTCGAGCACCGACAAGCGCATCTCCGCCCTCAAGGCCTCGGTGAAGGACAAGAAGGTCCGGTCGGGCCTCGAAGATTGCGACGACCTGTACTCCCAAGCCGTGGACGAGCTCGACGCCGCGGCGAATGGCGTCGCGGCGGGCACGCCCCAGGGGTTGCAGGACGCGGTCACGAACCTCAGCGCGGCGGCGGACGCGCCACAGACCTGCGAGACCGGGTTCCAGGAGCTAGGCGTGAAGTCGCCGCTCGCCGCCGAGGACTTCGAGTTCACTAAGGAGGTCGCCGTCGCGCTTGATGTAACGAGCTCGCTGTAGGCTTTACCTATCTTGATTAGAAGGGAATTGTCTGAGATCATCCCCAAATTTGGAAATTGTTTTGCGATGAATTGAAATATCAATGATTTAGCGTATGCATGTCACACAATCTGCGTATGATCGGGTGATCATGGGGGTGGATGCTCGCGCTTTAATTTCCGTGATTATTTACTACGGAGTAGGACTAACGCCCTGACGGCATGATATGTCCACACTATTTAATTCTGGATACGAATAGAAAAGACGCGCCAGCCGCCAGATAAGTATAAAATAAATTAATATACGTCAATTAACAAGGCTATCTCATACGTACCTAAATATTAATGGTCATATACACCAAAATCCACCATATATACCACTATCCTCCTTACTTCCTTATTACTCCCTCCGTTCAAAAATAAAAGACATTTTAGATTTAATGTATCTGTCTTTTAGTGTATAGATTCGTAGAAGTTCGACGTGAACCTATACACTAAAAACATCTAGATACATTCAATTCATAAAGCTAAAATGTCTTATATTTCTGAACGGAGGGAGTAGACAAAAATAAAAATTATGCACGTGTTGTGCATTCGGACCATCGGGAGTTTCGAATTTTAGTTTCGGAAATTTTTCACTTCCTACCAAAATCACCAGTTCAGTGATTTCAGTATTCATTTCGATCAAAGCTGTCAAAATTCATAGAAAAGTTACAAAATTCAAAAATATTTTGAATATTTTTTGGATCCATATATATTACTGAAATGACTGAAATATTTTAGCCAAAAGTTAATTATTCGAATGTTACCGAAATTACTGAAATTCAGTGGATTTCCATTAAAACTCACTGAATTATTTTTCCATGCTTCCCGCAACGATCAAAGACTGTTATCCGCTGCGCCGCTGCAGCGTGAATTTGTGAAAGGAAAATTGTTGCTTATATGATAAGCTCAAAGCTGTGCAAAGGAAACAATCGATAATCTATCAAAGTAGAGAATATGAGTTGTACATCAATGAGCATCGTACGTACACGGTGCACGCGAATGACCAGAAGCAAAAGCAAAAACAAACAGTTGAGGTATTATTATCAAGTAGGACTATGATTTTGCACACAAAAATCATGTTGACAATGATGTACGCTGATATGTACTCATGTAATTTTTTATTAAAAATAAATATGCATATTAAAAAAAAAATCAGCTACCCAACTCGACAGAACTTTGCTGGATTCACTAGTAAAAAACGGACATTTGGTCCAGCCTGGTCCCAACGGCTAGAAAATGGCCGCAAGGCCCAGAAAACATTAGTCCCGGTTCGTCTGACGCTGGAAAGGAGCGGATATGTGGACCTTTAGTCCCGGTTTGTTAAACGAACTGGGACTAAAGGGCCCGACTATATCTTCTTCCTCTCTCCTGCCCGAGCCATTTCAAGCTCACACAAGCATCTCCCTCAAATTTCTTCCCTCAAGCTCGAGTTCTTGCCAATTTTTCTCAAGATTTGTGAAGATTTTTTGGCTCCACATCTATCTAAGCATCCTAAGAGGTTAGTAACTTCATCCTTTCATATTTCATTGCTAGTTTTACCTCATTTCATGCTCTAGAAATGGAGGGATTTGTGTGGATTCTATCTCTATATATCTGGTTAATTTGGCACATATAGTCCTCGAAATTCATTTGATTCATCGAAGCATAGTGATACATGAGTTCATCCTATCTATATATCTTGGTTTGACACATAGTCTCGAAATTCAGACGATTCACAGATGCATCATGCCACCGTCGAGCAACAAAATATCCTTCTTCTTCTTCTTCTACCTGCTATCACAAAATCCATTGCAACAAAAATAAGAACCAAAACTATGAAGGCATACATATATATAGTGGCGCCCTAGCATTTTAATCATCGACCATTTAAGCAAACCAAAAACATGAACACGCCGGGGAGCTACCAAATTAAATTAGGGAGTGCCTCTATGGTGAGCTCCTCGAAGATGTCTGAGGACGGGATCCTAAGACATCTTCGAGAAGCTCTGCCGTAGTGGTGTCCCTGCTCTCGCACACCATCTTTCAGTTTATATCTTCTCTAATTAGATCAGTATGCTGGTGGAGCTAATTAATTTCACATATTAGGGAGTGTCTCTACGGCGAGCTCCTCGAAGATGTCTTCGAGAAGCTCCGCCGTAGTGGTGTCCCTGGTATCGCACACCATCTTGCAGTTCTTCACAAGAATGCATACCTATTTATAGATTAAGCAGCACAATATAGTGTCGGGCACTGAAGACATAATGTCGACACACTCACCCCTGGCATAGTGCTGCTACCCACCCAAAATAGTGTCATCATTTACTGGCTTAGTGCTGCCCACTGAGGACATAGTGTCGACATGTTGTCGCTACATCCATATTTAGTCCCGGTTGGTGCCTCCAACTGGGACTAAAGGTTCATCATATCTTTAGTCCCGGTTGTTGGCTTTAATTTTGTTTTTTAGACCAGTACTAATTTTATCATCATGATTCTGTTTGATATACTTAATTATATAATGTAGATGAGCCGGCAATGGATGTACGCTAACCGACTCTCTAGCGAGTTCATTAAAGGTGTGCATTCTTTTCTTCTTGTGGCCGAGGCAAACAAGCGGAATGGTTTTATGTCTTGTCCATGTGGTGTCTGTCGGAATCATAAGGAATACTCTTCCTCAAGCGTCCTTCACAACCACCTGTTTTGGTCCGGTTTCATGAACGACTATAATTGTTGGAGCAAGCACAGAGAAAGAGGGGTTATGATGGAAGACAACGAAGAAGAAGAGAATGATAACGACTACCCTACTATGTCCTCTGAATACGATGGTACTACAATGGAAGTCAATGATGAAGAAGAAGATGAAGAACATGCATCATCTGCCCGATGATGATCTTAGTCGGGCCATTGCTGATGCCCAGAAAGAATGCGTAACTGAAAGGGAGAGGTTGAAGTTCAAGCAGATGTTAGAGGATCACAACAAATTGTTGTACCCAAATTGTGAAGATGGGCATAAAAAACTGGGTAGCACACTGAAATTGCTGCAATGGAAGGCAGAGAACAGTGTGACTGACAAAGGATTTGAAAAGTTGCTGAAAATAATGAAGAAGTTGCTTCCAAAGGATAACGAACTGCCCGCCAGTACCTACGAAGCAAAGAAGGTTGTCTGCCCTCTAGGATTAGAGGTACAGAAGATACATGCATGCATTAATGACTGCATCCTCTACCGCGGCGAGGAGTACGAGAACTTGGATGCATGCCCAGTATGCACTGCATTGTGGTATAAGATAAGACGAGATGACCCTGGTGATGTTGAGGGCGAGCGCCGCATGAAGAGGGTTCCTGCCAAGGTGATGTGGTATGCTCCTATAATACCACGGTTGAAACGTTTGTTCGGGAACAAAGAGCATGCCAAGTTGTTGCGATGGCACATGGAAGACCGTAAGAAAGACGAGATGTTGAGACACCCCTAATATATCCAAAATGTATCTACTTTCCCGAACACTTTTGCTATTGTTTCTTCTCTAATTTGTGTGATTTGGATACAACTAATGCAGACTAACGCTGTTTTTAGCAGAATTGCTTTGGTGTCTCGTTTTTGTGCAGGAAATCAACTTTCAGGAAAAATCCCGGAAAATATCGCAAACTCCTATTTTACCAGAAGACTCACGGAGCTAGAAGACGAGACGAAGAAGGGCCACGAGGGGCCCACACCACCTGGCCGCGCGGGCCAGGTCAGGCCGTGCCAGAAGGTGGTGTGGCCGCCTCGGACTCCGCCTCGACCTCTCCTTTCGCCTATCTAAGCCCTCTGACCTAAACCAGATGGGGGGTTCAACGTTTTTCTAGATAGAGTTCCGCTACGCCGCTACTACCAGACACCGCGATTCGGAACCAGAAACTCCGTTCTCGTACCCTGCCGGGATGGGGATTTGGAGGAGATCATCACCATCATCATCATCATCATCATCATCATCATCATCACTTCTCCATCAACAATCCATGACTCCCCCATCCATGAGTGAGTAATCCCCGCTGTAGGCTATGGGGATGGTAGGGATTGGATGAGATCGTTCATGTAATGACATCAGATTGTTAGAGCATGGTGCCTAGTATCTATTTGTTAGTGCTTTTTGACGTTGTTGCAACTTCTTATGCTTAATGCTTGTCACTAGGGCCCGAGTGCCATGATTTCAGATCTGAACAAGTTATTGATTCATGATGATAGTATTGTTTATGATCTTACCTGCAAGTTGTATACACTTATTATTGTCCGGAACCCGAGGCCCCGAAGTCATAGAAATCGGGATATCTGGAGGGTATGGCTATGATGTGAGGATCACGTGTGTTCACGGAGTGTTAATGCTTTGCTCCGGTGCTCTATTAAAAGGAGCACCTTAATTGCCAGTAGATTTCCTTGAGGCTCTGCTGCAACGGGCTGGCAGGACAAAAGATGTTTTACAAGTTCTCATTGCGAGCACGTATGACTATATATGGAACACATGCCTATGATCATTTAGTACTTGGATGCTTTATCTTATTTATCTGCAAATGCCCTATATCTTGATTGTTACATGAATTGTCTTGTCCATACAACGCCCGTTCATCCATCCCTATGCCTACCGCACTGTAATCCTACTGTCTACTGCAATTGTTACTACTGTCTTTTCTTTTACTACTGCTATTACTTTGCTATTGCTATTACAAAACTGTTGCTATTGATAAACTACTGCGAGCAAGATTGTTTCCAGGTGCAGCTGAATTGACAACTCAGTTGTTAAGGCTTATAAATATTCTTTGGCTCTCCTTGTGTCGAATCAATAAATTGGGTTTTACTTCCCTCGAAAACTGTTGGGATCCCCTATACTTGTGGGTCATCAAGACTATTTTTTGGCGCCGTTGCCAGGGAGCGTAGCTCTATTTATCAAGTTCACTTGGAATCACTATTGTTCGCTGCTATCCATTCATCATGGGTAAACCTCGTGATGGAAAGGTTCCTATATTACTATCCACTACAAGGAGAGGTACAGTTCTGAAAACCTCTGTTGCTCTTGATTCACCATCTGTGATGAGTAAGCTCCTTACACCACCACCATATACACATGCTACACATATTGTTACTTCTGCTCTGAAACTTCTGATACTTATGATGCTTCTTCTACTGTGCTCGATAAGAGTGGTTCATTAGGTCCTTTCCTAGATGCTACAATTGCTAGACCTATAGCTGGAAATACTGAAACTCCTAATGAAGATACTACTACACCTGTCAGTTCACCTGAGTCTAGAGAGAGCTATGATATTAAAGACGGATATATAGAAATGACTGATGAATTTATTAAAGAATGCCCAAACACTCATGGTAGAAGTGCTATTAAGAGTCTTCTTGAGAGACATACTGTTAGACCTAAATTATCACCTAATGCTAAGTTTGCTACATCTCCCATAAACATTAAAGATAAGGATTATGATTTCTCTCTTGATTTATCTTATATAACCATTGTTGAGAAATAACCTTTTTGTGGGACTAAAATGAAAGTGCTGTAGCACATATGACTGAGCTTTCTACCATGAGTGGCCTATTTTCTGATGATATTAAGATGCGCACCTACTTTGTTGCTAAAATTTCCCCCTTTTCACTGAAAGGAGAGGCTAAAGCTTGGTTTAACAATTTACCTCCCGGATCTATTAATAGCCCTGATTGCTTGATTGATACTTTCTTTCAGAAATATTTCCCTCCTAGTGCTCGACATGCCATTTTGCAGGAACTTTTTGATTTTAAACAGGGAGAAAAGTAGATATTGCCTGAATCATGGGCAAGGTTTTGTGCTTTAATTCACATGACTGTATGTCCAATACCTAAAAATGAGCTTCTTGATATATATTATAATGGACTAACTAAAGAATCTAGGACATACCTGGATAGTTGTGCTGATTGTGTTTTCAGGAAGAGAACTCCCGAAGAAGCTGAGGAATTAATGGCTAAGATAAGCAAAAATTATGATGACTAGACTTCACCCGAGTCAACTACACCTGAGTCCACTGTGCCTGATCCAACACCAACACCAAAGAAGAGGGGAGTTATTGAACTAAATGATGAAGTAATGAAGTAAGCTAAGAAATGTCTCAAGGAGAAGGGTATTAAATCTGAAGATGTGAAGAATCTACCTCCTATAGAAGAGTTATGTAAGCCAATCTTGATGGGTTCGTAGCATGGAAAACAAAAAATTTCTACCGCAAGAACGAACAAAACCCAGATCTAATCTAGATAAAAGCCAAGATCTAATCTATTAGACATGAGCAACGAGATAGATCGGTACTAACCCTCGTAGAACCGAAAGCGTTACGAGATTAGATCTCGTGGATGATGTAGTCGATCACTTGCCGATCTCAAGATCGTGGACGATCCGATCCTTCAGTTGCAGACGGCGCTACACGTAAGGTCACATGCGTCTTGAAGGCAGACCTTCCTCTCCCTGTTCCAGCGAGCAGCGGAGGTAGTAGATCTTCTCCACGGAATCCCAGCAGCACGACAGCGTGGTGGTGGTGGTGGAGTATAGAATTTTGCAGGGCTTCGCCTATGCCTGTGCAGAAGAAAGGTGGAGGAGAGAGGTGGCAAAGATTGGGTGTTATGGTAGAGAGCCAAGAGGGGGCGCCCCCTCCCTTCTATTTAAGGGAGGGAGGCGCGCCTGGGGAGGGGGAGTCCTAGTAGGACTCCCCTCCTAGGGCCGGCGGTGGGAAGGGGGGAGGAGTCCTCCTCCCCCACGAATCCGTGTCTTGCCCCACTTGGACTCCTTGATCCCTTCCTTGGTTTTCAAGTAAACTCCAAGAAATCCTCTAGAACCTTCCAGAACATTCCAAAACCTTCTAGAATCTCCATACAAACACTCCGAAACATTTCCTAACTTAGAAAATGATCCCCAATATATGAATCTTATTCTCCGGACCATTCCGGATCTCCTCGTGATGTCCCGGATCCATTCCGAGACTCCGAACATCATTCGGTCTCCAACGCATATTCCATATCTACTTAAAACAACTTCGAACCTTAAGTGTGTCACCCTACGGTTCGTGAATATGCAGACATGATGAAGACACCTCTCCGATCAATAACCATCAGCGGGATCTGGAGATCCATAACTCCTACATACTCAACGATGACTTTGTGATCGATAGAACCATTAACATACGAAACCAATTCCCTTTGTCACACGATATTCTACTTATCCGAGGTTTGATCGTCGGTATCTCCATACCTAGTTCTAACTCGTTACTGATAAGTACTCTTTACTCGTTCCATGTTATGTCATCCCTTGTGACCCAGTCACATGCTTGCAAGCTATCTAGATGACATTCCACCGAGAGGGCCCAGAGTATATCTATCCGTCATATGGATGGACAAATCCCAATCTTGTTCTATGCGCTTCAACACATACTTTCAGAATACCCAATGACACATTTATAACCGCCCAGTTACGAAGCGGCGTTTGATGTCATCAAAGTACCCATCCGGTGATGGTGATTAACATAACCTCATGGTCGAAGGATTAGGTTACTATGTATTTGAAAGCTTACAGCAATACGAACTTAATGACTTGATCTTATGCTACACTTACTATGGGTGTGTGTCCATCACATCATTCTCCTAATGATATAACCTTGTTATTAATCACATCCAATGTCCATGATCAGGAAACCATGATCATCAATTAATCAACAAGCTAGTTCAACAAGAGGCTTACTAGGGACTCTTTTAGGTTTACAAAACACACAAGTATTAATGTTTCCGGTTAATACAATTATAGCATGGGATGTAAACATTTATCATAAACATAAAGATATAATAATAACCACTTTATTATTGCCTCTTGGGCATATCTCCAACAGTCTCCCACTTGCACTAGAGTCAATAATCTAGTTAAAAAACTTGTGCATTCAACACCTATGGCTTTCTGGTGTTGTATAGACACTATTGCTAGTGGTAAACATAATCTTCGGATCTGACACTTCCAGGTCCGTGTGTATTTGCATGTCCTTGCGTCTCTACGCATTACTCATTCTCTAATGAGATGGCATTGTATAAATTTGGTCCTTTGGTGAGACCTTTAGTTCCTTGGAATTAAATCATGTTGATACAATTGTCATACAATGTATCTTCATAGTATTATCCCACTATGAACCACACCAAGTTTGATAATAAACTACTTGACACAAATGCCCTCATTTGCTGCTACAATAGCAGTCATATACTTAGCCTTTTGTTGTAGTATCTGCCACAATGTTTTAACTTTGATACTCAACCAAATCCGTTATGGAACTTCCTTTCCATTACATTGTGCCACCTAGTTTAAATTGAGATAAACTTAATTTGTGACAAAACTAGTATCAATGCAACAATTTACAATGAACTATTTTGTCACCACTATATAAGCAATATATTCTTAGTTCTTCCAAATATCATAGGAATATCCCTACTATTGTCCAATGATCATCTTATGAGTCATTCTGGTATATGCTCATAACATTTAGAGCATAAGACATATCTAGATGTGTACATCTCAAAGAATGATTGATCAAAATATTCTTGTGATTTCACCAAGTGTCAAAACACTTGAATCTTGATTCAGTCCTTTCCGTGTGTCAAGAACCTTTCTTGTTGTTTCCATATTGAACTCATTCAACATCTTATCTATGTACATTTGGCAAAACCATATTAGCACCTCAATCTATCCATATAGACATTGATGCCTAATTCTTGGGTTATGCCTAAGTCTTTCATCGAAATGAAATTCTTAACCTGTGTCAATAAAAGATATATCATTTCTAATCAACAATATGTCTTTCACACAATGTATTAGAAATATGTCTTAGCGCTCCCACTTAATTTCTTGCAAAATGCAAACATCTTCATCGTCTCTGATGAAATTAAACCTTTTAACGGTTTCATCACGGTGAAGATTCCAACTCCGCGATGCTCACTTCAACCATTGAAGTTTTGCATACTCTTTTAGCATCCTTTGAATTAACAAAACCCTTTGGATCGTGTCAAGGACACATCCTAGGTAACCATTCTATTAGAAGAATTTGTTTTGTTTGTTCAACTACCATATACCAAAATATATGTATTGGTTGCTACATTAATCCGTCCAGACTAAATATCGCTATGAAAGATCAAATCTTATCATAGTCAATTCCTTGAACATTGTCGTAAACTCTTTCCGACATGTCGACTATTTCATAGATGTGAAACATCCATGTCTATTTCTTTATAGATCCATATACGACTATAAGGTCTTGCACCTTTCCAGAGGGTCTTTCAAATTCAAAGCTTGATTTCTCGTGTATGGAATTATCACGGATTTTATGGCTTCAAGCCACTTAACGAAGTCAGGGCCCATCATTGCTTCTTTGCATGTAGTCGGTTCATCATTGTCAAACAACAATGATTTAACTCTCAAATCTTGGCATTTGATTACTTACCCGACCTACTTGGTTCAATAGGAACTTAGATCTCCGTGACCATAACCTTTGAGGCACGTGAGCCATGAGCATTGTTGCTGCCTCCGGGACATTTACCGACGCTGCGCAACTCAGCACATATTAGCCAAAGTTCAACAACCTTGTCAAAGTTCTATTGTCCTCCCACTTAACTTTTCACCAAAAATTCCTTCTCAAGAAACTCGACATTCTAAGCGACAAACACTTTTGTTTTCGGTGTTATGGAGGAATACCCAATAGTTATTCGAAATAACCTACAAAGACATGCTCATTCGACTTTGGTTGTAAACATTTTACTTATGCCTAGCATACCAAATTTTTTAAGAAAGGACAACCTGGGTTTTATCCCAAACCATGACTTATATGGTGTCATTTCAACGGATCACGATGGAGCTCTTTTCAGTGTAAAAGCGGTAGTCACTAAAGCTTTAATCTTTAAAATATAATGGCAGTTTTATAAATGACACCTTTGATCTTACCATGTCAAACAAGGTTTCATTACATATCTTGAACACTCCATACTCCTATGGTGTTTTGGGAAATGCAAATCCATGGAACGATTCCTCAAATCTTAGGTGTTTGCTAAACTTGTAACTCAAACATCTTTGTTTATGATCCAATCATAAACTTTTTATTTTCTTGTTACAATGATTTTCCACTTCATCTTGAAAGTCTTTGAACATTTTCAAATGTTTCATACTTCTTCCTTATTGAGTAAGTATATTCATATACTCACTCAAATCTTCGGAGAAAGCATATGAAGTTGAAATCCATCGCCATACTACACATAATGGACTATATACATCAATATGTACAAATTCCAATCAGTTAGTCGTCTTCCTCTTTGGCCTCTGACGGAGTTTTAATTATCTCCAGGAAAGTATCACAAGCGTCATTTGATCAAAATCAAAGACTCCAAAAATCCATAAACATGGAGTTTCTTCATGTATCCCTTTCAATATAATTTAAACGGCGATGTCACTTCGCAAGTGATCTTTCAATCATTTGTCTTGCGACATTTTAGCATTAGTTTTATGGTCGTTATTTCTCCAACCAGACTTGTATATCATCCATCTATTATGGAATACGGCAATTATTTGAACAACCTTTTGTCGTCATAATACCTGATCAAAATAACAATTATTGAAACAAATCTTGAAGGCAAGCTTTGATGTTTAACGAGCAACACAACAACCCTTTGTTTGTTTTCGATGAACATCATCACATATTCTCTTGCTAGTTACTTAGGACATTGCAGTTCATGAATTGTGTTGTCCTGTATGACACTTCATATCAACCAATTTGGTATCCAATACCGCAGAACCACATTGTTTAACAACCAAGGAATACAGCCATAACATGTATCCACTATATACCTAAGTTGGATATCTCCAATCTTTTCTTTTCTGCCAAATATTTTATAGATTCTCTTTCAACAATTCCTTTTCTTTTAAAAGAATCTATCAACATCAATAGTGGTGTCATTCACATGACACATAGTACAAAGTGTGTATAGTAAAATACTAATACCTTTGGACTTGCACTTTTAAGTGGATCACCTTCATCAAATGTTTGGCATTCTTTCAAAATTCCATTCTTTAGTAATCCTTTAGTGTAGTAAACATTTTACTTACATCTTCTATTCATCCTTATCATGACAACTTTCATGATCAAGCTGCTATAGCTTATAAAGGTGAATTGTGAGTATAATGTTTCTTTTCCAAAACCTTTTGGAGGATTAGGACGACTAGCGTCTCCAACCTTCACAAATTCTCATCAAATATGAGGACATATACTCTATCATGTTGTAACCAACACATTGTTTTAGATATCGCAATACCTTTCACATATGATGGTTTCTGAAACATTGCTTTCAGCTCTTAGATAAACTTGATATTAAAAACAATCTTTTGAGTATCAAGAATCATGGAGGCAAACATGATACATTAGATACTAACACTGGAATTGTTACTCTTGATTTAATACTATTTATTAAACTTCATGGAGTAAATAGAGTTTGCTGAAAGTTTGCAATAGGACTTTTAAACTTTAGATTGACACTCAAAACAATACGATACCAGTTCGTAAAGTAAATATCCAGAATTTCTATAGTTCTACTATCTCAACTATAACTAAGCGTAAGATGGTGAACGGATGCCAATGACTACAACAAACTATGCAAATTCACTTTGATTTTGTTTATGATAAATTGAGTTTGACTAATCTAAATTACAAATGAACTCCCACTCAAAACAACATCCCTCGAGTTGTTTTAGTGATTACACGAACCAAATCCACTACACTAAGTCTGATCATCACGTGAGATGATGTAGTTTCATCGGCGAACAATCTTCATGCTCATCATATCAGCTATATGATTCATGCTCTACCTTTCGGTATTCCGTGTTCCGAGACCATGTCTGTACATGCTAGGCTCGTCAAGGTTAACCTTAGTATCCGCATGTGCAAATCTGGCTTGCACCCGTTGTATGCACACGTAGAATCTATCACACCCGATCATCACGAGATGCTTCGAAACGACGAGTCTTAGCAACGGTGCCAACTAAGGACGAACACTTTATTACTTGATATTTAGTGAGAGGGATCATCTTATAATGCTCTTTGTCATGATCTAAGCAATACAAGATGCATAAAGGATTAACATCACAGGCAATTCATAATTAGTGTGATATGATATGGCCCTTTCTTCTTATGCCTTTGATCTCCATCTCCAAAGCACGGACATGATCCCCATCATCACCAGCATTGCGTCAAGGTCAGTGGCGCCACTTCATGGTTGTCCATCATCACTAGCAACTATTACAACTACTTGGAACAAAGCTATTACAAGATGAATAGACACGCAAGTCTTAACAGAATTAAAGACAACCATTAGGCTCCTGCCGGTTGCCATATTACAACAAGGATCATTGCATACATCAAATACAATCACAATCACATGATGGCCATATCACATCACAAAACCCCTGCAAAAACAAGTTAGACGCCTCTAATTTTTCTTTGCAAGTTTTACGTGGCTTGGGGCTTTTGACTAAGAACGGATCTTACCTACGAAACTAAACCACAACATTGATACAAGTGCTATCAAGTGCAAAGTGTAGATTTGATCTATACTATGATGGGAGAGACAGACACCCGCAAAGCCACTTGTGCAAAGCAAGTTGCACGTCAAGCGTGGAGCAAGTCTCATGTGCGATGACATGTAATGTTAGCCCGAGCCGCTTCATCCCACCATACCGCAAGATGCAAAGTACACAAATAGCAAAAGACGGCACGAGCACCAACGCCCACAACATCATTGTGTTCTACTCGTGCAACAGATCTACGCATAGACAAGGCTCTGATACCACTGATGGGTTCGTAGCATGGAAAACAAAAAATTTCTACCGCAAGAACGAACAAAACCCAGATCTAATCTACATAAAAGCCAAGATCTAATTTATTAGACATGAGCAACAAGATAGATCGGTACTAACCCTCGTAGAACCGAAAGCGTTACAAGATTAGATCTCGTGGATGATATAGTCGATCACTTGCCGATCTCAAGATCGTGTGGACGATCCTTCCCGGCGTTCGGCGCTACTGGCCCAGACGGTCACACGTCTTGGTCGGCAGACCTTCCTCTCCTGTTCCATGAGCAGAGGTAGTAGATCTTCTCCACGGAATCCCAGCAGCACGGCGGCGTGGTGGTGGTGGAGTATAGAATTCTGCAAGGCTTCGCCTATGCATGTGCAGAAGAAAGGTGGAGGAGAGAGGCGGCAGAGATTGGGTGTTATGGTAGAGAGCCAAGAGGGGGCGCCCCCTCCCTTCTATTTAAGGGAGGGAGGCGCGCCTGGGGAGGGGGAGTCCTAGTAGGACTCCCTCCTAGGCGGTGGGGAAGGGGAGGAGTCCTCCTCCCATGAATCGTCTTGCCCCACTTGGACTCCTTGATCCCTTCCTTGGTTTTCAAGTAAACTCCAAGAAATCCTCTAGAACCTTCCAGAACATTCCGAAACCTTCTAGAATCTCCATACAAACACTCCGGAACATTTCCTAACTTAGAAAATGATCCCCAATATATGAATCTTATTCTCCGGACCATTTCGGATCTCCTCGTGATGTCCCGGATCTATTCCGAGACTCCGAACATCATTCGGTCTCCAACGCATATTCCATATCTACTTAAAACAACTTCGAACCTTAAGTGTGTCACCCTACGGTTCGTGAATATGCAGACATGATGAAGACACCTCTCCGATCAATAACCATCAGCGGGATCTAGAGATCCATAATGGCTCCCACATACTCAACGATGACTTTGTGATCGATAGAACCATTAACATACGAAACCAATTCCCTTTGTCACACGATATTCTACTTATCCGAGGTTTGATCGTCGGTATCTCCATACCTAGTTCTAACTCGTTACTGATAAGTACTCTTTACTCGTTCCATGTTATGTCATCCCTTGTGACCCAGTCACATGCTTGCAAGCTATCTAGATGACATTCCACCGAGAGGGCCCAGAGTATATCTATCCGTCATATGGATGGACAAATCCAAATCTTGTTCTATGCGCTTCAACACATACTTTCAGAATACCCAATGACACCTTTATAACCGCTCAGTTACAAAGCGGCGTTTGATGTCATCAAAGTACCCATCCGGTGATGGTGATTAACATAACCTCATGGTCGAAGGATTAGGTTACTATGTATTTGAAAGCTTACAGCAATACGAACTTAATGACTTGATATTATGCTACGCTTACTATGGGTGTGTGTCCATCACATCATTCTCCTAATGATATAACCTTGTTATTAATCACATCCAATGTCCATGATCAGGAAACCATGATCATCAATTAATCAACAAGCTAGTTCAACAAGAGGCTTACTAGGGACTCTTTTATGTTTACAAAACACACAAGTATTAATGTTTCTGGTTAATACAATTATAGCATGGGATGTAAACATTTATCATAAACATAAAGATATAATAATAACCACTTTATTATTGCCTCTTGGGCATATCTCCAACAAATCTCCCACTCATCCACTATTGAGGTACACTCTCTCCAACATTTTGATGAAGGTGATATTCCTTATTCTAAACCTCCTGATCAATGCTTAGAAGAATTTGATATCTTTGTTGTTAAGCAAAATAATTTTAATAAAAGAGTGCATAATCATTTGATGGAAAACTCTAGAGCTATTATTTGGTTGAGGGATATTGTGGAAAGAAGCTCCAATGATGTTATAATGCTTGTTAAACATTTCCAAATGGTTCAGACTCAAATTGATTAGCTTATTAAAGTACAAAAAGATTTGCTAGTTAATGCTTCTAAAGAAAAACATGCTTATGAAATTAGAACTAAAAGTGGTGCTGCCACTCAGGATCCTCTATATCCCGAGGGGCATCCTAAGAGAATTGAGCAGGATTCCCAACAAATTGAAAATAGTAGTACTTCTTCTAAGAGAAAGAAAAAGAAACATAAAACAGTTGTAGAATCTTCTGAAACTGCTAAAGATCCTAATAGTATATCTGTCTCTGATGCTAAAATTGAGAGTGGTAATGAGAAAAATGATGCTCCTGATAAATAAGAAATTGAAGAAGAACATGAAAGGCACACTAAGAATACTAAGTACACTAAGGAAGATTTTGTTGCTAAAAAACATAGTAGTGAAAGAGAGCCTTGGCTCCAAAAACCAATGCCTTTTCCTAATAAGAAACACAAGTCAAAGGAAGAAGAACACTATAACAAGTTTTGTGAGTGGATGAAACCTTTATTTTTGCAAATTCCTTTAACTGATGCTATTAAATTACCTCCTTATTCAAAGTATATGAAGGATATTGTCTCTGATAAAAGGAAGATCCCTAATGAGGAAATTTCTACTTTGCTTGCTAATTATTCCTTTAATGGTAAGGTTCCAAAGAAACTTGGAGACCCAGAGATTCCAACTATTCCATGTTCTATTAAAATAGTTATGTTAGAACTACTTTGTGTGATTTGGGAGAAGGAGTTAGTGTTATGCCTTTTTCTCTCTACAAGAGACTTCAATTGGAGAAATTAATACCAACTGATATATCTTTGCAAATGGCTGATAAATCTACTACTATTCCTGTTGGTATATGTGAGGATGTTCCTGTTCAAGTGGCCCATAATTTCTTGATATTAACTGACTTTGTTGTGCTTGAAGATGATATTATGTCTATTATTCATGGGAGACCTTTTTTTAATACTGCAGGTGCTGTCATTAATTGTAATCAAGGAAAGGTAAATTTTAATGTTAATGACAAGGAGCATATTGTCTATTTCCCCAAGAAGATTGATAAGACTTATGGCCTAAATTCAATTGA
This sequence comes from Avena insularis, assembly GCA_023614405.1. NCBI lineage: Eukaryota > Viridiplantae > Streptophyta > Magnoliopsida > Poales > Poaceae > Avena > Avena insularis. The sequence continues at coordinate 566,006,249 of CM042686.1, forward strand.
AAATATTGAGGGCATCCAAGTTGGCGAAATATATTGTCCCATACCATGAGAAAACTATGAAATTATTATGATTGGGACCATTGCTATCAAGGTTGAGGTAACATAATCATTTAGTGAAATGCAAAGTTTTGTTTCATATAAAATTGTTTTGGTAACAAGACCTGATCAAACCTTGTTAACAAAGGGATTTTAATGAACAAAATAATGTTTTCACCATGATTATCCTTGCTTACTTTTATTTTATCTATTTTAATGTTTGCTTTTACTTAGTTTACTTTTCTATTTTTTTAGTTGCTTGCATATTAGAGTGTCTTACAACTTTTGAAGTTTAGGTTTTGTTTTGTTATTGCATCATTCCAATATTATCTTTCTGCCGAAAAATCATTCATCAATACCTAAAATTGCTCAAAAATAAAGTTTCTCGAAAAACTCTAGAAAATTCATATTAAATTTTTACGTCAAAAGAGGGGCAGAGAAGTACCTAGAGTGACCTACGGGGACCCACTAGGCAGGCATACCACCTGGTGGCGCGGCCACACCAGGGCACGCCTGGCCATGGTGTGGGCCACCCTAGCCCTCCACTTATTCTCCTTCCTGCCACTACCTTCTCTCTCCCGAGAAAATATCAGTTCATTGATCAATCCCGTGTTCTTGCTGTTCTTGCTCGCGATTTTCGATCTCCTTGCTCAGTCCATCTTTGCTGCTGAGATTTGGAGAATTTGTTCTCCGGTATGTGACTCCTCCACTTGTCCAAGTAGATTTGTGATTGGTAGATTATATCTTGAGTATTTTGCTACTGTAGGTGACATGTTATGTGAGATTGCATGCTTGTTATATGTTTAGAGAAATCGTTTGATGCATGTTTAGCCCTCTTGCAAGTCCCTATAAGTAGTTCCTTTCATTATGTAATCACTTTGCAATTATTATTTGTGATGGTTGTCTAAAATTTCAGAAAAGGGAGAGATGGACAACCATACTTTTGGAGAAGTATTTGAGAGAGACACACCCAGGAGGGCAAGGCCCTCTAGATCGGGTTCTCAATTTAGGCCATCATATAATGAAGATCTTATTGCACCGCGCTTTGGCAATGAGGGAGATGAAGGAGATGCTCACCCATCTACCTTCCTTTGTTTTGCCTTTTTGCAAGCTGCAGGGATCCTTGATGATTTCTTACTTCTTGTTCAGAGGGTTGGTCTAACCACTTATATGCAGGATGAGAGTGAGCAATATGCCTTGCTCACCAAAACTTTCGTTGAAAGTTTCACTTTCACGAACACCCCTTATCGGTCAACTGTTTCGTTCAAAATTTATAATATGCCTATTACCATGTCATTGGAAAGATTTTGCAGCATTATAGGCATAGGCATGACTGGGACAGTGAAGAAGATCCAAGGTCAACCCGCTGATTTGATGGAGCTCTACTGAAGCGTAACAAATGACGATGACCGCACAGCTCAGCGCGGGAAGATTAGGAGCATTAAACTCCCAGCTCTTAGATATTTTGCTTATTATCTTGCTACTAGCATTCTTGGTAGGAGAACACTAGTAATATTTCTAATTACCATTTAGCCTTTCTTGCTGCTGCACTTAATAATACAACCAAGTATAATCTTGGCTCTCTCGTTGCTCGCCGTCTAGCTACTAGAGGACCCATTTATGGGGGCATCATTGCTGCACGCATGGTTGTTGCTTTAGAACTTTCTGTTGATCCTAATGATACTGTGCTGACTCCACAAAGGCTTGATCTCGCTGCTATGAAAACACATCACTTTGTTACTGCTGACTCTAGTATAGAGAGTTTAGTTTATAGGATGTTGTTTACTGACGGAGACGAGAGGGAAATTCCCTTGCCACAGTCCACTTTGTTTAGTATTTGTAGGATGCCATGGTCGCGCTCCAAGGAGGAGGTGGATGAGAAGCTCCGCTTGATTGGTTTCCACAGGCAGCACCAGGGTGATGCGCCCTCTTACGATTACTCTACGCACTACAGTGGGGCTCCCTCGAGTTCATATCAGGACGAAGGCATTTCTTCATCATATTGTGGATGCGCTCATTCTTGGCCAGCCTGGGATTGATCTCCACTTAGGCCAAAAGCCTAAGCTTGGGGGAGGTATACCGACATCACACTCATCTACATATCATGTTCTGTTGGTACTTTGCATATCCATGTTTCGTTTTCTATTTAGTTTTTGTTCTTGCTTTATTTCTGCTTTCCAAAACACAAAAAGATCAAAAATATTTTTGTTGTTTCTCTTTGTTTGCTTCTTTATCTTTTAGCCTTGGTTTGTTTCATCCTTTTTAGCCTTGTTTTGATTATTCGAAAATCCCAAAAATATTTCGCTTTGCTTGCTCTTCCCTTCGGTTCTTGCCTTTAAAAATCGAAAACCCAAAAATATTTGTTGTTCTTCTCTGGTTTTGTAAAGTTTGTTGCAGGATTCAGTGGTCCTCAGTGACTCCTTGGAGTTTGGTTTTATCTTATTATTCAAGTCACACAAGTGAAAGGCAATGATGATTTATGACAACTCGAGGTGTGGTAAGAGGCTAGTATGAACTCTATTTGTTTTCATTTTTGTACATATACTCATCATTATGAGCATGCTTAGTCTGTTTATGTAAGATGTATGTTATTTAATGGATGCTTAGTAGTCCTTGCCTTCTTATGATCAGTTACAATCCATTATTAGTTCGTAACATGTCATATAAATGTTTGCTCGCATTGTTCTATTCATAACTTGGTATGACATTGTGGTGTCCTCCTCTGAATGTTCTATTTGAATCGGCTTGGCACATTCTCACGCATGCATATGACTAAACAAAAAGTTAGTTAAGCCTCGATGATTTATTATGCCTCAGAGTTCTCGTGTCACTTTTATGCCACTATTAATTTTGTTTTGTCGCAAGCATGATTATGACCGTTACTGCTCTCTTGATTGTCACTCCCTTTCTATTGCTAGCCTTCACTTGTGCTGAGTATAAGCTTTACTCGTGCATCCAACTCCCCAAAACCAAAGTTGTCAAAAAGAGTCCACCATATCTACCTATTAGCACTATTGTTATTCCTTGCATATTTATTATGCTTTGTTTTCTTCCAATAAAAATGTTTGCTTGTTATGTGAAAATTAGTTAGTAAATCTCTCACAAACTTGATGGCACACTTTACTTTCTTACACTTAATAAACTTGAACCATTGTGCCCATCTATGTTGCGTATATGCTTGCGCTTTGTAAGTCGTGAATTAGCAGAACCATGTTACCATGGGGAACACTTTCAACATTGCACTTTATTTAGTTGATATCATGTTCTTTTGCTTATGAATCCCGACGGTGTGAAATAAAAGGGGAGCTTGTAAGCTCACGGAGTTGGTATATGTGTTAGAGAAATGCCTGGGCAGCTAGCCTAAGCCATGCCTAATCATGGTGGAAACTTGCAGCATAACCATAATGAGCAATATGTGAAGCATCCTCAGTAAAAAAGAGAAAAGAAAAAAAAAGAAAAAAGCCTATGCAAATAGCAAATAAAAAGATCGCTGAGATGCTCATTGTTTGTTGCCTTGTCATTTTGATATGGGAAAGCTCCTGTATCATGGGGCGGGGTACCCCATTGGCGGTTCTCTATGATACACATGTACTTACAATGACAAGAACTTACTCGTGACTAAAATTGAGTAGCATGAGGTCCGATACTCATAAGCAAGGGGCATGAGATTTTTAACTTATAACTTGTCAAGCATATCCTCATGTTTGTTCACTTTAACCTTAATCACCTAAAGATGCTTATGATAGGGGCAATGAGAGCTCAAAGCTAATGAGTACCATACTTTCAAAATTTGGAAGCCTTTCAAACTTTTTAAATGTTTTCTTTCACTCTTATGTTGAGTCACCATTTGTTCTTTGAGCACTTTTCCGAGAGCATAGCTATCATTCTTAGTGTAATGTGCTTGTCCCAAGACACGGTTAATTATGACATAACTTTGACACTTGTATCTTTGATATTTTTATTTCTAGTCTTCACTTAAACTTCAAAGGTGCCTTGGCATTTATGTTTTGCTCCAAAGAAAGGCAAGCGAGACACCACTTTATCATATCTTATTATGAGCACTACAATCCTGCATATGCTTATGTGTCATGTTGCTTATTAATTATTGAGTTGGCATCTTTTCATAGTTTGCATGACTACTGGGTAAACTTATTTGCATACTCTTTATTATGAATTGCCTAAGTATTTGATCATATGCTGGGAATATATACATCTTATGAAGCAAATGTGTTCGTGAAAGTTTCTTTTATCGCACTCAGTTTTCAACTGAATTGCTTGAGGACAAGCAATAAACTAAGCTTGGGGGGAGTTGATACGTCCAAAACGTATCTACTTTCCCGAACAGTTTTGCTATTGTTTCTTCTCTAATTTGTATGATTTGGATACAACTAATGCGGACTAACGCTGTTTTTAGCATGCTTCGGTGTCTCATTTTTGTGCAGGAAATCAACTTCTAGGAAAAATCCCGGAAAATATTGCAAAACTCCTATTTTACCAGAAGACTCACAGAGCCAGAAGACGAGACGAAGAAGGGCCACGAGGGGCCCACACCACCTGGCCGCGCGGGCTAGGCCAGGCCGCGCCAAGAGGTGGTGTGGCCGCCTCAGACTCCGCCTCGACCTCTCATTTCGCCTATATAAGCCCTCTGACCTAAAACAGATGGGGGGTTCGATGTTTTCCAGATAGAGTTCTGCTGCGCCGCCACCACCAGATACCGTGATTCGGAACCAAAAACTCCATTTTGGCACCCTGCCGGGACGGGGATTTGGAGGAGATCATCGCCATCATCATCATCATCATCACTTCTCCATCAACCATCCATGACTCCCGCATCCATGAGTGAGTAATCCCCCGTAGTAGGCTATGGGGATGGTAGGGATTGGACGAGATCGTTCATGTAATGACATCAGATTGTTAGGGCATGGTGCCTAGTATCTATTGTTAGTGCTTGATGGCTCAGTGTTGATGTAGAGCTCGTTGGGAACCCCAAGAGGTCATCATACACTGTGCTCATCATACCTTCCTCTTGGGGTTCCCAACGAGCTCTACATCAACCACGAGCCAGCAAAGATTTTTCTGGCGCCGTTGCTGGGGAGTCAAGGACATCTTCACAAGGGGAGTCCCTCATAACCAATCTCTTTACTTTGTTGTTTTTCTTTTGCTTAGTTTCTTTTTGCTTTGTTTGCTTGTTTTGTTCTTCAAAAAACACAAAAAAATTAGTTTTACTAGTTTGCTTTCTTATTTGAAAACCCAAAAAAATGACTACTCTTGAGAACACTAAGTTGTGTGACTTCACTAGCACCAACAACAATGATTTTATGAGCACACCTATTGCTCCACCCGTGGCTGAAAATACTTTCTTTGAGATAAAACCTGCTTTGCTCAATATTGTTATGAGAGAACAATTTTCTGGTATTGGTAATGAAGATGTTGCTTCCCATCTAAATAACTTTGTTGAACTTTGTGAGATGCAAAAGCATAGGGATATAGATGGTGATATTATTAAGCTGAAATTGTTTCCTTTCTCTTTGAGAGGAAAAGCTAAAGAATGGTTGAATTCCTTAACTAAGAATAGTATTGATTCTTGGACTAAGTGCAAAGATGCTTTTATTGGAAAATACTATCCTCCTGCTAAGATTATATCCATGAGAAGTGAAATAATGAAGTTTAAACAACTTGATAATGAGCATGTTGCTCAAGCTTGGGAAAGAATGAAATCTTTGGTTAAGAATTGTCCCACTCGTGGACTGACTGCTTGGATGATCATCCAAACTTTTTATGCAGGATTGAACTATTCTTCAAGGAACCTATTGGATTCAGCTATTGGAGGTACCTTTATGACCATCACTTTGGGTGCTGCAACAAAACTTTTGGACAATATGATGGTTAATTATTCTGAATGGCATACTGAGAGAGCTCCACAAGGTAAGAAGGTAAATTCTGTTGAAGAAACCTCCTCCTTGAGTGATAAGATTGATATTATTATGTCCATGCTTGTTAATGGGAAAGCCCATATTGATCCAAATAATGTTCCTTTAGCCTCTTTGGTTGCTCAAGAAGAGCAAGTTGATGTGAACTTCATAAGAAATAATAATTTTGGCAACAATGCTTATGGTAATAATGCTTATAGGAACAATTTTGGTAACAACAATTATAAGCCATATCCTCCCAACAATGGTAATGCTTATGGAAATTCTTACAACAATAATAAGAGTGCTCCCTCTGAACTTGAAGTTATGCTTAAAGAGTTTATTAGTAAACAAACAGCTTTCAATAAAACTATTGAGGAAAAACTCTCTAATGCTGAAAGAAATATAGCATCTTTGGCTGAAGCTTAGTCTTCTTTGAATAAAATGGCTGCTAAACCTAAAACTAATGAAAATCCCTTTGCAGCTACTAATGCCATACAAGTAAGAATTGATGAAAATGTTAGACTATTAGCTGAAGTACATGCTAAGTGGGAAAGAGAAGATGAAATTGCTATAAACATTAGTGTTTCTACTATCACCACCACTAGTGTTGAGGCTAGTAATAGTTCTACTACTTTATATGATAAAGTTGATTTTGATCTTGATGGTTGCAACATCTCTGAAGTTATTAAGTTCCTACAAAAGCTTGCTAAAAGTCCTAATGCTAGTGCTATGAACATGGCTTTTACAAAACACATTACTGATGCTCTCATAAAGATTAAAGAAGAAAAGATGAAACATAAAGCTTCTATTCCTATAAAGCAAGAAGATGGTTGGGAACCCATCATTAATATGAAAGTGAATGACTTTGATTTCAAAGCTTTGTGTGATCTTGATAGTAGTGTTTCTATCATGCCTAGAAGGATTTATGATATGCTTGATTTGCCTCCTCTTGAAGATTGCTATTTAAATGTCCCACTTGATGCTAATGCTAAAAAGAAACTCATGGGGAGTCTTAATGATGTTCTTATTATGGTTAATGATTCCTATGTCCCCGTTGATTTCTATGTTTTGGATGTTGAATACAATGCTTCTTGTCCTATTACTTTGGGAAGACCTTTTCTTATAACTGTTGGTGCCATCATTGATATGAAAGAAGGCACCATTAAATATCAATTCCCACTCAAGAAAGTTATAGAACACTTCCCTAGAAAGAGAGAAAAGATTTCTTTTGCTTCTCCTATGAAAACAAAATTTGATCTTAATGCTTCTTCATTTGAGAACACTTGATTCTTTCTTTGCTTCTTATGCCTAACTTAAAGGCGTTAAAGAAATGTACTTGTTGGGAGATAACCCAAGAGTTTTAGATGAGTCTTGGAAGTTATTACCTCTGTAATAACCGTCCTTATCCTTTTTATTTGCTTTTTGTGCCAAGAGTAACCTCTAATGAGAGTGAAGTAATGATTGGGAAAGTTGCTGTCCCGAAACAGATTTTTGTGCTTCACCGTAAAAATTCCTGAGAGAGCTCTGTACGTCGGATTGAGCTGTAATTTTTTGTGCTTTTGCCCCAGGTTGTTATCAAACTTTCGTTAGTTCAACAAGTTTTTATTTGAGCAATAGAAGGTCTTCGAAAAAATTCGTCTTTACCTGCTGGTCTGTTTTGACAGATTTCTGCATTTGCTTCTTGTTGGTTCCTCCTTGAGTTCTTTTGGGGAATTGATCTTTTTGAGGGAAGTGCTACAGTAGCTAGTGTTCTAATGGAAGTTTATTTGGTGTTAAAACTGAACCTTAAGACTTATTTATCTTGAGTGCACTAATGTTGCTAATAAATATTGTGTGAAGTTTTGTATGAAGGAAAATTTTCAGGTGTATGGAAGGAATGAGTAATGAGATGAAGGATGGACTAAAGCTCAAGCTTTGGGATGCCACGCGTGTCACCCCAAGAAATATCCAAGAAGTACAAGCGTCCAAGCTTGGGGATGCCCAAGGCATTCCTTTCTTCACCAATAAAAATTCCAGGTTTCTTCCAAACGCTTCATTTTTATTGTTTCATGCACAATTGTGTTTTTCTTGGAGCGTCTTCTTTTTCGTTTTTGTTTTGGTTTTTAGTTTGCTTTGGTTTGCTTAGTTTTCTGAATAAATTGGTTGGACCCCCTCTTTCATACTTTGGTTTGCGAATAGTTTGGTTTGGTTTGGAAAAGAGTAGGAAAGTTCATACTTTTGTGGTAAAAAGAGCTTGTTTTTATTTGTGGCACATGCTTTGTCATGCCATGCTTGATATTGTTTTGGCTTTATGCTTAGTATTATTTGCTGTAGCATGACTTGTTATAAACAATTGAGATTGCTTAATGTGCCTTGGATGAATCATGCGTTGTTTTAGCATATTAAAGCATAGTATAGTGGTATTCTCCTTTGATGCTTTATTTGGGTTGACTTGGAACATGCTCACACCATGTTATGACTATCTCAAGTCACCATATCCTTTATGATCCTTTATTTTTCAACTTGTATAATCACTTTATGCTTTGATCAATGATGTTTTGTCTCTCTGCATGATTATGGCCATTATTGCTCTCTTAGTTTGTCGCTCCCAGTCTTTTGCTAGCCTCCACAACAAAGTATGAGTTCCACTCATGCATCCATTTCCCTAAACCAAGTTATTCCAAAGAGTCCACCATACCTACCTACTATCTTATGCTATTCCAAGCTAGTAGGTAGGTATGGTGGACTCTTTGGAATAACTAACATGAAGGAAAAATGTGGAGGCTAAACTGATCAAGACTGAAACTGGAGGCTGAAACAAGTAAAGCAACATGACTGAAGCATGTGATGGCCAACACTTTGATTCAAAATAATGACTCAGTTCAAATCAAAGCGAAAAAAGAAGGCGCTCCAGAACAACACTGTGTGCATGAATCAAAAAAAGTAGGCGTTGAAGAAATCATTTTATTGATGAAGGGATGCTTGTAATTCATATTTCTTGGGTTGCGTGCATCCTCAAGCAGTTTAATTCCAGTTCATGCAAAAACTTGTGAGGCTGAAATTTCAAACCTTTTAGTACAAGCAGTGGTAAAAGAACTACATAACGAAATCTATCAAAGCATGACAAATTGTTGAACAGTAAGATTTGGGGTGAAATGAAAGTGTTGAAGTCAAATCAAGGAGTTGTGTCATTCCATTGTCAGCAAGAGCATATGCACTTCATGTTGTTAATGTTATGATAAGCTTCTGGTGGAAACATCTGGAGATCAGTAACCAAATGATCTGATATGAGTTAACAAATTTTGTTTATGAAAAATAGGTATTTCAAGTCATGTGCAGGCAAAAAGAAAGAAAAAAAGCAAAGTAAAGTTGGTATGAGCCAAAGCCTCTTGATTCCAGTAGGAGCAAGAAACACAAGGTGTTGCTGGCTGGCGCACTACCGGTGCTAGTAGCAACGTGGAGACCTACACAACACAATCATAGAACTCTGTCCCCAACTTGCGATGAGGTTGTCAATCTCACCGTGTTTTGCTGAAAACAGAGGATTAAACGTATCGAATGGAAGGAAGTAATAGTTTGCAGAAAGTAAACACAAAGCAGTAAACAGTTTATAGATTGTATGTAAATGAAAAGGACCGGGATCCATAGTTCACTAGAGGTGGCTCTCCTTAGATAGATAACATGCTGGGTGAACAAATTACAGCGGGACAATTGACAAACATCGAGAAAGCAATACATGCATATACTAATCATCTTGACTCCTTTGAGACTTGATTGGGCACTACAACATTATACATAGACCGCCATCCAACTGCATCTATGACTAATAATCCACCTTCAGGTTATCATCCGAACCCCCTCCAGTATTAAGTTGCAAGCAACAAACTATTGCTTTACGAATTGTGTGTAAAGTAAACAATATGATTGTTCTATGAACAAAGGATTGTTGTTTTCTCCCTAGTAGCAACAACACATCTAGTACCTTAGAGATTTCTGTCACTTCCCAGTTACGAGGCATGAACCCACTATCGAGCATAAATACTAACTCTTGGAGTTGCTAGCATCTACTTGGCCAAGATAGCTACTAACAACGGAAAGCATGCAAGATCACAAATAACAAAGACATGATAGAATCAATAATCAATCTGAAATAGCATCTCAATATCCATCGGATCCCATAAACACAACATGTATGAATTACAAATAGATGATCTTGATCATGAGCAGACTCACAAGATCTAGACATGAAAGCACAAATGAGGAGAACCAGCCATCTAGCTACTACATGGATCCGTGGTCAGGATGAACTACTCACGCATCACGGAGGCTTGCATGGTGATGAAGAAGGCCTCGGTGAATTCCCTCTCCAGGGGTGCCGGAAGAGTTGGATCCTCCCAATCTAGGGATGGAGATGGCGACTCTGAGACTCTTCGTGGATTTTGATCGGGCACTTAGGGTTTTCGTCCGAGGCAATATATAGGCGGAAGGAGAGGCCGAGGGTGCGGGCGTGAGACCACCACCTGGCCGAGCCAGGCCCGTCTTGGCCGTCAGGTGGTGTGGTGGCCCCTGGCCCCTCCGTCTCGTGAGCATCTGATGACTTCGGAAAATAGGCACTTTGGCTTTGTCCGTCCAATTCGAGAATATTCATTTTCACTTTCTTGGAACCAAAAACAGCGAAAAGCAGGCAGTAGCCTTTGTGGCTCTTGTTAATAGTTTAGTCCAAGAAATCATATGAAAAGTACTCCAAAGTGTGGACAAAACACAAGAAAGTGGATAAAACCAAGCATGGAACATCAAAAATTATAGATACATTTGCAATGTATCAGTGCTTTTTGACTTTGTTGCAACTTGTTATGCTTAATGCTTGTCACTAGGACCCGAGTGCCATGATTTCAGATCTGAACATGTTATTGATTCATGATGATAGTATTGTTTATGATCTTACCTGCAAGTTGTATGCACATATTATTGTCCGGAACCCGAGGCCCCGAAGTGACAGAAATCGGGATAACTGGAGGGGATGGATATGATGTGGGGATCACTTGTGTTCATGGAGTGTTAATGCTTTGCTCCGGTGCTCTATTAAAAGGAGCACCTTAATTTCCAGTAGATTCCCTTGAGGCCCCGCTGCAACGGGCTAGCAGGAAAAAAGATGTTGTGCAAGTTCTCATTGCGAGCACGTATGACTATATATGCAACACATGCCTATGATTATTTAGTACTTGGATGCTTTATCTTATTTATCTGCAAATGCCTTATATCTTGATTGTTACATGAATTGTCTTGTCCATGCAACGCCCGTTCATCCATCCCTATGCCTACCGCGCTTTAATCCTACTGTTTACTGCAATTGTTACTATTGTCTTTACTTTTACTACTGCTACTACTTTGCTATTGCTATTATAAAACTGTTGCTACTAATAAACTACTGCGAGCAAGATTGTTTCTAGGTGCAGCTGAATTGACAACTTAGTTGTTAAGGCTTATAAATATTCTTTGGCTCTCCTTGTGTCGAATCAATAAATTGGGTTTTACTTCCTTTGAAGACTGTTGTGATCCCCTATACGTGTGGGTCATCAACCCCGCTGATGGGTCGAAGTGGAGAAAAATTGAGAGAGAGTTCCCGGACTTTGCAGGTGATGCGTGGAAATTATGGTTTGGTCTAAGTACAGATGGCATGAATCCTTTTGGGGAGAAGAGCTGTAGTCATAGCACCTGGCATGTGACTCTGTGTATCTATAACCTTCCTCCTTGGTTGTGCATGAAGCGGAAGTTCATTATGATGCCAGTGCTCATCCAAGGCCCAAAGAAACCCGACAACGACATTGATGTGTACCTAAGTCCATTAGTTGAAGAACTCTTACAGTTGTGGCAAGAACAAGGTGTACGTGCGTGGGATGAGAACAAGCAGGAGGAATTTGACCTACGAGCGTTATTGTTCATAACAATCAATGATTGGCCTGCTCTTAGTAACATTTCAAGACAGACAAACAAGTGATACAATGCATGCACACACTGTTTAAATGAGACTGAAAGTATATATTTGGATAAATGTAAGAAGAATGTGTACCCGGGGAATCATCGTTTTCTTCCACCACGCACACCCTAAGAAAGAAAGGTACGCATTTCAATGGTGAGGCAGACAACCGGTGTAAGCCTATCTGTTGTACTGGTGATGATGTAATTGATATTGTGAAGGATTTAACAGTAATCTTTAGAAAGGGTCCTGGTAGACAATCTGTTCCGAAGGACGATGTTAGACATGCACCCATGTGGAAAAAGAAATCTATATTTTGGGAGCTACCCTATTGGAAAGTCCTAGAGGTACGCTCTGCAATTGACGTGATGCACCTACCGAAGAATCTTTGCGTCACGCTACTAGGCTTCTTGGGCGTGTATGGGAAGAATAAAGATACACCGGAAGCACGACAGGACCAACAACGTATGAAAGACCGAGACAGCATGCATCTAGAGTTGTTTGAAGGTACTGCCAGCTACGCTCTTACCAAATAAGAGAAGGAAATCTTTTTTGGAGTCCTTTACAATATCAAGGTCTCGTCTAGTTTCTCGTCATACATAAAGGGAATAATAAATATGGCAGAGAAAAAAAATTCAAAACCTAAAGTCTCATGACTGCCACGTGCTTATGACACAGCTGCTTCCGATTGCATTGAGGGGACTCCTGCCGGAAAATGTTTGAGTACCCATTGTGAATCTATGTGCGTTTCTCAATGCAATTTCTCAGAAGGTAATCAGTCTAGATAGTCTACCAAGGTTACAGAAAGGTGTGGTCCAATATCTTGTCAGCTTCGAGTTGGTGTTCCCACCATCCTTCTTCAATATTATGACGCACCTCCTAGTTCACCTAGTCGAAGAGATTAACATTCTCGGTCCTGTATTTCTACACAATATGTTCCCCTTTGAGAGGTTCATGGGAGTGTTAAAGAAATATGTTCATAACTGTGCTAGGCCATAAGGAAGCATCTCAAAGGGATATGGAACAGAGCAGGTCATTGAGTTTTGTGTTGACATTATTCTTGACCTTAAGCCCATCGGTGTTCGTGAATCACAGCATGAGGGTAGACTGAGTGGAAAAGGCACACTAGAAAAGAAAGCAAGGATATGTATGGATGGACATTCTCTCACTAAAGCACACTACACAGTTCTGCAAAGTTCCACCTTGGTGGCTCCGTATATCAAGGAATACAAGAATATTGTACACTCCAACAATCCGGGGAAGCCTGGCTCCTGGATTAGAGATGAACACATGAGGACTTTTGATGGTTGGTTGCAGACACATCTCATGAATGAGATCAATGTTGGAGAGCAGTTGTACCTGTTGGCCAGGTCACCATCTTCGACTATATTGACTTTCCAAGGGTACGAGATAAATGGGAATACATTTTACACGATCGCCCAAGATAAAAAGAGCACCAACCAAAACAGTGGTGTCTGATTTGATGCAACAGATGAGAATGGGCAGAATGATACATATTATGGTTACATAGAGGAGATATGGGAACTTGACTATGGACCTTATTTTAAGGTCCCTTTGTTTCAGTGCAAATGGGTCAAGCTGATAGGAGGCGGGGTTGAGGTAGACAAGAAATACAGAATGACAAAAGTGGATCTCAACAACCTTGCATATAGAGATGAACCATTTTTCCTAGCCAATGATGTGGCTCAAGTTTTTTATGTGAAGGACATGTCTACCAAACCGAGAAAAAGTAAAGATAAGCAAAAGAATACAACATACGATGAGCCAAAGCGTCACATAGTTCTTTCAGAAAAAAGAAACATCGTGGGGGTGGAGGATAAGACAGACATGTCAGAAGATTATGATAAGTTTCATGAAATTCCGCCCTTCGCTGTGAAGGATGACCTAAGCATACTGTTAAGTAAGGAAGATGCTCCATGGTTACGGATTAGAAGAAAACCCTAACAATAGAGATGTGTGGATGTTGGTGATGTACAATATTATTAAACCTTTATTTTTAATGATCTGCTTATATATATATGGATATGAACTATCTCGATCTCAATAGGTAGTATTGCAACTTGCTGTGGCCAACACCAAAGACATTTATTAATATTAAATGTAAAAATTAGTCATAATCATATCTAGCCCTGTAGTACACACTGTGGTCGTCTTGAAATCGCCATCGTAAATGGAAACGCTTGTAGCACACGGCTGGATACTTGGCCCTTCCCCGACTTGTGCACGGGGGAACGGGGAAGGGGGCACCTGCCACTCCAGCCTTGGATTCACGACGCGCAGGGGAGGGGGCTCCCGGATGACGAGCCCGGTACACCCTCGGCCTTCACCACCACCACCATTCTTGTGGCTATGCGGCTGGTGAAAGTGCGGGTACCTCAGGTGAGGATGGTCTCCCATGGCGATGTAGCGCATCACGCCGGCGATAGTCCGGTTTGCCCATCATAGGCGGCGACTGGCCTCGTTGTGGTTCACTGGGGGCAGGCCATCACCCTCGTACCTGGCGAGCTTCCTTTTCCCGCTAGTTTGCGAAGAAGACATTCCAGGTGTCGAGGTTGTCGGGATCCCAATGGGGATCCATCCGCTGCTCCAGCGTGAGATCAAGGTAGAAGTGGTTCGTGATGGCCGCCTGGCAGGCCAAACCTTGAGGCACAGGAGGAATAGGAACCCCTCCAACGCTCAGCATCCAGCCGGCGGGCAGCCGGTACCCCGGTGGGCATGGGTAGATGGAGGCGCACAGCGCCTCGGTCTCCTCGAGCGTCAGAAAGGCCCAGTAAGCAATGTCCATTGTTGTGAGAGAGAAGGTGTGGATGTGTGGATGGGCATGGCGGTTGGCCTAGATATAGAGGGAAATTGCGGGAAAACATGGCAGGAAGCGGGGGGAAATGGCGGGAAAACATGGCGGGAAGCGGGGGAAATGGTGGGAAATATCTAGTCCCGGTTAGTGGCTCCAACCGGGACTAAAGGCCCACGAAATATCTTTTAGTCCCAGTTACTAGTTTTAGTATGAAATATTATATTTCTAATGAGTATATTATTTTTTGTGAATAGTGTTGGGGATATACTTTCCGGGTATCCTCACAGTTCCTCACTGACTAGGGTGGCCCACTTCGTGTTAGAGCTTTGCTTTACGGGCGGCCCAGTTAGGGAGAAGAAACGGAGTCCGGTCCGGCTACGGGAAGGCCCAGAAGACTTACCGACTTAGGCCCATAGTGTTACTTGTAGTTCAAGATGTACTTTGTAACCGACTCTTAGTCATAGCCGGATAGATCTCTTCTGTAAACCCTAGGCCGGATATCTATATAAGCCGTCCTAGGGAGAGCCTTTAGGGCACCCCTTACAATCACAATCTCAACTCACACAGGCGAACCCTTGTAACCCATATTCCGGCTCTGTCGTATTACTGGATTGCTAGCAGGAGTAGGATCCGTCCAAAGCCGACAGATTCGAACCTGGGTAAACTTGTGTGCTCACCGTCCCGGAACACCGTACATCTCACTCTCCTCTCTTACGCACGCCTCGAGGACCCCCTCATGGTGTACTTGTCATCAATCCGATGACAGTTGGCGCCCACCGTGGGGCAAGTGAGCTTCGGATCTGCGTTTCGAGCGGAATCTGCAAGAATCAGAATCGGCGAGACCATCACCGTCGGTCGCATCCTCTACACCAGTGACGTCCCTCTCATCGTTCTCGATGAGACATGGATTCCGGCTAGGGAGGCTGTGACTGCTTACACCATCATGTCTCTTGGCGAGATCGATGTTTACATTGGCTTTGCTGAACCTACCCCACCCACCCGAGCGGTGATGATAGAGGCAGAAGAAATTTTTGGGTCCCCTTTGTCCGCGGAGGCGGCAGAGTTCCGGATCTCAGAAAACCCTAATCCCACCCAGCCCGCACCAGTTGTGGAGATAGTGGAGAAATCTGAACCTGAAGCAGACCTGGCGGTCCAAGTTGAATCTGGAGTGGATCTCCCTGGAGAGGCCGAATCCCAGATCGACCCACCCGCGGAAGTTGAAATCCAGGAGGAGCACAACAGCAACGACGGTTCTGGCTCTGACGACGCCGGGACGGATAGGCCTTTCCTGAGGTACACGCTGCGACGCATGATGATGCAAGATGCAAGCATAGACGATATTCTCGAGACCATCTGGTGTTTTGAGGAAGCAGATCGCGAAAGCCGCAACTATCTCAGGAGGCACGCGTCACACTTTGTCAGATATGTGGGATCCGGATCCGGCACTGCCAATGTTGGAGATAACATTGACTCTGTGCTGGAGGCGATCGGAACAAACACCAACATACCCGCATCCTCGGATGAATCGATGACATCGGCAGATTTCCGAAAGTTCTCCGCAGAATATGAAGAGGAGTATAACTCCAAAGCTATAGAGGAAGGAGAAGCCATGGATGAAGGATCCGAGGAAAACTCTCCCAAAGCACAGGATGACATGGAAATCGGAGATAAGCCAGAGGTCCACATGTCCGAAAGTACCGATCAGAGCTTGACTCCGGGAAATGGACCAAAGCTGTCTTTGCTACCAGCGCTGCCAAGAAGGCAAAGAAGAAGAACAAGAAGAACAAGACCCCGGCGAAAGACCCTCTGGCAGAGGAGGTGATTGCCGAGGAATACGAGGAAGACTCGGATGGAGCACTTATCCCAGACGAGCCCAAAAAAGAAGAGTCGGTGGATGGACACGTGATCACTAAAGGTGCACGTAAACTCATCGATGTTGCATTAACTACACCTATTCCTACAACTGCAGAACTTACTGCTGAAGAGCTGGACGAGAGGGCACAGGCCCTAGAAGCGCGTCTTCAAGTACTCCTTGATGAAGCCAAAAACATTGAGGAGGAAAAGAAACGCATGGCATCTGCGGAGAAGTACAACTCCAGGCAGCACCAGAAGACCAGGAAACGTCATACTGATGACAACCAGTTTCTGCAGATTCACAAAGTCCTTTTCGGAGGAGAACTTGGGATGCCTCGACGTGACAGCAATGGGGATTGGGTGTATCCAACGCCGATGTAACACCGCTATGCTCGAAATCCTATCGGCTAATCCAGGCCCGGAGTAGATCCGGTTGGGAATTAAACTACTCAACAAAGGACTGGAGCAGCAAAAGGTCGCCCTGTCCAGAAGTCAAAAACTGGTCTCAAATTCTGACCAATGTCGCACAGATCCGGCATGGGCTGTTGTAAGACCCCAACGTGTTCCGGAACAGCAACATCGTTCCGACCATCAGGAAGATAACCACTCAAGAACCGGATCTTCAGGGAAGCACCACAAAGCTGCTCGTGCCTGGCGTAACGTTAACCTAGTTGCAGAGCTAGAGGTAATCGTTGCACTAAATCCGAGGAACCCTCCCCGGCGAGAGTCGAAAGACCGCAGGGAAGAATATAAAGAGAAACGTCGAGAGGAGGACCGACAAAGAATGCCACCTCCTAGACATACAAGCCATCCGGATGACAGACGAAGGAACGATGGACACCGGGCCGAGACAAGCCGACAGGGGGCTCGTCACAATGAAGACCCTCCCTGGAACCGAAATAATGACGCTCCGGATGGAGGCTGGCGACCAGCCGGAAATAACCCAGCTTCTCCACCCTCTCCACCAAGTAGCCATCACAACGGCTCCCAAGGAGGCCAAGGAGGGCATCATGGTGGAGGAGGTGGTGGCAGAAGCCGAAGTCCGTCTCCAAGGCACCGCAGCCACAACCGACACTCGGGGCGATCTCTATCCCCAAATGACGCAAGGCACATGATCAACTCCAATATAGAGGTGCTATGCTATGAAAATGATGATATATACGTGGACCCAAAGTGCTTCGGACCACACATAAGAGCTACAAGATTCCCAGAAAGATTTGCTATCTCAAGACATATTCAAGCCTACGATGGTATAGCTCGGCCAGATACTTGGCTACAGGATTTCTTCCAGGCTTGCTGCATCGCCAAAGGCAGAAACAGCCTGGTCGCAACCTGATAGCTCCCACTCATGTTGCGGAAGACGGCACATCATGGCTCAATGAACTTCCGGAGAACACCATCCACAACTGGTATGACATGCAAAGCGCGTTCTTTCAGAATTTCGAAGGCACATACCGGAGGCCCTGTACGGTAGGAGACCTACAGCGTTGCACCCAGAAAGCCGGAGAAACTTGTCGGGATTATCTCGGATGATGGATGGACACCAAGAACTCCTGTGAAGGAGTAAATGACCAAACTACGATTGAAGCTTTCATTGCAGGTCTCCCAATTGGTTTACTGCATCATCGCTTGAAGTGTGACAAGGTCACTGATTTGGGAGAGATGATAGAAACAACGAGCAAGTATAAAGATGCTGACGATGATGTAGAGGGATTACTCAACACCCTGGCTGTGCCATAGTCGGCAAAACAACCAAAGCGACAAGCTCAGAAGCGCAAGAATACCTCAGAAGAGAAACCCAATGCGGAAACAGCAGTGGTCACTGCTACTTTCGGGTCTGGAGGACGAGGAGGACGTGGCGGTGGTCGTGGCCACGGTCGTGGGACATCAAAAGTCCAGGGTAGAGGGGACCAACAACCGGAAAAACCTACTCTTGGGCTGACATTGCCAATAACCCATGTGTGTATCACATAGATGCCAATGGGGGCTCGTCCCACACAAACGCCGAGTGTCATTTCAATGACGACATTAAGAGAGATGATACCACTGGCTACAAAGCTAAGTGGAAGAAGGGAAAGAAGAATCCCGAAAAAGATAAAGAGACCAAGGAAGATTCTGACATGGAGGAAGCTGATGCTTCAAATCCCAAGCCGGAAGGGAAGAAAAATTTTCTGACCAAGAAAGACACTTATGTCACCTTCCTCGGATCTCAACCAGCAAAGGTCAAAAAGGTAGTGCTACATGAGCTCAATGCAACAGTTCCGGCTGTCCCTCAATTCTTGGACTGGTCGGAAGTGGAAATCACATTTGCCACGTTGATCATCCGCCTAAGTTGCACAGGCGAGGAAAATACGCCTTAATCGTCAATCCACTTATTGACGGTTATGGTTTCTCCAAGAATCTCATGGACGGTGGTAGCAATATTAATATTTTGTATGTCGAAACGCTATGCCGGATGAAGATCTCGGAGACCCAGCTGAACCACAACTCTGTGATCTTTCACGGGGTTGTCCCAGGAAGACAAGCAAATTCCCTAGGAGAAATCACTTTGGATGTTACCTTTGGAACTCCAAAGTACTATCGGACGGAGGCACTTTCCTTCGAAGTAGTCCCGTTCAAGAGCGTGTACCACGCTATATTCGGACGTTCGGCTTACTGGGCTTTTATGGCTCGTCCGTGTTACATTTACAATATGATGAAAATTCCAGGTCCCAACGGCGTGATCACCATTAGGGGAGACCCGAAGAAAGCGCGAGAGTGCGAGGATGGAAATGCCGCCTTTGCTGAAGCCGTGCTGCACGCCTAGGAGTACCAGGAGATCAAGAAGAGCATATATCTGTCTGAGTTGCCCGCAATGAAGAAGGAGATGACAAAGCCAAATCCAGAGTTCAAGGCATCAGAAGAGACGAAGAAGACGCCATTGAAGGATGATGACCCCTCCAAGGTGACCCAGATAGGCGTAGGCCTAGATAGCGCATAGGAAAGCGCGCTCGTCAAGTTCCTTAAAGCAAATCAAGATATCTTCGCATGGAAGCCATCTGACATGACCGAAGTACCTAGGGAACTTGCCGAGCACTCTTTAAATATAAACCCAAACACTAAACCCGTCAAACAGTCCTTATGACATTTTGGCGATGAAAAGCGTAAGGCAATAGCTAAGGAACTAGCACGGCTCGAGTTAGCCGGATTCATAGAAGAGGTCATCCACACTGAGTGGTTGGCCAATCCTGTAATGGTCCCTAAAAAGGACACCACTGATTTAAGGATGTGTGTTGATTATACCGCCTTGAACAAGGCTTGTCCCAAAGATCCGTTCGCTCTGCCTAGGATTGATCAAGTTATCGATTCTACGGCAGGCTCGGAACTCCTCTGTTTTCTTGACGCATATTCCGGTTATCACCAAATCGGGATGAAGGAATCTGACAAAGTCAAAACTTCATTCATAACCCCCTTCAGAACCTTCTGTTTTGTTACGATGCCCTTTGGGATGAAGAACGCAGGAGCTACGTACCAACGCACAACGCAGCGTTGCCTCCACGACCAAATCGGACGCAATGTACATGCATATGTGGATGATATTGCGGTGATGTCCAAAAAGAAGGAAACATTGATTTCCGACTTGGAGGAAACGTTCAGCAATCTACGAAAATACAACATAATGCTTAATCCGAAGAAATGCTTCTTTGGAATTCCAGCCGGAAAACTGTTAGGTTTCATCGTGTCTCAAAGAGGTATAGAGGTGAACCAAGACAAAATCAAGGCTATACTCAATATTTCAAGGCCAACTCGCCTGAAGGACATACAAAGACTAACTGGTTGCATCGCTGCAGTCAGTCGGTTTGTAAGCCGGCTCGGTGAAAGAGCCGCACCATTATACAAACTCCTGAAAAAGACCAAGGATTTTGTGTGGACCGATGAAGCTGAAGCTGCACTACAAGACCTGAAGAAAGTACTTTCATCTGATCATATCCTTGTTGCGCCAGAACCACAGGAAACGATGTTGCTCTATCTTGCTGCGACAAACAAAGTCGTCAGTATCGTTATGGTAGTGGAGAGACCGGAGGAAAATCAGGAAAACTTGGTGTAGCGTCCGACATACTTTGTCAGCGAGGTCCTGACAGAATCGAAACAGCGGTATCCGCACTATCAAAAGCTGGCTTATGGTGTGTTCTTAGCATCTCGTAAGCTACAACATTATTTTCAGGAGCATCCAATTACCATGGTGAGCACAGCTCCCATGATAGATATAATCAACAACAGTGACACCACATGACGCGTCGCCAAATGGGGCATAGAGCTCTCAGCTTTCGATATTGAGTAGAAACCTAGAACAACAATCAAATCCCAAATCCTTGCCGACTTTATTGCTGATTGGACAGAGACGAAGGAGAATATGACCCTCCCTGGGTCGGAATATTGGACCCTATATTTTGATGGGTCTAAGGCTCGCGGGGGCTCGGGGGCTGGCGTGGTACTCAAATCACCCCAAGGAGATAAACTTCTATACGTGTTGTAGATCCACTTCACAGCGACAAATAATATTGCCGAGTATGAAGCACTGCTACATGGAATCCGGATTGCTAAGGATATAGGCATCCGACGTTTGATGTGTTACGGAGATTCAGATCTTGTTGCTCAGCAAGTGTCGGATATTTGTAATGCAAATAAACATATGGCAGCATATAAAGCTGTCGTGGATGATTTATCTAAATCGTTCGAAGGGTTTGAGGTTCAACACATCCCTCGAGCAGAAAACGAGGAAGCATATGCACTATCTCGGATAGGCTCTGCACGGAAAGAGGTCCCTGATGGCGCTTTTTTAGAGCACCTCAAAGTTCCCTAAATAAAGGGAGTGGATGAGGAATATCTGACCAAATCTGACTCACCTCTAATAGCAGTTCTGGCTGTAATTCCCAGCTGGACTCAACCCTACCTTGATTATTTGGTAGATGGCAAATTACCCGAAGACGAGGTTCTGAAACGGCAGATTATCCGACGAGCAAAAGCCTATACTATAGTTAAAGGTGAGTTCTATAAGCGGAGTGTGTCTGGGGTCTTTTTAGCGCTGCGTATCTCCGGAAGAAGGAGTGGAAATCTTAAGAAAAATCCATGAAGGCGAGTGTGGTCACCATGCTGCAGCCAAATATTTAGTGGCAAAAGCTTTCAGACATGGTTTTTTCTGGCTTACAGCCAAGGCAGATGCCGAACGGCTGGTCAAGACGTGCAAGGGCTGCCAAAAGTACGCCAAACAAGCTCACATTCTGGCTGACCAGTGATGTGCTCGTCGTTCGACGTAGAGCTCGTTGGGAACCCCAAGAGGAAGGTATGATGAGCACATCAGTAAGTTTTCCCTCAGTTATGAAACCAAGGTTTAATCGAACCAGTAGGAGCAAGGAAACACCCCAAAGGTGTTACTAGCTGAGCTTTGGCAGGGCGCACTACCGGTGCTAGTAGCAACGTGGAGACCTGCACAACACAACCACATAACTTTGTCCCCAACTTGCGATGAGGTTGTCAATCTCACCGTGTTTTGCGGAAAACAAAGGATTAAACGTATCGAATGGAAAGAAGTAAAAGTTTGCAGAAAGTAAACACAAAGTAGTAAAAGATTGTAGATTGTATGTAAAAGACAAGGACCGGGATCCATAGTTCACTAGAGGTGGCTCTTCTTAGATAGATAACATGCTGGGTAAACAAATTACAGCAGGGCAATTGACAAACACCGAGAAAGCAATACATGCATATACTAATCATCTTGACTCCTTTGAGACTTGATTGGGCATTACAACATAATGCATAGACCGCCATCCAACTGCATCTATGACTAATAATCCACCTTCAGGTTATCATCCGAACCCCCTTTAGTATTAAGTTGCAAGCAACAGATTATTGCTTACTGAACTGCGTAAAGTAAACAATACGATTGTTCTATGAACAAAGGATTTTTGTTTTCTCCTAGTAGCAACACATCTAGTACCTTAGAGATTTCACTTCCCAGTTACGGAGGCATGAACCCACTATCGAGCATAAATACTTACTCTTGGAGTTGCTAGCATCTACTTGGCCAAGATAGCTACTAACAACGGAAAGCATGCAAGATCACAAATAACAAAGACATGATAGAATCAATAATCAATCTGAAATAGCATCTCAATATCCATCGGATCCCCGCAAACACAACATGTATGAATTACAAATAGATGATCTTGATCATGAACGGAGCTCGCAAGATCTAAACATGAAAGCACAAAGGAGGAGAACCAGCCATCTAGCTACTACATGGATCCGTAGTCCAAGGATGAACTACTCACGCATCACACCGGAGGCTTGCATGGTGATGAAGAAGGCCTCCAGGGTGAATTCCCTCTCCGGGTGCCGGAAGAGCTTCAGATCCTCCGATCTAGGGATGGAGATGACGGCAGCTAGAGACTCTTTCATGGATTTTGATCGGGTACTTAGGGTTTTCCCCAGGGCAATATATAGGCGGAAGGAGAGGCCGAGGGGTGCCGGAGCCACCACACCACCTGGCGCGGGCCCGGCCAGCCAGAGGCCGGTGGTGTGGCTGCCCTCGGCCCTTCTCCGCCTCGTGATTCTCGCACTTGATCCTTCCGAAAAATAGGCACTTTGGCTTTTGTCCTGTCCAATTCGAGAATATTCATTTTCCGACTTTCTGGAACCAAAAACAGCAGAAAAAATGTGCAATCGTGGCTCTTGTTAATAGGTTAGTCCGAGAAATCATATGAAAAGTACTCCAAAGTTGGAAAAAAACACAAGAAAGTGGATAAAACCAAGCATGGAACATCAAAAATTATAGATACATTTGCAATGTATCAACCAGCTGCGAACAATACCTATAACATGGCCTTTCGTGGTCTGGGGGCTTGACATGGTAGGACCGTTTAGACGGGCTCCAAGTGGATTTACTCACCTCTTAGTGATGGTGGATAAGTTCACCAAATGGATTGAGGCTAAACCCGTCACTAGTTGTGATGGAGCAACAACCAAAAGATTTGTCGAGGATGTCATAACCCGGTATGGTTATCCGCATAGTATTATCATAGACGATGGGAGTAATTTCTCTATGGGAGAATTGGCCAAATTCGGCAACAAACATAATATCCGGCTTGACATTGCGTTAGTCGCACATCCATAGGCTAATGGACAAGTTGAAAGAACAAATAGTTTAATCCTACAAGGCCTAAAACCGAGACTCGAAGCACCACTACGACATGCTGCGGGGGCTTGGGCAGAGGAATTACCCTCTGTAATATGGAGTTTACGAACAACTCCGAATAGGTCATCCGGGTACACACCTTTCTTCTTGGTCTATGGCGCAGAAGCAGTTCTTCCTAGTGATTTGATTCACACTTCTCCTAGAGTGGCCGCGTATATCGAAGAGGATGCCGAGATTTCTCGACAAAATGATCTCGACTTAGTCGAAGAAGTTCGCGTCATTGCTGAAATGAGATCAACAGCCTATCAGCAGAAGTTACACAAATATCATAGCCAGAGAGTCAGAAATAGATCTTTCAATAAAGGCAATTTGGTTCTTTGGCTTGTGCAACAAAGAAAGCACAAACTTTCCCCAGTATGGGAAGGGCCCTTTTTAATTAGTCGAGTATTGCACAATGGTTCGTACTACTTAACTGATATGACGCCAGTCAAAGAAAGACCTGCTATTAAGAAGAGAAAGAGAGCTGGAGGCAGTACAAATCCAGATGAGTTAGACAGACCTTGGAATATTGCTCAGCTACGTCCCTTTTATTCTTAGTTTATCCTTCTTTGTAATCATACATATGTACATGTTCTGTGGGAAATAAAAGTATTGGTTGCCTCAAGTTTTTTCTGAGAAGTTTTTACCATCTTATTTCCGAATGATCATGTCATAGTCGAAAATCCCAGAATACTTGAAAGTACTTTATGCTCATGTTTGTTCTGGTTTAGATTTCCGACTCTAAAATTGCTACCTTCGGGTATAACTCTAAAGTTTCTAGTCTATACTTGGGTTATTTGTTTGATTGTCGGATGCGGGTATTTTCCGAGTAGTGAATTGTTGGTACTGGAAGCCGGCTTTGTTTCCGAGTTTAAACTGGTTTAGCAATTGAGCTCCGTTGCTCGGCAAAGTTTCCGTGCAGAAAGTTTAGCCGGCTCACGAAAGGGACGAGGCGGAAAGCCAGATAAACGATAAGTATAGACAAAAAAGTATAAGTGCTTACGCAAACATTTCAGGCACACAAAATTTAAGCCAAAAGTACTGAATAGATTAAAACTTGGCACTAGCAAAAGTATCATACTGCATATTTACAGACCATAATGTTTTTCAGAATAATACATTTGTTTCTGATCATCTATGATGCAGGAGAGGAGGTAGGAGCTGCCGGCTCGCTGGACACATCAGCCGCGCCCTGATAACAATCCGAGATGTCCAAATCCGATATGGTTTGGCCATCCTCAGAAACTTCGGTTGCTTCTTCGGGAGGCGGAGGCGGGGTGTCCACGCGGGTGAAGAATGCTGGTTAAGTCAGCTACACGGCACCCATATCCGGCGCAGGAGTCCATGATGGCCTTGATGTCTTGCTCCTGTCCGTCTTCATCCACAGTAGAATACCCTCTGGTCACTTGCCTTATCTCCATGCTTCCATGGTGGCTCATGACCATGGTGAGAGTGTTCTGCACCGCGGATCGCATGTAGGACATGTTCCAGTCCTGGACAAGCTGTGGCATCTCCTTTGCTTTGTCCAGCACCTGAAAGTCGGACATGCGATGCATGTCCGGAACCTTGAGAGATTCGCCAATATCCTCAATGGATTGGCGGAAGTCATGAAGCAAATCACCGACTTGGGTAAGCCGTTGGGTGCGAGGCTCGACAGAGGTGGAGTCCATCAAGTTCAGAGGACCTATACATATAACGCAAAACGGTTAAGTAAATCCGACATCGGAAGAGTCGAAGAATGTAGACAAGTAAGAAAGATGGTAACATACCGAAGATCACGTCATCAACTTTGGTCTTCTCTTCTCGAAGACTCCGGAGTTCAGCCCGGAGTGCCTCAAAAAGGTCCTTCTCTCTATAGATCTCGTTGTTGAGATCCGAAATTTTCTGCTCGTGGAGTGATATCTTGCGATCACGCTCCACGGTGGCCATGGAGGAGGATTCGAGAACTTGAGCTATGCTCTTCTCATGATCCGCCTTAAGCTGGTCAAGCTCTCGGCGGAGATCCTTGTTTTCCACCACCAAGGTCTTCAGATTTTCGGCCTCTTCGATCATAGCACAGGACTGCTTTATCAGTGTTGTAAGTCAAAAAAGAACAACAGTTCAGCAAAAAATATTCGACTATGAAAACACAAGACAAGGTTTGAGTCTCGGAATGTTTACCTTCGGCCTCATCCTTGGAATCCTTCAGCTCAGTATTCTTAAGTCGGAGAGCTCTGATCTCTCTCCGCTTATTGCAGACATTCTTCAACAAATCCTGGTTATATGAATTAACTTTCTGTAAGTCAGAATACCCAGAGTCAGAAGTCTACTGAAGACTCGGGCTAATATTGTAACTAATATCAGCACGAGCCTTGGGGGCTACACTAGTTCATTCTTTGGCATCCTAAAGAAGCATAAACCCGAATTGTATATCCAACTTCATGCTTGGGGGCTAGAGGATATGATATAAAGTATAATAAATAAAATTGTGAGTTGGAATTCCGACTTACATGATGTTCATGTGTGAGCTTGCTCAGGCACATGTTCACCTCGGTGATAACCTTCTCGGCGAGGGTGAGTGGAATAACCGGAGGTGGTGGAAGCACACCAGCTCTTAGTCCCTCGTCGCGAAGGTAGACTTCTTCAAGAAGGCCGGAGTACCTGATGTCCTCCGCTTCTTGTGCTTCTTCTTCGGCAGAGAGATTTCGGCTCTCCAGGCATTGCCGGGCCAGCAGCTGGATTTCCTCCGCAGATTTCCGAGACAAGCCAAATTTGGCAAGTCCCGGATTGTTTAGGAGGTTTTCGGCAAAAGTCTCTACCGAGGGATCATTACCCGAAGAGGGTTCACCCTTATCAAAACCTGAGCCACCCATGGTGGCGTTAGTCTGCGACTCAAGGGTCGCTGGCCCTATCGAGGGAGCCGGATCTTCTGTGACAACTGGCGATGGAGTAATCACCGGCGTTGCGGAAGGTTGAGGGGCAGGAGTCGGAGGAGCTACGGCAGGAGAAGCCATAGTCAGCTTGTCTGCCGCAGGGTTTCGAAGAAGTTCCCTTCCCCTTGCCCTTGATGAGCTGTTTAGCTTTGAGAATGTGATAGAATAGAAAACATTACATCTTGGAAGAAGTTACGAGTAAAGTACAAAGTCGGAAGTTGTGTGGAAAGTTACCTCTTCACAACTGGCACTTCCTTTGTGCTGATAGCCACTATCGAAGCCTTGCGCTTCCTGGGCACAACATCCGGCAGTGGAACCAGTTCCTCCTCCTAAGAAAACCCCAGAGGATATCCCTCGATAGGAGCCAGTTCCGACTCAGGGAGATCTGCAAGCTGAAAAGAAGATAATATCTCAGTATTGCGAAATAACTTAAAGGTGAAACACATAAAAAATGGTTCATTATTAAAAGCTTACCGGCACTACAGGGTCTTTCGCTGTGTGCATGTCCAGAGATAAGTCCGGAATCTTTCTCTCAGTCCGCTCCTTGATCGGCCATTTGATCTGGCTTATGTAATCCTGTGGCTTTAAAGCCTTAGGACTGATGCGAAGGGAGTCATTCTTCGACACCGTGATGGAATGCATCAGACGGTCGCCGTGGTGTTGGAGAGGCTGGATCCGGCGTGCGACCCAAGATTGAACTAAGTCGGACCCTCGCAGGCCCTTGTGTTTTATCAGATATTCGATCCGCCTCTTGGCGAGGATCAGATCGTCACTGAGAACCGGAGGAGCCTCGTCCCAAGACGCTTGGGCCGTGGCAGCTCTGTCGATGAAAGCCGGCAAAGCAGTAGCTTTGCCGGGGGCAGGAATATCCTTATGGTAAAAGAAGGTGGACGGCCACTGTTTGACCGACTCACTAGCTGAAATGCGAGGATAAGTACGCTCACGTCTAACTGAAAGGCTAATAGTGCCGGTAATATAAGGATTGCCGGCAGTGATGGAGTTTCTACGGACATGAAAGTAGAATCGGAATAAAGTGAGACTCGGCCTAATGCTGATATATCCCCCACACAAAGTTGCATAGGCGCTCATCTCTAAGATGGAGTTGGGAGGAAGATGGTGGAGCTGAACACCGTAATGATCTATCACCTCGGAAAAGAATTCCGCGGGAGGGAAAGACAAACCTCTGTCGAGGTGGGTGCCGAAGTGTACCCGCTCGTCGGCGTGCGGGTTGAGGATGGTTTCACCGAAACCACTCCGCCAGTCGCCGGCGCGGAGGAGCCCTTCATTCTCCACGCCGCAGAGCTTCTCGTCGTCGAGGAGACACGAGATCCAAACCCCACGGTTGCTTTCTTTTTCCGCCGCCGCCGCCGCTGCGAAGCCAGCCAAGCCAGACGATGAAGATGAAGCCATTTCTCCGGTCCGCCGGTGACCTTGGATGGGCGGCGCTGGGAATCTGGGAAGCAGAGGAGCTCTGTGCGCGGGGGAGAAGTGGAGGAGAGGAAACGGCAAGGGAATAGGTGAAGATGAGGAAAAGGAAATCCTCACCCCTTATAATCACCTAATCGCGCCAAGATTCATGCAAAAGTCACAGTGTAACCGTCATGCGTCGTGGAAGGAACTGGGAAAGCCCCATGCGATGATTACGTCGCCTCGATCTCCACGTACGCATTGAAACGACGCCTCGGTTCCGCGAATGACGGACCCACCAACGGTCGTGCTGACAGGATGTTTGTCAGATGACGTGACTTGACCATGACCGGTGTCAGATAACATCAGAGACCAAATTCCGGTTTAGTTTGAATATCAAGCCAGAAAATCCGAATAACGTATTGACAGGTCCGACTTACTTTTGAGACCCGGATCATATTCTTTGTTTTGAAGTTTCAGGAACCCTTTAAGATTCTGCAAGCCGAAGATCAAGCTAGACAATGATGAATCCGACTTTAAATCTTTGAGACTTCCGGGGGCTGCTGTTGGGGATATATTTTCCGGGTATCCTCACAGTTTCTCGCTGACCAGGGTGGCCCACTTCAGGTTAGAGCTTTGCTTCATGGGCGGCCTAGTCAGGGAGAAGAAACGGAGTCCGGCCCGACTACGGGAAGGCACAGAAGACTTACCGACTTAGGCCCATAGTGTTACTTGTAGTTCAATATGTACTCTGTAACCCACTTTTATTCGGATCTCTCCTGCAAACCTTAGGCCGGATATCTATATAAGCCGTCCTAGGGAGAGCCTTTAGGGCACCCCTTACAATCACAATCTCAACTCGCACATGCGAACCCTTGTAACCCATATTCCGGCTCTGCCGTATTACTGGATTGCTAGCAGGAGTAGGATCCGTCCAAAGCTAGCGGATTCGAACTTGGGTAAACACTTGTGCTCACCATCCGGGAACACCGTACGCCTCACACCCCTATCTTCCGCACGCCTCGAGGACCCCCTCATGGCGTACTTGTCATCAACCCGACGACAAATAGTTTGATATATTATATGTATTTTTCTGTTTTTTAAATAACAACCTATATTTTTCCAACATTTATACTAAATATAATACTTGTTAAACAATAAATAATTTCATTTAAATTGTATAATAGAGTATGATAATAGATGTAAATTATAGATTTTTTTTGAAAATTTTAATATATAATACTTAATTTTCTGAAAACTATACACCATTTTTCTTTTTGGCGCCCAAAACCCCCTTTAGTCCCGGTTTGGGGCTAAAGGGTGCAAACCGGGGCTAAAGGTGGGGGTTATAAATACTCCCACCTCCACCACGGGTCTAGCCACGACCCGAAGAGCCCGATCCTTCGCACTGCCGCCCCTCCCACCGCCTGCGTTGCCGCCTGCAGACCGTCCGTGTGCCCGTCGATCGAGGAGGATCGCTGCCGCCAGCCGCCACAAGGCTCTCGCCCTCGCCAGCTGGCCGTCTGCCCCTTGCGCCACCCCGCGTCGTCCCCCTGCAGGTGAGGTGTAGTATTAGGGATTTTAGTTAGTTTATTATTAGGGATAGTTAGTTTATTATTAGGGATTAGTTAGCTAGATTATAAGTCAAATATTAGTTAGTTTATTATTAAGGATTATGGATTAGTTAGGTCAATTAGTTAATTAAGGATTAGGGATTAGTTAGATCAATTATTTAGTTTATTAGGGATTAGGGTTTATTAGAGATTAGAGATTTAGTTAGAATAAGGTTAGTTAATTAGATTTATTTTAGTTAGTGTTAGGGCACGTACAATGGGGCGACCTTATGCCTTCTCTTGTCGTAATTAATGGTGGAAAAACTGGAGAGCAGAACATATAGCCCTGCTAAATATTTCATTGATTTGAGCATAAACTTAGTCTTTTGTCTCAAAGTCGTAACTAAAGGTGGCAAATCTTTTTTTTTCTCATGGATAGAGGCAAAATCAGAATAGATAGAGGCAAAATCAGAGGCCAGATCGGAGTACACAAAGGAATCCTGCTCCCATCCCTGCTGCGCGTGCTTGCCTCCGCCCCCGCGCATGCTCCCCTGCGCCGCCGCACATGCTTCCCACGGCCGCCGATTGGCCTTACGGCATGTGCTTGTTGCTGGCCTCAGCTGCCACGCCTGCTTCCCTATCGTTGTTGCTTGCCTGACACTGCCGCCAGCAAAACGGCCGACCGGCCAGTTGTCGTTGCTCCTCTATTCTCCCTCGATGCCGGCTTCTTTTCCCTATCCGCCACCGCAGCTTTCGGTTTCATAGCCGTGCCTCAGGAAGGTGATCCGTTTACAGGTAAGAGAGAGATTAGTGGTGGGTTAATGTGAGTGAAACATTTTCCCCCAAAAAAAAAAACGTGAGTGAAACATGCACGTTCCACCGATTCAATGGAATGAGTGCATTTCACATCTAGTGGGAAAATTTTCTTTCTTGGAACCACTCCATTCCATTTCATTTTTCTAACCGAACACGAGAACAGATGCCAGGTGTGAAACCGTTGCATTACGTTCTATTTCGTGACCTCAACCGAACACACCCTTATCAGAGTTGACAACAGCGAGGTTGGCATATGACCCCATCCGAGATGACAACAATGAGGTTGAAATATGAGGGAATGTTCACTAAGGCAAGTCTTTGCACATCACCTCTGATTTCTTTCGGTACGGCTCATGGTCATGGTCATGGTCTCATGGAGCAGATGCGTCGAGGGAAATGCGATGGGGAGGTAGACGCCCTCCATTGCACTGTGGCATGAGACTAAACGGCTCGCTTTCATGTCAATGAACGAGGCTTGCACGTTTTGGTTTCTTGCTGGACAAAATGAATCATTGAGTCAGGACTAATACATGTGTACACGTGGAACCATTTTTATTGGAGAACTTCTTACTTTTCTTACATGAACATGGTCGGGACAACGACAACACAAATGGACGTGTAGAGACGGTAATCTGAGAACTGTTATTTATTGACGATGTGGCCATGCTGTATGTTACGATAGACACCTTAAAAGACCTGCTAGTAGAGTTTTGCTTTATACTCCCTCTGTTTTAAAATATAAAATATTTTAGTTTTTATAAAAAAATTGTATCTATACATCTTTTAGTGTGTAGGTTCGGAGTGAACCAAACATTAAAATACATCTATATACATTTCACAAAAGTTAAAACATCTTATATTATAAAACGGAGGGGGTAAGAGATATAGATCCCCAATCCTTGTCTCCCCACAACCCATGGACTCTCACATATCGTCTTGCAGAGCAACGGTGCTGATGGTCGGGTCTGCAAACCTCCTTGCAGCACCACAGGCAGGGAGCGGTCATCACTTGCATCATCAACATCTATGTCTTTCAGCGCCGCGTGCCGCAGTTTGCAACATCCGCATCGGGTGTATGTAGCACCGCTGACGGGACTTCCGTGCGGATCTAGAGCTCGAACATTTTACTAGGGCATGAGACTTTCAAACAACAACATACTACTCCCTCCGATCCAGACTATAGATACATCTGAATTTAGATAAATCCGAGTCCATTAATTTGGATCAGAGGGAGTATATAAAACTATGTTTTATAATTTCTCACATAGATAATAGGACATAAAAAGAGGCGACTTATAAATTCAAAAGAACTTGTAACAAATAACCTAAATGACTACTATACCGATGAAAAAAGGACAAAGTTACTTGAAAAAGATGTCTTGTATTTTCAAATTCCAAAATACATCGTAAAACACCAAGACTCAATAACCTACAAAATAAGAAGTGAAAGATAGTAGAATGACCAAAATTATACTATAGTACTCAAGTAACTTTTCACATATTTCCAACTCATTTATTTTAGGACATTTTGTGACGGGGCTTTTCTTTTGATAATAAACTTGTCCATAATACACATACGTTTAATAAATAAATATACGCATAAACTTGAAATTTGCCTTCGGACATCTAAACATGATACCTTACATAAACTCTAGGCCAATTCTCATAGATTCCATCTACTAACCAGCAAGAAGAGTTACGGACCAGCAAGAAGAGTTGATTCTAGGCGGACTAGTGGACGAGAGAACTTAGATAAGAGATCGCGTAACAGGAGGAGCAGCCGAGCTACACGCCTGCCTCCGTGCGTCGGGGATCACCGAGAGAGTCTGCAGCTTGCGCGCCTTGCTGCTGCGGCGCTGCATGCGTGGTGCCAACGTCTCCTGTTTTCCCCCTTGGAAGCTTGACCTGATCGATCGAGGAAACAAGCCAACGCCATACGAAGCGTGCAGATATAAGACATTTTAGCTTTGTGAAATAAATGGATCTAAACTTCTTTTAGTGATAAAAGGAGTTTAGATTAGCTTTGTAAAATAAATGGATCTAAACTCCTTTTAGTGTCACCACCTTAATGGCATCCAAAGTACAAGACATCGACAAGGTTGAGAATGGTCAGCATGGGACATTCCCTTCACTAACGGAGGCGCATGGAGTTGAGCAAATTGAGTTTATCCCTATATGCTTGAGTGATGATCTGGTACCAGTCTCATGTGAGTATGCGAGCCACTTAGTCCACCTGAGTGAAAACAAGAGCGAGACGAGCGACTCCACTATACGTGAGATTGAGTGCTTCCACTTGGAGGGCATGGGCGAAACACCGAGTGAGTTGAGAGTGGTAGTTGAAGGTCATGTGAGGCCACTTTGATTTCTAACGACTTACCCTCTACCTCTAGTGTGTTTTCTCATGATGTGCTAGGTTCCATGAATCAAGAAGCGACAAGCTTAAAGATGATGATGCCTCCTATCGAGAAGATGTACATGGTGCTTAAAGGTGATGCTACGCCATGGCTACATCAAGAAGATGAAGAAGTCGCCCACATGGAGACCAATATTACCACAACACCCACTTCATATGAGAGGTATGCATAAGGTAAAAATACGGGTGTTGATGATGCTATGATCCCACTAGTGGACATGATGACTTGTGATGATTGGCATGCTATGGACGATATTTATGATATTCCATATGACTCATTAATATTTCCATGTGATACTTTGTCTTTGCATAATGTTGAGCATGTGAAATTATTTAATTGTGATGATGTTGCCATAACTATGCCATGCTCTAAACCTTATGTTGATAATATCATTGCTTGCACTTTGTTGAACAATTGTTTTTTCAAATGTTTTGCTTGCAATGATGTTAAAAACGGTACCCCTCAGACCATGCTTTGTCATAGATGTTTTACAATTTCTCTCGTTGCTTGCAATAATATGAATAATTGCTCCTTCACTTGTTTTTCTTGCAACAATAATTATCATATGTTTTATATTGAGATGGCCCCCATTGCTTTCTCAAATTTTGGAGATTTTGGTAAATGCTATTATAAGCATGTTCCCCACTTGCATACTCACCATGCATCTATTTTACACTTGATTGACATTAATGGTGATGTTCACAAGAAGAAATACGTCATGATGGATAATGTGTTTATCTACCAAGCACACACGTTCTTCCTTTTATCTATGATGTGTGTTGGTACATGAACTACAATGTCAACCTTGGTTGAGCACGAGTTGACAAAAAGAGATCTTGAGATCATTCCTCAAGTAAGTTCAAGATTGAACCCAACTTTGATACCTTTTTGAATGCTTTGCATCTTTCATGTTGAAAAATTGCTCTTTACTATGAGTAGGTTACAAGAATGTTGATGGTATTCTTTCACCTTGGGACAATCATGTTTCGTTGCTATAGGATATTGATGCTTTAAGTGTTGCAACAAAAATGTTGAATAATTTCTCTTTTCGATGTTTTGTGTGCAACCATAATACCATTATGAGCATGTATTGTCATGAGATCTTCCAAGTATCTCGTATTGTTATTGCAACAAACATAAGGACCACTTGCTATTTCATATGGTCTGTTTCTAAACATGTTGATTTTGCTTCCGCTTATGATACACATACGTCCATGATCTTTGCTTTTGATGATTTGTGTGTGGCATCCAACATATCGAATAATTTCTCTTTCCAATGGTTGGTTTGCACACATAGTGATATTGCTTTGGATATTCTTTCTCATGTATTTTTGCCAAATTCTCCTATTTTTGCATCACAGATGTTGATCAATATTTTAGTCAATTGCTTTGAGTACCACACTAAGATGTTATATGGAGTTTTTGAGTTTCCACATTTGGATGATGTTCAAACAATTTTCATGCACTTTGACCTTGCCTATGCATTTCATTTGCTATACTTGAGTTGTGCTAATAGTGTTGTGAATAAGAATGGACATGCCACAAATGAAATGCTCATCTATCACGCACAAAAATATGTTGCTTGGTCTTTGTTGTGTGAAGGTATGAATGCATACACGTCAACCTCTACTAACCAAGAGTTGACAAGACGAATCGAAGAGAGTTACCTATGGTTACCCTTCAACAAGCTATCTCTACATCATAAGGTGACTTTTTTTCTACTTGAGGACTCATGCTATAATCTTCATGAGGTGGCTACGCTTTAAGTGTTGCTTCGCACCTTTTGGTGAGCTTTGTAGGCTTCATGGAAGGCAAAGGAACATTGAAGCGTTGTCAAGTCAATCTTCCCGAGGACGACTATATGGTGAACCCTAGGATCAAGAATGTCTCTCGACCGCTTCTACCTTGTGATGAGCATGTAGAGTCGAGGATGACTCTTTTTGAAGGGGAGCTGATGTAGCCCGACCTACAGTCGTTACCACATAAATGTCTCCAACTTATGCCAAGTCATCATGGACTCCAAAGATGAATCCTATCCTCTTTGAGATCCCACTTCCTACCCTATTAAATGGTATACTACTTCATACGCTGTCCTATGACCATGATAGGTTCACACCGATGAGTACGGAGATAAGGGAGGAAGCCCGAGGACTCATGCCTGACAAGATGGAGGCTTGGAAGAGAAGAAGGAAGAGGTTGAGCCAAACCGGTGAAGGTTCCGGCAACGCCAGACCCACCGCCGGAATTCCCGACGACAAAACCGTCGGACCGGAACCCACACTGACCAAACTGGCGCCAGGACCGGCGGACCAGAAATCCCACCGGAACACGCTTCTGTTTGCCATTCCGGTGAACTACCGGAACAATCGGCGATGACTGGAACTTCCGGCACCAGATCCGGCGCCGCTGGACTTACTGCCGGAATTACCCGTCTACGCACGGATCTGGGTTTGATGCCTTGTAATATTCCATTTACTTACCCTTTTGCCTAAACTACCCTCATTCTAGTGGATGGCCTATATATAGAGCCACTACCACTTATGTATCCCTTAGGCATAGATGATAGACTAAAGACAATCCCCTTTGTAGAATCTCTAGTTTTGCCTCATCCCCTTTACCAAGGGGACCGACTATCGTCACCAACCTCGTTGGACTTTGCATCGCGCATCCATCGTTATACAAGGCCTACGTTTGCGAGTGCGTGAGCGTAGTTATCAAGATCCTCTCCAAGGTGTTCTTCCCTCTCTGCTTGGGATTGATGGGAGCATGTTGATGAAGGAAATATGCCCTGAGAGGCAATAATAAAGTTGTTATTATGTATTCCTTGTATATGATAGATGTTTATTTTACATGCTATAATTGTATTGATAGGAAACATCAATACATGTGTGTTTAATAAACAAAAAGGGTTCCTAGTCATGCCTCTCTTATAGACTAGCTTGTTGAATAACAAGATGATCAAGGTTTCCTGATCATGGACATTGGATGTTGTTAATAACAAGGTCACACCATTGGTGGAATGATGTGATGGACATTCATCCGAAGTATAGCATTACGATCAAGTCATTGTGTTTATATTACTATAACATCATACGAAGTAATCTTTATCCTTAGACCATGAGATCATGTTAATTGCTAACATCAGAAGAGTATCTTGATAACATCAAACGTCACACCGTAACAGGGTGACTATAAAGATGGGTTCGATTACTTTCTGAAGGTGTTATGTTGAGGCTCATGGATCAAGAGTGGAATTTGTCAATCCAGATGACGGATAGATATACTCTGGGCCCTCTCGGTGATATCACATTAGGATAGCTTGCAAGCAAGTGATGTGATCACTAGAATGTTATATCACGGGAACGAGAAAAGAGTGCATGTTGGTAACAAGGTCAAACTAGGTATGGAGATACCGATGATCGAATCTCGGACATGTAATATATCGAGAGACAAAGGGATTTAGTTACAAGCGTTAAAGGTTCTCACGATCACAGGAGTCATCGTTGAATGTGTAGGAGTCAGTACGGATCTCCAGGTCCCGCTGCTGATTATTGATTAGAGAAGGGTCTCGATCATGTTTGCATTATTCATGAACCGTAGGGTGGCACACTTAAGAGTTACCGGACACCATTTTGGAGCACATATGTTTCAGACGAAAGAATTGCAAAGCGCAGGAATTGTTTCAATAGAAACCGGAAATTGTTTCGGGTGAAATTGCAGAAGGTGGTTCTGCATGTGATATTGAAATATTGCAAGGGGCTATATGTGAATGTTTGTTAATTAAAGTAATTAACAAAATTCTGAATAAATTTAAGAAAAGAGTTTTATTAAATGAGAGAGCATTAAATTTGGAGAAACTTAATGCATTTAAAGTGGAGACTTTAAAAGGGAATGTGAAGAGGCATTTTAATGTGGAGGAGTTACCACCACATGAATGGGGGAGAGGGTCACCCCATGCGCCGGCCATGGAGAGAGGGGGCACCCCCCTCCTCCTATAAAAGGCCACCCATTCCCTCCTTCATCCTCACACCTCCTTGTGAAGGATCTCTCCCCCCTCTAGAATTATTCCCCCATGGTCTCAGATTAGCGAGATACATGTTCCCGGTGGCATTTCGTATGGAAAGAGTTGCTGCTTCCGCTGGATCGCTGGAGCGAGGAGGTGGAGGTTGTCCGGTGGCTTGAACGTGTGTGCGAGTGCGGATGCGCTGCTGAGTTGCGGCGCTCGGACTTCCTCACGATCTTGAGATCGGCAAGTGTACGACTACATCAACCACGAGTTCCTACTCGTTAACAAAGCTCGTTGTCTTCGGGGGTAAGTTCTCTATGGATGTATGTCCACCCGTTTTGCTTTGTACCTAGTAGATAGATCTTGGCGTGTAGTTCACACCGTAGGAAATTTTTTGTTTTCTATGCTGCGGACCCAACAAAGGGTATCGAGCTGATCTATGCGTAGGTGCTTTGCACGGGTAGTACACATATGTTTATATGTGGGCGATGATGATCATGTTATTGCATCTTCTATGTACTTTGGATATTGGTGACATAGTGGGATGAAGCGGCCCAGACCAACCTTACATGTCATCATACATGATACCGGTTCCACGACTGACATGCAACTTGTTTTGCATAAGTGGCTGGCGGGTGTCCGTCTCTCCTACTATAATCAATATCTGATTTACAACGAGTTGCTAATAACTTGGTTATCCTCGTTGTGGTTCATGTTGGTAGGTTAGACAGGTTCTATTTCCGGAAGCCCTAATCCACGTAAAACTTGCAATTGATAAATTAGAGGCGTCTAGTTTAGATCGTTGCTGGGCTAGTGTTTTGATATGGTATTGTTGTAAGTAGATGTATAATAGATACTCTTACAACTCACTTAACGTGTAAGTTCCATAGACCTTGGCCTTACACACAAAGGAATGATAGAGATCATACCACGATGCAAATGATAGAGATCAAATGCATGGACCATATCACCTCACTTCACACATTAGATGTTAGCATCTTATATTGCTAGTTTGACGCATTTGGTAGCATTATAAGATGATCCCTCATTTAGATATCAAGATAAAATGTGTTCTTCCTTAAGTATGCACCGTTTTGTGGATCGTGTTTTGAGGCATCACGTGATGATCGGGTGTTTTCAACTCTACGCTTTCATACAACGGGTGTAAGACAGTTTTACACACGCAAATACTAAGGTTCTTACTTGACGA
Source organism: Avena insularis (assembly GCA_023614405.1). Lineage (NCBI taxonomy): Eukaryota > Viridiplantae > Streptophyta > Magnoliopsida > Poales > Poaceae > Avena > Avena insularis. Next base: position 566,044,353 of record CM042686.1, read on the forward strand.
GCCTAGCATGTATGAACATGGCCTCGGAACACGGACCGAAAGGTTAAGCATGAGTCATATAGTTGATATGATGCCCATATAGATGCTCGCCTTTGAAGCTACACCGACTCACGTGATGATCGGACTTGGTGTAGTGGATTTGGTTCATGTAATCACCAAAAGGACACGAGGGATGTCATTTTTGAGTGGGAGTTTATTAGTAATTTGGATTAGTTGAACTCAATCTATCATAAAATTAGTCTAAATATACTTTACAAATTCTGTCGTAGATGGCACCACCTGCTTTTAATTTCAATGTGTTCATGGAGAAAGAGAAACTTGCTGCGAATGGTAGCAACTTCACCAACTGGGCTATGAATTTGAGGATTCTCCTCACTGCTGCACAAAAGCAATATGTGCTAGATGCGCCGCTAGGCCCCCCACCAGCTCCTGATGCCCCTGGCGAGGAAAAGAACGTCTATATAACTCGTCAGGAGGACCACAACTTAGTTCATTGCGGCATACTGTATGGGCTAGAGCCAGAACTTCGAAAGCGTTTCGAAAATGGCAATGCTTTTGATACCATGGGAGAATTGAAAATGATTTTCGATACCCATGCGCCAGAGAGAGTTATAATGCTACGTAAAAGTTCTTTAGCTGCATGATGGAGGAAAACAGCTCCGTTAGTGAGCATGTACTCAAAATGTCTGGGTACGCCGATAAGCTTGTGTCCTTGGGAATAACGATTCCCATTGACTTAGGCATACATCATGTTCTCCAATCTCTGCCACCTAGCTACAAGAGCTTCGTGATGAACTATAATATGCAGGGCATGAAGAAGTCTCTTCCCGAGCTTCTGTCAATGCTTAAGACTGCAGAAGTGGAGATTAGGAAAGAACATCAAGTGTTGATGATCAATAGGACCACCGGTTTTAAGAAGGACAATAAAGGCAAGCACAAGGGAAAGAAGGGTGGCAAGTCTGTTGCCACGCCTGAAAAGAAACCCCGAGCTGGCCCTAAGTCTGACACCGAGTGCTACTATTGCAAGGATCGCCATTGCGCAAATCGCCAAGTATTTGGCGGACAAGAAGTCCGGCAAGGCAAACAAAGGTATATGTGATATACATGTTATTGATGTGTACTTGACTAGTACTCGCAGTAGCACCTGGGTATTTGATACTGGATCGGTTGCTAATATATGTAACTCGGTTCAGGGGCTGCGGAAAAAGCGACAACTAGCAAGGGATGAGGTCACGATGCGGGTCGGCAATGGATCAAGAGTTGATGTGATCACCGTCGGAACGCTGCCTCTCCGTATGCCATCGGGATTAGTTATAAACCTAAATAATTGTTATTTGGTGCCTGCACTGAGCATGAACATTGTATCCGGATCGTGTTTGATGCAAAGTGGTTATTCATTTAAGTCTGAAAACAATGGTTGTTCGATTTATATGAATAATATCTTTTATGGTCATGCACCTATGTTGAATGGTTTATTTCTGTTGGATCTCGATAGTAGTATTACGCATATTCATAATGTTGATGCTAAAAGGATTAAACTTGATAATGATATATCTACATATATGTGGCACTGCCATCTAGGTCATATTAGCGTTAAACGCATGAAGAAACTCCATTCTGATGGACTTTTGGAATCACTTGATTTTGAATCATTTGATACATGTGAGCCATGCCTTATGGGAAAGATGACTAGAACGCCGTTTTCTGGTTTCAATGGAATGGACGACAGATCTATTGGAAATCATACATACTGATGTGTGTGGACCAATGAGTGTGTCGGCGCGAGGTGGATATCGTTATTTTGTTACTTTCACGGATGATTTGAATAGATATGGGTATATCTATTTGATGAAACACAAGTCTGAAACTTTTGAAAAGTTCAAAGAATTTCAGAATGAAGTGGAAAATCATCGTAACAAAAAGATCAAATTTCTACGGTCCGACCGTGGAGGAGAGTATCTTAGTTACGAGTTTAGCACACATATGAAAGACTGTGGAATAGTTTCACAACTCACGCCTGCCGGAACACCACAACGTAATGGTGTGTCAGAACGTCGTAATCGTACTTTATTGGATATGGTTCGATCTATGATGTCTCTGACTGACTTGCCACTGTCATTTTGGGGTTATGCACTGGAAACCGCTACATTCACTTTAAATAGGGCACCATCTAAATCCGTTGAAAAGACACCGTATGAATTATGGTTTGGAAACAAACCTAAGCTATCATTTCTTAAAATTTGAGGATGCGATGTTTATGTGAAGAAACTTCAACCGGATAAACTCGAACCCAAAGCGGAAAAATGCGTCTTCATAGGATACCCTAAGGAAACGATTGAGTATACCTTCTATCACAGATCCGAGGGCAAGGTCTTTGTTGCCAAGAATGGATCCTTTCTTGAGAAGGAGTTTCTCGTGAAAGGTGTGAGTAGTCGGAAGGTAGAACTCGAAGAGGTTATTGAACCTTCTCTTCATGAAATGGCGAGTAGCACAGCTCCAGAAATTGTTTCGGAGTTGACTTCACCTAATGAAGAGAGAGCTAATGATATTGATCATGAAACTCGAAGAGGACACTACCGAACCTCGCAGGTCAAGCAGGACACGTGCAACTCCTGAACTGTACGACAATCCTGTTGTGAATTTCATGGTTGATGAAATGGATGACCCTGCGACGTATGAAGAAGCGATGATGAGCCCGGATTCCAACAAATGGCTAGAAGCCATGAAATCCGAGATGGAATCCATGTACGAGAACCAAGTTTGGAACTTGGTGGACTTACCTCACGACCGAAAGGCCGTTGAGAATAAATTGATTTTCAAAAGAAAAACTGATGCTGATGGTAATGTGACCATCTATAAGGCTCGACTTGTCGCAAAGGGGTTTCGACAAATTCAAGGAGTTGACTACGATGAGACATTCTCTCCCGTAGCGATGCTTAAGTCGGTTAGGATTATGTTAGCAATTGCTGCATATTTCGATTATGAAATATGACAGATGGATGTCAAAACCTGCTCCTCAATGGTAAGATTGAAGAAGAGTTGTATATGATACAACCTAAGGGTTTTGTCGATCCTAAGGATGCTAATAAGGTGTGCAAACTTCAGCGATCCATCTATGGACTGAAGCAAGCATCACGAAGTTGGAATCTCCGCTTTGATGAGGTGATCAAAGAGTTTGGATTTGTCCAAACTTATGGAGAGGCTTGTATGTACAAGAAAGTGAGTGGGAGCAATGTGGCATTTCTGATATTATATGTGGATGACATATTATTGATTGGAAATGATTTAGATCTTTTAAACAGTGTTAAAAGTTATCTAAACACCAAATTTTCGATGAAGGACCTTGGTGAAGCTTCATATATATTAGGCATTAAAATCTATAGAGATAGATCAAGACGCCTAATTGGGCTATCACAAAGTACATACCTTGATAAGATATTAAAGAAGTTTAATATGGACGGAAGTAAGAAGGGGTTCTTACCTATGTTGCAAGGCAAGACATTGAGTAATACTCAAAGTCCGGCTACGACGGAAGAAAGAGAGATAATGGATAAAGATTTCCTATGCCTCAGCCATAGGCTCTATAATGTATGCCATGCTATGTACAAGACCGGATGTGGCACATGCTATTAGTTTGACTAGTAGGTACCAATCTGATCCAGGTTCGGAACACTGGATAGCGGTCAAGAATATCCTTAAGTACTTGAGAAGAACTAAGGATATGTTTCTTATATACGGAGGTGAAGAAGAGCTAGTCGCTAAGTGTTATGTCGATGCTAGCTTTGATACTAATCCGGATGACTCTAAGTCTCAATCCGGATACGTATTTCTCTTAAACGGAGCAGCAGTTAGTTGGAGGAGCTCCAAACAACCTGTGGTGGCTGGATCAACAACGGAGGCGGAATATATTGCTGCTTCAGAAGCAGCACAGGAAGCGTTTTGGATGAAAGAGTTTATTACGAAACTGGGTGTGGTTCCCAGTGCGTTGGACCCGATGGTGATCTATTGTGACAACAATGGAGCCATAGCTAACGCCAAGGAACCAAGGTCTCACAAGAATTGCAAAGCGCAGGAATTGTTTCAATAGAAACCGGAAATTGTTTCGGGTGAAATTACAGAAGGTGGTTCTGCATGTGATATTGAAATATTGCAAGGGGCTATATGTGAATGTTTGTTAATTAAAGTAATTAACAAAATTCTGAATAAATTTAATAAAAGAGTTTTATTAAATGAGAGAACATTAAATTTGGAGAAACTTAATGCATTTAAAGTGGAGACTTTAAAAGGGAATGTGAAGAGGCATTTTAATGTGGAGGAGTTACCACCACATGAATGGGGGAGGTGAGGGGTCACCCCCATGCGTCGGCCATGGAGAGAGGGGGCACCCCCCCTCCTCCTATAAAAGGCCACCCATTCCCTCCTTCATCCTCACACCTCCTTGTGAAGGATCTTTCTCCCCCTCTAGAATTATTCCCCATGGTCTCGGATTAGCGAGATACATGTTCCCGGTGGCATTTTGTCTGGAAGGAGTTGCTGTTTCTGCTGGATCGCTGGAGCGAGGAGGTGGAGGTTGTCCGGTGGCTTGAACGTGTGTGCGAGTGCGGATGCGCTGCTGAGTTGCGGCGCTCGGACTTCCTCACGATCTTGAGATCGGCAAGTGTACGACTACATCAACCACGAGTTCCTACTCGTTAACAAAGCTCGTTGTCTTCGAGGGTAAGTTCTCTATGGATGTATGTCCACCCGTTTTGCTTTGTACCTAGTAGATAGATCTTGGCGTGTAGTTCACACCGTAGGAATTTTTTTGTTTTCTACGCTGCGGACCCAACAGTTGACCGATCTTTCCTTACGAGGATTCTATCGGACCAGTGGCTGCCGGTGGGAGAAATTGGCCTTATATCGTGTGTGTTTTGCATTTGTTCATCGTGTTCTTCGCGAGGTGTGTGTCCGCTTCCGCCACCTTCTCCCTTTCCCCTCGCTTTCCCGTTGATTTGACCACGAAATCCATGAAGATTGGGCCACCCTTGAGGTCACCCCTTATCACAAAGGCCAAAGGTAATGGAAATCTCCGACCATCATAGGTACTCAGGTACTACGAGATTGATGTTATATATCCCCCGCTCGTAAGCTTGCAAGCATGCCAATTTTCGGTACGCCGAAGAGGAAGAGTGATTTGAGCTCTTACAGAATTTGTCGATTTCTTTGACGACGACCCTTTCTTACTCCTTGCCTGTGGATGCCAGTTTTTCATCCGTAAAGTGGGCCTTAAGCAGTGGGCAGTCCTTAGAGCATCTCTAGTAGATACTGCAAACACGTGTACTGCAAAATGTATATGCGGCAAAATATAATCCTGTTTTCCTGGCTAAAATGCACCGACGCAGACTAGATCCCGCAAACTCGTACCGCAAACCGGAATATTCGGTAGAATATTCGGTCGTCTTCCTCCTAGACACGCAGATCCGACACACTGGCTACGGCACTAGATCGACCCATGTCCTGCCACCGCCGTGACGCGCGCCCCTGCTGTTTTTATTGTAGTCCCTCGCCCTTGTACCGGCCGCTGCCACTCGCTCTGCTCCTGCTGCGCGCACACTACCGGCCAAGCTAAGCAACTAGGCAGGGTGCTCGATTGATTTGAGCTAAACAAATCTAGCTAGCCGTGAAATGAAATAGACTCATCATGAATAGAAGATTGCTGCTGGAATCGAGGCTCCCCGCCATGGAATCGAGCTCGGAGGGCGGCGGCGGCGGCACCGTCAGAGACGGACAGGAGCAATTGGTGGTGTATTTTTAGCGGACGGGAGCAGCTAGTGGTGTATTTGCAGTTTATAAACAACTCCAAAACTGGATATGTGTGGTATATGAGGATTGATATGGGGGGAGCTGCAACTTTTTTTCGGTTTTGACCACTTTTGCAGGATCTATTATGTCCTTTTTCGAGAAAACTGCAAAATTTGTGGATTTGACCACTTTTGCATCCGCTAGAGATGCTCTTAATCACGTTATTTGCATGTGGTATGGCCGGTCCATGGAAGAATGTTGATGATATTGAAGGTGGTGACACAATAATTTTATTTATTTAACTTCAAACAATTAATGTGTGTATACAATACTTACTACCAGATATTTCGACTTAATTGAGAGATTCTTCCACAATATTTAGGTGACATTTTTCTTATATATACCGCGTACAAATGATTTGCGAGATCACATCGGCACTCAAAACATCTCACGATCCCGAGCGAATCGTACCACAAAAGCCATGAGGCCTTCGCAAGCTCTCTCTTATGCCGTCGTCATCCTCCTCCTCGTCTCGTCTTCCTCTTCCTACGCTTCCATCTTAGAAGACACGTGCAAGGCCTTGGGCGCTGGCTACGACTACTGCATCAAGTTCTTCCAGGCCGACAAGGACAGCGCCACCGCAGACAAGAGCGGCCTCGCCGTCATCGCCACCAAGATCGCCCGAGTGGCGGCCGTGAACACCCTCGAGCGCATCGCCGTCCTCAAGGCCGCGGACAAGGACAACAAGATCCAGGGGCCCCTTGCCGACTGCGCCGCAAAGTACACCGGCGCCGCGGACGCGTTCGACGAGGCGGCCAGGGGCATCGCGGCGGGCAAGTTGCAGGATGCGGTGACGAACCTCGGCGAGGCGCTGGAAGTCCCCGACAGCTGCGCGGAAGGGTTTCGCGAGATGGGTGTCAACTCGCCGCTGGTCGCCGAAGGCTCCGAGTTCACCAAGGAGTGCTCCGTCGCTTACTTTGTGACGAGAATGCTGTAGCTTAGGTAGCCGCCGACGATGTGGTCTGGGTATTTGAGTGAATGAATAAACTCCTCGAATTTTGATCGTAAGCCGCGATATTTGATCAATGAACTAGTATATGCGAGTCTGTTTGGGGCTTGGGCGCAGATCTGTTTCTTTTTTCGTGGACTTGTTTTTTTGGTGATTTGAAATACGGAGTAGCAATTGTTTAGGGAGTGCCGCATAAGTTGCGTATGATCGCGGTGATCAAGCGAATGGATATCGCGGTGATCAAGCGCATGATTTTCTCGATGGAAAAGGATATCGCGCATGAATTACTGCATCAAGTTATGACGCCATATGATAGGCAAACTAATTTATATTGTACTCCTCCGATCCAAATTAGAGATACTAGCTAAAATGCATGAAAATGTTATCAAAGACAAGCCCTACATAGTCAAAGTGTCTGTGTGTTGCAACGGTTATGTATGTACTCCCTCCATCTCGAAATAGATGTTAAAGATTTGTCCAAATTTATGTGTACCTATAGACTTAAACACGTCTAAATACATGTAAATTTAGACAAATCTCCAACATCTATTTTAAGACCGATGGAGTACATGAAAATTCAACGTGTATAGAAAATTTCAGAAAACAATAAAATTTACTTTGCTTATAAAAATTAATAGTTTGATAAGTTTGCATCCTACTTAGAAGTCACTAAATAGCACAACACTCGTATGGTCTATTTGACATATACTCCTTTAATAACTCATTAATGCCTAAGGAAAACGGTGGATCTATTAAACTTCATTGCCACATCCCATAACGCATGGAAGTAGAAAAGGACACTAAACATAATCTGTGATTTGACAAATCAAATATCACATCCAGCACCATCCTGAACTCATAACTGGAAACATGGATTTTTCATCAGGAGTGGTAACTTAATAATGGTGTGAACTACAGGTCATATTACAAATTCAGATCGAGAACCTCTGAGAAAAATTGATACAACATCAGGAGTTTGAATAATGAGTACTCTCAAAAAATGTTTATCAGAAATGTAAATATTTCAGTAAGACAAGCTACAACTGAATCACAAGCTACAAGCAACAGGAACATATTTTAAATTCAATTAACCTGCAAGTTACAGTATAAAATGGTGTACAAATGAGTTATTTGACCCGGCTTTAGAGCCACAAGTGAGTAACACCACCGGTTAGGTGAGTACATATGTTTTTGGTATAGGATACCATTTAACGGTAGCACCACAAGGTTTCAGAGTTTCAACCAACTTCTGGAGCAGTTGAACTAAATCTACCTGAATGAAGGTAGTTTGTTATCCTAGCTAGCTCATTCAAAGTTTGCTCTAACAGAAATGTAGAAGCAAGTGACCTATCTCGAGCACCTTGTGTGTGGTATTTCAGATATAAATCTGACAAATAATACCAACTTTGTATAGAATGACGTGCTTGAACGTGTACTTAGATGAGTAACTCGTCCTGATGCTATGACGATGATGTTCTTGTAGTGCTACAATAGTCTACCAGTGCCTGTTGCGGCCATCAACAGTAGCAGATAGTTTCTTTCCTGTTTAAGGCTTTGGTGCCCAAGCTTGGCTAGCGTCGATCTTTCCAGCTTCACTTACTTCGCTCTTGCAGGTGCGTCATTTCTTCTTGGGTATGAGCTGCCTAAAGGAAAACAATTTGGACCGATTCCTGGGCTTCTAGTAACCCTTCATTGTTCGTATTGGTACCAAATGTTGAACATTTACCATTACGAAGCACTGAACCAACCACTTCACCAGGCCTTAGCTCTTACAGTCTTACTACATCAACCAATCTACAACTGTATGGTGAGTTGGTGACTAATTATTTAAAGTAAGACAAAATATATGTTTGGTATAGGATACTGAATACATGTATCTAAAATATATGCCCGCACAAACATCCTCACATCTGATTCATGTCAACCAGATTGAAAGGAAGATGGTAGCATAAAAAAGTCACGCCTGGTTGTGAGCAATGAGGAGTGAAGATTAACAAGGTTAGTAGTGAACTTACCTCCAGATCTCAAACTAACCTTGCCATCCGTCTGACAGATCGAAACTAAATCCGCCTCTCTCAGTGCACAAACCTGGTCCCATTAATTATGGAGGTTGCAAAGTTTATCTAGTTCATGTCCCGTCAGATGGAAGTCAAAGCCATCCCAATCAAGTTGTGCATCCTAATCAAACATAGGATCTGCGATTAGCATCTGTACTTGAAGACAAATCGAGTTATAGGAACAATCCATGCAGGGCTGAACTGGCAAAGGTCACTTGATCAATTATCCACCAGCAATCGGAGATATAATTAACAACAAATGAATCCTCCTTGGTGACCTTCTTGTGGATACCAACATGGACCTTGCGCCGATCTGGATCCAGGGGTGGCGTGGTGTAGGTCTGTGGCTGGGGCGGTGTGGTAAAGGAACGAGCCGGTGGAGGGGGCGGCCGGGAGGCGGCTAGTCATCGTGGTCGAGCTACTGCAGCGGCCGGACGTCATGGTCGAGCTACTGCGGCAGCCGGTCGTCGTGGTCGAGCTCCCCTGAATGGAGAGGGAGGCGGGGTGGAGCTCCTGGGGAGGGATATGGCGGAGGTAAAGGGGGCTGCTGGCAGCGGCGCCGAAGCTCGCCATCAACCAGGAAGACGGCAACGGTTCCCAACTCGCCCAACCAGGAAGATGGCGGGTGTCGGTCGCCCGATGGGCACTTGGGCAGCTCTGTGTCCTCGGTTCGGCATTCACCCAGCGGTGGCAGACCATGTAAATATCCCAAACAGTCAGGGATAAAACCGTCTAACAAAAGTCGGACGGAAATTCTGAGGCGACGAACCTACGCTGAGGAAAATTATAGTATAGATAGATGAATCCTCCTTGGTGACCTTCTTGTGGATACCAACATGGACCTTGCGCCGATCTGGATCCAGGGGTGGCGTGGTGTAGGCATGTGGCTAGGGCGGTGCGGTAAAGGAACGAGCCGGTGGAGGGGGCGGCCGAGAGGCGGCTAGTCATCGTGGTCGAGCTACTGCAGCGGCCGGACGTCATGGTCGAGCTACTACGGTAGCCGGTCGTCGTGGTCGAGCTCCCCTGAATGGACAGGGAGGCGGGGTGGAGCTCCTGGGGAGGGATATGGCGGAGGTAAAGGGGGTTGTTGGCAGCGGCGCCGAAGCTCGCCATCAACCAGGAAGACGGCAGCGGTGCCCAACTCGCCCAACCAGGAAGATGGCGGGTGTCGGTCGCCCGATGGGCACTTGGGCAGCTCTGTGTCCTCGGTTCGGTATTCACCCAGCGTGGCAGACCATGTAAATATCCCAAACAGTCAGGGGCAAAACCGTCTAACAAAAGTCGGACGGAAATTCTAAGGCGACGAACCTATGCTAAGGAAAATTATAGTATAGATAGATAGATAGATATCCAAATCTAGACAAACATGAGTCAACTAATTTAGATTGGAGGGAGTATTGTATGCAATAGTGCCAGAGTTGTCACGTCTGTTATACCTTTCCTTATAAGTCTGTCTTATACTTTTTTTTGCAAATACATCTATCTTATATAGGCATGGAGTAGTACTCTAACCCACGTATGATTCCTTCTATACCAATACGATGGGCCTCTTCCATCACCCCTATAACATGTAACCGAGACCTGGTCGATCGACATGGTATTAGACCTAGCTCTTCCCTAACCTAGCCGCCCGAAACCCATCTACATCAACAAAACCCAAAACCAACACCATGAACCAATCTCCCCTGCTGCCCTTCCATGTCGATCGCGTCCTCTTGTCCTCTTCATCGACGATGGTCCTGGCCACAGCCATGGGTTCTCCTCCCTCCCAAAAACTCACTAAGGACAATTTTTGTTTTGGAAGGCCGTTGTGTACCCTCCCCTGCGAGGTGCATAGGTCACTAGCCTTCTTGATGGCTCTGACGTCGCGTCGGCCAAGACATTGGAGGTCGAGGATTCTGAGAAGAAAAGGATGATTGTCCCAAACCTGGCGTATGTTGTCTGGATCACATGGGACCAACACGTGATGGGGTGGATCCTCAATTCCCTACCCATAGATGGTCTTGCTCATGTTCTCGAGCACGAGTCCACTGTTGATTTCTGGACCACGATCACATCCATGTTCTCTTCCGCCTCTCGGTCGAAGATCACGCATTTGCGAAGCACCCTCAACAACACGAAGAAGAAGGACATGACGCCTGCGCAATTCTTCACCAAGATGAAGGGGTTTTGTTCTGAACTTGTAGCCATCAGCAAGAAAATGGATGAAGATGAGGTTGTGGGGTACATCCTCAACGGTTTGATGGCACCTACAATTCCTTGGTCTGCTCCATCAATGCATCCTGGTACCACACTCATATGAGTTTTTTGGTCAAATTAGTGCACATGGTATGCATCAGGCTATGCTGTCTCGGACGGATCAGGACTTCGGGTTCACCTCCTCGGTGAACGTTTCTCGTCGTGGCCATGACACTCTTCCTCGTGGTGGTGGTGATCCTGGTCGTTCTACTGAGCACGACAATCGCAGCGATGGTGATTACCAAGATTGTGGTGGCCAATAGTGCCACTATGATGATGGTGGTGGCCAAGGATACCGTCGTGATGATGGGAGACATCGTGATGATGGGCCTCACCGTGATGTTGGTGGTCGTCGTGGTCGTGCCCCTACACCCTTTGTTGATGTCACTTTCCAAATATGCGAGTCACATGGCCACCCGACGAGTGATTGCCAGTGGCGCTACCAAGATCGTGATGATTCTGATGATAATGGTGACGAGAAGGGTGCTCATAATTCTTCCTATGGTATCAGCACCAATTGGTACTTGGACACGGGTGCTGCAAACCACATCCCGCGGAGTTGAGAAAGGTCTCCACACATGAGAATTACAAGGTCGTGATTGTGTCCATACGGCCACCAATGGTAACGGTATGCAAATAAGTCATATTGGTCATTCAATATTGCACACCCCACATGATTTCTTGCATTTAAAAAAATGTTTTTAATGTTCCTAGTACCAAAATAATATTTTATCTGTCCATAAGCTAATCATTTATTTCTTAAATTTCGCCCATATTTCATTTTATCAAGATCGGGACACGTGGATAATTCTATTTAGGGGTCCATATCATGGTGGCTTCTACCCGCTATTGCCTTTTTTACCAGGTCATTCAAGCACACTTTCATTACAATACACCCCTCGTCTTCTACATGGCATCGCTGCCTAGGACATCCATATTCATTTGTAGTGTAGCAAATTCTTATGAAACATAAACTGTCTTATTCGTCTGAAATAAATTCATACATTTGTGATCCCTGTCAACGATAAGACTCATCAGCTGCCATATCCAGTCTCTACCAGTGTTTCCACTATTCCTTTGGAGAATGTGGTTTCTGATGTATAAGGTCCATTACATGTCTCTCTGTTGGCAAACACTCATATTATGTAAGATTTATAGATGATTTTAGTAAATTTACTTAGATCTAGTCGTCATCAAGAAGCGTTCTGATGTTTATCAGATCTTCCTTGTTGAGTGTAAATTTGATAGGAAAATAAATACCATACAAACTTATTCGGGAGGTGAATATGAAAAACTCGACAATTTCTTTTAGAAAGTTGGCATCACCCATCATGTATCTTGTCCACATGCTCATCAACAAAACAATTCTACAGAATGCAAAGACCGTCACATTGCTGAAGTTGGTCTTGCTTTGCTAGAATATGCATCTATGCCCCTTAAATTTTGGGATGAAGCTTTTCTTACAATAATTTTTTTATCAATTTTCTCCCATGTAAAGTGATAAACTTTGGTTCTCCTAATGACCGCCTTCTTCAAACTAAACCTAGCTGCAAGTCTCTTCGAACTTTTGGTTGTGCTTGTTGGCCAAATCTTCGTCCATACACGAAAAAGAAGCTTGCTTTTTGTTCTACATGTCGTGTGTTCTTGGGGTACAATCCTCATCACAAAGGAGTCAAATGTTTAGATACTCCCAATGGTATTTGATGAAAATAACTTTCCATTTGCTTCTCTCCATCCCAATGCTTGATCATGACTTCGTCATGAGATTCTTATTTCGCCTCCACATTTATCCTCTACCACATCAAATCATGGAGATGTACATGTTGATAATCATGTGCCTTTGACTATTGTACCTGTGGTTACAAATCATGGCCTAAATACTAGAGAATGTCAAAACACGTGCTGCAGAGGAACAACAAGAAATGAGAGACAATTTTAGTCAAACTAGTGCAGAAACGGAAGAAAATAGTGTACACACACATTCTTAAAACGACAACTGCACTAAATCCGAGAAGTATACTCCTATTGTCTCGGATCCGGTGGGCAGCAACCCGGGGAGGATCCCTCCATCTATTCTCCTGCAACGCGTTAGTCTAAGGACCCTCCCTAGTGTGGTCCCTTGCAGCACATCATCCTAAGGCGCATGAATCTTCCCCGCCCTGTTCCGTATGGACCCTTGTTTGCCAAGTGGAGAGGTCCTCATTGCTGTCCCTTGCGCGCAATGGAGACGCTTCTTCCGTCTCGTCTAATTCGTCCATGCCAATGCCCACATCTGTTTCTTCGCCTGCATTGTCGACTGCTAGTGACAATAGGGAATCTGTAGGTGCTAGCCCTGCAGGATCTTCTGTGTCTGATACTACTTCACCAACTGTTGTATTAGACACCCTCCTATGGTTGAACCACGTACACGACTCCAAAAAGTTATTTGACACCCTACAAAGTACACCAATGGAACAATTAGGTATGGAATGTTTTATGTCTACAGGTGAACCATGCAAACTTTCGAAGGCTCTTGCGGATGACTGTTGGCTTAAAGCAATAAAGGAAGAATAAAATGCTCGCATGGAAAACGAGACATCGCACCTTGTTCCTTCAAATTCGACTAGAATCTGATTAATTGCAAATGGGTGTACCGCATCAAGAAACATGTTGATGGTTCAATTGACATGTACAAGGCAATTTTGGTTGCAAAAGGCTTCAATTAAATATATGACATAGACTATGATGATACCTTTATTCTTGTTGTCAAGACAACTACCATCTGACTTGTTCTGGCCATTGCTTCTCTAAAGGCTGGAATTTGCGACAGCTAAATGTCAAAAATGCGTTTTGCATAATGTTTTGGAAGAGGAGGTCTACATGAAAGAAACCCACGGTTTTGAAAATCCTTGTACTCCACATCATATATACAAACTTGACAAAGTTCTCTATGGTCTCAAACAAGCCCCTAGAGGATGCTATTCTAGGATTAGTACAAAACTGCAAGCAATTGGGTTTACTCCTAAGGAAGAAACCACACTTTTTCTTTACAATAATTCAGGTGTTATGATATTTTTTCTAATCTATGTTTATGATATTATAGTTACAACTTCATCAGATCATGTAATTTCTTCTCTTCTTCATGATCTCAATGACGATTTTGCACTCAAAGATTTAGTAGATTTGCACTTCTTCTTGGGCACTAAGGTAAAGAAATCTCATGATGGATTACTTCTCACTCAAGAAAATATGTTGTTGAACTACTTGCAAAAGTTGGTAAGACTAAGTGCACATCCTCCTACGCATCTATCCTCCACTGAAAATAATCAGAGAGCACTTCTCTTGGTTCTGATGATAGTACACAATACAAAAGCATTCTAGGTGCATTACAATACTGATCTTAACACGACCTGATATTTCCTTCTCTTGTGAGTATTTACATGTTCCAACAACCTCTCATTGCACAACTGCTACCGCACATGTTAGACTGACTTTTTATAAGTTCTCTTCTAGTTTTCTCAGTGTTTTCTAATATGTAGTTAGATAGTACGTATTGATGATAAAAGATCTACTAAAGGTTTTGCTATATTTGTTGGATCAAATTTGGCGTTCTAGAGTGCAAGAAAACAAGCTACAATAATCAAGGTCTGGTACTGAAACTGAATACAAGGCAGATAAGTTAATATGTGTTGAAGTATTACTTGGTGCACTTAGTGTTACTTTAAAACGAAAATGTGTTTATGTGTGACAATTTAGGTACTTACTATTTATCTGTAAATTCTTTTTTTAATACAAGGACTAAACATATTGAGATTGACTATCATTTTGTTTTCTTTGTATCTCCACTTCCCTCGTCTAGGAACAAAAGCTTCACCAAATTCTTTTGAGTCCCGGTCCATTTTTTCCTCGCTAAACAATTACCTTACGAGCACCGAACTCAATCCACGTGTATCAGACAACAAAAGCAGTAGACATAGACGAGCATATACTCAATGGTCATTGGACTTGAGGTCATTACTCGTCTTGGTCAGCACCGTACATTATGATACACAATTTACGGTCACCGAATACGTGTCGAAAGCTCGTCTATGGTCACTCCTCATAGTATGGCCCTGTATTTGCCGACGTGGAAAGGGTTGATATTATTTTGCAAGTATCCCAATATTCCCTTTCTTCCCCACTCAAGTCCCTCCTCAATACCCCACCTAAAAAAACTTAGCATGCGGTCGCCGCCGTCGATCGGACACTGGCGTCAAGGACAGGACGTGGGTGGCGTGCCGGCTTCTCATCCATGAACCACTCGATCTCCTTGGCGCGGATGTGCGGGTGGACTTCCTGACGGCGCTCAATGGACTCCGAGAGGAGGCACGAGCCATAGAAGTGGTGCGGACGGTGCCTTCGATCGAGCGACAAGGGAAGGGCGTCGCTAGTCGCGAGTGAGGCAGGGGCTGCGGGGCGACGGAGAGGAGGAGGAGCAAGCTGCAATAGCTGCGAGCGTTTGGGTCGGTGATAGGCCGCCGTAATTCTTCTCCCCACGCTGGACCTCGTCCTCGGCATCGGTGGCACGACCCCACCTAGCCTCGCTGTCGCGCACTCCTGGAGCAGGTCTTGCACGCGAGCGACCCGTGAATCACGTGCCCACGATGAAAATCTTATTTGTGTTTTTTCAATTTTGGCCCTAATCTTTTGTATGATTCATAAATAGTCCTTTGGGATTGTAGGGGGCTGAAGTATGGGTTCCTCCTTCTCGAAAAAGGCATACGCCCAACTATATTAATATAGCAACCGACTTGAAACTGCTGCTGGGCCAGACAACACAACGCCCAAAAGAAAGAACAAAGAAAAAGAAGAGAAAACAAAGAAGAAAAGAAGAGAAAACAAGGCCGATAACAACGGCTCAATGAAAACGAGGGTGACCCGCCACCGCTGCGCCCTCGAGAGAATGTCCACCACTATCCTAGCGCTCCAAAGCATCGCGTACCAAGCAACACCTCCAAGAAGGAAAGCGACGACACCGATGTTGCTGCCCGGACTGATCCAGGGTTTCCCCCGATACGCGACGGGAGGTGGGGAAGAGGTACCCCCGACGCCCTTCAGGAAGGACGGCAACACCCACAGGCGTTACCGCATCGGTGTCAAGCCGATAAGGATTTCTCCCGACCCCTCATAAAAACCACACACGAATGCTCCGGATTGCTCCGCCACTCTTGCCGCCCACCAGCATGCGCCACCACAGTCTTGCCGCCACCACCGTCGTTGCACCATGACCCACGTTGCGAGGCCAGACAGTCAAAAAGGAGAGGACTTCGGTGAGGGTCAATGATGACCCACAAGTATAGGGGGTGTATCGCAGTATTTTCGAGGGAAGTGAAACCCAATTTATTGATTCCAAACGACACAAGGGGAGCCAAAGAATATTTATAAGCCTTAACAACTGAGTTGTCAAATCAGCTGCACCCGGAAACAATCTTGCTCACAGCAGTTTATCAGTAGCAACAGTTTTATAGTAGGAATAGCAAAGTAACAGCAGTAGTAAAGTAAAGACAGTAGTGACAATAGCAGTAAACAGTGGGATTCAAGTGCGGTAGGCATAGGGATAGATGGACGGGCATTGCATGGACAAGACAATTCATATAGCAATCAGAACATAGGGTAATTGCAGATAAATAAGATAAAGCATCCCAGTACTAGACAATCCTAGGCATGTGTTCCATATATAGTCATACGTGCTCGCAATGAGAACTTGCACAACATCTTTTATCCTGCCAGCCCGTTTGTAGCGGGACCTCAAGGGAACTACTGGCAATTAAGGTGCTCCTTTTAATAGAGCACCAGAGCAAAGCATTAACACTCCATGAACACATGTGCTCCTCACATCAAAGCCATTCCCTCCGGTTATCCCGATTTCTGTCACTTCGGGGCCATTGGTTCCGGACAACAACGTGTGTGTATAACTTGTAGATAAGACCAAAAACAATACTATCATAATGAATCAGTAACATGTTCAGATCTGAAATCATAGCACTCGGGCCCTAGTGACAAGGATTAAGCACAACAAGTCGCAACAAAGTCATAAAGCACTAATAAAAGATACTAGGCACCATGCCCTAACAATCTGATGCCATTACATGAACGATCTCATCCAATCCCTACCATCCCCATAGCCTACAACGGGGGATTACTCACTCATAGATGGGGGAAACATGGATGGTCGATGGAGAAGCGATGGTGATGATGATGGTGATGATCTCCTCCAATTCCCTGTCCCGGCAGGGTGCCAGAACGGAGTTTCTGGTGCTGTTTCGTGGAATCTGGTGGTGGTGGCGGAGCGGAACTCCTTCTGGAAAAACGTCGACCCCCCCGAAGTTTTTAGGTCAGAAGGCTTCTTATAGGCGAAGAGGGAGACCGAGGGGGTGCCTGGGGGCCCACACCTTGCCCTGGCGCGGCCAGGCCCAGCCCGCGCCTGGGGGTGGTGTGGCCAGCCCCTGGCCCTCCTCCGTCTCGTATTCTGGCACCGTGAGTCTTCCGGAAAAATAGTCACTTTGGCTTTTGTCCCGTCCAATTTCGAGAATATTCATTTTCTGACTTTCCTGGAACCAAAAACAGCAGAAAACAGGCAGCTGGCACTGTGACTCTTGTTAATAGGTTAGTCCAAGAAATCATATGAAAAGTACTCCAAAGTGTGGACAAAACACAAAAAAGGAGATAAAACCAAGCATGGAACATCAAAAATTATAGATACGTTTGCAATGTATCAATCAACACTACAGAAGCACGCGGGAGGGAACTACCTCCACCGTCTACTGGAACCTCCATTGCTGGAGCGTTGTCGCCTCTACCCTCTACTGGAACCTCCATTGCTGGAGCGTTGTCGCCGGCTCGAACTGCCCTCCACCTCCGCATCACGCCTCCCCCCACCGCAGCAGAGGAATCCGGTCACGGCCAGTGCCGCCCTCGGCCCCCACCGCCCAGGCCAACAACCGCCAGTCCAGGACATGGCCACCGCCCCGCCGCCCGTCATGCCACCGCTTGCCCGTATGGGTTCATCCCTTGCTACGTCGATAAATACGGGGCTCTACCGGGACGAGTGACGGTAGATAAACCTTTGACGCGTATTCGATGACAATAAATTGCGTATCGCGATGTGCGATGATCAAGACAAACCTCAAGTCCGGTGACCATCGTCTATTTTACTCTATACAAATTGGTGCCTATAAACTCCACAGTGGCATCCAAACTGCCTTCGCCCTCAGCCCTCCACAGAGTACAGACAGATAACAGCAAGGATGCATGCGTGGAGACTGGAGAGACAATTCTTGAATTAACCCGTAAAACTCTGCATCTGCATCTCTGCATGGTATTGAGTGGAGTGGGCATGTCGCAACAGCGAGACGAGGAAAGCGGCAGAGAGAGATTAACGGGCGGACGCGGACCCGGGCTCTTGTTCTTCCCACCGGTCTTCACTCCATCTCCCACCTCCGCATGCCCTCTTGTTCTCTCCACCGCTAAACCTCTTCGTTCTCCCTGCCATCGCCTGGAATCCTCGATCCCTCTTTCCCCCTCCTGTCTTGGATCTCGCGGGGTGAGTGACACGGTTTGTCGGATGAGATGGCCGACGCCAGCAGCGGCGCCACCACCACCACCAATGCGGCCAGCACCAGCAACGCCGAAGTTCAGATACAGATCCCTGCAGGTCAGTTCGCCTATACGTCGAATCTATGCAAGTGTTTCATGGTACCTTCAGATGAATAATTTCCGTCCATTGTTCTCGACGGTTTACCTCTGTTCAATCCTCCTTGTCGCCGTTCGGCTCTTCTGCAGTTGATTAACGAATGGCGCACGAACATGGGGTTAATTGATTAACGAATAGCCGAATTTTACAGTTGTTCATTTAGAGAACTCTTTTCTGCTACTGAAGTCGCTGAATTTTACAGTTCTGACTGTAAACCACAGGACCAACCAAAGCCGAAGCCGCAGCACCGCCTGCAGGAGCACCGTCAAAGAGGTCCGGTGCCAAGAACTGGCGGTGGTGGATGATGGTCTCGTTTGACGTCTTCTTCCTCGTGGCCGGCCAGACGTCCGCGACGCTGCTCGGGAGGTACTACTACCACCAGGGCGGCAGCAGCAAGTGGGTGTCGTCGTTCGTGCAGACCGCCGGCTTCCCCATACTCTTCCTCGGGCTCTTCTGCGTCCCGAAGCAACCCTCCGGCGATGGCGGCCGCAGCGACACTCCGGTGGCCAAACTCGTCGTGATCTACATCGTCCTGGGGCTCATCATAGCCGCCGACGACATGATGTACGCCAGCGGCCTCAAGTACCTCCCGGTCTCCACCTACTCGCTCATCTGCGCCAGTCAGCTCTCCTTCAACGTCGTCTTCGGCTACGTCCTCAACTCGCAGAAGCTCACCGGCCTGATCCTCAACGCCGTGGTCCTGCTCACGCTCTCCGACGCGCTCCTCGGAGCCAACCACGACGAGACGGAGGATGTCAGCGGCATCTCCAGAAGGAACTACCTCATGGGCTTCCTGCTGACGCTGGGGGCGTCGGGCACCTACTCGCTCATCCTCTGCCTGATGCAGCTCACCTTCGAGAACGTGATCAAGAAGCACACCTTCACGGCCGTGCTCAACATGCAGATCTACACGGCATTCGTGGCCACCGTGGCGTCCATCATCGGGCTGTTCGCCAGCGGCGAGTGGAGGACCGTGAGAGGGGAGATGGACACGTTCCAGTCCGGGCAGTTCTCCTACTTCATGACGCTGCTGTGGACGGCCGTGTCCTGGCAGATCACCTCCGTCGGGGTGGTGGGGCTCGTCTTCGAGGTCTCATCGCTCTTCTCCAATGTCATCAGCACCGTGGCTCTGCCCATCGTTCCCCTCTTCGCCGTGATCATCTTTAATGACAAGATGGATGGGATAAAGGTCATAGCTATGCTGATCGCCATCTGGGGTTTCGTTTCCTACCTGATGCAACACTACTTTGATGATAAGAAAGCTAGGAAGGCATCAGCCGGTGGAGAAGGGGGTGCCTAGCTGAATAGTATTTTTTTTCTCTCTTTTATTAGATAATGGAGCATGGTCTTTCTTGTGATAGGATTATGTTTGGTCTCCAGCCAACCCAAATTTTCAGCCGCAGGGAAGTAGTAGGTGTTGCTAATTTTATTTTTGCAGGATTTTTGTCATAGAAGTACTCTTTTTTTGGTACCGGTTATGTATGCTTCTGAATAAAACTAGATTTTTTTCACTTTAATACGAGTACCATGCATCTCCTTGCTTCTCCCATTCGTGTGCATGTTGAAAACTTAAAATTACCAGCCAAATATAACTTTTCTCTAGAAACACATTTTTTTTTATTTTCGAAAAGGGGTAAAACCCCGGCGTCTGCAACGGTTGATGCACAACACACATTCACACAACCCTTGTTGAAGACTTGAGTCATGAAGCTTCAAGAATGATGAAGTCATCATTCCCACCTCCCTATCGAAAGAACTCTCCGCTCTCACCAATATCCATGCTCCTAACCTCCAACCATGGTTTAGTTTCACGACAAAACAGTCGAATTTATGGACTGCTACTTATGTAAGGCACGTGTCTGGACGCGGAAACGACTGAGCGCACAGCGACCGGAACTAGGCGATCGGATTGCCCAAGTCGACCATAGTTGCCACCACCACCCACCGCCGCTTGCCTCCCTCCTTCCCTCTCTTCCCCTCCTCCCTGGTTGCCTGGCGTGGGTTGACTCCGGAGGCCCCTTTCCCATCCTAGCGAGCCGCCATTTGATTTATTCCCCACGCGCATTGCTGCCGTCTTCATCGATGGTAGCGGCCAGCCCAACCTGTCAAAGATGATGGGTGAGGGCGGGCGAGCTCCAACAGTCTCCTACGCGCGAGGTGAACCGTCACTGGAGCGACGCATGTGGGATGCGGGTGGTTGCGGAGCTGTTCCACGACGGTGCGTTGCCGACGGCGGGGGCTTCTCTTGGCTATGCGGTTCGGCTAGATCCGGTGGAAGGTCGCCCCTATTCTGCTATGTTCTTCCTCGATCTGGCCTAGCCGGTGAGTTTTGGAGTGGCTGATACAATAGGGTGACGGCTGGTGGCGTGGGGGCTACTAGCTCAGCTTGAATAAGGTGGTGGTCCTAGGATTCCAACTCGCGCCAAGATGATGATATGTCGGATGCTTGTCCCATCGATCTGTCTGGCATGTCGTGTTCCGGAAGGCTCCACTGGGCGATTCATGCATGAAGATTTCTAGATCGGGTGGGATTCGGTCGTGCGCATCTATGTTTTTCTCTGACCATTTGGGTTTAGAGGAAGAGCTACGGTACTCTGGTGGCTATTACCATAATGGGCATGTTTTCTCGTTCCATGGTGAAGTCAGTTGGTGTAAAATGTCATGGAAGCCAGAATCTGTGGACTAGTAATGGCGATTCGAGTCTTTGTGGCAATGAGGAATTGTCTTGGTGATTTATGACTTGGAGTAGCAGCATCGTAAATGGGGGCAACAACACATGAGAGTTCAAAGTCTTACCTTTCAGGGTGAAAATTTAAGGCCTGATCTTAATTGGTTGTGCCTGACAATGGCCTTGTTGAAGGCATCGTTTTGCGAGTGAGGACTTCCTCTTAGGTGAAAACCTGAGATCTATGATCGGGCGATGACGACGCGTGTGCACTGTTCCCTTCTTGGAGGCGTCGTTTTTGGAGGAGCTGGACTTCTGGTGTTGTCTTGATGCTGTTACTACTACTGCTACAAGGAATAGATCACTGTAGCAGGACTTTTCTTTTATATTAATTCTTCTTTTTCTTTGGGTTGTGTGCATCTATAAAGCCGCTAGGACAATGCATTGTTACAGAGATCGAGTGTAATTGGTATCTTCGTGATATTAATATATGCTCTTTTAAAAAAAATGTAATTATGGTGCAAACATGGATCATGCAATTCAGTTTCTCGTGGGTCAAAAATTTGCAACCATTTATATGTTCTATGATGTTCCTTGTGTTATGTCAGTTACTTATTGCATACATGGATATGTCAAAGATCACACAAAAATACTCCCTTTGTTGCTAATTATAGGCGTGATTTGATTCATTTAGACAATCCTGTGATCAACAATTATCGTCTTGAACATGTTGTCACATAATCTCCTAAAGCGAGTTTGCACAAAACTAGACACATCTAAAAGGGCTTCTTCTAGAAAGGTGACACAAGTCTTGCATGTACTCATTGTCTCCAAGGTTCTTTTTTATTTGTTTTTTGTCGTTGCCAAGTTATCTCAAGCTGTTCGCCACCCAAATATGCGTACCTTGGAGGGGACCGGGGCTCGCCACACAGATTTCCAAATCCACCTTGTACTGTCTGTTGCATTGCTATTGCCTGCAGACCACCTGACACCATACTTCAAATTATAGGCCAATTTATATGCACTTTTGACAGAAAAGATACCATTACGTTCAAAGTGCCAAGCCGGGAAGTCGATGCCTTGGCTGGAAGACAGCTTCGTGTTAAGAATCCAGTCCACGTCCTCTGGGTAAAAAATGTTTCTTACCATATCAACATTCCAAAGAGAGCACCCATCAGTCATCAACTGGTTTACCTTGCGGATTCTAATGTTTGTCTTCCCTGCTCTAGGTTTCATGTTGTGATTACGTGGGAGCCAACTATCACGCCAAATATTTATCTTCTCACCATTCCCAATTCTCCATATTAGACCCTCCTTGAGAAGCTCAAGGCCGTGTTCTATTCCACGCCAGGACGGCGAGGCATCTTGCCGAAACACCGTGTCAAGGAAATTGCCGCGTGGATAGTAAATGGATTTTAGGATTCGCGCACATAAGCTGTCAGGGTTGGATATAATCCTCCAGCATTTCCTGGCAAGCATGGCTTGGTTGAACAGATTCATATCTCTAAAACCAACTCCACCGAAGTTCTTGGGTTTTGTCAGGACATCCCAAGATTCCCAATGGACCTTCCTTTTATCTTTCTCCTCGTCCCACCAAAAGTTTCTCACAAGGCGGGTGTAATCTTCATGAAACCCAGCGGGTAATTTAAAGATACTCATAACATGATTAGGAATGGCTTGAGCCACCGATTTAATAAGCTCTTCCTTAGCTCCCATAGACGTAAACCTCTCGGTCCAATTAGAGAGTTTTTCCCTCAAACGTTCCTTGGAAGGTTGGAACTTTTCCTTTTTCATGTGGCCCTCTGGAGTAGGCAGACCAAGATATTTGTCTTCGAACTCTTCTCGTTCCACTTCCAGGATGTTCCTGATCGCAGCTTGTTGTTGAGATGGACAACTGTCTCCAAACATTATGGAGCACTTACTAGCACTGATAAGCTGACCCGATCCCCTCTCAAAAGATTCAAGAGATGATTTGACAACCTTTGCTTGGTTCACATCTGCTCTAAAGAAAAGTATACAGTCATCGGCAAATAATAAGTGCGAGATACCAGGCAAAGTACTACAGATCTTGAGTTCAGCCAGAGCATGGTCATGGATCTCTTTCTGAATTCTCTTAGATAGGCAATCAGCCACAAAAAGGAAGAGGTAGGGGGATAGGGGATCCCCCTGTCTCAACCCTTTGGAAGGGGTGATCTCCTCTGTTAGGTTGCCATTGACTTGAACGCAGAACTTAACGGAGGTGACGCAGGCCATAATCCACTTAACCCACTTATCATCGAACCCCCATTTGAGCAGCAGCCTTTCAAGGAACGACCAGTCTACTCTGTCATAGGCTTTGGACAGATCCAACTTATAGGCACAATAAGTGTCATTAGGCTTCTTATTCCTTTGTATAGCATGGAAACATTCAAAAGCAATCAGTGCGTTGTCCGATATGAGTCTCCCCGGAATGAATGCACTCTGGGTTTCACTGATGAGACCATTTAGATACAGAATGATTCTATTGACCAGACATTTAGAAATGAACTTGTAGATTACATTGCACAAAGAGATAGGTCTGTAATCTTTAAGATCACAAGCTCCATAGGATTTTGGAATCAGTACTATCTTGGTCATATTGATCCCTTCTGGTAGGATTGTAGCATCCCAATTGTCTAACAATTGCAATGCTACTAGCCTAATCTAGATAATGCTACCTTGCTACATATAATTAATTGCATCATCATTATATCATGCTCATGTCACCATGCCACATTTCATTTGAGCATCATATAAAACCCCTTTCATTTGGTTCTTCTCTCATATACATTTGTATCACTTGTATTTGCCTCTTGATATATTGTATTTGCTTCTTGATAAATTGTTTGATGCCCAAGTTGAGTTGGGGGGCATATCTTTTATAATTCCACCACCTTATAATTCTACCAACCCATCTAAGGCGAGCATTTCCATCTTCGTGTGGTATTCAACTCAAGCTCATTACTAGTGGGTATGGATCCTTGTCTTTGAACTACATGCTTCCATATATGGTCTCATATTATTTTCACAATAGGTAGTATGGGAGCCTACATGACCATCCTTGCATGGCTAAGTGGAGTAGTGTCCTTTTGTTTTCCTTTATATGGTTCTATTGAATTATGGGCTTATTTGAATACAAGGTGGCCATATGAAATAAATGGGGAATACACACCCATTTTAATTGCTTGCTTTATTCAAACATGCCCATTAATCCAAATGTGCCATGGACAAGGAGAATAATCCCTTCCTTTGTTTGCCCATCGTTCTCCATGTGTGTTGTACTAAACAATCTATCCTTTGCAAGTTGGTTTGTTTTCACAAACTAACCCAAGCAACACACCTACATGCATGGCCCATGCAATAGGAGACCTCTTCTTCTTCTTTTTCTTCTCCATCTCTAATCTTTTGTCTCTCTCTCTAGTCTAAACCCATCTACATCAAGTGCTCTCTATCTCTCTCTTCTAACCTGATCAAACCTAGCTAATCTCTCACTCTCACTCTTTTTCCAACTGTGGTGTTCCATCCATTTGTATGCACGTGTGGGAGCCATGTGATCTCTCTCTCCTCTCTCTTCTCTCTTTTCTACCTCTCCTAAGCAGATCCTACCGAGAGGGTTTTCCCCCTGGCGCCGATCCTCCCAGGACCAACCTGTCCAAACCCCGGCCTCTCCCCTCCTAGTCCGTTTTCCTCCTCTCCTGGCCCGGCTCGATCAGCCGAGAGGAACCGAGCCAGCTCCCCTCGCCCCTGTTTTTCTTCCTCCCTCCTATCTGCACGTGATCGACAGCTAGCCCATGTTGTGCTCATGACCCAGCCTTCCCCTTGACCCTTCCTGTCCACCAAAAACATCGAGCAGGGCATCTGGAGCCTCATCCTCCTCGCCATCCTCATCGTCTCCCTCCCTATCTACTTCCCCTATCCTTCCTCCACAAGAAAACCCTCTGAACCCAGATCGCCAAGCCTTTCGTCGCCATCCAGGGCCGCCGCTAGCCACCTCACCGCCTTGGTCTACGTCCTTCCTGGCGTTGTCGGTCATAGTAGACAAGAAGGAGAAGGGTCGGGCTGCCTCTTGTCTGCAGCCATCGTGTCGCTGCTCCGATCATCGCATGCCTACCTCGTCCCCAAGCCGATCCACCTCGCCGTGAACCTCTCGGTGAGCTCCAACTCTCCTTCTTGCCTCTGTACCGTCGCCTTAGCCGTTGCGTCGCTTCGCGCTGCACGCGACGATCGCTAAAAGGCACCGCGCGTTGCTTGCCGTTCTGGACACCACCGCGCATATGCCTGCGTGTCCTACCTCTTCCACACGATGACGCCGTCCACCTAGATCTCGCTCCTGCGTTGCTGTTCTGTCCCAGAGCCGCCTCGCCGTGAAGGTCTGAACGTGTGCCCCGCCACTCGCAGCCGCTGACTGGAGGGCGTGCACACGCAACCATAGATTTCCCTCTGTTCCCAGAATTTTTCCGATCTCCTCAGTCCTTCTCTGACGCCGATCTCAACGGGTGTGCATTATCGCTATGTTCCTCCACCCATTGCATCCGACCGCGCTCGATTTGGTGTCCTGTAGCTTTCGGAATCCTCCGTCGATGTCAGAGCAGTAACACAGTCGCTCCGGTGCATTCTTTTTCAGACTGCGCGCGCACCAGTTTTTGCACTTTGTTTCCGACATGCTAACGACTAGGACGGTTGACCTCCAGCGATCCTCTTCCCATAAATCTCTCTCCCGTTGTACCCTCTCTCCAAATCATCAAACGGCACTTCAAACCAATCTCTAACACCCTCAAAAATCATCCTCGATAAACAGGCAGAACTCACGACTTTCTCCTGACAAAATTTCAGTTCACCGCCGCTGTTTTAACCCTCTGTTCCCAACAAGTGCACACCCTCCATAGTATTTTTCTATCGAATCTTTTGATGCTCGGCTATCCTTCGTTGTCCCATCTACAACTAGCTTCAAACGGCAATCAAAACGGTGCAGCATGTCTCTCAGAATCGTCTCTACGAGATCGATCCAGCTAGCCAAATCCACGTTGCTCGCGTCTCAGTTTCGTCAGTAAATCCCAGCAGCATTCCAGGTCCACTCTTAAAGGCACCGTTCTTCTTTAAAAACATCAATCAGATCATAGTCTAGTAGCTACACACCGGATCCAACACGGGCATCTAAGAGATCCCGAATTCAAATCCCTCCTACTGGATTAATTGTCTTTATTTTTATTGTTTGTTCTAAGCTGTTTCTCTGAACCTGTGTTAACTGCATACCAAATTCAGTTAGCTATTTTGCATCAGACTCCTGGAGTTTTGCTGGAACTATTGCAGAAAACAACCATGCATTTCCAAACCTCTAACTTTTAATCCATGAGTTGAATTCAGATGATTCCTAAACGAAGAGTAAATGAATTTGTTTAAATATTTCGAATATAAACTATAATTGCTGTCTGGATAATCCTAAATAGCCAAACGAATAACAACTTTGCCTTTTTCCATATAACATGCAATAAAACATATGTTTTAATCCGTAATTCAGATTTTGACAAATAATATGTCTAAATCGATCAGCGCGATGAGCCCGTTCTAACTATGTATTCCATATTCTGAATTGCAGCATGCATCATATAAATAATAAGTATACAGCAACTTAATTGGGAATAAAAAATGACTAAAACTCAACAAAATGCTTTATTCTTATATTCCACATCTCACCCATGCCATGCTACACTATTGCCATGCAAATTGTGCATCATTCATCATGGCATGCTTGTTTGCTTATCGCATTTAAATCCATATGCTTGTGCACTTTATTTATGTTGGCCCTTGTTTGTTTGGTTCTTCTTCGAATAGACGCCGAGCGGGGAATATATCAGGAATCCCAGGAGCACTACCCAGATCCGTCACTCGCTTCAACTGAGCTGCCAGGCAAGCACTACCACATACTTGTATACATATAGTACCTATTGTCTCTATCTTATTCTTGCATCATTGAGTCGCGATTGCATTAAATTGAATCCCAAGTACTGCATGGCCTTTACTTTTAAACCCCACCGAAGCTTGTTCCTCCATCCCATGAGCCATTACTACAGGAGTTGTTTGAGCCATGCGAGTCATAGAACAGCATGTGTTGGGTATGTGAGTGTCTGATGGATAACGAGGTACCTAAACAACTTAACCGGAGTAGTAATGGGATAACTAATGAAAGTGGCACCAGTGAGCAATATCTGCTATTTGGTTTTTCATGCTCACTTGTGTCCCGTAGGACCCCGAGTACTTGATTCCTGTTCCTTGACTATTCGCACTGTCCACATCCGGGAGGCCTTATGGACCCCCCTGAGCCAGAGCTTGATTCATTCTTATTTCTTGGGGCCACAAAGTAGTTTGGGGCTTTATTACTATCCTGTAATTATGCCATGCTTTAATGCTTTATTTAAGATTGTGCGTGGAGCACCTATACTATTTTGGATCGTGGAATGTTTTCGCGGTATCGACAAGCCCAGTCACACTTTCGGGGTCCTAGTCGTTTACAGCCATTGACACAAACCTTGGGTCCATCTCAGAGCCGGCCAACTTTGTTGCGGGTAGCTTAATGGGGTGGCCCCCTGAAATATTTCTGAATCCTATGATCGCTTTGTCGTGAATGCCTCGTTGGGTTTTGAGTTGGTTTTTCCGAGGTTGATCGAGTGTGTGTTGCTATTTGTGCACCCCTGCATGATAAATCTTTCTGAAAGCCGTGTCCGTGGTTATGGACGACTTGGAGCACAGTTTCTCGATCATAAACAAGTATAACTAAAGTACCGCTTTTAATTTGACTAAGTGACTGACTAGTAAATAGTGCAATACTTATGTAATGGTTAATAAAACTGCCAACGGATGGGGGTTATTCGTCCGTTTTCTCGTTGGTAAGCGAGAGGGAGGATGGATCTGTTAATTATACTATTATAACTGTTGTTACTAATGTCCGGACATCCGTCTATCATTGGTTAGGCGGATGGTTAGCGAGTATCTATAGACTTGTTAGTTATTATCTTTTGCTGCAATTGCGTCACCCCAGGTATATGTCCCCTTTAGAGGCATAAATACTTGCTGAGTACCCCTAGGGTCTCACACGATAAATTGTTTGATTCATATGAACAGGTGTATTCGCAAGATGGATACTGGGTGGAGGAGACGGATGATGTTGGCAACGATCACTCGGTGTAGAGATTCCGGGAACAGGGATCCGTGAGATCTATGGGCGGGATGTGTTTATTTATGTGGCATCTTATGTCGATTTGCTTCTTATCCGTACTCGGGTCTTGTCTTCCGCTTCCGCCTGATACTCTGATGTTTGATGTATGAGGAGCTATCCTAAACTATTATCTCTATCTAGGATATTTGGATCTTACCGTATGGCGTTGCAATATTTCTATTTCTTTTAGATGGAATGGCTCTGAGAACTGTTGTATATGGCTTGCATACATACTCACTTGTGTATGTAGTTGATCCCTTCCTTTGCCGATTCGCCTTCGTTCTTGTCCCGATGTTCTGGAAGTGGTTAGGACGGCCGAAAGGTTTACCTGTGAGTGGCCCTTGGCCCCACCGTACTATTTTAACCACTTTCGCTCATCCAGGCATGTAACTAAGAGCATAATTCACCGAGGTAGTTATAATTGGTATCAGAGCCATCCCGCCCTTCAGGGTCTCAGCCAAATGGTCGTTGTCAGTCTAGCAAATATTTTGGTAGTTATGTATACTAGGGAAAAATAAAACGTGAGAGTAGGACTGCTTCCATTTTTCTTCTTAACCATCCAACCACCCTTTTCTGGTAAGGAATTGTAACGTTTTCAATCCTCTTCTAAAATTCAAACTAGGATTCACGTGTTCTGGGTTCCGTAGTACCATAGGTTGTGTGAGTGTGTGTGTGTGTGAATTCCTTGTCTACCTGTTGCATCCAACCTTGTTGTCACAATCTGCCTTTGGTTATCAACTGTTGGTACATTCCATACCGACAGGCTTTTGTAAACCTACGTGATCTATCCGACTCCTTGTTAACCGGCGCAATCTTGTTAAGGGTGTTCTTCCTTCCAGCATGCTTTCACAAAATGTGGAGTTGCTAATCTCTATCTGATAAGTGGTTTTGCGCATTTATTGGTATTTTAATGCCGAAAAATGCGGATTTTTTTTCTTTGATACATCTGTGTTTCCACACTCCTCTTCAGTCGTGTGTGAAACATTATCTATCTTCCTTTTATCGCCATGTCCATGCTAACTCATTCTTTTGTCACCGGCGCTTAATCCTGGAGTTTTACTTCATCATCAATTCTTCTGGTCAAAATACATAACATGTGTCGATCCGATGCTTGTGATCATAATTTGGTTCTCGGCAAAGCTATATGACACTTATCATGAGTGGAGTATGGTCAATGCTATCGACACAATCCTCCAAATGGTGGCGGTTATCTCCTGTGAATTGAGTTACACCGTGATCATATCTATGCATATTCAAGTATCTTTGGCAATCCGGAGTTTTCTCAAGGCACTACAGTGGTCTATCATCTTTTTATCATGCTTCACATCTTTTTGGAACTCCATATCTGCAAAATTCTCTTTGATACGAGGGAATTGCATCTTTTCGCCTCTGATAGCTTTTCTTAAGGTATGAGCTATCATCGTTCCTTTATCCAAGATCTCTTTATCTTGTAACCGGCGATCCAATCGACAATGTGAACCAAGTGGCATTTCTTGTTCTCTTCCGAAGGACCAGATAATCTATTCTGCCAATGCATCTATTTCAACACGAATCCTTGCTCTTAATGTTGATCTTTCAAAGAGCATTGAGCTCAGAAAGTGTTTCGAGCATTTATTTGTTTCTTTTGCCACGTGAACTGGATATTCTTGGAATATCTTGTTAATCCGTTGTGGTATATTGTCATGATATGCTTTCTTATTCTATATCAATGGAAGAACATGGAAGATCATCTGTGTCTTTTCTCTCAAGCTTCATGAGCACTGCCTGTGTGCAAAGTCTCAAAGTGTGAATTCTGACTTCTTGAAGTCACCTATCTCTATCACATCTTTCTGTTAAATACATCGCTTAAATTATGGAATCATCAAGTCATTTGTTAATTCCATCTTCCACCTTCAACCAAACCCGAAGTTTTTCCTTGTTGGCAAGTTATCATCGTCGTTCCGCCGAAGTTTCCTCAAGGCCGCTATATCTCTCGGGCCTTCTCAAGAAGGATCAGTACTTCTTTTGATCTTCCGCTCATTAAGCAACCTTTGAAACCCTTTCGCTATATCGTCTATGCTCAATCCACCGAAGGCCATGAAGACTTTTCTGGTCTTTTGTAATCCTTCTATTCAAGTTGGTGTTATCCTTTCTCTATCTGTTGAATCTTGCAGTTGTTTCTGTAATCTTCTTTCATATCTTTTCCGGTGGTTTGGATCTTCCGGCACGATGACAACATCATCATCCTTATCTATCTTGGATCCGGCGAATCATTGCATCATATCTTTGTTTTCTTACGGAGTTCCATGAGTTAACCTTGTCAAGATCTTCAGTCTGTTTTGGTAGTTGGGTTGCATGGTTTTTCCTATTCATGTGCAGAGTAATGCTTTGAGTGCGGGATGGAGTAGCTACCATACCACTACTCTTATCATTCGCTCTTGTACATTTGATTGGCGGATTAATGTAATTTAACTCATTCCACGGAAGTTAGAAGTGGCCTTTATCCCTCGATACTTTTACTTCCATCCTTTGTCTATCCGGAGTGCTCTCTCGAAGAAAGTAATCAATAATCTCTTGTTGGTGATCTCTCCCTTTCTACATGGAGCAAAATCTTCAATTATCTAGTGGAAGCAGATGCATTTATATTTTCGGGTACTCTTCATTCCTCCGGTGATCGACATCCTCAAACAAGATGGAAGGAAACTATATCGGTCTTCAATTTGACAAATCCCTTTCTCTTGGTAAAGCCAATTATGGTTGATGCCATCAGTCGCTAATCTATTGCATTAGCCTCAAGGTTAAAGAAAGCAATAAGTATCTCTACAATAAACTCCAGATCCTCCATATTCTTTTCTTCTCGGGATTCTACCATAAACTAGCACCCTCCTTCTCTTGAAGTGATATCCGCGCACCTCAATTGCGCGATCCTTTGGTTCTTACCAGCGCAAGAAAGATCTAATCCGAGAACTCCTAACCCAAATCTTTCCATTGATATCAAGGAACTCTATTATTTGAAGGCAATATCGTTTCCGAACTTCATTTCTCAAATCCGAGAGAAGATACAATGCTATTTTCATAGTGGTTGATAACTTCCCCAAAGTCATTTTTTCTTCCGGCAAGACAAAGATCCACCTTCTCGTGCATCGGTTGATCTCTAATTCTAATGGTGTGCCTTTTTGTTCTCCATGGTACATCATTCTTTCTAATTCTTTCAACAAGTGTTTCTTTTCCTTTATCATGTTTCTCGAGAAAACCGGAGCTATGTGCATCCTATCTTTCTCGTCTCACGACAATTCTCCAGTTCCTTCTTCCTCTTGTTTCTATAGCAAAACGCAAGACTCGAAACAAGTCTAGTAGGTTTTGCAAGGTGTAATGGTCGCACCATTCCGTTGTTCATCATCTTGGGAACGTGAGGGTCACCTTCGTTCCGAACACCCGCCTCTCTTTGTGTCCTTTTCTTTTTCCTAGGAATCTCGGGGCGAGATTCTTGTTTAGTGGGGGAGAGTTGTAGCATCCCAATTGTCTAACAATTGCAATGCTACTAGCCTAGTCTAGATAATGCTACCTTGCTACATATAATTAATTGCATCATCATTATATCATGCTCATGTCACCATGCCACATTGCATTTGAGCATCATATAAAACCCCTTTCATTTGGTTCTTCTCTCATATACATTTGTATCACTTGTATTTGCCTCTTGATATATTGTATTTGCTTCTTGATAAATTGTTTGATGCCCAAGTTGAGTTGGGGGGCATATCTTTTATAATTCCACCACATTATAATTCTACCATCCCATCTAAGGTGAGCATTTCCATCTTCGTGTGGTATTCAACTCAAGCTCATTACTAGTGGGTATGGATCCTTGTCTTTGAACTACATGCCTCCATATATGGTCTCATATTATTTTCACAATAGGTAGTATGGGAGCCTACATGACCATCCTTGCATGGCTAAGTGGAGTAGTGTCCTTTTGTTTTCCTTTATATGGTTCTATTGAATTATGGGCTTATTTGAATACAAGGTGGCCATATGAAATAAATGGGGAATACACACCCATTTTAATTGCTTGCTTTATTCAAACATGCCCATTAATCCAAATGTGCCATGGACAAGGAGAATAATCCCTTCCTTTGTTTGCCCATCGTTCTCCATGTGTGTGGTACTAAACAATCTATCCTTTGCAAGTTGGTTTGTTTTCACAAACTAACCCAAGCAACACACCTACAGGCATGGCCCATGCAATAGGAGACCTCTTCTTCTTCTTTTTCTTCTCCATCTCTAATCTTTTGTCTCTCTCTCTAGTCTAAACCCATCTACATCAAGTGCTCTCTATCTCTCTCTTCTAACCTGATCAAACCTAGCTAATCTCTCCCTCTCACTCTTTTTCCAACCGTGGTGTTCCATCCATTTGTATGCACGTGTGGGAGCCATGTGATCTCTCTCTCCTCTCTCTTCTCTCTTTTCTACCTCTCCTAAGCAGATCCTACCGAGAGGGTTTTCCCCTGGAGCCGATCCTCCCAGGACCAACCTGTCCAAACCCCGGCCTCTCCCCTCCTAGTCCGTTTTCCTCCTCTCCTGGCCCGGCTCGATCAGCCGAGAGGAACCGAGCCAGCTCCCCTCGCCCCTATTTTTCTTCCTCCCTCCTATCTGCACGTGATCGACAGCTAGCCCATGTTGTGCTCATGACCCAGCCTTCCCCTTGACCCTTCCTGTCCACCAAAAACATCGAGCAGGGCATCTGGAGCCTCATCCTCCTCTCCATCCTCATCGTCTCCCTCCCTATCTACTTCCCCTCTCCTTCCTCCACAAGAAAACCCTCCGAACCCAGATCGCCAAGCCTGTTGTCGCCATCCAGGGTTGCCGCTAGCCACCTCGCCGCCTCGGTCTACGTCCTCCCTGGCGTTGTCGGTCATAGCAGACAAGAAGGAGAAGGGCCGGGATGCCTCTCGTCTGCAGCCATCGTGTCGCTGCTCCGATCATCACATGCCTACCTCGTCCCCAAGACGAGCCACCTCACCGTGAACCTCTCGGTCAGCTCCAACTCTCCTTCTTGCCTCTGTACCGTCGCCTTAGCCGTTGCATCGCTGCGCCACACAAGACATGCCAATGCGCCATCGCCGCTACAGACACCACTGCGCATCTGCTTGCATGTCCTACCTCTTCCACACGATGACACCGTCCACCTAGATCTCGCTCCTGCGTTGCTGTTCTGTCCCGGAGCCGCCTCGCCGTCAAGGTCTGAACGCGTGCCCCGCCACTCGCCGCCGCTGACTGGAGCGCGTGCACACGCAACCATAGATTTCCCTCTGTTCCCAGAATTTTTCCGATCTCCTCAGTCCTTCTCTGACGCCGATCTCAACGGGTGTGCATTATCGCTACATTCCTCCGCCCATTGCATCTGACCGCGCTCGATTTGGTGTCCTGTAGCTCTCGGAATCCTCCGTCGAAGTCAGAGTTGTAACACCGTCGCTCCGGTGCATCCTTTTTCAGACTGCGCGCGCACCAGTTTTTGCACTTTGTTTCCGACATGCTAACGACTAGGATGGTTGACCTCTAGCGATCCTCTTCCCATAAATCTCTCTCCCGTTGTACCCTCTCTCCAAATCATCAAACGGCACTTCAAACCAATCTCTGTAACCCTCAAAAATCATCCTTGATAAACAGGCAGAACTCACGATCTTTCTCCTGACAAAATTTCAGTTCGCCGCCGCTATTTCAACCCTCTGTTCCCAACAAGTGCACACCCTTTACAATATTTTTCCGTCGAATCTTTTGATGCTCGTCTATCCTTCGTTGACCCATCTACAACTAGCTTCAAACGGCAATCAAAACGGTGCAGCATGTCTCTCAGAATCGTCTCTACGAGATCGATCTAGCTAGCCAAATCCACATTGCTCGCGTCTCAGTTTCATCAGTAAATCCCAGCAGCATTCCAGGTCCACTCTTAAAGGCACCATTCTTCTTTAAAAACATCAATCAGATCATAGTCTAGTAGCTACACACTGGATCCAACACGGGCATCTAAGAGATCCCGAATTCAAATCCCTCCTACTGGATTAATTGTCTTTATTTTTATTGTTTGTTCTAGACTGTTTCTCTGAACCTGTTTTAACTGCATACCAAATTCAGTTAGCTATTTTGCATCAGACTCCTGGAGTTTCGCTGGAACTATTGCAGAAAACAACCATGCATTTCCAAGATGTCCTCTTTAGAGGCATAAATACTTGCTGAGTACCCCTAGGGTCTCACACGATAAATTGTTTGATTCATATGAACAGGTGTATTCGCAAGATGGATACTGGGTGGAGGAGACGAATGATGTTGGCAACGATCACTCGGTGTAGAGATTCCGGGAACGGGAATCCGTGAGATCTGTGGACGGGATGTGTTTATTTATGTGGCATCTTATGTCGATTTGCTTCTTATCCGTACTCGGATCTTGTCTTCCGCTTCCGCCTGATACTCTGATGTTTGATGTATGAGGAGCTATCCTAAACTATTATCTCTATCTAGGATATTTGGATCTTGCCGTATGGCGTTGAAATATTTCTATTTCTTTTAGATGGAATGGCTCTGAGAACTGTTGTATGTGGCTTGCATACATACTCACTTGTGTATGTAGTTGATCGCTTCGCCTGCCGATTACGCCGCTCGTTCTTGTCCCGATGTTCTAGAAGTGGTTAGGACGGTCGAAAGGTCTACCTGTGAGTGGCCCTTGGCCCCACCGTACTATTTTAACCACTTTCGCTCATCCAGGCATGTAACTAAGAGCATAATTCACCGAGGTAGTTACAGATACCATCTGTAAAAAACTTCTTAATAGTTGAGCACGTTTCAGATCGAAGTAATGCCCAATTTCTCTGGAAAAACCTTGCTGGGAGACCATCAGGGCCTGGCGCCTTGTGCGGTCCAATCTAGAAAAGTGCATCACCGATCTCATCATCCGTGAAGTCGGCCGTAAGGTGTTCATTAATCTCCTCAGTCACAACCGGATCAATGACGTCCAGAATGATTGAGGGATCCACTTCCAGATCTTCCTTAAACAGAGCATCAAAGAAGAGGTGAGTCATCTTTATTATCTCATCTTCATCTGTTTCAAAGGAGGTGAGTCATCTTTATTATCTCATCTTCATCTGTTTCAAAGGTACCATCACTCTTTGTGGCAAGACAGAAGAAACTAGTTATCACGCTACGGTAGCCTGCACCAAACCAAAGGCCGTTAGGGAGAAGATGCGGGAGTATTGGGATCTCCCTGCAGAAAGAAAATTCCAATTTTTTGGGAAAGATTGGTTGTTGGTCCTGCTAGATAGCTGCAATAAGGAAACTGGAGCTAAAATCCTCCTCCTCCTTTGGAGAGCCTGGCACTCGAGGTGTAATGCTATATTTGAAGATGGCAAAGAAACTATTCTGAATTCAGCTAACTTCCTTCTTTCTTATGGTTCGGTACTATGGGATTCCCTAGAAAACCATCATGTCATGAAAGGTAAATTGCCTTTAAGTGTGCAAGTTTCCACTAACAAGTTCAGTCTAGCTGATAATAGGAACAATAAGGCAGAGGGTGGTCGCTGGTATCCCCCAAAGAACGACGCTATCAAGATTAACGTCGACGCTGCCTTCCATGCTAGCTCGGGGAAAGCAGCCGTTGGAGTGGTTGCCTGCAACGATCAGGGCAGTGTCCTCGCAGCCCTAAGTACCCCGATTTGTGATTGCATTGATGTCGAGGAGGCGGAGGCCAGAGCAATCTTGGCCGAGCTGAAGCTGGCTGCTGAACTGAAGGTCACTAGCTTGATGCTAGAGTCTGGAAGCTCTTTAGCGGTGGCAGCTTCTACCAGCATTGAACCTAATCTTTCAGGTCTATGGAGTATTTACAAAGAGATTAATGAAGCTAGAAATCAGTTTCATGAGTGCTATGTTTCTCACATTAGGAGAAAGTTCAACTCTGTCGCTGATACGCTTGCTCAGCAAGCTAGTAGGTCAGGCGTCTATAGCTACTGGCTTGGATCAGTACCACCTGTTGTACTCGATCTTGCTAAAAGAGATATTGTAAACAGTGGTTACGAGTAATATATGAGCTTCTCCCTCAAAAAAAAAAGGTGACACAAGTGGCTCTCTTGTGACCTAGAACAGGGTATGTCACTCCAAATACCTTTGCTTTAGACCTAGCCATACTCTGCGCGGACCGGCTTCTGGCACAAAACCTGATGGAAATTCCTATTTTCTATGTCCGAGCCTAGTCCTAAGATGCAAAAAGACTAATTTTGGGCTGGGCCGGGCCTCTCAAAAAACCTGCCTAAAACATGAAGTCTGAGCCTAGTCAGAGAGGCATGTTTTGCTCAAAATCTAGGCACACCTAGCCCAAGATTTTGGGGCCGATCCTGGATCGTATTACCCATGATGTCCAGGCCTACTTTGTCGCTTGGGCAACACATTTTCCTTGAATTTTTTGGGTGTGCTCAATGTTCATGGTTGCACTCTATAGATCTTTAGAGATCATGGCCTAGATTTCTTATGCCCTGTGATGTAACGTAATATATCCCCATATTGTAGAGTTTCCGTATTTGTTGTGATCTCCACGATAACCACTAGTTGTGGCATCGATCAATAATTATGACATTGATTTTAATAGTTATGGCTAGAATGGTAATCTTGTCTATTTATAGACTGGAATGGAATGACCGAAAGTGTGGTCAATCTTCTCACATGGTATCAACCAAAACTTTCTGAAAATCGCTTCTGCTCCTCCTCTCCTCCCTAGTCATCGCCACCTACAGCCCCTGGCCGGCCGCACCTCCTCCTCTCCTCCTCGCATGGCACCACCCAAACCACCGTGCCTCACCCCAACGCCCACCTCTGGGCTCATGCCACCGCCATCCAGAGCGTTCGCTCGGTCGTTCCGGTCATCCTCGACTCAAGACCAACGTATTCCCTAAGTGGTGCACTTTCTTCACCATCTCTGCCACCACCTACGCCGTCGAGGACCACATCACCACCGAGACGCCTCCTACCGGTGATGCCATGTGGCTCTGCCTCGACTCCACGGTACTTTTGTGGATCTATGGCTCCTTGGCCATGGACATCGTCGACCTCGTCATGCCCACCTCGACCTCGGCCGACGCCCCCACCGCTACCGCGTACACGGTCTGGACGGCTATCCACGACCTCTTCAAGGACAACAAGAAGACCCGTGAGGTTTACCTCACCGAGGAATTCCGCAACGTCAATCAAGAGGACCACTCCATCATCGAGTACCAGCAACTGCAAAAGGCAGCGGTCGATGCCCTCGGCGAGGTTGGCGCCCCGGTCTCCGACTCGGACCTCGTCACCAACATCATCAAGGGTCTCAGCCATCGGTTTGACAACATTGCTGACATCGTCCCTCTCCTCTTTTTCTACATCGTTCCCCACCTTCCTCAACTTCCGGAACATGCTGCTCCTCCAGGAGATCAAGATGCTACGTCACTCCCCCAACACCTCCGCCTCGACCTTCGCCGCTCGGGGGACAGCCCCTCCTCCTAGCGGCAACCCCCAAGAGACCCAAGGGGATGGTATCTCCATTGATTGAGAGCCTTTGTTGGATGATGAACTATCCTGACAAACACAAGTCCACAGCCGAAGGACAGGAGCATACACAATCCTCGAGGACGAGATGCTTTGTGACGCATGGATGGAAATTGGGCAAGATCCAATAACTGGTGCCGAGCAAAAGGGTGGGGCATTTTGGAACCGAGTATGAAAGTTCTTCCACGAGCATAGGAACTATGGTGAGCATCCGTTTGAGAGTGAACGCAACGAGAACTCTCTTACGAAGAGGTGGGCATTTATCTCCGAACAATGCACCAAGTTTTGTGCTTCGTATGACCATGTGAAGGCAAGGCCCGTGAGTGGCATTGGCGTTGGAGATGTGGTGTGGTAAGCATTGGAGCACTTGAAGACATGGCATGAGAAGAAACCTTTCACAATGGCGCATTGTTGGACAAAGCTGAGAGATTGCGAGAAATGGAAATATCTCTATGCAGGAAATGCAAACGGAGGAGGCTCCAGAATCATCGTCGGTGTTGAAGGGCCGACCTAAATTGGGTCTACCAAAACATCAAGGCCGAGAGGAAGGACGAACTCCAAGCTAGAGATACCAAGCGTGAAGCTTCATCAATTGCTATCCAAGGGACACTAAAAGAGTTGATAGCTGAGAAGGAGGTGTCCTCGGACAAGAGGGAAGAGAGGAAACGCAAGGAAAGGAAAGATGCAGCAAAGAACTACTATGAGATGCAAACGAAGCGCCTCGAGATAGAAGAGATCAATTCCCGGTCAAATGCAAGGAAGCTAGATTTCAAGCAAAATTAAGTTGAGCTTTCCATACTCGCCGAAGAAAATCGGATCATGACCGCGGATCTCACCAACATGGACGCAATTTAACGGGGTTGGTTCGAGAGGAAGAGGAAATTGATCTATGAGCGAGATGCATAGATTGGTCGATCTTATTTATGTTTATGTGTATGTATGGGTATGCGTGGGACAGAGG
This sequence comes from Avena insularis, assembly GCA_023614405.1. NCBI lineage: Eukaryota > Viridiplantae > Streptophyta > Magnoliopsida > Poales > Poaceae > Avena > Avena insularis. The sequence goes on from CM042686.1 coordinate 566,083,549, forward strand.
CCACTGAAATTGAACTGGTATCAAGTCATCTTAATTTGATTCAGTTTTGATGTCATTTGCACCTTTTATTCATTGAGATATATCAAATTTTCAAACAAACAATAGGCCAGACAAACGGGGCAATCGGGCTGGCCTACGCGGATAGGGGTCCGGGGCCTGTCTTCCCAACCCCGCAAACGGATCAAAACGGTCAAAAAGACTTTGCAGGCCGCCTGAGGAGATACCCTAACTGCCGAGGTCGGATCGGTGTCGTTAAGGTGGAGATAAGTTTGACTCTCGTGTGGAGTGGACTCCACCAAACGGTTAACGGCGGCGCAACGCAACGCTGTCCTCGCCTCTTTCGCATGTTTCGTTTTCCGCAACGTGGCTTGTTGTATCACCTCTCGGGAGGCCGGGAAAATTGACTCATGGCAAAGGTGCTGCTCAACGGTGTCCTCGAGTCAAGCTCGTAGTGTTGACCGCAAACTTAGAACCTTGCGCGCCATCCTTATAATCCGATCGACGGCGAGGCACTCCGATTTCCGCCGGAGGACGGAACCGATACGTATCCGCTGGCGGCAGTCGGATCAGGTTTTGCATTGTAGTTGTAGCCAAGGCCGTTAAAATCCGCGCTCGCTACCGTGTGCTGCGTATCGTTTTCAGGACTACGGGGTTTCCAACACGGCGATCTCTTTGCAATCTCCTCCTCGATCGGGGGACAGCGATCGACATGGGCGATGCCGGCGAAATTCGTCTGCAGATCGCAGGTATCGTTTCCTTGGGGAAATTGGAATAATAATTCGAGAAAATTGTAAGGTACTGTAGTTAACAGCTGAATCGATTGACCGATCGAACCAGTAGACGATGCAGGTACCCGAGGAGAAGAAGCTGATTTAGATGCGTCTCCTCCAACCGCGGCGCCACCGCCGATCTCGGCGCGTCTACGATGGTGGGCGCTGGTGCTCGTCAACATCGTGTTCGTCCTCGCCGGACAGAGCGTGGCGACGCTTCTGGGCAGGATCTACTACGACCAGGGCGGCGGCAGCCTGTGGATGGCCACGCTGGTGCAGTCCTGCGGCACGCCGATCGCCATCCCGCTGCTCCTCCACTTCGGGCGGCGGCGTCCTAGGTCCACCAGGGTGGCGCGGCCGCCGCTCGCCAAGATCGCGGCCATCTACGCCGGCCTGGGGATCCTCCTGGCCGGGGACAACCTGATGTACTCCTACGCGCTCCTCTACCTGCCGCTGTCGACCTACTCGCTCGTCTGCGCCACCCAGCTCTCCTTCAGCGCCGTCTTCTCCTACTTGATCAACAAGGACAAGTTCACGGCGCTCATCCTCAACTCCGTCGTGCTGCTCACCTTCTCCGCCGCGCTCGTCGGGGTGAACAACGGCTCGGACGGGACCAACAGCACCGTCCCGCCGGGGAAGTTCGCGGCCGGGTTCGTGCTGACGCTGTCGGCGTCGGCGGTCTTCTCCCTCATCCTGTCCCTCAACCAGCTCACCTTCGACAAGGTGCTCAAGAGCGACACCTTCTACGACGTGCTGGAGATGCAGTTCTGGAGCAACACCGCCGCAGCCGTCGTGTCGGTGGCCGGCCTGTTCATCTCCGGGGAGTGGAGCACCCTGGGCGGGGAGATGCACGGGTACAAGAAGGGCGCCGTGTCCTACGGGATGACGCTGGCCTGGACGGCCATATCGTGGCAGCTCACCACAATGGGCATGATGGGGCTCGTCGCCGCCGTCTCGTCGCTCTTCAGCAACGTGATCAGTACCGTCGGGATGCCGCTGTCGCCGGCCATCGCGGTCATCTTCCTAGGCGACAAGATGGACGGGGTCAAGGTGCTGGCGATGCTCATTGGCCTCTGGGGGTTCGCCTCCTACATCTACCAGCACTACCTCGACGATGCCAAGATTAAGAAGGTACTAGCTGCTGAGAGATCACCTGTCGACGACGAACCTGACCAAACTGTAAAACTCACAACAGACTGAATACAGAGAATTTGCAGGACTACAAGTACAAACTCTTCTCACGGTCGTGATAGATCACGTTGGAATACTGTAGATATCACATTAGTCAATACTAATACGGCGAAACTGTATTATGAATTGGAAAGATCGTACCACCAGTGGGTCTTCGGAAGAAAAAAACGAGAAGAAAAGTAGAGATTAGATCAATACGAGTAGAGGTTCCTCTCTGCACACTCTGTAGACATCAGTTCAGACCTGTTGTGACTTCTGAGTGTAGTTTTTTTTTTTTTTTGAGGGCGACTTCTGAGTGTAGATTGTATCTTGCTGTTGCGAAAAAATTTGCCGGCTACTCGCAAGGGAAATAATGTCATATTCTGTTAATTTTCAACGCAAAATGTCACATCTCAGGCAGGATATGCGTGTCAGTATGTGCAATGATAGATGCGGTATCACATCTCAATCAGGATACGGAGAAAATTGGTCCCAACACGTCTGCGTCAAATTACAGATGTTTGAACGATTCTACTGTTGTTGTCACTTGTGACACAGTGAGTCAAGACACCTACACAATTGGTCGAAGTTGCCCAGAAGTTTTTTATTTTTAGAAAGGCAAGAGTTTTGCCTAGATTCATTGAATAAGAAGCAAATAGGAGAAAGTGTCATGGGAATTGCGACTCGTTCCAAAGCTCCCACGAGACGAGCATGATAAGTGGAAGCCATTGCCTACCTCCTCACTGGATGAGCATGAACGATGTGAAGCCACCAAAAGTTGATGTCTTGGAAAGCCATCCAATCCGCCGGGTTGAAGGAGGTAAAACCAATCCAATCCTTGATGAACACCCAAATCCTAGAGGCATAGTGACACTTGAAGAGCATGTGAGTTGCCAATTCGGGATCCTATTGCTAAGGGGGCAATTACAAAAATTATGCCGTCCACTCCATTGTAACCGGTTCGCCGTCCAAACATGGTTTGGAATTATTAGTCAAGTGAAAAATTTGCACTTTGGAGGCGCCTACCTCTTCCAAATAGTGCTATTAATTTGAGTGGAAATTACCCCCGATGAATTGTGCCTTGTAGGTGGAGGGCAGAGAGTGGGTGCTTGAGGGGGGTGAGTTTCCAAATACTGGACTCATGAACATCCTCATGTAGCTGCAGTCACAAGGTGTTGTGCCAAAGGCGGTGAAATCCTCAAGGTGATGTACGAAGAGGCCGTTGGAGCAGTCCATTTGATGAAGCCGAGCATTATCATTTGTGGCATTTCTAGCCATTCAAGATTTCTTTTTGGAGGGTATAAATGGATGGCACGATTGTTTTGGGGATGATCCCATCAGCCAAGGTGCATTCGAAAAGAGCGCCTTTCTCCCGGCCCTAATGGAAACATTTTCCGTGGTGTAGAAGAGAAGTACATATCATCCTTGTTCCAAGGGAGCTCGGGACCCGCCCACGGCTGACCCGGCTCTGTCCATTCTAACCATGGTCATCGAAGGCACAAGGAAAGAGAAACTTCTCCAAGTTGAGAACACCAAGGACGCCAAGGGAGGTAGTGTTTGAAATATGCCCTAGATGCTATAATAAAGTTGTTATTATTCATATTTTCTTGTTCATGATTAGTTCTTATTGTCCATGCTATAACTGTATGTATTGGAAACTAAATACACATGTGGATAAGTAAAAATTACAAAGTCCCTAGTAAGCCTCTTCTTACTAGTTCGTTAGTCAAACGATAGTTAAGGTTTTCTAACCATGGACATGAGTGACACTTGATAACGGGATCACAACATTAGGAGAATGATATGATGGATATACCCAAACAATAAGGGCAGTGCTACGCGTCCCCCGGGTCGACAGCGCGACACGTGTCCCCCAGAGCAGCACCTCCTCCTGCTTTTGCTACATGTAGCAAAAACGGTTCGACCCAGAAAATAGAAAAACGGACTGGGCCTCGCCGAAGATTTCGCCGGAGACCTCGCCGGAGACCGTTTAGCAAAAAAGTTGTGCTAATGTAGCATATTCGACCTCGCTGGAGACACGCCGGAGGCTTTCGCTGGTAGACCTTGCCGGAGAACGTGTAGCAAAACCTTTAGACTATTGTAGCAAAACCATAGATCGGTTGTAGCAAAAAAACTTATATTATAGCAAACCCCCACCTCGCTGGAGACATTGTAGCAAATCCCACGATACGCTTGTAGCACCGCCGCCGGTCGCACGTAGCAGCGTCGCCAACCCCTTGTAGCAAACCTCGACGTCGTAGGTAGTAGCGGTGGTGGCGAGGTAGTGGCAGGTCGTGGCCATGGCAACGGGCGCGTGGAGGCCACGGGCGGCGCACGGCGCGCAAGCAGCGGCGTGGCGTGCTATAGCGGCAGACGCTAAGTTAGGCAACCCGGGGGATCAAATCACGGGAACCCCCGGGGAGTAGTATCATTACCCGAACAATAACCATAGCTTCTGATCGCATCGTTTAGTTTGTTTGCTATCGCTTTTGGAATATGTCAAGTATAATTTTCTTCAGACCATGAGATCATGTTACTCCCGGGCATCGGAGGAATACCTTGTGGACATCAAACGTCACTTCATAACTAAGTGATCATAAAGGTGGATTTTAGGCATCTCCTTGCCTATTGGGTTGCATGAATCAAGACTGGGATTTGTTCCTCTCTGTGATGAAATGTAAGATATCTCTGGACCCTCTCGGTAGTATATTATCCAAGAGCTCAATGACTAATGTATTTGGTCACGTGGATCTTATACCATGGTATGGGTAAGGTAAATTGTTGTTAACTAGATTAAAGTAGGTATAGTGATACCGAGGATCAAATTTCGGGCAAGTACTATATCACGATACAAAAGGAATCATATACTAGATTGATTGAATCTTTGACATCATGGTTCAACCAAAAAGGACTTCGTTAAATGTGTAGGAATCACTATGGGCATCCTGGTCCCACTAATATTTATTGATCGAAGAGGTGTCTCGGTCATGTCTATAAGTTCTGAACCCGTCGGGTCACACACAATGCTTTGGTGTTGCTACTCTTCGTTGAGAATATGTATGGTGTAATAAATTGTTGTTTCGGAGTCTCAAATGAGATCCTTGATATCACGGGGAGCTTTGGAATGGTCCGAAAGTCGAGACAAGTATCTAGCACTTTGTATTTAGGGTTTCAGGAAAAGTTCGGAGGATTTCCATATGATGGAATGTTCTAGAAGGTCCTCAAAGGGTCCATGGGTGGGCCTACCTGTGAGGTGGGGCCACATGGGCCTGAGGGGGAACCTCGTCCTAATGGAACAAGGCTCCATAGACACTTAGGCCCATGTGACCTAGGTTTGGCCAAAACCCTAGAAGAGAGGTGGGCACGCGTGCGGGGGGGGGGGGGGGAGGGAGGAATCGCCTCTCCCGCCTTTTGGCCGGTGGCTAGGGATTGGGGGAGGGGCAAGCCTCCCCTTCCCAACCCCTGTATAAGATAGCGAGGGGGCAGGGGGCGCCGTACCCATCATTGTTGGTCGCTCTCTCCCCCCCTCTCTCTCTCTCTCCCAGATTCTCTCCCTCCCCAGATTATAACAGGTGAAGCCCTGCAGAAATCCTGTCCACCATAGCAATGTTGTCGTTGTGATGATGGATTCTCGTGGAGATATTCTCTCCCTCTCTCTCTCCCTCTCTCTCTCTCTCTCTCTTGAAGGATCAAGAAGGAGGATACTTCACCGCAGCAGAACGTGTGGATACCACGGAGGTGCCGTCCATTTGGTATGAGGATGTAGAAGGTCAAGATCTACATCAGTTTGAACCGACACAAGCGAAAAAAATAAACACTCATGTTCTTCGAAGGTAAGTAAATTAGATCTATTCTACTTGTTAGTTGCATATAGTAGATTAGATCTTGCGAGGTTTCCTCTTGCTATTCCGTAGGTTTTTTTATTTTTTAGCCAACGAACCCTTTAGTGCTATCAGAGCCAGATCTATGAATAGATGTATAGTCCGAGTAGAACATTATGATGTAGTGGGAGTTGATGAGCATGTTATTACCCTCATATGTGGACTAGTAGATGTTGCGGGATAGTTAAATGAAACGGTCTGGACCGACTTTACGCGTAAGCTTGCACAAGAATGGTTCCACAACTGGCATGCAATTTGTATTGCATAAGTGGCAGACGGGTGTCTATCTCTCTTTCTATAGATACCATTTATTTTTCAACATAGGGCACTAAAGGGTGTAGTAGAGATAAAATGTTAATCACCGTTGTGGTTTATGCGTAGAAAGAACGGTTCTTCTTCCTAGTAAAAGCTCTGAATTACGTAAAACATGCAACAATAAAGTTGATGCATCTAACTTGTTTGTGCAGGGGCATGCAGTGTGATATCTTATATGAGATCTGATCATGTTTGTAATAGTATTACAACTTGTATGTCGATGAGTTTGGCAACTACCAGGAACCTAGATGGTTATCTTTATTTATTGTATGGTCAGCTGATGCATGTAAAATGCATACATGAACTTTGCAGTTTACTGCGTTGATACATTGCAAATGTATCTATAATTTTTGATGTTCCATGCTTGGTTTTATCCACTTTCTTGTGTTTTGTTCCAACTTTGGAGTACTTTTCATATGATTTCTTGGACTAACCTATTAACAAGAGCCATAGTGCCAGCTGCCTGTTTTCTGCTGTTTTTGGTTCCAGGAAAGTCAGAAAATGAATATTCTCAGAATTGGATGGGACAAAAGCCAAAGTGCCTATTTTCCGGAAGGGATCAAGTGGCAGAATACGAGACAGAGAGGGGCCAGGGGCCGGCCACACCTGGCCAGCGGCCAGGCAGCCAGCGCCAGGTGGTCTGGTGACCCGGCACCCCTCGGCCTCTCCTTCCGCCTATAAGTTGCCCTCGGACGAAAACCCTAAGTGCCGATCAAAAATCCACGAAAGAGTCAGGCAGCGTCATCTCCATTCCTAGATCGGGAGGATGCAGCTCTTCCGGCACCTGAGAGGGAATTCACCACAGGCCTTCTTCATCACCATGCAAGCCTCCGGTGTGATGCGTGAGTAGTTCATCCTTGGACTATGGATCCATGTAGTAGCTAGATGGCTGGTTTCTCCTCCTTTGTGCTTTCATGTTTAGATCTTGTGAGCTCCGTTCATGATCAAGATCATCTATTTGTAATTCATACATGTTGTGTTTGCGGGGATCCGATGGATATTGAGATGCTATTTCAGATTGATTATTGATTCTATCATGTCTTTGTTATTTGAGATCTTGCATGCTTTCCGTTGTTAGTAGCTATCTTGGCCAAGTAGATGCTAGCAACTCCAAGAGTTAGTATTTATGCTCGATAGTGGGTTCATGCCTCTGGTAATCTGGGGAAGTGACAGAAATCTCTAAGGTACTAGATGTGTTGTTGCTACTAGGGAGAAAACAACGATCCTTTGTTCATAGAACAATTGTATTGTTTACCTTACACGCAGTTCGTAAAGCAATAATCTGTTGCTTGCAACTTAATATTAGAGGGGGTTCGGATGATAACCTGAAGGTGGATTATTATTCATAGATGCAGTTGGATGGCGGTCTATGTATTATGTTATATTACCCAATCAAGTCTCAAAGGAGTCAAGATGATTAGTATATGCATGTATTGCTTTCTTGGTGTTTGTCAATTGCCCCGCTGTAATTTTTTCACCCAGCATGTTATCTAGGCATCCCCCTCTTCATCAATAAAAACCCCAGGTTTCTTCCAAACTCTTCATTTTATTGTTTCATGCACAGTTGTGTTGTTCTTAGAGCGTCTTCTTTTTCGTTTTTGTTTTGGTTTTTCGTTTTCTTGGTTTGCTTAGTTTGCTGAATAAATTGGTTGGACCCCCTCTTTCATGCATTGGTTTTCAAATAGTTTGGTTTGGATTGGAAAAGAGTAGGAAAAATTCATGCTTAAGTGATAAAGAGAGCTTGTTTTTGACTGTGGCTTATGCTTTGTCATGCCATGCTTGATATTGTTTTGGCTTTATGATTAGTATTCTTTGTTGTAGCATGACTTGTTATAAACAATTGAGATTGCTTAATGTGCCTTGGATGAATCATGTGTTGTTTTAGCATATTAAAGCATAGTATTGTGGTATTCTCCTTTGATGCTTTATTTGGGTTGACTTGGCGCATGCTCACACCATGTTATGACTATCCCAAGTCACCATAGCCTTTATGATCCTTTATTTTTCGACTTGTAATATCACTTTATGCTTTGATTAATGATGTTTTGTCGCTCTGCATGATTATGGCCATTATTGCTCTCTTAGTCCGTCGCTCCCAGTCTTTTGCTAGCCTCCACAACCAGGTATGAGTTCCACTCATGCATCTAACTCCTAAAACCAAGTTATTCCAAAGAGTCCACCATACCTACCTATTAGCATATGCTATTCCAAGTATATTCATGTTTTTGTTTACCTTCCAAATTAAACTTGTTATGAGAAAACTAGTGATTAAAGCTCTCACGAACTTGATGGCACACTTTACTTTTCTTGCCCTTAATAAACTTGAACCATTGTGTCGTCTATGTTGTATATGCTTGCACTTATTTGTTGGGGATTGGCAGAACCATGTTGTCATGGGGAACGCTTTCAACATTGCACGGGTACTTTGTACCAAGTTGATATCATGCTCTTTTGTCTATGGATGTCGTCGGTGTGAAATGAAAGGGGAGCTTGTAAGTCCATGGAGTTTTGTATATGTGTTAGAGAAAGCACAGGCACTGGTCTAATCCATGCTGACATGGTAGAAACCTGCAGCGTAACCATAATGAGCTGTCTATGAAGCATTCTTCTTATAAAAAAAGAGTCCTATATTGAGAAAAAAAGAGAAAAAGAAAAAAAGATTATGAAAAGAGGAAAGAGAGAAAAAAAGCACCATATTCCCATGGTAAATAAGAAGATTGCTGAGATGCTCGTTGTCTGCTTGCCTTGTCACTTTGATATGGGGATTCTTCCATATCATCGGGCAAGGGGTACCCGTTGGCGGTTCTCTATAATACACATGTACTTACGATGACAAGAACTTACCGGTGACTAAACTTGAGTAGCATGAGGAGCGGCCCTCGTATTCAAGGGACATGAGATTCCTAACTTATACTTCGTCAAGCATGTACACCATAGTTTGTTGACTTGAACCTTAATCACTTCAAGATGCTTATGATAGGGGAAATGAGAGTTGAAAGTTATAAGTACTATAATTTTTGGAAGCTCTTTATGAGACTTGAATCCCTACTTCCTTTTATGAAGGCCTTTCTTCCACCAATATATTGAGTCTCCACTTTCTACCTTTATGCACCAACTTTGAGAGCATAGTGGCCATTCTTAGTTCTATGTGCATTGTCCCAAGACTAGTTGTTTGATGCATAACTTGATATTGCTTGTTTTAAACTATTTGTATCTAGTCACTCTTATGAACTTTGAAGGTGTCCTATGCATTTATATTTGCTACTCTATGAGGGACAAGCTGAATACTATTATGCTATGTTTTCTTTATGTGAAACAAACAAACGTCTTGCAAAGCATTGTTATTCATGAATCTTTTGTTTGTGCCTTTTCATGTTGCAACATAGTTTCTTTGTCTTATTGCTAGAACTTTGTCTTCCATGCTATGATTGAAGTACTATGATCCCAGCTTTGAATGTTTTACAAATACTTTGATCAAGTTTATGATAGTGCATATCACCTCAAAAATTATTCTTTCTTTTTATCACTTACCTGCTCGAGGACGAGCAGGAGTTAAGCTTGGGGATGTTGATACATTGCAAATGTATCTATAATTTTTGATGTTCCATGCTTGGTTTTATCTACTTTCTTGTGTTTTGTCTACACTTTGGAGTAATTTTTATATGATTTCTTGGACTAACCTATTAACAAGAGCCACACTGCCAGTTGCCTGTTTTCTGCTGTTTTTGGTTCCAGAAAGTCAGAAAATGAATATTCTCGGAATTGGACAGGACAAAAGCCAATATGCCTATTTTTCCCGGAGACTCACGGAGCCAGAATACGAGACGGAGAAGGGCCACAGGGTGGCCACACACCCCCTTGGTGCGGGTAACCCTAGGCCGCGCCAGGGCATGGTGTGGGCCCCCTAGCTGGCCCCCGACCTTGCCCCTTGGCCTATATATTCCTCTCGATACAAAAACCCTAGATCGTCAATCAAAAATCCACGAAAAGTTCCACAGCGCCGCCGCCACCGAAGGGGAGATTCGGGGGACAGAAAGTCTCTGTTCCGGCACCCTGCCGGGACGGGGAAGTGCCCCCGGAGCCATCTCCATCAATCTTCATCGCCATCTCCATCGCTGTTGCTGATTCCCATGATGAGGACTAAGTAGTTCTCTCTCGAGGCTAAGGGTTCTACCGGTAGCTATGTGTTCATCTCTCTCTCTATGCATGATCTTATTGAGACCATGAGCTTGTAATCTATAGACCTACCTTGCTACTCAAGTGCTTTAATAGATCTCTGCTCTCCCCATGTGTGTGAAGTTGATAGTGTGCACACCATGGTGGCACTTAGGATAGAGATTACAAATACTTGTTATGAGTTATATTTGGAGTTGGATGTATCTATGAAATTGTGGTGTTTGTTTGAACCATCTAGTGATCAAGGTGACAGTGTGGGGTTACCTAGATGCATAAAGCGAACATTGAGGTGTGCTGTTATAGCCCTACCATCGATTAGAGTGTCCAACCGGAGAGTAATTAAGAGTAGTATCATAAAGAAGAATATATTTATATGAGAGTGTTCACTAGTGAAAGTATGATCCCTAGGCCTTGTTTCTAAACATTGAAACACCGTTTGCAACTAGATCTGTTACATGTTTGCTTGCTTCCATCTTTATTTCAGTTTGTCTTTAGTCTCTCACACGCCAGCAAGCTATTTTTTGGCACCGTTACCACTTAGAATTATCTATACCACTTGTATTTCACTATCTCTTCGCCGAACTAGTGCACCTATACACCTAACAAGTGTATTGGGTGTGTTGGGGACACAAGAGACTTCTTGTATCTTGATTGCAGGGTTGCTTGAGAGGGGATACCTTTGACCACTTCCTCCCTGAGTTCGATAAACCTTGGGTGATCCACTTGAGGGAAAACTTGTTGCTGTTCTACAAACCTCTGCACTTGGAGGCCCAACAACTATCTACAAGAATAGAAGTGCGTAGACATCAATCGCCGAGCACCAACCTGAGCCACCCACGTCGCCGTATCCTCCTGATCCGCGTCGAGCAGCACCGCTCGACTCCGTGATGAGCGCCTCCATGACGAGCTCCCCCAGCCCCTTTGGAGGTGAGGGCGCCTACCGCCGCCGCAGTGACGGCTCGGGGCGGCGGCGATGGAGTGTATCGACGGTGAGGTGAGGATCGGCGGTGGAAGATTGGGGCTCCTCCGAGTCGCCCCGTATGGACGATGCGAGGGACGGGTCGTTCATAAAGTTGATTCGGTGTAATGCTCATATTGACTCCAACTCTTCCCATACTTGATGGATTAGGCCAAGTCATGACCCAAGGAGCTCCCAAAGGATAGAGGGGAGTCTTAGGAAGATTCTAGAGGTACCCAAGAGCCCTTGGATCAAAGGGGCATCCATTCTATGGCCAAGACTGTATCTCCACCTCTATATATTAAGGGGAAACCCTAGTTTTGGTGGCATCCACCCATAGCCACAGAAATCCTCCTCCTTGGCAGGCGCCAAGGAGGGGGAGAAGATCCTCAAGATCAGAACCATGGCTAAGGAAGAAGAAGGGGCTAGGGACCTTCGCCCCCTAGGGTAGCCGCCGCCCTAGGAGGGGCGCCGGGGCACCGCCGCCTTGTGCTGCCGCCTCCTCCACGTCGGTGCCATCTCTCCCCATGGGGAGGCTCATCTCTATCACCATCTACATAAACTCTCCATCATCCCCCACTGTAATCTCTTGGTAAACATGATGTATGATGCAATATATTGTTTTCCCATGATCTATTGTATCTCTATGTTAATGTTTGAGTAGTGACTTGTTTATGGAAATTGTGATATAGTTTGTTGTTTTGCATACAAATATATGTTATCTTCTACGATGACCTTGTTGTACTAACATATAAGTGCACACATATGTTGGGGACGCACAAGTTTGTCACCATTGCATGTTGATAGGATGAGGGATAGCCCGAGTTTGACGGAAACCGAATCCCAAATATTAGAGATACATGTTATATTAATTCATGGTTAATCAACGGGACTATCATGGGGACCTTAGATCTAAATGGAGTGGTTGGACTTTATGTCTTAATAATTCTCTTATTTTCTCTTAATTGGCCCTGGGATCAATCACTAGGGGTGTATTTGATCATGTATATGGCTGCACCTATTCATGGCTCCTCCTTAGAATAAATAAAAAAATATCTTTGTGCTTCACTAATTGTGACAACCAAACAAATGAAATAGCAATTTTCCTAAGCACTTGCTCCCGTGGGTTATCCACCTCCACATGACTAGCTCCATTACTTGCAGTATTTGCTTCCAAAAAACTTTACTGTTTTCTAGTTAGTACAAAAAAAATAACCACACACGCACTATAGTTTCTAGATTTGCATAGAAGGCCATATAAGTGGGTTATAAGGCTTTAGAGAATAGATAGTTTACCTTCAGCTCCTCGTGGGTTTGCCACTCAAATACTTATTGAATTGTACTATGGTGATCCCTTGCACTTGGGGGTTATCTCCTGGGTGCCAATATTTAAATGTCATGTAAATTGCTTTACTTTATCACTAGTGTAGCAATAGTTGTAGAAGTAACAATATGGTGGAAGCAACCATGTTATTGGCATCGTGATGGTGATCACTCTTTGCTTTAGAGATGGAGATCGAAAGAACAGCAAGAAATACCATGTCATGCTACATATTAAATTGCATGAGATGTTTATCCCTTTAAGTATCTTATTTTGCTTATGATTAAATCACAATGGTATCATTATAAGATGATTCCTCACACACTAAAATATCAAGATAAAAGTGTTTGCCCATAAGTTAGCACCGTGCAAAAGTTTATCATTTCAAAGCACCACGTGATGATCGGGTGTGATATTCTCTACGTCCATATACAATGTATGTAAAACTAGATCTTCAACAATCCGTACCACGCCCCCCTCCCACTTCCATGTTGGGCATGGTAAAGTTCAGACTCCGCTCTGCTTCGGACCAAGCCTACCCGGTGACGGGTCTGATACGTCAATTTTGCATCACTATTCTATATCATAATTTACTGTTATTTATTGATATATTTCATATTAAGAGATGATACTTATGTAATTTCATCTATTTTTGCATGGTTGATGACTTTTGGAGCATGGATCGCTGCAGTCAGGATTCTGATGGAAAAGGTGCTGTTTGGAGGCAAAATTCGCGAAAATCAGAAAATCCGAGAAAATATATGGAAAATCCTATTTTTCCAGAAGACGAAGGAAGCCAGAAGGATGAGTGGAGATGGGCCACAGGGGGCCCACACCACCCCCTGGCGCGGGCCACCCTGGGTCGCGCCACCAGGTGGTGTGGACGCCCTGGCCCACCTCCAACTCTCCTCTCTGGCGTATATAATCCTCCCAAAACCCTAATACTCGGGGAGCGACCACAGAAAGATTCTGCCGCCTCTGCGGGGCGGAAAACACCGAGAGAGAAAGATCTCTCTGGCAGACAGATTTCTGCCGGAGGAATTCCTTCCCAGAGAGGGGAGATCGTCGCCATCAACACCACCATCAAGCTGGACTTCATCGGGATCATCATCATCATCACCACCATCTCCATCAGCACCCTCATCACCATCTCCATATTGCTGTAACAATTGGGTTGAATCTTGCATAGTTCTTAGGGGAAACTTTCTCGGTGTTGATTACTCTTTGTAGTTGATGCTATTGAGTGAACCGTTGAATTATTGTTTATGTTCAGATTGTTATACATCATTGTTCCATCTCTGATCATGATCCATATGATGTCTTGTGAGTAGTTCGTTTTGTTCTTAAGGACATGGGAGAAGTCATGTTGTTAGTAGTGGAGTTGTGTTGAGAAAGATTCAATAGTTTGATATTTAAGTTGTGGTGTACTTCTTCTAGTGGTGTCATGTGAACGTCGACTACATGACACTTCACCTATATGGGCTTAGGGAAATGCATTATGTATTTAACTACTAATCGTAGGGGTTGCTGGAGTGACAGAAACCTAAACCCCCGTTAGGAAACCATTGCACAAGGGATGTCAGGGTCTTAGAGTTTAAAGTTGTGGTTAGGTTTCTACCTTAATTACTTTCTTGTACTTACGGATGTTTGCAAGGGGTATAATCACAAGTATGTATTAGTCCTAGGAAGGTCGGTACATTAGCACAGGTTTACCCACACAACACTTAGCGAACTAAAGAAGATTAATCAACTATATGAAGCGAAAGCACTTACCAGTCTTCTCGTGTGTCCTCGAGAACGTTTGGTCATCTTAAGTAATACAACCGGCTTGTCCTTTGCTGCATAAAGGATTGGGCCACTTGCTGCATCTATTCTTATTGTCTTTTATTTACTCGTACTTTATTTACTTGCATTATCAAAAACCCCTAAAAATCCGTTTGCTAAGTATTTGCAGAGAATTCCTGATCCATACCACTAGCCAGCACCTTTTGCTCCTTGTTGGATTCGACACTCTTACTTATCGAAAATACTGCGACACACCCCCTATACTTGTGGGTCATCAGGGTCTCACTCCGCTCGTTATAAGTTAGTCTTAATAAATTTGGATCATACTTCAATATAGACTTTAACTCGAAATTAAAACATTGTTACCTCACCAAATCATTTATCACATACCTAGTACAACTCTAAGAGATACTAGTTTTTTAGCGAAAACTCTATCGATCTATTAATAATCATCAATAACAGTACAAAGAGCGCCAAAGGTAATAAAAATTATAAATAGGTCTTTTAACCACCTAGCGACGATAACAAACAGTAGCACGAGCCAAAAGAGCGCCGCCATCCTCGCCCCTCCATCAGTGGAGCCGAGTAAAGCATGTCGTGGTAGAGTTTGTTGTAGTAGACAGACAAGAAGTCATCATGCTAAGTCTTTAAAGGACCAGCGTACTAGAGCAGCAACCATCGTCAATGACTAGATCGAAAAAGACTAACCTGAACCACGCCAACGAATACGAAAACCGACCGGATTCCAAGACATCCTCAGACACACGACTCCAGGCGCTCTTCATTGGTGCTAGACGCACCACCCGAGCGAGGATAGGCTTGAGAGGACTATATTATGACTATAGATGTAGCCACGGCTTCACCATCCTGAAGAAGAGACTAAAAACAAGCTAAACAAAACGTTAACCCTCCCTCCGGGCAGGGTCATGGTCCGCTAAAACTCCAAGACCCCAAGGCCACCGGAGACGAGCGTATTGGCGTCGCCGGCAAGGACGACGAAACCCTAGATGGTAAGATCCTACTAGTTGATCTTGTGAAAAGAGGTAAGAAGAACTACAATGAATAATTGAAGTTACTATCAGGTTATCAACGCCCCCACAATAGAATAGACGAAAACAGATCCATTATTTCAACATCTTCCATGTGAACAAATGACACTTCAGTCATGTACCATCTCTTTCGAACGAGAAATAAATAAATCGCCATCATGTGCAGATTGAACCTGCGCGCTTGGCCCGCTAGTGCAACGATAGGTAGATGGATTAATTAATCGTTAACGAGAGGCGATATTTGAACGAATGCCTCTGCTTTTCGCTGCTGTCACCTACTAGTAGTCTACTAGTCAAACCACCCACATCAGTGGCCGAAGAAGACTTCTTCGGAATCTGCGTTAAAATAACAAGATACTCCTTCCGTTTCACAATATAAGCAATTTTTAGCAAGGTATAGTACTAACTTTTTTTTAACAAGGAGGTCTCCGAAGGGACTGGAAGCATTCATTAAGTCCAAACGGTGGATGTACAAATGATTACAAAGGAACCCATAAAGTATGGAAAAAAACATAGGTCCCTGAAAAGAGCAGAAAAGATCTCGCTAAAAGGTAGAAGATAACAATCTAGTCCTTCTCTTTCTCCACCGCCGAGCCGGAAGTCAGGCTCACCGCCGTCAAACCCGGAAGCGGGGACAAGACCACTTGCTTCCGTGCCGACGAGAAATGCGGCCGCCGACCTCAAGAGGGGCCTCACCGAGGCGGTTTGATAAATGTCGGGACCCTTCGCCGGCTTCAGAATAGGCCATGTTCTGCTATCACCCGCCGTCGAGGTGGTGCTCAAGAATATTGCTTCCCAACTCCATTGCTTCTTCGCAGCTTCTGAGGCGTAGCTCTCCATTACACCCTGGAGAGCAGATAGCATCGGCCCTTTTGCCGGCGAGGTGACACTCAAGGGGAACCTCAAGATGACGACCCCATCCCCTACGTGTCTCACCCAATCAGCGACAACAGCAGGGTCTCCACCCTCTCCCTCGCCGCCACGGCCGGCCAAGAGGAGGGAGAACCACACTACACCGTGAGTAAGGCAGGAAGCAGACCGACGCTTATCCCAGGGGAGGCTCGTCGCCGGGACATTCCTTGTCTTCCTCCTCCATGGAGGCACGACGCAGAAGCACATCAACTCCCCGCCGGCGCCGCGCCCGAGCACCGCCACAGCGAAAGCTTCCCAGCCTCCTCCCCATCGGCACCCCACCCTGTTCTCACACCTCCGTCCCTCGCCGCCACGGCCGGCCAACAGGGGAGGGAGAAACAGAGGAGGCACCGCAAGAGGAAGGATGCTCAGGTCCTTATTCTTGGAGCTGCCATGGCAGCCCTCCACCAACAACTCCGGCCACCGAAGCAGAAGGGGGAGCACCACCAGAAGGCAAGGAAGGAGCATGGACCGACGAGCTCCACTCCTACTCCCGGCAGAACGCCAAACTCCGGCATCAAGCCACACCCTAAAACTACTAGACCTAGAGCTAACACCGGCGCCGCTCCGATCCCAATTCCAGCCGGCTATTCCGGCGGAGTGGGCGTCGGATCTGGCCGGCAAGAGGCGGCGGACTCTCAATAGGTGAGGGGAGAAGAGCGGTGGGAAGGGATAAGGTTCCTGGAGAGTGACCGGCTCTGTAGTACTAACTTGAATATTAAGAATGCGACAACGGTGCAGTCCGGATAGCACCGCTCGGCTTGGAGAAAAATACTGACAGTGACAGATTGACAGCGTCTTACATATATAATGCAATGCTTGGTCTCAAGCGATATGAAGTTGTCAAGCCACCTCCTTTCACCTTTCATATCTGGTGTCTGCTCCTATCAGAACGATCTGATGCTTATGATTGCGCGGCATCAGATTAATCTAACGACTCCTACTACTACCTTTCATCGTCATCATCATCATGCAGCCGCTATGCGCCGATGATACTGTTTTTAATTGCGTCAAGATTTAAGGGAGAATTGACTAATAGTTGGTTGAGTGTACATCTATCTGCGGTTCTGCACATGACTGACGAATGAAGTGTTATCTAATAGTAAGTTACTACATCAGGGCCCTTAGTTTACCATAATTTTGCCTTCAACGTCCGGAAGGAATAGATCACGTGACAAACAGAAAATTCTCAGCAACTTTCGAAGTCCCTTTCAGAGGATGCAAAAATTGAGAACCAAGCGCTGCTGACGTAGTGGCAAGGCTAACGAGTGCGCAGGTCCACCGGATTCGAGTCTCCAAGGGGACTGAATTAAACAGGGTTTTATCCGAGCGCGTTTAATTTGTTGCTGGAGAGGTCTTATCTATCTAACAACGTACAACCCGCGACGGATCATTTCTCGGGGGTTAACTTTTTTTAGAGGATGCAAAAATTCCGCCATTGAATAATGGAGCGGTGTTTTTTTAGAGGATGCAAAAATTCTGCCATTGAATAATGGAGCGACAAAACATATTATGTATACATTTTATTACGAAGTACTCCCTCTGTATCGTAATATAAGTTGTTTTAGCTTTGTGAAGATAATGTATCTAGGCGTCTTTTAGTGTGTAAATTCGGAAAAGTTCACTCCGAATCTACATACTAAATGGTGTCTAGTTACATTACCTCCATAAACCTAAAACATTTTATATTTTAAAACGGAGGGAGTATGGTAGAAAAATCTAGCCAGCCAAGTCTGTTGTGTACTGGGAACAGGCCTGCTTAAGAAGGAAAAATCGCACTCGTGAAACAAACCTCTCCGTAGAATTGCGAAATATTATCTGCATTGATTGTGGCCTCAACGGGCTGTTTAAATAGGAGTACAAACTTGACCTCCAAGGGACCGACTAGAGATATAATTGGACTATATTTGAACTACCAAAACTAGAACCGAATTATACTCTAACATCCCCGCAGTATCAACATGGGGTTCAACAACGTTGAGACTGAAACGAATATCTGTAAATGGTTGTGTAGCAAACCCTTTCGTGAAAATATATACAAACTGGGTTGGTTGTCCAGATACTCGTAGGTCCATATCCGGATATTGGTATCAGAGCAGGAGGTCCTAGGATCAAATCCTGACCAACGCAAGAATTAAAATAAATATTGCGACTCTTCAAACATGCGTCACAATAGGCCAAAAGGCGAAAGACGTAGGGTGAGTGTTAAAATATATTGCCTAGCCATTTCTATCAGTTCAGACCGTTGGTTGCGTTGGCTAGTGCATGCAATTCAATACTCTCAGTTGGCAGCCGCAATGCGAAACTATAGTAATCACCCATGGGCCATGGTGATGGTGGGTAGAGATTTTGACGTCCGTGCACGGCGCTCACACCACTCAGCGGTTATACTGTCGGAAGCAGATGGACGATCGGCGGACCTAGTTCTCTAGGGTTTGGGCGACTCGGTGGCGATTCTCTCGCCGGCGAGGATCTGATACCGGACTACGCCACGATCGCTTCCGCTGCATCCGCTCAGGCTGAATGAGGGGTCGTCTGGCGCAACTACCCGGCCTTGGCCGTGGCGGTTTGCATTGCTGACGGCGGTAGATCGGTTCTATGGGAGGTCTCGATGGCGGCGGGGTCGTCTAGAGGGAGGAAGGGGACGAACGTGGAGGATCTCCTCCAGAAGTTGAAGCTGAGCGATGTGGATATGGACGGCGTGTTTCTGGCCAAGGAAGATCGTGGGAGCCTGCCGGAAGTAAAGTGGATGGCCATGGGGAAGTTGCTCACGAGGAAGAGTTTCAGCGTGGAATCGCTGAGGCGGGCATTGTTGGCGGCTTGGAATGCAGGCAGGGAGGTTACCGTCTAGGCTACGGAGGGGAATTTGTTCACAATCTAGGCGCACTGCCTGGGGGATTGGAAGAGGATCATGGAAGAGAGGCAATGGTTATTTAGGGACTGTGCTCTGATGGTAGAGAAGTTTGATGGCGCAACATCGACACCATCGGTGGTGCCGACGAAGGTCCAAACTTGGATTCAAATCCACAAGACCCCCCCCCCCTACCGAACGGAAGAAAATGTCAGGCAACTAGCTTCGAAGGTGGGGGTTGTGCTCAAGGTGGAGATGCAGGCGGTCCCTTTTGGGAGTAGGGAGTTCCATAGAGCTAGGGTTGATCTTGATTCAGAGAAACCGCTAATGCGGGTGGTCACCCTGTCACCTGAAGGGAGTGGGAGTATCTTTATGCAGGTTTTATTTGAAAAGCTCCCAAAGTTTTGTGACCACTGTGGACTGATGGGGCATACGGTGCTGGAGTGTGGAACGGGAGAATTTTCTGAAGACCAACTTCAGTTTGGAGATTGGATGTTAGCACCAATGACGACCTGGCACTCGTCGACACCTCGAGTGCGTGGAGGTTTTGCTAGGGAGAGAGACGGACCTGGAGGAGGTCGCGGGATGGCTAGAGGAACGACTGGGGGTGGTGTTGGCGGCCGTACGGGTGGTCGAGCGTTCGGCAGCGGGTGAGAGACACTATTAATTGCTTAGATAAGAATAGAGTCAATTATGAAAGTAATTGAGGTTATCATGCTCTCATAAAATGGAACGAAATAACCTTTCCCTTTAATACTTTTGGCATCAAACTAAAAACTTGGTTTGAAAGGAACTATTCCTTTAGTAAATAAAATACCTTGTCATGTGAAATCCATTTAGACCTAAAGGATAATTTTCTTCAAAATATATTATTTTTGCTAAAGTAAAGAAGGTCAAAATGACCAAGTTCCTTAAAAGTCTCAAACCACACCTTAAATAAGGTTTAGCAGTAAAGGTGCCATGAATTATTTTGCTATTGAATTTTGAGTGAGAATGTCCACTATTTGAATTAATTTGGAGTGAAGTAAACTTAAACCAAACTCAAATCCTTAAGAAGACACCAACCCAAAACCTTAAGCCTTAAAACCTAAAGCAAACCTGGTTTTTTATACCCATGGTTTAGAACGGTTGCATATCATGTATTATGCATCACATCATATTGACAACCTTTAAGTATTAGTCCTTACCGGACCAATGATGCTACTCTTCAAATAAAAATCTTTTGATAACTACAAGAAATGTTGATTGCATAATCTTGCAATAAGGAGGCAAGTTCATGCTTGCATAATCCTTACATGAACAAGCTTGCATGCAATGTGCAAGTTCATTCTTTCATGTCATTTGAATTATTTTCTAAAAAATACTTTTCAAAAGTATTACATTGTCACCTGCGTTCAAAAGCAAAATACTATTTTATAAATGAAATGATAGAGATGTGATGGTCATTGGAAACCATAATGAGAATCATTATAATAAAAGATTCCATTAGACCCGGGAAATAAAACCTAGGATTAAACAATAATTGTAGTTCGTCATTCCAAGGTGGCTATAGACAACGCTAAGCATAGATCCTGAAACGGGACTGGTAAGTCAGCTGGTATCTTTTTTACTTTGGATATCCTCAGATGAATAGGTCAGGTTATATTCCTTGCGAGGAATTACAATGGGTGGGAGCCCGTAACATCCGCATCATATGCATAGGATGACGATTCTAGTGTCTCAGACTATGTGACAATTAAACGAAGGTCGTTGACCGGTTTTATTGCGATGGGTGGATTGCGGAGTGAAGAAAGCTAGTGATCGGCTAGTCTTTATACTAGGCCCCAGACCAAGAAAGTCTAGACAGGAATTAGCAGATATGCAAACCCCGGTTACGTAACAAGGCTAAAGATATTTATGGATAAAGTAGCGCACATCTCAAGAGTGTATAAAATGTGATATGTTACTCCCTATCATGGGAAAATATTATGACCGTGATGTACAAAGGAACTTCATGAACTTCTAACCACCCGTGAAGGCTAATGGACATAGTTTTCAAAACTAAAACTTACCTTTTTTTAAACCTGATTTTGAGAACTTGCATAAGTCTAGGATCTCATATCCACGACCTTGAACATAGTGCATCAAACAACCACATAGTAGAACTTGTTGAGTATGCTCATACCCAATCTATTTTCTCAAACCCTTGCTTAGGTTAAAGAGCCAATGAAGAGACTGCAAACGTGGAACTAGAAGATGTAAGAAGCCATATACAAGAAGGTAGAGTTAGTCCAATGGAGTCAAGCAGTAGTATTCAGATACTAAAATCATAGATAGTGGATATCAATCTAAACTTAGATGGGAACCAAATCCCATGATACCATCTATTCCTTTACAACTTCGTTGATGAAGCAATAGTCAACCATTAGTTCTAGAGATAGTTCTAGGGGTAGGTCTAGTACTAGACTAGACTACAATTCACTTTTTATGGATTTTCGATTGAAAGTTGCTTACCTGACGAACCTCATTGTGTCATGGAAGTTCTGAGAATCTTCTACGAAGGCCTATGACATGAATAATATAGTTAGGCCTTGGACCTGTAATGTTTTTTTATTGTACTACTCTGTTGGATGTAACGTTCGTGGAACAGTGTTCCACAAGCGTTATGCCAACGACTTGCGCACTACAACATGCAATGGTGTGCTAGTTCACCATAGTCAGTGATGTGGTGGGTGAGGCCGGGCTCTCCGACCGGCCCTCCTTCATCGCTCTGCGAGACTCTATGCGGTGTCAGCCTCCTCCCACGTGCGCATCAGCTCCATCTTGACTGGGGAGTGTGGTGTGGTGGTCGATGGGGTGCGGCGATAGTGGGCAGCAGTGGGTTCTAAGGTGTCGTTCCAGGGGAGGTCGTGTGTTTGGCCAGTGATGCGGGTGTGGTGCGTGTGGTCAGAGATAATGTTAGACCTCATGTAAGTTGTATGGTTTTAGAGGGGTGAAAGAGAAAAAATGCCTGCAATGCCCACAAAGCAGTGGCACGTGATAGGCAGGTGGCCTTAGATGATTTGCAGGTGACCAATATTACCTCTTAGAGTAATGGATGACATGGTCCTGATCAAATTAAAAAACTATACATGTTACATTCTAAAACCCTAAATCAAGGTATTTGTTAGACACAATACACTCTAGTTTTCTCCACCAAGATATTTGAAGATACTATGAATGATGTAGTCGTTAAAAATTACATAACACATCAAAAAACACATATTAATCTATGAAAATGCGATTTTGCATTTTTTTTTGTAGATATAGACTACTAATGAGGTCTCTGATAATGTTCTAAACTAACATAAACATTCCTTATAGATATGATTTCGATTTAGACTAACAATAGATAATTTTAACATGCGACATTGTATCAAATGATTTATGGTACATTATAAGTCTAATTTAGTGAATAATAATAGAAAATGTTTGGATCAGTATCTTTCGTAAATGGCGTAACCTATATGTAACTAGAAACGTTCAGTATAAATTCAGTGACTATGTTCAGCACAAAATATACACATACAAAGAAGGATAATTCCTAATTTGGTGTGGAGTATATCATACACGAGAAATAGCTCTATGTGCACCACCTTCGGTGCCCTTCCACGTCCATTTCAAAGTTGATTCACATTGAGGATTATTTTAGTGGAATATATAGAGTACCGAAGAATTAACTATCTCAGTGTTGAACAGATGAATCATTATATGAGTATAAAACCCGCACACAAGAGTTTTGAGTTAATTTAATAAAAATAAAAATTTATAATTTCTCCGAGACAAGTAGACATAAAGAGTGGTTATTCACCTCAACTTATGACGACACCCCCACCCCCCCCCCCACCCCACCCCCACACACACACACACCGTACAATATTAGGGATATGGGGAGCTAAATGACACATCGATAATGTGCATGTCTATCGAAATGACAATCGAAGAAAAAAAAATCATCTACCAAGCTACATTCTTTACATGAAGTCGTTTTTTGTTAGTAGTATGACTTTTTCGCACGTGAAAATTTATCACTTTAGTGGGATTCTAAGTTTCAAAAATTGTTTTTTCAAGGGTTATATCAGACTAAATAAGAGCCACATACATCAAGTGGATTGACAAATGACTATCCTTAATGAAGGGTTTGTCTAACCAAATCGATCATCGACACACACAAAATGAGCACAATGATAGTTCCATGTCTTGGCGATCTTGTTCTAACCACCGCAAGTGAGGCATCCTTGTGTTCCTACAAGTGTGCGCCTGCAAACTATCTTTTAGTTTGAAACTTCCATAAGACCAGTCGAATGGGCTTCGGATCCTAATCCGCCCCATAGATGGGTCCGTGGGTCTAGGGTGATGGAGGTGGGCAGCATGGCGGCGCCTGGCTGCGTGCTCGGCGTGGCACCGTGGTGGTGCTGCCGACGGTGGGCTAGGCAGGTGTTGAGCCCCGGGCGACGGCCCTGGTGGATCTGGAGAGTGTGAGGTGCGGTGTCCTTATTCCGAATAAAGGTGGTTCGGTCTGGTCCTAGGATCCCTCTCGCGCCAAGACAAGGATCTACTTGATGCCAGTCTTCCTCCCTCGGGCTGGAGTGTCTAGTTTCGGAAGGCTCCACTAGTGAACTCCAATGGATGACATGCCAGAGTTCGCCGAATTGGATGGGTTTCGGTCGCGCGCAATCATGTTTTTATCTGATCGTTTGGTTTTAGAAAGAGCGATGCGAAGCTTTGCAGTATGTTGCCATCAGGGACATGCCTTTAATCCTATGGTGAAGTTAGTCGTGGAGAATAACATAGAAGCCGAGGTCTGGGAACTAGTAATGGTGGTTTGAATCCTGGTGGCGATAAGATTTTGGCTTGGTGATCTGGGTCTTGTAGGAGCGACATCGGAAAGTGGGGGCGATAGTACATGAGGAGTCTAGAGTTCAAACTTGCAGGGTGAAAATCCAAGGTCTGGCTTTAATTGGTTGTGTCTAGCAATGGCCTTGTTGAAGATATTGTTTTGTAAGCGCGGATTTTCTTTGAGATGAGAACCCATGATCGATGATTAGAGCGATGACAACGCTTGTGCACGATTCACTTCTTGGAGGCGTCGATTTTGGAGAGGATGGATTTCTGCTATTGTCTCGGTGTTGTTTGGTTCGCTGTTGTCATAGATCGGTGTAGCGGGATTTTTCTTTTTTCTGTAATTTATTTTGGCTCTGTGCATCCGTAATGTCAATAGGGAAATGCATTATTGCAGAGACTAGGTGTAATTAGTATCTCTTTCATTATCTGAAAACTTGCAGGGTGAAAATCTAAGGTCTGATCTTAATTGGTTGTGTCTAGCAATGGACTTGTTAAAGGCATTGTTTTGTGAGCGCGAACTTTCTCCAAGGTGAGAACCGATGATCGATGATTAGAGTGATGACAGCGCTTGTGTACTATTTACTTCTTGGAGACGTCGATTTTAGAGAGGATGGATTTCTGCTATTGTCATGGTGTTATTTGGTCCGATGTTGTACATAGATCGTTGTACCGGGATTTTTCTTTTTTTTGTAATTCTTTTTTTCTTGCTGTGTGCATCCGTAATGCCAATAGTGTAATGCGTTGTTGCAGAGGCTGGGTGTAATTAGTATCTTGCGATAATTAATATATGCTCCTTTCTGAAAAAAAAAAACAGTCCAATAATTTGAGTCTCCTGGTTTCAATATTACGTTAACACCCTGCCACGTATTCCCCTTGGCAAAGGACAAATGCTTTTCGTTCCAATTAGTAGGAGTCCTCGGTAAGACTCCAACATGCTGAAACAAATCCACATCAATCATACACGGTCAAAATGGTGCATGAAAGGATGAAAGGTTTGAGTGGGGTGGGGTCCTCCCTCGAAGAAAAAAGTAACAAATCCACATCAATCATACTGGAATGGATGAATCTTCACTAGCATTAACCAATTTGGATACGAGATCAATATATATGCTGCCAAGGAGCCAGGGGTCCAAGAACCCATTGCTCATTAGCAAGGTGTCTGCAGAACAAGAGAATACCGAGCAGAAAAACAGAAACCCCTCTCGTTCTGTTCTTACGAGTCTCATCGGCCGGCACACATCAGCAGGGATATGTCACATGCTCAAGAAATTCAGCTCCAAGTCAGAGGTACCACACTTCATCTCTGCATGTTTGGATCTTCAGATACAGAAATCCAGTAGGAGATATCTCTCTTTCATTATCTAAACATACCGTATTTTATCCTGCTTGTATTCGTACACTTGATTTTGTGTTTATGAATGGTTTACATCAATCTTGGTTGTGCAAGCATTTTGTTTTCTTGATGTTTGCCTGGCGGCATCTGTACTCCCTCTGATCTTGAGAAGCTACTTCTGCACTTGACAAATTACGGTACCTTTTCTCTGTCCACTAAAGGCACCCCGGAGCATGTATTCGGCCATGCCGAGAACGGCGGGGGATCAAAGGCCGCCGATAATGGACGACGGTCGGCGGGAGGCAGCGTCCGGTGGTGGCTGATGGTGATGTTGGACATGCTGGTGATACTCAGCGGGCAGACCATAGCCACCCTCCTCGGCCGCCTCTACTATAATTCCGGCGGCAACAGCAAGTGGATGGCCACGCTCGTGGTGTCCGGCGGCTCGCCCCTGCTCACCATCCCCCTCCTCCTCACGCCACCCCACTCCGCCGCCGCTGGTCCCCAGCCGCCGGCATCCAAGATGGTGCCCATCTACATAGGCCTCGGGATCCTCATCGGCTTCGACAACCTCATGTACTCGTACGCGCTGCAGTACCTACCCGTGTCCACCTTCGCCCTCGTAGCAGCCACGCAGCTCGGCTTCAACTCCATCACGTCGCGCCTCATCAACAAGCAGCGCTTCACGGCGCTCATAGCCAACTCCGTCGTCGTGCTCACCTTCTCGGCCGCCCTGCTCGGCGTCGGCTCCTCCTCCGACGGCACCTCCAGCAACCTCCCTCGCGGCAAGTACACGCTGGGGTTCATCCTCACACTGTCCGCCTCCGCCGTCTTCGCGCTCATCCTGTCCCTCTTAGAGGTCACCTTCGATAAGGTGGTCCGGACCAGGACGTTCCGGTGGGTGCTGAAGGTCCAGCTGTGGACGAACATCGTGGCGTCGATGGTGTCGGTAGTCGGACTATTCGCGTCCGGGGAATGGAGGACGATCCCGGAAGAGATGGCGGCGTTCAAGGACGGGAGGGCGAGGTACGTGGCGACGCTGGTGGGGGCGGCCTTGTCGTGGCAGGCCTTTTCCGTGGCGTCGCTGCGGCTGATCACCAGGGTCTCGTCGCTGTTCGCCAACGTGACGGGCACGGTGGCGCTGCCGCTGGTGCCGGTGTTCGCAGTCGTGCTGTTCGGGGACAAGATGACGGGGATCAAGGCCGTCGCCATGCTTATGGCCGTGTGGGGGTTCCTCTCGTACGTGTACCAGCACTTCCTCGACGGCCGGCGCGCGGCCATGACGAAGGAGGGAGCTGCAGAATGTCGCGTGTGCGCTGCGCGCGCGGGAGGCGAGGCTGTTTTGCACGCTTGAGACGTTTGTCATGGCCGAGCAAAGAGAAAATTTAGTACCCTGCTTGTGCTTTTTTCCTCTTTTGAAGTCATATTACAGTACCTGTTTGTTTGATGCACCAAAGAACATGGCATTTTTTGCCTAAAATTTATAGCTTATGCTCCATCCAATTATACGCAAAAGTTTTGGATTTTTTCATGACTGATTTTATTTATTTATTTAAAAATCACCAGTGCCTTAGACCATCTCTAATAGATCCCATGAAAAGAGCCAAATCATAAGGACCATGTTTTTTTACTTTTAATTACTTCTGTGTCCCAAAATATAAAGCGTCTAAGAATTAGTCAAAAGTTAAGTCTTAGTAACTTTGACCAAATATTTAGAAAAAAATAAAAATATCTATAATATTAAATGGACAGATTAGTAAAAATAAATTTTATGATGAATCTATTGATATTGATTTTGTATTGTAAATATTTATATTTTTGTGTATAAACTTGGTCAAACTTAAAAACTATTGACTTTTGACTATTTCTTCTTATATTTTGAGACGAAGAGAGTAATAATAATGCGAGTAGAACCCGTGGAATCAACCAAACCGTAAATTTTTCCACGATAAACCTTACAAACAGTCTTTGGTACATATCTGGAGTACCGGATGCATATTTATGGTTCATTTTAAACCGCATAAAAGCAGCGTGGGAGGGAAGTTCTTTCTCTCTCTGCCTCTACTTGCCAAGAGCACCACTCCGGACACCGTTCTTCACTCCTGCCATCGGATCCAGCTAGCTCGCAATAGGATCCAAATTTTACCCCACTGTAATACCCCAGTTTTAGTTACATACTAATTAGGGTTTATTTATGCATTTATGGATATCATTATTTTTGCTAGGACAAAAAAATGCAAAGAAAAGAAAAGCAAAGCCCTAAACCCTATTTCCCCCTCTCTCTTTGAAATCAATTCAAATGGTTTTGATAATTTTGAAAACTACCATAAAATTATGGAACCCAATAAGATCCCCACAGTATTTTAAATATTTGACAAACCTTTTGGTAAATTTAAATCTACTCAAAATAGTTTTGGAATTGTTTTGCAAATGGAAAAGAGAACAACAGTAATTGGAAAAGGATTCAGCAGGAAAAATTAAGCTAACTGGGCCGCAACCCATCTCCCTTTCCCTCTCTGTCGCTTTCATGGCAACTTGATCATGACCCAAAGATAGCCAACCTATGTACCCCTTCGTCGATCTTTTTCTTTCTCTTCCTCGAGCCAGAAGGACGAGGCGAAGCAGCTGCTTGTCCCGCCATCGGCCATCAGTCCCCTGCGCGCTACGATGCACGCCGCCGCCCCGGAATCGGATGATAAAACGCCGAGGCCCTCAACTACCTTCCCCTGGTCTTATCTCCCCATCGGCTCTCTCTCTCCTGTGAATCCCCGTCTAGCTGAAACCCCAGCCGCCATGGACACCGGCTAGCCGACGTTTCCGACCGTCCCAGTCCAAGCTGAGGCCACCGTAGAGCTCGACGTGCTACCCCCGTTCTCCTCACAGAAGGAATTGAAGACGTGTGTAACGAATCGCCGCTGACGACCCCATCATCTTTGACGCCATCCTTGTCCAAGCCATCGATCCCGGCCACGCCTCGCCTCTTCGACTATCTCTTTGCGCTACTGGTGAGCATGTGGTGCTCAAGCACCACTCCGCACCTCCCCTCCCTCTCTAGTTCGTCCCCGCGCCGCAGTCCACCGCCATGTGCCTCCAGTCACCACCGCCATCGTCGCTCTACCTACCAAAACGAGGCGGCGCCGCTAGATTTAGGCTCCTTGTGTCATGCTCATTCGAACGCGCCCTTCTGCGCAGCCCAGCAAGCCCCCTAGCATCGCCAACCACCATCGGTTGTCGTGTCCTCTGGCGAGCCTGCGTGGCGCCCATGTGGCGTCGACGTGGCGCCCTTACCGCCGCGTAAGGTTTTCCACCGTGGCAAGCTGACGTGGCCCGGACGCCACTTGTCTGTGTCTGAGGCTAGTCTAGTACCGGTGTAAAAAGTATTAGCTACCCGTGCTGACGTTAGCCTGACATAATAATCATTTAAATTGGTTTAATAATTTTAGAAAATGTTTTAATCTTGTAAAATTAATAACTAATTCATATTAAGTCAGAAAAATATGAATAATATATCAAAATGATCAGAAAAATAAGATCTATACTTTAGTTTCAAAACCATGCATTGTTAAGCAACTTTCATGACAATTTTAATTAGAAGAATATGATGAACCCCGCAGGTGATTCCGAGGTTTCTCTATTTTAGGGTTTGCACCCCTCGGACCCTGTTTAAAATGGTCAAGCACGCCTTAGGGTTTCATTTTAATACTACTTAACTTGCCATATCATCATTCTTTATTGAGCATTGCATCAATGCCATGTGCTGATTGTTTCCCTTTATTTTCAGTGTTTTGGTTCTTCTGGGTAGAATATGATATCGAGATCAAAGACAGAGATCAACACCATTGAAGATTGAAGATCGAAGATCAATAATTGAGCAACTGTAAGAAAATCAAGTACAAAATTCCCAAAGATCTTCTTATTGGTTATCAATAGGCAAAGGCAAGCATAGCCCCACCATTATACAATCCCATGGTTTTAAAGTATTGCAATTCTTGTTGTGATGCATACTATTCTATTGTGGTCTTTTATCGATAGATAGAGTATCATATCTCCTGCATTACTCTCTTTGAGCTCATATTACCTGATCCACTACTCCTACCATAACTAGGTTTGGCTTATGTGCACTGCTAGAGCTTATATTTGTGTCTTGCTTAGCCATACTTAGTTGTTGGTGCTGGTTCATCCTAATGATGTATCAGATGCAAATGAATCTAATATGACAAGAAAACGTGGTATACTGATGAGGTGAGAACAAAGGTAGAGGTTAAACATGCTAAGGCTTATATGGGAGGCCATGGTGGGATGTGGTTTTTGTAGTACCATGCTCGCCACCACTAGGAACCGAGTTCTTTCCTTTGGAACTAAGATGAGCGTGCAGCCACACAGGGCCTGGACAACCCCTTGACCGACTAACTTGCCTAGTAGACTTCATGAGTCACATGGTTCGAGCTTTCCATTTGGCACTCATTGAAAACGTTTTGAAAAGAGGAGGAGAAGGAGGTACAGCATAATAGATAGGGAAGCGTGGACTAGGTTGTTTGGGTGGATAGAGCCCCCGGTAAACCAACCTAGCCTCACATCTCTAGGGACCGACTTCGGGATTTGACCCGTTATGGTAGAACCCTCCTTAGGGCGTGACTCATAGTCTCGGTGAAAGCAAGGTAAAGGTCATGGTCAACCACCCTCTGCCGGCCTTCCAAGGAAGAGGGCTAATCATTGTGGCATTAAGAGAAGGTTGGTATGTGTGTGAAAAGTTGTACACCCCTACAAGGTTAAATATTTTTGAAAAAACATGTTTATGGTTATGAACGCTTGGTGACCAGATTCTAAAATCATAGATAATATTAAACTGATCATAAAAATTGGTAGATCTATGAATGCTTAAGGATTATTCCTCATGGGTACGAGGGGATGATCCTAGTTAACAGTTGAGGATGGTGATGTTTTCGTGGGTATCAAAAGATGATGATTTCAGTTGGAGATGTCACTCCCTTATCCCCTTTTAAAGTGATCTAAGTAGTCGAGCTTTTATCCTCTCTTGTTTTACAAACAAAGATAGCCCTATACAAAATAACCCTACCAGCCATAAGTCTTGTGGAGTACACCATGTACTCCCCTTGCTTCGTTGATACTTTTTATAGAAGAGTAAGTGTTCACTAAAGATGAGTTCTATATGACATCGACACCGATGAGTAGATTGGGGTTCCTGGCCGGCAGCCTAAAATTTATGGGTTGGGACGTCATCTTTATGCTTCGGGTCTCTTAGGCCATTTGTTAAGTTTGCTATGTTTCATAGAATAATTTTCCTTCAGTTGTTTGGTGTTTATGGTCAGTGACGTCCGCTTGTAATAATTTGGTTCTCTGCTTAGTTATGAGCTTGCTGTATTAATTTTTGTGTCATAGGGTCACTTATGTGTTGCCTATTCTTCACTGGATATCCTCGAGCTCTAGGTTAGGCTTATGTCAGACTAAGGTCTAGGATTTGTTTAATCCTGATCCCGGGGGTGTCACACCCATGCATTTTTGGCTGCATCCTAGTGGTCTCGGCACCTTGACTCGTAGCAACCACCATAGCCATGTGGCTGAGGAGGAGTTCTCGAGCTAGTGTTCGCACGCCGGATCTAGGGATCGCGTGAGCACCTCCTCACCATATTGTCGAGGCATGGGCTTCACAGGACCGCGAAGCCATGCAGGATAATTCTCCACACGATAAGAAGCGCTTATCTCGAACCCGTCGATTTTGGAGGCAACAATATGTACCTGAGTGGTGCTGACCCAAACTCTAGAACTTTTGTAAAATGAAACTTCTGAAACGTATGAAACATCTCCCACTGTTTAAAAAATGTTTCACAACTTCACTCATGTTTCAATTTTGTTTATAAAAGTTTTAGTTGTTAGCTTTGCGACAATCAAATAACGAAGAACGAAAATAAAATCGCAGCAAAGGGGGTACAGATTTAACATGGAAAACCCTCTCAAACAAAGAGAGGGAAAAACCATGGGCGTCAGCCAGCAGAACTTCACTATACGGGGAGTGTTTACACAACACCAGGGATTTCACAGATGCAACTTATCTCAGCCGGTGGCTTACAAGAGGTTTATATAATGGTGGAAACCTAGGTCTTCGACGGGCCTCGCTCCGCTCCGTCAGAAGTTGGCCTTTACTTTGTAGAATTTGGATCAACATATAACAAACTCCACCTTGAGACAAATTCCTTCTTGTAGCATCAACAGTAATCATCTCCATGAACAAACAAAGAAAACACTTTCGGCGCCAACAACCACTTGGGTTAAATAGTTATACCAACTAAGCTTGAGCATAGCTCAAACTTAGCAACAGGAATAGGCTTTTTCATCGTATCGGCAGGGTTATCACGAGTGCTTATCTTGCATACCTAGTGTACCTTGTGCAACAATGTCACGAACATAATGGTACTTGATATCAATGTGCGTTGTTCTCTCATGGAACATCTGATCCTTAGTAAGGTAAATAGCACTTTGACTGTCATAGAACAGGTTAATGCAAGAATCATCCTGACAAAGCTTAGCATACAAACCTTTCAACCAAACAGACTCTTTGCAAGCTTCAGCAATAGCCATATATTCTGCTTCGGTTGTATATAGAGCAACAACTGGTTGCAGCGTTGCCTTCCAACTCACGGCACATCCACCTACCATGAACACATAACCTGTGAGGGACCTCCTCTTAACCAAGTCGACAGCAAAATCTGAATCCACATAGCCTGTGAGTCCCTCACCAGTCTTGCCAAACTTTAAGCAAGCATTCGATGTGCCACGGAGATACCTGAAAATCCACTGAACAACTTTCTAATGTTCTTTACCAGGATTAGCCATGTAACGACTCACCAAACTCATAGCATATGATAAATCAGGGCGAGAACAAATCATAGCATACATCAAGGAACCAACGGCACTAGAATAAGGAACTCGAGACATGTATTTAATATCTTCATCAGAACTAGGACATTGCTATGCTGACAATTTAAAGTGAGGAGCAACAGGAGTACTAACTGACTTTGCATCATGTATTAAAATGTTGAAGAACTTTCTCAACGTAACTTTGCTGACTAAGAAACAACAACCTAGATTTTCTGTCCCGTTTAATTTTCATACCTAGGATTTTCTTAGCAGCACCAAGATCTTTCATCTCAAATTCACTACTTAGGCGTGCCTTCAAAGTAGTGATTTCTTTCATGCTCTTGGCAGCAATTAACATATCATCAACATATAAAAGCAATTAAATAGGTGATCCATTAACAAACTTTATGTAAACACAACTATCAAATTGAGATCTCTTAAAACCTTGTGAGATCATAAATGAATCAAACCTTTTGTACCATTGTCTTGGAGATTGCTTCAAACCATAAAGCGACCTCTTCAATTTGCACACAAAATCCTTTTTTCCCAGAACTATGAACCCTTCAGGTTGGTCCATGTAAATCTCCTCTTCCAGTTCACCATGCAGAAAAGCAGTCTTTACATCTAGCTGCTCAAGCTCAAGATCATGCATAGCAACAATACCAAAGAAAGCACGAATAGAACTATGCTTCACAACCGGAGAGAAAACATCATTATAGTCAATACCTGGTATATGGCTGAAACCTTTTGCTACTAACCTTGCTTTAAACCTTGGAGGCTCATTAGGAGACAAACCTTCCTTTCTCTTGTATATCCACTTACAGCGGACGGCCTTCTTCTGTTTAGGCAAGCGCACAACTTCCCATGTGCCATTCGTATCAAGCGATTGCATCTCTTCTTGCATAGCAGAAACCCACTTCTCGCGGTTAACGGATGCAACAGCCCCATTGTATGTAGCAGGTTCAGTATCATGCTCCACTTGTTCAGCACAACTCAAAGCATAATGATCAAGATTACACTCTTCAATTAAACGACGAGGTGGAACTATGTTACGCCTTGGTCTATCAGCAGCAATAGATTCATGTGGCTGCTGCAAAACAGTAGGTGAGTATTGAACAACATCATCATCAATATTTTCCTCATGAGTATCATCAACAACAACATTATTATCAACGGTTTTCTGCAGTTGCTCCACCTGCACACTAACTCCCTCCTCTTCAATAGTAACAGGAGAGGGATCTGATGGCAAGCTATCATGATACATAACGAATTCATTGAAAATAATGTTTCTACTCAACAAAATCTTTTTAGTTTCAGGATTTAATAGTTTATATGCCTTAACTCCTGAACCATAACCAAGGAACATGAACTTAACATCTCTAGGCTCTAACTTTCCATTATCAACATGAGCATAAGCAGTGCAACCAAAAACTCTCAACTGTGAATAATCAGCAGGCGAACCTGACCATACCATAATAGGAGTTTTCTTCTCAAGTGGAATAGAAGGTGACCTGTTGATGAGGTAGCACGTTGTGTTGGCTGCTTCAGCCCAGAAACGTCTATGCATACCTGCATTAGACAACATACAGCGAGCCCTCGAGATGATGGTTCTGTTCATGCGCTCAGCCACGCCATTCTGCTGAGGAGTGTAAGAGATGGTGTGGTGCCTGATCATACCATCATTACTGCAAAACTCCTCAAACTCATTAGAACAGAATTACATACCATTGTCGATACGTAGTACCTTTATCTTCTTTTCAGTTTGTTTTTCTACCATAACTTTCCACTTCTTAAAAGCATCAAAAACATCAGATTTATGTTTCAGAAAATATGGCCACACTTTTCTTGAGTAGTCATCAATAATAGTAAGCATGTAATTAGCACCACCAATAGATGTCTTACGGGAATACCCCAATACATCAGCATGCACATAATCTAAAATGCCTTTGGTGGTATAAACGGAAGCATTGAATTTAACTCTTTTATGCTTACCAAAAATGCAGTGCTCACATAACTCAAACTTACCCAAGTTGCAACCATCAATCAGTTCTCTCTTAACCAACTCTGCCATGCCATGTTTGCTCATATTCCCAAGACGCATATGCCACAAATTTGTTTTACCACAATCATCCGAATCATTAGAAGTAACAGCAGCAGCAATACTAGGCAAAGTGCTACCTCTAAGAACATATAACTTAGCAGAATTCATATCACCTATCATGTGAATAAGAGAACCTTTTGATACCTTCAACAACCTATGCCCACCGGCGTACTTGTATCCATCAACGTCCATGGTACTCAGAGAGATCAGATTTCTGGTCATGCTTGGTATGTGCTTCACCTCATTCAACGTACGCGTCACGCCATCATGTGTCCTGATCTTAACAGATCTAACTCCGACAATATGGCATGGGTTGTCATTCCCCACACGTACAAAATCTCCAGTCTGCACAGACTCATACGAACTAAATCAATCTTTGTTGCAGCAAATATGAAACGAACATGCAATATCAAGTATCCATTCATCATCACGAGATGCACAAGCAGCAAAAAATGGCTAAACATTCACCGTCAGAACTATCACCAGAAACAACAGCAGCCTTACTAGTACCTTGATCCTTATCTTTCGGTCGGTAAGTCTCATTCCTTTTCTCCTTATTTTGCAGCTTCCAACAATCATCAATAACATGATTAGATTTCTTACAATACCTGTAGAACTTGTACTTTCCCTTGGACTTCAAACGACTTCTGCCATCTTTGCTCTTATCTCGGTTGCCATAGTTGTTAGATCTCTGCTCGGTCCTGCCATGAACCTGCAGAGCTTGACGTCCCATCTGCCTGCACCATAGTTTTCATCTTTTCCCTCTGTTTGAGGGCCTCTTGTACTTTATCAAGGGTTATTTTATCACGGTTCAACAATATTGTATCACGAAAGTGTGTATAAGAACTAGGCAGCAAGCATAAGAGTAATAGAGCTAGATCCTCATCATCATATTTTACTTTCATAGATTGCAAATCAGAAACAATCTCTCTGAAAATGGATAAGTGATTTATTACCGATCCACCTTCATATAATCTATGCGAGAACAACTTCATCTTCACATGCATCTTACTGGTTAAATCCTTTGACATGCAGATCGATTCCAGTTTCAGCCAAAGAGCAGCAGCAGATTTCTCTGCCAAAACTTCCTGCAAAATATTATTGGATAGATGAAGTTGAATCAAAGACAAAGTCTTACGGTCCTTTTGCTTCTCTTTGTCAGACCAGCTCTTAGCATCCTCTTTCCCGAATCCTTCCAGCGCTTCATCCAGATCTGAAGTTTGGGCGAGAATCGCCCGCATCTTCACCTGCCACAAGTAGAATCTTGTGGTGTAGTCCAGCTGCGGTAGATCGAACTTCAATGATGACATGTCGCAAACCCTAGATTAGAACCTAGGGCTCTGATACCACTTGTTAGCTTTGCGACAATCAAATAACGAAGAACGGAAATAAAATCGCA
The DNA here is from genome assembly GCA_023614405.1 of Avena insularis. NCBI lineage: Eukaryota > Viridiplantae > Streptophyta > Magnoliopsida > Poales > Poaceae > Avena > Avena insularis. The sequence continues at coordinate 566,119,309 of CM042686.1, forward strand.
GCAAAGGGGACACAGATTTAACGTGGAAAACCCTCTCAAACAAAGAGAGGGCAAAACCACGGGCGCCGGCCAGCAGAACTTCACTATACGGGGAGTGTTTACACAACACCGGGGATTTCACAGATGCAACTTATCCCAACCAGCGGCTTACAAGAGGTTTATATAACGGTGAAAATCTAGGTCTTTGACGGGCCTCGCTCCACTCCGTCAGAAGTTGGCCTTTACTTTGTAGAATTTGGATCAACATATAACATTAGTTATGTTTCAATTAGTAGGTTTGTGTTAAGAAAAAAGGCAAAGTATTGCACCAATATCAAAGCAAAGTGGGTGGTGGATGCAACACTAGGAGATACCGGCGCCAGTAGAAAAGGGTTTTCGGCTTCGTCTCCAGATTACAGCTCCGGACTAGGTTGGCTTGGTGTCTTCTCATCATGTGCCACCTCCACTCTATCAGCACCTTCCTCCCAGCGCCTCTATAGCGATTGGGAGACTGCCAACTCATGGGCGGCCACACCCTCTTCCGCTCACCTCCTCAGCTTCGATTACAGTGTTGGGATCTGGTTGGAGCTCATGTTGGTGCCGTCGGAGTTAAGCACCCATTCTAAATTGTCGGATTATTAGCCTCGTGTGATGCTGGTGGCGGTCGGTGAGGGTGTCTACGTGGTCTTCAACGCGATCATCCTACAGGAGGAGGCGTATAGCGCAGAGGCTATTTGCTGCTATGAGCGCAACACCAAGGGAACAGCGAAGCGTCTCCAATAGGATGATTCATCCGACACCAGTCCATCCAGATTGCCACCATGGAGGACTATGAGTGTGACTTGTACCAGGAACAACTTGAAGGAAATTGACCTTCTTTATGAATCCGACTCCAATAGTGACTCGGAGTAGCGGTTGCATCCATTTGGCATAAGTGAACTATGTTATATGTTGATCCAAATTCTACAAAGTAAAGGCCAACTTCTGACGGAGCGGAGCGAGGCCCGTCGCCGGAGGCTTGGGCCGCAGTACGGATCGTTGATGACCTAGGTTACCACCGCTATATAAACCTCTTGTAAGCTGCCGGCTAGGATAAGTTGCATCTGTGAAATCCCGGCGTTGTGTAAACACTCCCTGTTATAGTAAAGTTTCGCTGGCTGGCGTCCGTGGTTTTTTCCTCTCTTTGTTGGAGAGGTTTTTCCACGTTAAATCTGTGTCCCCTTGCTGTGATTCCTTTATCGTTCTTTGTTATTTGATTGTCACAAAGCTAACAAACTATCTACTACAGTTCCAAATTAAGTCACGCGGCTTGGTCGACACTAATGTATCTAAATGCATCTCAATGTGCAGAATATCTATATCTAAACAAATTTTTGACACTTAATTTGGAACGATATAGCATGTACCCGCGTGAGTGGTCGTTAGACATAGCCTAGAATCCGCCCATGTGAGGAGGCTCCTTAAATGCATAACGGTGTCATGCCTCGACGGAGAACTGCATCAAATCTGGCACCTCCATCGATGATCCCGTTGTGCGGGCGGAGGAGGGAGGAGCCGGAATACTAGGACCTCACGGGCCCATACTCTGCCAGCCGATGCAGTAGACGTGTGATACCTTAGCTTTGACTCCATCCGCGCTCTATGCGCGTCCAGTGCTTCCCGAACCGTCTCAACTTTGTGGCGGCAAGGCATCATTCATGTAGTTTTTAGCGGGGTGCAAGGGGAAAGCGGCTAAGCAGCGAGAAAAGGAAAAAAGAAGCGGAAACATATCACACATAGGTTGGACGACATTAATTGTCTAGAAAGAATTAACACACTCACACAAGAAATTTATCCGTAATTTTTCCTCTTGAGAAGAAAGGATTGGAAGTGAAGTATTGGAAAAAAGACCCTCACCTACCCCGTCCCTCCTAACAAGCGACGGGGTGATTCTCGCATCTCCAACAACGTCCCCCCATCGCTACCGCCGGTAGAGGCCACCGGGCTCCGCCCAGGTGGCACCGACGGCGGTGATAGTCCTCTCCCCGCAACTCGGTGATGGTGTCAGGGCCCAATTTCCCTTGTCGGTGGTGCTCCATATGGCCACAGCGGTCTACCTCTAGCAGGGAGGCAGCGACCGCGATGGTGCGGCAAAACCTGCGAGGGCAGGCGGCGCGAGCCAGGCCCTTTCCTTCGCAGATCTGGTCCCATAGGGCCCCATGTGGATCGGGGGTGGGTGGGCCTGCCCTGACCGGTGGCAGCGATGTAGCTCGTGCAGGGGCTAGCGGCAATGGCGACCATCCTATTGTGGTGTGGTGGTGGGCTTTACGGCCCAATTTGGGCCTGGCTAGACCCTCTTGGGACTGGTGTGCCCCCACAGGGGCTTTACGGGCCTGCTAGGTCTGGCCGGACAGAACGGGGACTGGTGTTCCTGTGGCCATGTCCAGTCGACTGCCGCCTTTGGCGGTGGAGGCAGGTCCCTCCCGCTAGGTTGCAGTCCTGATGGCCTTGATTCAAGCTACTGCTCGCCTTCGCCTTTAAGGCCTTGTGACGATAACCTTAGTGAAACGGTGATGGTAGCTTTGTGACCATAGTGGTGCATGTTCGTGCTTGGCAAGTTTGGTGGTGTCGAGGCCTCGACCTCGTGGGGATCCCTATGCAACGGATCACCCGGGGGTTGTGGATAAGGTTTTTTCGGTAGAAATCCTTGTCGGCTCACCCGACACCAACGTGGTGCCGTCCGAGGGAGGCACCATTCCTTCATGGAGGGCATCGTGGCTACCGGTCATCCACTTCCCTCTGCGTGCTAGGGGAAACACTAGTCTCTGGTCCAGGAAGCACTGTCGGCGCTTTCCTTCTTGAACGTGTTGCTTGGTACTTGAAATTTCGGTGCTAAGAGTGTGGTGGTACTCCTCCGGAGGGCGCAACGGTTGTGGGTCTCCTTCATTTAGTTGATCCGCCTATATTTCCATTTTGTTTCTTCTTTGTTCTTTTGGGGTGTGTTTGTTTCTGGCCCAGTATTGTCTTCCATTTCGACACAATCGTGGTTGTGGTTGTTGTATTAATATAGCGCAGCGAAAGCCTATTTCGAGAAGAAGAAACGATTAGATTTTCCGGAATAGTGTGTGCGGTAGAATGCAATATTCTACCTTACATGTGTGCGATGTCTATTACCGTCCCAGAAAACTTTCTATCTATAATGTATCCACGAAGAGCCTGTCTAGACCGCATGTAGATGGTCAAAATTTCATCAGTGCTCTTCCATACCACACACATAAAAATCCATGTGCGATAGGGTCCTTAATAGACGATTTGTACTAGTGGGAGGAAATTGACCGACTTCACGAATCCGACTCCAGAAATGACTCAGAGTAGAGCACCAAGAAATATCTAATACTCCATCCTCTCCAAATTAAGTGTTGCAGCTTGGTCTAGACACTGATGTATTTAAACACATTTCAGTAGGTTATCTGTATCTAGACAAAAATTGACACTTAATTTGGAATGGATATAATACTAATCCGATGCCATATTTTAATCTACTAAACTAATCAAAATACTCACATCATTGGTCGAAGATGACGAAAATTTGCGCTGACCATTCAGTAATCTTTAATATTACTATATTAGCCACATACCGCGACACTGGTGCTTTCCATGACAGACTGACAGATTAACAGTGGCTTAGTCATACCTCCTCGTTATATTTCTGAACGGAGGGAGTATAATACAAGATCCATGAGTTGATTCAGTTTAACATCTTGTGAGTGAACAATGATTCGTTGATCATGTAGGTTAATTACTCCTCTGTTTCAAATTTAAAACATTTTGAAAAGTTAAACTGGCCTGGTACAGAGGTAGTACTTTCAAACAAAAATAAACAACTCATTTTGTGTAGAACCTGCATGCCCGTTTGTGCGACGATGGATTAATAATAATTGTTAACGATAGTTATTTTTTTTGGGAAAAGATCCGGATCTATTTCATGAGTTTATAAAAATACAAAGCACCCCAAACATAATAAAAATTATTTCGAGATCTTTGGACCACCTAACGATCACTACTGCCACCAGAGCGAGCCGCCGACGCGCCGCTGTCGTCGCTCCTTTATCGAAGCCGGCCTGACGTTGTTGATGTCAGTTGGAAAATCTTCGTACGCGTGCCCCTAAGGATCAGCGCCCATTGGACACTTGAATTGATCTGAAACTTGTAACACCAAACCTAAAACACACGTAGACTTAACGAGATCTAGAAAACATGTAGACTGGACAAGACCAACCCTCCATGAAAGCGGCGACCAGACAAATCCCTGCCCTCCTCAACGCCAGCTACGGGATTGTCGCCGACAAGGTGGAAAAGGAGGCAGGTATACCGTATTCTTGCTCCGCACAACGCCTTCATAGCCACCATAACGCCGTACAGGTTGACCAAACTCTAACTTTAGGGACCCTTCTACACTCTCGAGCGTAGGTCCGAGGTCTCCACCTCCTCCCGCCACCAAAGCAACAAGCAGAGAAGGCAGGGACCCATCGATCGTACATGACGAGAACGAAGCAGATTGTGGTAGCTGCTAGTATTTTCACCGCTGTCTCTCTTTTTCTCGCGGGAGGAGATTGACAGGTAATATTTGAACGCTCTACTCTTCGTTGCTGCTGTACTAGTAGTTTACTAGTCAAAGTATCTACATCACCGATTCACTGGTCAAAGATAACGGGTATCTGTGTTAACATAAACCGATACGAAGTACTACCTTGAATATGAGAATACGACAACGGTGCAATCCGCATAGCACCCTCCCTGGACTTGGAGAAACACACTCACAGAATGACAGTGGTTTAGTTATATAATACTAGATATCATGCATGGTACCATCAGAAGTGAACTTGTCTAACCATCTCATTTCCTCTGTTTCATATTACTCAGTATAGTAAAAGTCAAACTTCATAACAGTATATATGTTAAAATATTAACATTTACAATATCAAATATATACAATATGATAATATATTTTACCTTGTCTCTATTGGTATTGATTTGACATTATAATTATTAATATATTTATCTATATGATGGATTAAACTTCGTGCAGTTTGACCTTGACCGAAGCTAACATGTGGAGTAATATGAAACAGAGGTGGTATCTGATTGCTGCTGCTATCAGATTAGTCTTGGACCTCATGATCATGCTAGTCGTCATCGTCGTCGTTATCATCATCATCCAGAATAGTTATGTTGATTGTATTGTTATCCTGACATAGAGGCTTTAGGTAGATTTTTTACTAATAGTTGGTGAGGGCGTGTTTGGTTGCTCGTTTCCCCGTTTCTCGCATGGGACGGAAAGAAATAAGGGCATTTGGTTCCACGCGGCGGATGGAATCTTTGCATCCCAAGAGTTTTAAAGCGGCCCTCAGTCTGGCCCTGGAAGAACGGCGAAATAGCGTGTTTCCACGGAGCCAAGTTCTTCTCGCGCTCGCGGGGAAGAAGCTGCACGCGCTCATGCAAGGGAGGGATGGCGGGAGCTTGCAAAATCCGGCAGGAGAAATTGGGGTTACTGCCCGCCGATTCACCGCGGCTATTTACACCGCCCCTCCGCCCGCTCAAAAATCCCCGCATCCATTTCCTCCAATCTCGAGCTCTCCCTCCAAATCCTCTTCCCTCACCGACGAGCAGGTAAGCGGCGCCTCCTACTCCGGTGGATCTAGCTCATCTCCGGCAAGTCTTCCTCCTCGACTATGTCGGACATGTCGTCCTCGTCAGGAGAGGTTGAGATTGTGGTAAGAAACACCTAATCCTATCTCTCACAGCTTAGATCTGTTGCCATGTTCTAGCTCACGGTTCTAAGCTGTGAGATGGTGTTGTAGATCTGGACCTGAGTATTTTCGCAGTCAGTATTCATGTTGTCCTGTAAGGATTGCCATGTGATGTAGGTAGGATTAGTGTTATAAGTATAGTTCATCCCTTAGAATTGAACACATTATTATCCCTACTGTCGTAGGAGAAGGTTGCGTCCCTGATCTATCTGCAACCTTTGTGCTGCCTCTGCGTTATGTGTCGATGCCTATTGCGGTCATTGAGGTGGCCACGAGGAGGTTTGCCATGTCATGGTAAGCATCTCTATCCACCTTCGTCCCAAATCGGGTTTTCTAGATAATCGAGAAAGGGGGTTCAGTAATGCGGGGATTCGGACGGGCAGACATGCGCTTGATTGCAGACGGTGTCTTCAAGTTCTGTGGTCGGACATTCACTTCGACTCAGGTGTACAACCACATGAGGCACTGGAGAGTGCGCTGAATTCGGGTGCTGAGGCTCGAGAGGCTTGAGAACATGCGCTGGGTTGAGGAGTCCTCTTCTATCATCATGGACGATGATGATTACATGTGCACATCAAGGTTTGATATATCTGAACTTGCATCAGTAGTTGTAAAGCTCACATATGCGCCTACATGTCTTGAACTAACATTGATTCTCATGTAGGCTTAGCCATCAGACATTGAGTTGATCAACAAGCCCATTGTCAACTATACTCAGATGAAGATCATCTACGGTCCTCGCATTACCGCTGTGCTCGTCACTGTGATCGTGATACACCGTGCTCTTAGCCACATGATGGAGCACAGTGGACAGGCTACCAAGTACCTTGCCATGACCCCTGAGCGCAGGATGAGCTGGTTCACGGCCTTCCTGAACAAACACTACCTCTGAGTAGCGGACTGAGCTGTTCAATGAGGTGCTAGTAGTGATGATATAGATGTGATGTCTATTTTGGAGTAGCTAGGGATGATGATCTATGGTTGCGGTGACTCCTGATCTTTGGTCTATATATTTTGGGAGGTGGTATTCAGTTATAACCCTTCCATATGTGATGAACTAGTACTGCATCACGTACAGTTGCTCGTGAACTCGTGCTACAGCACACACGCGATGACTTATTATGTCGAACTTGTGTTAATACAAGCTAGTAGTTCTATGCATTGCACTGTTCTGAACTTTTTTTTGCCTTGAGGATGTTGGGTAAGCTCACCTCACTAGCTAGGAGGTAAGGCTAACAGGGAAAATGCAGTTAACCAAACAAGTACCAATTTGCTGAAATCCTAAAATGCATGGAACCAAACGACTCGGATTTGGCTTCTCAACCCTTAGGAAAATGAGAAACATGGAATCAAACGGATGCCCCTTTTGGCATGAGAGCTTGCATTGCCGTGTGCAACTTCCGTGGAGCCATGATCTTCAGGTGCGAGTAAATTGCACGAGCAACCAAATACGCGCTGAGTGTATATCTATCTGCAGTTTTGTCGATGGTTGACGAACGAAGTATTATCCAATAAGTGGCTACATCACACCATGAATTTTAGCTTCAACGTCTTAGGAATAGTTCACATGTAAAGGCAAAAAATAATACTCTTAGGATCTTTTGAAGTCACTTTCTAGAGGATGCAAATTCTACCCTGAATAATGGAGCGCCAAACCATTTGTTTTTCATTTATTATACCGTATTATGGATTATGGCAAAAAAAAAATAGCCCACCAAGTCTCTTACTTGTGTGTCCTAGTTATTATTCTGCACCAAAATTTTAAGTTTCCGGCCTTGTATCCAAGATCCACACAACCCACAAAAAGACAGCAGTGGTCTCGGCAACAAACCTGCTTATATAAGGAGGATTTGCCCTAAATTTCATTCCGCTTGATTCCAAAACCAAACACACCCTAAAAAGATTTGGCCAACATAGACAGATAGTTACATACAAAAAGGCCCACGTGAATCTCAAATCTGGGCTGGGCGGTGGTTTGGATACTGGCAGGTACCGGTGACTGTAGAGTACAGAATCATTTTACGCATGAGTTTTTTTTTTAAATAAAAATCCAACCCTTTTGGACAACACGCTACTTTCCATTTTGAGATTGTTTTCTTTCCTGTTCATCGCTGATTTGAAGCAGTCCAACCGGCGGGATCTTATGAAAACGAGAGAATCCACATCGGACAACTAATAACAACTGAATTGATTAAGATAAGCCTGTCGCCAAAGGAGAAATACTTTTATACCCAACCATCGGTAAAACTCCAACGTGCAGATACAAATCCACATCAATCATAGATGGTCTAAATGGTGCATGAATGCATGACAGGCTTGAGTGGGGTGGAGTCCTCCAACGAAGAAATACCCAATCATACCAGAGATAGATGTATCTTCACTAGCGTTAAACAATTTGGAGAGTAGGTCAATATATATATGCTGCCAAGGAGCTAGCCAGAGATCCATAACCCATCGCTCATCAGCAAGGTGTGACTGTGGAGGACAACAAGAGAATTAATACCGAGCATAAAAACAGCCACCCATCCCATTCTGTTCTTACGAGTTTCAGTCAGCACCCATCAGCAGCGACATGTCACATGCTCAAGAAGTTCAGCTCCAAATCAGAGGTAACCCACATCCTCTTTGCATGTTTGGATCTTCCGATAAGGTAGATATCTCTTTCATACCTCAAAATATCGTCTTCTTTCTCTACTTGTATTCGCGTACAGCTTGATTTCGCATTTATGAACGGGTTACATCAATCTAGGTTGTGTACGCATTTCTTGTTTCTTGATGTTTACATGGCGGCGGCGTCTGTACTCCTTCTGATCTTGAGAAGCTAGTTCAGTTTGAGAACAAGACCAGACCACAAGGATCTTGGTATGGACTTCTGGTGGCATAAATCGCAGCTTGTCTTGCTCTTGGGCCGCAAGAGAATTTCTGTAGCAATTAGCAGCATCGAAATCATCTAATCATTCGATAGCAACTCCTCTTGGAAAACTCCGCCGCCTGAACATTGTGTTCACGGAACAATACCAACAGGAAAAAGCGAAGAAACTTTCACTACATGGTTCATGTAGCTTTGGTAACGAAGAAAATAAAATCATTGGAGAACTAAAATATATAGCACCCATACCCGATCTTATCATTATGTACTACTCCAGTTGAATTGAATTCAAAAGTAGGAGTGAAAGTAAAACAGAAAGTGGCACTTGTCATCAACTAATACTGTTGCAGTAGCAGTTTAGCACCCATAACCATGCAAGCCAGGTTAATACATGATGGTTGGTTAAGTAGAACAAAAGAGAGTTAGTCTTTAGCTTACAAAAAGAACAGAGGAAAGGCGAACCAGAAGATCTTCAGAAAAGCAGTGTCATAGTGCTGTTCTGCACTTCAGCACACGTACCTAACTGAAATGAAACGAGCATGTTTTTTCTGTTATAGAAAAGGTGAGCTTTACTGAAGCACTGCTTGATAAATTACGGTACCTTTTCTGTCCACTAAAGGCACACCGGACCCCGAGCACGTATCCGGCCATGGCAAGAGCGGCGGAGGATCAAAGGCCGCCGATCGTCGACGGTGGGCAGGAAGCGGCATCCGGTGGTGGCTGTTGGTGACGGTGGACATGCTCATTGTGCTCTGCGGGCAGACCACAGCCACGCTCCTCGGCCGCCTCTATTACAACTCCGGCGGCAACAGCAAGTGGATGGCCACGATCACGCAGTCCGGCGGCTCTCCCCTGATCGCCATCATCCTCCTCCTCACGCCGCCGGAATCCGCCGACGCCGGGCCCCAACCGCCGGCGTCCAAGATGGTGCCCATCTATCTAGGCATCGGGGTTCTCCTCGGCTTCGACAACCTCATGTACTCGTACGCGCTTCTGTACCTGCCGGTGTCCACCTTCGCGCTGGTGGCCGCCACGCAGCTCGGGTTCAACTCCATTACCTCGCGCCTCATCAACAAGCAGCGCTTCACGGCTCTCATCGCCAACTCCGTCGTCGTGCTCACCTTCTCGGCCACCCTGCTCGGCGTCGACTCCTCCTCCGACGGCACCTCCACCGATCTCCCCAAGGGCAAATACACGCTGGGGTTTATCCTCACGCTGTCCGCCTCCGCCGTCTTCGCGCTCATCCTGTCCCTCTTCGAGCTCACCTTCGAGAAGGTGGTCCGGACCAGGACGTTCCGGTGGGTGCTGCGGGTGCAGCTGTGCACGAACCTCGTGGCGTCGACGGTGTCGGTGTGCGGGCTGTTCGCGTCCGGGGAGTGGAGGACGGTCCCGGGGGAGATGGCGGCGTTCAAGGACGGGAGGGCGAGGTACGTGGCCACGCTGGTGGGCACGGCGGTGTCGTGGCAGGCCATGTCGGTGGCGTCGCTGCGGCTGATCACCAGGGTCTCGTCGCTGTTCGCCAACGTGACGGGCACGGTGTCGCTGCCCCTGGTGCCTGTGTTCGCGGTCATACTGTTCGGGGACAAGATGACCGGGATCAAGGCCGTCGCCATGCTCATGGCCGTGTGGGGGTTCCTCTCGTACGTGTACCAGCACTACCTAGACGGCCGGCGCGAGGCCATGGGGAAGGAGGGAGCGGCAGAATGCCGCGTGTGCGCGGCGCGCGGGGCAGGCGAGGTCATTTTGCACGCTTGACACTTTGTTAGCACTCTCCATTTTTTTTCCCTTATATAATATGAAGACAGATTTACCCTCCATTCTGGATCTAGCCAAAGTTCTTTATACACTTTGATAAAATACTAGCATAGCATGAAAGGGGTTTCATTAAGAACTATTATACGGTCGTTTTTTATCTACTTAGATAGAGTAAACAAGTGAGCCCATTAACTCGGTCTGCTTTTAATAGTAAGAAACACCTACTAACATTTACAAGTTCTTTTATTTTTTATATTTATTTAATCTAAAAACATGTTTACTTGTTGAATTTACCATTATAAATCCAAAAACAACATTCACATTACCATTGCATTTAATTTTACGTTTGCATATAGATTAGTTTAATTTTATTTCTTGCATACTTAGTTTATTTTATCTTATTTTATTATTTATTTTCAACTGTAATGCCAAAACTTGTGCTTGATAATCACATAGTAGAGCTAGGGACACAAGCCAAATTATCTTGTTTTGTAGGTTGCTAGAGGATGAAAGGGAAATGGTTCTACTATTTTTTAAGAGTTCGATACTAAACCATGTTAACATTGTGGAGAAAACACCTTTGTTATATCATTTTAAGTCTTGGAGTCCTAACAAATTGGTATGTATTTATTTTGGTGTCATCAAGTACCATGAAAGGTGGGGTGAATATCAATTTTTCTTTCTTGTTTCAACAAACCGTTACATGCTTGAGGCTCTAGGAGACGGGCGAGTGTGAGGCAATCTTAAAACCCCATTTAAGGCTATGTCCCTCTCGTTGGCGACATCGTTGATACGCTTCGCCTCCGGTGGCCTTGGGGGGCTTGGAGGCATGGTGGACCACGACCCCTCACTTGCGGGGAGGGGATCTATTTTTTGTTTAGCTTGTCAACAGTAGGAAAAAGCCTATTGGCGGCGCACCACGGATAATCCATAAGACTCACGTTACTGGTAAGTGGATACCAGTGGCGCATGGTCGGGTACGCCACCGGTAAGATAGATACTAGTGGTGTATGATCGCGTGCTCCACCAGTACTAACTACTGGTGGCGTACGTAGTGATGCGCCATTGTTAATTTTTTTGATTTTTTTTAAATGGATGTTGGTATTATTGAATTAGAAATAATATATATCACAAAAATGAAATATCGCATTTAGAAACAATAGATTCATAATAGTAGCACATTATTGAAGTTCATTGACTAGATAGTAGCGAGCTTATTGAAGTTCTCAACATAATACTAGCTATACCTAATGACTCCTCGCTATCATAGTACTAGATGGCCTTTTGTAGATTATATTTGGCCTCTTGAACTACAAAGGAACATGAAGGTTCTTCATCCCGTGGGTCATGGTTTGATGAGTCTACATCCGAGTTGTCTGAGTTTTCGGGGTCCCTGTAATCGAAGTAAGTCGTACCATCATGTGGGCGGCTTGCACGGGGGCGCATGGCGGAGCGGGACTAGGGAGGCACCAGAGCTGGGGAGCAGCGGGGGTGGTGCGGAAGAGGCAGGGACGGGCGACGGTTGGAGGAGGAGAAGCGAGAGGAGGGGCATGGTGGAGGGAGAGAAGGGGAATGGATGGGAACAACGCGAGGGGGAAGGTAGGAGGAGGGGAGGCGGCTGCGGGACTAGGGAGAGGGCAGCATCACGTGGGAGTGAGAGGAATGGAGAGAAAGGAGAATGGAGAAGAAAGGGGTTGTCGACAGGAGGATAAGGTGGACTTACCGGTGGTGTCAACACCTTACTGGTGGCATACCCACCAGTAGTTGGTCGCCTTCCAAGCACCCGAACCACGCATACTAGTGGCGTACACTAAACCTTGTACGCCACCAATAGGGTCATACTAGTGGCGCATCGATTTTTGTGTACGCCACTGGTTTTAGCGGTGGCGTTCACATATTTTGATGCACCAGTGGTACTATTCTACGTATAAGACTTTTTCTACTAGTGTGTTTTTCGGTGTCTCCTTTAGCGTCGTGAGGCGGTGGCTACATCCTGTAGTCGGAATAAGGTACTCCCTATCCTATGCTGGGTCCGCAGCATAGAAAACAAAAAATTTCCTACGATGAGAACTACATGCCAAGATCTATCTACTAGGTACAAAGCAACGGGTGGACATACATCCAACGAGAACTTACCCTCGAAGACAACGAGTTTTGTTAACGAGTAGGAAGTCGTGGTTGATGTAGTCGTACACTTGCCGATCTCAAGATCGTGAGGAAGTCCGAGCGCCGCAACTCAGCAGCGCATCCGTACTCGCACACACGTTCAAGCCACCGGACAACCTCCACCTCTCGCTCTAGCGATCCAGCAGAAGCAGCAACTCCTTCTAGACGAAATGCCACCGGAAACATGTATCTCGCTAATTTGAGACCATGAGGGAATAATTCTAGAGGGGGGAGAGATCCTTCACAAGGAGGTGTGAGGAAGAGGGAGGAAGAGCGTGGCCTTTTATAGGAAGAGGGGGGTACCCCCTCTCTCCATGGCCGGCGCATGGGGGAGGTGACACCTCCCCAATTCATGTGGTGGTAACCCCTCCATATTAAAATACCTCTTCATATTTCCCTTTAAAGTTCCTACTTTATGCATTAAAATTCTCCAAGTTTAATGCTCTCTCATTTAATAAAACTCTTTTATTAAATTTATTCATAATTTTGTTAATTACTTTAATTAACAAACATTCACATATAGCCCCTTGCAATATTTCAATATCACATGCAGAACCACTTTCTGCAATTTCACCCGAAACAATTTCTGGTTTCTATCGAAACAATTCTTGCGCTTTGCAATTCTTTCATCTGAAACATATGTGCTCTAAAATGGTGTCCGGAATCTCTTAAGTGTGTCACCCTCTGGTTCACGAATAATGCAGACATGATTGAGACTCTTCTCAGATCAATAATCAGAAGCGGGACCTGGAGATCCATACTGACTCCTGCATATTCAACGATGACTTATGTGATCGTGAGAACCTTTAACGCTTGTAACTAAATCCCTTTGTCTCGCGATATATTACATGTCCGAGATTCGATTATCGGTATCTCCATACCTAGTTTGATCTCGTTTCCGACATGCACTCTTTTCTCGTTCCCGTGATATAACATTCTAGTGATCACATCACTTGCTTGCAAGCTATCTCAATGTGATATCACCGAGAGGGCCCAGAGTATATCTATCTGTCATCAGGATTGACAAATTCCACTCTTGATCCATGAGCCTGAACATAACACCTTCATAGTACTAAACCCATCTTTATAGTCACCCTGTTACGGTGTGACGTTTGATGTTATCAAGATACTCTTCAAGTGTTAGCAATTAACATGATCTCATGGTCTAAGGATAAAGATTACTTCGTATGATCTTATAGCAATATAAACATAATGACTTGATTGTAATGCTATACTTCGGATGAATGTTCATCACATCATTCCACCAATTATGTGACCTTGTTATTAACAACATCCAATGTCCATGATCAGGAAACCTTGATCATCTTGTTAATCAACAAGCTAGTCTATAAGAGAGGCATAACTAGGAACCCTTTTTGTTTATTAAACACACATGTATTGATGTTTCCGATCAATACAATTCTAGCATGTAAAATAAACATCTATCATATATAAGGAATACATAATAACAACTTTATTATTGCCTCTCAGGACATATTTCCTTCAGTCTCCCACTTGCACTAGAGACAATAATCTAGTTCACATAGTGATAAATCTAACACCCATGGAGTTCTGGTGTTGATCATGTTTTGCCCTAGGGAGAGCTTTAGTCAACGGATCTGCTACATTTAGGTCCGTGTGTACTTTACAAATCTTTATATCTCCATCCTTGACATGCTCGCGGATGGAGTGAAACCGGCGCTTAATATGCTTGGAATTCTTGTGAGACCTTGGTTCCTTTGCGTTGGCTATGGCTCCATTGTTGTCACAATATATCACCATTGGGTCCAATGCACAAGGAACCACACCCAGTTCCATAATGAACTCTTTCATCCAAACCGCTTCCTGCGCCGCTTCTGAAGCAACAACATATTCCGCCTCCGTCGTTGATCCAGCCACCACAGGTTGTTTGGAACTCCTCCAACAAGCTGCTCCGTTCAAGAGAAATACGTATCCGGATTGAGACTTAGAGTCATCCGGATCAGTGTCAAAGCTAGCATCGACATAACACTTAGCGACTAGCTCTTCTTCACCTCCGTATATAAGAAACATATCCCTAGTTCTTCTCAGGTACTCGAGGATGTTCTTGACCACTATCCAGTGTTCTGAACATGGATCAGATTGGTACCTACTAGTCAAACTAATAACATGTGCCACATCCGGTCTTGTACATAGCATGGCATACATAATAGAGCCTATGACCGAGGCATAGGGGATCTTATCCATCATCTCTCTTTCTTCCGCCGTAGCCGGACTTTGAGTCTTACTCAATGTTTTGCCTTGCAACATAGGTAAGAACCCCTTCTTACTTTCGTCCATATTAAACTTCTTTAATATCTTATCAAGGTATGTACTCTGCGATATCCCAATTAGGCGCCTAGATCTATCTCTATAGATTTTAATGCCTAATATATATATGACGCTTCACCAAGGTCTTTCATCGAAAATTTGTTGTTTAGATAACTTTTAACACTGTTTAAAAGATCTATATCATTTCCAATCAATAATATGTCATCCACATATAATATCAGAAATGCCACATTGCTCCCACTCACTTTCTTGTAAATACAAGCCTCTCCATAAGTTTGGACAAATCCAAACTCTTTGATCACCTCATCAAAGCGGAGATTCCAACTCTGGGATGCTTGCTTCAGTCCATAGATGGATTGCTGAAGTTTGCATACCTTATTAGCATCCTTAGGATCGACAAAACCCTTAGGTTGTATTATATACAACTCTTCTTCAATATTACCATTGAGGAACGCAGTTTTGACATCCATCTGCCATATTTCATAATCGAAATATGCAGCAATTGCTAACATAACCCTAACCGACTTAAGCATCGCTACGGGAGAGAATGTCTCATCGTAGTCAACTCCTTGAATTTGTCGAAACCCCTTTGTGACAAGTCGAGCCTTATAGATGGTCACATTACCATCAGCATCAGTTTTTCTTTTGAAAATCCATTTATTCTCAACGGCCTTTCGATCGTGAGGTAAGTCCACCAAGGTCCAAACTTGGTTCTCGTACATCGATTCTATCTTGGATTTCATGGCTTCTAGCCATTTGTTGGAATCCGGGCTCATCATCGCTTCTTCATACGTCGCAGGGTCATCCATTTCATCAACCATGAAATTCACAATAGGATTGCCGTACAGTTCAGGAGCTGCACGTGTCCTGCTTGACCTGCGAGGTTCGGTAGTGTCCTCTTTCAGAGTTTCATGATCAATACCATTATCTCTCTCTTCATTAGGTGAAGTCAACTCCGAAACAGATTTCCGGTGCTGCGCTACTCACCATTTCATGAAGAGAAGGTTCAACAACCTCTTCGAGTTCTACCTTCCGACTACTCACACCTTTCGCGAGAAACTCCTTCTCAAGAAAGGATCCATTCTTAGCAACAAAAACCTTGCCCTCGGATCTGTGATAGAAGGTATGCCCAATCGTTTCCTTAGGGTATCCTATGAAGACGCATTTTTCCGCTTTGGGTTCGAGTTTATCCGGCTGAAGTTTCTTCACATAAATATCGCATCCCCAAACTTTAAGAAATGACAGCTTAAGTTTGTTTCCAAAACATAATTCATACGGTGTCGTTTCAACGGATTTAGATGGTGCCCGATTTAAAGTGAATGCAGCTGTTTCCAGTGCATAACCCCAAAATAGCGGTGGCAAGTCGATTGAGACATCATAGATCGAACCATATCCAATAAGGTACGATTACGACGTTCCGACACACCATTACATTGCGGTGTTCCGGCAGGCGTGAGTTGTGAAACTATTCCACACTCTTTCATGTGTGTGCTAAACTCGTAACTTAGATACTCTCCTCCACGGTCAGATCGAAGAAATTTGATCTTTCTATTACGATGATTTTCCACTTCATTCCGAAATTCCTTAAACTTTTCAAATGTTTCAGACTTGTATTTCATCAAATAGATATACCCGTATCTACTTAAATCATCCGTGAAAGTTACAAAATAACGATATCCATCTCGCACCGACACACACATCAGTATGTATGATTTCCAATAGATCTGTCGCCCGTTCCATTGAACCGGAAAACAGCGTTCTAGTCATCTTGCCCATAAGGCATGGCTCACATGTATCAAATGATTCAAAATCAAGTGATTCCAAAAGTCCATCAGAATGGAGTTTCTTCATGCGTTTAACGCCAATATGACCTAGACGGCAGTGCCACATATATGCAGATATATCATTATGAAGTTTAATCCTTTTAGCACTAACATTATGAATATGCGTAATATTACTATCGAGATCCAACAGAAATAAACCATTCAACACAGGTGCATGACCATAAAAGATATCATTCTTATAAATCGAACAACCATTGTTTTCAGATTTAAAGGAATAACCACTTTGCATCAAACACGGTCCGGATACATGTTCATGCTCAGTGCAGGCACCAACTAACAATTATTTAGGTTTATAACTAATCCCGATGGCATATGGAGAGGCAGCGTTCCGATGGCGATCACATCAATTTTTGATCCATTGCCGACCCGCATCCTGACCTCATCCCTTGCTAGTTGTCGCTTGTTCCGTAGCCCCTGAACCGAGTTACATATATTAGCAACCGATCCCGTATCAAATACCCAGGTGCTACTGCAAGTACTAGTCAAGTACACATCAATAACATGTATATCACATATACCTTTGTTTGCCTTGCCGTCCTTCTTGTCCGCCAAATACTTGGGGCAATTGCGCTTCCAATGGCCAGTCCCCTTGCAATAGTAACACTCGGTGTCAGACTTAGGGCCATCTCGGGGTTTCTTTTCAGGCGTGGCAACAGATTTGCCACCCTTCTTTCCCTTGTGCTTGCCTTTCTTGTCCTTCTTGAAACCGGTGGTCCTATTGATCATCAAACACTTGATGTTCTTTCCTAATCTCCACTTCTGCAGTTTTAAGCATTGACAGAAGCTCAGGAAGAGTCTTCTTCGTGCCCTACATATTATAGTTCATCACGAAGCTCTTGTAGCTAGGTGGCAGAGATTGGAGAACACGATGTATGGCCAAGTCAATGGGAATCGTTATTCCCAAGGACACAAGCTTATGGGCGTACCCAGACGTTTTGAGTACATGCTCACTAACGGAGTTGTTCTCCTCCATCATGCAGCTCAAGAACTTTTCTGTAGCATTATAACTCTCTACGGCAGCATGGGTATCGAAAATCATTTTCAATTCTCCCATGGTATCAAAGGCATTGCCATTTTTGAAACGCTTTCGAAGTTCTGGCTCTAGCCCATATAGCATGCAGCAATGAACTAAGTTGTGGTCCTCCTGACGAGTCACATAGACATTCTTTTCCTCGTTAGGGGCATCAGGAGCTGGTAGGGGGGCCTAGCGGCGCATCTAGCACATATTGCTTTTGTGCAGCAGTGAGGAGAATCCTCAAATTCATAGCCCAGTTGGTGAAGTTGCTACCATTCGCAGCAAGTTTCTCTTTCTCCATGAACACATTGAAATTAAAAGCAGGTGGTGCCATCTACAACATAATTTGTAAAGCTTATTTAGACTAAGTTTATGATAGATTAAGTTCAACTAATCCAAATTACTAATGAACTCCCACTCAAAAACGACATCCCTCGTGTCCTTTTGGTGATTACATGAACCAAATCCACTACACCAAGTCCGATCATCACGTGAGTTGATGTAGCTTCAAAGGCGAGCATCTATATGGGCATCATATCAACTATATGACTCATGCTTAACCTTTCGGTCCGTATTCCGAGGCCATGTCTGTACATGCTAGGCTCGCCAAGTAAGAACCTTAGTATTCACGTGTGTAAAACTGTCTTACACCCGTTCCTACGAAAACGTAGATTCGAGTACACCCGATCATCACGTGATGTCTCGAAACACGATCCACAGAATGGTGCATACTTAAGGAAGAACACATTTTTATCTTGATATCTAAATGAGGGATCATCTTATAATGCTACCAAAAGCGCCAAACTAGCAGTATAAGATGCTAACATCTAATGTGTAAAGTGAGATGATATGGTCCATGCATTTGATCTCTATCATTTGCATCGTGGTATGATCTCTATCATTCCTTTGCGTGTAAGGCCAAGGTCTATGGAACTTACATGTTGAGTGTATTGTAAGAGTATCTATCATACATCTACTTACAACAATACCATATCAATACACTAGCCCAGCAATGATCTAAACTAGACGCCTCTAATTTATCAATTGCAAGTTTTACGTGGCTTAGGACTTTCTCTCACCTACGAACATGAACCACAACGAGGATAACTAAGTTATTAGCAACTCGTTGTAAATCAGATATTGACTATAGTAGGAGAGACAAACACCCGCCAGCCACTTATGCAAAACAAGTTTAATGTCAGTCGTGGAACCGGTCTTATGTACGATGACATGTAAGGTTGGTCCGGGCCGCTTCATTCTACTATGCCACCAATATCCAAAGTACATAGAAGATGCAATAACATGATCATCATCGCCCACATATAAACATATGTGTACTACCCGTGCAAAGCACCTACGCATAGATCAGGCTCTGATACCATTGTTGAGTCCGCAGCATAGAAAACAAAAAATTCCTACTATGAGAACTACACGCCAAGATCTATCTACTAAGTACAAAGAAACGGGTGGACATACATCCAACGAGAACTTACCCTCGAAGACAACGAGTTTTGTTAACGAGTAGGACTCGTGGTTGATGTAGTCGTACACTTGCCGATCTCAAGATCGTGAGGAAGTCCGAGCGCTGCAACTCAGCAGCGCATCCATACTCGCACACACGTTCAAGCCACCGGACAACCTCCACCTCCTCGCTCCAGCGATCCAACGGAAGCAGCAACCAGACGAAATTCCACCGAGAACATGTATCTCGCTAATCCGAAACCATGGGGGAATAATTCTAGAGGGGGAGAGAGATCCTTCACAAGGAGGTGTGGGGAAGAAGGAGGAAGAGGGTGGCCTTTTATAGGAGGAGGAGGGTACCACCTCTCTCCATGGCCGGCGCATGGGGGAGGTGACCCCTCACCTCCCCCATTCATGTGGTGGTAACCCCTCCACATTAAAATGCCTCTTCACATTCCCCTTTAAAGTCCCTACTTTAAATGCATTAAAATTCTCCAAGTTTAATGCTCTCTCATTTAATAAAACTCTTTTATTAAATTTATTCAGAATTTTGTTAATTACTTTAATTAACAAACATTCACATATAGCCCCTTGCAATATTTCAATATCACATGCACAACCATTTTCTGCAATTTCACCCGAAACAATTTCCGGTTTCTATCGAAACAATTCCTGCGCTTTGCAATTCTTTCGTCTGAAACATATGTGCTCCAAAATGGTGTCCGGTAACTCTTAAGTGTGTCACCCTACGGTTTGCGAATAATGCATACATGATTGAGACTCTTCTCAGATCAATAATCAGAAGCGGGACCTCAAGATCCATACTGACTCCTGCATATTCAATGATGACTTCTGTGATCGTTAGAACCTTTAACGCTTGTAACTAAATCCCTTTGTCTCGCGATATATTAAATGTTCGAGATTCGATCATCGGTATCTCCATACCTAGTTTGATCTCGTTTCCGACATGCACTCTTTTCTCGTTCCCGTGATATAACATTCTAGTGATCACATCACCTGCTTGCAAGCTATCTCAATGTGATATCACCGAGAGGGCCCAGAGTATATCTATCTGTCATCGGGATTGACAAATTCCACTCTTGATCCATGAGCCTCAACATAACACCTTCATAGTACTGAACCCATCTTTATAGTCAACCTGTTACGGTGTGACGTTTGATGTTATCAAGATACTCTTCAGGTGTTAGCAATTAACATGACCTCATGGTCTAAGGATAAAGATTACTTCATATGATGTTATAGCAATATAAACGTAATGACTTGATCGTAATGCTATACTTCGGATGAATGTTCATCACATCATTCCACCAATGGTGTGACCTTGTTATTAACAACATCTAATATCCATGATCAGGAAACCTTGATCATCTTGTTAATCAACAAGCTAGTCTATAAGAGAGGCATAACTAGGAAACCTTTTTGTTTATTAAACACACATGTATTGATGTTTCTGATCAATACAATTCTAGCATGTAAAATAAATATCTATCATATATAAGAAATACATAATAACAACTTTATTATTGCCTCTCAGGGCATATTTCCTTCATCCTATCCTCGCTCTAGTGGTGTGTCTAGCACTATCGTAGGGCATGTGGAGTCATGTGTCTGGTGGATCTCTTGGCATCTAGTCGGTTTTCGTGTTTGTTGGTGTGATTTCAGGTTAGCCTCTTATGATTTACGATTATCATCATTGACAATGGTTATTGTTGTGGTGCACTGGTCCTATGGGGCTTTAGCATGAGGACTTCTTTTCTATCTACTACAATAATCTCTACTACAATAGGCTTTTCCCGGCTCCAACAATGGAGGGGCTAGGACGGCAGCACGCATTTAGCCCATGCTAGTGTTTGTAGTCATTGCTAGGGGCAGAGCTTATTATGACTGCTTCTCCCAGAAAGGCTCCCGTGAACCTCCCATATTGCCTCCCTCGTGGCGGCTAGGGGGCAACCCTAGATCCCACCGCCCCTCCCACCCCTCCTCCGTCCTCCTCTACCGTCGCCATGGGGTGTGGTTGTGCAAAGCCTTGGCGGCGCTAGCGCCTACACGGATTCTTCTTCCTCTTGCACGATGGAGTGGACACGAAGGCATGCTTCTCGTGTCACGGCATGTTGTTGTTCGGGAAGGCATGGCAGCGGCTCTCGGGCTCACCCTATAGCGACGACGTGACGAGCAACGAGGTGGTGGTGCGCTCCTAGGTTGTTGGCGGCTCTGCTGGCCAGATCCTTTGGGCGGCGAGGGTTGTGGGTGGCGTGGGCTGCCGATGATCATCTTTGTCTTGTTGGAGATGATGACGAAGCGTAATAAAGGTGGTTAGATCCTATTGTTCTTCGAGCACCATGGTGTCTATATGCTTCATGTTGGCCTCCTCGATCTGGCCGCCGACGAGTTATGGTCTTTCTCTCAGAGATTTCTGCAGTTTGGTGCAAGATGTTATTGGATATCTTGAGCGGAATCAATGTGGTCGTGTGTGTCCTTTTTATTTGGGTATGATGTAGAGCTTCTCCTTCTTCTCGGTGCCATGGGACATGTCTTAATATAGATTTCCATTAAACTGACAGAGATGGAGAAATTCATGGTGGCTGCGGTCGGTAGTTGGTAATGGAGGAGAGGGTACTGGTTGTGATGAACATAATGCGGCACATGTTCTCCCTGTGTGTCGAGTGTTTGGCGACTTGCTGCAACATTCTTGGCAAGCGGAATGGCAGCACTGGTGGACTGCATTCTTGGTGGTGCTCCTTGAGTACTAAGACATGATTTCTAGAGTGAAAACTCGAGGTATGTCCTTAATTGATTGTACATGGCAATAGCCCTGCTGTAGGCATTGTTTTGGAAACTCATACTTTCTCCAAGGTGAAACCCAAGATCTTTGACGACAACTTTTATGCATTGTTTCTTTTCTGGAGGTGTTGCTTTTGGAGAATCTCGTTTGTAGTCTAGCTGTTGTCTTCGGTGGTTGTTTGGGCTACTATTGCGAGTGGTTCATCACGAGGGGGTCTTTATTTTCCCTTTCTCTGTTTTTCATTTTCCCTTTCTTTATTTTTTATTTTTTTCTTGGATGTGTGCATTACTGATGTCTTTGACATGTTGTTTTGACACTTTGTTGGTGCAGAGGCTACTATAATTGGTATCTTCATGATATTAATGTATTCTTTTTATCAAAAAAGGTAGTCCAAGGATCTAATTATAATTTTATTACTTTTGAGACTCCTTGTACTTTGTTGACGATTATTAATAAATTGTTTTCATTTTCAAAAAAAACTTTCTTGTTTCCAAGTTCAAACGCATCATAAACTGTCATATATACTCCTCCTAACATAGTTTAACACGTCACTCCCAACAAATAGTCAGTCGCTATGGTAAACAATCACAGGCCAGCGATCAAACGGGAAGTGCATAAACATTATTGCGCAACATCACAATTCAGCACGGATTGACAGTTTACCGAGCTGGCTAATACTGTACAATACATGCAACCCTCGATCAGAAACATACAACAGCAACAACTTGAGACGACACGACAGTTGCAGAACTCAAAGCAAGACACAAGAGTCCATCTCGCTCACTGATCGTATTTCTCCCTGTGAACCTCATCCAGGATCACAACAAGAGTCGCGATGAACACATAGTCGACATGAGGAAACACGGTAACGACAAACGTGTCCCTGTCGAGCAGCACATTCGAAATAGTGAACTTACGGTTCATCTGCAGCAACACAGAGCTAAATCTATCAGCCAAATGTTTCATTAAGCTTCAAAATATGATCAGAGGTTTGAACCAATTGTGGTACTGTACTACTTACTTGAGCTACCATTGTGGTGGAGTTGCCAAGGTAGAAGGCGCAGGACCTGTCGAAGTAGTTGCCCTTGATCTTGAAATCGCAGACCTGCTGCGCGGTGTTCCCAGCCAAGAATACGTCCATCTCCGTCTTGAATTGGATCATCGAAGACTTTTTCACACTAAAGAGCAGATCGCTTGCGTTTGAGCTGTCCCCTCTGAACACTTCCCATCTGTTGTGCATACTGAATACCTGATCAAGTGGTTGATTTTGAACTATTATTAAAAAACACTCCAGTAAACGATGCTGTGGATACAGCCTTTCATTGTACTCCCTCCGTTTACTATTATAAGATCTTATAGATATTTCAATATGGATTAGTTACCGATGGAAATGAGTGAATCTACCCATAAAAACGCATCTAGATACATGCTTTGGTCTCTATCTAGTTCACATTAAAATATTTACAAGGTCTAGTAATAGTGAACAGAGAAACGTGAGTTCTATAACGGACGGACAGAAATTGGATGATTTGTTTACAGAGTTGATCCACTAAAAACTCTTCAAGCAAAAGATTATGTTCCATAATGTAGAACGGAGGTAGTACATGGGTTTGGCAGTTTGTTCTACATTATTGAACATTCTACATCATGGAGGTGGTATATGGGTTTGGCAGTTGAAACTAGTATTTGGTTTCAACTTAAAGTGTTCTTCATCAATCTGGATGTATCTGGTGTATACCCTTAATTCAGACCGCAGTGATGAACTTAGATATACCAAAATATTAAGAAAGACCACTTATCCAAATAGCTCTAAAAAAGCATGCGACGCGTTTTCATCACCGGAAGTCCACGGCTCCTTATCATACTTTAAGTTGATGAGAAGTAGGGACAACGAAGAGGACGCAGATTGCAGAGCAAGAAAAGTACTCCTATCATGTCCCAATCTAGTCCACTTCGACTACAACAGGACATCAATTTGCTACCATTCCGTTCAGAAACGGGAGGTTAGTCTGAATCTTATGGTGCGAGGAAGTTTCCTGGTCTCCCCCGAGTAAGAATTGACCGTGCTCTGTCTTTCGAACGCATTCACATGTTAGAATTATACACACAAAACAAGAGACGATTTGATAGAAGACAATCATCTCAATTTTTGGTTTCGTCTGCTGATCTGAATCACTAAAATCTCTAGGGAAACTGGAGCGGCTCGGGGAAGAAGATGAAACGCAAATAAAGTGGGAGAGTACCTTCGCTTGCATGGAGAGGAGGGGCTGGCCGGCGGCGTCGAGGAGGACGCGGCGGTGGCGCAGGCTGAAGATGGACCCCTTGACCTTGAGCACGACGGCGCCGTTGGCGTCGGTGATGGTGAAGTCGCCGTCGGAGATGCTGAGGGCTTTCTTGGTCACCGTGAGCGGCACCACGTACGGAGCGCAGAACTGGTGCCCCACCACCGGCAGCGGCGCCGGTGGGGCTCCGCTGGCCGCCGGGAACGCCATCGATCGGCCGGCCTAGTAGTAAGTAGCCTTTGAGCTCTTTCGGGGGGATGGGTCTGGTCTGTGCTCTGCTTGCTCGGTCGATTGATTCGGTGCGCGTGCTTGGCGTGTTGCTCTGGACGGGACACGGGATGGTGGAGCTTGGACCTTCTTCTGTATATGTAGCTTCGCATATGCCGTTGTTTGTGCCGCTGGCCGCGTATTCCCAGCCTCCGCAGTTACCCGTATCAGATGCCGTGTGGGCCAGTGGTGGGAGAAGAAGAAGCCGCTGGTTCCGTGATCCTTCTCGGTACCTTCATCTATGTCTTCTCCCGTATATATTTGTATCGTGCAACTGCAGTTCTTGGGTTGCCAGACGGGCCAGCCCTGGCTGCTGGCCCAATGGACCAACCCATGTATGAGTATCGCAGGAGCTGTTTCTAACAAAATCCTACACGCTGTTCTCTAAATAAAATCTTGCACATGTTTAGTTATTAACAGCGCCAGAAGTTAAGAAAAAGCCGAGTGACTCTTTTCTGGTCCTCCCGTCACTCGCTTTCCTCAAAATCCCCACCGCTCACAGTGGCAAGCACGGAGAGTGAGCAGCCGGTGATGTGGCCGAGGAGGAGAAGGTGGACATGCGGGCAGAGGAGTTCATCTGCATGTTCCAGCACCATCTCAGCGTCTACTCCTTCTCCTCGTCGACATCCGTGTAGAAGGATAGAGAGGGAGAAAGATTGACGGAATATGATGAATGTATTATTGAGTCTTATGGACGAGTATATATAGGCGTACAGAGATTAATTTAGAGTCCAAGACAAGTTAAGCTATAATACTAAATATTCTAAACTACACAATAACCGTGTACGTACAATACTCTAACATCCCCCGCAGTCGTAGCGGTAGCGTCGTGAACAACTGAAACATCACGAACGGTTAGACTGCAGATAAACCGAAGTAGCATCCAGTAGGCTGACATCCCCCGCAGTCGTAGCGGGAACGACGTGGACGGTGTCGCGCCGCGGTTGCTTGGACTGTAGAGGAAGCTGGTGATGCTCAAGCGAGGTGGTAGCCCTTGTGCCGATGTCGAGGGAGCCGAGAGCGTGAGGCGGTGCCATGGTCGAGGTAGCCGTGCGATGGGTCGCCGTGGTCGATGTCGTGGTCGGGGATGCCGGTATCGAGGTAGCCGCACGTGAAGCCGTATGTGCATAGTGCGCGAGGAGGATGACGGAGACGCGTCGAGGCAGTCGTCGAGGGTGTCGATGACTAAGCCGACGCAGTCCGAGCCATCGAGGACGAGGTGCGGCCATAGTTTTGCCAGAACTAGGCGCACGTCGGGGACGAACGCACACTTCGGTTTTGCCAGAACCGAGTATGCAAAGAAGAACTCGTCGGTAACGCGGTCGAGGCAATCGTAAAAGGGTCGATGCCAAAAAAGACATTGTCGAAGCCGATGAAGACGAGGTGCCGATCCGAGATTGCTAGACTAGGGAACGCGTCGGGGACGAAGGCACTCCCGGTGTTGCCAGTACCAGGCGTGCGGGGGCAGGGACCATCATGAACTTGTCGTCATGTCAGAAAGACTAGCAGAGAAAGCCTCCAGAGCGGTTGCGACACGCATAGCGGCTAAGGGAGAGATGTCGGCGCTGTCCGCGGTTGTCGGAGTAGAGTAGCAGGTGGTCTAATCAGGGATGAGGCGATGACGCTGGCGGCGAAGTTGTAGTGGACGAAGACGTAGAAGGCGGCGAAAACATCGACGACCTGGGGTAGTCATGCTGGATGCCTGAAGTGGCGATGAGGTAGTCGGTGGGACCTGCGACGGTGAGAGGACGCCCTGCAGGTTACCTTGTGAAGCGCGGCGACGGTGCTCGAAGTAGGCGAGGAAGATCCAGCGACGTGACGAAGACCATGTGCAGACGGCGGCGATCCGCGCCGTAGGAGATGGCGCGGTGAAGCGGCTGGAAGACCTCCAGCGACGTCCACGTCAAGAAAGACGCGTTAGAAGCCGGTAGCGTGGACCAAAGGCGGTGGGCGACTTAATCCGATCTAAGATCGGTAAACCAAAAAAAACCGATCAAAAGATCGAAAAAAAAGACTTACAGGGCATCCGATCATAGATCGGCGGACGAACCCTGCGTACGGGTTGCGCGGCCCCGGAGGAGATCATGGAGATCGACCTCCCCGGGGGGCGGCGCGGCCCGGAAGCGTGTGCGGCGGCTAGGTCAATGATCTTACCGCTCTGATACCATGTAGAAGGATAGAGAGGGAGAGAAATTGGTGGAATAGGGATTAACTTGGAGTAGAAGACAAATTAGACTAGAATCTTAACTATCCTAAACTACCACAATAACCGTATATGTATAATACTCTAACGATCTAAAAGCCGACAAGGTACAACCGTCGCTAGCTAGCATTGCATCACACTGTTGATCTGAGTCTGGAGCTCGCTGTGGGAGATCCTCCTTCATGCCGAACAAGTTACTCTTCGGTCCATATTACAATTTCCATCTTATTGAGCATGGATGATTAATAAGCATTTTGACATGATATCTTCCTGGTCACTTCTTCAGATCATGCAATTTTAGATTGTCGGGATACTTTGTTTGTTAAACACTATTTGTTCACTTGGACGAAAGACTTGAGAAATTAGTTTATGCAGCACAGGACATTTTCCCTTCGTTGATGGCTGAGCCGACCAAAAATGCATACCTAAGTGAAGTTAGGAGTTTGGAGGCTGCATTTATACTTGCACAACTAACAAGGCTTTATTCTTTCGGGTATTGTATAGCTTATGCTTCTGTTAGAGATCACGTGTTGTCTATTTCCATGTGTTGGGTTCCATTTTTGTTACAAGGTTGCATACCGCTATATTTTTTAGTTGTTTACACATTCACAGCCCACATATTATATTATAGCTTAAGCCTGAGCAAAAGCGAACCATCTGAGGCCATTTGCCCGCGCGCGTGTTTCTGGCCGTCTGATTTTTACTCTGGGTCATTTTAACCGTGCAGTTTTAGGTGTTGACCGAAGTTTTACGACCTGGTCCCTCCCGTCCCCTCCCCCATCCCCACCCCATCTCGATCCCGTTCCCCTCAACCCGAGCTTCTGAGTCCCGAGCTCCCGCCCATCCTAACCCCTCCTCCGTCTCTCCCAGGAACGTGCGCTGCCCCCTCCATTCTCGAGCTCGTCCTCTCACCTAAGCTCCCTCCACCCTCTCCACTCACGAGGCCACCACCTTCCGTCCAACTCCCGCATCAAGCGTCGGCCGTCTCTGCTTCCCCGCCTCGAACCTGCCCATTACCGATTCAACATCGCCCCCAACCTCGTGCACCCATCCGCCGCCACACTTTGCCGGTGGTGAGAAAGATAAGGAGGAGGTGATCGCGTGGTATGGCGGGGTGAGAGAGGGGCGACATGGGTAGAGACGCTCATATGCCGAACTATGCGAAGATGTCGCATCATCCTCACCGCTTTGATTGGAAAAATCAGGAGTAGATGGCGGAAACAAGGAATTGAAAAGGAGAAGGCCCCTCTGCTCCTGAACTCTCTCTCACCTCCGCTCCCTCAGACCCCTCCACTCACGAGGCCACCACCTCTCGTCCAGCTCCTGCATCCAGCACGGCTGCCTCTGCTTCCTCGCCTTGAACCTGCCCAGTACTGATTCAACATTGCCCCGACCTCATGCACATGTCTGCCGTCACACTTTGCCGGTGGTGAGGAAGATAAGGAGTAGGTGAGCGCGTGGGACGGTGGGGGTGAGAGAGAGGGGTGGCGCGGGTAGAGACGCTCCTATGCGGGACTACGCTCAGATGTCGCATCATCCTCAACACTTTGACTAGAAAATCAGGGACGGGTGGCAAAAAAAAGGAATTAAAAATGAGAAGGCTCGTGAGACATGCGATAACACGGCGCAGAGCGATTGGCCAGAACCCGGAATCTACAGTAATCGAACGAATGAATCGCTGAACGGAAAGCGTGGAGCGCTAACATGGCGATAAATGGTCGCGCCTTGCGAGAAACGGTCGCGTTTCAGGTCACTATAATAGTTAACATATATGTATTCCTGAAACAAAGCAGAATAAGCTGATTTTGGCCCCACTTAGGCTCTGCAATTGAATTTTCTTTTGAATATATTAGCATATCTAAAGAATACATAAGATGCTTGTGTAAATTGATACATGTTCTACATTGTTCTACAATTTCTACACGAGTTAACAAAAATTTCAGTTCCCTTGACTTGGAGCATGCTCTATGATTAATGAACAAGCGGGTTTCATCGACTAAGTGGGTCCAAAAGAAATGTCATAACTTATATTTTTTATTTTGATGTATAGAAATTATCAAACTTGATTACATATTAGATCTTGCTTTTATGTAAAGATTCGTGGCAACTTCCAGCCATAACTTCTCTTTTAAATTTTATTGAACCAGTAAATAATTTGAGATATATCAAGTATAACTCTTGCATAGAATTTGTATATATATATATTGACTAAACTAGTCATTTAATAATTTATCCACTTATAAGTGTTGAATATAAAGTTGTGCCTTCCATTATATCTCTACAATTCAAATAGTTGCAAACATTGATTTTGAGGCTGTCAAACAAGATTACCGTGTCATCTTCATAAGTTAGCTTGTTTTGACATCTTTTTTTACCTTGATTATGTAACATGCCAGTTTTTTGTGGTACTAAACTTGATCTATTGGTCAATGTATTTTTTTTTTAAGTTTGCTCGATGTATCTTTTTGTTTACTTGAAGAAACACTAATACCCCCATGTTGCTTATTAGCTTCAATATGAAATAAGGATCTGCTTCTTGCGTCTAAGATCAGATCTATCAGTTTTAGACATATCCAACACGTAAATGGCATATTTATCTACCGATTAAAACACTCAACCCGCACATGCTCATATATTTAATTTATGGTAACACAAATAAAACAAAATATGTTATCAGCAGTGAGAACAACACACCTACCACATTCTGCGAAATAGATTGTAGATGGCGCGGTGAAGCGCGCATGTCCACCTAGTATCTCTTACGCCGCTTTATACACCACCTCCATGAATTTAGTGCTACCTGAAACCTAGACCATTTTAAGTGCTCCCTGGAGTCTCGCTCTAGTATCCCATCTCACTATTATCCATCTCATAAAAATAATTTTCCATAGAATTTAGAGTGCTACCTGAAACCTAGACCATTTTAAGTGCTCTCTGGAGTCTCGCTCTAGTATCCCATCTCTCTATTATCCATCTCATAAAAAATTCCATATAAATGGAAAATTGGTACCACATAATCTAGCAAAGTGTTGGATGTTTAATTACATGTTTGGGGCACTATTGTATTTTCCTATCCTGGTAGAATTGATGGGGCTTAGAAAGATCTTCCATTAGCATTCAAGGTCTTAGTGGATGTTTTAACAATTAACGACTAACTATGGGATCTAGTGTAAGGTTGGAATCTTGGAGAATTACATCCTGTTGTTCGCATGATTCTGTCTGATTGTCACGTCTTGGCCGATTATTATGTGCCAATTTTCCTCATTTTATTGGTTATGTATTTAATTGGTTATCCAGCCGTTTACTCTAACGTGGTAGATTGTTGCATACCATATTTCCTCATTATCAGTTTTTTGCCTCATTCATTTTGATTACTTACATCATTAGGTTGTGTCTCTTACTGATGTGTGTCTCATGCTTGTCAAGAATGTCAGCAAAGAAATAAGACAGTTCCAAAGAAATAAGTTGATGTCAATTGGCTGGTTCCAAAGAAAACACCTCTTGCCAATGAGAATTCTCGGGAGTCAGTTTCAACCAATTTAACTTGGCTGCTCATCGGTGTCCCAAGAAACAAGTTGTTGTAAAGGCGTCGGTTTGCTAATTAGCGAAGAGACTCGGTCGGACCACATAAGATTTCTAATGGCATGATAGTCGCATTTACATTGTAAAATGATGGCTTTGCGATCCTATGAACCCTTTGTTGGTCGCTCTTATGAACGCTTATGGGTAGAGTTGCACCTTTTATCCTATCACAATTGATTGTCTAAATATCTTTTGTTGGTTATGCAAAATTGTTTTGGAAGAATCATCTTCCGATAATTTATTACATGTTTTTTATCTTGAAGTTGATGAAACCATCTAGAGTTCATTTGGCCGCATTACCTTTAAGCTTTAGAATGGTAAAATATTAAATTATTCGATGCTCACTTTTTCTTAAAGAGGGGATACTGGTACCGAACATCCATCAAAATGGTTTTATCTCTATTTGTTTAATAAATATGTTGGATATACTTTTGGGTTTCTATCACAGTGAGAATTGTTCTGTATCCTAATTTAAACTACTACGACAATTTTTTAAGAGATGGTAATGGCACAAAAATTTATCTACTAAACATCTTTACTTATTTATATTATTTAGTCATGAAGCATTTTCACTTTTCAGCAAGACAACCTCCAATGTTATAATCTTAACTAAGCAGTATTATGATATGCATTTAAGGGAGTTAGAGATCACATTATTAATGTATGATGTTTTCTAACATACAATTTATAATTTCTTATTGTTAATACACCGTTCATGCATAACTAGTTTGCATTTAGTTGAGGATATTAGTTTATTTTTAATTTAGATAGGAGCTGGATCATTCCAAATCAAAAAGTTAAAAATAACAATTTTTTGTATGTAGATTTGTGTGTCACTTTCCTGTAGTGTTTTGTATGTCTTCATATCTATTATGAGTTTTTCTATTTTCTTAGTGAAGTGTGGTCTAGCTAGAGTGCATGTATGTAATGATTATCTTCATATAGGTGTCTAGATTATATGATTTTCTAGCATATGTATTACCTAAATACAAGATTCTAGAGTGTGTGAGGTGTAGAAAAATGGTTTGTAAAAGTACATCTAGGATTACTTAATTATCAGTAGGAGTAGTTTAGTATTGTTTAATCTTAATTATGTTATGTGTATATGTAGTTTCAATATGAACTAAGCTATGTTGTGTTTGATTCTGAACTATCTATTGTACATAAATTAATGTTGCTTAATTTCTTACACCCGAGCCTGTGTGTGAAAATTTAAGATTTTAGTTAGAATGCAATTTAGTTTACATGCATACAAATATTACAACCAAAAGATAGAAAAGGGATAAAAGATGATGCGTAATACTCATAGATGCACACAAAGAAAGTTCAAAGGTTAAAAATCGATGACGGATACTAAAAGACACACATAGGCAACTTTGACATTGTTAATTACAAATTAACAAATGTGCAACATATATTCATAAAAACATATGAAGAACGCCATGGCCTATCATATGTGCATTCTCCCTAACATTTTTCACAAGACTTGGATTAATAAAACTATTTTATAAATTAAGAAAAATAAAGTAATAATTTAAATTGTGTTAATTTTTATAAATTAAAACAAATCTCCCAATAATATATTTAGCATAGCCAAATAATATCATATATTGATTAGATGATCATAAATATGGGCCATGTGGTTCAAATGGTGTTGGTTTTTCCTAAGATTTACATCTCACCCTCCATCCAAATTTACACGAAGCTTTTGCATTTTTTTCCTAAAAGGAAATAGCCCTAGATTTTTTATTTAGCGAGTAGTGTTTAAAAAAATGAAATGAGCATGCTGGTGTGGGGGGCTGAGATTGTGCCTTGAATGTCTCGTGTAGGCGTAAACTAAAGCGGATAAGCCCCACAAAGTATGACAAGAAGTGACGTTATGATTGCGCATACGCCATTTCGCACCTTCAGAAGGGCGATGGCGGTGCATATGGTGTGGGACGATAGACAGGTTAAGTTGCAATAGCTGGAAGGATAAAATAACTAAGAACAACTCTAGCAGTCGCACTATCGCGCGACACGCTAAATTCACTTTGAAGCGCACGACATCGACTTTTCCTCCACCGGGCGCGCTAAAATGTAGCGGATGGCGAAGAGGGCACTTCTCGCCCAACCACCACCAAAGCGTATAAATGCAGCTATGCGGCGTCAAGTAAATAGATTTCACAATCGATAATAGATTGAACTAGATCAAAACAAACCCAAAATAATTCAACAATAAATTGTCTAGTTATTATTACAACACAAACGAATAATTTAACAAATACAATAAATTGTTCACCAACAAATATAACAAGTTATTAATCAACATTACAACAAAGTGTTTTTGAACAATTGAACAAACATACAAACATAGTGGCCACCATTGTTTTTCCAAACCACTTCCTCTAGGGTTCGTAGCAGGGAAAACAAAAAAATCTACCGCAAGAACAAACAAAACCAAGATCTAATCTATGGAAAAGCCAAGATCTAATCTATGAGATAAGTGCAACGAGATAGATCGATACTAACCCTTGTAGATCCAAAGCCTTGATCGAGATTGGATCTCGTGGTTGATGTAGACGATCACTAGCTGATCTCAAGATCGAGTAGACGATCCTGACGGCGTCGTGTTCTGGGAGCGCTTCCACACTCGTTCACATATACGGAGTTGATGTAGACCTTCCTCTCCCTATTCCAGCGGGCGGCGGAGGTAGTTGATCTCCACGGAATCCCAGCAACACGATGGCATGGTGGTGGTGGTGGAGGAGATTTCCTGCAGGGCTTCGCCTAAGCCGCAGCAGGAGGAAGGAGGAGAGAGTGGCGGCTAGGGTTTGGGTGGAAGGGGCAAGGGGAGGCGCCCCCACCCCTCTTTATATAGAGGGGGGTGCGGCCTAGGGTTCCCCCCCTTGGCCCACCTCCTAGGGCCGGCGCACAAGGGGATGGGGGGAAGTTTCCTCCCCCCAAGTCTTATCCCCTATAATCTAGGGATTCATGTCTATCTCTTCGTAGAACCTTCTGGAACATTCCAAAACCTTCTAGAAGCTCCAAACAGAACTCCGGAACTTTTCCGAACCCCAGAAAATGACTTGTATCATATGAATCTTATTCTCCGGATTATTCCAAATCTCCTCGTAATGTCTTGGATCCAATCCGAGACTCCAAACAACATTCAGTCTCCAACTCATATTCCAAATCTACTTAAAACAACATCGAACCTTAAGTGTGTCACCCTACGGTTCGCGAACTATGCGGACATGATCGAGACACCTCTCCTATAAATAACCAACAACAGGACCTAGAGATCCATAGTGGCTCCCACATATTCAACGATGACTTCGTGATCGATAGAACCATTAACATATGAAACCAATTCCCTTTGTCACGCGATACTCTACTTATCTGAGGTTCGATCATCGGTATCTCCATACCTAGTTCTACCTCGTTACCGATAAGTACTCTTTTTTATGATTACAAAACACACAAGTATTAGTGTTTCCTAATAATACAATTATAACATGGGATGTAAACATTCATCATAAACACAAAGATATAATAATAACCACTTTATTATTGCCTCTTGGGCATATCTCTAATAGTCTCCCACTTGCACTAGAGTCAATAATCTAGATTACATGGTAATATACCTAACACCCAGGGCGTTCTGGTGTTGGTCATGTTTTGCTCTAGGGAGAGGTTTAGTCAACGGATCTGCCACATTCAGATCGGTGTGTACCTTGCAAATCTTTATGTCACCATCTTGGACATACTCGCGAATAGCATGAAAATGTAGCTTGATGTGCTTCAGCTTCTTGTGTGACCTTGGCTCCTGTGGATTAGCTATGGCACCCATATTGTCACAATAGATGGCCATCGGGTCCAATGCACTAGGAACCACACCAAGCTCAGTAATGAACTCCTTCATACATATCGCTTCTTGTGCAGCCTCTGAAGCAACTATGTATTCCGATTCAGTTGAAGATTTCGCCACAACGCTTTGCTTGGCACTCCTCCAGCTCACTACAGCACCATTCAAAATAAATATGTATCCAGAGTGTGACTTTGAGTCATCCGGATAGGTGTTCCAACTAGCATCACTGTAACTATTTAGAACAAGTTTTTCATCACCTCCATAAGAAAGAACCATATCCTTAGTCCTATTCAGGTACTTTAGGATATTTTGACGCATCCAAAGGTTCCATTCCAGGATCACTTTGATATCTGCTAGTCAAACTAATAGCATGTGCTATATCCGGTCTTGTACACAGCATAGCATACATAATAGAACTTATGGCCGAGGCATAGGGGTTTTACTCATCTTCTCTCTATCTTCTGCCGTAGCTAGACTTTGAGTCTTACTCAAGGTCTTACCTGGCAACATGGGCAAGAACCCTTTATTCCTTTCTTCCATTCTAAACTTCTTTAGAACCTTGTCCAGGTATGTACTTTGTGAAAGCGCTATTAAGCGTCTTGATCTATCTCTATAAATCTTGATTCCTAAAATATATGCCGCTTCGCCAAGATCCTTCATTGAAAAACTATTATTCAAATAAGCTTTGACACTTTCAAGAAGTTTTATATCATTCCCAATCAACAATATGTCATCCACATATAGTACTAGGAACGCCACAGAGCTCCCACTCACTTTCTTGTAAATACAAGCTTCTCCATAAGTTTGTATAAATCCAAAGTTTTTAATCACCTTATCAAAACGTTGATTCTAGCTCTGAGATGCTTGCTTCAGTCCGTAAATGGAGCGCTGGAGCTTACATACCTTGTCAGCATCTTTAGGATCGAAAAATCCTTTGGGTTGAATGATGAGTGCATATTTGCATCATGTTTTATATTATTATTTTGCATTGTAGATGTAGGATCTTGGTATTTTACGGCGTTCGCGCGCATATTTTATGTCTGTTTTCACCAGGATCAGGACAGATGATGGATCCAATGGATACAATTCTTGGAGCAGTTGTACTGTGGATAAAAGGAGTCAAAAACAACGTAAATCGCTTATTTGGGAAATATTAATAATACCAGAAGAAAACTAGAAGCGAACAAGGGAGGTAGAGAGCGCAACGATCAACTATACGGGCGGAGCAATTTTCCAGCCGTATAGTTGGCGCCGCCTTCGCCTTGTCAAGTAGTTTCACCCCATGCAATTGGTTCAAGGAGACGACATACAGAACACCAGAAATCACAGAAACCTCACCTCCAAAAGGCATATGGAGGGGGAACTCGTCCACAAGGGATCCATCTTAGCCCGGCGCATATCCGGGAGGCTAAGGCATCAATCTTCATCATCCACTGCTGCATCACCACCATCTCCATCCATCCCATCTACATCTTGTCTAGATCTTGTTGTAATTCCTATACTCGTTGTGGATTTATACAAGTACTGTTCATCTATGATTGTTTCCATTACCATTGCCATGATGTTGATTGCCTCCATGTCTGAGTAGATCATTAGTTCTTGGGGATATGGAGAAACCCTAGTATGAGATTGAAATAAGATAAAGTCTATTATGATATTCATCGCTGTGACCATGTGTTAGATTTTCTACATCTTGATGTTGAGATAAGTCGACCTCTCAATATTGCCTCTTGTGGGGACTTGATGGAGGAAACTACTTGTTGGTAGACGGAGGCATGCTAGCACTTACAGTGACTATAAAGCTGTTGGCACCCCTTACGTATCAACTTGGGAACCGAGGAAACTCACAGAATACTATCCATGCCATGGGATATGTCCTACGGGATTACGTCCCTTAATAGCACAATAATTCGATTGATGTCGATTGCTGACTTCTATGGTTATGAGGATGATGTGAGCAATGGTTGTTGCCTATTCGTCCAAATACAGAGTTTCTCCCACACATACATAGTTGAGAATGTTCATGATGATAATCTTTATCTTAGATCTTTACAACACTAGTGGTGTATCCGCTACTCCCTGATAACGCCTTTTTCCCAACTGCAGTTCCAATCTTTCTTACATACGCGATACTTACTTTCTGTACTCAGTTACTTATACCCAAAACCCAAAAACACCTTTTTACACAACACTCGCATTTTATGTTGTCACTTAGAACTTTTTCTAGCATTTCTATCATAATATCTATTTCAAGAATTATTAGACTTCAGACTCCTGCTCCCCGTGGGATCATATCTTTATTTTGAAACTAGCTACAAACGATCTGTGCACTTGCAGCCATCAAGCTATTTTCTAGCGCCATTGCCGGGAAGCTAAGCGCTATAGGTCTTTTAGTTTTTGCTTATTTATTTTTTGTCTTGCTAAATTTTGTTTTGAGTTACAGGTATTCACCAACATGATGGAGTTTGAGCATATGACTAGTGCTAACCCACTCAACCACTTTGGGAAGCCCTATGATATTTATAAAAGAGATAACTCCAATGAGAAGACAAGGGGGTTTGAAATAAATCCTCTACTACTTAGTATTCTACATAAGAAGCAATTTACTAGAGATGAAGAAGATCCTGATCCATATGAGCATATTGCATGTTTTAAAGATATATGTGGCACTTTTCTACTGACGGGATATACCACCGATGAGGTAAGTGAAGGAAATATGCCCTGAGAGGCAATAATAAAGTTGTTATTATGTATTCCTTATATATGATAGATGTTTATTTTACATGCTAGAATTGTATTGATCGGAAACATCAATACATGTGTGTTTAATAAACAAAAAGGGTTCCTAGTTATGCCTCTCTTATAGACTAGCTTGTTGATTAACAAGATGATCAAGGTTTCCTGATCATGGACATTGGATGTTGTTAATAACAAGGTCACAACATTGGTGGAATGATGTGATGAACATTCATCCGATGTATAGCATTACGATCAAGTCATTATGTTTATATTGCTATAACATCATATGAAGTAATCTTTATCCTTAGACCATGAGATCATGTTAATTGCTAACACCTGAAGAGTATCTTGATAACATCAAACGTCACACCGTAACATGGTGACTATAAAGATGGGTTCAGTGCTACGAAGGTGTTACGTTGAGGCTCATGGATCAAGAGTGGAATTTTACAATCCCGATGACAGATAGATATACTATGGGCCCTCTCGGTGATATCACATTGAGATAGCTTGCAAGCAAGTGATGTGATCACTAGAATGTTATATCACGGGAACGAGAAAAGAGTGCATGTCGGTAACGAGATCAAACTAGGTATGGAGATACCAATGATCGAATCTCGGACATGTAATATATCGCGAGACAAAAGGATTTAGTTACTAGCGTTAAAGGTTCTCACGATCACAGAAGTCATCGTTGAATGTGTAGGATTCAGTATGGATCTCCAGGTCTCGCTTCTGATTATTGATCTGAGAGGAGTCTCAATCATGTCTGCATCATTCGTGAATCGTAGGGTGACACACTTAAGAGTTACCGGACACCATTTTGGAGCACATATGTTTCATACGAAAGAATTGCAAAGCGCATGAATTGTTTCGATAGAAACCGGAAATTGTTTCGGGTGAAATTGCAGAAAGTGGTTCTGCATGTGATATTGAAATATTGCAAGGGGTTATATGTGAATGTTTGTTAATTAAAGTAATTAACAAAATTCTGAATAAATTTAATAAAAGAGTTTTATTAAATGAGAGAGCATTAAACTTGGAGAATTTTAATGCATTTAAAGTGGGGACTTTAAAAGGGAATGTGAAGAGGCATTTTAATGTGGTGGGGTTACCACCACATGAATGGGGGAGGTGAGGAGTCACCCCCCAGGCGCCGTCCATGGAGAGGAGGGGCACCCCCCTCCTCCTATAAAAGGCCACCCTCTTTATCCTTCTTCCACACACCTCCTTGTGAAGGATCTCTCTCCCCTTCTAGAATTATTCCCTCATGGCCTCGGATTAGCGAGATACATGTTCCCGGTGGCATTTCGTCTAGAAGGAGTTGCTGCTTACGCTGGATCGCTGGAGCGAGGAGGTGGAGGTTGTCCGGTGGCTTGAACATGTGTGCGAGTATGGATGCGCTGTTGAGTTGCGGAGCTCGGACTTCCTCATGATCTTGAGATCGGCAAGTGTACGACTACATCAACCATGAGTTCCTACTCGTTAACAAAACTCGTTGTCTTTGAGGGTAAGTTCTCGTTGGATGTATGTCCATCCGTTGCTTTGTACCTAGTAGATAGATCTTGGCGTGTAGTTCTCATCGTAGGAAAATTTTTGTTTTCTATGCTGCGGACCCAATAGTGGTATAAGAGCCTAATCTATGCGTAGGTGCTTTGCACGGGTAGTACACATATGTTTATATGTGGGCGATGATGATCATGTTATTGTATCTTCTATGTATTTTGGATATTGGTGGCATAGTGGGATGAAGCGGCCCGGACCAACCTTACATGTCATCGTTGTAGCATCCCAATTGTCTAACAATTGCAATGCTACTAGCCTAGTCTATATAGATGCTACTTCCTATATATAATTGTTGCATCATAACTATATCATGCTCATGTCATCATGCCTCATTGCATTTGAGCATCATATAAAACCCCGTTTGGTTTTTGGTTCTTCTCTCATATGCATTGTAAATTGTTTTTGCCTCTTGATATTGTATTTGGGTCTTGATATATTGTTTAAATGCCCAAGTTGAGTTGGGGGCATATCTTTTATTAACTCCACCACCTTTCTTTGTCACCACCCCATATATTCCACCATCCAACTAAATATGAGCTTTGCACTTTATTGGGTTTACCTCTAGCTCATGTGGGTTGGGATGGATCCAATTCTATCTCCACATGCTCTCATATTTGCACCATATTGTTTCCACATTATTGGTTTATGAGAGCCACATGGCCACCTTTGCATGCCTTGTGAGTGGAACCTTTTCCTAGCTTCCATATGGGTTGTTTTGGGGTTATTGTCATGTTGGGATATTCTTGGGCTTATTAAATACCTAGTGGCACATACACACTAGCAAGTCCCATTTCTATTCAAATATGGTCATCTCCAACTACTCCACATGGGGCATCCTTCCACTTCTTCTAGTTTGGCTTATTCCATATTTTTGGAATGCATAGGTATAAATGCCATGGATATTTATGTTGTTTTCACAAGATGAAACCTAGCATTAATATTATGCATGGGCCATGCAACCCTCTCCATATTTTGCCCTCCTTGGTTTTTATTTGGTCTTTTGAGTGGATCATCTTCCACCCTACCTCATCTTCATCTCCCTCTCTCTAATCCTCATCTTCCCCTCCCTTTCCACTTCCATTTAAGCATGGTCAAGTGGATCTTTTCTAAAACCCAAACCCTACACTTTTCCCACCTATTCTTGCTTGATCTAGTTTGGAGCATGCAAGCATCTAAAAACCTAAGCCATCTACTCCCTCTACCTCTCCCCCTAATCCTCTATCTAAGATCCTACCCTAACCACCTACACCTCTACCACCATCTTACACCTAAGCTAAACCCTAAACCTACCTCACCCTCTCCTCTTCATCTATGCCGAGCCTCACCCTGCAGGACCCACCTGGCTACCCTCTCCCTGGTCCCACACCTCATCTACTCCCTCTCTCCTCTACCCCAACCCTAAACAAACCCTACCCGAGGCCACCCTACCTAGCCCGAGCCTCCCCTCTCCTCTTTTCTTCTCTTCTCTCTGCCGAGCCTGCCCCACACCGAGCCTACCCCTGGCCTCACCTTGTCCCACCTGCCAGCTGCCTACCTGCTCCTGCCCGAGCTCTAGCTCGAGCACGTGAGGAGGAGAAGGAAAAGGGGCACCCGAGCCACCTTTTCCATCTGCCCCGCTCCCACACGCCATCTCCCCTCTCCCTCCTTTTCCCCCTTCCCACGGCTCTCCTCCGCCTCCCAGATCCGCCTGTGGCCTCTCCCCTCTTCTCCACCGCCTCGTCACCCCATCGGCAAAACCCTCGGCCTCCACCGCCCCTTCTTTTTCCAGCCGGTGGCGTGGCGATCTCTGGTGTCGAGGAAGACCGCAAGACGGCTGTCACCGATCCCAAACCCTAGCCTCAGTCCTCGTGTCTCGCCGATCCCCTGCGCCTCGGCCGATCCGACCCCATCGAACCACTCCCGGTGGCGCCTCGACCTCTCGACATGCTCCGCCCGCCATCGACTAGATCCGCTGGTCCTTCCGTCGCGCCCTCGGTGCCACCGCCGCTTGTCACTGCTCCGCACAAAAGACCATATCTAGGCCGCGCATGACCCCCTAACAACTACCCCGCCCTAGCCCAGCGGTGGCCGCCTCCACGCTGAGCCCAGTCCTGGTTCGAGCCCACCATTGTCCTCTGTCGCGCACGGACCGGTCGTCAGTAGATTCAGAGAAGAGAAACAGTGTCGCGTCACCTTTTTGCACAAAACCCCTCCTAGCTTTTTACTTCTAACCCGCGGTCCGCATGAGCCCACCGTCAGCCTCTCTGTTTGTTTTGCAAAAACACCCCCGCAGAGTTATGCCCTTAACCCGCACTCCCACGGATGCCCCACGTGTCGCGTCCCCGCTGGCGCGCTGTGGGTCACGTGTCTTTGGCCCACCTGGTCATTCACGAGGCTAGCTCAACCATGGTGTAAAACCCTTGCTTGTTGTGTTGTTGCCCAACAGAGGTCCCACCACACGGTGGGTCTCAGATTCTGCCTGAGTAAGAAAAGTATTTTCTGTATTTTTGTTTTAATTTAAAACTTTTTCAAATTAATTCAAATTCAAATTTAAATCTGTTTTCAAATAACTTTTAAAATATAAATCCAAATAGTACATA
The DNA here is from genome assembly GCA_023614405.1 of Avena insularis. Classification (NCBI taxonomy): domain Eukaryota; kingdom Viridiplantae; phylum Streptophyta; class Magnoliopsida; order Poales; family Poaceae; genus Avena; species Avena insularis. The sequence continues at coordinate 566,160,368 of CM042686.1, forward strand.
TAATATATGTTTTGAAATCAGAAAAATGTGAGGAATTCAAATATGCCCTTCAAAATATATTTTGGACACTTTAATTTCCAAGTTAATTAAAATTACAATAAAATGCCCTTTTTCTTAATTATTTAATAACTTTTGTTTTATAACTCCAAATTTAACAAATGATATGTCTAAAATGATTAGCTCGACGAGACCTTTCTGTTTATGCATTCCTTGTTCTGTTTTGCAGCATGCATCATATAAAAATAAAGATTACAGCAACTTATTTGAGTATAAAATATGACCAAAACTCAATGAAAGGCTTAATTCTTGTATTTCACACCTCACCCATGCCATGCTACATTATTTCCATGCAAATTGTGCATCATTCATCATGGCATGATTGTTTGCTTGATGCATTTAATTCATATGCTTGTGCACTTTATTTATGTTGGCCCTTGTTTGTTTGGTTCTTCTTCGAATAGATGTCTTTGGCAGGAATATATCAAGATACCCGTGAACACTACCTGCATCCTTCTCTCGCTTCAATCGAGCTGTGCAAGCACTACCACATGCTTGCATACATATAGTACCTATTGCCTCTATCTTATTCTTGCATCATTGAGTCGCGATTGCATTAATCGGAATCCCAAGTATTGCATAGCCTTTACTTTTAAACCCCACCGAAGCTTGTTCCTCCCTCCCATGAGCCATTACTACAGGAGTTGTTTGAGCCATGCGAGTCGTAGAACAGCATGTGTAGGGTATGTGAGTGTCTGTTGGACAACGAGGTACCTAAACAACTTAACCTGAGTAGTAATGGGATAACTAATGAAAGTGGCATCGGTGAGCAATATCTGCTATTTGGTTTTTCATGCTCACTTGTGTCCCGTAGGACCCCGAGTACTTGATTCCTGTTCCTTGAATATTCGCGCTATCCACATCCGGGAGGCCTTATGGACCCCCCTGAGCCAGAGCTTGATTCATTCTTATTTCTTGGGGCCACAATTAGTTTGGGGCTTTATTACTATTCTGTACTTATGCCATGCTTTACTGCTTAATTTAAAATTGTGCGAGGAATGCACCTGTACTGTTTAGGTAAGCGGAGTGTTTTCGCGGTATCGACAAGCCCAATCACATTTTCGGGTTCCCAGTCGTTTACAGCCATTGACGCAAACCTTGAGTCTGTCCCGGAGTCGGCCAACTTCGTCGCGGGTAGCTTAATGGGGTGGCCCCCTGAAATATTTCTGAATCCTGTGATCGCTTTGTCGTGAATGCCTCGTTGGGTTTTGATTTGGTTTTTCCGAGGTTGATCGAGTGTGTGTTGCTATTTGTGCACCCTCAGGTAAAACTTTCGAAAGCCGTGTCCATGATTACAGACGACTTGGAGCACAGTTTCTCGATCATAGTCAAGTATAACTAAAGTACCGCTGTTAATTTGACTAAGTACCTGACTAGTAAATAGTGCAACACTCACGGAATGGATAATAAAACTGCCAACGGATGGGGGTTGTTCGTCCGCTTCCTCGTTGGTAAGCGAGGAGGAGGATGGATCTGTTAATATTATCTGTTGTTATTAATTCACGGACATCCGTCTATCTCTGGTTAGGCGGATGGTTAGCAGTATCTATAGAATTGCTAGGGTTTATCTTTTGCTGCAATTCGTCACCCAGTTGTGTCCCTTTAGAGGCATAAAGACTTCTGAAAGTACCCTAGGGTCTCACGATAAATTGTTTGATTCGGATGAGCAGTAAACTCGCAAGATGGATCTTTGGGTGGAGGAGACGGACGATGTGGGCAACGATCATTCGGTGTAGAGATTCCGGGAACGGGGATCCGTGAGATCTGTGGACGGGATGTGATTATTTATGGGGCATCTTATGCCGATTTGCTTCTTATCCGTACTCGGATCATGTTTTCCGCTTCCGCTTGATACTCTGATGTTTGATGTATGAGGAGATATCCTAAACTATTATATCTATCTAGGATATTTGGATCTTGCCGTATGGCGTTGCAATATTTCTACTTCTTTTAGATGGAATGACTCTAAGAACCATTGTATGGTGGCTTGCATACATACTCATTTGTGTATGTAGTTGATCCCTTCGCCTGCCGATTACGCCGCCCGTTCTTGTCCTGATGTTTGGAAATGGTTGGGACGGCCAAAAGGTCTACCCGTGAGTGGCATTTGGGCCCCACCGTACTATTTCAACCATTTCTGCTCATCCAGGCTTGTAACTAGGAGCGTAATTCACCGAGGTAGTTACAATTGGTATCAGAGCCATCCCGCCCTTCAGGGTCTCAGCCAAATGGTCGTTGTCAGTCTAGCAAATATTTTAGTAGCTATGTATACTTGGGAAAAACAAAAGCGTGAGTAGGATGCTTCCACTTTTCTTCTTACCCACCCACCCTTTTCTGGTAAGGAAGTGTAACGTTTTCAATCCTCTCCTTAAAATTCAAACTAGGATTCACGTGTTCTGGGTTTCCGTAGTACCATCGAAAGTGTGTGTGTGTGTGTGTGTAATTCCTTGTCTATCTGTTGCATCCAAGTTGTTATCACAATCTGCCTTTGGTTATCAACTGTTGGTACATTCCATCCTGACAGGCTTTTAAAAACCGGCGTGATCTATCCGACTCCTTGTTAACCGGTGCCATCTTCTTAAGGGTGTCCTTCCTTCTAGCAACTCCACCTTCTGTGTAAGCATCAGTTGCTAATCTCTACCTGATAAGTGATTTTGCGCATCTATTGGTATTTTAATGCCGAGAAATGTGGAAAAAATTTCTTTGATACATCTGTGTTTCCACACTCCTTTCCAGTCGTGTGTGAAACATTATCTATCTCCCTTTTATCAGCATGTCCATGCTAACTCATTCTTTTGTTACCGGCGCTTAATCCTAGAGTTTCATTGCATCTCCTTATCTCTTGGGCTAATTACATAACATGTGTCAATCCGATGCTGGTGATTGTAATTCGGTTCTCGGCATAGCTATATGACACTTATCATGAGTGGAATATGGAAAATGCTATCAACTCTATCCTCCAAATGGTGACGGTTATCTCCTGTGATTTTGAGTACACTGTGATCATATCTATGCATATTCAAGCATCTTTGGCAATCCGGAGTTTCTCAAGGCACTACGGTGGTCTATCATCTGTTTATCATGCTGCACATCTTTTTCAACCCCATATCTGCACAATTATCCTGGATCCGAGGGAATTGCATCTTTTCGTCTCTGGTAGCTTTGCTTGAGGTATAAGCTATCATCGTTTCTTTATCCAAGATCTCTATCTTTGTAACCGGTGACCCAATCGACAATGTGAACCAGGTGACATCTCTTTTTCTTCCGAAGGACCAGATAATCTATTCTTCCAGTGCATCTTCTTCAACACGAACCCGTGCTCTTAATATTGATCTTTCAAAGAGCGTTGAGCTCAGAAAGTCTTTCGAGCATTTGTTCGTTTATTCCGCCTCTTGAACTTGATATTCTGGGAATATCTTGTTAATCCATGGTGGTATATGTTGATAATATGCTTGCCTATTCCATATCAATGGAAGGACATGGAAGATCATCTGTGTCTCTTTCTCTCAAGCTTCGTGAGCACTGCCTGTGTGCAAAGTCTCAAAGTGAGAATTCTGACTTTTTGAAGTCACCTATCTCGGACACGTCCTTCTGCTAAATGGATCGCTTCAATTCTGGAATCAGCAAGTTCATTGTTAATTCCATCTTCCATCTTCAATCAAACCCGGAGTTTTTCTTGTTGGCAAGTTATCATCATCGTTCCACTAAAGATTTTTCCTCAAAACTGCTAAATCTCTCTCAATCTTTTCAAGAAGAACATGGGGGTCTTTCACCTCAGTCTCGTCAAGTGATCTTTTGAAACCCTCTCGTTCTATCATCTATGCTCAATCAACCGGAGGCCATGAAGACCTTCCAGATCTTGTATTCCTTCTGTTCAAGTTGGTGCTATCTTTTCTGTAACTGTTGAATCTTGCAGTTGTCTCCGTGATCTTCCTTCATATCTTTCCGGTGGCTGGATACTTATGATATGACGACAGCATCACCACCCTTATCTATCTTGGATCCAGTGAATCGTTTGCATCAATCTTTGTTTTCTTACGGAGTTCCATGAGCTCTTCTTATCAATACCTTCAGTCTGTTTCGGTAGTTGGGTTGCATGGTTTTCTTATTCATGTGCGGAGTAATGCTTTGAGTGCGGGATGGAGTAGCTACCATACCACTACTCTTATCATTCGCTCTTGTACATTGAATTGGTGAATTGATGTAATTTCACTCATTCCACGGAAGTTAGAAGTGGCCTTTATCCCTCGATACTTTTACTTCCGTCTTTGTTTTTCCGGAGTGCTCTCTCGAAGAAAGTAATCAATAATCTCTTGTTGGTGGTCTGTCGATTCTAGATGGAGCAAAATCTTCAATTATCTGGTGGAAACAGACGCAACCTCTTTTCTATCCTCGTCATTCGATCGATGCTCGACATCCACAAACAAGATGAAAGGAAACTATCTCTCTCCTTGTTTCATCAATTCTTTTTCTGTGGTAAAGCCATTTATGGTTGATGCCATCAGCCGCAAATCTATTGCGTTAGCCTCAAGGCTAAAGAAAGCAATAAGTATCTCTACAATAAACCCCAGATCCTCCATATTCTTTGCTTCTCGGGGATTCCACCATGATCTGGCTTCACATCCGTCTCTGGAAGTTATATCCGCGCACCTCAATTGCGTGATCCGTTGGGTCTTACCGGCGCAACAAGAATCTAATCCGACGATGTCTAACTAAATCTTTCTGTTGATATCAAGGGACTCTATTGTTTGAAGGCAATATTGTTTCCGTACTTCTTTTCGCAAATCCGAGAGAAGATACGATGCTATTGTCATAGTAGTTCAAACCTCTCCAAGCTAGCTCTTTTTCTTCCGGCGAGACAAAGATTCATCCTCTCTAGTATCGGTAAATCCTTAATCTTGACGGTGTGTCTTTATTTATCCATGATGCATCATCTTTTCCGTTCTTTCACAAGTGGTTCTAGTCTTTTATCAGGTTTCTTGAGGAAACAGGAGCTATGTCCATCCTATCCTTCTTGTCTCACGACAATCCTTCAACTCTTCTAACCCGTTGTTTCTCAAGCAAAACGCAAGACTCGCAACAAGTCTAGCAAGTTTTGCATGGTGTAGTGGACGCACTTTTCCGTTGTTCATCAACTTGGGAACGTGAGGGTCACCTTCGTTCGAACACCAGCCTCCCCTTGTGTTGTTTTCTTTTTCCTAGGAATCTCGGGGCGAGATTCTTGTTTAGTGGGGGAGAGTTGTAGCATCCCAATTGTCTAACAATTGCAATGCTACTAGCCTAGTCTATATAGATGCTACTTCCTATATATAATTGTTGCATCATAACTATATCATGCTCATGTCATCATGCCTCATTGCATTTGAGCATCATATAAAACCCCTTTTGGTTTTTGGTTCTTCTCTCATATGCATTGTAAATTGTTTTTGCCTCTTGATATTGTATTTGGGTCTTGATATATTGTTTAAATGCCCAAGTTGAGTTGGGGGCATATCTTTTATTAACTTCACCACCTTTCTTTGTCACCACCCCATATATTCCACCATCCAACTAAATATGAGCTTTGCACTTTATTGGGTTTACCTCTAGCTCATGTGGGTTGGGATGGATCCAATTCTATCTCCACATGCTCTCATATTTGCACCATATTGTTTCCACATTATTGGTTTATGAGAGCCACATGGCCACCTTTGCATGCCTTGTGAGTGGAACCTTTTCCTAGCTTCCATATGGGTTGTTTTGGGGTTATTATCATGTTGGGATATTCTTGGGCTTATTAAATACCTAGTGGCACATACACACTAGCAAGTCCCATTTCTATTCAAATATGGTCATCTCCAACTACTCCACATGGGGCATCCTTCCACTTCTTCTAGTTTGGCTTATTCCATATTTTTGGAATGCATAGGTATAAATGCCATGGATATTTATGTTGTTTTCACAAGATGAAACCTAGCATTAATATTATGCATGGGCCATGCAACCCTCTCCATATTTTGCCCTCCTTGGTTTTTATTTGGTCTTTTGAGTGGATCATCTTCCACCCTACCTCATCTTCATCTCCCTCTCTCTAATCCTCATCTTCCCCTCCCTTTCCACTTCCATTTAAGCATGGGAAAGTGGATCTTTTCTAAAACCCAAACCCTACACTTTTCCCACCTATTCTTGCTTGATCTAGTTTGGAGCATGCAAGCATCTAAAAACCTAAGCCATCTACTCCCTCTACCTCTCCCCCTAATCCTCTATCTAAGATCCTACCCTAACCACCTACACCTCTACCACCATCTTACACCTAAGCTAAACCCTAAACCTACCTCACCCTCTCCTCTTCATCTATGCCGAGCCTCACCCTGCAGGACCCACCTGGCTACCCTCTCCCTGGTCCCACACCTCATCTACTCCCTCTCTCCTCTACCCCAACCCTAAACAAACCCTACCCCAGGCCACCCTACCTAGCCCGAGCCTCCCCTCTCCTCTCTTCTTCTCTTCTCTCTGCTGAGCCTGCCCCACACCGAGCCTACCCCTGGCCTCACCTTGCCCCACCTGCCAGCTGCCTACCTGCTCCTGCCCGAGCTCCAGCTCGAGCACGTGAGGAGGAGAAGGAAAAGGGGCACCCGAGCCACCTTTTCCATCTGCCCCGCTCCCACACGCCATCTCCCCTCTCCCTCCTTTTTCCCCTTCCCCACGGCTCTCCTCTGCCTCCCAGATCCGCCCAGGGCCTTGCCCTCTCCCCCTCTTCTCCACCGCCTCCGTCTACCCCATCTCCAGCAAAACCCTCGGCCTCCACCGCCCCTTCTTTTTCCAGCCGGTGGCGTGGCGATCTCTGGTGTCGAGGAAGACCGGCACCCTAAGTCACACTGACTGGACGCCGAGGAGGAGGAGGCCTGCACTCTGCTGTGCGTCGTCGTCACCGATCCCAAACCCTAGCCTCCGGTCCGTCTGTGTCCTCGCCGATCCCCTGCGCCTCGAGCCGATCCGACCCCACCGAACCACTCCCGGTGAGCGCCTCGACCTCTCTGACATGCTCCGCCTCGCCATTGTCGACTAGATCCGCCGGTCCTTCCGTCGAGCGCCCTCGGTGCACGCTTCATTCTTGTCTGCTCCCGCCTGCAAGAAGACCATATCTAGGCCGCGACCCCTAACAACTACTCCCGCCTAGCCAGCGGTGGCGCCTCACAAGACGCCAGTCCTGGTTCGAGCCCCACCATGCGCGCCCTGTCTCCTGTCAGCGACGGACCGGTCGTCAGTAGATTCAGAGAAGAGAAACAGTGTCGCGTCGCCTTTTTGCACAAAACCCCTCCTAGCTTTTTACTTCTAACCCGCGGTCCGCATGAGCCCACCGTCAGCCTCTCTGTTTGTTTTGCAAAAACACCCCCGCAGAGTTATGCCCTTAACCCGCACTCCCACGGATGCCCCACGTGTCGCGTCCCCATGGCGCCGCTGTGCAGGGCGTGTCTTGTGGCCCCACCCGTCATTCGCTGAGGCTAGCTCAACCAAAAACGGTAAAACCCTTGTCACATGTTGTTATGGGCCAGCCGCTGGCCCACCCAATTCGTGAATTCTGTATCACTGAGTAAGAAAAGTATTTTCTGTATTTCTGTTTTAATTTAAAACTTTTTCAAATTAATTCAAATTCAAATTTAAATCTGTTTTCAAATAACTTTTAAAATATAAATCCAAATAGTACATATAATATATGTTTCGAAATCAGAAAAATGTGAGGAATTCAAATATGCCCTTCAAAATATATTTTGGACACTTTAATTTCCAAGTTAATTAAAATTACAATAAAATGCCCTTTTTCTTAATTATTTAATAACTTTTGTTTTATAACTCCAAATTTAACAAATGATATGTCTAAAATGATTAGCTCGATGAGACCTTTCTGTTTATGCATTCCTTGTTCTGTTTTGCAGCATGCATCATATAAAAATAAAGATTACAGCAACTTATTTGAGTATAAAATATGACCAAAACTCAATGAAAGGCTTAATTCTTGTATTTCACACCTCACCCATGCCATGCTACATTATTGCCATGCAAATTGTGCATCATTCATCATGGCATGATTGTTTGCTTGATGCATTTAATTCATATGCTTGTGCACTTTATTTATGTTGGCCCTTGTTTGTTTGGTTCTTCTTCGAATAGATGCTGAGCAGGGAATATATCAAGATACCCAGGAACACTACCCAGATCCTTCTCTCGCTTCAACTGAGCTGCCAGGCAAGCACTACCACATGCTTGCATACATATAGTACCTATTGCCTATATCTTATTCTTGCATCATTGAGTCGCGATTGCATTAATCGGAATCCCAAGTATTTCATAGCCTTTACTTTTAAACCCCACCGAAGCTTGTTCCTCCCTCCCATGAGCCATTACTACAGGAGTTATTTGAGCCATGCGAGTCGTAGAACATAATGTGTAGGGTATGTGAGTGTCTGTTGGACAACGAGGTACCTAAACAACTTAACCTGAGTAGTAATGGGATAACTAATGAAAGTGGCATCGGTGAGCAATATCTGCTATTTGGTTTTTCATGCTCACTTGTGTCCCATAGGACCCCGAGTACTTGATTCCTGTTCCTTGAATATTCGCGCTATCCACATCCGGGAGGCCTTATGGACCCCCCTGAGCCAGAGCTTGATTCATTCTTATTTCTTGGGGCCACAATTAGTTTGGGGCTTTATTACTATTCTGTACTTATGCCATGCTTTACTGCTTAATTTAAAATTGTGCGAGGAATGCACCTGTACTGTTTAGGTAAGCGGAGTGTTTTCGCGGTATCGACAAGCCCAGTCACGTTTTCGGGTTCCCAGTCGTTTACAGCCATTGACGCAAACCTTGAGTCCGTCCCGGAGTCGGCCAACTTCGTCGCGGGTAGCTTAATGGGGTGGCCCCCTGAAATATTTCTGAATCCTGTGATCGCTTTGTCGTGAATGCCTCGTTGGGTTTTGATTTGGTTTTTTCCGAGGTTGATCGAGTGTGTGTTGCTATTTGTGCACCCTAGGTAAAACTTTGAAAGCCGTGTCATGATTATGGACGACTTGGAGCACAGTTCTCGATCATAGACAAGTATAACTAAAGTACCGCTTTTAATTTGACTAAGTACGACTAGTAAATAGTGCAACACTCATGGAATGGATAATAAAACTGCCAACGGATGGGGGTTGTTAAATCGCTTCCTCGTTGGTAAGCGAGGAGGAGGATGGATCTGTTAATATTACTGTTATAACTGTTGTTATTAATTCATGGACATCCGTCTATCTCTGGTTAGGCGGATGGTTAGCGAGTATCTATAGAATTGCTAGGGTTTATCTTTTGCTGCAATTGCGTCACCCCAGGTTGTGTCCCCTTTAGAGGCATAAAGACTTGCTGAGTACCCCTAGGGTCTCACACGATAAATTGTTTGATTCAGATGAACAGGTAAACTCGCAAGATGGATACTGGGTGGAGGAGACGGACGATGTGGGCAACGATCATTCGGTGTAGAGATTCCGGGAACGGGGATCCGTGAGATCTGTGGGCGGGATGTGATTATTTATGGGGCATCTTATGCCGATTTGCTTCTTATCCGTACTCGGATCATGTTTTCCGCTTCCGCTTGATACTCTGATGTTTGATGTATGAGGAGATATCCTAAACTATTATATCTATCTAGGATATTTGGATCTTGCCATATGGCGTTGCAATATTTCTACTTCTTTTAGATGGAATGACTCTAAGAACCATTGTATGGTGGCTTGCATACATACTCATTTGTGTATGTAGTTGATCCCTTCGCCTGCCGATTACGCCGCCCGTTCTTGTCCTGATGTTTGGAAATGGTTGGGACGGCCGAAAGGTCTACCCGTGAGTGGCATTTGGGCCCCACCGTACTATTTCAACCATTTCTGCTCATCCAGGCTTGTAACTAGGAGCGTAATTCACCGAGGTAGTTACAATTGGTATCAGAGCCATCCCGCCCTTCAGGGTCTCAGCCAAATGGTCGTTGTCAGTCTAGCAAATATTTTTAGTAGCTATGTATACTTGGGAAAAACAAAACGTGAGAGTAGGACTGCTTCCACTTTTCTTCTTACCCACCCACCCACCCTTTTCTGGTAAGGAAGTGTAACGTTTTCAATCCTCTCCTTAAAATTCAAACTAGGATTCACGTGTTCTGGGTTTCCGTAGTACCATCGAAAGTGTGTGTGTGTGTAATTCCTTGTCTATCTGTTGCATCCAAGTTGTTATCACAATCTGCCTTTGGTTATCAACTGTTGGTACATTCCATCCTGACAGGATTTTAAAAACCGGCGCGATCTATCCGACTCCTTGTTAACCGGTGCCATCTTCTTAAGGGTGTCCTTCCTTCTAGCAACTCCACCTTCTGTGTAAGCATCAGTTGCTAATCTCTACCTGATAAGTGATTTTGCGCATCTATTGGTATTTTAATGCCGAGAAATGCGGAAAATTTTTCTTTGATATTGGTGGCATAGTGGGATGAAGCGGCCCGGACCAACCTTACATGTCATCGTACATGAGACCGGTTCCACGACTGACATGCAACTTGTTTTGCATAAGTGGCTGGCGGGTGTTTGTCTCTCCTACTATAGTCAATATCTGATTTACAATGAGTTGCTAATAACTTGGTTATCCTCGTTGTGGTTCATGTTCGTAGGTGAGAACGGTTCTATCTCCAAAATCCCTAAGCCACGTAAAACTTGCAATTGATAAATTAGAGGCGTCTAGTTTAGATCGTTGTTGGGCTAGTGTATTGATATGGTATTGTTGTAAGTAGATGTATGATAGATACTCTTACAAGACATTCAACGTGTAAGTTCCATAGACCTTGGCCTTACACACAAAGAAATGATAGAGATCATACCACGATGCAAATGATAGAGATCAAATGCATGGACCATATCATCTCACTTTACACATTAGATGTTAGCATCTTATACTGCTAGTTTGGCGCTTTTGGTAGCATTGTAAGATGATCCCTCATTTAGATATCAAGATAAAATGTGTTCTTCCTTGAGTATGCATCGTTCTATGGATCGTGTTTCGAGACATCACGTGATGATCGGGTGTACTCGACTCTACACTTTCATACAACGGGTGTAAGACAGTTTTACACACGCGAGTACTAAGATTCTTACTTGGCGAGCCAAGCATGTACAGACATGGCCTCGGAACACGGACCGAAAGGTTAAGCATGAGTCATATAGTTGATATGATGCCCATATAGATGCTCGCCTTTGAAGCTACACCGACTCACGTGATGATCGGACTTGGTGTAGTGGATTTGGTTCATGTAATCACCAAAAAGACACGAGGGATGTCGTTTTTGAGTGGGAGTTCATTAGTAATTTGGATTAGTTGAACTCACTCTATCATATACTTAGCCTAAATAAACTTTACAAATTCTGTTGTAGATGGCACCATCTGCTTTTAATTTCAATGTGTTCATGGAGAAAGAGAAACTTGTTGCGAATGGTTGCAACTTCACCAACTGGGCTATGAATTTGAGGATTCTCCTCACTACTGAACAAAAGTAATATGTGCTAGATGCGCCCCTAGGCCCCCACCAGCTCCCGATGCCCCTAACGAGGAAAAGAATGTCTATGTGACTTGTCAGGAGGACCACAACTTAGTTCATTGCGGCATACTGTACGGGCTAGAGCCAGAACTTCGAAAGCGTTTCGAAAATGGCAATGCCTTTGATACCATGGGAGAATTGAAAATGATTTTCGATACCCATGCTGCCGTAGAGAGTTATAATGCTTCTGAAAAGTTCTTTAGCTGCATGATGGAGGAGAACAGCTCCGTTAGTGAGCATGTACTCAAAATGTCTGGGTACGCCGATAAGCTTGTGTCCTTGGGAATAACGATTCCCATTGACTTAGGCATAAATCATGTTCTCCAATATCTGCCACCTAGCTACAAGAGATTTGTGATGAACTATAATATCCAGGGCATGAAGAAGACTCTTCCCGAGCTTCTATCAATGCTTAAGACTGCAGAAGTGGAGATTAGGAAAGAACATCAAGTGTTGATGATCAATAGGACCACCGGTTTCAAGAAGGACAAGAAAGGCAAGCACAAGGGAAAGAAGGGTGGCAAATCTGTTGCCGCGCCTGAAAAGAAACCCCGAGCTGGCCCTAAGTCCGATACCGAGTGCTACTATTGCAAGGGATCGCCATTGGGCGCAATCCCCAAGTATTTGGCGGACAAGAAGTCCGGCAAGGCAAACAAAGGTATATATGATATACATGTTATTGATGTGTACTTGACTAGTACTCACAGTAGCACCTGGGTATTTGATACGGGATCGGTTGCTAATATATGTAACTCGATTTAGGTGCTGCGGAACAAGTGACAACTAGCAAGGGATGAGGTCATAATGCGGGTCGACAATGGATCAAGAGTTGATGTGATTGCCATCGGAATGCTGCCTCTCCATATGCCATCGGGATTAGTTATAAACCTGAATAATTGTTATTTGGTGCCTGCACTTAGCATGAACATTGTATCCGGATCGTGTTTGATGCAAAGTGGTTATTCGTTTAAATCTGAAAACAATGGTTGTTTGATTTATATGGATAATATCTTTTATGGTCATGCACCTGTATTGAATGGTTTATTTCTGATGGATCTCGATAGTAATATTACGCTCATTCATAATGTTAATGCTAAAAAGATTAAACTTGATGATGATATATCTGCATATATGTGGCACTGCCGTCTAGGTCATATTGGCGTTAAACACATGAAGAAACTCCATTCTGATGGACTTTTGGAATCACTTGATTTTGAATCATTTGATACATGTGAGCCATGCCTTATGGGCAAGATGACTAGAACGCCGTTTTCCGGTTCAATAGAACGGGCGACAGATTTATTGGAAATCATACATACTGATGTGTGTGGAACAATGAGTGTGTCGACGCGAGGTGGATATCGTTATTTTGTTACTTTCACGGATGATTTGAGTAGATACAGGTATATCTATTTGATGAAACACAAGTCTGAAACTTTTGAAAAGTTCAAGGAATTTCAGAATGAAGTGGAAAATCATCGTAATAGAAAGATCAAATTTCTACGGTCTGACCGTGGAGGAGAGTATCTAAGTTACGAGTTTAGCACACACATAAAAGAGTGTGGAATAGTTTCACAACTCACGCCTGCCGAAACACCACAACATAATAGTGTGTCGGAACGTCGTAATCGTACCTTATTGGATATGGTTCGATCTATGATGTCTCTGACTGACTTGCCACTGTCATTTTGGGGTTATGCACCGGAAACAGCTGCATTCACTTTAAATCGGGCACCATCTAAATCCGTTGAAACGACACTGTATGAATTATGGTTTGGAAACAAACATAAGCTGTCATTTCTTAAAGTTAGGGGATGCAATGTTTATGTGAAGAAACTTCAGCCGGATAAACTCGAACCCAAAGCGGAAAAATGCGTCTTCATAGGATACCCTAAGGAAACGATTGGGTATACCTTCTATCACAGATCCGAGGGCAAGGTTTTTGTTGCCAAGAATGGATCCTTTCTTGAGAAGGAGTTTCTCGCGAAAGGTGTGACTAGTCGGAAGGTAAAACTCGAAGAGGTTATTGAACCTTCTCTACATGAAATGGCGAGTAGCACAGCATCGGAAGTTGTTTCGGAGTTGACTTCACCTAATGAAGAGAGAGCTAATGATATTGATCATGAAACTCCGAAAGAGGACACTACCGAACCTCGCAGGTCAAGCAGGACACGTGCAGCTCCTGAACTATACGGCAATCCTATTGTGAATTTCATGGTTGATGAAATGGATGACCCTGCGACGTATGAAGAAGCGATGATGAGCCCGTATTCCAACAAATGGCTAGAAGCCATGAAATCCAAGATGGAATCCATGTACGAGAACCAAGTTTGGACCTTGGTGGACTTACCTCACGATCGAAAGGCCGTTGAGAATAAATGGATTTTCAAAAGAAAAACTGATGCTGATGGTAATGTGACCATCTATAAGGCTCGACTTGTCACAAAGGGGTTTTGAAAAATTCAAGGAGTTGACTACGATGAGACATTCTCTCCCGTAGCGATGCTTAAGTCGGTTAGGATTATGTTAGCAATTGCTGCGTATTTCGATTATGAAATATGGCAGATGGATGTCAAAACTGCGTTCCTTAATGGTAATATGGAAGAAGAGTTGTATATGATACAACCTAAGGGTTTTGTCGATCCTAAGGATGCTAATAAGGTATGCAAACTTCAGCGATCCATCTATGGACTGAAGCAAGCATCCCGGAGTTGGAATCTCCGCTTTGATGAGGTTATCAAAGAGTTTGGATTTGTCCAAACTTATGGAGAGGCTTGTATTTACAAGAAAGTGAGTGGGAGCAATGTGGCATTTTGGATATTATATGTGGATGACATATTATTGATTGGAAATGATATAGATCTTTTAAACAGTGTTAAAAGTTATCTAAATAGCAAATTTTCGATGAAAGACCTTGGTGAAGTGTGATATATATTAGGCATTAAAATCTATAGAGATAGATCAAGGCGCCTAATTGGGCTATCGCAGAGTACATACCTTGATAAGATATTAAAGAAGTTTAATATGGACGGAAGTAAGAAGGGGTTCTTACCTATGTTGCAAGGCAAGACATTGAGTAAGACTCAAAGTCCGCCACAATGGAAGAAAGAGAGATGATGGATAAGATCCCCTATGCCTCGGCCATAGGCTCTATTATATATGCCATGCTATGTACAAGACCGGATGTGGCACATGCTATTAGTTTGACTAGTAGGTACCAATCTGATCCAGGTTCGGAACACTGGATAGCAGTCAAGAACATCCTCAAGTACTTGAGAAGAACTAGGGATATGTTTCTTATATACGGAGGTGAACAAAGAGCTAGTATCTAAGTGTTATGTCGATGCTAGCTTTGACACCAATCTGGATGACTCTAAGTCTCAATCCGGATACGTATTTCTCTTGAACAGAGCAACAGTTAGTTGGAGGAGTTCCAAATAACCTGTGGTGGCTGGATCAACGACGGAGGCGGAATATGTTGTTGCTTCAGAAGCGGCGCAGGAAGGGGTTTGGATGAAATAGTTCATTACGGAACTAGGTGTGGTTCCTAGTGCATTGGACCCAATGGTGATCTATTGTGACAACAATGGAGCCATAGCCAACACAAAGGAACCGATGTCTCACAAGAATTCCAAGCATATTAAGCGCCGGTTTCACTCCATCCGCGAGCATGTCAAGGATGGAGATATAAAGATTTGTAAAGTACACATGGACCTAAATGTAGCAGATCCATTGACTAAAGATCTCCCTAGGGCAAAACATGATCAGCACTAGAACTCCATGGGTGTTAGATTTATCACTATGTGAACTAGATTATTGTCTCTAGTGCAAGTGGGAGACTGAAGGAAATATGCCCTGAGAAGCAATAATTAAGTTGTTATTATGTATTCCTTATATATGATAGATGTTTATTTTACATGATAGAATTGTATTGATCGAAAACATCAATACATGTGTGTTTAATAAACAAAAAGGGTTCCTAGTTATTTCTCTCGTATAGACTAGCTTGTTGATTAACAAGATGATCAAGGTTTCCTGATCATGGACATTGGATGTTGTTAATAACAAGGTCATAACATTGGTGGAATGATGTGATGAACATTCATCTGAAGTATAGCATTACGATCAAGTCATTATGTTTATATTGCTATAACAGCATACGAAGTAATCTTTATCCTTAGACCATGAGATCATATTAATTGCTAACACTTGAAGAGTATCTTGATAACATCAAACGTCACACTGTAACATGGTGACTATAAAGATGGGTTCAGTGCTACGAAGGTGTTATGTTGAGGCTCATGGATTAAGAGTGGAATTTGTCAATCCCGATGACGGATAAATATACTCTAGGCCCTCTCGGTGATATCACATTGAGATAGCTTGCAAGCAAGTGATGTGATCACTAGAATGTTATATCACGGGAACGAGAAAAGAGTGCATGTCGGTAACGAGATCAAACTAGGTATGGAGATACCAATGATTGAATCTCGGACATGTAATATATCGTGAGACAAAGGGATTTAGTTACTAGCGTTAAAGGTTCTCATGATCACAGAAGTCATTATTGAATGTGTAGGAATCAGTATGGATCTCTAGGTCCTGCTTCTGATTATTGATCTAAGAGGAGTCTCAATCATGTATGCATCATTCACGAACCATAGGGTGACACACTTAAGAGTTACCGGACACCATTTTGGAGCACATATGTTTTAGACGAAAGAATTGCAAAGTGCAGGAATTGTTTCGATAGAAATCGGTAATTGTTTCGGGTGAAATTGCAGAAAGTGGTTCCGCATGTGATATTGAAATATTGCAAGGGGTTATATGTGAATGTTTGTTAATTAAAGTAATTAACAAAATTCTGAATAAATTTAATAAAAGAGTTTTATTAAATGAGAGATCATTAAACTTGGAGAATTTTAATGCATTTAAAGTGGGGACTTTAAAAGGGAATGTGAAGAGGTATTTTAATATGGAGGGGTTACCACCACATGAATGGGGGAGGTGAGGAGTCACCGCCCCCATGCGCCAGCCATGGATAGGAGGGGCACCCCCTCCTCCTATAAATGGCCACCCTCTTCCTCCTTCCACACACCTCCTTGTGAAGGATCTCTCTCCCCCTCTAGAATTATTCCCCCATAGTCTCAGATTAGCGAGATATATGTTCCCGGTGGCATTTCATCTGGAAGGAGTTGCTGCTTCCGCTGGATCGCTGGAGCGAGGAGGTGGAGGTTGTCCGATGGCTTGAACGTGTGTGCGAGTACGGATGCGCTGCTGAGTTGCGGCGCTCGAACTTACTCACGATCTTGAGATCGGCAAGCGTACGACTACATCAACCACGAGTTCCTACTCGTTCACAAAACTCGTTGTCTTCAAGGGTAAGTTCTCGTTTGATGTATGTCCACCCGTTGCTTTGTACCTAGTAGATAGATCTTGGCGTGTAGTTCTCATCGTAGGAAATTTTTTGTTTTCTATGCTGCGGACCCAACAGTAAGGGTTAAACTTTTTAGTCAAACTTTGACAAGTACAGCTCTCTCATGGTATAGATCTCTACCCCCTGAAGCCACTACTACTTGGGATAATCTAGCTTGTGAATTTCTATCAAAATATTATCCATTATCAAAATCCTTTGGAATCAGGCGTCTTATAATGACTTGGAAGAATCGTTATAATGAAGGACTAGTAAGAGCTTATATTAGATTTAAAGATTTACTACGACCATGTCCTCATCATGATTTGCCTGAATGGTATTTACTACATATCTTTTACGGCGGTTTAATTTAACCTAGTAAAATTGAACTAGACTCTTTCGCGGAAGGAGCCTTTATGAACCTTCCTATACCTAAAGCTTGGGCCTTACTTAACAAAATTCACGATCATAGAGTTTCATGGAATTTTGGTCTAGGAAGTGAAGGAGGCGTAGAAATAGAGCATGATTGTATTCATGACTATAATAAAAAGGGCCATGTTAAAGAATTATCAAAAGAACTTTATTTAGATTCAGATCTTGTGTTGCGAGTTGTTAAAGCTTTTACAGAACATATTAAAGCTCCAAAGGAGGGTCCTATCAAGTATGATCCACCACCCGAACCAGAAAAGAAAAGAGAAGATGAATCAACACTGGCCTCCATAGAACCAATATATGAAGTGCCTTTCCCTAACACTTCACAAAAGCATATTTATGAATATGAGCAGGTCAAAGCAGTACAGGAAAAGAGGGAAGAAGAAAGCATGCTAGAAGTCATGGAACATCTGGAAGAAACCAAAGATGAAGAGGTAACCAAGGAAGCAATTATGGCTATGTACTCACACTATAACATAGTTGAACTTGATGAAGAGACTTCCGTATTGGTTGAAGGTAAAACAAAGGTAAAAGATGTGGGTACGCCTATTCTTCCCTGCATATTTAAAGAAACCTCTCATTACGGTTTATGTGATCTTGGCACCGAAGTTAATGTTATATCTTATGATTTTCTACTTAGAAATAAAAGAAGAAATAGAACCGGCTATAATTGAAAATACTGATATGACAATTATGTTAGCCAATAAAAACCTTAGAATTCCAATGGGACTAGTTGACAATGCAACTGTCACAATTGGCAACGAAGACTTTCATATTGATTTTGTAGTTGTTGATATGGCAGCTGACACTCTTTGCCCAATTATATTTAGAAGGAACTTTTTGGGTGATATAGGTGCCTATGTTAACTTCAAGAAGGAGATTGTGTCTCTTAAGCTTGAGGGCACAGAAAACAGATTCCATTTCTCCAAATTTAAAGACAGACCTCCACAAATACAAGAAGAAGAGACAACTATTGAGGAAATGGCGGCTCTTTTCTTTAGTAATCAAGAAGAAGAGATAGATGAAGATCCAAATTATGAAGAAATAGTTATGGAGGACAAGTCCCTGGGAGAAATAGAAAATGAATTCGATTCACTTCCCGTTTTCGGACCTCCAACTAATGAGGCTTTTGAAGATCTAGAAAAGAGAGGGGATGAGGAATTACAACCCCCAGAGTTGAAGACTCTACCAAAAAATCTTAAATACAGGTTTTTAGATGATACCAATAAATTCCATATTATTATTAGTGCTAAACTTTCAGGAGAAGAAGAAGAAAAACTAATGAGGATACTTAAGGAGCATCGCCAAGCCTTCGAATACTCAATGGATGACTTGAAGGGAATTAGTCCCATGATAGCCGTCCATCAAATATTCATGGAAGAAGGTGCTAAACTAGTTGCAGAATTCAATAGAAGACTGAAGCCTGAAATGAAAGAAGTGGTAATAAAACAAATTGTATGCCTATTGGACGCATGTATAATCTATCCTGTTAAAGAAAGTGAATGGGTAAGTCTTGTTCACTGTGTTCCTAAGAAGGGCGGTTTTACTGTTGTTCCTAATGAAAACAATGAATTGAGACCTACTAGAGCTGTTGTTGGGCATAGGATGTGCATAGACTTTAGGAAATTAAACAAAGAAACTAGGAAAGATCACTATCCATTACCGTTCATAGATCAAACTTTAGAAAGGTTAGCAAACCATACTCATTTTTGCTACTTGGACGGATACTCTGGTTTCTCTCAAATAGTTGTTCATCCGGATGACCAACTTAGAACAACTTTCATTAGTCCCTACGGTTTACATGCTTACCGACGTATGCCCTTTGGTTTATGTAATGCTACAGCTACTTTTCAAAGATCCATGACTGCTATTTTTGCTGATTTTATAGAACTTATAATGGAATTATTTATGGATGACTTTTCTGTCTATGGAACTTCTTTTACTAGTTGTTTCGATAATCTCGAAAGAGTTTTGCAGCATTGTGAAGAAACTAATCTCGTTCGAAACTGGGAGAAGTGCCATTTTATGGTCAAAGAAGGTATAGTCCTCGGACACCAGGTATCAGGTAAGGGAATTGAAGTTGATAGAGCTAAGGTTGAAGCAATAGAGAGAATGCCACCACCTAGGGATATTAAAGGTATAAGAAGTTTTCTTGGCCATGTGGGTTTTTATAGAAGGTTCATTAGAAATTTCTCTGGAATATCTAAATCATTGACAAACCTTTTGCAAAACGGAATGAGGTTTAATTTTGATAATGAGAGTCTTGAAGCCTTTGATAAACTCAAAAATGCTTTATCTCGCGCTCCTATTATTAAACCACCTATTTGGGATACAACCTTTGATTTAATATGCGAAGCTAGTGATGATGTTGTAGGAGTAACTCTAGGACAACATATTGGTCATAGATTTAATATTATACATCATGCTAATATAACTCTCAATGGTGCTCAAAAGAACTACCCTAAGGAAGAAAAGGAACTTTTTGCTGCATTTTTCTCTTGTGATAAATTTCGTTCCTATATAGTTGATGCAAAGGTAAGAGTTCACAGGGATCATGATGGCTTAAAAGAACTCCTTGAAAGGAAAGACCATAAGCCAAAGCTGATCCGTTGGATTCTTTCACTTCAAGAATTTGAGATGCAGATTATGCAAAGGCAAGAAATAAATATGTTAGATGCAGTGTCCATGTTTGCCCTGCAAGACACTAACCTTATTGATAGGAACTTTAGTCCTGCTGATTTTCGTTTACGGGAATTATTCAATGAACTAAGGTCCATTCCTCCAAAAGAGAAGAAGTCTTTGTTATGGGAGGAACTTTTCATCCCCGAATAAACAAAGGTAAGTGCAAGGTAAGTGTTATTACCCAAATAAGTGATTTACTTTCACAATTCTTACTTTTAAATTTTTTGCCTTTGAATTCCTTGTATTTTTTTGAAGTTTTAGAGGGGGTTTTCCAACTATACGGGCGGAGCTATACGACCGGAGAGGGAGCCCCCCTGTATAGTTGGTTGTTAAACTCTCTGTATCAGCTTCATGAAATTGTGTTCACTATCTGAGCCTATACGGTCGCAACTATACTACCGGAACCAAAAATTCCGGCTGTATAGTGGTCATTAAACTCTCAGATGGTTTTGCTTTTGATGTCTGTATCTATACGGTCGCAACTATACGACCGGAACCAAAAATTCCGGCCATATAGTTGGTCGTTAAACTCTCAGACACTTTTGGTTGTGATGTATGTATCTATACAGTCGCAACTATATGACCAGAACCAAAAATTCCGGCCATATAGTTGGTCGTTAAACTCTCAGACACTTTTTCGTACGATCTTTCGTTTATTCATCTAAAAAAACGATATTGTTGGTTCCGAGTCGTGATTTAATCGACCTGGACTCGAGATATTTGGAAATATCTGCCCGAAACCAACTAAACGGCCAGAGCTATACGAGTCATGCCCATATAGTAGGTGGTTACGTGACAGGACACTTCGAAATCCGTGATTTCTTTCCCCTGTTTTGTTCAGATTATTTTCTTGGGCGATAATTTGGTGTTTCTCGCGAGTTTTACTGACCTCTGACCTCCCTTATATACTTCCATTGTCTCCCTCTATAATCATAATCTCCAGGAACCAATCTAGTGATTTGCTATCGCGTCCTAGGCCGTGGAAAACCCATGGGGCTCATTGCTCCGTCCAGGGACCGCTCAAGTAGCCCTTCCATGCAGGATGATGAGGAGGAGGTGGAGAGGTTTAGCCCAAGGTACAAGGATTACATCGAGCCAAGCTACTTCAACAATGATTCCGACAATGATGTGGTTGATGTCCACATCTGTCGTGACGTCTATGATCCATCGAAGATCAATTGGGCAGCAATGAAGAAAGCTCAACAAGAGAGAGAAGATCGCAAACCGCATGGAAAATGGCACGTGGAGATGGTCAAGTTCATCACTACGGATCAAAGGCCGCACAAGCGTAAGGAATTATCTAATATTGGTGCAGGTGCTAGCAAAGGAGCCGAGGTACCACCCGAGAAGCCAACCATTGGTGCTCGCATGAAGGTCAAGCCTCAAGAAGAGTGGAGGTACAGTTTCCACTTCCCCAATCCATCAATTATGGATGAGGAAGAAGAAGTTGTACCCAGGATCAAGGATCGCGTACGGGCATTGGAGATATATCAGAAGTAGGAGCTACTCCATCGCCTTGAAGTTCGCCACTATCTCGATGAGATGGAAAAGAAGGAAAACCTCTTTCCATTGGTGACTAAGCTCCTTGATAGAATGGACACTCTGTAGTTTGATTTGCGAAGGAACTACAGCCGCATAACCACTTTGGAGGAGACCAACAAGAAGCTACGCACTACGGTGTTACATGCCATGGCACCCTGTTGATCTACAACAATCACGGTATCAAATAATCGCAAGGGATTATTTGATCCTGCCTGGCTTGATTCTAAGCTTGGGGAGATCTTTAAGACCTTGTAATCTATCTTATAAGTTTTATTACTATTTTCGCATTAGTTCAAACTAGAAATAAAGTTTGCATCATTAGAATTCCCTTCAGGAATAGTCGATCCCTTTTATGAAATTCCGAGTTTATTATTATATATGGAGCAATATTGAGTTTGTGTTTGCTTTATTTAATATATGAATGGCTTGAGTATAATTTTACTTGCACTTAATGATAGCAATAGGATTCTTTCACACCATTGGTATTAATAGAACACCTAAAGATAATTTAGTCAATATGTTGTAAGTCTACGATTTGATTTACAAAGAAAAATTATATACACAATTAAGTTGAAGAAGAAACCTTGAACAAAGGAAAATAAAGTGTTATCAAAATAGAGTGGGAACAAGTCGAGTAGAATCTTCAAGTCATAAAAATGCTTCATATACAGTTGGAATTTGGTAATTGAGATTGTTAAACTTTGAATTCCTACATGAAGTGGAATTTATGGCGAGCTCCTTTGCATAGCACTTAAACAAAAGTGTGAGCATATATATACAAAAAAAATAAAAAGAAGAATAAAAAAGAGTGCGTCTGCAAAGAGCAAGTAGGCATATACCACTGAGTTGTAGTATGACAAAGAGACACTTTTTGAGATTCTAAATCCCAAGTGAATACGTTGATCCTAAAACACTTGGGACTACCTCGTTAACTCATTCGGCTGAACCGGATTATTTTACATTATGTTGAGATTCATTTTTATGAGCTATGGATCACTAAGGTGTGGAAGCCTTCTAATACTATTCTGATGGTTCGAGTAAGGTACTATTCATGAACTTATTCCTATGTATCGTACATGATAAACACATGCTGCAATTACCTCATTTATTTTATCGACTCAGCTTCATGAACATGAGGATCACATCCATTAAGCTAGAGCTTGCTCGGGATGAGCAAGAGTCTAAGCTTGGGGAAGTTGATGAGTGCATATTTGCATCATGTTTTATATTATTATTTTGCATTGTAGATGTAGGATCTTGGTATTTTATGGTGTTCGCGCGCACATTTTATGTCTGTTTTCACCAAGATCAGGACAAATGATGGATCCAATGGATACAATTCTTGGAGTTGTTGTACTATGGAGAAAAGGAGTCAAAAACAATGTAAATCGCTTATTTGGAAAATATTAATAACACCATAAGAAAACCAGAAGCGAACAAGGGAGACAGAGAGCGCAACGACCAGCTATACGGCTAGGGCAATTTTTCCGGCCGTATAGCTTCGGCCGTATACTTGGCGCCGCCTCCGCCTCGTCATATAGTTTCACCCCGTGCAATTGGTTCGAGGATACGACATACAGAACACGGGAAATCGCAAAAATCTCACCTCCGGAAGGCATCTGGAGGGGGAACTCATCCACAAGGGATCCATCTTCGCCTTGCACAGATCCAGGAGGCTAAGGCATCGATCTTCATCATCCACCACTCATCACCACCATCTCCATCCATCCCATCTACATCTTGTCTAGATCTTGTTGTAATTCTTATACTCGTTGTGGTTTTATACAAGTACTATTCATCTATGATTGTTTCCATTACCATTACCATGATGTTGATTGCCTCCATGTCTGAGTAGATCATTAGTTCTTGGGGAGATAGATAAACCCTAGTATGAGATTGAAATAAGATAAAGTCTATTATGATATTCATTGTTGTGACCATGTGTTATATTTTCTACATCTTGATGTTGAGAGAAGTCGACCTCTCAATATTTGCCTCTTGTGGGGACTTGATGGAGGAAACTACTTGTTGGTAGACGGAGGTGTGCTAGCACTTACAGTGACTATAAAGTTGTTGGCACCCCTTACGTATCAACTTGGGAAACCGAGGAAACTCACGCAACACTATCTATGTCATGGGATACGTCCTACGGGATTACGTCCCTTAATAGCGTAGTAATTCGATTGATGTCGATTGCTGACTGTTGTGGTTATGAGGATGATGTGAGCAACGGTTGTTGCCTATTCGTCAAAATACGGAGTTCCTCCCACACATACATAGTTGAGAATGTTCATGATGATAATCTTTATCTTAGATCTTTACAACACTAGTGGTGTATCTGCTACTCCCTGAGAACGCCCTTTTCCCTACTGCAGTTCCAATCTTTCTTACATACGCGATACTTACTTTATGTACTTAGTTATTTTAATTTTCTTTATTACTCTTATACCCAAAACCCAAAAGCACCTTTTTACACAATACTCGCATTTTATCTTGTCACTTAGAACTTTATCTAGCATTTTTATCGTAATATCTATTTCAATGATTTATTAGACTTCAGACTCCTGCTCCCTGTGGGATCGATATCTTTATTTCGAAACTAGCTACAAACGATTTGTGCACCTGCAGTCATCATTGTACCATATACAACTCTTCCTCAATGTCACCATTAAGAAACGCCGTTTTGACATCCATCTGCCAAATCTCATAATCGAAATATGCATCGATTGCTAACAAAATCCTCACAGACTTTAGCTTCACTACCGGTGACAAAGTCTCATCATAGTCAACTCCTTGAATTTGCTGGAACCCTTTCACGACAAGTCGAGCTTTATAGACAGTAACATTACCATTAGTGTCTATTTTTCTTTTAAAGATCCATTTGTTCTCAATAGCCTTGCAGCCATTCGGTAAGTCCACTAGAGTCCATACTTGGTTTTCATACATGGATCCTATTTCGGATTTTATGGCTTCTTGCCATTTGTAGGAATCTGGGCTCATCATAGCTTCCTCATACGTCGCAGGTGTAGGGGTTCCGCGTATAAAAACAATAAATTTTACTCTACGCCCCTGAACCCCTGAAGCTGCCAGGACCTATCTATTAGTAATACAGTAACGGGAGGGGCTTTTCGTGAACTTACCCTTGAAGACCGAAAAGCGTTGTTAACGCTCAGGAGAGCGTGGTTGATGTAGACGAGCCGAAGCCGACCTCAAGGTCATGATGAAGTCCTTGCGCTCCTTCTGGCTCCAACGACTTGAGTGCCTCAAGTGCGACACCTCACGGGGAGTTACACACGTCCGGTACCTGATGATGACTCCCGCTTCCCCGATCCAGCAACAGTTGCGGAAGTAGAGCTCCCGGATCCGAATCCCGCAACGCGACGGCACTCCGCGGTGAAGATGTCTCTCGCTCGCGCAATCTAGACTTGGGACCACAGTCACGAGAGAGAGGGGGAGAGAAAATATCAATTGGAGGTCCTCCCAAAAGTGGGGAGACCTTTATTGATTATTGGTGTATTTTTCTAGGCCAAATACCCCACTATATATAGGGGGAGGAGGGGGTACACCCTCCCTCAAAGTCCTGGGGTGGGACTAAAGGAGAGGAGGAGGTGGGGGGAGGCACCGCCGGCCACCCCCTCATGGGCCCCACGTGGGGGCTGTCCCAATAGGGCCACCAGCCACCCCTTGGCCCTTCTCCCCTCTTGCCTTTCCCTAATGGGCCCTCTCCCCTCCGGAAATTGGACCATTAAGCCTTTTTGACCTTTAATTGATTTTCTCTTTATTAAATAATTATGAATAAATGATTAAATCAATATTTAACATTCATTCACATATTATTCAATCTCCGTGGCTATGGAACACCTTCCACCTCCACTCCGGACTTATCGAAACCCTTCCGGTTTTCTCCCTTCTTTTCTTCGGTGATTCCACCGATCCTATAAACACTCTCTAAGCATCATCAAGCCCTTAAGCGTGATACCCCATGGTTCGGGAACACTCCAGACATGGTCGGGACATTCCCGCACCAATGATCAACAGAGGGACCTGGATGGCCATGTGACCCCTATGCGTTCCACGAAGATCTTTCGTCGTTTGAACCGGGACAGTCATGTCTTATTCCCTTTGTCACTCGATACTTGGATTGCCCGAGATCTGATCAATGACATCACCATGTCGTGTTCGATCTCGTTACTGAACAATGCTACTTAACTCGTTCCGACAAGTGATATTCCCGTGATCTAATCACACGTTGCGCAGCTATTGGATATAACCTCTCTGAGTGGGCCCTTGAGTATCTTCCCGTAACATGGACGGACAACTCCCACTCTTGACATATATTGCCTCTATGGTTTCCTCCGAATACCTGAACACACCTTTATAACCACCGTTTTACCAGATGGCGTTTGATGCTATCTAAACACACCTTTATAACCACCGTTTTGGTCTAAGGAATAGTCTACGAGGATCCATTTCTAATCATCGTAACTTGAACTTCGTGACATGATCGGGTCACAGTGTTTAGGTTGAGTATTGGTTCATCATCTCATTCTTCGAATGAGATGACCTCATTTCCAACTGGCATAAATGCCACATGATCAGGAAACATGATCATCTATTGACCAATGAACCAGTGACTAGAGTTTCACTGGGAACCCCTGGTTGTTTGTATATCACACGTGTATTGATGTTTCCACTCAATACAGTTATAGCATGATATAAAACTTAATCATAAACTATATGAAAAATGATAATAGTCCTTACTACTATTTGTCTCTAGGGCATATTTCCAACAGCAGGGTCATCGATGTTGTCCACCAACATGACATTCAAGGCAGGGTCATACCAATCAGGAGTGGTACGCACCCTCGTTGACCTGCGAGGTTCAGAAGCAACTTCGTTCAAAGTTTCATGATCATCATCATTAGCTTCCTCTCTTATTTGTGAAGGCGGCACAGAAATATCTTCCGGTGCTGCGCTACTCTCAAATACGAGAGAAGGTTCATCAACCTCATCGAGTTCTACTTTCCTTCCAGTCACTTATTTCGAGATCTATAATAGAAGGTATACCCAATTGTTTCTTTAGGGTATCCTATGAAGATGCATTTTTCCGCTTTGGGTTCAAGATTGTCGGGTTGTAACTTCTTTACATACGCTTCGCAGCCCCAAACTTTAAGGAACGACAACTTAGGTTTCTTACCAAACCATAATTCATACGGTGTCGTTTCAACAGATTTAGATGGTGCCCTATTTAAAGTGAATGCGGCTGTCTCTAATGCATAAACCCAAAACAATAACGGTAAATCTGTAAGAGACATCATAGACTGAACCATATCTAAGAGAGTTCGATTACGACGTTCGGACACACCATTACGATGTGGTGTTCCTGGCGGTGTCAATTGCGAAAGTATTCCGCATTTCTTTAAATACATGCCAAACTCATAACTCGGATATTCACCTCCGCAGTCAGAACACAGAAACATAATCTTCTTATTATGCTGATTTTCTACTTCACTTTGAAATTCCTTAAACTTCTCGAAAGTTTCGGACTTATGTTTCATAAAGTAGATATACCCATATCTACTCAAGTCATCCGTGAAAGTAAAAAACATAACGATATCCACCACGCGATGCTACACTCATTGGGCCGCACACATCGGTATGTATAATTTCCAGTAAGTCTATAGCTTGCTCCATTATCCCAGAGAATGGAGTCTTAGTCATTTTTCCCATCAGACATGCTTTGCAGGTGGGGCACCTAGCGGTGCATTGTGCACATAGGTCAACTGACTAGCGCTGAGGATAATCCTCAATCCACAGAACCAGTCTGTGAAGTTGCTTCCATTGTTTTTCAACTTTTCTTTCTCTAGAAATGCATTAAAGTTGATGGAAGGGGTCGCCATGATCTACAACATATTTGCAAAGAGTTTAGACTAAGTTTATGACAAATTGAGTTCAAATTTAATTCTTAAATTAACTAGGTGAACTCCCACTCAAAACAACCTCACTCACATTGCCTTAGTGATTACACGAACCAAATCCACTACACCAAGTCCGTTCTTCACGAGAGAAGATGTAGCTTCAAAGGCGAACAATCAACATGTTCATCATATCATTCATATGACTCATGCTTTACCTTTCGGTATTCCGTGTTCTGAGACCATGTCTGTACATGCTAGGCCCGTCAAGATTAACCTTAGTATCCGCATGTGCAAATCTAGCTTGCACCTGTTGTATGCACACGCAGAATCTATAACACCCGATCATCACGAGATGCTTCGAAACGACGAGTCTTAGCAATATTGCCTACTAAGGACGAACACTTTATTACTTGATATTTTAGTGAGAGGGGTCATCTTATAATGCTACCGTCACGATCTAAGCAATACAAGATGCAAAAAAGGATTAACATCACATGCAATTCATAATATGTGACATGATATAGCCTTTCTTCTTGTGCCTTTGATCTCCATCTCCAAAGCACGGACATGATCTCCATCATCACCAGCATGGTGTCAAGGTTAGTGGCGTCACATCATGGTTGTCCATCACTAATAACAACTCTTACAACTACTTGGAATAAAGCTATTACATGATGAATAGACACGCAGGTCTTAACAAAATTAAAGACAACCATTAGGATCCTTTCGGTTGCCATATTACAATAAGGATCCTTGCATACATCAAATATATTCACAATCACATCGTGGCCATATCACATCACATGCCTCTACAAAAACATGTTAGACGCCTCTAATTTTCTTTGCATGTTTTACGTGGCTTGGGGCTTTTGAATAAGAGCCGATCTTACCAACAAACAAGAACCACAACGCTGATACAAGTGTTGTCAGATGCTAATTGTAAATTGAATCTTAACTTGAAGGAAATATTCCCTGAGAGGCAATAATAAAGTTGTTATTATATATTCCTTATACATGATAGATGTTTATTTTACATGCTAGAAATGTATTGATTTGGAAACATCAATACATGTGTGTTTAATAAACAAAAAGGGTTCCTAGTCATGCCTCTCTTATAGACTAGCTTGTTGATTAACAGGATGATCAAGGTTTCCTGATCATGGACATTGGATGTTGTTAATAACAAGGTCACACCATTGGTGGAATGATGTGATGAACATTCATCCGAAGTATAGCATTACGATCAAGTCATTATGTTTATATTGCTATAACATCATACGAAGTAATCTTTATCCTTAGACCATGAGATCATGTTAATTGCTGACACCGGAAGAGTATCTTGATAACATCAAACGTCACACCGTAATAGGGTGACTATAAAGATGGGTTCAGTACTACGAAGGTGTTATGTTGAGGCTCATGGATCAAGAGTGGAATTTGTCAATCCAGATGACGGATAGATATACTCTGGGCCCTCTCGGTGATATCACATTAGGATAGCTTGCAAGCAAGTGATGTGATCACTAGAATGTTATATCACGGGAACAAGAAAAGAGTGCATGTCGGTAACGAGATCAAACTAGGTATGGAGATACCGATGATCGAATCTCGGACATGTAATATATCGAGAGACAAAGGGATTTAGTTACAAGCGTTAAAGGTTCTCACGATCACAGGAGTCATCGTTGAATGTGTAGGAGTCAGTACGGATCTCCAGGTCCCGCTACTGATTATTGATCAGAGAAGGGGTCTCGATCATGTCTGCATTATTCACGAACCGTAGGGTGGCACACTTAAGAGTTACGGACACCATTTTGGAGCACATATGTTTGAGACGAAAGAATTGCAAAGCGGAATTGTTTCAATAGAAGCGGAAATTGTTTGGTGAAATTGCGAAGTGGTTACGCATGTGATATTGAAATATTGCAAGGGGCTATATGTGAATGTTTGTTAATTAAAGTAATTAACAAAATTCTGAATAAACTTAATAAAAAGAGTTTTATTAAATGAGAGAGCATTAAATTTGGAGAAATTTAATGCATTTAAAGTGGAGACTTTAAAAGGGAATGTGAAGAGGCATTTTAATGTGGGGGGGTTACCACCACATGAATGGGGGAGGTGAGGGGTCACCCCCCCATGCGCCAGCCATGGAGAGAGGGGGCACCCCCCCTCCTCCTATAAAAGGCCACCCATTGTGAAGGATCTCTCTCCCCCTCTAGAATTATTCCCCCATGGTCTTGGATTAGCGAGATACATGTTCCCGGTGGCATTTAAATGCAGGAAGGAGTTGCTGCTTCACTGGATCATTTGGAGCGAGGAGGTGGAGGTTGTCCGGTGGCTTGAACGTGTGTGCGAGTGTAGATGCGCCGCTAAGTTGCGGCGCTCGGACTTCCTCATGATCTTGAGATCGGCAAGTGTACAACTACATCAACCACGAGTTCCTACTCGTTAACAAAGCTCGTTGTCTACGAGGGTAAGTTCTCGTCGGATTTATGTCCACCCGTTGCTTTGTACCTGGTAGATAGATCTTGGCGTGTAGTTCACACCGTAGGAATTTTTTTGTTTTCTATGCTGCGGACCCAACATAACTATGGTGAGAGAGACAGACACCCGCAAAGCCACTTGTGCATTGCAAGTTGCACGTCAAGCATGGAGCAAGTCTCATGTGCGCTGACATGTAAGGTTAGCTCGAGCTGCTTCATCCCACCATCCCGCAAGATGCAAAGTACACGTGAAGACAATGACAACAAAAGCATCAACACCCACAAAAACCTATGTGTTCTACTCGTGCAACAGATCTACGCATAGACATGGCTCTGATACCACTATAGGGTTCATAGCAGGGAAAACAAAAAATTCTACCACAAGAACAAACAAAACCAAGATCCAATATATGGAAAAACCAAGATCTAATCTATGAGATAAGTGCAACTAGATAAATCGGTACTAACCCTTGTAGATCTAAAGCCTTGATCAAGATCGGATCTCGTTGTTGATGTAGATGATCACTTGCCGATATCAAGATCGAGTAGACGATCCTTTCGGTGCCGCTTTCCGGCAGCGCTTCTGCACTCGGTCACACGTACGGAGTTGATGTAGACCTTCCTCTCCCTTCTCTAGCGGGCAAGAGAGGTAGTAGATCTCCACGGAATTCCAGCAGCACGACAGCATGGTGGTGGTGGTGGAGGAGAATTCCTGCAGGGCTTCGCCTAAGCCACAGCAGGAGGAAGGAGGAGGGAGTGGTGGCTAGGGTTTGGGTGGAAGGGGCAAGGAGAAGGCTCCCCCACCCCTCTTTATATAGAGGGGGTGCGGCCTAGGGTTCCCTCCTCTTGGCCCACATCCTAGGGCTAGCGCACAAGAGGACGGGGGAAGTTTCCTCCCCCCAAGTCTTATCCCCTATAATCTAGGGATTCATGTCTACCTCTTCGTAGAACCTTCCGGAACATTCCGAAACCTTCTAGAAGCTCCAAACAAAACTCTAGAACTTTTCCGAACCCCAGAAAATGACTTGTATCATATGAATCTTATTCTCCGAACTATTCCGGATCTCCTCGTGATGTCCTGGATCCAATTCGAGACTCCGAACAACATTCGGTCTCCAACTCATAGTCCATATCTACCTAAAACAACATCGAACCTTAAGTGTATCACCCTACGGTTCATGAACTATGCAGGCATGATCGAGACACCTCTCCGATGAATAACCAACAGCGGGACCTGGAGATCCATAATGGCTCCCACATATTCAACGATGACTTCGTGATTGGTAGAACCATTAACATACGAAACCAATTCCCTTTGTCACGCGATACTCTAATTATCTGAGGTTCGATCATCGGTATCTCCATACCTAGTTCTACCTCGTTACTGATAAGTACTCTTTACTCGTACCGTTAGTGGTGGAGTGCACCGGGACGGACGCTCGCAGCGGTCCTGGAGTATTTCGCCCCCGGCAACTGTCCGAGGCTGGGCTGAAGGGAATATGCCTTGAGAGGCAATAACAAAGTTGTTATTTTACATATTCCAAGTATATGATAGATGTTTATTTTGCATGCTATAATTGTATTAATTTGGAAACTTTAATACATGTATGTTTAATAAACAAAAGGAAAGTTCCTAGTCATGCCTCTCTTATAAACTAGCTCGTTGATTAACAAGATGATCAAGGTTTCCTGATCATGGACATTGGATGTTGTTAATTACGAGGTCACAACATTAGTGGAATGATGTGATGAACATTCATCCGAAGTATAGCATTACGATCAAAGTCATTGTGTTTATATTGCTATAACATCTAACAAAGTAATCCTAGTCCTTAGACCAGGAGATCATGTTAATCACTAACACTGGAAGAGTATCTTGATAACATCAAACGTTACACCGTGAAAGGGTGATTATAAAGGTGCGTTCAGTGATGGCCCAAAATATATCGAGCTCGTTGGGAACCCCAAGAGGAAGGTATGATGAGCACAACAACAAGTTTTCCCTCAGTACGAAACCAAGGTTATCAATCCAGTAGGAGCAAGGAAACACCCCAAAGGTGTAGCTAATTTGAACGATGGCGAGCGCACTACCGTGCCAAGAAGAACGTGGAGACCTGCACAACACAACCACAGAACTCTGTCCCCAACTTGCGATGAGGTTGTCAATCTCACCGGTTTTGCTGAAAGCAAAGGATTAAACGTATCGAATGGAAGGAAGTAATAGTTTGCAGAAAGTAAACACAAAGCAGTAAACAGTTTATAGATTGAATGTAAAACAAAGGACCGGGATCCATAGTTCACTAGAGGTGGCTCTCCTTAAGATAGATAACATGTTGGGTGAACAAATTACAGCGAGGCAATTGACAAACATCGAGAAAGCAATACATGCATATACTAATCATCTTGACTCCTTTGATATTCGATTGGGCATTACAACATTATACATAGACCGCCATCCAGCTGCATCTAGGACTAATAATCCACCTTCAGGTTATCATCCGAACCCACTCTAGTATTAAGTTGCAAGCAACAGATTATTGCTTTACAAATTGCGTGTAATGTAAACAATACGATTCTTCTATGAACAAAGGATTGTTGTTTTCTCCCTAGTAGCAACAACACATCTAGTACCTTAGAGATTTCTGTCACTTCCCCAGATTACTAGAGGCATGAACCCACTATCGAGCATAAATACTAACTCTTGGAGTTGCTAGCATCTACTTGGCCAAGATAGCTACTAACAACAGAAAGCATGCAAGATCACAAATAACAAAGACATGATAGAATCAATAATCAATCTGAAATAGCATCTCAATATTCATCGGATCCCCGCAAACACAACATGCAGAATTACAAATAGATGATCTTGATCATTAACGGAGCTCATAAGATCTAGACATGAAAGCACAAAGGAGGAGAACCAGCCATATAGCTACAACATGGATCCGTAGTCCAAGGATGAACTACTCACGCATCACACCAGAGGCTTGCATGGTGATGAAGAAGGCCTCGGGGTGAATTCCCTCTCCGGTGGTCGGAAGAGCTTCATCCCTCCGATCTAGGGATGGAGATGACATGACATGAGACTCTTCGTGGATTTTTGATCGGTACTTAGGGTTTTCGTCCGAGGGCATCTTATAGGCGGAAGGAGAGGCCGAGGGTCTGGAGTCGGCCAGACCCACTGGCGCGGGCTGTGCCCGGCACAGCTGTGTGGTGTGGCTGCCCCAACCCTTTTCCGTCTTGTATTCTGGCATCTGATGACTTCCGAAAAAATAGGCACTTTGGCTTTTGTCCCGTCCAATTCCGAGAATATTCATTTTCTGACTTTCCTGGAACCAAAAACAGCAAAAAACAGGCAGATGGCACTGTGGCTCTTGTTAATAGGTTAGTCCAAGAAATCATATGAAAAGTACTCCAAAGTGTGGACAAAACACAAGAAAGTGGATAAAACCAAGCATGGAGCATCAAAAATTATAGATACATTTGCAATGTATCAACATCCCCAAGCTTAACTACTGCTCGTCCTCGAGTAGGTAAGTGATAAAAAGAAAGAATAATTTTTGAGGTGACATGCACCATCAAAGACTTGATCAAAGTATTTGAAAAACATTCAAAGCTGGGATCATAGTACTTCAATCATAACACGAGAGACAAAGTTCTAGCAATAAGACAAAGAAACTATGTTGCAACATGAAAAGGCACAAACAAAAGATTCATGAATAATAATGCTTTGCAAGACGTTTGTTTGTTTCACATAAATAAAACATAGCATAATAGTATTCAGCTTGTCCCTCATAGAGTAGCAAATCTAAATGCATAGGACACCTTCAAAGTTCATAAGAGTGACTAGATACAAATAGTTTAAAACAAGAAATATTAAGTTATGCATCAATCAACTAGTCTTGGGACAATGCACATAGAACTAAGAATGGCCACTATGCTCTCAAAGTAGGTGCATAAAGGTAGAAGGTGGAGACTCAATATAATGGTGGAAGAAAGGGCATTCATAGAAGGAAGTATGGATTCAAGTCTCATAAAGAGCTTCCAAAAATTATGGTACTTATAGCTTTCAGTTCTCATTGCCCCTATCATAAGCATCTTGAAGTGGTTAAGGTTAAAGTGAACAAACTATGGTGTACATGCTTGACGAAGTATAAGTTAGAAATCTCATGTCCCTTGGATACGAGGGCCGCTCCTCATGCTACTCAAGTTTAGTCACCGGTAAGTTCTTGTCATCGTAAGTATATGTGTATCATAGAGAACCGCCAACGGGGTACCCCTTGCCCGATGATACGGAAGAATCCCCATATCAAAATTACAAGGCAAGCAGACAACGAGCATCTCAGCAATCTTCTTATTTACCATGGGAATATGGTGCTTTTTTCTATCTTTCCTCTTTTCATAATCTATTTTTTTTCTTTTTCTCTTTTTTTCTCAATATAGGACTCTTTTTTTATAAGAAGAATGCTTCATAGACAGCTCATTATGGTTACGCTGCAGGTTTCCACCATGTCAGCATGGATTAGACCAATGACCCAGCGTTTCTCTAACACATATACATAACTCCATGGACTTACAAGCTCCCCTTTCATTTCACACCAACAACATCCATATACAAAAGAGCATGATATCAACTAGGTACAAGTACCAAGTGCAATGTTGAAAGTGTTCCCCATGACAGCATGGTTCTGCTAATTCCCAACAAATAAGTGCAAACATATACAACATAGACGACACAATGGTTCAAGTTTATTAAGGGCAAGAAAAGTAAAGTGTGCCATCAAGTTCGTGAGAGCTTTAATCACTAGTTTTTTCATAACAAGTTTAATTTGGAAGGTAAACAAAAACATGAGTATACTTGGAATACCATAAGCTAGTAGGTAGGTATGGTGGACTCTTTGGAATAACTTGGTTTAAGGAGTTGGATGCATGAGTGGAACTCATACTTGGTTGTGGAGGCTAGCAAAAGACTGGGAGCGACAAACTAAGAGAGCAATAATGGCCATAATCATGCAGAGCGACAGAACATCATTGATCAAAGCATAAAGTGATACTACAAGTTGAAAACTAAAGGATCATAAAGGCTATGGTGACTCGAGATAGTCATAACATGGTGTGAGCATGCGCCAAGTCAGCCCATATAAAGCATCAAAGGAGAATACCACTATATTATGCTTTAATATGCTAAAACAACGCATGATTCATCCAAGGCACATTAAGCAATCTCAATTGTTTATAACAAGGAATTCTACAACAAAGAATACTAAGCATAAAGCCAAAACAATATCAAGCATGGCATGATAGAGCATAGGCCACAGTAAAAAAACAAGCTCTTTTTACCACATAAGTATGAACTTTCCTACTCTTTTCCAATCCAAACCAAACTATTTGAAAACCAATGTATGAAACAGGGGGTTCAACCAATTTATTCAGAAAACTAAGCAAACAAAGAAAACGAAAAACCAAAACAAAAACGAAAAAGAAGACGCTCCAAGAACAACACAATTGTGCATGAAACAATAAAAATGAATTGTTTGGAAGAAACCTGGGATTTTTATTGATGAAGAGGGGGATGCCTTGGGCATCCCCAAGCTTTGACGCTTGTACTTCTTGGATATTTCTTGGGGTGACACGTGTGGCATCCCCAAGCTTGAGCTTTAGTCCATCCTCCATCTCATTACTCATTCCTTCCATACACCCGAAAATTTTCCTTCACACAAAACTTCACACAATCTTTATTAGCAACATTAGTGCACTCAAGATAATAAGTCTTAAGGTTCAGTTATAACACCAAATAAACTTCCATTAGAACTCTAGATACTGTAGCACTTCCCCAAAAAGCTCAATTCCCGAAAAGAACTCAAGAAGGAACCAACAAGAAGCAAATGCAGAAAATGGCAGAAATCTGTCAAAACAGACCAGCAGGTAAAGACGAATATTTTTGAAGACCTTCTGTTGCTCAAATCAAAAAGTGTTGAACTAACGAAAGTTAGATAACAACCTAGGGCAGAAGCACAAAAATTCACGCCTCAAAAAGACGTTCAGAGATTTTACACGAATGTTTACGGTTAAGCATAGAAATCTGTTTTGGGACAGCAACTTTCGCAATCATTACTTCTCTCTCATTAGAGGTTACTCTTGGCACAAAAAGCAAATAAAAAGGATAAGGAGCGGTTATTACTAAAGTAATAACTTCCAAGACTCATCTAAAACTTTTGGGTTATCTCCCAATAAGTACTTTTCTTTAACGCCTTTAAGTTAGGCATAAGAAGCAAGAAAGAATCAAGTGTTCTCAAATGAAGAAGCATTAAGATTAATACCAGAAATATCTTCAACAAGGCATGGTATATCATCCAAATAAGTTCTAGAGGATCCTCTCTCAATGCTCTTAGGTTCACTACTTTCATCAAAAGGGTTTTCAGGAACGATCCAATCAAGATTCTTTTCTATGGCTTCATGCATTACTACCAGTTTAAAGGGGATTGGTATCTTAGGTTCCTCCCCATTAGGTTCGGTTTTGTTCATCTTTTCTCGTGTACCAACAACATCTACACATGAGCCTAGCATAACGTTCAAAGACTTTCCTAGCTTCCTTGGCAACATCATAGAACTCCTTAAACAAAGTTTCTAGAATAAAATCCCTCTTTTCAGGGTCCTCAATTTCTTTAATCTTAAGAAACATTACTTGCATTAAGGGGTTGAGGTTAACAAACCTAGCTTCTAACATGTGAATTAAAGAAGCTGCAGCAATCTCATAGTTTGGAGCAAGTTCTGCAAGGGATATATCCTTAGTATCCTCATGTTTACTAACATGATTAAATAATTCTTCAATATTATCTTTCCCAATTATAGAACCACTACCAATTGAAAGGTCTTTCAGGGTGAATTTAGGGATCAACATGGTGAGCTAAAGAAGAGGTGACAACTAAAGGAGACTTAATTTTTTTGTGTGTTTTTGGAAAAGAAAGCAAACTAGTAAAACTATTTTTTTTGTGTTTTTGAATAAGAAACAAGCAAACAAAGCAAAAGAAACTAAGCAAAACAAAAATAACAAAGTAAAGAGATTGGTTATGAAGGACTCCCCTTGTGAAGATGTCCTTGACTCCCGAACGGCGCCGTAAAAATATGCTTGATGGCCCAAAATATATTGAGCTCGTTGGGGAACCCCAAGAGGAAGGTATGATGAGCACAACAACAAGTTTTCCCTCAGTACGAAACCAAGGTTATCAATCCAGTAGGAGCAAGGAAACACCCCAAAGGTGTAGCTAGCTAAACGATGGCAGGGCGCACTACCGGTGCCAGCAGCAACATGGAGACCTGCACGACACAACCACAGAACTCTGTCCCCAACTTGCGATGAGGTTGTCAATCTCACCGGATTAAACATATCGAATGGAAGGAAGTAATAGTTTGCAGAAAGTAAACACAAAGCAGTAAACAGTTTATAGATTGAATGTAAAAGAAAGGATCGGGATCCATAGTTCACTAGAGGTGGCTCTCCTTAAGATAGATAACATGTTGGGTGAACAAATTACAGCGGGGCAATTGACAAACATCGAGAAAGCAATACATGCATATACTAATCATCTTGACTCCTTTGATATTCGATTGGGAATTACAACATTATACATAGACCGCCATCCAACTGCATCTATGACTAATAATCCACCTTCAGGTTATCATCCGAACCCCCTCCAGTATTAAGTTGCAAGCAACAGATTATTGCTTCTTAATTGCGTGTAATGTAAACAATACGATTGTTCTATGAACAAAGGATTGTTGTTTTCTCATTAGTAACAAGACATCTAGTACCTTAGAGATTTACATACTTCCCCAGATTACTAGAGGCATGAACCCACTATCGAGCATAAATACTAACTCTTGGAGTTGCTAGCATATACTTGGCCAAGATAGCTACTAACAACGGAAAGCATGCAAGATCACAAATAACAAAGACATGATAGAATCAATAATCAATCTGAAATAGCATCTCAATATTCATCGGATCCCCGCAAACACAACATGCAGAATTACAAATAGATGATCTTTATCATGAACGGAGCTCATAAGATCTAGACATGAAAGCACAAAGGAGGAGAACCAGCTATCTAGCTACAACATGGATCCGTAGTCCAAGGATGAACTACTCACGCATCACACCGGAGGCTTGCATGGTGATGAAGAAGGCCTCCAGGGTGAATTCATAGAAGCTTTAACGAGCAACTATACGGCGGGAATATTTTTCCGGTCGTAGAGTTCCCGGCGTATAGTTGCCGCCGCTGATGAGTACATATTTTCATCATGTTTTATATTATTATTTTGCATTGTAGATGTAGGATCTTGGTATTTTACGGAGTTCGCATGCACAGTTTTTGTCTATTTTCACCAGGATCAGGACAGATAATGGATCCAATGGATACAATTCTTGGAGCAGTTGTACTATAGAGAAAAGGAGTCAAAACAACGTAAATCGCTTATTTGGGAAATATTAATAATACTAGAAGAAAACCAGAAGCGAATAAGGGAGGCAGAGAGCGCAACGATCAACTATACGGGCGGAGCAATTTTTCTGGCCGTATAGATGGCGTCGCCTCCGCCTCGTCAAATAGTTTCACCCCGTGCAATTGGTTCGATGAGACGATATACACAACACCAGAAATCACAGAAACCTCACCTCTGGAAGGCATCTGGAAGGGGAACTCGTACACAAGGGATCCATCTTCGCCCTGCGCAGATCTGGGAGGCTAAGGCTGTTGGGTCCGCGGCATAGAAAACAAAAAAATTCCTACGATGAGAACTACATGCCAAGATCTATCTACTAGGTACAAAGCAACGGGTGGACATACATCCAACGAGAACTTACCCTCGAAGACAACGAGTTTTGTTAACGAGTAGGAACTCGTGGTTGATGTAGTCGTACACTTGCCGATCTCAAGATTGTGAGGAAGTCCAAGCGCCGCAACTCAGCAGCATCCGCACACGTTCAAGCCACCAGACAACCTCCACCTCCTCGCTCCAGCGATCCAGCGGAAGCAGCAACTCCTTCCAGACGAAATGCCACCGGGAACATGTATCTCGCTAATCCGAGACCATGGGGGAATAATTCTAGAGGGGGAGAGAGATCCTTCACAAGGAGGTGTGTGGAAGAAGGAGGAGGAGGGTGGCCTTTTATAGGAGGAGGGGGTGCCCCTCCTCTCCATAGCCGGCGCATGGGGGGTGACTCCTCAACTCCCCCATTCATGTGGTGGTAACCCCTCCACATTAAAATGCCTCTTCACATTCCCTTTTAAAGTCCCCACTTTAAATGCATTAAAATTCTCCAAGTTTAATGCTCTCTCATTTAATAAAACTCTTTTATTAAATTTATTCAGAATTTTGTTAATTACTTTAATTAACAAACATTCACATATAACCCCTTGCAATATTTCAATATCACATGCGGAACCACTTTCTGCAATTTCACCCGAAACAATTTCTAGTTTCTATCGAAACGATTCCTGCGCTTTGCAATTCTTTCGTCTGAAACATATGTGCTCCAAAATGGTGTCCGGTAACTCTTAAGTGTGTCACCCTACGGTTCGCGAATAATGCAGACATGATTGAGACTCCTCTCAGATCAATAATCAGAAGTGGGACCTGGAGATCCATACTAATTCCTACACATTCAACGATGACTTCTGTGATCATGAGAACCTTTAATGCTAGTAACTAAATCCCTTTGTCTCGCCATATATTACATGTCGGAGATTCGATCATTGGTATCTCCATACCTAGTTTGATCTCGTTACCGACATGCACTCTTTTCTCGTTCCCGTGATATAACATTCTAGTGATCACATCACTTGCTTGTAAGCTATCTTAATGTGATATCACCGAGAGGGCCTAGAGTATATCTTTTCGTCATCGGGATTGACAAATTCCACTCTTGATCCATGAGCCTCAACATAACACCTTCGTAGCACTGAACCCATCTTTATAGTCACCCTGTTATGGTGTGACGTTTGATGTTATCAAGATACTCTTCCGGTGTTAGCAATTAACATGATCTCATGGTCTAAGGATAAAGATTACTTCGTATGGTGTTATAGCAATATAAACATAATGACTTTGATCGTAATGCTATACTTCGGATGAATGTTCATCACATCATTCCACCAATGTTGTGACCTTGTTATTAACTACATCCAATGTCCATGATCAGGAAACCTTGATCATCTTGTTAATCAACAAGCTAGTCTATAAGAGAGGCATAACTAGGAACCTTTTTTTTATTAAACACACATGTATTGATGTTTACGATCAATACAATTCTAGCATGCAAAATAAACATCTATCATATATAAGGAATACATAATAACAACTTTATTATTGCCTCTCAGGGCATATTTCCTTCAAAGGCATCGATCTTCATCATCCACCGCTGCATCACCACTATCTCCATCCATCCCATCTACATCTTGTCTAGATCTTGTTGTAATTTCTATACTCCTTGTGGTTTTATACAAGTACTATTCATCTATGATTGTTTCCATTACCATTACCATGATGTTGATTGCCTCCATGTCTGAGTAGAATATTAGTTCTTGGGGAGATGGATAAACCCTAGTATGAGATTGAAATAAGATAAAGTCTATTATGATATTCATCGTTGTGACCATGTGTTAGATTTTCTACATCTTGATGTTGAGAGAAGTCGACCTCTCAATATTTGCCTCTTGTGGGGACTTGATGGAGAAAACTACTTGTTGATAGACGGAGGCATGCTAGCACTTATAGTGACTATAAAGTTGTTGGCACCCCTTACGTATCAACTTGGGAAACCGAGGAAACTCACGGAACACTATCCATGCCATGGGATACGTCCTATGGGATTACGTCCCTTAATAGCGCAGTAATTCGATTGATGTCGATTGCTGACTGCTATGGTTATGAGGATGATGTGAGCAATGGTTGTTGCCTATTCGTCCAAATACAGAGTTCCTCCCACACATACATAGTTGAGAATGTTCATGATGATAATCTTTATCTTAGATCTTTACAACACTAGTGGTGTATCCGCTACTCCCTGAGAACGCCCTTTTCCCTACTGCAGTCCAATCTTTCTTACATACGCTATACTTACTTTCTGTACTCGGTTATTTTACTTTACTTTATTGCTCTTATACCCAAAACCCAAAAACACCTTTTTATGCAATACTCGCATTTTATCTTATCACTTAGAACTTCATCTAGCATTTCTATCATAATATATATTTCAAGAATTATTAGACTTCAGACTCCTGCTCCCTGCGGGGTCGATATCTTTATTTCGAAACTAGCTACAAACCATCTGTGCACTTGCAGTCATCAGCCGCCTCTGTCTTGTCAAAAGGGACAACTTCCGTGAAGGGACCCAGGTCGAAAACACAACGCAGCAGCCACCATACCATCTAGAAGGGAGAAAGAAGAGATCCAGAGAAGAAGAAGATGTTCTTCATCTCGCTCCACAATCTTCAACCTCCTAGCCAATACACCTCCGTAGCCACTACTTGTACTTGAGAGAGAGAGGGATCTCCACCTTGCAAGACTAGGGTTTGAGATTGTTCTTCCCATCTCGAATTGTGTTGGATATTTTTCTATTCTTAATGTGGATCTCCACAGTAATACAAAGATGAATTCCCTTTATTTGATTATATTGATAATCCGTTCTTCTCTCATGTGTGAGTAATTCCCTTGGGCATGGGAGATGTAGGGGATTGGTAAGATGTGATGTGCCTTCATATATTTTCCATTAGTTTGTGATTGATTCTAATTACTGTATTATGTGTGCTTGACTATCTGTGGGATGCCTAATGCTTGTTGTCCAATTAAGGGCCCAGACAACATGATGCTTTGTTCTACATAGATAAGATCTTGTTCGCTAGTGGACCGGCGACCCCCGGGTGACACGGGGATATCAATGGAAAACTAGTAGACTCGAGGATAACGAGGAACCACTATGCTTATAGCATTAGTCCGATCCAAGGAGCCTAATCGCTAAGCGACCTGAAGGGTCTTAATCGTCTAGTGTCTGACCATGGTTTTGGTAACAGGCTAGTAGGATTATTGAAGTTGGGATGAAATATACCAAGAGGAGTTCCGGCTAATTATGGGTTGCTCGCCTACACATATATTTATAAGATTATAATTGTTACATTTATCATTCATCCATCTGGCATAGTCACTATCACCATGAACTGAATCTCCCCGCGCCTTCTTTCGCCATCTGCAGGAAACAACAAACAACCAAGTCGTTCTTTACTTTTATGCTTTATATTTATGAAGTTTACATTTTAGTTCTATTTAAATACATCTCATTTAATCAAAACCCCATTCCTATTTCAACACTTGCAGTCAATTCACTTGAAGACCTGTGACAACTTCGGGTGTGACAGAGACTTCACCCATAAACATTTACCTTTGGGCTCCCTGTGGGATTGATATCTATACTTCAAAACTAGCTACAAAAGATATGTGCTCTTGCAGACATCAAGCTATTTTCTGGTGCCATTGCCGGGGAGCTAAGCGCTAAGTGTTTGTCTTTTGACATTTCAGGTGTTGCTACTACAAAATGTTGTCCCTAGGAGACAAAGGGTCTACACACTCTTGTAGGACCTACCTGCCGTATTATATCGAGCGCGTGCCTGCTCAGAGGCGTGAAGAAATTATTGAAAAACTTTTAAGATCAAATAAAGTTGAAGTTGAAAACCTGAGTGATATTATGGAAATCATGTATATTTATAGGACAACTCCAATGAAACCTGAGAAAACTCTCAGGGAAT
Source organism: Avena insularis (assembly GCA_023614405.1). Classification (NCBI taxonomy): domain Eukaryota; kingdom Viridiplantae; phylum Streptophyta; class Magnoliopsida; order Poales; family Poaceae; genus Avena; species Avena insularis. The sequence goes on from CM042686.1 coordinate 566,203,279, forward strand.
ACAGTGCTCCAAGTTCTGAATTTCTTAAACAACCAATAGAGTTCCCTAATCCTGGAGTTAGAGAATATTTATTTGATGGTGGAATTATTAAAATTTTGAAGGAGAAAGCTTTTAGTGGAAGGGAAGATGAAGACCCAGGAAGACATATTAGAGAGTTCGACGATGTGATAACATCGCTTGGACCAAAAGTTTTGCCAATAGACTTCTCCCGTCTTAAATTATTTTGTTAGTCTCCTAAAGGTAAAGCTCTAGACTGGTTATATTCTCTCCCTCGCCATTACATTAAATGTTGGGAAAACTGCATTATTAAATTCATAAACAGGTTTAATCCTTTTAAAAAAGGTAACTGAACAAATAAAGAACATGGGAAACTTTAGTCAGGACGTGGGAGAAAACTACCCACAAGCTTGGGAAAGATTCTTTGGAATGATCAATAGTATTCCTAATCATGGCTATTATGAACTAACAATTTGCCATTTATTTTACCATGGTCTTAATACTCAATGTAGAGAGTTGCTTGACTTCTCAGCAGGAGGATCAATAAATACTTTAACTATTAAAGAATGTTTGGAATTGATGTCTACTAGGGCTAAGGATGATTCTTTATATAATCTTGATTTGGCACTAAGCCAAAAAAATGGGATACTTCGGATAACTCCAGATCTTATGACTGAGATACGCAAAACTCTAAGAAAAAGGTATACCTTCTGAACTTGTGAAGGAAAACAAAGTAGATCTGTTACAAGTTTTAACTGAAGAAGATGAAACTGGAAACTTTTTCAAGAATTAAAATATCGACAAGTAAAATCTCATAATAACTTGCATAAGCATTTCCAAAAACACAAAAAGATTTTGGCGGAACTCACGGAAAATTATGATGAGATTGGCCAAAAAATAAAATTATTTCACAAGTATCTTAGTATGATTGAAACCTAGTGTGAACAAATAGCATCTGGTTATCAATTTTTTCTTCATGATGATAAAGATATTCCTGTTTCTACTAATGTTGTCACAAGAAGGGGTGCAGTTGTTACATGACCTTTAGGACCATCGGAATACGAAGCTGAAAATGAGCGAAAGGAAAAAGCCTTGCTCAAAGCAAGACAAGAAGATGATACATTGGTGGATCCTCAAGATGAAACTGAGACACAAGATCAAACCAAGGAGGACCAAAATGATGCACAATATGACCATTATGACTGATACAGAGACGGTTGATCCAAGAGAAGAGAAAGAAATAAGCAAGGAAGACGAAGTTGTTGTAGTAGAAAATAAGAAAAGCCATAAGCAACAACAAAAGCAACGAAAGAGCCTGACCCCCCACAAAACATAAAAGACAAGAGTAAGTCAGGTGAGAAAAAGCTTCCTTATCCAGATCGAAAAAAGAAAGCACTGGATCAGGTAATTTATAATTCTTTCATAAAGGCACTTAGTGACCTTCGTCTAGAAATTCCATTTGCGGATGCAGTCAAAGTTCCTACTTATAGTAAATTCCTCCGTGATATTCTTAGTAGAAAGAAAGAAATAACTGAAACTGTTGCCATGGTAACTAGCTATCCTGCTAATGGGCAGCTATTGTCTAAGTCTGGAGATCCCGGAATACCAACTATTTCATGCTCAATAGGTAAAACAGATATTCACAATGCCTTGTGTGATCTAGGAGCAGGAGTTAGTGTAATGCCATACTCCCTCTATAAAAGTTTAGGATTAGGGGAGTATTCTCCTACTTCTATCACTTTACAAATGGTTGACAAGTCCACTAAACAATTCGTTGGTATGATTGAGGATGTTTTACTTAGAATAGATGAGCATGTTATTCCCACTGACTTTATTATTTTGAAATGCCAGAAGATGAAAAATTATCTATAATACTTGGAAGACCTTTCCTTAGTACTGCAGGTGCATCAGTTGATTATGCTGAAGGGAAGATAATCTTCAATGTTTATAATGCTGAAATCATCCGGTATTTTCCAAAGAAGCTAGAAGCAAGAGAAATATATATTCCACTGGCAAAACGAGTTCATGTGGTAAGTGTCTTTTATAAGGGGCAACTTAAGGTAAGAATTAGAGAAGAGAGAAGAGGTTGAGTTACTCAACCATTCTTAATAAATTCTTAATGGGAGTCAACCCATCTCGTCAATAAAGTAGATCAGAGAATAAGAAGTTCATCACATTCCTACCACTTTTTCATAGACATTCTTGCGGAAGCGCGCTTGTGAAGATGCAACTACCAAAAAGTAGTAGAAACATCGATTGAATGAGTATAGAATAATAATAAGAATAAAAGTTTGAGTTTTCCATTTACAAAAGCTAAAATTTTGCTTTTAATACGCTAATATTGGTCGACAGTTTTTACTATCAATTTTCTGTTAAAAATAAGGTATTTCTCTAAGTTTTGGGATAAGAAGGTATCCTTAAAGAAATAGATTTTTTTGATGATTACTAATAGTTTAACAACCAACTATACGGCGGGAATAAAAATTCTAGCTGTATAGTTTCGATCATATAGATCTTTGTCATCAACAAATTTTCCTCGAAAACACAGAGAATTTAACGACCAACTATATGGCGGGAATAAAAATTCCGGCCGTATAGCTCCGGTTGTATAGATATCGATGCCTTCGTACAAAATTTTCTGAAAGGTACTAAGAGTTTAACGACCAACTATACGGCGGGAATAAAAATTCTGGCCGTATAGCTCTGGTCATATAGATATCGATGCCTTCATAAAAATTTATCCCAAAGGCACAGAGAATTTAACGAAAAACTATACGGCGGGAATAAAAATTCCAGCCATATATCTCCGATTGTATAAATATCGATGCCTTCGAAGAAATTCATCCCAAAGGTACTAAGAGTTTAACTACAACCTATAAGGCGGGAATAAAAATTATGGCTGTATAGTTCCGGTCGTATAGATATCGATGCTAGTTTTAGAAAAATTTCTAGAGAGACAGACAGTTACCGACCAACTATACGGCGGGATCATTGTGGTCCGGCCGTATAGTTGCATCCATATAACTATTTTCTATATAAAGAAACCCTAGTTGGCGGCGCCGCTGCAACTATACGGGCATAACAACATCACCTGCCCATACAGTTCTGGTTGTATAGTTTGGTGCGACCATAAAATCGCATCGAGGTGGCTATGTCTTTATCCTCTCCTCGTCATTTCTCTCATATTCCCTCTCCAAACCTCTCAAAATCCACCTAGAACTCTTGATTCTTCACGGATTTCGTTCTTTTGAGTGGGGGGAATCAACGGATCGGTATGTTTCTCTCCCTAACCATGCTTTATTTTCAGTTTTTCATGGTTGAAACTCTCACAATGATCTAGTGGATGAACTCAAGCTTATTTTGTTTTTCCTATTAATTTCTCACGTTAGGATTGAATTTTTCCACGTAGAATCATTCATATATCATGTAGAAACTATATGCCTAAGGTTTTATGGTGAAAATTTTCAGTGCATCACGATGAACAAAATCGGTAACCTCTTTCGTTCGAGCAAGCGCCAACAGGGTGAGGGCTCTTTTGGGTCCGCAGCATAGAAAACAAAATTTTTCCTACGGTGTGAACTACACGCCAAGATCTATCTACTAGGTACAAAGCAACGGGTGGACATACATCCAACGAGAACTTACCCTCGTAGACAACGAGCTTTGTTAACGAGTAGGAACTCGTGGTTGATGTAGTCGTACACTTGCCGATCTCAAGATCGTGATGAAGTCCAGGTCCGCTCGGACGTCCATCAGATCCAGCTCGGCCAAGTCCAGTCCAAAGCAGCGGTGCATCCGTGATCGCACACATATACGGTACCCCAACAACCTCCATCCTCGCTCCAAAGAAAGCAGGAAGCAGCAACTCCTTTCCAAATAAAGCCACCGGGAACATGTATCTCGCTAATCCGAGACCATGGGGGAATAATACTAGAGGGGGAGAGAGATCCTTCACAAGGAGGTGTGTGAGAAGTGAGGAGAGGGTGGCCTTTTATAGGAGGAGGGGGTGCCCCTCCTTCATGGCCGGCGCATGGAGGAGATGACTCTTCACCTCCTCCATTCATGTGGTGGTAACTCCCTCCACATAAATTTGCCCCTTCACATTCTCTTTTAAAGTCTCCACTTTAAATGCATTAAGTTTCTCCAAATTTAATGCTCTCTCATTTAATAAAAACTCTTTTATTATTTTTATTCAGAATTTTGTTAATTACTTTAATTAACAAACATTCACATAAAACCCCTGCAACATTTCAATATTACATGCAGAACAAATTTCAGCAATTTCACCTGAAACAGTTTTGGTGTCTATTGAAATAATTCCAGCGCTTTCTTAAATCTTTATCTGAAACATATTTGCTCCAAATGGTGTCGATATCCCTTAAGTGTGTCACCCTATGGTTCGCGAATAATGCAGACATGATCGAGACCCCTCTCAGATCAATAATCAGAAGCGGGACCTGGAGATCCATACTGACTCCTACACATTCAACGATGACTTTTGTGATCGTGAGAACCTTTAACGCTAGTAACTAAATCCCTTTGTCTCGTGATATATTACATGTCCGAGATTCGATCATCGGTATCTCCATACCTAGTTTGATCTCGTTACCGACATGCACTCTTTTCTCGTTCCCGTGATATAACATTCTAGTGATCACATCACTTGCTTGCAAGCTATTTCAATGTGATATCACCGAGAGGGCCCAGAGTATATCTATCCGTCATCAGATGGACAAATCCCACTCTTGATCCATGAGCCTCAACATAACACCTTCGTAGCACTGAACCCACCTTTATAGTCACCCTGTTACGGTGTGACGTTTGATGTTATCAAGATACTCTTCCGATGTTAGCAATTAACATGATCTCATGGTCTAAGGATAAAGATTACTTCGTATGATACTATAGAAATATAAACATAATGACTTTGATCGTAATGTTATACTTCGGATGAATGTTCATCACATCATTCCACCAATGGTGTGACCTTGTTATTAACAACATCCAATGTCTATGATCAGGAAACCATGATCATCTTGTTAATCAACAAGCTAGTCTATAAGAGAGGCATAACTAGGAACCCCTTTTTGTTCATTAAACACACATGTATTGATGTTTCCGATCAATACAATTATAGCATGTAAAATAAACATTTATCATAAACATGGAATAAGATAATAACCACTTTATTATTGCCTCTCGGGCATATTCCCTTCAGTCTCCCACTTGCACTAGAGTCTATAATCTAGTTTGTAAAACTTTGCGTATTGAACACCTATGGCTTTCTGGTGTTGCATATACGCTATTGCTAGTGGTTAACATAATCTCCAGATCTGACAGTTTCAGGTCCGTGTGTATTTGCATGTCTTTGTGTCTCTACGCATCACTCATTCTCAAATGAGATGGCATTGTATAAATTTGGTCCTTTGGTGAGACCTGTAGTTAGTTCCGGTTAAAATATGTTGATATCATTGTCACACAATATATCTTCATAGTATTAGCCCACTTTGAACCACACCTAGTTTGATAACAAACTACTTAACACAAATGCCCTCCTTTGCTGCTACTATAGCAGTTATATACTTAGCCTTTTGTTGTAGTATCAGTCACAATGTCTCAACTTTAAAACTCATCCAAATCCATCATGGAACATCCTTTCCATTACATTGTGCCACCCATAGTATAAATTGAGATAAATTTAATTTGTATTTTGTGACAAAACTAGTATCAATGTAACACTTTACAATGAACTACCTTTAACTATTTGTCATTTATACATGATATATTCTTAGTTCTTCCAAAGCTCATAAGAATATCTTTACTATTGTCCAATGATCATCTTATGAATCATTCTGGTATGTGCTCATAACATTTAGAGCATAGGACATTCTGGATATATACATATCATGGTATAATCGATCAAAATCTTCATGTGATTTTACTCACCAAGTGTTGAAACACTTGAATTTTGATACAATCCTTTCCATGCAGCAAGAACCTTTCTTGTTGTTTCCATATTGAACCCTTTAAATATCTCATATATGTATGTCTGGCACAACCATATTAGCGCCTCAATCTATCCATATAGATATTGATGCCAAATATTCCGGGTTTGCCCAAGTATTTCATCGAAATCTTATTTTAATGAAATTCTTAACTTGTGTCAATACAAGATACATCATTTCCAATCAAGAATATGTCCTCTACATAATGTATTAGAAATATGTCTTAGCGCTCCCACTTAATTTCTTGCAAATGCAAGCATCTTCATCATCTCCGATGAATTTAAACTCTTTTAACAGTTTCATCATGGTGAAGATTCCAACTCCGCTATGCTCACTTCAACTATTGAAGTTTACATGCCCTTTTAGCACCCTTTGAATTAACAAAACCCTTCGGACCATGTCATGTACATGTCCTAGGTTATCGTTCTATTAGAAGAACCTTGTTTTGTTTATTCAACTACCATATACCAAATTATATGTAGTGGTTGCTACATTAATCTGTCAAGACTATATATCGCTATGAAAGATCATATCTTGTCATAGTCAACTCCTTGAACATTGCCGTAAACTTCTTTTCGACATGTCGACTATTTCATAGATGTCAAACATCCATGTCTATTTCTTTATAGATCCAAACACGACCGGTAGGCTTCACGCCTTTTCGGAGGGTCTTCCAAGTACAGAAACTTGATTTCTCGTGTATGGATACTATCACGGATTCTATGACTTCTAGTCATTTTATGGAGTCAGGGCCCATCATCGCTTCTTTGCATGTAGTTGGTTCATCATTGTTAAAACAATAACGACTTGCTTATCAAATCTTACTATTTGATTCTTACCGACCCACACGGTTCTATAGGAACTCTAATCTCTGAGATCACACCTTTTGTAATCATGAGAGCCATGAGCATTGTGGCCGCACACGCTCAAGGCGCGCTACTTAGCACATATAGCTAAGGTTCAACAACCTTATCAAAGTTCTATTGTCCTCCCACTTAACTTTTCACGAAAAATTCCTTCTCAAGAAACTTGACGTTCCAAGTAACAAACTAATTTGTCCTCGGTGTTATGGAGAAATTCCCAACAAATTCTTTGGGATAACCTACAAAGACGTGCTTATCCGACTTTGGTTGTAAACATTTTACTTATGCATAGCATACCAAAATTTAAGAAAAGACAGTTCGGGTTTTATCCCAAACCATAACTCATATGGTGTCATTTCAATGGATCACGATGGTGCTCTTTTCAGTGTAAAAGCGGTAGTCTCTAAAGCTTCAATCCTTAAAACATAATGGCAGTTTTATAAATGACACCCTTGATCTTACCATGTCAAACATGTCTTGATTTCATCTCTCGAATATGCCATACTCCTATGGTTTATCGGGAAACACAAATCATGGAACAATTCCTCAAGTCTTAGGTGTTTTTGCTAAACATGTAACTCAAATATCTTCCTTTATGATCGAATCATAAACTCTTTATTTTCATGTTATAATGATTTTTCACTTCATCTTGAAAGTCTTTGAACAAGTTTCAAATGTTTCATACTTCTTCCTTATTAAGTAAATATACAGATATATTCACTCAAATTTTTGAAAAAGCATATGAAGCAAAAAGATCCATCGCATATGGCTACACATAATGGACTTATGCACATCAGCATGCACAATTTCCAATAAGCTAGTCATCCGTTCCTCTCTGGCCTATGGACGGAGTTTCAATTATCTCGAGGAAAGTCTCACATGCGTCAATTGATCAAAATCAAAGACTCCAAAAATCCATCAACATGGAGTTTCTTCATGTTTTCTTTCAAATATAATTTAAACAGCGATGTCACTTCATAAGTGATCTTATAATCATTTGTCTTGCGACATTTTAGCAATAGTGTTTATGGATGTGATTTCTCCCACTAGACTTGTAAAATTTCATCCATCCTTTATGGAATACGGTAATTATTTGAACAGCCATTGTTCTCATAATACCGGAACAAAATAACAATTATTTAAACAAATCTTGAAGGCTTGGTTTGATGACAACGAAAAACACAATAACACTTTATTTGTTTTTGATGAACATCATCACTCATTCTCTTGCTAGTTACTTAGGCCATTGTAGTTCATGAATTGCGTTGTCCTGTATGACACTTCATACCAACCAATTCGGTATCCAATACCGGTATCCAATACCTAAGAACCACATTGTTTAACAAGCAAGGAATATAGCCATAACATGTATATCTTCTATATACCTAAGTTGGACATCTCCACCCTTTTATTTTCTGCCAAATATTTTATAGATTCTCTTTCAACAATTCCTTTTTCTTTTAAAAGAATCTATCAACATCAATAGTGGTGTCATTCACATGACACATAGTACAAAGCGTATATAGTCAAATACTAATACCTTTGGACTTGCACTTTGAAGTGGATCACCATCATCAAATGTTTGGTGTTCTTTCAAAAATCCATTCTTTAGTAATCTATTAGTGTAGTAAACATTTTACTTACATCTTCTATTCATCCTTATCATGACAACTTTCATGATCAAGCTACTATAGCTTATAAGGAAGAGTCACGAGTATAATATCAGTTCCCAAAACCTTTTTGGTAGATTCGGATGCCTAACATCTCCATCCTTCACAAATTCTCATACAATATGAGAACATGTATTTTGCTAAATTATACTCTATCATAATGCAACCAAAAACATTGTTTCATATATCACAATATCTTTCACACATGATGGTTTCTGAAACAATTTCCAGCTCCAATATAATCTTGATATTAAAACAACTTTTTAAATATCAATAATCATGGAGGCAAACATGATACTTTAGATACTAACATTGGCATTCTTACTCTTGATTTAATACTACTTATTAAACTTCATGGAGTAAATAGAGTTTGCTGAAAGTTTGCAGTAGGACTTATAAACTTTAAATTGACATACAAAACAATACGATACCATTTCGTAAAGTAAATATCCAGAATTCTATAGTTCTATTATCTCAAATAAAACTAAGCATAAGGTAGTGAACAGATGCCAATGACTACAACAAATTATGCAAATTCACTTTGATTTAGTTTATGACAAATTGAGTTCGACTAATCCAAATTAGAAATGAACTCCCACTCAAAAACGACATCCCTCGTGCCTTTTTGGTGACTACATGAACCAAATCCAGTACACCAAGTCCGATCATCACGTGAGTCGGTGTAGCTTCAAAGGCGAGCATCAATATGGTCATCACATCAACTATATGACTCATGCTTAACCTTTCGGTCCGTGTTCCGAGGCCATGTATGTACATGCTAGGCTCGCCAAGTAAGAACCTTAGTATTCGCATGTGTAAAATTGTCTTACACCTGTTGCATGAAAGCGTAGAGTTGAGAACACCTGATCATCACGTGATGTCTCGAAACACGATCCATAGAACGGTGCATACTTAAGGAAGAACATATTTTATCTTGATATTTAAATGAGGGATCATCTTACAATGCTACAGAAAGCGCCAAACTAGCAGTATAAGATGCTAACATCTAATGTGTAAAGTGAGATGATATGTTCCATGCATTTAATCTCTATCACTTGCATCGTGGTATGATCTCTATCATTCCTTTGTGTGTAAGGCCAAGGTCTATGGAACTTACACGTTGAGTGTGTTGTAAGAGTATCTATCATACATCTACTTACAACAATACCATATCAATACACTAGCCCAGCAACGATCTAAACTAGACGCCTCTAATTTATCAATTGCAAGTTTTACGTGGCTTAGGGCTTTCGGAGATAGAACCTGTCTAACCTACGAACATGAACCACACCGAGGATAACCAAGTTATTAGCAACTTGTTGTAAATCAGATATTGACTATAGTAGGAGAGACAGACACCCGCTAGCCACTTATGCAAAACAAGTTGCATGTCAGTCGTGGAACCGGTCTCATGTACGATGACATGTAAGGTTGGTCCGGGCCGCTTCATCCCACTATGCCACCAATATCCAAAATACATGAAAGAAGCAATAACATGATCATCATCGCCCACATATAAACATATGTGTACTACCCGTGCAAAGCACCTACGCATAGATCAGGCTCTGATACCACTGTTGGGTCCGCAGCATAGAAAACAAAAAATTTCCTACGGTGTGAACTACACACCAAGATCTATCTACTAGGTACAAAGCAACGAGTGGACATACATCCAACGAGAACTTACCCTCGTAGACAACGAGCTTTGTTAACGAGTAGGAACTCGTGGTTGATGTAGTCGTGCACTTGCCGATCTCAAGATCGTGATGAAGTCCAGTGCGGTCCGGGCTCGACGTCCATCAGATCCAGCTCCAGCACCACCAAGTCCAGCACCGCAAAGCAGCGGTGCATCCGTGATCGCACACACGTCTGGTACCCCAACAACCTCCATCCCTCGCTCTAGCAAAGCAGCAGAAGCAGCAACTCCTTTCCAAATAAAGCCACCGGGAACATGTATCTCGCTAATCCGAGACCATGGGGGAATAATACTAGAGGGGGAGAGAGATCCTTCACAAGGAGGTGTGTGTGAGAAGTGAGGAGAGGGTGGCCTTTTATAGGAGGAGGGGGTGCCCCTCCTTCATGGCCGGCGCATGGAGGAGATGACTCTTCACCTCCTCCATTCATGTGGTGGTAACTCCCTCCACATAAATTTGCCCCTTCACATTCTCTTTTAAAGTATCCACTTTAAATGCATTAAGTTTCTCCAAATTTAATGCTCTCTCATTTAATAAAAACTCTTTTATTATTTTTATTCAGAATTTTGTTAGTTACTTTAATTAACAAACATTCACATAAAACCCCCTGCAACATTTCAATATTACATGGAGAACAAATTTCAGCAATTTCACCCGAAACAGTTTTGGTGTCTATTGAAATAATTCCAGCGCTTTCTTAAATCTTTATCTGAAACATATTTGCTCCAAATGGTGTCGGTATCCCTTAAGTGTGTCACCCTATGGTTCGCGAATAATGCAGACATGATCGAGACCCCTCTCAGATCAATAATCAGAAGCGGGACCTGGAGATCCATACTGACTCCTACACATTCAACGATGACTTTTGTGATCGTGAGAACCTTTAACGCTAGTAACTAAATCCCTTTGTCCCGTGATATATTACATGTCCGAGATTCGATCATCGGTATCTCCATACCTAGTTTGATCTCGTTACCGACATGCACTCTTTTCTCGTTCCCGTGATATAACATTCTAGTGATCACATCACTTGCTTGCAAGCTATTTCAATGTGATATCACCGAGAGGGCCCAGAGTATATCTATCCGTCATCGGGATGGACAAATCCCACTCTTGATCCATGAGCCTCAACATAACACCTTCATAGCACTGAACCCACCTTTATAGTCACCCTGTTACGGTGTGACGTTTGATGTTATCAAGATACTCTTCCGGTGTTAGCAATTAACATGATCTCATGGTCTAAGGATAAAGATTACTTTGTATGATACTATAGAAATATAAACATAATGACTTTGATCGTAATGCTATACTTCGGATGAATGTTCATCACATCATTCCACCAATGGTGTGACCTTGTTATTAACAACATCCAATGTCTATGATCAAGAAACCTTGATCATCTTGTTAATCAACAAGCTAGTCTATAAGAGAGGCATAACTAGGAACCCCTTTTTGTTCATTAAACACACATGTATTGATGTTTCCGATCAATACAATTATAGCATGTAAAATAAACATTTATCATAAACATGGAATAAGATAATAACCACTTTATTATTGCCTCTCGGGCATATTCCCTTTAGGCTCAAGCTCGGGGTCCCGAGCCCCGCGCAACTCCAAGTTGAACATTGCCTCATCAAGGAGGGTGCTACCCACACGTTGGGCCGACCACAACTTTCTCACTGTGGCAGGGTTGACGGAGGATTTCGACCTCATGTGCTGCAGGAGAGGGTTGGCGGTACTTGGCTTCGCAAGCCACAATACCTACGCCGAGCTTATCCATGAGTTCCTTGCCTCCTTCGACGACGACCATAGGGAGAAAGGTAATATGTGCATGATAAGCTTCACCATGAACCGACAGCACTATGACATAAGTTTCGAACAATTTTGCAATGCTTTGAGCTTCCCTCATACTGGGGAGCCCACTGTTACTAACCTATATAGCATCACAAGTGGAGAGACTTGGGAGGTTATTTCTGTTAATGGTGGCAGGCAATTTTATCATAAGAAGATGTCTACCATTCAGAACCCAACCATCCATTATTATGCTTTGTTCCTCGCCAACACACTACTGGGAAGAGGTGACACAAGCTCCATGGCCGATGCGGACATGGCAATGATCACCAAGGCTCTCTTCCCCACTTCACCGCAAAGCCCCAGTCCTGCAGCTCTACTCATCCAGTACTTTCGCAACCAAAGCAACAAGAACAAAGGTGATATTCGCATTGGTGGATTGGTAACCCACCTTGCCTATGCATTAAATATTGTACTACCTATTATGGAACCTGTTGATGGCTCCAAACTCATGGACGTCAAGTATTTGACTGCTTGTGGCTTCCATGGTGTTTACCATGCTAATCAGAGGCTCCGAGTATATCAATTCAGTTATCTTGGTGATGCACAGGGTGAGCAGGTTCAGTTGCCCTGCCCCCAAGCCTTCTCGATTATGGAGAAGAACACTTGGATCCTCACCAAGGATCAAGTGATGGAGATCATGGCCGAGCACCAGCCCGATAAAGAGGAAGAAGAAGAAGGAGGGCAACAGGATGAGGAGGACCAGGAGCAGGAGAAAGAGCAGGGACATAACCCTGCTTGGGAAGGACAGCAGCACCAAGGGGGAGCTTGGGACCCATGGCCCAACCAGCCACAATAGGGGTACAGCTACGTCCCCTATCAGGAGTTCCAGTAGCTCAACCAGCGCATTGGGGAGATCGACCACACTCTTTAGGAAGTGAATGAAGATGTGAATACTTTGACTCACAACTTCAGTCACTTCATGACCCACTTCCCCGACTACTACCAAGAAGATCTCAGACTTACCGCCAAATGACGTCAACAACTGAGCCTGGCAATAGCCTAAGCTTGGGGGAGGTTTGAAAACCTCCAAACTTTGCATTCATATTTTTATTTCTTCTTTTAGTTTATTTTTATTTCTTCAAATTTGCATGTTTATTTTCAGCTTTGCATGTCTAAACCGAAAATACAAAAAAATAGTTATAACTTTATTTGCAAGTTCATTTCTTTGTTTCTCTCAGAGATTGCTTAATTTCAGGTGACTTGGCAATAGGGAAACATAGAGGGGGTTCGACTCAAATACGAGAACGAAGCAAGCAAGAGGAGGTATCACATTCTTTTTATCACCCTCTTTGCAACCTTAAATTGATCCTACAACTATTTACTCGCTTGCACCGTAGTCACTCCCCACTTAGCTTGTTATCCTATAAATTATATTCCTTTGCTAGTGTCCCCTTTTTAGCTTTGAAACAATGAGTAATGAACTTGGTTAAAAATACTTCCTACATTTTTATAACAAGAAAAAGCATCTGAAAGATGACTTGAGTCCATGTTTAGCCCAAAGAATTTAATTTTAGAATTACCCCATCCCATTTGAGCTTAATATAAAATAGACTCGATAGTACCTTTGATTGAAATTGTTTGATAAAATGGATGCTTCAAAGTAGTAGAGATTATGCCACTACTTTTTCTAATAATTGCCATAAGATATTGCTTTACGCGTGTCATTACAACTCTGTCATGCTCCATGGGCAACTATTAACTCTGTTGGCCAAAGAACGATCTAAATGTGGGAAACCACTTGATTTTGGCTATTAAGTTAAGGAAACGTCTGTAGCAGTGATGCTATGACGAGTAAATTTTTTAGTCTCCTCATGGTTTCACGTTCCAAGTGAAGTTATAGTACTCATTTGACCCATTATTGCTTAACAATTATTTATTGGCATGGTCACGAGTGCACAACACAGCCCCGATTAAACATGATAAAAATAGTGGCATGATTTCTCTATGAAAGAGATAAAGTTTTTGAAAGGCAAAAGAAAAGAAAATGGTGCTTTGAGAGTCTTGAAATTTTGAGATGGGAGTAGATGAGTGATGCAGCCCGTCCTACGGACGCTCCTACATCTACACCAACAAGTCCCCCAAGTGGACCCATGACTCGTGCCCGAGCCAAACTCCTACAAGCTAAGGTGAACTCGCTCCTCTCCTCATGCCAATTTGATATCTCCTTGGATGGTGTGCTACTTCATGCAACTACTTTATGCATCATCAGGTACGAAGCCTCGACACATCACCAAGCACCCAAGGATGGAGAACAAGGAGCAGAGCGTGAAGAAGGAGCCACTGGAACTGCTCAGACCGGAGTCTCCGGTGTGCGCACACCGGAGTCTCCGGTCCACCAAGTCTCTGGCCTGAAGACCCCGGAGACTCTGGCCCACTCTCCGGTTTGACCCCTGCGCCGGGCCCTGGGACAATCTGAAGGCCCCTCCGGAAGCTGGTCTAGAGACTAACCGGAATCTCCAGCCTAGACCGGAGTCTCCGGTCCGACCGTCACTAGGCATGAAAAGGCCTTTGGGCCTGCGGCCCATGTACCCCTTAGTCCGTCCAGAACTTGTCTTTTATTCCTAAAGTACCCCTGTTTAAGTGGCTGGCCTATATATAGTCTCCCACCTCCATTGTAAACCCTAGGCATGATATTTGGAATTAGTGGAAACCCCTTGTGGATCTATCTAATTCTTGCCTCATGCTCCTTTGACAAAGGAGCACCAAATATCCCAAACCTTGTTGGAGTTTGCATCGTGCCTCCGTGTTGTACAAGGCCTAGGCATCGGGGTCCCTTTGCCTAGACATCAAGATCTCACCGAGTCTCCCATCTCGCCGTGCCGGTTCGAGAGAGTCCTCCGCCCGACGCTGATCCTAGGGATTGCGCCGGACCGGTCACCGCCGGCGTGAGCTATTGGTGTGTATCATGGTTTTGCATGTGTGTGTTCATCACGTTCTTCGTGCGTGAGTTCATCGTGTTCATCCTTCCCTCTTTCCTCCCGCACTCCATCCTCGATTTGAGTGGGATCCGTGAAAGATCGGGCCACTCTAGAGGTTTTCCCTCAACATATTGGTATCAAGAGCTTCGTTGCTCACGAATTCCCCCGCAATTTTTTCTTCTATCCACCAAAAATTTGAAAATCCCTAAAAAAGATCCCCATATTTGCCTTTGGATCGATCTCTTGATTTGGAGTGTTATTTGTGGTTTTGATCCGACCAAACCTTGTCTTAGGTGTTGGTCCAGCTTTGTCCTGCGTTTTGCCAGCCCAATTTGGCCCATTTTTCGCGGATTTGAGGACCCAAGGCATGGATTTCCGCTCAAGAACACGAGGAGTTCGCGATCTGACTCTAGACCGGAGTCTCCGGCCTGCACACCGGAGTTTCCAGCCTACCCACACCGGAGTCTCCGGCCTGAACCGGAGTTTTCGGCCCTGACGCCTGATTTTGACAGTTTTGCCTCTAATCTTGCATTGGCTAATTTCCTCTTGTTTGTTTGTGCCCGTGTGCGTGTCGTCAACTAACAACAAGCTTCTGCATCGACAACACCCGTGCTCGTCGACACCACGGCCCACGAACATCATTCCGCACCACCGACGCCAAGTTCATCATCACCAACGAAGGTATAACTTGTGTCACCTTGTTAACCCCTGTCTTCCTTTGTGTGTACCTATCCCATGACAGTGGCTCATCTTGTGTTTGCTTGAGCATTGTGCATTTGTCCTTGGATAGTGAGAGTGCAAGAGCAATATCAAGTGTGACTAGGTAGCATCAAGGGAGAGCAAAAAAAGATACAAAGCAAAAGAAAAAGAAAAATAGTCTCCCCTTGCAAAAGAGAGTCTCAAAGCTTGTAAGCAAGAGAGAAAGAAGAGCGCCCAAGGCAAGTGCACAAATCCGTTGCTCCTTTTTCCTCTTTGTAAACGAGCCACGGTCTCTCCTTGCATTGGCACGACAACGAGCTTAGTCTTCGTGAGGATATTTTGTTGCTCATTTTCATAGTCGTGTCAATCCCAACTATCTCCACGTGTGTGTATATAGTCGTAGGTTCCCGTCACCCTTTTGAGTTGTTGACCTTCGCCTTTGACTTGAGTTTTGTTGGATTTTACCCACTTTTGACTATCCCTTTCTTTTGGTTGGTTCTTTGGCATTCCACAATCCTAACCTACCACCAACAAGCTTTTGAGAGTTTGTTCTTTCTTTAGTGTGAGTTTCTTTGCAATTCCACTTTACACGCTTATAGCTCTCACTTATGGTTTCTAGTTTGGTGCAATCCCCAAGGTGAGGTACAAGGCTAACACCACCATATTCCACTTCCATATACCATACTTGTGTGTTTTGCATGATGGATAGGAACGGTGAGTCGAGCCAACCACCTCCCCAAGAAGAAGATCAAGGACCGTACATGACGCCCGCAAGTCACTTCATTGTTCGGCAAGAGTTCTGTGAACGTTGCCAAGCCCTTGAGACGCAACAAGATGAACAATTTGGCGAGACGCAAGACGAGTTCAAGAACATCGACAACCGCTTTGACAGCCTCGAACGACAAATGCACGCAATGCATCACAACTTCGGCCATCAAAATGAAGCGCTCCAATGCTCCGTCGCCGAAACAAATGACAATCTTCGACGCCTCATCGATGGAATGGAAAGGCCACGTTCACGCGCATCAAGCTCTTCAAGTTCTTCGCATCGTCATGCACACCCTCAACAAGATCTACATCCAAGTGCTCCAAGACGCAATGATGCCCCCGTGGTTGAAGATGGAAGTTCTTCGAACTATGTACCTTCCCCACGGCATGCCGCAACGTCAAGCTATGATGGTGATTTCTCTTCAAGGCCAAGAGCAAGGCAAGAAGCACACCGTCATCAAGCAAGGGCATTAGTGCTCCAACAAGAGCAACCGCAAGTGCAACCACAAGTACAACCGCAAGTCTACCACCATCAACCGCGACACATACTTGACACAACAAGTGATGGCTCCAATTTGGAGAATCAAGCTCCTCATCGACGTGAGGCTCTCCAAGACCCTCCTCCTCATCATCAACGTCATGAACGTCAACAACGACACCATGGTCATCACGAGGCGCCTCCTCCACCACACCAAAACTTGGAGCGCCAAGTGGTCCAAATTGAGCGACGCCCACCACGTCAAGAGGCTCATGACCATGTTCTTCGCCGTGAGACCCATGGGCCTAATCAACATCACCAACCGAGGAACGAGCCTCCTCTTCGTCATCAACCGCGTCATGAGGCTCCACATCCTCAACAACCTCATGGAGCCCAAGTGCCTCAACACCCTCAACAACCGCACCAAGAGCAAGAGCAAGCTCCTCAACAACAATATCAAGAGCAAGCTCTGCAACAAGGTCGCGAGAACCAAGTTCCACCGCATCAACCACAAGATCATCAACAAGGTCACCAAGCTCATCGCAATGACCGCAATGATGAAGAAACTTTCGGCAAGCTCAAGTTCACAATGCCCAAGTTTACCGGATCTAATGACCCCGAAGAATACCTCTCATGGGCACTCAAAGTCGACAAGATCTTCCGCATGCACAACTATAGCAACGAGAAGATGGTCGCCATGGCTTCGCTTGAGTTTGATGATTACGCCAACCTTTGGTGGGAACAAGTTCAAGTTGCTCGTGATGCAAGGCAAGAGCCACCAATCACAACTTGGCATGACATGAAGGCTCATATGAGATCCCGCTTTATCCTCGCGCATTACGCGTGTGACCTCTTCAACAACCTTCAAGCGCTTCGTCAAGGGACAAAGACCATGGAAGAGTACTTCAAGAAAATGGAACTCAACTTGATTCGTGCCAACATTGATGAGCCCATGGAGCAAACAATGGCACGTTTCCTTATTGGGTTGAACCATCCCATCAAGCGCATCGTCGAGTTCCAAACATACAACACCATGGTTGAGCTTGTGCACATCGCAACAAAGGCTGAACGTCAAGTGCAAGAGGATATCAAGTACAACAAGACCAAGACGTACTTCACCTACAAGCAAACTTCAACTGCTACACCAACAACTTTCAATGGAATCTCCTCAAGTACCTCCAAGCCTTCCTTCAAGCCCACACTTCCTCAAGGAAAACTGCCCCCAAGTGGCAAACAAGCAAAGAGTGATACACCTTTCAATGGTGAATGCTACAAGTGTGGAGGTA
This sequence comes from Avena insularis, assembly GCA_023614405.1. Classification (NCBI taxonomy): domain Eukaryota; kingdom Viridiplantae; phylum Streptophyta; class Magnoliopsida; order Poales; family Poaceae; genus Avena; species Avena insularis. Next base: position 566,221,517 of record CM042686.1, read on the forward strand.
AAGGACACAAGTCGGTCGAATGTGGAAACAAGAAAGTCTTATTCATCCATGACAATGGTGATGAAGAGTACTTGAGTGAAGATGAATTTGACGCCCATGTCAAGGAAGCAATGACAAGGCAACGAGTGGAAGATGATCAAGAACTCCTCATGTGTGAACATGACGCAAGTACATCGCTTGTCGTCACAAGGATCTTGACCACTCAAGCACAAGAGCATGAAGACCAATGCTCCAATATCTTCCAAACACGAGCCGGCATCAATGGCAAATCTATCAAGGTGATCATTGACAGAGGGAGTTGTCACAACCTTGCTAGCACCAAGTTGTGTGAGAAGCTCAACCTCACCCTCCACCCGCACAAGCACCCCTACCACGTGCAATGGCTAAGTGACCAAGGGTCCGTGAAGATCAAGCATACTACATCGGTCTCTTTCGCCATTGGTCCTTACAAAGATACAATGGAGTGTGATGTGGTTCCTATGACAGTTTGCCACATGCTTCTTGGTCGACCGTGGCAATTTGACAAGGCTGCTCAACATGATGGTCGCACCAATGTATACACCTTCAAATGGCTCAACAAAACATGTGTTTTGCAACCAATGACTCCTAGCCAAATAATTGCGGACAATGCAAAGGCTTTAGCGAGGGCGCAAAGCACAACACCTACTTGTGAGAAGAGCGGTGAGAGGGAGAAACACCCCATAGTGAGTGAGAACCACAAGCCAAACTCGAGTGGAAAAACTAAGAGTGTTCTCCTTGCCACCAAAAGTGAGATGAGAGATGTTCGGAACAACCCATCCATCTTGCACTATGTCCTCCTTTGCAAGGGACTAGCGCAAGGAACTAATGAATTGACCAATATTCCTCCATATTTGATGATTTTTTTGCAGGAATTCAAGGATGTGTTTCCCGAAGAGCTTCCACATGTACTACCTCCTCTTCGCGGCATCGAACATCGCATTGACCTCATCCTCGGTGCACCACTTCCCAACCGCACCGCTTATTGCATGAACCCGGAGGAGACAAAGGAGATTGAACGTCAAATCAACCAACTCGTCTCCAAAGGTTTGATCCAAGTTAACACTAGTCCAAGTGCCGTACCCGTAATACTTGTTCCAAAAACGGATGATACGTTACGGTTATGTATGGACTACCGTCCAATCAATGTTATCACCGTGCGTTATCGACATCCCATACCACGTCTCGATGACATGCTTGATGAATTGTGTGGAGCCACTATTTTTTCGAAAATTGATCTTCATAGTGGTTACCATCAAATACGCATGGATGAAGGTGATGAGTGGAAAACTTCCTTCAAGACCAAACTTGGTCTCTATGAATGGTTGGTTATGCCCTTTGGTTTATCTAATGCCCCATCCACCTTCATGCGCCTCATGAACCATATCTTGCGTTCTCTCATTGGAAAAAGTGTTGTTGTCTATTTCGATGATATTCTTGTTTATAGCAAATCACTTGAGGACCATATAACACATGTCAAGGAAGTTTTGCAAATCCTTCGACATGAAAAGCTTTATGCTAATCTTCCCAAGTGCACTTTTGCTAAAGACAAGTTGATATTTCTTGGATTTGTCATTTCTTCGAAGGGAATTGAAGTTGATGTTTCCAAAGTAAAGGACATACGAGATTGGCCCATCCCAACAAATGTGAGTGAACTCCGAAGTTTTCATGGGTTGGCCGGTTTCTATCATCGCTTTGTGAAAGACTTTTCCATCATTGCTTGTCCCCTCAACGAGTTGACGAAAAAGAATGTCACCTTCATGTGGGGTAAAGCACAACAAAAATCTTTTGATGAACTTAAAAAGAGGCTCACCGAAGCACCTCTCCTTGCGTTACCGGATTTCACAAAAACTTTTGAGATAGAGTGTGATGCTAGTGGTATTGGCATTGGAGGAGTCCTTATGCAAAATGGACGTCCTATAGCCTATCATAGCGAGAAACTTGATGGTGCTCGCCTTAATTATCCAATTTATGACAAAGAGCTTTTTGCCTTAGTTCGTGTCCTTCAAGTTTGGCAACACTACCTATGGCCCAAGGAATTTATCATACATTCCGACCATGAGTCATTGAAATATCTCAAAGGCCAAGCTAACTTGAGCAAGAGACACGCTAAGTGGGTTGAGTTCATGGAGTCATTTCCGTACATTGTTAAGTATAAGAAGGGCAAAGATAATGTAGTTGCGGGCGCTTTGTCTCGCAAGCACACAAGCCTTCTTACGAGACTTGAAATAAACGTGTTGGGTCTTGAGGAAATAAAATCTTTGTATGCTTCCGACCCGTTCTTTGAACCAATTTTCGCAAAGTGCTCCATTGACAAAGGGTTTGATGATTTCTATTTGCATAAGGGTTTTATCTTTAAACAAAACAAGCTTTGCATTCCGAAATCATCGCTCCAACTTTTGCTTCTCCAAGAATCTCATGGTGGAGGCCTTATGGGTCACTTTGGCCGTGACAAGACTTTAGACATGCTCTCCACTCACTACTTTTGGCCCAAGATGAAGCGCGACGTGGAACGCTACGTTCAACGATGCACGACATGTGTTCAAGCTAAGTCGCAAGCTAATCCCTATGGTCTTTATATGCCATTGCCTATTCCCCATACACCTTGGTCCGACATTAGCATGGATTTCGTGCTAGGATTCCCTAGATCTAAACATGGTCATGAATCTATATTTGTTGTCGTTGATCGCTTTTCCAAAATGGCACACTTCATACCGTGCCATAAGACTGACAATGCTTCACATGTTGCAAATCTGTTTTTAGGGAAATCGTCCGTCTTCACGGTGTGCCAAGAACAATCGTCTCCGACCGCGACGTCAAATTCATGAGCTACTTATGGAAGACACTCATGGCCAAGCTTGGCGTCAAGCTCCTCTTTTCATCCGCGTCACACCCTCCAACCGATGGACAAACCAAGGTTATCAACCGAAGCCTCGGAACTCTTCTACATGTGCTGATCAAGAAGAACTTGAAGGATTGGGAGGAATGCATTCCCCATGCCGAGTTTGCCTACAACCGTGCCAAGCACTCAACAACCAAGATGAGTCCATTCATGATCGTCTATGGTTTCGATCCCCTCACCACGCTCAACATCCTACCACTACCTCTCCATGAGCGCACGAACATGGACGTCGAGAAGCGCGCACAAGCTATGAAGAAGCTTCATGAAGAAACAATAGTTACTATCGAACAACAAGTCCTTTGCCACGCTTCAAGATTAAACAAGGACAAGAAGGAGATGATCTTTGAATAAGGTGACCTTGTGTGGATACACCTAAGCAAAGACTGCTTCCCCAAGGAACGTGAATCCAAGCTCAAGCCAAGAGGAGATGGTCCCTTCAAGGTCCTCAAAAGAATCAACAACAACGCCTACATCATCGACATACCGACATCCAAGTACCTTGCAAGCAATACATTCAATGTCAAGGATCTCTCACCCAAGTGGACCCATGACTCGTGCCCGAGCCAAACTCCTACAAGCTAAGGTGAACTCGCTCCTCTCCTCGTGCCAATTTGATACCTCCTTGGATGGTGTGCTACTTCATGCAACTACTCTATGCATCATCAGGTACGAAGCCTTGACACATCACCAAGCACCCAAGGATGGAGAACAAGGAGAAGAGCGTGAAGCAGGAGCCACTGGAGCTGCTCAGACCGGAGTCTCCGGTCTGCACACACTGGAGTCTCCGGTCCACCTAAGTCTCCGGCCTGAAGACCCCGGAGATTTTGGCCCACTCTCCGGTCTGACCCCTGCACCAGGCCCAGGGACAATCTGAAGGCCCCTCCGGAGGCTGGTCCGGAGACTGACCAGAATCTCTGGCCTAGAGCGGAGTCTCCGGTCCACCACATCGGAGTCTCCGGTCCGACCGTCACCAGGCATGAAAAGGCCTTTGGGCCTGCGGCCCATGTACCCCTTAGTCCGTCCAGAACTTGTCTTTTATTCCTAAAGTACCCCTGTTTAAGTGGCTGGCCTATATATAGTCCCCCACCTCCATTGTAAACCCAGGCATGATATTTGGAATTAGTGAAAACCCCTTGTGGATCTATCTAATTCTTGCCTCATGCTCCTTTGACAAAGGAGCACCAAATATCCCAAACCTCGTTGGAGTTTGTATCGTGCCTCCGTGTTGTACAAGGCCTAGGCATCGGAGTCCCTTTGCCTAGACGTCAAGATCTCACCGAGTCTCCCATCTCGTCGTGCCGGTTCAAGAGAGAGTCCTCCGCCCGACGCCGATCCTAGGGATTGCGTCGGACCGGTCACCGCCGGCGTGAGCTATTGGTGTGTATCGTGGTTTTGCGTGTGTGTGTTCATCGCGTTCTTCATGCGTGAGTTCATCGTGTTCATCCTTCCCTCTTTTCCCCCGCACTCCATCCTCGATTTGAGTGGGATTCGCGAAAGATCGGGCCACCCTAGAGGTTTGCCCTCAATAATGAGTTGTTCTTAAATTAAATGTTTTGATGCCAACTTGAGTACTCCGAATTGGTTAAACAAACAAGAACAAAAAAAATCATTTCTCAACAAAGAGAGGCACCAAAAGAATTTGTCTCACTTTCCTAGCTAAACTTTCGACACTTGCTTGGGCATATGATTTATTTGCTAACAAGATATACGTGGTTAGGAAGTGGACTCAGTGCAATCTTGTGAATACTTGTATGATCATATTGAAGGTTGCAGGGATTGTGAAGGAAAGAATTTGACACCAATTCAAACTTGTGAGTTCCTTTATTTTCGGTCTCGAATCTTCGCTATTCTTCCTTATTTCCTTGTCCCTCGAGGGCGAGCAACATCTAAGCTTGGGGGAGTTGATAGTTGTGAGATTTGACACATTTTTGATGGCTTTTATTGATGGTTTTCTCCCAGATTTGATCATTTTCTGGCTTTACCTAACGCTAATACTTCGGTCGCAAAGAAAACTTGGTTTTTAATGTGTGTTTCATGTTCTGAACGTCAACAGAAGGTTTTAACTAGAGAAACACAATATTCTAGAGAAAACAAGCAAGTCTTGCTTTGGAAGCACTGGAGGGGAACTCATAGAAGCTTTAATGAGCAACTATATCGTGGGAATATTTTTTTGGCCATATAGTTCCCACCGTATAGTTGCCGCCGCCTCTGTCTTGTCAAAAGGGACAACTTCCATGAAGGGACCCAGGTCGAAAACACAATGCAGCAACCGCCATACCATCCAGAGGGGAGAAAGAAGAGATCCGGAGAAGAAGAAGAAGAAGAAGAAGAAGACGTTCTTCATCTCGCTCCACAATCTTCAACCTCCTAGCAAATACACCCCTGTAGCCACTACTTGTACTTGAGAGAGAGGGATCTCCACCTTGTAAGACTAGGGTTTGAGATTGTTCTTCCTATCTTGAATTGTGTTAGATATTTTTCTATTATTATTGTGGATCTCCACGGTAATACAAAGACGAATTCCCTTTATTTAATTATATTGATGATTCGTTCTTCTCTCATGTGTGAGTAATTCCCTTGGGCGTGGGAGATGTAGAGGATTCATGAGATATGATGTGCCTTCATATATTTTCCATTAGTTTGTGATTGATTCTAATTATTATATTATGTGTGCTTGACTATTTGTGGGATGCCTAATGCTTGTTGTCCAATTAAGGACCCAGACAACATGATACTTTATTCTATCTTGTTCGCTAGTTGACCGGCGACCCCCGGGTGACACGGAGATATCAATGAAAAACTAGTAGACTCAAGGATAACGAGGAACCACTGTGCTTATTGTATTAGTCCGATCTAATAAGCTTAATCGCTAAGCGACCTGAAGGGTCTTAATCGTCTAGTGTTTGGCCATGGTTTTAGTAACAGGCTAGTAGAATTATTGAAGTTGTGATGAAATCTACCAAAAGAAGTTCTGGCTAATTATGGGTTGCTTGTCTACACATATATTTATAAAATTATAATTGTTACATTTATCGTTCGTCCATCTGGCATAGTCACTATCACCATGAACTAAATCTCCCTGCGCCTTGTTTCACCATCTGCAGGAAACAACAAACAACCAAGTCATTCTTTACTTTTATGCTTTATATTTCTGAAGTTTACATTTTAGTTCTATTTAAATACATCTTATTTAATCAAAACCCCTTTCCTATTTTAACACTTGCAGTCAATTCACTCGAAGACCTGTGACAACTTCGGATGTGATAGAGACTTCACCCATAAACATTACCTTTGGGCTCCCTGTGGGATCGATATCTATATTTCGAAACAAGCTACAAACGATCTGTGTTCTTGTGGACATTACCATCCACGGCCGTCGTCGTCCGACGGCGAACTGGCTGCCCAGGAGGATGGGCAGCCTCAGCTCCTCGTCCTTCGCTGCCTCGGCCTCCGGCTCACACGCCAACGCTTGGGTCAGAGGATGGCCTCGCGCTCGTCCGGCTCGCACCCACCACCGGCGAGGCCACTCGCACGCCATCGCTTTGGCCTGTGAAGCGGGAGGCCGAGCCGGCGGTGCGCTCGCCGCCGAGGATGCGCTCGCGCGACATCGTGATCAACGAAGGCCGCGTGCCCTCGGCACGCCGAAGCTGGAGCCGGCGGAGTGGGTCGTCCCAGTCGACGAGGACGCCTTCATCAAGAAGATGGCGATGTAGAACTCGCTGAACGACATCCTGCCCATGCAGGCGCCCGAGGCCTATGCTTGGTCGAGGGCGGACTATGGGCAGGAGGAGGCGGCGCGAGTTCGGCGTCTGCAGTAGAAGGCCGAGCGCCGCGCCGCTTATCGTTCTCGACGACGGTAGCTCGTCTCAGCCGTGGCTGCGGCGCTACCAGTGGCAACGCTTCGCGCTGCCGAAGCGACGACGACGGCACCCGCGACACCGACTACACATGCTTCTACCGCAACTTCGGCATGTGAGCGGCGCCACCGGCGGCATCGGCATCCCCTAGTTTATTTTTTTTATTTTTTATTTTAGCCTAAATGTAGTCAAAATTCGGGTATATGTCCGAATTTAGCTTAATGTGTACGAATTCGCCCATGTTTAAATGAAATCGTCTATATTCACTTAAATTTTCGTCGAGTTTACTTAAAACTTGATCAAACGCGGGGTGTCGTTCTGAAAAAGCGAGTGGGAAAACGGCCGCTCACGGACTAAAAGTTACATCAGTTCGATGCTAAATAGCGCCGGATTTTGGTGTGTGAATGGCCAACGAGTGAAGGTGGTCTCACAGCTCATCGCGATTCACAGGATCTCCCGGTGCTAAAACCTCCACGGAGAAGACACCGACCACCACCACCACCACCACCACCGCACTACCGTACCAGCCTTAAAACCGAAAAGGCGGCGATCTTTTCCGGCCAACAAAGCGAGAACACCTGTCATGATTAGAGGCCTTTTCCATGATCCGAGACAATTAAATCACTAAAGCGCGGTAGCGAGTGCGCAGCGAACCTGTCAAGCTCTGTCGAGACGCTCGAGCTCAGCTCACCTGCCCATCCAGGTGCTGGTGGCCGGTGGTCATGGTGGGTTCTAGCTAAGCAGAGCGCATAATTGTGATCTCTCCTCCTTGCTTTCCACCGATCGCTCGGAGTCCTTGCCCGAGAGAGCGGAACAGTAGATCGGAAGTTGACTTTGGGCGAGCGAGGGCGATGAACTGGTTGACCTTCGCGGGCGGCGCAGGTGCCCCACGAGCTCCGTGGCGCATGGCGTGACCCCGCTACCATTCCGCGAGACGAACCTGCGATCTGCTGCTGCGTGATCGGGACGTCGTACCGGTCAGCTCCACCAGCACCGTTTCTTCACCGTTTGTTTACGATCCGATATTTTCTTTTTTTTATCTTGTTTATTACTATGTACCGACCTTGTACAAGCACACAAGTCAGAACAATGCAGTTGCGAAGTCACGCAATCTGAAGTTTTCCACGTTTTTTTTTTTTTTTGCGGGGTGAAGTTTTCCTCGTTCCAACCTCCCACGCGCAGAGATCGGCCAATTCGTGTACCCAGTGACGTAGCTGGATCATGAAATGTATACGCCGTGGCCGACGATCTGGTCTGGTAGTAGTAGCAGTGTGTTGCCATTAGATAGCGTGGAGAATTTAGGTGGAAACATCGAGCCAGTAGCATCAGCTAGTTCATAAACAAACTTCCTTGCCCGAAGAATGATTCCGTCCAGAGACCTGCTTATCACCTACTAGTACCTACAGCCCGTAGATCACGTAAAATAGAACGTGATCGTGTCAGTACTCCAGTAGACATTGGCACACTGGCACCTCAGATCTCCCCGTCCATAATGCCAGCATTTAATTCCAGTCACATGACCTTGCTACTACTGAATCTGTCGATCGCAGAATCTCAAACACAAAAAATAATCTGGCGCAGGCATAGATAAAATAAATTATGCACAATACAGGAGTACTACAGAAGAAGCTTTTTTTTACAGTGCTGCAACATGTTCATCTGATCGAGTGACACCTATACAGTCGGAAACGTCGGTGCCCGCATGTCAGTGGAACAGCTTGCCGCCCTCCGCGGGCACAAATTCGTTTTCCGGTTTACACGTAAAGCTAGGGGGGAAAGGCGGATCCCAAACAAAAAATGGCTGCGAGAATTTGGGATGAATGATACTATAGGGGGAGGGTGTTAACGGAAGCGGCCGCCGTCGGCAAGCTTCCAGGAGCGGCAGTGGTGGAGGGACGAGCCGGAGGAGGGCTGGTGGAGCGGCGACGGCCGGAGCTCGCCGGACAGGGCCGGGGCGTCGGCCGGCGGGTGGCCGTGGCCTCCTCGGTGGTGCCGCGCTGTGCTGGGCCGAACGAGCGGGCTGATGCACACCGAGAAGCCCGAGACGCCGGCCCCGGCGCCTCCTGCCATGAGGCGACGGCAGGGAGGTTTCCGGATCGGCGACGGTCGCCACGGCGAGTCCGCCACCGAGCTGCTCTCCTCGCTGTCTTCGTAGGAGCACGTCACCGGCGAGAGCCCCCGGTTGCTGATCGCGCGGGAGGATCCGCGCCGTCGCGGGGAGGGCGGCGACGCGGTGACGGTCGATTCCTTCTTCCGGCGGCCACGCGGCATGATCCCCGCGAACCAAGATCCGTGCTTCCGCTCCCTGCCGCCGCCGCCCTTCTCCTCCGATCCGTGGTGCCTGAAGAGCGCGGAGAGCGCCGATAGCTTGCCGCGGCGGTGCCGCCTGATCTGGAACCCGATGTCGCCTTCCTCGAAGCCGGCTCCGCCGCCGTAGGCGGGCTCTACCTGAGGCGTCCGGAAGAAGAGCCGGCTCGACGGTTGCCGGCTCCACGCGTCCGACTTCCGGGGGCACACGTACGGAGACACCGACCTCGGGAAGAGCGGGATAGGCTCCGGCGACGGCGGCGGCAGCGAGGTAGCTTTGTTCTGGGCGGCGGCGAGGGCGAGCAGGCGGTCGCGGAGGCAGGATGCGCACACGCCCACCCCGCACTCGTATGGGTGCCGCTTGCACCTCATCTACGCGATCGGTGCTCTCCCCATTGCCACGCAGTTCTTGGACACGCTAGTGTGGTGGCTCGGGGTCGTGGACTAGGGGCAAGCGGGGACGAGGAGGAGGGAGTTCTTGTAGACTGCCGCAGTGGGGCCCTCCCCTTCATTTCGAGTTTTTTTTAGGGGGGGGTCCTTTAGGGTAGAGAGCTGCTTACAAGAGTACTTTATTTGGTTTCTTTCGCTAATCACTCCCATTGGGTCGATCCGTCGATGTGAACCGTTGTCTTTTTTTTCCACCTGTCGATCCGTGCATACTCCACTGTCGTCTACTCCGAAAGTTACTAACACCTTGTTTCGAGTTAATTCAAGTTACTACTACATCTGTTTTGAAATATAAGATGTTTTAGCTGTGTAGAAAGAGTATATTTAGATTCATTTTAGTATGTAGGTTCACTTTAAACCTACATGAATCTACTTGTCCCAGGGTAGTATAGAGATATGAAAGAAAAAACCGACTTGTCTCACCCGCATCTTTAATAAAAATATTTACAGGTTTCAATCTTAAAAAACATATGTAATCAATGATGATTCTGCAAAATATGTAAAGTCGTAAAAGTGAATTCGTGTTGCTACAAAAATGACAAAATCTACTTCGACGGCGGCTCCGTCGTTGTGGGCGAGCGTGAAAAAGGCATATAGTAGTAGGCTTAGAGCATCTCCACTCGGGGTCCCTCAAGCCTCCCTAAAGGGCTATCGGGGGTGCTAGCGTTCAAAATCGCGCCCAGCTCGCCACTCCAAACTTTTTTCGCACCAACGCGGCCCGTTTTGTCATCCGGCACCCCCAGGCTAAACCCAACCAACGTGGGGGGCTAGCGGGGGCGCCGGATGAAGCTGAAAACAACGCAGGACATCCCTGACAGTGAGATAAACGGCTCGTCTCTCGAGCGTCGTCCCGTCGCCGGCCACGCGCTCTCCCGCCATGCCCTTCCCACCTCTTCTACCGCTTCCCGCCCGGGCTTCCCGCCCTTTTCTCGCTATATGTAGGCGCGGTCATCGTCATTGCAGATCTACATCTACACCATGCTCATACCCTCCATTCTTCGCACAGCCCGTCCGCAATCTTTATTGTCGAAACCGTAGCCGAATCCTGAAGGGAATATGCCTAAGAGGTAATAATAAAATTATTATTATATTATTCCAAGTATATGCTAGATGTTTATTTTGCATGCTATAATTGTATTAATTGAAACGTTAATATATGTGTGTTTAATAAATAAAATATAAAGTTCCTAGTAATGTCTCTCATATAAACTAGCTCGTTGATTAACAAGATGATCAAAGTTTCCTGATCATGTATATTAGATGTTGTTAATAATGAGGTCACAATATTGGTAGAATGATGTAATGACCATTCATCCGAAGTATAGCAATACGATCAAAGTCATTGTATTTAAATTGCTATAACATCATACGAAGTAATTCTAGTCCTTGAACCATGTGATGAACATTCATCCGAAGTATAGCATTACGATCAAGTCATTATGTTTATATTGCTATAACATCATACGAAGTAATCTTTATTCTTAGACCATGAGATCATGTTAATTACTAACACCTGAAGAGTATCTTGATAACATCAAACGTCACACCGTAACAGGATGACTATAAAGATGGGTTCAGTACTACGAATGTGTTATGTTGAGGCTCATGGATCAAGAGTGGAATTTGTCAATCCCGGTGACGGATAGATATACTCTGGGCCCTCTCGATGATATCACATTGAGATAGCTTGCAAGCAAGTGATGTAATAACTAGAATGTTATATCACGGAAACGAGAAAAGAGTGCATGTCGGTAACGAGATCAAACTAGGTATTTGGATACCAATGATCGAATCTCGGACATGTATTATATCATGAGACAAAGGGATTAAATTACAAGCATTAAAGGTTCTCACGATCACAGAAGTCATCGTTGAATATGCAGGAGTCGGTATGGATCTTCAGGTCCCGCTTCTGACTATTGATCTGAGAGGAGTCTCAATCATGTCTGTATTATTCACGAACCGTAGGGTGACACATTTAAGAGTTACCGGACACCATTTTGGAGCACATATGTTTCAGACGAAAGAATTGCAAAGCGCAGGAATTGTTTCGATAGAAACCAGAAATTGTTTCGGGTGAAATTGCAGAAAGTGGTTCTGCATGTGATATTGAAATATTGCAACGCGTTATATGTGAATGTTTGTTAATTAAAGTAATTAACAAAATTCTGAATAAATTTAATAAAAGATTTTTATTAAATGAGAGAGCATTAAACTTGGAGAATTTTAATGCATTTAAAGTGGAGACTTTAAAAGGGAATGTGAAGAGGCATTTTAATGTGGAGGGGTTACCACCACATGAATGGGGGAGGTGAGGGGTCACCCCCCCCCCATGCGCCGGCCATGGAGAGGAGGGGCACCCCCCCTCCTCCTCCTCCTTCTTCCTCACACCTCCTTGTGAAGGATCTCTCTCCCCCTCTAAAATTATTCCCCATGGTCTCGGATTAGCGAGATACATGTTCCTGGTGGCATTTCGTCTGAAAGGAGTTGATGCTTCCGCTGGATCGCTGGAGCGAGGAGGTGGAGTTTGTCCGGTGGCTTGAACGTGTGTGCGAGTACAGATGCGCTGCTGAGTTGCGGCGCTCGGACTTCCTCACGATCTTGAGATCGGCAAGTGTACGACTACATCAACCACGAGTTCCTACTCGTTAACAAAACTCGTTGTCTTCAAGGGTAAGTTCTCGTTGGATGTATGTCCACCTGTTGCTTTGTACCTAGTAGATAGATCTTGGCGTGTAGTTCTCATCGTAGGAATTTTTTTGTTTTCTATGTTGCGGACCCAACAAAGGGTATCGAGCTGATCTATGCGTAGGTGCTTTGGACGGGTAGTACACATATGTTTATATGTGGGCGATGATGATCATGTTATTGCATCTTCTATGTATTTTGGATATTGGTGGCATAGTGAGATGAAGCAGCCCGGACCAACCTTACATGTTATCGTACATGAGACCGGTTCCACGACTGACATGCAACTTGTTTTGCATAAGTGGCTAGCGGGTGTCTGTCTCTCCTACTATAGTCAATATCTGATTTACAACGAGTTGCTAATAACTTGGTTATCCTCATTGTGGTTCATGTTCGTAGGTGAGAACGGTTCTATCTCCGAAAGCCCTAAGCCACGTAAAACTTGCAATTGATAAATTAGAGGCGTCTAGTTTAGATCGTTGCTGGGCTAGTGTATTGATATGGTATTGTTGTAAGTAGATGTATGATAGATACTCTTACAACACATTCAACGTGTAAGTTCCATAGACCTTGGCCTTACACACAAAGGAATGATAGAGATCATACCACGATGCAAATGATAGAGATCAAATGCCTGGACCATATCATCTCACTTTACACATTAGATGTTAGCATCTTATACTGCTAGTTTGGCGTTTTTGGTAGCATTGTACGATGATCCCTGTAACACCCCGTCCACTCCTGGGCCCGGGGGGTGTCAATCCTGACAGCTTAATAGGATATCTAGAATGGCCCCACAGACCAACACTAGTCTTTTCTACGCACTTTGTCCTTACTCGCGCGCACCCGGTTACCCACTTCCCGGTCGGTCACCCATCCTAGAATTGCTCTGGGCCAAGCACGCTTAACCTTAGAGTTCTTTTCGAATGAGCTTCCGGAAAAGAAGTTGCAACTTGTTGGTATGAGTATTCTATCAATCCTATTAAGCCATGTGCATCATGGCATTCTTGTTTGCTTGTCGCATTTTATTCATATGCTTGTGCACTTTATTTATGTGGCTCATGTTTGTTTGGTTCTTCTTCGAATAGACGCCGAAGCGAGGATATATCGTGAATCCTGAGCACTACCGGATCCTTCGCCGCTTCAATCGAATGCCAGCAAGCACTACCACATGCTTGCATACATATAGTACCTATTGCCTCTATCTTATTCTTGCATCATTGAGTCGTGATTGCATTAAATTGAATCCCAAGTACTGCATAGCCTTTACTTTTAAACCCCACCGAAGCTTGTTCCTCCATCCCATGAGCCATTACTACAGGAGTTGTTTGAGCCATGCGGGTCGTAGAATAGCATGTGTAGGGTATGTGAGTGTCTGATGGATAACGAGGTGCCTAAACAACTTAACCTGAGTAGTAATGGGATAACTAATGAAAGTGGCACCGGTGAGCAATATCTGCTATTTGGTTTTTTCAAGCTCACTTGTGTCCCGTAGGACCCCGAGTACTTGATTCCTGTTCCTTGACTATTCGCACTATCCACATCCGGGAGGCCGTGGACCCCCTGAGCCAGAGCTTGATTCATTCTTATTTCTTGGGGCCACAAAGTAGTTTGGGGATTTATTACTATCTTGTACTTATGCCATGCTTTACTGCTTTATTTAAGATTGTGCGAGGAGCACCTTTTGCTTTTGGATGCGGAGTGTTTTTGGCGGTATCGACAAGCCTAGTCACACTTTCGGGTTCCCGGTCGTTTACCATTGACGCAAACCTTGGGTCCGTCTCGAGCCGCCAACTTTCTATGGGTAGCTTAATGGGGTGGCCCCTTGAAACATTTCTGAATCTTGTGATCGCTTTGTCGTGAATGCCTCGTTGGGTTTTGATTTGGTTTTTCCGAGGTTGATCGAGTGTGTGTTGCTATTTGTGCACCCCTGCAGGGTAAATCTTTCTGAAAGTCGTGTCCGCGGTTATGGACGACTTGGAGCACAGTTTCTCGATCATAGACAAGTATAACTAAAGTACCACCTTTAAATTGACTAAGTACCTGACTAGTAAATACTACAATACTCATGGAATGGTTAATAAAACTGCCAACGGAGGGGGGTTGTTCGTCCGCTTTCTCGTTGGTAAGCGAGAAGGAGGATGGATCTGTTAAGTATACTGTTATAACTGTTGTTCTTAATTAACGGACATTCGCCTATCATTGGTTAGGCGGATGGTTAGCGAGTATCTATAGACTTGTTAGTTATTATCTTTTGCTGCAATTGCGTCACCCCAGGTTATGTCTCCTTTAGAGGCATAAAGACTTGCTGAGTACCCCTAGGGTCTCACACGATAAATTGTTTGATTCAGATGAACAGGTGTACTCGCAAGATGGATACTGGGTGGAGGAGACGGATGATGTTGGCAACGATCACAAGGTGTAGAGATTCCAGGAACGGGGATCCGTGAGATCTGTGGGCGGGATGTGTTTATTTATGTGGCATCTTATGCCGATTTGCTTCTTATTCGTACTCGGATCTTGTTTTCCGCTTCCGCCTGATACTCTGATGTTTGATGTATGAGGAGCTATCCTAAAATATTATCTCTATCTAGGATATTTGGATCTTGCCGTATGGCGTTGCAATATTTCTATTTCTTTTAGATGGAATGGCTCTGTGAACAGTTGTATGGTGGCTTGCATACATACTCACTTGTGTATGTAGTTGATCCCTTCGCCTGCCGATTACGCCGCTCGTTCTTGTCCCGATGTTCTGGAGGTGGTTAGGACGGCCGAAAGGTCTACCTATGAGTGGCCCCTGGGCCCCACCGTACTATTTTAACCACTTTCGCTCATCCAGGCATGTAACCAAGAGCGTAATTCACCGAGGTCGTTACAATCCCTCATTTAGATATCAAGATAAAATGTGTTCTTCCTTGAGTATGCATCGTTCTATGGATCGTGTTTCGAGACATCACGTGATGATCGGGTGTACTCGACTCTACGCTTTCATACAACGGGTGTAAGACAGTTTTACACACGCGAGTACTAAGGTTCTTACTTGGCGAGCCTAGCATGTATAGACATGGCCTCGGAACACGGACCGGAAGGTTAAGCATGAGTCATATAGTTGATATGATGCCCATATAGATGCTCGCCTTTGAAGCTACACCGACTCACGTGATGATCGGACTTGGTGTAGTGGATTTGGTTCATGTAACCACCAAAAGGACACGAGGGATGTCGTTTTTGAGTGGGAGTTCATTAGTAATTTGGATTAGTTGAACTCAATCTATCATAATCTTAGTCTAAATAAACTTTACAAATTATGTTGTAGATGGCACCACCTGCTTTTAATTTCAATGTGTTCATGGAGAAAGAGAAACTTGCTACGAATGGTAGCAACTTCACCAACTGGGCTATGAATTTGAGGATTCTCCTCACTGCTGCACAAAAGCAATATGTGCTATATGCGCTGCTAGGCCCCCCACCAGCTCCTGATGCCCCTGACGAGGAAAAGAACATCTATATAACTCGTCAGGAGGACCACAACTTAGTTCATTATGGCATACTGTATGGGCTAGAGCCAGAACTTCGAAAGCGTTTCGAAAATGGCAATGCCTTTGATACCATGGGAGAATTGAAAATGATTTTCGATACCCATGCTGCCGTAGAGAGTTATAATGCTACAGAAAAGTTCTTTAGCTGCATGATGGAGGAAAACAGCTTCGTTAGTGAGCACGTACTCAAAATGTCCAGATGCAGCGATAAGCTTGTGTCCTTGGGAATAACGATTCCCATTGACTTAGGCATACATCGTGTTCTCCAATCTCTGCCACCTAGCTACAAGAGCTTCGTGATGAACTATAATATGCAGGGCATGAAGAAGTCTCTTCCGAGCTTCATCAATGCTTAAGCGCAAAAGTGGAGATTAGGAAAGAACATCAAGTGTTGATGATCAATAGGACCACCGGTTTCAAGAAGGACAAGAAAGGCAAGCACAAGGGAAAGAAGGGTGGCAAGTCTGCTTGCACTTTGAAAGAAACCCCGAGTTGGCCTAAGTCGACATCGCGTGCTACTATTGCAAGGATTGGCCATTGGGCATAAGCGCCCCAAGTATTTGGCGGACAAGAAGTCCGGCAAGGCAAACAAAGGTATATGTGATATACATGTTATTGATGTGTACTTGACTAGTACTCGCAGTAGCGCCTGGGTATTTGATACGGGATCGGTTGCTAATATATGTAACTCGATTCAGGGACTGCGGAAAAAGCGACAACTAGCAAGGGATGTGAAGGGTTCTGTAGCAGAAAACAAAAAATTTCTATCTACTCGAACACTAATACCAGGATCTATACTATGTAGACATAAGTAACGGAGAAGGAGTACAGTATTCGTACCTTTGCAGAGAGAGGCACGCCTTACGCAGGAAGGCGTATATTGATGAAGATGAGCAGCACCCCAAGTGTGGTGCCTCCGAAGTTCGTCACACATCCGGTGTAGTGGACATCAACCGGGCTCCGATCTAGCCGAGCAGCGGAAGAAGTAGATGTCGGATCGCCGATCACACGGCGGTAGTGTGAAGGTGGAGAACTCAACTACGAGGTCCTCCCCAATATTACGGGGAAGTCCTCAGCAGAAGAGAGAGAGAGAGAATGAGAGGAATGGGTGTGTTTCCAAGGGGAGGGGGGACCCCTTTATATAGTACGAGGGGGGCGCACCACCCAGGGGCCAGGTGGTGTGGGACTAATGCCCACACCCACCGGCCACCATGGGGCAGCCGCCGGCCCTAGGTGGGCCCCACTCGGGTGGCCCACTAGCCCTAGGCCGGCTGGCCCCCACCCCCTAGGCGCCTTGCCCACTTGGGCCTCCCTTCGGGTGAGGCCCATTAGCAATATAGTGCCTTCACAAATAAAATAAAATATATATTTAATATTAATTCTCCAATTAACATTCAAATACACATATTATATTATTCCTTCACTCCGGAACATCTTCCGGACCCCTTCCGATCTCCATCGGATGTTACCGAAACTATTCCGTTTCTCTCTTTCTCTATTTCTCATACGATACCTCATCTACCCTAAGCGTCCCCACCCTTAAGCGTGACATCCTTTGGTTCGGAAACACTCCAGACATGATAGAGATCACTCTCATATCAATGATCAACAGAGGGACCTGGATGGCCATGTGACCCCCGTGCGTTTCACGAATACAATCGCTCGAACCGTGAGATAGTCGTTCCCCATTCCCTTTGTCATACGATACCTAATTCATCCGAGACTTGATCTTCGGTATCTCTATACCTTAGTTCGATCTCGTTACCGATGAACTTGTTTTCTCGTTCTCATGTCGTTGCATTTCGTGACCTAGTCACATGCTTGCAAGCTTCATTAATGCAACGTCACCGAGATGGCCACATGTATCTGTCCATTACATGGACTAGACAAATCCTGGTCTTGATATGTACTCCTCTACACATTCCTTCGGAAAACCTGAGTGGCACCTTTTTAATCACCCTGTTACGAGATGATTCTTGATAACCATCTAAGCTTCTTCTAGAATGGTGATTTGCATTACCTCACAGTCAAAGGATCAGGTTGTGAGGTTCTCTGTGTTTTATCATCAATGGTGAACTTTGTAACTAGATCTCATTACGATATAATGTTCGGATGTTTGTCTATCATGTTATTCATCTAATAACATGACCTCATTGTCAGTTGGCATAAATGCCCATGGTCTTGAAACATAGACCATCCTCATGACCAATGAACTAGTTCACTAGAGGTAACCAGAGACACGGTTTGTTTACATACCACACGTGTATTAACGTTTACATTAACGCTTATAGCAAGATGAAACGTATTATGAACATACAGGAGGTATATCAAATAATACACTTTATTATTTGCCTCTAGGGCATAACACCTTCAGTCTCCCACTTGCACTAGAGTATACAAAACTAGTTTACAATAGGCAGGAACCTAACACCAATGGAATCTCGGTGTTGTTCGTGCTTGTCATGTTGGAGAGCTTTAGTCAAAGGATCTGCTACATTCAGTTCCGTATCTACTTTGCAAATCTTGACTTCACCTTCGTCAACAATCTGCCGGATGACGTGAAATCTAAGTTTGATGTGTTTGGCTGTGGAATGAGTTCTTGGTTCCCTTGCATTTGCAATAGCTCACGTGTTATCACAATAGATTGTCACGGGGTCTTGTGCATTGGGAAAAACTCCTAGTTCGATGACGAAATTCCTTAGCCAAACAACTTCATTTGCTGCATCAGCTGCAGCAATGTATTCAGACTCCATTGAAGATTGTGCCACCACCGACTGCTTCTTGCTCTTCCAGCTTACCGCCCCACCATTCACCAAGAAAACAAATCCTGTTTGAGACTTAGAGTCATCACGATCTGAGTTCCAGCTCGGATCTACGTAACCTGTTACGTTTAGAGCTTCATCATTTCCTCCATAGTTTAGGAACATATCCCTTGTTATTCTCAAATACTTTAGGATATTTTTCACAGCTGTCTAGTGATCCGGTCCTGGATTACTCTGATATCGGCTCGTCAAACTAAGAGCCAATGACACATCAGGTCGGGTACTAAGCATTGCATACATGATAGATCCTATTGCAGAAGCATAGGGGACGTCATACATCTTCTCTCTATCATTGTCCATTACAGGACATTGAGTCACACTCAAGTTGCAATTCTTCATCATAGGTGTAAAACCCCTCTTGGTGTTTTCCATTTTGAACCTCTTCAAAATCTTATCTATGTAAGTACTCTAACTTAATGTTATTAGGTGCCTTGATCTATCTCTATAGATCTTGATTTCTAATATGTATGCAGCTTCACCTAGATCCTTCATGGAAAATTGGTTGCTCAAATACGCTTTCACGCTATTCATAAGATCCACATCATTTCCCATGAGTAATATGTCATCCACATATACTACTAAGAAAACTACCGAGCTCCTACTCGCTTTCTTGTAAACACAGAACTCTTGTTGGTTTTGGACAAATCCAAAACTCTTGATCACTTGATCAAAACGTAGGTTCCAGCTCCGAGATGCTTGCTTCAACCCATAAATGGACCGTTGGAGCTTGCATACCTTTCCAGCATCCTTAGGATCAACAAAACCTTCTGGTTGCATCATTAGTGGCGGCTCCAGGAAATGGCTAGCGGGTATTCATTATACAAAAAAATTGGTCTCAATGCACAATATGAACTACGAAAATTGATAGCACTAGCACAAAATAGTATAGGACAGGAACAAATTTTCACTGAATCCACAATTCATAAATCATAAGGGATAAGAAAATAATTTCATAATAACTACAAAGTACCAATCTACTACACTAGTACAAAACATTTTCGCATCGAGGCATTACCTCTTGATTGAAGCCTTGATCACATCTCATCTTACAAATCAGAACACAACTCTGTGATCGCCTTGTTGGAAGAGATTGATGATATCCTCATCTTTTACTTCATTGAAGAACTCTCTCTCTCAACAAATGTAACCAAACAATTGTTCAAATATTCATCACCCATTTTGTTCCTTAGCTTATTCTTCACATAGTTCATCGAGGAAAAAACCCTTTCAACACTCGCAGTAGCTACTGGTAGAATCAATACCAACTTAAGAAGCTTGTAAACAACAAAATATTGTTCATACTTGTTTGTCTCCACAAGCATAACTGAAAGCTGACATAGATTCTTCAAGTTTTTGAACCTTTCATCTCTACGCACATGAGTAATATACATGTCTAGTTGCCATGGAAGTCTTGCAAGTTCATCACTTGTGAAATCATTAGCATAAAACTTTGTAGCAAGCTTTACCAACTTCTTTTTATCATAAGAAGCGAAAGAACGAAGTGGACTAAATGCTGGCATGCAAGAAAGTAGATCTGTGTTTACCTCATCAAATCTGTCATTAAGCTCAGAAATTTGCCTATCAATGACACCCACATACATATCAACATGGAAGCGATGGAAATTCTTTGCACCATTAAAGAAACCCCTTCTAGGTCGCCCAACAGGAAAGTAAGGACCCTCCATATCAACAACTTTGATCTTGTGTTTGGTACAAAAAGATGTGACCTTTATAAGAAAATCGTCCCATCCAGGATCAGACCTCAAGCACTCCAAGTGATACTTTATGACATCAAGTACCTCAATAGCATGAACAATATCTTGCTCTTTCGCTTGCAAAGCTCTGCTCAAATCATCTGTGTATCCAAATATTTCTTGCATCAAGTGTGCCATAAAAACAAACTCAAATGACCGAAATGATGTCAACACTGTTAGAGCCGCCTGAGCCTCCACACCATGGTACTCTTTTCCAATCTTCATGAGCACTCGCTGTATTGCAGCATACATAGATATGACACGGCTCACAGTTCTAAAGTGAGAGCCCCAACGTGTATCACATGGCCTTGCCAAACCCATTTCCTGATTGAGTCCACTCCCTATTTCTACTTCATCCAATTCCAATGCATCAATTAGTTCCTCGGCCTGAGCTATCCGAAGCATTCTCATTTTTTTACAAGACATGCCAAGAGCATTTAACAAGTATGCAAGCTGTTGAAAGAACCAAGTATAATCACCACTCTCCTTAGCAACAGCAACTAGAGTTAACTGTAGTTGATGGGCAAAGCAATGAACATAATAGGCAGAAGGATACTCATCTATAATAAGTTTTTTAGCCCATTAGCATTACCTTTCATATTACTACCTCCATCATAACCTTGCCCACGAACCATGGCAAAGGTCAAATTATACTTCATAAGCATTTGTTGAATTGCACCTTTAAGTGTCAAAGAGGTAGTATCTTCAACATGAGCAAGACCAAGAAATCTTACAACGACCCTTCCTTTCTTATTAACACAAGGCAAGCAAACAGCCAACTGTTCATTCTGACACACATCAGTAGACTCATCTGCAAGTATTGCAAAATGACCACCATCAAGTTCTTCCATGACTAGTTTAGTAGTCAACTGTGCACAACAACTTATGAGCTCATGTTGTATATCATGATGAGTCATCCTACAATTCCGTGGATCATTATTGAGAACCACCCTGTCAACCTCTTCAAAATTTCCTGCTAGTCAATTTAAAAGCTCAAGGAAATTTCCTTTATTTAGTGAGTCTTCACTTTCATCATGTCCTCTAAATGCCAATCCTTGGCGCAATAGAAACCTCAATCACTTGAGTGTCCATGTCACACGAAGCTTATACAAAGTCTTGTATTGTGAGGTGTTTGAAGCAAGAGACTCCTAGATTGATGCTTTTGGTGTAGTGAACATATCAAATTTCTCTTGAGCTTCGGCATGAGCGCTACTAACTTGTCCTTCATGTTTCTTCAGTCTCGGTTTCATATTCCAATTCCTAAACCCAGGATTAACAAATGAATCTCCACCGGGACATTTTGTTCTATCCTTGAACAAATAGCAAACAAAGCAGAAAGCAACATCTTTTTCCACACTATACTCAATCCACGGATATTCTTTGAACCAAGCACGACAAAAGCGACGATCCCTTCCACTTTTATCTGAAAACTCAAACTTATGATTCCTCGGTTGACATGGCCCCATCTGAATGTACCTCCTTCTTACTCTATCTTGGTCATTAACGGCATACCTTGAGATGGGAATCCGCTTCCCAGGATCATGTTCGAGCGCCTCCAAATCTACTTGTGTTGATTCAACCTCTTCATCAATTGCTTCATCACCTTCTGCAGTTGGGGTTGGGGTTGCGCCTCTTCTATCTGGCTCACCTTCTACAATTGGGGTTGGGGTTGCGCCTCTTCTCTCCGGCTCACCTTCTGCATCTGGTGCTTACACTAGTGCCAATTGCAGACTGCTCTTAGGCTGAACATTAGAAGTACTCGATGCAACGGCTGATTGATTTGGTGTGGATGTTTCATTGGTCTTTTTTGCTTTAGCAGATTTTTCCCATAATACACATATGGCACTGCTAGCAACACCCTTCTTCTTTTTCATCTAGCAAAGGGAAAATTCATAAAATTAGTCAATTAAAAGCTTGCATCTGGCGGTAATGGCATGTTGTCATATTGGCATCTAAAAATTAGATCTGGAGCTGCTCCTAAATGCAAATCTGCTAGATTGAGGCTGAAATCAATTCTCCTAAACATCTAATCTAATCTCCTAAACAACTAATCTAATACTCCCTCCGGCCCAAATTAATTGACTTGATTTTGTATAGATTTGAAGGTATCTAGCACTAAAATAAGTCTAAATATATTTGAATCTAGACAAATCCGAGTCAACTAATTTGGGTCGGAGGGAGTACTTGTAATCTGAAGAAACTAAGAGGAATAAGAAATCAAGTGTGAGGTTGTGAGCTGTAGTGAGGAATACATTGCTCCATTGCCACGGACCTCGCTGGCTCATGATGCTGACTTGCTGCCATGAGATCCCGTCCGTCTTTGTCATGCGCCCTAGACAGCTAGGTTGCCCGCGCCGTCTTCGCCTGTTCCGTCATGTGAGTCGAAGTCGAGCGAGAGGAACCGAGGAACGCTGGAACGGACGCGTGCGCATGTAGGATGCTAGCGAGGAGAGACCGAGGCATGAGCCTAAGACCTGAGTGCGTGCGTACGTGCCCGCTTGGGTTGTATTCTGTATGGGCTATGCCGCTATGGGCCAGTAGATTACCGGTAGTTAAAAAAAATTTGCTCAAAATCATGGGTATTCATTGGAATACACGTCAATACACGTAACGCCGCCGGTGTGCATCATATACAACTCTTCATCAATATGACCATTGAGGAACGCGGTCTTGACATCCATCTGCCAAATTTCATAGTCGAAATGTGCAGTAATTGCTATTAAAATCCTGACACCCTTAAGCATCACTACGGGAGAGTAAGTCTCGTCGTAGTCAACTCCTTGAATTTGTCGAAATCCCTTTGCGACATATCGAGCTTTGTGAATGGTTACATTACCATTCGCATCTGTCTTTTTCTTAAAGATCCATTTATTTTTCACGGCCTTGCGACCCTCTGGAAGATCCACCAAGGTCCAAACTTGGTTTTCATGCATGGATCCTATTTCGGATTTCATGGCTTCTAGCCATTTCTCGGAGTCGGCACTATCCATAGCTTCTTTATAGTTTGCAGGTTCATCCTTATCATCTAATATGACAGGCATTACAAGGCTACTGTACCAATCTGGAGTGGCGCGAACCCTTGTAGACCTGTGAACCTCAGGAGTCTCGACATCATTGTTTTGATCAGCATCAATGGACTCTTCCTCCATGTTGGAGAGCGGTTTCGGAACAGCTTCCGTTGCGCTACTCGGAATACGGAGAGAAGGATCAACAATTTCATCTAACTCAATTTTCCTTCCACTCACCCCTTTTGCAAGAAACTCTTTCTCGAGAAAGGTGACGGTTTTTGCGACAAGTGTTTTGCCTTCGGCTTGATTGTAGAAGGTATATCCAACAGTTTCCCTTGGATATCCTACAAAGATACATTTTTCCGATTTGGATTCGAGTTTGTCGGGTTGTAGTTTCTTAACATACGCCTCACATCCCCAAACTTTCAGAAAGGACAACTTTGGCTTCTGCCAATACCATATCTCATATGGGGTTGTCTCCACGGATTTGGATGGTGCTCGGTTCAAAATAAAAGCAGCGGTTTCTAACGCATACCCCCAAAAAGACACAGACAAATCAGTTAAAGACATCATGGACCGTACGCTATCCAATAGGGTTCGGTTACGACGTTCCGACACACCATTACGCTGTGGTGTTCCGGCTGGCGTAAGCTGTGGGATGATCCCACAGTCCTTCAAGTGCATGTTAAATTCATAACTCAAATACTCGCCTCCCGATCCGATCGAAGGTGCTTGATTTTCTTGTTAAGTTGATTCTCTACCTCTCTCTGAAATTCCTTGAACTTTTCAAAGGTTTCAGACTTGTATTTCATCAAGTAGATATATCCATATCTGCTCAAGTCATCAGTAAAGGTAACAAAGTAACGATAACCATTGCGTGTTGAGACACCCATTGGTCCACATACATCCGTATGTATGATCCCAAGTAGGTCTACAACTCTCTCCACTATTCTAGAGAATGGTGTCCTGGTCATCTTGCCCATGAGGCATGGCTCACATGTATCAAGGGATTCGAAATCCAATGATCCAAGAAGCCCTTCTAAATGAAGCTTCTTCATGCGCTTTATGCCAATATGACCAAGACGACAATGCCATATGTACATGGAATTATTGTCACTGTGCTTACAACGTTTAGCATCAACACTGTGGATGTGTGTATCACAATCAAGATCAAGTAGGAATAAACCATCACATACAGGAGCATGAACATAGAAAATATCATTCATATAAATTGAACAACCATTTGTTCCTGATTTAAATGAATAATGGTCTTGCAACAAGCAAGACCCACTCATAATATTCATACTCAATGCGGGTACATAATAGCATTTATTCAAAACCAACAATAATCCTCACGGTAGACGGAGATGCAGGGTGCCAACGGCCATCACTTCGACTCTCGAACCATTGCCGACGCGCATCGTCACCTCGTCCTTCCTCAGGCGCCTCCTACTCTGCAGATCCTGCTAAGAGTTACAAATGTGAGCAACAGATCCGGTATCAAATACCCAGGTGTTACTCCTAGCGCTTGCAAGGAATACATCAATAACATGTATATCATATATACCTTTTGTCCGGGATGGCTATCTTGCCAGCTCGCTTGTCCTCAAGGTACTTAGGGCAGTTGCGTTTCCAGTGCCCATCCCCTTTGCAGTAGTAGCACGGAGTGCCGGGCTTAGGGCCAGGCTTTGCAGTCTTTGGGGTGCTAGGGACAAACCTTCCATCCCTCTTAGACTTCTTACCCTTTCCTTTCCCCTTTTGCCCCGGTTTCTTAAAGTTGGCAGTCTTGTTGACCATCAACACCGTGTGCTCCTTCTTGATTTCAACTCAGCAGTTTTGAGCATGGCGAACACCTCAGCAAGGGGCTTGGTCATCCCTTGCATGTTGTAGTTCATCACAAAACTCTTATAGCTAGGGGGCAGCGAGTGCAGCACCCTATCTATGGCGAGCTCCTCCGGGATTTTGCAATCCAGGGCGTTTAGACGCTTAACGTAGCCAGACATTTTGACCATGTGCTCACTTATACTGCTGTGCTCTTCCATTTTAGAAGAGAAGAAGAGCTCGGAAGCATCATACCTCTCTTGCACGAGCCTGCGGAGCAAAGACGGCTTTGAGATCCTCAATGATCTCAAAGCATTCATCTTCTCAAAACGCTTTTGAAGCTCCGGCTCCATGGCATAGAGCATTCCACTCTAGATGAGGGAGAAATCGTCCGCCTTGGACTGCCAGACATTCTTTTCGTCCTGAGAGGCGGAATCTGCAGGCTTAGCCGGAAGCTCAGCCTCGATGACATAAGTCCACTTGTAGGGGACTAGGAGGATCCTAAGATTGCGGAACCATGCGGTGAAGTTGGTTCCATCAGTTTTCAGCTTGTCCTTCTCGAGAAAAGTGCTAAGGTGGAAGGTGGGTGGGCGAGACATCTACAAAGAAATTTGCAAAGTATTTAGACTATGTTCATAATAATGAGTTCGAATTTTAATAAAGGAACTCCCACTTAAACGAACATCCCTCTACTTGTTTAGTGATCACATGATCCCCATCCTCTGCACCTCCCCCGATCATCATGGCCATCAGTGCAGTATCAAAGGTGGACATTCTCTAATGTCGATCACATCAACCATGTGATTCATGCTCGACCTTTCGGTCTCTTGTATTCCGAGGCCACGCTTCTCTAGCGTGCTAGGCTTGCCAGTCCTAACTCGTGTGTATTCGCAGTGCAACATGGCTTACACCCACTGTATGTGAACGTAGATATGTCTAACCCCCGATCATCACGGCCGGCCTCATACCGAAGAACTTTCTTGGTGGTGCACACACAAGGGGAATACGATAACTGGAATACTATGAGGGATTATCTTATTATGCTACCGTCTAGTAAGTATACTAGCACAATAAGTAATACTTCTAAAGTAAAGTGTTATGACATGGTTACAGCTTTATGATCATCATCAATAGCCTCAATGAGAGTTTCACAAACTTGCCATTGCCATGTTATAATACTTGCCCCTATGAAATAACGAAGATAGATGCTTCTATATTGACTATTGCATGTTTTACGCGGCTTTAGGGCTTTCGCAGTAGAACCCCTTCCCACCTACGAACGTCGAGCCACAAAATGGATTCAATGATTGTCGTTCTTCTTCCCTTTTCAGGGCCCTCCAGTGTCAATGCCACATCAACTACTGTAGAGAGACAGACACCCCCCTAAGCCACTTTGATTCGTGGACCAGTCTCGTGAATCACCACGTGAGGTTGGTTGGGGGCCGCTTCATTAAACAGTGTCGTGATATGAACAATAACACTAAAGAGTGTAGCAACTAGAGAATCAATGCCCACATATTGCTATGTGTTCTATCCGTACGACATGTCTACCCATAGACCCGCTCTGATACCACTGAAGGGTTTCGTAGCAGAAAACAAAAAATTCTATCTACTCGAACGCTAATACCAGGATCTATACTATGTAGACATAAGTAACAGAGAAAGAATACAATATTCGTACCTTTGCAGAGAGAGGCACGCCTTACGCAGGAAGGCGTATATTGATGAAGATAAGCAGCGCCCCAAGTGTGGTGCCTCCGAAGTTCATCACACGTCCGGTGTAGTGGACATCAACCGGGCTCTGATCCAGCCGAGCAGCGGAAGAAGTAGATGCCGGATCGCCGATCACACGACGGTAGTGTGAAGGTGGAGAACTCAACTATGAGGTCCTCCCCAATATTACGGGGAAGACCTCAGCAGAAGAGAGAGAGAGAATGGGAGGAATGGGTGTGTTTCCAAGGGGAGGGGGACCCCTTTATATAGTAGGAGGGGGGCGCACCACCCAGGGGCCAGGCGGTGTGGGACTAATGCCCACACCCACCGGCCACCATGGGGCAGCCGCCGGCCCTAGGTGGGCCCCACTCGGGTGGCCCACTAGCCCTAGGCCGGCTGGCCCCCACCCCCTAGGCGCCTTGCCCACTTGGGCCTCCCTTCGGGTGAGGCCCATTAGCAATATAGTGCCTTCACAAATAAAATAAAATATATATTTAATATTAATTCTCCAATTAACATTCAAATACACATATTATATTATTCCTTCACTCCGGAACATCTTTCAAACCCCTTCCGATCTCCATCGGATGTTACCTGAACTATTTCGGTTTCTCTCTTTCTCTATTTCTCATACGATACCTCATCTACCCTAAGCGTCCCCACCCTTAAGCGTGACATCCTTCGGTTCGGAAACACTCTAGACATGATAGAGATCACTCTCATATCAATGATCAACAAAGGGACCTGGATGGCCATGTGACCCCCGTGCGTTTCACGAATACAATCGCTCGAACCGTGAGATAGTCGTTCCCCATTCCCTTTGTCATACGATACCTAATTCATCCGAGACTTGATCTTTGGTATCTCTATACCTTAGTTCGATCTCGTTACCGATGAACTTGTTTTCTCGTTCTCATGTTGTTGCATTCCGTGACCTAGTCACATGCTTGCAAGCTTCATTAATGCAACGTCACCGAGATGGCCACATGTATCTGTCCATTACATGGACTAGACAAATCCTGGTCTTGATATGTACTCCTCTACACATTCCTTCGGAAAACCTGAGTGGCACCTTTTTGACCACCCTGTTACGAGATGATTCTTGATAACCATCTAAGCTTCTTCCAGAATGGTGATTTGCATTACCTCACAGTCAAAGGATCAGGTTGCGAGGTTCTCTGTGTTTTATCATCAATGGTGAACTTTATAACTAGATCTCATTACGATATAATGTTCGGATGTTTGTCTATCATGTTATTCATCTAATAACATGACCTCATTGTCAGTTGGCATAAATGCCCATGGTCTTGAAACATAGACCATCCTCATGACCAATGAACTAGTTCACTAGAGGTAACCAGAGACACGGTTTGTTTACACAGCACACGTGTATTAACGTTTCGTATTAACACAATTATAGCACAGTATAAAACGTATTATGAACATACAGGAGGTATATCAAATAATACACTTTATTATTTGCCTCTAGGGCATAACTCCTTCAGGATGAGGTCACAATGCGGGTCGGCAATGGATCAAGAGTTGATGTGATCGCCGTCGGAACGCTGCCTCTCCATATGCCATAGGGATTAGTTATAAACCTGAATAATTGTTATTTGGTGCCTGCACTTAGCATGAACATTGTATCCGAAACGTGTTTGATGCAAAGTGGTTATTCGTTTAAATCTGAAAACAATGGTTGTTCGATTTATATGGATAATATCTTTTATGGTCATGCACCTATGTTGAATGGTTTATTTCTGATGGATCTCGATAGTAATATTACACACATTCATAATGTTAATGCTAAAAAGATTAAACTTGATGATGATATATCTGCATATATGTGGCACTGCCGTCTAGGTCATATTGGCGTTAAACACATGAAGAAACTCCATTCTGATGGACTTTTGGAATCACTTGATTTTGAATCATTTGATACATGTGAGCCATGCCTTATGGGCAAGATGACTAGAACGCCGTTTTCCGGTTCAATAGAACGGGCGACAGATTTATTGGAAATCATACATACTGATGTGTGTGGACCAATGAGTGTGTCGACGCGAGGTGGATATCGTTATTTTGTTACTTTCACGGATGATTTGAGTAGATACAGGTATATCTATTTGATGAAACACAAGTCTGAAACTTTTGAAAAGTTCAAGGAATTTCAGAATGAAGTGGAAAATCATCATAATAGAAAGATCAAATTTCTACTGATCCGTAGTGAGGAGAGTATCTAAGTTATGAGTTTAGCACACACATGAAAGAGTGTGGAATAGTTTCACAACTCACGCCTGCCGGAATACCACAACGTAATGGTGTGTCGGAACGTCGTAATCGTACCTTATTGGATATGGTTCGATCTATGATGTCTCTGACTGACTTGCCACTGTCATTTTGGGGTTATGCACTGGAAACAACTGCATTCACTTTAAATCGGGCACCATCTAAAACCGTTGAAACGACACCGTATGAAATATGGTTTGGAAACAAACCTAAGCTGTCATTTCTTAAAGTTTGGGGATGCGATGTTTATGTGAAGAAACTTCAGCCGGATAAACTCGAACCCAAAGCGAAAAATGCGTCTTCATAGGATACCCTAAGGAAACGATTGGGTATACCTTCTATCACAGATCCGAGGGCAAGGTTTTTGTTGCCAAGAATGGATCCTTTCTTGAGAAGGAGTTTCTCGCGAAAGGTGTGAGTAGTCGGAAGGTATACCTCGAAGAGGTTATTGAACCTTCTCTTCATGAAATGGCGAGTAGCGTAGCACCGGAAGTTGTTTCGGAGTTGACTTCACCTAATGAAGAGAGAGCTAATGATATTGATCATGAAACTCCGAAAGAGGACACTACCAAACCTCGCAGGTCAAGCAGGACACGTGCAGCTCCTGAACTGTATGGCAATCCTATTGTAAATTTCATGGTTGATGAAATGGATGACCCTGCGACGTATGAAGAAGCGATGATGAGCCCGGATTCCAACAAATGGCTAGAAACCACGAAATCTGAAATGGAATCCATGTACGAGAACCAAGTTTGTACCTTGGTGGACTTACCTCACGATCGAAAGGCCGTTGAGAATAAATGGATTTTCAAAAGAAAAACTGATGCTGATGGTAATGTGACCATCTATAAGGCTCGACTTGTCACAAAGGGTTTTCGACAAATTCAAGGAGTTGACTACGATGAGACATTCTCCCGTAGTGATGCTTAAGTCAGTTAGGATTATGTGAGCAATTGATGCATATTTCGATTATGAAATATGGCAGATGGATGTCAAAACTACGTTCTTGAATGGTAATATTGAAGAAGAGTTGTATATGATACAACCTAAGGGTTTTGTCGATCCTAAGGATGCTAATAAGGTATGCAAACTTCAGCGATCCATCTATGGACTGAAGCAAGCATCCCGGAGTTGGAATCTCCGCTTTGATGAGCTGATCAAAGAGTTTGGATTTGTCCAAACTTATGGAGAGGCTTGTATTTACAAGAAAGTGAGTGGGAGCAATGTGGCATTTCTGATATTATATGTGGATGACATATTATTGATTGGAAATGATATAGATCTTTTAAATAGTGTTAAAAGTTATCTAAACAGCAAATTTTCGATGAAAGAGCTTGGTGAAGCGTCATATATATTAGGCATTAAAATCTATAGAGATAGATGAAGGCGCCTAATTGGGCTATCGCAGAGTACATACCTTGATAAGATATTAAAGAAGTTTAATATGGACGGAAGTAAGAAGGGGTTCTTACCTTTGTTGCAAGGCAAGACATTGAGTAAGACTCAAAGTCCGGCTACGGTGGAAGAAAGAGAGATGATGGATAAGATCCCCTATGCCTCGGCCATAGGCTTTATTATGTATGCCATGCTATGTACAAGACCGGATGTGGCACATGCTATTAGTTTGACTAGTAGGTACCAATCTGATCCAGTTCAAACCTTTGGATAGCGGTCAAGAACATCCTCAAGTACTTGAGAAAAACTAGGGATATGTTTCTTATATACGGAGGTGAAGAAGAGCTAGTCGCTAAGTGTTATGTCGATGCTAGTTTTGACACCGATCCGGATGACTCTAAGTCTCAATCCGGATACGTATTTCTCTTGAACGGAGCAGCAGTTAGTTGGAGGAGTTCCAAACAACATGTGGTGGCTGGATCAACGACGGAGGCGGAATATGTTGTTGCTTCAGAAGCGCCACAGGAAGCGGTTTGGATGAAACAGTTCATTACGGAACTAGGTGTGATTCCTAGTGCATTGGACCCAATGGTGATCTATTGTGACAGCAATGGAGCCACAGCCAACGCAAAGGAACCGAGGTCTCACAAGAATTCCAAGCATATTAAGCGCCGTTTTCACTCCATCCACGAGCATGTAAAGGATGGAGATATAAAGATTTGTAAAGTACACACGGACCTAAATGTAGCAGATCCGTTGACTAAAACTCTCCCTAGGGCAAAACATGATCAACACCAGAACTCCATGGGTGTTAGATTTATCACTATGTGAACTAGATTATTGTCTCTAGTGCAAGTGGGAGACTGAAGGAAATATGCCCTGAGAGGCAATAATAAAGTTGTTATTTTGTATTCCTTATATATGATAGATGTTTATTTTGCATGCTAGAATTGTATTGATCGGAAACATCAATACATGTGTGATTAATAAACAAAAAGGGTTCCTAATTATGCCTCTCTTATAGGCTAGCTTGTTGATTAACAAGATGATCAAGGTTTCCTGATCATGGACATTGGATGTTGTTAATAACAAGGTCACACCATTGGTGAAATAGTGTGATGAACATTCATCCAAAGTATAGCATTACGATCAAGTCATTATGTTTATATTGCTATAACATCATACGAAGTAATCTTTATCCTTAGACCATGAGATCATGTTAATTGCTAACACCTGAAGAGTATCTTGATAACATCAAACGTCACACTGTAACAGGGTGACTATAAAGATGGGTTCAGTACTACGAAGGTGTTATGTTGAGGCTCATGTATCAAGAGTGGAATTTTTCAATCCCGATGACGGATAGATATACTCTGGGCCCTCTCGGTGATATCACATTAAGATAGCTTGCAAGCAAGTGATGTGATCACTAGAATGTTATATCACGAGAACAAGAAAAGAGTGCATGTCGGTAACGAGATCAAACTAGGTATTTGGATACCAATGATCGAATCTCGGACATGTATTATATCATGAGACAAAGGGATTAAATTACAAGCATTAAAGGTTCTCACGATCACAGAAGTCATCGTTGAATATGCAGGAGTCAGTATGGATCTCCAGGTCCCGTTTCTGACTATTGATCTGAGAGGAGTCTCAATCATGTCTGCATTATTCGCGAACCATAGGGGGACACACTTAAGAGTTACCGGGCACCATTTTAGAGCACATATGTTTCAGACGAAAGAATTGCAAAGCGCAGGAATTGTTTCGATAGAAACCGGAAATTGTTTCGGGTGAAATTGCAGAAAGTGGTTCTGCATGTGATATTGAAATATTGCAAGGGGTTATATGTGAATATTTGTTAATTAAAGTAATTAACAAAATTCTGAATAAATTTAATAAAAGAGTTTTATTAAATGAGAGAGCATTAAACTTGGAGAATTTTAATGCATTTAAAGTGGGGACTTTAAAAGGGAATGTGAAGAGGCATTTTAATGTGGAGGGGTTACCATCACATGAATGGGGGAGGTGAGGGGTCACCCCCCATGCGTCGGCCATGGAGAGGAGGGGCACCCCCTCCTCCTCCTCCTTCTTCCTCACACCTCCGTGTGAAGGATCTCTCTCCCCCTCTAGAATTATTCCCCAATGGTCTCGGATTAGCGAGATACATGTTCCCGGTGGCATTTAAATGCAGAAGTAGTTGCTGCTTCCTGGATCGCTGGAGCGAGGAGGTGGAGGTTGTCCGCTGGCTTGAGCGTGTGCGATGCGGATCTTGTTGCTGAGTTGCGGCGCTCGGACTTCCTCACGATCTTGAGATCGACAAGTGTACGACTACATCAACCACGAGTTCTTACTCGTTAACAAAACTCGTTGTCTTCGAGGGTAAGTTCTCGTTGGATGTATGTCCACCCGTTGCTTTGTACCTAGTAGATAGATCTTGGCGTGTAGTTCTCATCGTAGGAAATTTTTTGTTTTCTATGCTGCAGACCCAACAGGGCTGCCCCCTCTCCATATAAAAGTCCCCTCACTCCCTCCTCTCATCTTGCACCTTCTCGTGAAGGATCTCTCTCCCCCTCTAGAATTATTTCTCTGTGGTCTCGGATTAGCGAGGTACATGTTCCCGGTGGCTTTTCGTCTGAAAGGAGTTGCTGCTTCCACTGCATCGTTGGAGCAAGGAGGCAGAGGTTGTTTGGTGGACCAGACGTGTGTACGATCACGAATGCGCTGCTGATTTGTGGCGATAGACTTGCTCTCGATCTTGAGATGTGCAAGCGTACGACTACATCATCCACAAGTTCTACCTCGTAACACTTTATCGGTCTTCGAGGATATGTTCTCTATAGATGCATATCCACCCGTTGTTTGTATCTAGATAGATAGATCTTGGTGCTTAGTAGTTCCTATCGTAGGATTTTTTGTTTTCTATGCTGCAAACCCAACAAATCCCTGCCACCGATGGAGCATTTTCTAGAGGATGGGGCCTCCGTCAACGTCTATTGACGGTAGTGCCTACGCGTCCAGGAGGCGCAAGCGCTCTAGGACGCCCAGTACCTAGTCCCTCCGGACACTCGGTTGCCGAGGGGATGGGTGCTCAGCGCTGGCGGCCTACCGATACCTCCGGTGCTTGTCGGCGTGACCCTATCTGCAGCCATCTTCGCCCACTCCTGGTCCGATCTCACACCGGAGGAGAGGGACGGCCCTAATGGCATCCCGACAACCACCAAGGGTGGACGATCTTCTTTGAATAGCAGCGCGCGGGCCGCATCATCGCCTACGACGGCGCCCGCCCGCCGTCGCAAAACAATAATTCTGACGGTCGGCGGCGATGGTGGAGCGCACCAGGGCGCACGCTTGACTGGGTGCTCGACTACATCGCCACCGGGAACCACCCGCGTCTGGATTAAAAGTCTCTGGGCTTGTGCTCGGCATCGGAATCGACCTCCTCCTCTCCCATCTACTCGTGGCCTCCAGTAGTTTCGTTTTTCTCTTGTTTGTTAAAATATGTGAAACTTGTTTCAACTATCTTTAGAATCGATATTAATTTTGTATTTGGCAATTATTTCGAATGTTTGATGTTTTTGTATGGGGAGCACGGCTGGGAGCCAGTGCCCCCTCACCCCAAATTTATGACCTATTAGGCGTCCCCAATACGGGCGAAAAAACGGCCACGTTGGACACCGTATTGGGGGAATGAGTGGAGATGCTCTTAGGCTTTGGTTTAGGGTTGTGTCTACCTTGTTGTAGTTTGGCATCCTGTCGTCTGCGAGATGGCCACTAAAGCATTCGAACTGCTTCGGGGTTGCTGGTTGTGCTGCTCCTTCTCGCCACGGTGCTTCTGAGGTCGAAGCCAAAGATGGAGGGAGGTAAGCTCAGTTCCCTCCTGTTGAATAAGCCCGCGGTCGGTGGAGATATCGATCTGGTGGGTGGTGTCCTAGTGAGCCGGCGTGGTGTGGGGATGAAGTCGAGGCCGACGGAATCTGGATATCTAGGGAAGTTTAGAGCTACTAACTCGTGGAGTTCCTACATGGCAGCACAGTTTAGCTAGTGTGATCTTCGACAGAGATGGCAGCCACTCCACACGCCGGTGCAACTCATGCGCCTATGCGTCTGCAACCTCCTTCATTGGAGGCCCTTCTTCCTCAGCGCGACGAAGCACGCCTTTCTCAGACCAAGTTGTCTCGTCCCCGGTGTGGAGAAAGGTCGCCGTGCTCTAAGGTGTTCTGGCACGAGCGGTGGCGGAGAAGAGCAAGGACTCGATTGTTCTTTTACAAATCTTTTTAAGGTCCTTCTTGCAAGAACTCAGGACCAAGTTATTTTTTACAAATCTATCCTCTCCTACATGCTACTCTCTCAGTTTCTTAATTTTGTAGCGCTTCTAGTTTAAATTAAAATGCAATCATCACAAGAATTATGGAACGGAGGAAATTAGATTTTATGGACCCCTGCATTAGGATGGGACGTTTTGGACAGTCCCCGTGAGGCGACGTGACACACTCCTGCTCCTGAGCGTACTTCCAAAGAGTTCGTACTTCGTAGTGTGTTGGGTATGGAATACCGGATGGAGATACAGATACTCCTCTTTGGATGGGCAAAAGTACTACACGTGAAGCTCGTCATCTTTCGGGTGGCACAAGGCGGCCCATTCCGCTGGTCACGTTCTTCCTCTGATGCATGGCAGCAGCGGCGCCCAGAGTAGCCACAGCCACCAACGTTCCGACGACCGTGTCATCGACGACTCGTTTCGATTGCCCACGACCACCACCGAGCCACGACCACGTCGGCCACTGACCACGGCGCATCGGCATCGCCGCTGGTCTTTCGGCTCACGTCGTCACATGCCCTCGGGTCGGGAGGGTCCAGAAGAAGCGGCTGCTGCTGATGCCCTGGTCGCATCGCAGCGGAGCGGCTCGTGCGTGCAGAGTTCCATGCAGGCCAGGACACAGTAATGACGGACACACGGGCACGCGCAGCGAAAGCTCCCACGTACTGCTACGTACCCGAGGAGAAAAAAACTGCCGTGGTGGCGGTGTGGGCGAGGAGGCCGGACAGATTTACAGAAGCTGCACCGCGCTTTCTCTTCCCATCACATGTCAGAGTCACCTCACCGAGGAGGCGTCGCGTCCTCTTTAAAGTCCATTGAAGATCGCTCCAAGTCTCCAACCACCGCTAGAAAAACCGCACAAGAGCATACCCCGACACAACATCAAGTTACGATCTTCTCGATGAGGGACATCGAGAAGTCGGTCTCGTGAGCACGGCCGTTCTCGGTTACTGCTTCAACGGAGCCTTGAAACGGGCGACCCCGGACGACGTGGACGTGGACGTGCACGGAGACCCGTGATCTTGGACAAGGTGACGGGTAAAAACTCCCGTCCCTCTCGATGGCAGCGTCGTGCAATGCAAATGGAACGCCTTCTCCGACCCGGCTGTCGGTTTTGATTCGATGGACGCGCTTCGGTGGTGCACCAACTGGGCTGGCTGTCTCTGTGACGCAAGTACCGTGGCATTGGACTGGACTTGGCCGGTTTTCATCTGCTGGTGGAGCACGCTTTCGTGACACAAAGTGTCGTGGTATGCCGCAGTTTATTTCGCATACGATAAATTGGTCGCCACATAGTATTGGCTAGCAAATGAGTCTATGACAAGTGTAATCATCATGTAATTAGGCTGGATTGTATTGGCAATTATCATTGGGGCGGCCTCTTGCACAAAACCACAATTACAGAGATTTTCTGCATAAAACAGCAGCTACCGAGTACCGACGCAGATTGTTGCAGAAACCGATTATGTGGGCAGTGCTAGGCCGTGGTCCATACACAACTAAAAATTTGGCAACAAACAAAACAAGTGTGAAGAGTCTCCGCATATGACTAAGACAGCTCGGGTGATGAATCAAACAGGCCCGATATAGACCCAGTTTATATGTAGTTCGATTATTTTTGCAAACCAAAAACTTAATTAAACACTAAAAGTTTCATTGAACAACTATATATGAACCTTCTTGCATATTCTTATTAGTGTGTGATGTTCACTACTGTATTTGTGTAAAAAAAACCTATTATTGATGAAATGTTAATACTTATTTAAATATGTACTAAAACTATATTAAACGGGTGTGTAAATGAAATTCATATGCTTAAGGCCTTCTCCAATGTATTGGTTTTTAGGTGCTATCCTAGGAATTTGTATTGTTTAAGAAACAACCGTCCCGATGCTTCATTTTTTTAAGCGTTATATCTAAATTTAATGATCTTGTCCTCATGGATGATAGATTGGGCTATTAACGCTATTTTTTTTTTGCCTGTAACTCCGCGCAAGATTACTAACCGCTAGATTAAAATTAGATCTTAACCTTGTATGCACATGAACATACGACCTGTCAGGAAACTTCATGTTTCCAATTCGGTTGTAAACATATCGTCTCCTCAAATACACCCCGTTATGATAAATTTGGAAAATGTGATGTAACACCCATGTTTCATACTCAAATACTTGCCAGGAGTAGTCTGTCGAGATACAAAATTGGGTATAAATTCTACCTTGGAGTATGTACAGTCCACATAAACTAACATTCTAATTGCAAGGATGAAGTCTGTGAGCAGGAAAACCGTTGCACTCACCATGATCTTCTTGGTGCTCGCAGGCCAATGGTGGAGGGAGGTCCAAAAGTCCGTGATAAAAATGTTTTTATGTGATCAGATCTTGATTGGAACCTTTAAATATCCGATAAAACTGCTTTGGGGGGGGGGGGGGGAGGGGGGGCAGGGGATCTGCCCCACCCATGGTTCTAGCGAAACAATGTATGTGTCTATGAGTTCTCCCTACCAAAATTTGAACCATATGGTTATTAGTAACACATTTACCAACATAGGCCTAATTAATCTATCAATTAGTAATTTGATGATTATGGCCTAATTAATATGACAATCAACAACATTGAATGGGCCAATTGGACCTAATTAAACTGGTAATTATTATCAATTGAAGTCTTCTTTATGCTGAGTTTCAATAAATGTTGGTTGATAGAATTATCTATCTTTGGGTTTGATCTGTAATCAAGCGACACTGATATTCTCCTGCACATTGTATGGAAAACTTTAATTAGTACTAGTAAAATGCCACGAGAATAAAATACATGTAAACAATTAAAAAGATATTAATATACAAACTTAATGAATTTATGTCATTTAAAAGATATTAATATACGTGGCCAGGATCTAACATTTATAAGATTTATTAGGCATTGCATTCTAGCTAATATGTATACGGCGTGGCAATAAAATCCTAACGCATTTATCCACCCTTGACCACCCCTTCTATCAGGACCAAGGATATATCAAATGCACACAATGTGTAAATGATCCTTGTAGAAGGAACTAGGGAAATAATGGTACTTGTGTCTGATTGAAACCTAAGTAGCATGACCTGCAAGAATGTAGAACCTCTTAGATGCTACAACCCGAACATTTTTAGGTATACAACCATTGATAGGGGCACCAGACACATTGTTCATTGATATAGACCCAACAGAGAGTAGCCTAAATGCTTCTCAAATTTCAATGAGATGACTTCCATAGAAGGTCCAATGACAGCAAACACGCAAACATCAACTTAAGCAACAAGGTTATTCCTCTCTTCCTAAAATCGCCACCACCTATTGCAGAAGATACAGTTCTAAGTCATGTGTCCTCTTCATGAATGGATATGCAAGATACTTCATGTTGCAATTAGACATATTGTGTTTCATATAACTCAAACTGAAATGAAGATAATGATCTAACCCTGAGAATATATAGGCAACACATATTTGATGTAGAGACAGCAACAATATTATGTCCAACAACACCAACACCGACAATGACATCAGGATACCAATCAATAGAATCGAGAGAAGTTAAGGGAGCACCCTCATGGTGAGCACATGATGTAAGCAAACAAAGATTTACACCTTTGTTGTGAATTTGCACAAGCAAACCATAAACTATTAAACCATTTGCCAAAGCATAAGTAATAACCTATGTTTGTTGGAGAAGAATAACCCATATAATACTTTCTTGCAGAATGACAAATGTGATTTGTGTTAGTACAAACTCAACAAAAAATATAGCTAGTCTGTTAGTATAGATTCAAGTATTCATAGAGTCATAGGCAAACAGATTCGTGTTAGTATAGATTCCTGATAGTACAGATTCATCGGCAAACTATAGTCTGTTAGTACATAAAACTAGTATGTTAGTACAGATTCACGTTAGTATAGATTGAAGTATTTAATTCAAGAAACAAACACAAGAGCATATGTATTTATATAGTTGGCATGTGGATATGTGGTTAGATTATAATCAGTTTCATCCCGTTGAGCCATTTTTGGAGCTACACAACCTAACACATGAGTATAACTAATTTGGTTTCCCTCATCAACACATGAATACTACAATAGTGGAGTTGATATGCACAGAATAAGTTATGTTTAAAAGAAAGGTAAAAGTATGATTACTAAATGTGTAACTGCCAAATATCTCACCTATGATGTAAGGATATCTACATAGACGATGTTCTTTGTGTGCGCACCAACATAAAAATCAGAGCTCTTGTTCTTGTTGTAATTTAAACTATTTTTTGTTATCATTTGGATTCTTGTTCTTGTCACCACCATCCATGATGACAAGAATCTTGACGTTCTTTCTAGCGGTGGATCTAAATAGTGCTACATACAATTGTCCTGAGAGAACACCGGCTCTGGAAAGTAAATACCAGCATCCGGGATAGTGTGCCCATGTGCCTTGTTCGTCATGGTGAAGGTGAGCCTGATAGAAAACTTCTTTCTCCTGTCAAATAGATCGAAGACAAGGATGGGTATGCCACAATGGCTCGTCAACATGCCTCTCTCGTTCAAAAAAAAATGCCTCTCATACATTTGCCACTTGTCTCAAATTTTGTCATAGTAAGAAGGTAACAAGAGGTTCCCCATGGTGAGGCATACAACTTTTTTTTAAATGGCGTGAGGCATAAAGCTGTCATGTCTTTGTTACCCCAAGTCAAAGATAAATCACTAGTAGGAAATATCTTACAGGTAGAACATTACTAGTGGCGCATCAAAATAACTGTACACTGATGCTATAGCCAGTGGCTTACACGAAATTCCGATGCGCCACAAGTAGGGCCTTTAGTGGTGGCGTATAAGGGTTAGTGTACACCACCAATGTGCATGGGCTTGATGAAACGACTGCTTCATTCACATACATCTTCGACCCCTCACTCGCCGCTCGTCGCCCCGCAGATCCCTACCAAAGTCGCAGCGCCCGCTCTGACAATAGCCCGCAAACGCCCGCGTGCACATCGGTGAGAAGTGCGTCTTCTTTCTCGATGATGATGGTATGTTCTACTTCGATTACAGGGACCCGGGAGCTCTATTGAAGACTCTTCAGATCATGACCCACGAGATGCCGATCCTTTATCTTCCTTTACAGTTCAAGATACCAAAGATCGTCTGTGTAGACCACTTAATACTATGATGTCAAGGAGTCGCTAGCTCTAACTAGTACTATGTCGAGAACTTGAAAAAACTAGCTACTGTTTAGTAAAAATATGCTACTGTTATGAATCTATTTGCTTCTGGATAATAATGTAATATATTATAGTTGTCACAGAAAATTGCTGGTAATTCAACAATATCAACATTTT
The DNA here is from genome assembly GCA_023614405.1 of Avena insularis. Lineage (NCBI taxonomy): Eukaryota > Viridiplantae > Streptophyta > Magnoliopsida > Poales > Poaceae > Avena > Avena insularis. Next base: position 566,261,761 of record CM042686.1, read on the forward strand.
TTTTAGAATTCAAAAAACATATCATTAGCACATGTATTGGTATGCTGGTGGCGTACTCGTTTGTACGCTACCAGTATCTCAGTTGCTGGTGGCGTATCAGGCCATCCGTCACTGGTAGCCACTTATCACTGGCACGAGCCATGTGGAGTACCATTGGTGTGTCATCAATAAGCTATTTTGGAATGCCACTAGTAACTTTTTTCTACCAGTGAATTAGAGAGATATGTGACTAGAGATATGTGACTTGTATCACTGTTACACCTCTAACTGACGAGGTCAGAAAACACAGGATAATCGACTTAGGCTTAGAAACTCTAAAATAGTTAAATATACTGTAGTGTTAATCAAGATAAATGTTATACTCCCTATGTTCAATAATGTAATACTCCTACATCTTTTGGATATTTCAAAATAGACTAGATACACTATAAAACGAGAAAACCTACATATTAAAATACGTCCACATTAAAACCTTTGTCTTACATTAATGAATGATCGGGGTAGAATATTAAGCTTTGACAATGGGCTCTCTTAGCGCGACATCCTAGCAAAATGCTTATGTGACATATCAATTAAGGCTGGTCATAGTGGTAGTATCATATTACTAGTATCATCCATATGATACTAGTGTATGATACTATCTTGATAGTGTATGGTATCATATGATAGTATCATACTAGTACTATATCTAATGATTTGTAGAATCTCAATGCAAAATTATATACAAGATTTATTTGTATGAACATTTTATAGTTTTACGCGCTATGATACAATATCTACCTATGATACTCTAACCATCTCTTTTTTCATTAATTGTTGTGTCACATCAAATTTTTGCCAACATGACATGCATGATACTAGCTATGATACTCCCACTAGGACCAGCCTAAGAAAAAAAGAGGGTGTTGTTGTATCTTAGCTAAGATACACCCTTTGCACGTAATCATAGGCAAAATAAGTTGATAGAGCAATCAAATGCATGCATGCGAACAAAAAGATACAACCTCTACGATACAATGCATTGGAGAGGTTGTCTCTTAGGCATTTGTAACTCGTATGATAACGCGCTACACCATTGTGAAAGGCCTTACAACACAAGTGGCGAATGAGTTTCACACCTTATCATGTGAAGAAAATGATTCACCAAATTATTCTAAGGTGTGAAACATGTTGTGCCTAAGATTTTCTTCTTCGTGGGCTAAATCATGCTACAACCCTATTTCGGCCTGCAAAAGCTGCGTACTGCGAACCATTCGCTTCCTCCAGATCCAACGATTGACGGGCCGGACTGGCGCCACCGTCTCTGTGGAAATATCTTCGCGCGGGAATTCCAATTTCCCGTCCCTCCATCTCCGCAGCCCCCAATCTCCAACCCCTCCCCCACTCCTCTCCCCTTTCCTTCCCCAAATCCGGTTTCCCCATTCCGCCGCCGCCTCCGGCCTCCCGCTTCGAATCCCGAACCCGCACAACCCGATGGCTCCGCGGAAGCGCGCGGCGGCGGCGGCCGCCTCGTCGAAGAAACCGCCGCCGTCGCAGCCGTCGCAGCCGGCCAAGTTCGGCATCCTCCACTTCTTCGAGCGTCAGTCCCAGGCCGCCCCCTCCCAGAACGCCAGGCGCCAGAAGCCCGATGCAAACCCCCCCGACACCATGCCGCCTCCGCCCCCGCCTCCGCCGCTGCCGCTCCCAGAGGAGGCGCTGTCGGAGGTCTCGCCGGAGGTCACCAAGACCCTCGCGCCGAAGCGGGTCAAGTTTTCTCCCGGAATGGTGAGCCTTCGTCTCTCGATTAGTCCGATTTGATCTAGTTTATTTGCGGTCTGAGCTGGGCCTGCTCATGGGTTTGTCTGTGCTGTTCAGTTGATCAACCAGAGCCAGGACGATGGGGGCGGGGAGGCTATCACTTGGAAGATCTCGCCGGTGAACAATCGCCTTCGCACCAGGCAGTTGCCAGGGATGGCACTTCATCCGTGCTCAAACAGCGAGGTACACTAGCCCTTAAGCTCCTTTCTTTGCGTGGAGTTCATACATGGTCAAGTACATAATGCTGTGCTGGAAGGGGTGCTAGTGCCACCTCTATGTGTATTAGCGAAGCCCACCATCTTTGTGGTTATCTAATCTGTGGTTGTGGCTTGTTAACTCTGATGTAGAAACATTCCTCGCTCGAGGCTATGAAGAAGTGGCGTTCATCTCCATTGGGCTTGTCGAGGTGTACTGCTTCAGCACGCAATCCAAATGCGTGTGGTATAAGCCCAGGTGGCTGTGATGGTATGGAGGATACCCAGAGCCCATTCCGGACGCCACCATCACTGCCCTATAGCTGCACTGAGGTACATCCCCACGCTTATATGCTGAATTTTTGTCTTGGTGGCTACCCAAAAGTAATTGTCTGTTGTTTTAATTGTGTAATCTTGTCACGTGTCAAGCAGCAGTTGATTGCTGGTATCACTGGTAATGGAGGACCTGACCAGTTGGAAGCAGGGCAGCACAAAAAGGTGAACTAAATGACTACACTATTTTCTTTTGATACACCATCGGTCTTGTTATCTTTGCTACTTGTCAGAATTAAGATCAAGAAGTTATCACTTTATTCAACCACGGAATTATATCAAAATCTTCTCTTGCTAGGCACTACTAGATCTTCTAGATCAAGTTGAAGATGCAATTACGGAAGAAGAATTGCCAGCTGATGCTGGGAATAAAGGAGGTCAAGACATATCTGTGGAGAGCACGAACAGTAAATGTTCTCCTATTCTTAATAGCAGTCTAAATGTTGAGTCCAACGAGCCACTTGATGCCCCATATTTCGATAGTTTCCTTGTGCTGGAGGTTTGCCTTTCTACTTCCACCTGTTGGTTTCTGATCACTGTCAACAAGCTGTTCCATTGACAGTTTTTTTCTGTTTTACCTTACTTTTTAGGTGTCAGAAAAACACAAAGGTGATACTTCATCAGGTGATCGCTATCCTGTTAAGGTGTGTCCCCTCTATATTTATGGATGATTTACATGTGCAAATCTTTCTATTTCTTGTTCTTCAAAGTTGCTGTTTTTGGCAGGTTCTGCGTCTGTTGAATGAGCATCGTGGGAAAGAATACGCGGTGTATCTGTGCGATGAGTGGTGAGTATAAAAATATTACTGTGCCAAAATGGCTTCCTTTAACCTAGTAGTCAGATATTAGATCATCAGTTTATCTCCCCATTACATCTTGGGGTAACTGTAATTCAACAACCATTGGGCTTCTTCAACATAGGATCATTCACCACCTATGGATAGGTCACTTGTAGTTTACTATATGTTCTACATACACCTTAGCAATCTTTTGTATTTACCTTTTCATACTACTGCAGGTTCCATAGTACTGTCGGGCCAGGCGACACTGTAAGTGTCATTGGAGAATTCAGTGACCAAGGAGAATGTATAGTTGGCCATGATAGCAATCTTGTTATTATACATCCAGAATTACTCATTTCTGGAACTCGGGTGAGTACTACTTCCCATGTTCTGACACCATTTTGTAGTTTGTAGTCGGCATCCTACATTAGTATGAACAACTTAGTATCACGTCCTATTAAAAATCCTCTGTAGACATGTTTCTTATTTTCCTACATCATTTTTTGATAAGTAATTGATTTTAGGTAGCTTCGAGTTTCCATTGTCCAAGAAGATCTGTTCTCGATGAAAGAATAAAAAGCACCGAATTTGCCACAAGCGCTTTGATGGGTACTCTGCTTCATCAAGTTTTTCAGGTTTCCAGATACAATAATACTTGCCATCTTTGGTTGTTCTGCCACAACTTTTTGTCAGTTAATATTGTAAGTTTGTAACAATTGAGATACCTGAACTTTTTTTTCTTATGCTTTAGGCTGGGCTACTTGAGGATGCTCCTTCAAGGCAGTTTTTGGAACAACAAGCAAAAGAAGTTCTTTTGAACAACATCGAGAGTTTGTACGCATGTGGAGGTAATATCCAGGACAGAACATCCAACCTTATAAAACAAACTCTAAACAGAATATTGCTTGGTGTGTTCATGTGATTATATTATATTTCCTTTCTTCTGTATGGCTGGATAGCTCTTTGGGACCTGGAACCTCCCCTGTTTGCTTTTGGCTGTTCATACCTTTGTTTTTGTTTTTCACATGGATGCTGGGAACTTTTTTTGTGTTCCTTCATCTTCTGTAGTGGAACCCGGCCATAAGATTGTATGGAAAAAGAATAAATGTGATTAGATTATAGTTATATTGTCATACCGGGTGCTGATAGCTTCCATATTCTTATTGTAGAACTCAGAGGCTAAATAGCTACTATATAACCATGACTGCTGCCATTTCGATAATCCTTTTTTGTTTTTGTATGTGATACCTAACTTGATTAAATTTTAACCATTACTTTTTTATTTTCTAGTACATATTTCTTATTAAGATCTGCATCGTACTAATGTATAGATTAGAAAACATCGAGGTAAGTCCTACCTGCAAGCCTGTGGCACTCTTTTATCAAATATTAGCACACAGTACAAAATGCATGCTTAAACGCTGAATCATGTGTGATCTGAGTGTTGTTTTGAGGCTCTCTTACCTAGTTATTTTTTGTGCTGTGCATCTATGTTACTAATTTTTTAAGTCTTCTTATGCAGCCGGTGATAGCAAAACATATTCAATTCTTATAGAAGCAATCCCTAAAATGTTGAATTGGTTCAAACGCTTTATGAAGGTAGATAAGAATGCATACTAGCTTTCAGATATTTACTTCTGTTGTCCTTTATGTGGCTACAGGCATTTCTGAACGTTACAACCATTTCATATATTAAGTGCTCTAGCCTGATTTTTTGTTTAAATTAAACCTGCTATCATATTTCATTCTTTCAGAAGTTCCAAACAAATTCCTATCTCAAGTCCTTTAATGTTAATATGTGTGCCAATTCAATTATATATTTGAGAGAAAAACTTCAGAATTACTATTTCTGTATCTATCCTGGTAGAATATCTTAATTGTAGTATTCATCTGCACTTTCTTTTCTCTTTGGCTTGTTTCTAATATGAAGAAGATTTGTTCATCTACCATTGTTTGCCAATGATAAGCTGCACTTTCAGGGTTCAAAGTGCACCAATGTGGAGTTTGGGGCTGAAGAGCGGAAGACTGTTGGAGTGACTGAGGTGGGCAAACATTCAACTCGCAACTAATTAGGATCTTATTTCATTTAGGGTATATAACTATATACTTATTTGATTTTCGTACAGACCAATAGCTAGCCCTTTTCGTGGTGGTGCATTCCTGTATTCCTTATGGCCCTTGATCATAAAATTAAAAGTTACATACTCTCCATGCTTATTTTTCAAAAAATTGAGTGCTTCATGTATGCACTATTAATTGTTATACTGAAGTGAAATTGTCATGCGCCCTAGGTGATGGATATTGAGGAGATGGCATGGGCCCCAAGATATGGTTTAAAGGGGATTATCGACGCTTCTGTGATATCAAGGGTAAATTCATGTGATGGTGGTTCAAATGACATTGTAATGCCACTGGAGTTCAAAACTGGTAAAAGCACCAGTGGTCAGGTAAGCATATATTCCTGGATAGTGAGTACTAAATGAAGATGAACATATTATACCTTTCTTGGGTGTTTTTGGCACTAGAATTCTGGAAATTATCGACATTGCAATTAATTAGTAAATAGTGACTTCTTGCAATAAGCCATACTGGTCAGGGTACTCAGTGATACTGGCCTAGAATGTGGACTTTGATTTACCTAAGTAGGTCTTTTGGAAAAGTAAGACTGATTTTGATTTACAAATCATAATTTTCACATTTACTCCTGTAAAGATGTCAGTTATGGCGGTGTATTCACCTCCTCCTGCCCTCCTGATGTGAGCAGTTAGATCTGTAGCAAACTGCTAAGATGGTTGTCATGTTCGCTAATAGTGTTGAGATAAAATTTCCTCCTAGTGCCACTTATATGTGAGTGTTCCACAGGCTGGCAGTTTAGTTTCTTTAATTCACAGAACCCTGTTGGATGTTGCTACTTTTATTATCCGTAGCAAAGCATGGGTATAAGCTAGTGTTCTTAAGAATCAATACTCTACGAGATTAATATGTTATTTATGCTTTCTAGCCTATTCACAATCTGGTTGCTCGTAGCATACATGCTGAAATGCATAGCTTCTGTGCCTTCATAGTACATGCCAGTATCACACTGGCATTTGTTAGTAATTGTTTGTGAATCTCTTTCAACTACATAGTTGTATTCAGTTTTTTGCAATAACCAATTAAATAATCACGTAAAACGAACCAATAAATAATTCCTTCAGCAGAAAAACTAACCAACCAATAGTCCCAGGATTAGCCTTGCTTTTACTTTTGCAAGGTCAATACTACTATTTAGCTTCCATAATCACTGTATGTCAGATCTTGTTATGTTTTTTTTTTGACGGTCCAGATCTTGTTATGTCGTAATACCTTTTCGATTTCGTGTTTGAATATGGTAGCTAGTCTTGGTGCTGGCTTAATCTTAATTGTTCATCTCTTAAACATAAGACTTTGCAATATGTATTGCTTTCCCATATGCTCAAATGTCTCAGTAAACAACAATGTGATTGCCCTCCCTAAGTAAAGTAGATCCAGCACTTCTATGTTACCCTTCATGAGAGTTTATCTATTTGCAGTCAGCTATGGAGCACTCTGCCCAGGTGATATTATACACACTATTGATGAAAGAGAGGTATGATCCATTTATACTGTGATCTTTGTTTGTTCAGCAGTCTTTCCAATTTTCCATAACCATTAGTACTTAGTACTTACCATGTATTTTTCAGATACTTGAATAAGGACATTGACTTGGGTCTTCTGTATTATCTTCACACAGACCAAACATTGGTAATCTTGTAATTAAGATACTCAAAACAGATTTTGTATCCTGTTCTTACCCAATGTCATTGATTTATTAAGGGTATCAAAGTTAAGAGGTCTGATTTAATTGGGCTAATAATGCGTCGGAATGAACTTGCCTCTGAGATCCTGAAGGCGTCGATTTCACAGAGTTTTCCTCCAATGTTACAGGTAGAACTGTGGAACTAGAAACTTGTACATAGTGATTCATTTGCAAGAGGTTAACTAAAAATTCCTGTTTTTCTCCAGAGTCCATCAGCATGTACTGGGTGTCGACACCTGACTTCATGCACCATATATCACAAGGTTTGCTAGAAAATTGTTTCTCTTGCGTGGTCTTAGCATCTGTTCTCGTCGAGGGAAAAAATGAAACTACTTTGCTTGTCTGGAAATGTACATGTGCTAGCTAACCTTTATGGAGTACTTCCATTTGATGCAACAGGCACATGGAGGAAATACAGCAACTAGTGGGCTTGGTGATCTATTTGATAACCTTGTGAATCACTTAACAGTTGCCCATCATGAGTTTCTTAAACATTGGGATAGATTGATTGATCTTGAAGCTAGAACTTCTCAGGTATCTCTTTAGTTTCTCAAATGAGCTCTGAAATTTGTTTTTCTCTCTTAACTCAGTTTATGCAAAATTCAGGTCAAGAAAAAGGAAATTTTCCTTCCTCGCCAATCAAATTCTGGGAGCAAGAATTCTGCCCCGTCATTTTTTGTCCTTGATATAAAAAATGAACACTCAATAGATTCATCTGGAAAAAGCAAAAGATACATATATAATTTTGTGCGTCAGAAGACGCATCCTGAAATAGCTGGTCATTCACAACCACAGGTTGAGAGCCTAGATTTCAGCCTGAAATGTGGGGATTGTGTGGTAAGCCTTGTACACTTTCAGTATTCACTGATATTGGTCATTTCAAGTTTTTAACATGCTCATGGTTTCTTTGTTTTTGTTTGTGCATATACCTCTGTACACCGCAGTATACGTTCCATCACCTCAATCTTTTTTGCACCATGTTACGTTGGCAAGTATTAAATATAGGTGTATGTTCTGTACAACAAGTTCAGCTGATGTAGCTGTAAGCAAAGCAAATACAATACCTGCTGGAAACTTCTGCAGCTAGTGCAAACATATTAATTAGGTCCCAAACAGATAAAGTACCGGATTGGCGGTATTTCATTTTTGCTAGGTTTAATTATGGTCTAATTTCATATACTTGAGCACAGCTATGAAGAGATCATTTCTTGTCTGAAGTAATAAAAAGAGATCAGATTGATGCATGAAAATTATTGCCTTGTCGGTTGATTCTATTTGTTCGTACACTAACTTATATCTTGTCTGCTGCTACTCTGCATTAGGTGCTTAGCACTCAATCAGGGCGGATAGCAGTTGCAAATGGATCAATAAGAGACATCAGCCGTTCCCATATAACGGTATTACCTGACCATCACAGAGTCCAACTTTTTTGTTAATATGATTATAAATTTATAAAGTATTTCAAATGGAATATGTTGTAGGTCTCTTTGTCACGTCGTCTGCGACTACCAGGTAGTAGCTCCTTGTTAGAGCAAGGAGACCTCCAACGCGAACTTTGGCGGATAGACAAGGATGAGTTTAGTTCTTCATTTGCAACCATGAGGTTGGCCCTTGTTTTTTTCTGTTCATGCTTATTATTCAGAAAAATTCTCTTTTCTTTTCTAACTAAAGTTCGTATTTAAACTATCGCCAGACTCAACCTTATCCAACTATTTGCTCAGAAGCCGCATAACACTAAACTACGGAAGTTGGTAGTTGATCTTGAGGTCTGTTCTGCATTAGCACTTTTGCAACATGTTTCCCACTGTCTTTGTTGTCTGGAGTTCCCTAACTCGAATGTTGATAGGCTCCCAGGTTTGATAGTGGAGGACTGTTTAGCCAAGACCCTGCATTATCATACATTCGATCACTAACGAGTTTGAACAATGACCAACAGAGATCACTGCATAAAGTAAATCTTATCTATTTTAGGTCATCTTTTTTTCTGGATATTCAAGTTCACAATTAAAACTAACACATGCATTGCTTTCAGATTCTAGCAGCAAAAGATTATGCTCTTATTCTAGGAATGCCTGGAACAGGCAAAACATATACAATGGTGCACGCTGTGAAGTCCTTATTGATGAGAGGAGAATCTATTTTGCTAACTTCATATACTAATTCAGCTATTGATAATTTACTTATGAAGTTGAAGGCCGAGGTTTGTGTTCCAAAGCTTCGTTAATGTTGCATTATTCCATTGTAAACCCCTCATTTGTTCCAGCGAGCAATTTTTTACATGCTGCCTTGAGTATTCATGTTCAGTGAAGCAAAACATATACATGCTTAAGTTTGATTAATGTCTTTTTGTAGGGTGTAGATTTTATTCGAATCGGAAGGCATGAAGCTGTACATCCTGATGTCAGAGCCAACTGCTTATCAGGTTAGAACCTATCATTTCATGCACTTGCATTTCTTAAAATTAAAGGAAGTGTGCTCTGATTTGTGTGTCTGAAACAGCAACAGAGGTACAGTCAGTAGACGCTATCAAAGCAAGGATGGACCAAGTGCAAGTTGTTGGAGTTACTTGTTTGGGAGTATACCATCCCTTGCTGGCACATAAGAAGTTTGACACATGTATCATGGATGAAGCTGGACAAATCACATTACCGGTAGGCCCCAATTTAAAATGCTCGGTAACTTAGTCTTCAATGGAGCCACAACAAAAATCACAAATGATGCTTATCTAACTTCATAAACATATTGTAAACTATATACTAGTCAGTCTAGCTGCTAAACCAGACTATTCTGTAAAAATGTTTACTGAAGAGGTCTTCATCCTTCTCACACACATCTTACTCGCTAGGTTTCACTGGGACCTCTGATGCTTGCAACAAAGTTTGTTCTAGTGGGAGACCACTATCAACTTCCTCCACTTGTTCAGGTTACTAATCCTTTTTCTAATGCTTTTTAATGCCACTTTTTCTTTTTGTTAAATTTAGCAATTTTGTATGTACAGAGCTTTGAAGCCCGAGAGAGTGGGATGGGCATTAGCTTATTTTGGAGGTTGTCAGAAGCACATCCTCAAGCAATTTCAGCATTACGTTGCCAGGTTTGTCAGTTTGAACTCTACTTTTTTCATCATTATCGGTTGCCAAAGCCACACATTTTGTTTTTAGTTGAGGGATCTCCTTTGTTCCAGTAAACTCATGATTGGAAACTACCTTTCTGCAGTACCGAATGTCATCTGGTATTATGGAGCTCTCGAATTCATTGATTTATGGCAATAGGTTATGCTGTGGTTCGTTAGAAATTGCAAATGCGAAACTCAAGTTTTCTGGCAAAGAACAAGTTAACTTAAAGTTCAAGGAGGTAACATTGCCCTTTTGCTTTAAATTTTCCATTCTCAATATAGAAACATCCTGTTCTTTAAAGCTTGGGATTTGTTTAGGTTTGTCATACTGCCATGTAGTATGGTTTTTCGTTCAGCAACCTCCTTTTAATTGGCTTGCCTTATTCTTTTAATTGCAGATTTTGAATCCCGACAGAGCTGTCATCTTTGCCAACACAGGTTTTTGATAAATTCAGCTAGTTATATTCTTCTGATACTCTGCCTTCGATGCTAAACTACGTGACCAAATCATACAGATCAAGTACCGGCGCTTGAGGCCAAGGAACATAAAACTGTGAACAATCCTACAGAAGCACACATTGTTTCATGGGTATGTCCTGATCTATACGCCGTGGCGAGGGGCCTTATTTCATGTCTTTCTCTTACTCCCTCCGACCTATATTAGTTGAGTCAGACTTGTCTAGATACAGATGTATCTAACACTAAAATGTGTCTAGATACATCCGTATCTAGACAAATCTGAGTCAACTAATATGGGTCGGAGGGAGTATATTTTACTCCCTCTGATCCAAAATAAGTGTCGGAGACTTAGTACAAACTTTGTACTTAGCTAGTACAAAATCACCGACACTTATTATGGATCGGAGGGAGTAGCAAAAATCACTGACCTCTATAGCTACCAGTTGAGATCTTCCAATTTGCCATGTATTTTATCTTTCGCCTGAGTGCTTGTGCACGTATGGGCACATCATGTGCTGTTTGTCATGTTGAATAGTAGCTATACCCATTTTCTTACTCTTGTTTAAAAAATGTTGTCTTGTCTTTATGCTGCATGCTCTCAAAATGAATCTGTATGCTACTAAATCAGTGACAACTAATATGGAACGAAAGGAGTATATATTTTTTTACCAATGAGATTTTTCAGATAGAACTGCTTTGGTCCAGTCTTGAACTTCATGCTTAATGTTACAAATGACCCGATAGTAAGGTTCAACTTATGAAGAACAACCAATGCATTGGGTTGCATCGAGCTGTTTTCATGTAACTATTGGAGATGCAATACGGTCCAAGCCTATCTTTGTTACACATCCAACCTGCTGATATCAAGCTCATTACTTTCATTTTTATTTCTGCAATTTGATCAAATGAAAACTTGTCTTTTTCTACAGATCACCAAACAATTGCTAAAGAGAGGTGTAGCTCAGGATGAGATTGGTATAATAACCCCATATAATGCCCAAGCGGATCTCATTCTGCAACAAGTTGATGCTTTGGTTGAGGTTCATACAATCGACAAATATCAGGTAAAAGTTACTGTTTTACATGAGCAAGTCACCGACTACTGTAATCGTGAGCCTTATCTTTTAATGATCAATTTCATCATGGTAGCTATGTCCTCTATCTCTTTTCAGCTATTTCTTATGTACTCCCTCCGATCCATAATAAGTGCTTTGTACTAAATCAGCAAACACTTATTATGGATCGGAGGGAGTATAATATTTCCATGCTATCATTTTCATGGTTACTCTTTAGACTTAGTGCTTATTCTCAGTTTCTCACTGCAACAATAGAGGACGCTTCATTGTGTTTTTATGCTCTTCACTGACAAAAAACTATTTTAGACTTGAGCAACCATATTTTGAGACTTATTCTGAGTTTCTGACAAAGCATCAGTACCGTGGACTTTTAGTGCTGAACAAATTAACCTCTTTTCAGGGGAGAGATAAAGAATGTATTATTGTATCATTTGTACGATCCAGTGAAAATTCAAGGGCTAGTGGCTCTTCTTTGCTTGGTGATTGGCACAGGATCAATGTCGTCTTGACACGTGCAAAGGTCAGCCGCAGTGTGTACTTTCCCATGTGTACCATTGCACAGAATTAAGTTCTTTCAGGACCAGTAATTATTTGGAACTTCATTGATTATCATCATAAACATTATTACCTGAACTATAGTGATCTTAGATTATAGGATGTTTATAGGATTATAGTGATCTTGGACTATAGTGATCTTGGACTATAGTGATCTTGGATTAAAGGGAAAGCGTAGCTGTCAATTGCCCTGATATCATGTTTATAGGATTCCGTCCCTGGATACTAATTTTGAACTTGTTTTGATGATCTTACTGCAGAAGAAACTCATCATGGTTGGGTCTGCTGGAACTCTTTCGACGATTCCGCTGCTGAAGCTTCTAGTTGAGAAGGTAGCCGAGCGCGGCGGTCTAGTAGATCTGACAAATAAGGACGTGCAATCTATTCCAGAGCTGAGAACTTCCCGACTGAATGTGCAATAGTAGGTTGTGCAGCAGTATAGTTTCGCGAGTTTTGAGGCCAGAGCCTGTACATATGCTGTATATATTTGCTCTGGCATGTAGTAGCCACAGCGAATCTGGACCATGTCACACATGTGACATGTCAGCTGTGGTTCCCCCGCGTAGAAGAAGTTATGGAGTATAGTTCCCTTTATACCATAGAACTTGCATTCGTTAGAGCAGCATGTAATTTTTTCGGGCAACTACACGTTTGATTATGCTAGCGAGAGAAGTGTTGACAATGGAAGTTTTTGAGGAAAAATCCGGAGTATGGGGTGTATTTGTTGTCCCCACCGCCTATCGTATCCCATTTCAGATTTCATGGATGTTGGATGAGAATGGCAACATAATCCTCCATTCAAACAAAGTTGTCAGATGTCATACTCAGGCAGATTACGGCTCCTGGAGCCCAAGAACATGTTCTCATGGTGTACCGGAGACTTGTAGTGAGGTCGGGAAATGCAGTGCTGAATCCTTGCGTTTTGGATCACATCATTTTAGGGGCATCATAGAAGATTTTGTGATGATGGAAGAATACTATACAATTTAAAGGTGTAGAAGCGTGAAAATCTTTAGTTGGGTGGGGCTCCTTTTCTTTTCAACTCAGTAGTTTTATGAGTTGTTATATTATGAATTTCCAGGTTAACATTAAAATTGATGATTTGATGTATTTAGATGTATATTAAAATTACAGATAATAATTAGGGTCTACCAGATAAATTGCCTATATGATGTCTAGATGATCTTTCTAGTGGCCACAGAATAAACTAAGTGAAAATAACTTATCCTCCAATGGCCAATCAAAAGTAAGAGTTATCATTATACTTTGTGCCAAAATCAAATCTCTTCTATTGCGTCCACCGTAAAATGAACGAACATCTTCTTTTGATTTAAAATATGTGAAGTTTTCCATTTGTGCCATTAAATATGGGTGACAGTGAAGCTCATATCCTATGAAATATCGAATTGAATTCACCCTTTTGACATTAAATTACCTAGATGCTTGCTCATGTCATTGTTTGACTTTGAATATCTTCTGATGAAAGCAATACAAATGGATTGGTATATCATTCACCATCAAATCTTTTCTGAATCACAAGTCCACGTATGAGAGTATAAAATTACATTTGTTACAGTATAAATCATGTACAGGACATTAAAATTCTCCAGGATGCATCTTTGACCGTAGTTTTATGTATGGATATTTCTATAAAAAGTTAGAGAAGTTTAATAGTAATTTTTCTAGATAGTCATTTGTTTTGAAACCAACGTAGCATAGCAGTTTTTTGTTTTGCTTGATTCTTTGCCTATATATCCCCTATATTCGAATTCTAATCTCTCACGTGCATTTATATTTTTTGTATAATGTATCATGACTATGCTATAATGAATATTAGTTTTTTTTTGAGATTGAATATTATTTTTAACATTACTAATAAGTCGTTGATTTGAGTGAATGTCCTTTTAAATAGTTAAGGGGCTATGAATCATAGAACACAAGGGTATATATTTTCTGTGATGTCGTAGGAAAAATATAGAAACTCACAAGCCATTGATGTTGATATTGTTCTTTCTCAATGATATCAATCTTCTCCCTTGGGATTTTACATGACTAATTACCTACCACCAACTCTCTCTCTCTCTCTCTCTCTCTCTCTCTCTCTCTCTCTCTCTCTCTCTCTCTCTCTCTCTCTCACACACACACACACACACACACACACACACACACACAAAAACAAATTGTTCAAATACCTTATGCGTGACTGTGAAGCTCATTTAATATTAAAAAATCCAACAAAGTTCACTTTTTACATTAACTCTTAAGGTTATATAGAGCAATAATTTCTTGATCACCATCCATTGATTCCTACATGCCTGATCATCTCAATCTCAGCCTTTGAACCTTGTCCTAGTGACAATAAGATAAATAGTTGCACATATCACTCTCACTTTCAATCTCTCCCGCATGACGACTTAAGGTATGGTTGTTTTTTTATTTCATGAATCGATAAAGCTGGAGATGTGTTAAAAAGAAAGGTTCATGAAAACATGAGAAAATGTTTTATCAATTAGACTGCATAGCGCTATGCAGTCTAATTAAAAATACTTTTCCAAATTATTTCCTATATATACTCGTTGATGTATCTAAGTTGCACTATATATCCTAGCATGTACCATCTACTATTTAAAAAATAGCTTGGGAATTTCACATGGCACAATTCTACACTTGATTTGAGACGTGCATGTCTTTTTTTGGAGTAACTTATATAGTTATATATGTCTTGAAACCCATGCTCAAGTTGGTATCTAGACGTCTTTTATTGGATAGATTCAGTGCAAAATGAGTGAACCTATACACTAAAGATATCTAATACATTTGCTCCAGAAAAAAGCTAAAACAGTTTATATTTGAAAGTGGAGGGAGTACTTGCCAACAGTACCTTTATCTATTAAGATTTTAGAAAATATGAATCCACTTAGATATACATTTACCCTTATACATTTATGTTTTTCAATAAAGTTTTCTTTATCGAAAAACCATTTATATCTGTGTCGTAAGATATTGGTATACCCTGTATTTAATTTACATCGCATCAGCAAGTGAATATGGGAGAAAAGAATATAGCGGCTCAAATTACTAGGTATACAACCTCATCATGGGTGAGAATGCGAGCTAGAATTCATTAGGTCCTCACAGTTTTAATAGCTTCACATGCTTTTTTTTTTCCTTGTTCGATTCGGTGTGTTTTTTTGCTTTAAAATCATCCGTACATGAGCAGTGAGCCTGATTGAGTGCTGCAATATAGTCTTGCCGAAATATATAGCAACTCTGTCCCGTAATTCCAGTCTAGTCTCTAAATCGTCAAAAGGAGAATTTGACGTGACCGAGATGGTTACCTATTTGTGTGTGCAACTGTCTCTAAATCGTCAATAGGAGTAGTCATTTATTAAACCAAACGATATTTATTGCCACTGTCGTATTTGTCAAAGACTCTCTACTTTTTTTCTGGCTTGACCTATCAACCTAACTAACGTGTGCGCGTACACGGTAACTGCCTATATATCCTACATAGAATCCAGCCGTTAAGTTTTAATCTGATTGTCTAGAATAATTGGGATGATGTGGATTAACCTGGTGTCTCGAAAAACAACCTTATATTGCTTTTAGTATATAATAGATAGATAGATTGCTTACAGTAATAATTCTGGTAAACTTTACATCACAGACTTTTACCCCCTTGCGAAACCATGGTAGGAGCTCTGCCTTAACATCGAAGATTTGCTGCAGTGAAGGAACTATGCAAACACATAACATCGACAATTACAAGCTTTCTATCTGATGGTTCTGCTAAGCGTTTGCGTACAAGTTGATACTGAATTTAGCTTGCAAGTATGTTTTCTCACTAATAATCGTACAAAATTGTCCCCTTGATAAAGTTATGCAATGTAAATCTATCTATAACCATGGCGACGGTTGCATGTACTCTCACTCGTCAGTCGCATTGCCTTGGCTTGATCATATCTTAGCAAGGACTGTGATTGCTCTCGATGTTCATCTGTTGTTACAGTCAGACATTGGCCTGTCCTGAAGCGGTGGAAAGGATACTGCTGGGACAGCTTTGCCTTTTAGCTCTCATCAGGTGACGATCTGGTTCTGCCGTCTGCCGCCGCCCTCTTGACGTCCCTGCTGCTGGAGCTCGACTGGGAGTCGCCGGAGGAAGACGAAGGATCATCTTGTGCGCGCTTCCTCTTGAGATGACCAGCCGGGAGGATCCGACCCAGGACGTAGGGCGGCAGGTCCTTCCTTCGGGCGTGCTTGACCTCCAGCTCCATCCCTGGTCTCCAGAACTCGTACGTGTACACCTCCTGCTTGAACTCCTCTGTCGTCGCACGGAGGTCGAACTGCACCTGAGGCTGCTGCTCCTGCTGCTGAGATGGTGGCTTGGACAGCCCCACGAAGAAGGTGGACGTGCAATGCAGATCATTGGGCTTGGCGGCGTAGGCTTGCGGGTTGGGATGGCAGAGCAGCATGCCGGCCGTGGCCATCTCCACCCTGATCACCAGCTGCCTCAGCCTCGACTCCACCCACCCCTTCCACTCCCGGAGATCCGCCTCCCCGCCGGCCACCTTCACGTCCACCTGCAGGTAGCTCTTGTACGCCTTGAAGAACTGGAACGGCTGGAACAGCGCGTCCCACCCGCGGCCGCCGCCGCCGCCGATCTCCTGGCTGATGAGGCGGCCGACCTCCAGCTGCTCCGTGATGGTCCGTAGGGTGGCCTGGGAGACGTTGTAGCACGAGTTCATGCCGGGGTACGCGGGCGTGATGACCGGCATGAGGTGGCTCCTGTCGCGCGGGTTCCTCCTCGGGTCCCAGACGGGGAGCCAGAGCGCGAGCTCGCCGTCGTCGTCGTGCTCGATGCCCTGCAGCAGCACAGGGTTGGGCCACTTCCACTGCGCGAAGATCCTGAAGAAGCGGGGCACCAGCATTCTCGGCGCGGCGTTCGGGTAGAGCTGGCACACGCGCGCCACGAGGATGGCCCATCCGACGCCGCCGAGGAATCCCATGACGTTGGAGTAGACGCCCCGCGCCTTGGCCCAGTGCTTGACGCAGCGCAGCGTCGTGCGGAAGGCGTCGGCGTTCGGGACCAGCCGCAGGAGCTCGTCTGCCACGCGCACGCCGTTGAGGCTGCGGACGGTGGCCAGGTCCATGCCGCGGAGCACGGAGCGGTCGCGCAGGTCGATGTCCTTGGGCACCACGGGGAGGCACACGCTGGCGTAGAGCAGGTCCACGGGCACGCCGCGGAACCTCATCTTGATCACCGGCACGTACGCGCGGGGCACCGGCTGCAGCTCCGCGACCGCCTCCGTCTCGGCCAGCACGCCCAGCACGTCGAAGAAGTCGTGGTCGCGGTCGATGTAGGAGGGGCCGACGACGAGGGCGTCGATGTCGGAGCCGCGGCCGTGGACGCCGAGACGGTACGAGCCGAAGGGGAGGAGCAGGGCGGTGGCCTGGTCGACCATGCCGTCGGGGTACCCTCGCTGAGCGGTGAGGCGCTTCACCCATCGGTCGAGGACGGCCTGCAGTTCCCGCAGCACCTCCTCGCGGGCAGCCGATTCCTCCTGGCTCTCGTACTGGCCGGCGTCGCGAAGATACTTCTCCAACTGCGCCGTACTGTCCAGGTCGGCCGGCGTCGGGCCAGCCAGAGAGATGGGCTGGCTGATCATGTCGAGCTGTTGCTGCTGCTGGGACGGGGACGCCATAGCAAGGAGAATTGGATGAGTGGATTCTGCACTTGTGCTGGAGGATCGGGGCTATGGGGATCCAACACGGAACATTTTTATTATGATGAGAGCATGAAAATTTGGACGGAAAATCAGAGCGGGAGTCGAACTCGGAGTTGGAATTTGGAAAGGAGTCGCCCTGTGAGTAAAGTAGGCTTCCTTACTAAAATCTGTCACTTTCCATATCGGACTCTTCTGGCGTCTAAGCATACTCCAGTTCCATATCGGACCGCTGTCCAAGCGTGCGCGTAATTAGCTTACGGTTTTCCAGGTTATTAGCGAGTCGTTAATGTCCTGACTGTTTCCTGAAACCGTAACTCTTCCGCCCATCAATTCCCCAGTGATGGACAGATCCTCACTTGGTATCAAACATTTGGCGACGGACTTCACTTTTCGTCACGTGAAGCAGAGCTCTTGAAGCGGAGCTCTTCACTCTACTTCGGGTTTTATTCTGTTCGAGAGCGTATGCGGGAAACTCTTTGTATTGACGTGGTTTATAATCAATAAAGGGGCATGCTACGCGTCCCGGATCAAAACTTTTGATCTCCGGGTCCTTCTGCTGACACGTGTCCCGTGCAATCCCGTTTTGCTATATAAATACCGGCTTTTGCTATATAAATGCCCGCTTTTGCTACATGTAGTAAAAAATGGTTCGACCTAGAAAATACAAAAATAGACTGGACCTCGCCGGCGACCTCGCCAACGACCGTGTAGCAAAAAAATTATACTGATGTAGCAAAACTCGACCTTGCCGCAGAATCGCCGGAGACTTTCGTCGGCGACCGTGTAGCAAAATTTTCGCCGGAGAAATCGTAGCAAAAATTTTAACCTGTTGTAGCAGAACCACGATACAGTTGTAGCAAAAAATTTCAGCAAATGTAGCAAAAGCCAGACCTCGCCGGAGACCTCGCCGGAGACACTGTAGCAGAAACTTTGCGCTATTGTAGCAAAACTAGAAAAGAGATGTAGCACAATAAATGTCCTATTTTAGCAAATCCAACTTCACCGGAGACCTCACCGAAGATCTCGTAGCAAAAATATTTACTACTAAGGTAGCACCACCGTCGACCGCATGTAGCAAAACACGACGCCACTTGTAGCATCTTCGTCGTCAACACATATCACAGTTGACGACCCGATATAGCAAAACTCAACGACGTACATAGCGGCACTGGTGATATTCGGTAGCAACGCCGGTGCCCTTGGGTAGCAAAGCCTGTGTCCTTGGGTAGCAACACTGGCGGCGCGGTGCGCGGAGGTGCGCAGGCGCAGCGGTTCGTAGCAGCGCGACGGCGGCCCCCGATGGTGCAGCGGCGCGGTGGGCCAGCTGGCGTGGCGGCGTGCAGCAGTATAGCGGTGGTCTCTCGACGACGCGGCAGTGCAGCAGAGCACAGCGGCGCGGCGATGGCCTCCGGCGACGCGGCGGCAGCCCGGCAGCGCGGCCGTACGGTGGCGTGGGGCTGCAGACGTGGCGGCGCGCAGCAGTGCGGCGGTGGCAGCGCAGACGTGCGGTGTGCAGGGGGCGTCGCGAGCGTGAGCTGCGACCCGGGGATCGGGAAATAGTATCATTTCTCATCAATAAAGCGCCGTTTTTCTGTCGAAGAACTCTTCCCCAAAGTCAGCTGCTCGCCTCGCTATGTTGTATTCGATCTACGCGAACCCACCATCCCCTGTACTGTGTAAGATTGAGAGCACTCAAGGCGGTGCATTCAATCTCCATGTCTCTCTCTCAAGTAAGTGCTGAATAACAACTCACGACACTACAAAGTTTGGTCATCGTCAACAACGCGTTACATGCTGCCCTGGCGTATGCCAGCGGTTACATAGTACTCCTACCAAAAAAAACATATTTACTACTCCCTTGGATCTATATTAGTTGACTCAAAATTTCTAGATAAAGATGTATCTAGTAGTAAAAAAAACTTAACTAGATACATTCGTATCTAGATGAATTCAAGTTAACTAATATGGATCGAGGGAGTATCTACTCGCTCTGTTTTACGGTATAAGCATTTTTAGCAAGCTAGGGATTACACAGGAATCACAGCTTGCACTGTCACAATAGACGTGTGACATGATCCAGATCATGGAAGAAAATAGCGCGTTATTTCTTTGCTATAGCGGCGCTATAGCATATTTGGGAGATGAACGCTACGCTATGTAAAATCTGCTCGCTATGACGCTAATCACGCTTTAGCGACGCTAAACACGCTATAACGTACAACGCAATAGCGGCGCTAAAGAAATCTATGAATATAGCACTACCCAATAAGCCCATTCAGCTCACGAATCCATCACGCCCAACACTATGGATCTAAACCTAGCTTAACTCAATCCTATTCTCCAGTTATCCCTCCCCACATGACGGTGACGGTTGCTGACAGACTGCAACACCCGTCTCCTCCAGGTCCAGCCGGTCGGCCGCCTCCGCTCGGCACGTCCACCAGACGCACTGAAGCACCAGGAGGACGCGCATCTCAAGTTCTCGACCAGTGAGCTGACCTGGCGCAAGTCTTCTCCTCTAACTTGTCCTGCACGGGATGTCAAGCAAACTTTGTCGTTTGGCCACTATTAGTTAATTGGTTATGCATGTATTACTCCAAAAAATAGCTGCTGAAATCCCGAATAATACATGCTATACTTTAATTTTTTAATTTTTTTAACACACGCTATTTTGAAAAATAGCGCGCTATAAACACGCTATAACTTCCATAGCGTCTGGAGAATGACCATGCTAAATGAAATAGCGTGCTATTTTTTTCATTGATCCAGATTCGTTGTGACTACTAAATGCCCAGAGCAAATATATATAGCATACTTACGACTTTGGCCTCAACAGTCAACACTCACAAAACTATACTTTGCAAGAGCAAATATATACAACATATTTACAACCGGAAATAGATATTTGCAAACACGAACTGTTCGCCCGTGTCACTCCCAAGGGGCGACAGGGGAACCCTAATCACCGCCACCTACAACCCCCACCTCACTCTCTCCCTCCTCCTCCATCATCGCGGGCACGGCCGGGCAAAGCCCCCACCTAATCCCCATCTCAGCGGCCATGGTATGCGTGGCGATGAGGGCGCTAGGGCCCTTTTTGGGTCCGGGCGCCCCACGCTTGCCGTGCATGCTCGCTCATTTGGTGGCTGCATCGTGGACCAGGTAGTGGGGATGCGCGACTGCCAGTGAAAACTGAGCCGGACTTGGTCATGGAAGACAATGGCGGTGACTTCCATGTCATTACCTTGTTGAAGGCTTCATCTATGCAGCTCTCACATCCTCGCTCGGGCTGTTCTGGGGGAAATCCTAGATCTAGGCATCCCGGATCAGATGATGATGATGATGATGATGCTCAACGCTATTCTCCCTCTTGTGGGCATTGTCTTGGAGCAGCCGCTGGTCGAAGGGGAAGAAGGTGGAGCGGCTTTGTCTTGCACAGTCTTTTGGCGGAGATGTCAAAAGTCACTCCTAACTATTAGGTGCTACGCCTAGTCATGTCTGGTTCGATAGATGTACTCACGACAGATCTTTCAGAGCGTTCAAACTGTGTGGGATGTCACTTATTTTGGGGTGGAGGAAGTAGATTTATTCTGCACTAAAAGCATAGTACCGATACCTTGTCGGAAACTCGGAATGAGTCCCAATCGAAACTAACGAATTGGCAGAAAAAAAATATGATTTCTCAAATCTCAAATACTCCATCGGTCCAGAAATAAGTGACTTGGATTTGTCTTAATTCACATGTATCTAAATACGTTTTATCGTCTAGATACATACAAATCTATAAAAATACAAGTCACTTATTTCTAGACAGAGCGCGTAGTTTTTTATCACCGAAGAACATAAAAACACAATGGAAGATTTTTTATGGTATGTTGTCCCAGTGAGAAACTGAGAATAAGGACTAAATCTTAAGAGTGAGCATGCCATGGATTTCTTGATAATTGTGTACATAAGAAATAGAGGAAAATAGATAGAGGACGATAGACATCATAACGAAAATCACCGTTAAAAGATCAGACTCTTTCTTGAAATAGGCTTACGCTCTGTTATATATATTAACATAGCAATCACATCGATACATGAGACATGAGTTTGAACCAAAGAAAATGTTGAGACGGCAGCACATATATGCTAAAAAGAAAAAGAATGAAAACAAAGGTGAATCGACTAGGCATGATGACCCGCAGTCGCTGCGTCCTCCGACTTTGGCCCACCTGAGTCGATGATTTGCTCATGTAAAGCTGTAATATTTACTTGGTATTGTATGAACGTCAACCAAAGCATCAACATGCTCGAGATCCGCTTGAGCATTATATGGGGTTATTATACCAATCTCATCTTGACCTAAACCTCTCTTTAGCAATTGTTTGGTGATCTATAGGAAAAAAGATAAGTTTTCACTTGATCGGATTGCAGAAATAAAAACATTATAACATAAAACGCATCCTGGCGGTTATAAACGCCGAGTCACATGTCTAATGTCGTGTTAGTGCTTGCGCCGGAAAAAGAAAATCCATCGGGGATAACTATATTGGGAAAAGTGTGTTAGGTGGCCTTTTTTCTCTCCGCGCATGGTCATCCGCCGTGTCATCTATTCCACGGTAGCACAGACGATTCTCCTCGATACATTACAAAAAGTGTTTACATTACAGAAAGCACAGGTGATGCACGGAGGAGAGGCAGGCGCTCACGAAGGAGAAGAGGAGACAAAGGGCACAATGAAGAAGGAGAAAGTGGGGAAACTTCCCCTCCGCGGCGGCACACCCGTAGTTTATAAGGGCAGGATATGCCTCCTCGCCTCCTGCGCCACGTGGCGTGCAACTGTCGGTCGCACGATGCCCACTTCCCGCATGATCCCATGTGTGGGCCGCAACCACGGAAAATCCCGCGCACAAGAACCGAAGGGGCGCCATGACAAGACGTGGGGGAAGGTGATGGGACACCTTCGTGCATCAACAATGAATTTAGCGTGCGGAGCGCTCGGGGCGAGTCGGCTCCTGCCAGCCAGATCATCCAGGTGAACTTTTTAGGAGCCCATGGAAGCTTCTCGACTTGGGCCACAAAGCTCCCACGCGCTCGGGGGCTACTGTCGGGGGATCACCATCGGGTGGCCCAACCGGCATGATACTCTAGGTCCGGGTGGCATGGTCTAGACAACCACTCCCTTGAAGACGACGAGCCGGACATACAGGTAGGATGGGCACGCAGCCGGTGTCAGAGGGTGACACAGGGCACAATGCGCACATTTCATCGGCGATGGCGATAAGACATAAAGAGGAGGACCAGGCCGATGGCCTCCACTTCTCTGTCATGCACAGTGCCGTAGTGCACTATGACGACGTCTCCATGTTCGGATTACACTATAGATGAACAGTCGATGGGCCCCACCAGCTGGGCCACTGTAGCTGGTTGTACCTTGTAACCCGGTGCCTCATTTGTATAGAAGGGGAAATGAGGGCTCCATAGAGAGGTTCGGTCGATCTAGAGATCATTCGTCCCGAACACACAAACATCTCTAGGGTCCAACTTGTATTCTATAACGATCTGCAATCCAGTTTAGGCAGGAGTAGGGGTGTTACCTCATCAAGGGCCCTAAACCTAGGTGTCTCTTTGTGTCTAGTGCTCATATTCAATCCCATATATGGGTGCCGTGGCTCGCGCTCTAGGCCTCACATGTCTCTCGTGCCATCACGTATGGCACTACCGTGCAATATACCACGATAACTATAAAGCATATGTCATACAAATTGATATCATATGGCCCACTTTGTACTGGTTTATGCCTAAATGCCAAGGATCTTCCCCGCTGAATTTGAATATGAAGGGAAGTTCGGCCTCAATAAGGAAGGATCATCGATGGATATGCGCGGGAGATGGCACAGACACTTGGGTCCGGATCTAGTACGAAGTTGGTGGCTGTAGTTACCTAGTTTAGAAAGCTAGAATAAGGGTTAGTGTGGTGACTCACGTACACTGTTGCATGTTGTAGTGTACAAGGCATTGGCATAACACTTACGAAAGTCCTCTTTCACAAATATTACACCCCTCGTAGTGGTAGAACAGAACCATTGCGGGTCCAACTATTCATTCATTCCTTGTTCACAATGAAAGGGAAATACAAACTTCGAGATCCTCTCGGTCAAATGAGCATTCACAAATGTAAACACATTTAAAAGCACTAGCTTGAGAGACAATGGTACTACTAAGCTAAGTACCATTGGAGCATCGCAACTTTATTGGGTACGAATCTAACACTAGTGGAAAACGGGCCTCTAGTCCCGGTTTGTAAGGGCCTTTAGTCCTAGTTTCCCAATCGGCCTTTTAGTCCTAGTTCTGCCACAAACCGGGACTAAAGGTCGGGACTAAAGATTTTTTTTCAAATTTTTATTTCTTGAACTTTTGAATTATCCGACTCGTTAATCTCTCACATCTCTTCTTTTAACACTAACTATACTTAATCTTAGGTCAAATTATACTTATGGTCAAACTTTTCGATCGGTCACCCATCCTAGCACTACTCCATCCCTAGCATGCTTAACTTTCTCATTTCATCTCTCTCACCTTGCGCGAAGGACCCTTATACCTTGTTGTCAAGACTAGTTTATCAATCTTATTAATTCTTATTAGTATGTCAACCGTGTTTATTTTTTAAAATTACGAACAACTATTTAAGTAAACAATAATAAATAAGTAATAATAATATTTTATTCCAATGAAAATAAAAAATTAATTAAATTAATATTTTATTTATTTTTTGCCATTTATTCATTTAATATGATATAAATAATATCTTCAAATCTGTAAATCGAAATTCGACAAATAATATATCCATTATTATCAAAAAATGTGAGGAATTCAAATATGACATTAAAAAATTACTAAATAATTTAATTTTTAAAATAACTTTTTTTCTTTTTGAATTTTAAGAATCTAAAAGAACCCAAAACGCCCTAAGGCCGTTGAAATCGAAGAGAAAAGATTTTTCTGCATGTTTTGATAGGCTATACATTTTTTCTCACATCGTATGCAAAAGTTATGGCTATTTGAATTTTTCATGACATTTTTTTGTAAATTATGTCGGAATTCATGTTTGTTAATTTTCTTAACAACTAAATCACTTAATTTAACTATAGTTCGAAGAATTTTTTTATTTTTTTTATAATTTTGTGGCATGCTTTCAAAACTAGAAAAGGCGACCTCGGGGGGGGGGGGGGGAGGTGGACTGAAAAATCCTGTCGAGGTAGGATTTTTGCCCATTTTCCTGCCGTGGCAGAACCCGCCAAAGCTTTTTTGCCAAAAAAATTTAGTCCCGGTTGATGTCCCAAACCGGGACTAAAGGTCTATCTTTAGTATCTTTAGTCCCGGTTGAAGACACAAGCCGGGACTAAAGGGTGTTGCCCACGTTCGCACCCGCCTCCACCCTTTAGTCCCGGTTCGTATTACCAACCGGGACTAAAGGACCCTATCAAACCGGGACTAAAGGTTGTCGGTGTCCTAGCTGTTGGAACCGGGACTAATGTGAGTGATTAGTCCCGGTTCCTAACACATCCGGTACTAAGGCTCCAGAGGGCTCTGGACGAAAGCCCTATTTTCTACTAGTGTAAATTGCTCAGCCCGACTATCCTGTGCGTACAACACTATTCCTCTAGGTCTATGATGGCTCAGTATACGGCGCCAGAAAAGTGCTGGTGCGGTGTTGATGTAGATCTCATTGGGAACCCCAAGAGGAAGGTATGATGAGCACAGCAGCAGGTTTCCCTCAGTTATGAAACCAAGGTTTAATTGAATCAGTAGGAGCAAGGAAACACCCCAAAGGTGTTACTAGCTGAGCCTTGGCAGGGCGCACTACCGGTGCTAGTAGCAACGTGGAGACCTGCACAACACAACCACAGAACTTTTTCCCTAACTTACGATGAGGTTGTCAATCTCACCGTGTTTTGCTGAAAACAAAAGATTAAACGTATCGAATGGAAAGAAGTAATAGTTTGCAGAAAGTAAACATAAAACAGTAAACAGTTTATAGATTGTATGTAAAGAAAAGGACCGGGATCCATAGTTCACTAGAGGTGGCTCTCCTTAAGATAGATAACATGCTGGGTGAAAAAATTACCGCGGGGCAATTGACAAACATCGAGAAAGCAATACATACATATACTAATCATCTTGACTCATTTGGAACTTGATTGGGCATTACAACATTATACATAGACCGCCATACAACTGCATCTATGACTAATAATCCACCTTTAGGTTATCATCCGAACCCCCTCCAGTATTAAGTTGCAAGCAACGGATTATTGCTTTATGAACTGCGTGTAAAGTAAACAATACGATTGTTCTATGAACAAAGGATTGTTGTTTTCTCCCTAGTAGCAACAGCACATCTAGTACCTTAGAGATTTCTGTCACTTCCCCAGATTACCAAAGGCATGAACCCACTATCGAGCATAAATACTAACTCTTGGAGTTGCTAGCATCTACTTGGCCAAGATAGTACTAACAACAGAAAGCATGCAAGATCACAAATAACAAAGACATGATAGAATCAATAATCAATCTGAAATAGCATCTCAATATCCATCGGATCCCCGCAAACACAACATGCAGAATTACAAATAAATTATCTTGATCATGAACAAAGCTCACAAGATCTAGACATGAAAGCACAAAGGAGGAGAACCAGCCATCTAGCTACTACATGGATCCGTAGTCCAAGGATGAACTACTCACGCATCACACCGAAGGCTTGCATGGTGATGAAGAAGGCCTCCAGGATGAATTCCCCTCTCCGGCAGGGTGTCGGGAAGAGCTTCAGATCCCTCCCGATCTAGGGATGGAGATGACGGCGTCTACAAACTCTTTCGTGGATTTTTGATCGGGGACTTAGGGTTTTCGTCTCGAGGGCATCTTATAGGCGGAAGGGGAGGCCGAGGGGGTGCCTGGGCTGGCCACACCACCCCCTGGCATGGGCCAAGCCTGGCCGCGCGGCCAGGTGGTGTGGCCGCCCTCTGGACCCTCTCTGTCTCGTATTCTGGCATCTGATGACTTCCAAAAAAATAGGCACTTTGGCTTTTGTCCCGTACAATTCCGAGAATATTCATTTTCTGACTTTCCTGGAACCAAAAACAGCAGAAAACAGGCAGCTGGCACTGTGGCTCTTATTAATAGGTTAGTCCAAGAAATTATATGAAAAGTACTCCAAAGTATGGACAAAACACAAGAAAGTGGATAAAACCAAACATGGAGCATCAAAACTTATAGATACATTTGCAATGAATCAACATCCGCAAGCTTAACTCCTGCTCGTCCTCGAGTAGGTAAGTGATAAAAAGAAAGAATAATTTTTGAGGTGACATGCACCATCAAAGACTTGACCAAAGTATTTGTAAAACATTCAAAGCTGGGATCATAGTACTTCAATCATAACATGAAAGACAAAGTTCTAGAAATAAGACAAAGAAACTATGATGCAACATGAAAAGGCACAAACAAAAGATTCATGAATAACAATGCTTTGCAAGACGTTTATTTGTTTCACATAAAGAAAACATAGCATACTAGTATTCAGCTTGTCCCTCATAGAGTAGCAAATATAAATTCATAGGACACCTTCAAAGTTCATAAGAGTGACTAGATACAAAAGTTTAAAACAAGCAAAATCAAGTTATGCATCAATCAACTAGTCTTAGGACAATGCACATAGAACTAAGAATGGCCACTATGCTCTCAAAGTAGGTGCACAAAGGTAGAAGATGGAGACTCAATATAATGGTGGAAGAAAGGCCTTTTTATAAAAGGAAGTAGGGATTCAAGTCTAATAAAGAGCTTCCAAAAATTATGGTACTTATAGCTTTCAGCTCTCATTGCCCCTATCATAAGCATCTTGAAGTGATTAAGGTTAAAGTGAACAAACTATGGTGTACATGCTTGGAGAAGTATAAGTTAGAAATCTCATGTCCCTTGTATACGAGAGCCGCTCCTCATGCTACTCAAGTTTAGTCACCGGTAAGTTCTTGTCATTGTAAGTACATGTGCATCATAGAGAACCGCTAGCGGGGTACCCCTTGCCCGATGATACGGAAGAATCCCCATATCAAAATGACAAGGCAAGCAGACAACGAGCATCTCAGAAATCTTCTTATCTACCATGGGAATATGGGGCTTTTTTCTCTCTTTCCTCTTTTCATAATATTTTTTTTGTTTCTCTTTTTTCTCAATATAGGACTCTTTTTTATAAGAAGAATGCTTCATAGACAGCTCATTATTGTTACGCTGCAGGTTTCCACCATGTCAGCATGGATTAGACCAGCGACCCATGCGTTTCTCTAACACATATACATAACTCCATGGACTTACAAGCTCCCCTTTCATTTCACACCGACGACATCCATATACAAAAGAGCATGATATCAACTAGGTACAAGTACCAAGTGCAATGTTGAAAGCGTTCCCCATGAAAGCATGGTTCTGCTAATTCCCAACAAATAAGTGCAAGCATATACAACATAGACGACACAATGGTTCAAGTTTATTAAGGACAAGAAAAGTAAAGTGTGCCATCAAGTTCGTGAGAGCTTTAATCACTAGTTTTCTCATAACAAGTTTAATTTGGAAGGTAAACAAAATCATGAATATACTTGGAATAGCATAAGCTAGTAGGTAGGTATGGTGGACTCTTTGGAATAACTTGGTTTAGGGAGTTGGATGCATGAGTGGAATTCATACTTTGTTGTGGAGGCTAGCAAAAGACTGGGAGCAATAAACTAAGAGAGAAATAATGGCCATAATCATGCAGAGCGACAAAACATCAATGATCAAAGCATAAAGTGATACTACAAGTTGAAAACTAAAGGATCATAAAGGCTTAGGTGACTTGAGATAGTCATAACATGGTGTGAGCATGCGCCAAGTCAACCCAAATAAAGCATCAAAGGAGAATACCACAATACTATGCTTTAATATGCTAAAACAACGCATGATTCATCCAAAGCACATTGAGCAATCTCAATTGTTTATAACAAGTCATGCTACAGCAAAGAATACTAAGCATAAAGCCAAAACAATATCAAGCATGGCATGACAAAGCATAGGCCATAGTCAAAAACGAGCTCTTTTTACCACATAAGCATGAACTTTCCTACTCTTTTCCAAACCAAACCAAACTATTTGTAAACCAATGTATGAAAGAGGGGGTCCAACCAATTTATTCAGCAAACTAAGAAAACAAAAGCAAATGAAAAACCAAAATGAAAATGAAAAAGAATACGCTCTAAGAACAACACAACTGTGCATGAAACAATAAAAATGAAGCGTTTGGAAGAAACCTGGGATTTTTATTGATGAAGAAGGGGATGCCTTGGGCATCCCCAAGCTTTGACGCTTGTACTTCTTGGATATTTCTTGGGGTGACACGCGTGGCATCCCCAAGCTTGAGCTCTAGTCCATCCTTCATCTTGTTACTCATTCCTTCTATACACCTGAAATTTTTCCTTCATACAAAACTTCACACAATCTTTATTAGCAACATTAGTGTACTCAAGATAAATAAGTCTTAAGGTTTAGTTCTAACACCAAATAAACTTCCATTAGAACACTAGCTAATGTAGCACTTCCCTCAAAAATCTTAATTCCCCAAAAGAACTTAAAAAGGAACCAACAAGAAGCAAATGCAGAAAATGGCAGAAATCTGTCAAAACAGACCAACAGGTAAAGACGAATTTTTTCGAAGACCTTATGTTGCTCAAATCAAAAAGTGTTGAAGTAACAAAAGTTAGATAACAACCTGGGGAAGAAGCACAAAAATTCACGCCTCAAAAATACGTTCAGAGATTTTACACGAATTTTTACGGTGAAGCACAGAAATCTGTTTCAAGACAGCAACTTTCCCAATCATTACTTCTCTCTCATTAGAGGTTACTCTTGGCACAAAAGCAAATAAAAAGGACAAGGAGCAGTTATTACTAAGGTAATAACTTCCAAGACTCATCTAAAACTTTTGGATTATCTCCCAATAAGTACTTTCTTTAACGCCTTTAAGTTAGGCATAAGAAGCAAGAAAGAATCAAGTGTTCTCAAATGAAGAAGCATTAAGACCAAATTTTGTTTTCATAGGAGAAGCAAAAGAAATCTTCTCTCTCTTCTTAGGGAAGTGTTCTATAACTTTCTTGAGTGGGAGTTGATATTTAATGGTGCCTTCTTTCATATCAATGATGGCACCAACAGTTCTAAGAAAAGGTCTTCCCAAAGTAATAGGACAAGAAGCATTGCATTCAACATCCAAAACATAGAAATCAACAGGGACATATGCATTGTTAACCATAATAAGAACATCATTAAGACTCCCCATGAGTTTCTTTTTAGCATTATCATCAAGTGGGACATTCAAATAACAATCTTCAAGCGGAGGCAAATCAAGCATATCATAAATCCTTCTAGGCATAATAGAAACACTACTATCAAGATCACATAAAGCTTTCAAATCAAAGTCATTCACTTTCATATTAATGATGGCTTCCCAACCATCTTCTTGTTTTATAGGAGTAGAAGCTTTATGTTTCATCTTTTCTTCTTTAATCTTTATGAGAGCATCAGTAATGTGTTTTGTAAAGGCCATGTTCATAGCACTAGCATTAGGACTTTTAGCAAGATTTTGTAGGAACTTAATAACTTCAGAGATATTGCAACCATCAAGATCAAAACCATACTTATCATCTAGAGTAGTAGAACTATTACTAGCCTTAACACTAGTGGTGGTGATAGTAGAAACACTAATGTTTCTAGCAATTTCATCTTCTCTTTCCCACTTAGCATGTAATTCAGCTAATAGTCTAACATTTTCATCAATTCTTACTTGTATAGCATTAGTGGCTGCAAAGGGATTATCATCAATTTCAGTTTTAGCAGCCATTTTATTCAAAGTAGATTGAGCTTCAGCTAAAGATGCTATATTTCTTTCAGCATTAGAGAGTTTTCCTTAATGGTTTTATTGAAAGCAGTTTGTTTACTAATAAAGTCTTTAAGCCTAACTTCAAGTTCAGAGGGAGCACTCCTATTATTGTTGTAGGAACTTCCATAAGCATTACCATTGTTGGGAGGATATGGCTTATAATTGTTGTTACCAAAATTACTCATATAAGCATTATTGCCAAAGTTGTTATTTCTTATGAAGTTCACATCAACTTGCTCTTCTTGAGCAACCAAGGAGGCTAAAGGAACATTATTTGGATCAATATGGGCTTTCCCATTAACAAGCATAGACATAATAATATCAATCTTATCACTCAAGGAGGAAGTTTCCTCAACAGAATTTACCTTCCTACCTTGTGGAGCTCTCTCAGTATGCCATTCAGAATAATTAACCATCATATTGTCCAGAAGTTTTGTTGCAGCACCCAAAGTGATGGTCATAAAGGTACCTCCAGCAGCAGAGTCCAATAGGTTCCTTGAAGAATAGTTCAATCCTGCATAAAAAGTTTGGATGATCATCCAAGCAGTTAGTCCATGAGTGGGACAATTCTTTACCAAATATTTCATTCTTTCCCAAGCTTGAGCAACATGCTCATTATCAGATTGTTTAAACTTTATTATTTCACTTCTCATAGATATAATCTTAGCAGGAGGATAGGATTTTCCAATAAAAGCATCTTTGCACTTAGTCCAAGAATCAATACTATTCCTAGTTAAGGAATTCAACCATTCTTTAGCTTTTCCTCTCAAAGGAAACAATTCCAGCTTAATAATATCACCATCTATATCCCTATGCTTTTGCATCTCACAAAGTTCAACAAAGTTATTTAGATGGGCAGCATCATCTTCATTACCAATACTAGTAAATTGTTCTCTCATAACAAGATTGAGTAAAGCAGGTTTTATCTCAAAGAAAGTATCTTCAGGCACAGGTGGAGCAATAGGTGTGCTCATAAAATCATTGTTGTTGGTGCTAGTGAAGTCACACAACTTAGTGTTTTCAAGAGTAGTCATTTTTTGTGTTTTTCAAATAAGAAAGCAAACTAGTAAAACTAATTTTTTTGTGTTTTTGAATAAGAAACAAGCAAACAAAGCAAAAAGAAACTAAGCAAAACAAAAATAACAAAGTAAAGAGATTGGTTATGAGGGACTCCCCTTGTGAAGATGTCCTTGACTCCCGACAGCGCCTTGAAAAATGCTTGATGGCTCGATTATACGCCTTGTAAAAGTGCTGGTGCGGTGTTGATGTAGAGCTCGTTGGGAACCCCAAGAGGAAGGTATAATGAGCATAGTAGCAAGTTTCCCTCAGTTATGAAACCAAGGTTTAATCGAACCAGTAGGAGCAAGAAAACACCCCAAAGGTGTTGCTAGCTGAGCCTTGGCAGGGCGCACTACCGGTGCTAGTAGCAACGTGGAGACCTGCATAACACAACCACAGAACTTTGTCCCCAACTTGCGATGAGGTTGTCAATCTCACCGTGTTTTGCTGAAAACAAAGGATTAAACGTATCGAATGGAAAGAAGTAATAGTTTGCAGAAAGTAAACACAAAGCGAAAGTTTATAGATTGTATGTAAAGAAAAGGACCGGGATCCATAGTTCACTAGAGGTGGCTCTCCTTAAGATAGATAACATGCTGGGTGAACAAATTACAGCGGGGCAATTGACAAACATCGAGAAAGCAATACATGCATATACTAATCATATTGACTCCTTTGGAACTTGATTGGGCATTACAACATTATACATAGACCGCCATACAACTGCATCTATGACTAATAATCCACCTTTAGGTTATCATCCGAACCCCCTCCAGTATTAAGTTGCAAGCAATAGATTATTGCTTTACTTAATCGTGTAAAGTAAACAATACGATTGTTCTATGAACAAAGGATTGTTGTTTTCTCCTAGTAGCAACGACACATCTAGTACCTTAGAGATTTCATCACTTCCCAGTTACGGAGGCATGAACCCACTATCGAGCATAAATACTAACTCTTGGAGTTGCTAGCATCTACTTGGCCAAGATAGCTACTAACAACGGAAAGCATGCAAGATCACAAATAACAAAGACATGATAGAATCAATAATCAATCTGAAATAGTATCTCAATATCCATCGGATCCCCGCAAACATAACATGCAGAATTACAAATAGATGATCTTGATCATGAACGGAGCTCACAAGATCTAGACATGAAAGCACAAAGGAGGAGAACCAGCCATCTAGCTACTACATGGATCCGTAGTCCAAGGATGAACTACTCACGCATCACACCGGAGACTTGCATGGTGATGAAGAAGGCCTCCAGGGTGAATTCCCCTCTCCGGCAGGGTGCTGGGAAGAGCTTCAGATCCCTCCCGATCTAGGGATGGAGATGACGGCGGCTGCAGACTCTTTCGTGGATTTTTGATCGGGCACTTAGGGTTTTCATCCTGAGGGCATCTTATAGGCGGAAGGGGAGGCCGAGGGGGTGCCTGGGCTAGCCACCCTCGGCCAAGCTGCTGCCAAGTCTTTGTGGTGGCCGCCCTCTGGCCCCTCTCCGTCTCGTATTCTAGCATCTGATGACTTCCGAAAAAATAGGCACTTTGGCTTTTGTCTCGTCCAATTTCGAGAATATTTATTTTCTGACTTTCCTGGAACCAAAAACAGCAGAAAACAGGCAGCTGGCACTATTGCTCTTGTTAGTAGGTTAGTCCAAGAAATCATATGAAAAGTACTCCAAAGTATGGACAAAACACAAGAAAGTGGATAAAACCAAGCATGGAACATCAAAAATTATAGATACATTTGCAATGTATCAGTCTACATCTTCCTCCTATATTCCAAATTATATTCCATAATTTATACCTTCAATGTCTCCTGAGAGATCAGGTTCCTCGTAGTAAACCTCTCCCTCGATTGATTTTTTTGTAGTTGATGTGTTTTCGGTCTTCCATGTACCTAAGCAAGGGTTTTAAGAAGGTAAAATTGAGTATGAGCATACTCATCGAGTTCTATGGTGGTTGATTGATGCACTATCTATAGCCATGGATACAAATCCTAGGCTTATGAGTTGTTTTCGAAATCAGTTTCTTAGAAATGGTAAGTTTTAGTTTTAGAAAATCTATGTCCATCAATCTTCACGGATTGTACAAGACTACAAGCAGTCCTTTTCCCGCCACATTCGTAATCCTTTCCCAGAATAGAGAGTAATATGTCACGTTTCATACACTCTAGAGAGGGGCACTACTTTTCCAACAAATGATCTTAAGTTTGAGTGCATAATAGGGTATGCCACCCGTTCAAACTTTCTTGGTTCGAGACTCAGTTAAAGATCCAAAGTAATCATTGTCCTTCACCACGACCCCACAATCCATCCTTTGTACGAGTTTCGATCACAGGACCTACGCTCAATTACCGTCCATTCAAATATTCTAAGTTGTTGTTCCACATCACGAAATAGGGACATTACAGACTCCCATCTACCGATCTCCACTTTGGATCACATCCTGACTTACGATACGAGGATATGCGAAAGGAAAAATGTACAACTGACTTCCCCGTCCCATAAAAGAACTTGTGGTCAGCGCATTTTCTACTGTGCAAGAATTACTGATTACATTAGTTTTTAATCCTATGATATCTTTCCATACAATGGAATCTCCACCACATGATTTTTCAATCATGCAAATCATCCATGATTCCATTTTCCACCATTATGGATTTTTCTGACTACCCTGAGTTGGTAATCCATGTTTCGTTCCATTATGAAAATAGTATTTGCTTTTTGGTGCACTAGGTAAGTGATATTTTTGAAAGTAGTTTACTATAAAATATTCAGAAGACATGTGAGTTTGCTCTTGCAAAAGTTATGCAAGTTTGGCCTCACAATATATATGCAAGTATGAATTTTCCTGGTGACTTCAAATTATGGAAATCCGAAGGTTCTATAATACCGCGAACCTCGGGTTCTATAAAGAAGCATCATTCTTGGATAAGAACAATGTTTAAAATCCAAATGCATAATCTAATGCTTTGGTAAGTAATGCTTTATTTATGTTGGTTGTTCCCCCTAAGTGTTAGGTGTTTTATATTTAAAGTGGATTTTTGTAATTTGAACATATTCCACTTTAGAATTTTCATTTTTATTTCATTTTCAGGATTTTTAAATTTTACCTTAGCATTATGTAACACTCAAGGAATTAAGACTTTAAATCCGTAATATTCAACTGTTCATATTTTTAAGGTTCTCAAGCCTTTTCAGGTATTTTAAACATTTTAGAGTATTTCTTTAATTATATTTTCAAATATTTGGGAATTTTTTATTAAAATATTTTTAATAATTCTAGGAAAATTAGGATTTTAAATCCTTATATTTTCCCAATTTGGAACTATTTTTATATAATTTTCTTATAATGCATTTTCTTTTTTATTATTTAATCTCGTTTTAATTTTCATCATATTATAACTATTTAAAAATTCCCTAAAATACTTTTTGGATTCTATTTATTTTTCTCTATTTGGAGGTATTTTTATTTTATTTTCCCAAAATGCGTAAGGGTTTTATTGGTTAATGGGCATTTTTCCTAAATGTGAAAAGACTAAAATGCCCCTAGGGTCCACCAGCAAGCCCAATCACTTAAGTGACTAGAACCTACTAGGTTGACCTGACTTAGCCTAACCCCCACCGTCTCTCTCGCTCACTCGCACCCTCTCGTGCTCGCGATGGCGACTGCGCACTGCCGTACCTTTGCTTGGCCACCCTAGCTAACTCCGACCCGCTTCGACATGGGGCTTCGACTCAAATGTTCTCCTTTCTCCGCTCTACCATTCTACCAATCAGATTAACCTCTCTCTCTACTAGCTTCTCGCAACCCTAACCCTAACTAGGGTTTCGGTGTGCGTCACCACCTATGGCTTCGACGCAACTCCGATGACTTCCGCCGTCGAGCTGGGGCTGGTGTGTGCCCCCTATGCTACTACTGCCACTGGCGTGGCTGGCACAGGTCGAGATGCCCTTCACAGGTACTCCATGTGCCGCCATTGCCTCTCTCACATCCTTATTCCTCTTCTCAGTTAGTGGTGAGCTTGGATCCCACTTTCTGAAGGTAAGCTTCTCCTTCTACTTCTTCTGCAACTATTTGTACTACTGGTTCTCCTTGGGAATTTCTTCCCCAATTTCTAGGGTTACTCTCTATCTATGTTTAGTAATGTGTTCTAGGGTTTCTAGTCCATTCTAGATGGTTCTTAACATGTTATAGGTTGTTAGTTAGGCTCTTGTTGTTCGACATGATTTAGTAATCTATGTTTAAGTTTCTAAATTTTTGTAGCTAGATACTTTTGTTAGGTAAATAGTTCTAGGGCTTATAGGGACAGTCTTGTTTAGATATGTTGTCAAAGCTAATGTTGTGAGTATCCAGTACTAATCCTTTTATTTACATGATCAATACTTACAATTCGATCACTAGGATCACTGTCATTTCTTTAATGGATGCTTCTGCTAGTAACATGTTTTTTAAGTGGTCATGTTCTAGTCTTAGGTATAAACAACATTGTTTTTTCATACAGTCAAAATCTATAACTCAATTGCATGTTTACTTTCTTATTTACTTAGTTTACTTAATGTTATCATTCTAGAGATGATTGTGCTCTGATAGCATCATCTATCAGTGTTTGTTCTTATATAGTTTTTAATTGTTGTAGATGTTCTTGGTATTAGCTTCTGATCATGTATTAAGGTCTGATTGTTTAAGATTTTGCTCTAACTGCACAATGTATTCTTCTTATAACTCTATGGAGTTTCTATCTAGTGGATGTTGCAGTTGGAGCAAAAGTTAGTTTACTTGCTTAATGCTTTATTATGGTTTCTGTTTAGTAATATCTCAAGGTTGATTGTTCTTAAGTGTGTTGGTAATTTTGATACATTAACTAAGGATTCACTATTTTCCTGCAATCTCTACTAAGTGATTCTCAATAGGGCTTCTCCTTAGTGGAGACTAGGGTTGGAGGGAAAATACTCCTTTAAGTTGATGTGTTTAATTTAATATGCTTATTTGGGATTGTGCATTAGGTATAGGTCTAGGTTGTCATATGTGGTGCCTATTAATTGAGTATGCACAGATGATAATCAAGTGCTTGTGCCAGTGCTTACTTCCTAGTAAAAGGATCATGATATTACATGATCTACTGGTGCAGTACATAATAATTACTACTAGTATTCTACCCTTCCCTAGATCCAAATGATCCCTAGCTATTGGTTTACCTATAGCTATAATTCTACCCATGCCTAAAGTTTGTAAGCTAAACCTTTGTAGATTCCTAAGCGTGCTTGTTAAATATATGTATATACTTCTCCTTCTTCTTCCTTCTTGTTCTTGAAGTGTCCTTAAAATTCTTGCTTGACTCCTAGCTTCCTATCCCACTCGGATCTCTCTCTAACTAGTGTATGTGTTTTTGGTATGAGCTAGACCTGTGAGTTATGAGCTATGGGTCTGGGATGTTCAACTATTTACATTGTTCCCAATTGAATGAGGTGTTGACACCTAAGACATGAATTTAGGTGATTCACCTTTTTGTGTATGAGTGAAACCATCTCTGTAGCTTAACTTATAAGCAGGTGGCATATAAATTTCGGTGGTTAAGCCCATACTAGTTTTAACTCTTGTGTTCTTGCCAAATTTGGCATATGGAACCTGTTGTCCCATACTATATATTCAATGTATCTACAAATTCCTAGTTGGGCATGTCGGTTTAACTTTGTCCTATCTTAGCCTTAGACAATGACA
Source organism: Avena insularis (assembly GCA_023614405.1). Lineage (NCBI taxonomy): Eukaryota > Viridiplantae > Streptophyta > Magnoliopsida > Poales > Poaceae > Avena > Avena insularis. The sequence continues at coordinate 566,299,347 of CM042686.1, forward strand.
AGTGGCTTCATTGTTATTCTTACTGCTTGTTAAGTTGATTTTATTTGTGAGTTCTTACAATCACTATTGGTTGAATCTTACTAGAAGTTTTTACTCTACACTTTGATTGGATAAGCATCAATTTTACTTTCTCAATATTTTCTGCCTTGTAAGAATAAAGCTTAAGTTTATCTCCTTTGGATTATTCTGATCCTAGTTGGTCCTAGAGTACTTCTATTGGTCTACTTTTGGTACTTGAATAATATGATCAGTGAATATTATACTAGTACCTGGTTACTTCTCATGCTTTTAAGATTTAGTTTGGAATGATGAACTGCTAAGTGTTCATCTTCCAAGCCTCTATGTTTTTAGAAAGGAGTCCATTCTTGGGAAATGTTTCGCTTCATTCCTGTTACTATCGAGGTTCTATTATTTCTAGATGATCTACGTGTGAACTATCTACTAAATATGTTGTGATGCTCTAGACCTAATATGGTATCATTATGTTGGTTTGCATCAAGCACCTATTGTAACTCTGATTGTGAACTGGTTCTACATTCTACTACTATTGTTACCCTTGCTACTACTCCTATATTCATGAAGTTTGATCTTGGTTTTCTACTAGCTTGTTTTGTTTGTAATTTGACTACCTTCCTAGGTTTGGGATGTTAGGACTAGTTCCCGATGTCCATCTATTATGGATTCCAAAATGAATGGATTCACCTTGGGTGAATCCAACATTTTAACCAAATGTTGGTTCCTTTTGTGTTCCTTTTGTTTTGGTTTGCAATTTTGAGCAAGATCAAGATGAGGATATGGAATGGAGTGGAGTTAATGAGAATGTGATAAAGATAGAGTGTAGATAGGTTTAGTTTAAGGATTCTTTCTATTTTTAGTTTGTACTTGGGTCAAATTTGTAATATTCTATTGTAACTTTCAAATCTTGTATCCATTAGAATATGAATAAAGAACAATTCTTTGGTTATTATGAATTTCAATTATTTGTTGTATGTGATCTTGTGAACTCAAGTTTGAATAAATCAAACCTCAATTATAAATTCAAAGATTTAAATTTGTTCTAACTATTGTCTTGTGAATTATGAGTTGTGTGTTTTGAATGCTCAAGTTTTTAGATATTCAAGGTCTATGCATTGTCAAATCACATAAGTGAAAATTTGAATTTCAAATCCTAGTGTTGATTTAGGTTAAATTTGACATTAGATCCAAATTTCACTGACAAAACACTCCAAACAACAAAAGTTTAGATTTCCCCCTCAATTTTAAGATGCATGAGATCAAATGCACAAATTCTATATAGACCTTCTCCCCGACCTATTCTCCGAGATGTTCAGTTAGAGTAAAACTTGTAAACATGTAAGAGAACCCCTAGCTTTTACGAAAAGACAAGCCGCCTCATATATATGAGGTGACGACCGATTGAACTGGAAGAACATAATAGATAAACATCCAATGCATCTACTTTTTAATATCCTCACCTTTGTCCATACTCTCGTTTCTTTGGTGACTTCGCACATATTTCACCTGTAGAATTGATAACTCAGCTAAGAGCGGCCAAGCTTGGCCTAGTTTATCCCATAGCTGCCAGAACCTCCTAAGGGGTTCATACTGAGGAACTAGGACATCGATCTCCAAAGCGCCAACTAGATTGTCTTGTGTATCACGCTTCTAGCAGGCATCCCTCGAAGTGAGTTGGTGTGCTTCACCCTCAACGACGATGGTACATAGTAGACGTGTTCATGTAAAGCCAAAACCATTTTTTTAGCACAACACACTTTTCGAAAGCTCCGTTGGGGACAAAAACTTTGATCGGACCATCATGGTTGATGCCAAATCAGAAACCCTTCCAAAGTTAGCCTCAAAAACATTGCGAGGGCTTCCTTCAATAAACTTTCGGACAAACAAATCCAAGATTTCGAGGATATCCAGAAGAAAATATGGGAAGGTCACACGACATTGCAGAGGAAGCAAGAAGTTGAAGATCTATAAGCCTACTTGGCTACTTTCAAGAAAGACCGACAAGGTGTCATTTCACCGGTGGTCGAGAAGTACGAGAAAACATCCCCAATCATCAACATCAACGATCCCACTATAAGTAAAGACGCATTTTCTACCAAAAAATTAGTTGTTTTCCAATATATATATATATATATATATATTCTCAAGGCACTATGTTAACGGAGCATAATAATGCTAAGAATAAGCCGACCATCAGAAGTTTGGCCACTTAGTCAGGATAACTGTATTGCACCGGTTCCACCCTACACGAGTCCTATCAAAAGTGTGCAATATTCGGCAAATCAACCGACTGAGTAGCACGTTTTCTGGATCAGGGCCAATGTCAAACAAAAGTTCGGCCTTGGCCAAAACCAATCCTTCTAGATCTTCTCGAACACGGGATTTCTTGGATGATCATATGGATGATCCTAAGAGAGAATTAGATAGAATAGTGTTTGAAAAATGCGGAATAATTCCAAAAAATATAATTTATACTAAACCCTACCGGAATAATTTTATATATTATATACTACCTTATCCCATTGGTTTTAGTGTCTGATTTTACTAAATTTAATGGGGTAGATAATAAAACAACCTAGGAGCATGTTAGTTAGTACTTAGCTCAACTTGCTAAAGCTAGTAGTCAGGAACATCTTAAAGGGCGCTTGTTTCCTTTGTCCATTACTAATAAATAGTTTTCATGGTTTTCTGCTTTATCTCCTAATTCCATTACTACTTGGTATGTTTTCGAGATGAAGTTCTACGAACACATCTATACAGGTGATAATGAACCAAAGTTATCACATCTAACATCGGTTAAGCAAAAAAGTTGATGAATCAATTACGTAATAAATGGTTTAGAGATAAAAACCATTGTTACAACTTGGTAATTTCAAATGAAGGCAGGGCCAACTTAGTAGTTGCAGGATTGAAGCCTCATCTTAAAGAAAAAGGTTGAGCACTTTGATTTTCCTAAGAGTTAGACGGATTCTAGAGAGAGCTCTGGCTCGTGAAATCCTGCTAATGAAATCAGAGATACACAGTGTGTCAACGGGTGAGTAGAAGCCGGGTAAACGTCGTTAGCCCTATTGACTTAGATGAGGAAGCCAAGGTGATATATCTAAAATAGTTTGGGAACCAAATCCAAACCCTATATGTGTGATGATTTGAGACTAGTTCGTAAGGATATGAAGATATCAAAAGCTCTGGGAGAACCCGATGGGAACCAGGACATACCAAAAGCTGGAAGACAGATCGATTCACTATATCAGTTTATACAAGGAAATATAAAGGATTCGTCATGCAGATTTCTATTAGACGACTGAGTTTGTACCGGTTTATTCCTAAAAGCTCAGGATCTGCCCTGCTGAAGTTTGAAGATGAAGGCAAATTCTGCCTCAACATGGGAGGATCATCGACGACTCTGCACGGGAGGAGACACAAACACTTGGGTCAGGATCCAGTACAAACTCGATGTCAGTAGTTACCTAATTTAGAAAGCTAGAGTCAGGGTTAGATTCCAACCGGTAAACGTGTAAGATAAATCCCCAACTTATACTGAAAGACTAGCCATCTCATATATATGTGAGAGGTGACAACTCATTGAACTGGAAGGACACAGTCGACAAACATCCAATATATCTACTTATTTACCTCCTCACCTTTGTCCTTGCTCCCATTTCTTAGGTGATTTCGCACGTATTTCGTCTGTGGAATAGGTAACTGAGCTAAGAACAGCCAAGCCAAGTTTAGTTCAGCCCATAGCTATCGGAACCTCGTAAGGGGCCGACCTGAGGAACTGGAGCTTCAGGTCTCAAAAGCGTCGGCTGGATTATCTTGTGTATCGCGTTTCTAGCAGGTCTCCTTCAATGTGAGTTGCAGTGCATCAGTCCGATGGCGAGGGTATAGATTAGATCGTGTTGGTGTGTTGGTGTAATGGTAGAAGCGTTTCCGACACAACACTTGCAAAGTTCAAAATTCATTTGTTCTTGATATGTTTGAGTGATCTTGCAAAGTTATTCAAATTTGTTATGTTGAGATACGTATGGTGCCTTATTTTACATTATCTGTTGCAGTGGCTGTGTCTAAAATCTATCATCTTGTCAACACAAACTGTTTTGGTGCTTTACATCTTAAATTTTGGTGCCCTAAATTTGTAGTAATTGTTTTTTTGGTGCTAGTACTCAAGCACTTACTGGCATTTAGCTAGTATAATCAAGCACTTGCGCGCATGCCATGAAACAACCCTGTATACGTTCGAAACAATCCGAGATGCAAGGCGAGATATTAGGAATAGTAATTGCTACAGTAGTACAGTACTGTATTAGATTTTGGAAATACACATGTCTTTTCCAAGTCCGGTCCTGATTCATAGTCCGACTCGTCCTATGATTTCCAGGCTACAAAGTTCCACGTCTCGAATTCTCGATCCCCGCACCTCACCGGAAGTCCGAACCCACTCATCCAATTCTCCTTGCTATGGCGTCCCCGTCCCAGCAGCAGCAACAGCTCGACATGATCAACCAGCCCATCTCTCTGGCTGGCCCGACGCCGGCCGACCTGGAGAGTACGGCGCAGTTGGAGAAGCATCTTCGCGACGCCGGCCAGTACGAGAGCCAGGACGAATCGGCTGCCCGCGAGGAGGTGCTGCGCGAACTACAGGCCGTCCTCGACCGGTGGGTGAAGCGCCTCACCGCTCAGCGAGGGTACCCCGACGGCATGGTCGACCAGGCCACCGCCCTGCTGCTCCCCTTCGGCTCGTACCGTCTCGGCGTCCACGGCCGCGGCTCCGACATCGACGCCCTCGTCGTCGGCCCCTCCTACATCGACCGCGACCACGACTTCTTCGACGTGCTGGGCGGCGTGCTGGCCGAGACGGAGGCGGTCACGGAGCTGCAGCCGGTGCCCCGCGCGTACGTGCCGGTGATCAAGATGAGGTTCCGCGGCGTGCCGGTGGACCTGCTCTACGCCAGCGTGTGCCTCCCCGTGGTGCCCAAGGACATCGACCTGCGCGACCGCTCCGTGCTCCGCGGCATGGACCTCGCCACAGTCCGCAGCCTCAACGGCGTGCGCGTGGCCGACGAGCTCCTGCGTCTCGTCCCGGACGCCGACGCCTTCCGCACGACGCTGCGCTGCGTCAAGCACTGGGCCAAGGCGCGGGGCGTCTACTCCAACGTCATGGGGTTCCTCGGCGGCGTCGGATGGGCCATCCTCGTGGCGCGCGTGTGCCAGCTCTACCCGAACGCCGCGCCGAGCATGCTGGTGCCCCGCTTCTTCAGGATCTTCTCGCAGTGGAAGTGGCCCAACCCGGTGCTGCTGCAGGGCATCGAGCACGACGACGACGGCGAGCTCGCGCTCTGGCTCCCCGTCTGGGACCCGAGGAGGAACCCGCGCGACAGGAGCCACCTCATGCCGGTCATCACGCCCGCGTACCCCGGCATGAACTCGTGCTACAACGTCTCCCAGGCCACCTTACGGACCATCACGGAGCAGCTGGAGGTCGGCCGCGTCATCAGCCAGGAGATCGGCGGCGGCGGCGGCCGCGGGTGGGACGCGCTGTTCCAGCCGTTCCAGTTCTTCAAGGCGTACAAGAGCTACCTGCAGGTGGACGTGAAGGTGGCCGGCGGGGAGGCAGATCTCCGGGAGTGGAAGGGGTGGGTGGAGTCGCGGCTGAGGCAGCTGGTGATCAGGGTGGAGATGGCCAGAGATTCAGAACTTATTTGCTTAGCTATGCTACATGACTTGAGCTTAGCTTCTCCAACAGGCATGCTGCTCTGCCATCCCAACCCGCAAGCCTACGCCGCCAAGCCCAATGATCTGCATTGCACGTCCACCTTCTTCGTGGGACTGTCCAAGCCACCACCGCAGCAGAAGGAGCAGCAGCCCCCCCAGGTGCAGTTCGACCTCCGTGCGACGACAGAGGAGTTCAAGCAGGAGGTGTACACGTACGAGTTCTGGAGACCAGGAATGGAGCTGGAGGTCAAGCACGCCCGAAGGAAGGACCTGCCGTCCTACGTCCTGGATCAGATCCTCCCGGCTGGTCATCTCAAGAGGAAGCGCGCCCAAGATGATCCTTCGCCTTCGTCGTCTTCCTCCGAGTCGAGCTCCAGCAGCAGGGACGTCAAGAGGGCTGCAGCAGCAGGCAGAACCTTTCCATCACCTGAGAGCTAAGAGGCAAAGTTGTCCCAGCAGCATCCTTTCCACCGCTTCAGGACAGGCCAATGTCTGACTGTGACAACAGATGAACATCGAGAGCAATCACAGTCCTTGCTAAGCTATGATCAAGCCAAGCCAGCGAAACCTTCAAACGAATTCAGCCGAAGACTGAAAATACAGCAGGTGGAACATCATGTTTACAGATAGATTTACATTGCATAACTTTGTCAAGGGGACAATTGTGTATGATTCCTGATGAGAAATCATAGTTACAATTTAAATTCAGTATCAGCAATGTACGCAGACGGTTGGCAGAACCATCGGGTAGAAATCTTGTAATTGTCAATGTTATACACCTGCTTCATCAGTTCCTTCACTGCAGCAAGTCTTCTATGTTACGGCAGAGCTCCTGCCATGTTTTCGCAAGGGAATACAGTGTGATGTAAAGTTTATCAGAATTTTGGTATTGCTACGCGACCCCCGGGGGATAATTGCCCCCGATCCCCCCGGTTCCCCAGCGCGACACGTGTCCCTAAAAACAGCTGTAAATCCCGCTTTTGCTACAATCGGCACGATTTTGCTACAAAGTGTCCCGCTTTTCTACATGTGGCAAAAAAACGGTTCGTTCACGAGACAAAAATGAAAAAGGCAAATCTCGCCGAAGACCTCGCCGGAGTTTCGCCGTTTTTTTGGTAATGTAACAACTCGGACTTCGCCAGAGACTTTCGCCGGGAGATCTCACCGGAGACATGGTAGCAGAAACTTTACTCTATTGTAGCAACACCACAAAACGGTGGTAGCAAATTTATTTTTCTAATGTAGCAAAAAAACAACCTCATCGGAGACTTTCTCCTGGAAACCTGGTAGCAAGAATTTTACGATATTATAGCAAAACCACAAAACATTTGTAGCAAGTAAAATATACAAATGTAGCAAAATCAACTTGGGACATACAAACATTGTAGCACTCCGAGAATAGCGAAAGTAGCAAAAGAAATATGAGTATTATGTAGCTAAAAGAATATATAAATGTAGCAAAAATAAACTGCCCGTTTTGATGCAAACCATTAACCCACTGCTTGCACCATCATCCTAGGCTAGCAGCATTGCCGTCCATGCGCGGGCGTCGTGGAAGGCGGCAGATCAGGCCAGCGACGTGGGGAGAGGCGGCGAAGCAGGGCGGGGCCTCCATCTCCTGCGAGATCCCCATGTCCGGTAGGGGAGCAAGGCTTGGGCGGCGCGTCCCGGTGGAGGACCATGCCTTGGGCGGCGCGTCGGCAAAAGGAGGCGATGGCGCGGCCGACGGAGCCTCCATCTCCGAGATCGCCAGTGGAAGCAGGAGGCTGGGAAGGCCGGAGGAGCGAAGCGGGGAGGATCGTCACGGAAGGAAGCGAGTGGGACGGCGCGCGCGGCGAGAGCATGGCTGGGACGACGCGTGCGAACGGAGGAGCGGGGCGTGGGCAGTGCGGCGACGACGGACCTGCAAGCTACCGGGAAGAAAGAGATTGCGTCAACGTTGTGCGGTCCCACCACGACGGGGTGTCATACGGTTCCACGCTACCGGGGGATAAAATCGTTCGATCCCCCGGGGAGACTGTATCATTTCGGGGAGTGCTACGCGTCCCTCGAAGGATATTTCCCCCGGATCCCCCGCCTCCACCAGCTGACACGTGTCCTCTAAAAGACCCAAAATCCCGCTTTTGCTACAAACATACTCATTTTTGCTACAAATAGTCGCGCTTTTGCTACATGTAGCAGAACGCGGTTCGTTCTAGAAAAGAACAAAATAGACTAGATCTCACCGGAGAGTTCGCCGGAGATCTCGCCGGCGACCTTGTAGCAAAAAAAAATGTTCTAATGTAGCAAAACGGACGTAGCTAGAAACATCGCCGGAGACTCTCGCCGGAAAAAACGTCGCCGGAGACCTCGTAGCAAAAAAATTACGATATTGTAGCAAAAGCACATAACGGTTGTAGCAAAATATTTTTTCTAATGTAGCAAAGGGACATCGCCGAAGACATCGCCAGAGACCCCTCGTAGATTGATCGTAGCAAAACAAATGTGCAAAAGTAGAAAAAAAAAATTAAGTTTTAGCATCGCCATCGACACCGCACGTAGAAAAAACCCGGTTACGCTTGTAGCAACGCCGCCGACCACACGCTAGAAAAACCCAGCTCCACTTAGTAGCAACGCCGCCGACTGCACATAGCAGAAACCGATGCCGCTTGTAGCATCGACGCCGGCCACAAGTAGCATCGCCGGGCCACAAGTAGCATCATCGGCATGGCGGGTGGCCTCTATCTCCGGTGGCAGGCGGGACTGGTGTGGGGGGGAGGCGGAGCAAGGGACATCTTGGGCGGCTGCCATGGCGGGTGGCCGGCATCTCCGGCAAAGAGGAGCGAGGCGGGAGGCGCGCGGCGGCGCGAGCTACAAGCGCGGGCCGGCGGCGACCGCGCGAGGCGCTCCGGCCGGCGCGGCGGCACGAACTGCAGGCACGGGCCGGCGGCGACGCGAGCTGCAGGCGCGGGTCGGCGGCGACCGCGCGAGGCGCAGGCCGGCGGTAACAGCGGAGGCGGGGCAGGTAGCAACGCACGAGATTGCAATTGAGAAGAAAAGGAAGAGATAAGGAAGAAGGAATGGGCATGGGTCCCACCCGTGCAACGTGTTGTGCGTCCACGCGACGTGGACAGCGAGACCCAGGGGATCGCGCGGTGTCATCCCGGCTGATTGGTATCATTTCCTTACTGCAAGCAATTTATTAGTAAAGTCTATACTAGGTTTCAAAATATAAGATGTTTTAGTTTTGTGAAGCGAATGTATCTAGACTCTTTTAGTGTTTAGGTTTACTAGGAACTGTACACTAAGAAGCATCTAGATAAACACTAAAAGAGTCTAGATACATTTGTTTCACAAAGCTAAAACATCTTATATTTTAAAACGGAAAGAGTATATAAACATCTTATATTTTGAAACGGAGGGAGTACGTGCTAGTGTCAAATAAATGAGTACATAAGAATTAACAAGACTCAGTTTTGAACGATGGCATGTAAACTCTGCAAAACAACCTTTTGGTAGCTGGCTGTGTCTCACCACGTAATTTAAATTTGAACCATATAAATTTTCTCAACCATACCCAGGGTCTATCTTTGACAGCGGAAACCATTCTAAGCCATTATTATGCAATCTGGCATTGAACTAACTGATGTCTTTAACTATACACAACAATATCGAAGAACAACCCCTGTACCTATCTTATCAGCCAATAATCATTTGAAGTGTTGAACTAAAAGACGGCAAGCTTTGGTAAAGCTTACAGCAGAATAACAAACATGGTATATTTTTTAACACGAAAAATCCATAGGATATAACTTGTCATTTGCATGAAACAAATTTTTTTAAAAATATCAGGTAACTCCAATGACCTCAGGGTGAAAGCATATCCACAAGTTCAAAAAATGACATGTCTGAAAAGATGAACAATAAATTGCCACACGAAACCACATCACCAAATTTGCATGTTAACTGAATTTGACTGCAACATTGTTCCGGTTTGCATGGCTATTGAACGTGAAATTAACTTTTTCTGTGGTGTTCAAATTTGCATGTAGATCAGCACGTGTGTATGTATTGCTAGAAATCACGGAATGGTGGAGCATGGTCTAAATCAACCCCTTAAGATGGTTATCCAAAAAAAAGATAAAATCTACTAACTACACTGTGGTGCATCTACTGGTGGAAATAAAAAAGATAAAAATGATTGCTGCAATAAAACGGCTGTGTGCACCTAGTGATGCAGAGGCCGGGGCTTCATACTCCATTCGAAAAAAAACACGGTGGTGGATTCAGACTCATTAAGCTAAAAACCATTATGTTAATTGCAAGCACATTCCCGCTAATCAGACCAGAACGCGCTGATATTACTGCAAGCGAATCGAATCTAACCAATTTCAGGGTAGTTTCAGATTAAAAAAGCCACTATGATCAACTAAGTACATACATGCTCTAACCCACCATCAGTCCAGTACAACATGAGTGGAAGTCTGGCTGATACAGAACAACGAGAGGTGGGGGTGAATCTACTCACCAGCTCTGCGCCTCCGCGGCTTGGCGGGGCCTCTGGAAGCTGGCGCGGGGTCCCAGAAGTTTGAAATTGGACGGTGAAGGCAGCACCATGATGGTTCAGCCGGCGACCGCCCAGGCGAGGCTCGTTGAATCTTTGAACCTTGTTAGTCATTCCAGTGGTGTGGTTTGGGTGGCTGGTGCTTGAAACTTGTTGTGCTGTCAGTGGCAGTAGTTGTAAGAATTCTGCTCTCGTGTGTGGGGCTTTATTAATTTAAAGCCGGGCGTGGCGTCTTCTGTCTAAAAAAATATACCGCGGAAATGGGAGGGAACTCCGATCGCGAGCAAGCGGCGAAGGAATTGGGGTCGAGAGACCGGCGGGCAGAGATATACCTCGTCTCCATGGACGGGATGGACGGGGCTGGCCCCGGAGCCGGAGAAGGTGACAACGATATGCTTGCTGAGTGCGGGGAAGATAGAAAATGGGGTAGTTCCGAGATTTCGCGTGGTTCAATTGCTCAGTGGGTTTCACTTCAAGTGAATTTCTTCAGGCATCTTTGGATGACGGTGAAGAACTCCATCGTTTAGGACGTCTCCAATGTTTAATTTCTGAGTCAACCTTAAGATGGGACCCATAAAGTTTGCTATAGCGGGTTAAAATGTCTCCAATGCTTAAGTTTTTTTGGTGAGCATTAAGGTAGACCCCACAAGCTATTACCTTTCCTTCTATTCACGACCGTTTGGGTGTCTTCGCATGGATATCGCAGATTCAGAGTTGCACACCGTTGAGAGGAGAGAGAATCAATAGTTTTTTTTATCTCTTGTGGTCGAGCCATATCGTCGTGGTGGACCCTAAAGAAATTTTTCTTAAAGCCGACGTCCACAATGTTTATATCTAGCTATGGTCGACCTTAAGACCTTATGACCCATGCTTATTCCTACATTGGAGACACCCTTAGTCACTTCCGGAACATCCGATAAAATTGGAACGTTAGAGAACTCTATCGGTTAAGGGCGTCTCCAATGTAGAAATAAGACCAAGCCATAAGCAATAAAGCGATCTTAAGACTCGGCATTATACATTGTGGCACTTTTCCTTAGCTTCAAAAACTTAAGACCCGTCCACACCGGTATAACCCGGCCAGAAGTGAATTGAATATGTTATTTCCGCTATTTGCTGACTAACTTTTTACTGCTTGCATGTAGTTTTTGACCAAAAATTACTATTGCCATCATATTCTACTCCGTAGCAAAGTGGAAAAATTTTATGGGTGGGCTCCGCCTTATGGTCCAAGTCGACCTTAAACATTGTGAGGCTTTTGAGCCGCTATAACACATGTTGCGCGGCCCATCTTATGTCCTGGGTTAAAATTAAACATTGGAGACGTCCTAATAAATACTCCATACATGTGTGTAAGAAAACATCTTATATTTAAAACGAAGAGCATAATGAGTAAAATAATGGTTGGTCCACAAACTCATTGGCCGACTTCAATTAGATCACCATACTTTAGAAATACCAATTTATGGTAACTAATACGTGAGGCATGCTCATATACGCCACTAGTGCGGGTAAGATGTTTGTTGACGTGGCAATTATGGACCCGTTTGTCACACCTAGTAGGTTTTTAGTGGTGCAATTATTTTTGAAGAAAGTCCACATAAATATTTCACCCCTCATTTTCTCCTTCTTCCTTCTCTCCCTAAACAAAATCCTCAATTACCCCTCCACCCTATTGGGACGTCCGTGACCCCAAGCAGCGCAGCCCTCGCCTCAATCCCCAACCCACGGTGCCAACACCAACAGTGACCTCGCCCACATCGTGGTTTCCCTGTTGTCGTTCCTTCCTCATGCACAGCCCCCGTGATACCTACCTGTGTGAGAAGAACAAGTTCGTTAGAGTGTGAATTATCTTGGCGGAAGTGACAACTCTTTGGGGCCTCACGTTATGTGTTATATGGCGATGAACAGTCCCTCATGTGGCGGTACAAGAGGAGGCATGTTGGGCCACACAGCGATAAACAAAACTTTTTCTACGTGGTGCTTCCAAGATCTAGTTGAGTTGATAGGTCATGAGATTAACAATAGATGCGCAGATGCGGAACTTAATTTAGTGCGTCGAGGCAGTGCCGATCGATCCCAGAAACAACTCCTCTGGATCCCATGAACCCATTCGTCTATAGCATCCACACCCCCACGAACTCCTTCGTCTCCAGCATCACATGTGCAATGCCTCTACCGGTATCTACACATAAAGGAAGGAGAATCGGGCATAGGATTTCTAGATCCTATTTAGATGATTTGGGAGTGGAGAAAGTGATGGCTAGGTCAAGGAACTATCCCTTATCACTCCACTTGTATACACCCCTAGTTGGCTCAACTTTTGAGGCACATCTAGGTTGTATCCCAATGTCCATATAAAGCTAATCCATATAGGTCTCTAACCCTTAACTGTGTGACTCTGTAGGTTCACATACACACCTCCAACTATCCCGTAAAGGCGTTAAGTCTAGCTCACTCCCATGAACAATTGGTCTCAAGTCGATAGATGGTAGCGGCCTCTAACAAGACGTGTCAACTTCCAAGTGTCGTAAAGTCTAGAAGACAAACTTCAATGTGACTTTAAACCAAGTTGTTTTGCCATATGATATACCTTGTCAAGCTATAGGTGAGTAGTTTCCATCCCTTTAATAGATCAATTCTCTTCTCGTTCTATGATACGATTCATTGGACCAACACTTAGTCCGACTGCTCACTTAACACTTCACTGAATCGCGCATGGACATGCTTCTGAATCATATCACACGAGAGGTCTTATAGAATATCTCTCTATTATGAAGGGACAAATCACATCTTGGTTATCCACGTCACACAGCTCGATTCACAACCGACCCGAACACTATCATTATACCTGCCCTTTTATGGAACAATGTTTGATAGAACCTAAGTTGGCCGATCCACAACTCGTATTGTGCGATAATCTCAGATCTAAGGATTCCATTGCTTGAGACCACAAATGACAACATGCTCGTTGCATCTCAACTTTGGGTCAATATGACTCGCTAAACACTTTAGCTGAATAAGTGTAGATCAGATTGGCATCACCATATCCATGATAGGTGGAACTGAGTCATTAGTCGACTTGCACATTGGTCTAATTTGTGTGTCCAACACAACCTAGATGACCAAGGACAATCTAGATGAACAACATGAATATATGATTCCACAATTAAATCACATATTTAATGATATATATAAGATGTTCATACAAGGATGACTAAATAACTTTATGAATATATTGCCAATATCATTATACATGATTACCTCTAAGCCATATTCCCAACAAGGCCATCGATAACAAGGAGGCATACGAGAGTTTGGAGTACTACTCCATAACCATCAGACGTGATGAAAACTTATGAGGGGAAAGAGACAAGTACATGACACATTACACAACCTAACAATATCTCTAACAACCCCTCTTAATCACAAACTTGAGAAAGATTGAGACTATACCTAAACACATAAAGATCCTTGACCATCAATGCTTTTGTGAAACCATCTGCAAACTTATTGACCAACTTCAATTAGGTCACCATACTTTGGAAATACCAATTTACGGTGAGTAATACGTGTGGCATGCTCATATACGTCCACTAGTGGTGGTAAGATGTTGTATTTGTTGACGTGGCAATTGTGGATCCCGTTTGTCACATCTTTTCAGCAGTGCAATTATAGTGGATCATTTGCCTGCCTTTTGTGGTGCGCATACAGGAGAATAAGGTGACCTTTTGTGGCATCGGTAAGTGGTGTGCCTCCGCATCTTGGGGTGCGGCCTCGTGTGGTGTTGGGTGTGCATCAAACCACCGCACCTCAAGGCGAGCCACCTATGGAGTTCGGAGAGCATTGCGCCGCCGCACATATCCAACGAAGATTAGTTTCGTTGGAAGTGAACTTCGAGATAAAGTCATCATCTTCGTGTGCCTCTTTGATTGTCTCACTTAGCATAAGTTGTTGCTACACTTAGTTAAACCTAGAGGATTTATGTTTTGTGTTTGATAATTAAACGCTAGTTTTATTTCGTATTTATTAGAGCCTAAACCATAATAGTTTTATAACGCCTATTCACCCTCCTCTAGGCGACATCTGAATCCTCTCAAACACCAAGCTTTAAACTTAGCAACCAACATCACGGAAACAGACCGAGAAGAGAAAGAATGAGTGTTGTTTAATCAATCAAAGAAAATCTTGAAGTCAAAGAGAACGTAGAGACTCATCTCCCGCTTGCCAACATCACTCGCTCTAAACCATGAAGAAATAGCAACCAAGGGCATCACACCGTCGAGGCCAAACGACGACACCGAGAATCACCAATATGCTACCGAAGGGCAGTGTTCCACCAAGACGGCCACTACATCTCCTCTCGGCCTTGAACTTTATAGCAACCATGAAATGAACAATCTAAGCACCATGAGAGGCGACTTGAACATCAATCGCCAACTCGAACGTAATATGAAATGATGTTAGCATGTTTTAGTGTCACGTGGGTAAACTATCGAGTTAGAAGAGGACCTAGGACGTGTTTCTCCACTATATTGGATCGGATGTAAATCTTGTAGTCACACATTCGTTAAAAATACTAGGCGTCACCCTTTGTTCGAGAAAAGAAACTCAACATGACCCCGTGATAGACTTCTAAGCTACTCCCTTTGGGCCGAAATAATGGTCATGAACAAATAATTATTCTGCTTTGGGCTTGAGACTTGAGACAGAATTCACACATTGGATGTCAGCGACCGAGCCACGCCTACCATCGACATGCCATCGCCAAGGCATGCGACCCCGAGGCCTACCAGGAACAAGCGACTACCAGACTGGCTTGCAGGCCACAAGCTGGGTTGATGGCCCGTGTAATAGTCTAGCTCTTAGTACTTATAGCGAGGTACCAGGATAGAAACGTTAGGAAGGAATTGGCTATTGCATGACAGTGTCGTATCTATCGGAACAAGCCCAGAGGGAGGCTAGGAGGAACGAGCTACCGAAGTTGATAACTATTCTAGCTAAGAAATTCAGCAAGATCTGAGCGAATCCTCAAGAACCTTACATCTGTTATCAGAGCCATGCGTCCACCGCTCTAGATCTCCCCACCCACCCCCACAAAACCCGATTCACCATCCGCCGCCGCACTCAAGCCATGGAGGGCATGTTCGGGGAATCTCAGGCTCTGTACGAGATCCTCAGATCAGAGACGAGGGAGGACTATGAAGTCCGCTTCCTCGAACACGAGAAGCAAGTCATGGACGCTGTCAGGGGCCATATGGAGGACACCGGCAGGTAGATCAGGGAGCTCGCCGATAACCTCGAAGCAGTGCACGCCGATGTCGGTGCCGAGCTCGCAGAGGTCAAGTCTGACCTCGGATCGAAGCTGGAAGCGGCCAAGACGACGATCCGCTCCGAGATCGCGCAGCTGGCGGTGACCATCGACCACGTCGTCTTGATGATGTCACGCGGCACCACGGGGAATGGTACCCAAAAACCGACTGGGCATCTCGGCTTTGTTGATGCCGGCCCCCATGGGCACTGCTCTACTACATCAGACCCGGGGCAGGCCTGTGATTTACACATGCCTCCTCTGGGAGGAGGTACGAACTGCTGCCATCCCAAATTCCTGCCCAACAGTACTCCCTATTCGTTACTGAATGCCGATGCATCTTCCTCTGCTTCGCGTGTGGAATTTCCATCCTTCGAGGGGAATAATCCTCGCCTATGGCAACAGTTAGCTTTGGGGAATAACTGAATCCCTCTATATTTCTTATGGATCGATTCAATTCATTGGCGCAGTGGCGACCTGGCTGGAAACCTATCTGAACAAGTTTCCTCAGTCAACATGGGATGATTTTGTGAACGTTGTACAAGCCAGATTCATGCGCAATCAACATTAAATTCTTCTGCGCAGGTTGTATCACATTCTGCAGACGAGAAGCGTGGAGGATTATGTTCAGCGATTCTCTGATTTGATTGATCGCATCTCAGCGTATGAGTCGACAGCTCGCAAGGTTTCTAGATGGACTGAAACCATTTGTGCGTGTCCTAGTAGCTCTACAACAGCATGTTGACCTCGACACTGCATCGTCCCTTGCGTTGATGTACGAAGAGCTAGCTGACGGAATGGATCCTTTGCCAACTAGGCCTAGTTAAAGTCCGTCTTATCGGCGTCACCAGTTCCAGCAGCAGACAGTCCAGTTCCAACCTCCACCCCTGCCACCACCTCCAGCAAAATGGGTGTCGAAGTCCATTGAAGAGAAAACACAATCTAAACCCAGCAAGTACAGTTCGGAGGATCACTGGTCTAGACCGAGGAACTATAGAAAATCGAGTGGATTTTGTTTCTGTTGTGGTGAGAAATGGGGAAGATAACATGTTTGCAATAAATCCATTCGGTTATATATTGTGCAAGAAATGCTCGATTGCTTTCAGGAACCAGAACATAGCGAAGTTTCTGACAGTGAGGAAGAGGAAGCTGCTCCACAGCAACAACAACATATGATGATGCTTTCCCTTGCAGCATCCAGCATTGCAACAAACTCTGTAGAATCCATGAAAATTCGAGTGGAGATACAAGGACACGAACTATTGTTCTTAATTGACTCTGGTAGCTCCTCATGCTTCCTAGATCAAGCAATAGATGGACAGATAGTTGGCGTGCAATGATCACCAGCATTAGTGCAGGTGCAGATAGCAGGTGGGAAAACTCTGTCGTCTACAGAGCAGTTACCAGCGTTACAATGGACATCGCAGGGCACACAATTCACCGATACCTTTGGGGTTCTCGAATTGAATAGCTATGATGGTATTATTAGCTTAGACTGGCTTGCGAAACATAGTCCCATGTTGACGCACTAGTCGCAATAGCGGATAGCGTTCCCGGAGCAGGGTGAACTCGTGGTGTTGCATGGTGAAGATGCAAAAGGAATCACTCATACATAGATTGAGGTGCATGTTGTCAAGCAGGATGAAACTGCCAAGAGCACGGGACAGAGAACTGACATTCAGACACTTCTAAACCAATTCTCATCAGTCTTTTACAAACCTCAGGAGTTGCCGCCTAGGCGACAGTACGACCACCAGATATCGTTGATTCCTCGAGCGAGTTCGGTTTCCATGCGGCTATACCATGTTGCACCAGACATGAAGTCTGAAATCGAACGACAAATTCAAGAATTACTTTATAAGGGGATTATTACACATAGTAGTAGTCCATTTGCTTTGCTAGTAATTCTCGTGAAGAAGGCTGACAAAACTTGGAGGCTCGTGGTCGAGTATTGCCACCTCAATGCACTCACGGTAAAGGGAAAGTACCCAGTTCCAGTAACTGATGAACTGCTCGACAAACTCTCAGGGGCAAAGAGATTTTCCAAGCTCGGTCTCCTAGCAGGATACCACTAGATCATAGGAATTCAAAACTGCTTTCCAGACACACACTAGGCATTTTGAATTCCGAGTCATGGCATTCGTGCTGACGGGTGCCCCTGCTACCTTTCTCCACGTGATGAACGGGTCTCTCGCTCCCGTCCTTCGCAAATTTGCACTCGTCTTCTTTGACGACATTCTGATATATAGTGCTGAAGGGAATATGCCCTGAGAGGCAATAATAAATTTTTATTATACATATTCCAAGTATATGATAGATGTTTATTTTGCATGCTATAATTGTATTAATTTGGAAACGTTAATACATGTGTGTTTAATAAACAAAAAGAAAGTTCCTAGTTATGTCTCTCTTATAAACTAGCTCGTTGATTAACAAGATGATCAAGGTTTCTTGATCATGGACATTGGATGTTGTTAATAACAAGGTCACAACATTAGTGAAATGATGTGATGAACATTCATACAAAGTATAGCATTACGATCAAAGTCATTGTGTTTATATTGCTACAACATCTAACAAAGTAATCCTAGTCCTTAGATCGTGAGATCATATTAATCACTAATACTAGAAGAGTATCCTGATAACATCAAACATCACACCGTGAAAGGGTGATTATAAAGGTGGGTTCAGTGCTATGAAAGTGTTATGTAGAAGCTCATGGATCAAGAGTGGGATTTGTCCATCCCGATGACGGATAGATATTCTTTGGGCCCTCTCGGTGATATCACATTGGTAAGCTAGCAAGCAAGTGATAAGATCACTAAAATGTTATATCACGGGAACGAGAAAAGAGTACATGTCGGTAACGAGATCAAACTAGGTATGGAGATACCGATGATCGAATCTCGGACATGTAATATATCACGAGACAAAAGGATTTAGTTACTAATGTTCAAGGTTCTCACGATCACAGAAGTCATTGTAGAATGTGTAGGAGTCAGTATGGATCTCCAAGTCCCGCTTCTGATTATTGATCTGAGAGGGGTCTCGATCATGTATGCATTATTCACGAACCGTAGGGTGACACACTTAAGGGACACCAACACCATTTGGAGCAAATGTGTTTCAGACGAATGAATTGCAAAATGCTGTAATTATTTCAATAGACACCGAAACTGTTTCGGGTGAAATTGCAGAAATTGGTTCTGCATGTTATATTGAAATGTTGAAGGGAGGTTTATGTGAATGTTTGTTAATTAAAGTAATTAACAAAATTCTGAATAAATTTAATAAAATAGTTTTATTAAATGATAGAGCATTAAATTTGGAGAAATTTAATGCATTTAAAGTGGAGACTTTAAAAGAGAATGTGAAGGGGCATTTTAATATGGAGGGAGTTACCACCACATGAATGGGGGAGGTGAGGGGTCACCTCCATGGGGCGCTGGCCATGGAGGGGGTACCCCCCTCCTCCTATAAAAGGCCACCCCTCTCACCCTTCTTCCTCACACGTCCTCCTGAAGGATCTCTCCCCCCTCTAGAATTATTCCCCCATGGTCTCGGATTAGCGAGATACATGTTTCCGTTGGCATTTCATCTGGAAGGAGTTGTTGCTTCCGCTGCATCGCTGGAGCAAGGAGGCGGAGGTTGTTCGGTGGCCTGAACGTGTGTGCAAGTGCGGAAGCGCTGCTGGTTTGTGGCGCTAGGACTTCCACACGATCTTGGGATCAGCAAGCGTACGACTACATCATCCACGAGTTCCTACTCGTTAACAAAACTTTGTTGTCTTCGAGGGTAAGTTCTCCATGGATGTATATCCACCCATTGCTTGTATCTAGTAGATAGATCTTGGCGTATAGTTCTCATCGTAGGAAATTTTTTGTTTTCTATGTTGCGAACCCTTCAGTGGTATTAGAGCCTGATCTATGCGTAGGTGCTTTGTACGGGTAGAACACATAAGAGTATGTGGACGGTGATGATCATGTTATTGCTTCTTATATGTACTTTAGATATTGGTGGCATAGTGGGATGAAGCCGCCCGGACCAACCTTACATGTCATCGCACATGAGACCTGTTCCACGACTGACATGCAACTAGTTTTGCATTAGTGGATGACGGGTGTCTATCTCTACTAATATAGTCAATATCTGATTTACAACGAGTTGCTAATAATTTGGTTATCGTCGTTGTGGTTCCATGTTCGTAGGTAAGAACGGTTCTATCTTCGAAAGCCCTAAGCCACGTAAAACTTGCAATTGATAAATTAGAGGTGTCTAGTTTAGATCGTTGATGGGCTTGTGTCATGATATGGTAATATTGTAAGTTGATGTATAGTTGATACTCTTACAACACACTTAACGTGTAAGTTCCATAGACATTGGCCTTACACACAAAGGAATGATAGAGATCATACCACGATGCATATGATAGTGATCAAATGCAAGAACCATATCATTTCACTTTACACATATGATGTTCGCATCTTATATTGCTAGTTTGGCGTTTTAGTAGCGTTATAAGATAATCCCTCATTTAAATATCAAGATAAAATGTGTTCTTCCTTTAGTACACATTGTTTCTGTTTTGCCGCTTCAAGACATCACGTGATGATCGGGTGTACTTGAATGCACGATCATATTTCAGGTGTAAGACAGTTTTACACACGCGAGTACTAAGGTTCTTACTTGGCGAGCCCAGCATGTACAGACATGGCCTCGGAACACGGATCGAAAGGTTAAGCATGAGTCATATAGTTGATATGATGCCCATATAGATGCTCGCCTTTGAAGCTACACCGACTCACGTGATGATCGGACTTGGTGTAGTGGATTTGATTCATGTAATCACCAAAAAGACACGAGGGATGTTGTTTTTGAGTGGGAGTTTAGTTGAACTCAATCTATCATAAACTTAGTCTAAATAAATTTTACAAATTCTGTTGTAGATGGCACCACCTGCTTTTAATTTTCAATGTGTTCATGGAGAAAGAGAAACTTGCTGCGAATGGTAACAACTTCACCAACCGGGCTATGAATTTGAGGATTCTCCTCTCTGTTGCACAAAAGCAATATATGCTAGAAGCGCCGCTAGCCCCCTAGGTCCTGATGCCCCTGACGAGGAAAAGAATGTCTATGTGACTCGCTAGGAGGACCACAACTTAGTTCATTGCGGCATACTGTATGGGCTAGAGCCAGAACTTCGAAAGCGT
Organism: Avena insularis; assembly: GCA_023614405.1. Taxonomy (NCBI): domain Eukaryota; kingdom Viridiplantae; phylum Streptophyta; class Magnoliopsida; order Poales; family Poaceae; genus Avena; species Avena insularis. The sequence continues at coordinate 566,320,138 of CM042686.1, forward strand.
TTCGAAAATAGCAATGCCTTTGATACCATGGGTGAATTGAAAATGATTTTTGATACCCATGCTGCCGTAGAGAGTTATAATGCTTCTGAAAAGTTCTTTAGCTGCGTGATGGAAGAGAACAGCTCCGTAAGTGAGCACGTACTCAAAATGTCTGGGTACACCGATAAGCTTGTGTCCTTGGGAATAACGATTCCCATTGACTTAGGCATACATCGTGTTCTCCAATCTCTGCCACCTAGCTACAAGAGCTTCGTGATGAACTATAACATGCAGGGCATGAAGAAGACTCTCCCCGAGCTTCTGTCAATGCTTAAAACTGCAGAAGTGGAGATTAGGAAAGAACATCAAGTGTTGATGGTCAATAGAACCACCGATTTCAAGAAAGACAAGAAGGGTAAACAGAAGGGAAAAAAGGGTGGCAAATCTGTTGCTGCGCCTAAAAAGAAATCCCAGGCTAACCCTAAGTCTGATACCGAGTGCTACTATTGTAAGGGGACTGGCCATTGGAAGCGCAAATGCCCCAAGTTTTTGGCGGACAAGAAAGCCGGCAAGGCAAACAAAGATATATATGATATACATTTTATTGATGTGTACTTGACTAGTACTCACAGTAGCACCTGGGTATTTGATACCGGATCAGTTGCTAACATATGTAACTCGAATCAGGGGCTGCGGAACAAGCGACCGCTAGCAAGGGGTGAGGTCAAGATGCGTGTCGGCAATGGATCAAGAGTTGATGTGATCGCCGTTGGAACGCTACCTCTCCACCTACCATCGGGATTAGTTATAAACCTAAATAATTGTTATTTGGTGCCTGCACTGAGCATGAACATTATATCTGGATCTTGTTTGATGCGATGTGGTTATTCGTTTAAATCCGAAAACAATGGTTGTTCGATTTATATGGATAATATCTTTTATGGTCATGCACCCGTGATGAATGGTTTATTTTTGTTGAATATTGATAGTACTCATACGCACATCCATAATGTTGATGCTAAAAGGATTAAACTTAATGATAATATATCTACATATATGTGGCACTGCCGTCTAGGTCATATTAGAGTTAAGCGCATGAAGAAACTCCATTCCGATGGACTTTTGGAATCACTTGATTTTGAATCATTTGATACATGTGAGACATGCCTTATGGGCAACATGACTAGAACGTCATTTTCCGGTTCAATGGAACGGGCGATAGATTTATTGGAAATCATACATACTGATGTGTGCGGTACAATGAGTGTGTCAGCGCGAGGTGGATATCGTTATTTTGTTACTTTCACGGATGATTTGAGTAGATATGGGTATATCTATTTGATGAAACACAAATATGAAACCTTTGAAAAGTTCAAAGAATTTCAGAAAGAGGTGGAAAATCATCGTAATAGAAAGATCAAATTTCTGCGGTCTGACCGTGGAGGTGAGTATTTAAGTTACGAGTTTAGCACACACATGAAAGAGTGTGGAATAGTTTCACAACTCACGCCTGCCGGAACACCACAACATAATGGTGTGTCAGAACGTTGTAATCGTACTCTATTGGATATGGTTCGATCTATGATGTCTCTATTTGACTTGCCACTGTCATTTTAGGGTTATGCACTGGAAACCGCTGCATTCACTTTAAATCGGGCACCATCTAAATCCGTTGAAATGACACCGTATGAATTATGGTTTGGAAACAAACCTAAGCTATCATTTCTTAAATTTTGGGGATGCGATGTTTATGTGAAGAAACTTCAGCCGGATAAACTCGAACCCAAAGCGGAAAAATGCGTCTTCGTAGGATACCCTAAAGAAACAATTGGGTATTCCTTTTATCATAGATCCGAGGGCAAGGTTTTCATTGCCAAGAATGGATCCTTTCTAGAGAAAGAGTTTCTCGCGAAAGGTGTGAGTAGTCGAAAGGTAGAACTCGAAGAGGTTATTGAACCTTCTCTTCATGAAATGGCGAGTAGCGCAGCACCGGAAGTCATTTCGGGGTTGACTTCACCAAATGAAGAAGAGAACACTACCGAACCTCGTAGGTCTAGCAGGACACATGCAGCTCCTGAACTGTACAGGAATCCTGTTGTGAATTTCACGGTTGATGAAATGGATGACCCTGCGACGTATGAAGAAGCGATGATGAGCCCGGATTCCAACAAATGGCTAGAAGCCATGAAATCCGAGATGAAATCCATGTACAAAAACCAGGTTTGGACCTTGGTGGACTTACCTCATGACCGAAAGGCCGTTGAGAATAAATGGATTTTCAAAAGAAAAACTGATGATGATGGTAATGTAATCGTTTATAAAGCTCGACTTGTCGCAAAAGGGTTTCGACAAATTCAAGGAGTTGACTACGATGAGACATTCTCTCCCGTAGCGATGCTAAAATCAGTTAGGATTATGTTAGCAATTGATGCATATTTCGATTATGAAATATGGCAGATGGATGTCAAAACTGCATTCCTCAATGGTAACATTGAAGAAGAGTTGTATATGTTACAACCAAAGGGTTTTGTCGATCCAAAGGATGCTAACAAGGTGTGCAAGCTTTAGCGATCCATCTATGGACTGAAGCAAGCATCACGGAGTTGGAATCTCCGCTTTGATGAGGTGATCAAAGAGTTTGGATTTGTCCAAACTTATGGAGAGGCTTGTATTTACAAGAAAGTGAGTGGGAGCAATGTGGCATTTCTGATATTATATGTGGATGACATATTATTGATTGGAAATGATATAGATCTTTTAAACTGTGTTAAAAGTTATATAAATAGCAAATTTTCTATGAAAGACCTTGGTGAAGCGTCATATATATTAGGCATAAAGATCTATAGAGATAGATCAAAACGCCTAATAGGGCTATCACAAAGTACAAACCTTGATAAGATTTTAAAGAAGTTTAAAATGGACGAAAGTAAGAAGGGGTTCTTACCTATGTTGCAAGGCAAGACATTGAGTAAGACTCAATGTCCGGCTACGGTGGAAGAAAGAGAGATAATGGATAAGATCCCCTATGCTTCAGCCATAGGCTCTATAATGTACGACATGCTATGTACAAGACCGGATGTGGCACATGCTATTAGTTTGACTAGTAGATACCAATCTGATCCAGGTTTGGAACACTAGATAGCGGTCAAGAATATCCTTAAGTACTTGAGAAGAACTAAGGAAATGTTTCCTGTATACGGAGGTGAAGAAGAGTTGGTCGCTAATTGTTATGTCGATGCTAGCTTTGACACTGATCCGAATGACTCTAAGTCTCAATCCGGATACGTATTTCTCATGAACGGAGCAGCAGTTAGTTGGAGGAGCTCCAAACAACCCGTGGTAACAAGGTCAACAACGGAGGTGGAATATATTGCTACTTCAGAAGCAGCACAGGAAGCAGTTTGGATGAAGGAGTTCATTACCAAACTGGGTGTGGTTCCTAGTGCGTTGGATCCAATGGTGATCTATTGTGAAAACAATGGAGCCATAGCCAACGCAAAGGAACCAAGGTCTCACAAGAATTCCAAACATATTAAGCACCGGTTTCACTCCATCCGTGAGCATGTCAAGGATGGAGATATAAAGATTTGTAAAGTACATACGGATCTCAATGTAGCAGATCCATTGAATAAAACTCTCCCTAGAGCAAAACATGATCAACACCAGAACTCCATGGGTGTTAGATTTATCACCATGTAACTAGATTATTGTCTCTAGTGCAAGTGGGAGACTGAAGGGAATATGCCCTGAGAGGCAATAATAAAGTTGTTATTATACATATTTCAAGTATATGATAGATGTTTATTTTGCATGCTATAATTGCATTAATTTGGAAACATTAATACATGTGTGTTTAATAAACAAAAAGAAAGTTCCTAGTTATGCCTCTCTTATAAACTAGCTCGTTGATTAACAAGATGATCAAGGTTTCCTGATCATGGACATTGGATGTTGTTAATAATGAGGTCACAACATTAGTGGAATGATGTGATGAACATTCATCCGAAGTATAGCATTACGATCAAAGTCATTGTGTTTATACTGCTACAACATCTAACAAAGTAATCCTAGTCCTTAGACCATGAGATCATGTTAATCACTAATACTGGAAGAGTATCTTGATAACATCAAACATCACACCGTGAAAGGGTGATTATAAAGGTGGGTTCAGTGCTACGAAAGTGTTATGTAGAAGCTCATGGATCACGAGTGGGATTTGTCCATCCCGATGACGGATAGATATTCTCTGGGCCCTCTCGGTGATATCACATTGGTAAGCTTGCAAGCAAGTGATAAGAGCACTAGAATGTTATATCACGGGAACAAGAAAAGAGTACATGTCGGTAACGAGATCAAACTAGATATGGAGATACCGATGATTGAATCTCGAACATGTAATATATCACGAGACAAAGGGATTTAGTTATTAATGTTCAAGGTTCTCACGATCACAGAAGTCATCGTAGAATGTGTAGGAGTCAGTATGGATCTCTAGGTCCCGCTTCTGATTATTGATCTGAGAGGGGTCTCGATCATGTCTGCATTATTCACGAACCGTAGGGTGACACACTTAAGAGACACCAACACCATTTGGAGCAAATGTGTTTCAGACGAATGAATTGCAAAGCGCTGGAATTATTTCAATAGACACCAAAACTGTTTCGGGTGAAATTGCAAAAATTGGTTCTGCATGTTATATTGAAATGTTGCAGGGGGTTTTATGTGAATGTTTGTTAATTAAAGTAATTAACAAAATTCTGAATAAATTTAATAAAAGAGTTTTATTAAATGAGAGAGCATTAAATTTGGAGAAATTTAATGCATTTAAAGTGGAGACTTTAAAAGAGAATGTGAAGGAGCATTTTAATGTAGAGGGAGTTACCACCACATGTATGGGGAGGTGAGGGGTCACCTCCATGGGGCACCGGCCATGGAGGGGGTACCCCCTCCTCCTATAAAAGGCCACCCCTCTCACCCTTCTTCCTCACACCTCCTCGTGAAGGATCTCTCTCCCCTCTAGAATTATTCCCCCATGGTCTCGGATTAGCGAGATACATGTTCCCGGTGGCATTTTGTCTGGAAGGAGTTGCTGCTTCCGCTGCATCGCTGGAGTGAGGAGGCGGAGGTTGTTCGGTGGCCTGAACGTGTGTGCGAGTGCGGATGCCTACTGGTTTGCGGCGCTAGGACTTCCCCACGATCTTGAGATCGGCAAGCGTACATCTACATCATCCATGAGTTCCTACTCGTTAACAAAACTTTGTTGTCTTTGAGGGTAAGTTCTCCATGGATGTATATCCACCCGTTGCTTGTATCTAGTAGATATATCTTGGTGTATAGTTCTCATCGTAGGATTTTTTTGTTTTCTATGCTACGAACCCTTCAAGTGCAACATACGACGAGCACTTGCAGCACATTGCAGCTGTACTGGACATACTTCGTCGGGACAAGTGGCAAGTGAAGGCGTCAAAGTGTGAGTTTGCACAACGAAAAATTGCTTATCCGGGGCATGTTATATCTGGATAGGGGGTCGCCACTGATGATACCAAGATTGCCACAATCACAAATTGGGTTGTTCCATCAAATCTAAAGGAATTGCGGTGATTTCTCGGTATAAATGGGTATTATCACAAGTTCATTCGACATTATGCAATTGTCAGCCAGCCATTGATAACCCTGCTTAAGAAAGGAGCATTGTTCGTTTGGACTAACACGGAGCAAATCGCATTCAATACTCTGAAAATAGCCTTGGTTACAGCTCATGCATTGGCCCTTCCTGATTTCACTGCCCAGTTTGTCGTGGAGACAGACGCATGCGACTCAGTGATTGGCACTATCATGTCCCAGCATGGGCACCTGATGGCTGTGAAATATAGCCATCTACGTCCACATTTAAGCTGGATATTATTCATATTTTTGATGAAATATCTCTCTAAACCTTGCCACTAATGCCTAATGATCAAAGGTATGCAATCCTTTCTTTCTATTTTTCCCTACATAGGTAATGACGTTTGATGATGGGAATCACAACATTAAAGTCAAAGATATGAGATTTCCAACAACCCGAAGAAACCAAGAGTCATGAAGTGGATACAGACGCTTTAACGACCAACTATACGGCGGGAATAAAATTCCAGCCATATAGTTCCGGTCGTATAGTTGCCATCGACACCGCTAGGTCAAATAGAACAACTTTCGTGAAAGGATCCCTATATAAAGAGGCCTCGGGCAACAAGAAACAAGAGCTCTTTTTGATCAACAGTCGCCCCTAGATCTCCATCCACAACACCGAAGAGCCGCCAGAGGAATAGACTTAGATCTAATCTCCAAACCCTTCTCCACCACCATAGCCATATTCCACCACTTGTAATAGTAGACACCATCTTCGATTGGTGACATTGTAAGACTATTTGCTATCAATATTATGATTTCCATTGCAATGTTTATGATCGTTGATTTCATCTCTATGTGTGAGTAATCCTCCTTGGGCTAAGGGCTTCGACCTAGCCATGTAGCTTTTGTGCATGTTATTTATCATAGATGGGATCATGTATTAGTTTGTATGACATGATGATTATTGTATCCTCTCTTGCCTCAATCCAAGGACTTGTCAGGTACCCAAGACCTCGAGGATTGAGACAGGTATAGGGAGTATGAGTAATGACTAATATGTAGTTTGGGAACCCCAGTGACAGAAGGGGTAGTACATCTGTATGTGAGGGATTTACTTGGGATTAACGGTGACATCACTATGCATATCATTAGTTCTCTTTTTCTATGGATGAGACTAGTAGGTTATTGCTATAGACGGTTGCGGAGGCAATAGCAATTATGGATGCACTGTCCACATATAATTTATCTTGCTCTAATAATTACATGCATACTTTATTATTATCTTTTATTCCCATCAGATGTTTTGCACAGCTACAGGTAAAACTGAACGCCCTAGGCCCTCTCTCTCCATCATCGACAGCAATAAAAGACAGTAAACTATTGGTCTGGTAAAACACAAAAATAATTATAAAACTCCCGAATGTCCGTTAAAGTAACTTCACTACGCTTCTGCTTCCCGAGGATTCGATAAACCTAGGTCTACTAGGGAAAAAGAGCTATAGTACATCCATAATCCGGATCGAAGGTATCAACCCTTTTTCTGGCGTCGTTGTCAGGGAAGCAATAGCTACCCTAGTGAGGTTAGTAGGAACCTTGCTAGTTTTAATTCTTGTTTTTAATTTTGTTAGTTTGCTTTCAGTCTTTATTTGAAAAACAAAAAAAATAGTTAGTCTTTAAATTCTTGTTTTTACTATCATAAGTCTTTATTTAAGAAAACCTAAAAACATAGGAAATATGGCTGAAAAGAAGTTTGGGGAGTTTGTAACTCCCAAAAATTGATTATTTGTGTACTCCTATTACTCAGCCAGCAATTGTTGCAGATGATTAGGAAATTAAGCCCCATTATTTAAGTGTGGTTCAACAGAATCAATTTGGAGGCTCTACTGTTAAGGACGTAGGTATGCATTTGAATACTTTCACTGAAATATGTGATATGATGTGCATAAAAGATGTTAACCCCGATGCGGTCAAATTGCGCTTATTTCCTTTCTCTCTTAGAGGAAGAGCAAAAGAATAGTTGTTATCTTTGCCTAAAAATACTATTGCATCATGGGTGGAGTGTACTTCTTTATTTGTGACCTGCAAAAACTATACAACTAAGATCTAATATTACTGGTTTTAGACAGGAAGAGCGTGAGCCATTAGCGCTTGCATGGGAGAGGATGAAAGAATGCATGAGAAACTGTCCTAGTCATGGGATGGAAGATTGGTTAATCCTCCATTTATTTTATAATGCTCTTAACCCTGTTTCTAAGTCTATGCTTGATACTGCAGCTGGAGGAACATTTATGGGCAAACATATTACCGAAGCAAAGCAACTGCTAGACAATATGCAAGACAACCATGCCCAGTGGCATGTGGATAGATCAAACACGAAGAAGGTGAACTCCGTCTCACCACAAGAAAATGAAGAACTCAATGTTAAGCTGGATGAGCTCATATTAGCCATGAAAGGTAAGGAAAACCAGGTAAGAGCTATCCTAGAATCAAATATTGAAGAAATAGACTTCATAACTCGTAATGATTATAACCCTGTATGGAAGAATACTTATAATCCTAATTTTTAGATACATTATTCTAGTCCTGCAGGTAACTCTAATAATAATATGGGAACGAGTAATGGTAGTCTCCAAGAAACGCTTAAGTTCTTTATGGACTCACCAAATGATCAAAACAATATCTTTGTTAAAATAACGGAGAACCATGATGCTATGCTTGGTAAATTATCTAACCAAGCTATAAGTTTGAGGAATGATTTGCAGGCCCTCCAAGAAAGAACGAGGATTATTGAGGCACGGCTAGGTAAGATAACTGAGAGTCAAACTCTCATTCTAGCTAAATTTGCAGGTAAAGCTGAGCCTGATCCTGTTGAAGACCTCAAGATGATGAGAATCCAAAGGGAGGAGCCTGAAGAACTTGATTATAGTAATGCTCCTTCACCAAGTTACACTGTTGAAGATCTTGTAAAAAGGATCAATATCAAGATTCTGGTAAGTGAAGGAAATAAAGAAGCTATGTATCAACACTTTGTTAACCAGGTAGCAATAAAGGTACGTGAGCTTGAGGAAGAATATAAGAAATTTGCTGAAAAATTACCTGTAAAGCTTGATGATATATTTGAGCCTACTATTAAGATTTAAATTGGGACTAATGAGATAGCTGCACTTTGTGGTCTAGGTGCAAGCATTTCAACAATTCCAAAAAAGTCTTTTTAATAAGTTAAATCTTGGCTCCTTTGAAATCACCGATTTAAAATTACATCTAGCAGATTCTACCTACAAACAAGCTGTAGGGGTTAAATAAAATACTTTAGTATACATTAAAGGTTGTCCTGCTCTTATTGATTTTATTATTGTTGACATGCCTGAAGATGTGCTCCTATTATATTAGTCCGTCCATTTTTAAGAACTATTAAGGCTTTGATTAATCTACATGAAGGGAACGTGAAGCTTCAATTGCCTTCGCGAAATCATTTTGTTATTCATTGTCCCATGAAGAAGAAAGCCAAGCATGATGAAAAGGAGGCCATCACTTTGAAGGCCAACTATTTTGGAGTGGGTGTTCCACTCATCTAGCCTAAGTGAGCAACATCAAGGTCAATCTATTGACCATAAAAGAGCGCTGCATGGGAAGCAACCCATGTGAAATAAAGGTTTGAGTAAAGTTTTAGTTTAAGTTTTATGTTTAATAAAGAGTGCTAGAAAACTCTAGTCGAGGAGAAGAAGTTCGGTAGTACTAAAAATCCTGCTTTATACATGCTGTTGTTGATCAACAATTTTTATTGTCACTTTTCCATCAAAAACAAGGCGTTTCGCTAAGTGACGAGGGTTTTACTCGTCAATGCCCATTGTTATGGACTTGGGTTTTGGAGAAGGAGGGAGCACTGGAGACATCTATCGGCTTGCAAACAAGCACACAGGGGACAAAGGATTTACCCAGGTTCAGGCCTCGTAGAGGTCCCTACTCCTGCTTGTCTGCTCGTGGAATTATCGAGGGAGTCGAAAGTTACAATGATGCGCAGATGAAATCTGGCGAGGGTTGCGAAAGCTAGGGTTGCGTGTGTCCTCCTCGCCGCCCCCTCCTAGCCTTTATATAGATAGGCTAGGTCTCGGGTAGCAGGTCGGGTCGGTTACAAGTTAGGGTTTTTCCCTTCAAACTTTCTATCTTTAGCTTCTTCTTGTCCTTCAAGCAATTGAGAGTCCATAGGTTACTCGAGTCCCTCCATCCGGGCCTTGTCGACACCGTGGGCCTGTACGTATTTGGGCCGTATATACCAAGCTCGAGTACCTGTAGGGTATACCCATGTCAAGAGCCCCAGTGTCGGTGGAATCGCAGATTCGACTGGGGACTTTTGAAGCCTTCGAGTGCCTGAATGAGTATATTTCGATTGCTTTTATTCGTGTCATAGGGATTGTTGATATACGTGCCTGATATGGCCGAGGTATCGGTATCAGTTAACCACCTTAGGGTGAAACAACGCAATCTACTCGAATTCGAGTCCAGTGCTGGTGTAATTCGACTCAGGCCATGGAGGTCTTACAGGAGTCGTATTCCAGTTATATGGGTGTGAGCACTTGATGCGTCCGTCAAGGCATGTTCATCGTGCCTGTGGGCACGGATATGTTTCTGGTAGTGCGCAGTTAAATGCGTTGCCAGGCCTTATTCAGGTCTTACCTTCACGCCGTAGGCGCGGCATCCGAATTTTATTATCGCGGAGACGATTCGGGTAACCCAGGAGACGTAGTCTCTTTGTAGGGGAAAAATTATGAGGCGGTGTTGCCATGAGTTTCAAGTGCGGATGTTATCAACACATAGTTTTTTGCTCAAATAATCATAGGGTGCGCGACCAGCGCTCCCTATGGGAGTAGCCCCCGAGTGCCTGGTTGAGTCGAAGACTTAGGCAGGGACTAAAAACCTTTGCGACTACTGTCGTCTTTTGATTGCTTGTTCGGTTGATGACCCCGGCAGGTAGTAAAATACCTTTGCGACTGCTATCGTCTTTGCCTGCTTGTTTCAGTCGATGACCCAGGCAGGTGCAAAAATATAGAATCGCGACTGATGTCGTCTTTTGCCTGCCTGTTTCCGGCGCTCCCTATGGGAGTAACCCATGTTCATAATCGAACTGTGTTTCGAGTGGTTGGGTTTGCCTTTTGTAATTGTCCATGTTCCTGCAAAAAGAAAGAAAAAATCGTAGGGTGCGCGGCCAGCGCTCCCTATGGGAGTAGCCCCCGAGTGCTTGGTGGAGTCGAAGACTCCAGCAAGGACTAAAAATAGTTGAAGTTCTCCATTGCATAGCCTTTGGTGACGTCAGTGCTGACGCTTGTATGACCTTAGTTGCCCGCGTGAGCGGTTTTGACGGGACGTGACGAGCTGTGAGTCCCACTTTCTAACTTTGATTTGACTAGGCGTGCGTAATCTTATTTTTAACTGTGCCTCCTCGATTTCCACACGTAATGGTAGAAGTGGGGAACGGTTCGCGCTTCCTCTTCTCCACGTGTCCTCCGCGATGTGTGCCACGCGTCCAGTAGGGTTTTTGTCAGCCGTTGGATTGCATCTTCCAGGGGTTAAGTAGCGATGCCGCAGCGGTAATTTTCCCATCTGTGTTCTTTCTTCCTTGCTGCCATCGCCATTGCCCTTTGCTTTCCTGCTTTCCTCTGCGCCCATCTGCTCTACGACGCTGGACCATCTCCGTTCGTTCCTTAGCTATTTTCTTCGCTCTCATCGTCGCCGTGCAATGGGGAAGAAGAAGGGAGGTGCTGCCGCTGAGTCCGCGGCCACCCTCACTGCAGCGAAGAAGAAGGGTGGCTCCACTGCTGCGGCCACCAGCGCCGCCGCCGCCGGGAAGAAGAAGGTCGCGGGCACCCGCGTGACTAATGGCGCGTGGCGCCCTTCCATCATCAAGGCGTCGGATCTCCGTCTTCTTCGCCAAGACGGAGTGATTTCTGCATCAGTCGCCGATTCGCGCGTCCCCAGCGGTGAGACCGTTCCTGTGCCTCCTGCTGGTTATCGAGTGATGTTTCTTGCATTCATCATTCGTGGTCTTTCCTTGCCTCTTCACCCCTTTCTTCGGGGTCTTCTTTGTTTCTATGGGCTCCAGCTCCACCAGCTGTCCCCAAATTCTCTCCTCCACATCACTTGTTTCATCACCCTCTGTGAGTGCTGGCTCGGAATCGAGCCGCACTTTGGTCTTTTCAAACACATTTTTAAATTGAAGCTTCAGTCCGCATCTGGCTCTTTAGTTTACGATGTAGGTGGTTGTGGAATCCATGTTGATCCATCCGCCACCTATTTTGATATCAAGCTCGCCAAGTCCGTCCAGGGATGGAGGGACAAATGGTTCTATATGCGCGATCAGAAGGACAATGACGAGCACTTTGGACTTGCTCCTTTCGATCCCGCGACTCCATGCAAGAAGATGCGTTCTTGGAAGAACGTGATCATGCCTTCCGAACTCGCGGAGACGGATGTGCTATATCAGCGTGTCTGTGACCTCGAGAGTTGTATAGGCGCGGAAGAGGGAGGTTGCGCCCTTGTGAGGACCTGGTTGCGTCGTCGCGTCCAGCCTCTCCAGGCCAGGGTCCATCCCATGTTCCAATGGGGTGGCTTTGATGATCCCACTCGCGTGTCTGCCGATGGCATGTCTGCGAGTGAGGTAGATAAGAGGGTGCGACTGGTTACGAAGTATACCCTCAAGGATGTGCTTCTGAACGAGCCAGTTGTTCCTCCTTTCGATGCTTCGAATCCTCCTCCTGAGGTATGGTTGTGCTATGTAGTAGCGTATTTTCTTGATTGCGTCTTCTGTTGCTTATCTTGTTTTACTTTTGTATGCAGGAGTGGGCGGTGTCGCCTTGCATGCCTCCCCTCCTTGAGGGGATTATTCCTCGTGAGGCTGTGGAAGAGGACCAGTCTGAGTCGACTGTCCCTTCCGATGTTAAAGAGGAAGCCCCCGAGTCCGAGAGTCCGGATACTCGCAAGCGTTCGCATAGCGAGGATTCGGACGCGTCGACTCCTTCCACTCCAGGGGGCGCGGCTGTTGGTGCGGAGTCGCCAATTCCCGCCGTTCCAGTGAGGGCTGTGGCACCGTCTTCTCGCAAGAATATGCGATTGCCCAAGGAGTCTTCGTCGGAGTCGACGGAAGCCACATTTGATCTTGACAGATTTGACTGGTAAGTTTGCTGGTGCACTCGTTCTTCACTTGTTTTCTTCTTGTTGACTTTGCCCTGGGAGTTTGCCCTTTTTGAGTGCAGATTTTATCTTGCAGTCAAGAGGCGTCGTCATCGTCTGGCGACGTCAAATTTTTGAAGGAATCAGGAGTCGCGACCTCGAAGGCCAAGATGGAGGTTGAGCGTGCTCCTTCTCCTCCGGCGACGGCCCACTCCGGGCACAATTCTTCGAGCTCTCCTCACGTAGGGGAGCATCTAGTAGTAGCTCGGATGATGGTTCAGCAATCTTCTTCGGAGTCGCTGGAGGACCATGTAAGTATATCACTCTCTTTTTTTTATAACTTGGCAGTCAACGCCCTTTGTTGCTTTTTGTTGATTCCTTGTTTTTATGTGACAGCTCCTTGTAAAGGAAGTCGCGTAGGTGGTGGAGCAAGTGATGGCGATAGGTCGCCAGCATGCGATGCTAGAGAAGCGCCACCGCGTGGTCGAGAGTGAGTGTTCTCTACTTATTCTTGTCATCTTCTCTGCATACTGGTATCATCGACTGACAGCCAAATTTTGACTGTCCTATAGCTGAGCATAACGCCTTATTGCGTGACGTCGCCACGTTGGAAAAGACTCTGGCCGCAGCTGTGAAGGGGCGCGACGAGGCAATCGCGGCTCGTGATGAAGCCCAGAAGCGCGAAGAGGATCTGCGTGCCTCCTTTGCGGCCAGGGAGAAGCTGTTTGAAGAGCAATTGTTCTCAGTCGCCAAGGCCCTCTCAGGTACCTTTTACTTGGCGGATATTTTTATTGATGTTATTCTCTTCCTCTATGGCGCCGGTGGCATTTAGAAGTTTGATCTGTGTGTGTTTTTTGGTGTAAATGCTGGTGGCTTGAGTTTTGATCCACGAGTCCTTGGTCGCGATGACGCTCTGGCGGGCGCGGTATCTGCGGTCGAAGACCGTAGCGCCGCTGTCCAAAATACGTTGTCCAAAGCCAAGGCCACCCTGAGTCGCCTCCGGGAGGAGCTGATGCCGAAGGCGGAGCTGGTTGACAATGTCGAGGAGCTGGTGGAGTCACTCGCTGGGGGTGTGCCTGCCACGTACAAGAATTCCCTTCGCGCAGCCGGCGCGACCATGTTGCTAGCCATGGTGCAAGCTCACAGAGTCGAAGTGGATCCCTCGGCGGTGTCGAAGACAATTCCTGTTGGCGCAGATGGTCAGCAGGTAGTGTTCGCTCCCTTTGCGACTGCCTGTGCCAAATATGGCCATTCCTTGATAAACACTGTTGCCAAGTACTCGGAGGAGCTCAATCGCGCCAAGAAGGCGGCGAAAACTTCGGCCTCAGGGGCCGGAAAGTCAGTGGCATCTGATACTGCCATGGACTTGATGAAGCCCCCGAAGTCCTCAAAGTCGAAGAAGCCAGCTGCTCCGTAGTTAGTTTCGTGTAATAGCTGATGAACTCGCTCTTTTGATTGTAGCTCATGCCTGTTGGTGGATGTGTTTGTACATACTTTTATTGATCCTGAATGCACCTGTTACTTTTTGGCTTTTGAGTTGGTCGCCTTATTTTGCTTCTGGCTTGATTTTTGGTAGGGTACATCAAGTGGCCTTGTGGGGGGAACCCTGGACTCGCCATCTTTTGAGGATGCAACGGCACCATCTTGCTCCAGAGTAGGGGAGCTTTCCTTGCTTTCGCGACTTCGTGATCGCGTTAAGCAGCTGGAGCGTGAGTTGCCCGTGATCCGTGGTAGCACCGACGTGTGGAAGTCAAAGGCTGAAAAAGCCGCCGCCCGCGAGCAATATCTGCTTGGCGAGGTGACGCAACTGGGCGACCAGTTTAAATGTTAGTTTGCTCATCCTCGTCTTTTCCTTTGTAGTTAATCGCGATGGTACGTTGTACTCATGCTGTTGATGCTGCTTCGTGTAGTTGTTAGCGCACACCGTCCGCAGGAGGAGAGAGATAGGATTGCCATCCGCCTTCATGATCTTACCCAAGAGCAACTGCAAGAGAGTGGATACTTCTAGGTAGATCATGATCGTGTGACTGCGTTAGCGACCCTGCAGGATCGCGCCTCGCGAGTCATGCTCTTTCTGAAGAAGTCGCAGTCGTGCCTGAAGAACATTTACCGGGCGATGTTCCCGTTGGATGATACTCCATCAAGCCTGCTGGCCCTTCTGACGAAATTTCAAGATATGTCCGCGGTTCATGGTCGTGAGGCAGCAGCTAGTGGCTGGTGCTAAGGCTGCGCTCTCTTTGGTGCGTTTGCACAAGCCTGACGTGGACGTCGCCGCCATTGCATCTGGGCCACCGATGCCACCTGCAGGATCTTCCTGGAACATGGTGCCGCATTATCAAGCGGTGGATCGTCCAGCCGAGGAAATTGTCGACTTCTTTGAGGAACAGACTAATGTTCTTCTGTTGCAAGGGTAGCTGAACGTGTATCCTGCATACAAGTGTACTGGTGTTGTAAAGCTCATATATAATTTTGTAGATAATTTACAAATAACTTTTATAAGCGTGGGGTGCGTTGCACTTATGCGGGTCCTTTTCGTTAGCCTGGTCATCTTTGTATCTTTCCCTGTTAACTCATTGGCGTGGCTGGGTTGTGTTTGTGTTTAGGGGTTCGATTGATGTGCCAGCTACTCAGGATGTCGCATTTATTGTTTGAAGAACATATGTATATAGGGTGGCGCAACCCCCGAGTATGAAAGTTGACAAAAGAAAAGAGAGCACGGAGTTTTGGGGCACTTAGCTTTCATTTATTCGGAGAACAGTACGTAGTACAATGTGCGGCTAAGTAGCCTTGGCTGAATAGCCTTATTTGCGATGTAAAAGTAAAGAAAAACGTCTAAGGGTAGAAGCGTCGCAGTTGTGCGATGTTCCAAGGGTTGGAGTATGTGACTCCTGTCTCTAAATCTTGAAGGCGATAGGCGCCCACAGGATTACTTGTAATCACGTGCGGTCCTTCCTAGGGGACTCGAGCTTGAGATGCCCTCTGCTTGATCGCAGGACCAGTCACCTTCGACGAAGGATCTTGGTAACCTTCTGCTATGGTAGTTCGCAGTTCTCTGGTAGATTGTAGATCTTTCTGCGGCGATTTCTCTTGCTTCGTCAAGGAGGTCGACGGAGTCTTCGAGTGTGATGGATGACTCCTTCTCGCTGTAGAGCTACAAGCGCCTGCATCAGCAATACTGCCTCTGCCCCATGTACCATGAAGAATGGTGTGTAACCAGTGGCACTGTTTGGAGTTGTACGCAGGCTCCAGAGTACGGATTGCAGTTCGTTTGGCCAGCAGCCCGCGGCTTGTTCGACTGGCCGGAGGAGTCGCTTCTTGATGCCGCTGCAGACGAGCCCGTTTGCCTTTTCCACCTGACCGTTGGTCTGTGGGTGTGCGACTGAGGCATAGCTGATGTTGATCCCCAGGTTCTCGCAGAAATCCTAGAACTCCTTGGATGTAAAGTTCGCCCCATTGTCGGTGATGATGCTATGTGGCACGCCGAAGCGGTAGACGATGGACTCGAAGAACTTGACTGCGCTGTGCCCTGATTGCTTGGTTACTGGCATGGCCTCGATCCACTTGGTGAACTTGTCGACTGCGACCAAGAGGTAGACGTAGCCTCCTTGCGAGGACCTTGGAAGTTTGCCGACCATGTCGAGTCCCCACTGGGCGAAGGGCCAGGCCAATGGAATAGGCCGTAGCTCTGCGCCTGGTGCGTGTGGCTTGTCCGCGAATCGCTGACAAAGCGTTAATTTTGGACTATATCCTTGGCGTTGCGCATGGCCGTGGGCCATAAAATCCAGCTCGTAGAGCTTTGGCGGCAATGGCGGCTGCCGGCGTGGTGCCCGCAGGTCCCTTCATGGATGTCAAGGAGGACTGCTCTTCCATCGGCTAGGGAGACGCATCGCTGTAACACGCCTGTGATGCTACGTTCATATAGTTCGTCGTTGATAATGGCGAATGCCTTGGAGCGTCGTGCGATGTGTCGTGCATCTGTCGGGTCGTCCGGTAGGCGTTTGCTGAGGAGGTACGTGATGTACGGCTGCGTCCAGGATTGTTTGATCATCATGACGCTCATTAGCCCCTCGAGTCCTGTGTCGAGCTCCAAATCATCGATTGGTGTTGGCTCATTGGGTGGCGTAGCCCCTGAGTCCGTTGCTGTGCTTGGTTTCTTCTCTGCGGCCTTCGGCTTGATGGAGCGTTCGCATATGCGCTCGAGTAATACCCCAGGTGGTATGGGTGCGCAGGTGGAGCCTATGTTGGCGAGTGCGTCCGCCTCCTCATTGCTTTCGCGACCTATGTGTCGCAACTCGCAGCCGTCGAAGTCTCCTTCAAGTGTGTCGTAGAGGTCGCGGTACGCGATCATGTTGTCGTTTAGTGCGTTGCACTCGTGCATTGTTTGGTTTACGACCAGTTTCGAGTCGCCATATATGATTAGCCTCTTTGCGCCGCAGGCTTTTGCCATCCTCATCCCGTGTAATAGGGCCTCGTATTCAGCCTCGTTGTTTGAGGCTGTGAACTGCATTCGCAGGACGTACTTCAGCTTGTCCCCTTGAGGCGATGTCAGTATGACACCTGCTCCTGCTCCATCTTTTCTCTTGGACCCATCGAAGTGTATTGTCCAGAGGTAGGACATGTCTGGCTTGTCCGGGAGTTGGTTTTCCATCCAATCTATGAGGAAGTCTGGGAGAACTTGTGACTTAATTGCGCCGCGCTTTTTGTATGTGATGTCTCGTGGGGACAGTTCGATTCCCCAAAGCGCGACTCGCCCTGTGGCGTCAGGGTTATTGAGGATATGTCCCAATGGGGCGTCGTTGACTACCACGATTGGGTCTTCCTGGAAGTAGTGGCGAAGTCGCCGAGCGGTCATAAAGACGCCATACGCCAGCTTCTGATAGTGTGGGTACCGCTGTTTTGTTGGCGTGAGGACCTCGCTGAGGTAGTATACGGGGCGTTGTACGCCATGGACCTTGTTTTCCTCGGCCCGTTCGACGAAGAGTACTGTGCTAACCACTTGGTTGGTGGCGGAGATGTACAGCAGCAGTGGTTCCCTTTCTCGGGGAGTTACCAATACTGGCGAAGTGGATATCAGGCGTTTGAGGTCTTCGAATGCTTCTTGCGCGTCGTTGGTCCACTCAAATTTGTCGGTTTTGTGGAGGAGCTGATAGAAGGGCAGCGCCTTTTCTCCCATTCGGATAATTGTCGATCGAGGGTCAGCGATTCGCTGCTGAAACGCCTCTTATGTTCTTTGGCTTCTCCATAGCCAGTATGGCCTTTATCTTTTTAGGGTTTGCCTCGATCCCCCTCGCGGAGATGAGATACCCGAGCAGTTGTCCGGAGGGTACGCCGAAGGCACATTTGTCCGGATTGAGCTTTATCCGGTAGCGATCGAGATTGGCGAAGGTTTCGTGCAAGTCGTCGATTAGTGAGGCTTCTTCCTTGGTTTTGATTACTATGTCGTCGACATAGACTTGGATGTTGCGACCAAGTTGCTCCTTGAGGCAGGCCTGCATGCACCGCTGGTACGTGGCTCCTGTGTTTTTTAGCCCGAAGGGCATTGTGTTGTAGCAGAACACACCGAAGGGCGTTGTAAACGCGGTCTTCTCCTGGTATTCCTCCTTCATTTGAATTTGGTTATAGCCTGAGTAGGCGTCGAGGAAGCAGAGGCGCTCGCATCCAGCCGTGGAGTCGATGATTTGATCGATCTGTGGTAGCGGGAAGTGATCTTTTGGGCAGTGCTTGTTAAGAGAAGTGAAGTTGACGCACATCCGCAGGATATCCGTGTCCTTTTTTGGTACTAGTACTGTATTGGCGAGCCAAGTGCTTTCCTTGATCTCGCGTATGAATTTGGCCTCGAGGAGTCTGTTGATCTCCATTCCGACTGCCTGTGCCCGTGGCTCGAACCGATTGTTTGCTTGGTGGCCTTGCGTCGGGGTTGACGTTGAGTGCGTGCTTGGCGAATTCACAGGAACTCTGGCATGTCCGCAGGACACCAGTGAAATTTCCAGTGCTCACGGAGGAATTGACGGCGCGAGTTCTATGCGGGACTCAAGTTGTTGGCGATGAGGGCCATTTTAGCGGGATCCGATGGATGGACCTGCACCTTCTTTGTGTGCACAGATGAGTCGAAGGAGAGATCAGGTGAGCTTGACCTACTCAGGGGGCAGACTGTTGTCTGTTGTTTCCTTCAGTCGCGCGAGTTCCTCCTGCATGCCCTGTCGCAACTGTCAGATCGCTCGAAACTCCCGTTGATCGTGATGACGCCGTTGGAACCTGGCATTTTCATCTGTAGATAGGCGTAGTGAGGTACTGCCATGAACCTAGCGAACGCGACGCGCCCGAGGATGCAGTGGTATTGAGAGGGCCAGTCGACAACTTCAAAGTCGATGCGCTCGCGCCGGAAGTTCTTCGGCGTGCCGAATATGACGTCGAGGTTGATTTTGCCTAGGGGGTATACGCCTTTTCCTGGGAAGATGCCGTGGAACGTTGTGTCCGATGCCTCCAAGCAGGTTAGAGGGATCCTCATTGCTCGCAACATACTCACGAATATGAGGTTAATACCGCTTCCGCCGTCCATGAAGACGCGACTCATGTCGAAGCCTCCAATTTGCGCATCGAGTACGAGGGGGCAGTGACCTAGGTGAGATACTTGAGGCGGGTGGTCGCGTTTGTCGAAGGTAATGCACGACTCACTGCCACTTAGGTACTCAGTGGTGGATGGTGGAGAGTGCGTGGCCAAGTTGACTTGGCGAGTGATGGCCTTCTGCACCCTATTGGAGGGGCGTCCCTTTTGGATCATCATGGTACCCATGGCCCGTGGGTACGGTTCGCCTCCGTGGTGTTGGTCCGGTGCAGCTCCGTTCGAGGGTGGCCCAGGTGGTGGTGGTGGTGCGCCATGTGCCACAGCGCCTGGGGCGGTTCCGTAGCCTCTTTCGACCGCGTTGCGGTTCATCCGTACCAATCCCTCGTGTAGTTTGAGGAACTCACGGCAGTCCTTGAGGAGGTGACTGGACTTTCTCTTGCCGTCATGCTTGTCGATGTAGAAGTGTACCGTGCATGGTCCGGACAATTTATCTTCGATGGTGGTCGCGGGTGCTTCATCGCGGGTACGGCATTGCCATACTTGCGTGGTTTTCTCGGAGTCGCGATATCCGCCGCTACGGTATCCGCTGTTGCGGTTGTCGTCGCGTCTATCGGCATAGCCGGCGACGACCATGTTGACGTCATCGCGATCGCCGTAGACGCGCATACGACATTTGCTCCGGCGGTCGCGTCTGAGTTCTGCTTCCTCGTTAGAGTGAGCGCGGTTCTTCAGCGAATCTTCTCCATCAGCCCACCGATTCGCGATCTCGATCAGGTGGTCGATGGTCTTGGGCTTTGAGCATCCTAGCTCCTCCCTGAGTTCTATGCGGCGGACACCATCGTTGAATGCATCAATCACGCGGTCTTCCAAGATGTTCTCCGCGGAGTTCTTGATGATGGACCACCTTTGGATGTAAGAGCGCAGCGATTCGCCGGATTTTTGCTGGCAGCATCTCAGTACTTCGATTGAAGCGGGGCGTTTGTATGTGCCCTTGAAGTTGCGCACGAAGCTGTAGACCAGCTCATCCCAGCTGCGAATGGATCCGCGCGGGAGGTTATTGAGCCATGCCGGCGCCTTGCGACTATAGCTGCAAGCATTGCATGATAAAGATTGATCGCCTCCATGCACTGATCAAGAGATGTGATCCTCGGCCAGATCTTGGGGTCCCAGAGCCAAATTTTGGGTTCTCCGATGGGAGTTTGAACCCTTTAGGCATTCGCTTCGCACGATGGATCTGGCCAAGCATCCGCACCGCAGAGTTCTCCATCTTCTTCTTCCGAATCAGTCGACCGAGCACGTCGCGCCCTTGACTTGTCGATCTTGCGCTGCGTGAGCTTGTTGCGTGCATCGTAGTCACGATCGTGTCGTCATGAACGGCGACGTCGAGACAGGTCGTGACTGTCGTCGCTTGACGAGGACGAGGAGTAGCGTTTTGCTAACGCTTTGCCCTTTTTGGGGTCTGGTATTGGTTCTTTGTCGAGGGCGGCCTTGATTAGCCCAAGGCCCGCGATCGTAGATCGGTGCATGGCCGTCCGAGGATCTCCAGCTGGTGGCTGGTTATTGAGAAGGTACATGGTGGCCGCCGTCACTGCGGCTTGCGGCGTCCTTGGAACCACGTTGCCTCTCGTGTCGACTATCATAGAGCCGAAATCGAGGATTTTTGCGGCGTCTATGCGTTCTTGTTCGGTGAGGTGAGCCATCCGCGATTGCCTCTTCTTGGAGAGATGTTCGTTGCCTCTTGAGGAGGATCCTCCGTAGGAGGAGAGCCCAGCACGACGAAGGCTTGACTCGTCTGTCGCCTTTTTACGCGCCTCAAGTTCCGCGATTGCTTGTTTCTGGCGCTTGAATTGCTCCTTTAGGAGCCAGTGGTAGCCCATCAGTAGTTCTTGAGGGGACCCGAGGGGTAGAGGTGTACCTCGTAGGGCTTCGCGGCAACATTCCCACTCTTGCTCGTTGAGCCTGATCACGACGCGTTCGCCGGTTTGCTCGTTGATTATGGTGGGGGGTTCGACTGCTCCTCCATTGCCACCATTGCCACCGTTGGCGGTGTTGGGTGGGTTGGTGTTGTTGCCGCGGTTGGCGGAGGTGTCTCCCGTGTTGATGACGGCGCACATGAAGTGATTCGGGAAGCTGTTGCTTCCACAACTTTCAGACTCGGAACCGTAGGTTCCTTCCTCAGTGGCCAGATCGCTTAGATCGGAGTCGCGACTGCTGTAGCTGATCGTGTTTTCGACTGCCACCGGAGCGTTGAGTTTGCTGAGGGTGCCGATCGATGGAGGGAACCATGATGCCGGGGCAATCGCCGGTGTCGTCGGCTGATCGGGCATGTGAAGCGTGCCCATCTGACCAACTTGGAAGCGGAAGCTCCCAATTGCCAGGCTGATTCCTTCGCCCATGGAGTCGAAGGCCGGGCGAGTGGCCGGCGTGTGGACGGTGAAGTCAAAGGCGCCGAAGAGCTGGCGAATCTCCGCTGTTGCAGAGTTGTAGATCGCGTTTGATGGGGCTGAAGAAGCCGCAACATCAGCACTCCCACTTCCCACAGACAACGCCAATTGACGAGGGTTTAACTCGTCAATGCCCATTGTTATGGACTTGGGTTTTGGAGAAGGAGGGAGCGCTGGAGACATCTATCAGCTAGCAAACAAGCACACAGGGGACAAAGGATTTACCCAGGTTCAGGCCTCGTAGAGGTCCCTACTCCTGCTTGTCTGCTCGTGGAATTATCGAGGGAGTCGAAAGTTACAATGATGCGCAAATGAAATCTGGCGAGGGTTGCGAAAGCTAGGGTTGCGTGTGTCCTCCTCGCCGCCCCCTCCTAGCCTTTATATAGATAGGCTAGGTCTCGGGTAGCAGGTCGAGTCGGTTACAAGTTAGGGTTTTCCCCTTCAAACTTTCTATCTTTAGCTTCTTCTTGTCCTTCAAGCAATTGAGAGTCCATAGGTTACTCGAGTCCCTCCATCCGGGCCTTGGCGACACCATGGGCCTGTACGTATTTGGGCCGTATATACCAAGATCGAGTACCTGTAGGGTATACCCATGTCACTAAGTTTCAAGTAAGAAATAATTCTCGAAGAAACTTTAAATTTTTTATGACTACAGAAGGTTTAACGACCAACTATATGGTGGAAATAAAAATTCTGGCCGTATAGTTCCAGTCGTATAGATATCTTTGTCATCGATAATTTTTCTTTCCCAGATACTGAAGGTTTAACGACCAACTATACGGTAGGAATAAAAAATTCTGACTGTATAGTTCCGGTCGTATAGATATTGATGCCTTCATAAAATTTCTTTTCCAGGTACAAAAAATTTGATGACCAACTATACGACGGGGATGAAAAATCTCGGCCGTATAGTTATGGCCATATAGCTATACTGCCCAGGTGGAAACCCTAAATTTTGACAGCAGACCAACTATACGGTGGGAACAAATTGTTCCGGCCGTATAGTTTGGCCGTATAGTTGCGTCCGGCCACAAAATCGCCACGGGAGGTACCTCCAACCCCAAAACTTCAATCCTTTTTCTCTCTTCTACCTCCAAACTCTCTCAAAACCTCAAGAGATCTTCATCTCTGCTCAATTTCGTTCGATTTCCTCGCACACAAGTGATCTATGGTATGTTCCTCCTCCGATCCTCCAATTACTTTTTGCAAATTCATCTTCGATCTGTTGTTATTATCAATCTAGGGTGAGACCTACTATGAACTATTTGCCATGATTCTCTTGCCTAGATTATTGTTTTGAGGGGATTCTTTAGTATGCTATGATGAGGAATATGTTATGCTAATTATTGTTGGATCAAAAAGTTTTATTTTTTATCTTTTATTGTTATTTTAGACAATGAACACAAGGAGCCAAACTCATGCTAGTGCCACCGTTAGAGCTTCTCGGGTTGCCGCTCAAGAATGCATGGGGATACAGTTCAAGGATGAGCCCCAACATGATCGCTTCAACATGATTAAGAACCGAGAAGTGAAGGCAACCATGACATGGTTATACCCTACGGGTACGTAACTTCAGCATACCTAGTCCAGCCCAAGGAAGGCCCACGACAAATATACGCCGGCCCATGAAGATTTTCGGGTGGCCCAGGCCCATGACGCCTTCGGATCCTTGAAGAGCAAGACTAGAGTTTGAATACAACTTGTAACCTACTTGTATCGGTACCTGAGACCTAGCCTCCCCATATATAAAGGCTAGGAGGGTCCAACGAGAGAGACAGACACACAACGTACGCAATAGACCTAGAGAACTCGCTAGATCGAATCTGCGCACCCTGTAACCTTCGATTCCGCCGTAATCAAAGAGCAGACAAGCAGGAGTAGGGTTTTCCCTCCGGGGGCCTGAACCTGGGTAAATCTCGTGTCCCCTGGTTGCTTGTCTGTTAACCGTGCCACGATCTCCAGCATCCCCATCTTCTCCAAAACCCAAGTCCATAACAATGGGCATTGACGAGATTAAACCTCGTCAATTGGCGCCGTCTGTGGGAATTGGGGCTGCTGATTGTGCGGTCGTGACGGTTCCGACCCGATCGATCTACAACTCAGCGGCGGAGAATCAACTCCTCTTCGGCGCTTTCGACTTCACCGCCCACTCGCCGGATACCATGAAGGATTTCGAGCCCGTAGGCGACGGACTCGAAATCTTGTTCGGGAGCTTCGCCTGTGTGGGACAACCGGCACCTCCGCCTCGAAGCGGTGCCCGTGCCGTCAATCAGGCCCGCTTGGGCTCCACACCTGCATACGCACGTCACCATCAACAGATGAGTTCTACAGCAACTCCGATCTGTGCGATCCACCTTCGGATGAAGGGACCTACGGTTCCGGATCCAAAGTCGGCAGCAGCCAACCAATCTAGCGCCTATCTGTGCGCCGCAATCATCCAAACCGACGAAGACACGCCTAACCCGCCGCCCAACCCCAACCCGCAGGACGGAAACGGCGAAAACGGGGAAAACAGGGGCCACCTCATCCAACTTAGCAAAGAAGGATGGGCCGAAGCACGCCGCGCCGTCGCAGGCGAAATAGTCCTACCTCTGGACTCCCCACGTGATCTGCTGATGGCATACCACTACCTCCTCATCGAGGAGCACAAGAAGCAAGTCAAGATGCAGGAGACGCTCGACAAACGCAAGAAAGCTGCCTCTGAGTCCAGTGCGCGACGAGCTGCGCTCTCCGCCATGGGACCCGGCTCTAGCACGAACGGAAACCAGGGAAACAAGCACCACTCTCGGGTGGAAAACATGGACCCGAAGGAGCGGCGTGACGTGACCCGAACTCTCCACACATCGTTCATGGATATGGACGCCGACGGCAACATCACCCCGAAGACGCCACAAGCTGCGATCATGGCAGCCACTGCGTATCTCGCGGCTCACCCACCTCCGGAGGGGGACCCGAAAAGGGCCATGCATAGGTCCGCACTCACCGGACTAGGACTAATCGGAGCTGCGCTCCACGAAGACGCTCCTACGGAGCCGAAGAAGAAAGCTCCGCCAGCGCGATCGAGCCCCACTCCCTCATCCGAAGATGAAGAAGAACACGACTTTCCTCGAAGGAAGAAGAGCTCGCACCGCCATAAACACGACTACGACGTCAGAGACAAGCTTACACAGTGCAAGATCGACAAAGCACGCGCCAAACGCGCATGCTCGTCTGAATCTGAGATGGATGAAGACGAAGGAGAACTCTGCGGGGCTCGATGCTTCAGCAGATCCGTCCGGCGAACACAGATGCCACGCAACTTCAAGCTTCCTTCGGATACTCAAGTTCAACGGACGCAAGATCCAAAGTCTGGCTCGGTGACCATCTCATCCGTTAAGCTTCACGGAGGCAACAAAGAAACCGCCATGCAATGCCTTCACTGCGACAGCGGTGGCGCGGCTGGTCCAGCTTAGCGACCTATCATCGATCCATCCGAAGCTGGGAGGAGCTCGCTTATAGCTTCATCCGAAATTTCAAAGGCACCAGCAAAGGCCCGCCTCAATCGAAGAGTTGCGAGCCCGCACTCGAGAACGGGTGAATCTATTCGCCAGACATACTACGCTGGTCTACAACCAAGAACTCCGCAGACACATCTCCAAGAGCGGGCCATCCACGCTTCGTGGACGCGGCGTCAACGCCCGGACTTCAAGGAGAAACTTGGACGTAAAGCCCAAGACACTCGACCAGCTCATGGAAATCGCCAATGGGGCAAATAAGATTGCATCCAGCGGGCGCAATCAGATGAAGAGGACGACTACGGCCGAAGACGCGAACGCCGCAGCAAGAGGAGATCGCGCGTCTACGAGGACCGCGACGGACCCGACATGGTCGCGGCCGACTACGCCGACCACCGTAATGACAACAGCCGCAACAGCGGAGGATACCGCAGCGGAAACTTCCGCGACAACGGACGACCAACGCAGTCGTGGCAACGCTGCAACCGCGACAACGGACCCTCAGCATTCGACAAACTTTCGGGTCCATGCACCATTCACTTCTACATCGACAAACAAGATGGCAAAAAGAAAGCTAGCCACACGCTCAAGGACTGCCGCGAGTTCCAGAAACTCAGCGAAGGCATGATGCAGATGAGACAACAAGCTCCAATCCCTTTGTTCGGAAACGCACCTGCGCCAGGTGAAATAGCACACGGAGCTCCTCCACCGCCGCCTATTGGAGGCCCACATCAACCAGTCGCACCAGCGCAAAACAACGCCGGGGTCGCATACCCCCCACCAAAAGGAGCACTCAATATGATACAGAAGGGACGCCCCACAAATAGGGTACAGAAGAAAATCACCCGACAAATCAACATGGCCGTGGCAACTCCGCCTGCAATCCCTGAGTACCTCAGCGGATCGGAGTCCTGCATCACATCCACTCGCGCGGATCACCCTTGCCAGATCCCTCGCCCAGGTCATGCTGCCCTGGTGCTGGAGGCGCAGATCGGAGGCTTCGAGATGAGTCGCGTCTTCATGGACGGCGGCAGCGGCATCAACCTAATGTTCGCAAGAACTCTAGCAGTTATGCGGATCCCGCAATGCAGCCTCGAACAATCAGACATAACGTTCCACGGCATTGTCCCAGGGAAGGGCATCTTCCCCCTGGGCAAAATAGGGCTCGACGTCATCTTCGGGAAGCCGGACAACTTTCGGCAGTAGCGCCTAGAATTCGAAGTGGTGGACTGGCCGTCGCAATACCACGCCATCCTGGGACGTGTAGCATTCGCAAGGTTCCTGGCCGTCCCACACTACGCATACCTACTACTCAAGATGCCAGGACCAAGGGGCGTCATCACATCCACGGAGCTTCACCCGATCGGACCAATGCGACGGGATTTCAACAAAATCTCCCCTTCTAAGCATGCAAGACGAGCTTGTAAGGCTCCGCGAGGTGACGGACAATGGCTACCCCAAATACCAAGCGTAACGCACCGACATGTCTTTCGACTCCACCATCAACACCAAGAAGGTGCAGGTCCATCCAACGGATGCCTCCAAGACGACGCTGATCGCCAACGACCAAGATCAAGATAGAAGGCGCGCCGTCAATTCCTCCATGAGCGCTGAAATCTTACCGGTGTCCTGCGGACATGCCAGGAGTTCCCAGGGAATTCGCCGAGCACGCACTCAATGTCTTCCCAGACACCAAGCCAGTCAAGTAGTCCATTCGAAGACTGTCGGAGCCACGAGCCAAAGCTATCGGCAAGGAGATCAACAGATTACTCACAGCAGACTTCATCCGGGAAATCAAGGAAAGCGAGTGGCTGGCAAACACGGTGATGGTCCCGAAGAAGGACACATACATCCTCCGGATGTGCGTGGACTTCACGTCACTAAATAAACACTACCCTAAGGACCACTTCCCTCTTCCTCGGATCGACCAGATCATCGATACGACTGCAGGTTGTGAGAAACTCTCCTTCCTCGACGCCTACTCAGGCTATAACCAGATTCGACTCAAGGTCGAAGATCAAGAGAAAACAGCGTTCATCACGCCGTTCGGAGTATACTGCTACAACACAATGCCTTTCGGTCTAAAGAACGCGGGTGCCACGTACCAGCGATGCATGCAGGCCTGCCTCAAGGACCAGATCGGTCGCAACGCCCAAGTCTATGTTGACGACATAGTCATAAAAACCAAGGAGGCAAGAACACTTATCGACGATCTCCGCGAGACGTTCGACAACCTTGATCGCTACAGGATCAAGCTCAATCCAGAAAAGTGCGCCTTCGGCGTCCCCTCGGTCACCGCCGGGTACTTCATCTCTCAACGAGGGATCGAAGCGAACCCGAAGAAAATCAAAGCTATCATGACAATGGAGAAGCTGAAAAACCTCAAAGGCGTTCAGCAGCTCGCAGGGCGAGTAGCGGCACTAAGCAGGTTCATCAGCCGCATGGGCGAGAAGGCCCTACCATTTTACCGGTACGCTGCGCAAGGCGGCAAATTCGAGTGGACACCGGCCAACGACGATTCGAAAGCCTCAAGCGGCTCGTCTCCACCTCGCCCGTTTGGTCACGCCAAAAGAGCGCGAGCCCCTGTCTTGTACATAGCGGCCACACACCGTGGTGGTCAAGATAAGACTCGTGGTCGAACGACCCGAAGAAGGCAAGACCCACGGGGTACAACGCCCAATTTACTACCTCAGCGAGGTTCTCACTCCAACAAAACAGCGGTACCCGCACTACTAGAAGCTGGCCTACGGCATGTTCATGACGGCTCGACGACTAAGCCACTACTTCCAGGAGCATCAGGTGATGGTCGTCAACGAGGCACCCCTAAACAGCATCCTGAATAACCCAGAGGCCACAGGACGCGTGGCCCTGTGGGGCATTGAACTATCACCCCTGGACATCATCTACGAGAAGCGACACGCAATCAAATCTCAAGTCCTTCCGGACTTCCTGGTGCACTGGATGGAGCTGCAGCTGCCTGACACCCCAGACATGTCGCAATCCTGGACAATACATTTTGACGGCTCCAAATGTGAAGCCGGAGCAGGGGCAGGAGTCATACTGACCTCCCCGCAAGGTGACAAGATGAAGTACGTCCTTCGGATGAAATTCAGAGCCTCCAACAACGAGGCCGAATACGAAGCCCTCATCCACGACATGAAGATGGCAAAAATATGCGGCGCAATGCGCCTGGTCATCTACGGTGACTCCAACCTTGTCGTACAGCAGACGATGAATGAGTGCGACGCACACGCCGAAAACATGATCGCGTACCGCGCGCTATACAACGGACTCGAAGGAGAATTCGACGGCTGCGAACTTCGGCACGTTGGAAGAGAGAGCAACGAGGAGGCCGATAGACTTGCCAACATCGGCTCCACTTGCGCAAAGGTACCACCAGGTGTGTTCCTCGAACAGATCTGCGTGCCATCCATCAAGCGGAAATTCCCCAAGGGATCACCCGAAGAAGCAGAACACTCGGGGGCTACGCTACCCGAAGGTCATGAAGGACCCGAAAAGTTGGATACCGAAGTCGCCATGGTCAACCTGATGCAGGTCATGGCAGTCGAAGAAACTTGGACACGTCCATACCTCCAGTTCCTGATAAACAGAGAATTGCCAGACAGCCCGACGGATGCCCGGCGCATATCTCGTCGGTCAAAAGCCTTCACCATCATCAACGGCGAGCTGTACAAACGCAGCATTACGGGCGTACTACAACGGTGCGTCACCATCAACGACGGCAAGGCCATACTCCAAGACATTCATGAGGGCATCTGCGGCCACCACGCAGGCAGCCGCTCCCTTGTCGCCAAAGCTCTACGAGCAGGGTTCTACTGGCCAACGGCCATGAGCGACGCAAAGGACATCGTCCGAAGATGCAACGGGTGCCAACGGTTCGCCGACAAACCGCACGCACCTGGGTTCGAACTTAGACCCATACCCATAGCTTGGCCTTTTGCTCAATGGGGCCTTGACATGATCGGCAAACTGCCAAAATCCTCGAAGGGAGGACACGTCTTCCTCTTGGTCGCAGTCGACAAATTCACCAAGTGGATCGAAGCCATGCCAGTCACCAACCAGAAGGGCAAAACTGCCGTCAAGTTCTTCGAATCCATTGTCTACAGGTTTGGCGTACCGCACAGCATCATCACCGACAACGGATCGAACTTCATCTCCGAAGAATTCCAGGACTTCTGCGAAGGCCTCGGGATCAATATCACGTATGCCTCAGTGGCACACCCGCAAACAAACGGGCAAGTGGAAAAGGCCAACGGCCTCATCGGCGCCGGCATCAAGAAGCGCCTCATGAGCTCACTCGAGCATAAAGCTGGAAACTGGACGAAAGAACTACCATCTGTCATGTGGAGCTTACGGACTACGCCAAACAGCTCCACCGGCTACACACCGTTCTTCATGGTACACGAGGCAAGGCTACTACCGGCACGCCATCGGGCTCCACGAAGTCGTCACAGACAAAGCGAATCCACGGTTGCACTCGAAGACGCCGTCGACACACTCGATGAAGCGCGGGATATAGCAGCCGCTCGATCAGTGGTGTACCAGCAGAGTCTCCGCAACTATCATAGCCGCCGGCTGCGCCCAAGGTCCTTCGTCGAAGGAGACCTCGTCTTGTGACTCAAGCAAAAGCGACCGAACAAGCTCGATTCACCATGGGAAGGACCCTATGTCATCACCGAAGTCATCCCAGGTGGCGCCTATCGCCTCAAGCACGTGGAATCTGGAGTCGCATACTCCAACCCGTGGAACGTCTCGCACCTGCGACGATTCTACCCGTAGCGACCTACCACCCTTTTACTTTCAATAAGGCTTACAGCCAAGGCTACTCAGCCGAACCATGTACCTCCTCCATTACGATGCAAATAAAGCTAAGTGTCTCGCCCCCAACCCTCGGTTGACTACTTTCTGCAACTTTACTACATGCTACATACGCATTCGGGGGCTCCCCCCACCTCACGATTTCATCGACTGAGGATAAAACGTGTACACCTGAGTAGCTGACCACGTCAGGCAAACGAAAAGGGCACGTACTCAATCAAAGCACTGCGTGCTCACTAACAAGCAAACCTTTACAACAAAGGGCACATACACGCCCAGCCGCAATATACAAATTTTACATCTATCTGTTTATTTTCAGGTCCTACCTACTCTGAAGAATAACCTGAGCACGCTGCTCAAACAAATCTACAATCTGTTCGCCATACTGCCTTACAGCTGCGTAATGCGGACGCATATTCCACTCGCCACCATCTGGTCGAGGAGGTGGCCCAGCCACAAAGAGCCAAATCTACATCGTGGCGGTGCACCTCACAAGAGACAAGGCCTTCACCCTACGCGACATTTCAGCTCCTTGACATTGCTGGCACTCCGAAACTTCGTCAGAAGACCTGCAAGGGTCGTTGGCACAGCATCCAACGGAAACATGACGTGCAGCACCGAGGAAAGCGATGTCTGCACCTGGCGGAGAACCCACGAAACCTGGTAGACACGATCCTGCACCGTCGCCAGAACTATGGCGCGATCACGATCCATCCAGAAGAAGCCGCCGGCCTCCATATCCTGTTGAGTCAAGCAATTGACTCGAACATCAATACGCTCCTTTTCTTCCCTCGGAGCAAGATTGGCACCTGCGACAACCGCACAAAACAAGAGTAAGGCCAGCAGCACTCAAGAACTCGAAGCTACAGCGAAAGAAGGATCAACTTACATTGCAGCTGCTCGGACAGCCGACCCAGCTCCGCCATCAAATACTCCTCTCTGGCTGCACCACGGTATGCTTTGGACTTCCAAACGTCAGCACGACCGCGTAACCGAAGCAAATCTCTCTCCAAGCTGCGCACGCGATCCCGAAGAAAAGCGAGCTGCGAGGAACCATCCAATGATGCTCGCAAGGGCCTTTCGGATGAAGTGTCAACTGGGTCAGCACCCGAAGGAACCTATAGCAGCAGAACAAAGAAGGCACACAGACATTCAGCCAAGGATAGAGCACAACTCGGAGAAATTCATTAAAGTATATAAGGCCACTACGTGGCACAAGGATGGTACTACAAAAGATATTTACAACAAAAATAGACTACAAGCTACCCTACGTCTACTACGCCTACGGTGGAGGACACTGAGTCGCCTCAGAACCAGACTGCCTAGCTTTGGCCTCGCCCTGCTGCCACAGTGCATACTCAGACAGCAAGTCAATGAGCTTGGGCCCATATCGTCTGCAGCGAGCGGAGTAGGCGGCAAAGGCTACCTCGGATCCATCCGCAGCTGTAGGCATCCGAGAAGTAATCTGGGGCAGGTCCTCCGCCATGGCCATCGCCATCGCCATTTAACGCCCGATGCCCATACGCTTGCGCTTATACGCTGCAGCGCTTGACAGAGCCTCGCCGAGCATTCACATCTTCAAGGGATCGCCCTTGGGAAGAGCTCTGGTAGAAGCGACCAAGGACCTCTTTCGCCTTGGCGAGGAGTTAACGACGGTCTTTGCGGTCTTCGACCGCTACAGTGGCATCATCTAAAGCACTCCTGTGCTCCAGAACACCGTGGTCGAACTCGATGCCTGCGGCATCTGAGACAAAAAAGAAGAAAACATGAAGAAAAGCAACATAGAAGAAGATCCGCAGAAAAAGGAGCAAGTACAAAAGCTAACGCTCACCCGAAATAGCCTTGGCAGCAGCCATGAGCTTCTCCGCCACCCCTTTTTCACGAGCAGCCGCAACGGTGGCCAGCTGCTCCTCACGATCTGCGGCCTCCTGCTGCAGACGCTCTTTCGCTGCCGCGTCGGCTCCAGCTCAAGACACTCTCTCGCAATGCGGTTTGACCTTGCTCCGATTGGCCAAGGCTCTTCTTCAGAGCATCGACCTCAGGAGAGAGTCGTTATGCTCCTCTGCATTTACAACAAGCAAGTGTCAAAGAACAGGACCAGGATAAAGCAAGATGAGTACTACAAGACAGACGAATACCTTGAAGCTGCCGCAGTTTCACCTCCAGCGTCAGGCGTTCCTCCACCAGCCGCTTGGCCTCTTGGACAAAAGGCTACAGAAAAAGGCAATAGCAGTAAGCACAGGACTTGGGGGCTACGCCCAAAACAAAGAAGCAAAAACAACATCGACTACGAAGACGCCGGGGCTCCCCCGTGACATGAAGCGAAAAACTACGTGCTCGGCGAACCCTTGAGCCGCTGCGAAATTCTGAGGCGCAACCATCAGCCTCTCCTGCACAGGAGGATCCGGAAAGGCGCCACCCGAAGTCGCCACTATCTGAGGAGGAGGCGACGCAATGTTCGACTCCCCCATCATCTCGCGCGCTCCATCACTAGAGCCGTCGGAGGATTGCCTACATACGAATCCATCAACACAGGCGCAAAAATAACAAGGGAACAAAGGACAACAGTGGCAACAAGAACACTTACGAGCCCAACGCGCTCAGGTCGAAGATAGGAGAAGCCCTTCGGGCCCTCTTCTCCTCCTTCTTTTCTTCCTTCTTCTGCTTTGCTGGCGGATGCGGAGCAACAGCCCGCACAGGAATGGCAGGAAGGGGAGAGGAAGAACCCCCATGAACATCATCATGACGCTCAAGGCCCAGAGGATTCCTGGGAGTCGGAGGAGTCGAGGCATCTGACGACTCGCTAGAGCTCCGTGATCGCTCGCGAGAATGATCCTCACTCGATTCGTCGGCATCCTCCGTCGGAGATCGCGCCGACGGAAGCTTGGACACAGAATCCACCACTTCATTATCCGGGGCATTCGGATACCTTTCGGGCAATGGTGGTACCATGCCCGTCACTTTGAAGCTCTACAAGATGAGAAGAAACTTTGTTAGCAAACAAAGGACACAAGTACACAACTGACAAAAACAAAAGGGAAGCACTACGTGCGCAAATCTACACCTTCGGTACGACCAACGTTGAAGAAAAGGAAGGAGTCAGCGACTTCCCCGGGATTTTTTTGTCGGCCTTGAACTTCAACAGCACGCGAAGAGCCTTGTCAAGTTCCACCTCGGAGATTTTCTCACTCGAAACCCTCGTCGGATCACGGCGCCCAGAGTAAAGGAACATCGGATGCGCCCTCGCTTGGAGAGGCTGCACCCGACGCTCAAGAAACGTCCGGATGATGTCGACACCGTTCACCTCCTTCTAAGGAATCAATTGGAGCTCCTCCACACGACGGTACAGGGCCTCTATCTCCGCCACCTCACCGTCTAAGATTTGATTTTTCCAGGATCTTTTCTTCTTAATCAATTGGGAGGGGTCAAAAGGAACGAGACCAAAATCTTGCCCAGCGATGCAGTCACGGATGTAAAACCATTTCCTCCGCCATGATCTTGGATAGATTCGGACATGGAAAAGGAAAAGAAGCGCACATTGGGAGAGGAGATGATGAAACCCCAATGGGATACACACCATCCGAACCGCATGCCTCTTCACGGAATACAGCTTTCGGAAGAGGCCAAAGTGCGGCTCAATGCCAAGCCAACACTCGCAAAGCGTGATAAAACACGCAATGTGGAGAAGGGAGTTGGGAGACAGATGATGGAGTTGAACCCCATAGAAAAAGAGCAGTCCACGAAGGAAGTCATGGACCGGAAAAGAAAACCCACGCAAAACGAAGGCGAGGAACATAACCCGGTACCCAGATGGGGGACGGGGGATTACCTCATTGCCAGGAAGTTTGACGACCGTCGTGTCTTGCGGGATCGAGCTCGCTTCGCGGTTGCGGAGATCGCTCTCCGCGTCTCTGATCGCCGCCAGCCACCATCGGTGACACGAGCAGCGGCGTCGCCCTTCTTTCCTCCGGCGGCGCTGGTCCCAACCGCAGATGAAGACTTCTTTGGTTTCCCCATCACGCTACGGCGGCGCCGGTGTTGCCAAACGAAGAAAGACAAAGGCAATGTGGAGGAAACTCTCAGCGCGCAGCAAGAATAGCTCAAGAACGAGGGGGCAGTGAATAGATGAACTGCTGCGGTGAAACACAAACCACGATTTCACCACGGATTATAACAGCGAAGACGACGCACGCTGGCCGTCCATCGAGAAGACTTAACGCCAACGGTATATCTGGCGTGCGTGTCGACATCTGAACCGTCGTTACCACGCCCGTCCACTACGCGGAAATCGAGGAGACGCCAGTAATCATCTCACGCCGCCGTGACCGGTCAATTCAAAGTCGGAAGTGGGACCCACGCTTCGTCGATCAAGTCACCTCACAGCGAGACGCTTGAGGTCATCGATCGTCGACCAGCGTCATCAAAAGCTATACTAGCACCACTTCGGCTCCACAGCTAAAAGTACTCACTCGAATCTACGATTCGACTAAATACTTGGGGGCTACTCCTATCAGGAGCGCTGGTCGCGCACCCGATGTACTTCCGGGTCAGCGGTACGCCCACGAGATTTCCAACTACAGTTGCATGATACAAGACTCGAGTCTCTGCCCGAGTCTACGACTCCGCCAGACACTCGGGGGCTACTCCCATAGGGAGGATGGATTCAAGCATCCGAAAATTTTCGAGTCCTGCGGACTTAATGATTGAAACAATGCTTGAACTAAAAGTCTCCGTTTGAGTCTACGACTCGAACAGACACTTGGGGGCTACTCCCATAGGGAGCGCTGGTCGCGCACCCTATGAACTCTTCGACTGCGATCCTTCGGATCAGCATGCAAACTTTTTCGGCAACTCTGCCCTAATTAACGCTAAGTGAGCAACGACCTCCTTGGCCACCCGAAACACCCCCGCGGTGATAAACATTCGGATGCTGCGTCTGCGACGCAAAGATAAGACCTACAGATATCATCTGATGGCACGACACGCTGCATTGCGCTCGCTAGTCAAAATCCGTGCCAGCAGGTGCGATGAAAAATCCCGACGGACGCGTTGGGTACACCAATTAAAATCACTGAATTCCACTCGTAAGTCCTCCGCGCCTGAGTTGAATTACGCCACATATGTTCCAGTTTGAGTTGAGAGACTTCGAACACGAAGAAGATCGTTGTTTTGTCCTAAGGCGATTAATCGACCACGATCCGTCGGGTGAGTCAGGCACACGCATCAACAATCCCTACACATTCTCTTGAAAGACAGAGCTGCACCCGAAAGATTGAAGAGTCCTCAGCCGAATCTACGATTCTAATGATCACTCGGGGGCTACTGACATGGTTATACCCTACGGGTACGTAACTTCAGCATACCTAGTCCAGCCCAAGGAAGGCCCACGGCAAATATACGCCGGCCCATGAAGATTTTCGGGTGGCCCAGGCCCATGACGCCTTCGGATCCTTGAAGAGCAAGACTAGAGTTTGAATACAACTTGTAACCTACTCGTATCGGTACCTGAGACCTAGCATCCCCATATATAAAGGCTAGGAGGGTCCAACGAGAGAGACAGACACACAACATACGCAATAGACCTAGAGAACTCGCCAGATCGAATCTGCGCACCCTGTAACCTTCGGTTCCGCCGTAATCAAAGAGCAGACAAGCAGGAGTAGGGTTTTCCCTCCGGGGACCTGAACCTGGGTAAATCTCGTGTCCCCTGGTTGCTTGTCTGTTAACCGTGCCACGATCTCCAGCATCCCCATCTTCTCCAAAACCCAAGTCCATAACAATGGGCATTGACGAGATTAAACCTCGTCAAACCAAGTGGGCTTGCCCCATTATATTGAATCAACTCGGTATTTATAATGACTTCAATTTACTTTGCAATAGGGTTGGCTTGCAAAACTCTGTATTCAATGATGTGCCTACTTATCGCCGGTTAACTCTTGAATTTTTAAGTTCTTTGCAAAGCACCGTTAAATCATGGAATGTAGAGGACATAATTTCTTTCCGACTTATGAACAACAATTATGCTTTATCACTAGATGAATGGTACGCATGCTTTAATTTTCCAAACAATAATTATAATGACTTACGTGCATCCTTTACTGGCTTAGATCCTTCCCTGGAACAATATTATAATGGAATGAGTTTCACTTCTAGAGTAAACAAGGGGAAGGATATTCAACATCCTGCAATTCGCTACTTATTCTATGTTATTGCTAACACTTTGCAGGCACGAAATAAGTTCACGAGACTCAATGAGGAGGACATCTTAGTCCTCGCAAAAGCTGCTTTCAACAACACCAACTTTTCACTCAACTTGGGCACAATTCTTGTGCGCTACCTGGAGTACCAATCCTCCCAAAGCCAAGGACCAATCACAGGTGGAGGCGTCATCACCGTGCTTGCCACTGCCCTAGGCATCAACCTAGGTGAGTTGCAACCAGTGCTATATGAGCGACATGTTGGTTTCTCCACTTTAAAGGCTTGTGGAATGCTTACTAGGAGAGGTGGTGTTTATTACTTGCATATTGCTGGAGCTGGGCATCTCTACCCCGCTCCTTTGCCTAATGGTCGTTTCTCTATCGAGGAAGGACGTTTGCTATATGACTAGCAGGTTGAGCAACACCAATCCGAGGAGGAGATTCCGGATGAGGATGAGGACCAAGAAGAGAACAAAGAAGAGAACCAAGAAGAGGAGCAGCCACCAACCCGGTTCGCTACATACCAAGACTTCCAAGAACTTGGAGGAATTGTGGAGAGAATGCAAAACCTCTCCTTGAACCTTCGAGAAACAACTAGTAATTTATCAACTCAATTTGCAAACTGGAGTCACAACTTTTTCCCGCCACCACAATGATTTGAAGGGCTTGCAAAAGCCTAAGCTTAGGGAGGTTTTCTCATTATCTTTATTTGGCGTTCATTTGTTTTTATTTATTTCGAGGTTATGTTTTTAAATTCGAGTTTATAAGCACTCGTGTTGGTTTCCCCAACACTTTATCTTTAATTATTTCTATTTGCTTTCGACATTTTCTAGCCGAGCTTTGATGCCAATTTTCTATTCTTTAATTCCCTCTCTTAAAACAACAAAAAGGTTTTTCCATTTATCTTTATTTTGCCTCTTCCTTCTTTTATATTCTCCTTGTGGCTTTCACATATTTGCAGGAGAGTGATCGATTTCAAGTTTCCAAGAAGCAAAATCAAAAGGGAAGAGAGAAGTGAAACTAATCATGAGAGGTATGCCTTAAGACTCCCCACTTTTTGAAGTTTGAGAAACCCATGCTAGTTAGTAGTAAATGATAATATGTTATATTGGTGGAGTGAGTCTTTATATTATAGTAAAAATCTGATTGCATGGGCATTTAGTTGGGTACGTTTTGTTCCGGCTCTTGTACTTAACCAAGTCTTGCCTAAAAATTTGCTAAACAATTATAATAAGAAAAAGTCTCACAATTGAAGGCTTGGGTGTTGTAGTGTTTAGTCTTGAAGGCTTATTTCTAGAGATACTCAACACCATTAAAAATAATGATTGACTTGATAGCTCTCTTTAAAAGGTTTGTTCGATTGAATTAATGTTTAGCGGTTTTTGTGAGCATGCCAAAGTTAGACTTGTGAATTATAAGAATGATATAGCTTTATGCGTGTCAAACTTCATGGGATGCCAACAACTCCGCTAGCCTACGAACGATCTTCATGGAGGAAACTCCTAGATTTCGGCTATGAGTTGATTAAACATATGTAGCAACAATGCTATAATGGGTAAGATTCTTGGCATTCCCAAGTTGTTGTGTTCATGATGGAATCACTCCTCTAGCTGTTGTGAGTAATCATTGTGCAAAAGTAACAAAACCTTGGTGATGCCACGAGTGTCCATCATAGCCCTATAAACTAATTAAAATCTTGGCATGCTCTTAATTACTTAAGAACTGAAATTCTTGAAGAACAACAAATAGAAAATTAGTGCTTGAAAAGTCTTGATTTATTGATGTGGGAGAATTGAGATACTCTAGTGTATATGTTTTTAATGACAAACTCTCACACTCTTAATTTCATGATCATACTCTATTGTTCAAAGGCAAGCCCATGAGTTGATTACATGACATGTAATAAGGATTACTCATTTGAATCATCCATGTTAACAATAATTTTGATGCGCTATAAGGATGCATAAAAACCCGTATGATATGCTTGCCATTACTCTATCTATGCTGAAGTTTTTCAGATTTATAAAGTGGAGGAAACTTGAGATACCAATCATGAGTAAGATCATCATCTCGTTATTTCAGTTTAAATACTTAGTTCCTTTTTGATTTTGGTTTTATTGCTTGAGGACAATCAAGTTTAAGCTTGGGGAGGTTAATGGCTATGAAATATAGCCATCTACATCCACATTTAAACCAGATATTATTCATATTTTTTATGAAACATCTCTCAAACCCCTGCCACTGATGACCCACAATTATAGGGGGTGTATGCAGTATTTTCGATAAGAGTGTCGAACCCAACGAGGAGCAGAAGGTGCTGGTTAGTGGTATGGATCGGGAATTCTCTGCAAATACTTAGCAAATGGATTTTTAGGGTTTTTTGATTAAGCAAGTAAACAAAGTACGAGTAAATAAAAGACAGTAGGAATAAATGCAGCAAGTGGCCCAATCCTTTATGCAGCAAAGGACAAGCCGGTTGTATTACTTAAGATGACCAAACGTTCTCGAGGACGCATGGGAAGACTGTCAAGTGCTTTCGTTTCATATAGTTGATTAATCTTCTTTAGCTTGCTAAGTGTTGTGTGGGTGAACCTGTGCTAATGTACCGACCTTCCTAGGACTAATACATACTTATGATTATACCCCTTGCAAACATCCGTAAGTACAAGAAAGTAATTAAGGTAGAAACCTAACCACAACTTTAAACTCTAAGACCCTTACGTCCCTTGTGCAATGGTTTCCTAACGGGGGTTCAGGTTTCTGTCACTCTGACAACCCCTACGATTAGTAGCCAAATACACAATGCATTCCCTTAGGCCCATATAGGTGAAGTGTCATGTAGTCGACGTTCACATGACACCACTAGAAGAAGTACACCACAACTTAAATATCAAACTATTGAATCTTTCTCAACATAACTCCACTACTAACAACATGACTTCTCCCATGTCCTCAAGAACAAAACGAACTACTCACAAGACATCATATGGATCATGATCAGAGATGGAATAATGATGTATAAAAATCTGAACATAAACAATAATTCAATGGTTCACTCAATGGCATCAACTACAAAGAGTAATCAACACCGGGAAAGTTTCCCCTATGAACTATGCAAGATTCAACCCAAATGTTACAGCAATATGGAGATGGTGATGATGATGCTGAAGGTGCTAATGGTGGTGATGATGATGATGATCCCGACGAAGTCCAGCTTGATGATGGTGTTGATGGCGATGATCTCCCCTCTCCGGGAAGGAATTCCCCCAGAAGAAATCTGTCTGTCAGAGAGATCGTTCTTTCTCGGTGTTTTTCACCCCGCAGAGGCAGCGGAATCTTTTTGTGGTCGCTCCCCGAGTCTTAGGGTTTCGGGAGGATAATATACACCAGAGGGGAGAGCCAGGGGTGGACCAGGGCGGCTACACCACCTGGTGGCGCGGCCTAGGCTGGCCCGTGCTAGGGGGTGGTGTGGGCCCCTTGTGGCCCATCTCCAGCCCCCCTTCTAGCTTCCTTCGTCTTCTGGAAAAATAGGATTTTCCATATATTTTCCTAGATTTTTTTATCTTCGTGAATTTTGCCTCCAAACAGCACCTTTTCCATCAGAATCCTGACTGCAACGCTCCATGCTCCAAAAGTCATCAACCATGCAAAAACAGATGAAATAACATAAGTATCACCTCTCAATATGAAATATATCAATGAATAACAGTGAATTATGACATAGAATAGTGATGCAAAATGGACGTATCAACTCCCCCCATGCTTAGACTTCGCTTGTCCCCAAGCGAAACTGAGCTCAATAAACATGACTTCAGGTTTATGGAGTGAAGAGTCAATAAAATAATACGGACAAGAAGCATCACATTCATCAATACATAGATCATAATAGAAGACAACTCACTATTATATAACTCAACTTGCAATGAGTAAAGGAAACACAATAAAGATACATAAAGTAAATCATAATTGGTAATGGCAAACTTAGCTCTTGGTCGAAGAATAGTTGATAATTTGCTGGACTTCACAAATAACTGGTTTTCAATGATAGCTTTCAAAGTAGTAAACATCAAGATAAGAGCAATGTGCAAAACAAGGAACATAAGAAACATGAGTGAATAAATCATCGTATGAATGAATGAAACACAACAACTCAAAATACTTGCTGAGATAGAAGGGAGTAGGTTTACTGACTCAACTAAAAAGTAAAAGAAAGGCCCTTCACAGAGGGAAGCAGGGATTGCAAGTCTCATAAAGAGCTCCCAAAAATTATGGTACTTACTAGCTTTCAGCTCTCATTGCCCCTATCATAGGCATCTTTAGGTGATTAAGGTTAAAGTGATCAAATATGAGGATATGCATTGACAAGTTGTAAATTGAGAATCTCATGTCCCTTGAATACGAGGGCCGCTCCTCATGCTACTCAAGTTTAGTCACTGGTAAGTTCTTGTCATCGTAAGCATATGTGTATCATAGAGAACTGCCAACGGGGTACCCCTTGCCCGATGATACGGAAGAATCCCCATATCAAAATGACAAGGCAAGCAGACAACAAATATCTCAGCAATCTTCTTATTTAACATGGGAATATGGTGCTTTTTTCTCTCTTTCCTCTTTTTATAATATTTTTTTTTCTTTTTCTCTTTTTCTCAATCTCTATCTCTTTTTTATAAGAAGAATGCTTCATAGATGCTCGTTATGGTTACGCTGCAGGTTTCCACCATGTCAGCATGGATTAGACCAACGGCCCAGGCGTTTCTCTAACACACATGCATAACTCCATGGACTTACAAGCTCCCCTTTCATTTCACACCGATGACATCCATAGACAAAAGAACATGATATCAACTAGGTACAAAGTACCAGTGCAATGTTGAAAGCGTTCCCCATGACAGCATGGTTCTGCTAATCCACAACTTACAAAGCGTAAGCATATACGCAACATAGATGGGCACAATGGTTCAAGTTTATTAAGTGCAAGAAAGTAAAGTGTGCCATCAAGTTCGTGAGAGCTTTAATCACTAATTTTCACATAACAAGTTTAATTTGGGAGATAGATAAAAACATGAATTTACTTGGAATAGCAATAACGCTAATAGGTAGGTATGGTGGACACAAATGGCATGGGTTTGGTTTGAAGGATTGGATGCACGAGAAGAATTCCCTCTTAGTACAGGTTTTTGGCTAGCAAGGCTGGGTAGCAAGTATAAGAGTTGAAGGAAACAAACAAACATACAAGTGATAAAAACAAACATGCAATCTTCCTTGGAAGCACAAAAGATCCTAACCAGAGAATACTAGACTTATGAGCAAATCAAGAAAGAAAGATGATGAAATTATATTTATTTAGAGTACTTTTATCTTTTCATTCAACTCTCAAAAATAGTGTTGCTACTGACCGAGCCAGGTTTGCCAAAACCAACTAATTTAACTCAATGATCCCAAAGTGATACCAATACTAACAACAAGATCAATCATACAACCACGAATTGAAAACTAATATAAGCTATGAAAAAGAGTGAATGATAGAACTTCTTATTAATATTCCATAACGACAACTCACACCAAGGGATACATATCTAACGAGAGAGGGGACACTTCCATAATGCAAACCATCCTACATAATAACTTCTCTATTCATGATATGACTCTACTAATAAGGTAAAAAGATAGAAGATAGTGATGTGATACCGCGACACTCCCCCAAGCTTGGAACAAACCAAGGGGATGCCAAACCTGATGATGAATCACTCTTTCAGTGGTGGTGGTATCCTCTCATCTTCGTCCGACTTCCAGGGTGAGGGCTTCCCATCAACAAAGGACATCGTGGTCTCCAGCATCCTAAAGACTTCTTGCTCTAGTGCTTCCATCCTGTCCTCTAGACTTCCTTCACCTTTAGGGCCTTGAACCTCTTCTATCCGAACCTCCCCGTCTTCAAACAATAACTCCTTGGGATGAATCTTCAACTCCCTCATGTATGGGTTGATGATATCCTCTAAGAGATCCTCCTTGGTTGATCCAGAGGAAGACATTGTGGCTCCAAATCTGGGACTCTACCTGTCAGAAACAGATCGAAACGAAAACACGACGAAAAGACGATATACGAACCTCGGGGGATTCGTGGGGTTATATATTACGAAGTTTCATAACCAAAAGGAAGGTACTGGATGAAAACGAGTCGGAGGCGGAGTCCGGGGTGGACTCACCACCTGGTGGCGCGGCCAGGGGTGGGCCCGCACCACAGGGTGGTGTGAGCCACCCTGGCTCCGTTCAATCCCTCTTTAAACCGTAACTTTCCTTATTGGCTAAAAACTGCAAAAATATAGTTGGATTGTATTTTCACAGAACTTTTCTTACTAGAACTGTTACCTATTTGAAAACAGACTCTACAGGTCTCTGAATCTGGTCCTTGATAAATTTCTCTGGAGTTATAACTTGAAAGGCATCAACATCTTCATTGTAAGAATCTCCAGCAATATAGTGCTTGAGTCGCTGCCCATTCACTACTTGTGTAGTATTATCTTTTAAAGAAGAAATTTTTATTGCTCCCGAACAGTACACTTCTTCAATAATGAAGGGTCCTTCCCATTTTGATAGTAGTTTTCTTGCAAAAAATCTGAGATGAGACCTATACAATAGAACTTTCTCACCAACATGAAATTCTCTCTTAAGTATTCGCTTGTCATGCCATCTTTTAACTTTTTCCTTAAAGAGCCTAGCATTTTCATAGGCTTCACTCCTCCATTCATCTAAAGAACTTAAGTCGAATAATCTTTTCTCACCAGCGAGCTTACAATATCTATTTAGTTCTTTAACTGCCCAGTAAGCTTTGTGTTCTAATTCGAAAGGTAGGTGACAAGCTTTCCCATAAACCATTTTATAAGGAGACATCCCCATGGGATTTTTGTAGGCAATTCCATAAGCCCATAAAGCATCATTCAACTTTTTAGCCTAGTTTTTTCTAGATTTATTAACAGTCTTTTGCAAGATGGATTCTCTATTTGGTAACTCTACTTGCCCGCTAGTTTGGGGGTGATAAGCTGAAGCAATTCTATGATTAACATCATATTTAGCAAGGGTCTTTCTAAAACCACCATGAATGAAATGAGAACCCCCATCAGTCATGAGATACCTGGGCACTCCAAACCTAGGAAAGATAACATCCTTAAGCATTTTTAGAGAAGTCTCCCCGTCAGCACTCTTCGTAGGAATGGCTTCTACCCACTTAGTAACATAATCAACGGCAATAAGAATATGAGTATAACCTTTCGAGGGGGGGGAAGGACCCATAAAGTCAAATCCCCAGCAATCAAAGGGTTCAATAACTAGAGAGTAGTTCATAGGCATTTCATTGCGTCTAGAAATATTACCAACACGCTGACATTCATCACAAGATAAAACAAATTTTCTTGCATCTTTAAAAAGGGTAGGCCAGTAGAAACCTGATTGTAGCACCTTTTGCATAGTTCTATCTCCTGCATGATGTCCTCCATAAGCACTACCATGACATTTACGTAATATCTCCTTTTGTTCATATTCTGGAACACATCTTCGCATCATACCATCCACTCCTTCTTTATATAAGTGTGGGTCATCCTAGAAATAATGCCTCAAATCATAGAAGAACTTCCTTCTTTGCTGAGCTATAAAAGTTGGAGGTAAATACTTGGAGACAATAAAGTTAGCATAATCAGCGTACCAAGGGCTCCCTCGCGAGCTTACCCCTACTACAGCCAGCTGTTCATTTGGGAAACTGTTATTGACAGGCATAGGGTCAAAAGAGATGTTTTCCAATCGAGATAAATTATCCGTTATAGGGTTTTCAGCACCTTTCCTATCTACTATATGTAGATCAAACTCTTGTAAAAGCAACACCCATCTAATAAGCCTAGGCTTAGCGTCCTTCTTCGTCATAAGGTACTTAATAGCAGCATGATCAGTATGAATGGTGACTTTTGAGTCTACAATATAGGGTCTAAACTTATCACAAGCAAAAACGACAGCTAGAAATTCATTTTCAGTAGTAGCATAATTCCTTTGAGCAGCGTCTAGAGTCTTACTAGCATAATGAATAACGTTTAGCTTTTTATCAATTCGCTGCCCAAGGACAGC
Organism: Avena insularis; assembly: GCA_023614405.1. Classification (NCBI taxonomy): domain Eukaryota; kingdom Viridiplantae; phylum Streptophyta; class Magnoliopsida; order Poales; family Poaceae; genus Avena; species Avena insularis. The sequence goes on from CM042686.1 coordinate 566,364,539, forward strand.
ACCTACAGCAAAATCACTAGCATCACACATTATTTCAAAAGGTAAACTCCAATCAGGTGGTTGAACGATAGGAGCTGTGGTTAAAGACTTCTTAAGAGTTTCAAAAGCTTCCTTACAATCATCATCAAAAACAAAGGGTACATCTTTTTGAAGAAGATTAGTGAGGGGTTTTGATATCCTAGAAAAATCTTTAATAAACCTTCTATAGAAACCAGCATGACCAAGGATACTACGAATACCTTTGATGTCTCTTGGACATGGCATCTTCTCAATTGCCTCAACCTTAGATCTATCAACTTCTATGCCTCTTTCAGAAACTTTATGCCCAAGGACAATCCCTTCATTAACCATGAAGTAGCATTTCTCCCAATTAAGAACAAGATTAGTTTCTTCACACCTCTGCAAAACTTTATCAAGGTTGTACAAACAATTATCAAAAGAAGTTCCATAGACAGAAAAGTCATCCATGAACACTTCCATAATTTCCTCACAAAAGCCATGAAAGATAGTAGACATGCATATTTGAAAAGTAGCAGGAGCATTACATAAACCAAAAGGCATACGTCTATAAGCATAAGTACCGTAAGGGCAAGTAAACGTAGTTTTTTCTTGGTCTTGTTGTTTAACAGCAATTTGAGAGAAACCAGAATAACCATAAAGAAAACAAAAATGGGTGTTTTTAGACAACCTTTCCAACATTTGATCAATAAAAGGAAGCGGGTAGTGATCTTTCTTAGTAAGTTTGTTAACTTTCCTAAAATCGATGCACATCCTATAGCCTACTACTATTTTTTGCGGAATAAGCTCATCGTTATCATTAGGAACAACGGTAATACCTCCTTTTTTAGGAACACAATGAACATGACTAACCCATTCACTATCAGCAATAGGGTAAATAATACCAGCATCAAGGAGTTTCAATACCTCATTTCTTACCACTTCCTTCATCTTAGGATTTAAACATCGTTGGTGCTCTACTACTGGTTTTGCATCTGGTTCTATATTGATAGAATGCTGACATATAGTAGGTGAAATCCCTTTTAAATCATCCAGAGTATAGCCCATAGCTCCTCGGTGTTTCTTCAAAACCTCCAATAACCTTTCTTCTTCCTTCCCTGAAAGTTTAGAGCTAATAATAACAGGATATATCTTTTTATCATCAATATAAGCATATTTAAGATCATCAGGGGAAGGTTTTAGATCGAAAACCGGATCCTTTTTAGGTGGCAACGTGGTACCCAAGTCTTCTACAGGCAAGTTATGCTTAAGCATCTTGGGCTGATTACGGAGAATCTCGTCAATCTCATTCCTTTCTTCCATGAAGATTTCACTTTCATGATCTTCCATAAATTGCTGCAAATCATTGTTAGGAGCAAGAGAAATAGAAGCAAGTTGTTCAACTCTAAAATCCTCATTATGGGTTTTCTCTTCACAAGGTTCTTTAGTAAATTTTGAGAAATTAAACTCATAAGATTACCCATCAAACTTAGTCAAGATTTTCTCCCTTTTGCAATCTATAATAGCTCCACAAGTACTCAATAAAGGTCTACCAAAAATAATAGGATAAGTTTTACTAGCAGCTGAACCAAGTACAAGAAAATCAGCAGGGTACTTAATCTTACCCCAAAGAACTTCCACGTCTCGTACAATACCAATTGGAGAGATGGTCTCTCTATTAGCAAGGTGAATAACCACATCAATCTCTTCCAATTCGCAGGGACTGATTTCATGCATAATTTCTCTTTAAAGCTCGTAAGGAATAACACTAGAACTTGCACCAATATCACATAAATCATAATAGCAATGATCACCAATTCTAACAGAAAGCACAGGGACACTAGCTTTTTTAGTTCTATTAGGATGTAAAACAATGTTAGAAGCATCCTCACAAAAGACTATGTGTCCATCCTCTATGCTTTTAGTGACAAGGTCTTTCACAATTGCTACAACAGGTTCAATGTTTATTTGTTCATCGGGTTTTATAGTTCTATTTGCACTTTTAGTGATTACACTAGTTATCATAGGATGCTCCTTTACCTTATCCGGGAAGGGTTTCTCGATATAAAGTTTAGGTAAGATGTGATCAATAGTGTAAAACTCAGTACTCCCAACAAGAACATAGTCAACGATATCTTTATAAGGTGCATGGTACTTCCTCCATCCCCTTTTTGGGATTTCAATATAAGAAGCAAAATCCTTAAAGCAATTTGTAATAACTTGTAAATCAAGACCATAAGTATTATTAATATTTTGAAAGTCATCAGTTCCCATAAAAGATTCAATGCATTCATAATCATAATTTATACCTGACTTTCTGCCTTTGTCATTCTCCCAAGCTTCAACATTGTCTTGAATACGGTCCAGAAGATCCCATTTAGCTTATTCTTCCATGCAAGTGAATGATCCAACACAAGAAGCATCCAATAAATCCTTATCATGAAGAGGAAGCCTTGCATAAAAGTTTAATAATAATATTGTTGGGGAGCTTATGAATGGGACATTTGAGCATTAGTAACTTCAATCTCCCCCAAGCTTGATCTGTACTCTCTCCATCAAGAGGCCAAAAGTTGTATATTTGATTCCGATCTTTATGAATCTCACTAGGAGGATAAAACTTTGAATAAAAGAGAGGCACTATTTTCTCCTATTCCAGAGCTTGACCATTCTTCAGCAGCTTATACCATTCCTTAGCTCTTCCTTTTAGTGATAATAAGAATAACTTCTTCTTAACTTGATCTGTAGTAATACCTGCACACTTGAACAACCCGCATAATTCGTGTATAAAGAGCAAATGATCACCAGGATGGACAGTTCCATCCCCAACATAGTAGTTATCCATAACACGATCAATAATTCTTGTAGGTATTTTGAAAGCATCATTCTCAGCAGGTGGTGGTTCATCTACTACCTTAGCAGTGGTAGTAGCATTACCAAATAAGAAACTCAGCGAATTATCCATAACGAAAATAAAGCAACTAACAGAAGTAAACAATACTCACAGTAGAAGTTTCCTTTACCAGTTCCACTCTCCAATAGCGCTTCACTCCTCGACAATGGCGCCAGAAAATAGTCTTGATGACCCACAAGTATAGGGGGTGTATCGCAGTATTTTTGATAAGTAAGAGTGTCGAACCCAACGAGGAGCAGAAGGTGCTGGCTAGTGGTATGGATCAGGAATTCTCTGCAAATACTTAGCAAACGGATTTTTAGGGTTTTTTGACTAAGCAAGTAAACAAAGTACGAGTAAATAAAAGACAGTAGGAATAAATGCAGCAAGTGGCCCAATCCTTTATGCAGCAAAGGACAAGCCGGTTGTATTACTTAATATGACCAAACGTTCTCGAGAACGCATGGGAAGACTGTCAAGTGCTTTCGTTTCATATAGTTGGTTAATCTTCTTTAGCTTGCTAAGTGTTGTGTGGGTGAACCTGTGCTAATGTACCGACCTTCCTAGGACTGATACATACTTGTGATTATACCCCTTACAAACATCCGTAAGTACAAGAAAGTAATTAAGGTAGAAACCTAACCACAGCTTTAAACTGTAAGACCCTTACGTCCCTTGTGCAATGGTTTCCTAACGGGAATTCAGGTTTCTGTCACTCCGGCAACCCCTACGATTAGTAGCCAAATACATAATGCATTCCCCTAGGCCCATATAGGTGAAGTGTCATGTAGTCGACGTTCACATGACACCACTAGAAGAAGTACACCACAACTTAAATATCAAACTATTGAATCTTTCTCAACATAACTCCACTACTAACAACATGACTTCTCCCATGTCCTCAAGAACAAAACGAACTACTCACAAGACATCATATGGATCATGATCAGAGATGGAATAATGATGTATAACAATCTGAACATAAACAATAATTCAATGGTTCACTCAATAGCATCAACTACAAAGAGTAATCAACACCGGGAAAGTTTCCCCTATGAACTATGCAAGATTCAACCCAATTGTTATAGCAATATGGAAATGGTGATGATGGTGTTGATGGTGATGATGGTGGTGATGATGATGATCCCGATGAAGTCCAGCTTGATGATGGTGTTGATGGCGACGATCTCCCCTCTCCTGGAAGGAATTTCCCCGACAGAAATCTGTCTGCCAGAGAGATCTTTCTTTCTCGGTGTTTTCCGTCCCGCAGAGGCAGCGGAATCTTCCTGTGGTCGCTCCCCGAGTCTTAGGGTTTCGGGAGGATAATATACACCAGAGGGGAGAGCCAGGGGTGGACCAGGGCGGCCACACCACCTGGTGGCACGGCCTAGGCTGGCCCGCGCCAGGGGGTGGTGTGGGCCCCCTATGGCCCATCTCCAGCCCCCCTTCTGGCTTACTTCGTCTTATGAAAAAATAGGATTTTCCGTATATTTTCCCGGATTTTCTAATCTTCGCGAATTTTGTCTCGAAACAGCACCTTTTCCATCAGAATCCTGACTGCAGCGGTCCATGCTCCAAAAGTCATCAACCATGCAAAAACAGATGAAATAACATAAGTATCACCTCTCAATATGAAATATATCAATGAATAACAGTGAATTATGACATAGAATAGTGATGCAAAATGGACATATCAGCCACTAATGCCTAATGATCAAAGGGGTATGCAATCCTTTCTTTCTATTTTTCCCTGCACAGATAATGATGTTTGATGATGGGAATCACAACATTAAAGTCAAAGATACAAGATTTCCAACAACCCGAAGAAACCAGGAGTCGTGAAGTGGAGACAGACGCTTTAACGACCAACTATACGACGGGAATAAAATTCTGGCCATATAGTTCCGGTCGTATAGTTTCCATCGACACCGCTAGGTCAAACAGAACAACTTTTGTGAAGGGACCCCTATATAAATAGGCCTCGGGCGACGAGAAACAAGAGCTCTTTTCGATCAACAGTTGCCCCTAGATCTCCATCCACAACACCGAAAAGCCGCCGGAGGAATAGACTTAGATCTAATCTCTAAACCCTTCTCCACCACCATAGCCATATTCCACCACTTGTAATAGTAGATCTCATCTTTGATTGGCAACATTGTAAGACTATTTGCTATCAATTTTGTGATTTCCATTGCAATGTTTATGATTGTTGATTTCATATCTATGTGTGAGTAATCCTCCTTGGGCTAAGGGCTTCGGCTTAGCCATGTAGCTTTTGTGCATGTTATTTATCATAGATGAGATCATCTATTAGTTTGTAGGACATGAAGATTATTATATCCTCTCTTGCCTCAATCCAAGGACTTGTCAGGTACCCAAGACCCCGAGGATTGAGCTAGGTATAGGGAGTATGGGTAATGACTAATATGCAGGTTGGGAACCCTAGTGATAGAAGGGTTAGTACGGCTGTATGTGAGGGATTTACTTGGGATTAACGTTGACATCACTATGCATATCATTAGTTCTCTTTCTTCTATGGATGAGACTAGTAGGTTAGTGCTATAAGCGGTTGCAGAGGCAATAGCAATTATGGATGCACTGCCCATGTATAATTTATCTTTCTCTAACAACTAAATGCATACTTTATTATTATCTTTTATTCCCAACAGATGTTTTGTACAGCTACAGGTAAAACTGAACGCCCTAGGCCCTCTCTCTCCATCATCGACAACAACAAAAGACAACAAACTATTGGTCTGGTAAAACACAAAAAAGAATTCTAGAACTCCTGAAGGTCCGTTAAAGTAACTTCACTATGCTTCTACTTCCCGAGGATTCGATAAACCTAGGTCTACTAGGGAAAAAGAGTTATACTACATCCGTAATCTGGATCGAAGGTATCAACACCCCCTTGCGTATGTTAGGAGGTCTCTCAACACCCACAATCGTGGCCTGTCTGTCTATGAGAAAGAGTAGTTAGCGATTTTGTTAGCAGTTCAGCAATGGCACTAGTACCTGTAGCTGGGGGAATTCTTGATTAAAACAGATCACGAGAGCTTGATCCATTTACAGGATCAAAGGTCGCATAGTGAGTGGCAACAGAAAGCTCTCACCAAGATGATGGGCCTTAAATTCAAGGTGTTGTACAAAAAAGGGATTCTGAATGGTGCAGCGGACGCTCTCTCGCGCCAAAATCTTTAGGACTCGTAAGATTTTGCTCTGATAGAGGTGTATCCCTCTTGGTTGGAACATGTGATTGCCACCTATGCTTCTGGCCCCCATGCCCAGAAACTGCTTCAACAATTAGCCGTTGCTCCTTCTTCTAATGCCAACCATACTCTTAGTGTTGGCATCATCAGATACAACAAACGCATCTGGGTTAGTGCTGATGAAACCTTACAGAAACACATAATTGCTGCCTTCCACGACAGTCCAATAGGGGGACACTCAGGGTTCCCTGTCACCTACTGTCGCCTAATTTCCTTGTTCAAATGGCCTGGTATGAAGTGCTGTCAGGGAATTTGTTCGCACATGCCTCACTTGCCAACAAGCGAAACTTGAAAGGGTGCGTTCGCCAAGATTTCTCTAGCCGCTACTTGTTCCCTCTGAACCATGAGAAATGGCAACCATGGACTTCATCGATGGCCTACCGCAATCCAAGCAATTCAACTGCTTACTAGTGGTCGTGGATAAGTTGACAAAATACACTCACTTCATACCATTGTGTCAACCTTATACAACAAGCAAAGTGGCACATCTGTTTGTTGACAATGTTTATAAGGTCCACAACATGCCCAAAGCTTTGGTTTCTGATCGGAACCCCGTCTTCACCAGTTAATTTTGGCAGGTGGTGTTCAAATCGACTGGGAAAGAGCTGAGGATGAGCATGGCCTATCACTCGGAGATTGACGGCCAGATTGAAAGGGTTAACCAATCTATTGAATGCTTCTTGCGATGCTTCATCAGTGCCCATCCAAGTCAATGGTCGAAGTGGATATCTCTTTGTGAGTTTTGGTACAACACGAACTAGCATTCTTCCTTAGGCAAATCGCCTTTTGAGGTTCTGTATGACAGATAGCCTTGGTATTTTGGCGTCTCAGCATCTGATCACATAGCACCGGGGGACATTCAGACTTGGCTTATTGAGTGGCAGTTTGTACTCAACTCTGTCCGACAACATCTTCTGTGCATGCAACAGGGTATGAAGCATCAAGCTGACAAGAAGAGGTCAGAAAGAAGCTTCTCCGTTGGCGACACAGTATTCCTTAAACTTCAGCCCTATATTCAGTCATCCGCCGTGCGTCGTGCCAACCACAAGCTCTCCTTCAAGTTGTTCAGACCATATTGCATCTTGCAGCGGGTGGGTGAGGTGGCTTACCTTCCAAACACGAGCCAGATCCATCCTGTATTCCACGTATCCCAATTGAAGAAATGTTTATCTCCAGGGCAACATGTACTCCGCATTTCCCCCATCCTGATGCTGCTCATCAAATTCCGGTGTTGGTGTTGCAGCGACGAGTTCACCTGCAAGGATTGGCGACTATTGTCCAGGTTCTCGTCCAGTGGAGTGGAGCCACCACGGCGGAAGCGACATGGGAAGACCTAGAGTTTCTGAAGCAGAAGTTCCCACGCGCGACTACTTGGGGGCAAGCAGGTTCTCAAGAGGAAGGGGATGTCAGCGACCGAGCCACGCCTACCATCGACATGCCATCGCCAAGTCATCGACCCCGAGGCCCACCAGAAACAAGCGACTACCTTGTTGGCTTGCAGGGCACAAGCTGGGCTGACGACCCGTGTAATAGTCTAGCTCTTAGTACTTATAGCGAGGTACAAGATAGGAACATTAGGAAGGAATTGGCTATTGGATGGCAGTGCTGATGGGTTCGTAGCATGGAAAGCAAAAAATTTCTACCGCAAGAACAAACAAAACCCAGATCTAATCTAGATAAAAGCCAAGATCTGATCTATTAGACATGTGCAACGAGATAGATCTGTACTAACCCTCGTAGATCCGAAAGCGTTACGAGATTGGATCTCGGGGTTGATTTAGTCGATCACTTGCCGATCTCAAGATCGTGTGGACGATCCTTCCGGCGCCGCGTTCCGACAGCGCTTCCATGATCGGTCTGCGTCTTGGTCGGCAGACCTTCCTCTCCTGTTCCGGTGACGCGTGAGGTAGTAGATCTTCTCCACGGAATCCCAGCAGACGACGGTGTGGTGGTGGTGGAGTAGAGAATTCTGCAGGCTTCGCCTAAGCCCGAGCGAGGAAGGAGGAGGAGAGGCGTCTAGGGCTTCAAGTGGAGGGCTAGGGGTGGCGCCCCCACCCCTCTATTTAAAGGTGGGAGGGGCCATGGGCGGGGGAGACCTAGTAGTACTCCCCTCCCTTCCTTGGCCGGCGTTTTGGGTGGGGTAGGAGTCCTCCTCCCCCACGACTCCTTGTCTTGCCCCACAAGGACTCCTTAATCCTTTCTTGGTTTTCAAGCAAACTCCAAGAAATCTCCTAGAACCTTCCGGAACATTCTGAAACCTTCTAGAATCCCCATACAAATACTCCGGAACATTTCCTAACTTAGAAAATGATCCCCAATATATGAATCTTATTCTCCGGACAATTACGGATCTCCTCGTGATGTCCGGATCCAATCCGAGACTCAAAAACATTCAGTCTCCAACGCATATTCCATATCTACTTAAAACAACTTGAACCTTAAGTGTGTCACCCTACGGTTCGTGAATATCTGAACATGATGAAGACACCTCTCCGATCAATAACCATCAGCGATATCTGGAGATCCATAACGGCTCCCACATACTCAACGATGACTTCGTGATCGATAGAACCATTAACATACGAAACCAATTCCCTTTGTCACGCGATATTCTACTTATCCGAGGTTTGATCGTCGGTATCTCCATACCTAGTTCTACCTCGTTACTGATAAGTACTCTTTACTCGTTCCATGTTATGTCATCCCTTGTGACCTAGTCACATGCTTGCAAGCTAACTAGATGACATTCCACCGAGAGGGCCCAGAGCATATCTATCCGTCATATGGATGGACAAATCCCAATCTTGGTCCATGCGCTTCAACACATACTTTCAGAATATCCAATGACACCTTTATAACCACCCAATTACGAAGCGGTGTTTGATGTCATCAAAGTACCCATCCGGTGATGGTGATTAACATAACCTCATGGTCGAAGGATTAGGTTACTATGCATTTGAAAGCTTATAGCAATACAAACTTAATGACTTGATCTTATGCTACGCTTACTATGGGTGTGTGTCCATCACATCATTCTCCTAATGATATAACCTTGTTATTAATGACATCCAATGTCCATGATCAGGAAACCATGATCATCATTTAATCAACAAGCTAGTTCCACAAGAGGCTTACTAGGGACTCTTTTATGTTTACAAAACACACATGTATTAGTGTTTCCTTATAATACAATTATAGCATGGGATGTAAACATCTATCATAAACACAAATATATAATAATAACCACTTTTATTATTGCCTCTTGGGCATATCTCCAACAGTCTCCCACTTGCACTAGAGTCAATAATCTAGATTACATGGTAATATACCTAACACCCATGGCGTTCTGGTGTTGGTCATGCTTTGCTCTAGGGAGAGGTTTAGTTAATGGATCTGCCACATTCAGATCAGTGTGTATTTTGCAAATCTTTATGTCACCATCTCGGACATACTCGCGAATAGCATGGAAACGTAGCTTGATGTGCTTCAGCTTGCTATGTGACCTTGGCTCCTGTGCATTAGCTATGGCACCTGTGTTGTCACAGTAGATGGCCATCGGGTCCAACGCACTGGGAACCACGCCAAGTTCAGTAATGAACTCCTTCATCCATATGGCTTCTTGTGCAGCCTCCGAAGCAGCTATGTATTCCGATTCAGTTGAAGATTTTGCCACAACGCTTTGCTTGGCACTCCTCCAGCTCACTGCATCACCATTCAAAATAAATACGTATCCAGACTGTGACTTTGAGTCATTTGGATCGGTGTTCCAACTAGCATCAGTGTAACCGTTTACAACAAGTTGTTCATCACCTCCGTACGAAAGAACCATATCCTTAGTCCTATTCAGGTACTTTAGGATATTCTTGACCGCTGTCCAGTGTTCCATTCCAGGATCACTTTGATATCTGCTAGTCAAACTAACATCATGTGCTATATCTGGTCTTGTACACAGCATGGCATACATGATAGAACCTATGGCCGAGGCATAGGGAATATTATTCATCTTTTCTCTATCTTCTGCCGTAGCCGGACTTTGAGTCTTACTCAAGGTCTTACCTGACAACATGGGCACGAACCCTTTCTTGCTCTCTTCCATTCTAAACTTCTTTAGAACTTTGTCTAAGTATGTACTTTGTGAAAGCGCTATTAGGCATCTTGATCTATCTCTATAAATCTTGATGCCTAGAATATATGCCGCTTTGCCAAGATCCTTCATTGAAAAACTATTATTCAAATAGGTTTTGACGCTATTAAGAAGTTCTATATCATTCCCAATCAACAATATGTCATCTACATATAGTACTAGGAATGCTACAGAGCTCCCACTCACTTTCTTGTAAATACAAGCTTCTCCATAAGTTTGTATAAATCCAAAGTTTTTGATTACTTTATCAAAACGTTGATTCCAACTCCGGGATGCTTGCTTTAGTCCATAAATGGAGCGCTGAAGTTTGCATACCTTGTCAGCATCACTAGGATCGACAAAACCCTTGGGTTGTACCATATACAACTCTTCCTCAATGTCACCATTAAGGAATGCCGTTTTGACATCCATTTGCCAAATTTCATAATCGAAATATGCAGCGATTGCTAACAAAATCCTCACAGACTTTAGCTTCGCTACTGGTGAGAAAGTCTCATCGTAGTCAACTCCTTGAAATTGTCGGAACCCTTTCGTGACAAGTCAAGATTTTTGGACGGTAACATTACCATCAACATCTGTTTTTCTTTTGAAAATCCATTTGTTCTCGACAGCCTTACGGCCATCCGGTAAGTCCACCAAAGTCCACACTTGGTTTTCGTACATGGATCCCATCTCGGATTTCATGGCTTCTAGCCATTTATCAGAATCTGGGCTCACCATAGCTTCTTCATACGTCGCAGGGTCATCAGTGTTGTACACCAACATGACGTTCAAGGCAGAGTCATACCAATCAGGAGTGTTACGAACCCTTGTTGACCTGCGAGGTTCTGCAGTAACTTTGTTCGAAGTTTCATGATCACCATCATTAGCTTCCTCTCTAATTGGTGCAGGCGGCACAAAAAACATCTTCCGGTGCTGCGCTACTCTCAACTCCGAGAGAAGGTTCAATAACCTCGTCGAGTTCTACTTTCCTTCCAGTCACTTCCTTCTAGAGAAACTCCTTCTCAAGAAAGGATCCATTCTTGGCAACAAAAACTTTGCCTTCGGATCTATGATAGAAGGTATACCCAATTGTTTCTTTAGGGTATCCTATGAAGACGCATTTCTCCGCTTTGGGTTCAAGCTTATCAGGTTGTAACTTCTTTACATACGCTTAACCCCGACTTTAAGGAGCGACAACTTAGGTTTCTTACCAAACCACAATTAAATGCGGTGTCATTTCAGCGGATTTAGATGGAGCCCTATTTAAAGTGAATGCGGTACACGTAATGCATAGCCCCAAAACGATAGTGGTAAATCTGTAAGAGACATCATAGACCGAACCATATCTAAGAGAGTTCGATTACGATGTTCGGACACACCATTACGCTGTGGTGTTCCCGGCGGTGTCAACTGCGAAAGTATTCCACATTTCTTTATATGCATGCCAAACTCATAACTCAGATATTCACCTCCGCGGTTAGAACGCAGAAACTTAATCTTCTTATTACAATGATTTTCCACTTCACTTTGAAATTCCTTAAACTTCTCGGAAGTTTCGGACTTATGTTTCATAAAGTAGACATACCCATATCTACTTAAGTCATCCGTGAAAGTGAGAACATAACGATATCCACCACGCGATGCTACACTCATTGGACCGCACACATCGATATGCATTATTTCTAATAAGTCTGTAGCTCGCTCCATTAAACCAGAGAATGGAGTCTTAGTCATTTTTCCCATTAGACATGCTTCGCATCTTTCAAGTGATTCAAAATCAAGTGATTCAAGAAGTCCATCAGAATGGAGTTTCTTCATACGCTTCACTCCAATGTGACCAAGGCAGCGATTACATGTATGTAGAATTATCATTCAATTTTATTCATTTAGCATCTATGTTGTGAACATGTGTATCACTACTATCGAGATTCAATAAGAATAAACCATTCATCTCAGGTGCATTACCATAAAAGATATTACTCATATAAATCGAACAACCTTTATTCTCAGACTTAAAAGAGTAACCGTCTCGCAATAAACAAGATCCAGATATAATGTTCATGCTTAACGCAGGCACCAAATAACAATTATTTAAATTTAAAACTAATCCCGATGGTAGATGTAGAGGAGGCGTGTTTACGGCGATCACATCAACCTTGGAGCCATTTCAACGCGCGCATCGTCACCTCGTCTCTCTTGGGTCTTTGTTTATTCCACGACTCTGTTTGAGTTACAAATATGAGCAACCGAACCGAGATCAAATACCCGAGCACTACTACGATTACTAGTAAGATACACATCAATAACATGTATATCGAATATACCTTTCTTCTTGATGTTGCCGTTCTTCGAGATCCGCCAGTGCTTGGGGATTACGCTTCTAGTGACCAGCACCCTTGCGATGAGAAGCATTCGGTTTGAGCTTAGGACCAGCCTTGGGCTTCTTAGCGAGTCTTGTCGTCCTTCTTGAAGTTGCCCTTTTTCTTAGGCTTGCCCTGTTTCTTTAAATTGGTGGTCTTATTGACCATCAACACTTGGTGCTCCTTCTTGATCTCCACTTCAGCAGTTTTCAGCATGGACGATAGTTCAGGCAACGTCTTGTTCATGTAGTGCATATTGTAGTTCATCACAAAGTTCTTATAACTCGGTGACAGTGATTGGAGGACACGGTGAATCCCTAACTCATTAGGAATCGTTATCCCCAACTCTTGGAGCTTGTTTGCGTGCCCAGACATGGTGAGCACATGCTCGCTAATGGAGCTTCCCTCTTCCATCTTACAGTTAAAGAACTTTTCGGAGGCCTCATAGCTCTCCACGGCCGCGTGAGTCTCAAAAATGAGCTTGAGCTCCTTAATGATCTCGAGCGGGTCGTGGTGCTCAAAACGCTTCTGGAGCTCCGTTTCTAAACCGTACAGGATGGCACACTGAACTGTGGAGTAATGATTTTTCCGAGTGGCGTAAACATTCTTTACGTCATCGGTGGCATCATCTGCAGGTGGGTCACCTAGCGGTGCTTTGAGCACATAGGTCATCTGACCAGCCCCGAGGACAATCTTCAGACCATGGAGCCAGTCCGTGAAGTTGCTTCCATTGTTCTTAAGCTTTTCTTTCTCTAGGAACGCATTGAAATTGATGGAGAGATTCGCCATAATCTACAACAAATTTGCAAGTAGTTTAGACTAAGTTTATGATAAATTGATTTCAATTTTAATTCTTAACTTAACTAGGTGAACTCCCACTCAAAACAACATCCCTCACATTGTCTTAGTGATTACACGAACCAAGTCCACTACACCAAGTCCGATCTTCACGAGAGAAGATGTAGTTTCATCGGCAAACAATCTTCATGTTCATCATATCACTTATATGATTCATGCTCTACCTTTCTGTATTCCGTGTTCCGAGACCATGTCTGTACATGCTAGGCTCATCAAGATTAACCTTAGTTTCCGCATGTGCAAATCTGGCTTGCACCCGTTGTATGCACACGTAGAATCTATCACATCCGATCATCACGAGATGCTTGAGGGCAACGAGTCTTAGCAACGGTGCCAACTAAGGACGAACACTTTATTACTTGAAATTTAGTGAGAGGGATCATCTTATAATGCTATCGTCGCGATCTAAGCAATACAAGATGTATAAAGGATTAACATCACAGGCAATTCATAATTAGTGTGATATGATATGGCCCTTTCTTCTTATGCCTTTGATCTCCATCTCCAAAGCACGGACATGATCTCCATCATCACCAGCATTGTGTCAAGGTCAGTGGCGCCTCTTCATGGTTGTCCATCATCACCAGCAACTATTACAACTACTTGGAATAAAGCTATTACAAGATGAATAGACACGCAGGTCTTAACAGAATTAAAGACAACCATTAGACTCCTGCCGGTTGCCATATTACAACAAGGATCATTGCACACATCAAATATAATCACAATCACATGATGGCCATATCACATCACAAAACCCACAAAAACAAGTTAGACGCCTCTAATTTTCTTTGCATGTTTTACGTGGTTTGGGGCATTCGAATAAACGGATCTTACCTCTGGCCCGAACCACAACGTTGATACAAGTGCTATCGAGTGCAAAGTGTAGATTGGATCTATACTATGGTGGGAGAAGCAGGACACCATAAAGCCACTTGTGCAAAGCAAGTTACACGTCAGCGTGGAGCAAGTCTCATGTGCGATGACATGTAAGGTTAGCCCGAGCGCTTCATCCCACCATACCGCAAGATGCAAAGTACACAAAGCAAAAGACCACGAGCACCAACGCCCACAAAACCATTGTGTTCTACTCGTGCAGCGAGATCTACGCATAGATATGGCTCGATACCACTAATGGGTTTGTAGCATGGAAAACAAAAATTTTCTACGCAAGAACGAACAAAACCGGATCTAATCTAGATAAAAGCCAAGATCTAATCTATTAGACATGTGCAACGAGATAGATTTGTACTAACCCTTGTAGATCCGAAAGCGTTACGAGATTGGATCTCGGGGTTGATGTAGTCAATCACTTGCCGATCTCAAGATCGTGTGGACGATCCTTCGGCGCCGGCAGCGTATGAGTCGGCGTCTTGGTCGAAGGCACCTTCCTCTCCCGTTCAATGAGCAAGGAGGTAGTAGATCTTCTCCACGGAATCCCAACAGCACGACGGTGTGGTGGTGGTGGTGGAGTAGAGAATTTCTGAGGACTTCGCCTAAGCTGAGCGAGGAAGGAAGGAGGAGAGAGGCGGCTAGGGCTTCAAGTGGAGGGGCTGGGTGGCGCCCCTCTATTTAAAGGAGGGGCGCCATGGGAGGAGTCCTAGTAGGACTCCCCTTCCTTGGCCCATGATTGGGAGGGGGATGAGTCCTCCTCCCACGACTCCTTGTCTTGCCCACAAGGATTCCTTGATCCTTTCTTGGTTTTCAAGCAAACTCCAAGAAATCTCCTAGAACCTTCTAACATTCCGAAACCTTCTAGAATCCCCATACAAATACTCCGGAACATTTCCTAACTTAGAAAATGATCCCCAATATATGAATCTTATTCTCCGGACAATTCCAGATCTCCTCGTGATGTCCCGGATCCAATCCGAGACTCCGAACAACATTCGGTCTCCAACGCATATTCCATATCTACTTAAAACAACTTCGAACCTTAAGTGTGTCACCCTACGGTTCGTGAATATGCAGACATGATGAAGACACCTCTCCGATCAATAACCATCAGCGGGATCTGGAGATCCATAACGGCTCCCACAACTCAACGATGACTTCGTGATCGATAGAACCATTAACATATGAAACCAATTCCCTTTGTCACGCGATATTCTACTTATCCGAGGTTTGATCGTCGGTATCTCCATACCTAGTTCTACCTCGTTACTGATAAGTACTCTTTACTCGTTCCATGTTATGTCATCCCTTGTGACCTAGTCACATGCTTGCAAGCTAACTAGATGACATTCCACCGAGAGGGCCCAGAGCATATCTATTCGTCATATGGATGGACAAATCCCAATCTTGGTCCATGCGCTTCAACACATACTTTCAGAATATCCAATGACACCTTTATAACCACCAAGTTACGAAGCGGTGTTTGATGTCATCAAAGTACCCATCCGGTGATGGTGATTAACATAACCTCATGGTCGAAGGATTAGGTTACTATGCATTTGAAAGCTTATAGCAATACAAACTTAATGACTTGATCTTATGCTACGCTTACTATGGGTGTGTGTCCATCACATCATTCTCCTAATGATATAACCTTATTATTAATGACATCCAATGTCCATGATCAGGAAACCATGATCATCATTTAATCAACAAGCTAGTTCCACAAGAGCCTTACTAAGGACTCTTTATGTTTACAAAATACACATGTATTAGTGTTTCCTTATAATACAATTATAGCATGGGATGTAAACATTTATCATAAACACAAAGATATAATAATAACCACTTTTATTATTGCCTCTTAGGCATATCTCCAACAAGTGCCGTATGTATCGAAACAAGCTCGAAGGGAGGCTGGGAGGAACAAGCTACCGAAGTTGATCCTTGTTCTAGCTGAGAAATCAAGCGAGATCTAAGCAAATCCTCGAGAACCTTACATTGGCCTCCATCCACAACATATATCCTCAGAGGGGCATCCACTAGGGAGGTGCTATAGGTCGCTTCTCGCGGCGCGGGAGTATCAGTGTCGCCTATAGGATGCACGCAACGGGCCGGCCTATTACGGGAGCTTTCTATTTTCTTTCATTTCTTTCTGTTTTCTTCTGCTTTTTTTATTTTCTGTTTGAAACCAGAACAATTTAAAATAAAGATTTAAAATGTGAATATTTTTAGAAACATCATGAATATTTTTTAAAAAATTATGAAAATTTGCTAAAAAATCATGAATAAATTTTAAAAATCATGAGACTTTTGGAAAATCATGAGCAATTTTCAAAAATCATGACCATTTTTAAAAATCATGAACATTTTCAAAAATCATGAACATTTTTTTTTGAAAAACAAGAATTTTTTTCGAATACATGGTCGTTTTTTTAAAATCATAAACAATTTTAGCAAACAAACCTTTTTTTAGGGAAGCAAACAAACCCTTTTTAAAAACGTAAAAAAAACAGAAAATAAAAAAAAGGAAAAGAATCTTAAAAAAACAGAAAAGGAAAATTTTAAACATACTAAATGGGCCAGCCCAACGCCGCGACGGGCGTGCGGCGCGAGACTCCCGCGCAACCCTGCACTCGGCGCGAACAGCACCCAGGACTTGGCGCGAACTCAACAGCCCCCGTCCACGTGGCAGCCCCCGCATCCCTTCGCGCCATTTCCTCCCGTTAGCTCGCGCCATTTCCTGCCGTTAGCTCCCGCGAAAACCACCCCCGCGGCTCGGTTATTAACGCCTGCCAAATCCGACCCGTTGCCTCCCCGGTTATAAGCACCTCCCAAATCTGCTAATCCCCTCCCCTCTCCTCCCTCACCAAACCCTGATCCTCCTCCTCGACATGGACGCCGCCACCCCATCCAAGCGAGCCAAGACCACCACCACGGCGGCTTCCCGTGCCGAGACGCCACAGAAGCTGAGGAAGGCGCCACTGTTCGCCGACCAGATCGCGACGCCGCAGAAGCCGACGCTGAAGGTCCCGACGGCGGCGTCCGATCTCACCTGGACGCCGGAGAAGACGGAGCAGCGGCCACTGCTGCGGAGGGCGTCGGGCAAGGGCGCCGTGGCGCTCTCCGTCAAGGAGGTCCGCCGGGCGGCGCTCGAGCTGCGGCGCGCGGACAAGTACCGTGCGGAGGTTGCCCAGGAGGAGGACGCCCTCGAGTCTGTCGCGCGGGAGCTCGGCGTCGGCGCCGGCGCCGGCCGGAGCCCCGTCAAGCGCAGGCCCGAGATCAAACTGCCTGAAAGGTAAACATCCTAGATCTGCAATTGTAATTTCATCCAGGTCGTACTAAACTGTTGGATCCTGTTAGTACTTAGTTTCTGACCATCGTGGTAGTGATTATTTGTTTTGTTCGTTTCAGACCACCAGTAATTTTCTGATCATCGTGGTACAAGTTTTCTGATAGTTTTTTCGATCGAAATTTGAGTGTAGTAGGAGTAGTTATTATTTGTTCGTTTCAAATCTAGCAAAAAATTAACCACAGTTTTAGACCAATGTTTTGATGCGAAAAACTTTCTGATACTTCTCAGCAATAGTTTTTAGCAGTAATGGTAATTACGAATCTGCTCTGTGTCCTTGGCTCAGCCATAATTTGGATACATGTACGTACAGAGTTTCAGACCATCACAAATCTAGGAAAGCCCAGCCACAGTTGTGCGATATTTTTTCTGTGATTCTAAGTACTGTGTGGCCCAGAATTGGGATGCCAATTGTCTTCTGATGATTTCAGACCATCGGTAATCTTGGAAACTATGTTTCTGCTATGCTAGTTTACTACGCCCAGTACTGGAATCGTTATCTGGATGCAAAATCTTTCTGATAATTTCGACCAATATTTGTATGCAGTAGTGCTAATTTCTAATTATGTTTGTGACCTTGGTCAGCTATGAGATGCTCTGCGAGTTCTTCAACTGCTTTGAGAGCTCCACACGGCTCCTCCGCATGAAGGGATCCAAGGCGACGTTCCCCAACATACGTGCTAGTGTTCAGAATCTAGCTGATCGGTAACTAGCCTTTGCTGATGAACATAGTCTGATAACTGATGCTCCTTTGTATTGTAAAATTCAATCTCTGAACCTCACAATGATCTCTGCAGGAGGTTTACCTATGGCAATCTTGCACAGCTCAAGTACATAATGCCAGAGGCGATTGTCATCAACAAGATCCTTTTGCGTGACGAGAAGACTTGCTGCATGAAGCCAGATCTTCAGGTGAACCTACTGACTGATGCAGTCGAGGACACTGCAATGCAGAAAGGGGAAACCCGCTACACGGCCCTGAGAAGGATGTTCAGGCAGAGGGTTGTGGATTTCTTCCGGAACCATCCTGAGGTATGTTAATCTTGTAACATTTGTACTTTTGCAAGTTCATATTCAAAGAAATGAGAACAGTTCAGTAACTGTATGGCAAGAGTTAAAAGGAAATATACTAGTTTGTGTATGCATAGTTGGTATTAAGTAATCATGGTGGTTAGCTGCAGTAGCGGACCCAGGATAATTTTAAAGCCCGGGCAAACTCTAAATTTGAAGGCCAAACATCTAATTTTTTTATGAAATTTCATTCGAAATAGCTTGTGCCGGACGGCCGGAAGCCCGGGCAAACGCCCGGGCTGGAGGGGCGCTACGTCCGCCACTGGTTAGCTGAAGATGTTGATTATATGTCTAGTATTAGCTGAAGATGTGGTTTCTGGTGCATGTGTAGTTGATATTAAGTGTTCACCTCTCTGTTATTTAACTTTCAGGGAGATGACATTCCGGAGCATGAGTTGCCGCATCCGTTTACTCAAACTAAACCTAGTGTGGCTCAGATCACACCGAGAGTTGTTTCTGAAGCTGTATCTGCCGTGCCATCACCATCTCTGGTTGAACAGCAGCCTGTTGGAATATCGCACATGTCACCTTCTTTCAAGAGAAGGTTCTCGCAGAGATCTTCAACCTGCCAAGCAACTACTAGCACAACCAGTCCATCTACTGTTACATCTCCATTGAGCAGGAAGACATTTCTCGGTTCTGTTTCTGGTGGCATAGAACATGAGTCCCAAGTGCAAGAGAAAAGTGGCAAGTGTGCACTCAGGTTTGGTGCTTCAGAAGGGACTCCTGCCAAGTTCGCCTCTACCCCAGTGAGATCAATGGCAGCCACACCAGGCCTTCACACCCCAAAGAGGCCAACCTCTGCTACCACGTGTGACACGCCACCTCTGCAGACGGCCAAGCGATCAGCAAGGGCCAAATTGTTCATGACCCCTAGAAAGGACGCAAGCAGTATGCAAGAAGAGAACCAAAGCACAAGAACGGCCAAATTGTTCATGACACCTAGAAAGGATTCAAGCAGTATGCAAGAAGAGAACCAAAGCACAAGCACGTCTACCATCGATGCAGATGATGAACTGCTCAGTTTCCTTCCAAAGTCCTTCTTGCAATCGGTAAGTTCTCTTGCTGAATGTGACAATGTTATTCTCAGTTGCTCTATGCACGAAGGATAACACATGTGCTACTTGCAGGTAAAGCAGAAGGAGAAGAGAGCTTTGGAGGAGAAGGAAACAGGCTTTGCTGATAAGGTTCAAAGGCAGAAGCTTATATCGTCGCTGCCAAGAACCTTTGATGTTATCTTCCTCATCTATCAGTCGAGGCAGCGTACTGTGTTGGCAAAGCAGGAGCTCATTGACAAGATAATTGACTGTAGCCCGAATATTGTTGACAAGGGTAAGTGTGAGCTGTACTTCTGATCTTTTGTTCCTGTTCGTTGAACTGTTGTCTGCAATGTTAATCCTGATGTTCAACTAAATCTATAGGTGAGATTGAAGAGCAACTGAGATTGCTGCAAGAGTTTGTTCCAGAGTGGATCTCTGAGAAGACTGGGCAAAGTGGAGATGTCCTCTGCTGGTAAACATTTCCCTCTGATGCATGCATAAATGTTCTTACTATAGCAACACTTGACAGCTATCCTCTTCCAGAACTACATATCCTAATTTGGGCTACTGTTCTTTTTCAGCGTCGATACAGCACTAAGCCAGTCAGAGATTCGACAAAGGTTGAACGGTGTGGAGTAGAGCAAAGCACAAAACTAGTCCACCTTGTTTAGGCCTCGTTCGGTTTCCCTGGGATTGACCGGGATTGGCATGGATTGATGTGGTTTAAATGATTAAATCCCATCTAAGTCAAAATCTCCTCTAATCCCCTCCAATCCACTTGAGAGGTGGATTAACCGAACATAGCCTTAGGAATCTAGCAGCAGTATCATAGTGCAGGTTTGCACCTGGAGGCTAGAAGATGCCAGGATATACCATGGTCTATGGAAAGATGTTGCCCTCACTTCTGTTCAAGTTCAGACACAACTCTTGACCCAGTGATTTACATATGTAGCTTTACTATTCTAACAGATGATGATGTTAGCTATCTATTCCTGTAAATCCATTGTCTGTGATTCTCTTTGGAAGAAATGATGTGTTCTCTTGAACATGTTGTTTTCTTGCCTTTCGTTGTATTAGCATAATTTCACCTTTATGAATGCAAAGAAATTGATATCTGTAAGACAACATGGACACCAGGCAAAACCTACCTCCTTTGTATAGCTTTATGTTGAACTTCTGTCTGCAATATAAATCCATTGAAGCTCTCCAGGCGTCAACTCTTTCATTCAGCTCATGTGCATAGTACGGCTTGTATTATATAAATAAAGCTATTCTGGAGAGCTAGAAGAACAGGAAGCATCAACCGGGCAAATCTAAAGAGATAAGGCCTAGAGACTCCCATATTTTCTTGATTTGTATCCAAGTTATTTTTTAATCTAATTTTGTTTTGTAGATTTATTCATCCTATCACCAAAGCTGAGATTTGGAGCATTTGCTACTAAGACTAAGCCCCAATGGGGTAACATATATGGTATTATGCATGCAAAAAAAATATGTGTCACTGCAATTAACGATGAAAGAGAGTGTGTTGGTATCATAGGAACTAGAAAAACTAATCTCAAATAAATCTTGTACACACTTTTACATTGAGATTCTATAAAACCATAAATACACTAATACTATGATATTACTACATGATACTATGCATTGTGGAGATGGTATCGTATAATAGTATCATATGCATGATACTACTATATGATACTTTCCATTGTGACTAGTCTAAAAATACTGATTCCTGCATGTGAGAGTACAGGTAGCTAGCCATGTGAGGAAAGAAAATGAGTGAAGGACGCGTTTTTTTTTTGTTACCGGGGGCCTTTGGAGGGGACCGAGTGGAGATGCTCTCGTGGAGGAGGTGGGATTGTTTGGCGAACTACATCAATACACACGCGAAATCCATCTCCATGGTGTAGGTGCTCGAGAGGGTTCAACTTTTACTGACGTGGTATTCTTGAGAATACCTCGCCAAGATCATCAGTTGGACTTGATCAAGTGCAAATAGCCCACAGCGTAACGATAACGATTCTGCAAATCGAGAGTATCAGGACTGAATCTAACCATACCCACCGCTAGTGAATTTCGCCCCGCGAACTACCACCATCTGAAACAGTGGGCTTCGTACTGAATTATGATGGATCTTCACCTATAGGCCTAATCCTGCAGCCCGTAAACTTTGGACATGGATCCACAAGTATCGTTTTCATATGCTCAGTCGGGAGGAACTTGCACAAATCATCATCTATTGCTGCTTCATTTCCACAAAACACAAAGTATACGTGTTTTTTACAGAAACCAGCATGTAATCCGTTGCATAGAGGTCTAAATATGGTATTAGGTTACTTAACAACAAATATGACCGCTAGAGCTCATATGTCAATGCCGACATAACATCCACGTGTCACTTGCTACTTTTTTTCCAAATATTTTAAAAAGATTTATATTTTTTAAATAATTTAAACGATATATCTAACAAATTCAGAAAGTTTGAAAAAAGGTTCAATCATCTGTTATTTTTTTTATCATTTTCTAAAGGCTCGGCCAGAACTAAAAATATTCTAATAACTGAAACAATATGATATAAATATTCTCTGAAACTCTGAAGAAAATAGAGAAGCAAATGAGATAGAAGATATTTTTTATCAACCATGTACGATTTGACAAAAAAAGGCGATGAGACGTGACACCACATCACCATTGCCTTGTAAGGCTCTATCATCAAATTTACATTTAACCAACTTTATTACCTTTATGCAACAAATTACACGTATAGTGTGATTTGTGCAAAAAAAAAAGTATAGTTGGTGTTTTGTGTAAGTAGAACAACAATAGATGGTGGTTTATGCAATTTTCTCGCTCAACGGGCTTCACTAAAAAAGAAAAAGTGTCAGCAGGCAAGTAGGTCAATTCCTATTCTCTACTTATTGCGGAACATATCTATCGCTCCGCCTGAAGGATGTCTTTTTTTGGGCCGGCCCATTTACAGGTACGGTTTTCTCTTTATTTTTTATTTTTTTCTTGTGTTTTTCCTTTTCCTTTTTATGTTTTTTAATATTTTATGTTTTTTACTTTATTTCTAAAAATTTACAATTTTTTAAAAAATGTCCAGATTCTATTTTTTTAGAAAGGTTCAATTTTTAAAAGATTTAGAATTAAAAATATTCAAAATTTAAAATATTCAAATGTGTGATTTATATTTTTGAAATAAATTCAGTTCTAAAAGAGTTATACTTTTGAAAAGAAGAAAAGGCAAACCTGTACTTGTTATTGGGCCACATTGACGCAGCCCAGAAAAACTTCCTGCACGTGGAGCCCTAGCTCCCGTCTGTTCTATATGAGCTCCTGGCAAGTACTGTATAATTTCTAATTTGTTGCATTCATGGCCGGATATGATGACCTTGTGTGACCGCCTAGGGCCACGACCTGAAGGGGTCCATGCTCAACTATATAGTTTTATAAGTTTTATCATTTTGTGCTGATAAAAATAGAAAGAAGATATAGGTATATCGTGGAGAGTAGGAGACATGAAAAGACATACAACTAAGCAGCGATATGATTGATCTCATGCTCTCAAGCAGTTTGTAATTGATTTGCCTCTACAGCTCTTCGTCTGCATTCCTATGAGTCCGCGACCTTGCCTTGGTTTCCTCGGCACCTCGCTCTACTCGTCTAGGCCCCTCGAGCCTCAATTTTTCTCTGGCTCTCCCTCACGACCATGCTCGTCCCTTCGACTCTGTCCTCGGTACCTGACACGTGTTCAATTGTCATATCGATGATCCTTGTCCCCTTTATTAAGAGAAGCATCAAGCATGTTACATGTTAGATTAGCATTTCTAGCTGTATGTATATTTTATTTATTTCACAATTTTAAGTGTTACAATGTTGTTGCAAAAAGGCAAAACCGAGAAAATGGTGGTTTAATAATTGGTTAAGGTAATTAAACTACTAGTAGGAAGTACTACTAGTTGTTATACTTTGCTACTCTTTTAGTTTTTTTTAATCATAAATATGACTTTTTTAGTGCTTAATAATAATTTATGTACGTCTTAGTGTTAACTTTTAACATCTTGCAAGTGAAATATACACAACATTTCTAGATATGTCGTAGATATATTAGCCTTAGTGCCAACCGACATCAATTTCACCTAGGGTCACGTGGAATATAGAGCCGGGCATGGTTGCATTCGGCTTAGGCTAGTCATAGTGATACTAGTGTATGATACTATCTTTATCATGCATGGTATCATATGGTAGTATCATACTAGTACTATATTTAATGATTTGTAGAATCTCAATGCGAAATTATGTACTGTACAAGAGTTATTTGTATGAGGATTTTTTAATTTTATGTTCTATGATGCGGTATCTACCTATGATGCTCTAACCATCTCGGTTTCATTAATTATTGTTCCATAACAGATTTTTACCAACATGATATGCATAATACTAGATAATAGTCCGACTAGGACCCGTCTAACCCCATCTGTCTCACCAGCTGCAGGCACCGGTCAAGAGGACTTTATATTACCAACCGAAGTGCGTGCAACTGCGTCGGATCGCACTAACGTCGACGTCACACACAGCGCCACACGGAAACGACGAATCGCATTATTGCGGAATCATTGGGTGGACTTGACCTGATGGCTAGTAAAAGATGGAGCTCGCCTTGCGGCGCACGGATCTCTAGCCTTCCTCGGCCGACCAGCTGGTTGGCTGGTTCCGACTGACTGCGTGGCTGCGCATTACGTACGTCCAGCTTGGTAGACGTCCACTCTTTTACGGACGGTATGGAAGCTAATTTGGACTTATGAAGTTTCGTCGATGATACCTTGTTTTGTTTGTACAGTCATGGAAGCTCGAAAGTGACGTGGCACCTGTTCTTTGCGGTTAGTGGTGGTGTAAAGTGTAGTCGCCACTTGGTTACTTGAACGGCCAAGCAGAAAAATTAATACAGTAAGAGGGGAGCTGAACTGCCGGAATGCGTACGTAGTACGTACATGTCTGTGTTCATGGGGGTAGGTAGTGCAACATCGATCCTGAGTGGCCACTATATATAGAGCTGATGACAGGGCTCCAATAATTGTGCTTACAAGGTGCCTGTCAGCGAGAGGGATGACGCAGTCGCTGTCTTACACTAGTACAAAGCGTGGATCTCGGCCACCAAAGTACTACACGGATGCATCGACCGCCACACGGAGAAAAGCAAACAGGAATTGGCGTGCGCTTGTAGTGTTCTAAGTACGGAAACCTTAAGGCCTATAATTTAAAAAAAAAATCAAACTATGTAAAGTTTGATTTTTTTTTAGAATATTAATATTTACAATATGATATATATACCTTTGGATACACCAGGAAACATATTTTCACATGGTATTTATATAATATCATAGTTTTTGATAGTTTTTTCAAAAAAATTGGTC
Source organism: Avena insularis (assembly GCA_023614405.1). Taxonomy (NCBI): domain Eukaryota; kingdom Viridiplantae; phylum Streptophyta; class Magnoliopsida; order Poales; family Poaceae; genus Avena; species Avena insularis. Next base: position 566,389,813 of record CM042686.1, read on the forward strand.
AAATTTTCCTAGCTTGACTTTTCAAAAAATTGTAGACTCTAAGCCTTGTGACGGAGGGAGTATGAGCGGCGTGTTGCAACTCAATTTCACCATTCGTTTCTTCCTTTTGGCGCCTCAAACTCATCGAGCACTACTTAACTTGGGACCGAGAAACTCGAAGTATACGCAGAGAGACGTGCACGGTGCACAACATTACGGCGGTAAACTGATCCGGCTGCTTCATTCGAATATTCCACGCGCAAAGTACCTAGCTGAGCTTTCGAGCATCTGACAAGCTTTGGATTGATTTTTTAACCCCGGCCAAGCAAGGCGCGCGGAATCCTATCCAGGGAATCCACACATGTACACGTACGTGTGGTCCCTGTTCATGTACAACATGCAGGGCCGTCTTCAGAAATTTGGGGCCCGGTGCGAATTACAAAATAAGGCTCTATTTTTCTTAAATGGCTCCTGAAATCATGTTTTCACTAAATTATTTGACTTTAGTATGCACCACTTCGTAAAAAACAGAAATTTATCAAATAATGATACAATATTTAAAGAGTAGCACTAAAGTAATAAACAACCCGCATGTTGTACCGAGGAGTATAATCCATATGGTATTTCTTAAAATGAATCTTCCATTATATTTTTACAATTAATTTTCTCATGTCATTCTCAATCGTTGTTGTCATCAATACACTAAAATTTTCTTTTGTTAGAGTAGAACGTAAATGTAACAGTTCAAGAGTTTAGAAAGTAAAACCTTGATCAGCCTGCTCGGAGTCAGAAGCCGAGACATTGGGAGGGTCGATTGACATGTCTCACACCGCATGCAATTGCAAAACAGGCAGCAGGACTGCAGCCTGCAAGTCAAGCGGCGCTGGAGCGAATGGGCTATCGATCAAATCGATCGCGGGGTACCCATAAAAAAATAGATCGCGGTACGCGATAAGATTGCATTGTTTCAATCGGTAGTTTTACTAGAAAAGATCAACCGGGATTTGAGTCAACCTGATTCCTTGATTAGATTGAACTTCACACGACTTGCATAGCTGCGCATGCGTTCGCCTATAATTGGCGAGCGGAGACCTGCTGGCTGCTGCACAATACTGAGTTTCTGAGGGCCATAGCGATGGGCTAGGGCAAAATAGATGGGATTTCCGTCCACTGGGATGGTAGGCAGGCACTTCACGCTGGCCTTCGGGCTGAGACATGCACTAGACTTCCAAGCGTGGGCTGGGCTGGGAATATGGGGCCCCAGAATTTTGGGGGCCCTGTCAAGTGTCGCCACTTTGCCTGGGTGGGCGACAACATGTATGTACTTGCATGGGTTAGAATACGTATATATATGAATGACTTAGAATATACTTGGGTTCTAGTGTCTTCTTGTATTCCAAGTCTTAGAGCACCTCTACTAGCATTCCTAGGAGGTCCTTCTCAGACATCCGGACAATAAAATTTCGCCTAGTCGCGTTATCAAGACACTTTCTTGACGGATTTGGCTCAACTTTCATCCGGCGTTCCCATGCCAAACCCGATGCGTCGGGTGTCGCCTGAAAACGCCGGATGAAAGGAAATAACGGGCGAACCAGTCCTGTCGGCGAGACATCCCACTTCCCCACCCAGATCCGGCTCTCCCTTGATACATAGCCCTCTCCACACACCCTCATCGCCATGTCATCGCCGACGCTGCCCCATGATACCCCGCCGACCACACGCCGATAGAAAGGTCCACCACTGCCGCAACGTCCCCTCCCCTCACTGCTGGCCTTGTTTCGCCTTCTCTCGGCATCGCCGACAGCTCTGTTCCGAGCTTGTGTCCACCGCGCCAGCGAAGTTTTTGGTGTTTTTCCTAGTCGGCCATGGACTCCGGCGACGAGGAGATGTTCGCCATGTTATTTGAGGAAGAAAACGCCGTAGCCACCGAAGATGAAGAGCATATGCAGATTCTCGGCTCCCTGGCCAGACTGTACATGCAGAATGCAGCGTGGAGGCTCGACGAAGGGACGTTGGAAGTGCAAGGCAAGGCAGCGGGTGGAGGGCTACTGCATGTTTTACACCGACAACTTCGCCGACAACCCGTTGCACGAAGAGGCCGTGTTTCGTCGCTGTTTCTGGATGAGCCGGAAACTCTTCATCGAGATCGTGTATTCCATCCGGGAGCTCGACCCCTACTTCCTATGCAAGAAGGACTGTACCAGTATGGTAGGGTTTTCTTCACTGCAGAAGTGAAACTATCCATTTTCTTGGCAGAATGTACAAAGGACACAAAGTAGGTTGCAGTGTGATACTTCAGGCAGTTGCTACACATGATCGCTGGATTTGGCACTCCTTCTTTGGTATGACAGGATCAAACAACGACATCAAGGTCCTCCAGTCCTCTACTGTCTTCGCCAAGCTTGTTGAGGGTCATATGCTCCCCCGGTGGACTTTGGGATCAATGGGCACCACTACAACAAGGGATACTATATTGCAGATGGCATCTATCCAAGATGGTCAACATTTATGAATACTATATGAAGCCTCGTGTCTCCCAAGCATTCCCAGTTTGCCAAGGAACAAGAAGCTTACAAAAAGGACGCTGAACGGGTATTTGGTGTGATCCAACAAAGATTTGTAGTTGTCCGGTTCACTGCTATGACCTGGTCCAAAGATCAGATGAGGGAAGTGATAAACTATTATGTGACCTTGCACAACATGATCATTGAGGACGAGCGGAAGCATCTAGTGGATGAGGTCGAGCAGGCGCAACCATTCTACAGACAGGGGCCTTTTGCAGAGCCTGATCACCAGGTGCTGGCATCGTGGGGCGCCTCCATCGCTATACGTCAGGAGATCCGAGACCCGACAGTGCATCAACAGCTGCAGGATGATCTGGTGGAACAATTATAGCGATAGAAAGGTCCACCCCTGCCGCACCGTCCCCTCCCTCCTTTGCTGGCCTTGTTTAGCCTTCTCTGGCATCGCCGACTCTGTTCGAGCTTGTGTCCACCGCGCCAATGAAGTTTTTAGTGTTTTTCCTAGTCGGCCATGGACTCGTGACGAGAGATGTTCGCCATGTTATTTGAGGAAGAAAAGCGCCGTATACGAAGATGAAGAGCATATGCAGATTCTCGGCTCCACAGCGGTGTACATGCAGAATGCAGCGTGGAGGCTCGACGAAGGGACGTTGGAAGTGCAAGGCAAGGCAGCGGGTGGAGGGCTACTGCATGTTTTACACCGACAACTTCGCCGACAACCCGTTGCACGAAGAGGCCGTGTTTCGTCGCTGTTTCTGGATGAGCCGGAAACTCTTCATCGAGATCGTGTATTCCATCCGGGAGCTCGACCCCTACTTCCTATGCAAGAAGGACTGTACCAGTATGGTAGGGTTTTCTTCACTGCAGAAGTGAAACTATCCATTTTCTTGGCAGAATGTACAAAGGACACAAAGTAGGTTGCAGTGTGATACTTCAGGCAGTTGCTACACATGATCGCTGGATTTGGCACTCCTTCTTTGGTATGACAGGATCAAACAACGACATCAAGGTCCTCCAGTCCTCTACTGTCTTCGCCAAGCTTGTTGAGGGTCATATGCTCCCCCGGTGGACTTTGGGATCAATGGGCACCACTACAACAAGGGATACTATATTGCAGATGGCATCTATCCAAGATGGTCAACATTTATGAATACTATATGAAGCCTCGTGTCTCCCAAGCATTCCCAGTTTGCCAAGGAACAAGAAGCTTACAAAAAGGACGCTGAACGGGTATTTGGTGTGATCCAACAAAGATTTGTAGTTGTCCGGTTCACTGCTATGACCTGGTCCAAAGATCAGATGAGGGAAGTGATAAACTATTATGTGACCTTGCACAACATGATCATTGAGGACGAGCGGAAGCATCTAGTGGATGAGGTCGAGCAGGCGCAACCATTCTACAGACAGGGGCCTTTTGCAGAGCCTGATCACCAGGTGCTGGCATCGTGGGGCGCCTCCATCGCTATACGTCAGGAGATCCGAGACCCGACAGTGCATCAACAGCTGCAGGATGATCTGGTGGAACAATTATAGCGATAGAAAGGTCCACCACTGCCGCAACGTCCCCTCCCCTCACTGCTGGCCTTGTTTCGCCTTCTCTCGGCATCGCCGACAGCTCTGTTCCGAGCTTGTGTCCACCGCGCCAGCGAAGTTTTTGGTGTTTTTCCTAGTCGGCCATGGACTCCGGCGACGAGGAGATGTTCGCCATGTTATTTGAGGAAGAAAACGCCGTAGCCACCGAAGATGAAGAGCATATGCAGATTCTCGGCTCCCTGGCCAGACTGTACATGCAGAATGCAGCGTGGAGGCTCGACGAAGGGACGTTGGAAGTGCAAGGCAAGGCAGCGGGTGGAGGGCTACTGCATGTTTTACACCGACAACTTCGCCGACAACCCGTTGCACGAAGAGGCCGTGTTTCGTCGCTGTTTCTGGATGAGCCGGAAACTCTTCATCGAGATCGTGTATTCCATCCGGGAGCTCGACCCCTACTTCCTATGCAAGAAGGACTGTACCAGTATGGTAGGGTTTTCTTCGCAGTGAAACTATCCATTTTCTTGGCGGAATGTACAAAGGACACAAAGTAGGTTGCGATGTGATACTTGATGATTGCTACACATGATCGCTGGATTTGGCACTCCTTCTTTGGTATGACAGGATCAAACAACGACATCAAGGTCCTCCAGTCCTCTACTGTCTTCGCCAAGCTTGTTGAGGGTCATATGCTCCCCCGGTGGACTTTGGGATCAATGGGCACCACTACAACAAGGGATACTATATTGCAGATGGCATCTATCCAAGATGGTCAACATTTATGAATACTATATGAAGCCTCGTGTCTCCCAAGCATTCCCAGTTTGCCAAGGAACAAGAAGCTTACAAAAAGGACGCTGAACGGGTATTTGGTGTGATCCAACAAAGATTTGTAGTTGTCCGGTTCACTGCTATGACCTGGTCCAAAGATCAGATGAGGGAAGTGATAAACTATTATGTGACCTTGCACAACATGATCATTGAGGACGAGCGGAAGCATCTAGTGGATGAGGTCGAGCAGGCGCAACCATTCTACAGACAGGGGCCTTTTGCAGAGCCTGATCACCAGGTGCTGGCATCGTGGGGCGCCTCCATCGCTATACGTCAGGAGATCCGAGACCCGACAGTGCATCAACAGCTGCAGGATGATCTGGTGGAACAATTATGAATACGCAGAGACAACATGTAGTTTGTTGTAATTTGTGTTTCATTATATGCCAAAGTATGTCGAACTATGATGTGTTCCGTTTTATGTCGAACTATGATGTGTTCCGTTTTATGTCGAACTATGCTTTGTATTCATTTTTCTGCCGAACTATGTGATCAAATTATATTTGTGAGAGTTTGAGCCAAATTGTGGTAAAATATTGCCAAATTTATCGAAAATCGCCTGCCTAGTAACGCGAGTGGGTATTTGGCCATTTCCAGACCGAAAGTTTTATTCATTCGCGGTAAATAGCGCCGGATTTCGATCTTGAAATGCCCAATAACGCTTAGATTTACCGCTCTCTAAATTTATACTCCTATATAATCTCTACGAGGGATGAGGTGAATAGAACACCAATATTTAGGGATCCTAGAATTTTCCAGATGGAGGACACTATTTGTCACGACATGAAATGTACTCTACCCACTCGTATATGTAAGCACGGATCGAGGACTGCACGCATATGGTCAGAGCCCACGTGCACGTACTGTGAAGGTGACATCGATCGATCGTCGGTGCAGTTTTTGTGTTGTCGCATGCTGCATCGTCGATCGACAGGTCGACGTCGAGCATTATCGCGCCCACGCCTCGCGCCGATACCCTGCTGCAGCAAAACGACTAAAATTAGGCGCACTGGACTGGCGATCGATCAATCAATCAGTCAGTCAGTCAATCAAAAAACGGAGCACGTATGTACTCCGTACGTGCCACGGCGACGGACCTCGGTCGATCGGGCGCCACCGGTATCTCATGAGGCTGTGAGCCACTGGGCTGGAGATAAGCTATCACGTCATGTACGGTAAGCGATCGATGGATGTCGTCACTGTTTTTTTTTTTTGAACAGGGTGAAGGGTCCCGAAGGACCCCGAAGCTGCATTCAATAAAACGTCGGTGGGTACAAATTACAACCAAGACCTCGGAATAGAAAAATAATTACACCACAGCCGTGGACTTTTACACATAGGACCCTAGAAGAGAAAAGGAAAATGCAATCCAGTCCTAGGTCCTCTCCACCGGGGATGAGTCTCCACCGCCGGCTACCGTGACATCGCCGGGGACGCACCACTTGGTGATGAAACGATGCAGAATTCCGGCGAAAAGCTCCAGAGAAGGCCTCCCTAGATGGCACATCGGCCTGGAGGTTGAAGAACCTGCAGCGCATCTAGCACCACAGGACGGAGTGGTTCCATTTGCCCTGGATAACAACAACATAGAATCGTTGCCGTTTGGGACCTCCGCACGAAGAAGCAGCCGAAATTCCCCAACACCATCCAGATCTAGACACCACCGCTACGGATCTCTTCTTCTCCCCATCACCATGACTGGCTAGAGGAAGCTTCACCACAACAGAGATCCAAATCGAGAGAGTAAGGCGCTTATTGACAGAGCCCGCCCAAGCTAGCTCCTCATTGTCCTTCCTCCATGGAAGCACAACAGAAGAACAAGAGGACGCCCGCTTGGTGACGCGCCAGATCGCCAAGAGGGAAGAGCTCAACATACCAACCTTATTGACGGAGATCCCTGTGCTTCTACACCCCTCCAGCCGACGCTCTTGCCACCAGAGCACCGAGACAGAGAGGAAGAAGAACATGCCAACCCAGATCCGGCGGGCAAGATCTGGATCTCTACTCCCAGACGCCATAGAGGACAAACGACTACAACATCTACAACTAAATCCTAGACTACTGAGGCCGGAACCTCCCCTCCACCATCTCCAGACGACACCGCTGCCGGGGACGGCTTCGGTTTGGCCCGGGAGGGTGAAGGCGACTCTCAAGGGCGAGTTTACTGTAGCGAGAGGGGAGGAAGAGGGGAGACCGTCCGGGTTATTGTTTCTTGTCGTGTGCATTGGCTGGCGTGGCGCCGGACCTTCACCGACCGTCCGTATATATCGGGTATTTGAATGAAAATAATCTAAAAAATAAAGAAATTCACGGAATAAACTCTGGCTAGAATAATTTCACGCGACTAACCCTTTTTGCAACGTCATCAGGGGTGGCGCTGCACGCCCGCCAGCGTGGCTTCATGGGCCCCGGTCCCGTAAGTGCGGCGCCACGAGGTAAGGCGTCGCACTGTGATATGCAACGCCATGTTGGATGGCGCCGCACTTTAGGTCTAAGAGGCCAGCGCGCGGCTGCCCCAGCCCCGACCCTCACTCATTTTCTCCCCAGCCATGAACACAGAAGGGCATGGCGGCTAGGGTTCTTCCTCCCCTTTGATTTTGCCCCTTCAAATCGGCCAGATCTGTGGGATTACTCCAAGGATCTCCATCCCACTCCCTTTCCTCGGGTTTGTCCTCTCATTCTTCTCAATTTCATCCATATATTTCATTCATTTGTCCTCTATTTGCAAATAGGCTTTGAAACCCTAGATTCTATTGGATTTTGAGGTTGATATGTGACCTTGGCATGTTTCCTTATATGTTTAGGTTTAGGAATAGCATACTGTTCATTTGTAAAACTATAGGTAGAGTACATGTTCGGTTAGTTGTTCATACTTGCAATTTTCCTTTCATATTCTTGGATGCTAGAACTCTAGCTAGATTAGGATGAATTTTTTGTTTCACTATACTCCAAGGATCATCTGAGACTATGACAAATTGTTCATTTTGTAACTATACATAGAGTATGATGGGCTATTTGTAATGTTAGTAGCATAGTTATAGTAAGGTGGAATAGATGTTCATGTGAGAATAATTGGCCTTATTGTTTATATTTTTTTTGCAACATGTAGGATGGCTCTTCTCAATCGTCACTACGATGTTCAACACCATTCCTACAAGTTGTAGGAGAAGAGAGAGGTACTAAAAAATCCTATACGGTAGTTCCTATTGTTCTGGTTTGTTGATATGTAAATCCAACCTTGTTCATTGTATATTTGTAGGAGCTTGTACCTCTTCGACTTAGGTATCACGAGGTGTCGTCGGCCAAGAACATGCCTTACGATGAGTGGTACACTCCGTACATTGAGAATCTAGGACTCCTCCCCTTTATCCACATGGTCACTCGGTCTACACCGAAGTTCAACCCCGATGCGATCACTGTGCTTGTCGACCGGTGGAGACCGGAGACACAAACATTTCACCTTAGGACAGGTGAGACTACGGTGACCTTGCAGGACATGAGCATGATCCTGGTGTTGGATCCGCAACATAGAAAACAAAAAATTTCCTACGATGAGAACTACACGCCAAGATCTATCTACTAGGTACAAAGCATCGGGTGGACATACATTCAACGAGAACTTATCCTCAAAGACAACAAGTTTTGTTAACGAGTAGGAACTCGTGGTTGATGTAGTCGTACACTTGCCGATCTCAAGATCGTGAGGAAGTCCGAGCGCCGTAACTCAGCAGCGCATCCGTACTCGCACACACGTTTAAGCCACCGGACAACCTCCACCTCCTCGCTCTAGCGATCCAGCGAAAGCAGCAACTCCTTCCAGACGAAATGCCACCGGGAGCATGTATCTCGCTAATCCAAGACCATGGGAGAATAATTCTAGAGGGGGAGAGAGATCCTTCACAAGGAGGTGTGAGGAAGAAGGGGAGTGAGGGGGGCCTTTTATAGGAGGAGGGGGGTACCCCTCTCCCATGGCCGGCGCCCATGGGAGGGTGACTCCTCACCTCCCCCATTCATGTGGTGGTAACCCCTCCATATTAAAATGCCCCTTCACATTCTCTTTTAAAGTCTCCACTTTAAATGCATTAAATTTCTCCAAATTTAATGCTCTCTCATTTAATAAAACTCTTTTATTATTTTTATTCAGAATTTTGTTAATTACTTTAATTAACAAACATTCACAAAAAAAACCCTGCAACATTTCAATATTACATGCAGAACCAATTTCAACAATTTCACCCGGAATAGTTTCGGTGTCTATTGAAATAATTCCAGCGCTTTGCAGTTCTTTCGTCTGAAACATATGTGCTCCAAAATGGTCTCCGGTAACTCTTAAGTGTGTCACCCTACAGTTCGCGAATAATGCAGACATGGTTAAGACTCCTCTCAGATCAATAATCAGAAGCGAGACCTAGAGATTGATACGTCCATTTTTCATCACCATTCTATGTCTTAATTCACTATTATTCATTGATATATTTCGTATTGAGAGGTGATACTTATGTTATTTCATCTATTTTTGCATGGTTGATGACTTTTGGAGCATGGACATGATCGAGATTCGATGGAAAAGGTGCTGTTTGGAGGCAAAATTCGCGAAGATCAGAAAATCCGGGAAAATATACGGAAAATTCTATTTTTCCAGAAGACTTAGGATGCCAGAAGATGGAGTGGAGGTGGGCCACAGGGGGCCCACACCACCCCATGGCGCGGGCAACCCTAGGCCGCGCCAGGGAGTGGTGTGGCCACCCTGGCCCACTCCAGCCTCTCTCCTCTGGCGTATATCATCCCCACAAAACCCTAAGACTCGGGGAGCAACCACAGAAAGATTCCGCCGCCTCTGCGGGACGGAAAACACCGAGAGAGAAAGATCTCTCCGTGAGATTTATCTTGGGGAATTCCTTCCCGGAGAGGGGAGATCGTCGCCATCAACACCACCATCAAGCTGGACTTCATCGGGATCATCATCATCATCATCACCACCATCATCATCATCAACACCCTCATCACCATCTCCATATTGCTGTAACAATTGAGTTGAATCTTGCATTAGTTCACAGGGGAAACTTTCCCGGTGTTGATTACTCTTTGTAGCTGATGCTATTGAGTGAACCATTGAATTATTGTTTATGTTCAGATTGTTATACATCATTATTCCATCTCTGATCATGATCCATATGATGTCTCGTGAGTAGTTCGTTTTGTTCTTGAGGACATGGGAGAAGTCTTGTTGTTAGTAGTGGAGTTGTGTTGATAAAGATTCAATAGATTGTTATTTAAGTTGTGGTGTACTTGTTCTAGTGGTGTCATGTGAACGTCGACTACATGACACTTCACCTATATGGTCCTAGGGGAATGCATTGTGTATTTGGCTACTAATCGTAGGGGTTGCCGGAGTGACAGAAACCTAAACCCCCGTTAGGAAACCATTGCACAAGGGACGTAAGGGTCTTAGAGTTTAAAGCTGTGGTTAGGTTTCTACCTTAATTACTTTCTTGTACTTACGGATGTTTGCAAGGGGTATAATCACAAGTATGTATTAGTCTTGGATGGGGTGGTACATTAGCACAGGTTCACCCACACAACACTTAGAAAGCTAAAGAAGATTAATCAGCTATACAAAGCGAAAGCACTTGACAGTCTTCCCATGTCTCCTCGAGAACGTTTGGTCATCTATAGAAATACAACCGGCTTGTCCTTTGCTGCATAAAGGATTGGGCCACTTGCTGCATTTATTCCTATTGTCTTTTGTTTACTCGTACTTTGTTTACTTGCTTTATCGAAAACCCCTAAAAATTCGTTTGCTAAGTATTTGCAGAGAATTCCTGATCCATACCACTAGCCGACCTTCGCTCCTCGTTGGGTTCGACACTCTTACTTATCGAAAATACTGCGATACACCCCCTATACTTGTGGGTCATCAAGACTATTTTCTGGCGCCGTTGCCGGGAAGTGAAGCGCTATTGGAGAGTGGAACTGGTAAAGGAAACTTCTACTATGAGTATTGTTTACTTCTCCTAGTTGCTTTATTTTCGTTATGGATAATTCGCTGAGTTTCTTATTTGGTAATGCTACTACCACTGCTAAGGTAGTAGATAAGCCACCACCTGCTGAGAAAGATGTTTTCAAAATACCTACAAGAATTATTGATCGTGTTATGGATAACTACTATGTTGGGGATGGAATTGTCCATCCCGGTGATCATTTACTCTTTATACACGAATTATGCGGGTTGTTCAAGTGTGCAGGTATTACTACAGATCAAGTTAAGAAGAAGTTATTCTCATTATCACTGAAAGGAAGAGCTGAGGAATGGTATAAGCTGCTGAAGAATGGTCAAGCTCTGGAATGGGAGGAAATAGTGCCTCTCTTTTATTCAAAGTTTTATCCTCCTAGTGAGATTCATAAAAATCGGAATCAAATATACAACTTTTGGCCTCTTGATGGAGAGAGTACATCTCAAGCTTGGGGGAGACTGAAGTTACTAATGCTCAAATGTCCCATTCATGAGCTCCCAAACAATATTATTATCAACAACCTTTATGCAAGGCTCCCTCTACATGACAAGGATTTATTGGATGCTTCTTGTGCTGGATCATTCACTCGCATGGAAGAAGAAGCTAAATGGGATCTTCTGGACCGTATTCAAGACAATGCTGAAGCTTGGGAGAATGACAAAGGTAGAAAGTCAGGTATAAATTATGATTATGAATGCATTGAATCTTTTATGGGAACTGATGACTTTCAAAATATTAAAAATGCTTATGGTCTAGACTCTCAAGCTATTGCTTTTTATTTTAAGGCTTTTGCTTCCTATATTGAAGTGCCTAAAAAGAAGTGGGATAAGTATCATGAGCCTTATAAAGATATTGCTAAGAGTGTTCCTTCAAGAAATACTGAAGTTTATACTGCTAATCATGTTTTATCTGAACCTTATATTGAGAAAATGCCTTTTCCAGTTAAGGTAAAGGAACATTCTATGATAGCTAGTATAGTTAATGAAAGTACTAGTAAAGCTGTTGAACCTGATAAACAAATGGTTGATGAACCTATTTTAGCAAATGTGAAAGACTTTGTTGCTAAATATGAAAAAGAGGGACACACTATCCTTTGTAAGGATACCTCTAATATTGTTTCACAAAGTAGTGTTATGAGAGCTAGTATTCCTGTGTTTTCTGTTAGAATAAGTGATCATTGCTATGATAGTCCTTGTGATAGCTATATAGTTAAGTTTATGCATGATACTGAAATTTACTATGAGAGAGGGAAAAGTGTTCTTATGTATCTCAATAATATCAAGTTTCCTCGTTTTATGCTGAAAGTTTTTATATTGCGCTTCTTTTGCCTTCTTATGCAAGTTGCCTTTGGTTTCAATAACTTGTTTGTTTACAAAATCCCCTTGCATAGGAAGTGGGTTAGACTTAAATGTGTGTGTTTTTGCTTCTTAATGCTCTCTTTCACTTCAATTCATATCCCTATGAGAGCTTCTTCAAAATTATCATGCCCATCTTAATGGCTATAAAGAAAGAGCTTTATGGGAGACAACCCAATTTGTTTTTGCTTTCAGTTTGTTTTTGTTTCTTTGAGTCTTGGAAGTTATTACTTCAGTAATAACCGCTCCTTATCCATTTTTGTTTGGTTTTTGTGTTAAGATCAACCTCTAATGAGAGGGAAGTAAGATTTGGGGAAGTTGCTGTCCCGAAACAGATTTTTGTGCTTTACCGTAAAAATTCGTGAGAGATATCTGTATGTCGGATTGAGCTGTAATTTTTTGTGCTTCTGCCCCAGGTTGTTATTTAACTTTCATTAGTTTTGCACGTTTTGATTTGAGCAACAGAAGATTTTCGAAAAAAATGATCTTTACCTGCTGGTCTGTTTTGACAGATTTTGCCAATCTTGCATTTGCTTCTTTATTCGATTTCTTTTTTGAATTCTTTTTGGGTTTTTGGAAGGAGTTGCTACAGTAGATTTTGTTTTGATGGTTTTCAGTTGAAGATGGACTCAAAAGGTTTTATCACTTCAGTTATACTAATGTTGCTAATGAGAATTGCGTGAAGTTTTGTGTGAAAGAAATTTCCAGGAAGTGGAGATAATGGTGTAATAAGGAAGAGAAGGGCTTTATGACTCAAGTAATAAGTGTATGAAGATGAAGATATCGATGATATTCAAGAGATGACTCCGTAAGAATCCACTAGATACCAAATTCAGAGACCTGCAGAGGCTGTGTTCAAATAGGTAACAGTTCTGGTAAGAAAAGTTCCGCGAAAATACAATCCAACTATATTTTTGCAGTTTTCAGTCAATAAGGAAAGCTACAAAGCGAAAAAGGGACGGAACCAGAGCCAGGGTGGCTCACACCACCCTGTGGCGCAGGCCCACCCCTGGCCGCGCCACCAGGTGGTGAGGCCACCCAGGACTCCGCCTCCGACTCGTTTTCTCCCAGTACCTTCCTTTTGATATGAAACTTCGTAATATATAACCCCCGGATCCCCCGAGGTCCGGATATCGTGTTTTCGTCGTGTTTTTGTTTCGATCTATTTCTGTCAGGACATACTCTTTGAGAGATTAGAAGAACAATGGTGTCCGCCAAGGATAAAGGGAAGGAGCCTGTCAACACCCGGATTTTTAATCTTAGATTCCCGTTATGCCATACCTCGCAATCCCAGGATTACCATTTTTGCGAGACATAACGGATTGGATATCACAGTACATCATCCCTTACAAACCATACATAAGGTTTTACACAAATAAGGATCTCATGATCCAGTCTTTAATACAACAAGCAGCGGAAATAAACGATAGCGTAGCGGTGGGGTCCATCTTCAGGGGCACAGGCAATGCTAATGAAGGCAGATAGTCCTAGTTATCATAGCCGTCCTGCTGACCATCATCTTGATAATATCCTTCATAGTCTGGCCATGATAATAGCCAGGGACAAAAGCCATCAGTACGCTTTAAGTACTTGCAAACTACTACTAGCAAGTGGTATAATTCTAAGTTAAAGTACTGAATCCAAGTTAACTATCAAATTAGGTTTGAAACCTAAGCTGAGTTCAGAAGCAAAGAAAGATAAAGTAAAGTTCTAGAATCACTTAAGTTGGGAAGCTATTATCATCAACACCACCCTGTTGTGGTCAAGTCAAAGTTCATCATTCCTTTCAAGTTATTTAGAAAACATCTGACAAACAAGATGGCCATTCCAATCTGTCCATAATCATGACGCTATTATTCGAATAGTTTGACACCCTGTAGAGGTGCTACACTTTCACCACAAGATTCGATACATCTATCAGGGATAACCCTGAATCATCATACTTAGTATGCAGATAATCAAACATAACCTTCCCTTTACACACCCTAGTACAAGCACCCCTCGTACGAGCATGGCCTCCCAACCATGACCATCAGTCATCTTGGGCACTGCATAGGTGGACATCCTGAGAGGTAGCCTCAGCTCAAACCTCTCCCGTGAGGGAACTAATACTAATGCATATAAATTTCCAGCTAAGCCTTACCCAATTCAGGTAATGTGGTTGTACGGTAAATTTGGAATGGTATCGCATCCGAATCCAACCATCAGTTTTATAAAAGGGTTAAGGCTCATGCCTCATCATTTTCATCATCATAAACCAGTTGTGTTTCTCAATACATGTCAAAACATCTCAATAGAATGACTCATCATTCCAAGGTTTTCATAATTCCTTTTCACCAAGTGTTCCCATCTAAAGTGACTCAAGTTTTGATCTATTTTAAAATACTAAGTTAAGAGTGTTCACTAAGGTGGGAAGATGGGATCAATCTCATGCCATAGAATGACATCTAAAGGTTTCTAAGAAGGTCAAGTTTTATACTCTTTATGCTACCTTCAAAATTAAGTAAAGAACTTTGTATAAGCTAAGGGAGGTAAAACTTGTCAATAAGACTTGGGGTACTAATAGTTAAAGGGGTGTGATCAAAGCCTGCTTAAGGCATCTTTGCTAAACCATCTAGTTTTATTCTAGCTTGCTAAAGTATGTTTTGCAAGGGTTAGCTTGCCACTAATAGCTTGCCTTGGTTGGTGCAGTGGTTGAAGTTGTCTTCTTCTTCTTCTTCTTCTTCTTCTTGGTAGAACTCCTCCTCCTCGAAAGCTTGGTCGGTACTATCGTCTATAAATACATAGGGAGTAGACAATCAGCAAACAATACTTAACTAGGCTAATTAGCATTCTAAAACACACAATTGATGATCTATTATCATCACAAGCATCACAAGTTTGATTCAATAGTTTCAACCTTTTTATTTTAGAAAAGTAATTTCTACTCATTGAAAAATTAACTAAAATTTAATATTCACCACTAAAATATGGGCTCATGTGGACACATGTCCTCACCACATATTCTAACATGTGGGAATGATATTTAAAGGTTGGATCAATATTACTTTAGTTTAAGTTTATTATTTAATGATTTAAAGTGACTAGAAATGCCTATATAGCATTATTTTGGTACTAGTCCTAAGTCACTGTATGTCAACCTTAATATTATTACATATTTAGATAGATATGATGAAATGTGATTTTTGAGAGTTGGAATCAACTCAAAAGCTAACTTGGTTGATTTTATAAAAATGTTTCAAGTTGCAAAAGCTTCTGTCTTCTTATTTTTATTAGGAGAGATCTATAACTCTAATTGAATTAAATCTAACGGGCTTGGATAGATCATTTTAATACCTTTAGACAAAATTGGTCTCATGCAATTTGAATTTCTAAAACTCTCTGAATTGAATTTGGAAATAGGGAATAGAAACTAGATTTAACTAAAAAGAAAAAAAAACAGATTTGAATCTATGGGCTAGCGCGGGAAAAGAAATGGGCCGGCCAGGTGTGCTCATGTTGTGGCTCAAGTGACAGGGGTCCCGCTTGTCAGCGGCACTTAACATGCGAAACGGTACACGCGCTGTGGGCCATGCGATTAGAAGCGTGATCAACGGCTGAGGGTCATCATCGACGACGAACAGGTCGCCGACGAGCTCAAACCCTAGCGGCTCGGTGGGGGTCTACTGGGGCGTACCAAGGCTCCAGCAGGGTCGGCAAGGCAGGTAAACGAAGTGGAAGACGACGACGAGGCGAGGCGTGGTCACGACGGAACTTGGGGTGCTCGAAATCAATGGCACCCTTCTCCTCCAGAGGCGGCGGCTCTGGCTCCAATTCCGGCGAGCTGCTGCTCCACTTGCTCCGGTGAGAGGTGGGTGAGGTTCAGAGAGGTGAGGAGAGTGGAATGGTTTGGAGAAGAATGGCTGGGGAGGGCTCCTTTTATAGGCCCGACAGTGAGACCGAGCGGGATGGGCGGTCGACGGTGGCGACATGGCTACGGCGAGCTAGCGGCATGGCTGGGGATGGTGATTGATGGGCGGTTCCCTGGCGGTGCTCTAGGACTTAAATGCGGCCGTAGGGGCGGTGGCACACTGATGGCGAGGTGGCTCTGCGCGTCAAGCGGGCGGTGTCCACGGCGAGCGGTGGCTGTGGGGCTTTGGGCGGCGAACGGGGATGTCTGGGGTGTTCTCTCCAGGTCAAGGCGGAGCGGCGGGCGCGGGCTGCGGTCGAGCGGTGGCTTGTGCACGCGGGGACAGAGCGTGCTCTGCGGGCGGCATCGGCATGGTGCGGTGGCACTGGGCGCGGGCTCTCCTCGGTGGTCCATGGCAGCACTTGGCTCGGGCAAGGGACATATAGGGGCGGTGAGGTGTTGGCTACCTCCTAGACATGGCGAGGGAAGGGGGAGTGGTCTGCTGCAGTGGGGCAAGGTTTGGTCGGCGAGCATGTCCTCGGTTTGGCATGGCCTGGGGGTTAGGGACAAGGGACAGGGGTGCTAAGGGCCTGGTTAGACCAAGAGGGGACAAAGAGGTTAAATGGAGATCAAATGGGGGCAAAACCCAGTGCAGAATAGTGAGCTAGGATTAGAGGTGAGATTAAGCATGCCAAGTGTTTGATGAAATGTCCGCAAGAGAAAAAGTTTTGAATTTTGAGTTCAAATTTTTTGAGTGATCTCCACTAGTGATAGGTAGTCTCTGGTTGCAAGGGTTTTGAAATGGAGCTCAAATAGATGGTTTTTGAAATAGGGGTGATCTATGCATATGCATTAGATTCAATTTTAAACCGTCTTTTAAAATAGCTAACATAATGTTTTTAGCAGATCCAAAGGTGGGCCTTGGTACCTCATTATGTGTACTAGCAAGGGGTGCAAAGATCAAGAATTGTTTCTGTTAAGAATTGAGTACTAGGAATAGCCAAAGTAGGCATGAGAGTTAAATTTGCCAAAATGACCATTCCTTCATTTTAATTCTTTTTGATTTGATTTTCTTGAAGAAAAGCTTGGAAATGATCTAGATGATGTTTAAATCACCTAAGAAACATTTTACAAGCATTGGATCAATCAATCATGGCAATTCAAACAACTCATATTTTAAATGCACACATATGAATGCTTTCATTTTAAATTTGGAAAAGTTTTTGTTAGCCCTATTTTTGGATGATTTGATCTTGATAAGCTTGGATTAAAGTTTTGCGATGTTACAAACCTTCCTCCCTTAAACAAAATCTCGTCCCGAGATTTACAAAGAAAACTAGGAACTAAAGAGATATGGGAACTCGGTCCTAATGTAATCTTCTCGCTCCCAAGTAGCTTCCTCCTCGGTATTGTTGCTCCACTGAATCTTGAGAAACTTGATGCTCCTGGTCCTGGTGGTTCTGTAGGCTTCTTCTAAGATACGGATGGGTACTTCCCGATAGGTCAGGTCATTATTGATTTCCACAACTCTGTGATCGATGTTCTTGAAAACTTCAGTCTTGTCAGGCACTTCTAAGCACTTGCGAAGTAACGAGATATGGAACACATTGTGGATGGCGGACATCTCTTCAGGCAGTTCCAGTTGATACGATACTTCTCCTCGGCGGTTTAGAATCTTGAAAGGTCCGATATATCTGGGAGCTAACTTTCCCTTCAGACTAAAGCGTTGAGTTCCCTTCAATGGTGAAACCTTGAGATATACGAAATCTCCGACATTGAAAGTCAGGTCTCTCCTTCTCTTGTCAAGATAGCTCTTACATGCTGGATTGGGCGGTCTTGAGGTGCTCACGGACTTTGTGAACTTTCTTCGCTTCTGAGAATGTCGGGTCCAAAGATCTGACTCTCTCCTACTTGCGACCAATTCAAAGGGGTACGACACTTTCTTCCGTATAGGAATTCAAATGGGGCCATCTGCAAACTAGCCTGATAACTGTTGTTATATGAGAATTCTACGAAAGGCAGGCAGTCTTCCCATTTTGATCCGTATTCCAACACACAAGCTCTAAGCATATCCTCCAAGATCTGGTTGACTCTCTCAGTTTGTCCATCTGTTTGCGGGTGATACACGGTGCTGAAGTTCAACTTGGTTCCTAAACCTTCCTGAACCTTCTGCCAAAATCTTGAAGTAAACTGGGTTCCTCGATCTGAGACGATGGTCTTGGGGGTTCCATGCAGACTAACAATCCTAGCAATGTACATCTCTGCTAGCTTTGCACTCTGGTAGGTTGTCTTGACTGGTATAAAGTGGGTTACCTTGGATAGTCTATCAACTATGACCCATATTGAGTCATTTCCCCTACTAGAAGTAGGTAAACCGGTGATAAAGTCCATTCCGACGGAATCCCATTTCCATTCCAGAATCTGCAATGGTTGCAATAGTCCTGCAGGTCTCTGATGCTCTGCTTTGACTCTTTGACAGATGTCACATTTGGCGATGTAGCTTCCGATCTCTCTCTTCATCTTGTGCCACCAAAATTGCTCTTTCAAATCCTGATACATCTTTGTTCCTCCGGGGTGGATAGAATAAAGAGTATCATGAGCTTCCTTCATGATAACCTCCTTCAGTTCCGAATCTGCTGGCACACAGATACGTCCCTTGTACCACAGTATACCTTCTTCGTCTTCGGTGAATCCAGGTACCTTTCCTATACCAATACGATGTTTGATTCCGTCGATACTTTCATTTCCCTTCTAGGCTTCCTTGATTTGGCTAATCAAAGTGGGTTGAAGTTCAATGCTAGCTAGGAATCCTTTGCTAACTAACTAAGTCCTGAACTGCTCCAACTCCTCATACAAACTTGGTTGCTTCTCTTTGATCATGGTGTTCAGCCTACACGGCAATCTGCTAAGAGCATCCGCTACCACATTGGCTTTGCCGGGGTGATAGTGAATGTCAAGGTCATAATCCTTGATTAACTCTATCCATCTTCTTTGCCTCATATTCAGCTCCTTCTGGGTGAAGATATACTTCAAGCTCTTATGGTCTGAGTAAATCTCACAACGATTACCCATCAAATAATGACGCCATGTCTTCAACGCTAGAACCACGGCTGCTAGCTCAAGATCATGGGTCGGATAATTCTGCTCATGTTGCTTCAATTGTCGAGACAGATACGCGATGCCTTTGCCTTCTTGCATCAATACACATCCTAGGCCAATCTTGGATGCATCACAATACACATCAAACGGTTTCTTGATGTCTGGCATGATCAAAATCGGGGCGGATATCAATCTCTTCTTTAGCTCCTGGAAACTAGCTTCACATTTGTCTGTCCATTCAAACTTCTTGTCCTTCTTCAACAATTGGGTCATTGGTCGGGCTATGTTCGAGAATCCTTCTACGAACTTGCGGTAATATCCCGCTAATCCGAGAAATGAACGAACTTGGGTTTGATTGGTTGGGGCTTCCCATTCTTCGACATCTTTGATCTTGGTGGGATCAACAGAGACTCCTCCGGCAGACACCATATGTCCTAGGAATCCTACTTCTTTCAGCCAAAACTCACACTTACTGAACTTGGCATATAACTGATGCTCTCTCAGGGTTTCTAGGATGATTCTCAGATGTTGCTCATGCTCTTCTTCTGACTTGGAGTAGATAAGGATGTCGTTGATAAACACAACTACAAACTTATCTAGGAAACTCATAAAGATCTTATTCATGAGATTCATGAAATAAGCAGGGGCATTGGTTAATCTAAAAGACATAACTGTATACTCGTATAAACCATAGCGAGTAGTAAAGGCGGTCTTCGGAATATCCGTTGCACGAATCTTAAGTTGGTGATAACCAGTCCTAAGATCAATCTTTGAGAATACCTGAGCTCCGGTCAACTGATCAAATAGATCCTCTATCTTTGGCAAGGGGTACTTGTTCTTGATGGTGACGTCATTCAACTTTCTATAATCATACGCATTTGCCTCCATCTTTTTTGTCGATGAATAACACTGGTGATCTCCATGGCGATGCACTTGGTTGAATCAAACCTGTTGCTAACATGGCATCCAACTGCTTCTTCAGTTCTACTAACTCTGAGGGGTTCATGGTATAGGGTCTCTGGGCTATAGGTCCGGTTCCGGGGATTAGTTCGATAATGAACTCAATATCCCTATCCGGGGGCATATCTGGCAATTCATCTGGGAATACGTCGGGGTATTCACAGACTATTCTGACTTGGTCAATGGTAGGCAGGGCTACACTCTTGTTGCACTTGAATTGACGGGGTAAGGTTTCGGAGATATGCTCTACTGTTACTCCAGAACTACTGGTCATGGTGATGGCTTTCTTAGCACAGTCTATCAGTCCTTTATGCCTTGACATCCAGTCCATACCTAGTACTACTTCCAAACCTTTGGTTCCAAGTACAATTAGGTTGGCATAAAAATCTATCCCATGTATTCTGATAGGTACAACTTTGCAAATTTTTCTAGCTTTTGTTGTTGAACCGGGGATTTGAACTATCATGACATGCTTTAGGTTGGTTGGGCGAATCTTACTAGTGCATACAAATTCTTCGGTGACAAATGAATGCGATGCTCCAAAATCAAACAATACTCTTGCTAAAACTGAGTTGACAGAAAACATACTCAGCACTACATCTGGCGCTTCCTGGGCTTCTTCTGTGTTCATGTGGAAGAGACGACCGCTATGGTTGTAGGGTTCCTGGGAAAATCTCCTTCCGGTTGAACACGACGCCGCTGAGCTGGGGCATTCACAGGGGCATTGGCGGCGATCTTCTTGGGACACTCATTGGAGTAGTGACCCTTCACTCCACACTCAAACAAGTGATCTAGGACTTGTCCTTGATCATGACAGTACAACATTGCTGCCAGCCTGGTGCGGTTGTTGTTGTTGTTGCTCTTAGGAGGGGCACGGTTGAAATTGTTGGCATTGCCGGAGTTGTGATTGTTTCCTCCGAACTTCACATTTCCCCCGCTACGGTTGGGGTAGCTTGGGCGAGAATTTAGGGGTCGGTTGTTCCTTGGTGCATATCCTGGTGAAGGGTTGGGACGGTACTTCCGTGACTATCGATCCGCATCGCTGCATCATACGGCGCTTGCGATTGTCGTTTGCATGGTTAATCTTCCCTTCCATCTGAAAGGCAGAGTCGACTAGCTCTTCGAGATCATCGAAACGGATGTTGACGAGGATACCGCATCTCATCATGCAATTGCTTAAGAATCTCTCCTTCTTCTTGGCCTCCGTGTTGATCTCATCCGGTGCATATCTGGCAAGTGACAAGAATTTATCACGGTACTCTACCACAGTCATTCTTCCTTGCTTCAATTTGCGGAATTCATCTCTCATCCTGTTGACAAGACCTTGCGGCACGTGGGTGCGGCTGAACTTGACCTTGAATGCTTCCCAGGTCATCACCTGACCATGGTTCATATTGCGGATGCTATTCCACCAAGCTCTTGCATCTCCCGCCAGATAGTGGGTGGCGAAGAGAACTTTCTCATTTGCATCTACTCCTGCAACTTCGAGGTTGTTTTCCATGGTCTGTAACCAGTCATCGGTATCTAATGGGTTTTCAGATTGGTTGAAGATTGGGGGATTGGTGTTCTGAAAGTTTTTGAGTTTAGATCCATGGTGATCCTGATTTCCATGTCCTTGGTTGTTGAGAGCCATTTGGGCGATCTGCTGCAATGTTGCTAAGTTGGCTTGACGCTCGGCCCTGCTTGCTTCACGGTCCGCTATGAGATTCTGCAATATTTGCAGCATTGGGTCTTGCGACGAGCTGCTCCCTCCTTGGTTTCCACGAGTCATCTGAAAATTGAGATAGATATAGGGGTAAGAGGGAAATTCTAAGGTTCGTGGTTTTGGGTTTTCAAAGCTAAAACATTGAGTTAGACTCGGGTTTTTCAACTAACTTCTTTTTCATTCATGCAAGCAAGGACCCGATACAACACACACCACAACAATCAAAGGGGAAAACAGATGGTTTGAAGAACCATTCTGCAAACTACGATACAATGAGATGATACATCTCATGCTACGACAGTGCTCTAGTGCCTCTACTCATCGTCGATGAAGTTGGAGTCTTCATCATCAGTGTAGAAGTCCACAACATCCTCTTCTAGAAAGTCATCATCGTTGCTGAGGTAAGAATCCATATCTCCCTGGATGTCTTCACCCTCATCATCCTCTTCCTTGGCGGCAAGCTGAGCTTCTTGCTCTTTGACGGTCTTCTCGAGGTCGGCCACCTTCTTGCGAAGACAGGCGATGGTGTGATCCTTCTTTGCATGTTGGTGACAAAGAGACTGACGATCTTGGACAAGCAGTGCGAAAGTCTGGGCCTTCTGGTCGACAATGGCACGGTTCTGGTTGGCTAACTCTCTGGCATTGTCCAGTTCCTGCTGTCTGTCATGAAGCAAGAAGTCAAGGTTCTCCACTTGACGCCTCAATCCTGGGTGACTTGGCATCTCCATCGGCATTCCCATGAAGTCACGTCTTGCATAGTGGGCAAAACGGGTTCCTTGAATCTTGTTGACGCTGAGGGCACATAGACGTGCGAGAGCTTCATGCATTGCCCTGGCTAATCCATCTAGCCAGTTGTTCTCTCTCACGGAGAACTGAATTCTCCCGGAAGTTGGTGCTTCGATGCTTCCTCGAAGATCCGCGGTGACTAGCCATTGTAGGTCTCCTCCTGGGGGTCCTGGAAGTTGAGCTCCAAGAAACTCCGGATGTGGGCGTCCTAGTAACTTCGATAGTGAATCCAGATCCCTCTCGAAGATCAGCTGACCTCTGTTTCCCAACTGGTAAAACTTGCTGAATTGAGTCTCCATCTACAAGAATTAAGGATGCGGAAGTTAGTGAAGTGATCAAGTGTGTCAAATTTTAAGTAGTAATGTAAGAATTTTGAGGAGCATGTATTTTTGAGAAAGAATGAGTTCACAAGGGTAAGAGAGGAAATAGTTTTTGATAATACTCACTTTGGTTCTGAAACTAAGTTTTTGGTTTGGACGTCCATTCTAACTAGGGTCTCCTATGGTCAGGATGGCTCTGATACCAACTTGTCAACACCCGGATTTTTAATCCCAGATGCCCGTTATGCCATACCTCGCAATCCCAGGATTACCATTTTTGCGAGATATAACGGATTGGATATCACAGTACATCATCCATTACAAACCATACATAAGGTTTTACACAAATAAGGATCTCATGATCCAGTCTTTAATACAACAAGCAGCGGAAATAAACGATAGCGTAGCGGTGGGGTCCATCTTCAGGGGCACAGGCAATGCTGACGAAGGCGGATAGTCCTAGTTATCATAGCCGTCCTACTGACCATCATCTTGATAATCTCCTTAATAGTCTGGCCATGATAATAGCCAGGGACAAAAGCCATGAGTACTCTTTAAGTACTCGCAAACTACTACTAGCAAGTGGTATAATTCTAAGTTAAAGTACTGAATCTAAGTTAACTATCAAATTAGGTTTGAAACCTAAGCTGAGTTCAGAAGCAAAGAAAGATAAAGTAAAGTTCTAGAATCACTTAAATTGGGAAGCTATTATCATCAACACCACCCTGTTGTGGTGAAGTCAAAGTTCATCATTCCTTTCAAGTTATTTAGAAAACATCTGACAATGAAACAATATGGCCATTCCAACTGTCCA
The DNA here is from genome assembly GCA_023614405.1 of Avena insularis. Classification (NCBI taxonomy): domain Eukaryota; kingdom Viridiplantae; phylum Streptophyta; class Magnoliopsida; order Poales; family Poaceae; genus Avena; species Avena insularis. The sequence continues at coordinate 566,413,617 of CM042686.1, forward strand.
TAACCGCGGACGCGGATATTCGAATAGTTTGACACTCTGCAGAGGTGCTACACTTTCACCACAAGATTCGATACATCTATCAGGGATAACCCTGAATCATCATACTTAGTATGCAGATAATCAAACATAACCTTCCCTTTACACACCCTAGTACAAGCACCTCTCCTATGAGCATGGCCTCCCAACCATGACCATCAGTCATCTTGGGCACTGCATAGGTGGACATACTGAGAGGTAGCCTCAGCTCAAACCTCTCCCGTGAGGGAACTAATACTAATGCATATAAATTTCCAGCTAAGCCTTACCCAATTCAGGTAATGTGGTTGTACGGTAAATTTGGAATGGTATCGCATCCGAATCCAACCATCAGATTTATAAAAGGGTTAAGGCTCATGCCTCATCATTTTCATCGTCATAAACTAGTTGTGTTTCTCAACACATGTCAAAACATCTCAATAGAATGACTCATCATTCCAAGGTTTTCATAATTCCTTTTCACCAAGTGTTCCCATCTAAAGTGACTCAAGTTTTGATCTATTTTAAAATACTAAGTTAAGAGTGTTCACTAAGGTGGGAATATGGTATCAATCTCATGCTATAGAATGACATCTAAAGGTTTCTAAGTAGGTCAAGTTTTATACTCTTTATGTTGCCTTCAAAATTAAGCAAAGAACTTTGTATAAGCTAAGGGAGGTAAAACTTGTCAATAAGACTTGGGGTACTAATAGTTAAAGGGGTGTGATCAAAGCCTGCTTAAGGCATCTTTGCTAAACCATCTAGTTTTATTCTAGATTGCTAACAATAGCTTGCTAAAGTATGTTTTGCAAGGGTTAGCTTGCCACTAATAGCTTGCCATGGTTGGTGCAGTGGTTGAAGTTGTCTTCTTCTTCTTCTTCTTGGTAGAACTCCTCCTCCTCGAAAGCTTGGTCGGTACTAGCGTCTATAAATACATAGGGAGTAGACAATCAGCAAACAATACTTAACTAGGCTAAGTAGCATTCTAAAACACACAATTGATGATCTATTATCATCACAAGCATCACAAGTTTAATTCAATAGTTTCAACCTTTTTATTTTAGAAAAGTAATTTCTACCCATTGAAAAATTAACTAAAATTTAATATTCACCACTAAAATATGGGCTCATGTGGACACATGTCCTCACCACATATTCTAACATGTGGGAATGAGATTTAAAGGTTGGATCAATATTACTTTAGTTTAAGTTTATTATTTAATGATTTAAAGTGACTAGAAATGCCTATATAGCATTATTTTGGTACTAGTCCTAAGTAACTGTATGTCAACCTTAATATTATTACATATTTAGATAGATATGATGAAATGTGATTTTTGAGAGTTGGAATCAACTCAAAAGCTAACTTGGTTGATTTTATAAAAATGTTTCAAGTTGCAAAAGCTTCTGTCTTCTTATTTTTATTAAGAAAGATCTATAACTCTAATTGAATTAAATCCAACGGGCTTGTATAGATCATTTTAATACCTTTCAGACAAAATTGGTTTCATGCAATTTGAATTTCTAAAACTCTCTGAATTGAATTTGGAAATAGGGAATAGAAACTAGATTTAACTAAAAAGAAAAAAACAGATTTGAATCTATGGGCTAGCGCGGGAAAAGAAATGGGCCGGCCCAGTGGTGCTCCGTGGCGCGGGGCTCAGCTGACAGGGGGTCCCGCTTGTCAGCGGCACTTAACACGCGAAACGGTACGCGCGCTATGGGCCGTGCGATTAGAAGCGTGATCAACGACTGAGGGTCGTCATCGACGACGAACAGGTCGCCGGCGAGCTCAAACCCTAGCGGCTCGGTGGGGGTCTATTGGGGCGTACCAGGGCTCCAGCGGGGTCGGCGAGGCGGGTAAACAAAGTGGAAGGCGACGGCGAGGCGAGGCGTGGTCATGGTGGAGCTTGGGGTGGTCGAAATCAACGACACCCTTCTCCTCCAGAGGCGGCGGCTCCGGCTCCAATTCCGGCGAGCTGCTGCTCCACTTGCTCCGGCGATAGGTGGGTGAGGTTCAGAGAGGTGAGGGGAGTGGAATGGTGTGGAGAAGAATGGCTGGGGAGGGCTCCTTTTATAGGACCGATGGTAAGACCGAGCGGGATGGGCGGTCGACGGTGGCGACATGGCTACGGCGAGCTAGCGGCATGGCTGGGGATGGCGATTGATGGGCGGTTCCCTGGCGGTGCTCTAGGACTTAAATGCGGCCGTAGGGGAGGTGGCACGCGGTCTGGGCGAGGTGGCGCTCTGCACGGCCGAAGCAGCGGTGTCCATGGCGAGCGGTGGCTGTGGGGCTTTGGGCGGCGAACGGGGATGTCTGGGGTGTTCTCCAGGTCGAGGCGGAGCGACGGGCGCGGGCTGTGGTCGAGCGGTGGCTTGTGCACGCGGGGACAGAGCATGCTCTGCGGGCGGCATCGGCATGGTGCGGTGGCACTGGGCGCGGGCTCTCCTCGGTGGTCCACGGCAGCACTTGGCTCGGGCAAGGGACAGAGAGGGGCGGTGAGGTGTTGGCTACCTCCTAGACATGGCGAGGGAAGGGGGAGTGGTCTGCTGCAGTGGGGCAAGGTTTGGCCGGCGAGCATGTCCTCGGTTTGGCATGGCCTGGGGGTTAGGGACAAGGGACAGGGGTGCTAAGGGCCTGGTTAGACCAAGAGGGGACATAGAGGTTAAATGGAGATCAAATGGGGGCAAAACCCAGTGCATAATAGTGAGCTAGGATTAGATGTGAGATTAAGCATGCCAAGTGTTTGATGAAATGGCCGCAAGAGAAAAAGGTTTGAATTTTGAGTTCAAATTTTTTGAGTGATCTCCACTAGTGATAGGTAGTCTCTGGTTGCAAGGGTTTTGAAAATGGAGCTCAAATAGATGGTTTTTGAAATAGGGGTGATCTATGCATATGCATTAGATTCAATTTTAAACTGTCTGTTAAAATAGCCAACAAAATGTTTTTAGCAGATCCAAAGGTGGGCCTTGGTACCTCATTATGTGTACTAGAAAGGGGTGCAAAGATCAAGAATTGTTTCTGTTAAGAATTGAGTACTAGGAATAGCCAAAATAGGCTTGAGAGTTAAATTTGCCAAAATGACCATTCCTTCATTTTAATTCTTTTTGATTTGATTTTCTTTAAGAAAAGCTTGGGAATGATGTAGATGATGTTTAAATCACCTAAGAAACATTTTACAAGCATTGGATCAATCAATCATGGCAATTCAAACAACTCCTATTTGAAATGTACACATATATGAATTCTTTCATTTTAAATTTGGAAAAGTTTTTGTTAGCCCTATTTTTGGAGGATTTGATCTTGATAAGCTTGGATTAAAGTTTTGGGATGTTACAGAGCCCATGGAGGAAGAACTCCAAGACCCTGGGAAGGAGAAGGAGATCAAGATTGAAGGTGAAGAGGAGCAAGGCCAACGTCGCATACCGGCACCACCATTGCAAGCATTGGAGTGGTGAAACCTGCCAAGATTAGAAGGACTGCACGGATGTAGACTGGGGGGAAATCTCCTCGTCACAGTTTGGCTCCACGGTCACTTCCTCCACGCACCAGGAATCCTTTCCATACCCTTATCCATGAGCATCAATACCAGAATATGCCCAAGGAGAAATTACCCTCCAATTGGGATTTGACTCGTTCTAGCCATGTAGGAAAAGAAGACTTCAAGGAGGAAGAGTGGGGAAAGAATAGCAAGAGCTAGAATTCTCAACCTGACATGATCATGAGCCGCATTGAGCAAAACTCGCAGCTTATTCGTAATCTCACCTTCGAGATTGAGGACTTGGGTAAACTGATCAGAGAGCTCATCGAGAGGATACCACCACCACCTAGGAGTAATTCGTCATCAGGTTTGGCATCCCCTTGGTTTGTTCCAAGCTTGGGCGAGTGCCGCGGTATCATATCACTATCTTCTATCTTTTTACATTATTAGTAGAGTCATATCAAGAATAGAGGAGTTATTTTGTAGTATGGTTTGCATTATGGAAGTGTCCCCTCTCTCGTTAGATATGTATCCCTTGGTGTGAGTTACCGTTATGGAATATTAATGAGAAGTTCTATCATTCACTCTTTTGCATAGCTTTTATTAGTTTTCAATTCGTGGTTATATGATTGATCTTGTTGTTAGTATTGGTATCACTTTGGGATCATTGAGTTAATTTAGCTGGTTTTGGCAAACCTGGCTCGGTCAGTAGCAACACCTTTTTGAGAGTTGAAAGAAAATGATAGAAGCACTCTAGAGAAGAAAAATAATTTCATCATCTTTCTTTCTTGATTTGCTCATAAGTTTAGTATTCTCTAGTTAAGATCTTTTGTGCTTCCAAGGAAGATTGCATGTTTGCCTTTATCACTTGTATGTTTGGTTGTTTCCTTCAACTCTTATACTTGCTACCCAGCCTTGCTAGCCAAAAACCTGTACTGAGAGGGTATTCTTCACATGCATCCACCTCCTTTAAACCAAAACCTTTGCCATTTGTGTCCACCATACCTACCTAGTAGCATTATTGCTATTCCAAGTAAATTCCTGTTTTGTCTACCTCCCAAATTAAACTTGTTATGTGAAAATTAGTGATTAAAGCTCTCACGAACTTGATGGCACACTTTACTTTCTTGCATTTAATAAACTTGAACCATTGGGTCCTTCTTTGTTGCATATATGCTTGCGCTTTATGAGTTGAAGTTAGCCGAACCATGTATCATGGGGACCGCTTTCAACACTTCATTGGTACTTGTACCTAGTTGATATCATGTTCTTTTGCTTATGGATCCCAAGTGTGAAATAAAAGTGGAACTTGTAAGATCATGGAGTTTATATGTGTTAGAGAAACGCCTAGGCCGCTAGCCAAGCCATGCCTAATCATGGTGGAAACTTGCAGCATAACTATAGTGAGCATTCTATGAAGCATCCTCAATAAAAACCTATGCAAATAGCAAAAAAGATCATGAGATGCTCACTGTCTGCTTGCCTTGTCATTTTGATTATGGGATAACTCATGTGTCATGTGCAAGGGGTACCCTGTTGGCGGTTCTCAATGATACGCATGTATTTACAATGACAAGAGCTTGCTCGTGACTGAAGTTGAGTAGCATGAGGATCGGTACTCATAAGTAAGGGGCATGAGATTTCAACTTATAACTTGTCAAGCATATCCTCTTAGTTGTGTCACTTTAACCTTAATCACCTAAAGATGCCTATGATAGGGACAATGAGAGCTGAAAGCTAGTAAGTACCATAATTTTTGGGAGCTCTTTATGAGACTTGCAATCCCTGCTTCCCTCTGCGAAGGGCCTTTCTTTTACTTTGTAGTTGAGTCAGTAAACCTACTCCCCTCTGTCTCAGCAAGTATTTTGAGTTGATGTGTTTCATTCATTCATATGGTGATTTATGCATTCATGTTTCTTATGTTCCTTGTTTTGCACATTGCTCTTGTCTTGAAGTTTACTACTTTGAAAGCTTTTTTTGAAAACCAGCTATTTGTGAACTCAACAAATTATCAACTATTCTTCGACCAAGAGCTAAGTTTGTCATTACCAATCATGATTCACTTTGTGTATCTTTATTGTGTTTCCTTTACTCATTACAAGTTGAGTTATATAATAGTGAGTTGTTTTCTATTATGATCTATGTATCTTCTATATCTAAATAGCAATCCCCCACTACAAGGAATTCTCTGTGATTTCGTGCAGCCACGTCACCCTAATAGTTTTGGCAGTCTCTACTTTGGATCGGTTAGTAACGCATGGGCATTCTCTAGAAACAAAAGCCAATCACCACGTTTTCCAGGTCTGTTTAGTCCAGCAGTCCGACGTGACCACGCCTCCTCTTTCATAACTCCCTGCAATGCTGCACGTTCCTTTAGATCTCCTCTCCCAGTTAGTAACCGAAGACATTAAAATTGCATGGAATGTGTAATCAATTGAATTATGATTTCCTCTCCACTATCAGGACGATTTAGCCAATTCACCTCCCCATCCTTCTTTACTGGCTCTCTGCAGAGATGCTCGCGTTCAACCACATCGTGTGCACCGCCAACTCCCATATTCACGGCATGTTCATCCCCCTTCCCAATCCTACTCCATAATCTACCAACACCACCCATAGAACCATCTCCGATCCCTCCACATGCTAGCAGGGGTGGAGGCGAGCAACTGACACGAGCACTAGACAGTGATGTCTTTCACAGGAATCTCTTGGTAATGTTTTGATTCGGTTGATACCACATACACGAGTATAATTTTTCCTTTGAAAAATTGGATCTTGCAGATTTCTCTAATCCATATGGCCATCTCCTACACCAATTTGTTTTCTGGTGGAATTCTTGACCAATTGACGGGAATTAATCACCTACATATTCATATCCTTTAGTTACCTCTTTCAAGCTTCTATCAATTGTAAAATGGCCTTTTTAGCGGAATCAATTGTGGAGTAAAATAGCTAATTGGTGTCTGTTGGTTTTGCAGATTGTGACCTACCCGGTGTTCCTAACTTAACAATTAGACCGTATGTGCTATATCGATTGCAAATGATATTCTATACGTCCTCTACATGCACATAGTGTGCTTCTGATCAAGTTTGCTAATCTACACACGTTGATTGATCTAGATGGTTCTCTTCCAACTCGCCATTATATTATCAGGATATTAACTGAGATAAGAGGGAAAAGAATACCTTGACAACTATATTCTTTCTTTCTGCATGATACACAATCAGGTACTCTGCAATCGTTTTTTGTCTAATGGCTTTATCTCGCTGGAACACCATGCACGGCGAATGCGTGCGATCATATATGTTGTATACGTATTGTTACAACTTCTCTCACATTAGGAATTAATGTCAATCTTCTCGGTTACAAATCACTGTGTGTTAAGTCAATAGTACGTGCACTGACATGTATGAAAGCTTAATGTATGGATTTGAAGTTTTGATGCCAACTTAGGAAGTCCAGCCGAAGGCAAGCGATACAAAATAAGCTTATAATAGTTCTTCCCAAGATTTTTTCTTCAGTAGCCATGTACCAGAAGAGCAGTACATTTTGAAGAGAGTCTCGACCTGATTGTTTGACATTGGATGATCCCGTGTGTCATCTATCTCCTATCACCTTTTGCTGCTCTATTTATAGTATATTTTACTAAAATATGATATATAGATAGTTTGTATTTAGGAGCGCATGCAGAAATTTGGTTTACCTTGAAAATAGTAGAATTAGTTTTACTGCAGGTTTGTTGATTGGAGTTTCTAAACTTCTAACATCGATGGATTGAATACATCTCGATGTATTTTCTCACACAATAGTTTGCTTTCATGAATTAATCGCATAATTTTTAATCTCTAAGTTCCCGCTGCAACGTGCGGGGGTTTATCTAGTTAGATGAATGTGATTCTTCTTGTCCGTATTATTTTATCGACTCTTCACTCCATAAACTTGAGGTCATGTTTATTGAGCTCAGTTTCGCTTGGGGACAAGCGAAGTCTAAGCTTGGGGGAGTTGATACGTCCATTTTGCATCACTATTCTATGTCTTAATTCACTATTTTATTGATATATTTCGTATTGAGAGGTGATACTTATGTTATTTCATCTATTTTTGCATGGTTGATGACTTTTGGAGCATGGACCGCTGCAGTCAGGATTCTGATGGAAAAGGTGCTATTTGGAGGCAAAATTCGCGAAGATCAGAAAATCCGGGAAAATATACGGAAAATTCTATTTTTCCAGAAGACTCAAGATGCCAGAAGATGGAGTGGAGGTGGGCCACAGGGGGGCCACACCACCCCATGACGCGGGCAGGCCTAGGCCGCGCCAGGGAGTGGTGTGGTCGCCCTAGCCCACTCCAGCCTCTCTCCTCGCGTATATCATCCCCACAAAACCCTAAGACTCGGGGAGCGACCACAGAAAGATTCCGCTGCCTTTGCGGGGCGGAAAACACCGAGGGAGAAAGATCTCTCCGGTAGACAGATTTCTGCCGGGGGAATTCCTTCCTAGAGAGGGGAGATCGTCGCCATCAACACCACCATCAAGCTGGACTTCATCGGGATCATCATCATCATCACCACCATCATCATCAGCAGCACCCTTATCACCATCTCCATATTGCTGTAACAATTGAGTTGAATCTTGCATTAGTTCATAGGGGAAACTTTCCCGGTGTTGATTACTCTTTGTAGTTGATGCTATTGAGTGAACCATTGAATTATTGTTTATGTTCAGATTGTTATACATCATTATTCCATCTCTGATCATGATCCATATGATGTCTCGTGAGTAGTTCGTTTTGTTCTTGAGGACATGGGAGAAGTCTTGTTGTTAGTAGTGGAGTTGTGTTGAGAAAGATTCAATAGATTGTTATTTAAGTTGTGGTGTACTTCTTCTAGTGGTGTCATGTGAATGTCAACTACATGACACTTTACCTATATGGGCCTAGGGGAATGCATTGTGTATTTGGCTACTAATCGTAGGGGTTGCCGGAGTGACAGAAACCTGAACCCCTGTTAGGAAACCATTGCACAAGGGACGTAAGGGTCTTAGAGTTTAAAGCTGTGGTTAGGTTTCTACCTTAATTACTTTCTTGTACTTACGGATGTTTGCAAGGGGTATAATCACAAGTATGTATTAGTCTTGGATGGGGCGGTAAATTAGCACAGGTTCACCCACACAACACTTAGAAAGCTAAAGAAGATTAATCAGCTATATGAAGCGAAAACACTTGACAGTCTTCCCATGTGTCCTCGAGAACGTTTGGTCATCTATAGAAATACAATCGGCTTGTCCTTTGCTGCATAAAGGATTGGGCCACTTGCTGCATTTATTCCTACTGTCTTTTGTTTACTCGTACTTTGTTTACTTGCTTTATCAAAACCCCCTAAAAATCCGTTTGCTAAGTATTTGCAGAGAATTCCTGATCCATACCACTAGCCAGCACCTTCTGCTCCTCGTTGGGTTCGACACTCTTACTTATCGAAAATACTGCGATACATCCCCTATACTTGTGGGTCATCAGAGATCCATACTGACTCCTGCATATTCAACGATGACTTATGTGATCGTGAGAACCTTTAACGCTTGTAACTTAATCCCTTTGTCTCATGATATAATAAATGTCCGAGATTCGATCATCGGTATCCAAATACCTAGTTTGATCTCGTTACCGACATGCACTCTTTTCTCGTTCCCGTGATATAACATTGTAGTGATCACATCACTTGCTTGCAAGCTATCTCAATGTGATATCACCGAGAGGGCCCAGAGTATATCTATCTGTCATCAGGATTGACAAATTCCACTCTTGATCCATGAGCCTCAACATAACACCTTCGTAGCACTGAACCCATCTTTATAGTCACCCTGTTACTTGTGAAGTTTGATGTTATCAAGATACTCTTCAGGTGTTAGAAATTAACATGATCTCATGGTCTAAGGATAAAGATTACTTCGTATGATGTTATAGCAATATAAACATAATGACTTGATCGTAATGCTATACTTCGGATGAATGTTCATCACATCATTCAACTAATGTTGTGACCTTGTTATTAACAACATCCAATGTCCATGATCAGGAAACCTTGATCATCTTGTTAATCAACAAGCTAGTCTATAAGAGAGGCATAACTAGGAACCCTTTTTGTTTATTAAACACACATGTATTGTTCCGATCAATACAATTATAGCATGCAAAATAAACATTTATCATAAACATGGAATAAGATAATAACCACTTTATTATTGCCTCTCGGGCATATTCCCTTCAGTCTCCCACTTGCACTAGAGTCAATAATCTAGTTTGAAAAACTTTGCGTATTGAACACCTATGGCTTTCTGGTGTTGCATATACGCTATTGCTAGTGGTTAACATAATCTCTAGATCTGACAGTTTCAGGTCCGTGTGTATTTGCATGTCTTTGTGTCTCTACGCATCACTCATTCTCAAATGAGATGGCATTGTATAAATTTGGTCCTTTGGTGAGACCTGTAGTTAGTTCCGATTAAAATATGTTGATATTATTGTCACACAATATATCTTCATAGTATTAGCCCACTTTGAACCACACCTAGTTTGATAACAAACTACTTAACACAAATGCCCTCCTTTGCTGCTACTATAGCAGTTATATACTTAGCCTTTTGTTGTAGTATCAGTCACAATGTCTCAACTTTAAAACTCATCCAAATCCATCATGGAACATCCTTTCCATTACATTGTGCCACCCATAGTCTAAATTGAGATAAATTTAATTTGTATTTTGTGACAAAACTAGTATCAATGTAACACTTTACAATGAACTACCTTTAACTATTTGTCACTTATACATGATATATTCTTAGTTCTTCCAAAGCTCGTAAGAATATCTTTACTATCGTCCAATGATCATCTTATGAATCATTCTGGTATGTGCTCATAACATTTAGAGCATAGGACATTCTGGATATATACATATCATGGTATAATCGATCAAAATCTTCATGTGATTTTACTCACCAAGTGTTGAAACACTTGAATTTTGATACAATCCTTTCCATGCAGCAAGAACCTTTCTTGTTGTTTCCATATTGAACCCTTTAAATATCTCATATATGTATGTCTGGCACAACCATATTAGCGCCTCAATCTATCCATATAGATATTGATGCCAAATATTCCGGGTTTTCCCAAGTCTTTCATCGAAATCTTATTTTAATGAAATTCTTAACTTGTGTCAATACAAGATACATCATTTCCAATCAACAATATGTCCTCTACATAATGTATTAGAAATATGTCTCGGCGCTCCCACTTAATTTCTTGCAAATGCAAGCATCTTCATCATCTCCGATGAATTTAAACTCTTTTAACAGTTTCATCATGGTGAAGATTCCAACTCCGCTATGCTTACTTCAACTATTGAAGTTTGCATTCCCTTTTAGCATCCTTTGAATTAACAAAAACCCTTCGGACCGTGTCATGTACACGTCCTAGGTAACCATTATATTAGAAGAACCTTGTTTTTGTTTATTCAACTACCATATACCAAATTATATGTAGTGGTTGCTACATTAATCCGTCAAGACTAAATATCGCTATGAAAGATCAAATCTTGTCATAGTCAACTCCTTGAACATTGCTGAAAACTTATTTCCGACATGTCGACTATTTCATAGATGTAAGTGATATCAGAGCCTGATCTATGCGTAGGTGCTTTTCACAGGTAGTACAACATATGTTTATATGTGGGCGATGATGATCATGTTATTGCATCTTCCATGTATTTTGGATATTGGTGGCATAGTCGGATGAAGCGGCCCGGACCAACCTTACATGTCATCGTACATGAGACCGGTTCCACGACTGACACGCAACTAGTTTTGCATAAGTGGCTGGCGGGTGTCTGTCTCTCCTACTATAGTCAATATCTGATTTACAACGAGTTGCTAATAACTTGGTTATCCTCGTTGTGGTTCATGTTCGTAGGTGAGAACGGTTCTATCTCCGAAAGCCCTAAGCCATGTAAAACTTGCAATTGATAAATTAGAGGCGTCTAGTTTAGATCGTTGCCGGGCTAGTGTATTGATATGGTATTGTTGTAAGTAGATGTATGATAGATACTCTTACAACATATTCAACGTGTAAGTTCCATAGACCTTGGCCTTACACACAAAGGAATGATAGAGATCATACCACGATGCAAATGATAGAGATCAAATGCATGGACCATATCATCTCACTTTACACATTAGATGTTAGCATCTTATACTGCTAGTTTGGCGTTGTTGGTAGCATTGTAAGATGATCCCTCATTTAGATATCAAGATAAAATTTGTTCTTCCTTAAGTATGCACCGTTCTATGGATCGTGTTTCGATACATCACGTGATGATCGGGTGTACTCGACTCTACGCTTTCATACAACGGGTGTAAGACAGTTTACACACGCAAATACTAAGGTTCTTACTTGGCGAGCCTAGCATGTACAGACATGGCCACGGAACACGGACCGAAAGGTTAAGCATGAGTCATATAGTTGATATGATACCCATATAGATGCTCGTCTTTGAATCTACACCGACTCACGTGATGATCGGACTTGGTGTAGTGGATTTGGTTCATGTAATCACCAAAAAGACACGAGGGATGTTGTTTTTGAGTGGGAGTTCATTAGTAATTTGGATTAGTTGAACTCACTCTATCATAAACTTAGTCTAAATAAACTTTACAAATTCCATTGTAGATGGCACCACCTGCTTTTAATTTCAATGTGTTCATGGAGAAAGAGAAACTTGCTGCGAATGGTAGCAACTTCACCAACTGGGCTATGAATTTGAGGATTCTCCTCACTGCTGCACGAAAGCAATATGTGCTAGATGCGCCGCTAGGCCCCCCACCAGCTCCTGATGCCCCTGACGAGGAAAAGAATGTCTATGTGACTCATCAGGAGGACCACAACTTAGTTCATTGCGGCATACTTTATGGGCTAGAGCCAGAACTTCGAAAGCGTTTCGAAAATGGCAATGCCTTTGATACCATGGGAGAATTGAAAATGATTTTCGATACCCATGCTGCCGTAGAGAGTTATAATGCTACTGAAAAGTTCTTTAGCTGCATGATGGAGGAAAACGGCTCCGTTAGTGAGCATGTAATCAAAATGTCTAGGTACGCTGATAAGCTTGTGTCCTTGGGAATAACGATTGCCATTGACTTAGGCATACATCGTGTTCTCCAATCTCTGCCACCTAGCTACAAGAGCTTCGTGATGAACTACAATATGTAGGGCATGAAGAAGTCTCTTCCCGAGCTTCTGTCAATGCTTAAGATTGCAGAAGTGGAGATTAGGAAAGAACATCAAGTGTTGATGATCAATAGGACCACCAGTTTCAAGAAGGACAAGAAAGGCAAGCACAAGGGAGAGAAGGGTGGCAAAAGTGTTGCCACACCTGAAAAGAAACCCTGAGCTGGCCCTAAGTCTGACACCGAGTGTTACTATTGCAAGGGGACTGGCCATTGGAAGCGCAATTGCCCCAAGTATTTGGCGGACAAGAAGTCCGGCAAGGCAAACAAAGGTATATGTGATATACATGTTATTGATGTGTACTTGACTAGTGTCGTGGTGGTGTCACGACAGATGCCATGGATAGGCTAAAGGTGGGGACTAATATGCACTAGGGGAATCCAGGGAGGGATAGTAGAGTGATTCTCTACACAGAAGTTTGTATTGCAATATCTCCAAGATTACAAGTGCTTCTTGAGATGTATTGGCGAGAGGAGGAAGAAGGGGCTCTCTTACTCTTGCCTACTATCTAGCCCAAGAACCCTAGATCTACTAGTGCTCAACCAACTAGAATTCTGCCAACCCCCTCTACCAGAACCCTAACCCCCCTTATATAGAGGTGGTTCGGTCCTGGCCTAGGGCATACATGGAGGCATATTCCTAAGAATATGCCCCCTCCCAAAGTAGTAACCCGACAGGGGTGATTTTCCCCCGCGTCACACTTGCTTTAGCGACATAAGCCGACGTGAGCATCGTCACCCTTGTCGGCCATGATCCGGTGGTCCTGCCCTTGCTTTATTCGCTCATCCAGTACGCACCGGACCTTCTTTTTTGACCAGAGATATTCCTTCCTTCTCCTAGAAGCTAAGCGAGGATCCGGATCATAGTAGATCCGGCCACACCTGTTCCTGCATATAAGTTAGACAAGCATTTCCGACTTACTCCTTAAGTCGGACGAGACAATGTTAGGCGACCCCCCTGGTCCGGGTTACTCTGTGATCCGGCCTGCCTTGAGGTGACTCGGCCAGCATCCGCTTTGACCTTGCCGACCCTCGGCTAACTCGGCCCTTATACCCTGGAGTGACCCTACCCGGGGGTATCCCACCAACATTAGTCCCCGAAGCTGGTGCGGTCTTGGCTGCCTCGGCCGCTAAGGCCACATCATGTTCATTTATGTCCGAGCCCCAGACGTTTAATTCCGGGCTAGCTCCTTACCTCGGATTACATGGATTTATGTTCCCTTCGCACGTTCCAAGTTTTCACTTGCCGGCCGGGTCACCACTTTGGCTCGGATCTCATGGTTACCATGGTTTGATCCGAGCCCCGCTTCCTTCTCTCATACGCCAACCCACGTGGAGGCTAATCATTACCTTGTCTTATTTTAAGGGCACGCCGATGCGCGTAGTAATTGTCGGTTTCTTGTCGCGGGTTACGTCACGCCTGTCTCCTCGTTTATCGCAACAGCACGTCGCGCCATGGGATCTCGTCTACTCAGTGGCCTCCTGTGTGGCTTTTTTGTGATTGGCCGATACAAGTAATACACGGCCACATCGCGTGGCTCGTGCGCACAGCGCGATCCCACTCACCCATCTCTGGGGGTGGTTAAGTAGCGGAGGGGCGTGTCCCTTAGCATTTTTCACCTCTGCGCCCCTCTGCCCGTTCCTCTTCTTCTTCTTCGTCTTTCTCGCGACCGCGCCGCCGCCAGTGCTCGTAGCAGCAGCGTTGCCACCACACCTTCTCCGCTCCTCCGCACCGCAGCCCCCGCTGCGTAGCTTCTTAGCCGTGGGTCCTCGTCAATCTAGACCACAGACCCCCGCCGCCGCTAGCTCCAGCGAGGACAGCGGATACGAGATGACTGAGGAAGAGCTCGTCGTCGCTGAGCAGGAGATGGAGGAGGACGCCGGCACGGCGGACCGCGGCGCGTGGGCCGGTTCGTGGGTCTGCCAAGACGACATCGACTGGCTCTATCGGACCAGGCGTATTCCCGCCGGCGTCGCCGCTCGTCTCCCCTCCTCAGAACTGGCCCGCTCACCCAATCCGGGTGAGTTCGTCGTATTCTTGTCTCATTTCCAGCGGGGATTTGGTCTTCCAGTGAGCGACTTCTTTCGGGACTGGGTCAGGACGTACCACTTGCAGCCGCACCATCTCCCAGCGAACGCAATCACCTCTCTTTCTGCCTTTGTCTCTACGATCGAAGGTTATACCGGACTATGGCCCACGAAGGAGCTGTGGATCTGGTTCTTCGGTCTCCGTCGCAACGTCGTCCCCAACATCCACGTCGAGTCGGAGGACAAGCATCTCACCCAGTTCGGAGCTGCCTCGATCTCGCCCCGGAGATTTTCAATCTTTCCCCGGGTCACCGGGCTTGACTCCTGCAAAGGATGGGCCCGGACCTTCTTCTACGTCTGGAACAAGGGTACCGAAGACTTGATTCGGCTGCTGCCCTACGCTCCGGGTCCCCCTGACAAGGATTTCTGGGAGGAGGTCGCCAAGAAACCTACAGCTCTGGCCAACCAAGTCAACAAAAGGTTCGCGGAGCTGAAGAAGCTCAGATTGCGCAACGAGGATGCTATGATCACGTTCGTGCGCAACCGAATCTCTCCCCTCCAGAGGCACACCCACAAGTTGTGCCACATGAGCTTCGGTCGCGACCCCAACCGAACCTCCTCCTTCGAATTGAGCAACACAGAGATCTTCTGCCGGGTCAAGGCTCTGTTCACCACTCACAAGGATTTCTCCGCCGAATGGACGTGGGGAATCGAACATTACTGCCATGACAGGCTCCCTCCCGCGGTAAGCTTCGCGGAGTAAACTTATTTCGGATCAATTATGTGTCGGTTTTTGTCATATTTTTGACTCTACTCTTTGTGCTTTTTCTCAGCTGTTTCTCCAGCAAACTCTCGAGGATGGCACGGATCCGACCCTTAAGTGGGCGCCGGACCGAGAGATCCCGGATGAGGAGGAGCCGGACCAGGAGATGTTTCTTCCTATGACTGACGCCACCAAACGTCCCAGCGGTAAATTCTCCTCTCTTAGAGATTGGCCCGATGATGAGGATGACTCGTATATCGACGTGATTGAACCCTTTGAGGCTGTCCCTCTTTCTTTTGCCTTTCCGGCATCAGCTAACCCCGATGGGCATATCCACGAGGATCCTCCACTTGCCACGGGCGAGCCGGTTCCGGTGGCGCCGAAGAAGAAGCGCGGATCCGCGTCAAGTTCTTCTTCCGAACCTTCTCAGCCCACCAAAAGGCAAAAGAAGGCCGGAGACAAGACTGCCTCCAAGCGGGCAGGCAAAGCCCCGGCACGGAGGGCCCGGAAACCCAAGGAGGCCGAGACCTCAGATGCGTAAGTCATTTTTCACTACGCAACAAACTTCTCCTTGCATCGGGGTAATTTCACTCCTGACATCATTTTCTTTTGCAGGCCTCCTGTGGTGGTCCCTCAGAGCGGATCGAGCATCTCTTCTCCCCTTCGGTCCGGTCCTTCCCCTCCTCGTGACAACGAGTCATGCCCGCTGAGCCCTATTCCGGAGGGCTCTGCGGCTGCTACGGGTTCTGTAGTACCTCATCAAGAGGAACACGACCTCGGATCGGGAGGGGTCGGTCCGGCTGAGGCAACAGCGTCCGCCACTTCGGCATTGCCGCAACCAGCAACCACCAAGTCTACCACAACCCCAGCACCAGCAGAAGCTCCAGTACCAGCTTCCGAACTAGCACCTGTCCCGGCAGCCAGGAAACCCACAACAGCTTCAGTACCAAGTTCCTCTGCCTCTTCCGAGTCATCTCAGCCCCGGCGAGGAACCATTCCAGCAGCTTCCAAAGGGAAATCCATCATGGTTACTTCTTCTCAGCAAGCTAAAGGCAAGAAAGCTCCGGATGCTGCCAAGTCTACATCCGTTGAGGCTGGGAAGCGAACCTTGTCGTCAATGCTTCCGAAGAAATCACCAGCAGCGACGGATCCTCCTGCCGAGCCAACCGATGCGCAGCAGATGGTTCTTCACACCAGCCCAGCTCTTGCCCTAATTGATAGGAAGGAAGCTCATGCAAAGGGCTTGGTGGCACCCCACATGCCCACTGGCGAACGGTACCCTCCGAGCCTTATCGAGTTCGTCATGAACTGGAATAAGGCGGAGTTCGTCTACAACGACGATCTCCCGGAAAAGTTCGGCCCCGCAGAATTTTCTGCCCAGATGAACACTGCCGGTGGAGTAGCTTGTTACTCGGCCGAATGCTCCTTAGAAAACTAACATAGCTGCATGTAAACTTCAAAGATGCACACACTAAGAGCCGGGTTAAGTTCCACTTGGCCCAGATCTTGCACACTTCGAATATGCACACACCTAGAGCCGGGTTAAGTTCCACTTGGCCCGGATCTTGCGCACTTCGAATATGCACACACCTAGAGCCGGGTTAAGTTCCACTTGGCCCGGATCTTGTACACTTCGAATATGCACACACCTAGAGCCGGGTTAAGTTCCACTTGGCCCGGATCTTGCACACTTCGAATATGCACACACCTAGAGCCGGGTTAAGTTCCACTTGGCCCGGATCTTGCACACTTCGAATATGCACACACCTAGAGCCGGGTTAAGTTCCACTTGGCCCGGATCTTGTACACTTCAAATATGCACACACCTAGAGCCGGGTTAAGTTCCACTTGGCCCGGATCTTGTACACTTCGAATATGCACACACCTAGAGCCGGGTTAAGTTCCACTTGGCCCGGATCTTGCGCACTTTGAATATGCACACACCTAGAGCCGGGTTAAGTTCCACTTGGCCCGGATCTTGCGCACTTCGAATATTCATCAAGTTAATTTCACACTTCTGTGCTCCTTTTAGGTGACCACCAACCGCCAGAGCGCCGAATTTCAACGCCTGCTTGATACCCACAAGATCCTGCGTGCAAAACATGTTGCACTTGGCGCAGAGCATGAAAAGAGGGGTAATTTTCTTCCTCAGCACCTCTCCGTTTTTCTTCGCTTGTTTTCGCCGGACTAACCTCCTCATTCGGTTTTCTGCAGCTGGGGTGGAGGCTGAGAACAAGATTATGCGGAAGAACTTGGAGGAAATCCGAGGTATGTCCTCTTTTGCCCGACCTTGTTGTGTTTTCCATTTCTTCTTCTCCTTGGCTCGGCAAACATTCACTCCTCGGCTTTGCCGGGTCAACATACTATTTCAGCATCGCTTGAGGATAGTGTGCCCGTGCCTGATATGATGCTGCATTTTCTCGACCAAGCAGGACAGCATCAAGCTGAGCTGAAGAAGAAGAATGATGAGCTTGCCCTCCTCCGGACCAAGGACGACGAGATAGCCAAGCTCAAGGCTGAGATGGAGAAGATGAAGGCCCAACACAAAACCGAGCTCCAAAAAGTTGGCCAGAACTTCACCGAAGAGCGTGAGCGCCTTACTCTCCAGATCTCCAAGGACCAGGACCTGCTTAAAGAATCCGAGGTCCAGCTTGGGTCGGCGATCACTGAACTTGAACAGCTTCGCCAGAGACGCGACAATTGCATCAAGGAGTTGACCCGGATCCACGGCCATATCTCACGTAAGTTTCTTTCCCTTATCCGACATAATTTTCCGGCTTGGCCCATATGTGTTTGCTTCAGCATCTTCCTTTTCCTTGTTTCCAGACCACTTTCCCGAGGGTACTCCCATTGCCAGTGCTGCTGTTACCAAATTCCACTGAGAAAGGGGTACTCCCATCGCTCCTGATGGTGAGAGCATCCCCTTAGACATGGAGGACCTATTGGTCAGCGTGTCAGCTCGTGTGGAAACCATTAAGAACTATGGGAAAGATCTCCTCGACGTTGCGGTCCGGATCTACAACACCTTCTGGCCAAGCGAGAGCGCTCCGAAAAGGATCACACTCCTTGCTGAAAAGCTATTGGAAATCAAGACATAGCTTGACCTCTAGAGAGAATCTGCCGGTCGTGCCGCAGCAGATACCCTCCTCCATCATATCCTTACATGGTACAAGAAGATCGACCTAAGCCTCCTCACACGCCGGCGCACCGGATCCAAATGGACCGATGATACGGAGTGGGTAGCTCGGCGCCAGGCTTGTGCCTACAGCCTCGTCGAATATTCTCCAATCCATGACTGGGTTGAGGGGCCGAGCTTTCTGGAGTCCGGCAGGGACGAGCATATGGAGAACGTGGAGGATGGGTCGAGTGAGGATGGAGAAGATGCTGCTTCAGATATTGAAGACAGTGATGACGATGCCGAACTTCCTCCTCCTGCCGCTCCTTAGTTGAAAAAACTTGAAAATTTATCAGATCCCCGGTATGCCGGGTGCAATTGTATGCTGGATATGTAATATTTTGCTACTATGTTTTTATGCCGGATTATCTTGGGCGTAGTCCCCGAGTTTCATTTTCTTGTTGGTCCAATTCCTTGGCTCGGTCCGTGTCTACCTTGATTCGGTTTTACGACTTACGAATCCGAGCTTCAAAAATTGTCTTAACAATACTTGGAAACTTTGAGGCTTGGCTCAAAATAATTCAGCATAATAACTTGAAAATAAAAACAGGGTTAGTCCGAAAAAAACAAACGTTAACTCGAATAACTTCGTTTCCTTAGCCGTTTTTCATGTGCTACGCAATTCCAAACTTGTTTCCTTGCTTGCCATGAAGCCAATTCTTGTTGGACAGCAGCAAGTCGAAGGGTTGGGTTTTTGGTGCTCACACATTACTAATCCGGGTTAAGTAAAACGACTCATTCCAGCTACCGCATAAGAAATTACGACAAACATTATTAAGGCAGTCCCAGTATTCTTTGCCGGCGCTATTTCATTGATAAGCTCATTGCCGACATACATACCGACATATGAGATGACTCGGATACATACACTTCTTAGCTAAGTGTAGAAGGGACGAAGTAGTGCTACATTCCATGGTCACTTGGATTCCTCTCCGGACCTGTCCGCCTTGTTCTTTTCCTGTGGCTTTGCATCTATGAGATAGTAAGAATCATTGTGCAATGCTTTGCTCACAATGAACGGCCCTTCCCATGGGGGGATAATTTATGCATACTAGTAGTACGTTGTACCAACCGGAGCACCAGATCGCCTTCCCGGAAGACTCGCGGGCACACTTTCCGGCTATGATAGCGTCGGAGGTTTTGCTGATATATGGCGGATCTGGACAGTGCCAGTTCTCTCGCTTCTTCCAGCAGATCAACATCATTTTTCCGGGCTTCTTGCACTTCGGCTTCTGTATTGGGTGACCCTAAGGCGAATCATGCTCTATGTCTGGTAATACAGCTTCGCCCATATACCGAAAAATGGCGTATAGCCTGTTGATCGATTCGAGTTGTTCTTAAACTCCACGATCACTGGTAGTTCTTCTATCCAGCACCCCGCTGATCTTTGCAGCGGCTCAATGAGCCGGGGTTTTATCCCGGATAATACTAATCCGTTGGATCTTTCCACTTGTCCGTTCGACGCGGGGTGGGCTACCGAGGCGACATCGAGTCGGATCTTCTTATCTCGGCAGAAGCGCGCAAATGCTCCTTCCGCAAAATTTGTTCCATTATCAGTTATAATACTATGTGGATAACCGTATCTCAAGATGATGTCTTTGAGAAATGGCACGACCGTAGCTCCATCACATTTTCTTATAGGTTTCACTTCAATCCATTTTGTGAACTTGTCCACCATGACCAAAATATGTGTCATGTTTCCTCTCGTAGGTTTGAACGGGCCAACCATATCCAAGCACCATACACCAAATGGCCACGTAGTTGGTATGGTCTTGAGTTCCGACATAGGCATATGTGTCTTGGTGGCGTACCTCTGACAACCGTTGCATTTTCTCACCAGATCTTCTGCTTGTTCCAAGGCACTTGGCCAGTAGAATCCATGCCGGAACGCCTTTGCCACCAAGGCTCGGGATGAGGCATGATGCCCACATTCCCCTTGGTGTATATCTCGGAGGATGTCAAGCCCTTCTTCCGGGTCAACGCATCGTTGGAGGACATTAGTTACACTGCGTTTGTATAACTCGGAATTGATGATTGTGTATGCTTTTGCTCTCCTCTGAGTTTGCCTGGCTAACACCTCCTCAGCGGGTAGCGTTCCATCTTTCAGGAATTGGAATATAGGCAGTGCCCAAGCTGGTATGGCTCGTGGGAGGAATATCTCCTCATCAATTTCCATCTGATCCATCGGCATAACTTCAGCCGGATCATCTTGCCGATCCCGGGTCTAGTGAGGTAGTCCCGGGTTTGCCGAGGCAGTCCCGGGTTCTTTGCCGATCCCGGTCTCGCGTACCACCTCCCATTTCAATGTCCATGGGCTCAGCTCCGGATTCCGTATTTTCCGGGACATAGATCGAGTCGGTTCCTGGGGACGGCCTGATAGATGGTTTTCTGAGGTGTTCCAATGCTACACCCGGTGGAATTGCACGTTCGTCGATCCGAGCTTCGACAACATGTCGGCAGCCTCGTTTTCCGCCCGGGGTACATGGTGAAATTCACACCCCTCGAAGTAAGCAGATATCTTCTGCACATGAAATTTGTATAGTGCCATGTTTGGATCCATGCGTCCCACTCCGGACACTGCTACACCACCAGGTCCGAGTCAAGCATATTATCCGGCGTATGCCAATCTCCTTTGCCATTTTGAGCCCATGCACAAGAGCCTCATACTCAGCGACATTGTTCGATGTCATGAAATGGATCACTGTCGTACTTGAGCTGATCCTTCTTTGGCGAGGTAAGCACAACCCCGGCGCCTAATCCGGTTTTGGTTTTTGACCCGTCAAAGTGCATCCTCCAGTAATTTGGATCTGGTGGCGTTGGTTCGTATTGTACCTTGGCCCAATCGACGAAAAAGTCTGCCACAGCCTGAGATTTGATCGCTTCTCTTCTGTCGTATTGGGGAGCATAAGGGGCTAGCTCAATTGCCCATTTTGCGATTCTGCCACTGGCATCCTTGTTACCCATTATCTCGGATATGGGAGCTTCACATATTACTTTGATGGGGTGCTCCTCAAAGTAATGCTTTAACTTCTTCGCCACCATATAGACACCGTATGCCACGTTTTGAAAGTGCGGGTAGTTCTGTTTTGAGGCAGACAATACCTCGCTCAGGTAATACACTGGCCTCTGCACCGACTTACCCTCTTCATCGTGTTCCACTATGATTACTGCACTTACAACTCGGTTGGTTGCGGCTACGTAGAGCAACATTGGCTCCTTTGATAGTGGAGAGGCTAACACTGGTGTAGTGGCCAACATCTTTTTTAAGTGGGAAAAGGCTTCATCGGCCTGTGACGTCCAAACAAATTTATCTGACTTTTTCATGAGTTGATAGAGAGGCAGTGCCTTTTCTCCTAACCGACATACAAACTGACTCAACGACGCCAGGCATCCAGTGAACTTCTGGACATCGTTAAGACACTTCGGCAGCTCCATTCGTTCGATGGCTCGGATCTTAGTTGGATTAACCTCGATACCTCGGCTGGAGACGAGAAATCCGAGTAACTTTCCAGCCGGGACACCGAAGGTACATTTTTCCGGGTTAAGCTTCATCCGGAACCTTCTCAAGTTCGCGAATGTTTGTCTTATATCGTCAAGGAGCGTTGTGCTTTCCTTGGTCTTGATAACCACATCATCCACGTATACTTGTACGTTTTGACCTATTTGGTCATGCAAACACTTTTGCATACATCTTTGGTACGTTGCACCTGCGTTACGTAAACCAAACGGCATAGTGCGATAGCAGTAAGCCCCGTACGGGGTAATAAACGCCGTTTTTATTTGATCATCCGGGTTCAGAGGTATCTGGTGGAAGCCAGAATATGCATCGATGAATGACAACAGTTCGCATCCCGCGGTTGAGTCTATGACCTGGTCTATCCTCGGCAGCGGAAATGGGTCTTTTGGACACGCCTTGTTCAGGTTCATGTAATCGATACACATACGCCAGACCACTGCCACGTTCGGATCGTCCTTCTTCTTTTCCACTAGCACCGGATTAGAGAGCCAATCCGGATATAGTACCGCCATGATAAATCCTGATGCTAGTAACCGAGCTATCTCGTCTCCAATGACCTTTCTCCTATCCTCGGCGAAGCGGCGGAGAGGTTGCTTCACCGGCCTTGCTCCGGGTCTTACGTTTAAAGAGTGCTCGGCCAACTCCCTCGGAACACCTTGCAAGTCCTGTGTAGACCAAGCAAAAATATCCCGATTCTCACGGAGGAAGCTGACGAGCTCGCTTTCCTATTTGTCAGTTAACCCGGCACCAATCGTTACGGTGCGCTCCGGAAACATGTTATCAACTGGAATCTTCTTGGTGTCCTTTGAGGCTTGAAACGAAATGCTGCCATGCGGGTTACTTAGCGCCGGCATATATTGCTGCGCGGACTGAGCTAGTACCGCCACCTCTTGGATTTTTCTTTTCTCTCGCGCAATCACAAGTGACTCGGCTAGGTTAGACCCGGCTGAAGCACACTCCATGGAACGTCGGAAATCTCCAGCAATGTTAATCACTCCATTTGGCCCGGGCAACTTCATCTTCAGATAACTGATGTGACAACTTGCCATGAATTTGTTCAATGCTGGTCTTCCGAGTAATGCATGATATGCACTTTCCAAGTTCACCACTTCAAACTCCAGATTTTCGGTTCGGCAGTTATCCCTCGTTCCGAATAGCACGTCGACCCGGACTTTGCCTATGGGCTCGCACGAAATGCCTGGTACAATGCCATGGAAAGTTGTTCTCGTAGCCTGGAGCATGTTCTCCGAGATACCTAACTTGCGCATCGTGTCCGCATACATGATGTTAATGCTACTGCCATTATCAATCAAAACCTCGGAGAACCTCACGTTGATGTTCGGTCCAATGAATGTCGGATCTAGCACTAGCGCGTACGAACCTAGGCTCGGCATAAGTTTAGGATGATCTTTGATGTTCCAGGTGATTTCCTGGTCCGACCAAGGCATGTACCTCGTCACTGCTGGCATGACCGCATTGACCTCCATATGCCGGCGCTGCATGCTCTTTCTATCTGTTTCCTCGGTCGTGAACACACAATAACTCTGGTGATGTTCCCTGTACTCATTCCTTCCCTCGTTTCCGGGGTACCTCTGATCCGGTTGTTGCTGATTTTCCACCTGATGCACTGCATCCCTTCTTTCATTGTTGTCATACCTCGGCGGAGGGGGAGGCAACATTAGCTACTACGTGTTCGCTCTGGAAAGCAATTGCTGCCGGGGTAACTCTTGCCGAGGTTGATCGTTCCAGGGTGCCTGAGCATTCCCCGAGCCACCTTGCTCTATCTTTCACATCCACTCACATTGCCTCATCGTGTGACCCGCCGGGCTATTCGAATTCGGCGTGTGAAACTTACACGGTTGGTCCAGCATCGACTCATAGGTATACCTCGGACGGTCTTTCTTTTCACGCCATCGCTTTCTTACGCTCCGAGTCCATGTTTTCTTGCCATCATTTCTTGGAGTCCATTGCCCTCCAGTTCTCTGGCGTTGGTTGCTTCCTCCTCCGGGTTGATCCTGATTCACTGCTGCGACTTGTTGCGAGCCATAGCGATGGTCCGGTCTGTCATCTCTCCTTTTTCCCCTGTAATCGTTCCTCCGGGATGACCCGGCTCCATCTCTCGAATAGTATTCCTCGCTTGAGTCATTTGACGGGAGCCTAGGTTGACTCGGATTGCCCAAAGCATACGAATCAGCAATCCGGATCATCTCTGCCAGCGTAACTGGCATTTTCCTTTGCAGCTTCATCCACAGCTCGCTGCCGTATCTGCACCCTTGCGCAAACCACGCTATGGCCTGTGACTCTATGACGCCCTCACACGAGTTTCTTACGGTACACCACCGGGTTAAGAATTCATGATCCGTCTCGTTGGGTCTTTGCTTGCACATTGCCAGGGTTTGCGGTCTATTCGGCCTCTGGTACGTACTTGAGAAGTTGCTGATAAAAATTTCTTCAAAATCTATCCAGCAGTTGATGCTTCCGGGCGGCAAGTTATTCAGCCATACTCTGGCCGTGCCTTCCAACATCTGGGGCACGTAACGCACAGCCCATCTCAAGTTGCCAGTTGCAATTTTCACCGCCGTAGCATAGTTTATCAACCAATCCTCCGGCTTAGTATTGCCGTCATACGTCTTCGTGCCCCTGGGTAATTGGAAGTTCGGTACTGGTGGTTCCTTCATGATCCGGGGTCCAAAGCACGCTGGACCCGGAGGACCTTGACATTCGATCTGTTCCGACCTATACAGGCGATCCAGTTTTAACCTGGCGTCATCCGGCATCAAATCCCTGTTCCCCAACCTAGATCCTATCACATGATAGTCCGGTCTGGGGTACCCTGCGTTCACCATCTCCGAATCACCGTCATTGTATCGGTTTTGCTCTTGTTGCACGCCTTTCTGCTGCATACCTCGGCCGGCGCTTTGCTCTTGCCTCGGTATATTCCGCTGCTACGGTTGTCCTGCTCCTGTGGAGTTGCGCTGTCCGGCATTGCCGTTGGCAGTGTTCCCTTGACCGGCATTGCCTTGGTCGTGATTACCTCGGCCAGCTTCACCTCAGCTCACACTCCGTCGATCATCACCTTTCCGCATCTCTTTTTCTTTTCCCGCACGAGTTGGGTCGTACGAGACAATCTGTTTGTTCCGTCTGGCCGAGGTTACTACCTCCTCTCTCCTTGGACCGCCATGAGGCGATGATGCGGCTCCAGCGGATTTCTCCGGGTTACCCACCACCGAATGGATAATCCTGGAAGCCCCAGCTCTCTCCGGGTTAGCTCTCAGCAGCTCCTCGTTCTGCCTGTTCGCGATCCGAACCAGCTCGTTAACCCTGTCTTGCTGTCTTTGACGAGCCTCACCCGTCAGACCCTCTAAGTCGGACGCAGCGACATCTGCTGCTCTGAGGTTCTTCGCCGGGGTACTATACCTCGGCAACCCCACAGACAGATAGTTTTCCGACCCTTCTGCTCCATCATCACCTTCTCTGTTCATCTCACTTATGAGATTTTTCCCTTTCACCCTCACTGCATCAACCTTGTTTGCCTTTGCGTACTCACGCAGCGTCATGTTCAAGGATCGCTGAGCTGGCTATTTTCTTTGCGCCCTCCAGTATCTTTTGCCGAGTTTCCTCTAGCTCGGCCTGTGCCTGAGCCGGATCTACCACCGCTGCTACCGGGTTAGCCAAGCTATCCATAGCTTCCCTCAGTACGTTCTTAGGCCTCTCTAGTGGAGGTCCTCTATCTTTCCTCGGTGCCTTAGGTGTTACCTCCGGATCTAGTGCCGGATCCTTGCTTGCGCCTGCACCTGGCGCAGTCATCATCACCTCCGCATGGTCCGGGGAGTGAGCGTCTGGCGCCCATGAGCCACATGAGGGTGGTTCCCCCGCATCGACGACACGACGCGGATGAACGCACGAGACGTCCATAGCAACATAGACCTTGTGCGCTCCGAGCTTGACGAAGAGGCCGTTGCGCGGAAGCGGGCGCGTGCCGAAGCAACCAGCGTTATCGCTGACGAAATCTAGCGCTGAACGAGCCCGGAGACGATGCGTTCGCCGGTGCCGATGAAGTTACCCGTCCAGATCTTCACCCCTGCTAGCGCCGCTAGCCCCACGGTGGGCGCCAACTGTCGTGGTGGTGTCACGGCAGATGCCATGGATAGGCTAAAGGTGGGGACTAATATGCGCTAGGGAAATCTAGGGAGGGATAGTAGAGTGATTCTCTACACAGAAGTTTGTATTGCAATATCTCCAAGATTACAAGTGCTCCTTGAGCTGTATTGGCGAGAGGAGGAAGAAGGGGCTCTCTTACTCTTGCCTACTATTTAGCCCAAGAACCCTAGATCTACTAGTGCTCAACCAACTAGAATTCTGCCAACCCCCTCTACCAGAACCCTAACCCCCCTTATATAGAGGTGGTTCGGTCCTGGCCTAGGGCATACGTGGAGGCATATTCCTAAGAATATGCCCCTCCCAAAGTAGTAACCCGACAGGGGTGCTTTTCCCCCGCGTCACACTTGCTTTAGCGACGTAAGCCGACGTGAGCGTCGTCAACCTTGTCGGCCATGATCTGGTGGTCCTGCCCTTGCTTTATTCGCTCATCCAGTACGTACCGGACCTTCTTTTTTGACCAGAGAGATTCCTTCCTTCTCCTAGAAGCTAAGCGAGGATCCGGATCATAGTAGATCCGGCCACACCTGTTCCTGCATATAAGTTAGACAAGCATTTCCGACTTACTCCTTAAGTCGGATGAGACAACGTTAGGCGACCCCCCTGGTCCGGGTTACTCCGTGATCCGGCCTGCCTTGAGGTGACTCGGCCAGCATCTGCTTTGACCTTGCCGACCCTCGGCTAACTCGGCCCTTATACCCCAGAGTGACCCTACCCGGGGGTATCCCCCCAACAACTAGTACTCGCAGTAGCACCTGGGTATTTGATACGGGATCGGTTGCTAATATATGTAACTCGATTCAGGGGCTGCAGAACAAGCGACAACTAGCAAGGGATGAGGTCACGATGCGAGTCAGCAATGGATCAAGAGTTGATGTGATCGCCGTCGGGATGCTACCTCTCCATATGCCACCAGGATTAGTTATAAACCTAAATAATTGTTATTTGGTGCCTGCACTGAGCATGAACATTGTATCCGGATCATGTTTGATGCAAAGTGGTTATTCCTTTAAATCTGAAAACAATGGTTGTTCAATTTATATGGATAATATCTTTTATGGTCATGCACCTATGTTGAATGGTTTATTTCTATTGGATCTCGATAGTAATATTACGCATATTCATAATGTTAATGCTAAAAAGATTAAACTTGATGATGATATATGTACATACATGTGGCACTGCCGTCTAGGTCATATTGGCGTTAAACGCATGAAGAAACTCCATTCTGATGGACTTTTGGAATCACTTGATTTTGAATCATTTGATACATGTGAGCCATGCCTTATGGGCAAGATGACTAGAACATCGTTTTCTGGTTCAATGGAACGGGTGACAGATTTATTGGAAATCATACATACTGATGTGTGTGCACCAATGAGTGTGTCAGCGTGAGGTGGATATCGTTATTTTGTTACTTTCACGGATGATTTGAGTAGATACGGGTATATCTATTTGACAAAACATAAATCTGAAACCTTTGAAAAGTTCAAGGAATTTCAGAATGAAGTGGAAAATCATCGTAACAGAAAGATCAAATTTCTGCGGTCCTACCGTGGAGGTGAGTATCTAAGTTACGAATTTAGCACACACATGAAAGAGTGTGGAATAGTTTCACAACTCACGCCTGCTGGAACACCACAACATAATGGTGTGTCGGAACATCGTAATCATACTTTATTAGATATGGTTCGATCTATGATGTCTCTGACTGACTTGCCACTGTCATTTTGGGGTTATGCACTGGAAACAGCTGCATTCACTTTAAATCGGGCACCATCTAAATCCGTTGAAACGACACCGTATGAATTATGATTTGGAAACAAACCTAAGTTTTCATTTCTTAAAGTTTGGGGATGCGATGTTTATGTGAAGAAACTTCAGCCAGATAAACTCGAACCCAAAGCGGAAAAATGTGTCTTCATAGGATACCCTAAGGAAACGATTGGGTATACCTTCTATCACAGATCCGAGGGCAAGGTTTTTGTTGCCAAGAATGGATCCTTTCTTGAGAAGGAGTTTCTCGCGAAAGGTGTGAGTAGTCGGAAGGTAGAACTCGAAGAGGTTATTGAACCTTCTCTTCATGAAATGGCGAGTAGCACAACACCAGAAATTGTTTCGGAGTTGACTTAACCTAATGAAGAGAGAGCTAATTATATTGATCATGAAACTCCGAAAGAGGACACTACCAAACCTCGCAGGTCAAGCATGACACGTGCAGCTCCTGAACTATACGGCAATCCTATTATGAATTTCATGGTTGATGAAATAGATGACCCTGCGACGTATGAAGAAGCGATGATGAGCCCGGATTCCAACAAATGGCTAGAAGCCATGAAATCCGAGATGGAATCCATGTACGAGAACCAAGTTTGGACCTTGGTGGACTTACCTCACGATCGAAAGGCCGTTGAGAATAAATGGATTTTCAAAAGAAAAACTGATGCTGATGGTAATGTGACCATCTATAAGGCTCGACTTGTCGCAAAGGGGTTTCGACAAATTCAAGGAGTTGACTACGATGAGACATTCTATCCCATAGCGATGCTTAAGTCGGTTAGGATTATGTTAGCAATTGTTGCATATTTCGATTATGAAATATGGCAGATGGATGTCAAAACTGTGTTCCTCAATGGTAATATTGAAGAAGAGTTGTATATGATACAACCTAAGGGTTTTGTTGATCCTAAAGATGCTAATAAGGTATGCAAACTTTAGCGATCCATCTATGGACTGAAGCAAGCATCCCGGAGTTGGAATCTCCGCTTTGATGAGGTGATCAAAGAGTTTGGATTTGTCCAAACTTATGGAGAGGCTTGTATTTACAAGAAAGTGAGTGGGAGAAATGTGGCATTTCTGATATTATATGTGGATGACATATTATTGATTGGAAATGATATAGATCTTTTAAACAGTGTTAAAAGTTATCTAAACAGAAAATTTTCGATGAAAGACCTTGGTGAAGCATCATATATATTAGGCATTAAAATCTATAGAGATAGATCAAGGCGCCTAATTGGGCTATCGCAGAGTACATACCTTGATAAGATATTAAAAGAGTTTAATATGGACAAAAGTAAGAAGGGGTTCTTACCTATGTTGCAAGGCAAGACATTGAGTAAGACTCAAAGTCCGGCTACGGCGGAAGAAAGAGAGATGATGGATAAGATCCCCTATGCCTCGGCCATAGGCTCTATTATGTATGCCATGCTATGTACAAGACCGGATGTGGCACATGCTATTAGTTTGACTAGTAGGTACCAATCTGATCCAGGTTCGGAACACTGGATAGCGGTCAAGAACATCCTCAAGTACTTGAGAGAAGAACTAGGGATATGTTTCTTATATACGGAGGTGAAGAAGAGCTAGTCGCTAAGTGTTATGTCGATGCTAGCTTTGACACCGATCCGGATGACTCTAAGTCTCAATCCGGATACGTATTTCTCTTGAACGGAGTAGCAGTTAGTTGGAGGAGTTCCAAACAACCTGTGGTGGCTGGATCAACGACGGAGGCAGAATATGTTGCTGCTTCAGAAGCGGCGCAGGATGAAAGAGTTCATTACGGAACTAGGTGTGGTTCCTAGTGCATTGGACCCAATGGCGATCTATTGTGACAACAATGGATCCATAGCCAACGCAAAGGAACCGAGGTCTCACAAGAATTCCAAGCATATTAAGCGCCGGTTTCACTCCATCCGCGATCATGTCAAGGATGGAGATATAAAGATTTGTAAAGTACACACAAACCTAAATGTAGCAGATCCGTTGACTAAAGCTCTCCCTAGGGAAAAGCATGATCAACACCAGAACTCCATGGGTGTTAGATTTATCACTACATGAACTAGATTATTGTCTCTAGTGCAAGTGGGAGACTAAAGGAAATATGCCCTGAGAGGCAATAATAAAGTTGTTATTATGTATTCCTTATATATGATAGATGTTTATTTTTCATGCTATAATTGTATTGATCGGAAACATCAATACATGTGTGTTTAATAAACAAAAAGGTTCCTAGTTATACCTCTCTTATAGACTAGCTTGTTGATTAACAAGATGATCAAGGTTTCCTGATCATGGACATTGGATGTTGTTAATAACAAGGTCACAGCATTTGTGAAATGATGTGATGAACATTCATCCAAAGTATAGGATTACAATCAAGTCATTATGTTTATATTGCTATAACATCACATGAAGTAATCTTTATCCTTAGACCATGAGATCACGTAACAGGGTAACAGGGAAGAGTATCTTGATAACATCAAACGTCACACCGTAACAGGGTGACTATAAAGATGGGTTCAGTACTACGAAAGTGTTATGTTGAGGCTCATGGATAAAGAGTGGAATTTGTCAATCCCGATGACGAATAGATATACTCTAGGACGTCTCGGTGATATCACATTGAGATAGCTTGCAAGCAAGTGATGTGATCACTAGAATGTTATATCACGGGAACGAGAAAAGAGTGCATGTCGGTAACGAGATCAAACTAGGTATTTGGATACCGATGATCGAATCTCGGACATGTATTATATCTTGAGACAAAGGGATTAAATTACAAGCGTTAAAGGTTCTCACGATCACGGAAGTCATCGTTGAATATGCAGGAGTCAGTATGGATCTCTAGGTCCCGCTTCTGATTATTGATCTGAGAGGAGTCTCAATCATGTCTGCATTATTCGCGAACCGTATGGTGACACACTTAAGAGTTACCGGACACCATTTTGGAGCACATATGTTTCAGACGAAAGAATTGCAAAGCGCAGGAATTGTTTCGATAGAAACCGGAAATTGTTTCGGGTGAAATTGCAGAAAGTGGTTCTGCATGTGATATTGAAATATTGCAAGGGGTTATATGTGAATGTTTGTTAATTAAAGTGATTAACAAAATTCTGAATAAATTTAATAAAAGAGTTTTATTAAATGAGAGAGCATTAAACTTGGAGAATTTTAATGCATTTAAAGTGGGGACTTTAAAAGGGCATGTGAAGAGGCATTTTAATGTGGAGGGGTTACCACCACATGAATGGAGGAGATGAAGGAGCACCCCCATGCGCCGGCCATGGTGGAGGGGCACCCCTTCCTCCTATAAAAGGCCACCCTCTCCCTCCTTCCTCACATCTCCTTGTGAAGTATCTCTCTCCCCCTCTAGAATTATTCCCCCATGGTCTCGGATTAGCGAGATACATGTTCCCGGTGGCATTTTGTCTGGAAGGAGTGGCTGCTTCCGCTGGATCGCTAGAGCGAGGAGGTGGAGGTTGTCCGGTGGCTTGAACGTGTGTGCGACTACGGATGCGCTGCTGAGTTGCGGCGCTCGGACTTCCACTCGATCTTGAGATCAGCAAGTGTACGACTACATCAACCATGAGTTCCTACTCGTTAACAAAACTCGTTGTCTTCAAGGGTAAGTTCTCGTTGGATGTATGTCCACCCGTTGCTTTGTACCTAAACATCCATGTCTATTTCTTTATAGATCCAAACACGACCGATAGGCTTCACGCCTTTCCGGAGGGTCTTCCAAGTTCAGAAACTTGATTTCTCGTGTATGGATACTATCACGGATTCTATGACTTTAGTCATTTTATGGAATCAGGGCCCATCATCGCTATTTTGCATGTAGTCGGTTCATCATTGTCAAAACAATAACAACTTGCTTATCAAATCACACTATTTGATTCTTACTGACCCACACGGTTCAATAGGAACTCTAATCTCCGAGATCACACCCTTTGTAATCACGGGAGCCATGAGCATTGTGGACGCCACCGGGACACTTTCTGGCGCCGCGCTACTTAGCACATATAGCTAAGGTTCAACAACCTTATCAAAGTTATATTGTCCTCCCACTTAACTTTTCGCGAAAAATTCCTTCTCAAGAAACTTGACGTTCCAAGTAAAAAACTCTTTTGTCCTCGGTGTTATGGAGAAATTCCCAACAAATTCTTTGGGATAACCTACAAAGACATGCTTATCTGACTTTGGTTGTAAACATTTTACTTATGCATAGCATACCAAAATTTAAGACAAGACAATTCGGGTTTTATGCCAAACCATAACTTATATGGTGTCATTTCAATGGATCACGATGGTGCTCTTTTCAGTGTAAAAGCGGTGGTCTCTAAAGCTTCAATCCTTAAAACATAATGGCAGTTTTATAAATGACACCTTTGATCTTACCATGTCAAACTTGGTTTGATTTCATCTCTCTAATATGCCATACTCCTATGGTTTATCGGGAAAACACAAATCATGGAACAATTCCGCAAATCTTAGGTGTTTTTGCTAAACATGGAACTCAAATATCTTCCTTTATGATCGAATCATAAACTCTTTATTTTCTTGTTATAATGATTTTCCACTTCATTTTGAAAGTCTTTGAACAATTTTCAAATGTTTCATACTTCTTCCTTATTAAGTAAATATATAAATATATTCACTCAAATTTCTGGAGAAAGCATATGAAGCAAAAAGATCCATCGCATATGGCTACACATAATGGACTATGCACATCAGCATGTACAATTTCCAATAAGCTAGTCATCCATTCCTCTTTGGCCTATGGACGGAGTTTCAATTATCTCAAGGAAAGTCTCACAAGTGTCAGTTGATCAAAATCAAAGACTCCAAAAAATCCATCAACATGGAGTTTCTTCATGTTTTCTTTCCAATATAATTTAAACAGCGATGTCACTTCATAAGTGATCTTTCAATCATTTGTCTTGTGACATTTTAGCAATAGTGTTTATGGATGTGATTTCTCCCACTAGACTTGTAAGAGTTCATCCATCCTTTATGGAATACAGTAATTATTTGAACAACCACTGTTCTCGTAATACCGGAACAAATTAACAATCTTGAAGACTAGGTTTGACGTCAACGAAAAGCACAATAACACTTTATTTCTTTTTGGTGATCATCATCACTTATTCTCTTGCTAGTTACTTAGGCCATTTCAGTTCATGAATTGCGTTGTCCTGTCTGACACTTCATACCAACCAATTCGGTATCCAATACCGTTATCCAATACCTAAGAACCACATTGTTTTACAAGCAAGGAATACAGCCATAACATGTATATCTTCTATATACCTAAGCTGGACATTTCCAACTTTTTCTTTTCTACCAAATATTTTATAGATTCTCTTTCAGGAATTCCTTTTCCTTTTAAAAGAATCTATCAACATCAATAGTGGTGTCATTCACATGACACATAGTACAAAGCGTATATAGTCAAATACTAATACCTTTGGACTTGCACTTTGAAGTGGATCACCATCATCAAATGTTTGGTATTCTTTCAAAAATCCATTCATTAGTAATCTATCAGTGTAGTAAACATTTTACTTACATCTTCTATTCATCCTTATCATGACAACTTTCATGATCAAGCTATTATAGCCTATAAGGAAGAATCGTGAGTATAATGTTAGTTCCCGAAACCTTTTGGGAGATTCGGATGCCTAGCATCTCCATCCTTCACAAATTCTCATACAATATGAGAGCATGGATTTTGCTAAATTATACTTTGTCATAATGCAACCAAAAAGATTGTTTCAGATATCACAATATCTTTCACACATGATGGTTTCTGAAACAATTTTCAGCTCCTATACAATCTTGATATTAAAACAATTTTTGAATATCAATAATCATGGAGGCAAACATGATACTTTAGATACTAACATTGGAATATTTACTCTTGATTTAATACTACTTATTAAACTTCATGGAGTAAATAGAGTTTGCTGAAAGTTTGCAATAGGACTTATAAACTTTAAATTGACATTCAAAACAATACGATACCAGTTCGTAAAGGAAATATCCAGAATTCTATAGTTCTATTATCTCAATTGAAACTAAGCATAAGGTAGTGAACAGACGCCAATGACTACAACAAATTATGCAAATTCACTTTGATTTAGTTTATGACAAATTGAGTTTGACTAATCCAAATTAGAAATGAACTCCCACTCAAAAACGACATCCCTCGTACCTTTTTGGTGATTACATGAACCAAATCCACTACACCAAGTCCGATCATCACGTGAGTCGATGTAGCTTCAAAGGCGAGCATCTATATGGGCATCATATCAACTATATGACTCATGCTTAACCTTTCGGTCCGTGTTCCGGGGCCATGTCTGTACATGCTTGGCTCGCCAAGTAAGAATCTTATTACTCGTGTGTGTAAAACTGTCTTACACCCGTTGTATGAAAGCGTAGAGTCGAGTACACCCGATCATCACGTGATGTATCGAAACACGATCCATAGAACGGTGCATACTTAAGGAAGAACACATTTTATCTTGATATCTATATGAGAGATCATCTTACAATGCTACCAAAAGCGCCAAACTAGCAGTATAAGATGCTAACATCTAATGTGTAAAGTGAGATGATATGGTCCATGCATTTGATCTCTATCATTTGCATCGTCGTATGATCTCTATCATTCCTTTGTGTGTAAGGCAAAGGTCTATGGAACTTACACGTTGAGTGTGTTGTAAGAGTATCTATCATACGTCTACTTACAACAATACCATATCAATACACTAGCCCAACAACGATCTAAACTAGACACCTCTAATTTATCAATTGCAAGTTTTACGTGGCTTAGGGCTTTCAGAGATAGAACCGTTCTTACCTACGAACATGAACCACAACGAGGATAACCAAGTTATTAGCAACTCGTTGTAAATCAGATATTGACTATAGTAGGAGAGACAGACACCCGCCAGCCACTTATGCAAAACTAGTTACATGTAAGGTTGGTCCGGGCCGCTTCATCCCACTATGCCACCAATATCCAAAATACATAGAAGATGCAATAACATGATCATCATCGCCCACATATAAACATATGTGTACTACCCGTGCAAAGCACCTACGCATAGATCAGGCTCTGATACCACTGTTGGGTCCGCAACATAGAAAACAAAAAATTTCCTACGATGAGAACTACACGCCAAGATCTATCTACTAGGTACAAAGCAACGGGTGGACATACAGCCAACGAGAACTTACCCTCGAAGACAACGAGTTTTGTTAACGAGTAGGAACTCGTGGTTCATGTAGTCGTACACTTGCCGATCTCAAGATCGTGAGGAAGTCCGAGCGCCACAACTTAGCAGCGCATCCGTACTCGCACACACGTTCAAGCCACCGGACAACCTCCACCTCCTCACTCCAGCGATCCAAAGAAGCGAAATCCTTCCGCATTTAAATGCCACCGGAAACATGTATCTCGCTAATCTGAGACCATGGGGGAATAATTCTAGAGGGGGAGAGAGATCCTTCACAAGGACGTGTGAGGAAGAAGGGGAGTGAGGGGGGCCTTTTATAGGAGGAGGGGGGTACCCCTCCCCCATGGCCGGCGCCCATGGGAGGGTGACTCCTCACCTCCCCCATTCATGTGGTGGTAACCCCTTGTGGCGCCCCGCTAAAACCACTGATACATTGCAAATGTATCTATAATTTTTGATGTTCCATGCTTGGTTTTATCCACTTTCTTGTGTTTTGTTCCAACTTTGGAGTACTTTTATTATGATTTCTTGGACTAACCTATTAACAAGAGCCACAGCTAGCCTGCTTTCCGTTGTTTTGGTTCTAGAAAAGTCAAAAATGAATATTCTCGAATTGGACAGACAAAAGCCAAAGCGCCTATTTTTCCGGAAGGGATCAAGTGCGAATCACGAGGCGAAGAGGGCTGGGGGCCGGCCACACCACCAGCGTGGCCAGGCTGCGGCCGCGCCAGGTGGTCTGCCGCCCGGACCTCGGCCTCTCCTTCCGCTTATAAGTTGCCCTCGACGAAAACCCTAGGTACTCGATCAAAATCCACGAAAGAGTCTCAGAGTCATTGTCATATCCATCCCTAGATCGGGGATCTGAAGCTCTTCCCGCACCCTACGAGAGGGAATTCACCCTGGAGGCCTTCTTCATCACCATGCAAGCCTCCGGTGTGATGCGTGAGTACTTCATCCTTGGACTACGGATCCATGTAGTAGCTAGATGGCTGGTTTCTCCTCCTTTGTCCTTTCATGTTTAGATCTTGTGAGCTCCGTTCATGATCAAGATCATCTATTTGTAATTCATACATGTTGTGTTTATGGGATCCGATGGATATTGAGATGCTATTTCAGATTAATTATTGATTCTATCATGTCTTTGTTATTTGTGATCTTGCATGCTTTCCGTTGTTAGTAGCTATCTTGGCCAAGTAGATGCTAGCAACTCCAAGAGTTAGTATTTATGCTCGATAGTGGGTTCATGCCTCTGGTAATCTGGGGAAGTGACAGAAATCTCTAAGGTACTAGATGTGTTGTTGCTACTAGGGAGAAAACAACAATCCTTTGTTCATAGAGCAATTGTATTGTTTACCTTACACGATTAAATAAAGCAATAATCTGTTGCTTGCAACTTAATCTTGGAGGGGGTTCGATGATAACCTCAAGGTGGATTATTAGTCATAGATGCGCTTGGATGGCGTCTATGTATTATGTTGTATTGCCCAATCAAGTCTCAAAGGAGTCAAGATGATTAGTATATGCATGTATTGCTTTCTCGGTGTTTGTCAATTGCCCCGCTGTAATTTGTTCACCCAGCATGTTATCTATCTAAGGAGAGCCACCTCTAGTGAACTATGGATCCCGGTCCTTGTCTTTTACATACAATCTACAATCTTTTACTGCTTTGTGTTTACTTTCTGCAAACTTTTACTTCTTTCCATTCGATACGTTTAATCCTTTGTTTTCTGCAAAACACGGTGACATTGACAACCTCATCACAGGTTGGGGATAAAATTCTGTGGTTGTGTTGTGCAGGTCTCCACGTTGCTAGTAGCACCGGTAGTGCGCCCTGCCAAAGCTCAGCTAGTAACACCTTTGAGGTGTTTCCTTGCTCCTACTGGTTCGATTAAACCTTGGTTTCATAACTGAGGGAAACTTGCTGCTGTGCTCATCATACCTTCCTCTTGGGGTTCCCAACGAGCTCTACATCAACACCGCCTTCTAGCATTTTTCTGGGCGCCGTGCATTGAGCCATCAACCACTACTAGAAAATCGCTGTGTTTTTTGTGCATTGCATCATCATGACCGCATGCTCATGTCATCATGCCACATTGCATTTGAGCATCGTCATCATCTTGCATGGTTTGTTTAAAAACTATTTTTGAAAAGCCTGGTTTTGTTTTCTAAACGTCCCGTCTTTATTTCAAATTAAAACCCGGATCTCCGGATTATTTTGTTTCGTCTAAAAACGGATTCTAAAACCCTTGTTGTTAATGAATAAAATTATTTATATTATTTTTGGGGGCAGCCGAACCGGGCCAAACCGACCCAGCCGGCCACCCCCAGTAAAACAAAAACCAGATCAAATCCTAGTCTAAACCCAACCCATCTCCCCACCTACCCTAATCCCCCTCTCTCTCCCTGGCCCCACCTAGCCACCTCCCGACACCCACCTTCCCACACCGCATGCACCACCAGCCTCCACCCGCCTCCCTGGCTCCACCCCACCTCCTCTCCAACACACACAACGCACGCGCCCAAACCCCAGCACGCCACACCCGCCCGACCATTTTCCCCTAGGACTTGATCCCTAGGCCCCGTGCCACCTACCCTCACCACTGCCCACTCGCCTGTCAGCTCTCCGGACGCGAGGCCGCTCCCCACCTACCCCGCGTCTTCCCCCGACGCTTCTCCATCCCTACCCTCGTCTTCTCCCTAGCAAGCACCTCCGCCACCGCCGGCGAGCTCCTCCATCCGTCCCCGCCTTCCCCGCCCTGCAGGGAACCCCGCCATCGCTCGTCTCGGGCCGTCCGTGGCGCCGTTCCCCGCCAGGCATCTCTCGTTGCCGCCGCTCGAGCTCGACGCCAAGAGGCTCGACCTCCTCCGTGGCCGCTTCTGCCGCCGCTTCCTCGCTAGGGCTCCCTCCTCCAAGACCTCCGGCCTTCGCCTCCCTGCCACAGAGCCGCTCCTTCCCCGCCTACCAAGCTCCACGCCACCTTCGCCGCCTCCCGCTCGCCCCGAGAGCCAGCTGGACCTCCCATTGCTGCCGGCTGGCCGTCAGCGCCCTCGCCTCCTCCAGCCGTGGCCCTGGCCCACCTCCTCAACGCGCCTCCTCAAGGGGCCCGAGCTCCTCCGTCCCCGCCGCTCTACGCAACCGCCTCCGCATAGCCCCGCCGGCGACCAGCGCAGCGCCGCCTCCCGGGCTCCCGTGGGCTCGCCTCGTCTCTCTTCCATGTCTCTGAGGTCGTCATCGACCTCCTGCAGCACGGCCCCTGCGAACCCGCCGCGGACGCCACCACCTCGTCACCTTATCACCTGGTGCTCAGCTTGTCAACTCAAGAACAAGAACATCGTCGACCGTGTCCGGGGCAGCAAGATCGACCGATAGATGTTGACCGGGTAGCCACCAAGTCCCAGAGCATCGTCGAACCTATCGAACCCCGAACCGCTCCGAGCGTCAAGATCTCCATTGGAAACCACAAGACCTCCTTCCGAACCCGTGGATCGACATGATCTTCTTCATGGACACCGAGAACCCGCATTACCCGAAGACGCATCGATGCCAAACCAAGTACATCGGCGGCAACCGAAGCCGGAACACCATGATCTCCAACTCGGAACGCCGGGCGCACCGACATAGATCCGAAGGCCGGGCCCTGGCGCGCCAAGTTCTCCCCTCAGACATCTAGACCTGAACCCTAAGACCACGGATGCGACAAGATCTACTTCCGTTCTCCGAGAACGTTCCCGTCGAGGCTGATCCCGATCCTCGCCGAACCCTGAGACCGAACCCCCGAACCCCCGGAACCCAAGATCTGCCGAACCCAGATGTGTGCCCCTAAGCCACTATTTTTATAATATGACATATACCTGTCGCATCATTAAATCATCATGCTTGCATACATGTCATCTGGTGGGTTGGGTTAAATAGTCGATTCACCTAAATTAAATATGGAGTCGATATGAGGGATTTACTAGTCTTATATTGGTTCCATTTAAATCTGTGTAGCAAACCGATACCATGTTTTGCCTTGTTAAAACAACATTTAAAATGCGGGGTATCTAAACAACTTGAACCTTCTAATTAGTTGTCGGGACCCCGGTTCCGCTTAATATTGCCTAATTGCTTTGCAGCATTGCCATGTCATACATCATACATGCATCATGCCCGATCTTCTGCCGTAGTATTAAATAGTGCATCCGGTGTTTCTTTTAGTGATTTGCTTCTTCGCGGATTAGGCCGTTGAGCGGATGCGAGTATCGACAAGTTCTCTGGATGTATCTTCGGTAGTGTTTCCCAGGCGAGCATCTCCCCCTTTCTACCTATTTTGCTTTTATAGTCTTTATTTCCTCCTATTGATCTATTGCTATCCGTGTTGCGATGCTTTAGTTTCCGTGCACCATTTGTACTCCTTGCAGCCTCTATATTGCCATGGACACATCCTATTGCCTGTTGTTTGATAGATAGTCGGCCTTGCGAGTCGTAGTTGCTTGCTTCTGTGTTGCTTCGCGTCGTTGTCGTTCCACCATTGACAGCAAGTTGGCACATGATAATGGAGGAGATGCTTAAGGGTGGAGATGATTATGACTTTAAATACAACTATTAAATTGCTGGTAATAGATATAACTAATGCATAGGCATCGGTGGGCAATAGATATTATTTGGTTCTTCCACGCTCACTTGTGTCCCGTAGGACCCCGAGTACTTGATACCTGTTCCTTGACTATTGCACTATCCGCATATGGGACCATGAATCCCCTTAGCCAGAGCTTGATTCATTCTTATTTCTTGGGGCCACAAAGTAGTTTGGGGCTTTATTACTATCCTGTACTTATGCCATGCTTTACTGCTTTATTTAAGATTGTGCGTGGAGCACCTGTACTGTTTAGGATTGTGGAGTGTTTTCGCGGTATCGACAAGCCCAGTCACACTTTCGGGTTCCTAGTCATTTACAGCCATTGGCGCAAAACTTGGGTCCGTCTCGGAGCCGGCCAACTTCGTTGCGGGTAGCTTAATGGGGTGGCCCCTGAAATATTTTATGAATCCTGTGATTGCTTTGTCGTGAAAGCCTCGTTGGGTTTTGATTTGGTTTTTCCGAGGTTGTTTGTGTGTGTGTTGCTATTTGTGCACCCCTGCAAGGTAAATCTTTCTGAAAGACGTGTCCGTGGTTATGGACGACTTGGAGCACAGTATCTCGATCATAGACAAGCATAACTAAAGTAGTGCTATAAACTTGACTTAATATATGACTAGTAATCAGATTCAACTATCACGTAATGGATATTAAAATGCCAACAACTGGTGGATCTGGGATTGTTTTGAGACATGTTGTACCTGCCTAGTAAGTATTGCAACTCCAATGGAATGTGATAAAAGTGCCAACAATTGCTGGGTTTTGGGATTCCTCGGGACAATTATATCTGACTAGTAAATGTTCCAGCTATAACGGAATGGTGATTAAAACTACCCACTACTTATGCTTCAGGATGACTCATGCTATCTATATCAGATTAGTAAGAGCTTCAACTAAAATGGAATGAATAAAACTGTCAACTGTGTGAGTTCCTCGGTTTGACTTCCTCGTTTGGTCTCGAGGGGGGAAATGCCAGGATGGGTATGTTTGGTGTTAGTATCAGGATGGATCCGAATAGGTCTTTATTATCCCTCTCTAATAGCCGCCATTTTTACTGAGTCTCTATAGGTTGTTTAGTGCTGCTGCGCCGCCGCTTCAGTCCACCATTCCTATGTAGGCGAGGACCGCCGAATTCTAGCCTCGTTGTGTACTGGCCTCAGTACTGACGCTCCTCTCTTTCCTTTGCCCTTTGTCGGCACCCCTTTTGTTTTAGCAGGTTTGAGATCGACGTCGTTAGCCGGGTTACCCTTCCGGCTTGGCCTGGGCAGGGTTATGGACACCATTGGTTATTCTTCAGGGCTCTTAGCCCCATTTGCATCTTGTCCGTACTCGGATGCTGTATCGTTTTCAAGGTGATTTGGATCTTTGTAGTGTATATCTGTAATCTTGACTCTTGGAGTCGTGCTGTATATATATATCTGTTCTATGGGTCCCTTCGAGGACTGTTGTGTAATGGTATTACTTCGTTTTCCACCCGCACGAAAGTGCCTGGTGGGCGTCCTTGAATCGTTTCTATGCGGGTTTGGCGGAAAGGGCTAAAACTTGCATGAGGCCGATTCGAGGGTGTTATAGAGTGGTATCAGAGCTCAGCAGTTGTGATACCCCACTGGTCCAGCCTGTAGGATAACCTAGCTAACGACCGATGTAGAGTGTCAAACTATTTTCGCAAAATCGGTTGGATAGATCTGATTAGGTCTTCTTTTACTCCTTACCCCTCTACTATTCTCCTCTTACCTCCGCGGTTTTTAAATCTGCTCTCTTCCCTTTCTCTGAGTCCAAGAATTCTCGTGGTTGGGTTTCTGTCGTACCTCCAGGGTTTCTCTTCCTCCTTTGGTAACGGTGTATCTACATCCGGTCTTCGTGCTATCTGAGGAATCCTTCATCTGCTGGACTTCTCTTTGTTCCTTGTTTGTGCCTTCCGGTGTTTTTCCGACGCGACGACATACTCTACCTTAGATCCGATGCAGAGCCTGCATCACTCCTTTGTTCCAAACCTCGATTGTCGAGATCTTCAGTCTGATTCCGAGAATGGTTGCACGATGTTCTACTGATTGTGCGGAGTAACAGTTTGGGTGCGTGATGGATTGGCCCCCATGCCGACTACTCAATCTATTTGCTCGTGTACATTGAAGTGGATGAGAATGTATCGATTCTCTCTTTCTATTGAAATTAGAGGTGGCTTTATTTGTGGATACCTTTACCTTCGTCCTTTGTTTTCTGAAGTGTTCTCTCGACGATCACGTACAACGACCTCTTGTTAGTGGTGTCGCAAGCATCTACACGAAGCGAGAAGATCCACGAGGCGGATCTCGAGGGCGAGATCCCTTGTTAGTGGTGTCGAATTATGGTGCCCTGCTAAAACCACTACTAGAAAATCGCTGTGTTTTTTGTGCATTGCATCATCATGACCGCATGCTCATGTCATCATGCCACATTGCATTTGAGCATCGTCATCATCTTGCATGGTTTGTTTAAAAACTATTTTCGAAAAGCCTGGTTTTGTTTTCTAAACGTCCCGTCTTTATTTCAAATTAAAACCCGGATCTCCGGATTATTTTGTTTCGTCTTAAAACAGATTCTAAAAGCCTTGTTGTTAATGAATAAAATTATTTATATTATTTTAGGGGGCAGCCGAACCGGGCCGAACCGACCCAGCCGGCCACCCCCAGTAAAACAAAAACCAGACCAAATCCTAGTCTAAACCCAACCCATCTCCCCACCTACCCTAATCCCTCTCTCTCTCTCTCCCCCCCCACCCACACCACACACCACCTTCCCACACCTGCATGCACCACCAGCCTCCACCTGCCTTATCCTCATCGCCACCTCACCCGCCCAATCGCAGCCTCCGACCTCCCCTGCTCCACCCACCTCCTCTCAACACACACACAGCATGCAGGCCCAACCCCAAAGACGCCACACCCGCTGACCATTTCCCTTGACTTGATCCCTAGGCCCCGTGCCACCTACCCTCACCACCTGGCCCCACCTCGCCCCGTCGCCCCGCTCCGGACGCGAGGCCGCTCCCCACCTACCCCGCGTCTTCCCCCGACGCTTCTCCATCCCCACCCCCGTCTTCTCCCTGGCAAGCACCTCGCCATGGGCTCCCTCCTCCACGACCTCCGGCCTTTGCCTCCCTGCCACAGAGCCGCTCCTTCCCCGCCTACCAAGCTCTGCGTCGTCCTTCGCCGGCCTCCGCTCCGTCCGCCCGAGCCCCGAGATGGACCCTCCTGCCGCTGCTCGGCCTGGCGTCGTCAGCGCCCTCGCCTCCTCCGGCCGTGGCCCTGGCCCACCTCCTCAACGTGCCTCCTCAAGGGGCCCGAGCTCCTCCGTCCCTGCCGCTCTACGCGACCGCCTCCGCAGAGCCCCACCGGCGACCAGCGCAGCGCCGCCTCCCGGGCTCCCGCGGGCTCGCCTCGTCTCTCTTCCACGTCTTCGAGGTTGTCATCGACCTCCTGCAGCATGGCCCCTGTGAACCCGCCGCGGACGCCACCACCTCGTCACCTTATCACCTGGTGCTCAGCTTGTCAACTCGAGAACAAGAACATCGTCGACCGTGTCCGGGGCAGCAAGATCGACCGATAGATGTTGACCCGGTAGCCACTAAGTCCTAGAGCATCGCCGAACCTATCGAACCCCGAACCGCT
This sequence comes from Avena insularis, assembly GCA_023614405.1. Lineage (NCBI taxonomy): Eukaryota > Viridiplantae > Streptophyta > Magnoliopsida > Poales > Poaceae > Avena > Avena insularis. The sequence continues at coordinate 566,457,320 of CM042686.1, forward strand.
CCGAGCGTCAAGATCTCCATCGGAAACTGCAAGACCTCCTTCCGAACCAGCGGATCGACATGATCTTCTTCATGGACGCCGAGAACCCACGGTACCCAAAGACGCATCGACGCCAAACCAAGTACATCGGCGGCAACCGAAGCCAGAATACCATGATCTCCAACCCGGAACGTCGGGCGCACCGACATAGATCTGAAGACCGGGCCCTGGCGCGCCAAGTTCTCCCCTCGGACATCTAGACCCGAACCCGAAGACCACGGCTGCGACAAGATCTACTTCCGTTGTCCGAGAACGTTCCCGTCAAGGCCGATCCCGATCCTCGCCGAACCCTGAGACCGAACCCCTAAACCCCCGGAACCCAAGATCTGCCGAACCCAGATGTGTGCCCCTAAGCCCCTATTTTTATAATATGACATATACCTATCGCATCATTAAATCATCATGCATGCATACTGATGCACTCGACTTTCAACGTAGAGCTCATTGGGAACCCCAAGAGGAAGGTATGATGAGCACAACAGTAAGTTTTCCCTCAGTTATGAAACCAAGGTTTAATCGAACCAGTAGGAGCAAGGAAACACCCCAAAGGTGTTACTAGCTGAGCTTTGGCAGGGCACACTACCGGTGCTAGTAGCAACGTGGAGACCTGCACAACACAACCACAGAACTTTGTCCCCAACTTGCGATGAGGTTGTCAATCTCGCCGTGTTTTGCGGAAAACAAAGGATTAAACGTATCAAATGGAAAGAAGTAATAGTTTGCAGAAAGTAAACACAAAGCAGTAAAAGATTGTAGATTGTATAAAAGACAAGGACCAGGATCCATAGTTCACTAGAGGTGGCTCTCCTTAGATAGATAACATGCTGGGTAAACAAATTACAGCGGGGCAATTGACAAACACCGAGAAAGCAATATATGCATATACTAATCATCTTGACTCCTTTGAGACTTGATTGGGCATTACAACATAATACATAGACCGCCATCCAACTGCATCTATGACTAATAATCCACCTTCAGGTTATCATCCGAACCCCCTCCGAAGATTAAGTTGCAAGCAGCAGATTATTGCTTTACGAATCAGTGTAAAGTAAACAATACAATTGTTCTATGAACAAAGGACCGTTGTTTTCTCCCTAGTAGCAATGAGACATCTAGTACCTTAGAGATTTCGTCACTTCCCAGTTACCAGAGGCATGAACCCACTATCGAGCATAAATACTAACTCTTGGAGTTGCTAGCATCTACTTGGCCAAGATAGCTACTAACAACGGAAAGCATGCAAGATCTCAAATAACAAAGACATGATAGAATCAATAATCAATCTGAAATAGCATCTCAATATCCATCGGATCCCCATAAACACAACATGTATGAATTACAAATAGATGATCTTGATCATGAACGGAGCTCACAAGATCTAAACATGAAAGCACAAAGGAGGAGAAACCAGCCATCTAGCTACTACATGGATCCGTAGTCCAAGGATGAACTACTCACGCATCACATTGGAGGCTTGCATGGTGATGAAGAAGGCCTCCAGGGTGAATTCCCCTCTCCGGCAGGGTGCCAGGAAGAGCTTCAGATCCCTCCCGATCTAGGGACGGAGATGACTGGCTCATGCACTCTTTTCGTGGATTTTTGATCGGGTACCTAGGGTTTTCGTCCCGAGGGCAACTTATAGGCGGAAGGAGAGGCCGAGGGGGTGCTGGGCTCGGCCAGACCACCCCCTGGCGCGAGCCAAGCCTGGCCGCGCGTCCAGGTGGTGTGGCCGGCGCCTGGCCCCTCTCCGTCTCGTATTCTGGCACTTGATCCCTTCCGGAAAATAGGCACTTTGACTTTTGTCCCGTCCAATTCCGAGAATATTCATTTTCTAACTTTCCTGGAACCAAAAACAACGAAAAAGCAGCACTTTGTGGCTCTTGTTAATAGGTTAGTCCAAGAAATCATATGAAAAGTACTCCAAAGTTGGAACAAAACACAAGAAAGTGGATAAAACCAAGCATGGAACATCGAAAATTATAGATACATTTGCAATGTATCAACATCCCAAAGCTTAACTCCTGCTCGTCCTCGAGTAGGTAAGTGATAAAAATAAATAATTTTTGAGGTGACATGCACCATCAAAGACTTGATCAAAGTATTTGCAAAACATCAAAGCTGGGATCAAAGTACTTCAATCATAACATGAAAGACAAAGTTCTAGAAATAAGCAAAGAGACTATGATGCAACATGAAAAGGCACAAACAAAAGATTCATGAATAACAATGCTTTGCAAGACGTTTGTTTGTTTCACATAAAGAAAACATAGCATAAAAGTATTCAGCTTGTCCCTCAATAGAGTAGCAAATATAAATGCATAGGACACCTGCAAAGTTCATAAGAGTGACTAGATACAATAGTTTAAAACAAGCAATATCAAGTTATGCATCAATCAACTAGTCTTGGGACAATGCACATAGAACTAAGAATGGCCACTATGCTCTCAAAGTAGGTGCATAAAGGTAGAAGGTGGAGACTCAATATAATGGTGGAAAAAAGGCCTTTTGTAAAAGGAAGTAGGGATTCAAGTCTCATAAAGAGCTTCCAAAAATTATGGTACTTATAGCTTTCAGCTCTCATTGCCCCTATCATAAGCATCTTTAAGTGATTAAGGTTAAAGTGACACAACTAAGAGGATATGCTTGACAAGTTATAAACCGAAATCTCATGCCCCTTACTTACGAAGACCGATCCTCATGCTACTCAACTTCAGTCACGAGTAAGCTCTTGTCATTGTAAGTATATGTGTATCATTAAGAACTGCCAACGGGGTACCCCTTGCACATGATGCGGGAGCTTTCCCATAATCAAAATGACAAGGCAAGCAGACAATGAGCATCTCAACGATCTTTTTATTTGCTATTTGCATAGGTTTTTATTGAGGATGCTTCATAAAGTGCTCATTATGATGATGCTGCAAGTTTCCACCATGATTAGGCATGGCTTAGGCTAGCAGCCCAGGCGTTTCTCTAACACACATACAAACTCCATGATCTTACAAGTTCCACTTTTATTTCACACCTCCAGGATCTGTAAGCAGAAGAACATGATATCAACGGGGTACAAAGTACAAGTGCAATGTTGAAAGCGTTCCCCATGAAACATGGTTCTGCTAATTTCAACTTATAAAGCACAAGCATATACGCAACAAAGAAGGACCCAACACTAGTAGAAAATGGGCCTTTGGTTCGGGCCACTAGTCCCGACCGTGGATGGGGCCGGGACTAATGGTCCGAACCAGACGGCCCGAGGAGGCCGAGGCACTTTGTCCCGGTCCGTAAGGAACCATTAGTCCCGGTTTGAGATACAAACCGGGACAAATGGGTCTGGGCAGCGTCGTGCTCGGCAGAACCTTTAGTCCCGTTGAGAAACCGGACTAATGGCTTGCCCTATATATATGCACCCAGCCCTCCACTCTCTCCTGTTTTTTCCTATGTGAGTGGGTATAACTTTGTGCTAACTTTTTTCTTCATATGCACTAGAGGTGTTCGGTGAAATGCCTGTTAGAGCGATGCCACTTGAGTTCACACAAGACAAAATATGATATGAGGTGCCAGAGCGACACTTAAGGTTTCTCCTCTTTGTTTTGAAGTGTCCTAAAAGGTTATCAACTATTTTCTCATTTTGACCGCGTGGTACTAATTTAAGCATCGTGATTGCATTTGATATATATGCATGGTTGTATGATGCAGATGAGACACCCATGGATGTACGGTGACCGATGCTCTGACGCTTACAGAGAAGGAGTGCGTTCTTTTCGCCTTGTGGCCGAGGCGAACAAGCGGCGGGATGGTTTTATGTGTTGTCCATGTGTTGAATGTCGGAATGAGCAGGCTCACACTTCCTCAAGAGTCATTCAGAGCCACCTGCTTCGGTTCGGTTTCATGTCTGGCTATAATGTTTGGACCAAGCACGGAGAAAGAGGGGTTATGATGGAAGACGGCGATGAAGAAGAGAACGATGATCACAACTACCGATCTATGTTCCCTAAATACGATGATACCGCAGTTGAAGATAATGAAGAAGAAGGGGGTGAAGAACGGGAACCAGATGAGCCCATTGATGATTTTGGTCGGGTCATTAGTGATGCAAGGCGAGACTGCGACACATAAAAGGAGAGGTTGCAGTTCGAGCAGATGTTACAGGACCACAACACATTGCTGTATCCAACTTGTGAAGATGGCCAAGAAGTCGGGTAGCACCGGAATTGTTGAAGTGGAAGGTAGAGACCGTATGACTGACTCGGGATTTGAAAGGTTGCGTAATAATGAAGAAGCTTCCAAGAAATAACCAATTGCCTCCAAGACGCGTCTGAAGGAAAGAAACTTGTCTGCCCTCTAGGATTAGACGTGCAGAAGATACATGCATGCCCTAATGACTGCATCCTCTACCGCGGTGAGAAGTACGAGAATATGGATAAATGCCCAGTATGCACTGCATTGTGATATAAGATCAGAAAAGATGACCCTGGTGATGTTGAGGGCGAGCCACCCAGGAAAAGGGTTCCTGCCAAGGTGATGTGGTATGCTCCTATAATACCACGGTTGAAACGTTTGTTCAGAAATAAAGAGCATGCCAAGTTGTTGCGATGGCACATGGAAGACCGTAAGAAAGACGAGATGTTGAGGCACCCTGCTAATGGTCGGCAGTGGAGAAAAATCGAGAGAGACTTCCCGGACTTTGCTGGTGACGCAAGGAACTTATGGTTTGGTCTAAGTACCGATGGCATGAAACCTTTTGGGAGCGAACTGATCCGCCACAAGACCTGGCCCGTGACTCTATGTATCTACAACCTTCCTCCTTGGTTGTGCATGAAACGGAAGTTCATTATGATGCCAGTGCTCATCCAAGGCCCGAAGCAACCCAGCAACGACATTGATATGTACCTAAGGCCATTAGTTGATGAACTTCTACAGTTGTGGGCCAAACCAGGTGTACGTGTGTGGGATGAGCACAAACAGCAGGAATTTGACCTGCAAGTGGTGCTGTTCATAACCATCAATGATTGGCCTGCTCTTAGTAACATTTCAGGATAGACGAACAAAGGATACAATGCATGCACGCACTATTTAGATGAGACTGAAAGTATATATCTGGATAAATGTAGAAATAATGTGTGCCCGTACAATCGTTGTTTTCTTCCGCCCAGTCATCCCTTAAATAAGAAAGGCAAGCATTTCAATGGCAAGGCAGAAACCCGGACGAAGCCTGTCCCCCGTAGTGGTGCTGATGTATTTGGTATGGTCAAGGATTTGGATGTAATCTTTGGAAAGGGTCCTGGAGGACAACCTGTTCCGAAAGACCCCATTACCGGACACGCACCCATGTGGAATAAGAAATCTATATTTTGGGAGCTACCCTATTGGAAAGTGCATGAGGTCCGCTCTGCAATCGACGTGATGCACCCGACGAAGAATCTTTGCGTGAATATTCTAGGCTTCCTGGGCTTGTATGGGAAGTCAAAAGATACTCCGGCAACACGGGAGGACCAGCAACATCATAAAGGACAAGACGGCAAGCATCCAGGGCAGTTTCAAGGGCTTGCCAGCTATGCTCTTACCAAAGAAGAGAAGGAAATCTTTTTTGAAGTCCTTTTCAGTATCAAGGTCCCGTCTGGCTTCTCGTCGAATATAAAGGGAGTAGTAAATATGAAAGAGAAAAATTTCAAAACCTAAAGTCTCATGACTGCCATGTGCTTATGATGCAATTGCTTCCGGTTGCATTGAGGGGAATTCTACCAGAAAATGTTCGACTAGCCATTGTGAAGGTATGTGCATTCCTCAATGCAATTTCTCAGAAGGTAATCGATCGAGAAAGTCTATCAGGGTTACAGATTGATGTGGTCCAATGTTTGGTCAGCTTCGAGTTGTTGTTCCCGCCATCCTTCTTCAATATTATGACGCACCTCCTAGTTCACCTAGTCGAAGAGATTAGAATTCTCGGTCCTCTATTTCTACACAATATGTTCCCCTTCGAGAGGTTCATGGGAGTCTTAAAGAAATATGTTCATAACCGTGCTAGGCCAGAAGGAAGCATCTCCAAGGGCTATGGAACAGAGGAGGTCATTGAGTTTTGTGTTGACTTTCTTCCTGACCTTAAGCCGATTGGTGTTCCTGAATCTCGGTATGAGGGGAGGATGACTGGAAAAGGCACACTAGGAAGGAAATCAATGGTATGTAGGGACGGGCATTCTTTCACTCAAGCACACTACACAGTTCTACACAATTCCACCGTGGTGGCTCCGTATATCGAGAAACACAAGAATATTCTACGCTCCGAAAACCCGGGGAAGCCTGAAACCTTGATTAAAGGGGAACACGAGAAGAATTTTGGCAATTGGTTGCAGACACATCTCATGAATAACACCACTATTGGAGATGAGTTGTACTCGTTGGCCAGGTTACCATCTTCGAATATATGTACTTTCTAAGGGTACGAGATAAATGTGAATACATTTTACATGATCGCCCAAGATAAAAAGAGCACCAACCAAAACAGTGGTGTCCGCTTTGATGCAACAGATGACAATGGGCAGAAGGACACATATTATGGGTACATAGAGGAGATATGGGAACTTGACTATGGACCTACTTTTAAGGTCCCTTTGTTTCGGTGCAAATGGGTCAAGCTGACAGGAGGCGGGGTACATGTAGACCAAAAGTACGGCATGACAATAGTGGATCTCAACAATCTTGCGTACATGTGAAGGACATGTCTACCAAACCGAGAAAAAGGAAAGATAAGCAAAAGAGTACAGAATACGATGAGCCAAAGCGCCACATAGTTCTTTCAGGGAAAAGAAACATCATGGGAGTGGATGACAAGAAAGACATGTCAGAAGATTACAATAAGTTTCATGAAATTCCGCCCTTCAAAGTGAAAACTGACCCAAGCATCCTGTTAAATGATGAAGATTCTCCATGGCTACGGTGCAGAAGAAAACCACAACACTAGATGTTGGTGATGTGTAATAATGTATTAAACCTTTTATTTGAGATATAAATCTATGTAATGTATTAAACCTTTTATTTGAGACATAAAGGTCCCCTTTCATGTAATACATCTTTCTCAATCAAACTAGACGCGTTGTGACGGGTTACGAGCCAGCCACGGAGGTGATCACCCAAAGAGAAGGAACCATCACAAGAGAAGGAACCCACAAACACTAAGGATACATAGCACAACTGAAAATTAAGATACATAGCACAACTAAAAATTAAGAAACATGCCTAATGTTGGAGTGATTCAGTCATGCTCCTGCCTAGCCCTGTAATACGAGCCATCTTTGTCAGAAGTCGCCATTGCCGTGCATTTGCCGTAGTCGAACCTTGAAGGTTGGGCATGCATGGGCTAGATTTTAGGGTACCGTAGGCGAGGGTTATTGCCGGTCGTGTTGTAGGCCATGACGATTCCGGCCACGCCACCACAGCCGACGACCGGCCTCGTTGAAGTTCGAAGGAGGTGGGTCATCCTCCTCGTGCCTAGCGAGCGCCCTCTCACGCCGATTGATGAAGAAGGCTTCCCAAGTCAGGAAATAGTCGGGATGCCAGTTGGGATTCCTCCGCTGCTCTGGCGTGAGCTCGAGGTAGTAGTGGTTCGTGATGGCCATCCGGCGCTCCACACCTAGAGGGACAGGAGGGACTGCACGCCTCGGCCAAGATCCAGCCGGTGGGGACGCGGTAGCCTGGTGGGCAGGGGTAGTTCGAGGCGCAAAGCGCCTCCGCCTCCCGGGTGGTTAGAGATACGATGGAAGCCATGGGAAGAGAATGCTGAGTCTAGATGTGATATGTAAATGGAGGCCAAGCGTACATATATATACTGAAAAATGGCAGGAAGACAGAGGTGGGAACCGGTGGAAAGCGCGGGAACACAGTGGCACGGGAAACTTTCATCCTAGGTGGGGGCTCAAACCGGGACAAAAGATGGGGGGCCTTATCTGGGGGAGGCTTATCTAGGAGGGCCTTATCTGGGGGGTGGCTAACCGTTAGTACCGGCTGGTGGGTACAACCGGGACTAAAGGTGGTTTTTGTGTCATCTAACAAAACTATCGGTGGGATAAGGACGTGTGGGTAACCTTTAGTACCGGGTGGGGTCTCAAACCGGGACTACAGATGTCAGTATGATAAGGACGCGTGGGTGGACGCATTGCTCGATGAGATAAAGCATGTAGCGCACGACGCCCTGTCAGAGGAAGAAGACAAAGTAGAAGCGGCGCCGTGCCTATAAAAGGAGCATCTATACGCCATGGCAAGCAACTCAACAAGCCAACATGGATGTAGAGTTTCATCCCCATGGATGGAGGAAAGGGTTGGGAAATCTCCCGTGGCGGAACTTCTCGAAGATGCCCTTGGTGCACACGCCCTATGGCATCTTCGGAAGTTCCGCCTCGGAAAATATTTTCCTACTAGCCCGTGAAAGACTCCATCTCCGCCTCCCTGGGGTTAGAGGTATGGTGGAAGCCATGGGATAGAGTTAGGGTGGAAGCCTCGCGGGCAGCCGGACTTAGGGTTAGGGTAGTGGTGCTCGCGGGCCACCGGACTTAGGGTTAGGGTGGTAGTGCTCGCGGGCAGCCGGACTTAGGGTTAGGGTGGTGGTGCTCGTGGGCCACCGGACTTAGGGTTAGGGTGGTGGTGCTCGCGGGCCACCAGACTTAGGGTTAGGGTGGTAGTGCTCGCGGGTTGGGAAATCTCCCGTGGCGAAACTTCTTGAAGATGCCCTTGGTGCACACGCCCTATGGCATCTTCGGAAGTTCCGCCTCGGAACCCTAAACCCTAAACCCTAAACCCTAAAGGGGCTACGATCCGGAAGAGAACGGGCGGGAAGAAAATGGGCAGGAAAAATATAAAGGGGTAGATTTATCCAAGGGCCCCGGTCTAGGGTTTCGCCGGAGGAAGACCACCGGAGCGTCGGAATCACATGAAAATGGCAAAATGGTTAATAGTTTGACTAGTTAGAATAATTATTTTATAAAACAGAAAATTGATTTGAATCACTTATTCAAAAATATGCAAAATATAATAGTTAATGCATTTTTAAATTGAAAATGGCAAAATGGTTAATAGTTTGACTAGTTAGAATAACTATTTTATAAAACGGAAAATTGATTTGAATCACTTATTCAAAAATATGCAAAATATAATAGTTAATGCATTTTCAAATTGAAAATGGCAAAATGGTTATTAGTTTCACTAGTTAGAATAATTATTTATAAAACAGAAAATAGATTTGGATTACTTATTCAAATTCAAGAACTTTTCATGTTGTAATTTTTCTCAAATTCATAAGTATGCAAAAACTATAAAATTTAAATGTTTAAAAAATATGCTAATTGAATTTTTTTATACAGGCGCGCCCCTGGGGTGAAAATTTTGAAAAAGGGACCTTTAGTCCCGGTGCGTGCTACACACCGGGACTAAAGGTGTGGCGTTGGCGCGCGCGTGTTGGACGGTGTCGAAAACCCTTTAATCCCGGTGGGTGGCACGCACCGGGACTAAAGGGGGGGGGCCTTTAGTCCCGGTCCGTATAATGCACCGGGACTAAAGACCCTTTAATCCCGGTTCGTTATACGGACCAGGACTAAAGGTCCCCCACCTATACATTTGGCGCGCCCCTTCTTCTCCTCGCGCGCCCCTTCTTCTCCCCACGCAGAGCACCCCCACACGTGAGGACGACCTGACGCCGGCAGGCTGCCCGATTTTCCGGCCGCCACCACCCCAACCGCCGCCACCGCCTAACCGCCATCACATCCGCATTGCCGACGCTACTGCCAGAGGTACCCGCCTCCTTTCGCTTCCTCGTCTGCCACGCAACGACGCGTAAGACCGAGGCGGCAAGCCTTGCCTCCCCTTGGTGGCCTCTTTTTTTGTAGAATTATAATATTATTAGTAGTGTAATATAGGAATTATTATTAGTAGTGTATATTAGTAGTAGTGTATATTAGTAGTGTATATTAGTAGTGTAGTATTAGTAGTGTATATAGGAATTATTATTAGTAGTGTATATTAGTAGTAGTGTATATTAGGAATTATTAGTAGTGTAATATAGGAATTATTATTAGTAGTGTATATTAGTAATAGTGTATATTAGTAGTGTATATAGGAATTATTATTAGTAGTGTATATTAGAATTGTAATATTATTTGTAGTGTATATTAGTAGTGTAGTATTAGTAGTGTATATAGGAATTATTTGTATATAGGAAATATTTGTATTTAGGAAATATTTGTATATAGAAAATATTTGTCTATAGGAATTATTTGTATATAGGAAATATTTGTATATAGGAATTAGGGTGGTAGTGCTACATGGTAGTGCTTGGACTTAGGGTTAGGATGGTGGTGCTCGCGGGCCACCGGACTTAGGGTTAGGCTGGTAGTGCTCGCGGGCCCCCGGACTTAGGGTTAGGGTGGTAGTGCTCGCGGGCAGCCGGACTTAGGGTTAATGTGGTAGTGCTCGCGGGCCCCCGGACTTAGGGTTAGGGTGGTGGTGCTCGCGGGCCACCAGACTTAGGGTTAGGGTGGTAGTGCTCGCGGGCAGCCGGACTTAGGGTTAGGGTGGTGGTGCTTGCGGGCAGCCGGACTTAGGGTTAGGGTGGTGGTGCTCGCGGGCCACCGGACTTAGGGTTAGGGTGGTAGTGCTCGTGGGCCCCCGGACTTAGTATTATTGTAGCAAATTGCGTGTTCATATTATTGTTTAGTATTATTTTATGCAACAATATTGAATGAAAAATGTTATTGTGTGCATTTTGTAGAAAACTATGGATCCAATCCAGAGAGACCTAGCATAGGAAGAAATTCTCGAGGATATGATCAACGACACCCCCCATGTTGATCCACCCGAATCTCCATCGATTTAACTGAACCCCTCCGGTGAGGGAGAGGAGGTCGACCGAAATGATCAAGGAGAAGCCGACGGCTCCGCTGGTGGAGAAGCCGACGGCGAGGTATATATATGAAGTCTGGTGATCAGTAGATGCATTAACTGAGTTGTATATATATAAATTGATGAATGTTTCTTCTCTTAGGCCTCCACATCGAGCAAAAAATATTCCAAACGAGGCCTGGACAAAAAGTTGGACGCATCTACGCGTTATACAATTACGCGGGTATCACCACGGGGTGAACCGGTGGAACCCGAAAAGGCTAAAACTATATTTAAACAACAATGCGGAGTTATGGTTAGGGATCGCATCCCGATCACCGTTCGAGAGTGGAATAAGACCAAAGGGGCGAAAGAGGGTGAGTATGTCGCCGACAGGTGCAAAGAGGGTCTTTGGAATGACCTCATGACACATTTCACCCTGCCAGAATGTGAGGATGATGCCGACACAGCTGCATTGAGGAAGAAAGTCAAGCAATGGACTCTTACGAAGATGGCCGAACTATTCAAGAACTGGAAGAAAGCATTATGGCAAAAGTATCAGAAGACGAAGAAGACTCCTAAATTTGAATGCTATCTAACAAAGCAGGGTTAATCGGGATGCATTTGTGAAGTACAAGGAGTCACAACCTGCTATGGAAATGTCGGAAAAAACAAGAAAAATGCGATGAAGAAATATCACCATCACCGGGGCTGTGGGGCTGCTGCTATGCCAAAGTGGGATGCTAAAGAGAATGAGCTTGCTAAAGGGATCACACGAACCAATACGTGAAGAATGGGATCGAGGGCAAGGAATTGGTTCCTTGGGCATGGGAGTGAGTATGACGAAAAGTACAGGGACCTTATTTGCAGGACGGATTAGGATACCCCGGGATACATGGCAGAAAGTGGTGAAGGAGATTAAAGCGGGGACAACAAAGTTCCGTCCCGATAGAGAGAAAGACTTGCTGACAAAGGTCCTCGGGAATGACGAATGCAGAGGACGTGTACGAGGCCTTGTCCCTAGTTATACGTGGGAGATGGGGTTTCCCAAAGACAGAGATACTTATAGGAGCCGAGAGAGAGCAAAGAGGCGACGGCAGGAGGAGGAGGGAGACAGGTTCACCGAGTTGCTAGGAACACTTCGAATGCATCAGCAGCAGTTGATTTAACTTCGAGGAGCAGCGCCTGCAAGATCCTCAGATTGTATTACCGCCATCCCATCTCAGCGGAGAAGCAGCGTGGCTGAATCGGAGGTCCCTTCTGACGATGCACATCTGGTAGATGGCGGTCCCGGCTACCCCATGGATGGAATCAAGGAGCAGGCATCTTGTGAGCTCCATCAGAAGGTGAAGAACCTATCTATCAAGGTGGCGGTCGGATGTGCTTTACCTTGTCCACCTGGCGCACGCTGGCACAGCCGTGAGATTCTAGCTGGCTATGCTAAAGTTGGTGTGGATGAAATCACAATGGGGTGGGACTCAATGGAGCTTGACATCCCTGGACCTGAAGGTGAGAGGACACTCGGAGAAGTACTGGGTGGTATCATTCTATGGGACAAGAACAACATCAAGCTTCTAGGCTGGACGCCAAAGCCAACACCGCCTCCGAGTGGTCGCATGTCACCTTCACCTCCATCACCTCCAAGAAGCCCACCCCATGACTACGACCACCACAACCCGAGTCCATCTCGATCTCCGTCGCATCCTCCGATTAGTACTAAATGACGCAGGAGCCCAAAACGACAAATGTCGCCCCTCCCAAGAGTACCTCATAAGAATCTTCCTATCGGACCTTACGATCGTACTGACGAGGAAACCGACATGATCGTAAAGGCCGAATGTGTTGCGCAGCTTCAAAATAAGGAACCCGAGCCCGCCCCGGTATACACCGAGAAGCAAAAAGCATATGCACTTTCTTTTCTGAACACAAAATCACAATACGACTTGCACCATAAGCCAGATGACTATCGACGCACACTTCTGAAGGAAGTGAAGAAGAGCAAATCAAGTAGAAGTGCAAGCGGGAGCAAATCATCAAGTCAAAGTGCAACCGGGAAAAGAAAGGACGCCCCCACTTCGGAACAAAGCAAAATCGACCCCACCCCTCAAGGTGGTATCCCATGACATTCCCCAGCAGAATATGGAAGAAGCTACGAAGCTTGCGGCCTCTATGAATGTGACTGTTGAGGAATTGCTAGGTTCCCAGGACGACAAGTTACCCAAGGCTCTGGTAGTCCCTACATATGTCCCAGGGAAGCCTCTGGTCAGCTTTGAGCAGTTCCAACAACTGCCAACACAAATGCGGAGTTTACATAAATGGTACTTGAAAGCCGTAAAGGAGGAGAGAATAATGATCGTGGCGAAAATCCCACATGACTACTACTTTCGAGAAGAAGAGGTCCATATTGAGTTTCCAGAACTCTTCCGGTTATACATTTTCGACGCCCTCGACAAAAGTCTCATGAGTTGCTATTGTCTATAAGTTGTTGAATTCATTGTCTATATATAAGTTGTTTATTTTTTCAGTTGTTTAGTTCATTGCATGTAATTATCCTAATTATATCTTTTTGTACTCTATTATTATGCAAAATGAAGATATGGAATGTAAAAGAAGGTCAATCTTCAGTGTTGGGTTCATTGACCCAGATAAAATACATTGTCAGACGCTAAAGGATAAACCCGAGGACACATAGGAAAACCTTCTAAGGTTTCTAACGGAGCAAAATTTCTGTGACCACATATTGTTTCCTTACAATTTCGCTTGAGGGTCTTACTCTATTGTACACATTCTCTTTTGCTTACTCGATGTTAAGTGTAATTGATGAGTTACTGATGTATATATAAACGTGTACAGTTTCCACTGGATTCTCATGGATATTCAACTTGATAAGGGAAGAGTTGAAGTCATGGACCCATTAAAGAGACCCCTGGAAATGTTTAGGGACATGCAGGACATGCTCCAGAGGTAATTTTCGTGCTACATCGGTATCTTTCATTGATTTCCTGAGATATCACGTAATAAATAACTCATTCATTTTCTTTACCGGGTAGGGTTTGGAACCAGATCAAGAGTGCGATTACGGGTGACTTTAGTGAGAAGCTGATGTTTAAGTCGGTCTAGGTAAGTAGTACGCGCATCTCTTTACTTCTAGTTTCAATACAATTATGATGTTGGATTATTATTTTGATTGAATTCTATTCTCGTAAAGTGCGTGAGGCAGCCACCAAAGACGAATCTATGTGGATTCTAAGTTTGCGAGTTCATTCGCACGTTTACTAGTGAGCTGAATGATTATAGAGTCGATGTAAGCAATACATTCATAACATTATTTTTATTACCGTCACTTTTTGTTATCATGATTGATATTCATATTGATCTCCTTTTCTTATATAGTTCGAGAAAATGCGGGATCAGCTCCTACCACAGCAACGCGTAGTAGCAATTGTTGAAGAACTAGAAGGATTCTTGATGAACGAGATGATAGATGACGCCGGAGAATTTAGTGTGAATAGACCCCGATGATCCCCGACCGTGTAATTGAATAGACGGGCTCTAGTCCCGATAATTGTGATCTCCATGTGTAACTATCATGTATATATTTGTATGCTCGATCTTAAGAGAATTTATCTTATGTATGCACGAACATGTATGGTATGTGGTAGCGTAGAAAACTATTTTGAAATAAAAAAAGATACGAATTGAATTCTCTGCCGCGGCAGAGAAAGTGCCTAAAATTCTGCCGCGGCAGAGAACCATTTGTCCCGGTTCGTAATACGAACCGGGACTAATGGGGGGGCACCCAACGCCCGTAGAGACAGCCACATGGATGCCCATTTGTCCCGGCTGGTAAGAGGGCTAGGACTAATGGGTGGGCCTTTAGTCCCGCCTGTCCCGCCCCTCCAGTCCCGGTTACCAGGACCGGGACTAAAGCCCCTTACGGGCCAGGGCAGAAGCACAAAAAATTACAGCTCAATCCGACATACAGAACCCTCTTAGGAATTCTTTACGGTGAAGCACAGAAATCTGTTCCGGGACAGCAACTTTTCCATTCATTACTTCACTCTCGTTAGAGGTTACTCTTGGGTCAAAAAGCAAATAAAAAGGATAAGGAGAGGTTATTACAGCGGTAATAACTTCCAAGACTCAACTAAAACTCTTGGGTTATCTCCTAACAAGTACTTTTCTTTAACGCCTTTAAGTTAGGCATAAGAAGCAAAGAAAGAATCAAGTGTTCTCAAATGAAGAAGCATTAAGACCAAATTTTGTTTTCATAGGAGAAGCAAAAGAAATCTTTTCTCTCTTTTTAGGGAAGTGTTCTATACCTTTCTTGAGTGGGAGTTGATATTTAATGGTGCCTTCTTTCATATCAATGATGGCACCAATAGTTCTAAGAAAAGGTCTTCCCAAAGTAATAGGACAAGAAGCATTGTATTCAACATCCAAAACATAGAAATCAACGGGGACATAGGAATCATTAACCATAATAAGAACATCATTAAGACTCCCCATGAGTTTCTTTTTAGCATTATCATCAAGTGGGACATTCAAATAGCCATCTTCAAGAGGAGGCAAATCAAGCATATCATAAATCCTTCTAGGCATAATAGAAACACTACTATCAAGATCACACAAAGCTTTGAAATCAAAGTCATTCACTTTCATATTAATGATGGGTTCCCAACCATCTTCTTGCTTTATAGGAATAGAAGCTTTATGTTTCATCTTTTCTTCTTTAATTTTTATGAGAGCATCAGTAATGTGTTTTGTAAAAGCCATGTTCATAGCACTAGCATTAGGACTTTTAACAAGATTTTGTAGGAACTTAATAACTTCAGAGATGTTGCAATCATCAAGATCAAAATCAACTTTATCATCTAAAGTAGTAGGACTATTACTAGCCTCAACACTAGTGGTAGTGATAGTAGAAACACTAATGTTTCTAGCAATTTCATCTTCTCTTTCCCACTTAGCATGCAATTCAGCTAATAGTCTAACATTTTCATCAATTCTTACTTGTATGGCATTAGTAGCTGCAAAGGGATTCTCATTAGTTTCAGATTTAGCAGCCATTTTATTAATCAATGAAGATTGAGCTTTAGACAAGGATGATATATTTCTTTCAGCATTAGAGAGTTTCAATTGTAAACTAGGAATTTCCCTATTTAGACTCTCAAGTTGATGGCTAATGTTCTTCAAAATGATAGATTGTTCCTCCATAGTTTTAGTAAATAGTTTATTTTGCTCATATTGCATTTGCATGAAGTTTTTAGTGGCTCTTTCAACTTCTAAAATTCTTCCTTCACTAGGTAATTCAGGTTTACCATTATAGCCACAAGTATTACTAGGAGGGTAGGGCCTATAATTGTTGTTACCAAAATTGTTCCTGTAAGCATTATTACCATAAGCATTATTGCCAAAATTGTTATTTCTTATGAAGTTCACATCAACTTGCTCTTCTTGAGCAACCAAAGAGGCTAAAGGAACATTATTTGGATCAATATGGGCTTTCCCATTAACAAGCATAGACATAATAATATCAATCTTATCACTCAAGGAGGAGGTTTCCTCAACAGAATTTACCTTCTTACCTTGTGGAGCTCTCTCAGTATGCCATTCAGAATAATTAACCATCATATTGTCCAGAAGTTTTGTTGCAGCACCCAAAGTGATGGTCATAAAGGTACCTCCAGCAGCTGAATCTAATAGGTTCCTTGAAGAATAGTTCAATCCTGCATAAAAAGTTTGGATGATCATCCAAGCAGTCAGTCCATGAGTGGGACAATTCTTTACCAAAGATTTCATTCTTTCCCAAGCTTGAGAAACATGCTCATTATCAAGTTGTTTAAACTTCATTATTTCACTTATCATGGATATAATCTTAGCAGGAGGATAGTATTTTCCAATAAAAGCATCTTTGCACTTAGTCCAAGAATCAATACTATTCCTAGTTAAGGAATTCAACCACTCTTTAGCTTTTCCTCTCAAAGAGAAAGGAAACAATTTCAGCTTAATAATATCACCATCTATATCCTTATGCTTTTGCATCTCACAAAGTTCAACAAAGTTATTTAGATGGGAAGCAGCATCTTCATTACCAATACCAGAAAATTGTTCTCTCATAACAAGATTGAGCAAAGCAGGTTTTATCTCAAAGAAAGTATTTTCAGCCACAGGTGGAGCAATAGGAGTGCTCATAAAATCATTGTTGTTGGTGCTAGTGAAGTCACACAACTTAGTGTTTTCAAGAGTAGTCATTTTTGTGGTTTTCAAATAAGAAAGAAAAACAAGTAAAACTAATTTTTTTGTGTGTTTTTGAAGAACAAAGCAAGCAAACAAAGCATAAAAAACTAAGCAAAACAAAAAAAAACAAAGTAAAGAGATTGGTTATGAGGGACTCCCCTTGTGAAGATGTCCTTGACTCCCCGGCAACGGCGCCAGAAAAGATCTTGATGCACTCGACTTTCAACGTAGAGCTCGTTGGGAACCCTAAGAGGAAGGTATGATGAGCATAGCAGTAAGTTTTCCCTCAGTTATGAAACCAAGGTTTAATTGAACCAGTAGGAGCAAGGAAACACCCCAAAGGTGTTACTAGCTGAGCTTTGGCAGGGCGCACTACCGGTGCTAGTAGCAACGTGGAGACCTGCACAACACAACCACAGAACTTTGTCCCCAGCTTGCGATGAGGTTGTCAATCTCACCGTGTTTTGCGAAAAACAAAGGATTAAACGTATCGAATGGAAAGAAGTAAAAGTTTGCAGAAAGTAAACACAAAGAAGTAAACAGTTATAGATTGTATGTAAAGAAAAAGGACCGGGATCCATAGTTCACTAGAGGTGGCTCTCCTTAGATAGATAACATGCTGGGTGAACAAATTACAGCGGGGCAATTGACAAACACCGAGAAAGCAATACATGCATATACTTATCATCTTGACTCCTTTGAGACTTGATTGGGCATTACAACATAATACATAGACCTCCATCCAACTGCATCTATGACTAATAATCCACCTTTAGGTTATCATCCGAACCCCCTCCAGTATTAAGTTGCAAGCAACAGATTATTGCTTTACGAACTGCGTGTAAAGTAAACAATACAATTGTTCTATGAACAAAGGATCGTTGTTTTCTCCCTAGTATCAACAGCACATCTAGTACCTTAGAGATTTCTGTCACTTCCCCAGATTACCAGAGGCATGAACCCACTATCGAGCATAAATACTAACTCTTGGAGTTGCTAGCATCTACTTGGCCAAGATAGCTACTAACAAAGGAAAGCATGCAAGATCTCAAATAACAAAGACATGATAGAATCAATAATCAATCTAAAATAGCATCTCAATATCCATCGGATCCCCACAAACACAACATGTATGAATTACAAATAGATGATCTTGATCATGAACGGAGCTCACAAGATCTAAACATGAAAGCACAAAGGAGGAGAAACCAGCCATCTAGCTACTACATGGATCTGTAGTCCAAGGATGAACTACTCACGCATCACACCGGAGGCTTGCAAGGTGATGAAGAAGGCCTCCAGGGTGAATTCCCCTCTCCGGCAGGGTGTCGGGAAGAGCTTCAGATCCCTCCCGATCTAGGGACGGAGATGATGACGGCGGCTAGAGACTCTTTCGTGGATTTTTGATCGGGTACCTAGGGTTTTTGTCCTGAGGGCAACTTATAGGCGGAAGGAGAGGCCGAGGGGGTGCTGGGGTCGGCCAGACCACCCCCTGGCGTGGGCCAAGCCTGGCCGCACGTCCAGGTGGTGTGGCCGGCCCCTAGCCCCTCTCCGTCTCGTATTCTGGCACTTGATCCCTTCGGGGAAAATAGGCACTTTGGCTTTTGTCCGGTCCAATTCCGAGAATATTCATTTTCTGACTTTCCTGGAACCAAAAATAGCAGAAAACAAGCAGCTGGCACTGTGGCTCTTGTTAATAGATTAGTCCAAGAAATCATATGAAAAGTACTCCAAAGTTGGAACAAAACACAAGAAAGTGGATAAAACTAAGCATGGAACATCAAAAATTATAGATACATTTGCAACGTATCACATACATGTCATCTGGTGGGTTGGGTTAAATAGTCGATTCACCTAAATTAAATATGGAGTCTATATGAGGGCTTTTCTAGTCTTATATTGGTTCCATTTAAATCTGTGTAGCGAACCGATACCATGTTTTGCCTTGTTAAAACAACATTTAAAATGCGGGGTATCTAAACAACTTGAACCTTCTAATTAATTGTCGGGACCCCGGTTCCGCTTAATATTGCCTAATTGCTTTGCACCATTGCCATGTCATACATCATACATGCATCATGCCCGATCTTCTGCCGTAGTATTAAATAGTGCATCCGGTGTTTCTTTTAGTGATTTGCTTCTTCGCGGATTAGGCCGTTGAGCGGATGCGAGTATCGACAAGTTCTCCGGATGTATCTTCGGCAGTGTTTCCCAGGCGAGCATCTCCCCCTTTCTACCTATTTTGCTTTTATAGTCTTTATTTCCTCCTGTTGATCTATTGCTATCCGTGTTGCGATGCTTTAGTTTCCGTGCAGCATTTGTACTCCTTGCGGCCTCTATATTTCCATGGATACATCCTATTGCATGTTGTAGTCGGCCTTGCGAGTCGTAGTTGCTTGCTTCTGTGTTGCTTCGTGTCGTTGTCGTTCCACCGTTGACGGCAAGTTGGCACATGATAATGGAGGAGATGCTTAAGGGTGGAGATGATTATGACTTTAAATACAACTATTAAATTGCTGGTAATAGATATAACTAATGCAGAGGCATCGATGGGCAATAGATGTTATTTGGTTCTTCCACGCTCACTTGTGTCCCGTAGGACCCCAAGTACTTGATACCCGTTCCTTGACTATCGCACTATCCGCATATGGGACCATGAATCCCCTTAGCCGGAGCTTGATTCATTCTTATTTCTTGGGGCCACAAAGTAGTTTGGGGCTTTATTACTATCCTATACTTATGCCATGCTTTAATGCTTTATTTAAGATTGTGCGTGGAGCACCTGTACTGTTTAGGATTGCAGAGTGTTTTCGCGGTATCGACAAGCCCAGTCACACTTTTGGGTTCCCAGTCGTTTATAGCCATTAGCGCAAACCTTGGGTCTGTCTCGGAGCCGGCCAACTTTGTTGCGGGTAGCTTAATGGGGTGGCCCCCTGAAATATTTTATGAATCCTGTGATTGCTTTGTCGTGAAAGCCTCGTTGGGTTTTGATTTGGTTTTTCCGAGGTTGATCGTGTGTGTGTTGCTATTTGTGCACCCCTGCAGGGTAAATCTTTCTGAAAGCCATGTCCGCGGTTATGGATGACTTGGAGCACAGTATCTCGATCATAGACAAGCATAACTAAAGTAGTGCTATAAACTTGACTTAATATATGACTAGTAATCAGATTCAACTATCACGGAATGGATATTAAAATGCCAACAACTGGTGGATCTGGGATTGTTTTGAGACATGCTGTACCTGCCTAGTAAGTATTGCAACTCCAATGGAATGTGATAAAAGTGCCAACAATTGCTGGGTTTTGGGATTCCTCAGGACAATTACATCTGACTAGTAAATGTTCCAGCTATAACGGAATGGTGATTAAAACTGCCCACTACTTATGCTTCAGGATGACTCATGCTATCTATATTAGATTAGTAAGAGCTTCAACTAAAATGGAATGAATAAAATGGTCAACTGTGTGAGTTCCTCGGTTTGACTTCCTCGTTTGGTCTTGAGGGGGGGAATACCGGGATGGGTATGTTTGGTGTTAGTATCAGGATGGATCCGAATAGGTCTTTCTTATCCCTCTCAAATAGTCGCTAGTTTTACTGAGTCTCTATAGGTTGTTTAGTGCTGCTGCGCCGCCGCTTCAGTCCACCATACCTATGTAGGCGAGGACCGCCGAATTCTAGCCTCGCTATGTACTGGCCTTAGTACTGACGCTTCTCTTTTTCCTTTGCCCTTTGTCGGCACCCCTTTTGTTTTAGTAGGTTTGAGATCAACGTCGTTAGCAGGGTTACCCTTCCGGCTTGGCCTGGGCAGGGTTATGGCTTCAATGCTCTTAGCCCCATTTGCATCTTGTCTGTACTCGGATGCTGTATCATTTTCAAGGTGATTTGGATCTTTGTAGTGTATATCTATAATATTGACTCTTGGAGTCGTGCTGTATATATATATTTGTTCTGTGGGTCCCTTCGAGGACTGTTGTGTAATGTATTACTTTGTTTTCCACCCGCACGAAAGTGCCTGGTGGGCGTCCTTGAATCGTTTCTATGCGGGTTTGGCGGAAAGGGCTAAAACTTGCATAGGGCCGATTCGAGGGTGTTACACCCCTCCACATTAAAATGCCCCTTCACATTCTCTTTTAAAGTCTCCACTTTAAATGCATTAAATTTCTCCAAATTTAATGCTCTCTCATTTAATAAAACTCTTTTATTATTTTTATTCAGAATTTTGTTAATTACTTTAATTAACAAACATTCACATAAAACCTCCTGCAACATTTCAATATTACATGCAGAACAAATTTCAGCAATTTCACCCGAAACAGTTTTGATGTCTATTGAAATAATTCCAGCGCTTTGCAATTCTTTCGTCTGAAACATATGTGCTCCAAAATGGTGTCCGGTAACTCTTAAGTGTGTCACCCTACGGTTCACGAATAATGCAGACATGATTGAGACTGCTCTCAGATCAATAATCAGAAGCGGGACCTGGAGATCCATACTGACTCCTGCATATTCAATGATGAATTCTGTAATCGTGAGAACCTTTAACGCTTGTAACTTAATCCCTTTGTCTCATGATATAATACATGTCTGAGATTCGATCATCGGTATCCAAATACCTAGTTTGATCTCGTTACCCACCTGCACTCTTTTCTCGTTCCCGTGATATAACATTCTAGTGATCACATCACTTGCTTGCAAGCTATCTCAATGTGATATCACCGAGAGGGCCTAGAGTATATCTATCTGTCATGAGGATTGACAAATTCCACTCTTGATCCATGAGCCTCAACATAACACCTTCGTAGCACTGAACCCATCTTTATAGTCACCCTGTTATGGTGTGACGTTTGATGTTATCAAGATACTCTTTAGGTGTTAGCAATTAACATGATCTCATGGTCTAAGGATAAAGATTACTTCGTATGATGTTATAGCAATATAAACATAATGACTTGATCGTAATGCTATACTTAGGATGAATGTTCATCACATCATTCAACTAATGTTGTGACCTTATTATTAACAACATCCAATGTCCATGATTAGGAAACCTTGATCATCTTGTTAATCAACAAGCTAGTCTATAAGAGAGGCATAACTAGGAACCCTTTTTGTTTATTAAACACACATGTATTGATGTTTCCGATCAATACAATTATAACATGCAAAATAAACATTTATCATAAACATGGAATAAGATAATAACCACTTTATTATTGCCTCTCGGGCATATTCCCTTCACCTGGCACTCCCAATAGAGGGAAACCCTTTATATATGAGCACAGATTCAGACGGGTGGCGGGAGCAGATGGTCAGACTTAGAGGAAAGAATCCACCTGAGGTTGTAAACAAGCAGGGATGCTTCCCCGAGGATTAGACAAAATTTCAAGACCTTCCCCGAGGATGCTGACAAGGAGACGGTCATGACGTACGCTCATGTGTATGTGTGGTACATCATCACGATGACTCTCTTTCCTGACAGCAGTGGTGGTCGTGCTCAGTGGCATTGGCTTAAGGTGCTCACAGTTTCTGACTCAAAGTTTAGCTGGGGTTCGGCGGCGTTGGCTTGGTTGTATCGTCAGGTAATCGTTTGTTAAAAAGTTGTCTATGTTTGCATGACCTCAAAAATATTGTTCTTACTAAACAGTGTATCACTTCCTATGCAGCTAGATGATGCCTGTCTTAGGAGCACAACCGATGGATGCATTGGTGATTGTTCGCTCCTTCTTTTAGTGTGGAGTTGGGAACACTTCCCAGGTGGACGGCCAAGATTGTTGAGCTACAACCCTTATGTTGATGATGGCAATAACCTCCTACTCCACACGTGGGCTTACAAGTGGGATGTGGTCTCCGATCCCCCAACCAACCCTATGGCGGCCTACAGGAGGTACACCAACGAGTTTGACACAATAACCATGGATCAGGTAATTTTCCAGGGTGCGGTCAATTCTATGTTATGAATGTGTAATCTTTGAACTTGACATGAGTGTGGTATGTTGCAGGTGACCTGGGAGCCATACGGTCCAAGGGGAACTTTGGTGTCCCGGACGACTTGCGTCTTCCATGTTTAATGACCTTCCATTCCGGATCGGGCCATACTTGGATTCCATGGTCTCCGGCCACTGTGATTGGTCCAGGTATGGGTGAAATCTAGGAGCCCATGTCTTTTTAGTAGTCTCGATTGAGAATTTGGACTCTCTCACCGTGAGAGGATTATTCCAATCCAAATGTCGCCTTCGAGCTTCCGTTAGCAAGTGCGAGCAAGGAAGATGAAGCAACAATGGCCTACCACAAGTGCACTCACAAGTATTGAGCGAGACCTTGAACGCTCGACCTCCGTGTTGGACACCATGAGCCGTGGTTCCTCCAGGCTCCGTAACTTCGTAAATTAGCTCGTCATTATCAAATTTCATGACAACTTGGGAGTCCGCTTTATTTGACTGAAATTGCATACAATCATCAACCTTCGGTGGAAACTTGTATTTATGCTTGTCCTTCTAGTCTCCCGCAATCTGCCTATCCGTGTCAGCTGAGTATTTTAGAAAATACTCATTTAACTTGTCAAATGTATATTGGACAATTACGGTGACGGGCAATGCGCGGACACCTTTGAGTAACTTGTTGAAGCATTCTTCCATGTTGCTTGTCATCTAACCGTACCTCCAGCCACCATCATCAAAAGCTCGTGCCCACTTTCCCATATCTCCAATGTTCCTAATGAGAAACTCTTTGTCCTCCGCATTGAGTTCTTTGTTATAGAACAATTTGTTGTACAAGTTTGAGAAACGGTGCTCCGTGAAAGCGAGACAACAATCTTGTTGATCATCGGACAATTCCTTGATCTTGCATGCCCTATAGAAGTTTGAAACAAAATGTCTCATGCACCATCGATGGTGCAATGGGGCATGTCCAGGAATGTCAAGCATTACCGCATTGGTAATTCCTTGATGACAATCCGAGATGACACATAATTCCCTGTGAGCGGGTAAGACCTTGGTTCTCAAAATGTGGAAGAACCACTCCTAATTGTCATTGTTTTCCACCTCAACCAAAGCAAAACCCAAAATAACCAACCGGGTGTTGGCATCGCTAGCTATTGCAATCAAGATAGTGCCCTTGTATTGTCCGGTCAAGAAGGTACCATCAACGGATATAATAGGCCTACAATGTGTTGGAAATATGCCCTAGAGACAAATAGTAATAAGGACTATTATCATATTTCATATAGTTTATGATTAAGTTTTATATCATGCTATAACTGTATCGAGTGGAAACATCAATAAACGTGTGATATATAAACAATCAGGGGTTCCCAGTGAAACTCTAGTCACTGGTTCATTGGTCAACAGATGATCATGTTTCCTGATCATGTGGCATTTATGCCAGTTGGAAATGGAGTCATCTGTGAGAATGAGATGATGAACCAATACTCAACCTAAACATTGTGACCCGATCATGTCACGAAGTTCAAGTTACGATGATTAGAAATGGATCCTCGTAGACTATTCCTTAGAACCGTGAGGCTATATCAATCACTGTCTCCCGAGAGTGCTTTGATAGCATCAAGCGCCACTTGGTAATACAGTGGTTATAAAGGTGTGTTCAGGTACTCGGAGGAAACTGTAGAGGCAATATATGTCAAGAGCGGGATTTGTCCGTCCATGTGACAGAAAGATACTCAAGGGCCCACTCGGAGAGGTTATATCCAATAGCTGCACAGCATGTGATTTGATCACAGGGATATCACTTGTCGGAACGAGTCAAGTAGCATTGTTCGGTAACGAGATTGAACACGACATGGTGATGTCATTGATCAGATCTCGGGCAATGCAAGTATCGAGAGACAAAGGGAATAAGACACGATTCTCCTGGTTCAAACAACGAAAGATCTCCATGGAACGCACAGGGGTCACATGGCCATCTAGGTCCCTTTGTCGATCATTGGTGGGGAGTGTCCTGACCATGTCTGGAGTGTTCCCGAACCGTTGGGTATCACGCTTAAGGGTTTGATGATGCTTAGAGAGTGTTTATAGGATCGGAAGAACCGCCAAAGAATAGTAGAGAGAAAACCAGAAGGGTGGAAGATGTTCCATAGCCATGGAGGTTGAATAATATATGAAATGAATATTAAATATTGATTTAATCATTTATTCATAATTATTTAATAAAGAGAAAATCAATTTAAAAGGTCAAAGGGCTTAATGGGCGAATTCCCGAAGGGGAGAGGGCCCATTAGGGAAAGGAGAGAGGGAGAAGGGACAAAGGGGGTGGCCGGCTGGGCCTAGCCCCCCCGTGCGGGGCCCACTAGGGCCGGCCGGTGGATGCCCCTCCCCCTCCTCTCCTTTAGTCCCACCCCGGGCTTTGAGGGAGGTAGTACCTCCTTTTCCCCTATATATAGTGGGGGTATTTGCCAGATAAAAACACACAATATTAAATAAAGGTCTTCTCACTTTTGGGAAGACCTCCAATTGATATTTCTCTCTCTCGTGACCGTGGTCCCAAGTTCGGACTGCGCAAACGAGAGACATCTTCACCGCGGAGCGCCGTCGCGCTTCGGGATTCAGATCCAGGAGCTCTACTTCCGCAACTGCTGCTGGATCGGGGAAGCAGGAGTCATCGTCAGGCACCGGACCCGTGTAACTCCCCGCGAGGTTTCACACTTGAGGCACTCAAGTCGTTGGAGCCACAGGAGCGCAAGGACTTCATCACGACCTTGAGGTCGGCTTCAGCTCGTCTACATCAACCACGCTCTCCTGAGCATTGACAATGCTTTTCGGTCTTCAAGGGTAAGTTCACGAAAAGCCCCTCCCGTTACTGTATTACTAATAGATAGGTCCTAGCAGCATCAGGGGTTCAGGGGCGTAGGGTAACATTTTATTATTTTCATACGCGGAACCCCTATAGTGGTATCAGAGCTAGATCTATGCGTAGTAATGCTAGTACAGGTATAACACACGAGATGTAGCGTGTGGGCGTTGATCTTTTAGTTGTTACCCTCCCACGTGTACTTGTGTATACCGCGGTAATGCTTGATGAAGCAGCCCCCAACCGACTTTACGCGTTCATTCGCGAGACTGGTCCACGCTTGACATATAGCTTGTACCGTATAAAGTGGCTTTGGGGGGTGTCTGTCTCTCTCGCATTAGTTGGTATGCCATTTGCAATGGAGGGCCCCGAAAGGGGTGTAGTAGAGACAACTACTTGATCAACGTTGTGCTGAAAGTTCGTAGGTAAGAACGGTTCTTGTGTGAAAGCTCATTTAGCCACGTAAAACATGCAAATATAAAGTAGAGGCGTCTAACTTTGTTTTGCAGGGGGGCGTTGCTTTGTGATATGGTTGTGGCAAAGGTAAAGTGATTACCTTTTGTTACGTAGTAGTAGATAGTCATGGAGGTGACGGGCTACCACGCCGGAAAGACACCGGTACCCTAGTGTCTACGGCGCCGGAACCCGGTGATGGCGGATGGAGATCATGACGTGAAGGACCATATCACATCGCATTTACATTCAATGTTATTTTTTGTATATCTTATTGTGTGCTAGTATTAGATACTCGACGGTAGCCTAATAAGATGATCCCTGTTAAAATTACCAATGATTGTGTTCCCCCTTAGTGTGCACCACCAAGAAAGTTCTTCGGTATGAGGCAGGCCGTGATGATCGGGTGTCAGACATATCTGCGTTCGCTTACAATGGGTGTAAGCCATGTTGCATAGTGAATACACTCAGGTTGAGTTGGCGAGCCTAGCATGTATAGACATGGCCTTGGAACACGGATGGTCAAAAGATCGAGCACGAGTCGCGTGAATGATGTGACTGACGTTTAGCATCCACCCTTGAACCCACATTGATGGGCGTGATGATCGGGGGAGATGTGGCTGATAGGGGTCGTGTTATCACTAGGAACCCTTCCGGGGATAGGTGTTTTTGAGTGGATTTATTATTAACTCATTTAATTATAAACTTAGTCTAAATTCCTTTTTGCAATTATAAATGTAGAAATGGTTCTCCCCAAGATTACCTTCCCTATTGACAATTGGTTAAAAGGAGAAAATCTCAAGTTAGATGGATCCAACTTTTCTGCATGGGTCATGCGCCTTCATGATCTCCTTAGCAAGAACAAAGTGGCTGACTACATGATCTACGAGATGTACTTGGAGCCACCCTATTCTCATGAGACCTAGGAGCAGCGGGATCTCCGTCGCCGTCGTCATGTGATGGCCACATTCATATCAGTAATGATGCGCCTCGGGATGGAAGATGGGCTATGGCCGATGGTGGGAAGTCTTAATCCCCGAACGGTTATAGCACATCTGAGATTGCATTTTGTGGAACAAGTGCACATATGGGAGTATGCGCTGATGGGGACTTACTCTCCATAAATATGGAGGAAGGCTCCTCACTGTACGATCACTTGTTGAGCATATACGATGCATACATGAGTCTGGCATACTACCTGGACAACTGGTTCGCAAGCTCTTTTGCAATATGAGTTGTGATGCGGTCGCTGCCGCCAAGCTACCAATCACAAGTCAGGATTTGCATTATGAGAGACGATGCGGAAACACAAGATTTCCATGAGTTCATATCACATTTCAGAGATGTGATGATTGAACCCGTTGTCGCTGAGGTCATCAATGACAAAGGTATATATTTGATATACAATTTTATAAATGTTATAATCTTGTAAACACATTTGCAGTGTTAAGTATATTTGATACTTGTTCTGTTTTGCTGAAAATAGGTCCCTCTGCATGAGAGGTGTTTGCTGGAGAGGAGATGACATTCATGTTGATGGTGAGCATGCTGATGAATGCCAACGACACTCTCTCTCAACATTTATCACTTAGTTTATGTTTTGGATAGTTATTGTAATCAAAAGATTGTGAACCTCTTTAGTGAGTCTAACACTTTGTGAGACGGTTATTCATATCAGTTTGTAACAAACAGTTGTTCTACTTTTATGAATGATTTCTATTTTTGTTCATATCTTGTTTGATTATATGTGAATTATCCTTGTTGTTTGAAACTAATTGATAATGCATGAACATTTGTAAAATATTGAAATGCCTTAAATTGCCCAACTTAATGATATGTTCATTAATGAATGAAACCATTGTTTGAATTCAAAAGTTATATTGATAATATGTGAAAGACATTCGATTTCTTATCACATATAAATCATGCCTAAGTTCGGTAAAATAACTTGAAAACAGTGTATTACTTGAATACAAAGTGTTTAATGAATACATATTCGATGTATTGTGTTTTAACAAATGGTAATTATCATTATATGATTGTTTAAAAGTGTAAAGATATTTACCAAAGGAAACATGAGTATGAAACTATTTGATATGATCAAAGTACTTCATCAACAAAGGGTATAAATATAAAAGAGAACCTAATTAC
Organism: Avena insularis; assembly: GCA_023614405.1. Lineage (NCBI taxonomy): Eukaryota > Viridiplantae > Streptophyta > Magnoliopsida > Poales > Poaceae > Avena > Avena insularis. The sequence goes on from CM042686.1 coordinate 566,485,868, forward strand.
TATAATTTGATCAATAGTAATGAAATTCGACTTTATAAGAATGGCATAAAGAAATTGTGGAATGCAAAGCATTTTGAAACGTCAAAATGCAAAGCATCACAATGTGATATTAGATATCAAAATGGGTGAATACATAACGCCAAATAAATCGTTGTAGTGTAGATGTAGAGACCATTAGTTAGAAATGGTTAGCACTCAATTAGAATATATAGTGAACCATCTGGATTTGTGAAAGCGGCTCCATATCTAGTATGGATCGTCGTAAAAGTTTTGGGGTTATTCGATATAACCAAAACAATAGCGAATAATGTAGGGTTCCGTAGCAGAAAACAAAAAATTTCTATCTACTCGAACACTAATACCAGGATCTATACTATGTAGACATAAGTTACGGAGAAGGGATACGGTATTCATACCTTTGAAGACCGAGGCACGCCTTATGCAGGAAGGCGTATATTGATGAAGACGAGCAGCACCCCAAGTGTGGTGCCTCCGAAGTTCGTCACACGTCCGGTGTAGGAGAAGTCAACCGGACTCCGATCCAGCCGAGCAGCGGAAGAAGTAGATGCCGGATCACAGATCACACGACGGTGGTGTGAAAGTGGTGAACTCACCCACGAGGTCATCCCCAATATTATGAGGAAGTCCTCAATGGATGAGAGAGAGAGAATGAGAGGGAATGGGATGATTCCAAAGGGGGAGGGGATACCCCTATATATAGTGGGAGGGGGGCGCACCACCCATGGGCCAGGCGGTGTGGGACTAAACCCCACACCCGCCGGCCACCTAGGGGCAGCCGCCGGCCCTAGGTGGGCCCCACTAGGGTGGCCCATCAAGCCCAGGCTGGCTGGCCCCCTTTCCCCAGGCGCCATGCCCTATTGGGCCTCCCTTCGGGTGAATCCCATTAGCATTATGATGCGTTTAATAATAAAATGAAATATATGTTTAATATTAATTCTCCAATTAACATTCAAATACACATATTATATTATTCCATCACACTGGAACACTTTCCGGACCCCTTCCGATCTCCATCGGATGTTATCCGGAACTATTCCGGTTTCTCTTTCTCTATTTCTCCTACGATACCTCATCTACCCTAAGCGTCCCTACCCTTAAGCGTGGCATCCTTCAGTTCGGAAACACTCCGGACATGATTGAGACTACCCTCACATCAATGATCAACAGAGGGACCTGGATGTCCATGTGACCCCCGTGCGTTTCACGAATATAATCGCTCGAACCGTGAGATAGTCGTTTCCTGTTCCCTTTGTCATTCGATACCTAATTCATCTGAGACTTGATCTTCGATATCTCCATACCTTAGTTCGGTCTCGTTACCGATGAACTTGTTTTCTCGTTCTCATGTCGTTGCATTTCGTGACCAAGTCACATGCTTGCAAGCTTCATTAATGCAACGTCACCAAGATGGCCACATGTATCTGTCTGTTACATGGTAGCTCACAAGGCTCATACCCTTGGGGTTGCAGGTTCGATTCCTACTACCCATCCCATACTCCTTCTTTTTGTATATGGATTTTTTCTTTCCTAAAATAAAAGGGTTTCGGTTTAACCATTTTTTCTTGGAACAAGAAACCAGACAAATCCTGGTCTTGATATGTACTCCTCTACGCATCTCTTTGGAAAACCTGAGTGGCACCTTTTTGATCACCCTGTTATGAGATGATTCTTGATAACCATCTAAGCTTCTTCCGAAATGGTGATTTCCATTACCTCATAGTCAAAGGATCAGTTTGCGAGGTTCTCTGTGTTTTATCATCAATGGTGAACTTTGTAACCAGATCTCATTCAAGATATAATGGTCGGATGTTTGTCTATCATGTTATTCAACTAATAACATGACCCCATTGTCAATTGGCATAAATGCCCATGATCTTGAAACCTAGACCATCCTCATGACCAATGAACTAGTTGCTAGAGGTAACTAGAGACACGGTTTGTTTACATACCACACGTGTATTAACGTTTCGCATTAGCACAGTTATAGCACATTATGAAACGTATTATGAACATATAGGAGATATATCAAATAATACACTTTATTATTTGCCTCTAGGGCATAACTCCTTCAGTCTCCCACTTGCACTAGAGTATAAACAAAACTATTTTACAATAGGCAGGAACCTAACACCAATGGAATCTCGGTGTTATTTGTGCTTTTCCTGATGGAGAGCTTTAGTCAAAGGATCTGCCATATTTAGTTCCGTATCTACTTTGCAAATCTTGACTTCACCTTCGTCAATGTTCTGTCGGATGACGTGAAATCTAAGCTTGATGTGTTTGGCTGTGGAATGAGTTCTTGGTTCCTTTGCATTTGCAATGGCTCCCGTGTTATCACAATAGATCGTCACAGGGTCTTGTGCATTTGGAAAAACTCCCAGTTCGATGAAGAAATTCCTTAGCCAAACTGCTTCATTTGCTGCATCAGCCGCATCAATGTATTCAGACTCCATTGAAGATTGCGCCACCACCGACTGCTTCTTACTCTTCCAGCTTACCGCCCCACCATTCACTAGGAACACAAATCCCGTTTGAGACTTTGAGTCATCATGATCTGAGTTCTAGCTCGCATCCACATAACCTGTTACATTTAGAGCTTCATCACTTCCTCCATAGATTAGGAACATATCCTTTGTTCTTTTCAGATACTTTAGGATATTCTTTACAGCTGTCTAGTGATCTGGTCCTAGATTACTTTGGTATCGGCTTGTCAAACTAAGAGCCAATGCCACATCAGGTTGCGTACTTAACACTGCATACATGAGATCCTATGGCTGAGGCATAGGGGATGTAAGACATCTTCTCTCTATCATCATCCGTTACAGGACATTGAGTCATACTCATTTTGCAATTCTTCATCATGGGTGTAAAACCCCTTTTGGTGTTTTCCATTTTGAACCTCTTCAAAATCTTTTCGATGTAAGTACTCTGACTTAATGCAATTAGGTGCCTTGATCTATCTCTATAGATCTTGATTCCTAATATGTATGCAGCTTCACCTAGATCCTTCATGGAAAATTGGTTACTCAAATATGCTTTCACGCTTTTCATTAGATCCACATCGTTTCCCATGAGTAATATGTCATCCACATATACTACTAAGAAAACAACTGAGCTCCCACTCACTTTCTTGTAAACACAGAACTCTTGTTGATTTTGGACAAATCCAAAACTCTTGATCACTTGATCAAAACATTGGTTCCAGCTCCGAGATACTTGCTTCAATCCATAAATGGACCGTTGAAGCTTGCATACCTTTCCAGCATCCTTAGGATCAACAAAACCTTCTGGTTGCATCATATACAACTCTTCATCAATGTGACCATTGAGGAATACGGTCTTGACATCCATCTGCCGAATTTCATAGTCGAAATGTGCAGCAATTGCTATTAAAATCCGGACAGCCTTAAGCATCACTATGGGAGAGTAAGTCTCGTTGTAATCAACTCCTTGAATTTGTCGAAACCCCTTTGCGACAAGTCGAGCTTTGTGAATGGTCACATTACCATTCGCATCTGTCTTTTTCTTAAAGATCCATTTATTTTCCACGGCCTTGCAGCCTTCTGGAAGATCTACCAAGGTCCAAATTTGGTTCTCATGCATGGATCCTATTTTGGATTTAATGGCTTCTAGCCATTTCTCAGAGTCAGCACTATCCATAGCTTCTTTGTAGTTTGCAGGTTCTTCTTGTTCATCTAGGATGACAGACATTACAAGGCTACTGTACCAATCAGGAGTGGCACGAACTCTTGTAGACCTGCGAACCTCAGGAGTCTCGACGTCGTTGTTTTGATCATCATCAATTGGCTCTTCCTCCATGTTGGAGAGCGGTCTCAGAACAACTTCCGTTGTGCTACTCGGAATCTGGAGAGAAGGGTCAACAACTTCATCCAACTCAATTTTCCTTCCACTAACTCCTTTAGCAAGAAACTCTTTCTCGAGAAAGGTGCTGGTTTTTGCGACAAACGTTTTGCCTTTGGCTTGGTTATATAAAGTATACCCAATGGTTTCCCTTGGATATCCTACAAAGATACATTTTTCTGATTTGGGTTCAAGTTTGTCAGGCTGTAGTTTCTTGACGTAAGCCTCACATCTCCAAACTTTCAAAAATGACAACATTGGCTTCTTGCCATGCCATATCTCATATGGGGTTATCTCTACGGATTTGGATGGTGCTCGGTTTAATATAAAAGCGGCGGTTTCTAACGCGTATCCCCAAAATGACACAGACAAATTAGTTAAAGACATCATGGACCGCACACTATCTAATAGGGTTCGGTTATGATGTTTCGACACACCATTACGCTGTGGTGTTCCGGCTAGCGTAAGCTGTGGGATAATTCCACAGTCCTTCAAGTGCATGTTAAACTCATAACTCAAATACTCGCCTCCTCGATCTGATCGAAGATGCTTGATTCTCTTGTTAAGTTGATTCTCTACTTCTTTCTGAAATTCCTTGAACTTTTCAAAGGTTTCAGACTTGTGCTTCATTAAGTAGATATATCCATATCTGCTTAAGTCGTCAGTAAAGGTAACAAAGTAACGATAACCATTGTGTGTTGAGATGCTCATTGGTCCACATACATCCGTATGTATGATTCCTAGTAGGTCTACAACTCTCTCCACTATCCCGTAGAATGGTGTCCTAGTCATCTTGCCCATGAGGCACGGCTCACATGTATCAAGGGATTCGAAATCCAATGATCCAAGAAGCCCTTCTGAATGAAGCTTCTTCATGCATTTTACGCCAATGTGACCAAGACGGCAATGCCACATAAACATGGAATTATCATCACTATGCTTACAACGTTTAGCATCAACACTATGGATGTGTGTATTACAATCAAGATCAAGTAAGAATAAACCATCACACACAGGAGCATGAACATAGAAAATATCATTCATATAAATTGAACAACCATTTGTTCGCGATTTAAACGAATAACGGTCTTGCAACAAGCAAGACCCACTCACAATATTCATACTCAATGCGGGTACATAGTGGCATTTATTCAAAACCAATAGTAATCCTGACGGTAGATGGAGATGCAGGGTGCCGACGGCCATCACTTCGACTCTTGAACCATTGTGGACGCGCATCGTCACCTCGTCCTTCCTCAGGCGCCTCCTACTCTACAGATCCTACTGAGAGTTACAAATGTGAGCAACAGATCCAGTATCAAATACACAGGTGTTACTCCTGGCGCTTGTAAGGAACACATCAATAACATGTATATCATATATACCTTTGCCCTTGGTGGCTATCTTGCCGGCTCGCTTGTCTTCAAGGTACTTGGGGCAGTTGCATTTCTAGTGCCCATCCCCTTTGCAGTAGTAGCACGTAGTGCCGGGTTTAGGGCCAGGCTTGGCAGTCTTTGAGGTACTGGCAATGATCTTGCCATCCCTCTTGGACTTCTTTCCCTTGCCCTTCCCCTTTTGTCCCGGCTTCTTAAAGTTGGTGGTCTTATTGACCATCAACACCATGTGCTCCTTCTTGATTTCTACCTCAGCAGTTTTGAGCATGGCGAACACCTCAGCAAGGGTCTTAGTCATCCCATGCATGTTGTAGTTCATCACAAAGCTCTTATAGCTAGGGGCAGCGAGTGCAGCACCCTATCAATTGCGAGCTCCTCCAAGATTTTGCAATCCAGGGCATTCAAACGCTTAACGTAGCTAGACATTTTGACCACGTGCTCACTAATACTGTTGTGCTCTTCCATTTTAGCAGAGAAGAAGAGCTCAGAAGCATCATACCTCTCTACACGGGCCTGTGGAGCAAAGACAGCCTTGAGCTCCTCAATGATCTCAAAAGCATTCATTTTCTCAAAACGCTTTTGAAGCTCCGGCTCCATGGCATAAAGCATTCCACTCTGGATGAGGGAGAAATCGTCTGCCTTGGACTGCCAGACATTCTTTTCGTCCTAGGAGGTGGAATCTGTAGGCTTAGCAGGAAGCTCAGCCTCGATGACATAAGTCAACTTGTAGGGGACTAGGAGGATCCTAAGATTGCAAAACCAAGAGGTGAAGTTGGTTCCATCAGTTTTCAGCTTGTCCTTCTCGAGGAAAGTGCTAAGGTTGAAGGTGGGTGGGCAAGACATCTACAATGGATTTGCAAAGTGTTTAGACCATGTTCATAATAATGAGTTCAAGTTTTAATTAAAAGAACTCCTACTTAAACGAACATCCCTCTACTCGTTTAGTGATCACATGATCACAATCCCCTGCACCTCCCCCGATCGTCACGTCCATCAGTGCAGTATCAAAGGTGTACATTCCCTAATGTCGATCACATCAACTATGTGATTCATGCTCGACCTTTTCGTCTCCTGTATTCCGAGGCCATGTCTGCACATGCTAGGCTCGCCAGTTCTAACTCATGTGTATCCGCAGTGCAACATGGCTTGCACCCACTGTATGCGAACATAGATATGTCTAACCCATACTCACCACATGGCGCCTCATACCGAAGAACTTTCTTGGTGGTGAACACACAAGGGGAATATGATAACTGGAATACTGTGAGGTATTATCTCATTATGCTACCGTCAAAATATAAATATACCAGCATAATAAGTAATACTTCAAAAGTAAAGTGTTATGACGTGGATATAGCATTATGATCATCATCAATAGCTTCAATGAAAGTTTCATAAACTTTGTCATTGCCACGTTATAATACTTGCCCTTATGTAATAATAAAAATAGACGCTTCTATATTATCTATTCCAAGTTTTATGCGGCTTTAGGGCTTTCGCAGTAGAACCCCTTCCCACCTACGAACGTGGAGCCACAACATGGATTCAATGATTGTCGTTCTTCTTCCCTTTTCAGGGCCCTCCAATGTCAATGCCATATCAACTACTGTATAGAGACAGACACCCCCTAAGCCACTTTGATTCATGGACCAGTCTCGTGAATCACCACGTGAGGTCGGTTGGGGGCCGCTTCATCAAACAGTGTCACGATATGAATAATAACATTAAAGAGGGTAGTGATGTATACGCACTTCTATTCTTGTAGACAGTTGTTGGGCCTCCAAGTGCAAAGGTTTGTAGAACAGCAGCAAGTTTTCCCTTAAGTGGATCACCCAAGGTTTATTGAACTCAGGGAGGAAGTGGTCAAAGGTATCCCCTCTCAAGCAACACTGCAATCAAGATACAAGAAGTCTCTTGTGTCCCCAACACACCCAATACACTTGTCAGGTGTATAGGTGCACTAGTTCGGCGAAGAGATAGTGAAATACAAGTGGTATGGATAATTATAAGTGGTAATGGTGATCGAAACTAGCTTGATGGCGTGGAAAAGACTAAAGGAAAACTGAAATAAAGAAGGAAGCAAGCAAACATGTAACAAATCTAATTGCAAACGGTGTTTCAATGCTTAGAAACAAGGCCTAGGTGTGAGATCCAGGCACATGGCTTAATAGGATTGATAGGATACCCATATCAACAAGTTGCAACTTCTTTTCCGGAAGCTCATTCGAAAAGAACTCTAAGGTTAAGCGTGCTTGGCCTAGAGAAATTCTAGGATGGGTGACCGACCGAGAAGTGGGTAACCGGGTGCGCACGAGTGAGGACAAAGTGCGCCGAAAATACTAGTGTTGGTCTGTGGGGCCAGTCTAGATATCCTATCATAGAAGGAAGCAGGGATTCAAGTCTCATAAAGAGCTTCCAAAAATTATGGTACTTATAGCTTTTATCTCTCATTGCATGATACATTGCAAATGTATCTATAATTTTTTATGTTCCATGCTTGGTTTTATCCACTTTCTTGTGTTTTGTTCCAACTTTGGAGTACTTTTCATATGATTTCTTGGACTAACCTATTAACAAGAGCCACAAAGTACTGCTTTTCTGCTGTTTTTGGTTCCAGGAAAGTTAGAAAATGAATATTATCGGAATTGGACGGGACAAAAGCCAAAGTGCCTATTTTTCTGGAAGGGATCAAGTGCCAGAATACGAGACGGAGAGGGTCCAGGGGCCGGCCACACCACCTGGCCGCGTGGCCAGGCTTGGCCCGCGCCAGGGGGTGGTCTGACCGACCCCAGCACCCCCTCGGCCTCTCCTTCCGCCTATAAGTTGCCCTCGGGACGAAAACCCTAGGGACCCGATCAAAAATCCACGAAAGAGTCTGTAGCCACCGTCATCTCCATCGTAGATCGGGAGGGATCTGAAGCTCTTCCCGACACCCTGCCGGAGAGGGGAATTCACCCTGGAGGCCTTCTTCATCACCATGCAAGCCTCCGATGTGATGCGTGAGTAGTTCATCCTTGGACTACGGATCCATGTAGTAGCTAGATGGCTGGTTTATCCTCCTTTGTGCTTTCATGTTTAGATCTTGTGAGCTCCGTTCATGATCAAGATCATCTATTTGTAATTCATACATGTTGTGTTTGCGGGGATCCGATGGATATTGAGATGCTATTTCAGATTGATTATTGATTCTATCATGTTTTTGTTATTTGAGATCTTGCATGCTTTCCGCTGTTAGTAGCTATCTTGGCCAAGTAGATGCTAGCAACTCCAAGAGTTAGTATTTATGCTCGATAGTGGGTTCATGCCTCTGGTAATCTGGGGAAGTGACAGAAATCTCTAAGGTACTAGATGTGCTGTTGCTACTAGGGAGAAAACGATGATCCTTTGTTCATAGAACAATTGTGTTGTTTACTTTACACGCAGTTTGTAAAGCAATAATCTGTTGATTGCAACTTAATACTGGAGGGGGTTCGGATGATAACCTGAAGGTGAATTATTAGTCATAGATGCAGTTGGATGGCGGTCTATGTATTATGTTGTAATGCCCAATCAAGTCTCAAAGGAGTCAAGATGATTAGTATATGCATGTATTGCTTTCTCGGTGTTTGTCAATTGCCCCGCTGTAATTTGTTCACCCAGCATGTTATCTATCTAAGGAGAGCCACCTCTAGTGAACTATGGATCCCGGTCCTTTTTCTTTACATACAATCTATAAACTGTTTCTGCTTTGTGTTTACTTTCTGCAAACTTCTACTTCTTTCCATTCGATACGTTTAATCCTTTGTTTTCCGCAAAACACGGTGAGATTGACAACCTCATCGCAAGTTGGGGACAAAGTTCTGTGGTTGTGTTGTGCAGGTCTCCACGTTGCTACTAGCACCGATAGTGCACCCTGCCAAAGCTCAGCTAGTAACACCTTTGGGGTGTTTCCTTGCTCCTACTGGTTGATTAAACCTTGGTTTCATAACTAAGGGAAAACTTACTGCTGTGATCATCATACCTTCCTCTTGGGGTTCCAAACGAGCTCTACGTTGAAAGTCGAGTGCATCATTGCCCCTATCATAAGCATCTTGAAGTGATTAAGGTTAAAGTGAACAAACTATGGTGTACATGCTATACGAAGTATAAGTCAGAAATCTCATGTCCCTTGTATACGAGGGTCGCTCCTCATGCTACTCAAGTTTAGTCACCGGTAAGTTCTTGTCATCGTAAGTACATGTGTATCATAGAAAACCGCCAACAGGGTACCCCTTTCCCGATGATACGGAAGAATCCCCATATCAAAATGACAAGGCAAGCAGACAACGAGCATCTCAGCAATCTTCTTATTTACCATGGGAATATGGTGCTTTTTTCTCTCTTTCCTCTTTTCATAATATCTTTTTTTCTTTTTCTCTTTTTTCTCAATATAGGACTAATTTTTATAAGAAGAATGCTTCATAGACAGCTCATTATGGTTACCCTGCAGGTTTCCACCATGTCAGCATGGATTAGATCAGCGGCCCAGGCGTTTCTCTAACACATATACATAACTCCATGGACTTACAAGCTCTCCTTTCATTTCACACCGACGACATCCATATACAAAAGAGCATGATATCAACTAGGTACAAGTACCAAGTGCAATGTTGAAAGCGTTCCCCATGAAAGCATGGTTCTGCTAATTCCCAACAAATAAGTGCAAGCATATACAACATAGACGACACAATGGTTCAAATTTATTAAGGGCAAGAAAAGTAAAGTGTGCCATCAAGTTCGTGAGAGCTTTAATCACTAGTTTTCTCATAACAAGTTTAATTTGGAAGGTAAACAAAAGCATGAATATACTTGGAATAGCATAAGCTAGTAGGTAGGTATGGTGGACTCTTTGGAATAACTTGGTTTAGGGAGTTGGATGCATGAGTGGAACTCATACTTGGTTGTGGAGGCTAGCAAAAGACTGGGAGCGACAAACTAAGAGAGCAATAATGGCCATAATCATGCAGAGCGACAAAACATCATTGATCAAAGCATAAAGTGATACTACAAGTTGAAAACTAAAGGATCATAAAGGCTATGGTGACTTGAGATAGTCATAACATGGTGTGAGCATGCGCCAAGTCAACCCAAATAAAGCATCAAAGGAGAATACTGCTATACTATGCTTTAATATGCTAAAACAACGCATGATTCATCCAAGGCACATTAAGTAATCACAATTGTTTATAACAAGTCATGCTACAACAAATAATACTAAGCATAAAGCCAAAACAATATCAAGCATGGCATGACAAAGCTCATGCCACAGTCAAAAACAAGCTCTCTTTACCACTTAAGCATGACTTTCCTACACTTTTCCAAACCAAACCAAACTATTTGCAAACCAATGTATGAAAGAGGGGGTCCAACTAATTTATTCAGAAAACTAAGGAAACAAAAGAATATGAAAAACCAAAACAAAAACGAAAAAGAAGACGCTCCAAGAACAACACAACTGTGCATGAAACAATAAAAATGAAGCGTTTGAAAGAAACCTGGGATTTTTATTGATGAAGAAGGGGATGCCTTGGGCATCTCCAAGCTTTGACGCTTGTAATTCTTGGATATTTCTTAGGGTGACACGCGTGGCATCCCCAAGCTTGAGCTTTAGTCCATCCTTCATCTCATTACCCATTCCTTCCATACACTTGAAATTTTTCCTTCATACAAAACTTCACACAATCTTTATTAGCAGCATTAGTGTACTCAAGATAAATAAGTCTTAAGGTTCAGTTCTAACACCAAATAAACTTCCATTATAACACTAGCTACTGTAGCACTTCCCTCAAAAAGCTCAATTCCCCAAAAGAACTAAAAAGGAACCAACAAGAAGCAAATGCAGAAAATGGCAGAAATCTGTAAGAACAGACCAGCAGGTAAAGACGATTTTTTTCGAAGACCTTCTGTTGCTCAAATCAAAAAGTTTTGAACTAAAGAAAGTTAGATAACAACCTGGGGCAGAAGAACAAAAAGTCACGCCTCAAAAAGACGTTCAAAGATTTTACACGAATTTTTACGGTGAAGCACAGAAATCTGTTTCGGGACAACAACTTTCCCAATCATTACTTCTCTCTCATTAGAGGTTACTCTTGGCACAAAAAGCAAATAAAAAGGATAAGGAGCAGTTATTACAGAAGTAATAACTTCCAAGACTCATCTAAAACTTTTGGGTTATCTCCCAATAAGTACTTTTTTTAGGGCCTTTAAGTTAGGCATGATAGTTTGAGAAGATGCTCACATAAGAAATATGAATTGAAGTAAAAGAGAGCATCAAGAAGCAAATTCAAAGCACATTTAAGTCTAACCCACTTCCTATGCATAAGAATCTTGTAAAGAAACAAGTCATGAAAGCACAAAGCAACAAGCATAGGAAAGCAAAACAAGTGCAGCTTCAAAATTTTCAACATAAAGAGGGGAAACTTAATATTATTGAGATGCATAGAACCATGTTTCCCTCTCTCATAATAACTTTAAGTAGCAACATGAATAAAATTAACAATATAACTATCACATAAAACATTCTTATCATGAGCCACATGCATATAATAACTATTACTCTCCACAGCATAGTCATTCTTATTAATTGTAGTGGGAGCAAATTGAACAAAATAGCTATCATTATTATTCTTATCATCATAATCATCAAATATAGGAGGCATATTGTAGTCATAATTAATTTTCTCCTCAATAGTAGGTGGACTAAAAATATCATGTTCATCATTGTAATCATCGTAAATTGGAGGCATAGTATCATCAAAGTAAATTTTCTCCTCCGTGCTTGGGGGACTAAAAAGATCATTCTCATCAAAACCAGCTTCCCCAAGCTTAGACTTTTCCATAGCATTAGCAATAATGGTGTTCAAAGAATTCATACTAACAACATTGCTATTAGCATGCAAATAAAGTTCCATAGGTTTTTTAATTTTCTCTTCAAACACTTCATGTCCTAACTCAAGATAAATACTATAAAGCTCTCTAATTTTGTTGTTGTTTTCCATTAAGCCTAACTAGTGAAAACAAGAAACAAAAAGACAAAATTGCAGAATCTAAAGGAAATAACTTCGAGCATTCACACCGGAGGATGTGAGTACCTTTTACCTTACCTCCCCGGCAACGGCGCCAGAAAATAGGTGTTTGCCGTGGGAGGTTCTTCTTCTTTAATCCTCCGGTGTGAATACCTTTTACCTTACCTCCCCGGCAATGGCGCTAGAAAATAGCTTGATGTCTACGCACTTCTATTCTTGTAGACAGTTGTTGGGCCTCCAAGTGCAGAGGTTTGTAGAACAGCAGCAAGTTTTCCCTTAAGTGGATCCCCTAAGGTTTATCAAACTCAGGGAGGAAGTGGTCAAAGGTATCCCCTCTCAAGCAACCCTGCAATCAAGATACAAGAAGTCTCTTGTGTCCCCAACACACCCAATACACTTGTCAGGTGTATAGGTGCACTAATTCAGCGAAGAGATAGTGAAATACAAGTGGTATGGATAATTATAAGTGGTAATGGTGATAGAAACTAGCTTGATGGCGTGGAAAAGACTAAAGGCAAACTGAAATAAAGAAGGAAGCAAGCAAACATGTAACAGATCTAATTGCAAACGGTGTTTCAATGCTTAGAAACAAGGCCTAGGGATCATACTTTCACTAGTAAACACTCTCATATAAATATCTTCTCTTTATGATACTACTCTTAACTACTCTCCGGTTGGACACTCTAATCAATGGTAGGGCTATAACAACACACCTCAAAGTCCGCTTTCCCCATCTAGATAACCCCACACTGTCACCTTGAGCTCTAGATGGTTCCAACAAACACCACAATTTCATAATGACATCCAACTCCAAATATAACTCATAACAAGTAATTGCAATCTCTAGCCTAAGTGCCACCATGGTGTGCACGCTGTCACTTTCACACACATGGGGAGAGCAGAGATCTATTAAAGCACTTGAGTAGCAAAGTAGATCTACTTGATTACAAATCTCATGATCACAATATGATCATGCATAGAGAGAGATGAACACATAGCTACCGGTAGAACCCTTAGCCTCGAGAGAGAACTACTCCCTCCTCATCATGGGAATCAGCAATGGTGATGGAGATGGTGGTGGAGATCGATGGAGATGGCTCCGGGGGCAATTCCCCGTCCTGGCAGGGTGCCGGAACAGAGACTTTCTGTCCCCCGAATCTCCCCTTCGGTGGTGGCGGCGCTGCGGAACTTTTCGAGGATTTCTGATTGACGAATTAGGGTTTCTGCCTCGGGAGGCTCTTATAGGCGAAAGAGGCAAGGTCGGTGGCTAGCCAGGGGGCCCACACCATGCCCTGGCGTGGCCTGGGCTGGCCCACGCCAAGGGTGTGTGTGGCCACTCTATGGCCCCTCTCCGACTCTCCTTCCGGCTCCGTGAGTCTTCTGGGAAAATAGTAACTTTGGGTTTTGTCCCGTCCAATTCCGAGAATATTCATTTTCTGACTTCCTGGAACCAAAAACAGCAGAAAACAGGCAACTGGCACTGTGGCATCTTGTTAATAGGTTAGTCCAAGAAATCATATGAAAAGTACTCCAAAGTTGGAACAAAACACAAGAAAGTAGATAAAACCAAGCATGGAACATCAAAAATTATAGATACATTTGCAATGTATCAGGTAGCAACTAGAGAATCAATGCCCACATATTGCTATGTGTTCTATCCGTACGACATGTCTACCCATAGACCCGCTCTGATACCACTGTAGGGTTCCATAGCAGAAAACAAAAAAATTCTATCTACTCGAACACTAATACCAGTATCTATACTATGTAGACATAAGTAACGGAGAAGGGATACGGTATTCATACCTTTGAAGACCGAGGCACGCCTTATGCAGGAAGGCGTATATTGATGAAGACGAGCAACACCCCAAGTGTGGTGCCTCCGAAGTTTGTCACACGTCCGGTGTAGGAGACGTCAACCGGACTCTGATCCAGCCGAGCAGCGGAAGAAGTAGATGCCGGATCGCAGATCACACGACGGTGGTGTGAAGGTGGTGAACTCACCCACGAGGTCCTCCCCAATATTACGAGGAAGTCCTCAATGGATGAGAGAGAGAATGAGAGGGAATGGGATGATTCCAAAGGGGGAGGGGAGACCCCTATATATAGTGGGAGGGGGGCGCACCACCCAGGAGCCAGGCGGTGTGGGACTAAACCCCACACCTGCCGGCCACCTAGGGGCAGCCGCTGGCCCTAGGTGGGCCCCACTGGGTGGCCCATCAAGCCCAGGCCGGCTGGCCCCCTTTCCCCAGGCGCCATGCCCTATTGTCCCTCCCTTCGGGTGAGGCTCATTAGCATTATGATGCCTTTAATAATAAAATAAAATATATATTTAATATTAATTCTCCAATTAACATTCAAATACACATACTATATTATTCCTTCACTCCGAAACACTTTTCGGACCCCTTTCGATCTCCATCGGATGTTACTCGGAACTATTCTGGTTTCTCTTTCTCTATTTCTCCTACGATACCTTATCTACCCTAAGCATCCCTACCCTTAAGCGTGACATCCTTCGGTTCGGAAACACTCCGGACATGATCGAGACTACTCTCACATCAATGATCAATAGAGGTACCTGGATGGCCATGTGACCCCCGTGCGTTCCACGAATATAATCGCTTGAACCGTGAGATAGTCGTTTCCCATTCCCTTTGTCATTCGATACCTAATTCATCCGAGACTTGATCTTCAATATCTCCATACCTTAGTTCGGTCTTGTTACCGATGAGCTTGTTTTCTCGTTCTCATGTTGTTGCATTCCGTGACCAAGTCACATGCTTGCAAGCTTCATTAATGCAACGTCACCGAGATGGCCACATGTATCTGTCCGTTACATGGACTAGACAAATCCTGGTCTTGATATGTACTCCTCTACGCATCCCTTCAGAAAACCTGAGTGGCACCTTTTTGATCACCCTGTTACGAGATGATTCTTGATAACCATCTAAGCTTCTTCCGGAATGGTGATTTGCATTACCTCACAGTCAAAGGATCAGGTTACGAGGTTCTCTGTGTTTTATCATCAATGGTGAACTTTGTAACCAGATCTCATTCAAGATATAACGGTCGGATGTTTTTCTATCATGTTATTCAACGAATAACATGACCCCATTATCAATTGGCAGATCTTGAAACCTAGACCATCCTCATGACCAATGAACTAGTTGCTAGAGGTAACTAGAGACACGGTTTGTTTACATACCACACGTGTATTAACGTTTCGCATTAACACAGTTATAGCACAGTATGAAATGTATTATGAACATATAGGAGA
This sequence comes from Avena insularis, assembly GCA_023614405.1. Classification (NCBI taxonomy): domain Eukaryota; kingdom Viridiplantae; phylum Streptophyta; class Magnoliopsida; order Poales; family Poaceae; genus Avena; species Avena insularis. The sequence continues at coordinate 566,501,467 of CM042686.1, forward strand.
TATATCAAATAATACACTTTATTATTTGCCTCTAGGGCATAACTCCTTCAAATAAGTCCTTGTAGAGTATTCATTGGAAACTTTGAATACAAAGTCAATAGCTAAAACCAAAAGAGAAGCAAAATTCGTATTGCTTGGAATTTGATACATTCTTGAGAAAGTTCACTATTAGTGATATTTCTCGATTATGGAGCAAATTGAAGATAGTGAAAAACACGATGAGGATTCAAATCCCCGCATCAGAGTGTTGAGAAGCGCAACGGACAACGTTCCTGAATGATTCTCTTCACAGAAGGAAAGAATCAATGGTAATGATCATTGTGTTTTCCCCACTGGTGTTTTCACTACATAAAGTAGGATTCTAAATGTATCACATAACTTGCATGGAGACATTTGTGAATCACTTGTCATGATTCTTGGAACATGACATACCTACAAACTACAAAGGAAATAATGGTAAACTAGGATTATGAGAAATCCTAAAAGCAAAATTCCCTTGAGATTAGAAAGCCATTCGTTGTTGAATCTCACAAGTAAAAGGGGTTACTTGAATTTTCCCAAATGACTTCAAAGCCATAGTAGAAAAGGGGGTGAATGACAAAAGCCAATTTGTCAAGTATTGGACGAATTCAAATGAATTTGATTCATGTGTGCTTAATTTCTAGTGGATTTAAAACTAGTAAAAGTACTGGTGTCTCGATGACCCACAAGTATAGGGGGTGTATCACAGTATTTTCGAGGGAAGTGAAACCCAATTTATTGATTCGACACAAGGGGAGCCAAAGAATATTTATAAGCCTTAACAACTGAGTTGTCAATTCAGCTGCACTTGGAAACAATCTTGCTCACAACAGTTTATTAGTATCAATAGTTTTGTAGTAGGAATAGTAAAGTAACAGCAGTAGTAAAGTAAAGACAGTAGTAACAATAGAAGTAACCAGTAGGATCAAAGCACGGTACGCATAGAGATGGATGGACGGGCATTGCATGGACAAGACAATTCACATAGCAATCAGAACATAGGGTAATTGCAGATAAATAAGATAAAGCATCCAAGTACTAAATAATCATAGGCATGTGTTCCATATATAGTCATACGTGCTCGCAATGAGAACTTGCACAACATCTTTTGTCCTCGCCAATTTGTAAGCGGGGCCTCAAAGGAACTACTGGCAATTAAGGTGCTCCTTTTAATAGAGCACCAGAGCAAAGCATTAACACTCCGTGAACACATGTGATCCTCACATCAAAGCCATTCCCTCCGGTTATCCCGATTTACATCGCCACTTGGGCCATTGGTTCCGGACAACAACGTGTGTATACAACTTGCAGGTAAGACTAGAAACAATACTATCATAATGAATCAATAACATGTTCAGATCTAAAATGATGGCACTCGGGCCCTAGTGACAAGCATTAAGCATAAAAAGTCACAACAAAGTCAAAAAGTACTAATAGTAGATACTAGGCACCATGCCCTAACAATCTGAGCCAATACATGAAGGATCTCATCCAATCCCTACCATCCACATAGCCTACAGCGGGGGATTACTCACTCATAGATGGGGGAAACATGGATGGTCGATGGAGAAGCGATGGTGACGATGATGGCGATGATCTCCTCCAATTCCCCATCCTGGCAGGGTGCCAGAACGGAGTTTCTGGTGCTGTTTCGTGGAATCTGGTGGTGGCAGCGGAGCAGAACTCCTTCTGGAAAAATGTCGAACCCCCCCTGAGTTTTTAGGTCAGAAGGCAACTTATAGGCGAAGAGGAAGACCGAGGGGGTGTCTGGGGCAGCTAGACCACCCCCTGGCGTGGCCAGGCCCAGCCCGCGCGGCCAGGTGGTGTGGCTAGGCCCCAGCCCCTCTCTGTCTCGTATTCTGGCTCCTGGTGTCCCTCGGTGAAAATAGTGACTTTGGCTTTTGTCCCGTCCAATTCTAAGAATATTCATTTTCTGACTTTCCTGGAACCAAAAAGAGCAGAAAACAGGCAGCTGGCACTGTGGCTCTTGTTAATAGGTTAGTCCAAGAAATCATATGAAAAGTACTCCAAAGTGTGGACAAAACATAAGAAAGTAGATAAAACCAAGCATGGAACATCAAAAATTATGGATACGTTTGCAACGTATCAGTCTCATAGTAAATCTCTCACTTTGATATTTGATCAAAGGATTTTGAAATCGTTCAAAATAGTGAGTGGATATGAAATTTGCATAAAATTGAGTGGGAGCTATGAAAGTCTTCCTAAAACAATATGTGAATGACATATTTTTAAGTGGGGGCAATATAAGTCTCAAATTCAAATATGTAGGAACATAGTTTGAGTAAGAGTAGTGACTCATACCCAAATATGTTAGGAACATATTTTGATTATAGAGTGATTCTTAAGTGTGTTAAGAATAAAAGCGCTAGTACCAATAAATAATGATTTATAAGGAGTAGAAGTTGATAATATGTGTATTATGATATTATGTAGTATTCCTTAAGGGATTCTGAAAAGGGTTTTCAGAATAGAAGTTAATTAAGGAACTTGTCTTAATAAACCAAATTAGGAATAGTATTAAGATTAACATCAATGGTTGAAAGAGAAAAGGATGATCATCATCCACTATGTTAAGACATAGGTTCTAGCTTAGAAAACCATGATGATAACTTAACATAATATATTATCCAATAAGGAACATTTAAAAGTGATTAAGTTTGAATGACAGAACGTTGAGCTAAGTTTGTCTATAGTGTCTAATAGAGAACTGTAGACATATTTTCCAAATCCATAAAGGATGACATATCTTAAAGCATAAAGGGTTATGTTATAAGGGAATATGTTGGAAACTCCCGTAATAACGATTAAAGTCAAGTAGGAAGAGAGGTGAACAAAATATCGAAAGTTGCATAGAGTCCACTCGAGTTTCGATGAATACATTTATAATAATAGATAAGGGTACAATCTAAAGTGTTGTATAATGTTATGGCGGGGCTAGTTTGCTTTTAACGTAGAATGATGTGTCCCAGGACACAGTGCCCATGAGAAATCCCTCAAGGTTGATCTAAAGTCACCGTAGGCTCCTGGAATCAGGCCTCGTTCTGCTACCATAGCGACGATACATACACACATATGTTATCATGTGATGATAAAGTATTAATGTCAATCAAGGTGACATTAGTAAGTTGCAAAGGATTTGGGACTGTAAAGTACAGGCCCAAGACTCAACCTCTTCCATGAGCAAGCATGTTCAGGGTACCGAATATATGGTGCCAATAATTAAGAACAAATGCAGCTAGTGTATTTGTACTCTAGTGCAAGTGGGAGACTGTTGGAAATATGCCCTAGAGATAAATAGTAATAAGGACTATTATCATATTTCATATAGTTTATGATTAAGTTTTATATCATGCTATAACTGTATTGAGTGGAAACATCAATACACGTGTGACATATAAACAACCAGGGGTTCCCAGTGAAACTCTAGTCACTGGTTCATTGGTCAACAGATGATCATGTTTCCAGATCATGTGACATTTATGCCAGTTGGAAATGGAGTCATCTCATTCTGAGAATGAGATGATGAACCAATACCCAACCTAAACATCATGACCCTATCATGTCATGAAGTTCAAGTTATGATGATTAGAAATGGATCCTCGTAGACTATTCCTTAGACCGTGAGGCTATATCAATCACTGTCTCCCGAGAGTGCTTTGATAGCATCAAGCGCCACTTGGTAATACAATGGTTATAAAGGTGTATTCAGGTACTCGGAGGAAACCTTAGAGGCAATATATGTTAAGAGCAGGATTTTTCCGTCCACGTGACGGAAAGATACTCAAGGGCCCACTCGGAGAGGTTATATCCAATAGCTGCGCAACATGTGATTTGATCACAGGGATATCACTTGTCGGAACGAGTCAAGTAGAATTGTTTGGTAACGAGATTGAACACGACATGGTGATTTCATTGATCAGATCTCGGGAAATGCAAGTATCGAGAGACAAAGGGAATAAGACACGTCTGTCCCGGTTCAAACGATGAAAGATCTTTGTGGAACGCACAGGGGTCACATGGCCATCCAGGTCCCTCTGTCGATCATTGGTGCGGGAGTGTCCCGACCATGTTTGGAGTGTTCCCGAACCATAGGGTATCACGCTTAAGGGTTTGATGAAGCTTAGAGAGTGTTTATAGGATTGGAAGAATCGCCAAAGAATAGTAGAGAGAAAACCGGAAGGGTTTTGGTAAGTCCGGAGGATGTCCGGAGTGGAGGTGGAAGATGTTCCATAGCCACAGAGGTTGAATAATATATGAATGAATATTAAATATTGATTTAATCATTTATTCATAATTATTTAATAAAGAGAAAATCAATTTAAAAGGTCAAAGGGCTTAATGGGCCAATTCCCGGAGGGGAGAGGGCCCATCAGGGAAAGGAGAGAGGGAGAAGGGACAAAGGGGGTGGCCGGCTGGGCCTAGCGCCCCTGCATGAGGCCCACTAGGGCTGGCCGGTGGCTGCCCCTCCCCCTCCTATCCTTTAGTCCCACCTCGGGACTTTGAGGGAGGTAGTACCTCCTTTTCCCCTATATATAGTGGGGGTATTTGGCCAGATAAAAACACACAATATTCAATAAAGGTCTTCTCACTTTTGGGAAGACCTCCAATTGATATTTCTCTCTCTCTCTCTCTATCTCTCTCTCTCTCTCTTGTGACCATGGTCCCAAGTTCGGAGTGCGCAAACGAGAGACATCTTCACCGAGAGTTGTCATTGAGATTCGGATCCAGAGCTCTACTTCGCAATCGCCGGATCGGGAAGCGGGAGTCATCGTCAGGCACCGGACGTGTGTAACTCCCCACGAGGTGTCACACTTGAGGCACTCAAGTCGTTGGAGCCACAAGAGCGCAAGGACTTCATCACGACCTTGAGGTCCGCTTCAGCTCGTCTACATCAACCACGCTCTGCTGAGTGTTGACAACGCTTTTCGGTCTTCAAGGGTAAGTTCACGAAAAGCTCCTCCCGTTACTGTATTACTAATAGATAGGTCCTGGCAGCATCAGGGGTTCAGGGGCGTAGGGTAAAATTTTATTGTTTTCATACGCGGAACTCCTACACAATGTTCAAAATCCCGAACACATTGCTCGAAACCCCAAAATGCACGGCCAAATACTCGAACGGTTCTTCCGTTCATTATCCTTGTCTTGTTCCCATAAGGTTCGACCACATGAATCATACCCGGGTTAGCATTAGCCATCACTATAATAACCTAGGGATTCAGTTATAATATTCCTCCCAATCACCATACAACATCTTGAATGCGGCTTGCTTTGCCTTCCATGCCTTCCCGTACTTCACCTCGTAGTGAAAGAGGGCTTTCACATGCTCTTGGACCATCTTGATGGTCATTATTGGAAATGACTTGATGTTATTGGAAAGCCTATAAGTAATGAACTCGGAGGTGAGTTGTCGGTGCTCGTGCTTCACATCCTTGCCATCCACCGTCAGGCCTCGGCACATGTGAGTTGATACACAACTAGATATGTGCCAACTGAGACCTCCCTTGAATGGTCTTGCACACATAATCCAAGGACATCCATCCTCCTCACATTTAACCGTGTAACGCTTCTTCATGTCCGAGTGCACCACCGTGTAAGGACGATGATGCGTAACCGACAAGTCCTTTATCTATTGCTTAACTTCCAACAAGGTCTTGAACCTCGATCCGCGAGAAAAGCCATTATTCTCTTGATTACCATCCCGGTAAGAACTTGACCTTGGTCCAAGCACTACGTCCTTGCCGCCATCAATAGTGGCTTCATCTGCTAGACTAATATCACGAAATAAAGATACTAGATGGTCCCGCCCCAATACAATATTGTGGATTTCATCCTCTCTAGCCATGAACCCCTCCTCGTCAAGTTCTTCTTCGGGACCATCATCATCCGAGTCTGATGCATAGCCTCGAGAATACGGGATGTCACGGTCCATGTTCTCTTGCGTAATATATTTGTCCAAATCTCCAGCATTGTTGTCATGGAGCTCCACCTCATTCTCATCATTCCAATAATCATTATTTTTCTCTTCTAACACTTCATCTTGGTCCTTCGAAATCGGGCTGAATGTTTGGGTTAACGGAGATTCACTCAATACCTCTTGGTTTATTGGTGGAGGACTCCTAGAATCCAACAGGGAGGCAAGTGATGTCTACGCTCTTCTATTCTTGTAGACAGTTGTTGGGCCTCCAAGTGCAGAGGTTTGTAGAACAGCAGCAAGTTTTCCCTTAAGTGGATTACCCAAGGTTTATCGAACTCAGGGAGGAAGTGGTCAAAGGTATCCCCTCTCAAGCAACCCTGCAATCAAGATACAGGAAGTCTCTTGTGTCCCCAACACACCCAATGCACTTGTCAGGTGTATAGGTGCACTAGTTCGGCGAAGATATAGTGAAATACAAGTGGTATAGATATAAGATAACAGTGCTAGAAAATACTTTGATGGCGTGGAAGAGACTAAAGGCAAACTGAAATAAAGATGAAAACAAGCAAACATGTAACAGATCTAGTAGCAAACGGTCTTTCAATGCTTAGAAACAAGGCCTAGGGATCATACTTTCACTAGTGAACACTCATATAAATATATTATCTTCATGATACTACTCTTAACTACTCTCCGGTTGGACACTTTAATCCATGGTAGGGCTATAACAGCACACCTCAAAGTAAGCCTTTTCTATCTAGATAACCCCACACTGTCACCTTGAGCACTAGATGGTTCCAACAAACACCGCAATTTCATAAAGACATCCAACTCCAAATATAACGCATAACAAGTATTTGTAATCTCTAGCCTAAGTGCCACCATGGTGTGCACGCTGTCACTTTCACACACATGGGGAGAGCAGAGATCTATTAAAGCACTTGAGTAGCAAGGTATATCTATAGATTACAAGCTCATGATCTCAATAAGATCATGCAAAGAGAGAGAGATGAACACATAGCTACCGGTAGAACCCTTAGCCTCGAGGAAGAACTACTCCCTCCTCATCATGGGAATCAGCAATGGTGATGGAGATGGCGGTGGAGATCGATGGAGATGGCTCCGGGGGCACTTCCCCATCCCGGCAGGGTGCCGAAACAGAGACTTTCTGTCCCCCGAATCTCCCCTTCAGTGGCGGCGGCGCTACGGAACTTTTCGTGGATTTCTGATTGACTATCTAGGGTTTTGCCTCGGGGGAGATATATAGGCGAAAGAGGCAAGGTCGATGGCCGGCCAAGGGGGACACGCGCCTAGGGGTGGTGTGGACACCCTGTGGCCCCTCTCCGTCTCGTATTCTGGCTTTGTGAGTCTCCGAGAAAAATAGGCATATTGGCTTTTGTCCCGTCCAACTCCGAGAATATTCATTTTCTGACTTTCTGGAACCAAAAACAACAAAAAACAGGCAACTGGCACTGTGGCTCTTGTTAATAGGTTAGTCCAAGAAATTATATGAAAAGTACTCGAAAGTGTGGACAAAACATAAGAAAGTAGATAAAACCAAGCATGGAACATCAAAAATTATAGATACATTCGCAATATATCAGCAAGGCAGTTCAAATCCAAGTGCAAGTTATTATCAAACTTCTTGGTGGCAAATAGTTCAAGAGCTTTGTCTTGTGATTCCGACACCACCTCCTTGTACGCAACCCAACGGGGCTCGGAGAAAATACGCATGGTCTTCCAACGGACATGCATTTCCAAACCCACATTATGCCTTCCCTCCAACTCAACAACATCATTTAGGTCCATCAATTTCAATTCAAACCTCACTTGCTCCAAGACCTCGACGTACATCGGACTACGCTCAACACCAAGTCAAGCTCATCCGGGTCCGGTTCTATATTATCTGTCAAAAATGCATCCTTGTCTACATGGTGAACTTCTTGACATTCCTAAGATAACCACAATAACAATACCATGGTCAACATATTCACACATAACATTAACAAAATACCCAACCCCTATGCCAATTCAACAACAATCTACCATGCATCTTGCATAACAACCTAGGGTTTCCAAGGTATAGGTCAAACCAAAAATTTAATGGGTGAAATCAACGAAAAGAGGGAAGAATACCTCTAGGCACTTGGGGGGATTGAAATCCACGGAAAGAAGCTTCCAATTTGGCCACTAGGAGGGATGGATTTGAGAGGAGAGCCGAACCCTAGCTGCCTTGTCTTACATTCTTGGTGGGGAGAAAATGAGGTGAGGTCGGTCATTTGCATCAAGCGGCTGTTTACTAGGTCTAAAGTGCGACGCCACACACGGTGGCGTTGCACTTCACAGTGCGACACCTATCCCGTGGCGCCGCACTTACGGGACCGGGGCCCACGAAGCCACGCTAGCGGGCATGCGGCGCCACGGTCGGCGGCGTTGGTCTTTAGGGTGCGGCGCCACCGTTCACGGCGTTGCAAAAAAGGATTAGTCCCGTGAATTTCTTCTGGCCAAAGTTTATTTCGTGAATTTATTTATTTATTGGATTATTTTCATTTAAATTCCCGTATATATCCACCTGGTTCCTTTTCCGGCTGCCAGTACTAGCAGTGAAAATCCTGCATATCACCGGTACGCTGTCACTCACGGTGAGTGAAACCACCACCTGCGCGTACGTCCACGCATGCACATCCCTCCGTGCTCTAGTATCACCCCGTTGCATAGCTTGTCTGCTCACTAGCATCAATCAGCGGCCTCACGGGCATCGCCGTGCAAAAGATGCATCCTCCCTCCGCACGGCCGCTCCGGACCCTCGATTCGTACACCGCTTTCCCACTCGGTTGTGTCTCGCGTGCACTAGTACCCTTTTCGCCACCCGTGCCTTTTGCGCAGCTCGCAGGCGTGACCATCCAGCAGCACTTGACTGCGGATGGCCATGGCCGGGTCGGTCACACAGCACCCAGAATAAAATACTACGACGGACCACAGCTTTGTGGTCAGCTAGCTTGGATCCGCCGTCGCCATCTTGCAGCGCGCGTACATCACGATCTATCGTTTCCGTCTGCTTGTCTGCTGGGACGCCCGCCAGCGCCAATAGTTCTAAGTTCAACTGATCACCACCAAGAAGACCTCGCCAGTATTTTACGATTTGCTCGGTCGCCGTTAGGTGATGTTGGACTAAGCACTCCTATTTAGGCTAGGCTAGCTTTTTCTCTGCTCTATTTTTGTCCCGCTCTATCTATCGTTTCCACCGGACCGACCCAAACACGCGACCGAAACTGTCCGTTGGGTCGGTCCGCGGTCATTTTGGGTGAGCGGTCCGGACTATCCGGCCGACCGCGTCCGGTGGCGCGATCCAAATGTCCGTGCCTGATGTTTCTTGGTGCCATCGCTGACCAAGCTTTGGCAATGGTCGAACATTCAAATTCACGATCAGTAGCACATAAACTGACTATCTCATAAATTGGCAGGCGTGTACTATCGCCCTTTGGGCATCGCCAGCTAGTGGCTAGTGGTTCGGAAATGTACAAAAGGGGGCAAATCATACACAATGTCCAACAGAATAGCGGCTTTTATGTCCAAAAAGTTGCAGCCGTCGTCGCCATGGTCGTTCAAGCATCGTGAGCACGGATGGCCTGCTGCCTGCGAGCGACCTAGGCCATGCGATCGAGGTTGGCCATGGTGTCCAGGTCGGTGAGCATGATGGCATTCTCCTTGGCCATGATCTTGGCTTCGGCCTCCTTGGCCTTGGACTCTGCCTCCACCAGCCTAGACCTGGCATTGGCCTCCTTGGCCTTAGCTTCGGCCTCCATCGTCTTTGCCTTCACCTCAATCTCCATTAGCCTGACCTTGGCGTTGGCCTCATATACCTCGATAGACCTCGTCTGGAGCTCGACAAAGGTCTTGGCGGTGGCCTCTTTCTCTTTGCGCCGCCTCTCTTCCCTCTCAGCGATGGCCTCTTCCTTCTTCTCCAGGATCTTCATCAACGTCTCCTAAAATGCCAACTAAACAACATGGCGGGCGATGTCGGCCTTTGTATCCTTGTGGCCTCCAGGCCGGCGGGCACAGGCGCCTACAAGGTTGACGAAGCCTTCGTCATTGCGGCCGTCTTCTAGGTCGATGACACCACCCGTAGAAGCATTGCTCTTGCCCTTCTTCTTGTTGTCGAGTTCTTTCCAAAGGGCATAGCTAGTCTCCCATTTTTTGCAATCTTTGATCAATGTCCAATAATGCTTCAACGTGAAGTCCTTGTTATCATTCACCTTCTTGAAGTGCTCCATTGCTTTCATGACCTACACATATGGATGCTAACAATGGTTCAATGCACATGTAAGACATCGACAAGGCAAAAAAGAAGTTTTACCATGTCCACCGGCAACATGCCGCTTATTTTCCTTTTCTTCACCATCTTGTAGGAGCCTTGAAACTTGCTACACTCGGTATGGATAGTGCCCCATCGCTTGGAGTGCGAGAGATCATTTAGATAGCTGCAGAAGGCATCCATGCCGAATTTTCTATTCTCATGGAAGAACCTGCCCACCTTTTTCCAGTAGGAAAATCCCTTTTGCTCGGCGCCGCATAGTGGATCTTGCAAAACCTCCATCCATGCCTTGCATAGGACCTTGTCCTCCTCAGTGGTGTAGCTCGCGGTTCGTTGGCTCAACCTCTTGCTATCCACGAGCGTTGCCGCAAGTGAAGCGGCCAGCGACGCGACAATGACTCCCACGCCCATGGAAGCGCCATCATTTCCGAACAATGACTCGTCCACAGTGTTGTAGGCATCTTGCTGCGTCTCTGCGTCCTCGCCAAAGTCGAAGCCATAGCCATCACCATGTGCGTCGCCATAGCCGTCGCCACCCTCGTTGATCATGTCGTGCATGGCACCCTCAGCATCGTTGGCCACGAATTCCTACACCCAATTTGGCCATGATAAATAGACGGGAGCGGCGTGCAGGCAAAGGCAGCGAAATGTCGAGACCATACCGTGTCGTCGTCGGTCAGCGGCGCGTCGGTCATTCCGCCGAACAGGTCGACTGGCGCCAGCATGTCCACAACGGAGATGGACCTTTGCTTCTTCGACGCCTTCGGGGTGGTGTCCGCGGTCGTTGGAGTGCGGTTGAGGTTGAAGACGGGCTCTCCCGCCTCCGACGACGCCATGCGTGGATGCACGGACCGGGAGAGCGAGGCGACGATCGTCGTGTGGCCTCCGAGCGAAGGCGTGCACGGGCCTGGGGTCCTGGGCTGGCCGCAAGGGGTGGACGTGATGGAGCTGGTAGAGGACGCGCCGGCCATGGACATGCCGGGGATAGCGCCTTTGGCACCAAAGGGCATGGTGCCACCAAAAGCAGCGGTCAGCGCCTCGTGCTTTATCATGTTCACGGCGTGCTTGGCGGCATCCACTGCCAGCTCGTTGTGGTTGGCCCAGTCCCGCGCGGCGAGGAAGCGCTCGTTCTCCTCCCGACGCTCCTTGTCGAGCTTGGCTTCGGCGAGTCGAGCCCGCGCCGCAAGCCGCCAGCCTGCGCGCTTCTCCGTCTCACTTTTCCGCTCCTCCGGCGTCATGTCGTCCTTGGCAACCTTCTTCGGCCGGCCGCGCTTCTTGGCGGCGGGGACGCCGGAGGGCACAGCTTCGGCCATGGCGGCGGGATCCATCGCCTTTCCCGCCGCTCCCGCTAGTGGAAATTTGGGACAGGATTTTTTTAGAGGAAGAAGTGGAGTGGTTTATGTGCCACTGGCTGGAGGGGACGCCAAAGGTGATGGTCGGACACGGTAGGCCGAGCGTGCTGTCCGGGCTGACGAATGGTCATTCAAATTAGGTGCGCTGATGGATCGAGCCAGACGCATCGAGTCGGATGGATCGACCCGCTGGAAGACCACGCACGTCCCTCAGGTACGCGTCCGAACTGGTTGAATCGGCCCACTAGAGATGCCCTTAGAGGTCATATCTGAATCGTACCGATGGGAATGGGATGACACGTGCATAAACCCACAACGTACATCTTGCAGACACGAGTAGTACATCGTACGTGTGGTCCTGTTTAGTGTATGTTAGCTTTGCGATAATAAAATAACGAAGAACGAAAATAAAATCATAACAAGGGGACACAGATTTAACGTGAAAACCCTCTCCAACGAAGAGAGGAAAAAAACCACGGGTGTGAGCCAGCAAATGTTCACTATAAATATTTACTCAATACCTGGATTTCACATAGCCTTTTTAATAGAATTTGGATCATATACGTACATGCACTGATGGATTGGAGGACACTACTATTTGTCACGACATGAAATGTACTCTACCTAGCTACTCGTATATATCTAAGCAGTGCATGAGACACGGACGACCGTGGACTGACTGCACCCGTGCGTGTGCATAGCCCACGTGTATGTCTACTGTTAACGACTTAACGTGATATAGTATCGATCATTATTTGGTGCAGTTTTTCTGTTGTCGCATGCTAGGTAGGCCATGCCCACTTCATTTGTCATGGTTGCATGGTCGATGGACAGGTCGATGTCGAGCATATCGCGCCCACGCCTCGCGCCGATACTCTGTTGCCGATAGCGAGCGCTAATTTAAGCGGAGGCAAAACGACTAAATTAGGCGCGACGTAGGAACATGGAATCGAGGGTGATGGAGCCCACACTAGACTAGACTTGCGACCGATCAATCAGTCAATCAAAACGGAGCACGTACGTGCCACGGCGACCTACCTACGAACCTCGATCGATCGGAGCCACCGGTATATGATGAGGCTGTGAGCTAGGCAGGAGCTAAGCTATCACCTAGTGTACTGTAGCGGTTCGTGCACACGACAAGAAACAATAACTAAGCAGTGACGACATCGAGCCATCGCTGCCGGCGCGGGACCTGCACCGTCTGTATCCACTTTCCGGCCCGGAGTGAGAATCGGAGTGCATGCCACCAGTACGCTGTCACTCACGGTGAAACCACCACCTGCGGGTACGTCCACGCATGCACATCCCTCCGTGCTCTAGAACATTAGAACACATGATTGGTTGCTCGGTGTCTTTCTCAATAACGTAAAATAATGTAAGTTGCATGTACGGGGACTGCATGCGGGAGGAAAAAATCTCTTCCTTATTTGGTAGACCGCATTAATACTATTAAGGAAAATCGGTAAAAAAGCGACTCATCGTTTGGTATTCTGCTTTTAGCCTTCGAAGGAAAAAAATTTCGTGTTTGGTTCCGCTTTTCTTAGCTCTAATCACCCATGACCTCAGTACTGATCCGACTCGATGTTCTGCGTAGCCACTACCCATTGTCGTCGGAGCCGATGGCCCAACAAGAAGATCAGAACGACCAAGGTAAGCACGACGATGGTGAGCTGCACAGTAGGGGCGACGAGCTCGACGCCACCATGTCCACCACGCTCAGCACCTTCATGCCAGCTCGCTATGGCGTTTCCAGCGGGCCAACATTTGGGCGGCTTTAAAACCCGTCTGATGCAAAACAAAACTGATGCGATCCGACAAAACAAACAACCCATATTCTTCTCACCGGATGCTAGCTAGAAACGAAAATACGAGATAGCAAACACGCCCTAGTATCACCCAGTTGCTAGCGACAGCAAGTGGTGCAGTGGCATGAGCATCGCCATGCAAGATGCATCCTCAGTCAACACGGCCACGGCTGCTCCGGACCTCGATTCGTACGCCACATCCCCCTCCCCCACCCCCGGTACAGTCCTACACCTCTCGGTCGTGTCTCGCGTGTACCCTATTCGTCGTGTCTTTTGCGCAGTTCACGGGCGTGCATGACCATCCAACACTTGGCTGCGGACCCCCTTTTCTCGTGTCTTCTACCCTCCCTCTCTCTCTCTCCTTGAGAGTCGACCTTCTTCTCCTGGGAGGATCCGATGCTCCCCTCGACGGTGATGCCGGCCTGAGGTGGCTTAGGAGAGGCGCCGGTTCCAATAATTTAGGTTTTAGGTTTCGGCTTTGTAGATGTGTTGCTCTAGTGGCGTCTAGGAGTCGCTCGCCGGATTCCATCGGCTGGATCTGGCTCGTCCTTAGAGCGTCCTTGGCTTCGTCTTCCTCGCGGTCCTGCTCCAGTGGCAAGACCTGCGGCATGGGAGGAGGTTGGAACTTGGCATCTCCAGCAATAAGGCCGTCTTCCCCTTTCTTCGGAGGCTTTTCGTGCTCGTGCTCCTCCGTGGCGCCAGGCGGTCGCCAGTGATGTCCTTCGTCAAGCTTTCAAGGTAGAGGCCGGGTGTTGGTGCCAGATCTGGTGAGGCCTTGGTCCACCTCTAGTTCTGGAGCTCGCTGCCGTTGATTCCCCTTCCGACTGGCCATGGTGGCGTGGAGGAAGGTGGCCTTGATGCGGTGATCTGTAGCATTGGAGGAGACCGGGGAGTTCATAATACTGTGAATTTCTAGAGTTTATTCTCGGCAGCACATGCTCGGCTGCCGAACCTTGATGTTGGCTGGTTGCACCTCCAGGACTTGGCGCAGGGGTCGCGTCAGGTGATCTTCAGCCTCCAGTGGAGACCCTCTTCTGGACTCGCGGCGATGCTCCTTTCTTCCTCGGCACCATGTGGCCTCGCTCGCGCTGGCCGCGGAGCTCGCAGCTTGAGGCCAGAGCTCATCGGCGGTGCCGGCGGACCCAATTGCGATTCATGTAATCTTGATAGGGTCTATTTTGCTTATTGTAAAGACCTCGTACGAATCGTTTTGCTTTGGGAGATCCTTCTTGTAAATTTTACCGCACCGCTTGGTTTTTAACGCACTATCCAGGCTCTTCGGGGCCTTTCCCTCGTTAAAAAAAAAGTTTGAACTGATGACGACCAAGAAGACCTTGCTATTTACTGTTTGCTCGGTCGCGTATCGCGTTAGATGATGTTGGAGTATTAGGCTAGGCTAGCTTTTTCTCTGCCCTATTTTTGTCCCGTTCTAGCGACCTTTGCAGGCGTATTATCTTAACAGAGATACGATCAGCGCGCGAACGCACGGCAAATACACCTCCACGTGAGGTCATTTTCATGGGACCGCTGTTAAAATATGCTCTATACTTCCGTGCTCAGATTCTTCTGGCCGCCATTGCCGTGTATGCATCGACCGGTGCCGGATCAAAATCAGCGGAGCAGCGACGGGGAATATACGGGCGATTTTTTTTTGGCTTTTACTACAATAGCACTAACCTATGCCCTGTTTTCTGTTCCGTATGTCTTTGGCTCTCTTGTGTCCGTACGTGTGGTTAAACTAGCTCTGCACCTACCTGTACTAGCTGAACGTACCACTGCTCATGGGCGGCCACAAGTGGAGTTATCGAGTTCTGATCAATAAGGTCTAATTTTTAATTTTCTTATTACAAGCTTATCCGGAAGAAAAAACAGTTAAACCTGCATGATTGAAGCAGTGTAAGGATGGATGACCGATCGGAAAGTTTGACCATTAGTAAAATTTGATCGGATATTAAACGTCCTTAGAGTTAAAAAAAAGCCCGTGAGATTAGCAAGTCAAACAATTAAAAAAGACGCTTGTGAGATTAATGGGTCAAAAATTCAAAAAAAAAATTGGAAAAGAACTAGGCCAGTGGCAAAGCCATCGGCGTAGCTAACGCCAGACCAAACGGTCATCAACTGCCGATGTGGGCCCCGCAGGCACTACACCAACATGCTTACATACATCGACGGCTATTTAGGACGGGGCAAAGCGTCGACGGCAAAAGCGGGCTACGCCGACGTGATCTGACCATCGACGCCTGAGTCATTTCCTGTAGTGCCAAATGCATAATATTAGTGCTTTACGAAACATCGATGACAAACCAAAACGTGTCATCAATCAGTTAGGATGTGTTCTCGTGACATTTTGGCGCATTTGGGATCATGGCTCCCTGGAAGAGCACGACAACGCGAAGGTTTAGACAATTGCAATTTAGATAATGGTATCACATGGTCTAAACAGTCATGACGTTTGTGCTGCAGCAGGAGTTTACAAACAACTGTCTATGATGCAGCACTAGTTCATCAAACCCAGATGTTGTTACTGAATACCACCTCGCGAAATATACATACTGGGCACAAGTTTTGATCAAGTCTAGCTACTCCGAAATATACATCATAGTAGTCATCATCCGGCGTAACACCACCACTATGCCCCCTCCAGCACCACATCCGGTTACTCACAGGTAGTTCTTATTAAGGAAAGTCATGAACCAGTTCATCCTGCGTTCAGGGATCATAGCAAGATATCTGATGGCCTGTGACTTGTGCTCTATCAGATGGCTAAGAGTACGGTGTATGGCAGATGGAGAGACGGTGCATCGGAAATATGATAAATATAGATCACCTTCATCTGAGCATAGTTCTGAATGAGCTTGTTGATCAGCTCGGTGTCCTTCAGGAGAACGTACGTGAGAATAAATTTAGTTTGTAGTTCATGTATCAGCTTACGAACAAAGTGATGTTGCAAGTGATAATTTGTGCCAACCTTGATGTGTTCATAGTAGTGTTTATCGTCCATCATGACACTTAACGCCTCCTCCAATGCCGCAAATGCTTGTAGATCTAATTCGGGGTAACTCTCCGACCACACTACCTGAAGACATCATCTACAATAGCTCTCATGTCCTTCTCCTTGAACCCCCGGTCCATGGAAACCCTTGTCCTGATGATCTAACAAACTCTGTTCAGGACGAAGATGGACATAGAAGCTGCTACGTCATGTCGTCCTTCCTCTGCGCGAACTTGTCAGGCATTGGCGCATAGCGCAAAGGCACCATTGTGGTTGCCGAGAGATCTAGGGAGACCGGCTTATCAGTTAGCCAGTCCTATGACACAAATCGAACAACCATAGTAAGCATGATACACCCCCCATACTACACACAATCTACCATGGAACCTAAACAAGAACCATAGTAGTGGACAACAGGCATGAACATAAGCAAGAACCATAGAATCGATACGCATGAATCTAAGCAGAGTGGCCGCACGAACCTATGCAGATCTACTAGGACATACCAAAATTGTAACAGATCTTTCAAAGCTAGGGTTAGAGTGATCTTACTAGGAAGCGGTGGAAGAACACTTGCCGGAGAGGAGATCGACCGACCGAAGTAGGTGGTGCAAGTTACTTGTGCTCGTAGATGAAGAAGAATATTTTGAGGAAGGTCTCGAGAAAGGTAAAGGGATGGTGGCGCACGATTCGGCGACAAGGCATAGTGGTTTAAAATAGGCAATGTGAATTGACGGGTAGTGACCCAATTTCTTTGGCCAGAAATTCGCGAACACGAGCAAGCTCCCGCCATCTTGCTCTCGCACGATTGGATGCATCTGGTTTCCCAACGAGCGCGAGAAGAAGTTGACTCCGTGAAAACAGCCAATTGGGCGTTCCTCCAGAGCCAGGCTGAGAAGTGTTTTTAAGACGCGTACGGTGCAAAGGTTTCTTCGTGCGTGGGCAAGCAAATACGCGATTTTCTTTCCTCCATGTGCGAGAAACGACTCCATGGGCAAGCAAACACGACCTTAAACTCAACCGATATTCATTATAGCCACGTGGAAACTCTCAGTTTGGCACGAACATTATCTGTGAAAAAAAGACTCCCTCCGTTTTCAGAAAAAATAAAGACATATAAATTTTATTATAAGTCAAAAGTGTTAAGTTTGATCAAGGTTATTGAAAAAGTATTAGCAACATTTTCGACGTCAAATCTGGCATTAGATGCATTAATTCACAATATCTCTATTTTTTAAAAAAAAAATAGCATATATTAATATCATGAGATACCAATTACACCTATGCTCTGCAACAACGCAATACCCTATTGGAATTACCGATGCACACGATCAACAAAAGAAAGGAGAATTACAAAAAAGAAAAGTCCCACTACAGTGATCCGATCCTTGAAACAGCGAACAAAACACCATCAGAACAGCACCAGAAATCCAACAACTCCAAAGCGATACCTCCAAGAAGGAAACAGTACTCAAGCGCCGTCATCGCCCTGATAAAAGACCATAGGTTTTCACTCTGAAGAAAGTCCACATACACAAAACAATGTCTTCAACAAAGTCATTGCCAGACACAACCAGTTAAGGCCAGACCTTAAGTTTTCACCCTGCAGGATTAGACACTAAATTCCTCATGTGTTGTCGCCCCCTTCCGCTACTCCAAATCACAAAACACCAAGCCAGAAACCCTACATCCTCAGAACTCAAACTTCCATTGCCCGTCATCAGTTCCCGGCTTCCGTGCCATTCTCCGCGTCTGACTTCCCCTTAGAACAATATGTCACATAATGGCAAAACATTGCAGAGCTTCACAACGCCACCTTTGAAACCAGTATTATACTAATTGATACTAGTTTTTTTGTAAAAACTTGGTTAAACTTGACACCATTTAATTTTCCAGATAATTCATACGACTTCATTTCTGGAATGGAGGTAGTACCCCACTCAGTAAGAATCAATCGATAAGACAAACATACAGGTCCATGCACTGTGATGATGCACGAGTTAGCCGAGTTTTTCAACGACCTGTGTTGGCCTGACCTGCCGGGTGAAAACTGTGTGTGTGTTTTCTCTACACTGGACCCTCTGCCACATACTACAGGCCAAAACCGTAACCATCAGGGTCTCGGGTCTCCACCTCCGATAAATCACCATCGCCACCTCTCCCTCCCGTTCTTCCCTCCCTCTGTCCCGCACTCGCACTGGCCAGCCTCAGTGCGCCATGGAAGGAGGCTGGAGCCTGCACTCCCCTGCTCTCGCCACGGTGCAAGGGCTGTTCCTCCAGACGGTAGCCTTCCTCCACGATTCATCAGGTAAGGCTTCACCGATCCCCCGGCAGATTTTCCTTTGCCCACCACTCGTCTGATTCTTCTCACGGGAGATGTGTCCATGGGTCAGACTGTACTGCATGGATTTTCCTCCGCCCACCACTCGTTTTGGCATTGCTCTTCTGGTTCCTGCAAAACAATGGATTTTGTAAGAAATTTTGAGTCCCTGTTGAGAAGGGTTTGGTTATTTTTGTTTTCGAACATGGAGCAGAGCTGTAGAAGGAAGTGCATGAAACCATGGCAGCATTTGTTGCCGGGACAAAGACGGTGCAAACAATTTAGTTAGACAACTCAGTGGTTTAATGAAATATTGTTATCTATGTAGCTAAGCTAAGATCATACCCACAAGGTTTAAACTTAATTCCCAGGGAAAAAATAGCTGCATAAATTTACCTACGGTTTAATTCAAGCATGTTCTTGAAAGATTCTTTTTAGCAAAACTGGGATGACCACAGTCAGGTCATGGGCAATGATCAGCTTTCAGTCTTCATCCTAGTTTCTGTTCTGCAAAAAGATAGCATCAGTCTGACTAAGAAACACACATATGCAACTCTCCGAATGAAACCAAGGATATATTTTTCTAGACTTTTTTCCCTTGCCAGTATCAGCCTCTTAACATGGCATTTATGTTGCCATCATGAAAATTTCAAGTCAACACAAGGAATACTAGGAGAATGTATGTTTTTAGCCTTGTTGCTGTAGAGCGAGTCTGGGGAAAAACAGAGAAAATATTTTTTCTTAAAAATCGACCAATGACTTATCCAGGGGATTCCAGTCTGCAATTTTCATAAGACAATGCTGTTTGTTGTGTTCTTGAGTGTTGATGATAAAGCTGTAGCTTCTATGTTATACTCATAACAAAAATGGAAATTTAGACAAATTTTCTGTTGTTTATTTCTGACAACACAAATTTGCTGTGTAACATTGCAGACTCCATTTTATCGCAATACCTGCAAAGATGGCCAGAAATATATTCACCTTGTTTCTGGATGAGCACGTTTGCATTGATACAGCTGTTATTTATCACGAGTATCGCGGCCCAGTTTCTTTTCAAGAGAATCAGATGGTGCAGGCAGAGATTGAAGACCGCAGCTCCTGAAAGCAATAAACGCTCTAATCACGAACAAAAGAATGCAGACATAAAGCTGGGTGTCTCATATCAAGCAAGCAAAGTTTGTTGTCTTCTTATACTAGCCAGTCATGTCATGAGGATGTCGGTATCGCAGTTACATGGAAGAATAAGTGGTTGCAAGTACCCACCTTTTCTTCTGGGTGAAGGTTTCCAAGTGCTATCCTGGATAATATTGTCACTAGCAGTATTCAGTCTACAAAGCACAAAATCTGCAAAGCATCCACTCACAATTCGGGCATGGTTGATATTTAACTTTCTGCAATCAATAATCAGTGTTATATTTGATCTCAGGTCCAGTTTATCAGATCATGAATATATTGGGCTTCCAGAATTGGTTGACCTTTTCACACTTGTTATGTGCACTTACCTGTTTGCCATTTCAGCTAGAGGAAAAACAGGAATCACCTCAGTAAATAGCAGCATAACAGAACCACTACTGACTCCATCTGCAGTACAGCAGACAGAAACCAAAAGGACATGTCTGTATAGCAGAGCAACTGTCCTGGACCTTGTCACATTCTCCTGGATGAGCCCTCTCTTTGCTATCGGATACAAGAAACCTCTAGATAAGAATGATGTACCAGATATTGATGGAGGGGACTATGCCGATTTACTCTCAGATTCATTTAAAAGGATCTTAGCAGATGTTGAATGCAGGCACGGTTTAAGTACTTTATCAATCTATAGAGCAATGTTCCTATATATTAGAAGAAAAGCAATAATCAACGCAGTATTTGCAATTTTATGTGCATGTGCATCCTATGTTGGACCATCATTGATTAATAGCCTGGTGAAATTCCTCGGAGGGGAGAGGAAGTATGGACTGGAAAGAGGTTATCTTCTTGCTGTTGCATTTTTAAGTGCCAAAGTTGTTGAGACAGTAGCTCAGAGGCAGTGGATTTTTGGGGCTCGGAGGCTGGGGATGCGGCTACGGGCGGCTTTGATATCCCACATCTATCAGAAGGGGCTCCGATTATCCTGCAGTGCAAGACAGAAGCATACAAGTGGAGAGATCATAAACTACATGAGTGTAGACATACAAAGGATAACTGATGTTATATGGTACACAAACTACATCTGGATGTTACCCATACAGCTTTCTCTAGCAGTCTATGTTCTCCATCAAAACCTAGGGGCTGGAGCATGGGCTGGTTTAGCAGCAACACTGGCAATAATGACTTGCAATATTCCTCTAACCAGACTGCAGAAAAGGTTGCAATCAAAGATCATGGCTGCTAAAGACAATAGAATGAAGGCAACAACAGAAGTACTTAGAAGCATGAAAATACTGAAACTTCAAGCATGGGATACAGAGTACCTTCAAAAGCTAGAAGCATTACGAAGGGATGAGCACAACTGGTTGTGGAAATCTGTGAGGTTGTCAGCTTTAACAACATTCATATTTTGGGGGTCCCCTGCATTCATATCCTCCATAACATTCGGTACATGTATTTTGATGGGGATTCCTCTAACAGCTGGTACTGTTTTGTCGGCTCTTGCAACGTTCCGGATGCTACAGGATCCAATCTTCACACTTCCGGATTTACTTTCTGTGTTTGCGCAGGGAAAAGTTTCAGCTGACCGAGTAGCACGATACCTCCAGGAAGAAGAACTGAAATGTGACGCAATTACAGAAGTACCAAGGAGTGACACGGACTATGATGTGGAGATTGATCATGGAGCATTCAGCTGGGAACTTGAGACCACATCTCCAACTATAACAGATGTAAATTTAAAAGTAAAGAGAGGGATGAAAGTAGCAATCTGTGGAATGGTCGGGTCTGGGAAATCCAGTCTATTATCGTGCATACTTGGGGAGATGCCAAAGCTAGCAGGGACTGTGAGGGTCAGTGGGAGAAAAGCATATGTTCCTCAGACAGCCTGGATCTTGTCTGGGAACATCAGAGACAACATTCTGTTTGGAAACCCATATGATAAAGAAAAGTATCAAAAGATAATACAAGCTTGTGCATTGACTAAAGATCTTGAGCTGTTTGCAAATGGTGATCTGACAGAGATTGGAGAAAGAGGAATTAACATGAGTGGTGGACAGAAGCAGCGGATTCAGATTGCAAGGTCAGTGTACGAGGATGCAGATATATACCTCTTTGATGATCCTTTCAGTGCAGTAGATGCTCACACTGGAGGCCAACTTTTCAAGGTTTGTTTATTTAGTGTCCAAAAAACCACAAAATGAGTTTATCTATGTGCGAATACTGTTAACTTGGTAATTTATCTTCCAAAACTTAGTCGTAAATGATTCAAGCAGGATAAATGTCACTTGTTTTCCTCATTATTCTACGGTTTAGAGACATCAGTCTGTATAAATGCTAATAGAATGAACTCCTATATTCCGCAGGATTGCCTAATGGGGATGCTTAAGGACAAAACCATATTGTATGTGACCCATCAAGTCGAATTTCTTCCAGCAGCAGACCTTATACTAGTAAGTCTAAAATAATACCTTTTTGTTCACAAGTACTACATGTATGTTAGTATTGCTAAAAGTATGTTTAATAACCAAGGGGATACAAAATAATAGGTGATGCAGGATGGAAAGATTGTGCAGAAAGGAACATTTGATGATCTCCTTCAACAAAACATAGGGTTTGAAGCAATAGTAGGAGCCCATAGCCAGGCAATTGAATCTGTCATAAATGCAGAGAGTTCCAGCAGAATTCTGTCAACAGAAAGCCAGCAGTTAGCAGGTAGTGATGATGAGTTTGAGAAAGAAAACGACACTGATGATCAACTTCAGGGCATAATTAAGCAAGAGTCTGCACATGATGTCTCACAAGGTATCAATGAAAAGGGAAGGCTAACACAAGATGAAGAGCGAGAAAAGGGAGGAATTGGCAAGACGGTCTACTGGACATACCTGAAGGCTGTTCATGGTGGAGCATTAGCACCGGTAATAGTCGCTGCACAGTCATTCTTCCAAATATTCCAGGTAGCAAGCAACTATTGGATGGCATGGGCCTGTCCTCCAACATCAGCAACCACCCCAAGGGTTGGATTAAGCCTTCTTTTCTTTGTATACATAGCGCTATCTATAGGAAGTGCACTATGTGTTCTGGGTCGGTCTATGCTTGTGTCACTTGTTGGTCTACTAACAGCTGAGAAGTTCTTTAAGAATATGCTCCACTGCATCCTCCGTGCTCCCATGTCCTTCTTTGATTCCACACCTACTGGCAGGATCCTGAACAGGGTTGGTGTTCAGTTACTCACATCATTTTAACTATCTAATACCCATGCACCTTGAAATTAATAATTGTGTACTGTACTTTGTAACAGGTCTCCAATGACCAAAGTGTTTTAGATCTGGAAATCGCAAACAAGCTTGGTTGGTGCGCATTTTCAGTTATACAAATTCTGGGGACCATTGGCGTTATGTCCCAGGTTGCGTGGCCAGTTTTTGCCATCTTTATTCCAGTGACAGCAATCTGTTATGTGTTTCAAGTAAGAGCTCTTCACATGCAGTAGAGTTAACTTGTCCTAGTAAAATGTATGCACCCAGCCCCTGTATGTACCAAGTTAATTATGCACAATGAATTAGCCGTAAGTGCAATTTCCTCCTTGATATTGATCTTCTTTTCACAAAGCACTGAATCAAATGTTTTCCTAATGATATGCAGCGGTACTACATACCAACAGCTAGAGAGTTGGCTCGTTTGTCACAAATTCAAAGGGCTCCTATACTCCACCATTTTGCGGAATCACTTACAGGTGCAGCAAGTATTAGAGCATATGGACAAAAAGACCGTTTCAGCAAAGCAAACATCAGTCTTGTTAACAACCACTCACGACCATGGTTCCACAACATCTCAGCAGTAGAGTGGCTTTGCTTCAGACTAAACATGTTATCTAACTTTGTCTTTGCCTTTTCTTTAACTCTGCTAGTGAGTCTTCCTGAAGGTTTTATAAATCCAAGTAAGTATTGCTATTTTTTTTGGGCAGTTATATACTCTCATCACTGATTGGTGGCTGCCAAACTCACATAATTCCATGTACAGGTATTGCTGGACTTGCAGTGACTTATGCCCTGAACCTCAATGGACAGTTGTCAGCTATAACCTGGAACATCTGCAATGCAGAGAATAAAATGATTTCAGTTGAAAGGATAATGCAGTACTCAAGGATCCCCAGCGAGGCTCCTCTAATAGTTGATGATCACCGGCCACCAAACAGCTGGCCAAAGGATGGCACTATCAATATAAGAAACTTGGAGGTATGCATAATGTTGCTGCGATTTATACCTTATGACCAAAGACCCTCCAGAAGTACATGATATGAAAACTATACACCTTTACACAAATTCTATCGCCAGGGTGTGTTAATTCAAAAATATAACTTAGAAAGTTTCAAAGCAAATAAACATATGCTCTAAAGCAGAGTAGAGAAGCTTGCACAAATACACTGCGGAGCAAAACTCGTATCACTAAAGCTATTATAGTTTATACTACTCCCTCTGTCCGGAAATAAGTGACTCGGATTTGTCAAGATTCACATGTATCTAGACGCGTTTTAGTGGACATGTGAATCTAGACAAATCCGAGTCACTTATTTCCGGATGGAGGAAGTACATAATATGTTCTCTTGGGGAAAAAGGAAGCTCTCACTTTTTAGTAAATATAATCACTTCACTTTTTGCATTTTCCTAGAAGATATGTGCATGCTCAAAAGAAGCCATCTAATGTGGTTATTTTCTTTTACAGGTTCGATATGCAGAGCATCTCCCATCTGTTTTAAGAAATATATCATGTACAATTCCAGGACGGAAAAAAGTAGGAATTGTTGGACGTACTGGCAGTGGAAAGTCAACTTTGATTCAAGCACTTTTTCGGATTGTCGAACCAAGAGTAGGAACCATTGAAATTGACAATGTTGATCTCAGCAAAATTGGGTTGCATGATTTACGAGGTAGACTTAGCATCATCCCACAAGATCCAACCATGTTTGAGGGCACAGTAAGAGGAAACCTTGACCCACTGAATGAATATTCTGATGAACATATATGGAAGGTAAGTCAATTATACATGTGCAAAAGAGACAAGGTAGTAAATTATGTAACATGTGCAAAAGAGACTGAACGCCTCATGTCATTGCTCATTATTGCAAATAGTCCTGGGTACTAGTATATTTCTCAACATAAATACGGAATAACAGTTTACACTAATAAAATGTGATCGCATGATCATGCCAATCTATGAAAGGTCAAAGCTGCTCACACAGTAAGCTAGGAAACATATATGGTTTGTCTATTTTACAATTGAAATTACCCAACAGAAGGTGATGCAATGTTTCATATACTAGATTGCAACTTGATCAAATCCGTTCTTCAGACATATTTATATAATGAATAAAAAGAAAAGGAGGGACTACCAAAAAAGGGTAATGATTAAAATAACCAAACGGTATACTTCCTCTACTTTATCAGCAGTATACATTTTTTTGGCCAGACACTGGATAAATGCCAGCTTGGTGATATAGTTCGTCAAAGCCCAAAGAAGCTGGATTCAACAGGTAATAGCATTATTCTTTTTTACAACAACAAACATATGCTAACTTGTCTAAGAGAGTATGGATATCTCCATTGAGATGATCAACTGAGATTTCTCCTGCAGTCGTCGAAAATGGGGAAAACTGGAGCGTGGGACAGAGGCAGTTGTTTTGCCTGGGAAGGGTTCTGCTAAAACGAAGCAATGTCCTTGTCCTCGACGAGGCAACTGCTTCGGTTGACTCATCTACCGATGCGATTATCCAGCAAACGCTCCGCGAGGAGTTTGGGGACTGCACGGTGCTGACAGTAGCACACCGAATTCACACGGTTATCGACAGTGATCTGATTCTTGTCTTCAGCGAAGGTAAGCTGCATCATCGACTAGCACGGACCATTTCTCTACATTCTACTGGACCTAGCTGCCACATCGCTAAAACATGTGCTTATTTGTGATGAGCAGGAAGAATTATCGAATACGACACGCCGTCGAGATTACTGGAGGACGAAAAGTCTGAATTCTCCAGGCTCATAAAGGAGTACTCACGGAGATCCAAGGGCTTTTAACAGCACCACAAACAATTGAAGAACGGCGGAGCCAACTAGGCGCACTGCAGAACCCAGTAGAAAGACCACACATACTACACGGTTTCTCTCGAGATGACAAGTACGCAGGAGACCCACCCAGGAAGAGGCAATAGTACCTACAACGGGCGGGACTAGCTCCTAGATTTCAGAAGATTCAGAAAATGTATTAAGCCATGTAATGTAATAGCACACTACTCCTAGTTGATATGGAAGCTGCTCTCTGGTGTGAGAAAAATTAAATCATTAAGAGAGGAGTCCGCACGTAATTGCTGATTTTCAGTTAAAGAAAGTTCCTGAATGGGGTTCGTACCGGACTAGCGGGGTACTTACGTGCGGTGTGTTGACTCAGGCATTCCGTCGAGCAGGCGGTTGGAGTTGTGCAGAATCCGCGACTGCGAGACTGCGAGAGCATAGGCTGATCTAAGCGAAAGCATTGCCCCCAAAGCCATATAGCAGCGGCGAAGCCTGCTGATTTAGTTGGGGCACTCCATACCTTGCTGGGATTTGGAGCGGCGGCCACCAAATCAGGGGAGGACTGAGGAGGTACGAGAATGGAGAGAGGGCGGTGTGAGCGGGTGGAGGCAGATAGCTAGCAGACCGTTCCCCGGAGCCGGATGAGGAGCGTCGGCCGGCAGCCACGTCGGAGCTAGCCGCCCCTCAGCTCCACCGTGCTTTTAGCACCGTCATGTTTTTTTTTACCACCGTCCTGTGCCGGGGAAATTGATTATAACCCCCTGTTGGTGCAACACGACAACATAAGCCCCTTTCTTTGCTGGTCTCTCTTCCAACCCCCCTATTGTGACTAATTATCACTAAAGACCCCCTTCGGCTCTGTTACAGTCTTATTTATCAATTAATTCAGTTGATTAGTCTAATAATATTCCAAAATGCCAAGAATGCCCTTCTATACTTTTAACACATGCGAGCCTGGGAAAGAACAGAACGCTCATTTCGCTCAAATCTGTCTCGCTCATGATCGCGACCTCTCGCTCATTCTGTGAGGCCCCTGCCGAGAACTCCTTTCCGTCCCGGCCACGACATCTCCCCCTGTCCCGGCCAAGCTCGTCCGCTTGTAGCCTCCTTGTCCACCGCCCTCACCGCTTCCCCAAGGTTAGGCAAGCTTCTCCCCTTTTCACCGGATTTTCCTTGTGCTCCTCTGTTTTGGTCTCAATCGTGCAAACCCTAGGTGTTGAGAGATTTGCATGTGGATTTGGGGAGGGTTTGGATTCTTTGAAGGGTGTGATGGATCTAAAAGGTAGCATCATATTCCTTGTTACGATTGATGTGTGCATAGTTTGTGTGTAAAATTTCTGATTTTCTGCTACATTCAATAGGACCGATTCAATGTCATCCATGGTTGAAACGGATCCAAAGGTGACAAACCTAACGGGGGTGATCTCAAGCACAGAAGTAGAAAATGGTAGTACCCTTGTTGATTGGTCAAGTATTGTGATTGAACCTGAAAATGATAGGGATGAAAATAATGGGGATGAAAATGGGATCCTGGATGAAAAGCCGGTGGATGAGAATGCAATGTTCGCTCTGTTGGGTTTAAAAACAGAGATGGACGAGAGGGAAATGAAGCCTAGTCCGATTGTCGCTCCTATTCCTGATTATGACATACCAGATGTCAAAGAGGTAGCTATTGATGTTGATGATAAGGCTCCGGAGGAGCCACTTATTGTCTGGGATGAACGGAAGCCAAACATGGATATTGGGACCCCTTATCCTGATATGGTTGCATTTAGAAAGGCTCTAAAACAGTTTGCCATCAATGGAGAGTTTGAATATGGTACTAAAAAAAATGAGCCAGAGAGGTTTCGGGCTTTTTGCAAAGGTCAATCCAAAGTAGGCGAACCTTGCAAATGGTCACTAACCGCTAGTTGGAAGAGAGACGCAAAGTGTATCATGGTAATAAACTTTTTAGTGCATTGTATATATTTCTTTGCTTCATTTGTTGGTCATGGTAATAACCTTTCAATCTGTACATTTTTTGTTGTAGGTTGTGAAGCATCAAACGGAACATATTTGCAGCTCAACAAGTGGAAAAGTGACCAGTATGACATGTCAATCTTGGGTGGCTGATAAGGCAGTAGCTATGTTGAAGAAAGATCCGACAATTGGTGCTGTGAAGATACTCAAAGAATTGCAAGATGAGCATCATGTCACACTTGACTATCACACTGTGTGGAAAGGCAAACAAAAGGCAGCAACCAGCTTATATGGGAGTTGGGAAGAAATTTTCCGGATGCTGTACAATTACAAGGCTGAGATAGAATTGAGGTCTCCGGGGAGTATTGTAGAGATTGATACAACAACAACTGAAGGTGAAGTACATTTCAGCAAGTTATTTATTGCTCTCAAGCCTTGCATAGATGGGTTTCTCAATGGATGTAGGCCATATATTAGCATAGATTCAACTCATTTAAATGGAAAGTGGAATGGTCACTAGCAGTAGTCCTTTGGTTTAGATGGCCATAATTGGATGTTCCGGTGGCGTATGGCTTTATTGAATCTAAAAATGGTGATAAGCTGGACTTGGTTCATGAATCAAGTTAAGAAGGCAATAGGAGACCCCCTGTATTGGCTGTTTGTCTTGATGCTTGCAAGGGTCTTGAAAATCTGTTAAAATGTCTTCCCTCAAGCTGAGCAAATGTGAGTGCTTTAGGCATATGTGGAACAATTTCAAGAAATATTTTCATGGTGATGTGTTTGGACGACTATGGCCTGCTGCAAGAGCATATAGGACGTAAGAATATCAACATCACATGGCGAAAGTGTTTGATGCATCCAGAAAGTGTATCCTTACCTTAAGGACTACCATAATCTGCTATGGATGAGGTGCTTATTCAACCCGAAATCAAGTGTGACTACATCAATAACAATCTTGATGAATGCTTTAACATTGGGTGGGAGACATCAAAGACTTGCCTATTACTCAGCTAGCTGACAAGATTAGAGAGATGATTATGGAGCTATTTAGAAAGAGGAGAATCCTTGGAGAAAAATTTATAGGGATAATACTTCCATTTGTCATACACCAACTAAATGCAAAGACTAGAGGACTAGGACACCTCAAGGCCAAAGCATCTGCTGATTGGAGTGGGGAAGTTGTGAACATTCACAAAATGAGGAAAGACATGTGGTCAAAACACTCACGTGAGTGTACATGTCTACAATGGCAGCACAGGCAAGCCTTGTGACCATGCGCTAGCATTCATAAATGTTCTGCAAGCTCGCAACTTTGTGAACATGGAGGATTATGTACATGAGTACTACTCAGTTAGCAAATTCAGAGCAGCATATGAAGGTGTAATTGAGCCCCTCACGGACAAGACTCAGTGGCCACATGTGGATACGGGCTTTGTGTTGCGTCCACCACTTCCAACCGGCAAGAAAAAGGGTCTTTGGAAGAACAAGGAAACAAAGGATGAAGAGTTGGTGGGAAGGTGGAACAAGGAAGGGGTCCTTGAACAAATGCAAGAAATGTGGTGAGCTAGGACATAGAGAAGCTGGCTGTCCTACAAATGGAACAAAGAAAAGGTATAAAATCATAGTTGTTGTTTTCTAGTTCTTACACCATGCTGCTTTTACATGACATGGTTCTAATTGTTTTTCTTGTAGGAAAATCTTGGTAAAAGGATACATCGCCATGGTTCGATGTTTCAATTAGCAACATGCTCCCATCTACACCAACTAAGTGCATGAATGCTTCCACAAGTGCTAGTCCTGGACCGGTCACAAGGAGCCAAGTTGCTTCCCAAGCTACACCAACCAAGTGAATGAATGCTTCCACAAGTGCTAGTCCTGGACCAGTCACAAGGAGCCAAGTTGCTTCCCAAGCTACACCAACCAAGTGCATGAATGCTTCCGCAAGTGCTAGTCCTAGACCGGTCACAAGGAGCCAAGTTCCTTCACATGCTGCTACACCACCACCAAAGTGTCCAGCAAAAGGAAAGAAGAAGAAAATGACTCCAAAAAAGAAGAAACTAAGTGAACTGTGAACTTGTTTGTGACTGTCCTAGACTATTATGTTATCCATATGTGAGACTCCTTTATTTGTTATTTTGCTACCATGAACTACTCTAGAACCATGTTGGCCTTATTCTCCATGTTATCCGTATGTGAGATTGTGAAACTTAATTATTTTAAGTTGTCATTGCTATCAGTTTTTATGATTGTATCGTTGTGAAAGTATATTTATTATTGCTGTGATTTTGTGACTCTGAATGTTTCAAAATGCGGGGAAACTATAGCAGTTTTTTTGTTTGAAACTTAACAGATATTGGCAGTATAAATTTGGACAGCAGGCTGGAGGGTATTTCTGTCTATTTACTTGCCTGTTTGTTAGTTATATGCTGACAGATGGATTAAGCATGCTAAAGGGGGTATCAGATACATCAACGCCAAGCAGGAGGGTTGGAAGAGAGACCAGCAAAGAAAGGGGCTTATGTTGTCGTGTTGCACCAACAGGGGGGTTATAATCAATTTCCCCTCCTGTGCCTGGCCTGGTTGAGGATGGCCGTATGCAGGAGCGGGCCTGCCCACAAATCCCACTTGCTTGCACTCCCCTGCCATACGCATTCGGTCGTCAATTGTAGACGGCCCGCTCCCACTCGCAGCATTCAGGATGTCGTCCCACTTTAGCCTAGCCAGGCCTGGGCCGAACGGGCATTCTGCCAGCGGGGCGCCGCGGTCACATGCAATCGGCCTACTCCTCGTCGAGTGGGCAGGTCTAAGTCGACAATGTGCTATAAATAAAATAGTTCTCGAAATGTTTAAAAAAAATGTATTATTTAAAAAAAATCGCCCAGAGCAGAGTATTATAACTAGTATTATGCATGTCATATTAATAAAAATCCGATGTGGCACAACTATTAATGAAGAAAGAAATTGTTAAAGTATCATAGCAAGTAGAACTAGAAATTGTATCATAGCACATAGAACTAGAAATTGTAATACAAATAAATGTTGTACACAATTTTATATTGAGATTCTACAAATCAACTTGCACACCATGTGCCCTCTTTGTGACCAAAAACCTGAGACGGCAGATCACATCGCTTTGGGGTGCGTTTTCGCAAGGGAAGTCTGGCACAATTTACTTCAGCGCTGTAATCTACACACGCACTCGTACCAGTTGCAGAGTCACGGCTGATGGAATGGTGGCCGAACGAGCGCCTCCGTGTACCTCAGCAACACGGGAAAGACTTCGACTCTCTGGTACTTCTAAGAGTCTGGATGTTGTGGAAGGGACGGAACTCTAGAATTTTCCATCATGCAGCGGAAATGGTGTTTGCCGAAGAATCGCCAATGAAATTGAGCTTTGGAAGCTCTCCGACGCTGTTGGGTTGGGAGTTCTTTGGAGATAGCAGTCTAGGGCTATAGGGCCCTATTCTTTTTCCTGGTATGTGATCACCCAATCCCTAGCCATGGGAGTGATCCGTGCCGGAATCGCTGTACCCTAAACTTTGTTCTTCTTGTTTCTTCTAATGCAAACGACACACAAAACTTTTGCGTGTTCGCAAAAAAAAACCCTACAAATCATTAAATATAGTATTACTATGATACTATCATATGATACACTAGTATCATTCTACTAGTATCTACCACTGACCAACCTTATATATAAAGCACAACTATCTATATAAGATATGGGTACAACACCTACGAGGACAAAAACAATTTTGCTGAGATAGCAATGTCAATTTCAATTGTTCCTACAGCCACACGGGGTCATAGACAATTTTGCTGCGATCAACACTTGCAGCATTCGTCAATTGTGGCTCATACAACCACACAAGGGTTTTACCTTTTTTGTTTGTTTTGTGAATGGGGTTTTAGCATTTCTGTAAATGTTCTTCTCAATAATTAATAAAAAGCGACCGAGAAATCTCAAAAAATAAAAAAGGCGACACGGGTCATAGACAATCCTTTCTTTTTGGAAAAAGGACTAGCATGTGGCACTTAAATACTGGTTCGCACCAAAGGGCCATTCGGTCTTGCACCATTTAGCAGAAATCAGATCATCGGGGTGGCTTAAAAGCACCATCCCGTGGATTTAATCAAGTGAGATGTGAGTCTCGGACTCGGGCCGGCTAGCTCAACTTCACATTGGCTAGCAGTAAGACCCTGACTTTTATGGTCCTAAATTTTCACTTTTTGTGTTCCCTTTCCACCCCTTAGTTCTTCGTTGGCTTGCTGGCACAAGGAGAGACAGACAATCATAAATATGGTGGAAATAAAACTAGAATCTCATGAGCTTAACGAATACTTGAAAACTTAGCTTGATTCAACTCAAACACGGACACTAACGAGTCAAGCTAAGTTGGTATTTTTAGCCCGTTATCTTAACGGGTTTAATGAGTTGAGTTGCGAGTACTCGATGAGCTCATTGATATCTATAAATTCATGTGGTAGCTTATAGATTAGTCAATACTAAAGAAAATCCAAGACCTCTAGGCCAAAAAAATTTGAACACTCCGGTAGAAGTCCCCAAAGTCTACACAAAGAGGCATGAAGAGTGAAACATCCTTCTTATACTCTTGCTCCATGATTAATTGCACAGTTAAGTTACCTAATAAGTTTATGGAGCTTATCGAGTCAAGCCAGCTCTGATACCACTTTGTTGGGATAGGAAGAGACACATAACCTCCTCGCTCTGCCTACGATGAACCTTCAAGGATAGTTTTAATCAACATATATGCTACAGAAATAAAACAATGAGCACATACATAGGTAACACAGGAATTTACGTAGAAAAATCTTCTCAAGGTGAGGAGGAAAAAAAGCGGGTGCGACCAAGCCACGCGAGTCGCGCATGAGTCTTCTCTAATAAGTTAATGACCTGGTCAACCTAGATACAGAGTCTTCACTGTGAGCAACCTGGGTGGGTCGCACTCGCGCACACAGAGAATAAAAAACGGACAGCGTAAAGCTTTGTAGTGTGCTTTGATGCGCCGTCGCCGCGAGTATATCACGTTCGTTTTGTATGTGATGACACGCCCCGGCAGTGATGTGTAAGTAAAAAAGGCACTCGCAAGAAGGCCTCGTCGTTTCCCTACCTGCTCCGTCTGGCGTTAGGGGGGTCGCTGATGGACACCATGTGCTTGGTTTTGGTTTTGATACAAGGTTTTTTGTTTTGTCTGCTCATTAGTAAATTTTCTCGGCAAAATTTTTGGTCGCACCCGCAATCGTTGTTCCGGATCAAAATCAGCGTTGCAGACTTGCAGGTGATGCGGAATATACTGGTTTGTGTTTCGAGTGACGATTTATTCGTTACTAATTTATAAAATACTAGCAAAATGCCCGCGCGTTGCGGCGGGAAAAGTTAGTAGTTATTGTACCGACAGTTAGTTTTTTTAACACGTCGTAGCATATACAGTTTTTTTACTCGTTTGGTGACATCCGCTCCTTGATCAATTGATTATTCTAATTCGTAAATTTTCTTGACGTGCTTTCCTTTCATCTCTTCGTGGTCTGGCTTGTCTTCACACGATGTATGCTATCATTACCAAAAAAGGGGCTCACAAAATGCATATGCCATACTCTCTCCGTCCCAGTTTAAAGGGCCTACGCGTATACCTAGATCGTTAATTTGAGCAATCAAATATTAGTCATTTAACTTAAAAATTGAAAGCATAACATCTAAACTTTTTAATGACATAATTTTTATGTTAAACAATTAATATTTTAATATAGTTTTAAAAACTCAGACCCCGTTCATTGTTCCAACCCTTTATTGATTTCTTTTGATGTGTGAACGTTTACCATGGACAGTGCATGTCTTTTTTTAATAATTCTGTTCCATCCTGTACACCATGCATTTAATTACTAGCAATACTCTTAGGTTGGTCATAGTGGAAGTATCATCTAGTAGTATCATAGTACCATTATATTTAATTTTTTCTATAATCTCAATGCAATTGTGTAAGAAATGTATTGATCATTAAATTACCTAGTTTCACGAGCTATGATACGGTATCATATTACTCCCTCCATCCCACAGCTTAAGGCGTAATTATTTTTCCAACTTTTCCTCACAGCTTAAGACGCGAGGGTCACCAGGTGGGAAAACGTTTGCCAAACTTCCTAAACTGCCCCTCCAGCACGTTCTATCTTCTTCCTTCCCAACTGTCGTCGCTACCCGCGGTACCCCTTCTGGCGACTAGCAACCCTGCTCCTGGCCGTCCTGGACGCCGCTGTTGGGAAGACAGAGGGGATCTCCGCCGCCGTCCCCGCTCCTGGACGTCCTCGCCACCGCTTTCGGGGAGACAGAGGGGATCTCCGCCGCCGTCCCCGATCCTGGACGTCCTCTCCACCGCTGTTGGGGAGATGTCGTCGGCCACCATGGAAGGAAGGGAAGGCGAGCGCTGCATACCCACGACGAGATATTATCCAGGGGAACCTGTCCCGCTCCCGGTCGTCGTTCCTAGACCTCCCCGAGGCCCAAGCCGCGCTCTCAATCGCCCGTGACCACAGCTCCTGGACGCTCTCCTAGACGCGCTCTCGCTCTCCGGCGTTGTGGCGAACCTCACGTCAGTGGTGCACGTGCAACGCAGGGGGCAAGGACTCGCGCGCTCAGGATGGAGCGGGAGGTGGCGTCCATGGTGCGTGTGTGGCGTTGGCGGCGGCGACGTCCAGGAAACCTGCCAAGGCATGCGTATGGAGAAGCAGGGACCAAGCGGACATCGAGGGCGGCAGCCACGTCGATGGGTGAGCGCGGCGTCCGTTCTGTGCTGCTGGACGTCGAGGGCGGCCTTCCCGTGGTGCCGTAGGAGCACGTAGAACTGCATGTTGCTGTAGACAGTGACGTTTCCGTCCTGGCCGAGCGCGGCAGCCTCCGCGTGGTGATGAACGAGCAAGACAGCAGCACGGTGCGGTAGCGCCAGAATTTTTAATTAGCTCTCATTTAATTAGCTCACGACATGCAAGACTCCTTCAGACCATCATATTTTCGCATTGATTCCTGACTTGGCTAGCTGATATCCTAGACAAATTTGTGAACGTATATAAAGCGGAATGACTCAGTCTAAGAAAACGAGGTGGTACTATTAAACACAAAATATCTCCTATTTGTGCTATTTACCGCAACGCCTAATTTCGGCTGACGTATTTTAGTCCACTCCGTGGTCCGCGGCCCATACGCTTGGAACTCTGTTACCGTGCTGAGCTCTGGATTGACCTGTTGCGTTAGTGCCACGATGGACAAGAAAAAGGGAGAATTTAGGGATCGTGAACACAACCAGCTAGCTAGTCGGCACAGCCCACTTTGGATGCTCATCAGCCGTGTCGGCAAGTGCTGGGACACGGAAGAGGCCTGGTCTATGCCTATGGGCTAGCGCTGGGAGGGTAAAAGGATCTAAAAAAGTGTTGGACCGGAAGACACCGGAAGAAACGATCCGTCCTTTATTATTACTAGCAAAAGTGTCCGTGCTTTGCACCGGGGCAATTAATAATAAATAGTTTATGTGAAAAATCAAAATAGAAATCTGTTATCCAATTTTCTTGATAATCAGAGTTTTTTTAAACCAGGGGTATTCGCTTTTTTCAGAGAATTAGTGGCATGTCGTAGCTCACAATCTTATCTTGCCCGATAACACCGATCGGATTGTTATGGAGCCTTTTTATTTTTAAATCTCGCACGATAAGACCAGTCTCACGTCTGATGTTTTTTCTTCTGTTGTTGGGCCGCAACTTAAACTACCTTACAGCGCATGCATTCCACACTATCTCTAGTAGATGCGGCTATGATAAAAAAATGATTTAAATAAAACTGTTTTTCTCCAAAGAGGATAGCCGTCAAGCTGCCTAACCCAGCCTGAAAATGTCACCATGGCCCAGCCTTCCATGCCCGCTATCCCTTCCCCGTTTAAAGCCCACCCTAGCTCCCAGCGATAGCACATTTTCCCCAATCTCGACCGTATGTCCTCGTCCGTCCTAGTGATGCGCCGCCACTGGGTTGGCTAACACCAACTACCATACCCAATCTGCTACTCGCGTCGGAGTTGCCTCGACGCACCGGCGCGCGACCGTCCCTGACCTCCGGGCACCAACCACCCCTGCGCCCAAGTTCATCCTTCCCTCTTCCACTTATCCACCGGCATCCCCGGCCGGAGACCCCAACCACAGCGTTGACTGCGTGGCATCTCCGCCCAGCTCCAACTCCAGGACAACACCTCCTCGACTCCTCTGTTCGTTCCCGGCGCCGCCCCTCCACGGTGGCTTCCAAACTCACATCGTCACCCCTAACTCAGGGGAGCATGTTCCCCGGACCGAGTTTCGGCTTCATCCGTTCGTCCCGCCGCTGCCCCGTTTAATATCATTTGATTTCAGATCACGATGGTGCTGCTTGTTCTTACGGACGGATCAAAAGCAGCTTGCAAAAGTATACGAGCTGGTGGGATTCGATGTAAAGAAAAGATGTGGGACTATTCAATGGTATAAAATGTATCCATTGGTCCTCTCGTTAATGCGTACAGAATCTCGATCATTCCATCCATCTATTATATCGTACAGGCCCAAGGCCCAGCTAGAGGCCTTGATGCGCACGAGCTCGACCAGAACGTGCTGCTCGTTCGTCCACGCCCCGCTTCATCTCGTCTGCGGGCTGAGACTGCCTGGCCTCCCTATCGCGCCAAACACAAGCCAACCCGTTTTTCAGCTTTACGGTGGCAGAGAATGTAATAGCTCAGAACTATTAAAGGTAAAACGGTCTAGAAAAGTGTTGGACCGGAAGAAACACTTCGTCCTTTATTATTAGGTACTAGCAAAATTTCCGCGCGGTGCAGCGAAAGGAAAACAATATGCTTATATACTTTTTCTCTCAGCAAATAAATATCTGTCGCAGGACAAAGGGACGTAAAAATGTGCGGGAGATCGAGCTCGTACTCGGCGT
This sequence comes from Avena insularis, assembly GCA_023614405.1. Lineage (NCBI taxonomy): Eukaryota > Viridiplantae > Streptophyta > Magnoliopsida > Poales > Poaceae > Avena > Avena insularis. The sequence continues at coordinate 566,538,327 of CM042686.1, forward strand.
ATCTACTTATCACGCCCTGAACAGTCTGATAATATGCGAGCGAACGACCACAACTACTCATGTCAATCGGCTCACACGTCAGTTATAGCAACACCACGAGACTTCATCAGCTGAGACCTTTTTTTGACAGGATCAGCTGAGAACTGACAAAAAGAATCGATAGATCAGTCGAACACGGCCAGCTCAGTAGTCGCTTCCTCCGAATAACTCCAGTCAAAACAGCCCTACCATTTGTCTTCGTCACGATTACCATCCAAAGCGGAGCATGGAAGATGCAAATCGGATCAGGAAACAATAATGAAGGGATGGGAGGGTCGCGATGTTAGGCGTGAGGAGGTGCACTTCTCGGCTAACTGAATATTTGGTGAAGCACGACCGGAAACGGCACACGCCAAAACGGATCGAGGACCTGCGCCACATGTCCACATAAGATCAAATTCATGCTGAAATCTATCTAAGAATTATAATCTAGTTTAATGTGGCAATTTCATTTGAGACTTATCTACTATCCATAATATGGTAAACTAAAATATTGAAAATTATAATAATGTTGAAAATGACTGGCTCAATAAAACGGCAGGAAATAAGTAGGAGAGTGGCCAGGTTCAAGTAAAAAAAAATTAATTGGGTGCTCATGGGTCCCACCGTCTCAAGGAAAGGATAAGGCGTGCCTTCTTCCTGCCAAAGCACAGAACGAATATGAACGGGGGATCGATTCCCTGATTTCTTCCAGAGGTCGTTGTAAATCAAGCGCCATCGCCCCACGAAGAAAGTGTCAGCGCCACCGCCCGCTGTAAATCCGCCTCCCCATGGTCCTGCCCAGCTGTGAGTGTACTCGGGGGCTAACCTCGTGGAGGTTCCCTCACCGGTTCTGGCCTGCCGCCGGCGGACTCCATCAACCTCGACACGCCTAGCGACCCTGCCCCTCTTCTCGACCACGGCGCCGTCCAGGCCATCACCCATGCGTGGCCCTCTCTAATTCATCATGCCCAGCGGAGTCCGCCTCGTCAAAGTTCAATCCTCCTCCTCCTCTGGCCCATCCCCGTCATCTTTCTCCACGCAGGCCGCTCTCCCCTATTGCCTCGGTAGAGGTTATCGTCCTTCCTGTTCCATCTGATGATGCTCTGTCTTGTATCTCTCCGCCTGTCGTGGGCATCCATTTTTTGTCGATTCAAGAGTCGACTTGATTCCAAGCAGTCTGCGAAAGTATTTGGAGTCGATCTAAGGGAGCAAGGTGGGACTATTCTCCCATCCAGATTGGGATGCCTGACAAATCAATGGGCTGCGCGCTAGGTCGGGCCAGAGAGAATAAACACGGTGCCCGAAAAATTAATGGGTTGCGCGTGGGTCAACTCGGTCGCTCAAGAAACCGGGGATTTGGTGGGAGGGTAAAAAGGTCCAGAAAAGTGTTGAATCGGAAGGAACAATCCGTTTTTTATTATTACTAGGAAAAACGCCCGTGCGTTGCAACGGGATACACGCCACATATTTCATTAAACTGTACCGATCAAAAGGATTGTTCAAAACTTAAATACTTATCTCGTCGAGCTGGACGTGAGGGCCGCCCAAATTTAAGGAAGACCTAAATTTTTATTGAAACCAACATTAGACAGAAGATTTCTAGAAAATATAAAAATAAAAGAACAATTTGAATAGGGATCTACTATACGTACATACCTACTTATCTGAACAACTCCCTTTGGTTTGAAAAATCGTTGATAGGAAAACTAAGTTTCTCTTATCTCGTGACCTAGAAATTCCCCGAATCCTATATTCATGGCTTTTCTTCGTAATATACCGGATGTCAAACCAATTTAAGTGGGCTTCATAATGAATTATACATGATGAATAATGGAGCAGAGTGACATTGAGATTTAGATTTCAACCAACCAATTTTAGTAGAGTAGCCAAGGCGGTAGAATCTTGTACTGTAGTACCAGAAGCAGCTATGAATATCCTTGGAAGTTGCTTGTGGATCAACTCAAATATACGATTATCTGATATTAAAGTACTCACAGAAAATCATCTTCAGATTAGCAGGATCAGCTGCACCTAGTGCACAGACAATCTGCACAAACTAATAATTTCATCACCACTCAGCAATGAATTGATCATTTTTTTTAGCAAAATATGTGAATATCAGTCCAAGAAATCTTTACCTACTCTTAAACAGATGAGTATCCTGAAACCGAAGTTGACCGGTTCAATAAACATATTTGCAATTTATCATAAAAAAAAAGAAGAGGAAATGGTCACAATGCTACATCAAACTCGGGAACATTACAAATTGATAATGCTAGCAGATGTAACGCCAAGCATTACCTAATGTCAGGCAAATATGGTTCTGCATTATTCTGAGTTTGCTGGATGCATCTGGAGATAAAAAATAAGGCACCGGGAAGCCAACATGACAATGGGATGAGACTATCTCTCGTGGGTTTCGGGTTGTTGCTCGTCAATGCCTGGTTGCGCTGACGCCTACAAGCTGGGGTGGCTCCGGCGCGGACTTTACAAATTTACTTTATCCACTCTAGTCTTGTTTTCGTTTTCTGAAAATATGCACAGGTTTTTTAGATTAGAAAATTTGATGTGCTGCCATACTACCAATGCAAAAATTGCACGAGATCCTAATTTTATATGACCTTTACTCGGAACTACAAAGCACTTTCAGTCGTCTTGTATTGCATTGTGGGTTATATTGAATTGATACACTTGCCTCTGATATAACCAAAACACATCGATACCCAGCAATTATTTTTCAATTTTGTCAGTAGAAGTAATTCTACATAAAGGCAATGAGATAGCACATAAAGCTAAACTGTCTAGAATTTTAGTTTCTAGTAATTGTACCTATTCTAATTGAGCCAAACAAACTACAATAGCCTGAATTCATGTTTTATTCTTAAGAGATTAAGCATCACGAATAACTAATGTCCTTTTCAGAATGGGGCCTAGTCAAAAAAGAATTTTGAATTACCTATTTTGTCCAAGCTATTGATTCTCTAATCCCTCCTCTCGCTATCTGTGTATCTGAAGCTGCAACTTCGTTACCCAGATACTGTGCTCGCATCGATCTCCGCCAGCAGTCAGGTCAATATCTTCTAGAACCACCTCTCCTCTCCGAACAACGACAATGGGTACATACATGGTACCAGGGAAGTTGCTGACATGAGCCCAATCACCAATACATGGAGTCTGAACCATGACCAGCCTCCTGCTATGCAACGCACACCCCTACAATAACACGCCAAAGCACCTCTGATTCAGAGCACTAACCTTGGATTGCTGTCCAGCTCGAAGAATTCCATGGATATATTGGGGCTAGATCTCCTCGAAGACAGAGGAACCGGAGAACACTGCAAGCGCGAGAAGAGATTTTTTAGAGGATATTTATTTTAAAGAAAATGTTTGATGGTGGCACACGCAAATTGAACGTTGTGACAACCTGTAACTTGTGATGTAACTGCAGCATCGCCGCCTTGCCCTTGGACTGCTTGGGTCATGTGACGGCGCTTACCATGACCATTGAAGGGGCTTACCACCGCACGGCAAAAGATGGATCAGTCAGCAGATTAGGAAGCTGCAAGGAGTCGTGGGCGGGGATGACAACGAACCCGGTAGTGCTTCTCGTGGATCTCGGGCAGAGGCAGCCGGCAGCCGCGCGAAGTCTTGGGGCTCGTAGCCTCAAGACAACGGCCAAGACTTTGAGCGCCAAGATGCCGCGACCGTCCTGCGGTACCGATCTCTAGGCTCGTCTTCCCGTCGCTCTGGCCACCCCCCGTATCCAGATGGTCCGCAAATCCTCACCTTCGCGCCCCTAAACTGCTGTAGTGTAGCAAGCAGCTCTTTCCCGTCCAGCTCCACCCCTCTCCAACCATGGCGATTGCACTTGTTCATCGACACTGCTCTCATGAAGAAATGCGGTTCGGGAGCAAGCGCATCCGTATAGTGCCACCACCATGCGGTCTGGCGCTAGAGAGCAGACGAGACGACAGGGGTGCAGCTTCCAGTCTGTCCCGGCAAGGTTACAACCTCTATGCTGTCGCACCGATGGCGGCGAGTACTCTCCTCCGCTGTCCCTCGAGAAAGTGGGCCAGCAGCGCAAGTAGTGGCGGCGACCGGGGGTAAAAGAATTCAATAAGAAAATGCACAAAGAAAGCTGAAAAATCAGGATCGTACAAGAATCTTCTTGAGCAACAGGAGCAGAACAACCCAAACAAACAAAAAGAGACACTAAGTAAAATAGCTTGGAAACAAGTGTTATTCGTGAACCCCATGGACTCAAAACGTGAATTGCGCTTCGACACAACCCAAGGACAACTGCCCCTTTCGCATTGCCGCACTACAGACTTGATTGGAACTGACATACGGGGAACCCGCCGGATCATAACGATCTAGAGGTTGAAGAAGGGTCCGAGGAGCCAGCCTAAGAATGGGGTATTAGTGGACAACACGGGAGGGGAGGAGAACGCGAGAGAGGAGTCCGGCGGTGGCCTCCGTGAGGAGGATGGAGGTCCAGCGCAGGAGGTGGAGGCTGGCGGCGGCCGCACGCGAGGAAGTGGCAACACACGGCTAAACGAACCGGTACGGTGGCATAGAGTAGTATTATGTAATTTGTGGAAGGGTAAAATCGTCTAAAAAAGAGTTGGACCGGAAGAAACAATCCGTCCTTTATTATAAGATCTAGATCTAGATTATATATATATATATATATATATATATATATATATATATATATATATATATATATATATATATAGATAGATAGATAGATAGATAGATAGAGATATAGAGGTATAGATAGATTACTGATGACTTCGTTCCGTGTGCATTTGCTCTTTTGTATGTGCGCCCTCGAGAAGAGAAGTCCAGTTGCTCCCCGATTGCGCTCATGTGCGTGCAGCTCCACCTGACTAGAAACAGATGGCGGAAATCATAAATCCACCTTCACAATACAGTACGCCACTACGCCCCCGCTTGACTGAACACCGACGGCCGAATATGCCTTGTGTTAAAGTTTTATAATCAACTCAGTTGAACTACTTTGCATCGTAGGGTAGGCTGCAATTTTAATGTAAAATAATCAAACATGACAAAAAGAAACTTCGTCCAGTAGGAGGAATAGCATCCACAAACAAAAATCGCAGTTCACTTTGAATCGATGCTGTCTGGCCACTAACTGATAGTGGAACCCGGCCACTAGTTCACTTTGAATACGCTATATCACCATCGCCACCTCTCCCTTCCCTCGCTCCCTCTTGCACTGGCATTGGCCTCACTGCGCCATGGAAGGAGGGTGGAGCCTGCACTCGCCTCCTCTCGCGAGGATTCATGACACGTTCCTCCACGCGGTGGTCTTCCTCGACGATTCGACAGGTAAGGACGCTCAACCGATCTCCCATACGATTCTTCGTCTCCTCTGGCTCCGTCCACCAGTCTTTTGGTATTGCTTTACTGGTTCTGCAAACAAATGGCCTTGTTAGAAAATCCTGAGTCATCAGTAAGGGTTTGTTTTTTTGTATTCCAACTTTCCAAGATGGAGCAGGGCTGCAGAAGAATGTGCATGAAACCATGGCAGCATTTGTAGCCCGGGACGGAGACGTGCCCCATGATTTAGAGTAGCACTCGGTGGTTTTGTGGAATGCATGTTCATCTATATAGCTGAGTGAGATGATACCCACAGGGTTGAAGAAAGTGGCTGCATAAGTTTACTCACGGTTTCAATCACGTTCTTGAAAGATTTTCTTTGAGCAATCCAGGATGACCAGTCAGGGTATCCTTTCTGCCAGAAAATACTATCACTCTGACTAGGAAATGCAACTCTCCAAGAGATACCAAGGATATATTTTTCTAGACTTTTTCACTATCGTCTCTTAACAAAATATTCATGGTGTCATTAAGGTATCCTCCTGTCGATACATGGAATACACACTACGGTTCAGATATAATTTCCAGTGAAAAAAAATGACTGCGCAAATTTACTTACGGTTTCTAGCAGTTCTTGAATGTCCTTTTAGCAAACTGTGATGACAACAGTCAGATCACAGGCAATTATCAGCTTTCTGTCTGCATCCCCTTTGTGCAAAACATTAAATAAACACCATCGCTTGGACTAGGAAACACTCCTATGCAACTCTCCAAAAGAAACCAAGGATTTATTTTAATTGACATTTTCACCTGCATGTATCATAATCTCTTACAAAATCATTCATCGAAGGAATATTCCTGTCAATACATGTAATACATGTGGTGGTGTTGCACTGTTGCTGGCAGAACTAGCCTCGATAAAAAATATATCAACAAATCTTTTTTTCTTAATGTCGGCAAATAACTACCCAGGTAAAATATTCTTAGTCTCGGCCAGTAACTTATCCAGGTAAAAATATATCAACGGATCTTTTTTTTATTAATGCCTCAAGTAAAAGCATGTTGTTTGCTGTTTTCTTGACCACTGATAACATAAATTTAGCTCCTGGGCTATATTCATAAGAGAAATGAAAATTGGATAAATAACCTATTATATTACTCATTTTTGACACACAAAATTGTTGTGCAACTTTGCAGATTCCACTGTATCACAATACCTGCGAAAATGGCCAGAAGTATATTCACCTTGCTTCTGGGCGAGCACTTTTGCACTGGTACAACTGGTATTTATCACGAGTATCGTGGCACAGTTTCTATTCAAGAGAATCAGATGGTGCAGGCAGAGGTTGAAGACAACAACTCCTGAAAGCAATAAGTGTTCTAATCAGGAACAAAAAAATGCAGACATAAAGCTAGGTGTCTCATATGAAGCAAGCAAACTTTGTTGTCTGCTTATATTAGTCAGTCATGCCATGAGGATATTGTTTTTTCAGTTACAAGGAAGAATAAATAGTTGCAAGCACCCACCTTTTGTTCTGGGTGAAGGTTTACAGGTGCTATCCTGGACAATATTGTTAATAGCAGTATTCAGTCTACAGAAGACAAAATCTGCAAAGCATCCACTCACAATTCGAGCATGGTGGATATTTAACTTTCTGCAATCAATAATCAGTGTCATATTTGATCTCAGGTTCAGTTTATCAGATCATGAATATATAGGGTATGCAGAATTGATTGACTTGTTCACACTTGTTGCCGGCACTTATCTGTTTGCCATTTCAGTCAGAGGAAAAACAGGAATCTCCTTAATAAACATCAGCATAACAGAGCCACTACTGAGTCCATCTGCAGGACAGCAGACAGAAACTGAAAGGACATCCCTGTATAGCAGAGCAAGTGTTCTGGACCTTGTCACATTCTCCTGGATGAGCCCTCTCTTTGCTATCGGATACAAGAAACCTCTAGATAACAATGATGTACCAGATATTGATGGAACGGACAATGCCGATTTACTCTCTGATTCATTTAAGAGGATAGTAGTAGATGTTGAAAGCAGACATGGTATAAGTACTTTATCAATATATAGAGCAATCTTCCTGTTTATTAGAAGAAAAGCAACAATCAATGCAATATTTGCAATTTTATGCGCATGTGCATCCTATGTTGGACCATCATTGATTAACGACCTAGTGAAATTCCTTGCGGGAAAGAGGGAGTATGGACTGGAAAAAGGTTATCTTCTTGCTGTTGCTTTTTTAAGTGCTAAAGTTGTGGAGACAGTAGCTCAGAGGCAGTGGATTTTTGGAGCTCGACGGCTCGGGATGTGGCTACGAGCTGCTTTGATATCCCACATCTATCAAAAGGGGCTCCGATTATCCTGTAGTGCAAGGCAGAAGCATACCGGTGGAAAGATCATAAACTACATGAGTGTAGATATACAAAGGATAACTGATGTCACATGGTACATCAACTACATCTGGATGTTGCCCATACAGCTTTCTCTAGCAGTCTATGTTCTGCATAAAAATTTAGGGGCTGGAGCATGGGCTGGTTTAGCAGCAACATTGGCGATAATGGCTTGCAATATTCCTCTAACCAGACTGCAGAAAAGGTTGCAATCAAAGATCATGACTGCTAAAGACAATAGAATGAAGGCAACAATGGAAGTACTTAGAAGCATGAAAATACTGAAACTTCAAGCATGGGATACAGAGTACCTTCAAAAGCTAGAAGCATTACGAAGAGACGAGCACAATTGGTTGTGGAAATCTGTGAGGTTGACAGCTTTAACAACATTCATAATTTGGGGGTCCCCTGCATTTATATCCTCCATAACATTTGGTACATGTATATTGATGGGGATTCCTCTAACAGCTGGCACTGTTTTGTCTTCTCTTGCAACGTTCCGAATGCTACAAGATCCAATCTTCACACTTCCCGATTTAGTTTCGGTGTTCGCTCAGGGAAAAGTTTCAGCTGACCGAGTAGCACAATACCTCAAGGAAGAAGAACTGAAATGTGACACAATTACAGAAGTACCAAGGAATGACACACACTACGATATGGAGATTGATCATGGAGCATTCAGCTGGGAATTTGAGACCACAGCTCCAACTATAACAGATGTAAATTTAAAAGTAACGAGAGGCATGAAAGTAGCAATCTGTGGAAAGGTCGGCTCTGGGAAATCCAGTCTATTATCATGCATACTTGGGGAGATGCCTAAGCTAGCTGGGACTGCGAGGGTCAGTGGGAGAAAAGCATATGTTCCTCAGACAGCCTGGATCCTGTCTGGGACTATCAGAGACAACGTTCTGTTTGGAAACCCATATGACAAGGAAAAGTATCAAAAGATAATACAAGCTTGTGCATTGACTAAAGATCTTGAGCTATTTGCAAATGGTGATCTGACAGAGATTGGAGAAAGAGGAATTAATATGAGTGGTGGACAGAAGCAGCGGATTCAGATTGCAAGGTCGGTGTACCAGGATGCAGATATATACCTCTTTGATGATCCTTTCAGCGCAGTAGATACTCACACTGGAGGCCAACTTTTCAAGGTTTGTTTATTTCATGTGGATAAAACAATGAATGTATTTACATAATTATCTTCCAAAACTTAGTCAAATATGGTATGGTTTAGAGACACCAGTCTTCATAAATGCTACTAGCTAAGTTAAAAATATAAGACGTTTTGGTATGCTATTTTAGCCTACCAAAACATCTTATATTTAGGAACGGAGGTAGTAATATGGAATGAACTAATATATTATTCTGCAGGATTGTCTAATGGGGATGCTTAAAGAAAAAACAATATTGTATGTGACCCATCAAGTCGAATTTCTTCCAGCCGCAGACCTTATACTAGTAAGTATCAAGAATACATTTATGTTGGCAAGTTGGCAAGTCGGCAAGTACTACATGTAGGTTAGTATTGCTAAGAATATGTAAAATAACCAAGTGGGTCCAAAATAATAGGTGATGCAGGATGGGAAGATTGTGCAGAATGGAACATTTGATGAACTCCTTCAACAGAACATAGGGTTTGAAGCCATAGTAGGAGCCCATAGCCAGGCAATTGAATCTGTCACAAATGCCGAGAGTTCCAGCAGAATTCTGTCAACAGACAGTAATAACTTAGCAGATAGTGATAATGAGTTTGAGAAAGAAAATGACACAGATCAACTTCAGGGCATAATTAAGCAAGAGTCTGCACACGGTGTCTCACATGGCATCAATGAAAAAGGAAGGCTAACACAAGACGAAGAACGGGAAAAGGGAGGAATTGGCAAGAAGGTCTACTGGGCATACCTGACGGCTGTTCACGGTGGTGCATTAGCACCAGTAATAGTTGTAGCACAGTTATTCTTCCAAATATTCCAGGTAGCAAGCAACTATTGGATGGCATGGGCCTGTCCTCCAACATCAGCAACCACCCCAAGACTTGGATTAGGCCTTCTTTTCTTCGTATACATATCACTATCTATAGGAAGTGCATTATGTATCCTAGGTCGGACCACGCTTGTGTCGCTTGTTGGTCTACAAACAGCAGAGAAGTTTTTCAAGAATATGCTCCACTGCATCCTCCGTGCTCCCATGTCTTTCTTTGATTCCACACCTACTGGCAGGATCCTAAACAGGGTTGGTTCAGTTAGTCACATCATTTTATACTGTCTTGTACACATGCACTTTGAAATTAATAATTGTGTACTGTACTTTGTAACAGGTCTCAAATGACCAAACTGTTTTAGATCTGCAAATGGCAAACAAGCTTGGTTGGTGTGCATTTTCAGTTATACAACTTCTGGGCACCATTGGTGTTATGTCCCAGGTCGCATGGCCAGTTTTTGCCATCTTTATTCCAGTGACAACAATATGTTATCTATTTCAAGTAAGAGCTCTTCACAATGATTCTTTTGCACTAAAGTTAACTCGTCCTAGTAAAATGTATGCAACAAGTTAATTCTGCACGTACCCGCAGAAAAAAGTTAATTCTGCACATAAATTAGCAGTAAGTGCAAATTTCCTCCTTGATGATGATGTTCTTTTCAAAAAGCACCGAGTTCAATGTTTTCCCTATGCTATGCAGCGATACTACATACCCACAGCAAGAGAGCTGGCTCGTTTGTCACAAATTCAACGGGCTCCAATACTCCACCATTTCTCGGAATCACTTACAGGTGCAGCAAGTATCAGAGCATACGGACAAAAAGACCGTTTCAGCAAAGCAAACATCAGTCTTATTAACAACCACTCACGACCATGGTTCCATAGCACCTCAGCAATAGAGTGGCTTTGCTTCAGGCTGAACATGCTATCTAACTTTGTCTTTGCCTTTTCTTTGACTCTGCTAGTGACTCTGCCCGAAGGTTTTATAAATCCAAGTAAGTTTTGTATGCACACAAGTTATCACTGATGTTTTTGGCAGTTCTATATTCTCATCACTATGTTTTGGTGGCTGCCAAACTGACATAATTATATGTACAGGCATTGCTGGACTTGCAGTGACTTATGCCCTGAACCTCAATGGACACTTGTCAAGTATAACTTGGAACACCTGCGAGGCAGAGAACATGATGATTTCGGTTGAAAGAATAATTCAGTACTCAAGGATCCCTAGTGAGGCTTCTCTAATAGTAGATGATCACCGGGCCCCAAACAGCTGGCCAAAGGATGGTACAATAAATATAAGAAATTTGGAGGTATGCATAACGTTACTGCGATTTATGACCAAAGACCCTCCATAAGTACATGTATGTACACGAACAGTGTACAATATAACACAAATTCTATCGCCAAAGCATGTAAGTCTAAAAATATAACCTATTGAGTAAGGTTCAAACCGGATAAACATGTGCTTTACTGTTGTGAGTTTTCCTCTGGAACATATTTGTGCTAGCTGGTTTATACTAGCAGAGTAAACCAGCTAGCACAAATATGTTCCAGAGGAAAACTCACAACAGTAAAGCTATAATAGTTTATACTAGATAGTTTATACTAGATAGTAGACAGTATATTTCTATCAAAAATGGGCGCTCTCACTTTTTAGTAAAATATAATCTCTTCAGTTTTTGCGTTTTCTCAGAATACGTGCATGCTCAAGAAAAAGCTATCTAAGGTGGCTATTGGATTTTACAGGTTCGATATGGAGAGCATCTCCCATCTGTTCTAAGAAATATATCATGCACAATTCCAGGACGGAAAAAAGTGGGAATTGTTGGACGTACTGGTAGTGGAAAGTCAACTTTGATTCAAGCACTTTTTCGGATTGTCGAACCAAGAGCAGGAACCATTGAAATTGACAATGTTGATCTCAGCAAAATTGGGTTGCATGATTTACGAGGCAGACTTAGCATCATCCCACAAGATCCAACCATGTTTGAGGGCACAGTGAGAGGAAATCTTGATCCACTGAATGAATATTCTGATCAACATATATGGGAGGTAAATAAGCCAATTATACATGTTCTAGTGATAAGGGAGGTAAATTGTATATGATGTTCAAAAGAGATCCTAACACCTCGTATCATTGCTCATTATTGTCAATAGTCCATGTTGCATTTTTCAATGTAAATATGCATATGCTGATAAATATGATCTTATGATTATGCCAATGTCTGAAAGGTCAAAGTGCTCACATTGTAACCTAGGAAACAAATGTGGTTGGACTCTTTTACAGTTGCAATAGCGACCAGAGGCTGATGTGATATAGATTGCAACTTGATCAAATCCATACTTCAAAAATATACCCATACAATGAATAAAAAGAAAAGGAGGAATTATCAAAGAAGGTAATGATTAAAAGAACCGATCACTTACTTCCTCTACTTATTCAGTAGTACACATTTCTTTTGGCCAGGCATTGGATAAATGCCAGCTTGGTGACATAGTTCGTCAAACCCCAAAGAAGCTGGACTCAACAGGTAACAGCATTGTTCTTGTGTACAACAGCAAACATATGCTACCTTAGCTAAGAAAGTACAGATATATCCATTGAGATGATCAAATGAGATTTTTCCTGCAGTTGTCGAAAATGGGGAAAACTGGAGCGTCGGACAGAGGCAGTTGTTTTGCCTGGGAAGGGTTTTACTAAAACGAAGCAATGTTCTAGTCCTAGATGAGGCAACTGCTTCAGTTGACTCATCTACCGATGCAATTATCCAGCAAACGCTCCGGGAGGAGTTTGGGGACTGCACGGTGCTGACAGTAGCGCACAGAATTCACACAGTTATCGACAGTGATCTGATTCTTGTCTTGAGCGAAGGTAAGCCACATCATTGACTTCTCAACATTTTGTTGGACCTAGCTGCCACATCGCTAAAACATGTACTCTTTTGTGACGAGCAGGGAGAATTATAGAATACGACACGCCATCGAGATTACTAGAGGATGAAAAGTCTGAATTCTCCAGGCTCATAAAGGAGTACTCACGGAGATCCAAGGACTTTTAATAGCACCACAAACAATTCAACTAGGCGCACTGCAGAACTCAGTAGAAAGACCACAGATACTGTACAGTCTCTCTCCACATGACAAGTAAGCAGGAAACCTGCCCAGACAGAGGCAATATGATCTACGACAGGCGGGAATAGCTCTTAGATTTCAGATGATTCGGAAAACATATTAAGCCATGTAATGTATTGGTACAGTAGTTGATATGCAAGCTGCTCTGTGCTGTGAGAAAATATCCAAGTCATGTAATGCAGCTATGATGTGTAAAATCTTAAATTTACTAGGAACATGTCGTCATAAGAGAGGAATCCAAGCGCAAATGATTTTCAGTTAAAGAAATTACTGAATGGGATTCATAGCGGGGCGCTTACGTGTGGTGTGTCGAGTCAGGCATTCCGTCGAGCAGGTGGCACGCCGAGCCTGCGAACCTGGAGAGCGTACACTGATCTGAGCAAAGCCTCGCCCAGAACCCAAAGCCACAGAGCAGCGGCGGCCTACTGATTTAGTTGGGGCAGTCATTACCTTCCTGGGATTTGGAGCGGTGGCTGTGCGCCGCCGGCCGTCGTGGGGTCATAAACGACAGCTGCTAGACGACCCTTACTACTGGCTCTCGCCCCGAAGCGTCCTTCAGTCTCGCACCGGAGTATGAGCGGTAGCGTGAGGTGGCGCGCGTGCGCCCTCGTGGTAAATTGGGCTTCACCAGAAGAAAAAGATACTAGCAATTACCAGAGCGATCTTTCTTAAAAGTCGCATTAACACCTTCCGATCTTTCTCTACTTTCTTCTCTTGAACCTGCCTAAGTTCCTCCATGAGTTCAGCTTCCCGCTTCTTTGGAAGCAAGCCGATTTCCTCCTAAGTCCTAACACTTGACTTGCATTTCTTCAAAGTTCTTGCGTTGATCCTCCGAAGGATCATCATAGGTGAGTCGTATGATGTTATCCGGATTGACATCTCCTAGCTTAGGAAATCCCTAACTGGCCATAGTTGTTCAATCTAAGATTGATGTCCCCGTCGAAGTTGCCAAAAGTGTGTTGCACCTTAAGATGGCCTCACATTCGCAGCCGCGTAGATTTAGGGAGTCGTCAATACGTTTGGCCGACTAATGGTAAAGGCCTTACTCGGGTTACCTATAGGAGTAAGGGTGATTAATCTCGAAGTGCCTCTAGAAAGCCGAACTTACTTATAGCATGGTGCACATGACAGTAAACTGAAACTTTTAACCAGAAGCCTAGATTTATTTGGAGGGACCTGTCTCATTCCGACGACTATTGATTGAGCTAGTTAACCTAATCGTTCTGACTCGCTATCGATCCTTTGAAAATGTAATAGCATCTCCACTCTGGGCCCCAAAGCCCCCCTAAAGGGCTATCGGGGGCGTTGGTGGCCGAATTCACGCCCAGCCCACACCCCCCCTCCCCAAATTATTTTTGCCATTGGCGCGGCCCGGTTTGACATCCGGCGCCCCCAGGCCAAACCCAACCCACGGGGGGAGGGGGAGGGCTAGCGGGGCGTCGGATGCCGCGTTTCTGGTGGGAAGGCGTGGGGAATCTGGCGCGCGAAATGGCTGGTCGTCGCGGGCCACCTGTCGACATCAGTGGTCGACGCTGGTCCATGATCGGTCGCTCTTCCTCCTCGCCTCAGAATGACGCTGTCTTGTCATCGCCGACCTTTGGCACGATCACCCGTCGCCACACATCTCACCTGCATGCACGCCAATCCGTAGATAAAACCCCTCCTTCCTCAGCTGCTCCATCCTCGCATCCCCCTCTCCCGTCTTTCCCAACCACCTAAACCGTCAGCCATGGAGCGATACCTCGGAGACGGAGCCGCTGCAAACAGGTTTGGCCGCTGATCCCTGCGCGTCCACGAGGCGCGCGCGCTATGGGAGGCAGGGTACCTAGCACCACCGGACATGCGCTGCCCTAGAGGCTGGGTCCTTAGTGCTGGTGGACAGCCCGTCCCGCCGGTCCCTCGTGGGCAGGTGTGTCAAACGGAGATCTACCGCCACTACTGGGAGGTCCTCTCGCCGGAGGAGCGAAATGACCCGGTCTGGGATCCCGATAACACGGAGGGGTGAACCGCGTTCTTCGAGGCCCGGCAATAGGACCGCCTCACCGCCTACGGCAACGACCCTTGCCCACTGGACAACAACATCGAAGGGTGGACCCAGTGGTGGAGCATGCTAGGCCGGTCGCTGTCCTGGGTCCTCGAGCACATCGCCGTCGGCAACAACCCGCCATTAACGATGTCGTCTCGTCACATTGCGCCATGCCGCCCGGTCTTCCTCCACGTCTTCCTCGTTGAGGTCTTCATTGCCGTCGGCCCGCTACTCCCCATACTCCACGCCGTCCCCGCGCTTCTCGGCTATCCTCGTGCCGGTGAAGGATGAGTCTGAGAGACTCTCTGCGCACGGCGCTTCCCGTAAGACGGCGCTTCTCTCCCGTGGACGCCTGCGCCTCGGTACGCCCCAGCGCCAGGTGAATAAGGAGTGGGCGTTGCCGCCGGAGTACAAGACGGTCGCCCTCCAGCTGAAGATCGACGAGGACCCGGAGGAGTTTCGAGAAGCGCGTCGCCGAAAGGCCTCCTACGAGGTTGTCTGCCGAGGCAGACGACGATGGAAGCGTGGTCCGCGGAGGAATCTTGGCCTTGGCAAAAGCGAGTGTCGCCTCGCCTGTTCGTCGACCTTGAGAGCGACGACGACGGGCCACGCCGCCTGTTGCCGATGCGATCCGGCCGGGTACATGTCTGATACCATGCAGGCCGAAGCATGAGGCCTGACGACTTCCATGCTGTGGCATGACCTGGACTGACTAGGCGGACGTGGCCAGGGCCGCCATTAGGTTTAGGTTTTTTTAAAATTTTGTACAAACATGTTTGAACTGCAGTGATATCGACGTGTTTTCATATTTTCAAATGTTTTTATATTTTGTATTGGGGGCACGACCGGGAAGCAGCGCCCCCCCCCAAATCGCGAACTAATCCGCCCCCCCCCCCAAATCGCGAACTAATCCGACGCCCCCCCAATCGCGAACTAATCCGACGCCCCCCTCCCTACGGGCCAAAATCGGGTCGCGTCGGACGCCGTACGGGGGTGGGGGAGGGACAAGTGGGGATGCTCTAAGTAGTCGAATAAATGGAAGCAGTAACAAGAGTTTTGAAGATAAACAGTAGATTGTATTGATGTATCTCATTGTATGCTTATTTATTTCCCGACAGGCTAGCGACCTATTCCCTGACAGCCTGCTTTTTGCCGACGGCCATTCTGGGAAAACCGTCGGCTATCTATACGCCCACGGCTCGACTTTGCCGACGGTTCTTTTCAGACGGTGGGCTTATGAGTATATATGCCGACGGTCCCGATGAATAATTCGAGTACGGTGAAACATTAGTACGCACGTGTGGTGCACAAAGGATCTGCTCTTTGTGACGACATGAGGACATGATTTGATCCCGCTGCGCAAAATACATGTCTCCCGTGAGCGACAGTACAACGAGCACCGTACCGTGATCTCTGCAGTGCAGTTTGTGTTTGTCGCATGCTAAAGTACCGGCCGGCGTCGACAGGTCAGTGTCAATCATATCACGCCGATCGACGCCGCACGCCGATACGATACTTTGCTGAAAGTGATGGCAGTACGTAGTTAAATCTAAATCGAAGCAAAACGACGACGTACATAGTTGTGGAAACGGAAGCGAGCCGACGGACCTGGATGAATCACGTACATAGTTCGACCGGCTCGTGACTGGACCGGAGCTAGCGGTTGGTGCATGCACACGACCAGAGACAAGCCAACTACAGTATTAGCAGGTCCACCTCCCTCTTTCCCGGCGGGGTGTACGCCTGATCCGCTTTCCCCTTCTCCCTACCAACAGGGTCGTGCGATGGTGTCTCGCGTGCGCGGCAAAGGCGTGACCATCCCATCCTGCACCTCCGTCGGATCGGATGCATGCAGCAGCAGATGACCGAGTCGGACACACTGACACACAGAATAAAATACGGCGGTGTGTAAACCTAGCCGTAGCAGCTTTATGATGCTTGATTCATGCGCCGTCGCGACCTTTGCATCGATCGCATCACCTTTCGTTTTCATCTGCTCGTCTGGCAGTAAAGGGAGGGAGCTGTATAGTTTTATATGAATCTAAAATGATCACGGCCTCGTCTCACCTGCTCGCGTCAAGCAAGAGCATCTCCACTAGCATTGCCATTCGCATCACGTTTTTTCGTTCGGATTTATAAAAAAGGTCTTAGTAGCGTTTTCAAGAGACATTTTCAGACCCAAAATAGCTCCGGCGTTTCTAGGCCGATCCCGGGTGCTGGGAGCGCCCTGAGAACGCCGGACGAAGCTACCAACTAGTCCCTCTACAAGTCGTCGGGGAGGCCGAGCACCGATCAACAGTGGTGGAGCTTCGCGAGGGGGATGCGGCGGCCAGCACCCGTGCCGCGAGGAGCTCCTCGTGGATGCGGCGCTCCTCCTCGAGGAGCGACATGGCGTGTGAGCGCGAGGGCGCGAGCCCTGATGGTGCGGTGGAAGCGGCGGGTGGCGGCGGCGTGTGGCTGCGGCCATGGGGAAGCCGAGCTCATGCTGGCTTGTCGGCCTCAATGAGGAATGCGGTCTTGGCGGGAGGAGGCCATGAAGGAGCCTTGCGGGAGAGGACGCGGACGGTGGCGTCGCGGTCGAGACGGCGTCCGAGGGCAGACGCGGCGCCGGCCTTGCTCGGCAGGCGCCACGCTGGCTCCTCGCCGCCGCTTGCGGTGGTGGCGCTTCGCCGCTCGGACCATCTTGTGGTGGTGCTCTCTTCTTCAGGATCGCTGCCCAGGCCCCTCTGCATGACGGCGACTCGCATCCATGCGGCCGTGGCGGTGCGGTGGGAATTTGGGCTGGGAAACGGTCAGTCCCAGCCGAAAAAATTAGCTCCAACCCGAAGCTAAATTTTGATCTGGGAACTAAAAAGGATTGGAGATGCTCTAACAGCGAACGGCATGTGCTGCCCTCGATCGGATTTGATACTACGAGATCTTTTTGTCTGCCCGTTGGTTAACTAACTACTCCCTCCGTTCTAATTTAGTCTATATTTTGGAAAATTTCAGACAATTTAGCAAAGCAATTATTAGTACTACTTAGGCTAGATGACATTGAGTAGCAACACAGGAAACCATGCGTCAGCCCTATAACCAAAGAAAGATTTGATAACAACTATGCAATTTGCATGCAAAAGGGTGTGCCACATGCAAAAGAAAGGCGGGGATAGGGTCATGCCGATGGGGTCGCGTGCCTGTGATTTATTTCTCTCCATCGTATTAACTACTGAGGTGGGCCTTATTCCAGGATGTAGACTAATTCAGAACAAATATTGGAGCCAGAATGTAGAGTAAATATTGGACTATATGAAGGCTAGCCTTTTCTATGTGCTCCAGTTTTGTTCCGCTCTGCGGCGCGATTTAACAAAACCGATCAGCGCCGCGAACGCACGGCGCGCCTCTTCTCGCGAACGCTATAAATATATACGCTCCCCTGCTCAGGTTTTGCTGCCGCCGTGGTCGACGCGATGCAATCCCGGCGCCCGGCGCCGAATCAAATCAGCGGAGCCCGTGTTTCGACTTTCGAGGCGCGATTTGTTTGTTACTGATCTCGTCCACGGTGTCTTTGCTCTGTTTTTGTCTGTGTGCCTGCTTCAAGTTGAGGCCTCGAAAAGAAAGAGGAGGTGGTTTCGCACCAAACCGATTGCGGCGATGTGTACCTTCAACTCACTAAGACAGATGGCGGGAAATGGTAAACACACATTCACGATACTCTTGACTGAACAACCGATGGCCGAAAATAGGTTGAACCACCTTTTTTTTACATACAAGAACAAAGTTGAGGCCTAGTTTGGCAACAAAGTTTTTCTAAAACTGAAGTATGTCAATACCATAGTATTTTAGTGTCTAGAAGAGCAATACTTTTGTTTTTCTTTTTTCTCAGTTTTAGAAAAAAGAGGGTCTGACCTCTTTGTTGGATCCAAACACCTCAAAATATTTTAGTTTTAAAACCGTATTATTTGTTGAATCCAAACACCTTAAAATATTTAATACTTCAGTTTTTTCAGAAACCAAAGTATTTCCTCAATATTTTTAAAAAACTTTGATGCCAAACAGGGCCTGAACCACATTGCATCCTAGGGTAGGCTGCAAATTTAGCGTAAATCAAACGTTAAATAAAAAAGGCTATGTTAAGCAGGAGGGGGAATATCGTCTAGTTAATGTTCAGTAACTGGGAACCGTTGCTGTCTGGCGGACACTTTCGATAGTGGAACCCCGGCCACTAACTAATGTCCGTTCTACGAAAAAGAAGGAGCACTTCAGTCGGGCGGTGCACCCCAAACAACTCGGCACCAATGTTACCGTTCGCCAATATGTACTACTCAGAAATATAAGACATTTTAGCTTTATGAACTGAATATATCTAGACGTATTTTAGGGTATATGTTTACTATAAATCTCTACGATTTTATTATAGCCTAAAAAACATCTAGATACAGATACACTGTGACGAGGATGCACGAGTCGCAGAGTTCTCCACCGGGCGGTGTTGGCCTGGCCTGCCGGGTGAAATCACTGACCCTCTGCCACAGCGTGCTACTCCTGTATATTACACGCCAAAACTGTAGGGTCTCGGGAGTCGGGTCTCTCCCACCTCCGAATCTCCGATATATCACCATCGCCGCTCCTACCTTCCCTCTCTCTGACCTCTGTCCCCCACTCGCGATTGGCCAGCCTCACTCACTGCGCCATGGAAGGAGGGTGGAGGTGGAGCCTGCACTCGCCTGCACTCGCGAGGATTCACGAGAGGCTCCAGGCGATGCTCCTTCTCCACACGGCGGGCTTCCTCGGCGATTCCTCAGGTAAGGACAGGCTCAACCGATCCCCCTTCCCCCCCGGCAGGTTCATTCTTCGCCTCCCATGGCTCCGGGAGATATCCTTTCCTCGCCACTCCTTTTCGTATTGCTTTTCCAGCTCTGCAAACAAATGGATTTCCTTAGACACCTTGAGTCATATCAGTAAGGGTTTGGTTCTTTGTATTCCAACATGGAGCAGGGCTGCAGCAGAGGAATGCGCATGAAACCATGGCAGCATTTGTACCCAAGGACAGGGGCGTACGTGGCCCATGATCTAGGGTAGTATTCTAGTGGTTTGTGAAATGCATCTTCAGACTTTGTTTCCAGTGAAAACAAATGGCTGCATCTTACGGATTTGTTTCTTACCAAACTAGGATGGCAACAGTCAGGTCATGGGCAATTAGCAGCTTTTCGTCTAAATCCTAAGTACCCTTTCTGCAAAAAAAAAAGAAATCACTTTCATTAGGAAACACTCCTATGCAACTCTCCAAAGAAACCAGGGATATATTTTTCTACAGTAGTCTTTTTCACCTGCTAGTACCATAGTCTCGTAACAGAACATTCACTGTCATTAAGGGATATTCCTGTCTGCACATGGAATACTAATAGAATATAAGCTTGTGGGTTGCACTGTTGCTGCTAGAATTAGCTTGGAGAAGAAAAACATCAACGAATCTATTTCCCTAAAGTCATCCTATGATTTATCTAGGGGATTCCAGTTTCAGGTTTCATAATAACATGTTTTTTTTTTTCTCGAGCATTGTTAACATAGCTATAGCTCATGTGTGATATTCATAAGAGAAATGGAAAAGTTGGATAAATAACCTACTCCGTTACTGATTTTTGACATACAAAATTGCTGTGCAACATTGCAGATTCAATTATATCACGATACCTGCGAAAATGGCCAGAAGTAGACTCACCTTGCTTCTGGACGAGCACTTTTGCATTGATACAACTGGTATTCATCACGAGTATCATGGCTCAGTTTCTGTTCAAGAGAATCAGACGGTGCGGGCAGAGATTGAAGACCGCAACTCCTGAAAGCAATAAGCATTCTAATCTGGAACAGAAGAATGCAGACATAAAGCTCGGTGTCTCATATCAAGCGAGCAAAGTTTGTTGTCTGCTTATATTACTCAGCCATATCATGAGGATATCGTTTCTGCAGTTACGAGGAAGAATAAGTGGTTGCAAGTACCCGCCTTTTGTTCTGGGTGAAGGTTTACAGGTTCTATCCTGGATAATATTGTCACTAACAGTATTCAGTCTGCAGAAGACAAAATCTGCAAAGCACCAACTCACAATTCGGGCTTGGTGGATATTTAATTTTCTGCAATCAATAATCAGTGTGATAATTGATCTCAGGTTCAGTTTAGCAGATCATGAATATATAGGGTATGCAGAATTGATCGACTTGTTCACACTTGTTGCTGGCACTTATCTGTTTGCCATTTCAGTCAGAGGAAAAACAGGAATCACCTTAATAAACAGCAGCATAGCAGAGCCACTACTGACTCCATCTACAGGACATCAGACAGAAAGAAAAAGGGCATCCCTGTATGGCAGAGCAAGTGTTCTGGACCTTGTCACATTCTCCTGGATGAGCCCTCTCTTTGCTATTGGATACAAGAAACCTCTAGATAACAATGATGTACCAGATATTGATGGAAAGGACTATGCCGATTTGCTCTCTGATTCATTTAAGAGGATCATAGCAGATGTTGAATGCAGACATGGTATAAGTACTTTATCAATCTATAGAGCAATGCTCCTTTTTATTAGCAGGGAAGCAACAATCAATGCAACATTTGCAATTTTATGTGCATGTGCATCCTACGTCGGACCATCATTGATTAATGACCTCGTCAAATTCCTTGGGGGAAAGAGGGAGTATGGACTGGAAAAAGGTTATCTTCTTGCTGTTGCATTTTTAAGTGCTAAAGTTGTGGAGACAGTAGCTCAGAGGCTGTGGATTTTTGGAGCTCGAAAGCTCGGGATGCGGCTACGAGCTGCTTTGATATCCCACATCTATCAAAAGGGGCTCCGATTATCCTGCAGTGCAAGGCAGAAGCATACCAGTGGAGAGATCATAAACTACATGAGTGTAGATATACAAAGGATAACTGATGTTATATGGTACATGAACTATATCTGGATGTTGCCCATACAGCTCTCTCTAGCAGTCTATGTTCTCCATCAAAACCTAGGGGCTGGAGCATGGGTTGCTTTAGCAGCAACACTCGCAGTAATGGCTTGCAATATTCCTCTAACCAGACTGCAGAAAAGGTTGCAATCAAAGATTATGACTGCTAAAGACAATAGAATGAAGGCAACAACGGAAGTACTTCGAAGCATGAAAATACTGAAACTTCAAGCATGGGATACAGAGTACCTCCAAAAGCTGGAAGCATTACGAAGGGACGAGCACAATTGGTTGTGGAAATCTGTGAGGTTGACAGCTTTAACAACATTCATATTTTGGGGCTCCCCTGCATTTATATCCTCCATAACATTTGGTACATGTATATTGATGGGAATTCCACTAACAGCTGGTACTGTTTTGTCTGCCCTTGCAACATTCCGGATGCTACAAGATCCAATCTTCACACTTCCCGACTTACTTTCGGTGTTCGCTCAGGGAAAAGTTTCAGCTGATCGAGTAGCCCAATACCTCCAGGAAGACGAACTGAAAAGTCACACAATTACAGAAGTGCCAAGGAATGACACAGACTATGATGTGGAGATTGATCATGGAGCATTCAGCTGGGAACTTGAGACCACATCTCCAACTATAACAGATGTAAATTTAAAAGTAAAGAGAGGGATGAAAGTAGCAATCTGTGGAATGGTCGGCTCTGGGAAATCCAGTCTATTATCGTGCATACTTGGGGAGATGCCAAAGCTAGCAGGGACTGTGAGGGTCAGTGGGAGAAAAGCATATGTTCCTCAGACAGCCTGGATCTTGTCTGGGAACATCAGAGACAACATTCTGTTTGGAAACCCATATGATAAAGAAAAGTATCAAAAGATAATACAAGCTTGTGCATTGACTAAAGATCTTGAGCTGTTTGCAAATGGTGATCTGACAGAGATTGGAGAAAGAGGAATTAACATGAGTGGTGGACAGAAGCAGCGGATTCAGATTGCAAGGTCAGTGTACGAGGATTCAGATATATACCTCTTTGATGATCCTTTCAGCGCAGTAGATGCTCACACTGGAGGCCAACTTTTCAAGGTTTGTTTATTTAGCGTACACAAAACCATGAATGTATTTATCTAATTCGTATGTCTTTAACTTGATAATTATCTTCCAACACTTAGTCGCATATGGTATGGTTTGGAGACACCAGTCTGTAACAATGCTAATATAGAATGAACTACTACATTATTCTGCAGGATTGCCTAATGGGGATGCTTAAAGACAAAACAATATTGTATGTGACCCATCAAGTCGAATTTCTTCCTGCCGCAGACCTCATACTAGTAAGTATCAAAAATACCAGTCTGTTTGGAAGTACTACATGAGTATTGCTAAGAATATGTAAAATAACCAAGGGGGCACAAAATAATAGGTGATGCAGGATGGGAAGATTGTGCAAAAGGGAACATTTGATGATCTCCTTCAACAGAACATAGGGTTTGAAGCCATAGTAGGAGCGCATAGCCAGGCAATTGAGTCTGTGGTAAATGCCGAAAGTTCCAGCAGAATTCTGTCGACAGACAGCACGGACTTAGCACATAGTGATGATGAATTTGAGAAAGAAAATGACACTGATGATCAACTTCAGGGCATAATTAAGCAAGAGTCGGGACATGATGTCTGGCAAGGTGTCAATGAAAAGGGGAGGCTAACACAAGATGAAGAACGGGAAAGGGGAGGAATTGGCAAGAAGGTCTACTGGGCATACCTGACAGCTGTTCATGGTGGTGCATTAGCACCAGTAATTGTTGCTGCGCAGTCATTCTTCCAAATATTCCAGGTAGCAAGCAACTATTGGATGGCATGGGCGTGTCCTCCAACATCAGCAACCACCCCAAGGGTTGGATTAGGCCTTCTTTTTTTCGTATACATAGCACTATCTATAGGAAGTGCATTATGTGTCCTTGGTCGGTCTACGCTTGTGTCACTTGTTGGTCTACTAACAGCAGAGAAGTTCTTTAAGAATATGCTCCACTGCATCCTCCGTGCTCCCATGTCCTTCTTTGATTCCACACCTACTGGCAGGATCCTAAACAGGGTTGGTGTTCAGTTACTCCTCACATCATTTTAACAGTCTTGTAAACACGCACCTTGAAATTAATAATCATGTACTGTACTTTGTAACAGGTCTCCAATGACCAAACTATTTTAGATCTGCAAATGGCAAACAAGCTTGGTTGGTGCGCATTTTCAGTTATACAAATTCTGGGGACCATTGGCGTTATGTCCCAGGTCGCATGGCCAGTTTTTGCCATCTTTATTCCAGTGACAGCAATCTGTTATGTGTGTCAGGTAAGAGCTCTTCAAAATGATTCTTCTACACTAGAGTTAACTTGTCCTAGTAAAATGTATGCACCAAGTTAATTCTTCATGATGAATTAGCAGTATGTGCAAATTTCCTCCTTGATGATGATGCTCTTTTCACAACGCACCGAATCCAATTTTTCCCTATGCTATGCAGCGGTACTACATTCCAACAGCAAGAGAGCTGGCTCGTTTGTCAGAAATTCAACGGGCTCCAATACTCCACCATTTCGCGGAATCACTTACAGGTGCAGCAAGTATTAGAGCATACGGACAAAAGGACCGTTTCAGCAAAGCAAACATCAGTCTTGTTAACAACCACTCACGACCATGGTTCCATAGCACCTCAGCAATAGAGTGGCTTTGCTTCAGGCTAAACATGCTATCTAACTTTGTCTTTGCCTTTTCTTTGACTCTGCTAGTGAGTCTGCCCGAAGGTTTTATAAATCCAAGTAAGTTTTGTATGCACAGAAGTTCTATATTCTCATCACTAAGTTTTGGTGGCTGCCAAACTGACATAATTGTATGAACAGGCATTGCTGGACTCGCGGTGACTTATGCCCTGAACCTCAATGGACAGTTGTCAAATATAACCTGGAACATTTGTGACACAGAGAATAAAATGATCTCAGTTGAAAGAATAATGCAGTACTCAAGGATCCCTAGTGAGGCTCCTCTAATAGTTGACGATCACCGCCCCCCAAACAGCTGGCCAAAGGATGGTACTATAAATATAAGAAACTTGGAGGTATGCATAATGTTACTGTGATTTATCACTTACGACCAATGACCCTCCGGGCTTTCTTTCTGCACTATTACGATAGTCAAATAATGGGAAAAATTGGATTCAATCGTTAACCGGTCCTATCGAAAGTAGGATTGAGTATGGATTCAAGCCATCGCACATGGTTCCATAAAATTAGTACGATTTTCCTGATCTAAATCGAGCAGGTTTCGATTCACTACATGTATGCATATGAACAGTGTACACCATAACACAATTTCCATTCACTAAAATTATAACCTACTGAGTAAGTTTCAAAAGCGAATAAACATATGCTTAAAGCAGAGTAAACAGCTTGCACAATTACATTCCGGAGCAAAACTCATATCAGTAAAGCTATACTAGTTTAGACTACATAGTATATGTTCTACCAGAGAAAAGGGAAGCTCTTGCTTTTTAGTAAACTACTATAATCTATTCAATTTTTGCATTTTACCACAATATGCGCATGCTCAGAAGAATCCATCTGATGTGGGTATTGTGTTTTACAGGTTCGATATGCAGAGCATCTCCCATCTGTTTTAAGAAATATATCATGTACAATTCCAGGACGGAAAAAGGTGGGAATTGTTGGACGTACTGGCAGTGGAAAGTCAACTTTGATTCAAGCCCTTTTCCGGATTGTCGAACCAAGAGTAGGAACAATTGAAATTGACAATGTTGATCTCAGCAAAATTGGGTTGCATGATTTACGAGGCAGACTTAGCATCATCCCACAAGATCCAACCATGTTTGAGGGCACAGTGAGAGGAAATCTTGATCCACTGAATGAATATTCTGATCAACATATATGGGAGGTAAATAAGTCAATTATATATGTCCTAATGATAAGGGATGTAAAATTATATAACATGTGCAAAAGCTAGACATCTCGTATCATTGCCATTAGTCCATGTTGGAAACCAAATAGTTCTGGGTATTTTTCAACGTAAATATGCACATGCTGATAAAACATCATCTCGTGATTATGCCAATCTATGAGAGGTCAAAATTACTCACATAGTAACCTAGGAACCATATGTGGTTGGACTCTTTTACAGTTGCAATTAGCGAATGGAAGCTTATGTAATGTTTCATATACATTGCAACATGGTCAAATCCATTCTTCAAACATATATCCATATAATGAATAAAAAGAAAAGGAAGAATCACCAAAATAAAAAGGTAATGATTAGAAGAACCGGTCGGTGTACTTCCTCTACTTAATCAGTAGTATACATTTCTTTTGGCCAGACATTGGACAAATGCCAGCTTGGTGACATAGTTCGTCAAAGCCCAAGGAAGCTGGACTCAACAGGTAAAACCATTGTTCTCGTGTACAACAGAAAATATATGCTAGCTTGGCTAAGAGAGTATTGATATCTTCATTGAAATGATCGAATGAGATTTCTCCTGCAGTTGTAGAAAATGGGGAAAACTGGAGCGTCGGACAGCGGCAGTTGTTTTGCCTGGGAAGGGTTCTACTGAGGCGAAGCAATGTTCTTGTCCTCGACGAGGCAACTGCTTCAGTTGACTCATCTACCGATGCGATTATCCAGCAAACACTCCGCGAGGAGTTTGGGGACTGCACGGTGCTGACAGTAGCTCACAGAATTCACACAGTTATCGACAGTGATCTGATTCTTGTCTTCAGCGAAGGTAAGCCGCATCATCGACTAGCAGAGACCATTTCTCTACATTATATTGGGCCTACCTGCCGCATCGCTAAAACATGTGCTCTTTTGTGTTGAGCAGGAAGAATTATAGAATACGACACGCCGTCAAGATTACTGGAGGACGAAAAGTCTGAATTCTCCAGGCTCATAAAGGAGTACTCACGGAGATCCAAGGACTTTTAACAGCACCACAAACGATTGAACGGTGGGCGAAGCTAACATGAAGGAACTAGGCGCACTGCAGAACCCAGTTGAAAGAGCAGACACTGCACGGTTTCTCTCTGCATGACAAGTAAGCAGGAAACCCACACAGGCAGAGACGATAGGACTTACAATGGGCGGGACTAGCTCCTAGATTCAGACGATTCCGAAAAATTATTAAGCCATGCAATGTACTAGCACTACGTAAGCTGCTCTCTGGTGTGAGCAAAATCAAGTCAGTGTAATGTAGCTATCCCGTCCCGTGTAAGCTCTTAAATTTCCTCGGAACATGTCACCATAAGAGAGGCGTTTGAGCGCAATTCATTCTCAGTTAAAGAAGTTCCTGAATTAGGTTCGTCACGGGGTACTTACGTGCGGGGTGTCGAGTCAGGCATTCCGTCGAGCAGGCGGGGGGCGCCTGCGCAGGGAGCTGTGCAGGATCCGCGACTGTGAGACCTGATCTAGTGATCTGAGCGAGAGCACCGCTCCAAAGCCATAGAGCAGCGGCAACGCGTACTGATTCAGTTAAGCCGCTCGCACGCTCGCTACCTTGCTGGGATTTGGAGCGGTGGCAGTGCGCCGCGGGCCGTCACGAGGTCATGTTATAGACGACCCTTTGAAAAAACAAGAACTGTGCTATCGCGCGACAGTCGCGCCGGTGTGAGCCGCGCGACGACGTCGGCAGAGTTGCTAGGGTGTATGATGTGTGGGGCCCGGCAACTTTGCCTTTTTTTCTGGAAATTTTCCTGGCAGCTTTGCAATTGTCGGATGGAGATCGGACGGCCGTCGTCGCGTCGTGCTGGGAGCGAGATTTCACACGTTCGCGCGTTGGATTCTGGAAAAAACAAACGTATAGACAACCCTTTATAGGAAAGTCCATTCTCAATCCTGAATTCGTAGTGGTTCGGTGGTTTGAAGCCCTGATATCGAAATCTCTGTCTTTTGCACCCGAACTATATGATCCTGGTCTAAATTAAACCTGGTTGGTGTTTGGTACATAGGGAATGCAACGATCCTCGCCAGGATTACATGCTAAAATCGATTACTCTCACTGACGGTGGAGTCCCACTTATCATATTCATCTCCTAATTTATTTTCACTACTAAGTTTAGAAATTAGAACCCAGTCTCGAATCCATCCCGATCGAGCAAATCGACCAGCCCGCGACGGCGGCATGGAGTGGAGCATCGCCAGTTCGCCACTTGGCGTCTACTACATCCCCCTACCCGGCGCTACTGCTCGGGCACCACCTTCCCCATTCAGTAGCGTCAAGGGCTCCGCAGCAGCCGCGGCACACTCACGGCCTCCTGTTCGACGGTCGTGTCAGGTCTCTGGTCTAGTTTATGCCGAATCAGCGTGAAGCCAGGGGTGAGCCGATGCTAGATGGGTGGTGCCGAGGCAATGCAAGGCTAGACATGATGGTCCCGGTCCACGTGACGCCGCATCGGGATGGAGGTAGGGGCGCCTGTCCAGGCGGTGTTCTCTGCCTCCCTTGCTCGTCGTCGTTACCCAGTACCCCGTCGCATAGCTGTTGGAGCTGCCGACGAAGAAGGGTGTGGCGTCCTCTAGGTTCCTTCTCGACCGACTTGGGGAGGGACGAGTGAGCCATGCAAATGAGGGGAGGGATCGGCATATGGGCCATCGGAGTTAGCAAGAGTAACAATTTGGGATTTTTTTTGTCTGAAAAGCAGCTCGCTCTTGGGTTCAATTTAGATCAGGATTAGATAGTTCGGGGTGCAAACGATTAGGATTTTGATGTTGGGGTTTAATCCACCAAACTTCTACAAATTCAGGGTTGAAATGGACTTTTTGCTCGGAGAGATCAGATAACTTAAAGATCAAAGTGTCTAGTCATATTCATTGTACTAGCTAGAAGATTACCCCGCGCGTTGCACCGTGAATTTCTTTAATAAATTTATTATATGAATGAATAGGTGTAGAATACTTAAAATATAAAGTTCTCTTTAAAAATATGGCAGATTGGTCACAATGGCCGAGAGACTAAATTATATTGACATATATTGCTGTATATTTGATGAATAAGAATTTGTGGCATTGACAATTATATGGCCAAGAAGTAGATGACATGGATAGCTTGCATGTACCATGAATGAATGCTAATGATATGACATAGCTAATTGATTAGGTAAAATAGTGGTGATGTGGATAGCTTGTATGTTAAGATAGACTATTATAATTGCTAGTTAGTGGGTTTTGCTTTATAAGAAAGTATAGATAGATTATATGGCCAAGAAGTAGATGACATGGATAATTTGCATGTACGAGCCGCATGTGCCCATGATGGATAAGCACGCCACGGAGGAGCCTACTAAAAGTTAATCACACTTACGCGGCGCTCGCGTTTTCCCACTTAGTCCCGCATAATAGGATGCATACGCTACAAGTCCAGTGCTAGTAGGTAGTCTAGAAACTGTACTCGCAGCTAAGCATATATGCTCATGACGGGCACTGTTGTTGCCTCATGTCTCGTGCGGCCTCTTCTCCGTACCTGGCGACGACGACGCCGGCCCAAACAAGCGGCTTGCCGAATCCACGACTATCCGCCCTGGCGCAGAACTCGCCCAGCCGGCCGAGACCCAGGTCTACTGAACGATATTGAAATTGAACTCACTGACGCGGCTAGAGATATTGTCTCCCTTGCCTGTATCGTCAGATCGTTTTCATTTCCACTATAGGCGTGCCCTGCTCGCCATATGCATGCCCCTCCTTAGGAGCCTCGTTGGGCGGAGAAGGAGAGAGGCACAAGATGTTGCCATGGCTGGTAGTGTAATATGTGGACTAGAAGTGGGCTATGCGGGTCAGGGTGGTAATCCCACTTAATTTTGATGGGTTCGTAGCATGTAAAACAAAAAATTTCTACCGCAAGAACGAACAAAACCTAGATCTAATCTAGATAAAAGCTAAGATCTAATCTATTAGACATGTGCAACGAGATAGATCTGTACTAACCCTCGTAGTTTTCAAAGCCTTGTTCGAGATCGGATCTCGTGGTTGATGTAGTCGATCACTTGCCGATCTCAAGATCGAGTAGACGATCCTTCCGGCGCCACGTTCCGGCAGCGCTTCCGCAGTCGATCACACGTGCGAAGTCGAAGTAGACCTTTCTCTCCCTGTTCCAGCGAGCAGCGGAGGTAGTAGATCTCTCCACGGAATCCCAGCAGCACGACGGCGTGGTGGTGGTGGTGGAGTAGAGAATTCTGCAGGGCTTCGCCTAAGCCAGAGCAAATGGAAGGAGGAGGAGAGAGGCGGCTAGGGTTTGGAGTGGGAAGGGGCAAGGGGGGTGGCGCCTCCACCCCTCTATATATAGAGGGAGGGGTGCGGCCTAGGGTTCCCACCCCTAGGCCCACCCCTTAGGGCCGGCGCACCAAGGAGGCTTGGGGGGAGAGTCCTTCCCCCCCAAGTTTCCTTTACTTACCATTTAAGTTTTCCCTTATCTTATCTTGGTTTTCAAATAAACTCCAAAATATCTTCTAGAACCTTCCGAAACATTCCGAAACTTTCTAGAATCCCCATACAAACACTCCGGAACATTTCCTAACTTAGAAAATGATCCCCATTATATGAATCTTATTCCTCGGACAATTACGGATCTCCTCGTGATGTCCCGGATCCAATCCGAGACTCCGAACAACATTCGGTCTCCAACTCACATTCAATATCTACTTAAAACAACTTCGAACCTTAAGTGTGTCACCCTACGGTTCGTGAATATGTAGACATGATGGAGACACCTCTCCGATCAATAACCATCAGCGGGATCTAGAGATCCATAACGGCTCCCACATACTCAACGATGACTTCGTGATCGATAGAACCATTAACATACGAAACCAATTCCCTTTGTCATGCGATATTCTACTTATCCGAGGTTTGATCGTCGGTATCTTCATACCTAGTTCTACCTCGTTACTGATAAGTACTCTTTACTCGTTCCATGTTATGTCATCCCTTGTGACCTAGTCACATGCTTGCAAGCTAACTAGATGACATTCCACCGAGAGGGCCCAGATCATATCTATCCGTCATATGGATGGACAAATCCCAATCTTGGTCCATGCGCTTCAACACATACTTTCAGAATACCCAATGACACCTTTATAACCATCCAGTTACAAAGCGGTGTTTGATGTCATCAAAGTACCCATCCGATGATGGTGATTAACATAACCTCATGGTCGAAGGATTAGGTTACTATGCATTTGAAAGCTTATAGCAATACGAACTTAATGACTTGATCTTATGCTACGCTTACTATGGGTGTGTGTCCATCACATCATTCTCCTAATGATATAACCTTGTTATTAATCACATCCAAATGTCTATGATCAGGAAACCATGATCATCAATTAATCAACAAGCTAGTTCAACAAGAGGCTTACTAGGGACTCTTTTTATGTTTACAAAACACACATGTATTAGTGTTTCCTTGTAATACAATTATAGCATGGTATGTAAACATTCATCATAAACACAAAGATATAATAATAACCACTTTTATTATTGCCTCTTGGGCATATCTCCAACAGTCTCCCACTTGCACTAGAGTCAATAATCTAGATTACATGGTAATATACCTAACACCCATGGCGTTCTGGTGTTGGTCATGCTTTGCTCTAGGGAGAGGTTTAGTCAACGGATCTGCCACATTCAGATCAGTGTGTACTTTGCAAATTTTTATGTCACCATCTCGGACATACTCGCGAATAGCATGGAAACGTAGCTTGATGTGCTTTAGCTTGCTATGTGACCTTGGCTCCTGTGCATTAGCTATGGCACCTGTGTTGTCACAGTAGATGGCCATCGGGTCCAACGCACTGGGAACCACGCCAAATTCAGTAATGAACTCCTTCATCCATATGGCTTCTTGTGCAGCCTCCGAAGTAGCTATGTATTCCGATTCAGTTGAAGATTTCGCCACAACGCTTTGCTTGGCACTCCTCCAGCTCACTGCAGCACCATTCAAAATAAATACGTATCCAGACTGTGACTTCGAGTCATCTGGATCGGTGTTCCAACTAGCATCAGTGTAACAGTTTACAACAAGCTGTTCATCACCTCCACAAGAAAGAACCATATCCTTAGTCCTATTTAGGTACTTTAGGATATTCTTGACCGTTGTCCAGTGCTCCATTCCAGGATCACTTTGATATCTGCTGGTCAAACTAACAGCATGTGCTATATCCGGTCTTGTACATAGCATAGCATACATGATAGAACCTATGGCTGATGCATAGAGAATATTATTCATCTTTTCTCTATCTTCTGCCGTAGCCGGACTTTGAGTCTTACTCAAGGTCTTACCTGACAACATGGGCACGAACCCTTTCTTGCTCTCTTCCATTCTAAACTTCTTTAGAACTTTGTCTAAGTATGTACTTTGTGAAAGCGCTATTAGGCGTCTTGATCTATCTCTATAAATCTTGATGCCTAGAATATATGCCACTTCGCCAAGATCCTTCATTGAAAAACTATTATTCAAATAGGTTTTGACGCTATTAAGAAGTTCTATATCATTCCCAATCAACAATATGTCATCTACATATAGTACTAGGAATGCTACAGAGCTCCCACTCACTTTCTTGTAAATACAAGCTTCTCCATAAGTTTGTATAAATCCAAAGTTTTTGATTACTTTATCAAAACGTTGATTCCAACTCCGGGATGCTTGCTTCAGTCCATAAATGGAGCGTTGAAGTTTGCATACCTTGTCAGCATCACTAGGATTGACAAAACCCTTGGGTTGTACCATATACAACTCTTCCTCAATGTCACCATTAAGGAACGCCGTTTTGACATCCATCTGCCAAATCTCATAATCGAAAAATGCAGCAATTGCTAACAAAATCCTCACAGACTTTAGCTTCGCTACTAGTGAGAAAGTCTCATCGTAGTCAACTCCTTGAATTTGTCGGAACCCTTTCGCGACAAGTCGAGATTTATAGACAGTAACATTACCATCAGCATCTGTTTTTTTTTTTTGAAAATCCATTTGTTCTTGACAGCCTTACGGCCATCCGGTAAGTCCACCAAAGTCCATACTTGGTTTTCGTACATGGATTCCATTTCGGATTTCATGGCTTCTAGCCATTTGTCAGAATCTGGGCTCACCATAGCTTCTTCATACGTCGTAGGGTCATCAGTGTTGTCCACCAACATGACGTTCAAGGCAGAGTCATACCAATCAGGAGTGGTACGAACCCTCGTTGACCTGCGAGGTTCAGCAGCAAGAATTTCGCTCAAGTTTCATGATCACCATCATTAGCTTCCTCTCCAATTGGTGCAGGCGGCACAAAAACATCTTCCGGTGCTGCACTACTCTCAACTCCGAGAGAAAGTTCAATAACCTCGTCGAGTTCTACTTTCCTTCTAGTCACTTCCTTCGAGAGAAACTCCTTCTCAAGAAAGGATCCATTCTTGGCAACAAAAACTTTGTCTTCGGATCTATGATAGAAGGTATACCCAATTGTTTCTTTAGGGTATCCTATGAAGACGCATTTTTCCGCTTTGGGTTCAAGCTTATCGGGTTGTAACTTCTTTACATACGCTTCGCAACCCCAAACTTTAAGGAACGACAACTTAGGTTTCTTACCAAACCACAATTCGTACGGTGTCGTTTCAACGGATTTAGATGGTGCCCTATTTAAAGTGAATGCGGCTGTCTCTAATGCATAGCCCCAAAACGATAGCGGTAAATCTGTAAGAGACATCATAGACCGAACCATATCTAAGAGAGTTCGATTATGACGTTCGGACACACCATTACACTGTGGTGTTCCCGGCGGTGTCAACTGTGAAAGTATTCCATATTTCTTTAAATGCATGCCAAACTCATAACTTAGATATTCACCTCCGCGGTCAGAACGCAGAAATTTAATCTTCTTGTTACGATGATTTTCCACTTCACTTTGAAATTCCTTAAACTTCTCGAAAGTTTCGGACTTATGTTTCATAAAGTAGATATACCCATATCTACTTAAGTCATCCGTGAAAGTGAGAACATAACGATATCCACCACGCGATGCTACACTCATTGGACCGCACACATCGGTATGTATTATTTCCAATAAGTCTGTAGCTCGCTCCATTATTCTAGAGAATGGAGTCTTAGTCATTTTTCCCATTAAACATGCTTCGCATCTTTCAAGTGATTCAAAATCAAGTGATTCAAGAAGTCCATCAGAATGGAGTTTCTTCATATGCTTCACTCCAATGTGACCAAGACGACAGTGCCACATGTATGTAGAATTATCATTCAATTTTATTTGTTTAGCATCTATGTTGTGAACATGTGTATCACTACTATCGAGATTCAATAAGAATAAACCATTTATCTCAGGTGCATTAACATAAAAGATATTACTCATATAAATCGAACAACCTTTATTCTCAGACTTAAAAGAGTAACCGTCTCGCAATAAACAAGATCTAGATATAATGTTCATGCTTAACGCAGGCACCAAATAACAATTATTCAAATTTAAAACTAATCCCGAAGGTAGATGTAGAGGGAGCGTGCTGACGGCGATCACATCAACCTTGGAGCCATTTCCAACACGCATCGTCACCTCGTCTCTCGCTAGTCTTCGTTTATTCCGCGGCTCCTATTTCGAGTTACAAATATGAGCAACCGAACCAGTATCAAATACCCAGGCACTACTACGATTACTAGTAAGATACACATCAATAACATGTATATCAAATATACCATTCTTCTTGATGTTGCTGTTCTTCAGATCCGCCAGGTACTTGGGCGATTCGCTTCCAGGACCAGCACCCTTGCAAAGAGAAGCACTCAGTTTCAGGCTTAGGACCAGCCTTGGGCTTCTTAGCAGGTGCGGCAACTTTCTTGCCGTCCTTCTTGAAGTTGCCCT
Organism: Avena insularis; assembly: GCA_023614405.1. NCBI lineage: Eukaryota > Viridiplantae > Streptophyta > Magnoliopsida > Poales > Poaceae > Avena > Avena insularis. The sequence goes on from CM042686.1 coordinate 566,573,061, forward strand.
TTTTCTTAGGCTTGCCCTGTTTCTTGAAATTGGTGGTTATTGACCATCAACACTTGGTGCTCCTTCTTAATCTCCACTTGGTTATTGACCAGCAACACGATGGTGTGGTGGTGGTGGTGGAGTAGATAATTCTGCAGGGCTTCGCCTAAGCCAGAGTAGAGGGAAGGAGGAGGAGAGAGGCGGCGGGTAGGGTTTGTTATGGAGGGGGCTAGGGGGTGGCGCCCCACCCCTCTATTTAACGGAGGGAGGCGCCATGGGAGGGGGAGTCCTAGTAGGACTCCCCTCCCTTCCTTGGCCAGCGGATTGGGAGGGGGGAGGAATCCTCCTCCCCCACGACCCCTTGTCTTGCCCCATAAGGACTCCTTGATCCTTTCTTGGTTTTCAAGTAAACTCCAAGAAATCTCCTAGAACCTTCCGGAACATTCTGAAACCTTCTAGAATCCCCATACGAATACTCCGGAACATTTCCTAACTTAGAAAATGATCCCCAATATATAAATCTTATTCTCCGGACAATTCCGGATCTCCTCGTGATGTCCCGGATCCAATCCGAGACTCCGAACAACATTTGGTCTCCAACGCACATTCCATATCTACTTAAAACAACTTCGAACCTTAAGTGTGTCACCCTGTGGTTTGTGAATATGCAGACATGATGAAGACACCTCTCCGATCAATAACCATCAGCGGGATCTGGAGATCCATAACGGCTCCCACATACTCAACGATGACTTCGTGATCGATAGAACCATTAACATACGAAACCAATTCCCTTTGTCACGCGATATTCTACTTATCCGAGGTTTGATCGTCGGTATCTCCATACCTAGTTCTACCTCGTTACTGATAAGTACTCTTTACTCGTTCCATGTTATGTCATCCCTTGTGACCTAGTCACATGCTTGCAAGCTAACTAGATGACATTCCACCGAGAGGGTCCAGATCATATCTATCCGTCATGTGGATGGACAAATCCCAATCTTGGTCCATGCGCTTCAACACATACTTTCAGAATACCCAATGACACCTTTATAACCACCCAGTTACGAAGCGGTGTTTGATGTCATCAAAGTACCCATCCGGTGATGGTGATTAACATAACCTCATGGTCGAAGGATTAGGTTACTATGCATTTGAAAGCTTATAGCAATACGAACTTAATGACTTGATCTTATGCTACGCTTACTATGGGTGTGTGTCCATCACATCATTCTCCTAATGATATAACCTTGTTATTAATCACATCCAAATGTCCATGATCAGAAAACCATGATCATCAATTAATCAACAAGCTAGTTCAACAAGAGGCTTACTAGGGACTCTTTTTATGTTTACAAAACACACATGTATTAGTGTTTACTTATAATACAATTATAACATGGTATGTAAACATTTATCATAAACACAAAGATATAATAATAACCACTTTTATTATTGCCTCTTGGGCATATCTTCAACAAATTTGTGTCTCGTCCACGGAGCCCATGTATAGTTTTATGTGGGCTAAATTAGACGGTGCCACAGACAACCTGATCCCACTTGCAGTCTGAGCCACAGTGTGAGTAGGCCAAACATACTCCTTGAGTGTACTTTTATATTTATCCTAAGTTAATGTTTTGAACGTTTGACCCATCTTATAGGCGTAGAGACGAGTCTGTGGCATTGAATTAGTATCACTAGATCACTTTTTAAATGGAGTTCTATAATATACCGATTTGATTTCGTATATGTTGCTACCTTTTTAAAACAAGTTGGTTATATCTAAAAATATTGACTTAGGACAAAAGTAGAAGTACACTTATTTGATGACGGAGGAGAGTACTTTTGACCGAATGGGAGTCGAGCTCACCGACAAGCGGAGCGAGAGAAGAATGTCACAATGGCGACATGTGGCATAAGGAGCACCCAGGGGAGGGCGCATCGACCTACGCCAGCCACACCAGTAGCATCCCATGTCAAAGAAGAAGTCCAGAAACTAGGAAGAGACCAGAGAAGCATCGGAGCATGACAACACCACTATCACCGAACCCTAGGGTTAGGATTGTGAGCAGCCTCGAGGGAGCGAGAGGGATGAATCCGTAGGGTAGGATTATAGAGCGGGACGAGCAGAGTAGTTTAAGGGCTAGGACGACGGTGGAGACGGCTAGGAACGGCCAGAATCAACCAGCGATACGGCGGTAGCGACGTGTGCGAGACCATCAGCGGGAGAGGATAGGAATAAATAGTGGACATGTTTGGTCTAATTTGACTAAATTGGTTTGGACAGTGGGTCCAAGGGGTATTTTAGTAACTAGGACAAAAGGAAGCGACATGTGCGTTACTGGCCATCGAATCATGCCCTCGGACATTCTCTATCGTTGGATCTTCATCACTTTCCGAACTGGACCAGATTTTTTTGTTGAGAATTTCGAACTGAACCAGATGTCCATTGGGGATGCACCTCCGGAGGTAAAATCGGCTAGCTGTGGTGAATTGGGCTCAAAACCCCCGATGAAGCCCATCTTGGTTGGTGCGACACCGAAAAATTCATCCAATTCAATCCGCTCTGAGAGAGAAAAAACATATGTCAATGCAATTCGTGGAAGCGAATCGTTAACATGCCTCCTCCCATCCCCGACCTCTCATGTGTGAATCGTAGTGCACCACCGCCGCCTTCGACCAGGACCTCGAGTGGTGACTCCTCTGCCCATATGTTGATCTGGACCAGTGGCGCCCCTCCACCTCTATCTCGAGAGGTGGAGTCCACTGTGACAGTGCTACCAGCACATGCGACATAGGCCGACACACTCCCTCTAGACCGTCCTATCTCTATCAACATAGGGCAAACCTTAGGTGTCGCCGCCATGCCCTCCTAGTCGCTTCGAGCGCCAGGTACATCATCACACACACACCCCTCTCCGGTTTTGCCGCTGCTAGCTACAATGTGAAGGTGTGAGATTGATTTTTTTGAACAAAACGAGAAATTTTGCCTCATTTTATTTAAAAATACAGAATAATTGGTCGGTTCATTGCGGGGCACCGATCGAAAACCCTAGGTGTGACATTGAATTTTAATACTGGTAAGGCGCGCTCTCCGTGCACTACACGTTGTGTTGTGCGAAGGTGCTCTGAAGAGCCATGGAAGGCACTACGGATGGAGGCGGCCATCACGATGTACTCGGTGCCAATGACGCTAACTTGTTTGAATAGTCGCGGGCGCATCAGAATATGCCGCGGTCCACGCCTCCCTGATACCTGCCTTCATCTTTGTCTCATGCTAACATTTGTCATATTTTGATGTTCTGCAGTCAGTAAGTCACTAATATGGTATCAACGACTTAAGAACCTTGCTCCTACCTTCCGAGAGCAGCAATTCAGCCTTTAGTGGTGTCCTTAAAAAAATTAGCCAACTAATACAATGTAGCATTTGTAGAATATTTTTATCAACATAATTGGTATCACAAAATTATTTTTGGTCAAGGTCAAAGAAACCAGTATATATTACTCCAGAGAGTTTGTTAGCAAATCTGGTGTGTAAAACACAATAAAGATGTGGGTACCGTGACTTCTGTCACTACTGAACCGAACTATATGTTGGGAAATAGTTGTACAAATGATCACCTGGGCAGTTGTTCTCACTTTAGCAGAGATGCATTGGCCATGTTGGTGAATTTCCATGATCCGAGTAGTCATGACTCCACCATTTAACAATTATCCTTTGTACATGGATGGTCGATTTGCAACAGTTGGTGTTGAGTAGAATTTTTCTTTCCTCTCATGCCATATCCTGCTTGAGTTTTTCTTCTGATTTTGGTTTCTCGGTGTATCATCCTCCAAGCAATAGTACTACAACATGTAATTAGAATCCCTCATTGCTGAATCCAGTAAGCTCTTTTCCTTTTGAAAAAGGAAGACAAAACCCGTGAAGCCAATCAAGGAAAAAGTGCTTTGTAAGCTTGCGTTAGCTTTTAAGTTCGAAAACTCTATTATATTTCCCTTGTGTTCTCCTGTCTGAGATGTGTCCTGTGTTCTCTACGCTTGCAGTGCACATCCAGTGTGAGTTATTTTTCGTTGTCCACAGTAATGGTATCGTTACTGCCTATCTATAATCAACAAACTTCATCTGCAATATTTGCTTCGCTGGATCTATGTTGTATTCACTTGTTGCAATACTCCCACGATCATAAGCATAGTCACTTTTTTTGGCCTGTTCATCTTTTTGCATAACAACAATTTGATTACTTTCACTCGAAGTATCTGTTTGCATTTTATACAGAGATTTTTATATGAAAGCCTTTGCCCCTGCTAGATGCGGTTCACCACAGTTGGATAGGCAATGCTATTGCTCAGAACGGCACAACCAACATTGTGTTAGGTTGTTGCATGATCATAGTCATTTGCGTAGTATGGTTCTGTACTTTCAAATTACTATATCTCTCGTCTCAATATTTACTTTGGTCTTTGTAGGCCTCGTTCACAAGAAGATAAAGAGAAACTTAAATAGCTTGGTCCAGATGAGGTCATCAAAGAAAGATAGCTAGATGTAAATAATATACAATAGCTCTGCTCTGCAACGTGTGCTCCGTAAAACTAGAAAAACGTTGGTTTTTAAACACTTAGAACGAAGTGTTTCCTCATTTATCAAGGCTATTCATTTTCCATAACTTCAATGTTTGTCTCTGGATATTTGTATAAGTACCTACTATTCCATCTGGGAAATAGACGGACACGGCAACGCGCGCCATCATGATCTAGTGTGCATAAGAGCTTGGGGTCCAGGAGAGCTGGATACTAAGAGAGAGGCATGGAGATGGACTCTGATTTAGTGACTTCATGAAGCAAAGTCACCGGCAAACAGTAACCGTGAGTTGCTAGCGTGGCATCTTCCGCCTAACATATGTAGAACATGTACACATATCAATGAATCAGTAGTCCGAAAATATTGAACCGAACAGAGGGGAGGGCCGACTATAATTACGTGATGAACGCATCATGCCGAGCTCCCAGCGCCTTGATGGAGCGATGGGCTCGGGATCCGGGCGGAGGAAGGGCAGCAGCCTCAGCCAGTTACACGCGCGGCGAGGCATCGTATCATTAGGAAGAACAAACGGTATGGGGTACCCAAGCACTGGTCCGCATTCAAGGAGCTGACGAGCCCCCGCCTTGCTCCATGCGGAAAGGTGTCGAACTGTCGATGGTGGTCTTCATCACCTCGTATCTGCGCGAGATCACTCTTTCCGCCTCCCTACACCGCGTTTGCTGCTTTTCCTTCCTTTGCATTCGCCTTCTTAGCACGCGTATCTGGCTTTACAGAACCCCGGTGTCACTGTCACTGGACCGACTCCGACAAGGAGTCGAGTCTCATGATCCGATCCCCACTTGGTTAGGGTTGGCTGCGATTGCTTCGTGCGTTCTAGACTTCGTGAGTATAAATTTTGAAGGAATTCAATCATAAAAAGTGTGCTCTGAACTTTGGCCATACATATACTGGCACGATGCTAACTGGAGTTAGTATATGACTGTTTATAATACTATAACTATATAATAAATATTTCAGATGCGACAACCACTCGCAAGAAGGAAAGCAGCACTTCTTGTCCCACCAACAATACCATACATCACATCCAACGGCGTACATTGAAGCACAAATAATTAATAGAGAAATGCAATGGTTTATATTTAAAGTTAACTTACAGGTACAATTAGCAAAGTTCTCGAATTCACATCACAAGATTTAACAACACATATATATATAAATTAAATAGGGCATTCGAACCGGCATGCCACATATAGCTCTACCAACAAATCTAGCTTAAGCATCATATGAGAAGTCTGTTCTCTATTAGTGATCGAGGTGAAGAAGTGCCCACTGCTCAGCAGTACGCAAAGCTCTCTTTGCTGTGGCCGAAAACGAATCCTCCTTCGGATGGATGCAGCACATCGGAACTAAGATAGCACAATAAACATACACCCTCCAACTTGCTATCTCCACATGCACATGTCCTCTTCAGATCCATATGTGGAACATGAAATTGACGGTAGCATGTCTTGCAAATGCAATCGCCTAAAAAGATAAACACAGGGCAGGCAACAATTAGATAAATATAAGAGAGCGATTGAACAACGCAACATGATATATATGTAGCATATACTTAGAGAGAGAGACATACATCCGCCATCACGACGAGTACCCCACCCAAGACGGAAACCACAGAAACTGTAGGCTTCAGTAACTGGCTCATCTGAAAGCACAAGAAATAAATAGACCGTATTCAGCAGAGCACGTGCTTTAATAGCAAACTACTTAACCAACCTTATTTTATCTATTTTTCAAAAGAGTAGCTTAGAAAAATCAGGTTCATCAATATGGAATAGTAACAACATTTGTTGAATATCCATATAGCTTAGACAAATCAGGTTGTATTCCTTTCTTGTTTCCAAGGAAATTACACGAGAACTTCGTAATCTCTTTCCCAAACCAGCAAAAGAAAAGGAAAATACCTTTAGTTATCTCTATCCTAAAACATGTGTATCGGCAGAAGAAGGAACCAACATGTATGAATCCTACGTTGGAGACTTACAACTTATAGTAGGAAGGGTAGAGAATACAAAAATCCTTTGGATCAAGGAATAGGGTAATGCATAGTGCATTCATTTTTACAGAAGACAAATGTGGAGAACAAAAAGGAGAAAGAGAGGAACTCGTGTTGCCAAAATCTGTACTGTCTTATAGTATGTCCCAAATAAACAAGATAAATGCACATAAGCTACCATGCTCATAAAAGCATAGGTTATGAAGCTCTCAAATTTCTTATAGGGTAAAAATAGAATAAGATCTTCCGACGGAAACATATGTGTATGCAGTTCATGACGACCAAGCTGCTAATGCTAGCAAGTAGATACAAACCTAATGGGTTGCATGTGATAACTTCATTGACATCATGTCTATCAAGTAGCTCAAAAAAGAAGAGGGTTCGTGGAGCGGGGAGGAAGGAGAAGCAGCCAGAGCGCTTCCGACGAGCCACAAAGTTTCCATGAGTCCATAACAGGGAATTGTTAAATTCGCTGCGTGTGGTCACCACCCATCGCCCTGTTCAACCAAACAGTCATGGAAACAGACATTGGTTCAGTTAGCAAGGTCATACAAAACAAAACAAAACAAAATTGCTAAGTGCCTCCTATAAACGCATTTTTTATAGTTATCGCCGACCAAAATCTAGTATCTAAAATGTAATTATATGAAAAGTACTTTTTCACGACAAACCCTAGTAATACTCCATCCGGTCCAGTTTAACAAGCACGCACGTAGTTCAAAAAAAACTTTGACCACCAATTTCGTCAACAAGATATAAGTTATATATATGCCATACAATGTATACCATTGGATTCATATTCAAATGGAATAATGTTTATAACAAAAAGTTTGTATTTTGTTGCCCAAATTAAATTAATGGCCAAAGTTTTTCTTGAACTAGGTGTGTGCCAGTTAAACTGAACCGGAGGGAGTATAATTTTCAAGTGTCAGTTTTGTTTGCATTACTGGCCAAAGGTTTTTTTTAAGGTTTGTCAGCAGCTGATTGCAAGAAGAAACTGATCGAGTAAGGAAGAACGTATCACCTGATGCGTGGAGTTGTACCACTCAAGGCATTGCAGCACAATCCTGTGATTCATAGCTCTGCGTTCCGAGAGTGGTACCGAACACCTGACGTAGAGCATATGCACGGATCAATGACATAAGATCGAGTAGGCAAAATATTGAACCCGGCTCACGGATCAATGGAAACATCGAATTGGGAGGCGAGACGACTAATTACCTGAGGACCTTCTGATCATGCAGAGCCGCCGCCTCAGCGTCATGCTCCGCGGCGGAAAGGATGGGCAGCCGCAGCAAGTTGCACGCGCGGCGAGGCGCGGCCCTCCTTGCTTTTGCCTCCTCGTCAGCCAGAGCCAGCACGGGGTGCCCAGGCGCTGCTGGTTCGAATTGAAGGAGGCGACGAGATTCCTCCTCACTCGATGCGGTGCCGACGGCGCTGCTCATCGCCTCTTTGTTCGCTACCTTGCCTTTGCCTCCTTAAACAAGAGCGTATCTAGCTTATAGAACCCCGGCGTCGCTGGTCCGACTCCGATCCCCACTTGGTTAGGTTAGGGTTGGGTTTTTTTTTTTAAGATAAAGGTTAGGCCGTGTTGGCTGCGATTTGCTTCTTCTGCCCTAAATTATTTATGTCTCTATCACTCCGGGTCGTGGAGGCGCCACCAGTCCACTTACGGTGTTCGGATGCCTTAGTCCTCGGAGCACCTCCACTCGTTCGGCGTAAATAGCGCGAACGGATGTAACTTTCGGCCTGGTAACGACCAGCTTCCCGCTCGTGTTCCTGGGTTTAACCAAATTACAATCAAACTCGGCAAATTTTGGATGAATATAGACGATTTCATTAATATTGGGAGAGTTTATACATATTACATCAAATTCGGGCGAACACCCGAATTTTTACTTCATTAGGCTAAAAAAAATATAAAAAACTTAGAAATACTACTGGAACTAGCCGATACCGATGACGTCGGACGCCACTCACATGCCAAAGTTACGGTAGAACACCGTGTAGTCGGGGTTCGCCTTGCCATCGTCGTCGCCATCGCCGCGGCGGTACGCGGCATAGCTACCTGCGGCGTCATCTGCCATACCGGACGAGGGTCGCGTCGCCATCGTCGTCGAGCCGAGCCGTGTGGCGAGACTGCGGGCGGCCTTTGCGCCGCCTCTCCGGTGGCGCCGAATTCGATTTGCCTCCTCGTGCTCCCGGTCAGCCCTGGACTAGGCAAGGGTGTCCGACTCCGGCATCAGCGACACGTCCTGGAGAGAGCGCTCCATCTCCATCCTGATGGCGAAGGAGTCCTCGTCGACGGGGACCGCTCAGTCTGCCGGCTCTGGCTTCGGCTGGCGCACGCGAAGACGGCCGGTCAGTGGCGATGGCGCGCGGGGTTCGTTGATGACGATGCCTCGTGACCTCGTCCTCAGCGGCGAGCGCATCGGTGTCTCGGCCTCCCGCTTCAAGGGCCGCAGTGCCTCGTCGCCGGCTCATGGCGACTGTTCCGGCGCAGAGCCAGACGAGCACAAGGCCGAGGCGGCGGAGGACAAGAACTGCGATTGTCCATCCTCCTGGGCAGCCAATTCGCCGGAGGGGTGCGCCTCGCCCTCGCCACGGGGAGCGGCGAGCGAGGGAAGCCCAGTCTCGGGTGGTTGCCGGCGTGGATATGGTCCAGGACCGCGTTGAGCGTCCTCCCCGGTGCACTCCACCACTGATGGCGCCCTGCCACGTTGAGGTTACCCAACACTCCAACCAATATTACAAAATTTATCATGAGCAGTTCATCACAAGCCAAAAAAAAATCTATCACAAGTAGTTCATGACAACCAATTCATCACAAGAACTTGATCGTTATTGGAGGGGTTACTATATACCACATTCAACAATAATTTTCATGAGGCCCTTGCTAATGGAGCGGATGTTTCATCGACGCCATCATAGAACAATAGTTTTGGTAAGTAGTAGGAGTAACAATAGTGCTTGTGAAGCCAGTTCCTCAGCAAGTCCTCCTCTTAGTTTATGTCATCTAAGCGTACATCTTACTTTGGGTCTTGTTTATCCGTAAGGTGGTCCATAGCCTGGATTACCGAGAGGGGAGTGTACATATTCTTGTCACAGACGGCCTAGGCGCGAAGATGAGCTCCATTTGAGCATAGTTCACCACGGAGTTGGTGAGGAGATCCATCAGGAGTTTCTGAGATCAAGATAACTATGTTAGTTAAAACCCTAGGAATTTGTCCTGAAACAAGAAAACATTTTTAACCTTCTAAATCTGAACTGGTTCCCACATCCTTGTGTTGTCCATCACGAAGGTCGTGGTCTCATGACACCAACAGACTCTGTCGATGTATTTGAGTGTGCACAATTGCGCCCACTTCTTTTTTCACTTCCTCAGATGATTGTAAACCTGAGTCGGGATGAGTGTCTTTCTAGTGAAGTTAAGAACATCGTTGCATACACGCTGCAGGTAAATTTCTTTGAATCCGTTGTCACACTTAATCACATCTCTAGCGAACTCACAAAGCCTGTTCAAGACGAACATGGACCTGCATTGGAACTGGGTGCATGTATATAGCTAGAATCAGGACTGCATTCTGAGCCTCCAAAGATGGAGCCGTGAAAGCACACATATCGGAAGACCTATCCAGCAATTTGTCCTAGGTTGTGAATAACACGGTAAGCATGATGTCCTAGAGTACTAAGAACACAAAGAGCATGATTTATGTAGTAAGATATACAATTGATAGTTCATATGAATTAAGTTAAACATGATAACACTAACTAGCAACAAGCACAACATCAGTTTATGAAAGATCTAGCAACAAGCACAACATCGGTTCATGATAGATGTACCAACATCTAGCACATGTTTACAGATCTAGCAACTAGGTGATAGGTTTCTTACAACCTATTGGAGATGATGCAGCACAAAGATTGGGGACGAGGGAGATATCGGTAGGCCCACCGTCGCCATGGTCGAGGGAGTATCCAGCAAGATTACCGTCGCCATGGATGAGGGAGATGATGGTAGTACAACCGTCATCGTGGTCGAGGGTGAAGCCGGAGTGCGCACCGATGTCGTCCTCGTCGGTGACGCCGTTAGGCCTACCATATCATGCTCGACGCTGAAGACTCAGTTGATGCCGCCCAAGATTTGATGGTGAAGGAGCTCGAAGGGAGAAATGGTGGATTCGTTTTTTAGGGGGTACACCCCTGGATCTAGATAGGAAGTGGAGTACAGGGGCAGTGACCGAATTTCTCCCGCCTAATTTTCGCGGCCACGTGCGATCTCCCGCCATCTCCTTGCATGCACGAGCCCCGATGTTGCTTTTGTGGTTTTGCACGCAGCGAGGCTGGCTCTGAAAAACGCCTGAATCAAGCGTTGTCTCCATACGTGGCTGCGGGGTGATTCAAGATTCAGACCGATGCAGCCCAATAGAGGATGCGGACATCCAAACAGCCGCTTTCATCGGAATTGGGTCGAGTGGACTATTTTTTGATAGAAACATCAATACAAAGAGTTCTTTTTCTTACATATGTATCATTATTAGCTTCAAGCAAGGAGAGCAGAACGATGGTTGAGAGCAACTCTAACACTAACAGATACTATAAAAATCCCAAAACTGCCCGAATAGAAACCGTATTTTAGCTCGGGCCCGTAAAATCTTTATGGTCCACCGAAAATCATCCCACGACAAGCGCTACTTGTACTGCGCGAGGGGGTCGATGGGTCGTAAACCGAACGGAGCCCTCACCACCGTCGTTGTCACTCCGCTTTCTCCGCCTTTCGCAGGCGAGCAACCGGCCTCCCTCTGGGCGCGATCCGCCTCCCTCTGCGCAGATCCAACCAATCGGCGGCACGTAGATGCCAAGGAGACAGTCAATCGGGGTTGGAGGCTATCGGGTGGGTCGGTAGGCACCCGCGCGGGGCCACAAAACCGCCGACACCGCCCGTTCCGACGAGGAGGAGTGTCGTGCTCGTGTGGCATCGCTAGGCACGAAGAAACGCGCGTCACGGAAGTGGACCAATAGGGGCGTGATGCCGCCGGCCTCCCTCCGCTGGTGGAACTTCATTGGCGATGATGGGGAGGCGGGGATCTCATGGAGCGGAGCGCGGCGGGCACCCCCCACCGGCAGTCGAGGAGGAGGAGGAGTGGGAGTGGGAGGAGGAGGAAGAGGAGGACCGCAGCAGGCGCATGGTGGCGGAGTTCGACTCCGTCGTCGACGACGACAACGCCGAGCGGGACGCCATTGCGCTCCGCCTCCGCTACTCCGACGTCACCTGCAAGGAGGAGCTCAACCACGAAGCACGATGCAAGGCAATCAACGCGGTGGTGACGCAGCAAGCTAGGGTGAAGGAGCTCGCGATGTGCGCCATCAAGCAGGAGATTGACGACATCTCCTCCGACTCCGACTGATGGCCGCCGGCCGCGTCGCCGCCACAACCCGCCGGCTCCGGTGAGGAATCCGGGCCACATTTTGGTTAGGGTTCTGTCTGCATTGATGATCCAGTGTAATTATCGACTGTATGCGATGATCCAGAGTATGATCACGTTCGTGTTCTGTCTGAATTTTGCCACGAAGGTAGTGTTGTCTGGATTTTCAAAAGTTCAGTCTCATCTGTTCTGACCGACGCATATGCGAACTGCAAACATGTAGTCCGGTTCCCTGAATCTGTGTTTTTAAGGGCTCAAAAGTTCAGTATCTGAGAACCCACGGCCATTTGTGCTACCGTTCTAGTAGCTGCAAATTGTTGTCCTCTCCGCCGTGAAGACATGATTTTAACGGACGGCTGGGGGTTGCAACTGGTTGTACCAGGTGAGGGAAACAAAAGAATAACTGTCAAAATAACCGTACTACCCTCGCCCTAAATAGACGGTGTATATTGAGAAGGTATTGGTTTTTGGCCAGGAGGAACCGGTACCTGAAGGTACCTCCCAAGCACAGGAGAATTGCTGGGCTACAAGTTACAACTTCCCGCGGCTCATTCAAATGTACATCTCACAGTCAGCCTCAACGGGACTTGCATTTCTCGAAAACTGTTCGACTTAACTGGCCGTCCAGAACTGCTTGTGCCAATCTCATTTCTTATTGACAGTGAAGTGAAAGCCCATGGGTTCTCGATATTCACCTGTTCCATGACACCGGTGGCAGTAATCTAGGCCACTGCCCCCACATATTTGACACCTGACAAATGAAAGTCATGTCAGCCAGGTCGTGCCGGTACTCGGTATCTCCAGCAACAGTATGACCTTTATATGATTAGGAGTGTCCTTACCATTGTGGCCATTCGCCCTTGGGGAGCATAACAAGATTGACCTGGTTTGTTCTTCCTGCAAATTTGAGGCCCGAATTTCATGAGACTTGGTAGTACAGATAATGCTATCAGTATCAGCAAGAGAAGCAAGCATGGGAGTGAAATAGAGACCTCTACCAAAGCAGATGCGGCAATCTATTGCCCCTGTGCCTTCGCAGATGGTGCATGGTGGTTCACGTCGTTTTGGCCGTTCTCTCCTAACATTTGACTGCGTCATGGTTACAATTAAGACATTAGAGAATTGGCCAATAATAAAAGAAGTTAAAGATTGACACAGAATGCTCACTCATTCATATCACCTAATGCATATTTGTTCTGATATGTTGTTGTCCTATCTGGCTATCTCATTTTCCCCCAGAAAATAAATACCTCCTATTCCTGAACTTGCTGGAGGATCACGAGTTATGTGGCAAGATAATTACATCGCCACGTTGATACACAAAGAGCATAGTTACTTGGCTTGTCGCCTTGTCTTGATTATTTGGCAAAAACTGAAACAGCTGTAACTTAAGTGCAGAGGCATATTTGGTATAGACTGCATATTATGCTGTAAGCCGAAGCCAAGATGCTGCTCCGATTCCACAAGGCTAGCGCAGAATTCAGTGAGGACCTGATCGCCTGAACTATCACCTAAGTGCTAAAACTTACCTTGAATTAGAGCTATAGTAATTGTCTAAACATAGTTAAGTTATTGTACAATCCCATTCTTTCATCTTCCTGGTCTACTGGCCTCCATCCCTCTTTTATCCCCATGCTTCTCTTTTGATGGTCCAGATCTCACGTAGTTTGCTTTCCTCCATCGTAATTATGTTAACTTATCTAGAGTAAACCAAACAATGACTACGTTCTGTCTTCTGTGGTTCTGTCAGAAGAATCACAGCATGTCTCCCCCCAAATCGGAGGATGACTTTTGAATTTGTTTTTTCTGGCTGTAAAAAGGCATTTGAGGCATAAGGTCTGAAGTTGGACAACGCAAATTTTGCACATACGTACTAGGTGGCTATCAGACTGCACGAATGAATCAGATGCAATGCTTTTTACCTCACCTACTCGGGTGTCGGGCTGCATGTGCAACATCAATTTTGCCTATGTTTCACAGACTTATGATAACCTTAATGCCTCAAACCTCCTACTTAGAAGCAGAAACACTTCAACCTCTATGTTCTACAGAGTAATTTTTTTTGCAGGGGCAATTTTCTACAAAGCTGCAGGAACAAACATACGAGTTTTTTGTAAGGTTTATGTCCCTGTACCTATTTTTCCTGTCATGTGTATTTCATTTTGGATTCCTGGTACTTGTACCCTTTCTTCTGAACCTCTCCCTAACGAAACGCTGCACACGACATCAATCAACCAGACGAACAGCTCACAGATACCTTGTCCAAGAACGTATCCCGTGACGAGAGTCGGAGCTATTTTTTACTAAAGATTTAACTATGTCACTTCCCGCCAATCAATTGTTCGACGGATTGCGGAAACGGGAACAGAAGGAATGGAGAAAGGGGAAGGTCCAGCTCACCTCAGTTCGGACGACCCATGACGGCCTCGAAACGCTCGGCCGCTGAGGAGGGCCTTGTAATCCGGGGAGCGAGCTCTCCGGAGTCTGCGCCGGCAACCCTGCACAGCTGGGGCCAGCCGCCGGCGTTACAGACATGGGTGGCCACCGCCTACTCCACGACGGGTCTAGGAAGCCGCTCAGTTGTTGAAACGTTTTCAGGGTGCGTTATCCATTGACGAATTGACCACGTAAGGCTCCCGTTTAATTGGGCTGGCCATCAGATCTATTGGCTTTCCATGATCTTTAGTCTGAACTTTCCAGCCCATGTTTTGGAGGTTATTTAACATGTTTTGGAGGTTATTTAACATGTTTTGGCCCAATAGTGTTTCTAGGACACCGAATTCAACCGGATTTGTCCAATTTTCATCTGGCGTTCTTAGGCGGCCCACGGATGCAGAATGGAATCAACCTCACATGTGCTGCTTGTGGCGCCAGTCGTGTGAAGCCGAGTCGTCCTTATCTCGTTGTCTCGGCTCCCGTTTGTTCGGTTTACACTAAAAACCGCTGCCAGCTATGCATATAGTGGCGGAGCTTGGACCAACTGGTTGGGAGGGGGAGGGGGAAATGGGCTAGAGAGACCTTTTGGGTCACTATTGGGGGAGGCAAATGGGCAAAATAGAGTATTTTGGCCAAAAATTGTCAAATATGACTAGATTTTAGGCAAAAGTTTCTTGGGCTGCCCCCTCCCCCGGTTGTACATAGATCCGCCATTGTATGCATGTTCATGAATGCATGTAATTTTAGGCTGGTCATAGTAGAAATATCATAGGTGGTATCAGGCTATCCGTAGTGAGAATATCATAGGTAGTATCATGCATGTCATGTTGGCAAATTTCTGATTTGATATGCCAATTAATGAAGAAAGAAGTTGTTGTGGTATCATATTATGATACGGTATTATAGCACATAAAACTAGATATTTTAATACCAAATAGATCATGTATACATATTTATATTGTGATTCTATAAATATTAAATATTATGATAGTACTATATGATACTATATATTAAAGGGATAGTATTATATCCTAGTATCATATACATGATACCAATGTATGATACTCTGTACCATAACTAGCCTCATGCATAGCATACATGTAAAAAGCTGACGTGGCACATCATTTAATAAAGAAAGAGTGATAGTAGCATTGATAATGTATCATAGCACATAAAACTAATAAATAATGATAAATACATATTGTACATAAGTTTACATTGAGATTTTACGAATAGTTAAATACTACGAGGTTATGATACTACTAGATGATACCATCCACTATAGAGATAGTATCATACACTAGTATTATATGCATGATACTAGTAATATGATACTCCCACTATGACCAAACTTAGTCCCACCTTGCTAGATTGCATTCTAGATGTAGTCAAAGTTAAACTTTTTGAAGTTTGATCAAATATTTAGCAAAAAATAAAAGTATCTACGATGTAAAACTTATAGTATTGAAATCTATGTAAGTTATTTTTTATAATATATGCATTTGGTATAATGAATGATGATATATTTTTCTATATTCTTGGTTAAAGTTGACAAAGTTTGACTCTGAAAAATTCTAGAATACGGAGTAATAAAAAACGGAGTGAGTACCAGCTTATATACCTCACACGCTCCCAATTTGCATGCAGTCGTCTATCGGTAGTTTGATTTTCATCCGCACAACCTTGATATACCAGGGATTAGTTAATGGGCTCGTCGCTCCACGGCCCAATCAAGAATTCCTTAGAGCGAAATCGCAGGTCGGTACCGCGCCGACACTAGGGAGAAGAACCCTGATCAGACCACTTTAGACCTCCGTAGGCTGGCGGACTTTTGGGCTTTCCATGTTCTTTAGACTAAACTTTCCAGCCATCGTTTCCAGGTTATTTAACATTTTCCTTTTTCAAAACCAACTAAATACCCGCGCATCAGTATCTCAGTTCCTGATAGGGTTTCCCTCTCGTTAGGGTTTGACCTCTCACGGTGATCTCGCGATCACCGGCGTTCCCCTGATCTCTCCCGTTTCCCCTCTGTCAGACTATTGGGCCTTCCATGTTCTTTAGAATGAACTTTCCAGCCCATGGTTTCGAGGTTATTTAAGAACTAACTAAATACCTGTGCATCGGAATCTCAGTTGTTGATAGGGTTAACCTCTCGTTAGGGTTTGACCTCTCGCGGCGATCTCGCGATCACCGACGTTGAGATCCCCCCTAATCTCTCCTGTTTCCCCTCCGTGTATCTCATTCTCCGTTAACACATTGAGGTTTAGATGGAGTTCGGCCTGACCTATGTTCAAGCTGGCCTAAAGGGCAGCCCATCACTAGTAGAAAATGGACCTTTGGTCCAGAGCATTAGTCCCGGTTTTGGTACAAATCGGGACTAATGCCCTGGTCCCAACGGCTAGAAATGGCCACAGGGCCCAGAAGGGTCTGGCGCTGGAAAGGAGCAGATGTGTGGACCTTTAGTCCCGGTTTGTTAAACGAACCGGGACTAAAGGGCCCAACTATATATTCTTCCTCTCCCCTGCCCGAGCCATTTCAAGCTCACACAAGTATCTCCCTCAAATTTCTTCCCTCAAGCTCGAGTTCTTGCCGATTTTTCTCAAAATTTGTGAAGATTTTTTGGCTCCACATCTATCTAAGGGTCCTAAGAGGTTAGCAACTTCATCCTTTCATATTTTATTGCTAGTTTTACCTCATTTCATGCTCTAGAAATAGAGGGAATTGTGTGGATTCTATCTCTATATATATGGTTAATTTGGCACATATAGTCCTCGAAATTCATTTGATTTATCGAAGCATAGAGCTACATGAGTTTATCCTATCTATATATCTTGGTTTGGCACATAGTCTTGAAATTCAGACGATTCACAAATGCATCATGCCACCGTCGAGCAACAAAATATCCTTCTTCTTCTTCTACCTGCCATCACAAAATCCATTGCAACAAAAATAAGAACCAAAACTATGAAGGCATACATATATATAGTGGCGCCCTAGCATTTTAATCATTGACCGTTTAAGCAAACCAAAAACATGAACACGCCGGGGAACTACCAAATTAAATTAGGGAGTGCTTCGGCGAGCTCCTCGAAGATGTCTGAGGACGGGGTCCTAAGACATCTTCGAGAAGCTCCACCGTAGTGGTGTGCCTGGTCTCGCATACCATCTTGCAGTTCTTCACAAGAATGCATACCTATTTATAGAGTAAGCAGCACAACATAGTATTGGGCACTGATGACATACTATCGACACACTCACCCCTGGCATAGTGTTGCCACCCACCCAAAATAGTGCCGTCATTTACTAGCTTAGTGCTGCCCACTGAGGACATAGTGTCGACATGTTGTCGCCACATCCACATTTAGTCCCGGTTGGTGCCTCCAACCGGGAAACGGCTAAGATATTGGTCGAGCAAGGTAATATGTCTATTCATGACATTATTCACGGCGATGATATGCCCAAGGCTGATGTAGCACCCAAATATGTTCATGGGGAGCCTCTGGTCAGTTCTAAGAGGCTTCGTGATATGCCAACAAAAATACGACAATTGCATGAATGGTACATGGAAGTATCAAAAAAGAGCGATATTGGCTCATAGCGAAAGTTCAAAAAGAGCATTACTTCACTAAAGACGAGGTCCCTATTGAAATTACAGAATTCTTTCAGTTATTCAATCTAAAGGAACTCGACAAATCTATCCTCAGTTGCTATTGTCTGTAAGTGATTACTTTATTTATGTAATTAAGTCTCTAGCTCAGCTTATTCAATTTATTGCCAGTAAGTATACTCACTATATTCTTTTGTACGCTATAATAATGCAGATTGAAGATTCTCGAATGTAAAAAAGAGGCTATCAACGAATTTGGGTTCATTGACCCACATCGAGTTAATGGAGCTGTGCTAAAGGATAAGCCACTGGAGACCGAGCATAACTTGCTCCGGTTTTTCACGAACCAGCATTTCTATAATGAAATATGATACGTGCAAAATGTATCTACTTTTCCGAACACTTTTGCAATTTCTCATTGCGAGCACGTATGACTATATATGGAACACATGCCTAGGATTATCTAGTACTTAGATGTTTTATATTATTTATCTGCAATTGCCCTATGTTCTGATTGCTATGTGAATTGTCTTGTCGATGCAACGCCCGTCCATCCATCCCTATGCCTACCACACTCAAATCCTACTGTTTACTGCTATTGTTACTGTTGTCTTTACTTTACTACTGCTGCTACTTTACTATTCCTACTACAAAACTGTTGCTACTGATAAACTGCTGTGAGAAAGATTGTTTCCAGGTGCAGCTGAATTGACAACTCAGTTGGTAAGGCTTATAAATATTCTTTGGCTCCCCTTGTGTCGAATCAATAAATTGGGTTTCACTTCCCTCGAATATACTGCGATACACCCCCTATACTTGTGGGTCATCAAGATGGTGCCTTTGCTGGGGACCATAGCTTTATTTATCAAGTTCATTTGGATTCTCTATTGTTTGCTGCTATCCATCCATCATGGGTAAGTCTCGTGATGGCAAGGTTCCTATTTTACCATCCACTATAAGAAGAGGTACGGTTCTGAACACCTCTTTTGCTCTTGATTCACCATCTGTTATGAGTAAGCTCGTTACACCACCACATACACATGCTACACACACTGCTACTACTGCTGGATCTGAAACTTCTGATGCTTATGATGCTGCTTCTACTGTGCTTGATAAGAGTGGTTCATTAGGTCCTTTTCGAGATGCTACGATTGCTAGAACTATAGCTGGAAATACTAAAACTCCTAATGAAGACACTACCACACCTGTTAGTTCACCTGAGTCTAGTGAGAGTTATGATATTGAAGATGGTTATGTTGAGATGACCGATGAATTTATTAAAGAATGTAAAAACACCCATGATAGGAGTGCTGCTAAGAGTCTCCTTGAGAGGCGTACTATTAGACCCAAATTATCTCCTAGTGCTAAGTTTGCTGCCTCTCCCATAAACATTATAGATAAAGATTATGATTTCTCTCTCGATCTATCTTACATAGCTATTATTGACAAAGAACCTTTTTGTGGGACTAAGAATGAAAGTGCGGTAGCACATATGAATGAACTTTCTACCATGAGTGGCTTGTTTTTTGATGATATTAAGATGTGTACTTACTTTGTTGCTAAGATTTTCCCCTTTTCACTAAAAGGATAAGCTAAAACTTGGTTTAGTAATTTACCTCCTGGATCTATTGATAGCCCTGATTGCTTGATTAGTACTTTCCTGCAGAAATATTTTCCTCCTAGTGCTAGACATGCTATTTTGCAAGAACTTATTGATTTTAACAGGGATAAAAAGAGGTATTACCCGAATCTTGGGCAAGGTTTTGTGCTTTGATTCATGCACAGGCTGGAAGTCCATCACCTAAGAATGAGCTTCTTGATATATTTTATAATGGACTAACCGAGGAATCTAGGACATACCTAGATAGTTGTGCTGATTGTGTTTTCACGAATAGGACTCCCAAGGAAGCTGAGGAATTAATGGATAAAATAAGTAAGAACTATGAAGATTTTACTCCTCCTAAACAAGCTATACCTGAAGTAATTGTACCTGAACCTACTATTCCGGTGCCTATTCCAACATAAAAGAAGAGGGGAGTTATTGAATTAAATGATAAAGTGATGAAGGAAGCTAAGAAATGTCTTAAGGAGAAGGGAATTAAAGCTGCAGATGTCAAGAATTTACCTCCTATAGAAGAATTATGTAAGCCTATTCCCTACTCACCCACTATTGAGGTACACTCTCTCCAACACTTTGATGAAGGTGATATCCCTTACTCTAAACCTCCTGATCAATGCTTAGAAGAATTCAATATCTTTATTGTTAAGCAAGATAATTTTAATAAAAGGGTGCAAAATCATCTAATGGAAAACACTAGAGCTATTGTTGAGTTGAAGGATATTGTGGAAAGAACCTCTAATGATGTTAAAATGATTGTTAAACACTTTCAAATGGTTCAAACTCAAATAGATCAACTCGTTAAAGTGCAAAAAGACTTGCTAGTTAATGCTGCTAAAGAAAAACATGCTTATGAAATTAGAACTAGAAGTGGTGCTGCTACCCAGGATCCTCTATATCCTAAGGGGCATCCCAAAAGAATTGAGCAGGATTCTCAACAAGTTGAAAATAGCGGTTCTACTCGTAAGAAAAGGAAAAAGAAACATAAAACTGTTGTAGAACCCTCTGAACCTGCTATAGATCCTAATAGTATATCTATTTCTGATGCTGAAACTGAAAGTGGTAATGAAGAAAATGAAGCTCCTAATGAAGAAAAAGTTGAAGAAGAACCTGAAAATCACACTAAGAATACTAAATACACTAAAGAAGATTTTATTGCTAAGAAACATGGTAGTGAAAGAGAACCTTGGGTCCAAAAACCTATGCCTTTCCCTGATAGGAAACACAAGTCAAAGGAAGATAAACACTATAATAAGTTTTGTGAGTGGATGAAACCTTTATTCCTGCAAATTCCTTTGACTGATGCTATTAAATTTCCTCCTTACTCAAAGTATATGAAGGATATTGTCTCGAATAAAAGGAAGATCCCTAATGAAGAAATTTCTACTTTGCTTGCTAATTATTCCTTTAATGGTAAGGTTCCTAAGAAACTTGGAGACCTAGGGATTCCAATTATCCCTTGCTCTATTAAAAATAGTTATGTTAGAACTGCTTTGTGTGATTTGGGAGCTGGAGTTAGTGTTATGCCTTTCTCTCTCTATAAGAGACTTCAACTTGAAAAACTGATACCAACTGATATATCTTTGCAAATGGCTGATAAATCTACCACTATTTCTGTTGGTATATGTGAGGATGTACCTGTTCAAGTGGCTCATAATTGCTTGATATTAACTGATTTTGTTGTGCTTGAAATGCCTGAAGATGATAATATGTCTACTATTCTTGGGAGACCTTTTCTTAATACTGCAGGAGCTGTTATTAATTATAATCAAGGAAAGGTGACCTTTAATGTTAATGACAAGGAACATATTGTCTATTTCCCCAAGAAGATTGAAAGGACTTATGGTTTGAATTCAATTGAACATGTTGAGGGCATTCAAGTTGGAGAAATATATTGTCCCATACCAAGAGAAAAATTTGAAACTACTATGATTGGGACCATTGCTATCAAAATTGAGGTAACATAATCACTAGTGAAATACAAGTTTTGTATCATATGAAATTGTTTTGGTAGCAAGACCTGATCAACCTTGTTAACAAAAGGATTTCATTGAACAAAACAATGTTTTCACTATGATTATCTCCGCTTACTTCTATTCTATCCATTTTAGTTTTTGCTTTCGTTTAGTTTTCCTTTTTGTTGTTAGTTGCTTGCATTTTAGAGTGTCTTAGAACTTCTGCAGCTTTTGCTTTGTTTTGCATTGCATCTTTTCCAAAAAAATCTGTTTGTCAAAAAATCATTCTTCTATACCTGAAAATTGCCCAAAAATAAAGTGTCTCGAAAAATTCTAGAAAATTCATATTAAATTTTTACGTGAAAAAAGGGGTAGAGGAGTGCCTGGAAGGTGCCAGGGGGACCCACTAGGCAGGCTCACCACCTGGTGGCGCGACCTGCCCTAGGTGGCACCATGCCATGGTGTGGGCCACCCCTGGCCCTCCACTAACTTTCTTACCTGCCACTTTCTTCTCTCTCTCGAGTAAGCTCCAGTTTGTTGCTCAAAATCGCGTTCTTGCTGTGCTTGCTCTCGATTTTTTCGATCTCCTTGCTCAGCCCATCTTTGTTGCTGAAATTTGGAGCACTTGTTCTCTGGTATGTGACTCCTCCCCTTGTCCAAGTAGATTTGTGTTTAGTAAATTATATCTTGAGTATTTTGATGATGTAGGTGACAGGTTATGAGAGCTTGTAAGCTTGTTTGACGCTTAGAGATATAGTTTTGATGCATGTTTAGGCCTCTTACAAAGTCCCTATGAGTAGAATCCTTCATTATATTCACTTTGCAATCACTTGTTTAATAGGTGTTTAAATTTCAGAATACCAAGCATGAACAACCATACCTTTGGAGAGATATTTGAGAGGGATGCACCTAGGAGGTTGAGGCCCTCAAGATCAGCCTCTCAGTTTAGGCCATCATACAACGAAGATCTCATTGTAACTCATATTGGTAATGAAAGGGATGATGGGGATG
Organism: Avena insularis; assembly: GCA_023614405.1. NCBI lineage: Eukaryota > Viridiplantae > Streptophyta > Magnoliopsida > Poales > Poaceae > Avena > Avena insularis. The sequence continues at coordinate 566,595,686 of CM042686.1, forward strand.
CTCAGCCATCTACTTTTCCTTGTTTTACTTTCTTACAAGCTGCAGGGATTCTTGATGATTTCTTGCTACTCATTGAGAGGGTTGGTTTGACCTCATATATGCAAGATGAGAGTGAGAAATACGCTTTGCTTACCAAAACCTTTGTTGAGAGTTTCACGTTTACTAATGCGCCCTATCAGTCAACTGTCTCTTTAAAATTTATAATATGCCCTTTACCATGCCATTGGAAAGGTTTTGCAGTATTGTAGGTGTAAGCATGACAGGGACCATGAAGAAAATTCAAGGGTGACCCGTTGATTTGCTGGAGCTTTACCGAGGGGTGACCAATGATGATGACCGCGTGGCGTGATGGCTCAATGCACATCGCCCAGAAAATTGCTTGATGGCGGTGTTGATGTAGAGCTCGTTAGGAACCCCAAGAGGAAGGTATGATGAGCACAGCAGCAAGTTTCCCTCAGTTATGAAACCAAGGTTTAATCGAACTAGTAGGAGCAAGGAAACACCCCAAAGGTGTTACTTAATGAAGCTGAGCTACGGGGTTGGCTAGTAGCAACGTGGAGACCTGCACAACACAACCACAGAACTTTGTCCCCAACTTGCGATGAGGTTGTCAATCTCACCGTGTTTTGCGGAAAACAAAGGATTAAACGTATCGAATGGAAAGAAGTAAAAGTTTGCAGAAAGTAAACACAAAGCAGTAAAAGATTGTAGATTGTATGTAAAGTAAAGGACCGGGATCCATAGTTCACTAGAGGTGGCTCTCCTTATATAGATAACATGCTGGGTGAACAAATTACAGCGGGGCAATTGACAAACACCGAGAAAGCAATACATGCATATACTAATCATCTTGACTCCTTCGAGACTTGATTGGGCAATCCAACATAATACATAGACCGCCATCCAACTGCATCTATGACTAATAATCCACCTTCAGGTTATCATCCGAACCCCCTCCAGTATTAAGTTGCAAGCAACTGATTATTGCTTTACGAACTACGTGTAAGGTAAACAATACAATTGTTCTATGAACAAAGGATCGTTCTTTTCTCCCTAGTAGCAACAACATATCTAGTACCTTAGAGATTTTTGTCACTTCCCCAGATTACCAGAGGCATGAACCCACTATCGAGCATAAATACTAACTCTTGGAGTTGCTAGCATCTACTTGTCCAAGATAGCTACTAACAATGGAAAGCATGCAAGATCTTAAATAACAAAGACATGATAGAATCAATAATCAATCTGAAATAGCATCTCAATATCCATCGGATCCCCGCAAACACAACATGTATGGATTACAAATAGATGATCTTGATCATGAACAGAGCTCACAAGATCTAAACATGAAAGCACAAAGGAGGAGAAACTAGCCATCTAGCTACTACATGGATCCGTAGTCCAAGGATGAACTACTCACGCATCACACCGGAGGCTTGCATGGTGATGAAGAAGGCCTCCAGAGTGAATTCCCCTCTCTGGCAGGGTGCCGGGAAGAGCTTCAGATCCCTCCCGATCAGGGATGGAGATGACTCTTTCGTGGATTTTTGATCGGGTACCTAGGGTTTTCGTCCCGAGGGCAACTTATAGGCGGAAGGAGAGGCTGAGGGGGTGCTAGGGGCGGCCAGACCACCCCTGGAGCGGGCCAGGCCTGGCCGCATGGCCAGGTGGTGTGGTCAGCCCCTAGCCCTTCTCCGTCTCGTATTCTGGCACTTGATCCCTTCCGAAAAAATAGGCACTTTGGCTTTTGTCTCGTCCAATTTCGAGAATATTCATTTTCTGACTTTTCTGGAACCAAAAACAACAGAAAACAGGCAGCTGACACTGTGGCTCTTGTTAATAGGTTAGTCCAAGAAATCATAATAAAATTACTCCAAAGTTGGAACAAAACACAAGAAAGTGGATAAAACCAAGCATGGAACATCAAAAATTATAGATACATTTGCAATGTATCATGGCGCAACACGGAAAGATAAGAAACATCCAACTCCCTGCTCTCAGATACTTTGCATATTATCTTGCTACGAGCATACTTGGTAGGGAGAACACAAGTACTATCTCCAACTATCATTTAGCTTTCCTTGCTGCTGCGCTTAACAATGATACTCTGTACAACCTTGGCTCGCTTATTGCTCACCGCCTAGCTGCTAGGGGGCCTATCTATGGGGGCATCATTGCCTCACGTATGGTCAATGCATTAGGCATTTTAGTGGACCCCAATGATACTGTACTGGCACCACAAAGGCTTGACCTTGTTGCTATGAAAACTCGTCACTTTATCACTGCTGCTTCTGATTTGGACAGTCTAGTATACAGGATGCTGTTTACTGACGGGGAGAGAGGGAGATCCCTCTGCCGTAGCCTTCTTTGTTTAGTGTTCACATGAGACCGTGGTCGCGCTCCAAGGAGGAGGTGGACGAGCAGCTTCGCTTACTGGTTTTCCACGAGCAGCATCAGGAGGATGTGCCCTCCTACGATTATTCAGCGCATTCCGGAGGGACGTACTCGAGCTCGCAAATGGATGAGGGTACCTCCTCGTCATACCATGGTGACACTTCATCCTGGCCAGCTTGGGATTGATACCCACTTAGGCCAAAAGCCTAAGCTTGGGGGAGGTACGCCGACATCGCACTCATCTCCTTATCATGTTGTGTCGGTACTTTGTATATTCATGTTTCATTCTCTTTTTAGTTTTCGTTCTTTCTTTGCTTTTGCTTTCTAAAACACAAAAAGACCAAAAATATTTCTGTTGTTTCTCTTTGGTTTGCTTCTTTTTCTCTTTGCCTTGGTTTGTTTTCCCCTCTTTGCTTTGTTTGAACTATTCGAAAAACCCAAAAAGATTTTGCTTTGCTTGTTCTTCCTTTTTGGTTCTTATCTTAAAAATCGAAAACAACAAAAATATTTGTCGTTCTTCTTTGATTTTGTGAGTTTGCTACAGGGTTCAGCAGTCCTCAGTGGATATTGGATTCATTTTATTATTCAAGCCACACAAGTGAAGAGCAATAATGAGGATTAATGACAACTCGTGGTAAGAGGCTGGTAACGAACTCTATTTGTTTTCATTTTTGTACATATACTCATCATTGTGGGCACGCTTAGCCTGTTCGTGTAGGGTGTATGTTATCTTTGGATGCTTAGTAGTTCTTGCTTTCGTATGATTAGTTCTAGCTTTCTAATAGTTTGTAGCATGTTTTATGAATGTTTGTTTGCATTACTCTATTCATAACTTGGCATGACACCGTGGTATCCTCCTCTGAATGTTTCATTTGAATTGACTTGGCACATGCTCACGCATGCACATGACTGTAATAATCAGTTAAGCCTCGATGAATTATTTTGCCTTGAGGATGTTGAATCACTTTCATGCCATGATTAGTCCTGTTTTGTTACAAGCATGATTATGATAGCTATTTCTCTCTCGTTTGTCCCTCCCTTACTATTGCTAGCCTTCACTTTCACTGAGTATTTTACTCATGTTTCTAACTCCCTTAAACCAAATATTGCCAAAGTGTCCACCATACCTACCTATTAGCATCATTTGCTATTTCTGTGCATATTCAATATGCCTTGTTTTCTTCCGAATAAAATGTTTGCTTGTTATGAGAAAGTTAGTTAGTAAAGCTCTCATGAACTTGATGGCACACTTTATTTTCTGCACTTAATAAACCTGAACCATTGTGACTGTCCATGAAAGTTATATGCTTGCAAATTATAGGTCAGATTAGCGTAACCTTGTCACACGGGAACGCTTTCAACACTGTAAATATATACCCATTGATACCATGCTCTTTTGTTTGCGAATGTCGGTGTGAAATAAAAGGGAGCTTGTAAGTCCATGGAGTTATGTATGTGTTAGAGAAATGCAGGGTCATTGGTCTAATCCATGCTAACATGGTGGAAACCTGTAGCGTAACCATAATGATATCTATGAAGCATTCTTCTTATAAAAAAGAGAGATAGCTATTGAGAAAAAGAAAAAAAAGAGATTTATGAAAAGAGGAAAGAGAGAAAAAAGCACCATTTTCCCATGGTAAATAAGAAGATTGCTAAGATACTCATTGTCTGCTTGCCTTGTCATTTTGATATGGGGATTCTTCCGTATCATCGGGCAAGGGGTACCTCGTTGGTGGTTCTCTAGGATATGCACATATTTACAATGACAAGAACTTACGGGTAACTAAAGTTGAGTAGCATGAGGAGCGACCCTCGTACTCAAGGGACATGGGATTTTCAGTTTATAGTCTGTCAAGCATATAACTCAGATTGGACCTCACTTTCACCTTAACCACATTAAAGATGCTTATGATAGGGGGCAATGAGAGCTCAAAGATAATGAGTATCATACTTTCAGCATTTGGAAGCCTTTCAAACTATTCAAAACCTTTTCATTTCCTTGTTGAGTCTCCATATATTCTTTGAGCACCTTCTTGAGAGCATAGTTGTCATTCTTTGTGCTTGTCCCATTACTTGACTATTTGTGTTATGACTTTGATGCTTGTATCTTTGACATCTTTACTTCTAGTATTCACCTGAACTTCAAAGGTGCCTTAGATCAAAGGCAAGCGAGATACCACTCTATCATACCTTTTTTATGAGCATTGTAATGTTGTTCATGTTTATGCTTCATGCTACTTATTATTTTTGAGTTGGAATCTTTTCATAGCTTGCAATGCCTATTAAGTAAACTTAGTTGCATACTCCTTATTATGAATTGTCTAAGTAGTTGATCACATGCTGAGAATATATACATCATATGAAGCAAATGTGTTCGTGAAAGTTCTTTTATCGCACTCAGTTTTCAACTGAATTGCTTGAGGACAAGCAATAAGCTAAGCTTGGGGGGAGTTGATACGTCCAAAACGTATCTACTTTCCCGAACACTTTTGCTATTGTTTCTCCTCTAAACTTGTGTGATTTGGATACAACTAACGCGGACTGACACTGTTTTCAGTAAAATTGCATTGGTGTCTACTTTTTGTGCAGAAAATCAACTATCAGGAAAAATCCCGGAAAATATGCCGAAAATCCTATTTCACCAGAAGACTCAGGCGAGCAATGAGACGGAGGGGGGCTGGCCATGCCACACCACACCGGCCAGGCAAGCCTCAGGCGCTAGGTGGTCCGCCCAGACTCCCTCGGTCTCCCTCGTCGCCTATAAGTTGCCTTCGACCTAAAAACTTCGGGGTTCGACGTTTTCCGTAAGGAGTTCCGCCACGCCACCACCAGATTCCACGAAACAGCACCGAAACTCCGTTCGGCACCGCCGGACGGGGAATTGGAGGAGATCATCGCCATCATCATCACCATCGCTTCTCCATCGACCATCCATGTTTCTCCCATCTATGAGTGAGTAATCCCTCGCTGTAGGCTATGGGGATGGTAGGGATTGGATGAGATCGTTAATGTAATGGCATCAGATTGTTAGGGCATGGTGCCTAGTATCTATTATTAGTGCTTTTTGACTTTGTTGCGACTTGTTATGCTTAATGCTTGTTACTAGGGCCCGAGTGCCATGATTTCATATCTGAACATGTTATTGATTCATTATGATATTATTGTTTATGGTCTTATCTGCAAGTTGTATACACACGTTGTTGTCCGGAACCAATGGCCCCGAAGTGATAGAAATCGGGATAACCGGAGAGAATGGCTTTGATGTGAGGATCACATGTGTTCACGGAGTGTTAATGCTTTGCTCCGGTGCTCTATTAAAAGGAGCACCTTAATTGGCAGTAGTTCCCTTGAGGCCCCGCTGCAAACGGGCTGGAAGGACAAAAGATGTTGTGCAAGTTCTCATTGCGAGCACGTATGACTATATATGGAACACATGCCTATGATTATCTCGTACTTGGATGCTTTATCTTATTTATCTGCAATTGCCCTATGTTCTGATTGCTATGTGAATTGTCTTGTCGATGCAACGCCCGTCCATCCATCCCTATGCCTACCACACTCAAATCCTACTGTTTACTGCTATTGTTACTGCTGCTACTTTACTATTCCTACTACAAAACTGTTGCTACTAATAAACTGTTGTGAGAAAGATTGTTTCTAAGTGCAGCTGAATTGACAACTCAGTTGTTAAGGTTTATAAATATTCTTTGGCTCCCCTTGTGTCGAATCAATAAATTGGGTTTCACTTCTCTCGAAAATACTGCGATACACCCCCTATACTTGTTGGTCATCAAAATAGTATTTTCTTACCACTGCGAGTGAGTGTGTTATTGTTGAAGGGTTTCGCGGCATAGTAAATCAAAATTTTCTACGGAAGCGAACAGAAGGAAAGCCAAGATCTAATCTAGGAGATGCAAACAACGAGAGAGATTAGATTAGATCTTCATACCCTTGAAGATTCGCACACAGAACGCTTTCGGAACGTGGGTGATGTAGTCGTACTCGCTTCTCCTCCTCGCGATCCGATCCGATCTAGCACCACAAGTGGCGGTTCCTCCGTGAGATGCACACGTGCAGCACCTCGACGTCTCCTCCTTCCTTGGACCAGCAAGTATGGTGGAGAGATGGATTGGATCTACAACACGACGGCGTGGTGTATTTGGTGGAGAATTTCTGCAGCATGGCTTCGCCTACAAACAGTCGGGAGGGAGAGAGGAGGGCAGCAGGGCAACTAGGGTTTGGAGGAAGGTGTAGGTTGGGGACGGCGCACCAGCCCTCTATATAGAGGGGGTGCGCCAGCCCGTGCCCATCCTCCAAGCCTATCTCTAGTTTAAACGATTTAAACTTATCCCTTATCTAGAAACCCTATCTCTAGTTTAAACGATTTAAACTTATCTAGGATCGGCTGGGCCCTATGGGGCCTTGTGCCCCTGGCCCAATGCGGCCAGGACACTCCCTCATAGGCCCATGCCCCCTCCCGGAAGGTGGGACCATGTTGGCCCCCTTCCGGAAGGTTCTAGAAGCTTCCGGTATAATACCGATTAATCCTAACAATTCAACTCCAAAACTGCATCGCCTTATATGAATCTTATTCTCGACCACTCCTAACCTCTCGTGATGTCCCGGATCCCATCCGAGACCAACAAAAATTCATAAACCAAGTATCCAATCTATCCTAGCGCCGAGACACGTTAAGTGTGTGACCTGCGGGTTCGAGAATATGCGTACATGATCTTCTATCAATAATCAACAGCGGGTCTGGCACCCATATTGACTCCCACACATTCATCGATGATCATATCGGATGAACCATGATGCCAGGATTTAATCAATCCCATATCTAAATTCCCTCCGTCTCGCGATATTTTACTTGCCCGAGATTCGATCGTCGGTATCGTCATACCTAGTTCAATCTCGCTCACGAAGTACTTTACTGCTCCATAATCCGATATCACTTTGTGATTAACTCCTTAACCACATGCTTGCAAGCGGTGTTGATATCGACACGAAAGGGGCCCAAGTATATCTCTCCGACTTGAGGGACAAATCCCATCTCGATACATACAACCCAATGATACTTTCCGATTACACCGAGACACCTTTATGATCACCTCTCATAGGATGATGTTTGATGACCTCAAAGCTTTCTTCCGATACCGTGGAGTTGTATTATCTCATGGTCTAAGGAATACAATATTTGACATAAGAAAACTTCGCAAAGACGAACACGATGACATCGATCTAATTGCTTCGCTTAGTTTGGTCTATCCACCATATCATTCTCCAATGATATGATCTCATTATCAATTGACAACTCATGTCTATGGTTAGGAAACCTTAACCATCATTGATCAATGAGCTAGTCCATAGAGGCGCATTAGGGACACGGTGTTGTTCACAAACCACACAAGTATTAAAGTTTCCGCTAATACAATTCTAGCATGGAATATAAACTTTATCATGAACAAGAATTATAATAATAACATCTTTATTATTGCCTCTAGGGCATAATTCCAGTCTCCCACTTGCACTAGAGTCAATAATCTAGTTTACATCTGGCAACAATCTCACACCCATGGCAATCGAGGTGCCGATCATGTTTTACACGTGGAAGAGGTTTAGTCAATGGATCTTCGACATTCAGATCTGTATGTACTTTGCTGATCTTCGATCTCCATCTGCTATATAATCTCGGATTATATGAAACTTACGATTGATATGCTTGGTCTTTGGATGATATCTTGGTTCCTTAGCGAAAGTTATGGCGCCGTTGTTGTCACACAATATCTCCAGTGGTCCAATGCACTTGGAACCACGCCAAGCTCGAGGATGAAGTTCTGATCCAAACTCCTTCACTTGACGCTTCGCAGCAGCCATGTATTCCGCTTCTCATCAGATCCCGCGACCACGCTTTGCTTGCAGCTTCTCCACTCACAGCTCCTCCATTCAAAATATACACGTATCCCGTTCGAGATTTAGCATCATCCTTGTCGGTGTCGAAACTAGCATCGACGTAACCTTTACGACGAGCTGTTCATCACCCCATAGACTAAGAACATTTCTTTAGTCCTATTTAGGTACCTTAGGATGTTCTTCACGGCTGTCCAAATGTTCCACTCTGGATCACTTTGATATCTCGTCAAAACTAAGAGCATTGGACACATCCGTCTAGTACACAAAGATGGCATACATGATGGAACCTATGGCCGAGGCATAAGGCACTTTGATCATAGCTTCCCTATCATTTACCGTAGTGGACACCGAGCTTTTCTCAATATCTTACTCGACAACATAGGCACCGAACCTTTCAATGCCTTATCCATTCTGAACCTTTTCAACTTTGTCTAGGTATGTACTCGCTTAAAGCTATCAAAGCGCCTTTTGTCTATCTCTATAGATGTTGATGCCCAATATATAAGAAGCTTCACCTAGGTCTTTCATTGAAAACACTGCTCAAATAACTCTTCACATTGTTAAGCATGTTGATGTCATTTCCAATAATCAATATGTCATCCACATATAGTACCGTAAACGCCACCGAGCTCCCACTCACTTTCTTGTAGATGCAAGCTTCAGAGCAATTTGGAACAAATCCAAAGCTCTTGATCACTTGATCAAAACGAAGGTTCCAACTCCGAGTTGCTTGCTTCACCATAAATGGAACGCTGAAGTTTGCATACTTTATCAAGATCCTTAGGATCGACAAACCTTCGGGTTGCATCAAATACACTCTTCATCAATGTTGCCATTGAGGAAAGCGTCTTGACATCCATTTGCCATATTTCATAATCATGAAACGCAGCAATTGCTAATAAAATCCGAATGGACTTAAACATCGCTACGGAGAGAAAGTCTCATCGTAGTCAACACCTTGAACTTGTCGAAAACCTTTCGCAACAAGCCGTGCTTTATAGACGGTAACATTACCATCCGCGTCCGCTTTTCTTCTTGAAGATCCATTTGCACTCAACGGCCTTTCGGTCGCTAGGAGGGTCCACCAAAGTCCATACTTGGTTTTCGCCATGGATCCCAATTCGGATTTCATGGCTTCTAGCCATTTCTCGAGTCCGGCTCATCATCGCCTCATAGTTCGTAGGTTCACCGCCTTCTACTAACAAGACAGTCAAGACAGGTTGCCGCACCACTCAGAGGGGCACGCGACCTTGTCGACTGCGACGCTCAAGAGCAGATCGTCCAAGCTTCATGATCCTTGTCATTAGCTTCCTCTATTGTTGGTGCAGCGGCACCTGGAACAATTTCAGGTGCTGCTACTCTCCAATTCAAGAGAAGGTTCAATAACCTCGTCTAGCTCTACTTTCCTCCCACTCACTTCTTTCGAGAGAAACTCCTTCTCAAGAAAGGAACCGTTCTTTGCGACAAACACTTTGCCTTCGGTTCTGTGATAGAAGGTATACCCAATAGTTTCCTTAGGGTATCCTATGAAGACGCATTTCTCTGCTTTGGGTTCGAGCTTGTCCGGCATCAACTTCTTGACGAAGCTTCAGATCCCCAAACTTTAAGAAACGACAACTTAGGTTTAGCACCAAACCACAGTTCATACGGTGTCGCCTCAACGGATTTAGATGGAGCCCTATTTAAAGTGAATGCAGGTTTCTAATGCATAACCCCAAAATGATAACGGCAAATCAGTAAGAGACATCATCGATCGGACCATATCTAATAGGGTTCGATTCCGGCTCGAGACACACCATTGCGCTGTGGTGTGGCGTGAGTTGTGAAACGATTCCACTTGCTTTGAGATGCATGAGAAAATCATAACTCAAATATTCGCCCCCACGATCGGATCGTAGAAACTTAATCTTTCTGTTACGATGGTTCTCCACTTCATTCTGAAATTCTTTGAACTTTTCAAACGTTTCAGATTTATGTTTCATTAAATAGATATACCCATATCTACTTAAGTCATCGGTAAAAGTGAGAAAATAGCGATATCCACGGCGTTTAAACACTCATCGGTCCGCATACATCGGTATGTATGATTTCCAACAAGTCCGTTGTTCGCTCCATCATACCGAGAACGGGTTTTGATCATCTTGCCCATGAGGCATGGTTCGCATGTGTCAAATGATTCAAAATCAAGAGACTCCAAAAGTCCATCGAATGGAGTTTCTTTATACGCTTTACACCAATATGACCTAGACGACATACACAAATAAGTAGTATTATCACTATCTACTTTGCATCTCTTAGCCTCAATGTTATGGATGTGTGTTTCATCCCTTTCGAGATTTAGAAGAAATAAACCACTCACAAGGGGTGCATGACCATAAAAGTTGTTACTCATATAAATAGAACAACCATTATTCTCCGATTTAAATGAATAACCGTCTTGCAATAAACACGATCCAGAAATAATGTTCATGCTCAACGCAGCACATAATAACATTTATTAAGGTTTAAAACTAATCAAGGTAAAACTAAGGAGAGCGTCACGGCCATCACATCAACTCTTGATCCGCTGCCAACGCCGATCGTCACCTCATCCCTCGCAGTCCGCCTATTTCGCAGCCCTGCTTCGAAGTTACAAATATTAGCAACTGAACCGTATCAAATACCTGTGCACTACAACGAGGGCTAGTAAGGAAAACATCAATAACATGTATATCAAATATACCTTTGATGGTGCCAGCCTTCTTGTCCGCTAAGTACTTCGGACAACCATGCCAAAGGACCCTTGTCCTTGCAATAGAAGCACTTCCGGCTTGGGACCGCACACGAGCTTCTTCTCGCCAGGGCATTGCTTGCCGCCGCCCTTCTTGAAGGGCTTTTTGCACCTTTACCTTTCTTGAAGGAGGGCTTGTTGACCATCAACACATGATTATCCTTCTTGATGTCCACCGCAGCCTTCAGCTTTTGCGAAGAGCTCGGTGATCGTATCAAGGAACCAATCTGATTATGAGTCACTACAAAACTTTTGTAGCCGGGAGGGAGTGATTGCAGAACCTCGTCAATCTTGAGCTCCTCCGAATCTTGCAGATAGCTTGCTCACATGCTGAGTGTAGCCCGACATCTTAATGGCGTGCTCACTAACGGAACTCCCTTCCTCCATCTTGCGCTAAAGAACTTCGGAGATCTCATATCTCTCGTAACGGGCCTGAGTCCAAACATGGTTTTCAGCTCCTCGAGAATCTCAAAGGGCCCGGATAGTTTTCAAAACGATTTTGAAGTTCGTTCCATAGCAAACAACATGGTGCTCTTAATCACACCATAATCATCTTTGCCGATCGATAGACAGCTTTCTCATCACCGCAGCTTGCAGAGGGGTTACCTAACGCTTTCTCAAGGACATAGTCCTTTTGTCGCCGCACAAAATGATTCTTAGATTGCGGAACCAGTTGGTGAAGTTAGACCCATTGTTTCTAAGCTTTTCTTTCTCAAAGAAAACGTTGAAGTTGAAGTTGGACTTGGCCATGTGATCTACAGATTTGCAAGTACAATTTAGACTATGTTCATGATAAATAGTTCAACTTAATCAAATTACTAGATGAACTCCCACTAAATTCAACATCCTCAAGTTGTTTAGTGAACACGATCCAAATTCACCACACCTAATCCGATCATCACGAGAAGAGATGTGGTTTCAATGGTGGACAACGAAGTGTCGATCATATCATTCATATGACTCATGCTTAACCTTTCGGTTCTTGTGTTCCGAGGCCATGTCTGCATGCTAGGCTCGCTAAGTTAGACCCAAGTATTTCCGCAGTGCAAAACTGGCTTGCACCTGTATGTGAGCGTAGAGTCTATAGCACCCGATCATCACGTGATGCTTGGACACGACGAACTTTCAACGGTGCATACTTGGGGAGAACAGATTTTATCTTGATCTTTATGAGGAATCATCTTATAATGCTACCGTCACATCTAAGCATAATAAGATACATAAAAGGATAAACATCACATGCATATAACTTTATGTGACATGGTATAGCCAATCTTCGCAATGATCTCCATCTTGTGCGTTCCGCATGATCTCCATCACTCCACCATGATTGCCTCCACCATGAATAGCAACTACAACTATTGCTAACTACTTAGCGATAAAGTAAAGCTATTACATGGCGATAAGAAGTTGACTCAGGTCATACACAATTATAAAGACAACCATATTCCTGCCGGTTGTGTACCCATCGACATGCAAGTCGTGAAACATTACAAAACATGATCATCGTACAATATACACATCACATCTTGGGCCATACCATATCACGAAAACACTCGCAAAAACAAGTTAGACGCCTACTTTGTTGTTGCATGTTTTACGTGGCTTATGGGAGTAGATGCTAAGAACGATTCTTACCTACGGAAAGCCACAATGGTGATATTATGGTTGCCAAACTCTGGTGTTAATCCCATGACAACTATAGTGAGAGAAACTGACATCCACCACCGCATGTATGGTACAAGCCACGTCAAGTGCGGAGCCGTCTCGCGAACGACGTCGCGTAAGGTTGGCCTGGACCGCTTCAATCTCACTATCCCGGCCATAAGAAGAACACAAACAAGAGGCTTGCAACAGAAAACATCAACGCTCGCAACAACCATGTTATGCTCTACTCGTGAAACACATCTACGCATAGATCTAGCTCGATACCATCAAGGGTTTCAAGGCATAGTAAATCAAAATTTTGTACGGAAGCGAACAGTATGAAAGCCAAGATCTAATCTAGGAGATGCAAACAACGAGAGATTGGATTAGATCTTCATACCCTTGAAGATTCAGACAGCGGAACGCTCATCTAACGTGGGTGATGTAGTCGCATCGCTTCCTTCTCGCGATCCGATCCGATCTAGCACCACAAGTGGCGGTGCCTCCGTGAGATGCACACGTGCAGAACCTCGACGTATCCTCCTTCCTTGGACCAGCAAGTATGGTGGAGAGATGGATTGGATCTACAACACGACGGCGTGGTGTATTTGGTGAAGAATTTCTGCAGCAGGGCTTCGCCACAAACAATGGGAGGGAGAGAGGAGGCGCAGGCAACTAGGGTTTGGAGGAAGGTGTAGGTTGGGAGGCGCACCAGCCCTCTATATAGAGGGGGTGGGCCAGCCCTTGCCCATCCTCCAAGCCTATCTCTAGTTTAAACGATTTAAACTTATCCCTTATCTAGAAACCCTATCTCTAGTTTAAACGATTTAAACTTATCTAGGATCGGCTGGGCCCTATGGGGTTGTGCCCTGGCCCAATGCGCCAGGACACTCCCTCATAGGCCCATGCCCTCCCGGAAGGTGGGACCACGTTGGCCCCTTCCGGAAGGTTCTAGAAGCTTCCGACAATACCGATTAATCCTAACAATTCAACTCCAAAAACTGCAATCGCTTATATGAATCTTATTCTCCTGACCACTGAAACCTCTCGTGATGTCCCGGATCCCATCCGAGACTCTGAACAAAAATTCATAAACCAAGTATCCAATCTATCCTAGCCGAGACACGTTAAGTGTGTGACCTCGGGTTCGAGAATATGCGTACATGATCTTCTATCAATAATCAACAGCGGGTCCGGCACCCATATTGACTCCCACACATTCATCGATGATCATATCGGATGAACCACGATGCCAGGATTCAATCAATCCCATATATATATTCCTTCATCTCGCGATATTTTACTTGCCGAGATTCGATCGTCAGATCGTCATACCTAGTTCAATCTCGCTCACGTTAGTACTTTACTGTTCCGTAATCCGATATCACTTTGTGATTAACTCCTTAACCACATGCTTGCAAGCGGTGTTGATATCGACACCGAAAGGGGCCCGAAGTATATCTCTCCGACTTGGGAGGGACAAATCCCATCTCGATACATATAACCCAACAGATACTTTCCGATTACCTGAGAGACACCTTTATGATCACCCTCTCATAGGATGACGTTTGATGACCTCAAAGCTTTCTTCCGATACCAGGGAGTTGTATTATCTCATGGTCTAAGGAATACAATATTTGACATAAGAAAAACTTCACAAAGACGAACACGATGACACGATCTAATTGCTTCGCTTAGTTTGGGTCTATCCACCATATCATTCTCCAATGATATGATCTTATTATCAATTGACAACTCATGTCTATGGTTAGGAAACCTTAACCATCATTGATCAATGAGCTAGTCTATAGAGACGTACTAGGGACACGGTGTTGTTCACAAACCACACAAGTATTAAAGTTTCCGCTTAATACAATTCTAGCATGGAATATAAACTTTATCATGAACAAGAATTATAATAATAACATCTTTATTATTGCCTCTAGGGCATAATTCCAACAATTGTCTTGTACACATTAACTTTTGCTTACTCGATGTTCAGTGTAAATGATGAGTTACTGACGTATGTAAACCTTGCGTAGCTACCACTAGATTCTTCTAAGCATTTCTGTTGACTTGGGAAGAGTTCAAATCATGTACTCATTAAACAAAGACATGGAAGAGTACCGCAACATTATCGATATGCTCCAGAGGTAAATTCAACCATTATCGCACTATATTGGTTTATTTCGTTCATTTTCTGAGATATCAAATAGTTATTAACTCATACATTCATTTTCTTTGTCGAGTAGTGTTTGGACACGGTTCAAGAACAAGGTCTGTGTTCAATGGCATGATGAACTGATTTTTAAACCGGTCCCGGTAAGTAGTATGAGCTAGGTCCGCGCATCTATTTAATTGTAGTTTATGTACATTTATCATGCTAGAGTTATTATTTGATTGAATTCTATTCTTGTAAAGTGCGCGAGACAGCCACGCGGGAGTAATCTATATGGATTCTACGTGTGCGAGTTCATTCATATCACTACTGAGAAGCCCTTGGAAACTGTTCGAGTAAGTAAACAATATATTCACCGTTTATTTTTATTACAGTAAGTTGTGTTGAGTCTAATTCATATGATCTCTTTCTTTATAGTTGGACGCGATGCGGGACAAGCTCGTAACACAGGACCGCCTACTAGCAATCCAATAGAAATTGGCTGGATTTTTGGTCGACGAGGTCATAGACCAATACGGAGAATACTCTATACATAGACCCTAAAGCATCCATGTAATGATCTCCATGTAATCAAATAGACAGGCTTTGGACCCGGTTGTGACTCCATGTAATGACCTCCATGCATGTATGTTTGTAAGAGAAATTATATTATATATGCATCAACGTGTACAAGTACTGTGTAGTAGCATTTTGTATGTATACGAAAACTTTATTGTAATGAAAACACAGAATGAAAAATAATTGAACACAAAACACGAAAAGAAAAACACAACCCTAAAATCCCATCTCCTGCCGCGGCAGCCAAATGGCTCAAAACGCTGTCGCGGCTGGGAACCTTTAGTCCCGGTTCGTCCTCCAGCCTAGACCGGCGCCTATATATAGAAGGCCTTACACCTTCTCCATCCCCTCTTCCGGCGTGCACGGACGGACAAGAGGCCTCCAACCACCGCCTCGTGAACTCCGTCGGGTGAGGGGCGATCAGGTTTTTGGGGAGCGCGTCTGCGCGACTACTAACGGCATCACGTTGACCGACCACTCCTTCCCCGACGAGGACTTCTTTCCGGACATCAGCAGCCTCTACATCGACGCCATGGCTGACGACACTGGTGTCAACCTCAACCCCAACCTGAACGCGAACCCGATTCCTCCTCCAGCACCGTACGTAATCTGTTCCTATCTAGTTCAGTTTCTATTGCAGTTTCTTGTACTAGCTCTTGGAATAGATGTGATCTGTTTATTCTGGTTGAATATGATCTGTTCGTTTATTCTGCTAGTATACATGATTAGATTAATTCTAGCACTTATAGTCATGATTTATTATTACTTATTTCGGATTAAATATTATGGTAATTTGATTATATTTTCAACAATCCAAAAACCTGATTATAGGCAACTGAATTCAACTGGTTTAGCCGCGGCTACAAGGCCGCCTCCTTTTGACGGTGTCAATTATAAGAGATGGCGCACGAGAGCAGTTTGGTGTTTCGGATGCTGGAACTGAACTGTATATCATGGAGCAATTCTATGACTACAAGATGACTGATGACCGTCCCATCGTGGATCAGGCTCATGAGATACAGTCCCTTGCCAAAGAACTCGAGCAGTTCAAGTGTAACTTACCGGACAAGTTCGTGGCCGGAGGCATTATTGCCAAGCTTCCTCCTTCTTGGAGGAACTTTGCTACCTCTCTGAAACATAAGAGACAGGAGTTTTCTGTTCCGGATCTCATCGGATCTCTTCATGTTGAAGAAAAGGCGAGAGCAAAAGATACACGTCCTCGAGGCTTTGATGGAAGTTCTAGCGCACATGTAGTGCAGAAAAACAACTTCCAGTCCCACAAGTTCAAGAATAAGAACAGGTCTGATGGCAAAGGAAAGTTTGATGGCAAAAACAAGGCCGCACAGACTACCAACTTCAAGAAGAAGAGTGAGTATAAGAAGAAAGGATCCTGCCATGTGTGTGGTGATCCTAATCATTGGGCTCCTAGCTGCCCCAATCGCTTTGACAAGCGTTCACATGGAAATAGTGGCAAGTCCGCTAATGTTGTCCTTGGTGATATTGAGATGAAGGATGTTGGGTACGGTATATTTCCCACTGTTCTTTCAGTTTGTAATTCACCTGATTGGTGGATAGACACTCGTGCAAATATACATGTATGTGCTGATATTTCCATGTTCTCTTCTTATCAGGTCGAACGGCTGGCTCCGTGCTGATGGGAAACAGCTCCGTGCTTCGCTCAAGGTGTTGGTATGGTGGATCTGAAGTTTACTTCGGGAAGATCGTCATACCTGAAGAATGTGCAAGACGTTCCTCAATCAATAAGAATCTCGTCGGATCTCTTCTGTGTCGAGATGGTTTTAAGTTAGTCTTTGAGTCCAATAAAGTTGTAATTTCTAAGTGTGGACAATTTGTTGGAAAGGGTTATGAGTGCGGAGGCTTGTTCCGCTTATCTTTGTCAGACTTATGTACTCAAGTTATTAATCATGTTTGCAATGATAGTGAGTCCAATATTTGGCATTCACGACTTTTTCATATTAATTTTGGGTGCATGACGCTTGCCGATATGAATTTAATTCAAATTTACTACCGCCAAAAGTTCCAAGTGTCAAGTATGTGTGCAAGCTAACCTCGCAAGTCTCACAAGACCCGAGGTACGAGATTTGGCACCACTGGAACTAATACATTCAGATCTTTGTGAGATGAATGGTGAGTTGACAAAAGGTGGAAAGCGATATTTCATGACTTTAATTGATAATTCCACTCGATACTGTTATGTGTATCTTCTGAAATCTAAAGATGAAGCTTTTAATCACTTCAAAATCTATAAAGCTGAATCAGAAACCAACTTGATCGAAGATTAAGCGACTTGATCTGATCGTGGTGGAGAGTATTTTTCCAACGAATTTGATTCTTTTATGCGGAGCATGGTATTATCCATGAGAGGACGCCTACTCACCTCACCAAATGGGGTGGCGAAAGAAAGAACCGTACTCTAACTGATTTGGTTAATGCCATGTTAGATACATCGGGTCTATCCAAGGAATGGTGGGGAGGCGATAAAGATCGTGTCATGTCCTAAACCGTGTTCCCAAAAGAACAAAACCATTACTCCATTTGAGGAATGGGAAAGGAAAAGGCTGAAACTCTCCTACTTACGAACTTGGGGTTGTTTACGAAAGTGAATGTGCCGATACCCAAGAAGCGCAAGCTTGGACCAAAACCGTGGATTGTGTCTTTACGATATGCATTTCATAGCATTGGCTATAGATTTTTGATAGTGAAATCTCGTGTATCGACATGCATGTTGGTACAATCATGGAGTCGAATGATGCGACTTTCTTTGAAGACATCTTTCCCATGAAAGATTCGTCTAGTTCATCAAATCAGAGATGCCTAGTTTATCTAGTCAAGAATTACTCACAATTCTGAATCCACCATTTCGATAGAACACCGATAATCCTGTGGAGGATAACGGTGAAGCTCCTACCGAGTAAGAGACAAAGGATCGCAAGTCCTTTGGTGATGATTTCATTGTATACCTCGTGGATGATACCCCACTTCTATTTCAAGCTTATGCATCTCAAGATGCCGACTCTTGGAAAGAAGCCGTCAGTGAGATGGATTCCATCATAGCAAACGAACTTGGGAAATTACGATCGTCCTTATGGGTGCAAACCTGTAGGATGTAAGTGGGTGTTTAAGAAGAAGTTTAGACCTAATGGTACTATTGAGAAGTATAAGGCACGCCTTGTTGCCAAGGGTTATACCCAGAAAGAAGGCGAAGACTTCTTTGATACTTATTCACTGTGGCTAGATTGACCACCATTCGAGTAATCGCTATCCTTGGCTGCCTCGCATGATCTTCTCGTTCATCAAATGGACGTTAAGACGGCTTTCCTAAATGGAGAGTTAGATGAGGAAATTTATATGGATCAGCGGATGGATTCGTGATAGATGGTCAACAAGGCAAGGTGTGCAAGTTATGAAGTCTCATATGGTCTTAAGCAAGCACCTAAGCGGGGCATGAGAAGTTTGAAAGGACTTTAAGCGATGAAGGCTTTATTGTAAACGGACAAGTGTGTACTATCGCCATGGTGGGGGCGAGGAGTCATCTTATGTCTGTATGTTGATGATATACTGATATTGGGACCAATATTAATGTTATCAATGAGGTCAAAGACTTTCTATCTCGTTGTTTGAGATGAAAGATCTAGGAGTGGCTGATGTGATATTGAACATCAAGTCTTTGAAAGATGATGATGGTGGGATAACACCTTCAGCCTCACTATGTGGAGAAGATCTTGAGTCGTTTTGGGTATAGCGAATGTAGATCCTCTCCTACACCATATGATCCTAGCGTGTTGGCTCGAAAGAATCGGGGAGATCCTAAGGATGCTAAAGATCACCGAGATATTCTCGGATTATTGGCTCGCTTATGTATTTAGCCAGCTACGAGGCCTGACATCTCCTTTGTAAGCAAGTTAAGTCGATTTGTCTCAAATCGGAGATGTTCATTGGCAGGCCCTTGAAAGGGTTTTGCGTTATTTGAAAGGCATCGCGAGCTATGGGATTCACTACTCGGGTATCCAAGGGTACTTGAAGGGTATAGTGACTCAAACTGGATTTATGCTGATGAGACTAAGGCCACGAGTGGTTATGTGTTTACACTTGGTGGTGGCGCTGTTTCTTGGAAGTCTTGCAAGCGCACCATCTTAACAAGGTCAACTATGGAAGCGTAACTCACAAGATTAGACACCCATTGTTGAAGCAGAGTGGCCGTGAACTCTTGATGAACTTACGTGGTTGAAAAACCAATACCGCAATCCTTATGAACTGTGATAATCAAACTGTGATCATAAAAATAAACAGTTCTAAGGACAATATGAAGTCATCAAGACATGTGAAGAGGAGATTGAAATCTGTCAGAAAATGAGAAACTCCGGAGTTATTGCATTGGATTATATCCAAACATCTAAAAATCTGGCAGATCCCTTCACAAAGGGTCTATCACGTAATGTGATAGATAATGCATCGAGGGAGATGGGTTTGAGACCCACTTTTTCAGTTGCTCATAGTGGTAACCCGCTCTATGTGATCGGAGATCCCGTGAAGTAGAGTTGGGAGACAAGCTGTTGGTCAACCGGGAGGAGAGTATCCTTATAGCATACTACCACTCCGTATAGATGCAATACTCTCCTATTCTGCATGGCAGGTTGGTATTTACCTTAATGTGTTCTGAGTGGCTTGTTTAAGCAAAGGTGTTGTCCTGCAGAACATCTTTTGAAGAACACACCTATATGAGTCACCGTCAAACGTCGCATCCGTGAGAGTTGGGTGCTCTCTAATAAACTCATGAAAGGCCATGGAGTATGACGATAAGCTCCAAACCATGGAGAAGCTTCATGGCAGCCTATGTCGGTCTAGACCTTATGTGAAACTAGTGCACCAAACTTGTAGTTCAAGGCATAGTCCACTATTCAAGTTGCAATCTAGTGTAGCATGAAGTTCTAAGTGGAAGTTCAACTTAACAGTCTCCACCTCGCACCGGTATATAAACAATGCTCTGAACTGATTGATGTGATGTGATGATATGTGCCTATGAGAATTTGTGGGGATTGTTGGAATTTGGGTGTGGGCCTTGGCCTATAGCCTAATACAAATTCTGAAATTCTCTTGGCCTATTCATGCCTAGCAAGGTGGCACCAAAGTTTAGTCCCACCTTGCTAGTTTAGAGGAGTTGGACCAATATATATAGTGGAGTGTTTCACTACCTCCTAAAGAGAGTGAAGAGGAGTGGCATACACGCTCCTCCTCCGCCTGCCGCCTCGCCTCGCCACGACACAGCCTTGCTGCCTTGCCATGGTTTATGGAATTGTGCCTCGGTGCCGATCTTATCTTTTTGCTGCTCGGGAAAATTATTGTGCGAGTTATTTTTCTGTCAGCCGTTTCCGGTTTTTTCGGAAACGTGGGCTGTTACTACTCGGACGTGGACTACGCCCCACGTCCTAATACGAGAAAATACACATCTCTCTGCCTCCAGAACCTTGCGCCGCCGCTACACCTTCTCCATCCCCTCTTCCGGCGTGCACCGGACGACGGGACAGTAGGCCTCCGGAACCATCGCCTCTCGTGAACCTGTACGGGTGAGGGGCGATCAGGTTTTTGGGGAGCGCGTCTGCGCGACTACTGACGGCATCACGTTGACCGACCACTCCTTCCCCGACGAGGACTTCTTCCCGGACATCAGCAGCCTCTACATCGACGACATGGCTGACGACACTGGTGTCAACCTCAACCCCAACCTGAACGCGAACCCGATTCCTCCTCTAGCACCGTACGTAATCTGTTCCTATCTAGTTCAGTTTCTGTTGCAGTTTCTTGTACTAGCTCTTGGAATAGATGTGATCTGTTTATTCTGGTTGAATATGATCTGTTCGTTTATTCTGCTAGTATACATGATTAGATTAATTCTAGCACTTATAGTCATGATTTATTATTACTTATTTCGGATTAAATATTATGGTAATTTGCTTATATTTTCAACATGCTTACTCAATCGTAGTCACGCCCCTAGCTGCGGGGCAGTGCATAAGCAACCTCTGCTATCGCCGCCTCAGCCCTCAAGCAAGTTCTCGTGCGAACTAACCACGTTGTTGTTGCAATCGCACTCCTCCTGTCATGCTTAGCAGACATTGAAGCCCTCTCCTCCAGGAAACCAGTCTATCTACAGGAGATGCAACTTCATGTTTTCACAACAAAAACAATGAAAACGGTCGATACAACGGTTCCTTGTAAAATACACGGAGTAGCCAGTTTCAACCTCTAGCAAATAAAAATTATGATGACAATTATTGATAGAGAATTGATGTGATTATACCGAGAAAAATATAAAAAACCACCACAATTGGGACTAGAGTTTCAAAAGACCACCAAAAATTTAAAATTTTCAAAAAGCATCAGATTTGGGGCAAAAGGTTGCAGATAGCACTGATCTGCCTTTGACGCGGTTCTAATGACGAATGTGATGGGTGGGACCCGGTGGTCAAGCCGACGTGGCCGCGTTTATTTACCAAAACACCTCCACATATTATAAGTTCTAATCTTAGGTCATTTTTCTATTTTTTCAATTCCTTTTTATAAAACATTATTTTTTATAATCGTTGAGGAGTCCGTCGGCGTGGCACGTTGAACGCCAGGAGCCGGCGAGCGCAGCATGTAGGGGCGCGCAGCCGGGGCGGGACGACATGGGCGTGCGGGCGGAGCAGCCGGCCGCCGGCGGGGTGCAGCCACGGGGTTGTTACCTTTTCCACATCAGCCTGACTATCGTGTACCCGGTCATCGGAGACACAAACAAGATCTCCGTGTGCTGAGAATAGGTGAGCCTGAGAGGTGGGAGCTGGGATTGGGTCTCAGCGACAAAGGTCTCCTGAGAATCCAGGAGGGCCTGGCTAAACTCATCGTGGGTCATGTACTACAGATCTCATGGTCACACATATCAGGACCTAGACTAGACATGAACACAAGCTTAAACATACAATGGGTCGAGAAAAACACCAATCTATGACTATACCTAGCAGTTTCTTAGACATACTAACACAGATCTACTGCAAACTGCAATCAGATCTAGTAGGTGCTAACAGACCGAAGCTACTAGACCTGGGGTTTGATGAACTCACCGGCATCGGAGGAACGAAGCACGTCGACAATGAAGATCTTGGAGAGGAACGGCTGCACCAACCGCTCTACAACCACCACTGCCGTCTGCCACTCCTGCCGCTTACCTGTTGGGCGATGAAGAATCTCATCGGCTTGAGAGCTCGAAGAATGAAGAAAATGGTGGCGAGGGACGTTGGTGTGGCGGGTGGCATTGGCGGGTCTATATGTATTCATGTGTATTCAGCTGAACACCCATTATTTTTGTCAAAAAAAGCCATGTAGTATTCAGATAGATCCAACAGCAGCCCAACACCAACGTGAGGCCTAGAATGGATCAGTCCTTCTCCAGGCAGTTTCGAGCACACCCTTACCTACGTGAGGCCACACCCACGATAGGAGACGGCACGAGGCGGCCGACGCAGCGACAGCTCGGCGACTCGACATTCGGCAGGCAGCTTGGCGCTTGCGAGCGGTGGCCGGCGGGAGCACCGGAGGCCGGAGCCATCAAGAATAGGAGCCGACAGGGATCTCGAATCCGGTGTTGGGCTACAGATTTCAGACGGGACCGACAACACCAAATCCTCTCAAGGTCAAATCAACAATTGCTCCTGCAAGTTCCAATTAGATTATTTATTGTTTGATTAGTGACTCCATTGATCCGATGATGATCTAGGTTACCGCTGTACTAAATTTTGTGGTGTGAAACTGAAAACACTGACCGAGAGATGGAAGAAGAGCAGCGGTGATTTGAAGTTGATGTGGGAGAGAGCTTCAAAGAAGAAGAAGATTGCTTCCACCTCTAAACCAAAACAATCAAGTGATGAAGTTGAATCTGGACTGCAAACTCAAATCAATTCTTCTTCTGATGAGCTCCAGCGATCAAGGCACTCGATCAAGTGCTTGAGGTTTCTTTTGCAACAAGGGTTGGGCTTCTGTGGACATAATGAAAGAAGTGATTCCTTAAATATAGGCAACTTTCTTGAGCTCTTAAAGTGGCTAGCAAACAATTTCAGCAAAGTTGACAATGTGGTTCTAAACAATGCTCCACAGAAATGTAATACAAAAGCAGCTCATTGGTTCTTGAGCCAAGGAAACCGCTAGACTTATGTTAGCAGATCTTGATGGTGATTATTTCACAATACTTGCCGATGAATCTAGTGATGTACGTCAAATAGAACAACTAGCTCTTTGTATTCAGTATGTTGATAAGAAAGGAAGGTGATGAGGGACTAAGCCCGGAGAATCCGGCTGATTCACCCCGGAATGTCCGGCTACCCCGGACAGTCCGGCCTGTGCCAACCGGATAGTCCGGCTGTGTTCGGACTAGTCCGAACCGGATGTATCCTGTTTAGAGTCCAGTTAGTTTAGATGTTGGTTTGGGCCTGTCCAACCGACTAGGTCGAGTATGTCCGTCCCAACCCTCATATAAGGAGTTGGCCGGTCTAGGGTTTAGATTAGCTTTGAGTTTATTCAAAATAATGTAGAACTTAAAGTTCATATTATCACCGTCCCTCTGGGATCGGCGTGTGTAACGGCGTCTCGTACGTTCGTCCAGTTATGCATAATAAAGACACGAGGGTTCTTGAATTGTCAAGAGTAATCGCGTGGGCGCAAAGGTTGTCGAGCTTTGGCGTGTCTATCCCGGCGTGAGGTTCGTCGTCATCGTCGAGTTGCTCGCAGGATTGGTGTTCCCAAATCTCCAGGTTACGTATTCCGCTCACGTGATTGGGAGATCTATCAGATCCATTGGATCAGGAGGTGCATCGTGAAAGATCGGGCAAACTATCCGTATCATCTTGGTATCAGAGCGTTGGGTTTACTCGGTGAGCAATATCATCTTGCTATCAGAGCGCTGGGTTTACTCGGTGAGCGTATCATCTTGGTATTAGAGCGCCAGGTTGATCACGGTGCAAGTTGCGTCGTCGGAGGCGTTCATGTTGTTATTGCTGGATCTTTGATCTGGAAAGGTGACAAGAGTATCTGGCGTGTTTACTTTTCGGTCGTCAGGCGAGACGGCAAAAGTTTTTCAAGTTCGGAGATCCATCTGCAGGTTAGAAGTTTGGAGCAGCGCAGCGATCATGTCACAGTTCGTGGGCGCAGCTATCGATCTCGGTGAGATCGGTTTACACAGGACAGGCGAGCTGCTGCTTAGAGTTGGAGTCCCAATCGTTTACGCTAGGGGCTGTGATTTTTGGCAGGAGGCTTTGTACGGAAAAGAAAGAAAAAAAAGATCGCTCTGTCTGTACTTGTTTTGGATCGGAAAGGTTCGTTTTCCATCGTAGAAGGGTCACGATCAGAAGCAAGTCAAGGAGAGTTAGAAAAGTTTGGGCTGGGTCAGTTTGAAATAGTTTGGTACCGTTAAGGAAAGCGACAAAAAAAATCCAATCGCTACTTGTTTGATCGGTACCAAATCCCAGCTCTTACGTGGAGTCCTGGTACAAAGCCACCGATAGCTACTTATTGCATCGGTACGTCAGTTTAAAAAAAACACAAAAACCACCGATCGTACGTGCAGTTTGGTTCGGGTTGGAGTGATTTTCCCATTGTATTTGTGTGGCACTTCTGCCTAGTTCATAAAACAGTCTACAGATATCGTCAAACAGTCTAGGGACACTTGTGTCAGTCAAGTGCATACCCAGGTGTATTCATCTTATTTGGATCCATCGTGTACAGGAATTTGTTCTGTGTGTTATGGGTGATATGCATGGTATACTGTCAGTTGCAGTTGGAGGATGCTTGTGTCCTGATCAGGTTGATGGTGTCGACGATCAAAGAGTGACAAGGACAGTATCAAATCAAGCAAGCCGAGAGGGAGGATGAGGCGTGAAAGGCGAGCAAGATTTGAAGATAGCTAGTCGAGCGGGAGGATGAGGTGTGGAAGACTGGCGAAGCTTGAAGACGGAGAGTGGTGATGTTGCTGATCTGACGCCATGTTCTGGAGACTACCCTCTAGCGTTGAGGACAACGCCTTTTGAAGAACGGGAGGATGATAAGGGACTAAGCCCGGAGAATCCGGCTGATTCACCCCGGAATGTCCGGCTACCCCGGATAGTCCGGCCGTGTTCGGACCAGGCCGAACCGGATGTATCCTGTTTAGAGTCCAGTTAGTTTAGATGTCGGTTTGGGCCTGTCCAACCGACTAGGTTGAGTCTGTCCGCCCCAGCCCTCATATAAGGAGCTGGTCAGTCTAGGGTTTAGATTAGCTTTGAGTTTATTCAGAATAATGTAGAACTTAAAGTTCATATTATCACCGTCCCTCTGGGATCGACATGTGTGACGGCGTCTCGGACGTTCGTCCAGTTATCCATAATAAAGACACGAGGGTTCTTGAATTGTCAAGAGTAATCGTGTGGGCACGAAGGTCCTCGAGTTATCGAGGGTTGTCGAGCTTTGGCGTGTCTATCCCGGTGTGAGGTTCGTCGTTCATCGTCGAATTGCTCGCAGGATTGGTGTTCCCAATCTCCAGGTTACGTGTTCCGCTCACGTGATTGGGAGATCTATCAGATCCATTGGATCAGGAGGTGCATCGTGAAAGATCGGGCAAACTATCCATATCAGAAGGTTAGTGGAGAGGTTTCTTGGTGTTGATGTTCAAGACACCACATCTTTGACACCTAAAAAAGCCTTGCAAAGGAGGGACCAAGACATTGTAAATGCCATGGATCTCATTGAGTACACAAGACAGGAGCTTGAGAACTTGCGACATGATAGTGGATGGACAACTTTTCTTGAAGAGGTAAATTCTTGTTGTGTGAAGTATAGAGTCAAAGTTGTTGAAATGGATGCTTTCTATAAGCCGGTTGGCAGATCTGCAAGGTTCTCCAAAAATGTCAAAAATATGCATCGCTTCCATGTGGATATGTTCTTGGGTGTCGTTGATAGACAAATTCGAGAGTTCAGTGAGAGATTTGACGAGGTAAACACAGAGTTACTTGTTTGCATGGATTCCTTCAATCCAATTTGCTCATTTTCTGCTTATGACAAGGAAAAGTTGATTAAAGTTGCTCAATTTTGTCCCAAAGATTTCTCAACGATGGAATTAGTGTGCCTTCCCTTTCAACTCACAAACTTTATTGCTGACATCGTAAAGATGAAAGATTCAGAGAAGTAAAAAATATTGCAGATCTCTGGATTAAGCTTGTTGAGACAAACAAGAACCTGACTTATAATCTCGTTTACAAGCTTCTTAATCTGGTTCTTATTCTCCCTGGTGCAACCGCTACTGTTGAGAGAGTTTTTTCTTTAATGAACTATGTGAAGAATAAATTGAAGAATAAGATGGAAAGCCAATACTTGAATGATTGCTTGGTTACATATCTTGAGAAGGAATTCTTTTTCCAAGTTACCGATGATGTAATTATATCACGTTTCCAAGCCTTGGAGAGTCGCAAAGCTGTGTTGTATGTTTATCTATTATTATTTAATTTCTCTATTATATCAAGATGATGTCGGTGTAATGGAGAATGTGTGAACCTTTCTATCAACTATTGGACAATTTTCATGTATTTTTTATACTATTTCGAGATCATATTGTTATGGAAAATCCGTGAACTTTTATCAATCTTTGTGTATGTACCTACGTACTGAACAATTCTTTTCCCTTCAAGTTTTGCAGTGGATGTTTTTGTGACTTTGAATACCCATTGCAATTTTTCTGTGCTTGCCCATGGCGGGTGGTGCTTTATACCGGTGCGCTTCAGCGGGCGGTGACGAAATTTCTCCCGCCAACTTTTGTGGAAACCCGCGGCTCGCGCCATCGCCGAGCTCGCACGAACGACGCAGCTTTTCGCCCACATTTGCGCGAGCGGAGTCTGTCCCCGCAAAAACGCCTAAAATCGGCGTTTCCAGCGGGCTAACTTTTTGCCTGCTTTAAAACTCGTGCCGTGCAGTAAACTCATGCGGGTCGAACAACCAAACAGGCTTATTTCTTCTCCCCACATGCGAGAAACGGAAATCCAGCCTACCAAACACGGCCTAAATGGGCGATACTAGCGATCAGTTTTTATTTTCCTGCGATGCGAGGGGCCGACATGGGGATATTCCTCTTCGGTGGAGCAAGTCCGTCGATCAAAATTGCTAATTGCACACCTGACAACGGATTAGGTTGATGCTAGCTCTTAAATTGTCTTGGTGGGCCTGAATCCTGTGGTGGTAATTGATCTGTGTACATTTTATGGAGAGCATTTAGATAAGAAAATCGTTGTTTCTTTATAAGTAGTATAATATATACTCCCTCAGACTATATGATGAGACATTCATTTCACAAAAGCTAAACATCTTATATTATGAAATGGAGGGAGTAGATAAGTATTAATAGATTTTATTATATATAATAGTAATAAGAAGAAGATTGGAGCAAAGCTTTTGCCCCGTTGCAAATTGTTTTTATTGTAAACATCACTCGAAATTGTAAAAAGGCCTAAGGAACATTTTACTCGGCTCAACTTGGGAGGCCTGATAACGTGGGCCGCAAGCTCTAACCCGCCCGATACAGATCGAACGCCAGTGGAACAATCGTCCGCCCAGAAAAAGAGAAACGACGGCGCGGCGGCGCCGAAGCTCGTCGCGGCGGTTCCGGTCACCGGCGAACGCGTATAGAGGACGCTGCGCGCGGCACGGAGGCCACGAGGCGCCCTTCATCCGGCGCGTCTCCGACGAGGAACACGACGACGCGGCGAACTTTAGCATCAGGTAAGATCCTCGATTCTTGTCATTAGGGTTTCTTATTTGGAGAAACAAAATTTTGGGAGGATTTCTGGTTGGGGAAATTTGTACCGTTTTGAAGCCTAGTAAACTTCTCGAGCTGCAAATGCTTTGCACTGGTAGTTTACTTGTCCATAGGTATTCGAAAGTATATCCCTAATTTTGACATGAGGATTTGATGGATGATTTATTACTGAACGATAACTCTTTGTAATTGAAGAATAAATATTTATGTAGCATAAAGGCAATTGATAATCAATTGAGTTGTGATTTGTGAGCTCTGTGTGATAAAGGGTAACATTTTATCGTTCGGTAACTGTCTCTTTAAATCTCAGCTCGTGTCATCTAGGAAGTGCCCATTGGGCAGTGAGAAAAGGAAAAGAAACAAATAGAATCACATAGAGGTCTCTTAGAAAATTTTGAAGAGTAATACATGTACTTCAGAAAAAAGTGAGCTAATTTGTATACGATATTTTATATGAATATTGTTTTAGGATGATCTTTAAGTATTTATGGGTAACATATCATATATATACATGTGGTGAATACTTTTATAATTTATACTAAGGGGCCCCGGATTCTAGGTTCGCCTTGGGCCCCTAAAACCACAGGACTGGCTGGTTCAGTTCAATCTGCTGAGCTGTGCGGCACTCATACCCACGAGTCACTAGTAAATAGAAATGGCAAGATCAACACTCTACGTTGCCGCGCTGGTCGTAGCCTCCATCGCGCTGGCGACCACGCATGCGAGCTTCACCTACACCGAGGTGGACCTTGCGTCGGATGACTCCATGTGGGCGTTGTACGAGCGCTGGGCCGCGCACCATGAGGTGGTGCGTGAACATGGTGAGAAGGCCATGCGCTTCCCCATCTTCAAGAACAACACACGCTGGATCCGCGACAAGTATGGCAAGAATGGAAAGTCTGCCATCAACATCTTCGGTGATATGACCTACGAGGAGATTAAAACTCTTGCGACGGGGTTAAGGGAGAGTAACCAAGATGGGCAATGCAGTAGCACCTGCATTCCTTGGCCAAGGGAGCATGTAATTGACTTGCAACATAATTTCTATACTTCATTTATGTCATGATTTCTAACGTATTTTCCATACTTTATGTTATGCAGGTGACAATTTCTGAAGTGTCACAATGCACTCTAAATTCTCAATGAACTAGCTAAAGGCCCGTACAGCTAAAACATCTATTTCCTCAGCATCAGCAAATAAATGTAAGAAAAGTTCAGTTCGTGAGGCATTTGAAAGCTGTGACATTATGTACCTGAGTTTCAAAACCTGTGTTGTTACATGTCAATGTATAACAATTGATCGAGTCAATCTTCACATCAACAATTTCACTTCATTTCGTCTTACGTTCGAGTGGCAAGAGTAAAGGCTACAAAATTGGAAACACAGCTCAAATTAATAGTTCCAGCCTTGCAGGTTTACCTTAAACATTCAGTTTCAATATAAGCTATAAAATGATCTTACATGAAGTCACATCTGGCTGTGATATAAAATCATTCATTGAACGGGTTTTCTGTGCCCGAGGAGTGGCAACATTTTGAGCTGCAACAGAGCCATATAAGCAAAAAAAGCTCGTGTGGTAAATAGTTCAAAACTTGGTCTCAGTTTCTCAGATTCAGCTCCCACAACCTACTATTTCCAAGTCTCATAGCCTCCTCCTGTCCCATCATGTCGGTGGCTGCCGCCGACGCAGCCGCTGTGACATCGCCACGAGAAAGATTGGGACGGCAACTGGGGCGCCTACTCCATCTCACTAGGATCGGCCATCACCAACCACTTTGTCCTTCTCCACCGCGTCGTGGACCTCGACCTCAACCTCTTTGGCTTCAATGGCGGTAAGCTCAACTCCATCCTCTTCCACCCTTTCCCATCGTAGATATGTGAAATAGATGCTTGCTGGTAGGGTGTAGGATAACATGCACTTTAGACTTGTGAGCACATCCATCTTCTAAGGGTTAGATGTGAGCGGTTTGTTGTTTACCTTGTGTTGTGGTTCATTGATATGACAGGCGGTGCAATCGATCCGTCGATCGATCTGTTAGAGTTAGGTAGTTCGATCTACTCGAACCGGATGGCCGGAACTGCTAAATAGAGTTTTCTTGGACCGGATTTACTTTCATGCGTAGACGGTTTGAAGCACAAAGGTGACCGGATTTACTTTCATGCGTAGACGCTTTGAAGCACAAAGGTGCTCTCACCCTCCCAACGTAACGCATCAGTGTTGGCGGCATCCGCAACAACAACGGGTGGCGGACGAACGGCGGGCGGCGGTTCGAGGGGAGGTGGTGGCCTGGTGGGCGGGCGGCGGGCGGACGTGGGCGCCGGGAAGATGACGAAAAAATGATTTAGAGTGCCCTTTGTACACGGTTGGTCGGCTTTTACCGTGCCCGCATCTGCTAGAGATGCTGCAAGGAGGACATCATTCTCCCCACGATAACAATACGCTCAGCTCGTCAAATTGCATTACTACATATCGCAATTTTTTTTTACAATCAATACCACATATATTTATAGCAACAAATAATACATGGTAGAGATACATAAACTATCTTCAACGACTACAAAATAAAGTCTAAAAGAAAACGAATAAATCTCGAAGGTCTTCAAAATCTTGTTCTTTCATGACATAATCTTGCACTTGTCTGAAGGCAGCCCAATAAACATCAGATAGATGTCAAACCATAGACCTGTAAATACTAATGGGGATTGTCCCATAGTTTTAATTTGAGCAGCAATGCCAAGGCTACGCGCACGCGCGCAATCATTAGAGTAATCAGACAACATCGGCAAGAGCACCACCACCAGTATTCCAAGGAAAAGAAACCGAACAGCCAGATCGACGTCGCAGGAGAATCGAGAGTACGAATCTTCATTGTCGAGGACGTAGCAGCCGAGACGAATATTGCGAGGATAATCCTCCTCACGGCAACCATGAGAAAAAATCCAAGATCGTTCTGATGAAGCAAGATCTGAAAGACCGTACCTATAGAACTTTAATCTTACAATACCACCATTGACGCCGGAAAGATCTCGTCGTCGAACTGAGGACCGAAGATCACTTATTGCGAACGATGACATCTTCATTGATGTAGATATCAAGAAGCCAAAACCCTAATCTAATCTTCTGAAAATACTATTTTTACTGCCCATATATCGGGTTCCCATCCCTCTTGACCGGCAAAACCGGCCGAAGGAGGGGAAACTGTCTATGGAGGAGGAGAAGGTGTTGCGGCGGCTACGTCTAGAGGCGGCGCCTGGAAGAGAAAATACCGTTCGTGTAGACACAACGGTCAAAAGACTTGCTTACTACATATCGCAGTTAGTAATAACCATACTATTAAAGAATTAACAAATTTCAGAGCGCTTATGTTACATACTCCATATCGCAGTAAATTCCAGAGCGCTTATGTTACATATCGCAGTCAGTGTCACATTAACTAGCATTAGTGTGCCAGTAACACGTAAAACGGTCGAACAACGGTATAAATAGACTTGTAGCCACGACAGGAAGAATCCAAGTACAAAGCGACGCAGCCACAGAGTACAAACCATGAGGGCCTCGATCCTCGCCGCTCTCCTGGCCGCGTGCCTCGTGCACCGTGCTGTCGCCGTCTCAGCGGCGCCCCGGCGCTCGCTCGCCGTCGTCCACCCCTTCTCCTCCGACCCGCTCCAGGACCCGGGCATGTGCTGGGAGTCGATCCGGTCGTTGTGCGCGTGCAAGCACAACCTGCTGGAGTCCTTCCTCACCGGGTGTCCCGTGCCGCGCCACTGCTGCGAGGCCGCCGACGAAGTCGACATCTTCTGCGACCTCTTCACGAGCGGCCTCGTCGGCGCGCTCTTCCCGCGCGGTCTAAGGAAGCAGTGCGACGTGTCCCTCCGCGTCCACCCCGTCGCGAGATCGCCGCCTTCTCCACGTTCCCCAGCCGCCGCGGTTTCCGGCCTGAGACCGATCGTCTCCGGCGGTGGTAGTGCACGCGCACCGCCTGCGCCAGAGGAGTACACGACCGTGAGCGTTCCTCCACCGCGCGCGTCCACAGTTTCCGGTGGTGGTGCACGCGCGCCGCCGGCGCCGCCGGCGCCGGAGGCGTTCACGAGCGTCGGCTTCCCTCCACCGCCCACAACCAGGGTTTCCGGTGGCGCACGCACGCCGCCAGCGCCAGACGTGTACGCGACTGTCAGCTTCCCTCCACCTCATGCAAGCAGAGTTTCCGGTGGTGCCGCACGTGCGCCGCCAACACCAGAGGCGCACACGAGTGTCAGCTTCCCTCCACCGGGCGCAACAAGAGTGTCCGGCGGTGCACGGACATCGCCAGCACCAGACGCGTACGCGAGTGTCAGCGTTCCTCCACCGCGCGCAACCAGAGTTTCCGGTGGTGGTGCGGGCGTGCCGCCAACGCCAAAGGAGAATACTAGTGTCACCTCTCCTCCACCTCTCGGAACCAGAGTTTTCGGTGGTGGTGCACGCGGGCCGGCAACACCAGAGGCGCACACCAGTGTCAGCGTTCCTCCACCAAGCGCAACTAGAGTTTCCGGTGGTGATGCTCGGGTGCCGCCAATGCCAGAGGTGCACACCGGTGTCAGCTCCCCTCCACCACGTGCAACTAGAGTTTCTGGTGGTGGTGCGAGCACGCCGCCAACGCCGGAGGCACCAGTGTCAGCGCTTCCTCCACCGGGCGCAACCAGAGTGTCCGGTGGTTCACGGACATCGCCAGCACCAGACGCTTACGCGAGTGTCAGCGTCCCTCCACCTCTCGGAACCAGAGTCTCCGGTGGTGGTGCACGGGCGCCGCCAACTCCAGAGGCGCACACCAGTATCATCTCCCCTCCACCACGCGCAACCAGAGTTTCCGGTGGTGCTGAGCTCGCGCCGCCAACGCCAGAGGCGCACACCAGTGTCAGCGTTCCTCCACCGCACGCAACCAGAGCATCCGGTGGTAGTGCGCGCGCACCGCCAACGCCAGAGGCGCACACCAGTGTAAGCTCCCCTCCACCGCGCGCAACCATAGTTTCCGGTGGTGGTGGTGAGTGCGCACCCCCAACACAAGAGGCGCACACCAGTGCCATCTCCCCTCCACCGCGCGCAACCAGAGCGTCCGGTGGCACTCCTGCACCACCGCCCCTCGACGTCATCATAGGGTTTTACCTCCCACCACCAATCACACAGGGTGGAGCGCGCGCTGCGTCCCTAGAGGCGTCCACGGGTGCACACCCTCCCCCGCCACCTCCTACGCCGAAGGCTGCTACTAGTACTGCAAGTACCGACGCGCCGGTGGTTGTTGGCGCCCATGATCCCGCGGTGCGTGCCTCACCTGAAACGAAGGGCGCCACGTCGCCACCCGGAGGAGCACGGCCGGCGAGCCCGAGCTCGGACAGTTTGGGGTATGGCACACCGCCCTAGTCGCCTCCTGCCTGCGGTGGCACCGCGACGCATCAATGCACGCCCACGTATATGCTGTTCGTCATGTTCTTCAAGTGTATAAGCGTGTAAACGTGTTTCGCTTTAACTAATAAGCAGTGAGGAAATGTTGCTGTTTGCTTTCTACTGATTTTCTTTTGTTTTGAAATCTTTCTACTGATCTTTGGCTCCAGCGCTCCACGTTGGCTGTTTGTCACGATGGTTCTTGGATGCGCGTGCGTTATGATGAATCGCTGATACGAATGACATTAGGCCGATGCACTTAAGCAAATCCTAATTTCCTAAATTTAGACCAAGAACTAAATTGACGAAAAATACTCTTGGACAAAAAGAACTACTCTTCAGAAGCATGTGCAGGAATTCAGGTCAAACAATGACAAGACCAAATGCTAAGATGCTTGACTAATTACTTCCCTGGAAAAAAAAATCCATACACTGTACCGGATGACACAAGAAGAGGTGGCGTAATAAAAGACTTTTAGGCTAACAATGCTGCAATTTATTTAGCCGAATCTGCATACTATACTCTAATTTTGGATCCCGACAAGAGGTGCCAGGAGCTAAGATGTCAACCAAAGAAAAAACCATCATCTTAGGAGGCACAAAGGTTTTCCACAGCTTCGTTAGAACCAACAATTAGTTTAGCACACTGGCCAACTAAGCATGTCCCATTATTAGTACATCGAGAGGATCCTTGGCGCAATGGTAGCGCGTCTGACTCCAGATCAGAAGGTTGCGTGTTCGATTCACGTAGGGTTCAATCCCTGAATTAAATCTTCAATATTTTTATTTTTTTTGCTTCACCGTGTCATTGAACTTGTGACAACCACCATATGGGACATTACCCTTTTTTTTTTCAAGGAAACAACACCACATTTTTATTTAGCACCCGATAGCTACCAGTTGAGACGACTCAAATAACCCATTGTAAACGTTCTCTAAAAAACAAACCTATTTCACAATCCTCACTTATTATTATTATTTTTGCTTCACCGTGTCATTAAACTTGTGACAACCACCATAGGGGACATCACCTTTTTTCCTGAACAAAACAAAACCACCCCTTTCATTTAGTGCACGATAGCTATTAGTCGAAACAACTCAAATATCCCATTGTCAAAAGGTTCTCCAAAAAACAAACCTATTCCAGAATCTAACACTTTTTCATAGCACTTGCATACGAGACACTATCCTCTGTTGTGTAACGCTGCTCTGGCAGATGCTACCCTCGCCAACTAGCACGCATGCCTAGGGGACGATTATGTAGCATCGTGGAGAAGCGTGCTACACCAAGTAACATAGCTTGTTCTGAGTGGCGCTACCCTCATGTCAGGGTTAAGTTGTTGGGGCCGCCGGTGAGCCGCCCATCCCGCGACCCCCGACTCATTTCTTTCTCCTTTCGACCTCGAACATTTCCCTCTCACTCTCTCCCACAACTCACCCCTTGCAAATCCCTTTGTTTTGGTTCCATTTGTTCGTGGATTTTGGCTAAATCTTAGAAATTGCATTTGACCAAAGATGCATGTATTTTCGTTCTAGTGGCCAATGGTGGGTATGCATCATTATGCTTATGATTTTTAGGTTAGGGTCAGGTTTTCTGTTAGATTTAGTTGGCTCTAGATATAGTTAGGGTGAGGATAAGTTTCTTGGATTTTTTGTTAAGCTTGGCATGACTTGTTAGATCTTGTTATTGTATTTTTCAAATGCATAGCTTAGTGAATATATTTATCATTGATGCATCTGGGTTATTGTAATTATTTTTAAGATTGTGAGAATAGTGAGTGTTCATCATGTGGACAAGGAAGTCTTTCTGAAAGGCAATGTCCTAGATGGCCTGAAGGAGGTTGTGATTGTGTTTGATACTAGTCCTGGCTATGCTGAGGTTGTGGAAAAAGTGAGGATAAAATTGAAATGAATGGATCCAAATTCTGTAGTTGAATTGCATGGAACGCATAATGTTGGGTTTCGAATGCACATTCCTTGGACAACAATGCGTATCTACTCATGCCACTGTCATTGGTGCTAGAGTAGATCTACCCCCGCCGCTATTGTAGAAGGTAAAATAGGGATTTTTTTCAGTAGGCGCAAATGCCGAGAGGTGACACCCAGCTTTATCGTCGAACCTAGGCTGGATTTCGTGGTCTCCCACCATCTCGCTTTGAGCTCCCGAGCATGCGACGTCCCAACTTTTCACACCTCCGTGGCCTTTGATGGCTCAGTGTTGATGTAGAGCTCGTTGGGGAACCCCAAGAGGAAGGTATGATGAGCACAACAGCAAGTTTCCCTCAGTTATGAAACCAAGATTTAATCGAACCAGTAGGATCAAGGAAACACCCCAAAGGTGTTGCTAGCTGAGCCTTGATAGGGCGCACTACCGGTGCTAGTAGCAACGTGGAGACCTG
Organism: Avena insularis; assembly: GCA_023614405.1. NCBI lineage: Eukaryota > Viridiplantae > Streptophyta > Magnoliopsida > Poales > Poaceae > Avena > Avena insularis. The sequence goes on from CM042686.1 coordinate 566,631,789, forward strand.
CACAAAACAACCACAGAACTATGCCCCAACTTGCGATGAGGTTGTCAATCTCACCGGTTTTGCTGAAAACAAAGAATTAAACGTATCGAATAAAAGGAAGTAAAAGTTTACAGAAAGTAAACACAAAGCAGTAAACAATTTGTAGATTGTATGTAAAGAAAAGGACCGGGATCCATAGTTCACTAGAGGTGGCTCTTCTTAAATAGATAATATGCTGGATGAACAAATTACAGCGGGGCAATTGACAAACATCGAGAAAGCAATACATGCGTATACTAATCATCTTAACTCCTTTGGAACTTGATTGAGCATTACAACATTATACATAGACCGTCATCCAACTGCATCTATGACTAATAATCCACCTTCAGGTTATCATCCGAACCCCCTCCAGTATTAAGTTGCAAGCAACAGATTATTGCTTTACGAATTGCGTGTAATATAAATAATAAGATTGTTCTATGAACAAAGGATTGTTGTTTTCTCCCTAGTAGCAACAGCACATCTAGTATCTTAGAGATTTATGTCACTTCCCCAGATTACCAGAGGCATGAACCCACTATCGAGCATAAATACTAACTCTTGGAGTTGCTAGCATATACTTGGCCAAGATAGGTACTAACAACGGAAAGCATGTAAGATCACAAATAATAAAGACATGATAGAATCAATAATCAATCTGAAATAGCATCTCAATATCCACCAGATCCCCCAAACATAACATGCAGAATTATAAATAGATGATCTTGATCATGAACGAAGCTCAGAAAATCTAAACATGAAAGCACAAAGGAGGAGAACCAGCCATCTAGCTACTACATGGACCCGTAGTCTAGAGATGAACTACTCACGCATCACACCGGAGGCTTGCATGATGATGAAGAAGGCCTCCAGGATGAATTCCCCTCTCCGGCAGGGTGCCAGGAAGAGCTTCAGATCCCTCCCGATCTAGGGATGAAGACGACGGCGGCTACAGACTCTTTCGTGGATTTTTGATCGCGTCCCTTAGGGTTTTCGTCCCGAGGGCAATATATAGGCGGAAGGAGAGGCCGAGGGGGTGCTGGGGTCGGCCAGACCACCCCCTGGCGCGGGCCAGGCCTGGCCGCGCGGCCAGGTGGTGTGGCCGGCCCCTAGCCCTTCTCCGTCTCGTATTCTGGCATCTGATGTCTTCTGAAAAAATAGGCACTTTGGTGTCCCGTTCAATTCGAAGAATATTTATTTTCTGACTTTCCTGGAACCAAAAACAATAGAAAACAGGCAGCTGGCACTGTGGCTCTTGTTAATAGGTTAGTCCAAAAAATCATATGAAAAGTACTCCAAAGTATGGACAAAACACAAGAAAGTAGATAAAACCAAGCATGGAGCATCAAAAACTATAGATACATTTGCAATGTATCAGCCTTCCTTAGAAAAACTACCGATTCGAGCGTTCCTCTAGGACCCGACTCGAAGGTGCTTTAAGATGCGTGCAGGTCACAATGCAGACCAAGGCCAACCATCTAATCAAGAGTTTCTTGCATCCAGAGGGCATGTCCGGAGGGGATGCAACCTAGCAAACACGCCCTAGATACTTTGTCACGGAACCTTATCTACATAGTTGAACCTTAGTGATGGGTACGGGAGACGGTAGATCTTCAGGCTTACGCTTTGCAGCTGTAGACCCGCACCATTGGCACTGTTTCTATTGCGCTGAACAATTAATTTGATCAAGTAGCCACACCTTCTCGGTAGGTGACTGATTGGAGACCACTGGGGGATGGAACCCTCGTGTCCTTCTCCCTTTGCATGCGCCATGCGTCCAGTAGGAGACGCAAAAAGTTGTGGGTCCCACCATGGCTTCCTTATCTTCTAAACCGAATCTCATCATCTTAATCTCTGCACTTTCCCCTTCCTCTCCAATATCGCTTCCTCCCACGGGCCAGCACTCCTATGTCATGTCCCTCTTCGCTTCTCTCGGGTCGAGAAATTTCTTTGCTCTCTCTCCGATGAGGCTCATCACGCGCGCCCCCAAAGCTACCCTTCCCCTGTCGGTTTTGGTGCAAGGAGGCGTTTGGGAGCATGCAGGCACCACTTGGTGGGCACGCCGCTGCTAATTTTGTGGGAGCACGGACCATTGGTGGAAATGAGAGACTGTGCTATCAAAGGCAGGCGAAGGGGCCGTTGAAGCCCTCCCTCGGCATGGTGGTGGTGCTGGTTTAGCTGGTGGCGCCATTACTGATGGACGACATCGCCTCTGATGTCACCTTCCGCCGTGGTAGGACGGGGTCAATGCTGGAACCTAGAAGAACGTTTGTCTGGTTGCTACAAACCGCATCGGTGGCTGCTACAAGCAGGGACTCCTCAAGCGGCAACGCCGATTGCTACGAGCGACTGAGCCTGGTGCTACAAGAGACGGCGTCGTCTTCTACAAGCGGCAAAGCTATTTGCTACCAGTGGTTGCTACCAGCGGTTTCTGACGGTGACGGTGCTACAATCGCCTAGGATTTGCATCCGAGGAATATTTTTCCTTCTACAATTGTTTGTGGATTTGTATCCTAGGAATACATTTTCTGCTAGGATTGTTTCTTGGATTTGTATTTTAGGAATAAATTTTCTACAATTGTTTTGTGGATTTTGCATTCTAGGAATAAAATTTGCATCATAGCTACAAGCGTTCTAAGGATTTGTATCATAGGAAGATGAATTCTGCCAGTACAAATATTTTGAATGATTTCTGGCTTTAGTTTTTTGTCGGTCTTGCCGAACCCTTATTTTGACATGGATTTGTATCGGAGAGCACTTGATTTTAGTAAAATAAAACATGATAGAGATGATGCGGAGGAGCAGCGTCTGCACGCAGTTTGTGCAGAGCTATGAGAATGGGACCAGGAACACGCTGCGAATCTTTTTTTTTTCAAGAACATGTTATTAAATTATGTGAACAAGAGGTACAGGAGTGGTTACAACCAAGGGCAACCTAAGTCTACCGGGTTTCATACGCCTACCAACCTACCCTACATCTCTCGTCGGTCACGGCTGCGTACGGTAAACAAGGCATGTGACGAGGCGGCGGGTGTCGCTGGTGCTTCTGCAGTTTGTGGACATGGTTAGACCGTTGGCGACTCGGGGGATTTTCTTTTCAAGGAATAAGGGTATCTCCACCGGGCCGACTCAAACAAGCGAAACGTCCGTTTCTGTACGAATGGGTTGGGCCACGGAGAGATTTGGGTCGTGGTCCGGCAGCTAACCGCGCCCAGCGGCCCAACGTATCTTGTCCGTCTTACCGCTTTAAACCCTCGGTGATGGGATGTTAATGGCGACGCGACGTTGTCTATCAGCGCCGGTGGCTTCCCACGTGGCCAGCGTTTCCCGCCATTCGTTGCGTTCCGCGCGTGCACTTTCGCTCGCGGCCAGAAAACTTCCCGCACCTGGCCGACCTTTTCCCGCATTCGTCGCGGTCTATAAAAGATGGCCGCCGACGCGGTGGAGACAATAAAATCAAACAAGAGCAAACACCGCCGAAAAAAGCGCCAACCACCACCTGCCATGCCTCGCCGCAAGATCGTCAACTGAACCAGGATCAGGGAGATGTGCCGCAACCGCTACCGACCGGGTTCCGACGATGTTGTCGAGCTTCATGCCACATTGTTGGCCCAACACATGGCCGAGGAGGAGGTGGACGCCTTCGAGGACAAAGGCCATGTGGCCGAGGAGGCGCTGGAGCATGTGGTGGAGGCGGCTTCAAGGGAGGCCGCCCAATGGGCGGTGCGCGAGATTCACCACGTCGGTGATGGAGGCGGTGGCCAAGGAGGCCGCATTAGTGACCCTCCGCGAGATCCGCCACGCGGCAGCCATGACCACGCTGGAGGGGTGGCCAGGGAGGCCGCCAAGGACGGCGCAGCGTGAGCACAGGGAGGCGGCGACCGCGTGGGATCTCGTCGATGGGGATGAGAAGGAGATGGAGGAGAGCGACAAGGAGGAAGAGGAGGCGGCGATTGCCATCCCCCTGCAGATCGAGCAGGCGTTGGGCCTCGGCCCCAACGGGGCATCGACGAGGGTGACCCCGACAGAGAGGTCGCAGTGCAGGGAGCTGGCGAAAGACCGCGCCCGCCGGGAGGAGCAGGTACGCCGGGTCGCCAATGATCGGTTAGCGGAGGCGGCTCGGACCGACCAGGAGGCGAGGAACCACTGGGTGGCCGAGATAGAGACGAATCTGGCCATCTGGGCGGCGAGGGCCTCCAGATGGCCGAGGAGGAGACGGACCGCTAGAAGGCGGCGAGCAAGGCAGCGGATGGTCATCGCGAACGCCTCCAGCAGCACGCCATCTGGGCAGCGAGGGCGGTGGATCGACGGGGCCGGTGGCAGCGCAACTAGGGCCGTGGCAACGGTGGCCGTGACAACGACGTCCGCGGCAACGACGACGAGTAGCTGTAGGGACGGCCTCCTCTAGCAGTAGTAGTATTTTTTTTATTTTGTTCAAATGTGGATTTTTGTAATGGACAGGGCTAAATCTAATGGAAAATAAGTTTTAGTACTAATGTTTCAGTTATATATGGAGTCGAGTGGCCGACAGGCGGACACCCACGTGGTTCGCGCGCTGTCTGGGCCGACGCAAACGTTGTCCAAATTTGATATGCCGATGGGTTGACGATTCGGTCCGGATGGCACGCAACGCGAGTCCGTTCGGACGCGTTTGGACACGGACCGGTTAGGTCGTGCCGGTTGAGATGGACTAAGAGAACAGTATGCATAGATGATGGACAGTGGACCCGATTTTCATCGTACGATCGGGGACCAGGGATTTTGTAGTCCCATCTACCGTCCGTTTGTCTAGTTTTTCAGCGCGCACATGGATGACGTGATGTTGACGTCACTAATTGAAATAGACCAAAATATAATTAAAATATTAAAACAGTCTATGAACAGTAAAAAATATTTCATAAGTTTCAATAAAGTTTCATAAGTTTTAAACGTGCGGCTGACGTTACGCTGACAGTGAAGTTAATTTTAGAAAATCCTTGTTGGCTGGTCAAGTTCCTGCTCAGTAGCACCTTTTCATCCAGGGGGGGATTACGAGAGATTGCCTCCCAAGTGCTACGGCTACATATACAGCGCGCGCCTCGCACCGCCGGTTCAGCTCGCTTGATGGCTCGCGTCCTGCGCACCTCCCTCGTCGCGCCCTCGCCGGCCGGCACCGCCCTCCACGAGCGTTCTCTCCCGCTCACATACCTAGACGCCCTGTGGTTCCACGCTCCGCCCGTCGAGCGCGTATTCTTCTACGCCGACGCCACCGGCGACCAAGTCCTCTCCAACCTCAAGGACTCCTTGTCCCAGGCACTCCATGCCTTCTACCCGTTGGCCGGCCGCCTCCGCCTCACCCCCGGCACGCCGAACCATTACGAGCTCCAGTACCAGCCGGGCGACGGCGTCACCTTCGCCATCGCCGAGTATCACCATGCCGGCTTCGACGAGCTTGCCACGGACGACCCGACAGAGGTTGCCAAGATTTTGCCGCTCGTGCCGGCGCTGCCGGCCGGCGGCGCGCTACTCGCCTTGCAGGCCACCGTGCTGCGGGGCGGGCTCGCGCTCGGCGTGACCGTTCACCACGCTGCCTGCGACGGGGTGTCCTCCACGCACTTCCTCCGCACCTGGGCCTGGGCAGCGGCAGCCTGCGCCGGCGAGAGCGCGCCGGAGCAACCCGTCATCGACCGCACACTCATCCGCGACCGCCAAGACCTGTACGACGCTTTCACTGCACCGCCACCAAGCGACGACGACGGTGGAAAGCCCCTCGGAATCGTATCCCCCGACGTCCAGCAGCTTCTCGCCACGTTCACATTGTCCAAGGAGCTCCTGCAGCACATCAAGGACGCTGTCGCCCGTGAGGCGGAACGCCGTGGCGTGCCGCCGCCTCGCTCCACATCGATCGTAGCGGCGTTCGGTTTCGTCTGGCACTGCCACGTCCGAGCTAAACCAGCAGGAGGGGCGAGCCAAGCAGATGCATCGTCTGGCAGCAACCGTCGTGCCTACCTCCTCTTCCCCGCTGACCACAGAGCCCGGCTGGATCCGCCCGTCCCGGACAAGTACCTCGGCAACTGCGTCGGCCCGTGCTTCGTATCAGCGCCCGGGCAGGAGGTCGCCGCCGCTGGCGCGGACGGTCTATTTACCGCGTGCGCGGCGATAGCGGATTCCATCGACATGGTGGTGCGCGGTGGCCCTGGCTACTGGGACGGAGTAATGGAGCGGATCATCGAGGTGTTCGGCGCGGCCGAGTTGCCGCTGACGGTGGCGGGGTCGCCGAGGTTCCGCGTGTACGACGTGGACTTCGGATTCGGGCGGCCGGTGAAGGTGGAAGTGGTGTCGGTGGCGAGGACCGGCGCAATTTCGGTGGCGGAAGCCCACCGCGGCGGCGGCGGGGTCGAGGTGGGCATCTCCTTGCCGGCGGAGGGCATGGAGCGTTTCCGTAAGTGCTTTGCCGATGCCATCGCGTGCCTCTAGTCGTCAGCACGATGATGCGACGAACGTACAAGTGGCGACTGCTCCCCCTAGCAGCTCACGGAGTACTCGCATTGTCCTTTGAGTGCCTGCATGCCGCTCCGTACAAAAATTCCGCCGTTCCGGTGATCGACATCGGCCGTGTTGTGTGAGAGTTAGTTTGTTTCCATCCATCAGAAAACGTTGGCTCCTTGTACCGCTCAGATGATCTATTTTATTTTAGTACTCACTCCGGACCATATTATTGTTCTCAACTTTATCTAGATTCGGATATTAAGTATTTAGACTAGATGCATTCGTATCTAGACAAAATTAAAAATATTAATATGGACCGAGGGGGTAACTTAATATTTTGAAGGTACCAATTATGCTCGGTCTTTTCGACAGCTAGTCGAAACATGCACAAGACAAAAAGAACATGACCTCCTAAGGTGGCCAGTAGCTTGGAAAAGCAAGAAACAACCACCAACGATGAAAATATTTTTCAAAAGCGAGAGATTGTGGAGGAGAATAGTGCACAACCATCGTCGCTGCCCAATATAACCACCAGAGCCACACCAAAGTTTTTCACTTTTGAGGAAGCCGGGGAAATCTTTAGACAATACCCTCAACAAAGATAAGGATAAAAGTCTGCCATTGCGAGGTACAACCAATAAAGGCGAGACTTGTTTTCTTCATCCAGAAAATTGAGACTTGGTACTCGAAGGACACCACAAAAAACACCATGATTGCCACCATCACGTGCGAAGAAAAATGTTACAGGGTGCCAATTGTCAGGATCACAGTCGCCGCACGCACGATTTTAACATGGTCATCGCCACACGGACAAAATCGTGCACAAGAGCTTTGCAACATCATCTTCCCCCATCTGTCGTGTACACATGGATATCCACACACATGCATTGTCATGACGTGGGCATCACCAGACCAACGAAAAAGCATGCATATACAAAGTGAACTGCCAGGCGGTTGCGATCTTCAACTCGAGAAACTAATCACTTGTTCAATTTTGGATTCCAATACGGAGCAACGTTTCATAGAGAGGATGCATTTAGGAGTTGCCAGGTGGCAATGATCCAACTGGCAGTTGCAATCCACGTCAACCAAAAAACCCAATGGCTGACAACTCGCTTGCTACATGTTCCCTTAAGTTTTGCATGTTTTAGTTAGAATTGCTAGTTTTTTTTGCGGGTAATTTAGAATTGGTAGTTGGAATGACTAGTGAAAATATTGTCTCTAGTAAGCACAGCGTCATGAAATAGTTGCCAAAAAAATAAATAATAACAATTTTAGAAAATTTCCAAATTCGCTTATTATGGGCACAAGACAAATTGTTCTCCGGCCAATTATAAACCGATTTAGTAGAAAATTGACCACCTCCGCCTGACTAGTACCAGGACCCAACTCCAAGTTCAGGGCATATCTGACAAAAAGAAAGTTTAGTGCCTGACTTTTTTTTTATGAAAAGGGGACTTAACCCCGGCCTTTGCATCGATTGATGCACACAATCTTTTATTAAAAATTAATCATCCAAAGCTATTACAAAATCTAGAGTTGAAACATGAATCAACCAGCAAAAAATAAAAGTCAGGATCTGATGATTTCCAATTGATCCAAAAGTTAGAATACATCTCAATAAACGGTTTAGGATACAATGTCCTTATGAAAAGGAGGGAGAAATCAAATTCCACCATATGGTCCACCGGACCACAATACAATCATGAGATTGGAAATATATCAAATAACACAGGATGACTAGCGGAAATATGAATACTGGGTCCCACCTTAAATTTCCATACATATATACATGCAAGTATTTTGTATGCTACTACCAGAGAAACTGACACAATACAGGAACCCACGGAACCTCCACTTCAGTGATGAGATGTCATCACGCCTCCACTTCAGGGATGAGATGTGAACGAAGCGAACCAAGAGGACGATGAATCATGAGTTTCCATGTGCCCTTATGTAGCTGGTCCATGTCGCACCAGTGCACCACCAACCACAAGTTCCAGCTCTACCTCAAAGTGTAAGACAGGCCGGATGGGATCGTACCGATAGTACCAATTTTACTTTCGGCGTGCATTCATATGCATGATGTCGATCGATTCAGTCGACCAATCAACCTACCATATCATGGCATGCTCACTCAACGGTTTTTATTCAAGGACCTTTACTTTATAAAAAGGAATCACCAAAATTTTGTGAGGTCGGTCCATGATTAACTAATTAACTAGGACTCACATGCTTGTGCAATTGAGTTGCTAGCTAGGACAGCAACACGTGGTATAGCTTATATACATTGTGTTAGATTATTAGGTAGAATTTTCACAATTAATTTTAGAATATAAATCATGACTATATTAGCTACAATCACATAAAACTCTAACATAACAAGAACAACCATAATATAACAACAGATTCAGATCACGGTATTCGTATTGATCGGTTGACGATAAAGCGGTCGCGGTTGCAGCGATGACGTTGTTCACGACAACATTCGTGAAGACCGGTCAAAGAAGACGGTGGTATGTAGCACCGTCTAACTTGGACGGACGACGACCCTTGATAAATAAGCGAGCAATTGTGTGGGACGCTTTTCAAAAATATATTCGTTCTCTCCTGTACAGGATCGTAAAGGCGAGTGGTTTTGAGACCTGCTCTCCGTTCACCGGTATATGATGATGTCAGGATGGATTAGACTACGATGACGATGCAAGCAGAGAGGTGGCAAAACCCTAGATTAGTTTCATTGTGTTGAGTGACAGAAAACGTGTAGGCTTACATAGAGCAGCTCGGAAAATCCCGTACAAGGTACAACTTGGGCCGAGTCAACATCACGTACGTTCGAGTCGATTACACTAGCACATGATCCGGGAGCGATCTGAACCGACTAACTGTTGACACGTCTGTCAAAGTCGCAACAATTTTTTTAAGCAGTAAAAATATAAGCTCGGCTCATTTCACAAATCATGGCGCGGGCATCGTGACGAGCGAGCGAGCGAGGAGGAGGAGCGCACGTACCACTCATATTCTCATTCACTTACAAAGTGGCAACGCGCTCCACCTTATAAGATGGTGCAACCCTTCTTCAACTTTTCATATGGGACTAAACTTTAGCTCTCACTCCTCTCTATACACATATGTGAGCGGCCACCGAACTAGACTACTTCACATATGGGATTTCACACACATGAGATTTAGAAAAAATCTGAAATCACACATACACCAAAAGGTATTAGCCCATTATTTCTAACAATCCCCACCAGATCTCAAATGCCCCTTTAAAGTTTTTTCAATCCTTGCTACTTCTTTATATACCAGTGTTTCGGCAGGGACTGTCAAGTTGAACTTCATCCTAGAGACTTAAGCTACGTCTATCACCAACTTGAACAATGGAGAAACCTTAAATTGCAGATTTAGTGTGAATATATTTCACTCAAAAATCATAACTATTACCTGGCTGCTAGTAGCTTATCCCGTGGGTTGGAGCATATGCATCGTATTTTCTGGTCTCTTCATGAGTTTACTAGAAATCACTCAAGTCTCATGAACTGCGATATTTATAGTCGAGCTCATATGCTTGTGTTCTTTCAAGGATGCCTTGTATGGCAGCATCTTTGTTAGTTATAGCCAATAGAAACACATTAAGATATGTCGCTAACCTGTCTTACAATTTTTTAAGAGTTATACATCTTCACATAGAGAGAGTTACAAATACTCTTCTGAGTCAAACCATTAGTTTGTTCTTCCGAGGTCCTAAGTCACGGAATCTCCGATCATATAGATTGGGTTATCACTATGGTGTAATATCAAGTCTCAGCCCCATCTCCGTCGGTGCACTTTCTATCACATTTCGTGATAGTCCCTTTGTAAGTGGTCTGTCGGATTTTTATTTGTTTGAATATACGTAACAATTATTATTTCAGAGTTTCTCAATTTCTTGATAGATTCCAAACGTCTCTTCATGTGTCTTAATGACTTCGCTTATCCTTAGAATTGTTCACTTTGACAATAATAGTTTGGTTGTCATAATTGATAAGGATTGCTGGTCCAGGTTTTTTAACCACAGGCAAGTCCATAAAAAATACACACATCTATTATGACTCAACGGTAGTTGTGTCTAAAGCAGTAAGTTCTTCTTCATAGTTGATCTCGTCAATACGACTTGTCTACAAGACCTCTATGACATTGCGTCACCTCCAAAGGTAAATACATACTCACTTGTGGCTTAGTGTTCATCAACATTAGATATCCAGTTTGAATCACTATATTCTTCAAACACAGTATGGTGTCCTAAATAGTAAATCTCTTAACTTATTGTACCACATAGATAGTGTATGACCCGTTCAAATGCATGCCACAATGATCAATACCCGGGTTAGACATTAACCTACTCGGCTTGCTCACAACAAAAGTGAACCAGCGATTTCTAAGTACACGAGAGAACCATCAATTTGTGAAGGACTGGACTACACAGTAGCGCCCCACGCTTGTCCTTCCGTGCGGAGGCACTGTACGCGGGCTACTTCATAGTTCTCGGGTCATGCATGCGGGATCGTGGGTTAAAAAATACACTATGTGGGCAGCTAGTGACAGTTGCCATGCCTATGCTCGCATACCAAAGCATCCACGGTAAAAAAAGTCGCTAGCGTCTAGTAGCATGTTTTAATCACAACCCTATGTTTTCAAAATGACCCATAAAGATAATTTTGTATTGGTTGTTTCATTTGCCTTGTGTGATAAGAGTTTTAAAATAGCTTAGTTTAAAAATGAAACGATATGGAGAACACTTCCTCTCTCTTGCATAGTTGCCAGATTAATAATTCCTCATTGCCAATTAGGCTTAGCTGCCAGGTTCTACCGTTGCCACATGACTAATTAACATATTAATTAAGCCAAATTGCCACGTTCAGTCCACCTAATTGCCAGATAATTAAACCTATTTTGTCAGGTTCATTGCCAGATTTTGATTAATCCTAATACCCAATTCTTAGATTAATTTAATGTTAATTGCTAGATTCAGGCCATCTAATTGCCAAAATGATTACATCGACGGCCCTATGCTCGCCGTGGAGCTCCTCCATAATTAATATCCGGCTAACGATTACAAGATTAACACTTGGTAATTGCCCGTGAATGAGTACTTTATTAACCAACGAAATTTCTGTTTCAATTAAACAGCACTTCGCTGACACGCGCTACAACTCAACCGCACCAAAACCTATACCCAACTTACATCATGGCCGACAATTTTTCTGTGCCACCGGAGTACCAGTCAATGGTCGACCGCCCCATTGAAGAGAGGGGAAATAAATGGCTGCTCCTTCATGGTGAGAAGACAAGAGAAACAACTGGATGCCACCTTCTTGTCAGCGTGCCTCCCCGCAACATGCTCGGCGGCAGCCTCTTCGCACTACCCGACGAACGCCTCCTCCTACCGCACTCGTCGACGGCAGCCTCCTTGCTGCGTGCTTGGTCATCTGTGGCCTCCTCTAATGCATGCTCGACAGCGGTGGTGGCCTGCCGGCCCGATGCGTGCTCGCGTGGCGGCAGCCTCCCCTCCCGATGTGTGCTCGTGCAGTAGTAGCCTCTCGATGCTACTCGGTGGCGGCCTCCTTGCTGTCGCGTGTTTGTGTGGCGGCAACCTCTTGATGCGTGCTGGCAACAGCGGCAACCTCCTCTTGTCATTTCTCTTAGCCGTGGTGCTCCTCAAACGTCCCGTCGTTGCTTCCTGTGGTGGTCTCGGAGAGAGATGAGAGGAAGAATTGTGTGGTTGAGAGCGAATGAGGGGATAAGGTGCAGGCGGAGTCAAGGGCATAAGTCTAGGCGTGTGTTGTTGTTGCAGAACAAGCGATTTTTTCCCAATCGTGACGCGTCACACGGGAGAGCGCGAGATGCGGCACTTCTGTACATATTTTTCCGTTTGTGAATATTCAACTGATATGTTGGTTCCTTCTTGAACACTCATTCACATACCACGGGTTTACAATTATCAAATTTCATTAGAAAGAATCGAGTCCATCTCATTTTGGATAACTTCTTTCCAATCATCTTCTTCAGGAGATGCATATGCTTTAACAATGGATCTAGGAGTATCATCCACAAGGTACATTATGGAATCATTACCAAAGGATATTGCAATCCTCTGTCCCTTACTCCTCGTAGGAGGTTCATCCTTATCCCTCTCAAAGACTTTCTCATGTGGTTGTTCAAAATTCGCAACATATGCACTAGATTCAGGAAGTATTTCAGAAGAAATTCTAGTAGTGCTATGCATATCTTTCATAGGAAATATATTCTCAAAAAATGTTACATCACGTGATTCTATTATAGTATCAACATGCATATCAGGTACCTCGGTTAACCACTAAAAATCTATAGCCAACACTTCGCGTAGCATATCCTAGAAAGATACAATACATTGTCCTTGGTCCTAGCTTGCATTTCTTGGAAATTGGTATGTTGACCTTTGTCGAACACCCCCTAGTGCGCAAGAAAGAAATTGATTGTTTTCTCCTAGCTCACTCCTTATAAGGACTGATGGCCCAAAATATATCGAGCTCGTTGGGGAACCCCAAGAAGAAGGTATGATGAGCACAGCAGCAAGTTTTCCCTCAGTACGAAACCAAGGTTATCAATCCAGTAGGATCAAGGAAACACCCCCAAGGTTTTGCTAGCTGAGCCTTGGCAGGGCGCACTACCGGTGCTAGTAGCAAGGCGGAGACCTGCACAACACAACCACAGAACTTTGCCCCCAACTTACGATGAGGTTGTCAATCTCACCGGTTTTGCTGAAAACAAAGGATTAAACGTATCGAATGGAAGGAAGTAATAGTTTGCAGAAAGTAAACACAAAGTAGTAAACAGTTTGATTGTAGATTGAAAGTAAAAGAAAGGACCGGGGTCCATAGTTCACTAGAGGTGGCTCTCCTTAAGATAGATAACATGTTGGGTGAAAAAATTACAGCGGGGCAATTGACAAACATCAAGAAAGCATACAAGCATATACTAATCATCTTGACTCCTTTGAGACTCGATTGGGCATTACAACATTATACATAGACCGCCATCCAACTGCATCTATGACTAATAATCCACCTTCAGGTTATCATCCGAACCCCCTCCAGTATTAAGTTGCAAGCAATAGATTATTGCATTACGAATTGCGTGTAAAGTAAACAATACGATTATTCTATGAACAAAGGATTGTTGTTTTCTCCCTAGTAGGAACAGCATATCTAGTACCTTAGAAATTTTTGCCACTTCCCCAGATTACCAGAGGCATGAACCCACTATCGAGCATAAATACTAACTCTTGGAGTTGCTAGCATCTACTTGGCCAAGATATCTACTAACAACGGAAAGCATGCAAGATCACAAATAACAAAGACATGATAGAATCAATAATCAATTTGAAATAGCATCTCAATATCCATCGGATCCCCGCAAACACAACATGCAGAATTACAAATAGATGATCTTGATCATGAACGGAGCTCACAAGATCTAAACATGATAGCACAAAGAAGGAGAACCAACCATCTAGCTACTACATGGACCCGTAGTCCAGAGATGAACTACTCACGCATCACACCGGAGGCTTGCATGATGATGAAGAAGGCCTCCAGGGTGAATTCCCCTCTCCGGCAGGGTGCCGGGAAAAACTTCAGATCCCTCCCGGTCTAGGGATGGAGATGACGGCGGCTACAGACTCTTTCGTGGAATTTTGATCGGGTACTTAGGGTTTCCGTATCAGAGGCAATATATAGGCGGAAGGAGAGGCCGAGGGGGTGCCTGGGCTGGCCACACCACTGGCGCAGGCCAAGCCTCGTCAGCCAGGTGGTGTGGCCGCCCTCAACCTCTCTCTCGTATTCTGGCTCCAAGTGTCCCCCGGTAAAATAATAACTTTGGCTTTTGTCCCGTCCAATTCCGAGAATATTCATTTTCTGACTTCCTAGAACAAAAAACAGCAGAAAACAGGCAGCTGGCACTATGGCTCTTGTTAATAGGTTAGTCCAAGAAATCATATGAAAAGTACTCCAAAGTGTGGACAAAACAAAAGAAAGTAGATAAAACCAAGCATTGAACATCGAAAATTATAGATACATTTGCAATGTATCAACATCCCCAAGCTTAACTCATGCTCATCCTCGAGTAGGTAAGTGATAAAAAGAAAGAATAAATTTTGAGGTGACATGCACCATCATAAACTTTGATCAAAGTATTTGTAAAATATTCAAAGCTGGGATCATAGTACTTCAATCATAACATGAAAGACAAAGTTCTAGCAATAAGACAAAGAAACTATGATGCAACATGAAAAGGCACAAACAAAAGATTCATGAATAACAATGCTTTGCAAGACGTTTGTTTGTTTCACATAAAAAAAACATAGCATAATAGTATTCAGCTTGTCCCTCACAGAGTAGCAAATATAAATGCATAGGACACCTTCAAAGTTCATAAGAGTGACTAGATACAAATAGTTTAAAACAAGCAATATCAAGGTATGCATCAATCAACTAGTCTTGGGACAATGCACATAGAACTAAGAATGGCCACTATGCTCTCAAAGTAGGTGCATAGGTGGAGACTCAATATAATGGTAGAAGAAATGCCTTCATAGACGGAAGCAGAGATTCAAGTTTCATAAAGAGCTTCCAAAAATTATGGTACTTATAGCTTTCAGCTCTCATTGCCCCTATCATAAGCATCTTGAAGTGATTAAGGTTAAAGTGAACAAACTATGGTGTACATGCTTGACGAAGTATAAGTTGGGAATCTCATGTCCCTTGTATACGAGGGTCGCTCCTCATGCTACTCAAGTTTAGTCACCGGTAAGTTCTTGTCATCGTAAGTACATGTGTATCATAGAGAACCGCCAACGGGGTACCCCTTGCCCGATGATACGGAAGAATCCCCATATCAAAATGACAAGGTAAGTAGACAACGAGCATCTCAGCAATCTTCTTATTTACCATGGGAATATGGTGTTTTTCTCTCTTCTCTTTTCATAATCTCTTTTTTTCTTTTTCTCTTTTTTCTCAATATAGGACTCTTTTTTTATAAGAAGAATGCTTCATAGACAGCTCATTATGGTTACGCTGCAGGTTTCCACCATGTCAGCATGGATTAGACCAGGGGCCCAGGCGTTTCTCTAAGACATATACATAACTCCATGGACTTACAAGCTCTCCTTTCATTTCACACCGACGACATCCATAGACAAAAGAGCATGATATCAACTAGGTACAAAGTACCAGTGCAATGTTGAAAGCGTTCCCCATGACATCATGGTTCTGCTAATCCCTAACAAATAAGTGCAAGCATATACAACATAGACGACACAATGGTTCAAGTTTATTAAGGGCAAGAAAAGTAAAGTGTGCCATCAAGTTCGTGAGGGCTTTAATCACTAGTTTTCTCATAACAAGTTCAATTTGGAAGGTAAACAAAAACATGAATATACTTGGAATAGCATAAGCTAAGAGGTAGGTATGGTGGACCCTTTGGAACAACTTAGTTTAGGGAGTTGGATGCATGACTAGAACTCATACTTGGTTGTGGAGGCTAGCAAAAGACTGGGAGCGACAAACTAAGAGAGCAATAATGGCCATAATCATGTAGAGCGACAAAACATCATTGATCAAAGCATAAAGTGATACTACAAGTTGAAAACTAAAGGATCATAAAGGCTATAGTGACTTGGGATAGTCATAACATGGTGTGAGCATGCGCCAAGTCAACCCAAATAAAGCATCAAAGGAGAATACCATAATACTATGCTTTAATATGCTAAAACCACACATGATTCATCCAAGGCACATTAAGCAATCTCAATTGTTTATAACAAGTCATGCTACAACAAAGAATACTAAGCATAAAGCCAAAACAATATCAAGCATGGCATGACAAAGCATAGGCCACATTCAAAAACAAGCTCTCTTTAACACTTAAGCATGACCTTTCCTACTCTTTTCCAAACCAAACCAAACTATTTGAAAACTAATGTATGAAAGAGGGGGTCTAACCAATTTATTTAGCAAACTAAGCAAACGAAAAACCAAAACGAAAACGAAAAAGAAGACGCTCCAAGAACAACACAACTGTCCATGATACAATAAAAATAAAGCGTTTGGAAGGAACCTGGGATTTTTATTGATGAGGAAGGGGAGGCCTTGGGCATCCCCAAGCTTTGACGCTTGTACTTCTTGGATATTTCTTGGGGTGACATGCGTGGCATCCCCAATCTTGAGCTTTAGTCCATCCTTCATCTCATTACTCATTCCTTCCATACACCTGAAATTTTTCCTTCATACAAAACTTCACACAATCTTTATTAGCAACATTAGTGCACTCAAGATAAATAAGTCTTAAGGTTCAGTTCTAACACCAAATAAACTTCCATTAGAACACTAGCTACTGAAGAACTTCCCTCAAAAAGCTCAATTCCCCAAAAGAACTAAAAAAGGAACCAACAAGAAGCAAATGCAGAAAATGGCAGAAATCTGTCAAAACAGACCAGCAGGTAAAGACGATTTTTTTTAAGACCTTGTGTTGCTCAAATAAAAAAGTGTTGAACTAACGAAAGTTAGATAACAACCTAGGGCAGAAGCACAAAACTTCACGCCTCAAAAGTACGTTCAGGGATTTTACACAAATTTTTACGGTGAAGCACAGAAATCTGTTTCGGGGCAGCAACTTTCCCAATCATTACTTCTCTCTCATTAGAGGTTACTCTTGGCACAAAAACCAAATAAAAAGGATAAGGAGCGGTTATTACTGAAATAATAACTTCCAAGGCTCATCTAAAACTTTTGGGTTATCTCCCAATAAGTACTTTTCTTTAACGCCTTTAAGTTAGGAATAAGAACCAAAGAAAGAATCAAGTGTTCTCAAATGAAGAAGCATTAAGAAATTTTGTTTTCATAGGAGAAGCAAAAGAAATATTTTCTCTCTTTTTAGGGAAGTGTTCTATACCTTTCTTGAGTGGGAGTTGATATTTAATGGTGCCTTCTTTCATATCAATGATGGCACCAACAATTATAAGAAAAGGTCTTCCCAAAGTAATAGGACAAGAAGCATTGTATTCAACATCCAAAACATAGAAATCAATGGGGACATAGGCATTGTTAACCATAATAAGAACATCATTAAGACTCCCCATGAGTTTCTTTTTAGCATTATCATCAAGTGGGACATTCAAATAACAATCTTCAAGAGGAGGCAAATCAAGCATATCATAAATCCTTCTAGGCATAATAGAAACACTACTATCAAGATCTAATAAAGCTTTGAAATCAAAGTCATTCACTTTCATATTAATGATGGGTTCCCAACCATCTTCTTGTTTTATAGGAATAGAAGCTTTATGTTTCATCTTTTCTTCTTTAATCTTTATGAGAGCATCAGTAATGTGTTTTGTAAAGGCCATGTTCATAGCACTAGCATTAAGAATTTTAGCAAGCTTGTGTAGGAACTTAATAACTTCAGAGATGTTGCAACCATCAAGATCAAAACCATAATTATCATCTAGAGTAGTAGAGCTATTACTAGCCTCAACACTAGTGGTAGTGATAGTAGAAACACTAATGTTTCTAGCAATTTCATCTTCGCTTTCCCACTTAGCATGTAATTCAGCTAATAGTCTAATATTTTCATCAATTCTTACTTGTATGGCATTAGTAGCTGCAAAAGGATTATCAATAGTTTCAGGTTTAGCAGCCATTTTATTCAAAGAAGATTGAGGTTCAGCCAAAGATGCTATATTTCTTTCAGCATTACAGAGTTTTTCCTCAATAGTTTTATTGAAAGCAGTTTGTTTACTAATAAAGTCTTTTAAGCATAACTTCAAGTTCAGAGGGAGCACTCCTATTATTGTTGTAAGAATTTCCATAAGCATTACCATTGTTGGGAGGATATGGCTTATAATTGTTGTTACCAAAATTATTCCTGTAGGCATTGTTGCTAAAATTGCCATTTCTTATAAAGTTCACATCAACTTGCTCTTCTTGAGAAACCAAAGAGGCTAAGGGAACATTATTTGGCTCAATATGGGCTTTTCCATTAACAAGCATAGACATAATAACATCAATCTTATCACTCAAGGAGGAGGTTTCCTCAATAGAATTTACCTTCTTACCTTGTGAAGCTCTTTCAGTATGCCATTCGGAATAGTTAACCATCATATTGTCTAGAAGCTTTGTTGCAGCACCCAAAATAATGGTCATTGATGGCCCAAATTATATCGAGCTCATTGGGGAACCCCAAGAGGAAGGTATGATGAGCACAATAGCATGTTTTCCCTCAGCATGAAACCAAGGTTATCAATCTAGTAGGAGTAAGGAAACACCCCAAAGGTGTAGCTAGCTGAACGTTGGCAGGGTGCACTACCGGTGCCAGCAGCAACGTGGAGACCTACACAACACAACCACAGAACTCTGTCCCCAACTTGCGATGAGGTTGTCAATCTCACCGGTTTTGCTGAAAACAAAGGATTAAACGTATCGAATGGAAGGAAGTAATAGTTTGCAGAAAGTAAACACAAAGCAGTAAACAATTTGTAGATTGTATGTAAAAGAAAAGGACCAGGATCCATAGTTCACTAGAGGTGGCTCTCCTTGAGATAGATAACATGCTGGGTGCACAAATTACAGTGGGGCAATTGACAAACATCGAGAAAGCAATACATGCATATACTAATCATCTTGACTCCTTTGGAACTTGATTGGGCATTACAACATTATACATAAACCGCCATCCAACTGCATCTATGACTAATAATCCACCTTCAGGTTATCATCCGAACCCCCTCCAGTATTAAGTTGCAAGCAATAGATTATTGCTTTACGAATTGCATGTAAAGTAAACAATACGATTGTTCTATGAACAAAGGATTGTTGTCTTCTCCCTAGTAGCAATAGCACATCTAGTACCTTAGAGATTTCTATCACTTCCCCAGATTACCAGAGGCATGAACCCACTATCGAGCATAAATACTAACTCTTGGAGTTGCTAGCATCTAGTTGGCCAAGATAGCTACTAACAATGGAAAGCATGCAAGATCACAAATAACAAAGACATAATAGAATCAATAATCATTCTGAAATAGCATCTCAATATCCATCGGATCCCCGCAAACACAACATGCAACATTACAAATAGATGATCTTGATCATGAACGAAGCTCACAAGATCTAGACATGAAAGCACAAAGGAGGAGAACCAGCCATCTAGCTACTACATGGACCCGTAGTCCAGAGATGAACTACTCACGCATCAGGAGGCTTGCATGATGATGAAGAAGGCCTCCAGGGTGAATTCCCCTCTCCAGCAGGGTGCCGGGAAGAGCTTGAGATCCCTCCCGATCTAGGTATGGAGATGACGACGGCTACATACTCTTTCGTGGATTTTTGATCGGGTACTTAGGGTTTTCGTCCCGAGGGCATCTTATAGACGGAAGGAGAGGCCGAGGGGGTGCTGGGGTCGGCCAGACCACCCCCTGGCATGGGCCAGGCCTGGCCGCGCGGCTAGGTGGTGTGGCCGGCCCCGAGCCCTTCTCCGTCTCGTATTCTGGCATCCGATGACTTCCGGAAAAATAGGCACTTTGGCTTTTATCCCGTCCAATTCCGAGAATATTCATTTTCTGACTTTCCTGGAACCAAAAATAGCAGAAATCAGGCAGCTGGCACTATGGCTCTTGTTAATAGGTTAGTCCAAGAAATCATATGAAAAGTACTCCAAAGTGTGGACAAAACACAAGAAAGTGGATAAAACCAAGCATGGAGCATCAAAAATTATAGATACATTTGCTATGTATCAACATCCCCAAGCTTAACTCCTGCTCGTCCTCGAGTAGGTAAGTGATAAAAAGAAAGAATAATTTTTGAGGTGGCATGCACCATCAAAGACTTGATCAAAGTATTTGTAAAACATTCAAAGCTAGGATCATAGTACTTCAATCATAACATGAAAGACAAAGTTCTAGCAATAAGACAAAGAAACTATGCTGCATCATGAAAAGGCACAAACAAAAGATTCATGAATAACAATGCTTTGCAAGATGTTTGTTTGTTTCACATAAAGAAAACATAGCATAATAGCATTCAACTTGTCCCTCATAGAGTAGCAAATATAAATGCATAGGACACCTTCAAAGTTCATAAGAGTGACTAGATACAAATAGTTTAAAGCAAGCAATATCAAGTTGTGCATCAATCAACAAGTCTTGGGACAATGCACATAGAACTAAGAATGTCCACTATGCTCTCAAAGTAGGTGCATAAAGATAGAAGGTGGAGACTCAATATAATGGTGGAAGAAAGGTCCTTCATAGAAGGAAGTAGGAATTCGAGTCTCATAAAGAGCTTCCAAAATTATCGTACTTATAGCTTTCAGCTCTCATTGCCCCTATCATAAGCATCTTGAAGGTGATTAAGGTTAAAGTGACACAACTAAGAGGATATGCTTGACAAGTTATAAACCGAAATCTCATGCCTCTTACTTACGAAGACCGAACCTCATGCTACTCAACTTTAGTCACGAGTAAGCTCTTTTCATTGTAAGTACATATGTATCATAAAGAACCGCCAACGGGGTACCCCTTGCACATGATCCAAAAGCTATCCCATAATCAAAATGACAAGGCAAGCAGACAAAGAGCATCACAACGATCTTTTTATTTGCTACTCCCTCCGTCCCAAGGCTTAAGGCATATAATTTTTTTGAAAAGT
This sequence comes from Avena insularis, assembly GCA_023614405.1. Lineage (NCBI taxonomy): Eukaryota > Viridiplantae > Streptophyta > Magnoliopsida > Poales > Poaceae > Avena > Avena insularis. The sequence continues at coordinate 566,653,001 of CM042686.1, forward strand.
CAAACTACAGAAAGTTTGACCAAACTTTTTGAAAAAACTATCAAGAACTACGATATTATATAGATATCACATGAAAATATGTTTCATGATGTATCCAAGGGTATATATTTCATATTGTAATTATTATTATTTTTTTCTAAAAACTTGGTCAAATTTTACATAGTTTGACTTTTTCAAAAAATTATATGCCTTAAGCCTTGAGACGGAGGTAGTATTTGCATAGGTTTTTATTGAGGATGCTTCATAGAGTGCTCATTATGGTTATGCTGCAAGTTTCCACCATGATTAGGCATGGCTTAGGCTAGCGGCCCAGGCATTTCTCTAACACACATACAAACTCCATGATCTTACAAGTTCCACTTTTATTTCACAACGCCGGGATCCATAAGCAAAAGAACATGATATCAACGGGGTACAAAGTACAAGTGCAATATTTAAAGCGTTCCTCATGATACATGGTTCTGCTAATTTCAACTTATAAAGCGCAAGCATATACGTAACAAAGAAGGACCCAATGGTTCAAGTTTATTAAGGGCAAGAAAAGTAAAGTGTGCCATCAAGTTCGTGAGAGCTTTAATCACTAGTTTTCTCATAACAAGTTCAATTTGGAAGGTAAACAAAAGCATGAATATACTTGGAATAGCATAAGCTAGTAGGTAGGTATGGTGGATGATGGCTCTATGTATGGCGCCAGAAAAATGCTGGAGCGTGGTTGATGTAGAGCTCGTTGAGAACCCCAAGAGAAGGTATGGTGAGCACAGCAGCAAGTTTCCCTCAGTTATGAAACCAAGGTTTAATCGAACCAGTAGGAGCAAGGAAACACCCCAAAGGTGTTACTAGCTGAGCTTTGGCAGGGCGCACTACCGGTGCTAGTAGCAACGTGGAGACCTGCACAACACAACCACAGAACTTTGTCCCCAACTTGCGATGAGGATGTCAATCTCACCGTGTTTTGCGGAAAACAAAGGATTAAACGTATCGAATGGAAAGAAGTAAAAGTTTGCAGAAAGTAAACACAAAGCAGTAAAAGATTGTAGATTGAATGTAAAAAGACAAGGACCGGGATCCATAGTTCACTAGAGGTGGCTCTCCTTAGATAGATAACATGTTGGGTGAACAAATTATAGCGGGGCAATTGACAAACATCGAGAAAGCAATACATGCATATACTAATCATCTTGACTCCTTTGGAACTTGATTGGGCATTACAACATTATACATAGACCGCCATCCAACTGCATCTATGACTAATAATCCACCTTCAGGTTATCATACGAACCCCTCCAAAGATTAAGTTGCAACCAATAGATTATTGCTTTACGAACTGCGTGTAAAGTAAACAATCGATTGTTCTATGAATAAAGGATTGTTGTTTTCTCCTAGTAGCAACAGACATCTAGTACCTTAGAGATTTCATCACTTCCCAGTTACGGAGGCATGAACCCACTATCGAGCATAAATACTAACTCTTGGAGTTGCTAGCATCTACTTGGCCAAGATAGCTACTAACAACGGAAAGCATGCAAGATCACAAATAACAAAGACATGATAGAATTAATAATCAATCTGAAATAGCATCTCAATATCCATCGGATCCCCGCAAACACAACATGCAGAATTACAAATAGATGATCTTGATCATGAACGGAGCTCACAAGATCTAGACATGAAAGCACAAAGGAGGAGAACCAGCCATCTAGCTACTACGTGGACCCGTAGTCCAGAGATGAACTACTCACGTAGCACACCAGAGGCTTGCATGATGGTGAAGAAGGCCTCCAGGGTGAATTCCCCTCTCCGACAGGGTGCCGGGAAGAGCTTCAGATCCCTCCCGATCTAGAGATGGAGATGACGCCATGACTCTGAGACTCTTTTGTGGATTTTGATCGTGTCCTTAGGGTTTTCGTCGGAGGCAATATATAGGCGTAAGGGAGGCCGAGGGTGCAGGCTGGCCACACCATCCTGGCCAAGGCCAAGCTTGGTCAGCATGTGGTGTGGCTGCCCTCTGGCCCTTCTCCGTCTCGTATTCTGGCTCCAAGTGTCCCCTGGTAAAATAATAACTTTGACTTTTGTCCCCTTCAATTCCAAGAATATTTATTTTCTGACCTCCTAGAACCAAAAAAACAGCAGAAAAGAGGCAGTTGACACTGTGGCTCTTGTTAATAGGTTAGTCCAAGAAATCATATGAAAAGTACTCCAAAGTATGGACAAAACATAAGAAAGTAGATAAAACTAAGCATGAAACATCAAAAATTATAGATACATTTGCAATGTATCAAGGACTCTTTTCCGCATTGTTGTTAGGAACTCTATTCAAGACATATGACATGAAGTAAACAAAGCCTATCCCACCATGCCTTTGATAAACCAGCATTGGCTAACATAAAATTCACTAAATTAGCCATCATGTGATTTTTCTCTCGGCAACCCCGTTCGATTGGGACGAGTAGGGAGACGTCCTCTCATGAATAATACAGTGTTCCTCGTAGAATGCGCTAAATATTTTTGGAAAATACTCACCACCACGATCCGACCTAAGATGCTTGATGTTCCTCTCTAATTTATTTTCAACTTCAGCCTTATAAATTTTGAAGTAGTCTAAAGCCCCATCCTTATTTTGCAACAAGTAAACATAGCCGAATTTAGTAGCATCATCAATTCACGTCATGAAATATCTCTTCTCACCTTTTATCAACACATTATTCATCTCGCATAGATCGGAATGTATGAGTTCTAGAAGGGCCAAGTTCCTGTCCTCGGCTATCTTGTGAGGCTTTCGAGGTTGATTTGATTGCACACAACCATAGCACTTAGAACCTTTGCCAATAGTGAAATTCGAAATTAAACTTATACTAGACATCTGAAATATCGAAACAAAATTAATGTGACATAAACAAGAGTGACAAACACTAGTATCATCATTAACACCGCCACAAATATAATTCACGGATTTATTACAAAACTCTGAAAGAAAAAAACGAAACAAGCCTTCAAACTCATAGCCTTTACCAATAAATTATCGATGTTTTGAAACAACGACTTTATTAGACTCTGAGACAACCTGAAACCCATCTCTATATAGAAGGAATCCGCTAACGAGATTTTTGTTCATGGTAGGGACACGTTGCACGTTCCTCAGCTGCATGATCTGTCCCGAAGTAAACTTCAGATTAACCGTGTCAACACCACGAACACAAGCATACGACTTATTCTCCATTAAGACAGAAGAATCTCAGGCGACCTAGTAAGAAGTGAACATATAGATGTTAACACACACATGAACATTAGCGTCTGTATCAGTTCATTAACATGATGATTGAAATACCAAAAGAACAGTAAATAAATTACTGTACCCATCAGTATTGGTAGCGGTCATGACGTTGACAGTTTTCCCCTTTTTCTATCTACGATTTGTATGTTCTAGGTAGCCTTTAGAAAAATGGTCGCGCTCTGCACGGGTGAAGCAAGCTAGCTCAGCCTTGTTCGACTTCCTCTTAAAAGTTATAGTCTTTGCATGTTTGTTAAAAGAGGATTTGTTGTTCTCTTTATTCTTTCCAAAGGTTTTCTTCCCAAAACCACTTTGCTTAGACCATCTCAAAGAGAATGAAAAAATCTAACTCTTGAAAGCTTGTTTTTTCTTGAGAAACACAGTACAACCGTACCGTAGAAACACAGTACAACATGTTCATGCACTCACTCCTATAAACACACACGCATACCCACCCTTATGAACACGTCCGAGAAACTGAGCCAGCAGATCGGATCTGAGATTGATGAAGTCACCGATGACGTCTCGCCGTGACGGGGAAAGAAATTGTGAGTCTAGGTGCTCCTCACAGCCTCCTCGTCAGCGTAGCATGCGCCGACGTGAACCACGTCGTCTACCCGTCTTCACGCGTGCGCTCATGCTGGCCAGCCTCGCCAGGACCGTCACGCTCCAGGATGCCGTCTCGAGGTGGTTCATGCCGGTAAACATCGGGCCCGTCCTCTTCGCTGGTGGCGTCCTCGGATGGTTGCCGTGTTGGCCCTCAGGCCGCAGCAGCACCTCGTGGTCGTCGTGTCCAGCTCCTCCGCCAACTTTGGGAACCTGCTCATCGCGATTCCCACGGTGTGCAGCGAGGACGGCAGCCCGTTCGGTGAGACGGGGGCGCCTGCACCGACCGCTTCCTGTCCTACGCCGCCTTCTCCGTGACGGTGATCATTTGCTTCTCATTTCTTAGTGCATCTTATTTTGGTTGGTAGTAGCATGCAGCTCGATCGATCAGTAAGCAATTAAATTAAGCAATGTGTATTTGATGGATCTAGCTCGGAGGACTGTACATCTGGCACACGTACATCGAGATGAAGCAGTAGCGAGAAGGACTCATGATCCCAAGGACTCTGTGAGGTCAGAGGAAGAGCCCTAGAACGACGATGAGGAGTCGAGGACGGACTTGTCTCGCTGACGCCCATGAAAAGGGACAACACCAATCTCAAGTTTTTGACTACGTAGTAGTTTCAGGATGAACAGTCAACCATTTTCGTTACTTATTTGACAGGGTCAGTCAGTCAGGCAACTAGGCAAGCAGACTCTGAAGTAACTTGCTCCATTTTCTGCCATGTATAGTGTTAGTGATGCCGTTGCTGTCGACTATTGACCAGCAATGTTCCCGTGGCAATAGTAAGTAACACGGGCAGCAACTGAAGCATGTGGGACAAGCTGAAACATGGCACGTACCAGATCTCCGAGGAGCTAACCGTATGAGGTAGGAAACATGCCTACTGTCTGCTGCGGCAAGTTCATCGCCATTGTCGTCACCCATCATAATCAGAAGAAGAAAATGTGATTCCTGGAGGAGAGCAGAGCAGCTGAAATGAGTTATGTTGCTCTCTGATTGCCAGGTGGTAGGCTTCATTGTTGGCACAGTGCCATGTCTGCGATCTACATTCATCGGCGACAGCGCTCCCCTGCGAGTCGTCCAAGACTCCCTCAAGCTACTAGCGTATGCAAAATTGCAAATGCAAATGCACCTACTCGCATGGTTCTTCAGTTCACAGTACACATGAATCAAGCAGTGCACAGCCATGGTTGATGAGCTAAATTCTTGCTTCACGAGGGACGACAGGAGCGGCAGGGAAGTATACATCTGTCAGGAGTGCGCAGGACGCCGGAGCTTGGCTTCCTGCCGTCGGACCGGCTCTACCAGTACATGCTCATGCTCCACTTCCCTGCCGCCTGCGATAAGCATCAGCACCATGGCCCAGCTCTACGACGTCGCCCAGGAGGAGTGCTCCGTCATCTTCCTCTGGACGTACCTCGTCACAGCCCTCACCCTCACCGCCTGGTCCACCGTCTTCATCTCCAATCACGCCGCCTAGACAGCATCCCAACTTCAACTCAATTGCCTTTGCCGCTACCAACATGTATCTTTTGAGAGAGAATCAGCAGCAGCATATTGTGCTTGGGGTATGGGACAAGTGGCATACATGTATCTATAGACTTGCTATTGCTACTGACTCAACAGTTTTTTATTGCTATATATATGTTGAATAGTACTAGTATCCATCAAGTGAGCTGGCAGAACTTGAGCTTCTTCACCCACACCCATCTTACCTTCAAACTCTATACTCCAAAAAACCCAAAAGAATGTATACAAAATACAGTTCAGTACGTACCTCAAATCAACTGCATTTTATTCGTTGGGGTGAAAATTAACCCCAATTACAACAGTACAAGATAGGAGAAACATTATTCTGCAAAGGATCATTGCCAAATGGCACCCTCTTCGACTACACCACCAACTTATTGTGATCAATGGGCACACTGGCCCAGAAGTTTGCCACCTCAGAAAACACAACCCAGGGAGGGGCTACCTCCGTTCCAATACACAAATGGTAACAAGTACACCAAAATCTGCAGACAAATGAAACAGGACATGAATATGACAGATTTCCCGTGAGTCAGAATAAGATCCTCTCCAAGAGAGAGCTACACCAAGAAAAAAGTGGCATGAGGTCACGTTATAGAGCAACTTTGTTACTTGACAAAGGCAGCATGTTCTAAGAATTTCCATAAAGGAGCTATCATAATCATGTAATGATGGACAACAGACAAGATGAATATACAGCTGTCCACAGAACAACCAAAATACAAATATCCTAAATATACCCCCAAAGCCCAAAACACGCCTTTTCTTAACTATTTGAGTTCCCTTATAAGCAAAGAAATTCACATCCAGATTCGACTAACATCAGAAAATGTAGGTATTGCCAGCAGTGAGCGCGTGACAGTTAGCAACAGCCATCCCCGACACGACGAATAACTAGACCGATCCTTGTGTAATTTATTGCAAGCAATGCAAGCACAAAAGCTTCAGCTACTGTTAGCTGATAGATTCGGTGGCACATCAAATCAGCATTTCATAGAAGAGAACAAAGCAAAGCTTAGGTATTTACACAGCAGTAAACAAGCTAACGTTAGCGCCTACAAAATATATACATGACAACAATACAGTTCATACATGAGCTATAAACATATTGGATGCTACAAAATTAAGAACAAAGAAAAACCTGATATAAGCACACCCTTGAGCAATCAAAGAAAAAGAACAAAGAAAAACAAGTCTTAGGCTGTTCAAAGAATAATTGTGATGGTTCATATGATCCAAGCCCCTAAATTAGTGCCTGTCTTGAAAAATAATTTCAGATACCACTACCAAATATATGCAAATGGTCACTAAGAATAACATAAATAAGAGAGAAGCTAAAAATTCCAAGCATTTAGATTGATAAGTTTGAACTCTCCATGGAACAACAAATGGAAAAAAAAAGCAATGTTTCAAACAGATACATATTGTTGCTGAGCACAAGTTACATCACCATGTTGCTCTCAAGCTGCTGTCCAAGAAGTTCTGCCACTCACTCAGGAACAGAAAAAATCATTCACTATTTCACATTAAATTGATCTCAAAAGTATTTCTTCTTATTCAGAATTCAATGACCAAGAACAACCAACAATCGAGTAATAATATGGTAATTTTGATAGCATTGTCCTAGGTTAGCAAACATCTGTTGGCATATTTGAGTATTTCCACAATTTTGAAATTATTTTTGGAATTGATCTAATCGGGAAATTTAATACTCAGTTGGCCCTATGTGTAAGAGATGGCAGGAGATAGAAGAGGATAAGAACAGAGGACCTAGTCCTGTTTGTTGAGGGGCGAGCGGAGGTGCGGCAGCGAGTCTCTTGCTGCACGCATGACCCGGCTGCTAGCTGCGGCACAAGGGCCAGAGCCTCCCCTACATGTCCTGATCTCCTTCCCTGAAGTACAAATACGGGATTCTTTCTTCCTAAGTTATTCTATCTCCACAACCTAGCTCTGCTCCTGCTACTCCCTCAGTGGTGGCAAGGCTGCAGTTGGGTCGTGGCGTTGCTACCTATGCAGCGTGGATTTGGAGCTGGGAAATTAATTCTTGGTGAACCAATTTCTTGTCTTTCAGCTGATTGGTGTGAGCTGATTGCTTTGTGCGGCTTCAACACCATAATCCGACTCTGAGTTTGGCTTGCCCCATCTCACGGATGGAGGCATCCGAGACCTCACCAGTGAACTGTGGCAATACGGCGGCGATGGGTTTCTAGGTCAGCGTCTTCATTATACTATATCCTGAACAAGCGTCATCTGAAAGCAAGATATTTGATCCAATGCTGATTGGTGCTTGTTTGAGTTAAACAAGTGATTGTGCAAATACAGGGCAGCCAATTTATAACTGAATAGAGCATCTGTTTACTGCACTTTAATCTGTCGTAGCTATTTCTGAAATTTGATAGATTCATATTGAATTTTGTCTCCTGTTCAGAATACAGAACTCGATTAATTTGTTAGACTTGAATTGCTGATTACCGAATTCAGGTAAGAGGACAACTGTGACACTGTTTTGTCAATTTCTGGACTAGTATTAAGTTCATATTTTCTGGGAGAACACTATAAGCACTAGGAATTGGAATCCTTCCGATTAGAGTCATCCAAATGGTCATGGGCAGTAACTTGCTATTTCGTTTGGTTCATGACCTGTGCTTTATGTTAAATCTATTTACATGTATTGAATTGCTAGACAGTAACATCAGATCAATTCTTATGAACATGTCATTGGTTTGTCTTTGCGTTTTTACATGCTGGCCTTATTTCCATGTTATATTGTATTCTGCAATTAAACTGTTGACCTTGCTGAAACAACTATTTCTACAACATGCCCAATCAATGTGAGTGATACACATACAAAGAGATAAGAAGGTACCTTTCTACTCCAACAATGTAGACGTGGAGATAACCCGGGCACCGGCTCTATCGAGCTGGGCAATGGTGGCTGTTGCTTTCAGATTCCCTGCCGACCAGAAGGCATCGATCATACTCCGGGCAATCTCTTCACCCTTCTCCTCCCCCTCAATGACAGCCACGGCAGTCGGGCCTGCTCCACTGATGGTGCATCCCAATGCCCCGGCTCCCAGAGCGGCAGCCTTCACCGCAGCCATGCCAGGTATAAGCGGTGCCCTGGTGGGCTCGACAATGCCGTCGGATGACATTGCGGAGCCAATGACCGTGGCGTCGCCCTGCAGCACGGCGGCGACGAGTGCGGCGGCCTGGCTGGAGTTGCGGACGTGGTGCTTGATAGCGACGTGCTTGGGCAGGGCGGCCCGCATCTTGCTTGTGGGCGCCTCGAAGTCCGGCGTGACGAGGACGAAGTGGAGGCGAAGTGCCGGCGGGCAGGGCAGCGGGATGAGGTGGAAGGGGTCGTAGCTGCGGACGAGGACGAAGCCACCGAGGATGGCGGGGGCAATGTTGTCAGCGTGGAAGCCGCTGACGGCCTTCTCGGACTCGAGCCCCGCGAGAACGAGATCGTCGCCGTGGAGATGGGAGCCAAAGAGGGCGTCGACGGCCTTGGCAGCGGCGGCGGCCGAGGCGGCCGAGGAGCCGAGGCCGGAGCCGAGGGGCAGGCCCTTGGCGAGGGCCAGGGAGACTGCGTGGGAGCGGACGCCGAGGGCGCGGAGCGCGGCGAGGGCCGCGATGCCGGCGCAGTTGCGGAGCGGGTCGCGGGAGAGTCGGGCGGCGAGATGGGGGCGGGATGGGGAGGTGACGTCAGCGATAGCGACGGTGCCCGGAGGCAGGGTGGGGTCGAGGGTGGCGGTGACGGTGTCTCCCAGGGAGAGGGAGGCGTCGGCGACCGCGCAGCCGAGGAAGTCGAAGCCCGGGCCCAGGTTGGCCACCGTGGCCGGCGCGAATGCCGTGACGGACTGGAAGGCAGGGGCCGGGTCAGCCGAGACCGCGGCTGCGACCTTGAACTTCCTGGAAACGCGAAGAGTCGGGAGGAGTGCCTTGCGGGTGGTTGAGGGGTAGGAAACGCCGGTGGCCGGAGATGCCGCCGCCGCCATTGTGTGCGTGGAAGTTTTTTTTTAGATGGGGGTGGGTTGGGTTTGGGAAAAGGTTTGGACCTTTGACAGTGCGCACGGGACGGGGCGGGACTGGGAAGGTAGCATGTAATACCGACGCTGACAGGTATGGCCCATCACACACCAAAGACAGAGACCACGCACCGGATCCACTGGAGCAATCAACGTCAGCAACCGCAATGGCGACGGTGAGGGCCGGCTCCGCCCCCCGCCCGCCGCCCGCCGCCCACCTGTAAAAAGAAAAACTCCTTTGGCCCCGTTTGGAATGTCGTATTTTAACCAATACCACCGGATTACACGGACTACTCCTTCTTAACATCTTCACAAAATAAAAACGACCGGACTAAAAAACAACAATCCAAACGAGGCCTTGCGGTAGGTCTTTAGTTGGCTAATTTTTTTAAAATAATATATTTTTTTAATCAATTTTACGAATATTACGAAGAAAAAAATTACACATGTAACGCGTCTCTTCTTTCAAACAACGACGCGACCATCTCGTTTTTTTGAGGAGACGACTAGCTCGGGCCGTCTTTTGAGGCGTAGAAAGAACGGCGGGCCCCCTTGGTAAAGCTGCGGTGGCCTTCGACGTCGTTATTTGAAAAAGCGACCGTGCACGTCGTTTGTTGGAAAGCCGACCGGGTGGCCTCGTCTTTTGAGGCACCGACGGGTGGCCTCGTCTTTTGAGGCGCAGACGAGCTGCCTCCATATCCCCACGCCGCGCCTAGCCCAGCCCAGCTCCGATGGTGCTTGTTGGAGATATGCTTTCCGGGTATCCTCACAGTTCCTCACTGACCAGGGTGGCCCACTTCGGGTTAGAGCTTTGCTTCACAGGTGGCCCAGTCAGGGAGAAAGACGGAGTCCAATCCGGCTACAGGAAGGCCCAGAAGACTTACCGACTTAGGCCCATAACGTTACTTGTAGTTCAAAATGTACTCTGTAACCGACTCTTAGTCATAGCCGGATAGATCTCTTCTGTAAACCCTAGGCCAGATATCTATATAAGTCATCCTAGGGAGAGCCTTTAGGGCACATCTCAATAGTCTACAATCTCAACTCGCACATGCAAAACCCTTGTAACCCATATTCTGGCTCTGCCGTATTACTGGATTGCTAGCAGGAGTAGGATCCGTCCAAAGCCGGCGGATTCGAACCTGGGTAAACTTGTGTGATCACCGTCCCGGAACACCGTACGTCTCACACCCCTCTCTTCCGCACGCCTCGAGGACCCCCTCATGTCGTACTTGTCATCAATCCGACGACGGTTGGCGCCCACCGTGGGGCAAGTGAGCTTCGGATCTGCATTCCGAGCGGAATCTGCAAGAATCGGAATCGGCGAGACTATCGCCGTCGATCGCATCCTCTACGCCAGTGACGTCCCTCTCATTGTTCTCGACGAGACTTGGATCCCGGCTAGGAAGGACGTGACTGCCTACATAATCATGTCTTTTGGTGATATCGATGTTTACATCGGTTTCGCTGAACCTGCCCAAACCACCCCAGCGGTGATGACAGAGGCAGAAGAATTCTCTGGGTCCCCTTTGTCCGCGGAGGCGGCAGAGTTCCGGATCTCAGAAAACCCTAATCCCACCCAGCCCGCACCAGTTGCGGAGATAGTGGAGAAATCCAAGCCTGAAGAAGACCTAGCGGTCCAAGTCGAATCTGGAGTGGATCTCCTTGGAGAGGCCAGATCCCAAATCGACCCACCCGTGGAAGTCGAAATCCAGGAGGAGCATAACAACGACACTGATTCCGGCTCCGATGATGCTTGGAGACGTAGGCCTTTCCCGAGGTATCTGTTGAGACGCGTGACTTGCAAAGCGCGGATGCAATCCTCGAGACCATCAAAAGTTTCGACATGGCTGATCGCGAAAGCCGCAGGTACCTCAGGAAACACGCGTCGCACTTCGTCGGATACGTGGGATCCGGATCCGGCTCTGCCGATGTTGGAGAGAACACCGACTCTATGCTGGAGGCAATTGGAACAAACGCCGACATACCCGCATCCTCGGATGAATCGATGACGTCAGCGGATTTCTGAAAGTTCTCCATGGAATATGAAGAGGAGTATAACTCCAAAGCTGCAGAGGAAGGAGAAGCCATGGATGAAGGATCCGGGGAACACTCTCCCAAAGCGCAGGATGACATGGACGTCGGAGATAATCCCGAAGTCCAGATGTCTGAAAGTACCGATCAGAGCTTGACTCCGGGAAACGGACCCAAAGCCGTCTTTGCTACCGGCGCTGCTAAGAAGGCAAAGAAGAAGAACAAGAAGAACAAGACCCCGGCAAAAGACCCTCTAACAGAGGAGGTGATTGCCGAGGAATACGAAGAAGACTCGGATGTAGCACTTATCCCAGAAGAGCCAAAAAAAGAAGAATCGGTGGATGGACACGTGATCACCGAAGGTGCGTGTAAACTCATCGATGCTGCATTAACCACACCTATCCCTACAGCTGCAGAACTTACTACTGAAGAGCTGGACGAAAGGGCCCAAGCCCTAGAAGCGCGTCGTCAACAACTCCTCGATGAAGCCAAAAACATCGAGGTGGAGAAGAAACGCATGGCAACTAAGGACTACATGTCTCGATTGCATCAGAAGACACGGAAGCGTCACACAGATGACAACCAATTCCCACATGTCCGTGCCGTCCTTTTTGGAGATGAGATGGGGAAGCCACGGAAAGATAGCAAAGGAGATTGGGTATACCCAACCCCAGTACAGAATACCGTGGCAGCCCGAGAAATTCTATCGGCTAATCCAGGACCGGAGGAGATCCGTTTGGGTATCAAACTACTCAACAAGGGACTGGACCAGCAAAAGGTCGCCCTGTCCGGAAGTCAAAAACTGGTCTCGGATTTCGACCAATGTCGCACAGATCCGGCATGGGCTGACATAAGACCCCATCATGTCCGGGAGCAGTATCATCGCCCCGAACGCCGGGAAGACAATTATTCAAGAATCGGATCGTCAGGACAACATTATAGAACTACGCGTAACTGGAGCAACGTCGCTCCAGCGGCCGAAAAAGATGCCATTGCTGCACTGAATCCGACGAACCCTCCCTGACGAGAGTCTAACGGTCGAAGGGGAGAAGATAAAGAGAAACGTCGGGAGGAGGATCACCAAAGAATGCTACCTCCTAGACATGCAAGCCGTTCGGCTGAGCCTCACCGTGGTGGGAACGACGGACGAAGGAACGACGGAAACCATGCTGGGACAAGCCGGCAGGGGGCTCGTCGTAGTCAAGATCCTCCCCGGAACCGGAATAATGACGCTCCGGATGGAGGTCGGCGATCAGCCGGAAACAATTCAGCTGCCCCACCCTCTCCACCAAGCAGTCATCACAACGGCTCCCAAGGAGGACGACGAGGCGGAGGAGGTGGCGGCAGAAGCCGAAGTCCGGCTCCAAGGCACCGCAGCCACAGCCGGCATTCGGGACGATCTCTATCCCCGAACGACACAAGGCACAGGATCAATTCCAACATAGAGGCGTGACGCTATAAAAACAATGATATCTACGTGGGCCCGAAATGCTTCGGACCATGCATCAGAGCTACAAGATTCCCGGAAGGATTTGCTATCTCAAGGCATATCCAAGCCTACGACAGCATTGCTCGGCCAGATACCTGGCTTCAGGGTTTTTTCCAAGCTTGCTGCATCACCAAAGGCGGAAACAGCCTGGTCGCAACACGATATCTCCCACTCATGTTGCGGAAGACGGCGCGATCATGGCTCAATGAACTTCCGGAGAACACCATCCATAACTGGTATGACATGCAAAGTGCGTTCTTTCAGAATTTTGAAGGTACATATCGGAGGCCCTGTTCAGTCGGAGACCTACAGCGTTGCACCTAGAAAACCGGAGAAACTTGCCGGGATTACCTCGGACGATGGATCGACACCAAGAACTCCTGTGAAGGAGTAAACGATCAAACCGCGATTGAAGCTTTCATCGCATGGCTCCCAATTGGTCTACTACGTCACCGCTTGAAGTGTGATAAGGTCACTGGTTTGGGAGAAATGATAGAAACAGCGAGCAAGTATGCAGATGCTGACGACGATGCAGAAGGATTGCTCAATGTCCTAGCTGTGCCTCAGTCAGCAAGACAACCAAAGCAACAAGCTCAAAAGCGCAAAAATACCTCAGGAGAAAAACCCAACGTAGAAACAGCGGTGGTTACTACTGTTTCCGGGTCTGGAGGACGAGGAGGATGTGGCGGAGGCCGTGGGCGTGGCCGTGGGACTTCAAGGGTCCAAGGTAGAGGAGAACAGCAACCAGGCAAAACCTACTCTTGGGCCGACATTGCCAATAACCCATATGTGCATCACCTAGATGCCAATGGGGGCTCGTCCCACACCAACGCTGAATGTCGTTTCAATGACGACATCAAAAGAGATGACACCGCGGGCTACAAAGCTAAGCGGAAGAAGGGAAAGAAAAATCCCGAAAAGGACAAGGAGACCAAGGAAGGTTCCGACATGGAGGAAGCCGATGCTTCAAATCCAAAGCCGGAAGGGAAGAAGACTTTTCCCACCAAGAAGGACACTTATGTCACTTTCCTCGGATCTCAACCAGCAAAGGTCAAGAAAGAAGTTCTACACGAGCTCAATGCAACAGTTTTGGTTATCCCCCAGTATCTGGACTGGTCGGAAGTGGCAATCACATTTGACCGCGATGATCATCCGCCTAAGTTACACAGGCGAGGAAAATACGCCTTAATCGTCAACCCACTTATTGATGGTTATGGTTTCTCCAAGACCCTCATGGACGGTGGTAGCAGCATCAATATTCTCTATATCGAAACGCTACACTGGATGAAGATCTCGGAAACCCAGCTGAACGATAGCTCTGTGATCTTTCACAGAGTTGTCTCAGGAAGACAAGCTAATTTCCTAGGAGAGATTACTTTGGATGTTACCTTTGGAACTCCAAAGAACTATCGGACGGAGGCATTTTCCTTCGAAGTGGTCCCGTTCAAGAGCGCATACCACGCTATACTCGGACGTCTGGCTTACTGGGTTTTTATGGCTCGTCCGTGTTACATTCACAATATGATGAAAATTCTAGGTCCCAACAGCGTGATCACCATCAGGGGAGACCCAAAGAAAGCGTGAGAGTGCGAGGATGGAAATGCCGCCTTTGCCGAAGCCGTGCTGCACGCCCAGGAGTACCAGAAGATCAAGAAGAGCATAGATCCGTCCGAGATGCCAGCAACGAAGAAGGAGGTGACAAAGCCAAATCCGGAGTTCAAGGCATCAAAAGAGACGAAGAAAGCACCGTTGAAGGATGATGATGAAGGAAATATGCCCTGAGAGGCAATAATAAAGTTGTTATTATGTATTCCTTGTATATGATAGATGTTTATTTTGCATGCTATAATTGTATTGATAGGAAACATCAATAGATGTGTGTTTAATAAACAAAAAGGGTTCCTAGTTATGCCTCTCTTATAGACTAGCTTGTTGATTAACAAGATGATCAAGGTTTCCTGATCATGGACATTGGATGTTGTTAATAACAAGGTCACAGCATTTGTGAAATGATGTGATGAACATTCATCCGAAGTATAGCATTACGATCAAGTCATTATGTTTATATTGCTATAACATCATACAAAGTAGTCTTAGTCCTTAGACCATGAGATCATGTTAATTGCTAACACCGGAAGAGTATCTTGATAACATCAAATGTCACACCGTAACAGGGTGACCATAAAGGTGGGTTCAGTGCTATGAAGGTGTTATGTTGAGGCTCATGGATCAAGAGTGGAATTTGTCAATCCCGATGACGGATAGATATGCACTAGGCCCTCTCGGTGATATCACATTAAGATAGCTTGCAAGCAAGTGATGTGATCACTAGAATGTTATATCACGGGAACGAGAAAAGAGTGCATGTAGGTAACGAGATCAAACTAGGTATTTGGATACCGATGATCGAATCTCGGACATGTATTATATCATGAGACAAAGGGATTAAATTGCTGACGTTAAAGGTTCTCACGATCGCAGAAGTCATCGTTGAATATGCAGGAGTCAGTATGGATCTCCAGGTCCCACTTCTGATTATTGATCTGAGAGGAGTCTCAATCATGTCTGCATTATTCGCAAACCGTAGGGTGACACACTTAAAGGTTGTCGGACACCATTTAGGAGCACATATGTTCCAGACAAAAGGTTTGCAAAGCGCAGGAAATGTTTCGATAGAAACAGGAATTGTTTCGATAGAAACCGGAATTGTTTTGGGTGAAATTGCAGAAAGTGGTTCTGTATGTGATATTGAAATGTTGCAAGGGGTTTTATGTGAATGTTTGTTAATTAAAGTAATTAACAAAATTCTGAATAAAATAAATAAAAGGGTTTTATTAATTGAGAGTTGCATTTAATTTGGTGGAAATTAAATACATGTGAGTGGGATTTTGGGTGGAGGCCATGTTTATGTGAGTGGAGGTTCACCACATGAATGAAGGAGGGGAGGAGTCCCCCCTCATGCGCCGGCTATGGGAGGGGAGGGGTCTCCCTCCCTCCTATATAAAGCCCCCATCTCCCCTCTCACAAACCACACCTCCTCGTGAAGGATCTCTCTCCCCCTCTAGATATTTCCCCATGGTCTCGGATTAGCGAGATACATGTTCCTGGTGGCCTTGCGTCTGGAAGGAGTTGCTGCTTCCGCTGATTTGCTGGAGCGAGGAGGTGGAGGTTGTCCGGTGGCTTGAACGTGTGTGCGAGGACGGATGCGCTGCTAATTTGCAGCGCTCGGACTTCCACACGATCTTGAGATCGGCAAGCGTATGACTACATCAACCACGAGTTCCTACTTGTTAACAAAACTCGTTGTCTTCGAGGGTAAGTTCTCCATGGATGTATGTCCACCCGTTGTTCTGTATCTAGTAGATAGATCTTGGCGTATAGTTCTCATCGTAGGAAAATTTTTGTTTTCTATGTTGCGAACCCAACAGATGGCCCCTCCAAGGTGACCCAGATAAGCGTAGGCCTAGGTAGCGCATAGGAAAGCGCGCTCGTCAAGTTCCTCCAAGCAAATTAAGATATCTTTGCATGGCAGCCATCTGACATGACCGGAGTACCTAGGGAACTTGATGAGCACTCTTTAAATGTAAACCCGAACGCTAAATCCGTCAAACAGTCCTTACGACGGTTTGACGACGAAAAACGTAAGGCAATAGCTAAGGAACTAGCACGACTCGAGTTAGCTAGATTCATAGAAGAGGTCATCCACACTGAGTGATCGGCCAATCCTGTAATTGTCCCTAAAAAGGACACCACTGATTTAAGGATATGTGTTGATTATACTGCCTTGAACAAGGCTTGTCCAAAAGATCCGTTCGCTCTACCTAGAATTGATCAAGTTATCGATTCTACGGCAGGCTCGGAACTCCTCTGTTTTCTCGACGCATATTCCGGTTATCACTAAATTCGGATGAAGGAATCTGACAAAATCAAAACTTCATTCATAACCCCTTCCGGAACCTTCTGTTTTGTTACGATGCCCTTTGGGCTGAAGAACGCAGGAGCTACGTACCAGCGCACGATGCAGCGTTGCCTCCATGACCAACTCGGACACAATGTACATGCATATGTGGATGATATCGCGGTAATGTCCAAAAAGAAGGAAACGCTGATTTCCGACTTGGAGTCTGATCTATGCGTAGGTATCAGAGGTATCAGAGCCTGATCTATGTGTAGGTGCTTTGCACGGGTAGTACACATATGTTTATATGTGGGCGATGATGATCATGTTATTGCATCTTCTATGTACTTTGCATATTGGTGGCATAGTGGGATGAAGCGGCCCGGACCAACCTTACATGTCATCGTACATAAGACTGGTTCCACGACTGACATGCAACTAGTTTTGCATAAGTGGCTAGCGGGTGTCTGTCTCTCCTACTATAGTCAATATCTGATTTACAACGAGTTGCTAATAACTTGGTTATCCTCGTTGTGGTTCATGTTCGTAGGTAAGACCGGTTCTATCTCCGAAAGCCCTAAGCCACGTAAAACTTGCAATTGATAAATTAGAGGCGTCTAGTTTAGATCGTTGCTGGGCTAGTGTCTTGATATGGTATTATTGTAAGTAGATGTATGATAGATACTCTTACAACTCACTTAACGTGTAAGTTCCATAGACCTTGGCCTTACACACAAAGGAATGATAGAGATCATACCACGATGCAAATGATAGAGATCAAATGCATGGACCATATCACCTCACTTCACACATTAGATGTTAGCATCTTATATTGCTAGTTTGGCGATTTTGGTAGCATTATAAGATGATCCCTCATTTAGATATCAAGATAAAATGTGTTCTTCCTTAAGTATGCACCGTTTTGTGGATCGTGTTTTGAGGCATCACGTGATGATCGTGTGTTCTCGACTCTATGCTTTCATACAACGGGTGTAAGACAGTTTTACACACGCGAATACTAAGGTTCTTACTTGACGAGCCTAGCATGTACAGACAAGGCCTCGGAACACGGACCAAAAGGTTAAGCATGAGTCATATAGTTGATATGATGCCCATATAGATGCTCGCCTTTGAAGCTACACCGACTCACGTGATGATCGGACTTGGTGTAGTGGATTTGGTTCATGTAATCACCAAAAGGACACGAGGGATGTCATTTTTGAGTGGGAGTTCATTAGTAATTTGGATTAGTTGAACTCAATCTATCATAAACTTAGTCTAAATATATTTTACAAATTCTGTTGTTGATGGCACCACCTGCTTTTAATTTCAATGTGTTCATGGAGAAAGAGAAGCTTGCTGCGAATGGTAGCAACTTCACCAACTGGGCTATGAATTTGAGGATTCTCCTCATCTTGCACAAAAGCAATATGTGCTAGAGGCGCCGCTAGGCCCACCAGCTCGATGCCTGACGAGGAAAAGAACGTCTATATAACTCGTCAGGAGGACCACAACTTAGTTCATTGCGGCATACTGTATGGGCTAGAGCCAGAACTTCGAAAACGTTTCGAAAATGGCAATGCCTTTGATACCATGGGAGAATTGAAAATGATTTTCGATACTCATGCTGCCATAGAGAGTTATAATGCTTCTGAAAAGTTCTTTAGCTGCATGATGGAAGAGAACAACTCCGTTAGTGAGCATGTACTCAAAATGTCTGGGTACGTCGATAAGCTTGTGTCCTTGGGAATAACGATTCCCATTGACTTAGGCATACATCGTGTTCTCCAATCTCTGCCACCTAGCTACAAGAGCTTCGTGATGAACTATAATATGCAGGGCATGAAGAAGTCTCTTCCCGAGCTTCTGTCAATGCTTAACACTACAGAAGTGGAGATTAGGAAAGAACATCAAGTGTTGATGATCAATAAGACCATCGGTTTCAAGAAGGACAAGAAAGGCAAGCAGAAGGGAAAGAAGGGCGGCAAATCTGTTGCCGTGCCTGAAAAGAAACCCCCGAGCTGGCCCTAAGTCTGACACCGAGTGCTACTATTGCAAGGGGACTGGCCATTGGAAGCGCAACTACCCCAAGTATTTGGCGGACAAGAAGGCCGGCAAGGCAAACAAAGGTATATGTGATATACATGGTATTGATGTGTACTTGACTAGTACTCGCAGTAGCACCTGGGTATTTGATATGGGATCGGTTGCTAATATATGTAACTCGGTTCAGGGGCTGCGGAACAAGTGACAACTAGCAAGGGATGAGGTCACGATGCGGGTCAGCAATGGATCAAGAGTTGATGTGATCGCCATCGGAACGCTGCCTCTCCATATGCCGTCGGGATTAGTTATAAACCTGAATAATTGTTATTTGGTGTCTGCACTGATCATGAACATTGTATCTGGATCGTGTTTGATGCAAAGTGGTTATTCGTTTAAGTCTGAAAATAATGGTTGTTCGATTTATATGAATAATATCTTTTATGGTCATGCACCTATGTTGAATGGTTTATTTCTGTTGGATCTCGATAGTAGTATTACGCATATTCATAATGTTGAAGCTAAAAGGATTAAACTTGATAATGATATATCTGCATATATGTGGCACTGCCGTCTAGGTCATATTGGCGTTAAACGCATGAAGAAACTCCATTCTGATGGACTTTTGGAATCACTTGATTTTGAATCATTTGATACATGTGAGCCATGCCTTATGGGCAAGATGGCTAGAACGCCGTTTTCCAGTTCAATGGAACGGGCGACAGATTTATTGGAAATCATACATACTGATGTGTGTGGACCAATGAGTGTGTCGGCGTGAGGTGGATATCGTTATTTTGTTACTTTCACGGATGATTTGAGTAGATACGGGTATATCTATTTGATGAAACATAAGTCTGAAACCTTTGAAAAGTTCAAAGAATTTCAGAATGAAGTGGAAAATCATCGTAATAGAAAGATCAAATTTCTGCGGTCCGACCATGGAGGAGAGTATCTTAGTTACGAGTTTAGCACACATATGAAAGACCGTGAAATAGTTTCACAACTCACGCCTGCCGGAACACCACAATGTAATGGTGTGTCAGAACGTCCTAATCGTACTTTATTGGATATGGTTCGATCTATGATGTCTCTGACTGACTTGCCACTGTCATTTTCGGGTTATGCACTGGAAACCGCTGCATTCACTTTAAATAGGGCACCATCTAAATCCGTTGAAACGACACCGTATGAATTATGGTTTGGAAACAAACCTAAGCTGTCATTTCTTAAAGTTTGGGGATGCGATGTTTACGTGAAGAAACTTCAACCGGATAAACTCGAACCCAAAGCGGAAAAATGCGTCTTCATAGGATACCCTAAGGAAACGATTGGGTATACCTTCTATCACAGATCCGAGGGCAAGGTCTTTGTTGCCAAGAATGGATCCTTTCTTGAGAAGGAGTTTCTCGCGAAAGGTGTGAGTAGTCGGAAGGTAGAACTCGAAGAGGTTATTGAACCTTCTCTTCATGAAATGGCGAGTAGCGCAGCACCAGAAGTTGTTTCGGAGTTGACTTCACCTAATGAAGAGAGAGCTAATGATATTGATCATGAAACTCCAAAAGAGGACACTACCGAACCTCGCAGGTCAAGCAGGACACATGCAGCTCCTGAACTGTACGGCAATCCTGTTATGAATTTCATGATTGATGAAATAGATGACCCTGCGACGTATGAAAAAGCGGTGATGAGCCCTGATTCCAACAAATGGCTAGAAGCCATGAAATCCGAGATGGAATCCATGTACGAAAACCAGGTTTAGACCTTGGTGGACTTACCTCACGATCGAAAGGCCGTTGAGAATAAATGGATTTTCAAAAGAAAACTGATGCTGATGGTAATGTAACCATCTATAAGGCTCGACTTTTCGCAAAGGGGTTTCGACAAATTCAAGGAGTTGATTACGATGAGATATTCTCT
Source organism: Avena insularis (assembly GCA_023614405.1). NCBI lineage: Eukaryota > Viridiplantae > Streptophyta > Magnoliopsida > Poales > Poaceae > Avena > Avena insularis. The sequence continues at coordinate 566,673,821 of CM042686.1, forward strand.
CCCGTAGCAATGCTTAAGTCGGTTAGGATTATGTTAGCAATTGCTGCATATTTCGATTATGAAATATGGCAGATGGATGTCAAAACGGTGTTCCTCAATGGTAATATTGAAGAAGAGTTGTATATGATACAACCTAAGGGTTTTGTCGATCCTAAGGATGCTGATAAGGTGTGCAAACTTCAGCGATCCATCTATGGACTAAAGCAAGCATCCCGGAGTTGGAATCTCCATTTTGATGAGGTGATCAAAGAGTTTGGATTTGTCCAAACTTATGGAGAGGCTTGTATTTACAAGAAAGTGAGTGAGAGCAATGTGGCATTTCTGATATTATATGTGGATGACATATTATTGATTGGAAATGATATAGATCTTTTAAACAGTGTTAAAAGTTATCTAAACAGCAAATTTTCGATGAAGGACCTTGGTGAAGCTTCATATATATTAGGCATTAAAATCTATAGAGATAGATCAAGACGCCTAATTGGGCTATCGCAGAGTACATACCTTGATAAGATATTAAAGAAGTTTAATATGGACGGAAGTAAGAAGGGGTACTTATCTATGTTGCAAGGCAAGACATTGAGTAAGACTCAAAGTCCGGCTACGGCGGAAGAAAGAGAGATAATGGATAAGATCCCATATGCCTCAGCCATAGGCTCTATAATGTATGCCATGCTATGTACAAGACCGGATGTGGCGCATGCTATTAGTTTGACTAGTAGGTACCAATCTGATCCAGGTTTGGAACACTGGATAGCGGTCAAGAATATCCTTAAGTACTTGAGAAGAACTAAGGATATGTTTCTTGTATACGGAGGTGAAGAAGAGCTAGTCGCTAAGTGTTATGTCGATGCTAGATTTGACACATATCCGGATGACTCTAAGTCTCAATCTGGATACGTATTTCTCTTGAACGGAGGAGCAGTTAGTTGGAGGAGCTCCAAACAACCTGTGGTGGCTGGATCAACGACGGAGGCGGAATATGTTGATGCTTCAGAAGCAGCGCAGCAAGCGGTTTGGATGAAGGAGTTCATAACGGAACTATGTGTGGTTCCTAGTGCGTTGGACCCAATGGTGATCTATTGTGACAATAATGGAGCCATAGCCAACGCCAAGGAACCAAGGTCTCACAAGAATTCCAAGCATATTAAGCGCCAGTTTCACTCCATCCGCGAGCATGTCAAGGATGGAGATATAAAGATTTGTAAAGTGCACACGGACCTGAATGTAGCAGATCCATTGACTAAAGTACTCCCTAGGGCAAAACATGATCAAAACCAGAACTCCATGGGTGTTAGATTTATCACTATAGAAACTAGATTATTGTCTCTAGTGCAAGTGGGAGACTGAAGGAAATATGCCCTGAGAGGCAATAATAAAGTTGTTATTATGTATTCCTTGTATATGATAGATGTTTATTTTGCATGCTATAATTGTATTGATAGGAAACATCAATACATGTGTGTTTAATAAACAAAAAGGGTTCCTAGTTATGCCTCTCTTATAGACTAGCTTGTTGATTAACAAGATGATCAAGGTTTCCTAATCATGGACATTGGATGTTGTTAATAACAAGGTCACAACATTTGTGAAATGATGTGATGAACATTCATCCGAAGTATAGCATTACGATCAAGTCATTATGTTTATATTGCTATAACATCATACAAAGTAGTCTTAGTCCTTAGACCATGAGATCATGTTAATTGCTAACACCGGAAGAGTATCTTGATAACATCAAATGTCACACCGTAACAGGGTGACCATAAAGGTGGGTTCAGTGCTATGAAGGTGTTATGTTGAGGCTCATGGATCAAGAGTGGAATTTCTCAATCCCGATGACGGATAGATATACTCTGGGCCCTCTCGGTGATATCACATTAAGATAGCTTGCAAGCAAGTGATGTGATCACTAGAATGTTATATCACGGGAACGAGAAAAGAGTGCATGTCGGTAACGAGATCAAACTAGGTATTTGGATACCGATGATCGAATCTCGGACATGTATTATATCATGAGACAAAGGGATTAAATTGCTGACGTTAAAGGTTCTCACGATCACAGAAGTCATCGTTGAATATGCAGGAGTCAGTATGGATCTCCGGTCCGCTTCGATTATTAATCTGAGAGGAGTCTCAATCATGTCTGCATTATTCGTGAACCGTAGGGTGACACACTTAAGGGTTGTCGGACACCATTTAGGAGCACATATGTTCCAGACAAAAGGTTTGCAAAGCGCAGGAAATGTTTCGATAGAAACAGGAATTGTTTCGATAGAAACCGGAATTATTTCGGGTGAAATTGCAGAAAGTGGTTCTGTATGTGATATTGAAATGTTGCAAGGGGTTTTATGTGAATGTTTGTTAATTAAAGTACTTAACAAAATTCTGAATAAAATAAATAAAAGAGTTTTATTAATTGGGAGTTGCATTTAATTTGGTGGAAATTAAATACATGTGAGTGGGATTTTGGATGGAGGCCATGTTTATGTGAGTGGAGGTTCACCACATGAATGAAGGAGGGGATGAGTCCCCCCCCTCATGCACCGGCTATGGGAGGGGAGGGGTCTCCCTCCCTCCTATATAAAGCCCCCATCTCCCCTCTCACAAACCACACCTCCTCGTGAAGGATCTCTCTCCCCCTCTAGATATTTCCCCATGGTCTCGGATTAGCGAGATACATGTTCTCGGTGGCCTTGCGTCTGGAAGGAGTTGCTGCTTCCGCTGATTCGCTCGAGCGGGGAGGTGGAGGTTGTCCGGTGGCTTGAACGTGTGTGCGAGGACGGATGCGCTGCTGATTTGCGGTGCTCGGACTTCCACACGATCTTGAGATCGGCAAGCATACGACTACATCAACCACGAGTTCCTACTCGTTAACAAAACTCGTTGTCTTCGAGGTTAAGTTCTCCATGGATATATGTCCACTTGTTGCTCTGTATCTAGTAGATATATCTTGGCGTATAGTTCTCATCGTAGGAATTTTTTTGTTTTCTATGTTGCGAACCCAACAGATGACCCCTCCAAGGTGACCCAGATAGGCGTAGGCCTAGGTAGCGCATAGGAAAGCGCGCTCGTCAAGTTCCTCCAAGAAAATCAAGATATCTTCGCATGGCAGCCATCTGACATGACCGGAGTACCTAGGGAACTTGACGAGCACTCTTTAAATGTAAACCTGAATGCTAAACCCGTCAAACAGTCCTTACGATGGTTTGACGACGAAAAACGTAAGGCAATAGCTAAGGAACTAGCACGGCTCGAGTTAGCCGGATTCATAGAAGAGGTCATCCACACTGAGTGATCGGCCAATCCTGTAATGGTCCCTAAAAATGACACTACTGATTTAAGGATGTGTGTTGATTATACTGCCTTGAACAAGGCTTGTCCAAAAGATCCGTTCGCTCTACCTAGAATTGATCAAGTTATCGATTCTACGGCAGGCTCGGAACTCCTCTGTTTTCTCGACGCATATTCCGGTTATCACCAAATTCAGATGAAGGAATCTGAAAAAATCAAAACTTCATTCATAACCCCTTTCGGAACCTTCTGTTTTGTTACGATGCCCTTTGGGCTGAAGAACGCAGGAGCTACGTACCAGCGCACGATGCAGCGTTGCCTCCATGACCAACTCGGACGCAATGTACATGCATACGTGGATGATATCGCGGTAATGTCCAAAAAGAAGGAAACGCTGATTTCCGACTTGGAGGAAACATTTGTCAATCTACGAAAATACAACATCATGTTTAACCCGAAGAAATGCTTCTTTGGAATACCAGCCGGAAAATTGTTAGGTTTTATCGTGTCCCAAAGAGGCATAGAGGTGAACCGAGACAAAATTAAGGCTATACTCAATATTTCCAGGCCAACTCGCCTGAAGGACGTACAAAGATTAACTGGTTGCATCGCTACGGTCAGTCGATTTGTAAGCCGGCTTGGTGAAAGAGCCACACCATTATACAAACTCCTGAAAAAGACCAAGGATTTTGTTTGGACTGACGAAGCTAAAGCTGCACTACAAGATCTAAAGAAAGTACTCTCATCTGCTCCTATCCTTGCAGCACCAGAACCTAAGGAACCGATGTTGCTCTATCTTGCTGCGACAAATAAGGTCGTTAGTATCGTCATGATGGTGGAGAGACCAGAGGAAAATCAGGAACACCTGGTGCAGCGTCCGACTTACTTTGTTAGCAAGGTTCTAACAGAATCAAAATAGCGGTATCCGCACTATCAAAAGTTGGCTTACGTTGTTTTTCTAACATCTCGTAAGTTATGACACTACTTTCAGGAGCATCCAATTACCATGGTGAGCACAACTCCCATGAGAGATATAATCAACAACAGTGACGCCACAGGACGCGTCGCCAAATGGGGCATAGAGCTTTTAGCTTTCGATATTGAGTACAAACCTCGGACAACAATCAAATCCCAGATCCTTGCTGACTTTATTGCTAATTGGACAGAGACGAAGGAGAATATGATCCTCCCTGAGTCAGAATATTGGACCCTCTTTTTCGATGGGTCTAAGGCTCGAGGGGGCTCGGGGGCTAGCGTGGTGCTCAAATCACCCCAAGGAGATAAACTTTTATACGTGTTGCAGATACACTTCACAGCGACAAACAATATTGCCGAATATGAAGCACTGCTGCATGGAATCCGGATTGCTAAGGATATTGGCATCCGACGTTTGATGTGTTATGGAGATTCGGATCTTGTTGCTCAACAAGTGTCGGATATTTGTAATGCAAATAAACACATGGCAGCATATAAAGCTGTCGTGGATGATCTATCTAAATCGTTCGAAGGGTTTGAAGTTCAACACATTCCTCGAGCAGAAAATGAGAAAGCAGATGCACTATCTCGGATAGGTTCTGCGCGGAAAGAGGTCCCGGATGGCGCTTTTTTAGAGCACCTCAAAGTTCCCTCAATAAAGGGAGTAGATGAGAATATCCTACCAAATCCGACGCACCTTTGATAGTAGTTCTGGCTGTAATTCCCAGCTGGACTCAACCCTACCTCGATTATTTGGTAGATGGCAAATTACTCGAAGATGAGGTGCTAAGCCAGCAGATTATCCGACGAGCAAAAACCTATACTATTGTTAAAGGTTAGCTCCATAAATGGAGTGTTTCTGGGGTTTTTCAGCGCTGTGTATATCTGGAAGAAGGAGTGGAAATCTTAAGAGAAATCCACGAAGGCGAGTGTGGTCACCATGCTGCAGCCAAATCTTTAGTGGCAAAAGCTTTTAGACACGGATTTTTCTGGCTTATAGCTCAGGCAGATGCCGAACGATTAGTCAAGACGTGCAAAGGCTGCCAAAAGTACGCCAAGCAAGCTCATGTTCCGGCTGATCAGCTGCGAACAATACCTATAACATGGCCCTTTGCGGTCTAGGGGCTTGATATGGTAGGACCATTTAAACGAGCTCCAAGTGGATTTACTCACCTCTTAGTGATGGTGGATAAATTCACCAAATGGATTGAGGCTAAACCTGTCACTAGTTGTGATGGAGCAACAGCCAAAAGATTTGTCGAGGATGTTATAATCCGGTATGGTTATCCACATAGCATTATCACGGACAACGGGAGTAACTTCTCTATGGGAGAATTGGCTGAATTCTGCAACAAGTAAAATATCCGGCTTGACATTGCATCAGTCGCACATCCACAAGCTAACGGACAAGTCGAAAGAGCAAATGGTTTAATTCTACAAGGCCTAAAACCGAGACTCAAAGCACCACTACGGCGTGCTGCGGGGGCTTGGGCAGAGGAATTGCCCTCTGTAATTTGGAGTTTACGAACAACTCCAAACAGGTCAGCAGGATACACATCTTTCTTCTTGGTCTATGGCGCAGAAGCAGTTCTTCCTAGTGATTTGATTCATACTTCTTCTAGAGTGGCCACGTATATCGAAGAGGATGCCGAGATTTCTCAACAAAATGATCTCGACTTAGTCGAAAAAGTTCGCGTCGTTGCTGAAATGAGATCTATAGCCTATCAGCAGAAGTTACGCAAGTATCATAGCCAGAGAGTCCGAAATAGATCTTTCAATAAAGGTGATTTGGTTCTCCGGCTTGTGCAACAAAGAAAGCACAAACTTTCCCTAGTATGGGAAGGGCCCTTTTTAGTTAGTCGAGTATTACACAATGGATCGTACTACTTAATTGACATGAGGCCAGTCAAAGAAAGACCTGCTACTAAGAAGAGAAAGAGAGCTAGAGGCAGTACAAATCCGGATGAGTTAGACAGACCGTGGAATATTGCTCAGCTACGTCCCTTTTATTCTTAGTTTATCATTCTTTGTAATCATATATATGTACATGTTCTGAGAGAAATAAAAGTTTTGGTTGCCTCAAGTTTTTATGAAAAGTTTTTTTCCATCTTATTTCCGAATGATCATGTCATAGTCGAAAATCCCAGAATGCTTGAAAGTACTTTGTGCTCATGTTTGTTCTGGTCTAGATTTCCGATTCTAAAATTGCTACCCTCGGGTATTACTCTAAAGTTTCTAGTCTTTACTTTGGTTATTTGTCTGATTGCTGGATGCGGGCATTTTCCGAGTAGTGAATTGTTGGTACTGGAAGCCGGCTTTGTTTCCGAGTTTAAACTGGTTTAGCAATTGAGCTCCGTTGCTCGGCAAAGTTTCCAATAAAAGGTTTAGCCGGCTCACGAAAGGGACGAGGCGAAAAGCCAGATAAACGATTAGTAGAGACGAAAAAGTACAAGTGCTTATGTAAACATTTCAGGCACGCAAAAATTCAAAACCAAAAAGTGTTGAATAGATCAAAAGCTTAGCACTAGCAAATTTAAAGTATTGCATATTTACAGACGCATCATGTTTTTCTGGAATAATACAAAAATTTCTGATCTATGATGCAGGAGGAGATGAAGGAGCTGACGGCTCGCTGGTTACGCCGCCTTGGTATCGTTCTGAGATATCTGCATCCGAGGTGGCGCGTTTATCGTCGGAAACTTCTGCTGTTTCTTTTGGAGGAGGAGGCGGAGTAGCCACGCGGGTGAAGAAAGGGATCTCGTAGCTGGTCAGATCAACCACGTGACACCCATATCCGGCGCAGGAGTGCATGATGGATTGAAGATCCTGCTCCTGGCCGTCTTCATCTACTTTGCAGTACCCTCTGGTCACTTGCCATATCTCCATGTTTCCATGGTGGCTCATGACCATGGTGAGAGCGTTCTGCGCCGCAGACCGCGTGTAGGACATGTTCCAATCCTGAACAAGCTGCGGCATCTCTTTTGCCTTATCTCACACCTGAAAATCCGACATGCTTGGCATGTCCAGAATCTTAAGAGCTTCGCCGATGTCCTCAAGGGACTGGCGGAAGTCATGAAGCAGGTCACCGTCTTAGGTAAGCCGGTGGGTGCGGGGCTCGGAGAAGGAAGAGTCCGTAAAGTTCAGAGGACCTATACACAAAACAAGTTAAGAAAAAACTGACATTGATTAAAGTCGAAGAAAGAGACAAGTCAGATAGATGGAACGTACCGAAAATGACGTCATCAATTTTGGTCTTCTCCTCCCGGAGACTCTAGAGTTCAGCCCGGAGCGCCTGGGACATGTTCTTCTCTCTGCCAAGCTCATTTTTGAGGTCCGAGATTATTTTATCTTGAGCAGCGATCTTGCAATCACGCTCTTCAGTAGCCATGGAGGAGGATTCAAGGACTTGAGCTATGCTCTTTTCATGATTTGCCTTGAGCTGGTCCAGCTCTTGGCGAAGCTCCTTGTTCTCCACCACCAAGGTCTTGAGGTTATTGGCCTCTTCAATCATGGCGACAGATTGTTTCACCAGCGCTGTAAGTCAAAAAGAACAACAGTTCAGAAAAAATTCGACATTGAAAATAACAAAGACAAGATTTGAGTCTCGGAATGTTTACCTTCAGCCTCATCCTTGGCAACTTTAAGTTCAGCATTTTTAAGCCGGAGAGCTTTGATCTCTCTCCGCTTATCACATACATTCTTCAATAAATCCTGATTATAGGAACACACTTTCTGTAAGTCAGAATACCCAAAGTCAGAAAGCTACTTAAGACTTGGGCTAATATTTTTGCTAATATCAGCACGAGCCTTGGGGGCTACACTAGTTCGTTCTTTGGCATCCTAATGAAGCATAAACCCGGATTATATATATCCTACTTCATGCTTGGGGGCTAGAGGATATGATATAAAACAATGGAGAAAACAGGAGTTGGAATTCCGACTTACATGTTGTTCGCGGGTGAGTTTATCCAAACCCGCGTTCACTTCAGCGGCCACCTTTTCGGCGAGAGTCAGAGGAATCACTGGGGCTGTTGGGAGCTCACCAGTCCTAATCCTCTCGTCGCGAAGGCGCACCTGGGCGAGAAGGTCGGAGAACTTGACGTCCTCTGCTTCTTGCGCTTCTTCCTCAGTGGTTAAAGTTCTTTTCTCCAGGCATTGCCTGGCTAGCCACTGGATTTCTTCAGCAGATTTCTGGGACAAGCCAAACTTGGCAAGACCCGGATTGCTTATGAGGTTTTCGGCAAAAGTTTCTGCCGAAGGATCGTTACCCAAAGAGGGTTCACCCTTATCTAGATCTGACGCACCCTTGGTGACGTCAGTTTGCGACTCAAGGTTCGCAGGCTCCGTTGAAGGAGCCGGATCTTCTGCAACGACCGGGGAAGGAATGGTCGCTGGTGTTGTAGAAGGTTGAGGGGCAGGAGTCGGAGGAGCCACGGAGGGGGAAGCTATGGTAAGCTTCGTCTGCCGCAGCGGCTTCGAAGGAATCCCTTTCCCCTTGCCCTTGACGAGCGGTTTTGCTCTGAGAATGTAGTAAAGTCGGAAACATTACATCTCGGAAAGAAATTTGAGTAAGGAACAAAGGCGGAAGTTGTGATTGAATGTTACCTCTACACGACAGGCACCTCTTTTGTGCCAACAGCCACTGTTGGAGCTTTGCGCTTCTTGAGCGCAAGATCCGGCAATGGAACTACCTCTACCTCCTGAGAGAACTCCGGAGGATATCCTTCGAGCGGAGCAAGTTCCGACTCGGGGAGGTCAGCAAGCTGAAAAGAAGAAAGCATATCAGTATTGCGATATAACTCAAAGGTTGAAACACATAAAAGGTGTACTGTTAGAAGCTTACCGGTACTACGGGGTTATCCGCCGTATGCATGTCCAGAGAAACCTCCGGGATTCTCCTCTCGATCCGCTCCCGGATCAGCCACTTAACTTGGCTTATGTAGCCCTGTGTGGTGTAGGCTTTGGGACTGATGCGGGGGGAGTCTTTTTTGGACGACGTCATGGAATGCATCAGTCGGGTCCCGTGGTACTGAAGGGGCTGGATCCGACGTGAGACCCAACATTGGACCAAGTCGGATCCCTTCAGACCCTTGTGTTTGGTCAAGTATTCGATCCGCCTCTTAGCGGGGATCAGATCGTCGGTGAGAGCTGGAGCAGCCTCGTCCCAAGAAGGTTGGGCCGTGGCGGCTCCATCGATGAAAGCCGGCAAAGCAGTGGCTTGGCCGGGAGCCGGAATATCCCTATGATAGAAAAACGTGGCTGGCCATTGTTTGACCGAGTCACTAGCTAGAATTTTGGGATATGCGCGCTCGCGTCTAAGCGAAAAGCTAATAGTGCCGGTGATGTAAGGAACACAAGCAGTAATGGAGTTTCTCCGGACATGAAAATAATACCGGAAAAGAGTCAAACTCGGCCTAATGTCGAGAAAGCCCTCGCACAATGAAGCGTACACGCTCATCTCTAACAAAGAGTTGGGAGGAAGATGATGGAGTTGAACTCCGTAATGATCAATCACCTCGGAGAAGAACTCCGAGGGAGGAAACGACAAACCTTTGTCGAGGTGGGTGCTGAAGTGGACCCGCTCGCCGTCGCGCGGGTTGGGGACGGTTTCTTCGAAGCCGCTCCGCCAGTCGCCGGCGGCAAGAAGTCCCTCCTTCTCCACGTTCCTGAGGCCCTCCTCGTTGAGAGCGCAGGGAATCCAGAGACCACGAAAGCTCTCTTTCTCCGCCACCGCGTCCGCTGTCGCTGCTGCCGCCGCTGCCGCCAAGCCGAAGGAAGAAGATGAAGCCATTTCTCCAACGAGCAGTTGACCTAAAAGGGTCGGCTCTAGGAGTTCTGTGGGGGAGGAACGGGGGAGCTCTGTGCGTGCAAGGAGATTGGGAGGAGAGGAAAAGGCAAAGGACTGGTGGAAGAAGAAGGAAGAAATCCTAACCCCTTATATCCACCTAACTGCGCCAAGATTCGTGCAAATGCTACAGTATAACCGCCACACGTCGTGGAAGGAGCTGGGAAGGACCCGCGTGATGATTGCGTCGCCTCGATCTCCACGCACGCATTGAAACGGCGCCTCGGTTCCGCGAACCGCGGACCCACCAATGGTCGTGCTGACGGAATTCCTGTCAGATGACGTGACTTGACCATGACTTGTGTCAGGTGGCGTTGGGAACCAAGTTCCGGCTTAGTTTGAAATCGAGCTAGAAAATCCGAGTAACCTACTGATAGGTCCGAATTTTTTTAAGACCCGGATTGTATTTTTTGTTGTGAAGTTTCAGGAACCCTTCAAGATTCTGCAAGCCGAAGATCAAGCTAGACGATGATAAATCCGACTTTGGATCTTGGAGGCCTCCGGGGGCTGCTGTTGGGGATATACTTTCCGGGTATCCTCACAGTTCCTCACGGACCAGGGTGGCCCACCTCGGGTTAGAGCTTTGCTTCACGGGCGGCCCAGTCAGGGAGAAAGATGGAGTCCAATCCGGCTACGGGAATACCTAGAAGACTTACCGACTTAGGCCCATAACGTTACTTGTAGTTCAAGATGTACTCTGTAACCGACTCTTAGTCGTAGCCGGATAGATCTCTCCTGTAAACCCTAGGCCGGATATCTATATAAGCCGTCCTAGGGAGAGTCTTTAGGACACACCTCAATAGTCTACAATCTCAACTCGCACAGGCGAAACTTTTGTAACCCATATTCCGGCTCTGCCGTATTACTGGATTGCTAGCAGGAGTAGGATCCGTCCAAAGCCGGCGGATTCGAACCTGGGTAAACTTGTGTGCTCACCGTCCCGGAACACCGTACGTCTCACACCCCTCTCTTCCGCACGCCTCGAGGACCCCCTCATGGCGTACTTGTCATCAATCCGACGACAATGCTTGCTTCTTCCTCCTTCGCTCTCTCTCGTGTTCTTCTAGCTAGTTCTTCTTCCTACACGAGCTGCACCGATTTGGATATCAGTTTTGCACCGTTTTCCACCAATAGTTGTTGCTGAAACATATTAGACAGTTAGTAGAGTCCCGATCTACTAATGGGATAGTGTGGTGAGGTGATTTGAGGCATTTTTGAGAGGGATTTGGTAGAGTTCTTGAGGGGCATTGGCTATGGTGGAGGTTGGGGGTGCAGCTTGAGTGGAGGCAGCTGGTCTTGAGTGGGTGTTGCCGATCCGTTGAGTGGAGGCAGCTGCACGATAGGATTTCTCACGCTTCAAGGGTAAACCCTAATTTCTTGCTAACTGTAGTCATTTGTGTATTTTTATTTTATCTGTAGTTCTGGATGCGGTAGGTTAGCTGGCAGATTATTCGGCTATAGGATTATAAGTATGTTTGCGGGCTATGCAAGATTATTCGGCTATAGGATTATTAGTATATTTTTGGGCTAAAATCTTCCATCGTACGGGCATTTGACAAATTGTGGTTTTTTTTAGGTCGGAAGTTATGTACAATAATGTAGTATTTAGGTTCTACTATGGTGACGGTGTAAAGTTGATTTGAGAGATTTTTATTGTGTTGATGAAGTGCTGCAGGATCCTGAAACAATATCCATTATTGGGTTGAAGTATTGGTTATCTGTTCGTTTAGGGCTCCCTTTGTGGTGGTGCTCACCGGAGAATAAGGTGAGGCCTTTGTGACGCTCGGGTGACCTTGTGTGGCCCCGACACCTCTTCAACATAGACGTAACTTCCTTGGAAGTGTACTACGAGAATTACATCTCCCTATCCCCTCGCCGGTTCTTTCGTTCCACTCCTTTACTTCTTGCAATTATCGTCTTATTTACTTGTTGTGTTGCTTGCCATATAGGATATTCATCTAGTTGCATCTCTAGTAAATCTTACTTTGTGCTTAGCCGTAAAATTTGAAGAAAATATTAAAAATTGGTAGTCTCATATTCACCCCCCTCTAGTCGACCTAAGTTGGGCCTTTCATCCGCTATGTAAAAATCGGGAGATCGCTTAGCGTCAGGCCAACAGCAAAGGAAAAGCAAAAATAGGAATAATGGTTTAATTACTAGTTTTTAGGAAAAAATTGAAACCTCTCAAAGACGGCAGGCAGTTCCTAGAGTCCGTAACAAAGTTTTAAATAGCCGGCTATAGTCTAGTTATAGTCTGGCTATAGCATTTTTTGCATAGTGCGGCTAAGTACAATAACCGGCTAAAAGGTGTTAAATACCCGGCTATAGCTGTTTTCGAAGGCCGCGGCTATAGCCTATAGCCGGCTATTTAAAACATTGTTCCGTATAGATAGAATAGAGGTGACCCGGTTTATAAAAAAACATGGCCCTAAAAATCATACATTATCCTGTTTATGAGAAAAAAGCTGGACCAAAAAATTGTACAAGCGAGGAGATCATCGTTCACACGACACTAGCCTACCAAACACAACAAACTCACGCCTAATATGACCCAAGACATTTAGTATATTACAATAGTTCCCGAAATCTCATAGTCCATTTAGTTCATTCATGCACGACAAGAGATGCGGCAAAAGTTTTGTCGCACATTTGCTAGTTGGGCGGGAATTTGACCTTGTCATAAGAGAGACTGCTCCACCGCATGTACAAGCTTGATAAGATAAGAGATATACACACGCGCAACTCCTCCTTCGTCACCCGCCTTGTTACGACGTGCGCACGACGGTTTGAGGGTTGTAGGAATGATCCAATTCGAAAATGAAGTGAATATGCTCGAGAGTCAATAATAAAGTTGTTATTATCATAATCTAAGTATATGATATATGTTTATTTTGCTAACGCGGCCTTTTAGCTCTCGGGTGCTACACACCCCATACTTGGAAAAATAAAAAAATATGTAAAAACGGTTAAAAAAATAAACTTTTTTTGAAATCAAAGATGATCATGTATAATACTCGTAAAAAATTGTTCGGAAAAAAAATGATTCGCATGGTCTTCAGGGCCAAAAAAACAAAAATACGACGAATCAAAGGTGAATAGTACCTGGTCATGGGGTGTTTCGAGTTTTTTTACCCAGTATACAATAAAAGTAATTCTCTAGGGAAATATTTTTATACAAGTACAATACCTGGTCATCTTTGATTTCAAAAAAACTTTATTTTTTTTAATTTTTTAATTTTATTTTCCAAGTATGGGGATGTGTGGCACCCGGGAACCACACTGTAATTCTCTTTATTTTGCATGCTATAATTATGTTAATTGGAAACGTTAATACATGCGTGTTTAATAAACAAATAAAGAGTTCCTAGTTATGCCTCTCATATAAAATAGCTCGTTGATTAACAAGATGATCAAGATTTACTGATCATGGATATTGGATATTGTTAATAACAAGGTCACAATATTAATGTAATGATGTGATGAACATTCATCCAAAGTATAGCAATATGATCAAAGTCATTGTGTTTACATTGCTATAACATCATAAGAAGTAACTTTAGTCTTTATATTATGAGATCATGTCAATCACTAACATCGGAAGAGTAACTTGATAACATTAAACGTCACACCATAAAAGGGTGACAATAAAGATGGATTCAGATACTCTGAAAGTGTTATATAGAGGCTCATGGATCAAGTGTGGGATTTGTCCATCCCTATGATGGATAGATATACTCTGGATCCTCTCGGTGATATCACATTGATGTAGCTTGCAAGCAAGTGATAAGATCACTAGAATTTTATATTACAGGAACGAGAAAAGAGTACTTATTAGTAACGAGATCAAACTAGGTATGGGGATACCGATGATCGAATGTCGGACATGTAGTATATCGCGAGAAAGAAAGATTTAGATACAAACATTAAAGGTTCAGTCATCGTTGAATATGTGGGATTCGGTACGGATCTCCAGGTCCCGCTGCTGATTATTGATCGAAGAGGGGTCTCGATCATGTCTACATTATTCGTGAACTGTAGGTTGACACACTTAAGAGATACCACCTAGGATGCCACCGAGGAGGCCGAAGAAGGGTTGACCGAGGTGGGCAAGAATAAGAGCAAGGGCAAGAACACACCCAAGGCCCCGGGCAAGAGATTCGCTAACTATAGCGAGGAAGAAGATGTTGCTTTGTGCCACGCTTGGATGAATATCTAGCTCGATGCTTCAGTTGGCGCCGATCAATCAAATGAGAAGTTTTAGGGGAGGACTGAGGATTGGGATAAGATAAAGGGAGGAGGCCGATGATGAAGAGGAAGACCTCAGCAAGATGCCAGAGGGTGTCAAGATATCAAAATAGAACAAGAAGAGGGGTGGTGTCGGCGCCTACAAGAAGAGTTCAATGCCATCATCGAGACAAAGAAAGCATTGTCGGCTGAATGCAAGGAGGACAAGGAGGCTAGGTGGAATGATCTCAAAGTGTTGGGGGATGAGAAGTGATGATCCAAGTTGGCGGTGGAGGAGTGAAGGATAGCACTCGAAGAAGAGAGGGTGATGAAGGATAAGAAGCTAGAGGAGGAGCGGCTAGCACTTGAGAGAGAGAAGTTGGCCAAGAAGAGGGAGGATGCCGACTACAACATCATGTTCATGAACCCAAGCACATTGGTTAACAAGTCTAGGGCATATTGGGAGATTTCTCGTGTGGGGATCTTGGCCCGAGAGCTAGGTGGTGGTGGTGGTGGTGGTGATGGTGGTGATAGTGATGGTGGCCGAGGTGCTCTTTGAGGTGGCTGAGATGGTGGAAGAGGTGGACGAGATGGTGAAGGCCTCACTTTTGGATCTAACATGATCGATATGTATTTTGGGTAATATTTATGCATATTTGTAATATAGATACTTGACATGTGGTCTGGAGATTTGGAAATTGTGATGAAATTTTTTTACTCCTCTAAGTTTTTGGGGATTGAATCCAACGGCCGAAGTTTCGAGGAGCAAATATCATCTAAGTTTTGGGGATCCTTTTTCTCCTCTAAAGGAAAGGGGATGGGTTAGAGATGCTCTAAGTCTTTGTGTGCAAGGGTCCTGAGAGCAAAGTATTTCCCTTTGGGTGATTTACTTAATGCTAAACTAAAACAGGGTAGTTCCTTTACTTGGCAAAGTATTTTGGCAAGCTTGCAAACGTTCAAGGAAGGACATATCTGGCGAGTTGGTCAAGGGACCTCGATTCATATTTGAGATGATGATTGGATTCTCAATGGCTCTTTGAGGATGGTTAGTGAGCCAATAGATGGTTAGTGAGCCAATAGATCCAACTACTGACATGTGAGATGTAGAATTGTTGAGGCAAACTTTTTTGGCGGTGGATGTTTCAAGAATTATGTCTATCCCATTATCATATCATAACATGGAGGACTTTGTGGCCTAGAATCTAACAAAGGACAACACGTTCTCATTTAGATCAGCATACTATGCTGAGTGGGAAAGTTGGTTTGGGCATAAGGTGAATAGAGGCCAAGACGGGCCGATGAATGATCACCCCATGTGGTCAAGAATTTGGATCCTGGGAGTACCGAGCAAGGTCAAGATTCACCTATGGCGCATCATGCAGGAGACACTGTCGTGTTATACGGTTCTGGCTAACAGACACGTCAACGTGAGTGGCCAATGCCCATTATGCGTCGAGGGTGTCGAAGATGTGAAGCATCTATTGTTTCAATGCCCTCTCGTGGTATCAATATGGAGGGAGTTGGGGCTCGGACAACTGATGGATAATGCATGTGCTATTGATCGAGTGAGCCAAACAGTGATTGCGTATCTGTTGTGTTGACGATTGTGTCACATGCGATACCAGAGCTAGTCGTTGTCGCTTGCTGGTACATTTGGTGGACGTGAAGATAAATCACTAAAGGTGAGAAAGTGCAGGAGCCAAGGCAGTTGGCACGTTCAATTGAGGCTCTATATGCAAACTTCTATGCTGCCAACGCACCAAAAGTTAGAGAAAAGAGAGAAGGTTGGTCGCGCCCGTTACATGATCATGTCAAAGTTAGTGTCGATGCTTCGTTCAACATAGATTCATTGAGAGGATCAACTGGAGTGGTAATCAGGGATAACAAGAGTGGGTTCATTGCAGCGGCAAAGATTAGATATGGTCATGGATGCTCTGTCGACAGAGGCATATGCAGTGAAAGCGAGACTAAAACTAGCTCAATCTATTGGCTGTAATAGATTGATTCTGTCTTTAGAATGTTTAGACACTGTCCATGCTATGGTGGAGGGTGGTACGTCAGGTCCTGCATCTGCTATATTTGATGACTGCTACCACCTCGCTATTGATTTTTCAAAGATATTTTTTAAACATGTTTATCGAGAGGCTAATCCGTAGCTCATGAATTAGATAGAATAGCGAGAGGATCTTAGCTATGTTATTAGCGGATGTAATTTTGATCCTGATAAATAATAAAGTGTTGAGTAGTTTAAAAAAAATGGGTCTGAGCGAGTACGTATATGTTGTTTTATTACAAGGAAAGGGTTTGCGGCGGAATATTAAAATGTGCGAGGTGCAGCGTTCGCACGACACAGGCATGAGCTGGGTACACGTCGGAGATAGACCCCGGGGTCCCACCAGATTTGTCACGACCCCGTAGTCTTGTGCGCTCGGTGTGGCGGGCCCGCGGCACCGATGATTCCAGCGCCTCCCCTCGCCGACCAGCGCAACTTGCTCGTCGACGAGCGTGCTGTCTCGCTATTTGACTCCAGCTCACGTCCGACTCGACACAGCCGAGGCTACCTTTTGGCGTCTCGGGCGTGCCAACGTGAGGTCCATGGACCGGACCCGATCTCGCGCCGTCGGCGGAGCGACGGGCGGTGGATCCCGCGACGGTCCACCGGGCCCGCGTGGCGTGGGGGATAAAGATAAACGCTTTACGGCTATAAAAGAAAGCGGCGTCGCCCCGTCAGCTCATCCGGTTGGTCTCCTTGGCTCCCTATCGTCTGTTTCCTTCCGCCGAAAGCTCCCCTGTTTTCTTCTCCGCCCGTCCGCAGCCTCCTCATCAGCTCCGGTAAGCGCTCGGAATCCCATGACGTCTTTCTGCTTTCCGCGCCGGGTTTTCGCGTGACGCGCTCGGTCTCCGGGTATCTATCTATCTATCTCCTGCGGTTTTGCTCCGGTTGCGCCCGTTGCTTGGTGCTTGCCCCCGTGGATCTGTGGATCCTAGTGGAAGCAAGCATCAACGTACCGGATGCCCAGACGTCTGTTGGTTGGTTCTTATTAGGAGTATACTTCTTTAGTGGCCATGGGTGAAGATTTTGTGGATTATGGCGTCTAGCATGTAGTAATCTTTATGGAGTGAAAATTAGGACAAGATTTGGTGGAATCTGCTACTAATAGAAAATCAAGCCGTACGTCCAGGTTACTGCTGTTTGTTTTAGCAGCTACTGGTAGAGTTGCTGCTGGTTATAGCAACTGTCTGCAGATTATGGAAGAAAGAAAATAGTTTCCATGGGTGTGCTTTCGTGGTACACATGGTCTTCATGCCTATCCACGGAGACGTTGCTGAATTTGGTCCTAGTGCTGTCCTTTGTTGATGAAAGTCTGAAACGTTTATTTAGGAAGTCATTGGGTAGTCATCTTCGGTTATTTTTGCTGTTGAGTTAACCGTTTAGGATTCATGAGATGCCTTTCTGATTCTGTTACCGAATCTGAGCATTCATTTCTACCCCCTGTTTAAAAATATAAGATGTTTTAGTTTTATGAAATGAATGTATCTAGACGCTTTTTAGTATATACGTTCACTTCGAACCTCTACGAACCTATACACTAGAAGATGTCTACATACATTCGATTTAAAAAGCTAAAACATCTTATATTTCTAAACGGAGGGAGTACCTAAGCACGAAATTTCCCCTTACTATTCTACCACTACATGCTCATGCAGAACTTGTGAGATCACTTGCCCTGTCAGCCACCTAATTTTGGCCACTGTCGGGGTGCTGCTGCCCATGCGATCCGGAATGCAATTTCCAATTTATGTTTCTTTCCATTCAAGCCCTCTCACCGACTTCTTTTATGAATTTTGTCTTTGCAGCAGCTCTCGGTAGTTGGATGGCCTCACCCGCGAGACCGACAGAGTCCACCGGCACGACCCAGGAGGAAGCCGCCGCGCGCCAGTCCCTCATGGGGATCTCCCAGTCCGTCCCGGCGGCAGGGGAGGCCCTCAGCGTGCCCAACGGCCGCATGGAACACGGGGGGCAGGACGACGGCGGGGCGGCCGACAACAAGTACAGGTCCATGCTCATGTCCATCGCCAACCAGTCGCCAGAGCCGCGCCAGCAGCCCACGCCGTGCCCGCGCAGCAACGGCGTCGCTTGAGCTCAAGCTTAGCCCTGTAATAGTAACACCTAGTATTGACTGCTAGCCCTGCGACTGTGGATACTGTGGGACATTGCTGGCCTTAAATAATCGCCATGTTTGTGGGGGTGCTCGGAGATGCAATACGTCGTTGCAGGCCAGAGACTCGTGCCGCTTCGATCTTGGCCTGAAATCTTTATCGTGTCTATAAATTGGTGAACAGAGAACACTCGTGGAATGAAGATGCGCGGATGGGTAGTGGTTGTGAACCCACCCCCCACCCCCCCTCCCCCGTCCCGTCTCGTGTTGCCCCCCACGCGGGCGACCGGGCGGAAACCTAGCCCCGGCCGCCGTGCCCCCCAGCCTTCTTCCTTCCCGCCGCCCTGTAGCCACCACAGGCAAAGCTCCTGGTGCCGTGGCGGGCCTCCTTTTCGACACGGCGTAGGTCTGGTGGGAGATCTAGGGCGGCGACGGTGCTTCTCGGGGACGACGGCGAGCTCGGCTGGAGGTGGCTGGGCGACGGAGACGACGGCGGTTGGCGGCATCGACGATGCGCTCCACCCCTCATGTTGCGGCGACGGCGTTTTCCTCTGGCCTCTGGCGCAGGGGAGCAAGGCGTGTGCGGCTCACCGCGACGACGACGCCTTGCGTGCGGCTCTCGTGGTGGTAGGTATGGGGATGCACCCCGTGCTGGACGGCGGCTTGACCGAGGCGTAGGCGGGCCGTTCCGGCCTGATTTGGGTGGATTTGGGCTGATCGGGCGCAGGCTGGTCGGCCTTGCCGCGGCATCCGGACGGCGAACACCTCTGGTGTTTGGGGGCAGATCCCCCCACCTAGGTTGCTTCTGCGCCTGATGGAGACAGGAGGTCGTGCTCAACCACCTCCACCATCTCGGCGGTCCTTCGGTGTGAGGTTGGATGTGGCCTGGGTCCGAGCTCGTGGAAGCCGGGGCGGCGGCCCCGGAAGGTGGACCGCACGGGTGGCTTTGGCAAGCGTCGTGGCGGCGGTGATGGTCTTGCCCCTTCGCCACAAGGGTGGCAAGGAGCGGGCAGCGGGAGACCTTGGTGGCGACGGCGCTTTGGCTTTGGCTTCCCCCAGATCTTGTTCTGATGACCGGGCTCGGAGGTAGCGGGTGTACCTGTAGCGGGCGTATGGGTAGGTTTTTCGGGCGAAAGCCCCGCGTTTGACGCCGACAATGCTCATGGTATCGTAACCTCCTAGGGCGCTGCTAGGGTACCTTCCTGCGAGGGCTCGGTGAAAACCCTAGATCATTTGGTCTCGCCCGGCGAAGTTACGTCGTTACCCTCTTGGGGGCGTTGGCGTGGAGTTCCTTTCCCCTAGGCCTCGCCGCTCCCTCCGGTGGCAAGTCTTGTTATCTTGTACTTTGTTGTTTACCTTTGATCTGCTTTGTAAGAGGGTTTCCTCATCACATTGTATCGGTTCGGCCATGTGGCTTTATTTATAAAGTGGAGCGAAAGCCTATTTCGAGATAGTGGTTGTCGTCGATCGCCGGTGGATCTCAGTCCCCCTCACATTTTGACAGTTCACTTGTATCGGTCGCTCATTGCTACCGCACATCTTGAAAGACAAAAGACAATTCCAACCCAACACTGGAGCAAGTTCAGATTTTACACAAAATTACTTTCTGCTACTTCTGATATTTTTTGTTTCTCCCGGTGCTAGTTTTTAATTGTTAGTTTTTCCATGCATATGTGATCTAATTTGAAATATATTTGTATATTATCTTATGTATATGAACATTTAGAAGAGCGACCGATTTGACTATCCAGCGACGCTCGCACAAGTGTCACCGTAGTGGCATTCGATCTCCTGTCACATCACCCCTCCCTCGTCGTAGTTACAATCAGTCCTCAGAGCAACTCTAACTGATCCCCTTTAATTTAGAGGACTTTTGGCCGAAGAAAACGGTGGACCTAAATTTTAAGTCTCTAAACGGTGGCTGTCACATTCGATCCTCAATAATTTAGAGGACTATAAACAATTTTAGCATTATTTTTCAAAGATCTCAAACATACGAAGTTCAAACATGTATAAATAATATCCAAAAAAAAACATCACATCGATCAAGTTTGATCCAAAAGAACAACATAGCATGTTTATGTTGTTGAGGTCACCCCCATCTTGGCCACCACCAGCTCGGCCACCGCCATCTTGGCCATCTCAAACACCATCTCGGCCACCACCGGTGCCATCACCACCACCACTCTCTCGGGCCAAGATCTTCTCACGGGTGATCTCTCAACACGCCCTCGCTTTTTCATCCAAGGTGGTTGGATTCATGAACACGATGGCGCGGTCGGCATCCTCCCTCTCCTTGGCCAATTTCTCTGCCTCAAGCGTAAGCCTTTGCTCGTCTATGTTCTTCTCCTTCGACATTCTTTCTTCTTCAAGTGCAATCCTTCTTTCCTCCACCGCCAACTTGGACCGCCACTTCTCTTCCTCTAAAACTTTGAGCTCCTTCCACCTAGCCTGTTTGTCCTCTTTGCGTTCGGCCGCCAATGCCTTCTTGATCTCGACAAGGGCATCGAAATCTTCCTTGTAGGCGCCGACACCTCCCCTCTTCTTCCTCTCCTTTGCAATCTTCACACCGTTTGGCCTTTTGTTGAGCTCATCTTCGTCTTCATCATCGTCGACATCAATGGACGAATGTATCCTTGCCCTCTTCGGTGTGGTCTTATAGTTTCTTCGGACCCACTTCTCATTGCCCTCTAGCTCCTTGTAGCAATAAAAAAAACTAAAGGCTTTATGGCCACCTCTCTTGTTGCGGAGCTTGTACATGTATTGGTGATACTTGCCATGTTGGGTGACCGGCACTCCACTCGGTGGTGCATTGGCCACCGACTCTAGGGCACCGGCCCATCGGTTGCATTGCTCAAGAATGGTTCCCCAACGATGACTAAGAGAGCCTTGGTTGCGGTATGATGGAGTCTTCACCGACTTGTGGTAGTGATCTTCGATTCTTTCCCGAAACCTCTCCTTGCATTGATCGGTGCCGACTGTTGCATCAAGCGACACATTTAGCCAAGCATGGCACAATGCAATGTCTTCCTCTTCGCTATAGTTGGCGGACCTCTTGCCACTGGGCTTTACTTTGACATTGCCTCTTCCTCTTGGCGGCTCCACCTCAGTCACCACTTCCTCTTCATTTTCCATCCTGTCTTCTTCTTTGACGCCTTCATCTTGGGTCTCGTCGTAATCAACATCAACTTAGGTCTCCTCCATGCCTTCGTACGAATCTGCATCACCAAAGTGGAGGTCGTCGATCCCAACATGGTGAGAACTATCCAAATGCGACAAGAAATCAGCCACCCCAAGCTCGGTAGGAGTCGACTGAGGCGCGGTCATTTCATCGATCACCTCGCGAGTGGCCCTTTGGGGGCGAGCTGCGACGACTGCCCTCGTAGAGGAAGAAGGCGTGGTTTATGAGGACGCTGGTGACGGCTTTGCCTTGCGTGTAGAAGTTGACCCCCATCGTCGCCATGGCCTTCCTCTTCTTCTTCTCCTCCGCTGCCTGTGACAGCGCTTGCATCGCCGCCGTCGGCTTCCGGGGACGCGGGCCACTTAGCACCGGCGCAAGGGGTGGCTTGCCCGCCGTTGACGCCTTCCTGGTGGCCTTGGTAGCCGTTCCCGCCGGCCGCACCACGGTGGTGTTTCCCAACCGCTTCATCGGCATCGCCGGGGTCGAATCCGGCGCGGTTTCGCCGGCAGAAAGCTCCAGCGGGCATGCGGGATGGAACTCAAGTGCCATTTCGGCCGGGGGAAGGAGAGAACTGTGGTGGCGGAATTGTTGGGTCCGCAGCATAGAAAACAAAAAATTTCCTATGGTGTGAACTATACGCCAATATCTATCTACTAGGTACAAAGCAAACGGGTGGACATACATCCATAGAGAACTTACCCTCGTAGACAACGAGCTTTGTTAACGAGTAGGAACTCGTGGTTGATGTAGTCGTACACTTGCCGATCTCAAGATCGTGAGGAAGTCCGAGCGCCGCAACTCAGCAGCGCATCCGCACTCGCACACACGTTCAAGCCACCGGACAACCTCCACCTCCTCGCTCCAGCGATCCAGCGGAAGCATCAACTCCTTCCAGACGAAATGCCACCGGGAACATGTATCTCGCTAATCCGAGACCATGGGGGAATAATTCTAGAGGGGGAGAGAGATCCTTCACAAGGAGATGTGTGGAAGAAGGAGGGAATGGGTGGCCTTTTATAGGAGGAGGAGGGGTGCCCCCTCTCTCCATGGCCGGTGCATGGGGGGGGTGACCCCTCACCTCCCCCATTCATGTGGTGGTAACTCCTCCACATTAAAATGCCTCTTCACATTCCCTTTTAAAGTCTCCACTTTAAATGCATTAAGTTTCTCCAAATTTAATGCTCTCTCATTTAATAAAACCCTTTTATTAAATTTATTCAGAATTTTGTTAATTACTTTAATTAACAAACATTCACATATAGCCCCTTGCAATATTTCAATATCACATGCGTAACCACCTTCGCAATTTCACAAACAATTTCGGTTTCTATTGAAACCATTCCCGCGCGTTGCAATTCTTTCATTCTGAAACATATGTGCTCCAAAATGGTGTCCGTAACTCTTAAGTGTGCCACCCTACGGTTCGCGAATAATGCAGACATGATCGAGACCCTTCTCCGATCAATAATCAGCGGACCGAGATCCGGATCGACTCCTACACATTCAACGATGACTCCTGTGATCGTGAGAACCTTTAACGCTTGTAACCAAATCCCTTTGTCTCTCGATATATTACATGTCCGAGATTCGATCATCGGTATCTCCATACCTAGTTTGATCTCGTTACCGACATGCACTCTTTTCTCGTTCCCGTGACATAACATTCTAGTGATCAAATCACTTGCTTGCAAGCTATCCTAATGTGATATCACCGAGAGGGCCCAGAGTATATCTATCCGTTATCTGGATTGACAAATTCCACTCTTGATCCATGAGCCTCAACATAACACCTTCGTAGCACTGAACCCATCTTTATAGTCACCTGTTATGGTGTGACGTTTGATGTTATCAAGATACTCTTCCGGTGTTAGCAATTAACATGATCTCATGGTCTAAGGATAAATATTACTTCGTATGATGTTATAGCAATATAAACACAATGACTTGATCGTAATGCTATACTTCGGATGAATGTTCATCACATCATTCCACCAATGGTGTGACCTTTTTATTAACAACATCCAATGTCCATGATCAGGAAACCTTGATCATCCTATTAATCAACAAGCTAGTCTATAAGAGAGGCATGACTAGGAACCCTTTTTGTTTATTAAACACACATGTATTGATGTTTCCTATCAATACAATTATAGCATGTAAAATAAACATCTATCATATACAAGGAATACATAATAACAACTTTATTATTGCCTCTCAGGGCATATTTCCTTCAGGAATTGGGCGGAGGGTCGGGTTCTCGGCGGGAGGGAGAGTTTTTATTATCGAGGTTGGCACCGAGGAAATATGAGAGCCGCGGGAGAGTTTTTGGGGGCCGAACTAAAAGTTTTCTTCGCTAACGGCCGAAAGAGGATCGATTCGGTGCGTTCCCGGCCGTTAGCGGTCAAAAAGAAAGTCCTCTAACCAATTAAAGGGGATCGGTTAGAGTTGCTCTTAGCCTTGATCTCCATCGAGTGCTCCGGCATGATCTCCATCTTGCCCTTGGTTTGACGCCAAGTCCATGATGCCACCACCCGGTCATCCATCGGAACGATGACTATTACTACATAACTTAGTAACATAAAAGTAAACTACTTTACCTTCGTAACGACCAATGCCATATAATCATATGCCCTCCTGCAAAATAAAGTTAGACGCCTCTACTTTATATATTGCAAGTTTTACGTGGTTGTTAGAGCTTTCGCAATAGAACCGTTTCTAGACTACGAACTTTCCAACCACAACATGGATCCAACAGTTGTATATACTACACCCCTTTCAGGGCCCTCCGTTGTAAATGATATATCAACTATTGAACGAGAGACATACACCCGCTAGCCACTTATACAGTACAAGCCGTATGTTGAGCGTGGAACCAGTCTCGAGTACGAATACGCGTAAGGTCGGTGCGGGCCGCTTCATCAAACAATACCACGATATAAACAAGAACACGTTAGAGGGTAACAACTAATGGATCAATGCCCGCGCAATACTTATCGTACTAGCCGTACAACACTCCTACGCATACATCGTCTCTGATACCACTGAAGGGGATCCGCAATAGAAAACAAAAATTTTCCTACGTTGGAACGCCCTAAACTGCCTAGGATCTATCTATGTAGTAATGCGGTAACAGCCGAGCGTACAGAATACATACCCTTATAGACCGTATGCGGTTAACGTTCCGAGGGGAACATGGTTGATGTAGTCGTACTCGTAGCCGACCTCAAGGTCGTGAAGCTCCTCATAGATCACCCCTTACTCCTTCTTCATCGTGCAGCAGCTCCGGCTCACGACATTTAAGCGCCCAAGTATTGCACCTCGTGTCTTCGTACACATCCGGTGTACAATGAGACCTCCGGCTCCCCGATCCTGCCAGGAGTGCGGAAGTTGATATCCGGCTAGGAATCCCTGCAGCACAACAGCGTGCTGCAGGTGTGCCTTGTTCGCACATCCCAAACTTGGGGCCATGGTCACAAGGGATAGAGAGAGGAAAGGAGGAAGTCAACCAAAGGACTTCTCCAAATATTGATGTGTTAATCCCACCCATGGGCACCCCTTTATATAGACGGAGGGGGTGTGCCCTCCCCATTAGGTTAGCCATGTGGGACTATTAGTAAAGGGAAAAAGGTCAAAAAGAAAAGGGGCAGCCGGCTAAGTCAAGAATCACCGGGGTGGGCTCAGCAAAGCAGAGGCAGCCCTTAGTGGCGATGGCCAGCAACCACACCCGGGCGGCCCAGCTTTGACTGGGGCCCGTCACACTCAAGTGACATTTCGGCCGGGGGAAGGGGAGAACTGTGGCAAAAGAATTGGGCGGGAGGGTAGGGTTCTCGGCGGGAGGGAGAGTTTTAGTCATCGAGGTTGGCGCCGAGAAAATATGAGAGTTGCGGGAGAGTTTTTGGAGGCCGGACTAAAAGTTTTCTTCGCTAATGGCCGAAAGGGGATCGATTCGGTGCGTCCCCGGCCATTAGTGGCCAAAATAAAATCCTCTAACAAATTAAAGAGGATCGGTTAGAGTTGCTCTTAGACTGTGAGCTAAAAAGGCGGTGCCATGAAAACAGCCTCCCAGAACTCGTATATTTTATGCATGAATAAGCTATCAGTTAGCCTCGTTTGTCAGAGATGCTCTTACACAGGGCAAACACATAAGACATATAGTATAATTTGAATTTATATTTAGAAGACCGTAAGCAGCAGCTGCTGCCATGATTAACATGTGGACAATGCTAAACAAGTTGGGTCCAAACCAGTGCAAGCTGGATTATGACACATTATTTAGGGCAGCTAAACACTGCTACTAGCAGAAATTGAAGCATTGTGAGCGCCTCATGAGCGTCACCAACGACGAGGCCTTAAGCTCCAGTAATAATAGTCATGAGCGTTCGAGGACCAGGCGAGCTTCTCCAAACTCAGATCAAGTCCTACACCCATAGTGAGGTCTTGGCGCATGACACTGGCGCCCGCCCCTTCCATCCGAGAGGCTCCTCCGTGGAGAGTGGCGATGTCTCGCATGACGGCGCACATGCAGTCCGCAGCGCTCTCTTTCATCCATGGGGCTCCTTTCACGGAGCTCGACGTTGTCGAGCTTGGCTATGTAGTAGTCGTGTATGTACTGCCCATGGCGAGGACGGTGCCGTTGCGGTGCAGCCATCGGGCTGCCATCGCGACGCCTCGAGAGGTAACGGCCATGAGGATCACGGCGAGGAGGACGAGCAGGGACGCCACGGATTTGGTGTTCGCCATCGTCGCGGAATGCTCGACGCTTCTTTCTTTTGAGGAGACGGGTTGCTAACTGCAGGTGTTGGGCTGCTTATGTGGAGGTAGTGTGTGCAAAACGAAACGTATTTATAGGGGCGTACACCATGATCGGGCCGTTTTGAGCCAGCTCGAGGTCTCCATCACGGATTGGTACGACCATGTACTACTCCTATCTCTGATCTACCTCTTGTTTCTTAAATGATGGACACAGTAGAAGCAAGAAATGATACCTTGGTACCGAAGGTACATTTACGCCTAAGATCGTGGTATTTATTGGCCGGCCATGGCCGAATATCATAGATTTCTATTGCTACAAGTACAGGGCTGGCTCTGGGTTTTCGAAGGCCCTAGGGCGAACTCCATGAATGGGCCCAGCAGAGAAAAGGAAGTCGGTCAAATTCAAAATGGATAACACTATTGTAGTTCCATAAACACCAACAAATATTGGTTAGCATCAAATATTATGATAAATTTTCATGTTTCTATTCAAAACCATGTACCATAGAAGTTACAACATACTCCCTCCGTTCGGAAATATAAGACGTTTTAGTTTTGTAAAATGAATATAATCTCGACGCTTTTTAGGGTGTAGATTCACTCCGAACCTATACACTAAAAGACGTTTAGATACACTTGATTCACAAAGCTAAAATATTATATATTTTTTAAACTGAGGGAGTACAAGAAAAGAGAAATTGCACGGTAAGAAACCACTTTAATTTATAGATCCATTTTCAATTAGAATACGTCTTGAGAAATATAGCATGATAACAAACCATACGAGTCTACCAAATATTGAAACATAAGATTATATTCTTTTGTAGGCCATTTTAATCAAAATCTCTCTTGACATATTGTCAACAATACTGTACATCTTTTTTTAGAGAATATTGTATTCCCTCTCTCACAAAATAGATGTCACAAATTTTTGTAATTTTGGATGTATCTAGATACTATTTAATCTAAATACATTAAATTTAGACAAAATTTTGACATATAGTTTGAGACGGAGGGAATACAGGTTTATCGAGTGAAAACACAAGAAACTAGATCTATCTAGACAAATAATTTATTTCATCTCATAATTATCTCGATCACTTTTCCCAATTCCTTTCTTAGCCCATAGCCGCCGCTCCGTGCCTTCTCTATGTGCGTGATCGATGGTCAGTCCTGTGATGTGCTTGTGCGTGAGAATAAAAGACTGAACGATGCGATCGAGCTGCATCGGCCGTGCATGCTCATGGGAAACGTCATGTCCATGTTCTGTTTTACCAGATCATTATGTCTTTTGCAAATCGTTAATATATTAGTAATTTTGATATTTACACCATTATCGTATAATGGGTCGAAGCATTTGTTTGGCAACAAAGTGAGAGTTTGTTTCAAGTGTTTATAATGACGGTCGTCTTCACTGTTGTCATCTAAACTTCGAGACACACTTTGTTATCCTTTGTATATATATTGTAGTTATGGCAGCAGAACAAGGCCGGATTCCATGAGACTAGAGTAACTTTAGATCAACCTCGAAGGCTTTCTCGCGGGCATTGTACCCTGAGACACATCATTCTACGTTAAAAGCGAATTAGCCCCGTCATAACATTATACATCACATCAGATGGAGCCTTTATACTTCTATATCTATGTAGATCCTAGTGCATGAAATGCAATTATGCCACTTACTTTGCTTCTTGCCATTTAAGTACAAACTTAATTTTGGTCCAAAGGATCAACTCAGAATCACTTCAAGACATGTTCTTATAGTTAAGAGCTACACCTTCTAACTAGAATCTCGGGTCTGTCATACGAGTATACAACATGGTTTTATGGAAGAACCTATGACTGAGGCATAGGAGATGCAACGCATCTCTTTCTTTCTTTTAATCATAGTTGCAATACTAACTCAATGCTTCATATAGTAAGAACTTCTTTCTTACCTTGTTCCATTCTGAGCTTGTTCAGAATCTTGTCTTAGGACATTCCGAACATCTTTCAGAATCAAGTCTAGAAAGCATTCGACATTTGATTTTTATTAAACTCACCAATCTATCTCGATAGATCTTATTGTTTAATAACTTTAACTTCATCCTTATTTATCTAACTTAAATGTTATTAACACCAATCACATCATTCACATATGTCATCCACATATCCTAGAATGATTTCACGCTCCCACTCAAATATTGCATCCATATTTGAGATCTAGGGATATCACTTAGCTCCCACTTAAAATATGTCAGCTACATATTATGATTTAGCCAAGATGATTTGCTCCTACTCAAATCCAGGTCCTCTCGATAATCTTGGACATTCCAAAATTCCTTGATCACCATTAAATTGAGAATTCCACTAACGAGATTTCAATGACCATTCATTTCTCGTACTTAGGTTTATCATGCTTCTTTGTATTTCGTAGGTATGTCTTGTTCAAAACATGACAAGTGAATCAATGATATAATTCCGCTGACTTGCAGAATACATCGTTGAATCCTACTTACTTTAGTAAAAGTATTCGCTGAAACTTTATGATCATTATCATTGGTTTCTCTTCTATATGTAGAGTTTGGATTCACGGAACAAATTCCGCTGCGCCACTCAAAAATCAGGAGGTAAGGTCTAATACCTTGTTTTAATGTTTTACTTTCTTCCACCTGTATCTTCATCAAGACACGTCAATTTTGAACAACAGCAGATTTGCCCCTTGTGGACGATGCATTCATAGCTTCCTAAGAATGCTCTACAAAGACTTGTTTATTCGCCACGACTTCGACTTATCGAAATCTCCAGAAACTCGAACGTGCCATAACTCTTATGGTGTTGTTTTCACGAATCTTTAGATGTTCCATATATTTTAAATGAGTGTTTGCTTATATCGATCTCTAACTATAACCCCGATAAGATATAATATTATACCATATGTATCTAATACATATTGATTATAATCATTAGACATTTCAATACAATTTGAATTCATCCAATTATCATAATTTGTGAAGCCTCTTTCAACAATTCCCTTTTATGCTAAACTTAACTTAAATACTTTAGTCATGTCGATCAAATCGAAGAGACTTGTTAATTCAGTTAATTCAATATTCCATTTTGTTGTGAACTCATTTGAACAATTCAAATCGTTTCAAACTTATGTTTCATTAAGTAAATACGCTTATTCATTTAAATCCAAAATTAACAAATGATTTCCACTACTTATTAAAAATACGATACATCACTATGTATAAAGTTCAACATTTATTCGCATATCACCGTTTTACCAGAATGCGGAGTTTTATTCATTTTGCCCAATGAGGCATGGTTTTGCAAAGTCTCTAGATCAGCATTTAGGACCCCGATCTTCATTTAGAATGAAAAACATGCAATAACCAAAATGACTTAAACTATAGTGTCATTTCATTATTAAACTTTGGATATATTTTAGCATTCTAATCCTTTATAAATGCTTAAATTATTATCATTAACATAGTGATGAGAATAACTCATTTATAATCGTAATGTGACCATAAGATATTGCTCATAAGAATAGTACAACTAGCTTGTAACTCGTTCATATGAATAATCATCTATAAAAGACACACAAACAAGGATTACAAAACTATATTCAAGTCCACTAATCCAAATAATAAACATTAAGGAAAGGGTGATGTCGACCATCAACTGTTTTGCTTGCCTTTATCAAGTTACATTGCCTCAAATCCAGCAATTCTCCAGCAGACCATCTTATTTTTACAAAGCAGTACACGTATCAAATACTTTGCAAACTGCAACGAGTTTTGCAAGAACCACATTTATAATTTGTATATCTTACATGTACCTTTCCATCCATGACATCCATTGCAATCAAGTCCTTTTAAGAGTTCTCAACTCTAATGCAAGATCGCTAAGTGTTTCTCTAAATATTCTCTTTTCATCCATGATGGAGGAAAACCCATCCAATGGCTCATACTTTATGTGCCAGATCTTGCATAATACAAAGTTGTAGTCCAACTCTCTATTGTATGGAGAATGGCTTATTGGATGATCATGGAGAAGACACAAACATTGCAGAGTCATCAAATTATCTTCTAATAGTTATTGTATCAAGAAGAGAAGATCACCTTTTATGAGGATATCCCTCAGGCGTGGGTATTAATCTATGAAGTTGGACCCTTTTGCTAAGTACCACATTAAGCAAGAGATTTCCCATGGTCGCAAATGACCTCAATGGGAAAGGACATGATCTACTAACATATTTGCAAATAGACATCTAGACTAAATTCATAATATGAGTTCAATTTATAATTGATCTCCCACCAAAATCGTCATCCCCTGGACGATTTTAGTGATCACATGATCCCAATCCTCTACACCTCCCCCGATCATCACGGATATCAGTGCAGTATCAAAGGTAGACATTCCCTAATGCCAATCACATCATCAATATGACTCATGCTCGACCTTTCGATCTCTTGTGTTCTGAGGCCATGTCTGTACATGCTAGGCTCGCCAAATCTAACTTGTGTGTATTCGTTGTGAAACATGGCTTACACCCACTGTATGCGAACGTAGATATGTCTAATATCTGATCATCACGAAGCTGCCTCATAAGAAAGAAATTTCTTGGTGGTGCACACACAAGGGGAACACGATCATTGGAATTAAATAGGGATTATCTTATTTGCTACCGTTGAGTATCTAATACTAGCACACAATAAGATGTAAAACTAGGTATCAACATCATATGTATATTGTGATATGATATGGTCCTTCTTGTGCCTTGATCTCCATCGAGCGCTCCGGCATGATCTCCATCTTGCCCTTGGTTTGACGCCAAGTCCATGACGCCACCACCCGGTCATCCATCGGAACGATGACTATTACTACATAACTTAGTAACATAAAAGTAAACTATTTTTCCTTCGTAACGACCAATGCCATATAATCATATGCCCTCCTGCAAAATAAAGTTAGACGCCTCTACTTTATATATTGCAAGTTTTACGTGGTTGTTAGAGCTTTCGCAATAGAATCGTTTCTAGACTACAAACTTTCCAACCACAACATGGATCCAATAGTTGTATATACTACACCCCTTTCAGGGCCCTCCGTTGTAAATGATATATCAACTATTGAATGAGAGACAGACACCCGCTAGCCACTTATACAGTATAAGCCGTATGTTGAGCGTGGAACCAGTCTCGAGTATGAATACACGTAAGGTCGGTCCGGGCCGCTTCATCAAACAATACGACGATATAAACAAGAACACGTTAGAGGGTAACAATTAATGGATCAATGCCCGCGCAATACTTGTCGTACTAGCCGTACAACACTCCTACGCATACATCGGATCTGATACCACTGAAGGGGATCCGCAATAGAAAACAAAAAATTTCCTACGTTGGAATGCCCTAAACTGCCTAGGATCTATCTATGTAATAATGCGGTAACGGCCGAGCATATAGAATACATACCCTTGTAGACCGTATGCGGTTAACGTCCCAAGAGGAACATGGTTGATGTAGTCGTACTCGTAGCCGACCTCAAGGTCGTGAAGCTCGTCATAGGTCACCCCTTACTCCTTCTTCATCGTGCAGCAGCTCCGGCTCACGACATTTAAGCGCCCAAGTATTGCACCTCGTGTCTTCGTACACATCCGGTGTACAATGAGACCTCCGTCTTCCCGATCCTGCCAGGAGTGCGGAAGTTGATATCCGGCTAGGAATCCCTGCAGCACAACAGCGTGCTGCAGGTGTGCCTTGTTCGCACATCCCAAACTTGGGGCCATGGTCACAAGGGATAGAGAGAGGGAAGGAGGAAGTCAACCAAAGGACTTCTCCAAATATTGGTGTGTTAATCCCACCCATGGGCACCCCTTTATATAGACGGAGGGGGTGTGCCCTCCCCATTAGGTTAGCCATGTGGGACTATTAGTAAAGGGAAAAAGGTCAAAAAGAAAAGGGGCAGCCGGCTGAAAAGTCAGCAACCCGGGTGGGCCGAGCGAGCTCAGCCCAGCAGCAGAGGCAGCCCTTAGTGGCGATGGCCAGCAACCACACCCGGGCGACCCAGCTTTGACTGGGGCCCGTCACACCGCGGCCAGTGCCAGCGCCAGCCCGCCAGCAGTGCGGCTCGACCGGCCCAGTGCGTGCTCGCACGCGGCCCGCCAACGGCACGGCGGCAATAGTGGTAGCTGGCCCCGGGTGGGCCGGCTCCTGCTCGCGGCCCACTAAGAGGCCGGTTGAGCACGGCGGACCGCAACTCATGGCGTTCCGCGCGAGGCAGAACCAAGTTCCACGCCGCCTGGGTAGCACGCAGCAGTCGCTCGCCCACCTATGTGGGCTGCCGAATACACGTGGCGGGCTGGTTTTCCTTTTTCTTTTTCTGCAGCTTTTCTCTTAGGCTATTTCCCACCGGGGATTTGGCCTAATATAAAATTTGCTTTTATAAATATTAATTTAAATATTATTTAGAATATATTAATTCATCATTAACATATAATAAATGTATATTTAAATTTTCATTTATTCGAAAACACTTTTCCGGTCTTTTCCTTTATTTCTTCTCTGAACAACTTCGGATCTCTCCACAGAACAATCCTGACTTTCTCTTTCTCTACTGTGATTCCGTCTTACGAATGATCGCTCTCATCGTACCCTTAAGTGTATCCCCTCACAGCTTGGGAATGCTCTAGACATGATCTATATCAATGATCAACAGAGGGACCAGGGATGCCCATGTGACCCCTATGAATTCCTGATGAGAATGTCATTTGAACCGGTAAATGTAGCATCTAATTTCCTTTTGTTTCTTGATACGACTTATCCGAGATCCGGTCATTGGTATCACATACCTTGTTTAATCCTGTTACCAACAAGTTCTGTTTTACTTGTTACCTGATATTACATCCCCGTGACAGAGTCACATGTTGCAACATTTATGGATGTAATCTCACCAAGTCGGCTGTATGTATCTTAACCCGTCATGTGGGTGAACAAATCCCGGTCTTGTGGTCACATGTCATCTACTATTCCTTTGGAATACCCAACATACACCATTATTGCCACCGTATTACCAGATGACGTCTAATGCAGTCAAAGCAGCCTCGGGAAACAGTTAGTAATATGAACTCACGGTCTAAGGAAAAGGAGTCTAGATTTTAGCTGTTGCAATAATGAACTATATGACTTGATATAAATGCATGATCCTTGAGAAATGTCCATCATATCATTCTCCAATGATATGACCTTGTTATCAATTGGCATAAATGCCCATGATCTTGATACCTAGATCATCCTCATGACCAACGAACTAGTATGAACAGAGGCTACTAGGGACTTGTTTGTTTCATACCACACTTGTACCAATGTTTCTACTTGGTACAGTTATAGCACAATATAAAACTATTATAAACTAATTAAGATATGACAATAAAAACCTATTTATTATTTGTCTCTAGGGCATATCTCCTTCACTTGTAGCAACGAAACAAACTAAAGGCTTTGTGGCCACCTCTCTTGTTGCGGATCCTGTGCATGTCTTAGTGATACTTGCCATGTTGGGTGACTGTCACTCCACTCGGTGGTGCATTGGCCACCGACTCTAGAGCGCCGGCCCATCGGTTGCATTGCTCAAGAATGGTTCCCCAACGATGAATAAGAGAGCCTTGGTGCGGTATGATGGAGTCTTCACCGACTTGTGGTAGTGAACTTCGATTCTTTCCCAAAACCTCTCCTTGCATTGATCGGTGCCGACCATTGCATCAAGCGACACATTCAGCCAAGCATGGCACAATGCAATGTCTTCGTCTTCACTATAGTTGGCGGACATCTTGCCTCTAGGCTTTACTTTGACATTGCCTCTTCCTCTTGGCAGCTCCACCTCGGTCACAACTTCCTCTTCAGCTTCCATCCCCTCTTCTTCTTCGACACCTTCATCTTGGGTCTCGTCGTAATCAACATCAACTTGGGTCTCCTCCATGCCTTCGCACAATCTCCATCAACGAAGTGCAGGTCGTCGATCCTAACATGGTGAGAACTATCCAAGTGCGACAAGAAATCAGCCACCCCAAGCTCGGTAGGAGTCAGCTGAGGAGCAACCCTTTGGGGCGAGCTGCGATGGCCGCCCTCGTAGAGGAAGAAGGCATGGGCGATGAGGATGCCGGAGACGGCTTTGCCTTGCGTGTAGAAGTTGACCCCATGGCCACCACGACCTTCTTCTTCTCCTCCGCCGCTTGTAACAGCGCTTGCATCGCCGCCGCCGGCTTCCGGGGATGCGGGCCACTCAGCACTGATGCAAGGGGTGGCTTGCCCGCCGTTGACGTCTTCCCCGTGGCCTTGGTAGCCGTTCCCGCCGGCCGCACCACGACGGTGTTGCCCAACCGCTTCATCGGCATCGCCGGGGTCGAATCCGGCACGGTTTCGCCGGCGGAAAGCTCCGGCGGGCATGCGGGATGGAACTCAAGTGACATTTCGGCCGGGGGAAGGGGAGAACTGTGGCAAAAGAATTGGGCGGGAGGGTAGGGTTCTCGGCGGGAGGGAGAGTTTTAGTCATCGAGGTTGGCGCCGAGAAAATATGAGAGTTGCGGGAGAGTTTTTGGAGGCCGGACTAAAAGTTTTCTTCGCTAATGGCCGAAAGAGGATCGATTCGGTGCGTCCCCGGCCATTAGTGGCCAAAATAAAATCCTCTAACAAATTAAAGAGGATCGGTTAGAGTTGCTCTTAGGCGTGAGCTAAAAAGCGGTGCCATGAAAACAGCCCTCCTGTAAACTCGTATATTTTAGCATGAATAAGCTATGCAGTTAGCCTCGTTTGTCAGAGATGCTCTTACACAGGGGAAACACATAAGACATATAGTATAATTTGAATTTATATTTAGAAGACCGTAAGCAGCAGCTGCTGCCATGATTAACATGTGGACAATGCTAAACAAGTTGGGTCCAAACCAGTGCAAGCTGGATTATGACACATTATTTAGGGCAGCTAAACACTGCTACTAGCAGAAATTGAAGCATTGTGAGCGCCTCGGTGGCGTCACCGAGCAGCAGGCCTTAAGCTCCAGTAATAATAGTCATGAGCGTTCGGAGGACCAGGCAGAGCTTCTCCAAACTCAGATCAAGTCCTACACCCATAGTGAGGTCTTGGCGCATGACAGCACCTGGCGCTCCGCCCCCTTCCATCCGAGAGGCTCCTCCGTGGAGAGTGGCGATGTCTCGCATGACGGCGCACATGCAGTCCGCAGCGCTTCGCTCTCTTTCATCCATGGGGCTCCTTTCACGGAGCTCGACACAGTGTCTGAGCTTGGCTATGTAGTAGTCGTGTATGTACTGCCCGCTGGCGGAGGACGGTGCCGTTGCCGGTGCAGCCATCGGGCTGCCATCGCGGCAACGCCTCGGAGGTAGCGGCCATGAGGATCACGCGAGGAGGACGAGCAGGGACGCCACGGATTTGGTGTTCGCCATCGTCGCGGAATGCTCGACGCTTCTTTCTTTTGAGGAGACGGGTTGCTAACTGCAGGTGTTGGGCTGCTTGTGTGGAGGTAGTGTGTGCAAAACGGAACGTATTTATAGGGGCGTACACCATGATCGGGCCGTTTTGAGCCAGCTCGAGGTCTCCATCACGGATTGGTACGACCATGTACTACTCCTATCTCTGATCTACCTCTTGTTTCTTAAATGATGGACACAGTAGAAGCAAGAAATGATACCTTGGTACCGAAGGTACATTGCACGCACAAGATCGTGGTATTTATTGGCCGGCCATGGCCGAATATCATAGATTTCTATTGCTACAAGTACAGGGCTGGCTCTGGGTTTTCGATGGCCCTAGGGCGAACTCCATGAATGGGCCCAGCAGAGAAAAGGAAGTCGGTCAAATTCAAAATGGATAACACTATTGTAGTTCCATAAACATCAACAAATATTGGTTAGCATCAAATATTATGATAAATTTTCATGTTTCTATTCAAAACCATGTACCATAGAAGTTACAACGTACTCCCTCCGTTCGGAAATATAAGACATTTTAGTTTTGTAAAATGAATATAATCTCGACGCTTTTTAGGGTGTAGATTCACTCCGAACCTATACACTAAAAGACGTTTAGATACACTTGATTCACAAAGCTAAAATATTATATATTTTTTAAACTGAGGGAGTACAAGAAAAGAGAAATTGCACGGTAAGAAACCACTTTAATTTATAGGTCCATTTTCAATTAGAATACGTCTTGAGAAATATAGCATGATAACAAACCATACGAGTCTACCAAATATTGAAACATAAGATTATATTCTTTTGTAGGCCATTTTAATCAAAATCTCTCTTGACATATTGTCAACAATACTGTACATCTTTTTTTAGAGAATATTGTATTCCCTCCCTCACAAAATAGATGTCACAAATTTTTGTACTATTTAATCTAAATACATTAAATTTAGACAAATTTTTGACATATAGTTTGAGACGGAGGAATACATTTATCGAGTGAAAACACAAGAAACTAGATCTATCTAGACAAATAATTTATTTCATCTCATAATTATCTCTCGATCACTTTTCCCAATTCCTTTCTTAGCCCATAGCCGTCGCCGCTCCGTGCCTTCTCTATGTGCGTGAACAGTGGCCGGGTCCTGTGATGTGCTTGTGCGTGAGAATAAAAGACTGAACGATGCGATCGAGCTGCATCGGCCGTGCATGCTCATGGGAAACGTCATGTCCATGTTCTGTTTTACCAGATCATTATGTCTTTTGCAAATCGTTAATATATTAGTAATTTTGACATCTACACCATTATCGTATAATGGGTCGAAGCATTTGTTTGGCAACAAAGTGAGAGTTTGTTTCTAGTGTTTATAATGACGGTCGTCTTTACTGTTGTCATCTAAACTTCGAGACACACTTTGTTATCCTTTGTATATATATTGTAGTTATGGCAGCAGAACAAGGCCGGATTCCATGAGACTAGAGTAACTTTAGATCAACCTCGAAGGCTTTCTCGCGGGCATTGTACCTTGGGACACATCATTCTACGTTAAAACCGAATTAGCCCCGCCATAACATTATACATCACATCAGATGGAGCCTTTATACTTCTATATCTATGTAGATCCTAGTGCATGAAATGCAACTATGCCACTTACTTTGCTTCTTGTCATTTAAGTACAAATTTAATTTTGGTCCAGTGATCAACTCAGGAATCACTTCAAGACATGTTCTTATAGTTAAGAGCTACACCTTCTAACTAGAATCTCGGGTCAAAATACGCCGAGTATACAACATGGTTGTATGGAAGAACCTATGACTGAGGCATAGGAGATGCAACGCATCTCTTTCTTTCTTTTAATCATAGTTGCAATACTAACTCAATGCTTCATATAGTAAGAACTTCTTTCTTACCTTGTTCCATTCTGAGATTGTTCAGAATCTTGTCTTAGGACATTCCGAACATCTTTCAGAAACAAGTCTAGAAAGCATTCGACATTTGATTTTTATTAAACTCACCAATCTATCTCGATAGATCTTATTGTTTAATAACTTCAACTTCATCCTTATTTATCTAACTTAAATGTTATTAACACCAATCACATCATTCACATATGTCATCCACATATCCTAGAATGATTTCACGCTCCCACTCAAATATTGCATCCATATTTGAGATCTAGGAATATCACTTAGCTACCACTTAAAATATGTCAGCTACATATTATGATTTAGCCAAGATGATTTGCTCCCACTCAAATCCAGGTCCTCTCGATAATCTTGGACATTCCAAAATTCCTTGATCACCATTAAATTGAGAATTCCACTAACGAGATTTCAATGACCATTCATTTCTCGTACTTAGGTTTATCACGCTTCTTTGTATTTCGTAGGTATGTCTTGTTCAAAACATGACAAGTGAATCAATGATATAATTCCGCTGACTTGCAGAATACATCGTTGAATCCTACTTACTTTAGTAAAAGTATTCGCTGAAACTTTATGATCATTATCATTGGTTTCTCTTCTATATGTAGAGTTTGGATTCACGGAACAAATTCCGCTGCGCCACTCAAAAATCAGGAGGTAAGGTCTAATACCTTGTTTTAATGTTTTACTTTCTTCCACCTGTATCTTCATCAACACACGTCAATTTTGAACAACAGCAGATTTGCCCCTTGTGGACGATGCATTCATAGCTTTCTAAGAATGCTCTACAAAGACTTGTTTATTCGCCACGACTTCGACTTATCGAAATCTCCAGAAACTCGAACGTGCCATAACTCTTATGGTATTGTTTTCACGAATCTTTAGATGTTCCATATATTTTAAATGAGTGTTTGCTTATATCGATCTCTAACTATAACCCCGATAAGAGATAATATTATACCATATGTATCTAATACATATTGATTATAATCATTAGACATTTCAATACAATTTGAATTCATCCAATTATCATAATTTGTGAAGCCTCTTTCAACAATTCCCTTTTATGCTAAACTTAACTTAAATACTTTAGTCATGTCGATCAAATCGAAGGGACTTGTTAATTCAGTTAATTCAATATCTCATTTTGTTGTAAACTCATTTGAACAATTCAAATCGTTTCAAACTTATGTTTCATTAAGTAAATACGCTTATTCATTTAAATCCAAAATTAACAAATGATTTCCACTACTTATTAAAAATACGATACATCACTATGTATAAAGTTCAACATTTCTTCGCATATCACCGTTTTACGAGAATGCGGAGTTTTATTCATTTTGCCCAATGAGGCATGGTTTTGCAAAGTCTCTAGATCAGCATTTAGGACCCCGATCTTCATTTAGAATGAAAAACATGCAATAACCAAAATGACTTAAACTATAGTGTCATTTCATTATTAAACTTTGGATATATTTTAGCATTCTAATCCTTTATAAATGCTTAAACTATTATCATTAACATAGTGATGAGAATAACTCATTTATAATCGTAATGTGACCATAAGATATTGCTCATAAGAATAGTACAACTAGCTTGTAACTCGTTCATATGAATAATCATCTCGCCAAAAGACACACAAACAAGGATTACAAAACTATATTCAAGTCCACTAATCCAAATAATAAACCTTAAGGAAAGGGGTGATGTCAGCCATCAACTGTTTTGCTTGCCTTTATCAAGTTACATTGCCTCAAATCCAGCAATTCTCCAGCAGACCATCTTATTTTCACAAAGCAGTACACGTATCAAATACTTTGCAAACTGCAACGAGTTTTGCAAGAACCACATTTATAATTTGTATATCTTACATGTACCTTTCCATCCATGACATCCATTGCAATCAAGTCCTTCTAAGAGTTCTCAACTCTAATGCAAGATCGCTAAGTGTTTCTCTAAATATTCTCTTTTCATCCATGATGGAGGAAAACCCATCCAATGGCTCATACTTTATGTGCCAGATCTTGCATAATACAAAGTTGTAGTCCAACTCTCTATTGTATGGAGAATGGCTTATTGGATGATCATGGAGAAGACACAAACATTGCAGAGTCATCAAATTATCTTCTAATAGTTATTGTATCAAGAAGAGAAGATCACCTTTTATGAGGATATCCCTCAGGCGTGGGTATAATCTATGAAGTTGGACCCTTTTGCTAAGTACCACATTAAGCAAGAGATTTCCCATGGCCGCAAATGACCTCAATGGGAAAGGACATGATCTACTAACATATTTGCAAATAGACATCTAGACTAAATTCATAATATGAGTTCAATTTATTATTGATCTCCCACCAAAATCGTCATCCCCTGGACGATTTTAGTGATCACATGATCCCAATCCTCTACACCTCCCCCGATCATCACGGATATCAGTGCAGTATCAAAGGTAGACATTCCCTAATGCCAATCACATCATCAATGTGACTCATGCTCGATCTTTCGATCTCTTGTGTTCTGAGGCCATGTCTGTACATGCTAGGCTCGCCAATTCTAACTTGTGTGTATTCGTTGTGCAACATGGCTTACACCCACTGTATGCGAACGTAGATATGTCTAATATCTGATCATCACGAAGCTGCCTCATAACAAAGAAATTTCTTGGTGGTGCACACACAAGGGGAACACGATCATTGGAATTAAATAGGGATTATCTTATTTGCTACCGTTGAGTATCTAATACTAGCACACAATAAGATGTAAAGCTAGGTATCAACATCATATGTATATTGTGATATGATATGGTCCTTCTTGTGCCTTGATCTCCATCGAGCGCTCCGGCATGATCTCCATCTTGCCCTTGGTTTGACGCCAAGTCCATGACGCCACCACCCGGTCATCCATCGGAACGATGACTATTACTACATAACTTAGTAACATAAAAGTAAACTACTTTACCTTCGTAACGACCAATGCCATATAATCATATGCCCTCCTGCAAAATAAAGTTAGACGCCTCTACTTTATATATTGCAAGTTTTACGTGGTTGTTAGAGCTTTCGCAATAGAACCGTTTCTAGACTACGAACTTTCCAACCACAACATGGATCCAACAGTTGTATATACTACACCCCTTTCAGGGCCCTCCGTTGTAAATGATATATCAACTATTGAATGAGAGACAGACACCCGCTAGCCACTTATACAGTACAAGCCGTATGTTGAGCGTGGAACCAGTCTCGAGTACGAATACGCGTAAGGTCGGTCCGGACCGCTTCATCAAACAATACGACGATATAAACAAGAACACGTGAGAGGGTAACAACTAATGGATCAATGCCCGCGCAATACTTGTCGTACTAGCCGTACAACACTCCTACGCATACATCGGCTCTGATACCACTGAAGGGGATCCGCAATAGAAAACAAAAAATTTCCTACGTTGGAACGCCTTAAACTGCCTAGGATCTATCTATGTAGTAATGCGGTAACGGTCGAGCATATAGAATACATACCCTTGTAGACCGTATGCGGTTAACGTTCCAAGGGGAACATGGTTGATGTAGTCGTACTCGTAGCCGACCTCAAGGTCGTGAAGCTCCTCATAGGTCACCCCTTACTCCTTCTTCATCGTGCAGCAGCTCCAGCTCACGACATTTAAGCGCCCAAGTATTGCACCTCGTGTCTTCGTACACATCCGGTGTACAATGAGACCTCCGTCTTCCCGATCCTGCCAGGAGTGCGGAAGTTGATATCCGGCTGGAAATCCCTGCAGCACAACAGCGTGCTGCAGGTGTTCCTTGTTCGCACATCCCAAACTTGGGGCCATGGTCACAAGGGATAGAGAGAGGGAAGGAGGAAGTCAACCAAAGGACTTCTCCAAATATTGCTGTGTTAATCCCACCCATGGGCACCCCTTTATATAGACGGAGGGGGTGTGCCCTCCCCATTAGGTTAGCCATGTGGGACTATTAGTAAAGGGAAAAAGGTCAAAAAGAAAAGGGGCAGCCGGCTAGGCCAAGCTGCAACCCGGGTGGGCCGAGCGAGCTCAGCCAATGAGGCGACCCTTAGTGGCGATGGCCAGCAACCACACCCGGGCGACCCAGCTTTGACTGGGGCCCGTCACACATGACGATGCGGCGCCTTGACCGCCAGTGCGGCTCGACCGGCCCAGTGCGTGCTCGCACGCGGCCCGCCAACGGCACGGCGGCAATAGTGGTAGCTGTCCCCGGGTGGGCCGGCTCGTGCTCGCGGCCCACTAAGAGGCCGGTTGAGCGCGGCGGACCGCAACTCATGGCGTTCCGCGCGAGGCAGAACCAAGTTCCACGCCGCCTGGGTAGCACGCAGCAGTCGCTCGCCCACCTATGTGGGCTGCCAGGCCCACCGGCGGCAGGAGCTGGTTTTTCAGCTGTTTTCCTTTTTCTTTTTCTGCAGCTTTTCTCTTAGGCTATTTCCCACCGGGGATTTGGCCTAATATAAAAGTTGCTTTTATAAATCTTAATTTAAATATTATTTAGAATATATTAATTCATCATTAACATATAATAAATGTATATTTAAATTTTCATTTATTCGAAAACACTTTTCCGGTCTTTTCCTTTATTTCTTCTCTGAACAACTTCGGATCTCTCCACAGAACAATCCTGACTTTCTCTTTCTCTACTGTGATTCCGTCTTACGAATGATCGCTCTCATCGTACCCTTAAGTGTATCCCCTCACAGCTTGGGAATGCTCTAGACATGATCTATATCAATGATCAACAGAGGGACCAGGGATGCCCATGTGACCCCTATGAATTCCTGATGAGAATGTCATTTGAACCGGTAAATGTAGCATCTAATTTCCTTTTGTTTCTTGATACGACTTATCCGAGATCCGGTCATTGGTATCACATACCTTGTTTAATCCCGTTACCAACAAGTTCTGTTTTACTTGTTACCTGATATTACATCCCCGTGACAGAGTCACATGTTACAACATTTATGGATGTAATCTCACCAAGTCGGCTGTATGTATCTTAACCCGTCATGTGGGTGAACAAATCCCGGTCTTGTGGTCACATGTCATCTACTGTTCCTTTGGAATACCCAACATACACCATTATTGCCACCGTATTACCAGATGACGTCTAATGCAGTCAAAGCAGCCTCGGGAAACAGTTAGTAATATGAACTCACGGTCTAAGGAAAAGGAGTCTAGATTTTAGCTGTTGCAACAATGAACTATATGACTTGATCGTGTCGCAATCCTTCGAGAAATGTCCATCATATCATTCTCCAATGATATGACCTTGTTATCAATTGGCATAAATGCCCATGATCTTGATACCTAGATCATCCTCATGACCAACGAACTAGTATGAACAGAGGCTACTAGGGACTTGTTTGTTTCATACCACACTTGTACCAATGTTTCTACTTGGTACAGTTATAGCACAATATGAAACTATTATAAACTAATTAAGATATGACAATAAAAACCTATTTATTATTTGTCTCTAGGGCATATATCCTTCACTTGTAGCAACGAAACAAACTAAAGGCTTTGTGGCCACCTCTCTTGTTGCGGATCCTTTGCATGTCTTAGTGATACTTGCCATGTTGGGTGACTGTCACTCCACTCGGTGGTGCATTGGCCACCGACTCTAGAGCGCCGGCCCATCGGTTGCATTGCTCAAGAATGGTTCCCCAACGATGAATAAGAGATCCTTGGGTGCGGTATGATGGAGTCTTCACCGACTTGTGGTAGTGAACTTCGATTCTTTCCCAAAACCTCTCCTTGCATTGATCGGTGCCGACCATTGCATCAAGCGACACATTCAGCCAAGCATGGCACAATGCAATGTCTTCGTCTTCACTATAGTTGGCGGACATGTTGCCTCTAGGCTTTACTTTGACATTGCCTCTTCCTCTTGGCAGCTCCACCTCGATCACCACTTCCTCTTCAGCTTCCATCCCCTCTTCTTCTTCGACACCTTCATCTTGGGTCTCGTCGTAATCAACATCAACTTGGGTCTCCTCCATGCCTTCGTACGAATCTCCATCAACGAAGTGCAGGTCGTCGATCCTAACATGGTGAGAACTATCCAAGTGCGACAAGAAATCAGCCACCCCAAGCTCGGTAGGAGTCAGCTGAGGAGCAACCCTTTGGGGCGAGCTGCGATGGCCGCCCTCGTAGAGGAAGAAGGCATGGGCGATGAGGATGCCGGAGACGGCTTTGCCTTGCGTGTAGAAGTTGACCCCATGGCCACCACGACCTTCTTCTTCTCCTCCGCCGCTTGTAACAGCGCTTGCATCGCCGCCGCCGGCTTCCGGGGATGCGGGCCACTCAGCACTGATGCAAGGGGTGGCTTGCCCGCCGTTGACGTCTTCCCCGTGGCCTTGGTAGCCGTTCCCGCCGGCCGCACCACGACGGTGTTGCCCAACCGCTTCATCGGCATCGCCGGGGTCGAATCCGGCACGGTTTCACCGGCGGAAAGCTCCGGCGGGCATGCGGGATGGAACTCAAGTGACATTTCGGCCGGGGGAAGGGGAGAACTGTGGAAAAAGATTGGGGGGGGTGGGTTGGGTTCT
Organism: Avena insularis; assembly: GCA_023614405.1. Lineage (NCBI taxonomy): Eukaryota > Viridiplantae > Streptophyta > Magnoliopsida > Poales > Poaceae > Avena > Avena insularis. The sequence goes on from CM042686.1 coordinate 566,718,223, forward strand.
CGGCGGGAGGGAGAGTTTTAGTCATCGAGGTTGGCGCCGAGAAAATATGAGAGTTGCGGGAGAGTTTTTGGAGGCCGGACTAAAAGTTTTCTTCGCTAATGGCCGAGAGAGGATCGATTCGGTGCGTCCCCGGCCATTAGTGGCCAAAATAAAATCCTCTAACAAATTAAAGAGGATCGGTTAGAGTTGCTCTTAGACTGTGAGCTAAAAAGGCGGTGCCATGAAAACAGCCCTCACATGGCTTCGTATATTTTAGCATGAATAAGCTGTCTGGTTAGCCTCGTTTGTCGAGATGCTCTTACAGGGAAACACATAAGACATATAGTATAATTTGAATTTATATTTAGAAGACCGTAAGGCAAATGCTGCCATGATTAACATGTGGACAATGCTAAACAAGTTGGGTCCAAACCAGTGCAAGCTGGATTATGACACATTATTTAGGGCAGCTAAACACTGCTACTAGCAGAAATTGAAGCATTGGCGCCTCGGTGGCGTCACCGAGCAGCGAGGCCTTAAGCTCCAGTAATAATAGTCATGGCGTTAGGAGGACCAGGAGCTTCTCCAAACTCAGATCAAGTCCTACACCCATAGTGAGGTCTTGGCGCATGACACTGGCGCTCCGCCCCTTCCATCCGAGAGGCTCCTCCGTGGAGAGTGGCGATGTCTCGCATGACGGCGCACATGCAGTCCGCAGCGCTTCTCTTTCATCCATGGGGCTCCTTTCACGAGCTCGACCGCGATGTCTGAGCTTGGCTATGTAGTAGTCGTGTATGTACTTGCCCTGGCGGAAGGGCGGTGCCGTTGCGGTGCAGCCATCGGGCTGCCATCGCGCGCCTACAGGCGGAGGTAACGGCCATGAGGATCACGGCGAGGACGAGCAGGGCGCCCGGATTTGGTGTTCGCCATCGTCGCGGAATGCTCGGCCTTCTTTCTTTTGAGAGCGGGTTGCTAACTGCAGGTGTTGGGCTGCTTGTGTGGAGGTAGTGTGCAAAGCGGAGCGTATTTATAGGCGTACACCATGATCGGGCCGTTTTGAGCCAGCTCGAGGTCTCCATCACGGATTGGTACGACCATGTACTACTCCTATCTCTGATCTACCTCTTGTTTCTTAAATGATGGACACAGTAGAAGCAAGAAATGATACCTTGGTACCGAAGGTACATTGCACGCACAAGATCGTGGTATTTATTGGCCGGCCATGGCCGAATATCATAGATTTCTATTGCTACAAGTACAGGGCTGGCTCTGGGTTTTCGAAGGCCCTAGGGCGAACTCCATGAATGGGCCCAGCAGAGAAAAGGAAGTCGGTCAAATTCAAAATGGATAACACTATTGTAGTTCCATAAACACCAACAAATATTGGTTAGCATCAAATATTATGATAAATTTTCATGTTTCTATTCAAAACCATGTACCATAGAAGTTACAACATACTCCCTCCGTTCGGAAATATAAGACGTTTTAGTTTTGTAAAATGAATATAATCTCGACGCTTTTTAGGGTGTAGATTCACTCCGAACCTATACACTAAAAGACGTTTAGATACACTTGATTCACAAAGCTAAAATATTATATATTTTTTAAACTGAGGGAGTACAAGAAAAGAGAAATTGCACGGTAAGAAACCACTTTAATTTATAGATCCATTTTCAATTAGAATACGTCTTGAGAAATATAGCATGATAACAAACCATACGAGTCTACCAAATATTGAAACATAAGATTATATTCTTTTGTAGGCCATTTTAATCAAAATCTCTCTTGACATATTGTCAACAATACTGTACATCTTTTTTTAGAGAATATTGTATTCCCTCTCTCACAAAATAGATGTCACAAATTTTTGTAATTTTGGATGTATCTAGATACTATTTAATCTAAATACATTAAATTTAGACAAAATTTTGACATATAGTTTGAGACGGAGGGAATACAGGTTTATCGAGTGAAAACACAAGAAACTAGATCTATCTAGACAAATAATTTATTTCATCTCATAATTATCTCTCGATCACTTTTCCCAATTCCTTTCTTAGCCCATAGCCGCCGCCGCTCCGTGCCTTCTCTATGTGCGTGATCAGTGGCCGGGTCCTGTGATGTGCTTGTGCGTGAGAATAAAAGACTGAACGATGCGATCGAGCTGCATCGGCCGTGCATGCTCATGGGAAACGTCATGTCCATGTTCTGTTTTACCAGATCATTATGTCTTTTGCAAATCGTTAATATATTAGTAATTTTGATATTTACACCATTATCGTATAATGGGTCGAAGCATTTGTTTGGCAACAAAGTGAGAGTTTGTTTCAAGTGTTTATAATGACGGTCGTCTTCACTGTTGTCATCTAAACTTCGAGACACACTTTGTTATCCTTTGTATATATATTGTAGTTATGGCAGCAGAACAAGGCCGGATTCCATGAGACTAGAGTAACTTTAGATCAACCTCGAAGGCTTTCTCGCGGGCATTGTACCCTGAGACACATCATTCTACGTTAAAAGCGAATTAGCCCCGTCATAACATTATACATCACATCAGATGGAGCCTTTATACTTCTATATCTATGTAGATCCTAGTGCATGAAATGCAATTATGCCACTTACTTTGCTTCTTGCCATTTAAGTACAAACTTAATTTTGGTCCAGTGATCAACTCAGGAATCACTTCAAGACATGTTCTTATAGTTAAGAGCTACACCTTCTAACTAGAATCTCGGGTCACAATACGCCGAGTATACAACATGGTTTTATGGAAGAACCTATGACTGAGGCATAGGAGATGCAACGCATCTCTTTCTTTCTTTTAATCATAGTTGCAATACTAACTCAATGCTTCATATAGTAAGAACTTCTTTCTTACCTTGTTCCATTCTGAGCTTGTTCAGAATCTTGTCTTAGGACATTCCGAACATCTTTCAGAATCAAGTCTAGAAAGCATTCGACATTTGATTTTTATTAAACTCACCAATCTATCTCGATAGATCTTATTGTTTAATAACTTTAACTTCATCCTTATTTATCTAACTTAAATGTTATTAACACCAATCACATCATTCACATATGTCATCCACATATCCTAGAATGATTTCACGCTCCCACTCAAATATTGCATCCATATTTGAGATCTAGGGATATCACTTAGCTCCCACTTAAAATATGTCAGCTACATATTATGATTTAGCCAAGATGATTTGCTCCTACTCAAATCCAGGTCCTCTCGATAATCTTGGACATTCCAAAATTCCTTGATCACCATTAAATTGAGAATTCCACTAACGAGATTTCAATGACCATTCATTTCTCGTACTTAGGTTTATCATGCTTCTTTGTATTTCGTAGGTATGTCTTGTTCAAAACATGACAAGTGAATCAATGATATAATTCCGCTGACTTGCAGAATACATCGTTGAATCCTACTTACTTTAGTAAAAGTATTCGCTGAAACTTTATGATCATTATCATTGGTTTCTCTTCTATATGTAGAGTTTGGATTCACGGAACAAATTCCCACTCAAAAATCAGGAGGTAAGGTCTAATACCTTGTTTTAATGTTTTACTTTCTTCCACCTGTATCTTCATCAAGACACGTCAATTTTGAACAACAGCAGATTTGCCCCTTGTGGACGATGCATTCATAGCTTCCTAAGAATGCTCTACAAAGACTTGTTTATTCGCCACGACTTCGACTTATCGAAATCTCCAGAAACTCGAACGTGCCATAACTCTTATGGTGTTGTTTTCACGAATCTTTAGATGTTCCATATATTTTAAATGAGTGTTTGCTTATATCGATCTCTAACTATAACCCCGATAAGATATAATATTATACCATATGTATCTAATACATATTGATTATAATCATTAGACATTTCAATACAATTTGAATTCATCCAATTATCATAATTTGTGAAGCCTCTTTCAACAATTCCCTTTTATGCTAAACTTAACTTAAATACTTTAGTCATGTCGATCAAATCGAAGAGACTTGTTAATTCAGTTAATTCAATATTCCATTTTGTTGTGAACTCATTTGAACAATTCAAATCGTTTCAAACTTATGTTTCATTAAGTAAATACGCTTATTCATTTAAATCCAAAATTAACAAATGATTTCCACTACTTATTAAAAATACGATACATCACTATGTATAAAGTTCAACATTTATTCGCATATCACCGTTTTACCAGAATGCGGAGTTTTATTCATTTTGCCCAATGAGGCATGGTTTTGCAAAGTCTCTAGATCAGCATTTAGGACCCCGATCTTCATTTAGAATGAAAAACATGCAATAACCAAAATGACTTAAACTATAGTGTCATTTCATTATTAAACTTTGGATATATTTTAGCATTCTAATCCTTTATAAATGCTTAAATTATTATCATTAACATAGTGATGAGAATAACTCATTTATAATCGTAATGTGACCATAAGATATTGCTCATAAGAATAGTACAACTAGCTTGTAACTCGTTCATATGAATAATCATCTCGCCAAAAGACACACAAACAAGGATTACAAAACTATATTCAAGTCCACTAATCCAAATAATAAACATTAAGGAAAGGGGTGATGTCAGCCATCAACTGTTTTGCTTGCCTTTATCAAGTTACATTGCCTCAAATCCAGCAATTCTCCAGCAGACCATCTTATTTTTACAAAGCAGTACACGTATCAAATACTTTGCAAACTGCAACGAGTTTTGCAAGAACCACATTTATAATTTGTATATCTTACATGTACCTTTCCATCCATGACATCCATTGCAATCAAGTCCTTTTAAGAGTTCTCAACTCTAATGCAAGATCGCTAAGTGTTTCTCTAAATATTCTCTTTTCATCCATGATGGAGGAAAACCCATCCAATGGCTCATACTTTATGTGCCAGATCTTGCATAATACAAAGTTGTAGTCCAACTCTCTATTGTATGGAGAATGGCTTATTGGATGATCATGGAGAAGACACAAACATTGCAGAGTCATCAAATTATCTTCTAATAGTTATTGTATCAAGAAGAGAAGATCACCTTTTATGAGGATATCCCTCAGGCGTGGGTATTAATCTATGAAGTTGGACCCTTTTGCTAAGTACCACATTAAGCAAGAGATTTCCCATGGTCGCAAATGACCTCAATGGGAAAGGACATGATCTACTAACATATTTGCAAATAGACATCTAGACTAAATTCATAATATGAGTTCAATTTATAATTGATCTCCCACCAAAATCGTCATCCCCTGGACGATTTTAGTGATCACATGATCCCAATCCTCTACACCTCCCCCGATCATCACGGATATCAGTGCAGTATCAAAGGTAGACATTCCCTAATGCCAATCACATCATCAATATGACTCATGCTCGACCTTTCGATCTCTTGTGTTCTGAGGCCATGTCTGTACATGCTAGGCTCGCCAAATCTAACTTGTGTGTATTCGTTGTGAAACATGGCTTACACCCACTGTATGCGAACGTAGATATGTCTAATATCTGATCATCACGAAGCTGCCTCATAAGAAAGAAATTTCTTGGTGGTGCACACACAAGGGGAACACGATCATTGGAATTAAATAGGGATTATCTTATTTGCTACCGTTGAGTATCTAATACTAGCACACAATAAGATGTAAAACTAGGTATCAACATCATATGTATATTGTGATATGATATGGTCCTTCTTGTGCCTTGATCTCCATCGAGCGCTCCGGCATGATCTCCATCTTGCCCTTGGTTTGACGCCAAGTCCATGACGCCACCACCCGGTCATCCATCGGAACGATGACTATTACTACATAACTTAGTAACATAAAAGTAAACTATTTTTCCTTCAGAATTGACCAATGCCATATAATCATATGCCCTCCTGCAAAATAAAGTTAGACGCCTCTACTTTATATATTGCAAGTTTTACGTGGTTGTTAGAGCTTTCGCAATAGAATCGTTTCTAGACTACAAACTTTCCAACCACAACATGGATCCAATAGTTGTATATACTACACCCCTTTCAGCGCCCTCCGTTGTAAATGATATATCAACTATTGAATGAGAGACAGACACCCGCTAGCCACTTATACAGTATAAGCCGTATGTTGAGCGTGGAACCAGTCTCGAGTATGAATACACGTAAGGTCGGTCCGGGCCGCTTCATCAAACAATACGACGATATAAACAAGAACACGTTAGAGGGTAACAATTAATGGATCAATGCCCGCGCAATACTTGTCGTACTAGCCGTACAACACTCCTACGCATACATCGGATCTGATACCACTGAAGGGGATCCGCAATAGAAAACAAAAAATTTCCTACGTTGGAATGCCCTAAACTGCCTAGGATCTATCTATGTAATAATGCGGTAACGGCCGAGCATATAGAATACATACCCTTGTAGACCGTATGCGGTTAACGTCCCAAGAGGAACATGGTTGATGTAGTCGTACTCGTAGCCGACCTCAAGGTCGTGAAGCTCCTCATAGGTCACCCCTTACTCCTTCTTCATCGTGCAGCAGCTCCGGCTCACGACATTTAAGCGCCCAAGTATTGCACCTCGTGTCTTCGTACACATCCGGTGTACAATGAGACCTCCGTCTTCCCGATCCTGCCAGGAGTGCGGAAGTTGATATCCGGCTAGAATCCTGCAAAGACAACAGCGTGCTGCAGGTGTGCCTTGTTCGCACATCCCAAACTTGGGGCCATGGTCACAAGGGATAGAGAGAGGGAAGGAGGAAGTCAACCAAAGGACTTCTCCAAATATTGGTGTGTTAATCCCACCCATGGGCACCCCTTTATATAGACGGAGGGGGTGTGCCCTCCCCATTAGGTTAGCCATGTGGGACTATTAGTAAAGGGAAAAAGGTCAAAAAGAAAAGGGGCAGCCGGCTAGGCCAAGCTGCAACCCGGGTGGGCCGAGCGAGCTCAGCCCAGCAGCAGAGGCAGCCCTTAGTGGCGATGGCCAGCAACCACACCCGGGCGACCCAGCTTTGACTGGGGCCCGTCACACATGCTGCCAAGGCTGCCAGCCCGCCAAAGAAGGCGGCTCGACTGCCCAGGCGTCAAGACGCTGCCGCCAACGGCACGGCGGCAATAGTGGTAGCTGGCCCCGGGTGGGCCGGCTCCTGCTCGCGGCCCACTAAGAGGCCGGTTGAGCACGGCGGACCGCAACTCATGGCGTTCCGCGCGAGGCAGAACCAAGTTCCACGCCGCCTGGGTAGCACGCAGCAGTCGCTCGCCCACCTATGTGGGCTGCCAGGCCCACCGGCGGCAGGAGCTGTTTTCCTTTTTCTTTTTCTGCAGCTTTTCTCTTAGGCTATTTCCCACCGGGGATTTGGCCTAATATAAAATTTGCTTTTATAAATATTAATTTAAATATTATTTAGAATATATTAATTCATCATTAACATATAATAAATGTATATTTAAATTTTCATTTATTCGAAAACACTTTTCCGGTCTTTTCCTTTATTTCTTCTCTGAACAACTTCGGATCTCTCCACAGAACAATCCTGACTTTCTCTTTCTCTACTGTGATTCCGTCTTACGAATGATCGCTCTCATCGTACCCTTAAGTGTATCCCCTCACAGCTTGGGAATGCTCTAGACATGATCTATATCAATGATCAACAGAGGGACCAGGGATGCCCATGTGACCCCTATGAATTCCTGATGAGAATGTCATTTGAACCGGTAAATGTAGCATCTAATTTCCTTTTGTTTCTTGATACGACTTATCCGAGATCCGGTCATTGGTATCACATACCTTGTTTAATCCCGTTACCAACAAGTTCTGTTTTACTTGTTACCTGATATTACATCCCCGTGACAGAGTCACATGTTGCAACATTTATGGATGTAATCTCACCAAGTCGGCTGTATGTATCTTAACCCGTCATGTGGGTGAACAAATCCCGGTCTTGTGGTCACATGTCATCTACTGTTCCTTTGGAATACCCAACATACACCATTATTGCCACCGTATTACCAGATGACGTCTAATGCAGTCAAAGCAGCCTCGGGAAACAGTTAGTAATATGAACTCACGGTCTAAGGAAAAGGAGTCTAGATTTTAGCTGTTGCAACAATGAACTATATGACTTGATATCGTCGCAATCCTTCGAGAAATGTCCATCATATCATTCTCCAATGATATGACCTTGTTATCAATTGGCATAAATGCCCATGATCTTGATACCTAGATCATCCTCATGACCAACGAACTAGTATGAACAGAGGCTACTAGGGACTTGTTTGTTTCATACCACACTTGTACCAATGTTTCTACTTGGTACAGTTATAGCACAATATAAAACTATTATAAACTAATTAAGATATGACAATAAAAACCTATTTATTATTTGTCTCTAGGGCATATCTCCTTCACTTGTAGCAACGAAACAAACTAAAGGCTTTGTGGCCACCTCTCTTGTTGCGGATCCTGTGCATGTCTTAGTGATACTTGCCATGTTGGGTGACTGTCACTCCACTCGGTGGTGCATTGGCCACCGACTCTAGAGCGCCGGCCCATCGGTTGCATTGCTCAAGAATGGTTCCCCAACGATGAATAAGAGAGCCTTGGGTGCGGTATGATGGAGTCTTCACCGACTTGTGGTAGTGAACTTCGATTCTTTCCCAAAACCTCTCCTTGCATTGATCGGTGCCGACCATTGCATCAAGCGACACATTCAGCCAAGCATGGCACAATGCAATGTCTTCGTCTTCACTATAGTTGGCGGACATCTTGCCTCTAGGCTTTACTTTGACATTGCCTCTTCCTCTTGGCAGCTCCACCTCGGTCACAACTTCCTCTTCAGCTTCCATCCCCTCTTCTTCTTCGACACCTTCATCTTGGGTCTCGTCGTAATCAACATCAACTTGGGTCTCCTCCATGCCTTCGTACGAATCTCCATCAACGAAGTGCAGGTCGTCGATCCTAACATGGTGAGAACTATCCAAGTGCGACAAGAAATCAGCCACCCCAAGCTCGGTAGGAGTCAGCTGAGGAGCAACCCTTTGGGGCGAGCTGCGATGGCCGCCCTCGTAGAGGAAGAAGGCATGGGCGATGAGGATGCCGGAGACGGCTTTGCCTTGCGTGTAGAAGTTGACCCCATGGCCACCACGACCTTCTTCTTCTCCTCCGCCGCTTGTAACAGCGCTTGCATCGCCGCCGCCGGCTTCCGGGGATGCGGGCCACTCAGCACTGATGCAAGGGGTGGCTTGCCCGCCGTTGACGTCTTCCCCGTGGCCTTGGTAGCCGTTCCCGCCGGCCGCACCACGACGGTGTTGCCCAACCGCTTCATCGGCATCGCCGGGGTCGAATCCGGCACGGTTTCGCCGGCGGAAAGCTCCGGCGGGCATGCGGGATGGAACTCAAGTGACATTTCGGCCGGGGGAAGGGGAGAACTGTGGCAAAAGAATTGGGCGGGAGGGTAGGGTTCTCGGCGGGAGGGAGAGTTTTAGTCATCGAGGTTGGCGCCGAGAAAATATGAGAGTTGCGGGAGAGTTTTTGGAGGCCGGACTAAAAGTTTTCTTCGCTAATGGCCGAAAGAGGATCGATTCGGTGCGTCCCCGGCCATTAGTGGCCAAAATAAAATCCTCTAACAAATTAAAGAGGATCGGTTAGAGTTGCTCTTAGACTGTGAGCTAAAAAGGCGGTGCCATGAAAACAGCCCTCCTGTAAACTCGTATATTTTGCGCATGAATAAGCTGTCTGGTTAGCCTCGTTTGTCAGAGATGCTCTTACACAGGGCAAACACATAAGACATATAGTATAATTTGAATTTATATTTAGAAGACCGTAAGCAGCAGCTGCTGCCATGATTAACATGTGGACAATGCTAAACAAGTTGGGTCCAAACCAGTGCAAGCTGGATTATGACACATTATTTAGGGCAGCTAAACACTGCTACTAGCAGAAATTGAAGCATTGTGAGCGCCTCAGTGAGCGTCACCGAACGACGAGGCCTTAAGCTCCAGTAATAATAGTCATGAGCGTTCGGAGGACCAGGCAGAGCTTCTCCAAACTCAGATCAAGTCCTACACCCATAGTGAGGTCTTGGCGCATGACAGCACCTGGCGCTCCGCCCCCTTCCATCCGAGAGGCTCCTCCGTGGAGAGTGGCGATGTCTCGCATGACGGCGCACATGCAGTCCGCAGCGCTTCGCTCTCTTTCATCCATGGGGCTCCTTTCACGGAGCTCGACATGTTGTCTGAGCTGGCTATGTAGTAGTCGTGTATGTACTCATCATGGAGGACGGTGCCGTTGCCGGTGCAGCCATCGGGCTGCCATCGCGACGCCCCTGGACGGAGGTAACGGCCATGAGGATCACGGCGAGGAGGACGAGCAGGGACGCCACGGATTTGGTGTTCGCCATCGTCGCGGAATGCTCGACGCTTCTTTCTTTTGAGGAGACGGGTTGCTAACTGCAGGTGTTGGGCTGCTTGTGTGGAGGTAGTGTGCAAAACGGAACGTATTTATAGGGGCGTACACCATGATCGGGCCGTTTTGAGCCAGCTCGAGGTCTCCATCACGGATTGGTACGACCATGTACTACTCCTATCTCTGATCTACCTCTTGTTTCTTAAATGATGGACACAGTAGAAGCAAGAAATGATACCTTGGTACCGAAGGTACATTGCACGCACAAGATCGTGGTATTTATTGGCCGGCCATGGCCGAATATCATAGATTTCTATTGCTACAAGTACAGGGCTGGCTCTGGGTTTTCGATGGCCCTAGGGCGAACTCCATGAATGGGCCCAGCAGAGAAAAGGAAGTCGGTCAAATTCAAAATGGATAACACTATTGTAGTTCCATAAACATCAACAAATATTGGTTAGCATCAAATATTATGATAAATTTTCATGTTTCTATTCAAAACCATGTACCATAGAAGTTACAACGTACTCCCTCCGTTCGGAAATATAAGACATTTTAGTTTTGTAAAATGAATATAATCTCGACGCTTTTTAGGGTGTAGATTCACTCCGAACCTATACACTAAAAGACGTTTAGATACACTTGATTCACAAAGCTAAAATATTATATATTTTTTAAACTGAGGGAGTACAAGAAAAGAGAAATTGCACGGTAAGAAACCACTTTAATTTATAGGTCCATTTTCAATTAGAATACGTCTTGAGAAATATAGCATGATAACAAACCATACGAGTCTACCAAATATTGAAACATAAGATTATATTCTTTTGTAGGCCATTTTAATCAAAATCTCTCTTGACATATTGTCAACAATACTGTACATCTTTTTTTAGAGAATATTGTATTCCCTCCCTCACAAAATAGATGTCACAAATTTTTGTACTATTTAATCTAAATACATTAAATTTAGACAAATTTTTGACATATAGTTTGAGACGGAGGGAGTACAGGTTTATCGAGTGAAAACACAAGAAACTAGATCTATCTAGACAAATAATTTATTTCATCTCATAATTATCTCTCGATCACTTTTCCCAATTCCTTTCTTAGCCCATAGCCGTCGCCGCTCCGTGCCTTCTCTATGTGCGTGAACAGTGGCCGGGTCCTGTGATGTGCTTGTGCGTGAGAATAAAAGACTGAACGATGCGATCGAGCTGCATCGGCCGTGCATGCTCATGGGAAACGTCATGTCCATGTTCTGTTTTACCAGATCATTATGTCTTTTGCAAATCGTTAATATATTAGTAATTTTGACATCTACACCATTATCGTATAATGGGTCGAAGCATTTGTTTGGCAACAAAGTGAGAGTTTGTTTCTAGTGTTTATAATGACGGTCGTCTTTACTGTTGTCATCTAAACTTCGAGACACACTTTGTTATCCTTTGTATATATATTGTAGTTATGGCAGCAGAACAAGGCCGGATTCCATGAGACTAGAGTAACTTTAGATCAACCTCGAAGGCTTTCTCGCGGGCATTGTACCTTGGGACACATCATTCTACGTTAAAACCGAATTAGCCCCGCCATAACATTATACATCACATCAGATGGAGCCTTTATACTTCTATATCTATGTAGATCCTAGTGCATGAAATGCAACTATGCCACTTACTTTGCTTCTTGTCATTTAAGTACAAATTTAATTTTGGTCCAGTGATCAACTCAGGAATCACTTCAAGACATGTTCTTATAGTTAAGAGCTACACCTTCTAACTAGAATCTCGGGTCAAAATACGCCGAGTATACAACATGGTTGTATGGAAGAACCTATGACTGAGGCATAGGAGATGCAACGCATCTCTTTCTTTCTTTTAATCATAGTTGCAATACTAACTCAATGCTTCATATAGTAAGAACTTCTTTCTTACCTTGTTCCATTCTGAGATTGTTCAGAATCTTGTCTTAGGACATTCCGAACATCTTTCAGAAACAAGTCTAGAAAGCATTCGACATTTGATTTTTATTAAACTCACCAATCTATCTCGATAGATCTTATTGTTTAATAACTTCAACTTCATCCTTATTTATCTAACTTAAATGTTATTAACACCAATCACATCATTCACATATGTCATCCACATATCCTAGAATGATTTCACGCTCCCACTCAAATATTGCATCCATATTTGAGATCTAGGAATATCACTTAGCTACCACTTAAAATATGTCAGCTACATATTATGATTTAGCCAAGATGATTTGCTCCCACTCAAATCCAGGTCCTCTCGATAATCTTGGACATTCCAAAATTCCTTGATCACCATTAAATTGAGAATTCCACTAACGAGATTTCAATGACCATTCATTTCTCGTACTTAGGTTTATCACGCTTTGTATTTCGTAGGTATGTCTTGTTCAAAACATGACAAGTGAATCAATGATATAATTCCGCTGACTTGCAGAATACATCGTTGAATCCTACTTACTTTAGTAAAAGTATTCGCTGAAACTTTATGATCATTATCATTGGTTTCTCTTCTATATGTAGAGTTTGGATTCACGGAACAAATTCCGCTGCGCCACTCAAAAATCAGGAGGTAAGGTCTAATACCTTGTTTTAATGTTTTACTTTCTTCCACCTGTATCTTCATCAACACACGTCAATTTTGAACAACAGCAGATTTGCCCCTTGTGGACGATGCATTCATAGCTTCCTAAGAATGCTCTACAAAGACTTGTTTATTCGCCACGACTTCGACTTATCGAAATCTCCAGAAACTCGAACGTGCCATAACTCTTATGGTATTGTTTTCACGAATCTTTAGATGTTCCATATATTTTAAATGAGTGTTTGCTTATATCGATCTCTAACTATAACCCCGATAAGAGATAATATTATACCATATGTATCTAATACATATTGATTATAATCATTAGACATTTCAATACAATTTGAATTCATCCAATTATCATAATTTGTGAAGCCTCTTTCAACAATTCCCTTTTATGCTAAACTTAACTTAAATACTTTAGTCATGTCGATCAAATCGAAGGGACTTGTTAATTCAGTTAATTCAATATCTCATTTTGTTGTAAACTCATTTGAACAATTCAAATCGTTTCAAACTTATGTTTCATTAAGTAAATACGCTTATTCATTTAAATCCAAAATTAACAAATGATTTCCACTACTTATTAAAAATACGATACATCACTATGTATAAAGTTCAACATTTCTTCGCATATCACCGTTTTACCAGAATGCGGAGTTTTATTCATTTTGCCCAATGAGGCATGGTTTTGCAAAGTCTCTAGATCAGCATTTAGGACCCCGATCTTCATTTAGAATGAAAAACATGCAATAACCAAAATGACTTAAACTATAGTGTCATTTCATTATTAAACTTTGGATATATTTTAGCATTCTAATCCTTTATAAATGCTTAAACTATTATCATTAACATAGTGATGAGAATAACTCATTTATAATCGTAATGTGACCATAAGATATTGCTCATAAGAATAGTACAACTAGCTTGTAACTCGTTCATATGAATAATCATCTCGCCAAAAGACACACAAACAAGGATTACAAAACTATATTCAAGTCCACTAATCCAAATAATAAACCTTAAGGAAAGGGGTGATGTCAGCCATCAACTGTTTTGCTTGCCTTTATCAAGTTACATTGCCTCAAATCCAGCAATTCTTCAGCAGACCATCTTATTTTCACAAAGCAGTACACGTATCAAATACTTTGCAAACTGCAACGAGTTTTGCAAGAACCACATTTATAATTTGTATATCTTACATGTACCTTTCCATCCATGACATCCATTGCAATCAAGTCCTTCTAAGAGTTCTCAACTCTAATGCAAGATCGCTAAGTGTTTCTCTAAATATTCTCTTTTCATCCATGATGGAGGAAAACCCATCCAATGGCTCATACTTTATGTGCCAGATCTTGCATAATACAAAGTTGTAGTCCAACTCTCTATTGTATGGAGAATGGCTTATTGGATGATCATGGAGAAGACACAAACATTGCAGAGTCATCAAATTATCTTCTAATAGTTATTGTATCAAGAAGAGAAGATCACCTTTTATGAGGATATCCCTCAGGCGTGGGTATAATCTATGAAGTTGGACCCTTTTGCTAAGTACCACATTAAGCAAGAGATTTCCCATGGCCGCAAATGACCTCAATGGGAAAGGACATGATCTACTAACATATTTGCAAATAGACATCTAGACTAAATTCATAATATGAGTTCAATTTATAATTGATCTCCCACCAAAATCGTCATCCCCTGGACGATTTTAGTGATCACATGATCCCAATCCTCTACACCTCCCCCGATCATCACGGATATTAGTGCAGTATCAAAGGTAGACATTCCCTAATGCCAATCACATCATCAATGTGACTCATGCTCGATCTTTCGATCTCTTGTGTTCTGAGGCCATGTCTGTACATGCTAGGCTCGCCAATTCTAACTTGTGTGTATTCGTTGTGCAACATGGCTTACACCCACTGTATGCGAACGTAGATATGTCTAATATCTGATCATCACGAAGCTGCCTCATAACAAAGAAATTTCTTGGTGGTGCACACACAAGGGGAACACGATCATTGGAATTAAATAGGGATTATCTTATTTGCTACCGTTGAGTATCTAATACTAGCACACAATAAGATGTAAAGCTAGGTATCAACATCATATGTATATTGTGATATGATATGGTCCTTCTTGTGCCTTGATCTCCATCGAGCGCTCCGGCATGATCTCCATCTTGCCCTTGGTTTGACGCCAAGTCCATGACGCCACCACCCGGTCATCCATCGGAACGATGACTATTACTACATAACTTAGTAACATAAAAGTAAACTACTTTACCTTCGTAACGACCAATGCCATATAATCATATGCCCTCCTGCAAAATAAAGTTAGACGCCTCTACTTTATATATTGCAAGTTTTACGTGGTTGTTAGAGCTTTCGCAATAGAACCGTTTCTAGACTACGAACTTTCCAACCACAACATGGATCCAACAGTTGTATATACTACACCCCTTTCAGGGCCCTCCGTTGTAAATGATATATCAACTATTGAATGAGAGACAGACACCCGCTAGCCACTTATACAGTACAAGCCGTATGTTGAGCGTGGAACCAGTCTCGAGTACGAATACGCGTAAGGTCGGTCCGGACCGCTTTATCAAACAATACGACGATATAAACAAGAACACGTGAGAGGGTAACAACTAATGGATCAATGCCTTCAATACTTGTCGTTAGCCGCATAACACTCCTACGCATACATCGGCTCTGATACCACTGAAGGGGATCCGCAATAGAAAACAAAAAATTTCCTACGTTGGAACGCCCTAAACTGCCTAGGATCTATCTATGTAGTAATGCGGTAACGGCCGAGCATATAGAATACATACCCTTGCATCAGATGCGTTAACGCCCAAGGGGAACATGGTTGATGTAGTCGTATCAGAGTCGACCTCAAGGTCGTGAAG
Organism: Avena insularis; assembly: GCA_023614405.1. NCBI lineage: Eukaryota > Viridiplantae > Streptophyta > Magnoliopsida > Poales > Poaceae > Avena > Avena insularis. The sequence goes on from CM042686.1 coordinate 566,734,129, forward strand.
CTCCTCATAGGTCACCCCTTACTCCTTCTTCATCGCGGCAGCCCAGCTCACGACATTTAAGCGCCCAAGTATTGCACCTCGTGTCTTCGCATACATCCGTGTACAATGAGACCTCCGCCTTCCCGATCCTGCCAGAGTGCGAAGTTGATATCCGGTTGAATCCCTGCAGACAACAACAGGTTGCAGTGTTCCTTGTTCGCACATCCCAAACTTGGGGCCATGGTCACAAGGGATAGAGAGAGGGAAGGAGGAAGTCAACCAAAGGACTTCTCCAAATATTGCTGTGTTAATCCCACCCATGGGCACCCCTTTATATAGACGGAGGTGTGCCTCCCATTAGGTTAGCCATGTGGGACTATTAGTAAAGGGAAAAGGTCAAAAGAAAAGGGGCAGCCAGCTGCTGTCAGAACCCGGGGCCGAGCGAAGCTCAAAGAAGCAGAGGCAGCCCTTAGTGGCGATGGCCAGCAACCACACCCGGGCGACCCAGCTTTGACTGGGGCCCGTCACACATGCTGCCACAGCCCGGCCAAAGAAGGCGGCTCGACCGCCCAAAGGCAGCCAGACGCTGCCCGCCAACCAAGACGGGCAATAGTTGTAGCTGGCCCCGGGTGGTCCGGCTCCTGCTCGCGGCCAACTAAGATGCCGGTTGAGCGCGGCGATCAACTCATGCTCGCGAGGCAGAACCAAGTTCCATGCCGCCTGGGTAGCACGCAGCAGTCGCTCGCCCACCTATTTGGGCGGCCAGGCCCACCGGCGGCAGGAGCTGGTTTTTCAGCTGTTTTCCTTTTTCTTTTTCTGCAGCTTTTCTCTTAGGCTATTTCCCACCAGGGATTTGGCCTAATATAAAAGTTGCTTTTATAAATCTTAATTTAAATATTATTTAGAATATATTAATTCATCATTAACATATAATAAATGTATATTTAAATTTCCATTTATTCGAAAACACTTTTCCGGTCTTTTCCTTTATTTCTTCTCCGAACTTCGATCTCCACGTAACAATCCTGACTTTCTCTTTCTCTACTGTGATTCCGTCTTATGAATGATCGCTCTCATCATACCCTTAAGTGTATCCCCTCACAGCTCGGGAATGCTCTAGACATGATCTATATCAATGATCAACAGAGGGACCAGGGATGCCCATGTGACCCCTATGAATTCCTGATGAGAATGTCATTTGAACCGGTAAATGTAGCATCTAATTTCCTTTTGTTTCTTGATACGACTTATCCGAGATCCGGTCATTGGTATCACATACCTTGTTTAATCCCGTTACCAACAAGTTCTGTTTTACTTGTTACCTGATATTACATCCCCGTGACAGAGTCACATGTTGCAACATTTATGGATGTAATCTTACCAAGTCGGCTGTATGTATCTTAACCCGTCATGTGGGTGAACAAATCCCGGTCTTATGGTCACATGTCATCTATCGCTCCTTTGAATACCCAACATACACCATTATTGCCACCAGACACGGATGACGTCTAATGCAGTCAAAGCAGCCTCGGGAAACTGTTAGTAATATGAACTCATGGTCTAAGGAAAAGGAGTCTAGATTTTAGCTGTTGCAACAATGAACTATATGACTTGATCGTGTTGCAATCCTTCGAGAAATGTCCATCATATCATTCTCCAATGATATGACCTTGTTATCAATTGGCATAAATGCCCATGATCTTGATACCTAGATCATCCTCATGACCAACGAACTAGTATGAACAGAGGCTACTAGGGACTTGTTTGTTTCATACCACACTTGTACCAATGTTTCTACTTGGTACAGTTATAGCACAATATGAAACTATTATAAACTAATTAAGATATGACAATAAAAACCTATTTATTATTTGTCTCTAGGGCATATATCCTTCACTTGTAGCAACGAAACAAACTAAAGGCTTTGTGGCCACCTCTCTTGTTGCGGATCCTTTGCATGTCTTAGTGATACTTGCCATGTTGGGTGACTGTCACTCCACTCGGTGGTGCATTGGCCACCGACTCTAGAGCGCCGGCCCATCGGTTGCATTGCTCAAGAATGGTTCCCCAACGATGAATAAGAGATCCTTGGGTGCGGTATGATGGAGTCTTCACCGACTTGTGGTAGTGAACTTCGATTCTTTCCCAAAACCTCTCCTTGCATTGATCGGTGCCGACCATTGCATCAAGCGACACATTCAGCCAAGCATGGCACAATGCAATGTCTTCGTCTTCACTATAGTTGGCGGACATGTTGCCTCTAGGCTTTACTTTGACATTGCCTCTTCCTCTTGGCAGCTCCACCTCGATCACCACTTCCTCTTCAGCTTCCATCCCCTCTTCTTCTTCGACACCTTCATCTTGGGTCTCGTCGTAATCAACATCAACTTGGGTCTCCTCCATGCCTTCGCATTTAATCTCCATCAACGGTGCAGGTCGTCGATCCTAACATGGTGAGAACTATCCAAGTGCGACAAGAAATCAGCCACCCCAAGCTCGGTAGGAGTCACCGAGGAGCAACCTTTGGGGCGAGCTGCGATGGCCTCAGAGAGGAAGAAGGCATGGGCGATGAGGATGCCGGAGACGGCTTTGCCTTGCGTGTAGAAGTTGACCCCATGGCCACCACGACCTTCTTCTTCTTCTCCTCCGCCGCTTGTAACAGCGCTTGCATCGCCGCCGTCGGCTTCCGGGGATGCGGGCCACTCAGCACTGATGCAAGGGGTGGCTTGCCCGCCGTTGACGTCTTCCCCGTGGCCTTGGTAGCCGTTCCCGCCGGCCGCACCACGACGGTGTTGCCCAACCGCTTCATCGGCATCGCCGGGGTCGAATCCGGCACGGTTTCACCGGAAAGCTCCGCGGCATGCGGGATGGAACTCAAGTGACATTTCGGCCGGGGGAAGGGGAGAACTGTGGCAAAAGAATTGGGCGGGAGGGTAGGGTTCTCGGCGGGAGGGAGAGTTTTAGTCATCGAGGTTGGCGCCGAGAAAATATGAGAGTTGCGGGAGAGTTTTTGGAGGCCGGACTAAAAGTTTTCTTCGCTAATGGCCGAGAGAGGATCGATTCGGTGCGTCCCCGGCCATTAGTGGCCAAAATAAAATCCTCTAACAAATTAAAGAGGATCGGTTAGAGTTGCTCTTAGACTGTGAGCTAAAAAGGCGGTGCCATGAAAACAGCCCTCCAGAACTCGTGATATTTTATGCATGAATAAGCTGTCTGTTAGCCTCGCTTGTCGAGATGCTCTTACAGGACAAACACATAAGACATATAGTATAATTTGAATTTATATTTAGAAGACCGTAAGCAGCAGCTGCTGCCATGATTAACATGTGGACAATGCTAAACAAGTTGGGTCCAAACCAGTGCAAGCTGGATTATGACACATTATTTAGGGCAGCTAAACACTGCTACTAGCAGAAATTGAAGCATTGTGAGCGCCAGCTGAGCGCCACCGAACGACGAGGCCTTAAGCTCCAGTAATAATAGTCATGAGCGTTCGGAGGACCAGGCAGAGCTTCTCCAAACTCAGATCAAGTCCTACACCCATAGTGAGGTCTTGGCGCATGACAGCACCTGGCGCTCCGCCCCCTTCCATCCGAGAGGCTCCTCCAGGAGAGTGGCGATGTCTCGCATGATGACGGCGCACATGTAGTCCGCAGCGCTTCGCTCTCTTTCATCCATGGGGCTCCTTTCACGGAGCTCGACACAGTGTCTGAGCTTGGCTATGTAGTAGTCGTGTATGTACTGCCCGCTGGCGGAGGACGGTGCCGTTGCCGGTGCAGCCATCGGGCTGCCATCGCGACGCCCCTGGACGGAGGTAACGGCCATGAGGATCACGGCGAGGAGGACGAGCAGGGACGCCACGGATTTGGTGTTCGCCATCGTCGCGGAATGCTCGACGCTTCTTTCTTTTGAGGAGACGGGTTGCTAACTGCAGGTGTTGGGCTGCTTGTGTGGAGGTAGTGTGTGCAAAACGGAACGTATTTATAGGGGCGTACACCATGATCGGGCCGTTTTGAGCCAGCTCGAGGTCTCCATCACGGATTGGTACGACCATGTACTACTCCTATCTCTGATCTACCTCTTGTTTCTTAAATGATGGACACAGTAGAAGCAAGAAATGATACCTTGGTACCGAAGGTACATTGCACGCACAAGATCGTGGTATTTATTGGCCGGCCATGGCCGAATATCATAGATTTCTATTGCTACAAGTACAGGGCTGGCTCTGGGTTTTCGAAGGCCCTAGGGCGAACTCCATGAATGGGCCCAGCAGAGAAAAGGAAGTCGGTCAAATTCAAAATGGATAACACTATTGTAGTTCCATAAACACCAACAAATATTGGTTAGCATCAAATATTATGATAAATTTTCATGTTTCTATTCAAAACCATGTACCATAGAAGTTACAACATACTCCTCCGCTCGAAATATAAGACATTTTAGTTTTGTAAAATGAATATAATCTCAACGCTTTTTAGGGTGTAGATTCACTCCGAACCTATACACTAAAAGACGTTTAGATACACTTGATTCACAAAGCTAAAATATTATATATTTTTTAAACTGAGGGAGTACAAGAAAAGAGAAATTGCACGGTAAGAAACCACTTTAATTTATAGGTCCATTTTCAATTAGAATACGTCTTGAGAAATATAGCATGATAACAAACCATACGAGTCTACCAAATATTGAAACATAAGATTATATTCTTTTGTAGGCCATTTTAATCAAAATCTCTCTTGACATATTGTCAACAATACTGTACATCTTTTTTTAGAGAATATTGTATTCCCTCCCTCACAAAATAGATGTCACAAATTTTTGTACTATTTAATCTAAATACATTAAATTTAGACAAATTTTTGACATATAGTTTGAGACGGAGGGAGTGCAGGTTTATCGAGTGAAACACAAGAAACTAGATCTATCTAGACAAATAATTTATTTCATCTCATAATTATCTCTCGATCACTTTTCCCAATTCCTTTCTTAGCCCATAGCCGCCCGCGCTCTTCTATGTGCGTGATCAGTGGCCGGGTCCTGTGATGTGCTTGTGCGTGAGAATAAAAGACTGAACGATGCGATCGAGCTGCATCGGCCGTGCATGCTCATGGGAAACGTCATGTCCATATTCTGTTTTACCAAATCATTATGTATTTTGCAAATCGTTAATATATTAGTAATTTTGACATTTACACCATTATCGTATAATGGTTCGAAGCATTTGTTTGGCAACAAAGTGAGAGTTTGTTTCTAGTGTTTATAATGACGGTCGTCTTCACTGTTGTCATCTAAACTTCGAGACACACTTTGTTATCCTTTGTATATATATTGTAGTTATGGCAGCAAAACAAGGCCGGATTCCATGAGACTACAGTAACTTTAGATCAACCTCGAAGGCTTTCTCGCGGGCATTGTACCCTGGGACACATCATTCTACGTTAAAAGCGAATTAGCCCCGCCATAACATTATACATCACATCATATGGAGCCTTTATACTTCTATATCTATGTAGATCCTAGTGCATGAAATGCAACTATGCCACTTACTTTGCTTCTTGCCATTTAAGTACAAACTTAATTTTGGTCCAGTGATCAACTCAGGAATCACTTCAAGACATGTTCTTATAGTTAAGAGCTACACCTTCTAACTAGAATCTCGGGTCACAATACGCTGAGTATACAACATGGTTGTATGGAAGAACCTATGACTGAGGCATAGGAGATGCAACACATCTCTTTTTTTCTTTTAATCATAGTTGCAATACTAACTCAATGCTTCATATAGTAAGAACTTCTTTCTTACCTTGTTCCATTCTGAGCTTGTTCAGAATCTTGTCTTAGGACATTCCGAACATCTTTCAGAATCAAGTCTAGAAAGCATTCGACATTTGATTTTTATTAAACTCACCAATCTATCTCGATAGATCTTATTGTTTAATAACTTCAACTTCATCCTTATTTATCTAACTTAAATGTTATTAACACCAATCACATCATTCACATATGTCATCCACATATCCTATAATGATTTCACGCTCCCACTCAAATATTGCATCCATATTTGAGATCTAGGGATATCACTTAGCTCCCACTTAAAATATGTCAGCTACATATTATGATTTAGCGAAGATGATTTGCTCCCACTCAAATCCAGGTCCTCTCGATAATCTTGGACATTCCAAAATTCCTTGATCACCATTAAATTGAGAATTCCACTAACGAGATTTCAATGACCATTCATTTCTCGTACTTAGGTTTATCACGCTTCTTTGTATTTCGTAGGTATGTCTTGTTCAAAACATGACAAGTGAATCAATGATATAATTCCGCTGACTTGCAGAATACATCGTTGAATCCTACTTACTTTAGTAAAAGTATTCGCTGAAACTTTATGATCATTATCATTGGTTTCTCTTCTATATGTAGAGTTTGGATTCACGGAACAAATTCCGCTGCGCCACTCAAAAATCAGGAGGTAAGGTCTAATACCTTGTTTTAATGTTTTACTTTCTTCCACCTGTATCTTCATCAAGACACGTCAATTTTGAACAACAGCAGATTTGCCCCTTGTGGACGATGCATTCATAGCTTCCTAAGAATGCTCTACAAAGACTTGTTTATTCGCCACGACTTCGACTTATCGAAATCTCCAGAAACTCGAACATGCCATAACTCTTATGGTGTTGTTTTCACGAATCTTTAGATGTTCCATATATTTTAAATGAGTGTTTGCTTATATCGATCTCTAACTATAACCCCGATAAGAGATAATATTATACCATATGTATCTAATACATATTGATTATAATCATTAGACATTTCAATACAATTTGAATTCATCCAATTATCATAATTTTGTAGCTCTTTCAACAATTCCTTTATGCTAAACTTAACTTAAATACTTTAGTCATGTCGATCAAATCGAAGAGACTTGTTAATTCAGTTAATTCAATATCCCATTTTGTTGTGAACTCATTTGAACAATTCAAATCGTTTCAAACTTATGTTTCATTAAGTAAATACGCTTATTCATTTAAATCCAAAATTAACAAATGATTTCCACTACTTATTAAAAATACGGTACATCACTATGTATAAAGTTCAACATTTCTTCGCATATCACCGTTTTACGAGAATGCGGAGTTTTATTCATTTTGCCCAATGAGGCATGGTTTTGCAAAGTCTCTAGATCAGCATTTAGGACCCCGATCTTCATTTAGAATGAAAAACATGCAATAACCAAAATGACTTAAACTATAGTGTCATTTCATTATTAAACTTTGGATATATTTTAGCATTCTAATCCTTTATAAATGCTTAAACTATTATCATTAACATAGTGATGAGAATAACTCATTTATAATCGTAATGTGACCATAAGATATTGCTCATAAGAATAGTACAACTAGCTTGTAACTCGTTCATATGAATAATCATCTCGCAAAAGACACACAAACAAGGATTACAAAACTATATTCAAGTCCACTAATCCAAATAATAAACCTTAAGGAAAGGGGTGATGTCAGCCATCAACTGTTTTGCTTGCCTTTATCAAGTTACATTGCCTCAAATCCAGCAATTCTCCAGCACACCATCTTATTTTTACAAAGCAAGACACGATCAAATACTTTGCAAACTGCAACGAAGTTTTGCAAGAACCACATTTATAATTTGTATATCTTACATGTACCTTTCCATCCATGACATCCATTGCAATCAAGTCCTTCTAAGAGTTCTCAACTCTAATGCAAGATCGCTAAGTGTTTCTCTAAATATTCTCTTTTCATCCATGATGGAGGAAAACCCATCCAATGGCTCATACTTTATGTGCCAGATCTTGCATAATACAAAGTTGTAGTCCAACTCTCTATTGTATGGAGAATGGCTTATTGGATGATCATGGAGAAGACACAAACATTGCAGAGTCATCAAATTATCTTCTAATAGTTATTGTATCAAGAAGAGAAGATCACCTTTTATGAGGATATCCCTCAGGCGTGGGTATTAATCTATGAAGTTGGACCCTTTTGCTAAGTACCACATTAAGCAAGAGATTTCCCATGGTCGCAAATGACCTCAATGGGAAAGGACATGATCTACTAACATATTTGCAAATAGACATCTAGACTAAATTCATAATATGAGTTCAATTTATAATTGATCTCCCACCAAAATCGTCATCCTCTGGACGATTTTAGTGATCACATGATCCCAATCCTCTACACCTCCCCCGATCATCACGGATATTAGTGCAGTATCAAAGGTAGACATTCCCTAATGCCAATCACATCATCAATGTGACTCATGCTCGACCTTTCGATCTCTTGTGTTCTGAGGCCATGTCTGTACATGCTAGGCTCGCCAATTCTAACTTGTGTGTATTCGTTGTGCAACATGGCTTACACCCACTGTATGCGAACGTAGATATGTCTAATATCTGATCATCACGAAGCTGCCTCATAACAAAGAAATTTCTTGGTGGTGCACACACAAGGGGAACACGATCATTGGAATTAAATAGGGATTATCTTATTTGCTACCGTTGAGTATCTAATACTAGCACACAATAAGATGTAAAACTAGGTATAAACATCATATGTATATTGTGATATGATATGGTCCTTCTTGTGCCTTGATCTCCATCGAGCGCTCCGGCATGATCTCCATCTTGCCCTTGGTTTGACGCCAAGTCCATGACGCCACCACCCGGTCATCCATCGAAACGATGACTATTACTACATAACTTAGTAACATAAAAGTAAACTACTTTACCTTCGTAACGACCAATGCCATAGAATCATATGCCCTCCTGCAAAATAAAGTTAGACGCCTCTACTTTATATATTGTAAGTTTTACGTGGTTGTTAGAGCTTTCGCAATAGAACCGTTTCTAGACTACGAACTTTCCAACCACAATATGGATCCAACAGTTGTATATACTACACCCCTTTCAGGGCCCTCCGTTGTAAATGATATATCAACTATTGAATGAGAGACAGACACCCGCTAGCCACTTATACAGTACAAGCCGTATGTTGAGCGTGAAACCAGTCTCGAGTATGAATACGCGTAAGGTCGGTTCGGGCCGCTTCATCAAACAATACCACGATATAAACAAGAACACGTTAGAGGGTAACAACTAATGGATCAATGCCTTGCAATACTTGTCGTACTAGCCGTACAACACTCCTACGCATACATCGGCTCTAATACCACTGAAGGGGATCCGCAATAGAAAACAAAAATTTTCCTACGTTGGAATGCCCTAAACTGCCTAGGATCTATCTATGTAGTAATGCGGTAACGACCGAGCATATAGAATACATACCCTTGTAGACCGTATGCGGTTAACGTTCCAATGGGAATATGGTTGATGTAGTCGCATCAGAGTCGACCTCAAGGTCGTGAAGCTCCATAGGTCACCCTTACTCCTTCTTCATCGTGCGCAGCCCGCTCACGACATTTAAGCGCAAGTATTGCACCTCGTGTCTTCGCACACATCCGTGTACAATGAGACCTCCGCCTTCCCGATCCTTCCAGAGTGCGGAAGTTGATATCCGGTTAGAATCCTGCAAAGACAACAACAGGTTGCAGTGTGCCTTGTTCGCACATCCCAAACTTGGGGCCATGGTCACAAGGGATAGAGAGAGGGAAGGAGGAAGTCAACCAAAGGACTTCTCCAAATATTGGTGTGTTAATCCCATCCATGGGCACCCCTTTATATAGACGGAGGGGGTGTGCCCTCCCCATTAGGTTAGCCATGTGGGACTATTAGTAAAGGGAAAAAGGTCAAAAAGAAAAGGGCAATGGCCAGGCTAAGTCAAGAACCCGTGGGCCGAAGGAGCTCAGCCCAAAGCAGAGGCACTTTAGTGGCGATGGCCAGCAACCACACCCGGGCGACCCAGCTTTGACTGGGGCCCGTCACACCGCGGCCAGCTGCTGGCCAGCGCCAAGAAGGCGGCTCGACTGCCCAAAGGCATTTCAAGACGCTGCCCGCCAACGGCACGGCGGCAATAGTGGTAGCTGTCCCCGTGGGCTGGCCTCGTCGCGCCCACTAAGAGGTTGGTTGAGCACGGCGGATCGAACTCATGGCGCTCACATGAGGCGTAACCAAGTTCCACGCCACTGGTAAGACGCACGCAGCAGTCGCTCGCCCACCTATGTGGGCTGCCAGGCCCACCGGCGGCAGGAGCTGGTTTTTCAGCTGTTTTCCTTTTTCTTTTTCTGCAGCTTTTCTCTTAGGCTATTTCCCACCGGGGATTTGGCCTAATATAAAAGTTGCTTTTATAAATCTTAATTTAAATATTATTTAGAATATATTAATTCATCATTAACATATAATAAATGTATATTTAAATTTTCATTTATTCGAAAACACTTTTCCGGTCTTTTTCTTTATTTCTTCTATGAACAACTTCGGATCTCCACGTAACAATCGACTTTCTCTTTCATCTGTGATTCCGCTCTTAATGATCGCCTCATCGCATTCTTAAGTGTATCCCCTCACAGCTTGGGAATGCTCTAGACATGATCTATATCAATGATCAACAGAGGGACCAGGGATGCCCATGTGACCCCTATGAATTCCTGATGAGAATGTCATTTGAACCGGTAAATGTAGCATCTAATTTCCTTTTGTTTCTTGATACGACTTATCCGAGATCCGGTCATTGGTATCACATACCTTGTTTAATCCCGTTACCAACAAGTTCTGTTTTACTTGTTACCTGATATTACATCCCCGTGACAGAGTCACATGTTGCAACATTTATGGATGTAATCTCACCAAGTCGGCTGTATGTATCTTAACCCGTCATGTGGGTGAACAAATCCCGGTCTTGTGGTCACATGTCATCTACTATTCCTTTGGAATACCCAACATACACCATTATTGCCACCAGACACCAGATGACGTCTAATGCAGTCAAAGCAGCCTCGGGAAACAGTTAGTAATATGAACTCACGGTCTAAGGAAAAGGAGTCTAGATTTTAGCTGTTGCAACAATGAACTATATGACTTGATATCGTCGCAATCCTTCGAGAAATGTCCATCATATCATTCTCCAATGATATGACCTTGTTATCAATTGGCATAAATGCCCATGATCTTGATACCTAGATCATCCTCATGACCAACGAACTAGTATGAACAGAGGCTACTAGGGACTTGTTTGTTTCATACCACACTTGTACCAATGTTTCTACTTGGTACAGTTATAGCACAATATGAAACTATTACAAACTAGTTAAGATATGACAATAAAAACCTATTTATTATTTGTCTCTAGGGCATATCTCCTTCACTTGTAGCAACGAAACAAACTAAAGGCTTTGTGGCCACCTCTCTTGTTGCGGATCCTGTGCATGTCTTAGTGATACTTGCCATGTTGGGTGACTGTCACTCCACTCGGTGGTGCATTGGCCACCGACTCTAGAGCGCCGGCCCATCGGTTGCATTGCTCAAGAATGGTTCCCCAACGATGAATAAGAGATCCTTGGGTGCGGTATGATGGAGTCTTCACCGACTTGTGGTAGTGAACTTCGATTCTTTCCCAAAACCTCTCCTTGCATTGATCGGTGCCGACCATTGCATCAAGCGACACATTCAGCCAAGCATGGCACAATGCAATGTCTTCGTCTTCACTATAGTTGGCGGACATGTTGCCTCTAGGCTTTACTTTGACATTGCCTCTTCCTCTTGGCAGCTCCACCTCGGTCACCACTTCCTCTTCAGCTTCCATCCCCTCTTCTTCTTTGACACCTTCATCTTGGGTCTCGTCGTAATCAACATCAACTTGGGTCTCCTCCATGCCTTCAGATTTAATCTCCATCAACGGCGTGTCGTCGATCCTAACATGGTGAGAACTATCCAAGTGTGACAAGAAATCAGCCACCCCAAGCTCGGTAGGAGTCACCGAGGAGCAACCCTTTGGGGCGAGCTGATGGTCCTCAGAGAGGAAGAAGGCATGGGCGATGAGGATGCCGGAGACGGCTTTGCCTTGCGTGTAGAAGTTGACCCCATGGCCACCACGACCTTCTTCTTCTCCTCCGCCGCTTGCATCGCCGCCGCCAAGCTTCCGGGATGCGGGCCACTCAGCATCGATGCAAGGTGGCTTGCCCGCCGTTGACGCCTTCCCTGCGGGTTTGGTAGCCGTTCCCGCCGGCCGCACCACGACGGTGTTGCCCAACCGCTTCATCGGCATCGCCGGGGTCGAATCCGGCACGGTTTCGCCGGCGGAAAGCTCCGGCGGGCATGCGGGATGGAACTCAAGTGACATTTCGGCCGGGGGAAGGGGAGAACTGTGGCAAAAGAATTGGGCGGGAGGGTAGGGTTCTCGGCGGGAGGGAGAGTTTTAGTCATCGAGGTTGGCGCCGAGAAAATATGAGAGTTGCGGGAGAGTTTTTGGAGACCGGACTAAAAGTTTTCTTCGCTAATGGCCGAGAGAGGATCGATTCGGTGCGTCCCCGGCCATTAGTGGCCAAAATAAAATCCTCTAACAAATTAAAGAGGATCGGTTAGAGTTGCTCTTAGACTGTGAGCTAAAAAGGTGCCATGAAAACAGCCCTCCAGAACTCGTATATTTTATGATGAATAAGCTGTCTGGTTAGCCTCGCTTGTCGAGATGCTCTTACACAGGACAAACACATAAGACATATAGTATAATTTGAATTTATATTTAGAAGACCGTAAGCAGCAATTGCTGCCATGATTAACATGTGGACAATGCTAAACAAGTTGGGTCCAAACCAAGGCAAGCTGGATTATGACACATTATTTAGGGCAGCTAAACACTGCTACTAGCAGAAATTGAAGCATTGTGAGCGCCTCAAGAGCGCCACCGAACGACGAGGCCTTAAGCTCCAGAATAATAGTCATGAGCGCTCGAGGACCAGCAGAGCTTCTCCAAACTCAGATCAAGTCCTACACCCATAGTGAGGTCTTGGCGCATGACAGCACTGGCGCCCGCCCCTTCCATCCGAGAGGCTCCTCCGTGGAGAGTGGCGATGTCTCGCATGACAAGACATGTAGTCCCAGAGCGCTTCGCTCTCTTTCATCCATGGGGCTCTTTCACGGAGCTCGACACAGTGTCTGAGCTTGGCTATGTAGTAGTCGTGTATGTACTGCCCGCTGGCGGAGGACTGTGCCGTTGCCGGATCAGCCATCGGGCTTCCATCGCGACGCCCCTCGACGGACGTAACGGCCATGAGGATCACGGGCGGAGGACGAGCAGGGACGCCACGGATTTGGTGTTCGCCATCGTCATGAATGCTCGACGCTTCTTTCTTTTGAGGAGACGGGTTGCTAACTGCAGGTGTTGGGCTGCTTGTGTGGAGGTAGTGTGTGCAAAACGGAACGTATTTATAGGGGCGTACACCATGATCGGGCCGTTTTGAGCCAGCTCGAGGTCTCCATCACGGATTGGTACGACCATGTACTACTCCTATCTCTGATCTACCTCTTGTTTCTTAAATGATGGACACAGTAGAAGCAAGAAATGATACCTTGGTACCGAAGGTACATTGCACGACAAGATCGTGGTATTTATTGGTCGCCATGGCCGAATATCATAGATTTCTATTGCTACAAGTACAGGGCTGGCTCTGGGTTTTCGAAGGCCCTAGGGCGAACTCCATGAATGGGCCCAGCAGAGAAAAGGAAGTCGGTCAAATTCAAAATGGATAACACTATTGTAGTTCCATAAACACCAACAAATATTGGTTAGCATCAAATATTATGATAAATTTTCATGTTTCTATTCAAAACCATGTACCATAGAAGTTACAACGTACTCCCTCCGTTCGGAAATATAAGACGTTTTAGTTTTGTAAAATGAATATAATCTCGACGCTTTTTAGGGTGTAGATTCACTCCGAACCTATACACTAAAAGACGTTTAGATACACTTGATTCACAAAGCTAAAATATTATATATTTTTTAAACTGAGGGAGTACAAGAAAAGAGAAATTGCACGGTAAGAAACCACTTTAATTTATAGGTCCATTTTCAATTAGAATACGTCTTGAGAAATATAGCATGATAACAAACCATACGAGTCTACCAAATATTGAAACATAAGATTATATTCTTTTGTAGGCCATTTTAATCAAAATCTCTCTTGACATATTGTCAACAATACTGTACATCTTTTTTTTAGAGAATATTGTATTCCCTCCCTCACAAAATAGATGTCACAAATTTTTGTACTATTTAATCTAAATACATTAAATTTAGACAAATTTTTGACATATAGTTTGAGACGGAGGGAGTGCAGGTTTATCGAGTGAAACACAAGAAACTAGATCTATCTAGACAAATAATTTATTTCATCTCATAATTATCTCTCGATCACTTTTCCCAATTCCTTTCTTAGCCCATAGCCGTCGCCGCTCCGTGCCTTCTCTATGTGCGTGATCAGTGGCCAGGTCCTGTGATGTGCTTGTGCGTGAGAATAAAAGACTGAACGATGCGATCGAGCTGCATCGGCCGTGCATGCTCATGGGAAACGTCATGTCCATGTTCTGTTTTATCAGATCATTATGTCTTTTGCAAATCGTTAATATATTAGTAATTTTGACATTTACACCATTATCGTATAATGGGTCGAAGCATTTGTTTGGCAACAAAGTGAGAGTTTGTTTCAAGTGTTTATAATGACGGTCGTCTTCACTGTTGTCATCTAAACTTCGAGACACACTTTGTTATCCTTTGTATATATATTGTAGTTATGGCAGCAGAACAAGGCCGGATTCCATGAGACTAGAGTAACTCTAGATCAACCTCGAAGGCTTTCTCGCGGGCATTGTACCCTGAGACACATCATTCTACGTTAAAAGCGAATTAGCCCCGCCATAACATTATACATCACATCAGATGGAGCCTTTATACTTCTATATCTATGTAGATCCTAGTGCATGAAATGCAACTATGCCACTTACTTTGCTTCTTGTCATTTAAGTACAAACTTAATTTTGGTCCAGTGATCAACTCAGGAATCACTTCAAGACATGTTCTTATAGTTAAGAGCTACACCTTCTAACTAGAATCTCGGGCCACAATACGCCGAGTATACAACATGGTTGTATGGAAGAACCTATGACTGAGGCATAGGAGATGCAACGCATCTCTTTCTTTCTTTTAATCATAGTTGCAATACTAACTCAATGCTTCATATAGTAAGAACTTCTTTCTTACCTTGTTCCATTCCGAGCTTGTTCAGAATCTTGTCTTAGGACATTCCGAACATCTTTCAGAATCAAGTCTAGAAACCATTCGACATTTGATTTTTATTAAACTCACCAATCTATCTCGATAGATCTTATTGTTTAATAACTTCAACTTCATCCTTATTTATCTAACTTAAATGTTATTAACACCAATCACATCGTTCACATATGTCATCCACATATCCTAGAATGATTTCACGCTCCCACTCAAATATTGCATCCATATTTGAGATCTAGGAATATCACTTAGCTCCCACTTAAAATATGTCAGCTACATATTATGATTTAGTCAAGATGATTTGCTCCCACAAAAATCCAGGTCCTCTCGATAATCTTGGACATTCCAAAATTCCTTGATCACCATTAAATTGAGAATTCCACTAACGAGATTTCAATGACCATTCATTTCTCGTACTTAGGTTTATCACGCTTCTTTGTATTTCGTAGGTATGTCTTGTTCAAAACATGACAAGTGAATCAATGATATAATTCCGCTGACTTGCAGAATACATCGTTGAATCCTACTTACTTTAGTAAAAGTATTCGCTGAAACTTTATGATCATTATCATTGGTTTCTCTTCTATATGTAGAGTTTGGATTCACGGAACAAATCTCATGCGCCACTCAAAAATCAGGAGGTAAGGTCTAATACCTTGTTTTAATGTTTTACTTTCTTCCACCTGTATCTTCATCAACACACGTCAATTTTGAACAACAGCAGATTTGCCCCTTGTGGACGATGCATTCATAGCTTCCTAAGAATGCTCTAAAAAGACTTGTTTATTCGCCACGACTTCGACTTATCGAAATCTCTAGAAACTCGAACGTGCCATAACTCTTATGGTGTTGTTTTCACGAATCTTTAGATGTTCCACATATTTTAAATGAGTGTTTGCTTATATCGATCTCTAACTATAACCCCGATAAGAGATAATATTATACCATATGTATCTAATACATATTGATTATAATTATTAGACATTTCAATACAATTTGAATTCATCCAATTATCATAATTTGTGAAGCCTCTTTCAACAATTCCCTTTTATGCTAAACTTAACTTAAATACTTTAGTCATGTCGATCAAATCGAAGAGACTTGTTAATTCAGTTAATTCAATATCCCATTTTGTTGTGAACTCATTTGAACAATTCAAATCGTTTCAAACTTATGTTTCATTAAGTAAATACGCTTATTCATTTAAATCCAAAATTAACAAATGATTTCCACTACTTATTAAAAATACGATACATCACTATGTATGAAGTTCAACATATCTTCGCATATCACCGTTTTACCAGAATGCGGAGTTTTATTCATTTTGCCCAATGAGGCATGGTTTTGCAAAGTCTCTAGATCAGCATTTAGGACCCCGATCTTCATTTAGAATGAAAAACATGCAATAACCAAAATGACTTAAACTATAGTGTCATTTCATTATTAAACTTTGGATATATTTTAGCATTCTAATCCTTTATAAATGCTTAAACTATTATCATTAACATAGTGATGAGAATAACTCATTTATAATCGTAATGTGACCATAAGATATTGCTCATAAGAATAGTACAACTAGCTTGTAACTCGTTCATATGAATAATCATCTCGCCAAAAGACACACAAACAAGGATTACAAAACTATATTCAAGTCCACTAATCCAAATAATAAACCTTAAGGAAAGGGGTGATGTCAGCCATCAACTGTTTTGCTTGCCTTTATCAAGTTACATTGCCTCAAATCCAGCAATTCTCCAGCAGACCATCTTATTTTCACAAAGCAGTACACGTATCAAATACTTTGCAAACTGCAACGAGTTTTGCAAGAACCACATTTATAATTTGTATATCTTACATGTACCTTTCCATCCATGACATCCATTGCAATCAAGTCCTTCTAAGAGTTCTCAACTCTAATGCAAGATCGCTAAGTGTTTCTCTAAATATTCTCTTTTCATCCATGATGGAGGAAAACCCATCCAATGGCTCATACTTTATGTGCCAGATCTTGCATAATACAAAGTTGTAGTCCAACTCTCTATTGTATGGAGAATGGCTTATTGGATGATCATGGAGAAGACACAAACATTGCAGAGTCATCAAATTATCTTCTAATAGTTATTGTATCAAGAAGAGAAGATCACCTTTTATGAGGATATCCTCAAAGCGTGGGTATTAATCTATGAAGTTGGACCCTTTTGCTAAGTACCACATTAAGCAAGAGATTTCCCATGGTCGCAAATGACCTCAGTGGGAAAGGACATGATCTACTAACATATTTGCAAATAGACATCTAGACTAAATTCATAATATGAGTTCAATTTATAATTGATCTCCCACCAAAATCGTCATTCCCTGGACGATTTTAGTGATCACATGATCCCAATCCTCTACACCTCCCCCGATCATCACGGATATCAGTGCAGTATCAAAGGTAGACATTCCCTAATGCCAATCACATCATCAATGTGACTCATGCTCGACCTTTCGATCTCTTGTGTTCTGAGGCCATGTCTGTACATGCTAGGCTCGCCAAATCTAACTTGTGTGTATTCGTTGTGCAACATGGCTTACACCCACTGTATGCGAACGTAGATATGTCTAATATCTGATCATCACGAAGCTGCCTCATAACAAAGAAATTTCTTGGTGGTGCACACACAAGGGGAACACGATCATTGGAATTAAATAGGGATTATCTTATTTGCTACCGTTGAGTATCTAATACTAGCACACAATAAGATGTAAAACTAGGTATCAACATCATATGTATATTGTGATATGATATGGTCCTTCTTGTGCCTTGATCTCCATCGAAAGCCAAGATGATCTCCATCTTGCCCTTGGTTTGACGCCAAGTCCATGACGCCACCACCCGGTCATCCATCGGAACGATGACTATTACTACATAACTTAGTAACATAAAAGTAAACTACTTTACCTTCGTAACGACCAATGCCATATAATCATATGCCCTCCTGCAAAATAAAGTTAGACGCCTCTACTTTATATATTGCAAGTTTTACGTGGTTGTTAGAGCTTTCGCAATAGAACCGTTTCTAGACTACGAACTTTCCAACCACAACATGGATCCAACAGTTGTATATACTACACCCCTTTCAGGGCCCTCCGTTGTAAATGATATATCAACTATTGAATGAGAGATGACACCCGCTAGCCACTTATACAGTACAAGCCGTATGTTGAGCGTGGAACCAGTCTTGAGTACGAATACGCGTAAGGTCGGTCCGGGCCGCTTCATCAAACAATACCACGATATAAACAAGAACACGTTAGAGGGTAACAACTAATGAATCAATGCCCGCGCAATACTTGTCGTACTAGCCGTACAACACTCCTACGCATACATCGGCTCGATACCAAGGGGATCCGCAATAGAAAACAAAAATTTCCCTACGTTGGAACGCCTAAACGCCTAGGATCTATCTATGTAGTAATGCGGTAACGAGCATATAGAATACATACCCTTGTAGACCAGAGGCGTTAACGCTCCAAGAGGAACATGGTTGATGTAGTCGTGCAGTCGACCTCAAGGTCGTGAAGCTCCTCATAGGTCACCCTTACTCCTTCTTCATCGTAGCAGCTCGCTCACGACATTTAAGCGCCAAGTATTGCACCTCGTGTCTTCGTACACATCCGGTGTACAATGAGACCTCCGTCTTCCCGATCCTGCCAGGAGTGCGGAAGTTGATATCCGGCTAGAAATCCCTGCAGCACAACAGCGTGCTGCAGGTGTTCCTTGTTCGCACATCCCAAACTTGGGGCCATGGTCACAAGGGATAGAGAGAGGGAAGGAGGAAGTCAACCAAAGGACTTCTCCAAATATTGTTGTGTTAATCCCACCCATGGGCACCCCTTTATATAGACGGAGGGTGTGCCTCCCATTAGGTTAGCCATGTGGGACTATTAGTAAAGGGAAAAGGTCAAAAGAAAAGGCGGCCAGGCTAGTCAGAACCCGGGTGGGCGAAGCGAGCTCACCCAGCGGCAGAGGCAAATTTTAGTGGCGATGGCCAACAACCACACCCGGGCGGCCCAGCTTTGACTGGGGCCCGTCACCGCTGCCAAGGCCGCCAGCGCCAGCCCGCCAAGAAGGCGGCTCGACCCGAAGGCAGTTTCACGCGCCGCCAACCAAGACGGCGGCAATAGTGGTTCTTTGGCCGGGTGGGCTCTGCCATGACCCACTAAGAGGCGGTTGAGCGCGGATCAACACACATGGCGTTCACGAGGCAGAACCAAGTTCCACGCCGCTGGGTAGCACGCAGCGATGCCGCCCACCTATGTGGTGCCAGCCCACCGGCAGGAGCTGGTTTTTCACTGCTTTTCTTTTTTCTGCAGCTTTTCTCTTAGGCTATTTCCCACCAGGGATTTGGCCTAATATAAAAGTTGCTTTTATAAATCTTAATTTAAATATTATTTAGAATATATTAATTCATCATTAACATATAATAAATGTATATTTAAATTTCCATTTATTCGAAAACACTTTTCCGGTCTTTTCCTTTATTTCTTCTCTGAACAACTTCGGATCTCTCCACAGAACAATCCTGACTTTCTCTTTCATCTGTGATTCCGTCTTACGAATGATCGCTCTCATCGTACCCTTAAGTGTATCCCCTCACAGCTCGGGAATGCTCTAGACATGATCTATATCAATGATCAACAGAGGGACCAGGGATGCCCATGTGACCCCTATGAATTCCTGATGAGAATGTCATTTGAACCGGTAAATGTAGCATCTAATTTCCTTTTGTTTCTTGATACGACTTATCCGAGATCCGGTCATTGGTATCACATACCTTGTTTAATCCCGTTACCAACAAGTCCTGTTTTACTTGTTACCTGATATTACATCCCCGTGACAGAGTCACATGTTGCAACATTTATGGATGTAATCTCACCAAGTCGGCTGTATGTATCTTAACCCGTCATGTGGGTGAACAAATCCCGGTCTTGTGGTAACATGTCATCTACTGTTCCTTTGGAATACCCAACATACACCATTATTGCCACCGTATTACCAGATGACCTCTAATGCAGTCAAAGCAGCCTCGGGAAACAGTTAGTAATATGAACTCACGGTCTAAGGAAAAGGAGTCTAGATTTTAGCTGTTGCAACAATGAACTATATGACTTGATCGTGTCGCAATCCTTCGAGAAATGTCCATCATATCATTCTCCAGTGATATGACCTTGTTATCAATTGGCATAAATGCCCATGATCTTGATACCTAGATCATCCTCATGACCAACGAACTAGTATGAACAGAGGCTACTAGGGACTTGTTTGTTTCATACCACACTTGTACCAATGTTTCTACTTGGTACAGTTATAGCACAATATAAAACTATTATAAACTAATTAAGATATGACAATAAAAACCTATTTATTATTTGTCTCTAGGGCATATCTCCTTCACTTGTAGCAACGAAACAAACTAAAGGCTTTGTGGCCACCTCTCTTGTTGCGGATCCTGTGCATGTCTTAGTGATACTTGCCATGTTGGGTGACTGTCACTCCACTCGGTGGTGCATTGGCCACCGACTCTAGAGCGCCGGCCCATCGGTTGCATTGCTCAAGAATGGTTCCCCAACGATGAATAAGAGAGCCTTGGGTGCGGTATGATGGAGTCTTCACCGACTTGTGGTAGTGAACTTCGATTCTTTCCCAAAACCTCTCCTTGCATTGATCGGCCACCATTGCATCAAGCGACACATTCAGCCAAGCATGGCACAATGCAATGTCTTCGTCTTCACTATAGTTGGCGGACATCTTGCCTCTAGGCTTTACTTTGACATTGCCTCTTCCTCTTGGCAGCTCCACCTCGGTCACCACTTCCTCTTCAGCTTCCATCCCCTCTTCTTCTTCGACACCTTCATCTTGGGTCTCGTCGTAATCAACATCAACTTGGGTCTCCTCCATGCCTTCGTACGAATCTCCATCAACGAAGTGCAGGTCGTCGATCCTAACATGGTGAGAACTATCCAAGTGCGACAAGAAATCAGCCACCCCAAGCTCGGTAGGAGTCAGCTGAGGAGCAACCCTTTGGGGCGAGCTGCGATGGCCGCCCTCGTAGAGGAAGAAGGCATGGGCGATGAGGATGCCGGAGACGGCTTTGCCTTGCGTGTAGAAGTTGACCCCATGGCCACGACCTTCTTCTTCTCCTCCGCTTGTAACAGCTTGCATCGCCGCCCGGCTTCCGGGATGCGGGCCACTCAGCACTGATGCAAGGTGGCTTGCCATTGCTGACGTCTTCCCGTGGCCTTGGTAGCCGTTCCGCCGCCGCACTACGGTGTTGCCCAACCGCTTCATCGGCATCGCTGGGTCGAATCCGCACGGTTTCATGCGAAAGCTCCGCGGGCATGCGGGATGGAACTCAAGTGACATTTTGGCGGAAGGGGAGAACTGTGGCAAAAGAATTGGGCGGGAGGGTAGGGTTCTCGGCGGGAGGGAGAGTTTTAGTCATCGAGGTTGGCGCCGAGAAAATATGAGAGTTGCGGGAGAGTTTTTGGAGGCCGGACTAAAAGTTTTCTTCGCTAATGGCCGAGAGAGGATCGATTCGGTGCGTCCCCGGCCATTAGTGGCCAAAATAAAATCCTCTAACAAATTAAAGAGGATCGGTTAGAGTTGCTCTTAGACTGTGAGCTAAAAAGGCGGTGCCATGAAAACAGCCCTCCTGTAAACTCGTATATTTTGCGCATGAATAAGCTGTCTGGTTAGCCTCGTTTGTCAGAGATGCTCTTACACAGGGCAAACACATAAGACATATAGTATAATTTGAATTTATATTTAGAAGACCGTAAGCAGCAGCTGCTGCCATGATTAACATGTGGACAATGCTAAACAAGTTGGGTCCAAACCAGTGCAAGCTGGATTATGACACATTATTTAGGGCAGCTAAACACTGCTACTAGCAGAAATTGAAGCATTGTGAGCGCCTCAGTGAGCGTCACCGAACGACGAGGCCTTAAGCTCCAGTAATAATAGTCATGAGCGTTCGGAGGACCAGGCAGAGCTTCTCCAAACTCAGATCAAGTCCTACACCCATAGTGAGGTCTTGGCGCATGACAGCACCTGGCGCTCCGCCCCCTTCCATCCGAGAGGCTCCTCCGTGGAGAGTGGCGATGTCTCGCATGACGGCGCACATGCAGTCCGCAGCGCTTCGCTCTCTTTCATCCATGGGGCTCCTTTCACGGAGCTCGACACAGTGTCTGAGCTTGGCTATGTAGTAGTCGTGTATGTACTGCCCGCTGGCGGAGGACGGTGCCGTTGCCGGTGCAGCCATCGGGCTGCCATCGCGACGCCCCTGGACGGAGGTAACGGCCATGAGGATCACGGCGAGGAGGACGAGCAGGGACGCCACGGATTTGGTGTTCGCCATCGTCGCGGAATGCTCGACGCTTCTTTCTTTTGAGGAGACGGGTTGCTAACTGCAGGTGTTGGGCTGCTTGTGTGGAGGTAGTGTGTGCAAAACGGAACGTATTTATAGGGGCGTACACCATGATCGGGCCGTTTTGAGCCAGCTCGAGGTCTCCATCACGGATTGGTACGACCATGTACTACTCCTATCTCTGATCTACCTCTTGTTTCTTAAATGATGGACACAGTAGAAGCAAGAAATGATACCTTGGTACCGAAGGTACATTGCACGCACAAGATCGTGGTATTTATTGGCCGGCCATGGCCGAATATCATAGTAGGAATTAATTAGATGTAAAAAATAGTACCTACACAAGAAATTTTAGATTGACACCACTGAGAATCGGATGTTGATATTGGCTTCCCATCGCCTACTGTTTAGAACATCTCTAACACATCCGCAATAAGTTAGACAACTAAAAGCCTCCCCGTACCTTAGATGATTGCTCCTCTAATAAAATCCGGTAGAACCGGTCACCAATAATTTAGAGGACTAGTTTTTTCAACACACTTTGCAAAATTGAGCACACGAATACATAAGAACGTATAGCATAAGATTCATAATTCATATAGGTCGGAAGATTAATCATACAAATTGTTAGCATTATCATAATTTATGATGGCATACCAGATAAGCAACATCATAGTGTTCAAGGAGCACATAAGCATGTTTCACGTACGTACCCGATAAGTTCTAGACGTTAGAGCGCATTTTTAGAACGTGCCACCTACTTATAATCTATGTTAACGACCGAGCTTTTGCACTAGTTCTTTGATTGAAACTTTCATGAATCATTTTTCAAAGTTGTTGGGATGGTTGGTTAGCCCAACAAGTGTCTGATGATGTCATGCGAAATACAAATCACTTTCTTCATCCTTCGACCATTTTGCTTATTTCTTCTTCACCTTATTACAAATTTAAATGAAAGATCATCATTCTCATCTTAGGAAATTTATGAGCTTTAAAATTTAAAATTGAAAAAACTCACCTAGTTCTGCCAGAGTTTCCAGCGGGCACGGCGCTGACGGAATCGACCAACGCAGGTGCCGGTGCCGAAGCTGGTGCCCACGCCGATGTCGGTGCGGACGTTGGCGCTGGTGCTCCTACAACCTCCGAGAACTCCAAAGCTAGCGACTTGTGATGGCGCAGCGAGGACGAAGACATGCCAGAGATGATCTGACGACCAATTGGGGGATGGGTTAGAGATGCTCTTAGCCGTAGGATTAGAAGCAGCATGACCTCTAGATTACTGGGCTTCTATTTTTTTTTGCAAATCACAGGGCTTTATATCGATTAAATGACAGGGTTACAATCACTCTGAAGAGTGTCAGTTAGGAAGCTTGGGTTATAATTAATCCACAAGCATCTCCTCCTATCAGAGCTAGACTCTTTAGCACAAAGATGTGCAGCTTGATTTGCTTCCCTCCCAATAGCCTGAATGCTAAAACTAGTAAAAGCCCCACCAATCTCTCTAACCTCTTGGCATATAGGCCTCAGTTTTGATCTGTTCTGGTCATCAGCGTTGCACAATTTAACCGCCACCAGAGAATCACTTTCAATAACTACATTAGTGTATCCTCTCTCATGAGCATGCCTTGCACCTTTACGGATAGCCAATGCTTCCATTGTTAGCGCACTGTCTGCATGTTCAAACCAGAGTGCTTGAGCTCTTAACAGGTTCCCATGATGATCACGAACCACCATACCTGTGCTTCCTGACATCGACATTTCATGATAACTGGCATCTGTATTTATTTTAATGACACCAGCATCAGGCGGTTTCCAACGAGTTTTTTGCTTCGACATTTTTTTCGGTGTCTCGCTCCCTAGTTGAGAAAGATCTAGGGTCATCTGTATCACCCACCGAACTGAGTCATTCTCGGTACGACCTCCTTCGCCATGCCTAATGGCATTTCTTTCTTGCCAGACTGCCCAACAGCCGCAAAGGATCATGACCAAATGCTTCTCCGTTAAGGATTTACACTCAACCATATCCATTGCCCATGAATCTGAGTGAAAAATAGGCGGGTTAACCTGCGTCAAATGCTTTAATTCAGTCCAGAACACCTTAGCCCAGGTGCAGCCGAACAATGCATGTGATATTGTCTCCTCCTCCTTGCCACATGTCTCACAGAGATCACTCTGTTCCATGTGCCTCATTTTCAAAGCATGTCTCGTTGGGATAAATCCTTTAATCACCCTCCACCAGAAAGATTTAATCTTGGGTGGCACGGGTAATTTCCATAGCCTCCTCCAGCATGATTTTGCTTCAGAGCTATTCGGTTGAGAAGCATATTGTATTGAGGACAGTAGCTTGTAGGCAGACCGAACTGAAAATATGCCGTTTTCCTCCGGAACCCAACCCCACTCATCTTCTGCGAATCTTTCTAATGGAATCTGACAAACTGCGCGTCTATCTGTCTCAATTAAATTCACCTCCAATTTCTCCTCAGACCAGCACATTTGTCCCATATCGATCAGTTCATCAACCGTTGTCGCTTTAGCCTCAAGAGGCTTACATAACGGCCGACCATTACTGTTAGCTGGTATCCAAGGATCATCAAAGATACGTATGGTACTGTCATCACCCACACGTTTAATGAGCCCCTTGCTTAAACCCTCTCTGCCATATAATATTGCGCGCCACACATGAGAGGAGTTCTTTCTCCTTGCTGACATAAAATCAGTGCCATGATAATACTTGCCCTGAAGTATTCTAGCGCATAGAGACTCAGGTTTGGTCATAAGGCGCCATCCTTGCTTTGCTAGCATAGCCTGATTGAACAACTGGAAATCCCGAAAACCCATACCCCCTTCCGACTTTGGTATTGCTATATCAGACCATTTTTTCCGGTGCATCTTTTTCTTTTTTTCGTTCCCTCCCCACCAAAACCTAGCAACAATGCTAGTTATCTTCTTACACATCTTCTTAGAAAGACGAAAGCAACTCATGCAATAAGTTGGTATAGCTTGGCATATAGCCTTAACCAAAACCTCTCTCGCAGCTCCACTCAACTTCCTTACCGCCAAACTATTAACCAGTTTTTTAAGCCTTCTAATAATATGTTCAAACTGATCATCCATGGAACGACCAAGGGCAGTAGGCAGCCCCAGATATTTCTCAACAAGCGCCTCTGCTTCAATCCCGGACAGCTCGTGAACTTCCCTCTTCATATCTTCCGTACAATTGGCACTAAAAAGGACTGCTGACTTAGATTACTTGGCTTCTATTTCCGTGAATCAAGGAACCATTGCACGCTTCCGTTACGATTTGTTTCACATGATCACATCACGTCTGCGCCAGGTTGTTACTTTGTTGGTTTCAATTTGCAGGATTATGCTAACTACTACCGTGAATCACATCCCCTAAAGTCGGTTAGAGGAGTAAAATTCGGTAGGGACTGTACCTAATCGATCCCTCAAACGGTTAGAGGAGTAAATTTTTACTCATCGGAGGAGTAAAAGTGGCGGCCGACACCTAAATTTACTCATCGGCCGCCACTTCCGAGAAAAACTCCCGCCTCCCTCCCCCCGATGTCGCCGTCGGTGACCGCCATACCCCGCCGTCCCCACCCCGGTCCCTACGCCGCCCTCCGGCCCACCTCTTCATTTCTCGCCGCCTCTCGCCATCACCGGAAGCGACGGGGAGAGTGAGTTTTCAGCGGACGCTGCCCCGATTTGGAGCAAATCAGCCTCCGTCGGCCTCGATTCGTCGCGACTGGGAGCCGTTGGAGGCTGGGAAGGCAGTAGAAGGCAGGCACCGTCGCCCTCGACGCCTCCTCTGCCCTACCCGACGACCGCCCGGCCAACCTCGTCACCTCCTCCGCCCGTGA
Organism: Avena insularis; assembly: GCA_023614405.1. Taxonomy (NCBI): domain Eukaryota; kingdom Viridiplantae; phylum Streptophyta; class Magnoliopsida; order Poales; family Poaceae; genus Avena; species Avena insularis. Next base: position 566,760,607 of record CM042686.1, read on the forward strand.
GGTGCTCGACCGAATAGCAAGGTGAGAATTTTTAGCCAACTTTGTTTATTTGTTTTCCAAAGTTGACCAGCGTCGTCGTGTAGATGAAGAGGTTGAGGGAGTATCTCTTGGACGACTCATCATCGTCGTCGTCGAAGTAGGAGGACATCGATGACATCGAGATGGCCATGGCCATCATCTTGAACAATGAAGTTTGGTGGCCGAGGCTAAGATTACAGTTTGGCCGCGCTTACATCAACCGGGATAGAGCCGAGGGCCACAACAAGGTCATGTGTGATTATTTCGATGACAATGCCATCTGTCTGGAGAAGTACTTTTGCCGACATTTCCGCATGCACAAGAGCCTCTTTCTCACCATTGCAAGAGCGATGGAGAAGCATGATGATTGGTTCAAGCTTCGGAGGAGTGCATCCGGTGAGATAAGCGCAAGCCCATTGATGAAGTATCTTGCAGTTGTTCAAGTGCTTGCATACGGGTGTTCTGCGGATGCCATTGACGACTATGTTCGTATTGGCGAAGATACCATCTTGGAGGCTGTCTGAAGGTACACAATGGCTGTGATTGAGATCTTCGGAGATAAGTATTTGAGGGCACCCAATGACGATGACACTGAGAGGATCTTGGGTGAGATCCAAGAAAGAGGATGACCAGGGATGCTTGGCTCAATAGATTGCATGCATTGGACATGGAAAAATTGTCCAGCTGGATGGAAAGGTCAGTACAAAGGCTATTGCAATGATCCAACAATCATCCTAGAGGCGGTGGCATCAAAGGATCTATGGATTTGGCATGCCTTTGTTGGATTTCCTGGGTCTCACAATGACCTCAATGTGCTTGCTAGATCACCACTTTTCTCTAGGCTTGTTGCAAGTGATGATCCTCATGTCAGCTATGAAGTCAACAACCGTGAGTACACCATGGGGTTACTATCTTGCAGATGACATCTATCCTCCATGGGCCACTGACGTGGGGTTAACACGTCAATGCCCATAGTTTATGGACTTGGGTTTTGAGGAAGAGGGGAGCGCTGGAGATCTCGTTCGGCTAATAGGCAAACAATGTGGGGACACGATGTTTACCAAGGTTCAGGCCCCCGGAGGGAAAACCCTACTCCTGCTTGTCTTTTCTTGATTGAAGAGGAATCAAAGGTTACATGGGTGCCTTTATGGCGATGATGCATAGATGTAATCTGGCGAGTGTATGTGCTAGGGTTTGCGGTAGTCCCTTCTCGTGGTTCCCTCCCACCCTTTATATGAGGAGGCCGGGTCTCAGGATACCACCAAGTCGGTTACAAATTAGGGTTTCCTTTAAACTTTTTATCTATTCTTTGCCGTATCCTCCAAGGAGTCGCGTCCTCCATTGGCCTAGGCCACCCGAGCCTTCATGGGATTCAACATGGGACACGGCTCGTCTTGTGGGCCTCCACTGGGCTAGACCGGGTAGACCAATCTTAGGCACCCATAGGGCATATCCATGTCAGTAGCCCCCCGAGTGTCCATTTGACTCATAGGTTCGAGTGGAGACTATGAAGTCTTCAATTGCCCAAAGGAGGTGCTCTTCATCCGAAAGACTTTTCAGGTCGCATTGTTAAGGTCATAGGGATTGCTGATGTACGTGTCTGGCTCATCCGACTTATCCGGACCAGTTACTTGCTCTTGGGAAAAGAAAATGTCATCTACTCAAACTCTAGTCCTCAGACTCGAATTTGGAAATTGCTGGCGTAATTCGACTCATGCCACGGAGGACTTACTGAGTCGAATTCTAGTGATAATGATTATGTACCCAACGCGCCCGTCGGGATTTTTCATCATACATGTTGGTATGGTACTCATCTGGTAGAATGCAACGGATGCGGGTGCCAGGCCAGCACATGATATCTGGAGGTCTTATATTTACATTGCAAATGTAGCAACCGAATGTTTTTCCACCACGAAGTTGATTCGGGTGGCCCAAGAGATGCCATCTCTAAGCTGGATGTCATAGTCAAGCGAAGTTGCCAAGGGGTTCAATTGTTGAACCCGTGCTGCGGACGTGGTCGACCCAGAGATTCGGGTGAATGAATATCCTCATATTTCCTTGTTTTCATAGGGTGTGCGACCAGCGCTCCCTATGGGAGTAGCCCCCGAGTGCTTGTCCGATTCGTAGACTCGGACAAGGACTTTATAGTCATGCAACCATGCGAATGCAGTCAACTCCTGTACTTTGTCGAATGTGCGGTTAGTGCTCCCTATGGGATTAGCCCTCGAGTCTCTAATCGAATTGTTGATTCGAAAGAGGAGTCGAAGCATATTATTGTGAGACTATACACTGGGCCCGGAAGTGCACCGGGTGCATGACCAGCGCTCCTATTAGGAGTAGCCCCCGAGTGTTTGATCGAGTCACAGACTCGAACAAAAACTGAGTATACGCCGGCAACCGAAGAAAGAGTCGTTGTATGTTCTTTGTCTGTGGTGATGACATCATTGATGACTAACGGTGAGCTCAACCATCAGTGTGAATAGTGTGATGGGACCTGTCACTACGGGTCTCAAAAGCTAACCAAGATTTGAGCAGTCACTGCGTAAATTGGGGTATTAACCATGTCTCCTCGTTTTCCATGCGTAGTGTGGGATCGTGCGACGACGGTTCATTTTGCGTGCCGCCACGCGTTTGCACCGATGCTCTTTCGCCACACGTAAAAGGGTGGAGTTTTAACCATCGAATTGCATCTCTTCTCTATTTAAGTAGCGAGTTGCCGCAGTAACAATCTTGTTTCCTCATCGTCTTCATCCTTGCGCCCTTGCCTTTGCTTCTTTGCGCACCGCTCCATTGCTCTTGGTCTTGTTCTTTGTGTTGGACATTCTTCAAGTATTTCCAAGTGTGTTCTTGCGATCTCAGCAAAGGAGGAGGATGGGGAAAAACAAGAAGGCCACCGGTGCTGGATCGAGCGCCGAGCCTCCCCCAAGAAGAAGGGTGTTGGGAGTCGCATCACCAATGGCTCGTGGTGGCGCTCTTTGGTAAGGGCCTGTGACCCCTCCGCCAAGCTGGCCTTATTCCGATGGACGAGGTCGGTTACAAGATTCCAGGTCCTAAGGTAATCCCTGATCCTCCTGCCGGATTCTGGGTGATGTTCATTGCCTTTCTTCTTTGTGGACTTTCTCTTCCCCTCCACGAGTTCGTTCGTGGCTTGCTTTTTCTCTACGGGATTCAGCTTCATCAGCTGACTCCCAACTCGGTTCTCCACATAGCCTGTTTGATCACCCTTTGCGAGTGTTGGCTTGTCATTGAGCCACACTTTGGACTTTTCAAGAAGCTTTACAGTTTGAAGAGGCAGTCGAGTTCTGGTTCGGTTCTATATGATGTTGGCGGATGCAGAATATCTGTTAGCCCTAGCGTTCAATACTTTAGCTTCAAGTTTGTCGATTCTGCCCAAGGATAGAGGGACAAATGGTTCTACATCCGTGATCAGGAAGTAGGAGACTAGAAGTACGGCCTAGCTCCGTTTGACTCGAGCGCTGAGACAAAGAAGAAACAATCTTTGCTCTTGCCGGATGGTACGCCAATTATTCACATGGTGTGCTTGCGGGAATTGCTACTCTTGATGATGGAGAGATACACTCTGAGCCCACTCATGTGCTATGATGTTCGTCATTGTCTCGTCAGACACATGATCAAGTTGTTGATCACATGCACATCGATAGTATGGTATGAGTAGAGAGTACATGTGAGGTAACGAGAATAACCTAGTGTTTCATATCGGGCAATGTAAAGTGTCGATGAAGCAATACGATATGTATCGGATATAATACTATGGTTCATACGATAAATATCTTTGTGTTATTTGTGGGGATTACTACGCTAATAGTAATCATTGTCGCGAAAAGAGTTAGGGTCACACACTTAAGACATTATCGGCATTTAGAATATGAGTGCGATTAAGATATTTGAATGAAGTGATACCGAAAGGATGTTTTGGAGTGTCTCGGAATATGTCGGAGGTGTTTGGGATATCGCCAAGAACGGATAGAATTGTTCTGGACATGTTATAAGACATCGGAAATATTTTAAAAAGGTTCCGAAATTAATTCGAATGAGTTCACGATTTTTTGGAAAACTTCGTAATAAATATTTATAATTAACCGGTCGCTGGTATGATTTGCCGTCTCGATAATCGTCTATTAGCTGCGACCGCGGAAGCCATCGGTCTGCTGAAAGGCCTGAAGTCCCTAGAGAATCATGGATGTACAAAGATGATGATAGAGTCGGATTCTTCAGAACTAATCCTTTGTTGCAATGGCACAATAGAGGTACAGAATTCATATTCAACAATTTTGGATAGGTGCTTTCTTAAAGCTAGTCTGATGGCAGATATTTGGTTCAACTTCTGCATGAGGGATGCTAACAAGGTGGCGGGTGAACTGGCAAAATTTGCATATGCTTCCAGAAAATCTCGTATGTGGGATGGAGACCCTCAGGGTTCATTTCGCCCTTTGTAAATGAACGACGTGACACTGTTATCACATGAATAAAGGCCACTAGGCATCCTTTAAAAAAAGAACAGAGAAAGAAAGTTACCGTAAAAAAAAAGAAAAAAGCGGGAGAAACAGACGGAAAGTAACGGGCCTGGCCCATATCATGTCTGTTTAGGCGTCGCATCCGTGCGCTCCACTAGGCGCTCCCCCACGGTTGCGCTAGCAGGCGGAGAAGCCTCGCAGCGATGACGACGGCGTCAAGATCGGCCGGAGAGTCGTCGGGGACGCAGACGAAGAAGCTCAAGATCGCCGTCATCCACCCCGACCTCGGAATCGGTGCGCACCCCTCCCTCCTCCTCTCCCCGTATCCGATCGATCCGTTGAGCTCTAGATGCAGTTCATTGGAGTCTTAACGCGCGGTAGGATCTCGTGAAGTCGGGAGGGCGAAGTAGATCCTGTGGCTTCGTAGACTTCCCCTGAGACGTTTGAGTCCCTTGATCCGGTGGCGTTGATAGATAACGGATGATGCCTAACTGTGCATCTCAGCACGTCTAGAAGTTCCCCAATTTTGCACCAGATTAGATTAGGCCTGTCAGAGTAAGGGGAAGTGAGAATTTTCTTAATTTTTCATACGGGATTTGGTATTTCTAGTGATATAGTATTATTAGCTTATCCTACGAGGGTAGGAAGCCATTGCACTACTTCAATGTGGGATTGCACTTTAGCAATTTGGTGCTAGCAGTTACAGAAATATTCCTAGAAGCATGTAGGAGCAGCATTGCGGCAGGCATGGTATAGCATATGAGCAAGAGCGAAGTATAATATAACTTCCAACATGTATATGATCCAGATTGCTTTAATGAAGTGCACTCCTGATGTAGGTGGTGCTGAGAGATTGATAGTTGATGCGGCATGTCAGCTTGCTGCTCATGGACACAATGTTCACATTTTCACATCACACCATGACAGAAATCGGTGCTTTGAGGAAACTGTCTCCGGTAAATCTCTAAACTGTATCTATGGTATATGTTGCTGAAAGCCTGATACACCTGTTTCTTAAATTTATCCATACCTGAATTACATTAGGGACATGATGTGTAGTAAATGTTCGATGATATCTACATGCTGATTCAGTTCCTGCAAAATGTTCCAAAATGAGGTTTCTGATATATCTTACCTGTATGTGGTTGGGCAATGTGTATGAGGAACAGTTCTCATATTATGCGGATACATGTTTTACTGGATTTTTCTCTCCGTTTTCCAGGTCCATTTCCAGTTACTGTATATGGAGATTTTCTGCCTCGCCATGTGTTTTACCGCTTTCATGCTGTGTGTGCTTATCTCCGCTGTATTTTTGTTGCGCTGTGTGTGCTACTTTGGTGGCCCTCCTTTGACGTCATATTGGTAGACCAGGTTTCTGTTGTGATCCCACTACTGAAACTAAGGAAATCATCAAAGGTATTGATCGTTTACGTGAAGTGCTTAGTATGCTCTAATTACTGCTATGTGCTGAGAGATTTTTTATTACATTTTCAGATAATGTTTTATTGTCATTTCCCTGATCTGTTGCTTGCGCAACATACTACCATTCTTCGGAGGTTATATCGCAAGCCAATTGACATGATCGAAGAAGCCACGACTGGTATTGTCTTAGGCCATTGTGTTCCTTTGTTTAACTATCTTTTGAGACATCTACTGGGCATCCTAATTGTAGTGGTTATTCTTTTTTGCATACATTAGGTATGGCAGATTTGATTCTAGTCAACAGTAAATTCACCGCGGCAACTTTTGCGAGGACTTTTCGTGGTCTTCATGCTAGAGGAATTGAGCCTGGTGTTCTATATCCAGCTGTCCCCATTGAGCAGTTTCATGAACCTCATGATTATAAGTAACTGCATGCTTGTATATCTCTTTGTGACTCACTTAGCTTCCATATATTCGGATTTTAGTATATAAAACTGTTGTTTCTACCTCATTTTGTCCTAATTTAGGTGTTGCTAAGCTGAACTATCATCTTTCTGTCAGGTTGAATTTCCTCTCAGTTAACCGGTTTGAGAGGAAAAAGAATCTTGGTCTAGCCATTTCAGCGTTTGCTTTGCTCCGGTCAGTTGTTTCAAAGCAACCTGGTGATGCTCTGCAGGAAGCAAGTTTAACAGTGGCAGGTGATGTCTGTTTATGTACTACTATTTGTCACCATTTATTTACTGTACAATCTTACCACATCACGGGTATTATTAAACAATAGAAAATTGTTAACTGCTGACCATTGTCTCCTACAGGTGGGTATGATAAGCGTCTGAAAGAAAACGTTGAATACCTTGAGGAGCTGAAAAGATTGGCAGCGACTGAAGGTGTGTCTGAACATGTGAAATTCGTGACATCTTGTTCTTCGTCCGAAAGAAACGAGCTTCTCTCCAACTGCCTTTGTGTGTTATACACTCCAACGGTAAATGTCTAGCATCTGCACTGGACTTTGATCCATCTAACCAGATTATTCTAATTCAGCCTATGTCTGACACTACATCCAGGACGAGCATTTTGGCATTGTACCCCTTGAAGCCATGGCAGCATACAAGCCTGTAATCGCGTGCAACAGTGGTGGTCCAGTGGAAACAGTGGTGAACGAAGCGACAGGGTTCCTCTGTGACCCCTCTCCCATCGAATTTTCTAAAGCGATGCTGAAGTTTGTGAGCGATCACGAGCTCGCGGTCCGGATGGGCAAGCAAGCACGAGACCGTGTGGTGCAGAAATTCTCGACCAAGACGTTTGGCGACCTCCTGAACAGCTATGTCCTCAATGTCTACCATCAGAGGATTGAGTGATCTAAATTCGGTGTCGGCAGCGTTGCATGGAAACCTTGTGAGTAGCACATATACATCATGCTTTTTATCCTTTCTTGACCTCTGACTTTTGTATACACACTTGGAAGCAAGTTGTTAGCGTGCTGATAGTGACTAATAATGCCATGCTGTGATAAACCGAGTTACTTGTCACTCTGTTTATTCTCTTGGATATACATGGGACCAAGCCCATTAACAATGAATGATTGGTCAAATGTAAACTTGTCAGGGTCAGTTCTCACTTGCAAGTGGCACTATACGAAGAGCATTGTTTGAAAGGAATTATGCAGGTCTAGGTAGTCGTGCGAATTATTCCCTGATACTCTTTTGTTAATTCAGTCAGCCATTGTGCATCATCCAACCCCATATTTCCACAGCCCGTCGTCAGGCTTTTGGAAAACTGTTGGCCTGGGTAACTCGGACGTGGATGCAAAGACAAGCAATCTGATCTACTGCCAAAATTCCATGTGCTGAACTATCAGTGGTGGATTCTTGAGAAGAAACTCCCAGGTCAATAAGCAAAGTAAACCTCTGGATGTGCACTGTCAGCGCGGTTCTGTCATCATCAGCAAAATGTTGCTTCCGTCCAGAGGAAACTTTGGTTGAAGGTCAAAAACTGTTGGGAAAAACAAAATCTACGAATGTAAAGTAGTAGTACTCCACCGGTGAACGATCCCAAATTTATCACACTATTATACTCCATTAGTTGGTGACAGTTCTGATCAGGACGGGTTAATTTGATTCTCATATCGGTTTCGTCAACGGATTTAGCATCTTCTTCATGATGGTCAAGAGCAGCTCCACGTACGTACAGATTGCAGCATTTGTTTTACAAAATTAGGAAATGTGGGGGCGGTCAAACCGGCCGGGACGCGTTCGTTCACGCCTAATCTCGTCGAAGCATGTGGGGTTTGCACTTAGCAGTCGCCGAAAGTCGCCTGGCGATGGCAAGAACAAGTGAACAGCAGGGTTGTATATGGGGCCATATGGCACGTCAGTGTGGCAAGTGGATATTTGTAAACAAAAATTTGGTGCGAGTTCGTAAGGAAATCACAGATTTAGCTAAGTGGAGGCGCACTAATAGACAGCTTCAGGCCAACTAATTGTTGCTTGCGTCTGTAAAATAAACAATGTGATGCAGCCAAGCCAAGTGGTCCTTTGATCCAAGATCTTTGTTCCCAGTATATTAAGTTTGGGCTGGCTTAATCTCTAGCTCTTTTTTTTTTGCGGGTAATCTCTAGCCCTCTACTGGATTAACTGTGGTTGCCGCATGCAATTCATTACGGCTAGTTTAATTCAATAAAAATGAAAAACCTGTCTTCGGGAGTACTGCCTGGTCCCCAATTATTTCCATTGTATGAGTTTCGTTCCATATCGGATATTATCTGTCTCTCAAGTGTCAAACCCATCTAGGTTTGCGCCATTTCCCGGTTAAAAGTGGCAGCGGTTTCATACAAGTGGTTGCCAAAGTGGCAGAACAAATAGATAACCGAATTAGGAAATTTGCACATACAAAAATTGCTAGAGATACAGCGAGTCTAGGAATTTTGAAATGCACAACATTTATACGCAGTATTTAAAGAATGGTTTCCATAAAATTCAAAAAGTTTCCCTTTTATCTAAGCTTTTTAGTCTTACAAATTTTATTTCTCAAATTTGCAACATTTTTCTTGGAATATTCATGTTTCTTCTACAGTAAAATTCTTGGATTTTCCCCAACTTTTCTCAGTCTCCTCAAAATTTCTAATTCCCCCATGATTTTTCTTGTAATTATTATACTGAAATGCATCATAGGTCCATAAACTATTTTGAGGGTGTTGCATAGGTTTCAGAACTTTAAAAATTGTCATCCCGGTACAGAAGTGCAAAACCAAATGAGACAAGATATATAGTCCAGGGAGACCTGTATGACTCATTTTCTGCGCTTCTATGACCTAGACCACTATATTATCGCACTTTCGGGGCTTGTATGATGTTTTTGAATGTTCTAGCACCTACATTCTTCAAATTCCCCTCCTCTCTCTCTCTCTCTACCCCATTTGGCCCGACCTCCATTTTCGTGTCTTAGTTTGTTTCGCTGACTAGGCTGACACTTGTGTAATATCCTCTGCCTTGTAGTCAAAGCTTCTTTCGGTGGAGGTAGGAAACCAAATACAGGCAACTTTAGTACTACTGTATTGATAAAGAAACACTTGATGGATCAAGAGTTAAGTGGCCAAATTTGGATTTTGGCATTGCAAAGGACCAAAATTAAACTTCTTACTAAAACGTGTTTTGCTTGACAAGTTGAGACAGGCTCATGACGACCGCACGACAAGAGAGATGAGCCATCCTAAACCTAATGAACAGTGGAGGCAAGCTGATGACAAGCTACCTGCTAATTAATTGCACAAGCGACAGATACCTTGTGTGACGAGATAGATTTTCAGGGTGATGTGTGAGCATAGTAAGCGTCAGCCAGCAAGTGTTTTGGTTGAGACTGTACCCGATGCTCGTCTAGTTTTTGGAGTGGGCATGACAGGGAAAGATACGTGAGGATATCAAACTCCCACCTAAACCACAGAAACAGGGTGCTAGGAGAAATGGTGAAATTAACTTGTACTAGCATCTTTCTTGGCATTAGCCTTCATCATCCATGGGGAATTATTTGGGTGGAATTTAATTAGCATCAGCAAATTGGATATTTGAATATCAAGTTAACTACTGAACCATCTATCAGTTAACTTATGCATTAAGATATTTGATTTTTTCTCTCCCCACGTACGGGAAAAATGATACATATTTGAAATTTTCAAGAAATGGCATATATAATATAATACAGCATGCACCAGTTGCCATTAGAGAATTTCCAAGGAAGAGTTGAGGATCCGGCTGGAAAACTGGAATAGGAAAATGCAGCCCAGTCATGGTCAAAGGAAACGCTCAACCGCTCTCGACTAAACCGAACAAAAACAAAACCACGAAGTGAACAAACAGTGGAAGAAAAGGATTAAACAAACAATACAAAACCCGCTGTCGTCGTCGGCCACCTCCTCTCCCAGCTGAATTGAACAACTCCAACGTGCGCTCGAAAAAATCAAGGATCTTCTGCGTCTTGCTACATTAAATAGAAAAATAGTTGATCAAGAAGAAGTAAAACCACTCCTCTTTTATGCTTCAGGCAACCTGGTAAGCAGCATCCATCGCAATTCACACCAGGCCAGTCGTTGGTTAATTTCGTGGGTGAAAATCCAATCCACCTCGCTCCAGCTAACAACCGACGGGTTGTTCGATTGGGGGGGTTGCTTGAGTCGACGCCCATGGAATCCATGTGTGCGTGTGTGGCTGAAAGTCTCGTCAAACTGTCGAAGCGTCCGCTCTAGTAGGCGAGAGAGAGCGACGGAGTCTCTGGTTACAGATCGTGGCAGCAACCCATATATATCGTCGCGGCGCCTCTTTTTATGTGTATATATTTGCCAACCTTTGCACCCAATGTATATGTAAGCATCGCCTACCATTCTGGCCCTTTGACTATTGACTAGATAGGGAGTATTGTACACGATTATTATACAGATCCGTAGAAATCAGGACAGATAAGGTACTACTAATAATGCGAGCTGTAAATCCTATCTTCATCTTTTAGATGGTTTTCGAAGGGAAGACCTGTAAAGTTTTGTAAATAAAAAACTCCACAAAACGAGGAGTGCTCCTGTGCTTTCCGGCCTTTTTTTTGGCACGCTTTCCAAAGCAGCCTGACGGCTGAGATTAAGGGTGCTAATCACACCTGGTTGGGTTTGGATCATGCGGATCAGGATCTAATGTCGCTTCCTTAATCTCACCACAGGCTTTGAAAAGCGTGCCAAAAAATGTAAAAGACACGAAGCACTCCACAAAACTACATGTGTGTTGCCCTGCCGTATTTCATTAATCACTTTCACTTGTAATTTGCATCCCATTTTAAATTCGAGCGATTCTACCTATGGGCTTAGCATGACTTTTGCATTACGCATGCACAAGTTGCAGGGTATAAAATAAAACCATCATCCCTGTTCTCAGACAAGTTCTCTTTCCAACCTGAAGACAGCAAGAAGTTGAGATAATTTGGCGCCGATCGACTGAAAGCTCGATTCTAGGCGCGCGATGGCCACGGAGTCTCCCCAGCTGTTCCTGTGCCCTATCTCCATGGAGCTGATGGAGGACCCAGTCACGGTGGCCACCGGCGTCACCTACGAGCGCCGCAGCATCGAGCGCTGGTTCTTCAAGTACGGCAAGGCGACGTGTCCCGCCACCATGCAGCGCCTCGCCTCCTTCGAACTCACGCCCAACCACACCCTCAAGCGCTTCATCTCCTCCTGGGTCCACCGGGGCTCCTCGCCGTCGAGCCCCACCGACGCGCTGGAGCCCATGGCGCGGGCGCGGCTGCCGTCGGTGCTCGCCGGCATTGAGGCGACGCCATTCAAGGTGACCGCGCTCAAGAGCCTGAGGTCCTGCATGGCTTTAGACGGGGCTGCGCAGGGCGAGTTCGTCGCCTACGACGGCATCCAGGTGCTCAGCCGCGTCATGGCGCAGGCCCTGGCGGAGAGCGGGGCCGGCGGGGACTTCTCGGCGTTCCGGACGTGCGAGGAGGCGGCGGCCGTCCTCGACACGCTCCCGCTCTCCGACGACGCGTCTGTGGACCTGGTGCTGAGGCCGGAGTGCATGAGGCCCGTGGCGGCGCTCGTCCAGCGCGGGAGCGCCGAGGCGAGGCTGCACGCCATGTCCATCCTCGACAAGGTCTCCAAGGCCAGCGGCGCCCGCAACTGGACGGCCGGCGTCGACGTCGACGACATGGTCAAGTCCCTCCTCGACCTCCTCTCCGACGGGGCCTCCTCCAAGCTCAGCTCGCGCGCGCTCGACGTGCTCCTCGACGTCACGGCGCGCTCGCCCTCCAGTGGGCGCGCCCGCCGCGGGAAGGACGTGGTGGAGGTGGGAGCCGTGCGCGTGCTCGTGGAGCTCCTGCCCGACGCCGACCGCCACGTCACCGAGAGGGCGCTCCTCCTCCTGAAGCGGCTGTGCAAGTGCCCCGAGGGCCGGCTCGCGTTCGCGGAGCACGGGCTCGCCGTGGCGGCCGTGTCGCGGACGGTGCTGCGGGTGTCCGGGCTGGCCACGAAGCTGGCGGTCAACGTGCTGTGGCTGGTGTCCTGCACGGCGCGACCCTCGGAGAAGGTGCTGGACGACTTGGTGACGAACGGCGCCGTGGCGAAGTTGCTGGCGCTGCTGCAGGTGGAGAGCTCGACGTCCACCAAGGAGAAGGCGGCGAGGATGCTGAGAGTGCACGGCGCGTTCTGGAGACAGTACCCGTGCTTCCCCGCAGACCTCAAAGACTACCTCAAATTTCTCAACTGATCTCGACTCTCAAGTGGTTGGTCTCGTCTCTTTGTGGTGTACATACCGCAGTTCGATCTGGAGTGTAAAGAGAAAGATAGGATGGTGTACTTGGTGGATCATTGTTTGCTAGAAACCCATACGTTGAGTATGAGCGTGTGTGTGTAGTGTACAGATTAAATTGATAGTGGTTTTTTCATCCATCCAGGATTCCATCACTCATCAGTTCGAGTTTGGCTCAACATCCATGATTTGTGCAATTGCGTGTTTCTAATGAGAAATGGATTTGTTTGTTGGATTGAAATTTATAACACGTCGATGGCTCGGACTTTGGTCTAGACTCCACCCTTCTCAATGTCTTTGATATTGCCGGGGAAGTAAAAAGGGAGAAATGAAGAAGAATGAGGGGGCGGACCTTGACGGCATGACAAGTAGTCAACAAATGGGTGTAAAGTGAAGCTTGATCGGGCAATGACAATCGATTCAATGGCGGATTGGCGGTAGCATCGGATCTGCGAAGGTGGGTGGCTAGGCGGTAGCATTGGATTTACATAATTTGTTGATGTCATTTTTAAAAATATTTAAATTCAATCAAGTTATTTATCATATTTACTTGTATGGACACCTTTTATCATCGAATAGTTTTTGAACATGATTGTTTTCTTCTGACATGCATAAAATCATAATGACATCTGACGATATTCCCATAGAGGGTAAAATATTTCGAATAAAGATTATTGCCTACACCATTTTCCGTTCTAAATATTGCTTGGACATCTTATTTGCATACATGATTTTTTCATACAAATGAACATTGTCATATACGTAGAGCACATTTCAGTATTTTTGTATGTTCCCAGAGAAATTTATATGAAATTAACACATTTGCATTTTTATTATGTATTATAAAATAATAATATTACAATTTACAAGCGGATAACTTACTCCTGAATTTTTATTTTTTCCATAGGAGTACATTTAATTTTTTAATATCAGTTGTCTTCACCCTGCTATTTCTGAATTCCTGTTGCCAAAGAAGAAGTAACAAACACTATCCCCGAAATTCCCCTAAAAAAAAACACTATCCCCGAAAAGATAATGGGCAGGAGGCCCAGACTACAGCTTGCTTAACTGTTATGTGCGGCCCATTCAATTCTAGCCTGTCAGGCTTTCGCGGTCAACGCGAAAAATCGAAAATCTTCCGCCCGCTCATTGCGCGCGCGTCCTCTCCTTTTCGCGAGCTTCCAATTTCGACTTTTGAGAAGCAAAAACGCAAATCAGAGCTTCTCCGCGGAGGCGCCCGCCGCTCGCCTCCCCACATCCGACAGGCCCCGCCGCCGCCATGGCCGGCCTCCCCGACGAATCTGCCGACCAAAGCCAGGTACGCTTCGCGGCTCCTCCCATCCCCGACTATCGCGCCTTTACCGCTCGCCGGCGCAGTCGGTCCTCCGGGACACCCTGACTCGATCTCGCTGTTCTTGCAGGCGCACGGATGCGGCTCGTACCCCTTCTCGTTCCCTTCCCGTGAGTTTCCCCTCTTACCTCCCCGATGAATTTGCTGTTCCGCCGATTTTAGATCTCTGACGGGCGCCGTGTCGTTTTCGGTGTGTTTCGTCAGAGCCGCCGGACATCAGGAACTGGTTCTCGAGTTACCAGTACGAGTCGCCGGAGGTCCCGGAGCTGGACGCGGATCCTGATGGCGACGACGGCAGCGAGACGCAAGAACCATTAGAGGTGAATAATTTCCAATTTGTATTTATCAGATTGTTTTCGGATTGCTTTTATCTTGCTATACCTTATCCCACCTGTATTCTTACCGATGAAACTGCTGAACTGTGTATGCTGGGATCCAGTACCGGGCGCCTGGACATTCATTTCTGAAACACGCCAGTAAAGCTGGAGGTACTGCTTTGAAGGGTGACTGTTTTGGGAGCAAATCTGGGCATGATGAGGTTTCTGCTACAAGGGAAGTCCTCCCGATTGGTAGGAGCACAGTGGAACAGGGCACGAAAAGGAAGCGAAGCCTGCGGGAGTTGTTTGGGGCAGGTTTTCTGGACGACCGTGAAGAGGATACTCAAACTAAAAGCCGGGTGGTGTCGCCTGTGCAGAGCAGTGCAGTGGATCCTATGAGCAACTCCAACTGGGTAGGTTTGCGGAACAGAAGGTTCAGCCATGAAGGTGCAACCGAATACAGCGAGCTACTAGCAGATAGCGATGACACCGTCATAGCTGAAACACAGGGAAACCCCCCAGGAGGTCAGGAGACCGACCACAACAAACGGCCAGTTAATTCTGCTGGTAACTTCAACTGGATAGGCTTACGGAATATAAAGCGCAACTATGAAGGTGCAACTGAACACAGCGAGCTACCAGCGGATAGCGATGCAACCATCTTAGCTGAAACTCAAGAAAACCCCACAGGATGTCAGGAGACCGACCTGAGAAAATGGTCAGTTAATTGTGCTGGTAACTTCAACTGGATAGGCTTACGAAATAGAAAGCGCAACTTTGAAGGTGCAGTTGAACACAGCGAGCTGCTGGCGGATAGTGACAGCACAATCATCGCTGAAACTCAAGAAAACCCTCTAGAAGGTCAGGTGAGCGGCCGCAGCAAACGCCTAGTTAATTGTGGTGGTACTAGTTTAGCTGATATTGAAGAAGGTTTGCTAGAAGATGGTATTGAGCACATCAACCTGCCAGTTAATTCCTATAGTAAAGGCCTAGCAGATGCTGAGAAACCTAAGCGAAAGCTGCGAGATTTGTTTGGAGCAGGTTTTCTTGATGACCCTGTTGAAGCTAATGACTCTGAAACTCGGGTGGTGTCGGCTGTACAGAGAAATGCAGTGGGTCCTCTGTCAAATTGCATTGCTGCAGGCTTACCTCATATCGAACAAATCCATGAAGGTGCAGTTGGATGCAGTGAGCTACCGGCAGACTGCTGCGATGTCATCAGTTCAGCTGAAACTCAAGAAAATCTCCCAGGAGGTTTGGTGACCGAACACAACAAGCTGCCAGTTAGTTGTGGTGTTACAAGTTTAGCAGCAGAAACTGAAGAAGTTTTCCTTGAAGATGTCATCCAACACAGCAAGCTGTCAGCTGATTCTCATAGTACATGCCCAGCTGATATTGAGAAAGCTGACATCGACCACGGCATAGTGGATGCTAGCTATACTGGTATCGGTTCAGCGGTCATTGAAGAAAGGTCTGGTGGAGATGAAGCCAACCGTACCAAGCCTACACTGAACCATAAGAAAGCAGAAGAAACAGTTGCAGCAGATGGTTTCATTGCCGTCAGGAGGAAGGTGAAGCCTGCAGAATGCAGGGCAAACAAAACCCCTAAGCTCTCAAGGGGACGAGAGAAGGCGACTTTGCAAGAGAACCGTGGCATATTGGGGACTCAGACTGCCCAAGATCGTACTAGAAGCCCATTATCAGATAGGACTAATCTTTCAGAAGTTCTAGCTGCCCCAGCACCAGAAATCAGTGGGAAATGGAAGTGCCCCAGCAAAGGCAAGCCCTACGTAGCCCCTCCAATGAAACAGCTGCGGTTGGAACAATGGCTGCGCCGAGCGAAATGACATTTCAAACATTGCTAGCTTTATCAAGGAAACTTTGCATCAGGGCGAAGCCTGCAGTGTTTGCCTGGCCAATTAATCGCCAAGTTTCACCTTTGGAGTTCAATCAGAACCTGCTGCTAGCCTGCTAAATTCATCTCTCGTGGTATCTGCAGCTGACTGAATGTAGACAAAGTGAAAATTTTACAATGTGCGTTTCCGCTGTCATTTATCTCATTAAGTCCTTTGAATTTGAGGCGCTGTGAATTAGGATCTGTTGAACATGTACAGATGTACTACCTATACAGTCTTCAAAGTTGCACGGCATAACCTGTTGCTCCCACCACGATCGATTATTAGTTTGTCATTCACCCCGTTTGGTTGCAGGAATTGTTGGAATCTAACGGGAGTATTGCCTGCTATGGTGGTCAGCTTTTGCCTACAAACTTCACTACTTTGCTCTACAGAAATACTAAATCATGAACGGAGACTTGCTGGATGACCCTGGGCCGCTCCCCTGCTTGTTCTCATATAACTGAATATCTTGTTTTTTATTCTACGTCGTGTACTAATTTTTTTTGAAGGAAATGCCTAGTGGCGCTTTATTGAGCAGATAACATTATTACATTTCTAATTACATCCTGGAGTATGAATCCCCGAGGATCATCATCCCATACTAGAATTTCTTTATAGAATTAAAAGCATACTCAGCTAAATTGTGCGCCACCATATTTACATCCCTCGGACAATGTTGAAAAACCACCTCTCTCATCATGCTCATCTTCCGAAAACATTCAGCAAGAATTGCAGTGTACGGGCACCATATCTCAATCACTTCATTACAGGCTTGTATCAGTCCATGTATAATGTTCATGACTTTACGTCCATGGAGTAAACTGTTGAATCATAGAAAGACTTATTATGATTCCCCACATCTTCAAAATTACTCGCTCGAAATTATAAAGAAGGCCTAAGAGCAACTCCAGTAGATACTGTAAACAGGCTAGACTTGTGAATTTCCGGTGAACTTACAGGTCCATGCGAAATTATGCGAGCTAGCAGACACCGTATTCGGACCCGACCCGTGATTTTTTCAGTGGCCCGTGAAAGCGCAAGTTGGGTGGGTATATGAACAGACCGACAGCGGTGGGAGAGGGTTGAAAACCTCATTTCTCCCATTCTCCTCCCTAGCTCCACCGCTAGCTGTCACTGCCCAGCTACTACTTCGGCGAGCGATTTCTCTCGATCCACCACTAGATCCGCCGATGTCATGCCGTTGCGGGCTATTTGGGGTAGGTGGAGGCTATATCGAAGGCGGCGGTGATGGAAACCGGGCCCCACGATGTCGCGGCGAGCTATCCAAGGAGGAGAGGAAGCGGCAGGTGCGGCCGGAGGGCGCCAGGAAGCGCGCTGCGAGGCGGTGGACCAACTGGGGGTTGTCACCGTCGCTACGCTTCGGCCGCGGAGATGCACAACCCCCATCCGTACTTGCAAGCTACTTAGGATGTTGACTTACCGAGAGGGCCCATAGATATCTTCCTATCACATAGAGTGACAAATTCTAGTCTTGATCCATGCAACCTAACAAGTACCTTTCGAGATACCTAAAGAACACCTTTATGATCACCCAAGTACGAAGTGAGGATTGATTCCCACTAATTATTCTTTCGATATTAGGGAGTAACATGATCTAATGGTTTAAGGAAATGATACTTGACATTCGGAAAGCTACAACAATTAAACTTAGTGACACGATAAAATGCTATGGTTAGTTATAGGTATGTCCATCATATCATTCTCCTAATGATATAACCTTGTTATAAAATGACAACACATGTGTATGGTTAGAAAATCTTAACTATGTTTTAATCAACAAGATAGTCTAGTAGATGCTTACTAGGGACACAATGTTATTTATGTATCCACACATATACTGAGCTTCTGATTAATATAACTATAGCATGAAGAATAAACATTTATCAAGAATAAGGAAATATGATAATAAAGGCTTTATTATTGGCTCTAGGACATATTCCGAATAGTCTCCCACTTGTACTAGAGTCAATAATTTAGGCAACAGCTTGTGCATTCAACACCTATGGCATTCCAGTGTTATTTATACGTGTTGCACGTGGTAACCTTATCTATGGTTCTAACACTTTTAGGTCCATGTGTATATGCATATCTTTGCATCTCCATGCATCACTTATTGTCAAATGGGATGACATTATTGTATAAATTTGGTCTTTTGGTGAGACCTTAGATTTTTAGCCGAAACTATGTTGACACAACTGTCGTACAATAGATCTTCATAGTACTAGCCCACTTGGAACTACGCCTAGTTTAATAAAAGAACTCCTTGACACAAATGTGTTCCTTTGTTGCTACTAGAGAAGTCATATACTCTGCATTTGTTGTAGTATCCGTCACAATATTTAACTTTGGAACTTATCCAAATCCATCATAAAACTTCTTTGATTCGATTGTGCCACCTTTTACTGAAACACATAGCCTAATTTGAGATAAACTTTGTTTGTATATGTATGATGCCAACACCTCCGTTTGTACCAACTTGTTGGGACTCCAAGTCCAGAGTGTTGCAGCAATCGTCTTTTCCATATAAGGGTGACTCGAGGGTTTATATCGAACTCTCAGGGAATTGGTTTAGAGTTATGTTTTGCTTTTTCTCCTCTTCAAGCAACCTACAAAACAAAGTTTTTGCCTTGTGTCTCCAACTCCACCGTATGGTTTTCAAGCAAAAGGTTTTGTATTTGTAAAATTAAAATAAAGTTATAATAAATAAAGTAAAATAATCTATAACTAGGCAAGTAAACTAAAGCAATAATAGAAAGGTCTTTTTGTGTTTTTGTTTGTGTTTGCTAATAGTGAAAGTATTTTTGTATTTTCGAAATTAATAATTGCAGAAAATATAAGTGATGATAATGGTGCTAAAAAGTTGTTTTTTATGATAAAAGTTGGAACGGGGTTTATGGGTTTACTTGTCTATTCTCTTTTTTAAGGTGTAGTGGATATAGAGAACAATTCACAATCAATATAATATTGGTGAAACTTTATTATGTGTTTGATACGCATTTATATGGGCATCACGTTCTATCATAGAGATGATGCAACACATCGAATTAAAAATTAACACATGATATCATTAGGTACTTCGGTATGATGTTTGAATTGCAAATATGCTACCTTGAACTAACAATATTATCTTGGCTGTCACTAGATAGTTATAGCACATGAATTCACTTAATCCCTAGTGAGGTAATAAAAGAAAGGTAAAAACCATGGTAGATCTCGAATTTTCTGTCACTATCCAATCACTAACACCATGTTACTCTATCTAAGACACACGTTCCCCCACACATGTCATTTTATACATGTTGAATAAAAACAAATACTTAAGAATGGGGGTACATACTCAACATCTACTAATATATCTCACACATAAATAGGTTCCAATCTCATATATCAACTCATAGAATAAAGATGCACCATATAAAAATTACATATATGACCATAATCATGTTGGGCAGCTCACATGGCACTAGATCTATGATAGCACAAGAGATAAATAGATCAAGCTACTGCCATAAACCTATAGTCCAGAAGTGGATTACTTCCTCTTCATCATGGTGATGATGGTGGAGATGTTGGAGAAGGTAGAGATCCTATCGGTGGCGGCTCCGGCGGCGTTTCCCCCTCCAATCTTTGCTCCGATTTTTCGGGGCCCACACCACCTGGTCTCTTTTGGGCCCTCGGGCTCCCCTCCTGAGATCCAAGTTCTCTAGGTCCTTCTCTTCGCAAAAAACAACCCTCAAAAAATCCTAGCTCCAATTGAGTCGATTTATGTCTCTGAAAGATAAAATACACAAAATGTGGAATTCCTGTCCTACGGAGTTATAACCAAAATAAAGAGATCATTGCTAAATCCCCCTAAATCAATATAAAACATGGACATAACATTATATAAGTTGCTAATATGTAGGAATATGTATCAATAACCTACAAAGTTTATGTACGTATTTTACATCAATCAACATACCCAAGCTTAATATATGCTCACCCTCGAGCATGAAGGTGATAAAATTAAACATGGACTCTAGAGTTTTTTGCTATGTTTGATGTCATACATGATATTCATTGTCACACAAGGTTAAATGGTTCAATTTTTAAATAATAGTAACAAGCAAATGAACTATAGAGTGATATCTCTTATGCACTACATCCATGCTCAACAATAAGTTATTTTGCGTAAAAACAAATGAGAGTATTATGGACAAATAAGTATGCAAGGTGCACCCTATTTAGTCTTAGAATTATAGAATGTTTTATCATATTTTATCTCTTTCAGTCCTAGACACAGTCCTTCAATAAAATACAAGATATGAGAGAGCATAAAATAAAGTTTTGGGATATGTAGCTTATTTAAACGGTAATCATAAGAATGGGATTCCAGGCATCTTTAATGGTTATGGTTAGAGTAAAAGAAAGTATAATTTATATGTTTGACCCCTTACAAGTTGAATGTCTCATGCCCTTTGACCACGAGTATCCATTTCTCATGCTACTCAACTTAGGCCTCCAAAAACGTTTTGTCATTGTAAGCATACACTTCCAAATGAGAGTGTCAACTGAGGTACCTCTTGCACCCTTGTACGAGGAATCCTTTTGTGAGGGACTATCCATACTTAGATGACAAGACAAATAGACAAATGAACCCCTCAACACCTTATTTTATTTACAATTTGCATAATTTTTTTATTAAATATGCCTCATAGAATGTCCATGCTTTAAATTTCCACCATGATGCTTATCATGGCTTAGGTCGGTAGCTTAGGTGTTCCTCTAACACATATGCAAACTCTAGAAAACTTTAGGGTGATTCCAGCTTATTTCACATCGATAGGCTCCACGTCTAAAATAACATGACATCAGCAAAAGTAGTGCAATGTTTGAAAGCTTTTCCCATGATAACATGGTTTGGCTAACAATCAACTCATAAATTTTCAACACATAACTTACATAATTCCAATCACAATGGGTCAAGTTTAATTAATATGCTGCTTTATTTCAAGCAGTTGTGCACTAGTGGTTTCACCCCACATCTTACTTTCCCAAGAGCTTTAAACTACACAAAAGAGATGGTTTTAAAATATTTGAAGGCATAGCTCACACATTATACTTGGCGTAGCAAGTGCCACATAGGTATGTACGATGGACTCTATTGGAATAGATTGGTTCAAGAGATTTGGATATATTAAGTCTTAGCTTGTTTGATGATTTTGGGCTAGCAAAAAGAAATTTGACCATCTACAAGCATGCCAAAGTGTCCATAGTTCTAATCAATTCTTGTCAAACAAAGCAACCTAAAGTTAAACATCTATGAATGTGAACAAAAGGTAGCACTAAATAATGCACTTGCAAATTACATTCATTAAAGCATTTGAAACAAATGAATCTTTGCATAACTTGCATTTCAACTTTTATTTCCATTCCCTTTTTTCTTTAATAGGCATCCAACTAGCATGCCTATCTCCCCACTAGAAAGATTACAAGGCGAGGGTTGATGTTAAATCAGACTTCATAGGCAAAGTTTCTGTATCTTATGTGACTCAGCTGTCCTTTACCTTTCCATTTTTGTGTTCATGCAAATGCCGATGCTTCATGTTTTATTTCAGCAAAAGTTTGCCATGGACACAACTCAGCCTGACGTGTAGAAGGCTTGCAAAAATCAATTTATGAGGCATGCAAGAAACCGGAGACATAGTCTGAAGAAGTATTTTTATCCCTACCCTCTGAACCAAGTTAGAAGGAAATGTCCTGATAAAGTGAAAACACATGACCCATGAGTAGTGGTGCAAGCTTATCGATACTTCGTCTGATCCTAGGAAACAAGTTACTTTTTGTTTACTCTTATATTGTTACTTCATGTGTTTGAATTGTTTGACTGGAACTGTCTCTTATACTATATGGTTTCTATTTGTGTAGAGTACTTGTTTAAAAAATAAGGAGAATATGAGCAAAGTTTTGTGCCCTGCTACCACCGGTTCTCGTAGCTATGAGGTTATGTGCAACGGGGAGGACGATGCATTCGAACTCTTCAAAAAGATGCATCATAGCCCAAAAAATGGCTACACTGAGAATGTGAAGGAAGCAATTGTAAGGCCTCTAGGATACTTTTCATCTTCGTAAAATTCAATGCCCTCTTCATCTCTGAAATGTATACGATATGATTGTAATTTGCTTGATATTTTTCTAATATTCTCTTTTATTCCTAAAACTGTAGGCAATCATTGAAAATAAGATGGCTCCAGATGGCACTGAGGAAGAACCACTTTCTTCCACTAAGGCTGTGCACTTTGCACTCTCCAAGGACAGTAGAAAGCCAATGTTCCTGAAGAATCTCGACCTCTATCCAAGTACTTCAAGATGAAGCATGTGTGGCCTTGAAGCGGAACTTTTGGGTGAGAGAGCAGGAAGTGACAAACTGTGTTGAACCATAGAGGAGTTGCAGAGAGCGAAAGAAGCTGTTGTGGAAGAGAGGCTGCAGTATGCTAAAGACATAAAAGAAATGTAGAAGACGTAAGATGAGATACAGGCTAAACAAAACCATACAAATGACTTACTTCAGCAAGTTTTATCACAGATGACTCAGTAGAAGCAGCAACAATAGCTTCAGTTGTCGCAAGGTAAGTGAACTGGTGGTTGACACTTGTGAGTTTTTGGGCTAGTGAAATTGTGGTGAGCTAGGAAAGTTAACTTGTGAGGCTTTTAGGCAGGGAAACTTATGGTGAATTTTTAGGTGTGGAAACTTGTGAGGTTTTTGCCTCAGAAACTGTTGCGGAAAGTTCAATAGTTTCTATCAAATCTATCTAGTTCATAAACTGTTGGGAAAATTTATGTGAAAACTTGTTCTAAAATTTATTCTTAAATTCTGTTATTTGATGCATATACTAGTAGAAATTTACACACTAGCATTACATGCACAAATGGCCTCCTGATCTCATGGTGACGCCAGCACGCGCGACGAAAACGAAATCATCTCTGTTGTTCTTGACGAAATATTTCATTTAGTAAGATAAACACTGATGTGACCGTCTTTCATTGGTCAACTATCTAGACGAAACAGAAACGTCATGGACAACAATGATGTCATCACATAGAGTTCATCGTGGGTAGGGCATACATGTCCTATTTTGATTTGCTCATGTGTCATGCTACTGTTGGACCACGTGGTATCGTCGGATTGGTGTAGTGTTGCCCTACTAACCGTCCATGTGTTAGCATGCCATCGTCAGTTGGCAACGAAACAAATTCGTCACACCGCGGGTGAAGTCATGAACGGGATGGATGGCATCATGGAGGCGGAGACAATGGAATCAGGTGTTGACAAAACACAAATGTCAGGACGTTGATGACGTCATAGACGACCACCATGATGTAAGCAAATGTAATTGACGGTTGCTCGCGGTGCCGTCTGCCACCACGTGGTGCAGCCCGTGACAAAAAACGTCATGATCGATTGGGCTTGGGCTGGGTTGGTCTAGTTGGCTGCGACAAAATTGCAAGAACATCACGAACGGCCGTGAAGGTTTTAGACAAAAAAAATGTCGTAGATCCAATTATGACGTGAGGTTCATGACTTTTTTTTGTCGTAGAATTCGTCACAGATGGCCATCTATGACATTTTTCTCTCATCCATGACAAAATCAGAACGTCATGGAACATCCAGATTCTTATAGTGCCTACTTCCACCCTTCGTTTGGTTCTAAATGATGGGATATTACATGATCCTATATCTCTTTCGTTTTGATTTTTAACTTTGTATTATATCCATTTGTATTTTTGAGTCATTGAAGTCGTTGTTATATATATATTTCGTGCGGACTTCGTCTGAACTATTGTAATGGTACTGTTTTGTTTTTCACTTGCACGTCTCTGCTTGGTGGGCATCTTCGAATCGTTTTACATAGATTTTTGTGGAAATCACTAAAACTACATACTCTCGATTCGAGGGTGTTACAAGTGGTACTAAAGATTCGGTTTTACGATAACCCACTAGTCCATTCTGCCTATAGTCTAACGAGCGATGTTGAGTCTAGTGTCCAAACTATTTTGCTAAATATGCGATGGATTGATCTGATTAGGACTTTTGGTTATTCCTTACCTCTATTGTAGTCTCCTATCTTATCTGCTTTCCGAGTTTAGTTTCCATGTGCCTTGGACGGTATATTTGCCTCTTAATCGAAAATGTTCGTTCTCCGAATGGATCTTAAAGGAGGTGAGTAAGAAACCCTTGTCGGTGGTGTCGACAAGTTCATGATGGAGAAAGAACTATTTGTTAGTGGTGTTGAGAAGATCAACATGGAGCAAGCATCGCTTGTTGGTGGTGTCAAGGAGGACGACATGGAGAAGATAACCGATAGTTCACTCTTCCCCCGTACCTAGGCACGGATCCTAGGGTGATATCCCTTATTAATGTTGTCGATTAACGACTTGGAAAATCCCAATCATAGGCTTTTGTTATTGTTTTTCTTTTGTGCATAGTCATGACATCATCAGAACATCATCCTCATTCTTATGTCACCTTATTTTTGTTGCATAAAATCAAATCGGTGCAGTGATCTTTTTTGTCTTCTTTTTAAACGGGAATAGTACCGAAGGACCAAGAGTTTCCATTACATCAATGACGGGTGAACAATTACAACAAGGATTGGAAAAAAATGGAAAGTTACAACATGATCATGTAGTTTGATGGCTCCAATATTTGCCAGTTTCCACTGCGTTTAAACATTGTTTTTGGTCAAGCAATTGTCAAGAAACTCTCAATTCTTGCCACTAATGACTAATAATTGCAAAGATATGTAAAACCTCTCTTTGAATTATGTTGTGCAGAAAATCATGAGTTTTAATTTAAAATAAGGAGTCATAATGAAGGTTTTTAAGAAAATCCACATGGCCAAGTAATTGGGAAGCTATTGCAGGGCGTCAGCAAGCTTAACGATCATTGGTATGGGCAGGGTCCGCCCGTACCATCCTCCCGTACCAGGTGGCGGCAGCTTCATCTCATCAAACCCTACAACTTTCATGAAGACGCCTATATATTTTGAGGCTCTAGCCGCCGGCCGGAGAGCTGCCATTCTCAGATTACATAACACCACCACCAAAGGAGATCCACACTATTGTTCATCCATTGTTTATCACTTCCACCATCCATCCATCCACTAGCCATAACCATTGCGTTGTACTTTAGATCTTCTTGTAATTTGGTGACCATTGTAAGAATATTTGATTTTAATCTAAGTATTTGTATGATGTTTTCTATCTCCGATCTATTTGTTATGAGTGAGTAGTCCTCACGGGCTGTGGGTTGGGGAGAAACCTCGCAGCGATTATGTACATCTAGATCATGGGAGTACTGTATTTTCTTTGCAATTGAGATTTATATATTTTGTTTCTTTGTCTCTTGTCTCGATCTGTGGACTTGTAGGTACCCAAGATCCCATAAATTGATAAAGGCTTGAGGTGAGATACTTGTCTAGCGGCGATCTCATAGAAACCTCAGTGACAGATAAGATAGTACGGTCTTCGCTTAGCACCCCATTCGGGATCACAACAACATTACCACTTAAAGCTTTGATCTGTCTTTTACGCTTAATAATCGTTTGTAACCCGTGGTTTCGGTGTGCACTCGGTTGGATTAAAATTCTATTGCTATGCCCGCTACATCACGGGGGCTCTAGAATATTAGGATGTGTTGCCCACAAGACATTATCTCTGTTTAAACAATACACATGACTATGCTTATTATTATCTTTTATCTCATATAATGTGCAGCTGCAGGTGGATCTTCAACCCTGGCCTATCTCCATCCATTGATTTAACTCATTATAAAGTAAACTAGATTGGTCTAGTAAACTAAGGTAAAATGAACAAACAAAGTCTTGTAGATGTGTCCTTTTTATTTCCTTTTAGCATTGCTTTCCGAGGTTCGATTTAACCTAGGTCTTCCTGGAAAAAGCTATTATACTACATCCATGAATCTAGATTGAAGGTATCATAGTTTAATGATGAACATCCTAAAATAGACTGTGAAAATGCGATCAACTCCTTGAATATCGCTGATGACTAGCAGCCTCCATCCGCCGCCACCCGACCCAAATCAGGGGCTACGCTAGAGATGAAGCTTGATAGGGAGCAGCGAAGCTGCAGGAAGAAGAAGCTCGAGCAGCAACTGCTACCAAGAGCGGTGGGGCTAGGCCTCTGACAAGAAATAGCGGGGACAAAACCGTGCCATCTCTTGGGATCCACCGCACGGAGCAGAAACTCCAAGAGCTCCTATAGCCATTGCCTCGAACTAGGCACCGTCGAGCGAGCTTCGTCATCTCCCTCGTCACGACAACTGACCAAGAAGACGAAGGGAACATGGAGGGGGTCGGAAGGACTAAGGCATCGCTTTTGAGGAGACTCGCCTCCAAGTGGGCTCTGTCTTCTTCCACCATCGGAACAGGATGAAGGACCTTGTCTGCAACCACATAGTGCCATGCCGATGCACCAGAGCGGGAGAAGACCTCCAAGTACCTCCAAATCCATGAGCTACCAAGATGTACTTCTCTTCGCCCCACCTCCATGGCCGGCTAGGAGGATAAGCCACAACGAAGAAGCAACACGGAGGTAGAGGCAACACCAGACAAAACCCATGACCTTATTGATGGAGATCCCTGGGCTGGAGCATGTCACTGTCGAATCCGGCCGCTAGAGCATCGAAAGGTGAAGAAGCAGCCGCACAATGTACTAGATTTGGCCAAAAGATATTGGTGCCTTACTCCAAACTATCAGCATATAGCCATAAAAGCTAAAACTACCCCTAACAATTACTCTAGCACCTCCCCTCCACCATCTCGGGCTGGCAAAGCCGCAGGAGAAGGCTCGCGGATTTGGCTAGATCTCTCTTGGTCAACTCTCAAACAGAGCGTGAGCGGGAGGAGAGAAGAGGAGGAGAAAGAACTGACCATTTTTTTTTGTCAAAGCAAAGCAAAGGGATCCAATTTCGAGACGGACAAAGTGGTGAAAATTAAAGAATATTTTCGAAATTCAGATTTATAATATCCCTCCGATCAAAATTAGTTGACTCAATTTTTGCCAAGATATGGATGTATCTAATACTAAATCATGTCTAGATACAATTGAATCTAGATAAATCTAAATCAACTAATTTGGGTCAGAGGAACGTGAGGTACTGTTAAAAAAAAGCGTGAGTTAACGTATTCCTGCGCGGATACACGCGCTGTCTTTATAGGAAAAACCACAGCGTTGTCCCGTTAAATTAGTCGGAAAAAAAAAAAAGAATGATTCGCACGAGCACGGTACCGTCTTCCACCACATGGGCACACGGCACCTGGACAGAGCGCCACACAGCCTACGCGCGCTCGCCCACGTCCCAGCCTTCGCGGTTGGCGCTGCCGCCACGTCATGCCACGACGTGCAACTCCCGGACGCCGCATGCGCGCCACCTATACCAGCACATGTCTCGCGTCCGACAGAACTCAGATGCCAGCGCCGCCATTCCAATCCAACCCATCGGTCACCTATAAATCCCACCACACGACCGTATCAGTAGCACTCACAAAAGCAAGACACCCCAACCAAGCATCCACACTCACGCACGAAATCAAGAGGAGATTTTCTTTGAGGAGCAGTGGTGATTGAAGATGCAGACTGCTAAGGTGAAGGTGAAGGACATGGTGAGCTCGGCCAAGGAGAAGGTGAACGAGGGCACGGCCAAGGCGCAGGGCAAGACGGGCAAGGCTGCCGCGACGACGCATGGCGAGAAGGAGATGGCCAAGGAGGAGACGCGCGCCAACAAGGCACAGGCCACGGCGCAGAAGCACCAGGAGAAGGCCGAGCACCGCGCCGAGGCCGCCGCCGGACACCACGGCACGCGTGTTCCCCTCACCGGGCCGCACGGCCACCACGCGCCCGTCGCCGCCGACCCCGCCACCGGCGCATACCCGACGACCGACAAGACCACTTTCTAGAGAGTGGTCGGGGAGCAAGGCGAGATATATCAGGAGCTAGCGCCGGTGGTTTTCACTTTTCAGTATGTAGCTAGTGATCCTGCCCGTCGATCGATCGGAGTAGGTCGTGTATGTTGTGTGCCAGAATAAAACGTGCCAGTTGTAAAATGAACCTTGTGTCAAGAGAGACGATCGGTGAAGGGTTCTACTCTGGATAGTTTTCGAGTCCTTCCTCGTTATATAGGTACGTTGCGGTGTTGCGGTGCTAGCAGTATAATACGGAAAGGACTCCCAAGTACAATACAAGTATAATACGGAAACGACTCCAAATACTAGTATTGCTAACATTCTCCGTTAATCATAATTTGGTCAAGTTGAGATTAGACTTAAATGCCTCAAATGCTCTATATGACAGTGCTTTTGTAAAGCGATCAGCAACTTCCTTCAATGATATGAAGCGGATCTCAAGTACTCGTTCTCGGACGAAGAAGTGAAAGTTAACTTAATGTGTTTGACTAATGTGTTTGGCTCGAAAGTCTATCTTGGCTCAAGCATGATTGACTGATAAATATGTTGTCGTACCCCCATCTTGTCAAGTAAGAATTGCAGCCATATATCATCTCTACTATAGCATTGGTACCCCATCTTGTCAAGTAAGGACTGTAGCCATATCACCTCTACTATAGCATTGGTTACTGATTTCTACTCGTAGCATGTTTCTTAGCACTCCATACAGCAAAACTTCCAGTTCATCTATCTAAGATTGCATCTGAGAAGGCACTGATTAAAGTGGAGAAGAACTTGGTAAAGGTCACCCTAACGGTGATGTTACTCTTAATATAATATACCTTAGGATGCGTTTTGCTGCTCTCCAGTGTACTGTCGTGGGGGCATACAAATATTGATAAATTTTGGTCACTGCATATGCAAAGATCAGGTCTGGTAAGCATGAGGTATTGCAGTGCACCTACCATACTCCTGAACTTGGTACTATCCTTAGGGTCCAACAAGCTTTCCTCTTGTGCAGAATTTTTTCTCCTGAACTTGGTACTATCCTTAGGGTCCAACAAGCTTTCCTCTTGTGCAGAATTTTTTTCTGAAGATGACAGAGGTGTAGGTGTACCTGTACAATCTATCATACTAACTCGTGCTAGTACATCATGGGCATACTTTGCCTGGTTCAGAACTAGTCCATTCACCAAAATACTTAAGTGCAAACTCCTGACTCAAGTTTTTCAAGAGAGCATCAGTTGCTGCTGGGGACGAACTGGCAACTATGATATCGTTAACATATATGGGCATAAAGATGGTGACATTGGAATTATGATAATAAAATGTGAGCTATCAGATTTAGAAGAAACAAAAACAAACTCAATTAACTGAGAGCTCAAACGAGAGCTCGAGGTTCTTGTTTAAGTCCATATAGTGCATTGTCAAGCTTGCATATAAATTTAGGTTTTTATTTGTCCTCATACCCTGGTGATTGTACAATGTAAACCTCCTCTTATAGAACACCATGAAGAAACACGTTTTTGACATCTAACTGTCGCAAACTCCATCCCGTAGAAATAGAGATTGCGAAGATAAGATGAACAGTAAAAATCTTAAGGTATCTTCATAGTTAATGCCATAGTGTTGCTTAAAACCTTTGGCTACCCGGCGTGCCTTGTGCCTATGAATAGAACCATCTTCCCTATGCTTGATTTATATATCCATGGACAATCAATAATATTTTTACCTTGATGTGATGGAACAAGCCTCCATGTTTTATTCTTCATGAGAGCTTAAAATTCCTCATCCATCGCCTTCCTCTAGTGTGGATCATCCAAGGCAACCTGCAGATTCATAGGCTCATCAACTATGTTGGAAAGACACCACCGTACTGTGACATTGGTGTATTCTTTGGGTCGTGACACGCCTTTGGAGGCACGTGTAGCAGGCATGGGCGCTGTAGCAGGTACATGTTGTCGCTCAGGAGCAGCTGATGTAGAGGATCCCCCGGTGGCCGCAGTGTCTGCAGCAGGGGAAACAGCCGGGGCATCGCTGTCGATGCCACATTTGATCTTGTGGCCCGCGGTGTGGAGGATTGCGAGGCGGAGGTGGAGTCTCTACTGGGTGGCGATGCAGAGGATTCGGGTGGGGACCCGCGAGGCGCTGCGTCCCGTGCGCGTGGCAGACACAGGAGAGTGGGCGCACGCCTCACTAGGCGAGGTTGGTGGCACCTGATCTGAGGTGGATCGGGGCGATCCCGAGGCGGATCTTCTCAGGGAATCCACTGTCCAGCGCTTGCGTCTTCTCCTGCCAATATTTGCCGTGAGCTGTTTGATGCACCTCTTTGACCCGAATTTTCTCTTGATGCTGAATTTTGTGATGTAGTGTCCTATGGAACAACACAAGTAGGTCTAGCAGCAGGATTAGTAGTATGAGTATTTTCCATATTTAAATCATCAATAGTAGCATTCCCCATTGGAAGATTAAGTAAGGAAGGATCAAGAAGGAGAATTTCCTTGCGAAGTAAGGCACCGGCATTGGGGTGTAAATTTTTGAAGGGGAAGACAGCTTCATCAAAAAGAACATCGCGTGACATGTACATGAGTCCGGTGGATTTACCCCTTTGTGGCGTGGACTGTAGCCTAGAAAGACATATTGTTTGGAGCGAAACGCAAGTTTTCGTTTGTTGTAGGGGCGAAGATTTGGCCATGAAGCACAATCAAACACACAAAGAGAGGAATAATCTGATTGAGTTCTAAGAACACGATGAAACAGTGTATCATGATTGATGACTTTACTGGGAAGCATATTAATGAGATAAGTGGTCGTAAGAAAATCTTCCTCCCAAAATTTTAGTGGCATAAATGCATGAGCAAGAAGGGAAAGACCAACCTCAACAATATGACGGTGCTTGCGTTTAGCAGCACCGTTTTGTTGGTGTGCGTGAGGACATGACACAAGGTGAGAGATTCCTTGAGTTTGGAAGAGAGAGTTAAGTTTAACATATTCCCCCAATCATATTTCACACTAAGAATATTCCTATCAAGTTTACGTTCAATCAATTTTTGAAAGTTCACAAACGATGCAAAAGCATCCGATTTTTTCTTAAGCAAATATATCTAAGTGAACTTGCTATAGTTATCTTACATAATAATCATGGCGACCAACAAAGATGGGAGCAGGACCCCATACATCAGAGAAGACTAACTGATGGGGAACTGTAAACACACTTGTGGATATAGGATAGGGTAGTTGATGACTCTTAGCTTGTTGACACGGATCACAAACTGACTTAAAACACATAGGGTAGTTCATTCTTGCTAATAATTTGACTAACTATGGCTGAAGAGGGATGACCGAAATGACTATGCCGTTGTGCATGGGATGGCTTGCGGCACAGCAAAGGTGTGCTTCATAGGTTGAGATGACTCCAATGATTAAATAAGAGGATATAGACCGCCAACACACCTCCTCTTATGCACGGTTTTCTAGGTGACCTGATCCTTGATTAGAAAGAAGAAGGGATGAAACTCAATGAACACATTATTATCAAGAGTGAAATGATGAATGAAAAGTAATTGTTTTGAGGCAATGGGGACATGTAAGACATTGTGAAGCTGGAAATTATGAGAGGGGAAACGGACTATTGAATGACCAATATGGAAAATATCCATACCTTGACCATTGGCCGTGTTCACCCTGTTGTAGCCTTTGTATGTGTCTCGTACCGAGAGATTGTTGATCGCATTGGTCACAAGATGCGTGTCACTGGTATCATAGTACCAGTTGGTGTCCACACCATAGGAGGCGACATTGGCATCTTTATCGCCAAAGGAGTCATCATCGTTATCTCCAAAGCGCCAACATTAATCATTGGTGGCATGTCCTTCTTTGTTGCAGATTTGGCACGTTACATCTACCCATGGGGTAGTGCGACGCCTTCCTCGACCACGTCCTCGCGCCATCCTGCAGGTGCACGACCACCTCCACGGCCATGCTAAGGGGGGCAGTCATCACGGTGACGATCATCACGTCGCTCGTCGTAGTGATCACCACGATTGCACAGCCTGTTGTTGTAGTTTCCGCTGGTGGGGTACCCGTTTTTGGAGTAGCGGGGGCGGCGTTGATGCATCGCTGCATTTGCATAGGTCTCGAACTCGCTAGCCGAAGTCCCGTGGTTTAGTGCTTAGCGTTGATCATAGGCGTGGAGCTGTCAGTAGAGGAAGCCGAGGGAGATCGGCGTGGTCATGACGCCAAGAGCAGCCGCGAGTGCATCATAGCCAGATCCAAGGCCGGCGAGGATATAGGAGACAAGCTCCTTGTCCTGGAGAGAGGGAGTCCAGCAGCGACAAGTTCATCAGCAATGGTCTGCATCTTTGTGAGATAGACCGGTGTAGTCATGTTGAGCTTCTTCGTATTTGCAAATTCGATCAGCAAGTTCGTGATCTGGGCCTCGCTTTGGGAGGCAAACATATCCTCGATGGCATGCCATACTCCAACCGAGTACTCGATCCGATGTACATGAGGAAGGATCTCAAGGCAGAGTGATTGGAGTAAATATCCCAGGACAATCTAGTCCTAGGAGACCCAGACAGCGTACGCGGGATTTGGGACCGTCTTGGCCGGGGTGGAGCTGGCTTTGTCAGCTGGTTCAATGACCAACAGTTTCTCCGGGGTGGCGTTGGTACTATCTAGTAGTCCGACGAGCTGAGCGCCACAGATCGGAGGCAACACCTGAGACCTCCAGGGGGGTAGTTTTGACGCGTCAGTTTGTCCGACGGCGGGTTGCCGAGATTGATCGGTGGATTGCTGGTGCTGGATGAAGTCATGGCTTGAGATCGTAGGGTGGAAGGGGAAATTGCGGTGGAAGTTGGGAGTGGCAGCGTTGGTGGTTTTGGGGATGGGTAGGGTTAAGTTTTGTTGTGCGATCAGGTAGATGCGGCGGAGAGGCTGGCTCTCGATACCATGTCAAAAGAGACGATCGGTAAAAGGTTCTACTCGGATAGTTTCCGAGTCCGTGGATTTCTCATTATATAGGCACGTTGCGGTGCTAGTAGTACAATACAAGTATAATACAGAAAGGACTCCAAATACTAGTATTGCTAACACCTTGGTGTGCAGATGCGTTATGCATAGGAATTTTATGAAATTTATGTTGATGTATTTTTGTTCATGGTACTGCCTTTGTCATGGTTGAAGGCTGGTGGGCAAACCATAGTTCCTGAAGAGTTGTGGTGTGTTCTAGGTTTACGTGATACTTATATTGGATGCTACTACCTGATGCAGACACTGTATCACTTACATTGGATGTTACTACCTGATGCAGACGCATTACTATGGCTTCATTGAAGATGTTCTTCGTTACTATGGCTTCATTGAAGATGCTTTAGATCATCTAAAAAAATGATGCTTCAATTGATGGAAGTTTTGCTGGTTCACAATGTTTCAACAGTTTTTTCGGTTTCTCTTTAGAAAAAACTAGTAAGTTTGCACGTGCAACGCACGTCTTTGAAATATATTATATTAGTTACAAATAGAATTCAAAACCAGATTGTAGCCATATTTTAAAAGCAACTACTAAGCAACATAATTGACCATTTGTTATCTGAGGAAGGTCCACCTATTATATGATCACTTCATACTTTAAAATATGTACCAAAAATTGTTCATGCGGTCTAAAACCATTCTACATAGGCATTATACATCATTGGCACATCAGGCAAAGTGTGTACGAATTTTAATGATAATCTTTTGATATATTCAGTAAAACAATTAGCAAAAAATTCTTCATAAATTTAAGTGAAAAAATAGAAGCAAACAGGTTATTTAAAGTATTAGTATTAGTATTATTGACACTACCTTATTTGGGGGACACACATTGCCCATGACTTGTAGAAAAACACAAGGCACACACACATTTTCAAAAAAAAGACACACACGATCACACCCCACTCTAGTCTCCTCTCACTCTCGCAGCTTCATCTCCCCCTCTCTGTCAGTGTCAACGACACACACGCCACACAAGGCATGGTTCAGCCCCTTCACTGCCTTCCCGACGCTAGCACGAAAACCCTCCCCGTCCCCTGCCCGCGCACTGCTCCGGCGAGGAAGGCACCTTCCCCTACTGCCGCGACGACCTACTCCTCCCTAGAATCCGTGCAGCTACCGCGAGCTCACAATGGCCGCCCTTCCCCTGCCTCCCAGACAGAGGTGGAGGCGCAGACCTCGTGTCCATCGGATCCTAGGCTGCGGCCACCGCTCAAGTGTTGGAGGGCTACACAGTGCCGGCTTCCACCTACAGCGGGTCAAGACGCCGACGTGGATGCCCAGCTCCGGCCGGCCGGATGGCTGTGTCGTGAGCCTCCCCGAGCAGTACATAATGGTCTCAGAGTGGATGGTCAACTGATGGCCCTGGCTTGAAGTAGCAAGGTGAGCCCCCTCTTTATTTTTTTTGCCAGATCTTGCTGTGCATAGATTTGATATACCGTGTTTATGGAAAGCATATATGCACATGTAAGATGGTATTTATGGAAGAAACTCCTAATTGGAATTATATTAGAAATTGCTTACAACCATTTATAGATAAAGCTACTCCATTATTAGTTGTGTCATTATGTTCTTTGTTTAAAATCTATGATGACTCCTTACCTTATTGAAGTCCTGATTAATTCTTATGATTATCAGACACTTGTGATTTCAATATCAGATCTTTACTCTACTATCCAAGAGAGTTTTTTTCATGGTAATACATGATAAAATTGTGCACATCGTTGATGGTTTGACTTTCAAAGTGATGAAAGTGGATTTTTTTCATATCCATTTCAGGGCCTATCTGAGCAAGCTTCAACATAGTTCCTTGGAGTAGATGCAAATGTCAACTTAATTTCAGGAAGTAAAATCTTTTATGGCCTAATTATGAATGTAATAAGCTAAACTCCTAATATGAAAGGTATCATGTTACCATTCATGCAGTTTACCACATTTTAGATGGTAGGAAAATTTACACATACTTTATGTTTACACATACATGTTTCTATTAGCTAGTTGCATTTTCCATTTCTCCCGACTTCTATTTTTAGGTTAGTTGAACTCATTGGTTAGGAATGGACAACATATCAGAATAACACCAAAGGTAATGCTCCACCGAAAAAGCACATTATCATAACCTTAATCTCATATGAAGTTACAAACATATACTCCCTCCATTTCAAAATAGATGTCGTAAATTTTTTAAATTTTTAATGAATCTAAACATTATTCAGTATATAGGTACATCCAAATTTAACAAATTCCCGACAACTATTTTAAGACAGAGGGAGCAGAAAATACTGACAAAGGGGTCATAGGTATGACTTGGTATCCTGTTTGTTGGTCGGATATTTACAAACACAAATTTAGTTTTTAAACAGGATTTTAGCGGTAGCCTCTGCACATGACTTGTTTCTCTCCTGTTTTTCTGCTCATACTGTGAAAGTTCTTTCTCCAACTTCGGTGCTTATTTATCTCCGGTAAGACAAATTTAAATTAGTGTCGGGGAGTACAAGTGAGATGTGAGCAACAATTGTTCATCATTACCCAAGGTATTTAAGGCTTGAACCAACATTTGTAAACCACATTGCGAAGACCCAATACCATAATAATCATCATTATTCAATTTTTCCTTTTTAGAAGAGGCACACCGGTTTACTGACATGAGTTTTATTCATTAAATGGGGTCGCACTGGATGACACCACAACAAATTGTTTACACAATGTCTCAGTGTCTAGTCATCTACGGTCTACACTGCTCTCAATGTGGTCTCCAGGGTTAGGAATAACTATAGATTAGAGGGAAGACTCCATAAATATCGTAAGCTTAATAATATTATCTCCACTACTCGAAGTAAAGTTTAATTTTGGTGGTAAAGACGTTTGCAATACCAAGTGGCTCAAGTGTAGCTGATGCTTGAGCAATCTTTATGGATTCAGCAACTGCTTGGCAAACATGTAAAAATATACATGTGTGTAATGAGATCAAGACATAAGAATTTGATCACTTGTAACTATAGAGAGGAAACACATAGCTCATGTGCTAGAAAATCAACCCTCGAGTTAGGGAGAGAACCTACATCGAAAGGGTATTGTGTAATCAGAATTGCTACTATATCTTTACACATGTGCTAGCAAATCCACCCTGTATCCAAAGAGAGCCACTGGTAAAAGCGTGTTGTCGGAAGGACTACTATCCAGTTTAGACATCTGCTAGAAATCAATAGGTAGTACATCAAATTTACATGTTACCCTTTACATCGACAGTTCTATGCAAACTATTTTCCAGGGACTAAGAAAATTAGTTCAGACATCACATTATGAAATATTAGCATCAAATGGGTTGATCCAGAATACATGATCCATCGTCCAAGGGTCTCTTTATTTCGAGCAGAGCAATCCATTCTCTCTAGTGGCAGCAACAAAATAAATTATTTTGAAGATTGACTTGTAGCTTAACATCATCTCTACTACTTAGAGTAATAATGTTTAAGTTGCATTGCATTGCATATGAAACAATGTTTTTTCCTAAATATGCAGGCTCAACTTGAAACACAGAACCGTGCCAAATCAGAAAAAACAAGTTGTTCTACTGTACGTCAATTATCTTGTACTCCCCCTGACTTTTGTATTAGTCTATTCCCTGCAGAACAACAAAACATAGAACTAAATCAATAAAGCTTAGGAAAAAGATCAAAGGAATGCATGGAGGATCAGATCAGCTTACAAGGATGCTTGAGGATTTGATGCCATGGCAGAGGCGGCGGCGGCTCATGCAAGGATAAGGTGCTGGAGGTTCAACAGCTCTCCCGAGGTTAAAGACGACTTCTCCCGACACATCTGTGGTTGCAACATTCGAGGAGAAAGCATTAGATCACGGAAGGAGGCGGCGGCGGCCAAGCACACGATGAATAACGTACATCTAGAACAGTGAATTCGTGAAGTCAATACCCGAGCATGGTGTCAATTACAGGCGTGGTGTATACGCTCGACTCTCCTTGATTTGGTGAGGCGAGGTGCGGGGTGGTTAGCGATCCTGATTTTTAAGGAGTGGTAGGCTGTAGGGCGTGAAATCAGTCTAAATCGGTGATCCTTTCTCGAGATGTCATATATATTTTTTTGGAGACCAGCGATCAGGGGTCGAGGACGCGGGGTGCGGTTCCATATTTTACCTCTGTGGGATAAGTGTCCCGTCCATATTTCTAAATCACTATATGCACACAAAGATCTGATTAGTGGGCCTGATTGTGTGGGTTTACTCTGTTCATTTTTTTTTGCTGGGTACGTTTAGCAAAGTTCTTATTTACTCTTTATAGGAAGTAGAGACTAGAGATAGAGATGAACTAGGCTTGCACCAAAAACACGCAGAGCCCAGTTGAAGGGCCTAGGGTAGACTTTGGGCCCGTAGTCGGCCCAACTAATAGAAAGCAAACCAACCTGATTAAGCCCATTATGTATATCGTCGTTTTCCCTTCTAGTTGGGCTTATATTGGCTGACCACATACCGACGATCCTTGATGTTGATCCACTTACGCTCACGTGCTCATCCGCACGAGTCACGCCACCGTCTTCCCGACAGGCGACAGTCCACTGCAGGGGGCACACGGCACCTCAGCAGAGCGCCACACAGCGCTCGCGACACCTCACGCCGCGACGTGCAGCTCCCTCCGCCCTCGAATCCGCGCATGCGTGCCACCTACCCACCCTCGGCTCGCACCCGAGACTCCACCGCTCGCCGCCGTTCCAACCCAACCGACCAAACCAATCATCTCGCATATAAATAAATCCACCGCACGAGCAAGACACCCAAGTATCCTCAC
Source organism: Avena insularis (assembly GCA_023614405.1). Classification (NCBI taxonomy): domain Eukaryota; kingdom Viridiplantae; phylum Streptophyta; class Magnoliopsida; order Poales; family Poaceae; genus Avena; species Avena insularis. The sequence goes on from CM042686.1 coordinate 566,798,666, forward strand.
TACACATCCAAGCGACGCAAGAGGAAGCATTATTTGGAGGAGCAGGCAAGATGCAGACGGCGAAGGTGAAGACCAAGGACATGGCGAGCTCGGCCAAGGAGAAGGTGAAGGAGGGGGCGGCCGAGGTGCAGGGCAAGGCGGGCAAGGCAGCGGCGAGCACGCACACCGAGAAGGAGATGGCCAAGGAGGCTGAGCGGGCGCACAAGGCCCAGGCCAATGCCGAGAAGCACCGGGAGAAGGCGGAGCACCGCGCGGATGCCGCCACGGCCGGTCACCACGGCCCCGTCGGCGCGCCCGTCGACCCCGCGTACCCGGCCACCGGCGCGTACCCGGCCACGGAGAAGTATATCTAGAGCGAGCGGGTGTGTATGAAAAGGACAGCAGAAGTTAGCGCTAGTGGTCTTCTAGTAGTAGTCTGTAGCTGCCGCGTCCGTCGGAATAAATGTACTAGTAGACTGTCAGTTGTAAAATGAACCTTAATGTAGTGGTTTCTTACTGAACTTTGGTGCTGCTAGTTTATGAAGTTCGATTCGTGCTGTCGCTGTTGCACCTGGGGCATAAACGATTATATCTGTACGCTCTGTCCAGTTGAAAACGGGGGCCGGGTTTGGGTGCCACCACTCTCATCTGTACACAGTACGTGTCGCACGCGTCATCTTACAAAATTCTCTTCTACTGGTAGTACTCCTTCCGATCCAAATTAATTAACTCGAAATTGTTGTTAGATTCGGATGTATCTAGCCAAGACATGTTTTAGTGCTAGATACATCCAAATCTAGACAGTACCATCTTTTAGAGTGGAATCGAAAATTATATTTGTAAGTTTCAAAAAAATGAAAAATATCCGATGTGGTGAATGATGTATAGCACAAATGTGCAGAATTCAAATTTTAAATGAGCTACGCAGAAATGACAAAAAGTATGCATATTTCCAAACTTCCAAATATTATCAGATTTTTCATTTTTTAATAAAGAACTTCGGTTGCGAGGTTTGTAGGATATATAGAACACTGAATATGTCTAGAAATTATTTTTTAGATTGTTTCTTATAGGATATATAGAACATTGAATATGTCTAGAAATTATTTTTAGATTGTTAAATTATTTTTTAGATTGTTTCTAAAACTTGCAAATATTCCTCCGATCCAAATATGTTCTTGGATTTGTTTAGATTTGGATGTATCTCGTTAGATACACCTGAATCTATGTTTTAGTGCTAGATACACCTGAATCAAGCCGAATCTGAAAATATTAATTTACATTAATTTGGATCATCCGAGGGAGTATATTTTTTTTATTTGGATCCGAGGGAGTATGAGTTTTTAAATATTATTGCTCACGTTTTAATGCTAGATACACCTGAATCTAGCCAAATCTGAAAATATTAATTTATATTAATTTGGATCATCCGAGGGGATTTTTTTTTTATTTGGATCCGAGGGAGTATGAAATTTTAAATATTGTTGTTAGCCTATGTACTTCCTTCGTTTTAGCTTACATTAATTTGGATCATCCGGGGAGTATGTTTTTTTAATTTGGATCCAAGGGAGTATATATTTTTAATTTAGATCCAAGGGAGTATGATTTTTTAAATATTGTTGTTAGCGTATGTACTTCCTTCGTTTTAGCACTGTGAAGCAATTGTATCTAGTGTGTGGTTCATTCAGGTTTGCTAAAAGAAGGCTAAATACAATCAAACCTACACACCACAATAAGTTTAGATGCATTTTTTTCATAAAGCTAAAAATCTTATATTTTAAAACGGGGGAAGTATTAGTGTATATACAAGGTAGATTTTTATTGGTACTCGGACACTTTAGCCTTTGGCCTATATATAAACACCGGAACCTCGCTTACTACGTGTGAGAGGTTCCCTAAACAATCTTTCAATGCTACATGGTATCAGATTGATCCCTAAACCCTAAAAGTCATCGCCGCCGGCCCTAACCCTAGCTGCCACCGCCACACCTTCCGCTGCCCCTCATGGCCAACAACGCCATTGCCCGCTCCATCGTCTCTGGCAACGGCGGCGCCATCACGCCCTCTATCCCTACCGCTCTCCTTCCTGGCGCCGCGCCGCACATCAATGCGCTTGTCGTCCTCTTTCTCGATCCTGCGAACTACACCGAGTGGAGCATCTACATGAAGGATTCTCTTGGACGCGCCGGTCTCATCGGCCACGTCGATGGCACCACCGCGGCGACTCCCACGGATGCTACTTGGTCGTCCAACACCTATGCCGCCCTCAATCTTCTCCACTCGGGCATCGACGAAGACGGCGCCGACATGGTCCTCACCCGCGACCAGACCGCGCGCCAACTATGGCTGGCTATCCTCGAGCTCTTCTACACCAACAAGGCTAGTAGGGCGATCTACCTCGACAACGACTTTCACTAGCTACTCCAGGGCACGTCCTCGATCACCGAGTACTGCCGTCATGAGAAGCAGATCTCCGATGCACTCACCGACAACGACTCCCCTATTGCCAACCGCGCCCTCGTCCTCAACACGCTGCGTGGACTTGGCCCTCGGTTCACCTCTGCCGCCACCATCATCTCCACGACCGTTCGACTTCCCACCTTCATCCACGTTCAGAGCATGCTCCTCATGGAGGAGATGCAACAGGCAAACATGGCCTCCAACGTCGTGTCCACCGCCCTATGCCCTGCTGCAGAAACATGCACCAACATGGCGTGTCACGACGAATCCTCCAACGCCGGCTGATCTCACAGGGGGAAGAAAATGACCGGTGGTCAGCCAAACGCGGTGTCATACCGCACATCTACACCCGGTCCTACGGGGCCCTGGTTCTGCTTCTCTCATGGCGTGGGACAATGGCGCCCTCCTACGAGCGCCGGCATCCTCGGCCCCCGGCCCCAGGCCTACAACACCATGACCGCGCCTCTCTACAACTCGGCGCCATCTACCTCAACTACGCCAGCCTGGGACAACTCTGGCCTCATCGCCACCCTCAACAACCTCTACCAACAGGGTGGCTAGGTCATGGACTCTGGCGCCACGTCTCACATGAAGAACGATGAGGGTAACATCCGTTTCTCTGCACCTCTCTCTCATCCACATTTTGTTAATATGGGTAACGACACCTCTATGTCAATCTCATCTTCTGGTTTCACATCTTTCCGGTCTCCATCCGAGCATCTTTTTCGACTTAATCATGTTATCATTGTTCCACGTTTAATTCACAATCTTCTTTCTATTCACAAATTTACTCGTGAAAATTCATGTTCTGTTGAGTTTGACTCTCGTGTGATCTGAAGACTCGTCGTGTGATCCTTCATATCAACAGTGAAGGGGATCTCTACACGTCTCCAAGCACCCCTCATCATGCACCACCACCACAATGTTCGGCTCCAATAACTCGGATCTATGGCACCAAAGGCTTGGACACTCTGGTCAAGATGCTATGTCAGCGCTTGTTTTTCTATAATTAAGTGTAATAAAGTTCGGCTCGCTCATGTTTGCCATGCCTGTCAACTTGGCAAACACATGCGTCTTTCATTTAGTTTATCTACTCCTGTGGCTAGTGCCAAGTTTGAGTTAATACATTGTAATTTCTGGACATCTCCAATTATTACTAATTCTGGTTTTCAATATTACCTTGTAATCATCGATGATTATTCTCATCGTTTATTGGTCTTTTCCTTTGCGGCAAAAATCATGCGTGCCACACATCCTTGAGAATTTTTTCTCTTACGTAAGCACTCAATTTGGCACCACCATACGCTTTATCCAAACGCACAATGACACCGAATTTCTTAATTCTGTCATTGATGATCTTATTACTAAACATGTAACGACTCTCCGTCTTCCGTGCCCCTACACCTCTCAACAAAACGGAAAGTCTAAAAGTGCTATTCGTATAATTAATGATACTATGCACATCCTAATGTTCCATGCTCATCTTCCTAAGTTTTTTTTGGGCCAAAGCTCTTACCCCGCAACTTATCTCTTAAATCACCGTCCTTGCAAAGCTATTGGCTCGCTTATTCCTTTTACATGTCTCCATAATTGTACTCCTACATATGATATGTTAGAGTTTTTGGATGTCTTTGCTATTCTAATATTGCTTCGATGGCTACACATGAACTCTGACCTCGGTCAGTTCTGTGTGTTTTTCTCGGTTACTCGTCTCAACACCGTGGCTATCACTGTCTTGATCCATCCTCCGGAAAAATAATTATATCACGACATGTTGTTTTCGACGAGGGTGTGTTTCCATTTCAGCATGCAACCATTACTCAGGCACCGATCGCGTCTCTCTCGCCACGATGCCTGAACTTCCTATTCATAAACATACAAGATGTCACTATACCTGTGGCCCTACGGGTGGCACCCGCGAGGCCGACTTCGCCCGTCAGCCCGCGGTAGCACCCTTCCACCACGCCTGCTGGAGCTCCTACCGCAGCAGCCCGCTCGCCTGCCGCGGTAGAGCGACGCGCTGTTGCACCCTCCTCGACAAGGCCGCGAGTTCCTACATCGACCACATCCGCTGCCCAAGATCCCAGATCCCACGACTACGCATTGTGGCCACGTCACACGCCCCGTTGATCGCCTCGATCTCTCCGCTATGGACTCTATGGCTCCTATAGTACCCGCTACGTTCTGCCAAGCCATGCAAGATCCTCATTGGCGTCGAGCAATGGCAGATGAAGACAGAGATCTCATGGACAACAACACCTGGTCTCTTGTTACTCGTCCACCTCATGCTAATGTTGTCTCTGGCAACTAGATATTTCGGCACAAATTTCACTCGGATGAAACTCTTTCTCGCTACAAGGCTCGTTGGGTTGTTCGTGGCTTCTCTCAGCATCCTGGACTGGACTACAATGAGACTTTCAGTCCTATTGTCAAGCTGGCCACCATCCGTCTGGTTCTTCAGATTGCCATCTCTAGCTCATGGCCCATTTGACATGTTGATGTGAAGAATGCCTTCCTCAATGTCAAATGACTAGGTTGTCTATGGTTAGCAGCCCCTGGTTTTGTTGATGCTTCACGTCATGATCATGTGTGTCGTCTTCACAAGTCCCTATATGGTTTGAAGCAAGCTCCTCGTGTCTGGTACCAACGGTTTGCTGCATACCTCTCTACTTTTGTTGCTTCTCCGATGGATACATCATTATTTGTTCTCCATTCTGGCTCTAACAGCGCATATCTCCTACTCTACGTCCAAGACATTATTCTTACTGCATCATGTACTGAGTTTCTGCAATGACTTCTTGCCAGACTACATAGTGAGTTTTCTATGAAAGATCTAGGCGATCTTCACTTCTTTCTAGGTATAGCTGTCAGTCATTCCTTAAATGGATTGTTCCTCTCTCAACGGCAGTATGCTCTGGATATACTTCAACATACAGGCATGGCTGAGTGCCATCCGTCTTCGACCCTGATAGATACTCAATCCAAGCTTTCTGACAATGATGATGGTGAGCTTCTCTCTAATGCTACGGACTACAGAAGTCTTGAAGGTGCTCTTCAGTACCTTCCCTTGACACGACTGGATATATCCTATGCGGTTTAGCAGATCTGTCTTCATATGCATGCTCCACATCAGCCTCACCTTGCTCTTGTGAAGCGTATTCTTCAATATGTTTGTGGTTCATTGTATTATGGTCTCCATCTACGTGCTTCATCCTCAAATACTCTCACAGCCTATTCTAATGCTAACTGGACTGGTTGCCCTGACACTCGTCGCTCTACATTTAGGTACTATGTCTACTATGGTGATAGTTTGACATATTGGTCCTCCAAGAGAGAAACCATCGTCTCTCGGTCCAGTGCGGAAGCTGAGTACCATGCTGTGGCGCATGTGGTTGCTGAGTGTTGTTGGCTTCGTCAGCTCCTCCAGGAGCTTTATCGACCTCTCAGTTCTGCCACGGTTGTGTTCTATGACAACGTATCTACCATCTACATATCATCCAATCCAGTGCAACACAAATGCACCAAGCATATTGAGATTGACATACATTTCGTCCACGAGAACGTTTCTATGGGCGAAGTCCGAGTTCTGCATGTTCCCTCTACACTTCAGTTTGCTGATGTTATGACGAAGGGATTGTCGAGCCAGCTATTTATTGATTTTTGACCAGTCTCTACGTGTGAGAACCTCCTGCTGTGACTACGGGGGTGGGGTGTTCCTCACGTATTACATGTGAGATGCTTCCCCACAAACAATCTTTTCGTCCTACAATTACACTAGAACTTCGGAGTTAAAAACACTTCTCGACAATTTTAACTTTTTCGTTTGTTTCATTCATGTTTGTTTTTGCATAAGTGTCGGTATAGTTTCGTATTGAATTTTCTCTAGATTTTATATTTGAGATGATCTTTAACTTTGTTGTGATGTATATATTTCAGATTGTGGTATCATTTTGGTTTCACACGTGTCTCTTTATGGTTTCAATGTTCAGTAAACTTAGGCAAATAGTTTCCTGAAATTGGTCTTAATCTGAAGATCTTGATATAAACACAATAATACAAACCGTTCAGAATTCAACCTTTGGTTTAAAAATAAAACAAAATGTTCACACATGTAACATGCTTATCTTTTTTTACTTAGTTTTTTATGAAGGGAATATGCCCGAGAGGCAATAATAAAGTGGTTATTATCTTATTCCATGTTTATGATAAATGTTTATTTTGCATGCTATAATTGTATTGATCGGAAACATCAATACATGTGTGTTTAATAAACAAAAAGGGTTCCTAGTTATGCCTCTCTTATAGACTAGCTTGTTGATTAACAAGATGATCAAGGTTTCATGATCATGGACATTGGATATTGTTAATAACAAGGTCACACCATTGGTGGAATGATGTGATGAACATTCATCCGAAGTATAGCATTACGCTCAAATTCATTATGTTTATATTGCTATAACATCATACGAAGTAATCTTAGTCCTTATACCATGAGATCATGTTAATTGCTAACACCGGAAGAGTATCTTGATAACATCAAACGTCACACCGTAACAGGGTGACTATAAAGGTGGGTTCAGTGCTACGAAGGTGTTATGTTGAGGCTCATGGATCAAGAGTGGGATTTGTCCATCCTGATGACGGATAGATATACTCTGGGCCCTCTCGGTGATATCACATTGAAATAGCTTGCAAGCAAGTGATGTGATCACTAGAATGTTATATCACGGGAACGAGAAAAGAGTGCATGTCGGTAACGAGATCAAACTAGGTATGGAGATACCACTGATCGAATCTTGGACATGTAATATATCGCGGGACAAAGGGATTTAGGTACTAGCGTTAAAGGTTCTCACGATCACAGAAGTCATCGTTGAATGTGTAGGAGTCAGTATGGATCTCCAGGTCCCGCTGCTGATTATTGATCAGAGAGGGGTCTCGATCATGTCTGCATTATTCGCGAACCATAGGGTGACACACTTAAGGGATACCGACACTATTTGGAGCAAATATGTTTTAGATAAAGATTTAAGAAAGCGCTGGAATTATTTTAATAGACACCGAAACTGTTTCGGGTGAAATTGCTGAAATTGGTTCTGCATGTAATATTGAAATGTAGCAGGGGGTTTTATGTGAATGTTTGTTAATTAAAGTAATTAACAAAATTCTGAATAAAATTAATAAAAGAGTTTTATTAAATGAGAGAATATTAAATTTGGAGAAATTTAATGCATTTAAAGTGGGGACTTTAAAAGAGAATGTGAAGGGGCAAATTTATGTGGAGGGAGTTACCACCACATGAATGAGAAGGTGAGGGTCACCCTTGGGCGCTGCCATGGGGAGGGGTACCCTCCCCTCCTCCTATAAAAGGCCCTCCTCTCACACCTTCATACTCACACCTCCTTGTGAAGGATCTCTCTCCCCCTCTAGTATTATTCCCCCATAGTCTCGGATTAGCGAGATACATGTTTCCGGTGGCTTTATCTGGAAAGGAGTTGCCGCCACGCTTTTTGGAGAGCGAGGGACGGAGGTTGTCGGGGTACCGGACGTGTGTGCGATCACGGATGCACCACTGCTTTGCGGTGCTGGACTTGGTGATGCTGGAGCTGGATCTGATGGACGTGCTGGAGCTGGACCTGCTAGACTTCATCACGATCTTGAGATCAGCAAGTGTACGACTACATCAACCACGAGTTCCTACTCGTTAACAAAGCTCGTTGTCTACGAGGGTAAGTTCTCGTTTCCACCCGTTGCTTTGTACCTAGTAGATAGATCTTGGCGTGTAGTTCACACCGTAGGAAATTTTTTGTTTTCTATGCTGCGGACCCAACAGTGGTATCTGAGCCTGATCTATGCGTAGGTGCTTAGCACGGGTAGTACACATATGTTTATATGTGGGCGATGATTATCATGTTATTGCATCTTCTATGTACTTTGTATATTGGTGGCATAGTGGGATGAAGCGGCCCGGACCAACCTTACATGTCATCGTACATGAGACCGGTTCCACGACTGACATGCAACTTGTTTTGCATAAGTGGCTGGCGGGTGTCTGTGTCTCATACTATAGTTAATATCTGATTTACAACGAGTTGCTAATAACTTGGTTATCCTCGTTGTGGTTCCATGTTCGTAGGTAAGAACGGTTCTATCTCCGAAAGCCCTAAGCCACGTAAAACTTGCAATTGATAAATTAGAGGCGTCTAGTTTAGATCGTTGCTGGGCTAGTGTATTGATATGGTATTGTTGTAAGTAGATGTATGATAGATACTCTTACAACTCACTTAACGTGTAAGTTCCATAGACCTTGGCCTTACACACAAAGGAATGATAGAGATCATACCACGATACAAGTGATAGAGATCAAATGCATGGACCATATCATCTCACTTTACACATTAGATGTTAGCATCTTATACTGCTAGTTTGGCGCTTTCTGTAGCATTGTAAGATGATCCCTCATTTAAATATCAAGATAAAATGTGTTCTTCCTTAAGTATGCACCGTTCTATGGATCGTGTTTTCGAGACATCATGTGATGATCGGGTGTTCTCAACTCTACGCTTTCATGCAACGGGTGTAAGACAGTTTTACACACGCGAATACTAAGGTTCTTACTTGGCGAGGCTAGCATGTACAGACATGGCCTTGGAACACGGACCGAAAGGTTAAGCATGAGTCATATAGTTGATGTGATGACCATATTGATGCTCGCCTTTGAAGCTACACCGACTCACGTGATGATCGGACTTGGTGTAGTGGATTTGGTTCATGTAATCACCAAAAAGGCACGAGGGATGTCGTTTTTGAGTGGGAGTTCATTTCTAATTTGGATTAGTCGAACTCAATTTGTCATAAACTAAATCGAAGTGAATTTGCATAGTTTGTTGTAGTCATTGGCATTCGTTTTCTACCTTATGCTTAGTTTTTATTTGAGATAATAGAACTATAGAATTCTGGATATTTACTTTACGAACTGGTATCGTATTGTTTTGAATGTCAATTTAAAGTTTATAAGTCCTATTGCAAACTTTCAGCAAACTCTATTTACTCCATGAAGTTTAATAAGTAGTATTAAATCAAGAGTAAGAATTCCAATGTTAGTATCTAAAGTATCATGTTTGCCTCCATGATTATTGATATTCAAAAAGTTGTTTTAATATCAAGATTATATTGGAGCTGAAAATTGTTTCAGAAACCATCATGTGTGAAAGATATTGTGATATCTGAAACAAAGTTTTTGGTTGCATTATGATAGAGTGTAATTTAGCAAAATACATGTTCTCATATTGTATGAGAATTTGTGAAGGATGGAGATGCTAGGCATCCGAATCTCCCAAAAAGTTTCGGGAACTAAAATTATACTCGTCATTCTTCCTTATAGGCTATAGTAGCTTGATCATGAAAGTTGTCATGATAAGGATGAATAGAAGATGTAAGTAAAATGTTTACTACACTAATAGATTACTAAAGAATGGATTTTTGAAAGAACACCAAACATTTGATGATGGTGATCCACTTCAAAGTGCAAGTCCAAAGGATTAGTATTTGACTATATACGCTTTGTACTATGTGTCATGTGAATGACACCACTATTGATGTTGATAGATTCTTTTAAAAGAAAAGGAATTGCTGAAAGAGAATCTATAAAATATTTGGCAGAAAATAAAAGGTTGGAGATGTCCAACTTAGGTATATAGAAGATATACATGCTATGGCTATATTCCTTGCTTGTTAAACAATGTGGTTCTTAGGTATTGGATACCGGTATTGGATACCGAATTGGTTGGTATGAAGTGTCATACAAGACAACGCAATTCATGAACTACAATGGCCTAAGTAACCAGCAAGAGAATGAGTGATGATGTTCATCGAAAACAAATAAAGTGTTATTGTGTTTTTCGTTGTCATCAAACCAAGCCTTCAGGATTTGTTTAAATAATTGTTATTTTGTTCTGGTATTATGAGAACAATGGCTATTCAAATAATTACCATATTCCATAAAGGATGGATGAACTTTTACAAGTCTAGTTGGATAAATCACATCCATAAACACTATTGCTAAAATGTCGCAAGACAAATGATTGAAAGATCACTTATGAAGTGACATCGCTGTTTCAATTATATTTGAAAGAAAACATGAAGAAACTCCATGTTGATGGAATTTTGGAGTCCTTGATTTTGATCAATTGACGCATGTGAGACTTTCCTCGAGATAATTGAAACTCCATTCATAGGCCAAAGAGGAATGGATGACTAGCTTATTGGAAATTGTGCATGCTGATGTGCATAAGTCCATTATGTGTAGCCATATGCGATGGATCTTTTTTTGCTTCATATGCTTTCTTCAAGAATTTGAGTGAATATATCTGTATATTTACTTAATAAGGAAGAAGTATGAAACATTTGAAAATTGTTCAAAGACTTTCAAGATGAAGTGGAAAATCATTGTAACAAGAAAATAAAGAGTTTATGATTCGATCATAAATGAAGATATTTGAGTTACATGTTTAGCAAAAACACCTAAGACTTGAGGAATTGTTCCATGATTTGTGTTTCCCGATAAACCATAGGAGTATGGAATATTCGAGAGATAAAATCAAACCATGTTTGACATGATAAGATCAAGGGTGTCATTTATAAAACTGCCATTATGTTTTAAGGATCAAAGCTTTAGAAACTACCGCTTTTACACTGAAAAGAGCACCATCGTGATCCGTTGAAATGACACCATATAAGTTATGGTTTGGGATAAAACCCGAATTGTCTTTTCTTAAATTTTGGTATGCTATGCATAAGTAAAATGTTTACAACCAAAGTCGGATAAGCACGTCTTTGTAGGTTATCCCAAAGAATTTGTTGGGAATTTCTCCATAACGCCGAGGACAAAAGAGTTTGTTACTTGGAACGTCAAGTTTCTTGAGAAGGAATTTTTCGCGAAAAGTTAAGTGGAAGGACAATAGAACTTTGATAAGGTTGTTGAACCTTAGCTATATGTGCTAAGTAGCGCCGGAAAGTGTCCCGGTGGCGGCCACAATGCTCATGGCTCCCGTGATTACAAAGGTTGTGATCTCGGAGATTAGAGTTCCTATTGAACCGTGTGGGTCGGTAAGAATCAAATAGTAAGATTTGATAAGCAAGTCGTTATTGTTTTGACAATGATGAACCGACTACATGCAAAGAAGCGATGATGGGCCCTGACTCCATAAAATGACTAGAAGTCATAGAATCCGTGATAGTATCCATACACGAGAAAACAAGTTTCTGAACTTGGAAGACCCTCCGGAAAGGCGTGAAGCCTATCGGTCGTGTTTGGATCTATAAAGAAATAAGACATGGATGTTTAACATCTATGAAATGGTCGACATGTCAGAAAGAAGTTTACGACAATGTTCAAGGAGTTGACTATGACAAGATTTGATCTTTCATAGCGATATATAGTCTTGACGGATTAATGTAGCAACCACTACATATAATTTGGTATATGGTAGTTGAATAAACAAAACAAGGTTCTTCTAATAGAACGGTAACCTAGGACATGTACATGACATGGTCCGAAGGGTTTTGTTAATTCAAAGGGTGCTAAAAGGGCATGTAAACTTCAATAGTTGAAGTAAGCATAGCGGAGTTGGAATCTTCACCATGATAAAACTGTTAAAAGAGTTTAAATTCATCGGAGATGATGAAGATGCTTGCATTTGCAAGAAATTAAGTGGGAGCGTTGAGACATATTTCTAATACATTATGTAGATGACATATTGTTGATTGGAAATGATGTATCTTGTATTGACACAAGTTAAGAATTTCATTAAAATAAGATTTCGATGAAAGACTTGGGCAAACCCGGAATATTAGGCATCAATATCTATATGGATAGATTAAGACGCTAATATGGTTGTGCCAGACATACATATATGAGATATTGAAAGGGTTCAATATGGAAACAACAAGAAAGTTTCTTGCTGCATGGAAAGAATTGTATTCAGATTCAAGTGTTTCAACACTTGGTGAGTAAAATCACATGAAGATTCTGATCGATTATACCATGATATGTATATATCCAGAATGTCCTATGCTCTAAATGTTATGAGCATATACCAGAATGATTCATAAGATGATCATTGGACAATAGTAAAGATATTCTTATGAGCTTTGGAAGAACTAAGAATATATCATGTATAAGTGACAAATAGTTAAAAGTAGTTCATTGTGAAGTGTTACATTGATACTAGTTTTGTCACAAGATACAAATTAAATTAATCTCAATTTAGACTATGGGTGGCACAATATAATGAAAGGATATTCCATGATGGATTTGGATGAGTTCCAAAGTTGAGATATTGTGACGGATACTACAACAAAAGGCTAAGTATATGACTGCTATAGTAGCAGCATAGGAGGGCATTTGTGTTGAGTAGTTTGTTATCAAACTAGGTGTGGTTCAAAGTGGGCTAATACTATGAAGATATATTGTGTGACAATAATATCAACATATTTTGAGCCGAACGAACTAAAGGTCTCACCAAAGGACCAAATTTATACAATGCCATCTCATTTGAGAATGAGTGATGCGTAGAGACGCAAAGACATGCAAATACACACGGACCTGAAATTGTCAGATCCGGAGATTATGTTAACCACTAGCAATAGCGTATATGCAACACCAGAAAGCCATAGGTGTTCAATACGCAAAGTTTTTCAAACTAGATTATTGACTCTAGTGCAAGTGGGATACTGAAGGGAATATGCCTGAGAGGCAATAATAAAGTGGTTATTATCTTATTTCATGTTTATGATAAATGTTTATTTTGCATGCTATAATTGTATTGATCGGAAACATCAATACATGTGTGTTTAATAAACAAAAAGGGTTCCTAGTTATGCCTCTCTTATAGACTAGCTTGTTGATTAACAAGATGATCAAGGTTTCCCGATCATGGACATTGGATATTGTTAATAACAAGGTCACACCATTGGTGGAATGATGTGATGAACATTCATCCGAAGTATAGCATTACGATCAAAGTCATTATGTTTATATTGCTATAACATCATACGAAGTAATCTTAGTCCTTATACCATGAGATCATGTTAATTGCTAACACCGGAAGAGTATCTTGATAACATCAAACGTCTCACTGTAACAGGGTGACTATAAAGGTGGGTTCAGTGCTACGAAGGTGTTATGTTGAGGCTCATGGATCAAGAGTGGGATTTGTCCATCCCGATGATGGATATATATACTCTGGGCCCTTTCGGTGATATCACATTGAAATAGCTTGCAAGCAAGTGATGTGATCACTAGAATGTTATATCACGGGAACGAGAAAAGAGTGCATGTCGGTAACGAGATCAAACTAGGTATGGAGATACCAATGATCGAATCTCGGACATGTAATATATCGCGGGACAAAGGGATTTAGGTACTAGCGTTAAAGGTTCTCACGATCACAGAAGTCATCGTTGAATGTGTAGGAGTCAGTATGGATCTCCAGGTCCCGCTGCTGATTATTGATCAGAGAGGGGTCTCGATCATGTCTGCATTATTCGCGAACCGTAGGGTGACACACTTAAGGGATACCGACACCATTTGGAGCAAATATGTTTCACATAAAGATTTAAGAAAGCGCTGGAATTATTTCAATAGACACCGAAACTGTTTCGGGTGAAATTGCTGAAATTGGTTCTGCATGTAATATTGAAATGTAGCAGGGGGTTTTATGTGAATGTTTGTTAATTAAAGTAATTAACAAAATTCTGAATAAAATTAATAAAAGAGTTTTATTAAATGAGAGAACATTAAATTTGGAGAAATTTAATGCATTTAAAGTGGGGACTTTAAAAGAGAATGTGAAGGGGCAAATTTATGTGGAGGGAGTTACCACCATATGAATGAGAAGGTGAGGGGTCACTCCTTGGGGCGCCGGCCATGGGGAGGGGTACTCTCCCCTCCTCCTATAAAAGGCCCCCCTCTCACACCTTCATACTCACACCTCCTTGTGAAGGATCTCTCTCCCCCTCTAGTATTATTCCCCCATGGTCTCGGATTAGCGAGATACATGTTCCCGGTGGCTTTATCTGGAAAGGAGTTGCGCTTCCTGCTTTGCTGGAGCGAGGGACGGAGGTTGTCGGGTACCGGACGTGTGTGCGATCACGGATGCACCACCGCTTGCGGTGCTGGACTTGGTGATGCTGGAGCTGGATCTGATGGACGTCTTTGGACGGACTGCTGGACTTCATCATGATCTTGAGATCGGCAAGTGTACGACTACATCAACCACGAGTTCCTACTCGTTAACAAAGCTCGTTGTCTACGAGGGTAAGTTCTCGTTTCCACCCGTTGCTTTGTACCTAGTAGATAGATCTTGGCGTGTAGTTCACACTGTAGGAAATTTTTTGTTTTCTATGCTGCGGACCCAACATTTTAGATGACTTGAACATTTATTCTCAATTCTAGAAACAACCTTTGATGTACCCATAGCATATACATGTTGTATTTCTTCACATTGTTTGCCATCACATGTTATATAATACTATTTTATTCTTTGCTCTAAGTTTATGTTGCAACATGCGGGACATCTTCTAGTTATTCAAAGTGCTTCTACCTCCGTTGACGTCCTAATAGGAGACTGATCATAGAGCAGTAGAAGAAGGCAACGTAGAGAAACATCAAGCACTTAAGGATGTTCGACCCAAAGGCCAAATTATATGATGGGACACATGACAAACACGCTTGCCAAGTTATTAGAGTCAAGCCGCATCAAGCTTGAATATTATGTCATTGAGGCGCATGTGAAAACATGCCATTGATATATAAAATGCAATGTTGTTGGATATTTATTTTTATCATGTGAGTTTTGTAACAAACCACTCTATGTGTCATAGGGAATATGGGGATTGACGATTTTTTCACATTCCATAGGAACATGGGGATTGGTTACCCTAGCTGCTAAAACCTTTAGAACTTGGATTACCAAGTCACACAAGTGTGTTTATAATGGAGAGTAGTCCGTATGGCAGCAATATTTTCACATTTTCTAAATCGACAGTTGTGAGGTTATCATTCCGGTTTCCCTTTCTCTTAAATCTGGATCAATTATTTTCTATTTAATTTATCACCGAATCTCCTAGTGATTGCTAAATATCTATATTTAATTTAGTGAAAATTATGAACTAAAAAAGATGATTTCCAGAAATCTTAATACTAGTGTCTTCTCTACTTCTGAATATTGTTTTAAAAACAATCATTGATTTAATTCTTTTTAACAAAGTGATTTAACAAAATATACCTTGTGTAATATGTTCATGTGGCTAGAACCAACACAACTTTATAAATCTACTTTTGGGTTTGCTACTTTAGCAGATATTAAATCTACATTTCTATGTGACACACCAAATTAGGAATGAAGTGTCTCTCACATAGTACTTGTGGGAGTTATGTACTCTATTTATTCATGGGAAAGTAGAGACACAAAATATTGAGCATATACGACTTTATTGGTTACTCAATTGACAAATGAAATAAGACATCATATTTTCAGGATTGTGAATTAATTCTTAAGATATTATAAAGAAATTCATGTTTAAGATTGTACCAGGTTCTTATTGTATATTCAGTTTGTGGCATGTAATGTATTAGCGCAGTTGTACCAAATGAGAACTATTTATGTTCCGAACTACATAATTTACAATCATGACTAAACTGAATAGAAACTTGTCTTAAAGGGACATTTCATGTCAAACTTATTATATTCCAATCTAGTATAAAGTAATATTCTAGATTACTTTCATGGATAATGTGAAGAATACCATATCAATTTGGTGGGCACTTAAACTGAGTAAAGAATGAGCTATAAGGTGCATTTATGTAGTTTTAATGTGATTTTTTTCTTTACATGGTTTGGCACATGGTTATGTCTTTGGAGTGGTAGAGGGTTGAAACTCAACGTTGAATCCAAAATATTAATAGATCAAATATTTGTCTACATCAACTGGTCATCTTCATAGCCACCATATTGTACATAATTGCTGAATTTTGATTTTAGCTTTTTATAGTCATATGGACTTTTTTTATAAACTTGGCTTCCATTTATCTTAGATGTTGGGTTAAATTATAGAAGTACAATAGTTACTCTAGTGTTTAATGTCTTAACACAATATTGTTAGACCGATGATGGAGTTTAAAAGCTATTGTATATATTGGTGTTGTTTGCGTGATTTCACAACTTTGAGTAATCATGCAATTCTATGAAGATATAATTAAGAACATTTTTACTATGGAAGTGCAAACTACTTTTGTCCCATATATTGAATATACATCGCTGTAATCATCAATGAGTAAAGCGAGAAAATAATCTCGTAGGAGAAGCTCGAATGAAGTGAAGAGCGAGGAGACACAATTTGCCCAAGTTCATTCCCCCAATAACGAGTATCAACTCTATGCTTTTCCTTGCAAGATTTTCTTATAATAAAAATAGTGTATATAGTGGCTAAAACTATGAACCCTAGATTGATCCCACCAAGACTCTAGGGTTTATGTACTATGTGTCTTACGTGGGTCTAATATTGCTTGATTTTTCTACGGCCTCGAGATTTTCCAAATATGTGTCCTGCTTTAACTTCCAATTTGATGGCGGTTCACTTCAATACTAGGAATATAAATCCAAGTGAGTTTATTCCAGTTCCATGCTCCCTTTTTCTTTTCCACACACTAAGCACTTTCCATCTAAAACCGGTATCAAGTGTTCTCGAAGAATCCCCTACACTTCTACATGTTCAAGTTGTATATTGGATGGTATACCATATTTTATATTGAAAATGTGTGTATCCAACAATAAATCCCCCAAAGTTGTACGCGAAATCTTCTCTAGCCCCCAAATCTTGTCGTTCTTGCTCTAAAACTTGTCATACCGTAGGGAGCTCCCTGAATTCAAGTTATAGGGAAATGTTCCAAGATTGCTTTTCTTTGACATTCTTGGTCCTTGGATGAACATGAAAGAATCCACTGTAGGATGACCTCCTGCGAAAGTGGTCCAACTTCGTGTTTAGGAGTTGATGCAGCCCCCTCGACCTTTCTTCGAAAGAGGTGGCTATCCAACAAAATTGTTATGTCTCCCCACATCTATGTGCATGAAGTGTGTTAGTGGAGCATGCACATATTGTATGAAATGCTTTACTTCTATCCAAGATATTACATGGCTACATACAAGTATGAGGGATATTTCTATGATGTCCAATATCTGTTGTACATGAATAAGAAAATAGATAGTGGAACCTTAAGTTTAAACCTACTAGGGATATTAACTTAGTTTGTTCTAATCTCATTACTACATCAGATTACCATCAACTTGGACATAAAGGCAAGGCATATATTTATTAAGGACCCTAGGGTTGGATAATTTTACCCTCTATGGGCTCCTTTACTGCTTTATTTAACCCGGGGTTCTAAACAGAAGTGTACATAAGCAACCTAGTGTTAGATGTCTTTTTTGTACACTTAGAAAATAAATCTCAGAAAACAACATTGCTCTTGTTTATTCGTTGATTCAGCCATGATGTGATTATTCTCACAACTAATAATCCATGGATAACCACGCCAGCCAAGACAAAAGCACACTTACATGAGGTTTGTTTCTCCTATGTGCCCACAACATTGAACTTTGTACCTACTTTTCTTATCATCGGTTCCCTAGAGTTTTGGGTAATGCACAATTGTTTTTAAGCTTCAAATTCTTTTGTTCTTGAAATGTTCAAGATCTATAGATGTAGGATGTATTTATTTTTTATTCTATTTTTACCTACGATTTCTTGGGCAAAGATATGTCGAATTCTAATGCTAGTTTTAAGAAAAACCGATGAATTGTTTTAGTCCATAGGTGGCGATGACATTTGACCATGTCATATCTAGACTATCGCTATAATGAAGCTAATCATTAAGGAAAATATGGTTCATCACTTTATATAATGAACTATTTTCAAGCTGTTATATTGAACTTTAATGAATTATAATAAATATGATAGAAAACATTTGTCTTACCTGGTTCAAACAAATCTTTATTGAAAAGATGGTTTCAGCAATAACCAAACGATGAAAGAAACCAACACATTACATAACCATCGATTATGAGTCCGCAAGTTACATAGGTAAATAAGAACACAAAATAGCTAAGCAAGCACTACTACGTTGTTTCAGACCAACACAACATACTTTCCACTCTGATGTTCTTATTGCGATTCATTGAACTTTAAAAAATAAAGAAACCTTAATGTTTTTCTCCACTTTGCTCGAACTTCTGTGACTTCATCCGTCCTAGAACTTACATAAATATTTGTCACATTAATACAGTCATGGGATGCCGAGCTAACATGGGAAATTCAAACCAGCTGGTTTTTCTTCCTTGCTTTGCTATGGGCACTCATGTGACCACCATAGGCTTGAGGTGAGTTGAATGTGGAACTGCAGATCTTGCATGTGTACGTACGTGAGGTCGTAGATCCATGAGAAGTAGCACTATCTGAAATTCTATTTGAGGCACCTACAAGGGTCTTCTCTTCTCTTGGGCCTTGCGTGGAGGTCGCAGATGGAACAAGAGGGGTAGGCACACCATCAGGATCTCCACGTGATAACATCTCATGTTGTACCTGCTGATGTTGTATAGTATTTGGTGTGAAGGGGTGACTGTTTTGAGGAGAACATATAAATTCAAATAGCAGTGAGTTTACCTCTGAAACACGCCTGGTGGGCATCTCATAGATTGGACCTTCATCTAGTCCGCCAATAGTGTTAAGGTGGGCATGAACAACTGCAATAGGATCTCCTTGGAGTAAGGATGTGAATGACGGAGGCTCCATGGACAAAATTTGCATTTGCTGAGATGAGTCGAAGTAGTTCCCAATGGGGTTTCTGAGGAAGTCTTGGCGTGGGAGGATTTTTTGTTGGATCTGAGAGATTTCCGTATCATTGGCCTGAGATGCAATGTTATTTACCACATTTAAAGGAGTCAGAATTGTATGGACAACAATGTAGTTGATGCTAATAGGACTACATTCCTTTGGTATGGCATCATGGAATTGTTTTATACTAACATAATGGTAACTTGCAATACCTGAATGATAGATTGGGTGTTCCCCATCGAAGATGAGTTTGGTGAAGAGGACTTAAGGTCTACATGATCATTGATGACTGGCATGGCTGTCGTGCCTCTAAATTCTTCACGCAATGGGGAAAAGTTGTCCTCACTTTCGCTAGAGCTGATTTTTTTTAGGATATGAGCCATCTAGATCCATAACACCTAACAAGATCAAGAGTTTTCAGTATAAAACTATGAAATGATGTAGAGATGCATATGCTACAACGGGTTTTTATGCTTATGAGGATATTAGATGGGTTGATATTAGGTCTATTTATAAGGATCTTACAAAAGTATGAATATGGCTAGCAAGATGTACTCTTTAATTGTGTAATTATCTAGAAGATCTAAATATTAATCATTATTATTTACACAATATCTATAAGATATGGTTATAAACATTTATAATAATTACCGATATCTTGTAGGATATCTTATTAAAAAATTAAATCTTTCCATCTCAATAAAAGTTGGTATAGCGCATTTGGCCGATTCTACTATCCACGTCGTCCCTTTTTTTCGACCGTGGGATGAACAACGGGGAGGACACGTGGTGAGATCGCGATGGAGCCATGATCTCCCAGCGACACGGGCCCCGCCGCCCGGGATTCCCTTCTGCCAAGAGCTAGCGCGCCCTTTCCTGTCCTAGTTCGTCGGACGGTGGGCTCCGCCCCGTCCCTTGGGCCACGCGTTAGCGGCTACGAGCGACGACGCCTTGTGTGAGAGGTGTTTTGAGGTAGACACGCCCTCCACACCCACTGGGTCGTGGGGACCATCGACGCTGATGTGGCAGCGGAAACCCTCGTCCTCCGCGGGTTCTCGCGGCAGAGCCGATGTGGAAGCGGTAACTCCCTCCATAAGCGGGTACTCGCGGCCGGAGCTGACATCGAAGGGATACCCATGTCGTCCACAGGTTTTCGCGGCTAGGAGCTGAGCTAGAAGCGGAAACTCTGGACGTCCGTGGATCCTTGTGTCGAGGTCGTACGATGGGTCCCATTCGCGTAGCAGAATGCCATCTACGGAAGTTCGCGGGAGGTCGTACGGTGGGTCCTGACCTTACGCGCACCTCCAACGTGCCTCTCACCTCTTCTATATAAACACCTCGATGTGTGTCTCCTTCAGCATCGAATCCATTTTTTCTTTCGCGTAGTTTTATAGACACACCGATTACTGTGCTCTTGTTTATTCGTTGATTCAGCCATGCTATGATTATTCTCACAACTAATAATCCATGGATAACCACGCCAGCCAACACAAAAGCACACTTACATGAGGTTTGTTTCTCCTATGGGCCCACAGTATTGAACTTTGTACCTACTTTTCTTATCATCGGTTCCCTAGAGTTTTGGGTAATACACAATGACTTATACATTTTAGCATATGTGCTGAACGATCACAGTAATCACTTCATGGATTCTTAAATGTAATAGGGTTTTATATACTTATATATTGTATAAATCATTGTGTATGGGGAAGAGACGAAATTAGCTTTGTACTGCTACATGTTCGTATGTTTCTAAGTGCTCGGATAAGTTTTACCGTCAAATATGTTTTCTAAAAATGCTGAAACAAATTCATTTTGTGTTTAGACGTCAAGCGTTACGTCTACCATATGCGCAGTGAGTTCAAAGCACCTTGTGTGACCGTGCCATCACCCCGAATTGTTAGTGGACGAAAAAAATAACATGCGGGTTCCATAAAATACAACTGTGAACGTATCTCCATAAACTAGTGATAATGTGCCAGTTTATTCTTTGAATGCCCAAAACTAATTTCGTTTTCAGCTTTGTTATTCTTGGACATGCATGAAAAGAGTAAGGAAGATTTGTTTAGGTTTTAGGGTTGCGATGTCCTAAGTATATTAACAATAACCCTAACCTCTGAAAACTTCTATCGATTTGAAATGGCATGTAACTCAGAAACGATCGAGTTATTCCATTAGACATGAATGACCATGACCCTTAGTGGATCATTCAGCCCCTCATGAAACTTCTCATGATTCCACACGCACACGCGTGGACACACAACATGATAAATATATATACATATTTATCGTTTATATATGTTGCAAGCAAAAGATGTATGATTATAATGACTCATTGTGTGTCCTTCTTAGTTCAGGGGTCTTTGCCATCAATCCCTTCAACTCGCACTAGTTGAGTGGGCATGAAGATCATCCTTCCCATTCATTCTCAAGTTCCGTGCTCTCCCATGGAGCATCCGCCCTATCATGTTGATCTCATGATGCAACCTATGGTGCATAGATTTTAGATATGAGATTACATAGTTTACTTGCCCGTCAGATCATGTAAATTGTTATTCTTATGATATATATCTTTCTATGATTATAACCTATGCAATACAATTGATCGAATTCCGAGACAATTATCATTTATTGACTGGGATTGTTATTTGCATCTCACTGTTAAGAATAACATGTTAGCAACTATATGGCACCTCAACTTTATGCTTTCTTATGGCAATCTTATTATCCACATATGATGTATAGATACTTAATTTTAAACGCATGAACCTACACATATATTTCCAGGTTATTTACAAATGACATGTTTCGAAAAACTATCTAACACTGGGTGTACCAGCTGGTTGAGATGTTCGAATTAATATATTCCTCCTTAAGGAAATATCATCTCAAATATGTTGAATATAAACCCAAATTTTCTCATTTACATACTTATGCCAAACGAAATGGATACCATTGAAAAATACAAAGAAGTAAATATAATGCTTTTCTTATACATTACATGGTTCTATTTTGTTTATTTATATTCTATTTAAAGCATATATACTTGATAGTTTCATAAATATGTGACTTAAACCAGATCCGCATGGTAGTGCACGTTAAGTAAACAATTAATGGTTTCATAACTATGCTTATTTATAATGCTTTTAGAAGTTTTCTAGGTGCTAGAAAGTATACTTTCTTTATCCAATAGTAGTAGGATGTAGAGGTCATGTATTACCCACCCTTTCCATGAAGGCGAGTCATTCACCATTGGGACACATGAACTTAAGGAATCTGAGAATTTGAATCTTGCCCCTTAATATAATTAATTTAATGTAGGAATTTATTGTCGTAGATGTTTAAATGCAGAAGTTTAGAAGTCTATAAATTTTTGAAACCGACATAATATTCATGGTCCACATGAACTGTCATGTTTGTAATGAAGTGTCTTCATTGTAAAATAATATTAAGTAAGATTTCGTTATATATTGATACAAGAATTTTAGATAGATAAAATGAGGCTTGCCGACTAGTATGAAATATCATAATTTCTTTGTTGGGTTATGTGCACGGCAGGCATTATCTCACATTATTTAGTGGGTTATATTACCTTGTAGAGTTCTATGTCTAGTGATGACGCTAATGTTTGTAGCCTCCATCACCATCCATAGAAGGGGTTCCTAAACATATAGACTCGTAATAAAATGTTGGTAAGGGCTTAGTTTACTTTTTTTCCTCCATGACTATAACAAGCTTGTTATTTTTCCTTGTTTCTATGTAATGTAGGTTTGATTTCTAGTTGGATAATTGCACATAAACTTATTTCTTAATCTTTTTGTAACAATTGTTTTTATTTTGAAACTAATTTTCTATCTAGGTTAGTATGGCAAAATTTGCATTTAATTTCATAGCACAACACTTTGGGTTGCCTAATTTTTACTACTAGAAAGGCTACCTAGTTTTACTACTAAGTTGCCTATACATATAGATTATTTCTTTTGCATGTTATTCACAATGCTAAAACCCATAAGTACATTTGGATCACCTTTCGATAATAAGAGTGTGAAAGTTAGCAATAATATCGAGAGAAGGAATGGGAGTACAGTAATATTATGGAAATCACTAGAACCTTATGCATATCTAAGAAATGTTGCTATGTTGCATTTGCAAATAAATTAAATAAAAATAACTCAGAGATGGCTCAAGTCCTTAAGATTTTTACAAAGATAAGTTGATGGTTGTCATACTTAAAAGGACTAGATGTTGCTACGCAATGGTAACCATAACATTAAAGATATAGGGTCCCTATTATCCTCCTATAGCACATCAATGGTGAAATAACATGCAGTTGGCGTTACCATTAGAAAATTACTCACAAGAAGTAAACAAACCAATATCTTACTACCATTTCATATGGAAGCCACCGAATAGGATTCCCTAGGCCTCTCAAGAATTTAATGAACTAATAAAATATGTGATGTGGCATAATTATATGTCTACAATCTTTTAGTGCATGAGACATCACTAAATAGATGCACTTATTGATATATAATGAGGAGATAAAAACAAAAGTCGAGTGCATGCTTTGATCTACACCAATTGCATATGGCGACCTTCAAGTATGGAGAAAATGATGTGGATAAATATATATGGTGATACCTAAATATGGTACTTCTTATGCAACCAAGAAGTTAGTGAAAATGATGGAGGTTATATCCTCCATAGGGGATGGCAGATTCGTTGAAATCCAGCCCCTTAGGCAAAAGGATTTCTTTTTGTTCTGCCATCGACTTTCGAAAAGGCCCCATAATTCTATATATCACCCCTCAGTATTAAGTTAGGGTTAAAAAAGGTACGCTATAGGGCACTCTATGGGTTCCACGCGAGTGGATGACATGGCCCTAGCATGTCACATGCACCCGTGGTACCCACAAGACCCTTGGGCATTCAGCCCTTTGGGCAGTACTATACATTCTCTCGCAATACTCCGTTACATTTTTTATTTATTGTAGCAAAGTATTATAATTTATTGATAATTTGTCCTTTTTAATCAATTAATCTAGTATCGATCTAGTATAATTCTACAATTAAAGACATAGTTATGGTAATATGTTTAGATAGGAGGAAATAACAAATATGAATGAAATGGTTACCCTATTTGAGATGCAAATACAAGTATCAATTCTCCAAGACTAGGCCCTTGCTTGTCCTCCTACACAACTGAGCTTGATAAACATGGGTTCATGTTTATGAAGCGATATGTCGACAATCGAGGGCCCTGTAACATTATATACAGTCCATTAGGTTACACAAATCTAGATTTGTAACTATCTAATTAACTTCCCAAGTTAGGAGAACATATTGTTTCAGATTGTGAGAAAAATGGAAGCTATATTTATCGAGACTAAAGTGTTGAATTTTTCTGAGGTATCCCCAATTAGTTCTATTACATTAATACGATTTATATGAGCTTCAAGTTGAGAGCATACAACAAGAAACATGTGTCATTAATGTTGTCAACATCCATGGAAATAACTTTTCCTCATAAAAACTAATTAAGAGACAAGTTATTTATTTATAAACCAAACATACCATACAAAATACGTGGATGAGTGGACACATACATTTTCCTCCATGTTAGTGATGTGGGTAGTTCTCCTGATTACGGACAAGTAGGAGCAGTTAACAACACACAACGCGTTGTCTGGTGCTACTGCCTCCAAAGTAAGAAAAAATAGGTAGACTTAAGGTTAGACTAGCATGTCGTATCACATTATCACTATTGAGGCAAACACAGAAAAGTAAAACCTTAGTAGCCCCCAAATTTTCTTCCACTATACAATCACTACTGAAATTTTACTCTATCTAGCACACATGTATCCCCTCTCGTGTCCTAGCATACTATTTTGACTGGAACAAGCATACATGAATAGGGTAATAATATGTATCTAAAAATATAACAAACACATACTAAAATTGCATTTCATACATCATCAAATTATCATAGGATCCACCATAAGGGAATTACATATGGGACCATAATCATGTAAGACATCTCATATGTTTCTAAAACATGATAGTACATAGAGATATATAGATCTAGATATTGCCAAAACCCCATAATCCAGGGTGGCATAATTCATCTTCATAATGGTGGTGGTGGATACAATGTTCGAGGAGTTGATGGAGCAACCAAGGTGGGTTCCGGTGGTGTTTCCCCCTCCAATTTTTGATAGAGGCAAAGTTTATGTCTCTTTTTTTGGTGTCCCTATCGTTTTGTACTCCCCCTATAGAAGTCACGAAATCCAGGGTATATAAAGATGGTTTTAGGTTCTAACAAATATGTGTTGAAAGAATCGATAGCATCGGAGGATTGAGGCCATGAAACCTCTCCATGGCGCACCTAGGGTCATCCATGGGCATGCCATGGAGGTATTCTAGGCCTCGAGGTGGCCTTTTGGCTCCTCTTCTCACCGGAGTCATTCTTCTTGATAAAAACTAACATGGGAAAAATTCTGGTCCAATTTGAGTTTGGCAAGGTTCCTCAAATTAAGTAAAAAATATGCAAAATATGATTTTCCCTATCTGTAGAGTTATAACACAAATAAAGGGATTTCATGGAAAACTCCATAAAATATTAAAAATAATGGAGAAAATGTTAGATTCTAGCCTTTATATCGTTGCCACTTGCAACCGATTCTTTCATCGAGAAACTTTGGAAATCACGACAGAAATAAAACGTAGACCAGAAATAGATCTTTTGATTGCCACAAACACATCTCGTTCCTCTCTTGCCTCTCTATTTCTTTTGGTGTTTTTCGTTTGTTAGAAGGGGTAACCCTATGGGTGCTTTTATACACATACACAGAGGGACTAGGAGATTGGACTAGGACTAAAAATCCTAGTTCTAGTAAGACTTATATTTGTTCTTAAACCTACTCCTACGTCAGACTACAACAAGATTACCTTCTACAGTTACCTCCTTAACCTTGTTTCCTTGCTTCACTTATTGCACTCCGACTTTCTCCCTCATCTCGGTGAATTTATGTCTCTGCAAGAACTTGGTAAGAATGTCGGCAAGCTGATGGTTGGTGTTCAGGTGTTACACCTCGATCATCCTTTCCTCAACACACTCTAAGATGTAGTGGAACATGGTGTCTATGTATTTTCTCCTCTTGTGATGAGCTGGGTTTTTTCATAATGAGATTGGTTGTTGATCTTTAGGGACACCTTCTGCACCTCCTTCTTTGCAAGATCAGCTAGGAGTCTTCTCAGCCACACACCTTGATAAGCCGATGTGCTGGCCTCTACGTACTCTACCTCACATGGACAAAGTGCCACTACTTTTTGTTTTTGAGAATTCCAGTTGTTATGATTTGGACCTAGGTAGAATAACATGCCCAATATGCTTTTCCGATCATCAACATCTCCTTCCATGTCTCTGTCTGAATAGTTGTGAAGGATTAACCCTTCTTTTCCCTTTTTGTATGATACATGGTTCTGTTAACACTCAACCTTGAACATGCCATGCATTCAACTAACATACTTCCATCCACAATGGGTCAAGTTTAACTATTATTTTGCATTGTTATTTAGCAGTTGTGCACTTTTGGATAAACCCCACATCTTACTTTCCCATGAGCTTTAAACTACACAAAAGGGATGATTTTAAAATATTCAAAGATGCAGCATATATAATATACTTGTAATAGAATTTTTATATATATGTAGGTATGGTGGACACTCTTGGAATAACCTAGTTTAAGGGATTATGGATGCACAAATCTTTGCTTGCTTAATTACTTTGGCTAGAAAAGGGGGGATAGTTGACCATCTAAAAGTATGAAAAAGTGTCCATAGTACTAAACATTTCTTAATAAACAATATCCACATAAATTTAAAACATCTATGAAGTAAATAAGAACTAGAAATTATCACTCATTAAAGCAAATGAAGTAAATAACATAGTGTGACAATATGCATAACTTTTAATTCAACTATTCTTTCCATTTTCCCTTTCTTTATTAGCATCCAACTTTAACTTTTATTTTATTCCAGTAGATCTTCATATTCATTAAACTCATCTTCATATGGTGGTCTATTTATTCCAAAGGTAAAAATGCAAAGGTAAACATAAAAACTAGATATAGGTGCTCCAAGTTTATGCAATTATCTTATGTTGCTCAAAAACAGAGTTTAGAGGTGGGAAAACCGAGAGTGTAATAAGTCCAATGGGGTTCATTGGAAATACCCAAGCTTATGGTTTTTCACCATCCTTGGATAGCTCTTAGTGTGGTGGTCATCCATCCCTGTTAAAAAACTTCAACACAAAACATTCTCCCATTTCTTTTCTATGGGGTGACATTAGTGGACAAAAAGATATATGCTAGCTGCCATAACACTACAAATAAAATTTGGGTTGAAATGTACATAGAGTATATTAAGTTGCCAACATTCAAAAATATCAAAAGACTCAAAAAGAATCAAGTTGGAACTCAAAAGCATGGCTTAAGCAACTAAATATAGAATCCATCCTAAAAAATAGCAGTAACAAAACATAATTAGTTGGCCCACTTAGACATGTCAAGAATTTTTTATGAATTTTGCGCATATAGAGGATGAAAAGTTGTAACTATGGTAAAAATTTGAGCTTAATCAGTGTTATATAAGTAATCACAAAAATCTTTTTTTGAACAACTGCGTGTAGGAAACTTCAACTCTTAATAGTTCTATAAACTTAAATGCATCCAAATGGGTAAAACTTGGTACTTTATTTAAAACTACATAGATAAAACCCAAATAAAACTCTCTTACAATAGAAGAGTGCAAAGAAAACAACAAGGTTGCCTCCCATAAAATATATTTTTATAGCCATATAGCTAGGCTTACTTACTTTTATTTAAGTTGAGTAGAGATCATGTGGTAGCTTGTACCTTAGTGCCATATCCTTCTTACTTGGTAATTGTTCCAACACCTGTGGTTTTCAAAAAGGCTCTTCCAGGAATTATATGGTTGGAGGTTTTACTCCCCATATCCCATAACAATAAAGTCAACATGCACAAATGCATATGTATTTCAATCATAACATCATTAACTCTACCTAAAATCATGTTTGGTAGAATCATCAGCAAATAATAGATCTATGGTGCATTTTCCATACTTTTTAGTTTAAGCTAGTCATATAGTTCTTTTGACAAAACAGAAACACTAAATCCTACATATAATATAGCATGTTGAGTTTATTTGCCAATAATAACTAGTATCTTGGGGATCCAAGCATCCCTAAGCTTAGTTTGTATCATATCTTCATTATTATATCTTGCTATATTTTCTTTAATGACATAGTTTGCTATGTATGATTCAAACTCTGCTTGATGAATATTAAAATAAGGATCATTAGAATTTTGCTGTAGAATGTTAATGAGTTCATGCAAACTACATTTTTCAAGATCTAGTAGAGGTAAATTAACTTCACTAAGCATTTTTACTTCCTCTACTTGTTTATATTTCATTACCATAATATATTCTTTTTCTTCTTAATCCATTATGTTTAAACTTTCCCAAGATCTATCTATTATGTATTTCACATACTTTATTGTTTCTTCATTAGATATTTGGGTATGAACAAGGTTCTTAAAATAAATTATTTACTTAGTTAAGTGATCAACCTTGTCATTTAAAACATCATATTTTTCAAACTTGGCTATAAATTCCTTATTAAGTTCCTTTTGAGTAGATATAAAAGACCTTATGACTGCAAGTGCATAGATCGATTGTAGCTAGTTTCGAAATAAGAGTATAGAATTCACATAGAGCTATTTGATTAAGATCTTTATGCCCCTCGTCACTATCTACCAAAGCATACTTGTAAGTTGCTTTTGATCTCAATTAAAGTGTGTTTGAAAGGTTTTGTGTTTGTGTGCAAGAAAGTAATGAAAGCAAGTAAAGTAAACAACAAAAGCATTGGAATTTGGTGTCGGAACTCAATAAGGCTTAAATGTTCTCGGGGATGTTGGATACACCACTAGCATATGAGAATTATTCATGATTAGGACAACTGTAATACCCCAAAAATTTTGAGAGTGGATGCAATATGAATTTCCTATAGCATAAAGCGTCATCGAAATAAGATATTTTTTATAGGGTAAATGGATGTACTCCCTCCGACCCAAATTAGTTCATTTGGTTTTGTCTAGATTCAGACGTATCTAGCACTAAAACAAGTCTAGATACATTCGAATCTAGATAAATCTAAGGCAACTAATTTGGGTCGGAGGGAGTATTATATTCTAGTTCTAGGTTCGTAAGGAGAAGGAATAAGAAAATACTGAGGAGTCTTTAAACTATACGATGGAAACTGAAAATAGCTGAACCGTTTTTTTTTTGTAATTCTTATCGAGCCATATGCAGCCCGAGCCAGCAAGTCACATGAATTGAAAAGTGTAGAACATAAGTAAACTGGCTGGGCTGGACTACTCGTACACATTTGGGGCCGATCTGACCAATTTTGCTGCATGCATTAGTGATCAGGGTTGGAGACCGTCGGTTACTTCCTTTGCCCTATTCTATTTGGCTGGTTTGTAGCTGCCGCCGCCGCCGCCACAGCATTGTCGTCGCTACCTATCTTCCCTGCAGAATACCCAGCGCTCGATCCGCTTTGCCCCATGCCGCCTCTGCTGCTATGTCATCTCGATCCGCTACGATGTTGCCGTGGACTGTGTAGCTATTGTCCGGATCATCTCCGGAAAGCCACGGTCTGCAGCTGTTCCGCCACCGCCTGGCTTCCGCTGTGACATGTGCTGGATACCTCTCCGGCCATCATGTCGTTTCCGTCGTCTTTAGCAGTACGTATCGCCATCCTTGTCGTTGATGATTTCAAGACTGTTTTCGCTCATTAGCTGCCAGTAGTTTAGGTCTGCGCATAAGCAGCTTCTGTTTTTGTTCTAGACTGGTACGGCCATTTCTTTGTAACTGCTAGTGCTTTTCAAGATGATATCAGGTCCGGTTCAACACAGGTTTGAGATGCGTAGATTCCTCTGAAAATTCTGTATTTTTTGGTGAACGGGGTGTGCAGCTGCAGAAATTGGATAGCTAGAACAAGAACTAGATTAAGTTTTTTTACTGTTCATGGGCTTGGTAGATCCATCGATTGGTAGTCTGTAGTTGTTGATTTGTATTTTTTTCTCTAGCGTTTTGAGGCATAAAAGGAAACAGATAAACCTACTGGGAAATGAGGAAATGGTTGGTCATGTCTAGATGTTCATCTCGGACAGACCGTGAGATATGCATGTGTTGGACCAAGTTTATTTTGCTTCTACTAGTTCTAATTTTGACGCATACCAGTTTTGGTCATCTTGTGAGTTTTTAGACGTGCTGCTACTCAGTAGGTTGCTCCTAGTTAAATCAATTAAATTTACACATGACTGATCTGTAAGCTTATTTCAGTTTATGAAATAAGCAGAGAACATATTATTTGGGTTGTTAACATAAAAAAGGAGGCTACTAGAAACAGTAATTCTTTTCACCTCCTATTATTTTTAGGCTTCTGGGAATGTTTTATGAATAATTGGTTACCAACAACGAGGATGCTTGTCGCTTGACTATGCGTGCATGTGTGCATAGGTGCGATGCTAGTTTTATTGTAACTTTTTGTGATGATATCGTGTTTTGAGTGAGATATATGTTTGGATAACATGTACTATTAATTCTGATTCGGAACCGTACAAATCACAGTTGTGCCTCGAGGTTAAGGCAAGTCCATGCGGGGATAATACTTTGCATGATCCCCTTCACTCAACTCTTATTTTCTAGCACTTGTTCTTTATTCATTCATTGCTATATATTGGTTATATGTGTGGAGTTGAAGTGATACATCAAAAGATACAACTTAGCGAATGGATACGATTTTTCTTCCATTCTTGCATAGCATCTTAAAGATAAAGCACAATGTTGTGTTCTACCGAGGTAGACACCTTGAGACCATCAATGTTGGGACGAGTCCCACATTGTCAGCAACCTCCACAAGTTGGAGTGGGTGGATGCCGACGGGTATCTACTCAAGCGATACCGGTATACGCCAAAAAAGTGAAAGCAAAGAGCATGTAGGCATACAGGATCTTCATGCTGACATGACTAGTGTTACAAGATAATTGTTGGTGTCGTGTTTTATGCAATGCTTATTATTTCTTTATCTATTTGCTGAGTACTTTGTACTCACCCTTGTGGCTTCTATATTTTTAGGTACCACCGAGGTCGGCATGCATGGGACTGGGAGTAGCACATCTACATTACACACACTACTTTCACATGTTACAAACTTTGCTTATAGAGTAGTTTCACTACTCTCAAGACCACTCTTTTCTTATTCCTTACCGTAAGGTTTGGTTTACTTTTTGTAGAAACCGAGTTGGCCGTTTGAGACATTTTAGATATGACAATTTAACTTGGTCTTTTTGAACCTGTAGTTGTGTGTTTGGATATAACCGGTCATCTTTTTCTTACCTTGTTGTCTTGGTTATTCCCATAAACAAAGGAGATTCTGCTGAAATTTCTATTTTCTTTTTCTTAACGAGTAGCGATTAAAGTATGTGTATCATCACCAGATAGGGTGGATATCTGGGGTGTTACAACAACCTATGTCTTTCATCATGATATGTGTGGAGAGATCTTCATAATAAGATGTTCATCAACATGTCTCGCAAGCAAGCCACTTCTTTGAGTCATGTGATGAGGTCATCTCTAAATAACTACTATGATGCCTATGAGCAAATCACTTCTACAAACCACCACAAATAAGGGTTTCCCCATGGATATTTTTATGAGCTTAATGAATCTCACCTAACACCCCTGACCGTGTAGGTTATAAGCCAATGCTTGTAGCAGACATACTCCCATAAACATCCAAAGGGTAGATCCCTCTCTCTATTCCCGAAGGCAGATGTTATGTGGTCGACTTCACATACCATCTCGAGAGAGAGATCTAACACAATATCATAAATCAATAGATCAAATACCAAAGTTATAGATCATAATTATTTCATTTCTTAATAATGCTAGGGTTTCTCTATCTCCCCAAGAACAAAGGGAACTACTCACACAAGGAGGAAATCAACAACATCATCATATTCATATGGATGAATTGAAAGTGCGAAGGTAAAATCAAGTGCAGAACACAATTGTATTGGAATTACAATAAGATCTTATGAATGAGAGAGGGGAATGATGGTGTTGATGGAGATGCAGTGGTTGATGATGAAGGAATGATGTGATGTCCTTCGATGATCCATGTAGCATTAGGGATTTTCCCTTCTCCAAGTTCCACCTCCTGATCCCTTCCTGGTGTGATGTTTCGTGGATGAAGGTGTCTGTGAATGGCGGATCAGATCCGTCTTTGCGTGATGAGAGTATTTGACGAGGCAGACGTCCTAGAAGGATGTACGGGTGGGCTTCGCCCATACCGTAGGTCGTTAAACCTTATGGAATTTCTCCTTGCATTATCTCTTCTCCCAGGTGCATGGAAAATCATTTATATGACATTTATTACCTATAAATATCATATTAATGCATAACATGATAGTCCGAATTGATATATTCAAAAAATACTTAATAAATTAGGATCATGCAAAAACAAGGGAAAAAGGTGCGTGCGGGCGTAGTAAAATACTAAAATCCTAACTCTACTTATACAAAAATATAAGATAAATATGCTTCAAAAATGGACTCATCAAAAACTAATGGTATTATCTAGATCATTGGAAACATTGGTACTAACATATTTATTAGGAATATATGGTGGTCTAGCATAAGATTTATTATAGTTGTTTCCATATCCATTGTTACCAAAGTTCCTTACGTAGTTGACATCTAAATTTTCACCATTATTTCTAGGGATTTCTATTTTCGTGCCCTCGGTTCGTTAGTTGTACTCAATTTTCCCTAGCCGCTTAGTTTTTCCTCACTTTTTCCTATCTTCTTATACGAAACTCTCACATGGTCTGAAACTCGCCGTTCGTCAGCCTTGCCGTTACATGCTGACAAGTGGGGCCTGATACGTCCAAAACATATCTACTTTTCCGAACACTTTTGCTATTGTTTCTCCTCTAAACTTGTGTGATTTGGATGCAACTAATGCGGACTAACGCTGTTTTCAGAAGAATTGCCTTGGTGTCTACTTTTTGTGCAGAAAACCAACTATCAGGAAAAATCCCGGAAAATATGCCAAAAATCCTATTTCACTCGAAGACTCCAGGAGCGAATCACGAGGCGAGAAGAGCTGGGGTGGCCACACCACCTGGTGGCGCGGGCCAGGCCAGGCCGCGCCAGGGGGTGGTGTGGGCCTCCCAGGCACCCCCTCGGCCTCTCTCTTCGCCTATAAGTAGCCTTCTGACCTAAAAACTTCGGGGGGTTCGACGTTTTTCCACGAAAAGTTCTGCTGCGCCGCCGCCACCGAAGGGGAGATTCGGGGGACAGAAAGTCTCTGTTCCGGCACCCTGCCGGGACGGGGAAGTGCCCCCGAAGTCATCTCCATCGATCTCCACCATCATCTTCATTGACCATCCATGTTTTCCCTATCTATGAGTGAGTAATCCCCCGCTGTAGGCTATGGGGATGGTAGGGATTGGATGAGATCGTTCATGTAATGGTATCAGATTGTTAGGGCATGGTGCCTAGTATCTTTTATTAGTGCTTTATGACTTTGTTGCGACTTGTTGTGCTTAATACTTTTCACTACGGCCCGAGTGCCATGATTTCAGATCTGAACTTATTATTGATTCATTATGATAGTATTGTTCTTGGTCTAATCTGCAAGTTGTATACACACGTTGTTGTCCGGAACCTATGGCCTCGAAGTGACAGAAATCGGGATAACCGGAAGGGAAAGGCTTTGATGTGAGGATCACATGTGTTCACGGAGTGTTAATGCTTTGCTCCGGTGCTCTATTAAAAGGAGCACCTTAATTGCCAGTAGTTCCCTAGAGGCCCCGCTGCAAACGGGCTGGCAGGACAAAAGATGTTGTGCAAGTTCTCATTGCGAGCACGTATGACTATATATGGAACACATGCCTAGGATTGTCTAGTACTTGGGTGCTTTATCTTATTTATCTGCAATTGCCCTATGTTCTGATTGCCATGTGAATTGTCTTGTCCATGCAACGCCCGTCCATCCATCCCTATGCCTACCGCACTCGAATCCCACTGTTTACTACTTTTGTTACTACTGTCTTTGCTTTACTACTGCTGTTACTTTACTATTCCTACTACAAAACGGTTGCTACTGATAAACTGCTGTGAGCAAGATTGTTTCCAGGTGCAGCTAAATTGACAACTCAGTTGTTAAGGCTTATAAATATTCTTTGGCTCCCCTTGTGTCGAATCAATAAATTGGGTTTCACTTCCCTCGAAAATACTGCGATACACCCCCTATACTTGTGGGTCATCAAGACTATTTTCTAGCGTCGTTGCCAGGGAGCATAGCTTTTTTTATCAAGTTCACTTGGATTCTCTATTGTTCGCTGCTATCCATCCATCATGGGTAAGTCTCGTGATGGCAAGGTTCCTATTTTACCATCCACTACAAGAAGAGGTACGGTTCTAAACACCTCTGCTCTTGATTCACCATCTGTTATAAGTAAGCTCGTTACACCACCACATACACATGCTACACACACTGCTACTACTGCTGAATCTGAAACTTCTGATGCTTATGATGCTGCTTCTACTGTGCTTGATAAGAGTGGTTCATTAGGTCCTTTCCTAGATGCTACGATTGCTAGAACTATAGCTGGAAATACTAAAACTCCTAATGAAGATACTACCACACCTGTTAGCTCACCTGAGTCTAGTGAGAGTTATGATATTGAAGAAGGTTATGTTGAGATGACCGATGAGTTTATTAAATAATGTAAGAACACCCATGATAGGAGCGTTGCTAAGAGTCTCCTTGAGAGGCGTACTATTAGACCCAAATTATCTCCTGCTGCTAAGTTTGCTGCTTCTCCCATAAACATTCATATGAAGATTATGATTTCTCTCTCGATCTATCTTACATAGCTATTGTCGAGAGAGAACCTTTTTGTGGGACTAAGAATGAAAGTGCGGTAGGACATATGAATGAACTTTCTACCATGAGTGGCTTGTTTTCTGATGATATTAAGATGCGTACTTACTTTGTTGCTAAGATTTTTCCTTTTTCACTGAAAGGAGAAGCTAAAACTTGGTTTAGTAATTTACCTCCTGGATCTATTGATAGCCCTGAGTGCTTGATTAGTACTTTCCTGCAGAAATATTTTCCTACCAGTGCTAGACATGCTATTTTGCAGGAAATTTTTGATTTTAAACAGGGAGAAAAAGAGGTATTGCCTGAATCTTGGGCAAGGTTTTGTGCTTTGATTCATGCACATGCTGGAAGTCCATTACCTAAGAATGAGCTTCTTGATATATTTTATAATCGACTAACCGAGGAATCTAGGACATACCTAGATAGTTGTGCTGATTGTGTTTTCAGGAATAGGACTCCAAAGGAAGCTGAGGAATTAATGGCTAAAATAAGCAAGAATTATGAAGATTGGACTCCTCCTAAACAAGCTATACCTGAAGTAATTGTACCTGAACCATCTATTCCCGTGCCTATTCCAGCATCAAAGAAGATGGGGTTATTGAATTAAATGATGAAGTGATGAAGGAAGCTAAGAAATGTCTTAAGGAGAAGGGAATTAAAGCTGCAGATGTCAAGAATTTACCTCCTATAGAAGAATTATGTAAGCCTATTCCCTACTCACCCACTATTGAGGTACACTCTCTCCAACACTTTGATGAAGGTGATATCCCTTATGTTAAACCTCCTGATCAATGCTTAGAAGAATTTGATATCTTTATTGTTAAGCAAGATAACTTTAATAAAAGGGTGCAAAATCATCTAATGGAAAACACTAGAGCTATTGTTGAGTTGAAAGATTTTGTAGAAAGAACCTCCAATGATGTTAAAATGATTGTTAAACACTTTCAAATGGTTCAAACTCAAATAGATCAACTCGTTAAAGTGCAAAATGACTTGCTAGTTAATGCTGCTAAAGAAAAACATGCTTATGAAATTAGGACTAGAAGTGGAGCTGCTACCCAGGATCCTCTATATCCTGAGGGGCATCCCAAAAGAATTGAGCAGGATTCTCAACAAGCTAAAAATAGTGGTTCTACTCGTAAGAAAAGGAAAAAGAAACATAAAACTGTTGTAAAACCCTCTGAACCTGCTATAGATCCTAATAGTATATCTATCTCTGATGCTGAAACTAAAAGTGGTAATGAAGAAAATGTTGTTCCTAATGAAGAAAAAGTTGAAGAAGAACCTGAAAACCACACTAAGAATACTAAATACACCAAAGAAGATTTTATTGCTAAGAAACATGGTAGTGAAAGAGAACCTTGGGTCCAAAAACCTATGCCTTTCCCTGATAAGAAACACAAGACAAAGGAGGATGAACACTATAATAAGTTTTGTGAGTGGATGAAGCCTTTATTCTTGCAAATTCCTCTGACTAATGCTATTAAATTGCCTCCTTACTCAAAGTATATGAAGGACATTGTCTCGAATAAAAGGAAAATCCCTAATGAAGAAATTTCTACTTTGCTTGCTAATTATTCCTTCAATGGTAAGGTTCCTAAGAAACTTGGAGACCCAGGGATTCCAACTATCCCTTGCTCTATTAAGAACAGTTATGTTAGAACTGCTTTGTGTGATTTGGGAGCTGG
This sequence comes from Avena insularis, assembly GCA_023614405.1. Lineage (NCBI taxonomy): Eukaryota > Viridiplantae > Streptophyta > Magnoliopsida > Poales > Poaceae > Avena > Avena insularis. The sequence goes on from CM042686.1 coordinate 566,835,725, forward strand.
AGTTAGTGTTATGCCTTTCTCTCTCTATAAGAGGCTTCAACTTGAAAAATTAATACCAACTGATATATCTTTGCAAATGGCTGATAAATCTACCACTATTCTTGTGGGTATATGTGAGGATGTACCTATTCAGGTGGCTCAGAATTGCTTGATATTAACTGATTTTGTTGTGCTTGAAATGCCTGAAGATGATAATATGTCTATTATTCTTGGGAGACCTTTTCTTAATACTGCAGGAGCTGTTATTAATTGTAATCAAGGGAAGGTGACCTTCAATGTCAGTGACAAGGAACATACTATCTATTTCCCCAAGAAGATTGATAAGACTTATGGTTTTGAATTTAATTGAACATGTTGAGGGCATTCAAGTTGGAGAAATATATTGTCCCATACCAAGAGAAAAATTTGAAACTATTATGATTGGGACCATTGCTATCAAGGTTGAGGTAACATAGTCATTAGTGGAATTCAAAGTTTTGTCTCATATGAAATTGTTTTGGTAACAAGACCTGATCAATCTTGTTAACAAAAGGATTTCATTGAACAAAACAATGTTTTCACCATGATTATCTCCGTTTACTTCTATTCTATCCATTTCAGTTTTTGCTTATGCCTAACTTAAAGGAATTAAAGAAAAGTACTTATTGGGAGATAACCCAAAAGTTTTAGATGAGTCTTGGAAGTTATTACTTCAGTAATAACCGCTCCTTATCCTTTTTATTTGTTTTTTGTGCCAAGAGTAACCTCTAATGAGAGATAAGTAATGATTGGGAAAGTTGCTGCCCCGAAACAGATTTTTGTGCTTCACCGTAAAACTTCGTGTAAAATCTCTGTACGTCCTTTTGAGGCATAAATTTTTATGCTTATGCCCCAGGTTGTTATCTAACTTTCGTTAGTTCAACACTTTTTGATTTGAGCAACAGACGGTCTTCGAAAAAATTCGTCTTTACCTGCTGGTCTGTTTTGACAGATTTCTGCCATTTTCTGCATTTGCTTCTTGTTGGTTCCTTCTTGAGTTCTTTTGGGGAATTGAGCTTTTTGAGGGAAGTGCTACAGTAGCTAGTGTTCTAATGGAAGTTTATTGGTGTTAGAACTGAACCTTAAGACTTATTTATCTTGAGTGCACTAATGTTGCTAATAAAGATTGTGTGAAGTTTTGTATGAAGGAAAAATTTCAGGTGTATGAAAGGAATGAGTAATGAGATGAAGGATGGACTAAAGCTCAAGCTTGGGGATGCCACGCATGTCACCCCAAGAAATATCCAAGAAGTACAAGCGTCAAAGCTTGGGGATGCCCAAGGCATCCCCTTCTTCATCAATAAAAATCCTAGGTTTCTTCCAAACACTTCATTTTTATTGTTTCATGCACAGTTGTGTTGTTCTTGGAGCATCTTCTTTTTTATTTTCGTTTTGGTTTTTAGTTTGCATGGTTTTATTAGTTTGCTTACTAAATTGGTTGGACCCCCTCTTTCATACGTTGGTTTGCAAATAGTTTGGTTGGGTTTGGAAAAGAGTAGGAAAGTTCATACTTAAGTGGTAAAGAGAGCTTGTTTTTGACTGTGGCCTATGCTTTGTCATGCCATTCTTGATATTGTTTTGGCTTTATGCTTAGTATTCTTTGATGTAGCATGACTTGTTATAAACAATTGAGATTGCTTAATGTGCCTTGGATGAATCATGTGTTGTTTTAGCATATTAAAGCATAGTATAGTGGTATTCTCCTTTGATGCTTTATTTGGGTTGACTTGGCACATGTTCACACCATGTTATGACTATCCCAAGTCACCATAAGCCTTTATGATCCTTTAGTTTTCAACTTGTAGTATCACTTTATGTTTTGATCAATGTTGTTTTGTCGCTCTGCATGATTATGGCCATTATTGCTCTCTCGTTTGTCGCTCCCTTACTATTGCTAGCCTTCACTTACACTGAGTATGTTTTACTCGTGTTTCCAACTCCCTAAAACCAAATATTGCCAAAGTGTCCATGATACCTACCTATTAGCATCATTTGCTACTTCCGTGCATATTCAATATGCCTTGTTTTCTTCCGAATAAATGTTTGCTTGTTATGAGAAAGTTAGTTAGTAAAGCTCTCACGAACTTGATGGCACACTTTATTTTCTTGCACTTAATAAACCTGAACCATTGTGTCCTTCTTTGTTGTGCATATGTTTGCGCTTTATGAGTTGAAGTTAGCAGAACCATGTATCATGGGGACCACTTTCAACGCTTCATAGGTACTTTGTACCTAGTTGATATCATGTTCTTTTGCTTATGGATCCCGGCGGTGTGAAATAAAAGTGGAACTTGTAAGATCATGGAGTTTGTATGTATGTTAGAGAAACGCCTGGGCCGCTAGCCTAAGCCATGCCTAATCATGGTGAAAACTTGCATCATAACCATAATGAGCATTCTATGAAGCATCCTCAATAAAAATATATGCACATAGTAAATAAAAAGATCGTCGAGATGCTCATTGTCTGCTTGCCTTGTATTTTGATTATGGGATAGCTCCCGTGTCATGTGCAAGGGTACCCGTTATGCGGTTCTCTATGATACGTATATACTTACAATGGCAAGAGCTTACTTGTGACTGAAGTTGAGTAGCATGAGGATCGGTCTTCGTAAGTAAGGGGCATGAGACTTTGATTTATAACTTGTCAAGCATATCCTCTTAGTTGTGTCACTTTCACCTTAACCACATTAAAGATGCTTATGATAGGGGCAATGAGAGCTCAAAGCTAACGAGTACCATACTTTCAGCATTTGGAAGCCTTTCAAATTATTCAAAACCTTTTCTTCTACTTGTTGAGTCTCCACATATTCTTTGAGCACCTTCTTGAGAGCATAGTTGTCATTCTTTATGTTTGTTCCATTAGCTGATTATTTGTGTTATGACTTTGATGCTTGTATTCTTGATATCTTTACTTCTAGTCATCACTTGAACTTCAGAGGTGCCTTGACATTCATAATCAAAGGCAAGCGAGATACCACTCTATCATACCTTTCTATGAGCATTGTAATGTTGCTTATGTTCGTGCTTCATGCTACTTATTATTCTTGAGTTGGAATCTCTTCATAGCTTGCAAAGACTATTAAGTAGACTTGGTTGCATACTCTTTATTATGAATTATCCAAGTAGTTAATCACATTGCTGAGAATATTACATTATATGAAGCAAATGTGTTCGTGAAAGTTCTTTTATCGCACTCAGTTTTCAACTGAATTGCTTGAGGACAAGCAATAAGCTAAGCTTGGGGGGAGTTGATACGTCCAAAACGTATCTACTTTCCCGAACACTTTTGCTATTGTTTATCCTCTAAACTTGTGTGATTTGGATGCAACTAATGCAGACTAACGCTGTTTTCAGCAAAATTGCCTTGGTGTCTACTTTTTGTGCAGAAAACCAACTATCAGGAAAAATCTCGGAAAATATGCCAAAAATCCGATTTCACCCGAAGACTCCAGGAGCCAGAATACGAGACGGAGAAGATCCAGGGGGTGGCCACACCACCTGGTGGCGCGGGCCAGGCCAGGCCAAGCCATGGGGTGGTGTGGGCCCCCCAGGCACCCCCTCGGCCTCTCTCTTCGCCTATAAGGAGCCTTCTGACCTAAAAACTTCGGGGGATTCGACGTTTTTACACGAAAAGTTCCGCTGCACCGCCGCCACCAAAGGGGAGATTCGGGAGACAGAAAGTCTCTGTTCCGGCACCCTGCCAGGACGGGGAAGTGCCCCCGGAGTCATCTCCATCGATCTCCACCATCATCTTCATCGACCATTCATGTTTCCTCCATCTATGAGTGAGTAATCCCCCGCTGTAGGCTATGGGGATGGTAGGGATTGGATGAGATCATCCATGTAATGGCATCAGATTGTTAGGGCATGGTGCCTAGTATCTTTTATTAGTGCTTTATGACTTTGTTGCAACTTGTTGTGCTTAATGCTTGTCACTAGGGCCCGAGTGCCATGATTTCAGATCTGAACTTATTATTGATTCATTATGATAGTATTGTTCTTGGTCTTATCTACAAGTTGTATACACACGTTGTTGTCCGGAACCTATGGCCCCGAAGTGACAGAAATCGGGATAACCAGAAGAGAAAGGCTTTGATGTGAGGATCACATGTGTTCATGGAGTGTTAATGCTTTGCTCTGGTGCTCTATTAAAAGGAGCACCTTAATTGCCAGTAGTTTCCTAGAGGCCCCGCTGCAAACGGGCTGGCAAGACAAAAGATGTTGTGCAAGTTCTCATTGCGAGCACGTATGACTATATATGGAACACATGCCTAGGATTGTCTAGTACTTGGGTGCTTTTTCTTATTTATCTGCAATTGCCCTATGTTCTGATTGCCATGTGAATTGTCTTGTCCATGCAACGCCCGTCCATCCATCCCTATGCCTACCGCACTCGAATCCCACTGTTTACTGCTTTTGTTACTACTGTCTTTGCTTTACTACTGCTGTTACTTTACTATTCCTACTACAAAACTGTTGCTACTGATAAACTGCTGTGAGCAAGATTGTTTCCAGGTGTAGCTGAATTGACAACTCAGTTGTTAAGGCTTATAAATATTCTTTGGCTCCCCTTGTGTCGAATCAATAAATTGGGTTTCACTTCCCTCGAAAATACTGTGATACACCCCCTATACTTGTGGGTCATCAGGGCCGCGTTCAATCGGGTCCCGTAGTGGACCCTCGCCGTTACGTGATGATGAGTAGGGTCGTGTTTTGTCGAGTCCCGTAGTGTACCCTTGCTGTTACATGCTGACAAGTGGAGCCGCGTTCAGTCGATTCCTGTAGTGGACACCTCTCTCAACTTATCCAGATCAGCATCGGACTCACAACTTATCCACGTGAGTGCCGGACCCACAGCTTATCCACGTGAGCACCGGACCCACAGCTTACCCAGGTTGGCATTGCAAGATGGGACCCCGAGCCAGCCCCGCGCCCATGCCCGTGCCGATGCTTCATTTTCATATAGTGAAATGTAATGCATATACGAAAATTATACACCTTCGAACTCTTTTAAATCGCACTTAGGACATGATAATATTGTGCTAATAAAATCCTGATCATTTATCATTTCCATGGAGTGAAAATATAATGCATAAACTTGCGTATACAAAAATTATACACCTTTGAACTCTTTTAAATCGCACTTAATACATGATAATGTCGTGCTAAGAAAATCTTGAGAGATTATCATTTTTATAGAGTGGAATGTAATACACAAACTTTCATATGTGAAAATTATAAACCTTTGAACACTTTTAAATCGCACTTAATACGTGATAATGATTTGCTAACAAAATTTTGAGAGATTATTATTTTCTCCCTCATTTTTTGTGGAATGTAATGCATAAACTTTCATATATGAAGTTTATACACCTCTGAACTCTTTGAAATCGCATTTAATACGTGATAATATTGTGCTAAGAAAATCTTAAGAGATTACCATTTCCATGGAGTGAAATATAATGCATAAACTTGTGTATACGAAGTTTATACACCTTTGAACTCTTTGAAATCGCACTTAATACATGATAATGTTGTGCTAAGAAAATCTTGAGAGATTACCATTTCCATGGAGTGAAATATAATGCATAAACTTGCATATACAAAAATTATACACCTTTGAAATCTTTGAAATCGCACTTAATGCGTGATAATGTTGTGCTATGAAAATCTTGAGAGATTACCATTTCCATGGAGTGAAATATAATGCATAAACTTGCGTATACAAAAACTATACGCCTTTGAAATCTTTGAAATCGCACTTAATGCGTGATAATGTTGTGCTATGAAAATCTTGAGAGATTACCATTTTCATGGAGTGAAATATAATGCATAAACTTGCGTATACAAAAATTATACATCTTTGAACTCTTTGAAATCGCACTTAATACGTGATAATGTTGTGCTAAGAAAATCTTGAGAGATTACCATTTCCATAGATTGAAATATAATGCATAAACTTGTGTATACAAAAGTATACACCTTTGAACTCTTTGAAATCACACTTAGGTCATGATAATATTGTGCTAATAAAATCCTGATCATTTATCATTTCCATGGAGTGGAATATAATGCATAAACTTGCGTATATGAAAATTATACACATTTGAACTCTTTGAAATCGCACTTAATACGTGATAATATTGTGCTAAGAAAATCTTGAGAGATTATCATTTTTATAGAGCAGAATGTAATGCACAAATTATACACCTTCGAACACGTTCCCTTCAAATTATATTCAAGTTCATTTGTTTATGGAGTTAAAGTACCGGTGGCATACTCGTTATTTTGCATGGATAGAGGGGTGCCCCCCGATAGATATAGGGGTTATCCTATCCGCTAGATCACAGAGGATCAACGGTTGGTGGGCACAATTCGTGTGACAACTGTCTTGACCAATCAGAGCATAGCAGCGAAGATCATCACAGGTGCGAGAGTTGGATAGAAAGAGAGGGGAAAACTGAGTAGCACTTAAGAACCAAGGGCAAAACTAAGTAGAACTTAAAAACCAAGGGCAAGACTGACAAAGGGATTCAAATAGAAAATAGAAAAAGATTTAAAAAATGGAAAATGCGTCTTTTATACAATAAAATACATCTTGGCATACATCAAACTATTTGCAATTCAAATATAGGCCACTTTGACAATTATTGCCTCATTTAGACAAACTATGTTTTGGGGAGGAATGTTTTGGGAAGAGGCTTGAGTAGAAAGCGAAGAACCTTCATAGATAGATAGTAGGGATGTTTTGGGAAGTGGTGATTTAGGTTAAAACTTGGTTTATATACATTTCTTATGGTGGCAGGTCACACAATAAGACTCCCTAGGTAGATGCCACTATGTTTTGCTCTTTTTGAATTTGTTGTGCATAAAATGACTCAATTAGCTAGCTAAAACCTATTCTTTGACTCTATGTTGACCAGCCACCGGAGGGTAAAGCTAAGTATATTGCACACGGCAATGTTAGTACTGGAGGGCAAAACTGAGTACAAACAAACTGCCAGTGTTACACTCGAGGGCAAAACTGAGTACAACTGAGTCGCCAGGGTTAGACACGAGGGAAAAAACGTGACTCACGGTGCACATGTGCAGTGCACGGGGCGGTAGCAGACACATGTGACCATGCACGGTGCAGTAGCATGCGCGGTTACGCGGTGCACGGTAGTGCAACAAAACGTCGCTTTCCTTCTCCTTTAATAGAGGCCTCCCCACTCTCACTCATCATTCACTCGCTCACTCAACCGTCTCCACTGTCCCATCACCTTCTACAAAACCCCCAAGAAAACCCCAACCACGCCGGCGATGGAGAAGAACGACGCGATGGCCATCGGCGCCTCCAAGGCCACCGGCGAGGAGGCCCCCGTCCCCGCATCCGCCGTAGCCGCCGGCAAGGAGGCCCCCGCCGGTCTCGGGCAGATCCCGCTCGGCTGGGACCCCTACGAGGTGGTTGTTTACATAAGGTCGGATAACCCCTACGACACCAGCATCGCCGACCCATGGTTAGAGGTAACCAGGATTTCCTCCCCTTCCCTTGTTCTTCCCCCGTTCCCATCATTGGATGCTAGATCGTATGTTATTAGGGCTCGGCTGTTCATATTTTTACAGTAGCTAATCATCTTGTGTTAGATCTCGTATTTCGATGAATCCCCCTATTCGTATTTGAACCCCCTTGTTCGTAGTTGGGATCAGTATTCGATTTGGTTTGAGATTTGGGAAATAATCACGAGATCTCAATCAGTTAATTTATGAAAATAATCAATCCCGATAATCAAAGTATCTCAATCATGTCCTTATTACACTCTACTGTTTGTTTCCAACAGGAGGATAGCAGCGATGTCCATAGCGACGACGAGTCCAAGGACACCAAGACTCGTCATGTGCTGAGGAGGCTGAAGTCCAGCCAGTACAACAACTTCTTCGCCGGTGACGTGTATAGGTGCCCCTTCTGCCCCACCAGGAGGCTCCGTGCCACGGACTTCAAATCCCTCGTGAAGCATACCGAGGACGTGAGGACCTGCGGCGAGTCCGTGAACATCCACGGCTTCATAGTCAAGCATCAGGCGCTCGGTCTTCACCTCCACAACCTCCAGAAGGTGGCTATTGAGGAGGGTCGCATGCCCCCGATCAAGCCCAAGGCACCCAAGGTCAAGGGACTAGGCAGCAAGAAGTGGAGGAGGCGCCAGAGGGAGGAGGCGGAGGCCCTCCTGGCAAAGGACATGAGGGGCCACTGATCTGCTGCTGCTACTGCTGTAAAGTAGCTTCTTTTGTCTTGTCTATGCTGAACTTGTCCGCTGCTGCTATTGAGCAGCCTAATTGTTGAACCTCGTTAGGTACCGTACTATATAACCTATATTAGCTGCTTTATCTACATCTGCTCTGTTTACTAAATTTATTTATGGTGCTGGTTAGTTTTGCTGCTCTAGATTTGCTACCAGATTGGGGAAAAACTAGGGCAAAAGGAACAATAAATGAAGAGAGAAGCTGCTCTAGATTTGCTACCCTTTTGGGCGAAAAACACAACTGTTAGCGAGAGAGAGAGGGGAAAAGGCGCTCTTAAAAAGGCCAATCATAAAAATAACAAAAAAAGAAAACTTCCAATATAGGCGACATGGCGCATATAACCACCAAACACGCCCCACATGGTCCCACAACACGTCCCCCATAATCAACGAGAGATGGATGGCTAGTCCGCTATATCCTGGACCCACGTGTCAGCATGTAATGGCTGAGGCGACGTAACATCATGCTCAATGCACGACCCGCTCCAACGCGGTCCCACCGGTCAGCATCTAACGGTCAAGCCTTTGACTTGACGGCATCCTCCCGTCCGAGCGCATGTGAGGGTTTCGGAATGGAGGGAGGGCAAAAGTGAGGAAAAACTAAGAAGCTGGGGAAGCTGAGTACAACTAACGAACCAGAGGAAAGAAAATAGAAATCCCTTATTTCTAACGAGATCTTGTAAAGGAACATTATCAATATTTTGTTTAGAGATATGACAAAATATGGCATCAAATTTAGCAGTCAAGGAATCTACTTCCTCAAAACATTTGACTTTCCTAGAGGATGAACCAGGTGCTCTTTCAGTATGCCACTGGTTAAAGTTTTGTAACATGTTTTCTAGGATAGCTTTAGCTTCAGGAATAGTTTTAGTCATAAAGGAACCTCCTGTAGCAGAATCTAACATACTTCTAGAAATATAGTTTAAACCATTATAGAAAGAATGTAAAATAGTCCATTCATTTACTCCATGTGATGGGCTGGTTCTAAGCATAATTTTAATTCTTTCCCAAGGTGTAGCTACATGTTCATTGTCATTTTTCTTAAAGGATAGTATGCTATTTCTATTTTGCAAGATTTTAACAGGAGGATAGTACTTTTTAATAAAGGCTTACATAATATTATCTAAGAGTTTATGCTACCAGTAGATAAAGATGGTAGCCCTTCTTTAGCTTTTCCTTTAAGTGACAATGTGAGTAATTTTTGTTTGACAATATCATTTTCCACATTCTTAAATTTTTTGCATATCACAAAGCTCATAAAATTCATGTAAATGCATGGACGCATCTTCACTAGAACTACCTGCAAATTGTTCTTTAGCAATAAGATTAAGTAACCCAAGACTTACTTTGAAAGGATCAACTTTTATTTTAGGAGATGTGATCAGATTAGCAATATATTGATCATTTGGGACATTGGTATAGTCACATAATTTTGTATTTATTTCTCCCATGGTTGCAAGAAATGTAAAATTTAACTATTTTTAATGGTTTTATGTGTATAAGGTAAATGTAAAAAACAAGGATGGAAAGTAAACAAACAAAAAGAAAAAGAAAACATAAAAGAAAATTGCTCTGTAGATCTAAAGGACAAGGGAAGCTCATAGCGGTGCAACCTCCCAAAGATTAGGTGTTTGCACAAGTTGATGACGGTGCCAGACATATTCTAGCAATTGTTGTGGAAGATGAACTGCGCTCCAACTTGGTGATGATGAAGTTGTGATGTGCTAGAATATGTCCTAACAATTTCTATGGGAATTATCTAGGCACCACCCTCTATGAATTTGTTCCTCAATTCCCCCGCAACAACGCCATAAAATGTTCTTGATGGCAACAACTCTATTTGTACCAACTCGTTGGGACTCCAAGTGCAGAGTGTTGTAGCAAGTGTCTTTTTCCCTCATGGGTGACTCGAGGATTTACATCGAACTCTTGGGAAATTGCATGAACTTGTCTTTTGTCCTCTTCTAGCGAGCTACAAAACAAAGTTTTTTCCTTATGTCCCCAAGTCCACCTTGTGGTTGTCAAGCATAAGGTTTCGTATTAGTAAAACTTAAATAAAAATGTAAAGTAAAATAACAGTAAAAAAACTATAACAAGAACAACAAAGTAAAAACAAGAATGGAAATACATTTGTGCTTATACACATGGATACAAGACCTGCCTTGTCCGTTTAGAGGATGATTGCTGCTTTGAGATCCGTACAAAGTTGTTGCCAATAGGTCATATTATGTCCAATTTATGTATTTCAATAAAGGATAGGGATTCTCGGGAAAGTAGAGTAAAAAGCGAGGTTCTTGGAAAAGTGAGATAGGTTATGTACTAGAAGCTAACCTTTTTTATTTAGAGTCTAACCCACACGAGACCAACCCACATGGGTACCGACCGAGCCTCTCTCTCTCACCCATACATGGTAGGCCGGTACCCCCGTCTCTCTCCTTCCTTCTCTGTCGTGATGTGCATGCACTTAGCTCTTTTTTATTCGAAATGTGGGACCCACCATGTTGTACCAGTCCATGTAAAGATCACTTTTGCTAGTATGTGTTTTCATGCGAGAAGGAAACTTGTCAAGTACTGAATGATGTAGCCTGCTACACCCGCTACTACGTGACCGACGAGTCACGGGTAGTTGCGGCGGCCAACCTCTCTGTGTTCCGCCACGGCAAGCTAGACGTCATGTTCAACAACGCCGGCATCAGCGGCTCGATGATGCCCGCCCTGCTCGGCTCCCTAGACCTTGCCGACTTCGACCGCGTGATGGCGGTCAACACATGTCACATGCTCGTGAGCGTCAAGAACATCTTGCGTGTCATGGTGTCTCGCCGGCGTGCTGGGAGTATCATCTGCACGGCCAGCACCGCGGGCGTGATGGGCGGCATGGCCTTCCCGGCCTACAGCGTCTCCAAGGCGGCTGTGTTGGGGCTCGTGCACACCGGTGTGCGTGTGAACGTAGTCTGGCCTAACTACCTGCCGATGCCGCTGGTGATGGGATACATGGCCCTCTACTACCTCGGGGCGAGCCCCGAGGAGCACATGCGGATAGTAGATAGGGACATGAACGAGATGGACGGGCCAGCACCCGTAGAGGAGGATGTGGACACCGTCGCTGCCCTCTACCTGGCGACCGACGAAGCCAGATACATCAACAAACACAACCTTGTCATCGACAGCGGGTTCATGGTGGGAAAGGTGCCCAACATGTCGGTGCCATGATGTTGGCATGTCTTGAACTCTTTATGATGCCATGATTCGATCTGCGCTGGACCAACTTCACATGTAGTTCTTAACCTTTGCATTATACTAGTAAATGTTTCGTAGTTCGTAGTACTCCCTCTGATTCAAATTACTCCGCCGGCGCGCGCTTACGTAGGTGTGCTAGTATTCCCTCATATTTTATTCAAAAAAATTCTGTCATTTTTTAAATAGATAGTATGAAATGTGTACTACGTATACCAAAAATTTTAAGGATTTTTTAATAAAAAATGAGAGAGTACTAGGCCACCTAGGTAAACGTGCGCGCGGAGTAATTTGAAACAAAGGGAGTACTAGACAACTCTCTTATTCTCTCGCCTAGGCAGCGATAGGGCATAGACTTAGAAAAGGTGTGTCACATGACGGAGAGTGAGGAAAGTGGCATTTGAGATGTGACAGAAAAATTGGGGAAGGAAAATCACAAACTGTTTTTGGGTGTATAGTGGGCGTGGATCTCGGAGCCTGGACGGATGGATATATAGGTATCGTACCATATGTGCAACCACAAAATCCATTATCAAACAAGAAGGTGAAATTCTTTTGGGGGGTTTGTTTAGGCTTGCACAAAGTAAATCTATTTTTGTATTTAATTCTTGCAGAAAATATAAAAGATAGTAAAAGTGGTTTATTATGATAAACTAGTAAAAGACACGTGCCACACACGTATATACTATATGAAATGTGATTTAAAAAACATTAAGTTTTTATTAACCAATAGTCTTGTTAGAGAAAAAAGGCATACATTAAGTCTATTAATAATAACTATATACACATATTGAGAATATAGCCTACAGTGCTATGAAATTTTGGGGGAGGGGTGTGACATGATGGTTCCAGAACATGGTCGAGTTTGCTCTGTGCACTGTTCAACACAAATCCAGCTGCTATGAAACATTGGATCTAACAGCCCAACGATCAGGATTGGTGCTATGTATCCAATTCAAAACAGCTCCATTATAGTAGTAGAGAAAAGTGGTCCAGGGTTTATGGGTTCACTTGTGTACTCTCTCATAAAGTGTGGTGGATATAAAACTGCTCACGAATAATATGATATTGCTTAGAATTTTATTATGTGTTTATTAGAATTCATATGGGCATCACATCCTAATATAAAGATGATGCTACATATCTCACTTATACTCCTCTAGAAAGGGAAAACTCCACGCAATCTAGAATTAAGAATAAACAGAGTATAGCCTTAGGTACTTTGACATGATGTTTGAATAACGAATATGCTACCTTAGGCAAACAAGATCATATTTACTATCATAAGAGGAATGTAACACATGCATTCACTTTATAACTAGGGTGATAACAAAATAAAGTAAAACCATAGTGGGTCTCAAATTTTCTATCAATGCACAATCACCACTACCATGTTACTCCAAATAATACACAGATCTCCCCAAACATGTTATTGCATATAAGTATGGTCAAAACAAGTACTTAAGAACAGGGTACATAATATGAATCTTACACATGATAGAATTCTAATCTCAAATATCATCTCATAAAACAATGATCCACCACATATGAATTACATAGATGACCATAATCATGTTAGGCAGCTCATATGGTTCTAAAAAACGATAACATGAGGGGGAGAGAGATACTTCCACAAACTCATAGTCCAGAGGTGGACTACACCCTCTTCATCATGGAGAGGGTCTTGATGATGTTGGAGAAGGTGGATATCCAACCGAAGGTGATTCTGGTGGTGTTTCTCCCTCCAACATTCTCTAGTTATGTGGTTTCTATGTTTTCTCCGCCTCTCTTCTGAGATTGCAATGGGTGACATTTTTATAGGCGTTTTTGGGTCAAAACATCGATCTAGGGATGAAGATGGATGGTTGCGGATGCTCGAGAAGGGAAAGGCACCAGGCGATGCAGCCTAGGGGTGGGTCGCACCAGGCTCCCCTCTAGTGATCCAAGTGCTCTTGGTCATTGTCTTCGCGGATAAATCATCATCAAACATACGGAATATAGGGTTTTCCTACCTACAGAATTAAAAATATATGAAAAACACGGATACAATGTTATATCCAAGTTTTACATTTATTTATGGGGATTTACCAATAATACCCTTTATTTGGTTTATAACTCTACAGGGAAAAAACCATGTTTTGCGTATTTTTAACTTTTAGGGACCTAAACTAAGTCAAAAGTACCTACGATCTTTGGAGGATCATTTTCACGAAGATAAGGACCAAGCACTTGGATAACAAGAAGGGAGCCAGGAGGGCCAAACATGCCCATGTGGTCCACCGTGGTCCACACCACAGGTGCATTTCCACCTGAAGGCGTCATGGCACCATCTTTAGCTCTAGATAGAAGTCTTGACCTAAAAACACGTACAAAAAGGCCCCTTTTTGTGCTCTCATAAGGGGCAGAGAAAACACAGAAACCACAAAAAAACCAGAACTAGTGAAGATTGGAGGGGGAAACGCCACCAAAATCACCTATGGTTGGATATCCACCTTCTCCAAGATCATCAACACCGTCTCCATTATGAACAGGTAGTAATTCACCTCTAGACTATGGTTTTGTGGAAGTAGCTTTATTTCTCTCTCATACTATCGTTGTTTAGAACCATATAAGCTGCCTAACATGATTATGGTCATCTTTGTAATTTCTATATGGTGGATCATTGTTTTATGAGATTTATATCTGAGATTGGAATTCTATGATGTGTAAGATGCATTGGTAGATGCATATTATGTACCCCATTCTTAAGTACTTGTTTTGATCATACTTGTATGCAAGAACATGTGTGGGGAAACATGTGTATTAGTTGGAGTAACATGGTGGTGGTGATTGGACAGTGACATAAAATTTTGAGATCCACTATGGTTTTTACCTTTCTTTTGTAACCTTACTAGGGATAAAGTGAACTCATGTGTTATATTCATCTTGTGATAGCAAATATGATACCCCGACAGTGCATCTTCATCAGCTTTGCACATCGCACCCACCAATGGCGACACCGCCGTGCCACCACCCTCTTCGTGGCCACCTCTACCACGGAGCTGCAGTCACCAGCCAGAAACACCACGCCCCCGCCAGCCTACCACGCGCGGTGACCCGTGAAGCAGCCACCAAAACTGAAAGATCTAGGTGCAGCCTCGATCTATAGTCTTTGCGCGACCTCCGCACCGAGGATCCGATGGTCCACCTCACCTGAACCTCCACCACGATCGCCTAGGACGTGGGCTACGAGCAGGTGTTTCTGTGCAGCTTGGGTTGCGATCGCCTGGGTCATGTAGTGTTGTGGCTCGTGTCGAGTGGAGGACATCGGGGCGGTGTCCTGGAAGGTAGTGATGGTGGACCGTGCAGGGCACAATAGCTTGGTGGATGTTGGGGTGGAGGCCCTGGCTGAGGTCTTTGTTGAGGTGTTCAGTGCTACTAGCCACCGATGTCGTGTTGGCGTTGTTGTCTGAGGGTCGGCTTCTTGTTCAACGTCAGAGTGTCCCATGTCTGCTCCTCTCATAACAGCTATGACGTTTTCTCTTCGGTTTTGGTGGGAGGTTGATTGGTCTTTCTGGGGTGGTGTTTGGGCTTGGCCCTTGTTCTGGTGTTCGGGTGGGGCTCGATCCCGGTTTTAGCGGTTTTAGCCCATTTTTTCGTTAATTAACCAATCAACTCTCTTCTTAATCAATGGAATAGGCAAAGCTTTTGCCTCGTTTCAAAAAAAGTCTAAAACTTGTCGGTGTTATGTGAACTTTCAAAAATAAAGGAGGTTAGTATCATCACAACACTAGCTTTTTGCGATTTAAGGAGCTTTTTCATTACATGTCATCATGGTTACAATCAGAGGAAAGATGATTACATATGAAATATGGTGCACTAACAGTGTAGATGCACAGTTGCCTTCTATTTACAGCATACTGAGCACATAGTTGAGTGGCCACATTGCCAGTTTTGCGTACAAAGCACATCAAGAAACTACAAAACCCCTTGCTAAGCTCCTTAATATCACATAGAACATAGGCAAGCTCAGACTAATTAGAACTGTTAGAATCCCACATATTAGTGAGAACTTGGGAATCACATTCAATAATAATCTTATGAAGGCCCCGCTCCTTGGCCAGAAACAACCCCTCTCGACACGCATGAGCCTCCATGGACAGAGCCGAAGCAGCATAAGGATACTAGGAAGTAGCAGCCGCCACAAACCTGCCCCGATCATCACGAGCAATGGTACATATGGCACCATCACAGGAGGAGATGTTGAATGCCCATCCACATTGATTTTGATCCAACCAACATCAGGAGGATACCAGTGTGCTTGCATCTCTAGTTTGATCGACAACCCATTAGAGATACATGTGTTCTAGAGATTAAAAGCAGTGTCAAGTGCCCATAGCATAACCTTCATAAGCAACATGTTATTATTCCCATGGAGCCAGTTGTTTCTAGCTTTCCAAATCGACCACACCCCACAAAGAATCATACATGTATATTTTTCAAAGAGGAAGGAGCCATCGATCAGGTCAAAAGCCCATGATCGAGGGTGTAGATTAGGGATTTTAACTCCCATGAGATTCTTTACCTTATTCCAGAAAATCTGGGCCCATTTGCACTCCAGTAGCACATGCATAGTTGATTCTGATCCAGCACCACAGTCTTCACAGTGGGGACTACTTTCCATATGTTGCCCGTGTAAAACTTCACGATAGTGAATAAAATTGTTCAACACTCTCCACTAGAAAGTTTTAACCTTTGGTGGTGCCGATAGTCTCTATAGCCTCTTCCAGGCAAGATTAGCAGCACCAAGCAAGATGGAATGGCCGCATGGAAGGGGGTTGGCACAAAGCAGGTGATAAGGAGAACTCCTACAACAAAATTCCCATGAGTCTCAGCTCCCCAAGCTCAAATGTATTCTACAAATTGGCCACATGGGATGGAGATGATGGCGTTTAAATCAGCCTCGCTAAAGTTGGCTTCAAGCTTGGAAACATTCCAAATGTTGGCATCAGGATTCAATAGTTCTTTCACAAAGACCACATCAGCATTAGCTGGTCTCATGATAGGCTTATAGATGAAGTTGGAAGGGGTCCAAGGTCCTCCCAAACACGGATATAAGAGCCATTGCCAACCCATTTAATAAGCCATTTGAGGACGCATCCCTTCCATGCATGATTTCTCTCCAACTGTGGGAAGAGTTCTTTTTATTTTTGGCATTGATAAAATCACAATGGGGAAAGTATTTACCTTTTAGCACACTTTCACAGAGAGACAAGATTAGTTAGAGCATCTCTAGCACACCCCTTATCTGTCTGGCCCGTAAAACACGTATAAAGATCGAAAAAACATGTTTTTTTTGTCCACGCGAGTAGGGGCAGAACAGACCCCTTATATGCAAACCAAAAAAACATAATATTCTATTTTTAAGGTTTACATATACGGTGTCTTCCTGGGCACAAATCGCCCGACCCCTCATAAATAAAACACAAATGACATAAATTAAGCAAATCCGACCGTTGTAAACATTCAAACGGACAATTAAGCAAGCTTAACAAAGTTTCTCACAAGAACATTGCACAAGAGCATGCAAAATATCACATATGACCATAGAAATGGTGATAATCAAGCATCGGCACTACCACCACCATTTGTCGTAGCATCACCACCGCCACCACCACTTGCCGTAGCCAGGGATTTTTCTCTCGCCGCTTCCCTCCTCTCCATGATGTCCCTCACTGCATCATCATGCCACTCCTTGGTGATGTCATCCCTGATGCTTCAGTCCATCGCCATGATCTTGTTCTCCTCGGCTAGGAGCTTTGCCATGGTCTTGTTTTCCTCGGCAGTTGTCTTACTCTCCTCCACGGCTACCTTGTGCAAGCCATATTCCTAGAGTGCTTCCCATGTTGCTTGCTTCTCAAGAATTCTCTTCTCGGTCAAGGCCATTTTTGCTTCCAATGTCTTGGCCACCATCAATTCATTGAGTTCACCATGTGATCGATCTTCTCTCTCAAACTTGAATTCTCGGCTTGCTTCTTTAGCTTCTCCTTGACCATCTTGTTCCCATCGGGCTTGCCATTGTTTCTCCCTCCCAGTGGTGCATCGTCATCTAATTCAATGAGTGAGCCTCTTTTGGGGGAGCTTCTTGCTCCCTCAACTTCCATTTGTCACTTCTTTGGAGCAAAGTCCAACAATGCTCAAGGTTGAATGGCTTGCTCTTCGAAGCTTGCATCTCCAAGTACCTTTCTCTTGCAAGTTTTTTCTACAAAATGCAAAGAGTTTTTTAAATCAACACAAACCAATTGGACTATTTATGCTCACGTATGAATAATGAACACTCACATAGTCACCCTCATTTGTACCACTTGGCAGTGATGCACGAAATTTCTTCAAGAACCCAGCCCAACAACTACAAGTGTTTTTAATATAGTCCCAAAGACCTTGAATTGATCAATAGGTGCGTGGAACCGTCCTAGGAAGAGATGGCATGAATTGAAAGAATTTGTCCTCGTTCCATTGCAAATACCGTTTCCTAGTTTGATCAGTGCCCGTCACGGCATCGAGAAACATACTCTCCCAAACTTTGATCAAAGTCACATCTACCAAATGGGTGTAATTCATCGTCCTCTACTGGACAAGAACTTGCGGACTATCCACCTCCACAGCACCGTCGTCATTATTGTCACCACCAGCATCCACACCACCATCCACCTCATTGTAAACTTGCGACGGTTCCAACTGACCTATGAAGTCGTTGATCATGGACGAATAGAAAAACTTCGGAAGGGGAATTGTTCATACCTCGTGGTGGTGTTCATGGCTACTTTGGCAGCTTTGGACTTTTGGGCAGGCGTCTCCGAGGGGTTTCACTTCCGTTTGGCCACCGTGTTCTTTGGCTTCTTCACTCCCGACTGCGGGGCTTTGGCAGTGGGAGCAGAGGTGGCGGCGGGGACTGTGGTAACGGCAGGAGTGGGTCCACCACCTACCTAGATGATGACGGAACCCTGTCGGTTTCGCATCGAGGCCCAGAGCCATTCGCCAGCGTGGGAGCGCATGGGCCGATGGCGGTGGCAGTAGCCATATCTGATGAAGGTGGTGGAGGGGTCTCTTGCGCCGGTGCGACCTCCCTAGGGTTGCGTGACGATTGTTTCCCATGGCGTCGGTCAGGCGGCGCGACGATGTCGGGTGGGCCAGGGGAAGGAAGTGAAAGTGGCGGTGGAAGGAATGGCACGGCGGAAATGTGACTCCCGCCAACGCAAAGCAGGATAAGGGTTGGGGTCGGGTTAGCGTCAGGTCGGAGGCAAAACCTAGGTATCTACGGGCCAGGAGGTGTTTTTCTCGTCCCCCTTAAAAAAGGAAAAATTTGCTATAGGACACCGTTATTTTCTGGCGTTTGCTAAAACACACTGTCCAATTATGTCTTTGCTAGGTACCATTACAATTTTGTGGCACATTTGCCAAAACACACCGCATGGCTAAAAAGGGAAAGTTTGGAACATTTTCTTCAAACCCGGCCATAACATGGTCACCCAAGCAAAAGTGCCAAAACTTTCCTTTTTTGGCTGCCTGGTGTATTCTGGCAAATGTGCCATAAAATTTAATGGTACTTGGCAAAGACACAATTGAACAATGTGTTTCAGCAAACGCCAAAAAATAACGGTGCCCCGTAGCAAATTTTCCCAAAAAAAATGGGCCGGGATGTTTTGCGGTGTCTGCATGGGCCACCTTTTCCGACCCAAACCATACAATGGTGGTTATTATATGGTTTCAGGAAGGATAAGGGGTCTGATAGAGATGCTCTTAAGAGCCTCCATCCTTGCTTAGCTAGCATAGCTTGATTAAAAATCCGAAGATCAAGGAAGCTCATTCCACCAACAGATTTTGGAACCGCAATGTCATTCCACTTTTTTTAGTGAATTTTCCTCTTGTTTTCGTCACCTCCCCACCAAAACCTAGCAACACAGCTAGTGAAGTTCTTGCACATCTTGATAGAAAGATGGAAACAACTCATGGATAAGGTAGTGATAGCTTGGGCTACGGATTGAATCAGAACTCCCCTGGCAGCACCAGAGAGCTTTTTAGGGCACTAACCATTAACCAATTTCTTAACTGTAGTGGGAAGGTGTTCAAAAAATTCAGAGCTTGATCTTCCTAGAGCCATAGGGAGTCCCAAATATTTCTCCACCAGGGCTTTGGACTCAATGTACAACACTCTATGCATTGCTTCCTTCATCTCATCTGAGCAGTTCTTGCTAAAGAAAATAGCCAATTTGGCTTTGTTCACGAGCTGCCCCGAGCCCTGTTTATATGTCTCCAAAAGACTGCTCAATCTGGAAGCGCTAGCTCCAGAGGCTTCCGAGAAAATCATGCATTCATCAGCAAACAACAGATGCCACACCCAAGGAGCATGGATCCCCACCCCGATCCCTCTAGCAAGATAGTTAGGGCCACTAAACTTGAGGAGGCAACTCAAGCCTTCACCACATAGCAAGAAAAGATAAGGCGATAAAGGATCTCCTTGGCAAATCCCCCTTGTCGGCTTGAAAAATTCAGAAAATTGCCCATTAACTCTCATAGAGAAGGAGACGGATTCAACACAAGCCATAATCCTGTCCACCAGTCGCTCAGCAAACCCAAGTTTCAGCATTATGGCTCTTAAGTATGACCATTCGACCCGGTCATACGCCTTGGCCATGTCCAATTTGATAGCACAGGCACCAGATTTGCCCTTTTTTCCCTTTCAAGTAGTAAATACTTTCATAGGCAATAAGCACATTGTCGGTGATCAATCTGCTAGGGACGAAGGCACTTTGTTCTTCAGAAATTATCTCATCAAGCAGAGGTCTAAGTCTGTTGGCCAAGACTTTTGAAGCTATCATGTACAACACATTGCATAGCGCAATGGGGCGGAACTGAGTGAGATCTTGTGGCTGTTTGTCTTTGAGAATAAGCACCAAAATAGTCTGGTTAGCTTCCTCAGGCATAGAGCCCCCTTCTAAGAATTTTCGGACTGCTTCATGGATAGCCTCTTTCACTAAATCCCAATGTTTAACGTAAAAGCCCACTGTGAACCCATCCGGACCAGAGGATGAGTTTGGCTTCATCATAAAAAGGGCTTCCTCGATTTCTGAATGTGTGAATGGAGCACAAAGATGCTCATTCATCTGGGGAGGGACCTTCTGAGGGAACTACAGCCAAGGTGTTAGCACATCAGGTTCAGTGTTTGCCAGGGCTTTGAACAAAAGCTTCTAGAAAACATTAGCCTCCTTTTCAAGATCATCCTTAACAATGCACATGGAGCCATCCTCTCGTCTCAACGCAACAATTCTGTTGGTTCTAAATCTTTCTCTGGCTTTGGCGTGAAAGAAAGAAGTATTGCCGTCGCCTTCATTTAGCCAACGAATTCTAGAGCGTTGCTTGGCCATTGTTTCTTCCCTGGCTAACAGGTCAGAGATTCTTTCATCACAACACCAGCTCGGTAGCACAGAGATGGCCAGTAATGGTGTCATCCCTCCTGCGTGTCCTGGTCGTCACCTTGGGCTTCCCCGGGCTCGCCGCAGGGGAGAAGGATTGCTACGACGACAGGGACTGGAGCGTGCACGCCTGCAGCAGGAGCATCAAAACACAGGGGCTCTACGTGCTCGCAGGCATCGCCTGCCGGAAGGTGGGCGTGCCCTGCATCTGCCACGTCTTCCCTGCCGCCGACGAGCAGAGGATCAGCACCGAGAAGCTCGTCCGCTCTGCGCAACTCCAGCGTCAGCCTGCCCTTCGGCAGCAACTGCGGGAGCAAGTGTCTGAACTATCTGATTTTTCTTTCCCGCAGCTTATACCATCGCCATCGTGCTGCCTCACTGCCGCCTCCGCCGCGCCATTCGCATGGGCAAGAATTATTTTCCACTGGAAGGAAGGTCTATGGAGGAGATCATGGAATGACTGAATAAGATACGTGCGTGCCTGCAAGCTGGATATCACAGAATGAATCCTCTACTATGGAATTGTTACTTTGAATAATAATCGTCGATAAAAATAATAAAGCACTCTGTCTATGGAGTTGCTCTAAAATAAGAACCACACAAACTGCTTCAAATGGATGTTCATTTCTTATTTTGTCCCCTGGTTATTGCCTGATAACGTAGCTTGCTTCCAGACCAGCCATTTGAATCTAGGCTAATCTATTTTGAGCAAACATGAATCTAAGTTAATCTAACGATGCACTGGTGCTGAAAAAAATGGAACACGTGCAATAAGAACATGACATTTTAAACTCGTGCATGCTGATACTAAGAGAAATACAAATTCATGGACATAATAGAAACCGTACTACTGGTAGGAAATAATAACCCCAATCATAAGCTACAATAACAGGGCAAGACGTGCATGCCTTGAAGCTACTTATTCTGCTCCTGAGCCCCCTTCCATCGGCCTCTCCGATTACTGCTAGCACAAAGAATTATTGGCCGACACTGACGCCAGCGCCGGTGCAGGAACTCCTGAACCCTACAATCTGCTAGGTCAAATACTAAATATGGAACTGCGAGCTAGGAGCCATTAGTCGTTCATAATCTTCAGGTCTGGATCGTAGCGGTTTTGGTTCCCGGGAAGGGACCAGCCTACAGGAGCATATGAAGCGTGAATGGGATGGCCTGCGTTGTTCAACACGGCCCCGTTAGGACTAGGTCCCATGGGGCTCCCAGGGTCATCAGAGTGATCACTTGAAGTTCCATCGGATGGAGGAGTAGCAGCTGAGCCTGCAGCACCAAAGCCGGCTGTCTGCATCTGCGGCGGCGCAGGTGTTGGCTCGCGTTTCACTTGTTCTTCCTTGGGCTTTTTACCTTCAGCTATGAAGCTGCCCACCACAACCTGAAACACAACATGGCAACCTGTCACCCAAGGCATCTTGTGATGCTGATTTGGAGGCAGATGCCAGTTGAAAACGAAGTGCAAAGAACAGATGAATGCACGAACCTGGACGAGATTGGCAGCCATAAGCATTCCAGCAACACTGCCTCCCACAATACGTCCATCACTTCCAGCTAGTGCCACACTCAAACCACCCGTCCTGCTACGAGTGTCACCATCCTCGGCAAGCAGATATGAGCCCGACAGAGAGAGAATTTCAAAGTGGCCCTGTGAAAAATATGTTTTATATATTGAGTTTGTATGACAGAAAACTGTCATTGCAGTACAAACATAGCAATAATATATTTGTGGTCTGACTCTGTATTCTGACCACATGGAGGAACCAATAAACTATCACAAGCTCTAGAAAGAATAGACTACAAAATCTGATGCTCTTAGAATTAAATTTACTCATTTGCACAGGATCAGGAAGCGAGACATATTAAAATTTCAGATCCGTTTTTATGTTACATGCCAAGCTGGGATGTAATGTAAAAATAAATAATAGGCATTTATGTTCTATGCTCAGAGACTACGTTGTCAAGAACAGGCAGGGCACCAAACTCCTTACTGGGTTCAAAAAGACTGTAAGCAAACAAAGAAGTTCACTAACATAACGAGGAAGCAGCAGACCATAATGGAAAAAGAATATAGCACAAACTGTACATCACTAGTACAGGTTTTATATAACAAGCAAACATTTGGTAAACCATAGGCTCACAGCCTAACAGAGTGCATGATGCTAAATTATACTTAATGCAACCAAAACATAAATTGGTGGCAGCGCGACTGATGCCATGGTTAGGTCTTGAGCATGTACATTACTAGTTTGCAGAAATAATGAGAAGCAGCAAATCAAACATTGCTCCGGGTTTTCAGCATGGGCCTGAATTTACCTCATATGTCACTATGCCACCAGAGGTCGCTGGTTGACGGAGTGTTGCTGTGCACAGCGAACCGGTTGCTGAGATTATGCATGTAGTACGTGGACCTTGTTGTGAAAAAGACAGTATTTTTGAAGCAACATCCTGCAAAATAAGATGAATTGATGCATAAATGCCAATGTGTGCTAGATAGTCTGGATTCCAGACCAAGCGAATAGGCTGAAGAAATATCCAGTGTTGGGGGAGAGTAGATTGGTACTGCAACTGTAGATAACTGGCAAATATAGGAGTAATGCTAGGAGAATGGAGTCTATGAAGCTGATATAACCAAAAAATATTATTCATATTAATAAAAACTCTCATAATTTTTTAAGTACATCATTTAGGCAGCTTGCCATGCATACTACTACAGATCAGCAGTAAGTTGGATACTTTGTAACAGATATTCAGTAATGGCATGGAGAACATAGAAAGACAAACAATAGTTAATTAGACTTGGTATAAGGGAAAATGTCACGGGGATACAAAATTCAAAAGGTGCTACTACTCTGTTTTCCGTTTGTTCTAGGAGGCGCATGATATACAACTCTCTTCTTAGCACCCACATGCAAGTGATTGTCATCATTTTGAACCCTGTCAGGCATCCATCACCTGACGATTTGCAATCCACAATGGGTAGTCAAAGAATTTCGTACGGCTATGAGTATCTAGTATTATTCTCAACCAAGACTGGTAACTAGCAGGGCAGTCTACTCAGTCCTGCCACAAGAATATTCCCCCTTATACCAAGTCTAATCAGACAACACGAGCATGTACATCATGGATGACAGGATGTAAGCAAATAGACAGTAAACATGAGGGAGCATTTTTCAGGTACCTCGTTGGGCTTCACAGTTATTATGTGAGGAGTAAATGATGTCCCAGAAGAACCTGAAAATCAGCCATCAAAATATCACAGTGATCATTCCTTCCACAGTCGACATAACAAAAATGGTTCCAAAAAGATGATCAATTAAATTCATGGACTTCAATTATGCTTTTAGACAGAAAGTCATCAAACAGAACAGTGTTAACAGGATCTTTGTATAATATGGGAAATAATAAATTTAAACAACTGATACACCAAATATTTACTGCTCTTTTATGTACAAAATGCAAAACTTACAGGTTCAGGCATGATACAAATATGAGAAAAATAATGTGTACATTCATAGAAGAATATTATTACTAGAAAAAAAGCAAAAAAAATAATATATATAATATTAAAAGACTAACCTCATGTCCGAGTCCTACTTCTAATAATACTTAAAAGCTGCTTTGTACTAAGAAGTTTATGATAAAGCATATTCGTACTTCCACGTTATTTAAATGTCTGCAGTATTCCAACCTTTATTTAATTCCTTTAGGATATTTTTAACGATTTTAAAATGATTCAAGTTTGTGCAGACATGTCCTTTAAATAATAATAAAAACAAATACAAGCAGCCTTATTCAGCAGGCTGCTACTACTAAGTATGCACTTGTTATTTGAGAACACATAGAGCATTGCGTCTGCATCCAAAATTACCTAAGGCATCGAGTTGTTTCTTTTTCCCAGAGCCCGGGGGTCGCCCTCTGCGCTTCCCGTCAGGATTCGAGTTCGAACCCGCACCACCGGACTGCCTGCCCGCCTCGGAGGCAGGTTTCGGCCCCATGCCGAGGGTCCCGTCCGGACCATACTTCCTCGGCCTCCCCCTCTTCTTCTTCACGAGCTCCCCGCCGCCGCCGCTGATGACGATGGCGCCAGCGCCGATAGCAGGCTGCTGCTGCTGCTGCTGCTGCGTGGCCGGCGGGCCGGAATCAGGCCGGTACATGGCCACCGCCATATCCGCCGGCTTCATTGCCGACGAGGCGGTGGGCGACGCCATGGGGTTGAACGCGAGCGGCATCCCGTGCATGACATTCGCGGAGCCCGGCGGCATCGCCGGCGCGGGGCCGTAGGCGTGCTGCGGCATAACGACGCCTGCGGTCGGCGGCGGCGAGCTCACTCGCGGCGGCTGCGGTGGCGGCGGCTGCTGATCCCGGCCGTCCATCTCGCGGCGAAACCCTAGCTGCCCGGGATCCGAAGCGCTCCTCCCCCGCCTGCACCTCCGCGGTTGCGCCGAGCAGAGCGCGCGCGCGGTTGGCGGCGGTTGAACGTGAACCGGCCTCTCTGCACGCAAAAACTAATCCGGGAAATCGAATAAAATACAGAGGAAATGGGGAAAGCAGAGGCGGATTTGTGCGTGGAAGGAAAAATCAATTTGGGAGTAAAAGCAGGGGGGGTGGGGGGATGGCGGTGGCCGGTGGGAGAGGAGTTACCTGCCTGAATGGTCGGATCAGATCTGTAGGCCACAGGAGAAATCGCGAGTGAGTCGGTGAGTCTTCAACATAGACCAGAATAGCCCGGTTTCCCGAGTGCGGACGTTTGGGTCTCGGGAGCCAGCGGAAGCCTTTTTTTTTTAACCTACTGAAATTTATATTTTCAAGTTTAAAAAAATTCAGGGCAAAAATTTTAGATGTACAAAATAATGTGCTCTACAACTGTGAAAATGTATCAACTCCAAATAACCAGTATTTTAGGTTGCACAAAAATACAAAATCTGACATCTGAACAATGTCAATTTTCAAACCACCAAATTCTGTGAGATTTTATCAATTTTGTTGAGAGCAAAATATAAGATATTTTGGGTTGAGACTTTGTCTGTTTGATAGAGTATATCATTACCTGCGCGCAGAATTTTTTTCATAACTTTACTTTGAAATCAAGTTTTCAATTTCAAAAAATATAGGTTCCATCCATATAGCTCGGGATCCAAAACGATTTTTGCAGTTCCCCTTTTTATCTGGGTATAGCACTTGGTGAGTCGGTGAAACTTGACACGTTGAAAGCAAGTATTCCATAAGATCAAGCGAGGCGGTTAGACCATCTCCAGTCGCACTATAAACGGCGTCCGACCGAAGCACCGGATCGATTGCTTGGGAGACATCGTCGTGTCGTGTCTTCTTCAGACACGTTTATTCTCCGTAGTCGCGTGCCCCAATCGAGATGTTGATAAGATAAAAAACTAACTGAAATTTAAAATTTCATTCAAACTTCATCATATTTTCCAATGTTCGAATGAAATTTAACTAAAACAACAAAATTTCATTAAAAACCTAAACTAACACCAGCCGCGGCACCGGTGGTGCACAAGGAGGTACTCGTCGAAGACGCGGTAGTCCTCCTCACTAGGATTGTCCTTAACGATGTTGCTTGGCTCCACTACAACATGGACCTCGGGCTTTGGCTCTTAGAGACGCCGAGTCACACGTCTAATCGCCGCGATCGCGCTGAAAAGAAAAAAGAACTGTGGGGAATGACTGTGTCGGGGAAACTAAATAGGGGGTGTTTTTTTCGCGTGGTACATCGTTATCCGCCGAGGTAGCGCTCCTATAGCATCACATAGGAGGTGCCTCTGTACATAGATGGTGCAATACTAATGACGCGTAATATAATCTTTGCTAAACACTATATTACCGAGTGTTAAACCATTGATCACAATGCGTTAAAGTTGTTAATCACAATCAATGATAAACAAGAAACTCCATTGATATACAGATTTTTCCATTACATTACTTGAGCCCCTCTTTTTTCATTTCTCTAAATAAAGGAAAAAAAACATACTAATCGACAAAGAAGGGGGAAATGAACTACAAATCCCTAAAATTGAGATCCTCCATATTCTGCACGAGATTCTCCACAACCACAACATGGCCGAGGTGGAAGATTTGCATCGTCGATGGTCTGACCATCGTCTTCCGCGAACTGGATCTGCACAACGCAGACAACCTCGCCACCGCATGTGATTGTATTCCACGCGGTGGATCAGCATGGCACACATGACCTCGTCATTGAACTGAGCACCATATTCCATGTAGTGGATCAACACGACGCAGACGACCTCACTCTGCGGTGGATCAGGACGGCGCTAACCTGGACTGTTGGAATTATGCCCTAGAGACAATAATAAAGATGTTATTATTATAATTCTTGTTCATGATAATATTTATATTCCATGCTAGAATTGTATTAAGCGGAAACATTAACACTTGTGTGGTTTGTGAACAACACCGTGTCCCTAGTACGCCTCTATGGACTAGCTCATTGATCAATGATGGTTAAGGTTTCCTAACCATAGACATGAGTTGTCAATTGATAATGAGATCATATCATTGGGAGAATGATATGGTGGATGTACCAAACTAAGCGAAGCAATTAGATCGTATCATTGTGTTCATCTTTGCGAAGCTTTTCTTATGTCAAATATTGTATTCCTTAGACCATGAGATAATACAACTCCCTGGTATCGGAAGAAAGCTTTGAGGTCATCAAACGTCATCCTATGAGAGGGTGGTCATAAAGGTGTCTCTCAGGTGATCGGAAAGTATCTGTTGGATTGTATGTATCGAGATGGGATTTGTCCCTCCCAAGTCGGAGAGATATACTTCGGGCTCACTCGGTAATCGATATCAACACCGCTTGCAAGCACGTGGTTAAGGAGTTAATCACAAAGTGATATCGGATTACGGAACGAGTAAAGTACTTGCTGTGAACGAGATTGAACTAGGTATGATTTGCATCGACGATCGAATCTCGGGCAAGTAAAATATCGCGAGACGAAGGGAATATATATATGGGATTGATTGAATCTGGCATCGTGGTTCATCCGATATGGTCATCGATGAATGTGTGGAGTCAATATGGGTGCCTGCACCTGTTGATTATTGATAGAAGATCATGTCTGCATATTCTCGAACCCGCAGGGTCACACACTTAACGTGTCTCGACGCTAGGATAGATTGGATAATTGGTTTATGAATTTTTTTTTCGGAGTCTCGGATGGGATCCGGGATATCATGAGAGGTTCCGGAATGGTCCAGAGAATAAGATTCATATAAGGCAGTGCAGTTTTTGGAGTTCGGAATTGTTCCGGGTTAATCGGTATTGTGCCTAAGCTTTAGAACCTTCCGGAAGGGGGCCAACGTGGTCCCACCTTCCGGGAGGGGGCATGGGCCTATGAGGGAGTGTCCTGGCCGCATTGGGCCAGGGGCACAAGGCCCCATAGGGCCCAGCCGATCCTAGAGAGTTTAAATCGTTTAAACTAGAGATAAGATAGGATTTCTAGATAAGGGAGAGTTTAAATCGTTTAAACTAGATATAGGCTTGGAGGAGGGGCTAGGGCTGGCCGCCCCCTCCCCCTCTATATATAGAGGGCTGCGCGCCTCCCACACACCTTCCTCCAAACCCTAGTAGCCTGCTGCCTTCCTCTCTCTCCTCCGATCGCTTGTAGGCGAAGCCCTGCTGCAGAAATTCTCCACCACATACACCACGCCGTCGTGTTGTAGATCCAATCCATCTCTCCACCATACTTGCTGGTCCGAGGAAGGAGGAGACGTCGAGGTGCTGCACGTGTGCATCTCACGGAGGCACCGCCACTTGTGGTGCTAGATCGGATCGGATCGCGAGGAGGAGAAGCGAGTTCGACTACATCACCCACGTTAAACGAGCGTTCCATCGCTTAATCTTCAAGGGTATGAAGATCTAATCCAATCTCTCTCGTTGTTTGCATCTCCTAGATTAGATCTTGGCTTTCCCTCTGTTCGCTTCCGTAGAAAATTTTGATTTACTATGCTGTGAAACCCTTCAGTGGTATCAGAGCTAGATCTATGCGTAGATGTGTTTCACGAGTAGAACGCAACATGGTTGTTGCGGGCGTTGATGTTTTCTGTTGCAAGCCTCTTGTTTGTGTTCTTCTTATGACGCGGGATAGTGAGATTGAAGTGGTCCAGGCCAACCTTACGCGACGTCGTTCGCGAGACCGGCTCCGCACTTGACATGTGGCTTGTACCACACATGCGGCTGGTGAATGTCAGTTTCTCTCACTATAGTTGTCATGGGATTAACACCGGAGTTTGGCAACCATAATATCACCGTTGTGGCTTTCTGTAGGTAAGAATCGTTCTTAACATCTACTCCCATAAGCCACGTAAAACATGCAACAACAAAGTAGAGGCGTCTAACTTGTTTTTGCAGGGAGTGTTTTCTGTGATATGGTATGGCCCAAGATGTGATGTGTATAATGTATGCGATGATCATGTTTTGTATTGTTTCACGACTTGCATGTCGTTGAGTACACAACCGGCATGAGCCATATGGTTGTCTTTATAATTGTGTATGACCTGCGAGTCAACTTCTTATACGCCATGTAATAGCTTTACTTTATCGCTAAGTAGTTAGCAATAGTTGTAGTTGCTATTCGTGGTGGAGGCAATCATGGTGAAGTGATGGAGATCATGCCGGAACGCACAAGATGGAGATCATTGCGCGAAGATTGGCTATACCATGTCACATAAAGTTATATGCATGTGATGTTTATCCTTTTATGTATCTTATTATGCTTAGATCGCGACGGTAGCATTATAAGATGATTCCTCACTTAAAGATCAAGATAAAAACTGTGTTCTCCCCATGTATGCACCGTTGCGAAAGTTCGTCGTGTCCAAGCATCACGTGATGATCGGGTGATATAGACTCTACGCTCACATACAACGGGTGCAAGCCAGTTTTACACACGCGGAAATACTTGGGTCTAACTTGACGAGCCTAGCATGTACAGACATGGCCTCGGAACACAAGAACCGAAAGGTTAAGCATGAGTCATATGAATGATATGATCGACACTTCGTTGTCCACCATTGAAACCACATCTCTTCTCGTGATGATCGAATTAGGTGTGGTGAATTTGGATCGTGTTCACTAAACAACTTGAGGGATGTTGAATTTAGTGGGAGTTCATCTAGTAATTTGATTAAGTTGAACTATTTATCATGAACATAGTCTAAATTGTACTTGCAAATACTGTAGATCACATGGCCAAGTCCAACTTCAACTTCAACGTTTTTGCTGAGAAAGAAAAGCTTAGAAACAATGGGTCTAACTTCACCAACTGGTTCCGCAATCTAAGAATCATTCTGTCTAGCGGACAAAAGGACTATGTCCTTGAGAAAGTGTTAGGTAACCCCCCTGCTGCAACTGCGCCGGCTGATGAGAAAGCTGTCTATCAGTCGTGCAAAGATGATTATGGTGTGATTAAGAGCACCATGTTGTTTGCTATGGAACCGGAACTTCAAAATCGTTTTGAAAACTATCCCGGGCCCTTTGAGATTCTCGAGGAGCTGAAAACCATGTTTCAGACTCAGGCCCGTTCTGAGAGATATGAGATCTCCGAGAAGTTCTTTAACTGCAAGATGGAGGAAGGGAGTTCCGTTAGTGAGCACGCCATTAAGATGTCGGGCTACACTCAACGCCTTGAGCAACTGGACTGCAAGATTCCAGAGGAGCTCAAGATTGACAGGGTTTCACTCCCTCCCAGCTACAAAAGTTTTGTAGTGACTCATAATCAGATTGGTTCCACTGATACGATCACCGAGCTCTTCGCAAAGCTGAAGGCTGCGGAGGTGGACATCAAGAAAGATAATCATGTGTTGATGGTCAACAAGCCCTCCTTTAAGAAAGGTAAAGGTGCAAAGAAGCCCTTCAAGAAAGGTGGCGGCAAGCGCGTTGCCCCTGCTGAGAAGAAGCTCAAGTCTGGTCCTAAGCCGGACACTGAGTGCTTCTATTGCAAGGACAAGGGTCACTGAAGCGAATCGTCCAAGTACTTAGCGGACAAGAAGGCTGGCACCATCAAAGGTATATTTGATATACATGTTATTGATGTTTTCCTTACTAGCCCTCGTTGTAGTGCACAGGTATTTGATACGGTTGGGTTGCTAATATTTGTAACTCGAAGCAGAGCTACGGAATAGACGGCGACTTGCGAGGATGAGGTGACGATCGGCGTTGGCAACGGATCAAGAGTTGATGTGATGGTCCGGCACGCTCTCCTTAGTTTTACCTTCGGGATTAGTTTTAAACCTTAATAAATGTTATTATGTACTGCGTTGAGCATGAACATTATTTCTGGATCGTGTTTATTGCAAGACGGTTATTCATTTAAATCGGAGAATAATGGTTGTTCTATTTATATGAGTAACATCTTTTATGGTCATGCACCTCTAGTGAATGGTTTATTTCTTCTAAATCTCGAAAGGGATGAAACACACATCCATAACATTGAGGCTAAGAGATGAAAAGTAGATAGTGATAATACTACTTATTTGTGGCACTGTCGTCTAGGTCATATTGGTGTAAAGCGCATGAAGAAACTCCATTCGATGGACTTTGGAGTCTCTTGATTTTGAATCATTTGACACATGCGAACCATGCCTCATGGGCAAGATGATCAAAACCCCGTTCTCCGGTATAATGGAGAGAGCAACGGACTTGTTGGAAATCATACATACCGATGTATGCGGACCGATGAGTGTTTCGACGCGCGGTGGATATCGCTATTTTCTCACTTTTACCGATGACTTAAGTAGATATGGGTATATCTATTTAATGAAACATAAATCTGAAACGTTTGAAAAGTTCAAGGAATTTCAGAATGAAGTGGAGAACCATCGTAACATAAAGATTAAGTTTCTACGATCCGATCGTGGGGGCGAATATTTGAGTTATGATTTTCTCACGCATCTCAAAGCAAGTGAATCGTTTCACAACTCACGCCACCCGGAACACCACAGCGCAATGGTGTGTCTGAGCATAATCGAACCCTATTAGATATGGTCCGATCGATGATGTCTCTTACTGATTTGCCGTTATCATTTTGGGGTTATGCATTAGAAACCGCTGCATTCACTTTAAATAGGGCTCCATCTAAATCCGTTGAGACGACACCGTATGAACTGTGGTTTGGCGCTAAACCTAAGTTGTCGTTTCTTAAAGTTTGGGGATGCGAAGCTTACGTCAAGAAGTTGATGCCGGACAAGCTCGAACCCAAAGCGGAGAAATGCGTCTTCATAGGATACCCTAAGGAAACTATTGGGTATACCTTCTATCACAGAACCGAAGGCAAAGTGTTTGTCGAAGAACGGTTCCTTTCTTGAGAAGGAGTTTCTCTCGAAAGAAGTGAGTGGGAGGAAAGTAGAGCTAGACGAGGTTATTGAACCTTCTCTTGAATTGGAGAGTAGCGCAGCACCTGAAATTGTTCGATGCCGCTTTGCACCAATAATAGAGGAAGTTAATGATATGGATCATGAAGCTTCGGACGATGATACTACTGAGCGTCGCAGGTCGACAAGGTCGCGTGCCCCTCCTGAGTGGTACGGCAACCCTGTCTTGACTGTCTTGTTAGTAGAAGGCGGTGAACCTACGAACTATGAGGAAGCGATGATGAGCCCAGACTCGAGAAATGGCTAGAAGCCATGAAATCCAATTGGGATCCATGGCGAAAACCAAGTATGGACTTTGGTGGACCCTCCTAGCGACCGAAAGGCCGTTGAGTGCAAATGGATCTTCAAGAAGAAAGCGGACGCGGATGGTAATGTTACCGTATAAAGCACGGCTTGTCGCGAAGATTTTCGACAAGTTCAAGGTGTTGACTACGATGAGACTTTCTCTCCGTGGCGATGTTTAAGTCCATTCGATTTTATTAGCAATTGCTGCGTTTCATGATTATGAAATATGGCGGATGGATGTCAAGACTGCGTTCCTCAATGGCAAGATTGATGAAGAGTTGTATATGATGCAACCCAAGGTTTTGTCGATCCTAAGGATGTTGATAAAGTATGCAAACTTCAGCGTTCCATTTATGGATGAAGCAAGCATCTTGGAGTTGGAACCTTCGTTTGATCAAGTGATCAAGAGCTTTGGATTTGTTCCAAACTGCTGAAGCTTGCATCTACAAGAAAGTGAGTGGGAGCTCGATGGCGTTACGGTACTATATGTGGATGACATATTGATTATTGGAAATGACATCAACATGCTTAACGATGTGAAGAGTTATTTGAACAAGTGTTTTCAATGAAAGACCTAGGTGAAGCTGCTTATATATTGGGCATCAAAATCTATAGAGATAGACAAAGACGCTGATAGCTTTAAGCGGTACATACCTAGACAAAGTTCAAAAGGTTCAGAATGGATAAGGCATTGAAAGGTTCAAAGGCCTATGTTGTCGTGTAAGATATTGAGCAAGGCTCGGTCCATTATGGTAAATGATAGGAAGCTATGAGCAAAGTGCCTTATGCCTCGCCATAGGTTCCATCATGTATGCCATCTTTGTGTACTAGACGGATGTGTCCAATGCTCTTAGTTTGACGGCAGATATCAAAGTGATCCAGAGTGGAACATGGACAGCCGTGAAGAACATCCTAAGGTACCGAATAGGACTAAAGAAATGTTCTTAGTCTATGGAGGTGATGAACAACTCGTCGTAAAGGGTTACGTCGATGCTAGTTTCGACACCGACAAGGATGATTCTAAATCTCAGACAGGATACGTGTATATTTGAATGGAGGAGCCGTGAGCTGGAGAAGCTGCAAGCAAAGCGTGATCGCGGGATCTACAGTAGAAGCGGAATACATGGCTGCCGCAGCGTCAAGTGAAGGAGTTTGGATCAAACTTCATCCTTTGAGCTTGGCGTGGTTCCAAGTGCATTGGACCCACGGAGATATTGTGTGACAACACCGGCCATAGCACTCGCTAAGGAACCAAGATATCATCCAAAGACCAAGCATATCAACACTTAAGTTTCATATAATCCGAGATTATATAGCGGATGGAGATCTCAAGATCAGCAAAGTACATACAGATCTGAATATCGCAGATCCATTGACTAAACCTCTTCCACGTAAAACATGATCAGCACCTCGATTGCCATGGGTGTGAGATTGTTGCCAAATGTAAACTAGATTATTGACTCTAGTGCAAGTGGGAGACTGTTGGAATTATGCCCTAGAGGCAATAATAAAGATGTTATTATTATAATTCTTGTTCATGATAATGTTTATATTCCATGCTAGAATTGTATTAAGCGGAAACATTAATACTTGTGTGGTTTGTGAACAACACCGTGTCCCTAATGCGTCTCTATGGACTAGCTCATTGATCAATGATGGTTAAGGTTTCCTAACCATAGACATGAGTTGTCAATTGATAATGAGATCATATCATTGGGAGAATGATATGGTGGATGGACCAAACTAAGCGAAGCAATTAGATCGTATCATTGTGTTCATCTTTGCGAAGCTTTTCTTATGTCAAATATTGTATTCCTTAGACCATGAGATAATACAACTCCACAGTATCGGAAGAAAGATTTGAGGTCATCAAACGTCATCCTATGAGAGGGTGATCATAAAGGTGTCTCGGTGATCGGAAAGTATCTCATTGGGTTATATGTATCGAGATGGGATTTGTCCCTCCCAAGTCGGAGAGATATACTTGGGCCCACTCGTGTCGATATCAACACCGCTTGCCAGCATGTGGTTAAGGAGTTAATC
Organism: Avena insularis; assembly: GCA_023614405.1. Lineage (NCBI taxonomy): Eukaryota > Viridiplantae > Streptophyta > Magnoliopsida > Poales > Poaceae > Avena > Avena insularis. Next base: position 566,870,460 of record CM042686.1, read on the forward strand.
ACAAAGTGATATCGGATTACGAGCGAGTAAAGTACTTGCTGTGAGCGAGATTGAACTAGGTATGACGATACCGACGATCGAATCTCGGGCAAGTAAAATATCGCGAGACGAAGGGAATATATATATGGGATTGATTGAATCCTGGCATCGTGGTTCATCCGATATGGTCATCGATGAATGTGTGGGAGTCAATATGGGTGCCCAGACCCCGCTATTGATTATTGATAGAAGATCATGTCTGCATATTCTCGAACTGAGGTCACACACTTAACGTGTCTCGACGCTAGGATAGATTGGATAATTGGTTTATGAATTTTTGTTGAGTCTCGGATGGGATCCGGGATATCACGAGAGGTTCGGAATGGTCCGGAGAATAAGATTCATATAAGGCAAGGCAGTTTTGGAGTTCGGAATTGTTCCGGGTTAATCGGTATTGTACCGGAAGCTTCTAGAACCTTCCGGAAGGGGGCCAACGTGGTCCCACCTTCCGGGAGGGGGCATGGGCCTATGAGGGAGTGTCCTGGCCGCATTGGGCCAGGGGCATAAGGCCCCATAGGGGCCAGCCGATCCTAGAGAGTTTAAATCGTTTAAACTAGAGATAAGATAGGATTTCTAGATAAGGGAGAGTTTAAATCGTTTAAACTAGAGATAGGCTTGGAGGAGGGGCTAGGTCTGGCCACCCCCTCCCCCTCTATATATAGAGGGCTGGTGCGCCCCCCTCCCACACACCTTCCTCCAAACCCTAGTAGCCCTGCTGCCTTCCTCTCTCCCTCCCGACTGTTTGTAGGCGAAGCCCTGCTGCAGAAATTCTCCACCACATACACCACGCCGTCGTGTTGTAGATCTAATCCATCTCTCCACCATACTTGCTGGTCCGAGGAAGGAGGAGACGTCGAGGTGCTGCACGTGTGCATCTCACGGATGCACCGCCACTTGTGGTGCTAGATCGAATCGGATCGCGAGGAGGAGAAGCGAGTTCGACTACATCACCCACGTTAGACGAGCGTTCATTGTCTGAATCTTCAAGGGTATGAAGATCTAATCCAATCTCTCTCGTTGTTTGCATCTCCTAGATTAGATCTTGGCTTTCCCTCTGTTCGCTTCCGTAGAAAATTTTGATTTACTATGCTGCGAAACCCCTTCATGGACAGCATCTTCCATGCGGTGTTGGGAGATCTACGGTAGGCTTGGAGGGAGATGGTGATGGGATCTTGGGTTAGTGATGGCTCTGAAATATAGTCATCTACGTCCATATTTGAACTGGATATTATTCATATTTTGGATAAAATATCTCTCTAAATCCTGCCACTAATGCCTAATGATCAAAGGGGTATGCAATCCTTTCTTTCTATTTTTCCTTGTGCAGATAATGACATTTGATGGTGGGAATCACTATATTAAAGTCAAAGATACGAGATTTCCAACAACGAGAAGAAACCAGGAGTTGTGGATCAGAGGCAAACGCTTTAACGACCAACTATACGATCGGAATAAAATTCTGGCCGTATAGTTCTGGCCGGATAGTTGCCATCGACACCGCTAGGTCAAATAGAATAACTTTCGTAAAGGGACCTCTATACAAAGAGGCCTCGGGCGACGAGAAAAGTGGGCTCGCAGAAACCATCAGCCACCCCCAGATATCGATCCACAACACCGAAGAGACGCTGGAGGAATATACTTAGATCTAATCTCTCCACCACCATGGCCATATTCCACCACTTGTAATAGTAGATCTCTTCTTCGATTAGCGACATTGTAAGACTATTGCTATCAATGTCATGATTTCTGCTATAATGTTTATGATCTTTGATCTCATATCTATGTGTGAGTAATTCTTCTTAGGCTAAGGGCTTCGGCCTAGCCATATAGCTTTTGTGCATGTTATTTATCATAGATGGGATCATGTATTAATTTGTATGACATGATGATTATTGTATCCTCTCTTGCCTCTATCTAAGGACTTGTCAGGTACCCAAGACCCCAAGGATTGAGCCAGGTATAGGGAGTATGAGTAATGACTAATCTGCAGGTTGGGAACCTCAGTGACAGAAGGGATAGTACGGTTGTATGTGCGAGATTTACTTGGGATTAACGGTGACGTCACTATGCATATCATTAGTTCTCCTTCTTCTATGGATGAGACTAGTAGGTTATTGCTATAAGCAGTTGTGGAGGCAATAGCAATCATGGATACACTGCCCACATATAATTTATCTTGCTCTAATAATTTCATGCATACTTTATTTTTATCTTTTATTCCCATCAGATGTTTTGCACAGCTACTGGTGAAACTAAACGCCCTAGGCCCTGTCTCTCCATCATCGACAACAACAAAAATACGCAAACTCTTGGTCTGGTAAAAACACAAAAGGAATTCTAAAACTCCCGAAGGTCTGTTAAAGTAACTTCACTATGCTTCTTCTTCCCGGGGATTTGATAAACCTAGGTCTACTAGGGAAAAAGAGCTATACTACATCCGTAATCCGGATCGAAGGTATCAACCCTTTTTCTAGAGCCATTGCCGAGGAAGCAATAGCTACCCTGGTGAGGTTAGTAGGAACCTTGCTAGTTTTAATTCTTGTTTTTAATTTTGTTAGTTTGCTTTCAGTCTTTATTTGAAAAACCAAACAAATTAGTTAGTCTTTAAATTCTTGTTTTTATTATTATCATAAGTCTTTGTTTAAGAAAACTCAAAAACATAGAAAATGTGGCTGAAAAGAAGCTTGGGGAGTTTGCAACTCCCAATAATGATTATTTGCATACTCCTATTACTCAGCCAGCAATTGCTACTGATGACTATGAAATTAAGCTCCATTATTTAAGTTTGGTTCAACAGAATCAATTTGGAGGCTCTGATGTTGAGGACTCAGGTATGCACTTGAATACTTTCACTGAAATATGTGATATAATGCACATAAAAGATGTTGACCCGGATGCGGTCAAATTGCGCTTATGTGTTTTCTCTATTAGAGGAAGAGCAAAAGAATGGTTGCTAGCTTTCCCTAAAAATACTATTACATCATGGGTGGGATGTACTTCTTTATTTATGACTAAATTTTCCCACCTGCAAAGACTATGCATCTAAGATCTAATATTACTGGTTTTAGAGAGGAAGAGCGTGAGCCACTAGTGCTTGCATGGGAAAGGATGAAAGAATACTTAAGAAACTATCCCAGCCATGGGATGGAAGATTGGTTAATACTCCATTTATTTTATAATGCTCTTAATCCTGTGTCTAAGTCTATGCTTGATACTGCAGCTGGAGGAACATTTATGGGTAAACATATTACCGAAGCGAAGCAGCTGCTAGAAAATATGCAAGACAACCATGCCCAATGGCATGTGGAAAGATCAAACACGAAGAAGGTGAACTCCGCCTCACCACAATAAAATGAAGAACTCAATGCTAGGCTGGATGAGCTCATATTAGCCGTAAAAGGTAAGGGAACCCAGGTAAGAGCTATCCTCGAAACTAATATTGAAGAAGTAGACTTCATAGCTCATAATGATTATAACCCTGCTTGAAAGAAAAATTATAATCCTAATTTTCAGAAACACTATTCTAATCCTGCAGGTAACTCTAATAATAATATGGGATCAAGTAATGGTAGTCTCCAAGAAATACTTAAATCTTTCATAGACTCTGTCAACACCCGGATTTTTAATCCCAGATGCCTGTTATGCCAACATCGCAATCCCAGGATTACCATTTTTGCGAGATATAACAGATTGGTATCACAGTACATCATCCATTACAAACCATAATAAAGGTCTTACAAATAAAGGATCTCATGATCCAGTCTTAATACAATCAAAGCAGCGGAAAGTAAACGTAGTAGGGTTCCATCTTCAAGTTCACAGGCAATGCTGACGATGGGAGATGATCCTAGTTGTCATAGACCCCCTGTTGTCCATCTTATTGGTAGTACTCCTCATAGTCTGGCCACGGGAATAGCCAGGGACAAAGCCATGAGTACTCTTTAAGTACTCGCAAACTATCACTGACAAGTAAGGTAGTTCTAGTGGGAATCTTAAGCTCTAGGTTTATTTGCAAAAAGCTAGGTTTATTTCATACTGAGTTAAGAAGTAAAAATAATAATTTAATGTTCTACATCACCTAAGTGGGAACCTAGTTTTCATATCCATAATCCTGTTGTGGTCAAGTCAAAGTCATAGTTCACTTCACAAGTCATTTTGAAAACATCTGACGACGAAATAGTATGGCCACTCCAACTGTCCATGACCATGGACGCGGCTATTCGAATAGTTTGACACTCTGCAGAGGTGGTACACTTTCACCACAAAACTCTGCAGAGGTGGTACACTTAGTATGCGTATAATCAATCCTAACCTTTCAATTACACACTCTAGTATAGGCATCTCCCCTGTGAGCTTGGCCTCCCAGCCATGGCCATCTTCCATCCTGGGCACGCATAGGTGGACATTCACACTCACGAGGTTGCCTCAGCTTAACCTCTTCCGCGAGGGAACCCATACTAAGGCATATAAACTTCCAGTTAAGCCCTACCCAATTCAGGTATTGTGGTTGTACAGTAAAATTAGAATGGTATCGCATCCGAACCCAACCATCAGTTTTTATAAAGGGTCAAGGCTCATGCCTCAACATTTTCATCATCAAATCATTTTGTGTCCATAACACATGTCAAAACATTTCAATAGAATGAACCATCATTCCAAAGTTTTCATAATCATTGTCACCAAGTATTCCCATCTAAAGTGATCAAATTTTATGCTTATCACTAGCCACTAAAGTTGAGGGTATTCAGTAATGAGGGGTGCTAATCAAGTGTAACTATCTAGCTCTAATTTATGCCTTTTGATGACATCTAAGTATAACTACTTAGGCCTAGTTTTAAACTCTTTATGGTATCTATACTATTTTTCCAATACTCACAAAGCACTAACTAAAAGTAAAGAACTTTGATAAGAATAAAAGAATAAAGCTTGCAAGTAAAACTTGGGATTGGTATAATCAACGTTGCATAACCAAGCATGCCTAAGGCATTTGCTGACTCGTGTATTAACGAGCTCGTTGGGGAACCCCAAGAGGAAGGTATGATGAGTACAGCAGTAAGTTTTCCCTTAGTTATGAAACCAAGGTTATCAATCCAGTAGGAGCAAGGAAACACCTCGAAGGTGTTGCTAGCTGGACTTTGGTAGGACGCACTACCGGTGCCAGCAGCAATGTGGAAACCTGCATAACATAACCATAGAACTTTGCCCCCAACTTACAGTGAGGTTGTCAATCTCACCGGTTTTGCTCAAAACAAAGGATTAAACGTATTGTGTGGAAGAAAGTAATAGTTTGCGGAAAGTAAACAGAAAACAGTAAACAATTGTAGATTGATGGTAAAAGAAAAAACCGGGGTTCATAGTTCACTAGTGGTGGCTCTCCTTAAGATAGATAAGATGTTGGGTGAACAAATTACAGCGGGGCAATTGACAAAAATCGAGATAGCAATACATGCATATACTAATCATCTTGACTCGTTTGAGATTCGATTGGGCATTACAACATTATACATAGACCGTAATCCAACTTCATCTATGACTAATAATCCACCTTCAGGTTATCATCCGAACCCCCTCTAGTATTAAGTTGTAAGCAACTGATAATTGCATTACGCATTGTGTGTAAAGTAAACAATATGATTGTTCTATGAACAAAGGATTGTTGTTTTCTCCCTAGTAGCAACAACACATCTAGTACCTTAGAGATTTCTGTCACTTCCCAGTTACGGAGGCATGAACCCACTATCGAGCATAAATACTAACTCTTGGAGTTGCTAGCATCTACTTGGCCAAGATAGCTACTAACAACAGAAAGCATGCAAGATCACAAATAACAAAGACATGATAGAATCAATAATCAATCTGAAATAGCATCTCAATATCCATCGGATCCCCACAAACACAACATGTAGGATTACAAATAGATGATCTTGATCATGAACGGAGCTCACGAGATCTAAACATGATAGCACAAAGGAGAAGAACCAGCCATCTAGCTACTACATGGACCCGTAGTCCAAGGATGAACTACTCACGCATCACACCGGAGGCTTGCATGGTGATGAAGAAGGCCTCCAGGGTGAATTCTCCCCTCGGGGTGCTGGAAGAGCTTGATCCTCCCGATCTAGGGATGGAGATGACAAGCTGCTGAACTCTTTCATGGAATTTTGATCGGGTCCTTAGGGTTTATGTATCAGAGGCATCTTATAGGCGAAAGGGGAGGCCGAGGGGGTGCCCTAGGCGGCCATACCACCCCTGGCGTGGGCCAGGCCTAGCCGTGCGGCCAGGTGGTGTGGCGGCCCTCTGGTCCCTCTCTGTCTTGTATTCTGGCTCCATGTCCCCCTCGGTGAAAAACTGACTTTTGCTTTTGTCCCGTCCAATTCCAAGAATATTCATTTTCTCACTTTCCTGGAACCAAAAACAGCAAAAAACAGGCAACTGGCACGGTGGCATCATGTTAATAGGTTAGTCTAAGAAAGTGTATAAAAAGTACTCCAAAGTATGGACAAAACATAAGAAAGTAGATAAAACCAAGCACGGAACATCAAAAATTATGAATACGTTAGCAACGTATCAGCATCTTGCATAGGTTATCTTGCAAGGATAGCTTGCATAGGTATGAGACTTGCAAGTGTTAGCTTGCCTTGAGTATGTAGTGGTTGAAGTTTTCTTCTTCTTCTTGGTAGTACTCCTCCTCGTATCCCGGGTCGGTACTATCGTCTATAAATGAATACGAGGTACACAATCACCAAACAATACTTAACTACTTCTATTTAGCACACTAAGGCTCACACTAGATGATTTAGCATCATCACAACCATCACATGAAATAAAGGCCTAGCCCTATTTATTTTATTTTAGAAAAGTAATTTCTACTCATTGAAAATACTTAAGATTTAATATTATCCAATTAAAATATGGGATCATGTTGACACATGTCATCACCATATATTCTAATACTTGGGAATGTGATTTAAAGTGGTGGTCATATTTTATAAAGTTTAAGATTATTATTTAATACAATTAAAGTGACTAGAAATGCCCATATAGCATTCTTTTAGTACTAGTCCAAGATCACAGCATGTAAACCTAAATATTTTTACATATTCAGATAGATCTTATCAAATGTGATTTTTAAGAGTTGGAATCAACTCAAAAGAATTTACGGTTGATTTTTGAAAAATGTTTGAATATGGAAAAGTCTCTGTCTTGTTATTTTTACTATAGGTGATCTATAATTTCAAATGGTTTAAATCCAATGGGCTTGGATAGATATTTTGAATACCTTTCTAACAAAATTGGAATCATGCAATTTGGTTCAGTGAATCTCTTTGAATTGATTTTTAAATCTACTGACAGAATCTAGTTTTAACTAATAATAGAAAAAGCTTATTTGAATCTTTGGGCTCTATGCAGGAAACTAAATGGGCCAGCCCAACTGCACAGCGTTGGCGCAGCGGGTTGCTGACAGGACGTCCCACGCGTCAGCGACTTAACTAAACTGAAACAGTATATTTTAATCTGGGTCGTGCGATTAGACTAGGATCTACGACCATGGTTCATCTTCTACGTCGAGCAGCTCGGCGAGGCCCGAACCCCTAACATGACGGTGAAGTGCGTGGGGACTCACACAGGCTCGGCTAAGGTCGACGATGGGGGCGAACGACGTTGTAGACGACGGCGGTTCGAATGGTGGTCACGGCGGGTCCTGGGGCGGCTCCTCTTCTCCTCTGCAGCGGCGAACTCCGGCCAAATTCCGGCGATGTGGTGATCGCCTTGCTACGAGGAGAGGTGTGGGAGGTTCTGTGAGGAGTGGGGAGTGAGATGGTGTGGAGAATAAAGGCTAGGGTGACCTATATTTATACACCAATAGTGGAAAAAGGGCCTCCAGTCCCGGCCCGTAAGGGGCTTTAGTCCCGGTCCTGGTAACCGAGACTGGCGGGGGGGAGGGGGACTAAAGGCCACCCCCACTAGTCCCGGACCGCTTACCATCCGGGACCAATGGGTATCCACGTGGCCGTCTCTGCGGGCGCGGGGTGCCACCCATTAGTCCCGATTCGTATTACGAACCGGGACAAATGGTTCTCTGCCGCGACAGAATTTTAGGCACTTTCTCTGCCGCGGAAGAGAATTCAATTTGTATCCTTTTTTTCATTTCAAAATAGTTTTCTATGCTACCACATACCTTACATGTTCGTGCATACATAAGATAACTTCTCTTAAGATCGAGCATACAAATATATACATGATAGTTACACATGGAGATCACAATTATCGGGACTAGAGCCCGTCTATTCAATTACACGGTCGGGGATCATCGGTGCCTATTCACACTAAATTCTCTGGCGTCATCTATCATCTTGTCCATCAAGAATCCTGCCAGTTCTTCAGCAATTGCTACTACGCGTTGCTCTGGTAGGAGCTGATCCCGCATTTTCTCGAACTATATAAGAAAAGGAGATCAATATGAATATCAATCCCGATAACAAAAAGTGACGGTAATAAAATAATGTTATGAATGTATTGCTTACATCGACTCTATAATCATTCAGCTCACTGGTAAACGTGCGAATGAACTCGCAAACGTAGAATCCACATAGATTCGTCTTCGGTGGCTGCCTCGCGCACTTTACGAGAATAGAATTCAATCAAAATAATAATCCAGCATCATAATTATATTAAAACTAGAAGTAAAGAGATGCGCGTACTACTTACCGAGACCCGCTTAAACGTCAACTTCTCACTAAAGTCACCCGTAACCGCACTCTTGAACTGGTTCCAAACCCTACCTGGTAAAGAAAATGAATGAGTTATTTATTATGTGATATCTCAGGAAATCAACGAAAGAGACCGATGTAGCGCGAAAATTACCTCTGGAGCATGTCCTGCATGTCCCTAAACATTTCCAGGGGTCTCTTTAATGGTTCCATGACTTCAACTCTTCCCTTATCAAGTTGAATGTCTAGCAGAATCCAGTGGAAACTGTACACGTTTATATATACATCAGTAACTCATCAATTACACTTAACATCGAGTAAGCAAAAGAGAATGTGTACAATAGAGTAAGACCCTCACGCAAAATTGTAAGGAAACAATATGTGGTCACAAAATTTTGCTCCGTTAGAAACCTTAGAAGGTTTTCCTGCGTCTCCTCGGGTTTTGTCGTTAGCGTCTTTACATGCATTTTATCTGGGTCAATGAACCCAACACTAAAGATTGACCTTCTTTTACATTCCATGATCTTCATTCTGTAGGGGTTCGTAGCATGGAAAATAAAAATTTTCTATCGCATACAAACAAACAAGCCAAGATCTATCTACTAGATTGCAGCAACGAGTCGATAGAGGAACTCACCCTCGAAGATTCCAAAGCGGTTAACGAGAGCAGATTCTCGTGGGTGATGTAGTCGTACTCTTTCCGATCTCAAGATCGCGTGAGCGATCCTTCCAGCGCCACGTTAAAGCAGCGCTCCCATGATCGGTCACGTTCGGTTTCGACGAAGACCTTCCTCTCCTTGTTCCAGCGGACGGAGGTTGTAGCACTCTCCTCGCGATTCCGCGACTGTGGCGTGGTCTAAGTAGAGGAAATCCCATGAGGCTTCGCCTTAAGCCGGTGCGAGTATGGTGGAGCTTATGAGAGAGGCTATTAGTGGTCTAGTAATTAGACACACCAATTAGAAGGCTCTAAATCAATTAGAAGGCTCTAAACCGCTGGCTAAAGCAATTAGAAGCTCTAAACCAAAAACGGCTCTAAACCGGAGATTAGAGGTGGAACTTGTGTGTGTTAGGAGGGGAGCCCTGCCCCTCCTTATATAGGTGGGAGGGCTGGCCGGCCAAGGGGAGGGAGTGGAGTCCCTCCCCAACTCGGCTTGGGTGGGGCGCCGGCTTGGGGAGGACTCCCTCCCCAACTCGGCTTCACCTCCTCCTCTTTTCCCACTTCCCAAAATTGTCGTTTGACTTTCAAACTAGCCGTTTGACTTTTCAATTTAGGATTTAAATAAACCCTTTATTTTGGACAGCAAGAACACCTAGTACATGATGCAATCATTCCAACTTACAATGACACATTCATGTACCCTTCCCCTCCGGTCTTGGGACATTCCGGGACCTTCTAGAATGTTCCCGATGAAAACACGGAACCATTCCCCAACTCAAAGCAGGACTTTCCTTATATGAATCTTATTCTCCGGACCATTCCGGATCACCTCGTGATATCCCGGATCCCATCCGAGACTCCGAACAACATTCGGTCTCTTTCTCATAATACCATAACTACTCAAACAACGTTGAATCCTTAAGTGTGTCTCCCTACGGTTCGTGAATTATGCGGACATGATCGAGACACTTCTCCGAACAATAACCAATAGAGGAATCTGGAAATTCATATGGCTCCCACATATTTCTACGATTACTTTGCGATCGAATGAACCACTTACATACGATACCAATTTCCCTTTGTCTCACGATATGTTACTTATCCGAGGTTATGATCGTCGGTATCTCTGCATACCTAGTTCAACCTCGTTCTTGATAAAACTCTTTTCTCGTTCCGTGATATGTGATCCCTTGTGACCCAGTCACATGCTTGCAAGCTAATTGGATGACATTTCACCGAGAGGCCCAGAGAATATCTATCCGTCATATGGATGGACAAATCCACTCTTGATCCATGTGTTTCATCGAATACTTTCCGAACACTCAATACCACCTTTATAGCCACCCATTACGGTGTGGTGTTTGATGACATCAAAGCATCCATCCAATAAAGGTGATATGCATGATCTCATGGTCGAAGGAATTAGGTTACTATGTATCAGAAAGCATATAGCAATTGAACTATTGAAATGACTTGATCTTTATGCTACGCTTATCTATAGGAGTATGTCCACCATATCATTCTCCTAACGATATGATCTTGTTGTTAATAACATCTCAATGTTCATGATAGGGAACCAACAATCATCTATAAAACAACAACCTAGTGAAGAATAGAGGCTATACTAGGGACTTCAAATTAAGTTAAAAAATCACACAAGTATTAATGGTTTCCTTGTTAATCCTATTATAGCATGAATGACAACATTTATCATAAACACAATGATATAATAATAACTACATTTATTATTGCCTCTAGGGCATATCTCCAACAGTCTCCCACTTGCACTAGAGTCATCTAATCTAGATTACATGGTAATATACGAACACCCCTGGCGGTTTGGTGTTGGTCATGTTTTGCCCTCGGGAGAGGTTTAGTCAACGGATCCGCCACATTCAGATCTGTGTGTACTTTGCAAATCTTTATATCCCCATCCTGGATATGTTCTCGAATAGCGTGGAAAGCAGCTTGATATGCTTCACTTCTTGTGTGACCTTGGTTCTTGCGCATTGGCTATGGCGCCCATGTTATCACTGATGATAGACATTGGGTCCAGCGCACTTGGAACCACACCAGCTCTGTAATGAACTCTTTCATCCATATCGCTTCTTGTGAAGCCTCCAAGCGCCATGTATTCCGATTCAGTTGAAGATCTCGCCACAACGCTTTGCTTTGCACTCCTCCAGCTAATCGCTGCACCATTCAAAATAAATCATTATCCAGTTGTGATTTAGAATCATCCGGATCGGTGTTCCAACTAACATCGGTGTAACCATTAACAACGAGCTGTTCATCACCTCCATAAGAAAGAACCATATCCTTAGTTCTTCTCAAGTACTTAAGGATGTTTTTGACATTGTCAATGATCCACTCTGGATCACTTTGATATCTTGCTAGTTAGACTAACGGCATATGCGATGTCGGGTCTAGTACATAGCATGGCATACATTAGAGATCCTATGGCTGAGGCATAGGAGTCTTACTCATCCTTTCTCTATCTTACGCCGATGTGGGACTTTGAGTTTTACTCAAGGTCGTATTGAGCAACATGGGCAAGAACCCTTTCTTGCTATCTTCCATTCCAAACCTCTTTAGAACTTTGTCCAAATATGTACTTTGTGACAATGATATTTGGCGTTCGATCTATCTCTATAAATCTTTATGCCTAATATGTAAGCTGCTTACAAGATCCTTCATTGAAAAACTATTATTCAAATACTCTTTGACACTATTAAGAAGGTCTACATCATTCCCAATCAACAATATGTCATCCACATATAGTATTAAGAATGCTCTGAGCTCCCACTCACTTTCTTGTAAATACAAGCTTCTCCATAAGTTTGTATAAAACCAAAACTTTGATTACCTTATCAAAGCGTTGATTCCAACTTCGGGATGCTTGCTTCAATCCATAGATGGACCGTTGAAGCTTGCATACCTTGTTAACATCTTTAGGATCGACAAAACCTTTGGGTTGCATCATATACAACTCTTCATCAATGTCTCCATTGAGGAATGCTGTTTTGACATCCATCGCCATATCTCATAATCATAATATGCAGCGATTGCTAACATAATCCTCACAGACTTTAAGCTTAGCTACCGGTGAGAAAGTCTCATCGTAGTCAACTCCTTGAATTTGTCGAAACCCTTTTGCGACAAGTCGAGCTTTATAAACGATAACATTACCATCGACATCTGTTTTCTTCTTGAAAATCCATTTGTTCTCGACGACCTTCCGCCATCCGGTAAGTCCACCAAAGTCCATACTTGGTTTTCGTACATGGATCCAATCTCGGATTTCATGGCTTCTTGCCATTTATTGGAATCTGGGCTCATCATCGCTTCCTCATATGTCTCGGGGTCATCGGTGTTGTCCACCAACATGACATTCATAACGGAATCATACCAATGCGGGTGGTACGATTTCTCGTTGACCTCCGAGGCTCTGTAGCAACTTCAACGAAGTTTCATGATCACCATCATTAGCTTCCTCTCTTATTGGTGCGGGCACCACGGGGAACTTCTTCCGGTCTGCGCTACTCGCAATTCGAGAGAAGGTTCGACAACCTCGTCGAGTTCTACTTTCCTTCCAGTCACTTCTTTGAGAGAAATTCCTTCTCTAGAAAGGATCCATTCTTAACAACGAAGATTTTGCCTTCGGATCTATGATAGAAGGTATACCCAATAGTTTCCTTGGGTATCCTATGAAGGCGCATTTTTCGCTTTGGGTTCAAGCTTGTCCGGTAACTTCTTTACATAGCCGCATCCCCAAACTTTAAGGAGCGACAATTTAGGTTTCTTCCCAAACCATAATTCATACGGTGTCGTTTCAGCAGTTTAGACGGTGCCCTATTTAAAGTGAATGCTGTTTCTAATGCATAACCCCAAAATGATAGCGGTAAATCTGTAAGTGACATCATAGAGCGAACCATATCTAAGAGTTCGATTACGACGTTCGGACACACCATTGTTGTGGTGTTCGGCGGTGTCAAGCTGAAAGTATTCCACATTTCTTCAAATGCTGCAAACTCGTAACTTAGATATTCACCTCCACGATCGAGCGTAGAAATTTAATCTTCTTGTTTCGTTGATTCTCTACCTCACTTTGAAACTCCTTAAACTTCTCGAAAGTTTTGGACTTATGTTTCATGAAATAGATATACCCATATCTACTCAAATCATCCGTGAAGGTAAGAACATACTTGATAACCACAGCGATGCTACACTCATTGGACCACACACATCGGTATGTATGATTTCCAATAAGTCAGCTCGCTCCATCATACTGAAAATGGAGTCTTAGTCATTTTACCCATCGGACATGCTTCGCATCTTTCAAGTGATTCAAAATCAAGTGATTCAAGAAGTCCATCGAATGGAGTTTCTTCATCGCTTCACTCCAATGTGACCAAGGCAGCGATTGCCACATATAGGTCGAATTATCGCTTGATTTCAAACGTTTAGCCTCAATGTTGTTGATATGTGTATTTCCACTATCGAGATTCAATATGAATAGACCATCTATCAAAGGTGCATGTGCATAAAACATATTACTCATATAAATCGAACAACCATTATTCTCGGATTTAAACAAATGTAACCGTCTACAATAAACAAGATCACGATATAATGTTCATGCTTAGCGGGCACCAAATAACAATTATTTAAGTATAAAACTAATCCCGATGGTAGATGAAGAGGTAGCGTCGACGCGATCACATCAACCTTTGATCCATTTCCCTGCGCATCGTCACCTCGTTCTTCACTAGCTTCCGTTTATTCTGCGGCTCTGCTTGAGTTACAAATATGAGCAACCGAACCAGTATCAAATACCCGGGCACTACTACGAATACTAGTGAGATACACATCAATAACATGTATATCAGATATACCTTTCTTCTTGATGTTGCCGTTCTTCAAATCCGCCAAGTACTTTGGGCAATTCCGCTTCGGTGACCTTCTCCCTTGCGGTAAAAGCACTCGATGTCGGGCTTGGGTCCAGCCTTGGTCTTCTTCGTCGGTATGGTAACTTTCTTACCACCCTTCTTGAAGTGTCCCTTCCTTAGACTTGCCTTTCTTGAATTTGGTGGTCTTATTGACCATCAACACTTGGTGCTCTTTCTTGATCTCCACTTACAGATTTTAACATAGCAAATAGTTACAACTCTTTGTTCATGTTACGCATGTTGTAGTTCATCACAAAGTTCTTGTAACTTGGTGGTAGTGATTGGAGGATCGGTAAACCCCAAAGTATTAGGAATCACTATACCCAAACTTTGAAGTTTATTTGCGTGCCCGGACATCTTAAGCACATGCTCAGCAGCGGAGCTACCCTCTTCCATCTTGCAGTTAAAGAACTTTTGAAGCTTCATAACTTTCAATTGCGCATGAGTCTCAAAGATTAATTTGAGATCCTCGACAATATCATATGGATCGACTCTTCAAACCTTTTACGAAGCTCGATTCTAAACCATACAAGATAGCACCTTTGAACTATGGAGTCTTGATTCTTAGGCGAGGTAAACATTCTTTACTTCATCGGTAGCATCATTGCAGTGGGTCACCTAGCGGTGCATCCACACATAGGTCAAATTACCAGGTGTGAGGACAATCCTCAAATTGCGAAACCAATCCATGAAGTTGCTTCCATTGTTTTCAACTTTTCTCTCTCTAGGAGCATTAAAATTGATGGTAGGGCGCCATTGATCTACAACATATTTGCAATAGTTTAGACTAAGTTTATGACAAATTGAGTTCAAATTAATTAATGAAATTAAACTAGGTGAACTCCCACTCAAAACAACATCCCTCACATTGTTTTAGTGATCACGAACCAAATCCACTACATCAACACCGATCATCACGAGAGTTGATATAGTTTCAATGGCGAACAATCATCATGTTCATCATATCTACTATATGATTCATGCTTTACCTTTCGGCGATCCGTGTTCACGAGGCCATGTCCGTACATGCTAGGCTCGTCAAGATCAAACCTTAGCTACCGCATAAGCAAATCTGGCTTGCTTACGTTGTATTCACCAGCGGAATCAAAGACACCCGATCATCACGTGGTGCTTGACGACAAGCTTTGGCAGCGGTGCATACTAAGGGTGAACACTTTAGAACTTGAAATTTATGTGCATGAGGGATCATCTTATAATGCTACCGTCATCTACTAAGCAATACAAGATGCATAAAGGATTAACATCACATGCAATTCGTAATATGTGATATGATATGGCCTTTCTTCTTTGTGCTTCCGATCTCCATCTTCAAGCACGAACATGATCTCCATCATCACCGGCATAGCATCAAGGTCAATGACGCTTCTTCATGGTTGTCGTCCACCAGCTTCAACTATTACAACTATTTTGAATAGACACGCAGTCTTAACGAAATTAAAGACAACCATATGGCTCACGCGGTTGCCAACTTACAATAAGGAACATTGCATACATCAAATATAATCACAATCATGGCCATATCACATCACTGCACACCCTTGCAAAACAAAGTTAGACGCCTCTACTTTCTTTGCATATTTTACGTGGTTTGGGGCTTTCAATAAGTGTCGTTCTAACTTACGAACAAGAACCACAACATTGATACTAGCATTGTTGATCACCCGTTGTAAATTGGATCTTTACTATGCTAGGAGAAAGCAGCACCCATAAAGCCACTTATGCAATACAAGTTGCATGTCAAGCGTGGAGCAAGTCTCATGAGCGATGTCATGTAAGGTTAGCCGGCCGCTTCATCCCAACATACCGCAAGATGCAAAGTACACAAAAGCAATCTACAATAAAAGCATCAATGCCCACAATGACCATTGTGTTCTACTCGTCTGTGAGATCTACATATAGACACGGCTCGATACCCTTTGTAGGGGTTAAGTAGCATGGAAAATAAAAATTTTCTATCGCATACAAACAAACAAGCCAAGATCTATCTACTAGATTGCAGCAACGAGTCGATAGAGGAACTCACCCTCAAAGATTCCAAAGCGGTTAACGAGAGCAGATTCTCGTGGGTGATGTAGTCGTACTCTTTCCGATCTCAAGATCGCGTGAGCGATCCTTCAGCGCCACGTTCGGCGGCGCTCCATGATCGATCACACGTTCGGTTTTCGACGAAGACCTTCCTCTCCTTGTTCCAAAGGCAGTGGAGGTTGTAGCACTCTCCTCGCGATTCCGGCTGACTGGCGTGGTCTGCAGGAAGTAGAGAAATCATGAGGCTTCGCCTTAAGCCGGTGCGAGTATTGTGGAGCTTATGAGAGAGGCTATTAGTGGTCTAGTAATTAGACACACCAATTAGAAGGCTCTAAACCAATTAGAAGGCTCTAAACCGCTGGCTAAAGCAATTAGAAGCTCTAAACCAAAACGGCTCTAAACCGGAGATTAGAGGTGGAACTTGTGTGTGTTAGGAGGGGAGCCCTACCCCTCCTTATATAGGTGGGAGGGCTGGCCGTCCAAGGGGAGGGAGTGGAGTCCCTCCCCAACTCGGCTTGGGTCGGGCGCCGGCTTGGGGAGGACTCCCTCCCCAACTCGGCTTCACCTCCTCCTCTTTTCCCACTTCCCAAAATTGCCGTTTGACTTTCAAACTAGCCGTTTGACTTTTCAATTTAGGATTTAAATAAACCCTTTATTTTGGACAGCAAGAACACCTAGTACATGATGCAATCATTCCAACTTACAATGACACATTCATGTACCCTTCCCCCTCCCGGAGTGCCGGACATTCCGGGACCTTCTAGAATGTTCCCGATGAAAACACCGGAACCATTCCCCAACTCAGAAACGGGACTTTCCTTATATGAATCTTATTCTCCGGACCATTCCGGATCACCTCGTGATATCCCGGATCCCATCCGAGACTCCGAACAACATTCGGTCTCTTTCTCATAATACCATAACTACTCAAACAACGTCGAATCCTTAAGTGTGTCTCCCTACGGTTCGTGAATTATGCGGACATGATCGAGACACTTCTCCGAACAATAACCAATAGAGGAATCTGGAAATTCATATGGCTCCCACATATTTCTACGATTACTTTGCGATCGAATGAACCACTTACATACGATACCAATTTCCCTTTGTCTCACGATATGTTACTTATCCGAGGTTATGATCGTCGGTATCTCTGCATACCTAGTTCAACCTCGTTACTGATAAGTACTCTTTTCTCGTTCCCGTGATATGTGATCCCTTGTGACCCAGTCACATGCTTGCAAGCTAATTGGATGACATTTCACCGAGAGGGCCCAGAGAATATCTATCCGTCATATGGATGGACAAATCCCACTCTTGATCCATGTGTTTCAACCAATACTTTCCGAACACTCAATACCACCTTTATAGTCACCCTGTTACGGTGTGGTGTTTGATGACATCAAAGCATCCATCCAGTAAAGGTGATATGCATGATCTCATGGTCGAAGGAATTAGGTTACTATGTATCAGAAAGCATATAGCAATTGAACTATTGAAATGACTTGATCTTTATGCTACGCTTATCTATAGGAGTATGTCCACCATATCATTCTCCTAACGATATGATCTTGTTGTTTGATAACATCTCAATGTTCATGATAGGGAAACCACAATCATCAATCAACCAACAAGCTAGTGAAGAATAGAGGCTATACTAGGGACTTCAAATTAAGTTTACAAATCACACAAGTATTAATGGTTTCCTTGTTAATACTATTATAGCATGAATGTAAACATTTATCATAAACACAAAGATATAATAATAACTACATTTATTATTGCCTCTAGGGCATATCTCCAACACATTCTGCATAATAATAGAGTACAAAAGGATATAATTAGGATAATTACATGCAATGAACTGAACAACTGAAAAAATGAACAACTTATATATACACAATGAATTCAACAACTTACAGACAATAGCAACTCATGAGACTTTTGTCGAGGGCGTCGAAAATGTATAACTAGAAGAGTTCTGGAAACTCAACATGGACCTCTTCTTCTCGGATGTAGTAGTCATGTGGGACTTTTGCCACGATCATTATTCTCTCCTGCTTTACGGCTTTCAAGTACCAGTTATGTAAACTCCGCATTTGTGTTGGCAGTTGTTGGAACTACTCAAAGCTGACCAGAGGCTTCCCTGGGACATATGTAGGGACTACCTGAGCCTTGGGTAACTTGTCGTCCTAGGCACCTAGCAATTCCTCAACAGTCACATTCATAGCGGCCACAAGCTTCTTAGCTTCTTCCATATCCTGCTGGGGAGTGTCATAGGATAACACCTGGAGGGGTGGGATCGATGTTTTGGGCTGTTTCCCGAGCTGGGGGACGTCCATTCTTTTCTCGGTTGCACTTTGACCTGATGATTTGCTCCCGCTTGCACTTCTACTTGATTTGCTCTTCTTCACTACCTTCTAAAGTGTGTGTCGATAGTCATCTGGCTTATGGTGCAATTCATATTGTGATTTTGTGTTCAGAAAAGAAAGTGCATACGCTTTTTGCTTCTTGGTGTATACCGGGGCGGGCTCGGGTTTCTTCTTTTGAAGTTGCGCAACACATTTGGCCTTTACGATCATGTCGGTTTCCTCGTCAGTACGATCGTAAAGTCTGGTGGGAAGATTCTTATGAGGTACTCTTGGGAGGGGCGACATTTGTCGTTTTGGGCTGTTGTGTCGTTTAGTACTAATCGGAGGCTGCGGCAGAGATCGAGATGGACTCGGGCTGTGGTGGTCATAGTCATGGGGTGGGCTTCTTAGAGGTGATGGAGGTGAAGGTGACATGCGACGACTCGGAGGTGGTGTTGGCTTTGGCATCCAGCCTGGAAGCTTGATGTTGTTCTTGTCCCATAGAATGATACCACCTAGTACTTCTCCGAGTGTCCTCTCACCTTCAGGTCCAGGGATGTCAAGCTCCATTGAGTCCCACCCCATTGCGATTTCATCCACATCAACTTTATCATAGCCAGCTGGAATCTCACGGCCATGCCAGCGTGCGCCAGGTGGACAAGGTAAAGCACATCCGACCGCCACCTTGATGGATAGGTTCTTCACCTTCTAATGGAGCTCACAAGATGCCTGCTCCTTGATTCCATCCACGGGGTAGCCGGGACCGCCATCTACCATACATGCATCATCAAAAGGGACCTCTGATTCAGCCACGTTGCTTCTCCGCTGAGATGGGACGGCGGTAATATCGAGTACAGGATCTTGCAGGCGCACTGCTCCTTGAAGTTCGTCAATCTGTTGCTGATGCATTCGAAGTGTTCCTAGCAACTCGGTGAACCTGTCTCCCTCCTCCTCCTGCTATCGCCTCTTTGCTCTCTCTCGGCTCCTATAAGTATCTCTGTCTTTGGGAAACCCCATCTCCCACGTATAACTAGGGCCAAGGCCTCGTACACGTCCTCCGTGTTCGTCATTCCCGAGGACCTTTGTCAGCAAGTCTTTCTCTCTATCGGGACGGAACTTTGTTATCCCCGCTTTAATCTCCTTCACCACTTTCTGCCATGTATCCCGGGGTATCCTAATCCCGTCACTGCAAATAAGGTCCCCTATACTTTTTCCATACTCACTCCCATGCCCAAGGAACCAATTCCTTGCCCTCATATCCCATTCTTCGCGTATTGGTTCTGGAGTGATCCCTTTAGCAAGCAGCTCATTCTCTTTAGCATCCCACTTTGGCATGGCAGCCGCGTAGCCCCCTGGCCCCAGGTGATGGTGATATTTCTTCATCGCGGCATTTTTTTTTCGACATTTCCATAGCAGGTTCTGACTCCTTGTACTTCACAAATGCATCCCAGTTAGCCTGCTGCTTTGTTAGATAGCATTCAAATTTAGGACGAGTCTTCGTCTTCTGATACTTTTGCCATAATGCTTTCTTCCAGTTCTTGAATAGTTCGGCCATCTTCATAAGAGTCCACTGCTTGACTTTCTTCCTCAATGCAGCTGTGTCGGCACCATCCGCACATTCTGGCAGGGTGAAATGTGTCATGAGGTCATTCCAAAGACCCTCTTTGCACCTGTCGGTGACATACCCACCCTCTTTCGCCCCTTTGGTCGTATTCCACTCTCGAACGGTGATCGGGATGCGATCCCTAACCACAACTCTGCATTGTTGTTTAAATACAGTTTTAGCCTTTTCGGATTCCAACGGTTCACCCCGTGGTGATACCCGCGTAATTGTATAACGCGTAGATGCGTCCAACTTTTTGGCCGGGCCTCGTTTGGAATATTTTTTGCTCGATATGGAGGCCTAAGAGAAGAAAC
Source organism: Avena insularis (assembly GCA_023614405.1). Classification (NCBI taxonomy): domain Eukaryota; kingdom Viridiplantae; phylum Streptophyta; class Magnoliopsida; order Poales; family Poaceae; genus Avena; species Avena insularis. The sequence continues at coordinate 566,891,131 of CM042686.1, forward strand.
ATTCGTCAATTTATATATATACAACTCAGTTAATGCATCTACTGATCACCAGACTTCATATATATACCTCGCCGGACTTCGTTAAGGGTCCACCGGAGCCGTCGGCTTCTCCACCACTGGAGCCATCGGCTTCTCCTTGATCATTTCGGTAGACCTCCTCTCCCTCACCGGAGGGGTTCAGATAAATCGACGGAGATTCGGGTGGATCAACATGGGGGGTGTCGTTGATCATATCCTCGAGAATTTCTTCCTGTGCTAGGTCTCTCTGGATTGAATCCAATAGTTTTCTACAAAATGCACACAATAACATTTTTCATTCAATATTGCTGCATAAAATAATACTAAACAATAATATGAACACGCAATTTGCTACAATAATACTAAACAATAGCAAAATTCTAGTGATGCCCTAACCCTAACCCTAAGTCCTGGGGCTTGCGAGCACCACCACCCTAACCCTATCTTCGGGGGCCCATGAGCACCACCACTCTAACCCTAAGTCCGGGGGCCCGCGAGCACCACCACCCTAACCCTAAGTCCGGGGGCCGCGAGCACTACCACATTAACCCTAAGTCTGGGTGCCCGCGAGCACTACCACCCTAACCCTAAGTCCGGGGGCCCGTGAGCACTACCACATTAACCCTAAGTCCGGGTGCCCGCGAGCACTACCACCCTAACCCTAAGTCCGGGGCCCGCGAGCACTATCACATTAACCCTAAGTCCGGGGGCCTGCGAGCACTACCACCCTAACCCTAAGTCCGGTGGCCCGCGAGCACCACCACCCTAACCCTAAGTCCGGGGGCCAGCGAGCACTACCACATTAAACCTAAGTCCGGAGGCCCGCGAGCACCACCAAATATTACAATATAAAAAATTTACAAGAAAAAAAAACATACACTAGAAATTAATATATACTATACTAGAAATATATACTATACTAGAAATTAATATATACTATACTAGAAATTAATAAAAAAACACACACTAGAAATATAAAAAAGATACACTAGAAATTAATATATACTATACTAGTAATAATTCTATCTATTACTAGTAATAATTATTAATTAATATACAAAAAATACAAGAAATTAATATATATACTATATCTATATATACTACTAATAATTATTAACATATAAAAATACACTAGAAATTAATATATACTATACTAGTAATACTATATACTAGTAGTAAAAAAGTGGCGGTGTGTGTCAGTGCTTGGCTTGCAGTAAGGCAGGGATGGAGGCAAAGGTCGGAGGCCGCCCGAGGCTCACTGGGCCGGGACGGAGAGGAGGCAGAGCAGTGGGGAGGAGGATATTACCTCCCAAAGAAGCGGACGTCTGCGCCTCTCGAGGCGGCAGCGGCGCAGCAACACTACAGGTGAGAGGCGAGGTAGCAAGGTAAATTTCGGCAACCTGGCGGCGTAGTGCTAGCTCCTCGCTTCGGTCGATGGGTCGATGGATTCGACCGGGGAAGAAGGCGGCACAATAAATACCCCCACACCCTTTAGTCCCGGTGCGTGGTATAAACCGGGACTAAAGGGGGGTATTTAGTCCCGGTTCCAGCCACGCACCGGGACTCAAGGCTTTGGATGCCTTTTCGCCTGCAGAGCCTTTAGTCCCGGATGGTGTTCTAGGCCGGGACTAAAGGCCCAAATTTGCGCACGCTGGGCCTAAGTTGGCGCCTGTTTTTTCAAATATTATAATTTGTAACTATTAGATTTTTTAAACATTTGAATTATACAGTTTTTGCATACTTATGAATTTGAGAAAAATTTCAACATGAAAAGTTTTTGAATTTTAATAAGTAATCCAAATCTATTTTCTATTTTATAAAATAATTATTCTAACTAGTGAAACTAATAACCATTTTGCCATTTCCAATTTAAAATGCATTAACTATTATATTTTGCATATTTTTGAATCTCACTAAATTTTTAACATAAAAAGTGCTAGAATTTGAATAAGAGATTCAAATCCATTTTCTGTTTTATAAAATAATTATTCTAACTAGTCAAACTATTAACCATTTTGCCATTTTCATGTGATTCCGACGCTCCGGTGGTCTTCCTCCGGCGAAACCCTAGACCAGGGGCCCCGGATCGTCTACCCCTATAGCTTTCTCCATACGAGGGTAGCCCCTTTAGGGTTTAGGGTTTAGGCTTCTCTCCTCTGACTTCCCGCCATTTCTCACTATATATATGTAGGCTTGGTCGTTGCCATAGCACATCTAGACTCATATCTGCCGTCTCTCTCCACCCTATCCCATGGCTTCCACCATACTTCTAACCCCAGGGAGGCGGAGATGGAGTCTTTCACGGGCTAGCAGGAAAATATTTTTCGAGGCGGAACTTCCAAAGATGCCATAGGGCGTGTGCACTAAGGGCATCTTCGAGAAGTTCCGCCACGGGAGATTTCCCAACCCTTTCCTCCATCCATGGAGATGAAACTCCCCATCCATGTTGGCTTGTTGAGTTGCTTGCCATGGCATATCGATGCTCCTTTTATAGGCACGGCGCCGCTTCTACTTTGTCTTCTTCCTCCGACGGGGCGTCATGCGCTACATGCTTTATCTCATCGAGCAGTGCGTCCACCCACGCGTCCTTATCCCACCGACAGTTTTGTTAGATGACACAAAAACCACCTTTAGTCCTGGTTGCACCCACCAGCCGGTACTAAAGGTTAGCCACCCCCCAGATAAGGCCCTCCCAGATAAGCCTCCCCCAGATAAGGCCCTCCCATCTTTTGTCCCGGTTTGAGCCCCCACCCGGGATGAAAGTTTCCTGCGCCACTGCGTTCCCGCGCTTTCCGCCAGTTCCCATCTCTGTCTTCCCGCCATTTTTTCAGTATATATATGTACGCTTGGCCTCCATTTACATATCACATCTAGACTCATCATTCTCTTCCCATGGCTTCCATCGTATCTCTAAGCACCCGGGAGGCGGAGGCGCTTTGCGCCTCGAACTACCTTGCCACCGCGTCCCCAACGGGCTGGATCTTTGGCCGAGGCGTGGTCCCTCCTGTCCCTCTAGGTGTGGAGCGCCGGATGGCCAACACGAACCACTACTACCTCGAGCTCACGCTAGAGCAGCGGAGGAATCCCAACTGGCATCCCGACTATTTCCTGACTTGGGAAGCCTTCTTCATGTGCCATCACAACAACTTGGCATGCTCTTTATTTCTGAACAAACGTTTCAACCGTGGTATTATAGGAGCATACCACATCACCTTGGCAGGAACCCTCTTCCTGGGTGGCTCGCCCTCAACATCACTAGGGTCATCTTTTCTGATCTTATACCGCAATACAGTGCATACCGGACATTTATCTATATTCTCGTACTTCTCACCGCGGTAGAGGATGCAGTCATTAGGGCATGCATGTATCTTATGCACGTCTAATCCTAGAGGGCAGACAAGTTTCTTTGCTTAGCATCTTGGAGGGCAATTGGTTATTTCTTGGAAGCAGCTTCTTCATTATTACTAGCAACTTTTCAAATCCCGAGTCAGTCATACCGGTCTCTGCCTTCCACTTCAACAATTCCAGTGTGCTACCCAGCTTCTTTTGGCCATCTTCACAAGTTGGATACAGCAATGTGTTGTGGTCCTGTAACATCTGCTCGAACTGCAACCTCTCCTTTTCTGTGTCGCAGTCTCGCCTTGCATCACTAATGACCCGACCAAAATCATCAACGGGCTCATCTGGTTCCCGTTCTTCACCCCTTCTTCTTCATTATCTTCAACTGCGGTATCATCGTATTCAGGGAACATAGATCGGTAGTTGTCATCATCGTTCTCTTCTTCATCGCCGTCTTCCATCATAACCCCTCTTTCTCCGTGCTTGGTCCAAACATTATAGCCGGACATGAAACCGGACCGAAGCAGGTGGCTCTGAATGACTCTTGAGGAAGTGTGAGCCTGCTCATTCCGACATTCAACACATGGACAACACATAAAACCATCCCGCCGCTTGTTCGCCTCGGCCACAAGGCGAAAAGAACGCACGCCTTCTCTGTAAGCGTCAGAGCGTCGGTCACCGTATAACCATGGGTGGCTCATCTGCATCATACAACCATGCATATATATCAAACACAATCACGATGCTTAAATTAGTACCGCGCGGTCAAAACGAGAAAATAGTTGCTAACCTTTTAGGAGACTTCAAAACAAAGAGGAGAAACCTTAAGTGTCACCTGGCACCTCATATCATATTCTGTCTTGTGTGAACTCAAGTGGCATCGCTCTAACAGGCATTTCACCGAACACCTCTAGTGCATATGAAGAAAAAAAGTTAGCACAAAGTTATACCCACCTCTCACATAGGAAAAAAACAGGAGAGAGTGGAGGGCTGGGTGCATATATATAGGACCCGGCCATTAGTCCCAGTTTGAGATACAAACCGGGACTAAAGGTTCGCCAGAGCATCGCAGCAAGTTAGACCCATTTGTCCCAGTTTGTATCTCAAACCGGGACTAATGGTTCCTTACGGACCGGGACAAAGTACCTCGGCCTCCTCGGGCCATCTGGTTCGGACCATTAGTCTCGGCCCCAGCCACGGCTGGGACTAGTGGCCTGAACCAAAGGCCCATTTTCTACTAGTGCACCGGCGATGGGGACAGAGCGGGGTGGCTCGGGATCGTCGGTGATGGCGATACAGGGGGCTATAGGCATGGTTGTGGGTAGGGTTCGGCGCGGTGCTTCCTGGCGGTCGTCGCACGTTTATGGCGCAACACGGGGCGGTCTAGAATGGTCGGGACTGGTCGGTGCTCTGCGCGGTAGCGGCAGCGTTCGAGACGGTGTACAGGGGCTACGGGTCGCGCGGCAGCGAACGGGCATGTCTGGGAGGTAGCTAGGGTCACGACGAGTGCGGGCACGCGCGGCGAGGGCGAGGGGCGGCATGTGTGCACATGTCGGTTGCGGCGCTCTGGCGCGCTCTCGGTATGGCAGCAGAGAAATGGGCGCGGCATTTCTCGGGTGGTTCACGGCTTGCCTGCGGTTGAGGGGTGGACAGAGGGTGGCGGTGGACGGTCGCCTGTCTCCTGGTAGTCGTGGGAGAGGGCGGTGCTGCGTGCTGCGAGCTGTCCATGGTCAATCGGCGCGGTGAGTGTCGGGCGGCATGGCACTGGCGCAACAGCAAAGAAGGGAGCGTGTCTTGCGCTTGCTGGGCACTGGGGTGAGTGAGTGGAGTGTAGAGGGGACAAAGGGGTGAGTGATCACTACTCAAAATAGTGTAAGTTAGGCAGTGGTTTATCTGTGTCTGCAATGTGTTCGACCAAATGGCCGCATGAAAATAAGTTTTGAATTTTTGAATGAAATTTGGTGAGTGTGTTTGTCACATGCTTGAGTGTCTATGGTTGATGGGAAAAATCAAGTGGAATTGATTTGAGTAGTTTTGGAAAAGTGGTGATCTTAGCATATGAACTTGATTCAATTTTGAATTGTCCCTTAAATAGATTTAGAATTTGTTTATGTTGGTTGGTAAAGTGGGCTTGGGTTCAACTTTTACTTGGTATATCAAGGGGTGAAAAGAATTGGAAAAGTTTCTATTAGAAATCTCTTACTAGAGACACCCAAAGTGGGCTAGTGGTTAACTTTGGTCAAAATGACCATTTGATCATAGGATTCATATTTGATTTCTTTTTCTTTTGAATTTGTTTGTAATTGGCCTAGATGATGTAGTATTCATCTTTAAACCATTCTTTATCATTTGTAGCAATCAAACATGGCAATTGCACTCATTCATACACTAATGCAATTCACACATACACTCATATGATATTTAATAATAAAAGTTTTTGTTAACCCTAAACTTGGGTACTTAGAACTTGATAATCTTGATTAATATTTTTGGGGTGTTACAGACTCACAAAATGAGCAAAACAATATTCCTTGTTAAAATAACGGAGAACCATGATGCTATGCTTGGTAAATTATCTAACCAAGCTGTAAGTTTGAGAAATGATTTGCAGGCCCTCCAAGAAAGGACGAGGATTGTTGAGGCGCAACTAGGTAAGATAACCGAGAGTCAAACTCTCATTCTAGCTAAATTTGTAGTTAAAGTTGAGCCCAATCCTGTTGAAGACCTCAAAATGATGAGAATCCAAAGGGATGAGCCTAAAGAACTTGATCATAGTAATGCTCCCTCACCAAGTTACACCGTTGAAGATCTTGTAAAAAGGATCAACATTAAGATTCCGGTGAGTGAAGGAAATGATGAAGCCATGTATCAACACTTTGTTAATCAGGTAGCAATAAAGGTACGTGAGCTTGAAGAAGAATATAAGAAAATTGCTGAAAAATTACTTGTTAAGCTGGATGATATATTTGAGCCTACTATTAAGATTAAAATCGGGACCAATGAAATAGCCACACTTTGTGATCTAGGTGCAAGCGTTTCAGCAATTTCATAGAGTCTTTTTAATTAAGTTAAATCTTGGATCTTTTAAAATCATCGAGTTAAAACTACATCTTGCAGATTCTACCTACAAACAAGCTGTAGGAATTAAGGAGAATACTTTAGTTTACATTAAAGGCTGCTCTTATTGATTTCGTTATTGTTGACATGCCTGAAGATGTTACTGCTCCTATTATATTAGGTCATCCTTTCTTAAGAACTATTAAGTCTTTGATTAATCTCCATGAAGGGAACGTGAAGCTTCAATTGCCTTCACGGGATCCTTTTGTTATTCATTTCCCTAGGAAGAAGAAAGCCAAGCATGATGAAAATCATGCCATCAATTTGAAGGCCAACTATTTTGGAGTGGGTGTTCCACACATCTGGCCTAAGTGAGCAACATCAAGATCAAGCTATTGACCATAAAAGAGCGTTGCGTGGGAGGCAACCCATGTGAAATAAAGGTTTGAGTTAAGTTTTAAGTTTTAGTTTAAGTTTATGTTTAATAAAGAGTGTTAGAAAACTCCAGTTGAGGAGAAGAAGTTTGGTAGTACTAAAAATCCTATTATATACATGTTGTTGTTGGTCGATAATTTTAACTGTCAACTTTCTGCCAAAAACAAGGTATTTTGCTAAGTTTCAGTGTAAGAAGTAATTCTCGAAGAAACGGAATTTTTTTGATGGGTACAAAGAGTTTAACGACCAACTATATGGCAGGGATAAAAATTCTAGCCATATAGTTCCGGCCGTATAGATACTTATGCCATCGACAATTTTTCTTTTAAAAGTACGGATGGTTTAATGACCAACTATACGGTGGGAATAAAAATTCCAGCCGTATAGCTCCGGTCGTATAGATATTGATGCTTTCATACAAATTCTTTCTCAGGTACAGACGGTTTGACGACCAACTATACGGCGAGAACAAATTGTTCCGGATGTACAGTTCTAGCCGTATAGCTACGCCACCAGGTGGAAACCCTAAAATTTTGACAACGGGCCAACTATATGGCGGGAACACAATGTACTGGCCGTATAGTTCCGCCCGTATAGTTATGTTCGACCACAAAAACGCCACGGGAGGTACTTCCAACCTCAAAACTTCAATCCTTTTTCTTTCTTCTACCTCCAAACTCTCTCAAAACCTCAAGAGATCTTCATCTCTACTCAATTTCGTTCGATTTCCTCGCACACAAGTGATCTACGGTATGTTTCTCCTCCAATCCTCTAATTACTTTTTGCAAATTCATCTTCAATCTATTGTCATTATCAATCTAGGGTGAGACCTACTATGAACTAATTTCCATGATTCTCTTGCCTAGATTATTATTTTGAGGGGATTCTTTAGTGTGCCATAATGAGGAATATGTTATGCCTATTATTATTGGATCAAAAAGTTTTACTTTTCCCTGTTATTTTAGATGATGAACACAAGGATCCAAACTCGTGCTCGTGTCACCGCTAGCACTTCTCGAGCTGTCACTAAAGAACGCACGGGGATACAGTTTAGGAATGAGCTCCAACGTGATCGCTTCGACAGGATCAAGAATCGAGAGATGAAGGCAACCAAGTGGGCTTTCCCCATTATATTAAACCAACTCTATATTTCCAATGACTTCCATTTACTTTGCAATAGGGTTGGCTTGCAAAACTTTGTGTTCAATGATGTTCCTACCTATCGTCGGTTAACCATTGAATTCCTAAGCTCCTTGCAAAGCACCGTTAAACTATGGTATGGAAGACCGAATTTCTTTCCGGCTCATGAACAACAACTACACTTTAACACTAGATGAATGGTGCGCATGTTTTAATTTTCCAAACAATAATGATAATGATTTGTGCGCATCCTATACTGGCTTAGACCCTTCCCCTAAACAATATTATAATAGAATAAGTTTCACTACTAGAGTGAGCAAGGGGAAGAATATTCAACATCCTGCAATTCGCTACTTGTTCTATATTATTGCTAACACCTTCCAGGCACGTAATGAGTTCATGAGACTCAATGATGAGGATATCTTAGTCCTTGCAAAGGCTGATTTCAACAACTGCAACTTGTCACTCAACTTGGGCGTGATCCTTGTGCGCTACCTGGAGCACCAATCTTCCCAAAGCAAAGGACCAATCACAGGTGGAGGCATCATCACCGTGCTTGCCAATGCCCTAGGCATCGACCTAGGTGAGTTGCAACCTGTGCTAGGTGAGTGACGTGTTGGTTTCTCTACTTTGAAGGCTTTTGGAATGCTCACTAGGAGAAGTGGTGTTTATTACTTGCATATTTCTGGAGCTGGGCGTATCTACACCGCTCCTTTGCCTAATGGTCTTTTCTCTATCAAGGAAGGACGTTTGCTATATGACTTGCAGGTTGAGCAACACCAACCCGAGGAGGAGATTCCGGATGAGGATGAGGACCAAGAAGAGGAGCAAGAAGTACCTTATCAAGAGGAGCAGCCATCGACCCGGTTCGCTACATACCAAGACTTCCAAAAACTTGGAGGGACTATGGAGAGGATGCATACCCTCTCTTTGAACCTCCGAGAATCCACTAGTAATTTATCAACTCAATATGCGAACTAGAGTTCCAACTTTTTCCCACCACCACAATGATTTGAAGGGATTGCAAAAGCCTAAGCTTGGGGAAGTTTCCTCATTTATCTTTATTTGGCATTTATTTGCTTTTATTTATTTCGAGGTTGTGTTTTCAATTTGAGTTTATAAGCACTCGTGTCGGGTTCCCCAACACTTTATCTTTATTTATTTCTATTTGCTTTGGAGATTTTCTAGCCGAGCTTTGCCGCCAATTTTCTATTCTTTAATTCCCTCTCTTAAAAACAACAGAAAGATTTCTCTATTTATCTTTATTTTCCCTCTTTCTTTTCTTTCCTCCTCGAGGTTCTCATGTATTTGCAGGAAGAGTGATGGACTTCGAGTTTCCAAGAAACGAATCAAAAAGGAAGAGAGAAGTGGAACCAAACATGAGAGGTATGCCTTATGACTCCCCACTTTTGAAGTTTGAGAAACCCATGATAGTTAGTAGTAAATGTTGAGATATTATATTGGTGGAGTGAGTCTTTGTATTGTAGTAAAATTTTGTTTGCATGGGTATTTAATTGGGTACATTTTGTTCCAGCTCTTGTAGTTAACCAAGTCTTGCCTAAAAATTTGATAAACAATTGTAGTAAGAAAAAGTCTCACAATTTAAGGCTTGGGTGTTGTAGTGTTTAGTTTTGAGGGTTTATTTCTAGAGACACTCAACACCACAGAATATAATGATTGACTTGATAGCTCTCTTTAAAAGGAATTGTTCAATTGAATTAATGTTTAGCGTTTTTTGTGAGCATGCCAAAGTTTGACTTGTGAATCATAAGAATGATATAGCTTTACGCATGTCAAACTTCATAGGATGCCAACAACTCTGCTAGCCTACGAACGATCTTCATGGAGGAAACTCCTAGATTTTGGCTGAGTGGATTAAACATATGTAGCAACAACCATATAATGGGTAAGATTCTTGGCACTCCCGGGTAGCTGTGTTCATGATGGAATCACTCCTCTGGCTATTATGAGAAATCATTGTACAAAAGGAACAAAAACCTTGGTAATGCCACAAGTGTCCATCACAGCCTGATAAACTAAAACAAAATCTTTGGCATGCTCTTAATTACTTAAGAACTGAAATTCTTGAATGATAATGAATAGAAAAGTAGTGCTTGAAAAGTCTTAATTTATTGATGTGGGAGAATTGAGATACTCTAGTATATATGCTTTTCATGACAACTCTCACACTCTCAATTTTACATGATTATACTTTATTGTTCAAAGGCAAGCCTATGAGTTGATTACATGACATGGAATAAAGTTTACTCATTTGAATCATCCATGTTAACGATAATTTTGCTGCGATATAAGGATGCATGAAACCCGTATGATATGCTTGCCATTACTCTATCTATGCTAAAGTTTTTAAGATTTATAAAGTGGAGGAAACATGAGACTATCAATCATGAGTAAGATCATCATCTCGTTATTTTAGTTTAAATGCTGAGTTCCTTTTTGGTTTTGGTTTTGGTTTTGGTTTTCTTGCTCGAGGACGATCAAGTTTAATTAAGCTTGGGGTGGTTGATGGCTCTGAAATATAGCCATCTACGTCCACATTTAAACTAGATATTATTCATATTTTTGATGAAATATCTCTCTAAATTGTGCCACTAATGCCTAATGATCAAAGGGGTATGCAATCCTTTCTTTCTATTTTTCCCTACATAGATAATGACGTTTGATGATGGGAATCACTACATTAAAGTCAAAGGTACGAGATTTCCAACAACCAAAAGAAACCAGGAGTCGTGGGTCAGAGGCAGACGCTTTAGCGACCAACTATACGATTGGAATAAAATTCCGGCCATATAGTTCTAGCCATATAGTTGCCATCGACACCGCTAGGTCAAACAGAACAACTTTTGTGAAGGGACCCCTATATAAAGAGGCCTCGGGTGACGAGAAAAGAGCGCTCACAGAAACCATCATCCACCCCAGATCTCCATCCACAACACCGAAGAGTCGCTAGAGGAATAGACTTAGATCTAATCTCTCCACCACCATAGCCATATTTCACCACTTGTAATAGTAGATCTCTTCTTCGATTGGCGACATTCTAAGATTATTGTTATCAATCTCATGATTTCCGCTACAATGTTTATGATCTTTGATCTCATCTCTATGTGTGAGTAATTCTCCTTGGGCTAAGGGCTTCGGCCTAGCCATGTAGCTTTTGTGCATGCTATTTATCATAGATGGGATCATGTATTAGTTTGTATGACATGATGATTATTGTATCCTCTCTTGCCTCAATCTAAGGACTTGTCAGGTACCCAAGACCCCGAGGATTGAGCCAGGTATAGGGAGTATGAGTAATGACTAATGTGCAGGTTGGGAACCCCAGTGACAAAAGAGGTAGTACGGCTATATGTGCGGGATTTACTTGGGATTAACGGTGACGTCACTATGCATATCATTAATTCTCTTTCTTCTATGGATGATACTAGTAGGTTATTTCTATAAACGGTTGTGGAGGCAATAGCAATCATGGATGCACTGCCCACATATAATTTATCTTGCTCTAACAATTACATGCATACTTTATTTTTATCTTTTATTCCCATCAGATTTTTTGCACAGCTACTGGTGAAACCGAACGCCCTAGGCCCTCTCTCTCCATCATCGACAACAACAAAAAGACGCAAACTCTTGGTCCGGTAAAAACACAAAAGGAATTCTAAAACTTCTGAAGGTCCATTAAAGTAACTTCACTACACATCTACTTTCCGAGGATTCGATAAACCTAGGTCTACTAGGGAAAATAGCTATACTACATCCGTTATCCAGATCGAAGGTATCAGTTAGTCATGGAGAGAGAGAGAGTGTGTGTGTGAAGGGAGATCTAGGGTTAGCAGAGAGGGGAGTGCGGTAGCGTGGATAGAAGTTAATCAAGTGTTCCATGTATTATACAGGAGTACTGATAGATCTAGGGTTTGTATCATGTGCCTGACTTGCTTAAAAACCCATATGCCAAAGTGGGCTAATTAGGTGCGCTACAAGGCGGGTTTGACTTTTTTTGCCTTGGTGGATAGGCTTGTTTTGGCTTCGGGTTTGGTGATCTCTGCGTGAAAGCACTGCATCGACCTAGGTTGATGACGGTGATGTCGGCGTCCGTGGACGTTGCTCCCTTTGTTGGAGGCCTCGTTGAGGAGCTCCTTCACCTCCCTCGTCATTTTCGAGTCTCTGGTTTCTATCGGAGCAGGCATCGGCAGTGCCATTGTCGCTTCCCTCTTGGGGGCGATGCCTTTGGAGGTTTGGTGCTCCGCTAGGTGCTTGGGCTTGCTTTGTTTTGTTGCTGCTTTGCCTGCTAGGAATGTGTGCGGTCTTGGGACTGGTGTGGTTGCCAGCGCGGCGACTCGGTTGCCTTTGTGCTGGTGTCTATTGGTGGTGCTCCATACCTAGTCGAGCTAGGTCGCGTGGCCTCGTCTTGGTTCTGGGGGTATTTTTTGGTCTGGTTGCCCTTTTAGCCAGACCCGTGTGTATATATGTTTATATCAGGTTTTAGCCGGTTTAGCTTCTAACCCGGTCAATTCTCTTCTTCTAATAGAAAAGGCAGTGCTCCTGCTGGTTGCTCTAAAAAATAGGTGGCCATATATAGTGTGACACACTAGTCAGAGCATCGACTCTCTCGTGATTCACAACATAAATAGTAAAATAAAAAAACAGCAAGATTTAATGAACACAATGCTTAAATATATTTATTAAACACTATAGTAGTGATACATTCGATTTGGATTATGGATTGGATTGTAGATAGTTTATTTTTCCCTAGTAGATCTAGGTTTATCTAATCCTTGGAAAACCCTCGCTTAGTGTAAGATTACTTTGAACAACACCTTGGAACCTCGCAGTATTTTTGTTTACCAGACCAAACACGTTTAATTTTTGTAGTTTTCGTATCAATAGATGGAGATAGTCTAGGGCTAAGGTTTCACTTGCCGCTGTGTAGATATGTTAGGATAAAGATAAACTGAATCATATTGTTCATGTATTATGATTTATATTGATAAAGATTATGGGTGGTATGTCCATAACTACTACGATAATTGTCAACAAAGCGTACCATGGACTTTTATCCAACCACTAAAAAAGGATAGATCTAATTTCAAAAGGATAGATCTAATACCAAATCACAATACAATATCCCATGACGTTAGAGATTGCACATAATTGTTGCAAGGCTATGCCTCAACCTAGCCCGTGAGGACTACTCACACATGATTAGATCAATAATCAAAAACATTGTATCGAAAATTCTCAAAAGGATGATAACAAATAGTCTTACAATGCCGCCAATCATGATGAGATCAAGATTACAAGTAGGACTATGGCTATGGAGTGGAAATAGAGGAGGGATAGGAGTTGTGGATATGGTGGTCAATATGTTATGTCCTCTCCTTAGATACAAATGGTGTAAGATGTGTTCTGTAGAATGGCGGCTTCCTTTCTAGCGACTGTGAGCCAAATCTTATATGGCCTCCTTCATGAGAGTTGAAGGGTTTGACTTGGTGAAGCCTCCGTGACTCCATACAAGTGGGCCAAAGCGTCTAGATGCCTCCTCCGAATCACCTTTGACTTGGGAGTATTGGAAACTAATAATTATTCATTAATTGCTCTAGATTTCATCATAAAAATGTCTAATTCAGCAAGGAGAAAGATTAAGGGAGAGATTTGCACATCTATGCAATAATTAGTCTTTAGTGGCAATGCTAGAGAGATATTTCATCAAATTTTTGACAAATATATGGTTTCAACGTAGAGATACATGCCTGTATTTTACAGCCATCAACATCCCCAAGATTATTCCGCCCTCTGGTAAGAAAGAAAGAAAAATCATAAGAATCTCAGCATTTAAACTGAATCAATGAAAAAGCAAGTTCACTTACAATTGGTAGTTTCATGCACCCACCACTTCTCCAACCTGAAATCTTAGCATAGCAATAGTAGTGCCAAGGATATTATGCAAGTATTATCAAGGCTAGACAATTAAAGAAAAGTATTTGTATGCAAGAACAACTAGATGATCAAACAATTATTCGAATTCCTCCAATCAACTCTTAGCTTTCCAAGGAGCACTGGAAGATTCATTAAACAATTTAGGAGTGAGATATCATGTCAAAAGAAGCAAAGCATTGGAGTGTCTCATTGCATAACACCCACATCAATAAATCAATGCTATCAAATACATCTTTTCCATTCTTTCTATTTCAAGAACTTTAGTTCAGTAGTAATGAGACCATGCCAAAACTTAGTGAGTTTAACCGGAATTTGTAGGCTAGGATAAACTTCTACAACCATTTTGTCCAAAAGGGTTGTTCCATATTTTGCTTGCAACACAGACCATGAGTGCCATACTTTTAACCATTATAGTAGTTGCATGCTATGAATGTTCATTCAACTCATAGCCGAAATCCAAGTGTTTCCTCTATATGGAACGTTCGTAGGCTAGCAGACTAATGGCATACCATGGGTGTAACAGTGTTGTGAATGTTGGGAATATGCTCTAGAGGCAATCATGTATGATGTTATTCCCAATGTATTCATAAAGTTATTGTTATTGTATGAACTACTAATATGTATCATTGAATATGTGTTTCGATTGTGGAACTATATATTCATGTTGTTCATACTAGATGTCCTTGGTCATTGAAGTTGTGCTAGACACACAACTTAGACTAATGTGAAAGTCGGTTGATGACTCGGTTCCACTTGCCATGGGCATGATGATGCTATTCTGACTTACACGAATTCGGCTAAAGAGTTTAGCTAGTCAGACTGACCCATATCAAGATACAACTAACAAGTCATTATTTGTATGTCTCAATCAATGTAATGCTTAGACCTGAGGTTATATCAAATGTTGTTCCGTAAAAGGGCAATTATAAAGGCAGATTTCGGGTTGGAGAGATATTCGCTAGGCCCACTTGATAGATATGATTCGGAAAGCATGACCATACACTACTCGGTTAAGTGTTAACCGAGGCGGTCGACTAAGAGTTAGTCGGATTAACCACTTATCTCGAATCAAGAAGAGAGTTGAGCTATTTGAAGGATGGCGATTATTTGCCTATAGCTTGACAAGATGTATCGTGAGACAAAAGGGACTCAGACGAAAGTTGCATTGGAAGGTATGTCGTCATGACTCTTTGGTACTTGGGAGTCGGCATGTTCTGCTAGGATCCGCTACCGTCTGATCGGTCACGAGTGAGACTCGGATCATGTCTGAGTCACCATGAGCCTGTTGGGTCACACACTTAAAGTGGGAGCAAGTTCGAGTTAGACCCGAACATGAAATCTATTTGGGTTTGACCCGAATCGGACACAGACTAAGTCAGTGAGTTGGACTTGTAGTGACTAATATAGGCCTTTTGGTGAATGGGACACAAGTGAGTGGATCCCACTTTCACTCCCTATATATACTAGATGCCCAAGGGGCACGGTTAGGTCATTCCACGTGTTGGAAACCCTAGCTCCAGTCCAGTTTAGTCCAGCCATAGCAGTCCACCGCTGTCTCTCCTCCTCGCACGTGTGGATACTGGCGAAGGTGTTATACGTTCAGCACTTCGACGATCACGGATCAGATCGGATCATGGGTACTATACTGCATCAAACGGCGCGCTTCATCAGTAATCTGTAACTGCGCGTCTAGTGGTAATCCTCGTGGCATATTACCTCAGCTAGATCTTGGGATCACCGCGTAGGGAAAAAGTTTTGTTTTATCTCTACGTGGCCCTACAGTGAAACACGTGTAAAGCAATATCTTACTTTGATCAACATGTCAAATTTTGGCATGCATCTCGATTACCAATAAACATTCATTCCTTTGAACAAAATCCTTTTAAGAGTACAATCAAGTCTATCATTATATCTATTGAATTGAGTGTCTTCAAGGATGAACTCTTAAGACAACTAAATATTGTTAGAGTATTAGGCATATACGATTGTTATGGTAGTTTAGATAGAGTTAGGTTACCATACAGTCCTAACGACATACTCAAGATGATCCTTATGCGCCTATATATAGCTCCATGAGCCTCAATAATACATCCATCATATTTCGCCGAACTCATACTCTTTCATGGTGGCGAAATATGATTGATGTATTATTGAGCCTCATGGATAAGTATATATAGGCGTACAGGAGATCATCTTAGAGTACAAGTCAAGTTAGAACTATACGTAATAGATCCTAACTCTATCTAAACTATCATAACAATTGTATATGTGATACGTCCATTTTGCATCACTATTCTATGTGTTAATTTACTATTATTCATTGATATATTTCGTACTGAGAGGTGATACTTATGTTATTTCATCTATTTTTGCATGGTTGATGACTTTTGGAGCATGGACCGCTGCAGTCAGGATTCTGATGGAATATGTGCTGTTTGGAGGCAAAATTCATGAAGATCAGAAAATCCGGGAAAATATACGGAAAATCCTATTTTTCCAGAAGACGGAGCGGAGATGGGCCACAGGGGGCCCACACCACCCCATGGCGCGGGCAGCCCTAGGCCGCGCCAGGAGGTGGTGTGGCCGCCCTGGCCCACCTCTGGCTCTCCCCTCTGGCGTATATCATCCTTCCGAAACCCTAAGACTCGGGGAGCGACCACAGAAAGATTCCACCACCTCTGCAGGGCGGAAAACAGCGAGAGAGAAAGATCTCTCCGGCAGACAGATTTCTACCGGGGGAATTCCTTCCCGGAGAGGGGAGATCGTCGCCATCAACACCACCATCAAGCTGGACTTCATCGGGATCATCATCATCATGACCACCATCATCACCATCAGCACCCTCATCACCATCTCCATATTGCTGTAACAATTGAGTTGAATCTTGCATTAGTTCATAGGGGAAACTTTCCCGGTATTGATTACTCTTTGTAGTTGATGCTATTGAGTGAACCATTGAATTATTGTTTATGTTCAGATTTTTATACATCATTATTCCATCTCTGATCATGATCCATATGATGTCTTGTGAGTAGTTCGTTTTGTTCTTGAGGACATGGGAGAAGTCATGTTGTTAGTAGTGGAGTTGTGTTGAGAAAGATTCAATAGTTTGTTATTTAAGTTGTGGTGTACTTCTTCTAGTGGTGTCATGTGAACGTCGACTACATGACACTTCACCTATATGGGCCTAGGGGAATGCATTGTGTATTTGACTACTAATCGTAGGGGTCGACGGAGTGACAGAAACCTGAACCCCCATTAGGAAACCATTGCACAAGGGACATAAGGGTCTTAGAGTTTAAAGCTGTGGTTAGGTTTCTACCTTAATTACTTTCTTGTACTTACGGATGTTTGCAAGGGGTATAATCACAAGTATGTATTAGTCTTGGATGGGGCGGTACATTAGCACAGGTTCACCCACACAACACTTAGCAAGCTAGAGAAGATTAATCAGCTATATGAAGCGAAAGCACTTGACAGTCTTCCCATGTGTCCTCGAGAACGTTTGGTCATCTTAAGTAATACAATCGGCTTGTCCTTTGCTGCATAAAGGATTGAGCCACTTGCTGCATTTATTCCTATTGTCTTTTATTTACTCGTACTTTGTTTACTTGCTTTATCGAAAACCACTAAAAATCCGTTTGCTAAGTATTTGCAGAGAATTCCTGATCCATACCACTAGCCAGCACCTTCTGCTCCTCGTTGGGTTTGACACTCTTACTTATCGAAAATACTGTGATACACCCCTTATACTTGTGGGTCATCAAGACTATTTTCTGGCGCCGTTGCCGGGGAGTGAAGCGCTATTGGAGAGTGGAACTGGTAAAGGAAAATTCTACTGTGAGTATTGTTTACTTCTGCTAGTTGCTTTATTTTCATTATGGATAATTCACCGAGTTTCTTATTTGGTAATGCTACTACCACTGCTAAGGTAGTAGATAAACCACCACCTGCTGAGAATGATGTTTTTAAAATACCTACAAGAATTATTGATCATGTTATGGATAACTATTATGTTGGGGATGGAAGTGTCCATCCCGGTGATCATTTACTCTTTATACACGAATTATGCGGGTTGTTCAAGTGTGCAGGTATTACTATAGATCAAGTTAAGAAGAAATTATTTTCATTATCACTGAAAGGAAGAGCTATGGAATGGTATAAGCTGCTGAAGAATGGTCAAGCTCTGGAATGGGAGGAAATAGTGCCTCTCTTTTATTCAAAGTTTTATCCTCCTAGTGAGATTCATAAAGATCGGAATCAAATATACAAATTTTGGCCTCTTGATGGAGAGAGTACAGCTCAAGCTTGGGGGAGATTGAAGTTACTAATGCTCAAATGTCCCATTCATGAGCTCCCCAACAATATTATTATCAATAACTTTTATGCAAGGCTCCCTCTACATGACAAGGATTTATTAGATGCCTCTTGTGCTGGATCGTTCACTCGCATGGAAGAAGAAGCTAAATGGGATCTTCTGGACCGTATTCAAGACAATGCTGAAGCTTGGGAGAATGACAAAGGTAGAAAGTCAGGTATAAATTATGATTATGAATGCATTGAATCTTTTATGGGAACTGATGACTTTCAAAATATTAAAAATGCTTATGGTCTAGACTCTCAAGCTATTGCTTCTTATTTTAAGGCTTTTGCTTCCTACATTTAAGTGCCTAAAAAGAAGTGGGATAAGTATCATGAGCCTTACAAAGATGTTTCTAAGAGTGTTCCTGCAAGAAATACTGAAGTTAATACTTCTAATCATGTTTTACCTAAACCTTATATTGAGAAAATGCCTTTCCCAGTTAAGGTAAAGGAACATTCTATGATAGCTAGTATGGTTAATGAAAGTACAAATAAAGCTGTTGAACCTGATAAACAAATGGTTGATGAACCTATAATAGAAAATGTGAAAGACTTTGTCACTAAATATGAAAAAGAGGGACACACTATCCTTTGTAAGGATACCTCTAATACGGTTTCACATAGTAGTGTTATGAGAGCTAGTATTCCCGTGTTTTCTGTTAGAATAAGTAATCATTTCTATGATGGTCCTTGTGATAGCTATATTGTTAAGTTTATGCATGATACTGAAAGTTATTATGAGAGAGGAAAAATTGTTCTTATGCATCTCAATAATATCAAGTTTCCTCGTTTTATGCTGAAAGTTTTTATGTTGCACTTCTTTTGCCTTCTTATGCAAGTTGCCTCTGGTTTCAACAACTCGTTTGTTTAAAAAATTCCCTTGCATAGGAAGTGGGTTAGACTTAAATGTGTGTGTGTGTGTGTGTTTTTGCTTCTTAATGCTCTCTTTCACTTCAATTCATATTCCTGAGTGAGCATCTTCACAATTATCATGCCCATCTTAATGGCTATAAAGAAAGAGCTTTTTGGGAGACAACCCAATTTATTTTTGCTTTCAGTTTGTTTTTTGTTTCTTTGAGTCTTGGAAGTTATTACTTCAATAACCGCTCCTTATCCGTTTTGTTTGGTTTTAGTATCAAGATCAACCTCTAATAAGAGAGAAGTAAGATTTGGGGAAGTTGCTGTCTTGAAACAGATTTTTGTGCTTCACCGTAAAAATTCGTGAGAGATCTATGTATGTCGGATTGAGCTATAATGTTTTGTGCTTCTGCCCCAGGTTGTTATTTAACTTTCTTTAGTTTTGCACTTTTTGATTTAAGCAACAGAAGATTTTCGAAAAAATTGATCTACCTCCTGGTCTATTTTGACAGATTTAGCCAATCTTGCATTTACTTCTTTATTTGATTTCCTTTTTGAATTCTTTTTGGGTTTTCGGAAGGAGTTGCTACAATAGCTTATGTTTTGATGGTTTTCTATTGAAGTTGAACTCAAAAGGTTTTATCACTTCACTTATACTAATGTTGCTAATAAGAACTATGTGAAGTTTTGTGTGAAAGAAATTTCCAGGAAGTGGAGATAATGGTGTAATAAGGAAGAGAAAGGTTTTATGACTCAAGTATCAAGTGTATGAAGATGAAGATATTGATGTTATTCAAGTGGAGACTCCGGAAGGATCCACTAAATACCAAATTCAGAGACCTGCAGAGTCTATTTCCGAATAGGTAATAGTTCTGGTAAGAAAAGTTCCGCGAAAATACAATCCAACTATATTTTTGCAGTTTTTAGTCAATAAGTAAAGCTACGAAGAGAAAAAGGGACGGAAATGGAGCCAGGGTGGCTCACACCACCCTGTGGTGCAGGCCCACCCCTGGCCGCGCCACCAGGTGGTGAGTCCACCCCGGACTCCGCCTCCGACTCGTTTTCTCCTAGTACCTTCCTTTTGACATGAAACTTCGTAATATATAACCCCCCGGATCCCCCGAGGTTCATATATCGTGTTTTCGTCGTGTTTTTATTTTGATCTGTTTCTGCCAGGACATACTCTTTGAAGGTTTAGAAGCATAATGGTGTCTGCCAAAGATAAAGGGAAGGAGCCTATGGAGGAAGACCTCCAAGACCCTGGGAAGGAGAAGGAGATCAATAGTGAAGGTGAAGAGGAGCAAGGCCAACATCCGCACACCAGCACTACCATTGCAAGCATTGGAGTGGTGACGAAACCTGCCAGGGTTAGAAGGACTGCACGGATGCAGACTTGGGGAAAAGCTCCTCGTCATAGTTTGGCTCCACGGTCACTTCCTCCACACACCAAGAATCCCTTCCATACCTTTATCCATAGCCACGCAGGAAAATAAGACTCCAAGAGGGAAGAACTGAAAAAGAATCACAAGAGCTAGGATCCACAAACTGAAATGATTATGAGCCGTATTGAGCACAACTCGGAGTTGATTCGTACTCTCACCTTCGATATTGAGGACTTGGGGAAACTAATCAAAGAACTAAATGAGAGGATACCACCACCACCAAAGGAGTAATTCGTCATCAGGTTTGGCATCCCCTTGGTTTGTTCCAAGCTTGGGTGAGTGTCGCGGTATCACATCACTATCTTCTATCTTTTTACCCTTTTAGTAGAGTCATATCATGAATAGAGGAGTTATTTTGTAGTATGGTTTGCATTATGGAAGTGTCCCCTCTCTCGTTAGATATGTATCCCTTGGTGTGAGTTTCCGTTATGGAATATTAATGAGAAGTTCTATCATTTACTCTTTTGCATAGCTTATATTAGTTTTCAATTCGTGGTTATATGATTGATCTTGTTGTTAGTATTGGTATCACTTTGGGATCATTGAGTTAATCTAGTTGGTTTTGGCAAACCTGGTTCGGTCAGTAGCACACTATTTTTGAGAGTTGAATGAAAAAGATAGAAGTACTCTAGAGAAAAAAAATAATTTCATCATCTTTCTTTCTTGATTTGCTCATAAGTCTAGTATTCTCTAGTTAAGATCTTTTGTGCTTCAGAGGAAGATTGCATGTTTGTCTTTATCATTTGTATGCTTGTTTGTTTCCTTCAACTCTTATACTTGCTACCCAGCCTTGCTAGCCAAAAACCTGTACTGAGAGGGAATTCTTCTAGTGCATCCACTCATTTAAACCAAAACCTTTGCCATTTCTGTCCACCATACCTACCTAGTAGCATTATTGCTATTCCAAGTAAATTCCTGTTTTATCTACCTCCCAAATTAAACTTGTTATGTGAAAATTAGTGATTAAAGCTCTCACGAACTTGATGGCACACTTTACTTTCTTGCATTTAATAAACTTGAACCATTGGGTCCTTCTTTGTTATGATATGCTTGCGCTTTATGAGTTGAAGTAGCGAACCATGTATCATGGGGACCGCTTTCAACACTTCATTGGTACTTGTACCTAGTTGATATCATGTTCTTTTTGCTTATGGATCCCAATTGTGAAATAAAAGTGGAACTTGTAAGATCATGGAGTTTATATGTGTGTTAGAGAAACGCCTAGGCCGCTAGCCTAAGCCATGCCTAATCATGGTGGAAACTTGCAACATAACTATAGTGAGCATTCTATGAAGCATCCTCAATAAAAACCTATTCAAATAGCAAATAAAAAGATCGCTGAGATGCTCACTGTCTGCTTACCTTGTCATTTTGATTATGGGATAGCTCCTATGTCATGTGCAAGGGGTACCCCGTTGGCGGTTCTCAATGATACGCATGTATTTACAATGACAAGAGCTTGCTCGTGACTAAAGTTGAGTAGCATGAGGATCGGTACTCATAAGTAAGGGGCATGAGACTCCAATTTATAACTTGTCAAGCATATCCTCTTAGTTGTTTCACTTTTACCTTAATCACCAAAAGATGCCTATGGCAGGGACAATGAGAGCTGAAAGCTAGTAAGTATCATAATTTTTGGGAGCTCTTTATGAGACTTGCAATCCCTGCTTCCCTCTTTGAAGGGCCTTTCTTTTACTTTGTAGTTGAGTCAGTAAACCTACTCCCTTCTACCTCAGCAAGTATTTTGAGTTGATGTGTTTCATTCATTCATATGATGATTTATTCAATCATGTCTTATGTTCCTTGTGTTGCACATTGCTCTTATCTTGATATTTACTACTTTGAAAGCTTTCATTGAAAACCAGCTTTTTGTGAACTCCAGCAAATTATCAACTATTCTTCGACCAAGAGCTAAGTTTGCCATTACCAATTATGATTCACTTTATGTATCTTTATTGTGTTTCCTTTACTCATTACAAGTTGAGCTTTATAATAGTGAGTTGTCTTCTATTAGGATCTATGCTTTTGATGAATGTGATGCTTCTTGTCCATATTCTTTTATCGACTCTTCACTCCATAAACCTGAGGTCTTGTTTATTGAGCTCAGTTTCGCTTGGGGACAACCGAAGTCTAAGCTTGGGGGGAGTAGATACGTCCATTTTGCATCACTATTCTATGTCTTAATTCACTATTATTCATTGATATATTTCGTATTGAGAGGTGATACTTATGTTATTTCATCTATTTTTTCATTGTTGATGACTTTTGGAGCATGGACCGTTGCAGTCAGGATTCTGATGGAAAAGGTGTTGTTTGGAGGCAAAATTCGCGAAGATCAGAAAATCTGGGAAAATATACGGGAAATCCTATTTTTCCAGAAGACTAAGGATGCCAGAAGATGGAGTGGAGATGGGCCACAGGGGGCCCACACCACCCCATGGCGCGGGCAGCCCTAGGCCGCGCCAGGAGGTGGTGTGGCCCTGACCACCTCGGCTCTCTCCGGGCGATATCATCCTCCGAAACCCTAAGACTCGGGAGCGACCACGTAAAGATTCCGCCTCAAGGCAGAAAACACCGAGAGAAAGATCTCTCCGCAGCATGATTTCACGGGGAATTCCTTTCCGAAGAGGGGAGATCGTCGCCATCAACACCACCATCAAGCTGGACTTCATCGGGATCATCATCATCATCATCACCAGCATCAGCACCCTCATCACCATCTCCATATTGCTGTAACAATTGAGTTGAATCTTGCATTAGTTCATAGGGGAAACTTTCTCGGTGTTGATTACTCTTTGTAGTTGATGCTATTGAGTGAACCATTGAATTATTGTTTATGTTCAGATTGTTATACATCATTATTCCATCTCTGATCATGATCCATATAATGTCTTGTGAGTAGTTCGTTTTGTTCTTGAGGACATGGGAGAAGTCATGTTGTTAATAGTGGAGTTGTGTTGAGAAAGATCCAATAGTTTGTTATTTAAGTTGTGGTGTACTTCTTCTAGTGGTGTCATGTGAACGTCGACTACATGACACTTCACCTATATGGGCCTAGGGGAATGCATTGTGTATTTGGCTACTAATTGTAGGGGTTGACGGAGTGACAGAAACCTGAACCCCCGTTAGGAAACCATTGCACAAGAGACGTAAGGGTCTTAGAGTTTAAAGCTGTGGTTAGGTTTCTACCTTAATTACTTTCTTGTACTTACGGATGTTTGCAAGGGGTATAATCACAAGTATGTATTAGTCTTGGATGGGGCGGTACATTAGCACAGGTTCACCCACACAACACTTAGCAAGCTAGAGAAGATTAATCAGCTATATGAAGCGAAAGCACTTGACAGTCTTCCCATGTGTCCTCGAGAACGTTTGGTCATCTTAAGTAATACAACCGGCTTGTCCTTTGCTGCATAAAGGATTGTGCCACTTGCTGCATTTATTTCTATTGTCTTTTATTTACTCGTACATTGTTTACTTGCTTTATCGAAAACCACTAAAAATCCGTTTGCTAAGTATTTGCAGAGAATTCCTGATCCATACCACTAGCCAGCACCTTCTGCTCCTCGTTGGGTTCGACACTCTTACTTATCAAAAATACTGCGATACACCCCCTATACTTGTGGGTCATCAATATGCCTAATACTCTAACAAATATCACTGAAGTCATAATTTGAGACTTTTCTTTTTCTAATTGTTCGACAAAATTATTCCTAAGGCAAGACTCGGTTAGATCATCTCCACTCAGGCCCCCAAGAAGACCCCAACGGGCATTTTTAGCTTCGGATGTATTTGCATGAAAGAAATATCCACTGTCAGCCCCTATCGGCTATCTCTCTCCTCCTTTTCTGCCCCATCCACCGGCCATCTCTCCTCCTTTTCTCTGCCATCAACCGCCCATCTCTCTCTTGGGGGTTGGTGCATGTAAAATGCATACATGAACTTTGTAGTTTATTGATACACATTTCCACATATTTGTAACTTATATAACGATATATCCATGTTTTACATTGATTTATGGGGATATACCAATTATCCTCTTTATTTGGTTTATAACTCTATAGGGTAGGCAAATCCAGTTTTGTGTATTTTTATCTTTCAGAGACCTAAATGAAGTCAAATGGCCTGAGGATTTTTTGAGAAGTATTTTTTTGCGAAGAGAAGCACCTAGAGCACCAAAATCAACAGAGGGGCTTAATGGGATGGGAACGAGGCTCATTGGTGTGCGGCCTAATAGTGACCGCGCCACCACCCCTTGTTCGGGCCTCGTTGCTCGGATGGCGTAAATTCCACCACCATCCTCTTTTCATTGACATAAAACCTTCTGTAAATAGGGTCCCTGATGCGATCTCAGAATAGATGGAGGCGGAGATCGAAAACACAACAACCAAGAGTCGTAGATTTATTCCCAAAATTGTTGCAATGGTTGGTCGGCTCCAACAATTGTTTGATGATGCCAAGCGAAATACAAATCATTGTCCTCGTCCTCCAACCATGTAACCTGTTTCTTCTTCTACTTGCTACAAACAATAGCCGTTTTCATCCTCGGAAATTGATGATCTATAAAACAAAATGAGGATAAAACTCCCTTGTTCCATTTCTAGGATGAGAAGGTGTCGGCGCGGGCGCAGGTGCTGGTGCTAGAGCTAGTGGTGGTCCGGGCGCTGGCGCCAGCATGGGTCCTGTTGCCAACGGTCCTTCGAGCTCCGGGATCTCTAAAGCTGAGGAGTTGCGGCGGTGTAGACAGGATGAAGACATGCGGGAGGTACTCGGCCGCGCGGATCTAGCTATAGATTGACGAATCCCGACCGCGGTTAGTCGAACCTAGCAATGTCGGTAGTAGATTTGCAACCAAGAAACTAGCTTGCTCCGGCTAATAGTCAAATCTGGCAATGTCGGTGATGGATTTGTAGCCGGGAAATCTAGCTTGCTTAGACCGATTCTATCGACGACGGCTAGGCGGAGAAGTTCAGGAGGGTTGGGAAAGCCTTCGAGGCATCGGCAGAGGCCCAAGCAGGCCGTCGGGTTGGTCGACGAGCTGTCGGTGGCAGCTATGCGGGGCTGTAGGGGGTGAGTGGCGTAGGTGGGTAAGAAAATTTTAAGTCCGGACAGTCGCGGCCGAGCAAATATAGAGCCACGGAGGCCGATTACTAACTTTTTATCCTCTAAGCCGATTGCGGGTTCGGTTAGAGGCTACTTCAGCAGTTAGAGGAGAAAATAAAGTCCTCTAACGGCTGATAGGGGATGGGTTAGAGATTCTCTTACCTTGTTGACTACAACCATTAAGGCGCAAATTTATATCAGTTACTTGATCAATAGTAAATACATCAACACATATGGAGGTGGTTTCCACTAGGTGTGTGAGCCTAGTCTCTTGTTGAATCCATGATGTGTCTAGTTCCTTGATCAAGTTAGAGAAGAATGACAGATCCACCACCATCGAGACATACACTGGAAGAGACCCCGAGCCTCCACCATTGCAAGATCCCAAAAAGAACCATCACAAACAAGGCTTTCTAAGTCGATGAACTGGGTTGCTGCATGTAGCGAGGCACATGTCGTTGTGGCACATCGACCGAGGGATGTCCCCATGTTGTTTGGGACCAAGATCCACCGCCTCCCATCGACAAAGTCAGAGAAGAATGATAGATCCACCACCTCTGTACCAACATGCTCGCTCTATAGAAACCACCGCGCCTCGGCCGCAAGCGTTGTCGTGGACAACGACGTACACCAGCGACACACCGAGAAACTGATATCGCCAGATCTGAAAAAGACGAGAAGACCAAGCTGTCGATCTGAAGGACCAATCACTACACGTTTCCATCAACTCTAAAGCGCTGCCGATGTGGGAGTAGCCTCGAGGTAGATTTATTTTTCCAAGCGCCACTCCAATCACCACAACGACGCACCATACCAGAAAGACCCTAATTCTAACTACTAGGCGGAGGAACTAGGTTCCCCCCTCTTGGAGCGGCATGCGGAGGGAGAGGATACCAGGGCTCTGGCTGGTTTAGATCGGGTGGAGTTTTTATCGGCGTAGCCAGTCTTCTACAAGAGGAGAGAGAGGCGTACCGCCTTAGTGGTATGTTAGGACCTGGCTTTCCTTACCGGCGCAACTTTTAAAATGTTTCGGCTAAGTCCTTCTCATCCACCCCTAATAAGTCGGTCATCATCAGGCATGTCTCCTTGACTAGCTTCTAGAATCTTCTCGTAGCACCGCGCGGTTCATGAATTGCTTCATGTCCATCCCCCGTCATAATTTGGCTTAGAGCCAGATGTGTCCGTCGTCCTACTCAGTGACAGCCAAATTCTTGTTTTTCTGTAATGTCCCATGGACCTAGCAAAAGCCGAAGAAAGCGTCAAAAGAAACGTAGCTGCGTAACATCCGCTCCGCACTTGTATTCGGCAACATCTGAATTCGTTTTATAAATAATATGAAAACGAATGTGGGAAGAGTACTGTCCGATCCTCCATTTATACCCCTAGGTAGCATACAGAATCTCATCAAGGACTTGAGATAGCCAGTTCGCCGCATCCAACTGGACAGCTGCGAGGAAGGTGGCATCACGTCGTGCACGGGAGTACTGGGAGCTGATGGGGACGGCGGACGCAGACAAGACAAACACCACGGGCACGGGCCAGCGACTCCAGACCAGACAGGCAGAGGCAGCAGGTACACGCACGGGGCGGTCCGGCATATCGGCATTTACACCGAGCATCGTATCGGCATCCAAATCCGATCCCGCGTCAGCGCGCTCGCGCTCGGGGTCGGGGATGGAAGCATGCTCTACCGGCGCCATCTCACTACCTTTTGATGGATTGATCGGAGAAGACGGGACGAGGGGAATGAGATGCGATCCGCACTGGGAAAGTTCGTTTCGTCGGCGAACGCATGACACGACACGGCACGCTGCCTTTTTTTTTTTTTTGAGCGGAGACACGGCACGCTGCTGTGTGGCGCGTGCGGCGGGTCGGAGTGGCGTGTGCGGAGCTTTACTTTCACAGGTGCGCGGACCAAATTATGTACCCAGCAGGCCACTAGGCATATCAGTCGTAGGCGCTGGGCCGAAAGCTACTTGGGCCTGTGAAAGGAAAGTCCATGTAACATTGTCGGCTTTTCCGCCTCCGGTTTTTCTTTTTCTTTTTGAGGGTCCCGTGCGATGCCGTCAGCACGGAACGCTGTCAGAAAAGTACTCTGCTGATGGTAGCGTCGACTTTGAACCGTCAACGTTTTCGCCTTACCACATGATGAAGTGTGCACGGATCAACCGCCCGCTCCACAAGTTGACCCAGCGGCCAGGGGTCAATCGCAACAACAAACCTCAACCACTTGGGGAAAAAAATGTTGACAAACCGCGAGTTTGGATTGACAAAAACCACGGCATTTCGTCATTTGGAGTCCAAGACCTACGCGAAGTGCAGTTCCTAACCCGTCTGTGGACCGTGTTTTTCTCAACCATCAGCAAGTGAACCACCTCCAACAAATCTCCACCTGAACCTTCTCTTCCTTCCGGAGCCGCCCACATTAACCCCCGCGCGACGCCCCACTTATCAGTGGAATGCCCAGCATCTCTAGGAGATAGCAACACAAAATCAAGCCATGGGAGGAGAGACCAAGGTCGTGGAGAAGAAGCTCGAGGTGAAGACGGCCGTGTACAAGGTGCACGTCCACTGCGGGCAGTGCGCGCGCGACATCCAGACGCAGTTCACCGAGTTCCACGGTGCGTGCTCTCATCCATTCCACTGCGTCTTTTTTGTAGCATAGGCATAGCACTCTGACTGACATGCGTAGCACACTGCAGGTGTCCAGGAGGTGAAATTGGACGCGGGGTCAGGGAAGGTGACGGTGAGGGGCGTCGGGTTCGACGTCGAGAAGCTCAGGGTGAAAGTCTCCGAAGGCTGCAGGAAGCATGTTGAGTTTATACCTCCCCCGGAAGAATTGGTCACCGAGATCAAGACCAAGGAGGAGGTAGTATAACACTCTCTCTGTCTCTGAATAACACGTTCTTATGTACGTACAGTTGCCCTGAATCTGAAACTCATAGTAGCACCTGAATCTGGATACAAGATATTAATAATTCCGTTCCGTTCATAACGCTACAGGAGCTGACGATCATCCATCTAAGCGTTGGACTGCATTGCCCTGACTGCGCAGTCAGGGTCAAAGAGATCCTACTTGAGCACAAGAGTAATTTCTCTCTCTCTGACACTCCCTCTCAAGTCTCAACGTATCCAGCTAATATAATATGCTAATTCATTCATACACGTCGTGCTCTAGCCTGAATATGCCTGATCGCAACATTGATATGCTCGTGTGCTAAATATATCAATGCAGGTATCTACGCCGCGAAGACGGACTTCGGCAAGAACTCGTGCGTCGTGGAGGGCGTCATCGAGGAGAAGACGCTCACCGAGTACATCTACCAGAGGACGCGCAAGCACTGCACCATCGTGAAGATAGAGAAGACGGTGAGGATCGTAGAGGAGAAGGTCGAAGTCAAGAAAATCAAGGATAAGGTGGAGGAGGTGGTGAAAGTGGTGGAGGAGGTCATCGAGGAGAAGATCAAGGAGGTGGTCGCCCCCTACTTCATCCCCTGCACGCACCCGCACTTCATCGACTACTCGCACCCGTCCTACCGTGGCGGCGGCTGCGGCCCCCGCCGCTCCCCGTGCGGTGGCGGTGGTTACGGCTATGGGTACGGTGGTGGTGGTGGTGCTGGCGGCGGCTATGGTTGCGGTGACGGCTTTGGTGATGGCTATGGATCGTACACGCACTCTGACCTCAGCGGCTACCAGGACACGTCCTTCTTGCATTGCTCGCACCCTGTTGATTTCCTCAGCTACGAGGACCCTCGCGCATGCTCCGTCATGTAGAGTCTCTGTATTTTGTAGATAGGCTGATTTACGGAATATTGTTCAAATTTCAAATAAGAATAGTACTAATTAAGCAACGTTTTATGTGCTTCGGTTCAGGCTTCAGAATGGTTGCCACCTGCCCACCTGTACTTTGTATGAAACGAATGTGAAGTCGAGTTTTTTTTTGTTGAAAAGGGAATAAAACTCCGATCTCTGCATCGGCCGATGCACAAAGTTCATCGTCCAAGAACTATACTCAGCCAATGTCACGAAGAACCAAGGGAAGCATACGAACGGATCACAGCATGTTTGAAGAGTTAGTGTTATTAGTGCTTGCTGCAGTATGCTAAAGTAATTTGTATGCTGCAAACAAAGTTGGAAATGTTGTGGGTGAGCACCATAACACCTACATCCTCACTACCTTTTGATATTTTGCCTTGACAATAATTCACAACAGAGAAGTCTACAGAAACGGGTGAAATTATACCATGTCAGAAAAAAATAAAAATTTAGGGTGTGTTCGGTTCTAGAACTAGAGGGGATGGAACGGAGTGGTTCCATTCCGACGCCATGGAACAGGTTCAAACCACGTGTTTGGTTCTGAAAACATAGAAGAATTTCTATTCGGTTGGGACAAAAACATAGAACAAAATGGCTAGATTTTACTCATAATTGACATTTTTTTGCCAAAAACTGAGTAGCTAGCAGCTAAATCGAGATCACGTTGTATCAAAATGGTAATACACATAAGCCAAATCGAATGAATCTAGGCAAAATCTGATGGATAGCTAGCGGCAACCGCCGCCAAATTGGAATGCACATAGCCAAAAATCAAAATACACTAGCCAAATCGAATGGATAGCTAGTAGCAGCAACCTCTCGCGCGTGCTTGCGCCCCCGCGGCCCGCGCGTTGTCAGCTGCGGCGTCGCCGCGTGTGCCTGCTTGCGCCGTCCGCGTGCATGCTGCGCCGCTACGTGTGCCTGCTAGCGCCGCCGGCGTACCTGTTGTGCCGCCGCGCGTGCTTGCCGGCCGTTCCCCCACGTCCGGCCGATTTGGTCGAACGAGGCAATTCCGCATCTGAGTGAAATATTCCGTTTTGAGGTTGGTTTCATCCCGTCTGTCCAACCGAACACAAGAATAGGTGCTAGGTGCGAAATCATCTTGTCCTACTTCACTATATTCTGGAACTGAACACATCCTTATAGTACATGGGCTACATAAAAATAACAAGTTGTAGCAAATATATGGTAATATAGGAAATCTATCAATTTTTATTAACGTATAGATAGTTTTTACCAATTTTTTAGTATATAAAATTTCTAAAATGAGTGAGGGTGTAGGTGTACCCTGCTTAGAAAACCCATCTCTATAAAGTTATTTACCAATTTTGCATTTATACCTAAGTCGACTTATTTTTTGTCTATCTCACTGCATTCAGCTCTAGAAGATTAATGAGCCTGTTGGAAATAAGCCAGAGAGACAATAAAAAAGTTATTTTCCCATTTTGCATTTATACCTAAATCGGCTGATATTTTGTCTATCTCACTGCATTCAGCTTTAGAAGACCAATAAGCCTGTTGGAAATAAGCCACAGAGACAATATTTTTATTATTATTAATATATTTCTATTTCATGATTAAGTTTATTGTTCTATGCTATATAATTGATTAGTTCTAGATAACGGGTATTTGGAGAAAAAGCCTAATACATATGTAGAAACATAAACACCACTAAAAGATATCCATAGTCACGCCTCTAAGACTAGTTCATCTATCATCGATAATTGTAGTTTTATGACTATATGAAAATTGCAAGTGTGTTGGCGGGATTGTTATGATATATGAGATCGGAATTGTTTGAGTAACAATAACATTGGATAGACCCCGTTTGATATACTGTAGAACACATCATCAATATTTTATCGGTAGTTTATCAATGACAAATATTACCGATACTAAGATTGTTCGACCATAAGACTTATTATATAGACTTGGATACGATGGTTGTATCGACATGGTCAAACGTTGCTTTGTAAAAGCGTAACTATATAGCCGGTCTTCGCTCATACCAGAAATTATGCCACTACTCTATATGTTATAGCTATGGAATTTCTACTCTCGACGGTGGAGAGATACACTCTAGCCCCACTCAATTATTATGATGTTCGTCATTGTCTGGCCGGATATATTATTAAGTTGTTAATCACGAGAACATAGAAATGCAGGTTGAGTAAAAGAGTACATGTTGGGTAACAAGGACAACCTTCTGTGTTTTACCTTGGGCTAGGTAAAGTATCGAGAAGCAATGTGATGTGAATCGATAAGTAATACATGAGGTTCAGACAACAAAGATCTTCGTGTTATGTGTGGAGATAGGCATGGATATCAATATATCGATGTTGATCATTATCGCAGAAAGAGTTTCGGACATGTCCACGCATATCCAAACCCATAGGGTCACACAATTAAGAGCTTAACGACAAATAGATTGTGAGTGCAATTGAAGATATGTATGAACTGATTCTGAAAGTTGTTCGAATTGACTTGGAATATTACAGAGGTGTCCAGAATATAACCGAGAGTGTTCGGAATGGTTTCGGACATGTTATGAAAGGTTTTGGAATAATCTAGAACATCTCGGGCACTTTGGAAGGGTCCGGAAGGTCTTAGAGGTGTTCGAAAGGATCCGCAAGGGTAAACCCCTAGGGGGCTCCATGGGCCCACCTAGAGCTGGCTGGTGGTGGAGGGTGGGGAGGCCGAGTGCCTCCCTAATTTCAATTTGGACAATAGGTGGTCTGAGTTAGATACCAACTCCTCCCCCTCTCTATGGCTATTGGGGGACGAGTTCTTCATGGATTCGAACCCCCCTTGAGGCGGTTGGGGAGGAGGTTGTTGGGGGACGAGTTCTTCATGGATTCGAACCCCCCTTGAGGCGGTTGGGGAGGAGGCCGGCCTGGCCACCTATATAAGGAGGGGCACAAATGCTAACCCTATCCCGTACCAAAGCCCCAAGCATCTGCCACAACACCTCCCACTCTTGACATGTTGCTGCATGCTGCCTTAGTCGTCGTGCGCCGCCACCGACGCCATCTTCCTCCTCTTATTTGTGACACCACCATAGTCATCATGTGGAGGACAACATTATCGTAATCGTGGAAGAACTTCTCGAGTTCTACCTCTGGTTAGATCTAATCTAGTTGGACTATAGAAGCATCGTCGGATCTTCATCGACACATTCCTGCTTCGGCTGTGTGCTTGATCACACTTCAACGTGGTGTTTCTGATCTCGCACGTTTGTATACCATGGAGGTGTTGTGTGTGTGACACTTGTTTGTGGGAGCCATTTGTGGGATAACACATCTCCTCGCGACTTGATAAGTCCCGTTGCGGGTATCGATGCTCGTCTTCATCAACCTCGTCATCGACAACTTCTTCTAGATCATTCTTCGATGGTATGTGAAGGATTTTGTAGCTAAGAACCAAAAAAATCCTAGCTAGTGCAACACCAATGCCAATATCTATCTATGAGTTAATTTAGTAATGGGGATGAAGGTTTCGGTACATACCCTTGTTGACCGAAAGAGTTATGTTCGTGGGAACGTAGGTGATGTAATCGTACTCGTAGCCGACCTCTAGGCCGCGTTGCTCCTCGCATGTCACCTCATGGTCCTGGCATGACAGCTCTGACGCCAAAAGTGGCAGCGACTTTGTGGTTTTGCACACGTACAGTGTCGGACGACGAATTCTATTCTCCCTGATCCAGCCAGGATGCGGAAGTAGACCTTCTGGAATTGGGATCTAGCACCACGACGACGTGACAGGGTGGTGTCGTCTCCCACGTGCGCAGTTCTTCTTGGAACTGCACTCGCGAGATACAACGGAGAGAGAGAGATAGAAATTCCCTAAGGAAAAGACTTAGGAAATTCCCAATTTATTCTTGTGTTTATTCCTCCAATAAAGACCTTCTTATGTAGAAAAAAGGGGGAGACCCCTTCTCCCTAAAGTTCCGGAGTAGGACTAAAGGAGAGGAGGTGGGAGGAGGCGCGCGACCAAGGGGAGGAGGTCGTCCAGGTGGGCCCCCACCCTTGGGTGGCTTACCTTTAGGCCTTTTCCCTCCGAGGATTTGGCCCATTCGGAAAGTCGTCCCTTTTAAATTTAGTTTGAAATATTTATTTATTACTAATTTTTACAATTAATATATAAATACATATTATTAAATTCCTTTTGATCCTAAACACCTTTCGGTTCACTCCGAACGACTTTGAATTCTCCTAGAACTATTCCGGTACTCTTACGAAATGATGACGACATTCTCATCTCTTTCTCAACGGTAATCCCAACGAGTCCATAATGATCTCAAAATATTGTAATACCCTTAAGTGTGTTACCCTACGGTTCGGGAATATCATAGACATGATCGGGATCTCTCTCATATCAATGATCAATTGCGGGACCGGAATGCCCATAATGACCCCTGTGTATTCCAAGATGCATCGTCGTTCGAACCATAAACTCTGTGTCCAATTTCTTTTGTTACTTTGATACATTACTTGTCCGAGATTTGATCATCTATATCAACATACTAATCTTGTTACCGACAAGTCGACTTAACTAGTTATCGAGCTATCATATTCTCATGACCTAGTCATTCGCTGCAGCTTATTGAGTATAATATGGGTTCAGTGTATCTTCCAGTCATGTGGGTGAAAAAATCTCGATCTTGATGCATACGCCTCAATGTTTCCCTCTGGAATACCCAACAGGTACTTTTTTATGATCACACTGTTACAGTGTGACAGTGGATACAGTCAAAGCAATCGTGGGTGATAGTGATTAGATATGATATCATGGTCTGAAAAGAAGGTCACTTCATTTCTAACTATTGCAATGATAAAACCACGTGACTTGACCATGTTGGAATGCTTATATGGGTAATGTCCATCACATCATTCTCTAATGATATGACTTTATTGTCAACTGGCATAAATGCTCCATGTTCAGGAAACTTTGATCATCGGTTGCCCAATGAACTAGTTGTATAGAGGATACTAGGGACTTGGTTTGTTTATTTACGACACCTGTATCAATGTTCCCCCTTGATATAGTTATAGCACGGTACAAAACTTATGAACTAATTGAGATATGATAATAAACCTATTTATTATTTGCCTCTAGGGAATATCTCCTTTAGTCTCTCACTTGCACTCGAGTATAAATAATTTAGTTGCATTTATTATTGATCACAAAAGAAGTATTTACACATGTTTTTATCATGCTTGCCTATGGGAAATGTCCTATCTTTGATCTGTATTACTAGATCATATGTCCTTTGCAAATCGTTAATCTATCCTAATTTTGACACTTACATCATTATCATGTAATGTTTTTGAAGTATTTTTTTGGCGACAGAGTGAGAGTTTGTTTCCCAGTGTTTACAATGACGGTCGATCGGTCAAGATAACTTTCAAAGTTGTCATGTATACCGGAAACACACTTAGTTGAAGTCAAACATCATTAGACAAACTTTCCATACTTGTTATTTCTAAAGTAGTCACCTACTTCAATATCAAGTAGATTCTTCCTTTTCCACTATGGTCTGATGATATGCTCAATCCTGGTTCAGTGATTTATTCACGAATCACCTCAAAACCCGTTCTTCTAGTCAAGAACGTGGGTCACATTTTAGCCAAGTATTAAACATGGTGATACGTGGAAGAGACATATGATAGTCATATGGGAAGAAGCTAATTATCTTTCTTCCTTCAACCATCATTGATAATACCCAATGTTTCTCCTAGTTTTACAAATAAGAATATATTTGTTCACTTGTTTTTAGAATCCAATCTAGGACATTCTGAACTTTCTTCGGAAACTGAATAGAAACATTTTTGACTTTAATGTCTATTAAACGTATCAACCTGCCTCGATAGATTTCAATATTTAATGTTTTGCTCACTTTCATTTATATAATATTTACTAACTCAAGTATCACCAATGTTAGGAATGGTGCCCTAGAAGCTCATATTCCGCCTTATATTTGTAACTCAGTATCTGACTTAGAACTAGTTGTATGTGTCACTGCAATTGTTGCAGGTGTGGAACCACATACTTGTATCTAGCTCTAGCCAGTTTGTCCTTAGTCGTTTGAGGTTGGGAGGGAAACCCACTGTCGAGATTAATTTGTAAGTCAGAAGATGACAATGTTTCACGTGTCATGAGCATGGAGATGCTATGTGCCTTGCATTGGCTAGTCGGAAGAGGCATGATAGCCAGACCAATCCAAAGGTTAGTAGGACACGTGCACACCGTCATACGCTAGGATTGACACATCCTTAGACCTGAGGGGATCACATGATACGAGTTGTGGAAAGGGTGGCTTTGACTGCATCTAACGCTCACAGTAATTGGGAATCACAAGGGTGGTCTTGGGCTGACTTGGAAGCAAGCTGGGTGACGTGGATCAACCAAGACAGAATTTGCCCCTCCATCTCGGAAATATATTCTCTAGGCCCTCTCATGTGATATGATTCAGAAGCATGGCCATCCGCTGCTCGATCAAGTGTTGATCGAGGTAGTCCGACTTAGTGAAGCCGGAGGGAATCAGATATCACTACAACGAGAAGAGAGTTAAACCAGCACTAGGATGATGGAATCTCCCTACAGTTTATCACTAATATCGTGAGGCAAAGGGACCCGGACAGATCGTCACATTGAGGGAACTTGCGTAAACCGGGAGTTAGCAAGTCTTGCAAAGAGTCCGCTTCCAATTATCAGCTCTAGTCGGAAAGTCACTAAGCTACTACTCTGACTGGATGATTACTAAGTTGTGTCCAGCTTACCTTAAGCCTGCGGGATCGCACACTTAAGAGAGTGGAACTAGGCGGATGATGATCCGACTATCACAAGCCGGCAAGTTGGACTTGTCCGGACAGGGACACGTTTCAATGGGTTGGACCCACTTTGACTAGGGCTAGGTTTTAGGACCGGGGGACACAAGTGTTGTGTTCCCTCACCTACTCGCCTATATAAAGGAAGGTGGGTGGCGGAGGACAAGACAATCCAATGCTGTTTCCTAGGGTTTCGCTATACTTGGCAATTCCACCTTCTTGTCACGCGGCGGCAATATCGAGACTATCATCTCACCTGCTGTTGTTCCACCTTGTACGTGTGTGAGATAGCGGAGGCACCACATCTGCGGTGCGCATCAGCGGTTGGGCGGCGAAGTCAAAGGTGGAAGGAGGAGGAGCACGGAGCCGGCGACGAGGTGGTCCTAGGATCGAGAAGTTCGCTGGAGCCGGACAAGACGAGGGTAACATACAACACCACCGTGACACGCTTCCTCAGCTTCCGCACCTGCACGTCGAGAGGTACGAGCTATTGCCTTTGACCTTAGCCGGATCTTGGGGTGGCTTGTTGGAGTCCTAGCCAGAGTTGAAAAGTTTTTGTTTTCGGCCTGGCTCTGCGCGTTGCCCAACAGTGGTATCAGAGCATCGACTCAAGGTTTTTGGCCTAGTTCTTGCGCATGAGGTGCGCTAATGGGAAATATTGGATCTTTTTCGCTGATTTCGTTTTGCCCTTTTGATCTATTTTGATCTAGGGCAGTGGCTAGATCTGGTTTGTCTTGGCCAAGAAGTTGGTCATAACCGGTTCACATCTGAGTGGGAGATCACGTGGCTGACATCCACGATCAACCACTAAAGTTGCTTTTCTTGCTAGACAAGAATAGGATAGTTGTACCGTGTCAAAAGTTATAGCTAAAGGTTAGTTGGTACGAGACGGAAAGGTTCCGACTTGCAGTTTCATTTGCTTCTTTTCCCCTCAAAAAAGATCAAGTCATATTACCCCGCCACTTGCTGCAACACTACAAGTCGAACAATTTTGGTTAGTGGGCTCATATTGTTGGGGCACTGCCAATTCTCTTCGATAAAGTGTGAGAGATTCAGACTCTCTCTACAGGGCACTTGGTAGCTAGACAGAGCTGTCACACTAGTTGTGGGCTTCAGGGTAAGGAGGATTGTCAGATAATCCAACAGGAGTCAGATAGAGATCTGATTGGCAAGGTGTTGCCTACTCGGAAGGTTCTCCGGCTAGTAGTGACACAAAGGCTCACTAGTCGGATAACTAACCGGGATCCTAAATCACTGTCAACTGTCAGAGGGATATCAGTCTTAGTGGGAGTGTGCACGATTGAAGAGTTTAATCCACCTTCTCCTGTTAAAAATACATTGTCTTAAGTGTTTTGCATCTTTTGTTTGTAGATAGAACCATCTAGTACCCTTCAAATTTCCAGTTTAGCGTTGAGTAGGATCCTTGCGAAGGACAATTTAAATAGAACAATCTTTACCAACTGGTATATTAACTTGAGAATCAACATGTCCTGGACAATCCAGCCGGGCAGTGATGATCCTAATGCTGTAAGAACCGCTTTTCTCCGGGCTTAGGATACGTCAATGGAAGTCAGTTGCCTCATGCTCTCTCACATGGAACCGAAACTATAGCAGCAGTTCGAGAATGTTGAGGCATAGAATATGATCGTTTCCCTCAAGAGCATGTTTGAGACGCATGGTAGGACAGGAAGGTACAATGTCTCCAAAGCCTTGCTTCATTGCAAGATGAAAGAAGGAGATCCACTGGGACCACACATGATCAAGATGGTCGGATATGTGCAGTCCTTGGATCGTCTCTGTTTTCACTTGGTTGCAAGGGGGTCGGCCTCCACGCAGCGGATCCAGCAGCCAGCCGGCCTACACGCAGAGGATTCGGCGGCTAGCCTCCTCACATCGGCTTCTACTTGGAATCTTTGGGATTAGTATTACACACACTATCTAGGAGAGATAAGATCTGGAGTTAGTACTGAACACTGGTGGAGACTAGAGAGCGATGGGGATGGGATCTAGGGTTTGGAGTGGAGAGAGGGAGTGCGGCAGCATCTCGCTAGAGCACAAGTGTTCCCGTATTATATAGGAAATCGCTAAGAGGGATATGGTTTGCTTTATGGGTCCTTCAGCAAGTGAGCTAGAAATACGGGGGTTAGTTGCTTAATGCCATAAGTCATAGAGACCTAGTAATGTGCGTACATTTGGTGGGTCCAACTAGTCAGACGTACTAGTCGACCGAGACGTAATACGCTGGCACCAGTCAATGAGATGTGTTTAACCATTCGTCCAGATCTAACGATGCCTACGATGGACGGTACACCAGGGTAATGCCACAGTTGCCCTAGTGCGGCATGTAATAGTGCTGCTCTTGCGTGCCACCTACCACGACACTCAAATCCTTCAGTATCGTGTGTGTGCCACGGCCTCTAAGTGGTCGCCACGACAAAGTGGTGCCGCGAAATCGCATCCGCCGCGTAACCAACTTTTGCCGTTCTTTTTTGCTGATGCCGCCCCAAAAATCCACTAGGTATAGGGTTATTATTGTAGTGCCTGATCCCGCGAGTGTCACAACTACAACATGGACGCCCAATGGCCGCGTTCATACTAGCGCGATAAAGACTATCAGGGATAATTACGTCGGAAAAATTGGATAGACGATGATTTTTTTAGTTCGTCACATAGTTATCCACCGAGTTAGCGCTTCCGTGTCACCGCAAAAGATGCGCCTCGGTACATAAGAGGAAACAGTGCAAATTTAGTGTCGTGTTACCTACCGCACATGTCGTGCTTTGTACACCATTAATGATACAGATAATTAAATACAATAATAGAAATAAAATTAGGTTTGCTAATTCCATTGAGATAAAAGTACATACCGTTACCATATTTGGGCGTCTTTATTTTCATTACATAAATGTGGAATTCATTCTAAAGGAAAAAAATAAAGCTAATAAGGATAAGTGAAGAAACCTTTAAAGTTTCTCGGTTTGTCCACGTATCCTCAATCCTATTCCCTATTCTTGAGTGTCCTCTCTATTCTACTGGCATTACGATGACGTCCGCGGTGGCATGTCGTCCATGCACACCAGTATACTGGTAGCCGACATACACCTTCCATCCTCTGTGTCGGGTATTAAGACGGTTGTAGTGAGACGCCCACTATCCCGTGAGCCCACTACTGTGACATGTCCGTCATCCTCTACGCTCCTTATTAATACGATGGTCATATCCACATGGACGCTATCGTGTGACTTACTCTAACGACTGTAGTAGTAGGGCCGCTATCCTCCGCGCGCCTAACATTGACAACGTCACCGTGGATCTGAAGGAGACAAAAGATTGATTAGAGAAAGCATAAGATGAAACATGATGATAAATAACAAGAACAAGAACAAGAATGAGATCGATCTATAGACGAGATGAAGAAGATAAAGATACCTTATGCTAGGAGGACTCCTGTACGAAGGCTGCACCAGGTTCGTAGTAATACTACCAGGAAACTAACTATCAGTGGCGCATATTTTTCGAATTCTCTGGCGCATATTGGCTACACCACTATTATCTCGCCACTAAATTATATTCCTATGGTTCATACAGAAATCTCAAGTTTCTGTGATGCATTTTTGATATGTGTCACTGAATATCAAAAAATTCATAAAATATAAAAATTGAAATAATCTAGGAAAACCAAATATTTGAATTTTTTGAACATCTAATCACAATGCGAACGTCACTCAAATGATATTAAAACGATGACTTCCCACTAGGTCACCTATTCTCGAATTGCTCTGGCCCAAACATGCTTAACTTCTGAGTTCTATTTAATTGAACTATCCCTACGCTACTAAAGTACTTATTGATATTAGTATCATATCAATCCTCTTAACCCTTGCGTGTGTAAATTTTGAAAAAAAATTCAAAAACTTTAATTTTTTTCAGAAGAAAATTATTAAATTTTAGAAAAATTTAAAAAATGATAAATGTTTCAAAAACTTGAAAAGAAATCTATAAAATAAAAATTTTAGAAAAAATCCTAAAGTTCCAAAAATTCAAAAAATCAATATTTTTTAGAAATTTTAAAAAGAAACTAATTTTTTTAAAAATTAAAAAACCTAAAAGTTTAAAAATTGGAAAAGATTCTAGAAAAATCTAAAAAAATTAAAAACATAAATGTTTTAAAAATCTAGAATTTATTTTTTTTAAAAAATCTAGAAATTCAGAAAAAATAAATTTTAAGAAAATCTAGAATTTAAAAATTCAAAAAAAATCTAGATCTTCTTACGCGATTCTGTGGCGCATATAGAAATATGTGCCATGGAAAAGGAGGCACCTACTTTCTAAGGTGGGTCCCACATGCACCACAAAAGCATCATATTTCTGTGGCGCATATTCCTGTATATATGCGCAACAGAAAAGGGCAACCGATTTTTATGATGGATCCCACACCACTATCTGTGGAGCATATTTTTATATGCGCCACATAAACATCATATTTCTGTGGAGCATAAAAAAAATCCACCTACTTTCTATGGTGGGTCCCGCACCACTCTCTATGACGCATATTGTTATATGCGCCATAAAAACATCATATTTATGTGGCGTATATCGAAATATGCGCCATAAAATCGCGACCATACTTACTTGGTGCGGGTCCCACCATATTTATGTGGCCCATATTGTTATATGCGCCACATAAACACGAATTTCTGTGGCGCATATAGGAACATGCGGCATAGAATGGCCAAGTTTCATGTGCCATGCGCCATAGAATGGCCAAGTTTCTGTGACGCATATAGTTTGCATGCGCCACTGGATATACTCTGTGGCGCATGCACTTCAATATGCTCCACTCAAACCATCTATGGATAGCTAGTTTAGTGTAAGTACCCAGCCTAGAAGCCTTCAACTTCCTAGACATCATCATATTTGTGAGGGCCGATAGAAGTAGAGATGAGAGTTGGTGAGATCTTAGAATATTTTTAAAAATAACTATGTTCAGATCTAGGGTTGGATAATAGTTACCGAGAGTGGGAGCATTGTACCCTATGAAGAGATAGGATTGGGGAGCGGGGACTAAGCGTTCCCTATATTATATAGGAAACATGGCTACGCAGTTGGTAAGATATATGGTTTGTTACTTGGGTTGTAGAACAAGTGCGACCAGTAGTAACATGAGTCGAATTGCAGAAAGGACCCATACGTCAATCTCCAGCAGCCACGGTGGCTACCAGCAAGTGGGTCCATGATTTATGATTTTTGACAAAGTAATTACCACGGAAGTGTGTGTTCTGCGAAAAAGCACATTGTGGTGATGGTTTTGTGCAACCGTTGGTGTTATATACAATTTCTTCACAAATGAAGAGCTAGGCAGTGGTGGGCTACACGTGTTAGCTAGACATTAGACAATTAACGATCCTTCCAATGGACAGCATAATAGGGAATACCACCATTGGCCAAGCGCGACAAAAAAATGCCGCTCTTGTGTAGTACCTACCATGCATGGCGCATATATATGCTAGTACCGTCTCTGCCACGATGTATAAGTGATTGCCGCGAAACAATGGTGTTGTTATTGCTAATTCGGCTGGTATTCAACTTTTGCAGCACTTTTCGCTTGTGCCGCCCTAATAAATTGCCCCACACTAGAGGTATTTTTATAGTGTTTGTATTTCTTGCCTTAGTGTAAAGGTGTTGAAATCTTGCATTATTATAAACATATTTCATTTTTAGTGTGTTTTAATTTGTCCTATGGTTCTAAATAACATTGAAATTTTAGTTTCTGGTATATCCATTTATTTTATTCAAACAACCATTAGAAAGTTAGTATAGTTTATTTGGGGTGGTTCATCTTCGTGAAATCAAGAGAACTAAGTATTTTCTTTTTGTGTAAGGTGGATTTCGAGAAACCGTATTATAAGTTGGATGGAACTTTTTGTGAAACAATTATAATAACAAAAGACTTTCCTCAAAAATGCTTTAATTGATTATGGGTGCGGTTAATGATGATTGAGTATCTTTCTTAAGCAATTATCATACTAGGTCTTATTTTAAATCTAGGACGGGAGTAAAGGTAGTGAGATGTTCTTTGCCTATTTGTTTTAGTATGGTAGTGTATGTTCTTTCTATTCAAGTTAAAATGGCCCAAGAACACTGAATAAGCCTAACGGAGGCCGGGCTCTTGTCCATCCATTCCCACTTGGGCCGATTTTGAATTTTTCAAAAAAGTTCTAAAAAAATGCGGGAAAAACATCGGCGTGTAGCCAAGGTCTTGCACCACGCATCTGCAAATTTCAATCTCAAATTCATTATATTTCGAACACAGTAAAAAAGACAAATTTTGATGCATTTCGTATGTGTGTTGTTCATGCTCCAGATCTAAAAGTTTCTCTTTTTCTCCGAGCCCAAAATACAATATATTTTCACACGATATTTGGCACAAGCGTAGTGTATATCATGATCTGAATAATGTTGCTTTGTATATGTTGTCTTTATTTGAACAAGCTAAAGGTTCATAAAATATAGGAATGCCAAGGTGCTTGAAAACAACATTTAGTTAAACTAGAAAGTGTTTGTCAATCCTCATGTTATGAGGGCTTGGTGTCACTGATTTGGATTTTATGAATACATGTTTGGCGAGTATATGGTTGTTGAAGTTGGAAAGATTTTATGGTGTTTTGCACCTATTGAATAGAGCTAAGTACTTGATCTATCACATGGTGTTACTATACCTCAGAATTCATATTATTGTCAAGAGGTTATGAAAACCTCGGTTTTGGTTCATCTTTGTTGTAGAGAAGTAGTTACTAATGGGTTTAGTACTATTTTCTTGGAGAGCATTTGTATATGTTTTGGTTCCTCTTAAAGAGCGTTCACCAAGACTATATTTTATTATTTTAGCATTGACTTCACGGTTACTTGTGTCTTCGGTGAAGGATGGGTATGTATTTGTTTTAGAGGGATTCTAAAGTAGAATATAAGTGTACATGGTTACTTGATAAGAAGGGCTTTTATCTATTAATTCTCTTTATATTATCATCAAGGCGCAACAAGTGCAATGTGGCTTCAAGAATTTCTTTGTTGATTAGGGTTCCTCTTGGTGTTGAAGTTTCTCATTCGTTAACCTTTAAGGGTATTATTTTAAGGAAATAAAATTTACTTAGAAGGGACTAGAGAAGAGAAGATAAGTGTCATTTCTATAGTTGCGAGGAATGTATTGATCACAATATTTACCCGTGCATAGGTTGCCACACATGTCTGGAACATGATTTCTTGCATTCAAGATACTATTGAGAAGATCTTTAAGAAAATGTATGATGTAGGTGTTTGGGAGATGAAGTTCAGAGGGGTGAATAAAATAGCTGGTGTCGTCTGGGGTAGTAGTATAGCTAGACGGCAGTGCCACATATATGTAGATATATCATTATCTACATAGCTGGTGCCCATAAGGCATGGTTCACATGTATCAAATGATTCAAAATCAAGTGATTCCAAAAGTCCATCAGAATGGAGTTTTTTCATGCGTTTAACGCCAATATGACCTAGACGGCAGTGCCACATATATGTAGATATATCATTATCAAGTTTAATCCTTTTAGCATCAACATTATGAATATGCGTAATACTACTATCGAGATCCAACAGAAACAAACCATTCAACATAGGTGCATGACCATAAAAGATATTATTCATATAAATCGAACAACCATTGTTTTCAGACTTAAATGAATAACCACTTTGCATCAAACACGATCCGGATACAATGTTCATGCTCAGTGCAGGCACCAAATAACAATTATTTAGGTTTATAACTAATCCTGATGGCATATGGAGAGGCAGCGTTTCGACGGCGATCACATCAACTCTTGATCCATTGCCGACCCGCATCGTGACCTCATCCCTTGCTAGTTGTCGCTTGTTCTGCAGTCCCTGAACCGAGTTACATATATTAGCAACCGATCCCGTATCAAATACTCAGGTGCTACTGCGAGTACTAGTCAAGTACACATCAATAACATGTATATCACATATACCTTTGTTTGCCTTGCCAGACTTCTTGTCCGCCAAATACTTGGGGCGATTATGCCCAATGGCTATC
Organism: Avena insularis; assembly: GCA_023614405.1. Lineage (NCBI taxonomy): Eukaryota > Viridiplantae > Streptophyta > Magnoliopsida > Poales > Poaceae > Avena > Avena insularis. The sequence goes on from CM042686.1 coordinate 566,935,572, forward strand.
CCTTGCAATAGTAGCACTCGGTGTCAGACTTAGGGCCAGCTCGGGGTTTCTTTTCAGGCATGCCAACAGACTTGCCACCCTTCTTTCCCTTGTGCTTGCCTTTCTTGTCCTTCTTGAAACCGGTGGTCCTATTGATTATCAACACTTGATGTTCTTTCCTAATCTCCACTTCTGTAGTCTTAAGCATTGACAGAAGCTCGGGAAGAGACTTCTTCCTTCCTGCATATTATAGTTCATCACGAAGCTCTTGTAGCTAGGTGGCAGAGATTGGAGAACACGATGTATGCCTAAGTCAATGGGAATCGTTATTCCCAAGGACACAAGCTTATCGGCGTGCATGGACATTTTGAGTACGTGCTCACTAACGGAGCTGTTCTCTTCCATCATGCAGCTAAAGAACTTTTCAGAAGCATTATAACTCTCTACGGCAGCATGGGTATCGAAAATCATTTTCAATTCTCCCATGGTATCAAAGGCATTGCCATTTTCGAAACGTTTTCGAAGTTCTGGCTCTAGCCTATACAGTATGCCGCAATGAACTAAGTTGTGGACCTCCTGACGAGTTATATAGACGTTCTTTTCCTCATCAGGGGCATCAGGAGCTGGTGGGGGGCCTAGCGGCGCCTCTAGCACATATTGCTTTTGTGCAGCAGTGAGGAGAATCCACAAATTTATAGCCCAGTTGGTGAAGTTGCTACCATTCGCAGCAAGCTTCTCTTTCTCCATGAACACATTGAAATTAAAAGCAGGTGGTGCCATCTACAATAGAATTTGTAAAATATATTTAGACTAAGTTTATGATAGATTGAGTTCAACTAATCCAAATTACTAATGAACTCCCACTCAAAAACGACATCCCTCGTGTCCTTTTGGTGATTACATGAACCAAATCCACTACACCAAGTCCGATCATCACGTGAGTTGGTGTAGCTTCAAAGGCGAGCATCTATATGGGCATCATATCAACTATATGACTCATGCTTAACCTTTCGGTCCGTGTTCCGAGGCCATGTCTGTACATGCTAGGCTCGTCAAGTAAGAACCTTAGTATTCACGTGTGTAAAACTGTCTTACACCCGTTGTATGAAAGCGTAGAGTCGAGAACACCCGATCATCACGTGATGCCTCAAAACACGATCCACAAAACTGTGCATACTTAAGAAAGAAAACATTTTATCTTGATATCTAAATGAGGGATCATCTTATAATGCTACTAAAAGCGCCAAACTAGCAATATAAGATGCTAACATCTAATGTGTGAAGTGAGGTGATATGGTCCATGCATTTGATCTCTATCATTTGCATCGTGGTATGATCTCTATCATTCCTTTGTGTGTAAGGCCAAGGTCTATGGAACTTACACGTTAAGTGAGTTCTAAGAGTATCTATCATACATCTACTTACAACAATACCATATCAACACACTAGCCCAACAACGATCTAAACTAGACGCCTCTAATTTATCAATTGCAAGTTTTACGTGGCTTAGGGCTTTCGGAGATAGAACCGGTCTTACCTACAAACATGAACCACAACGAGGATAACCAAGTTATTAGCAACTCGTTGTAAATCAGATATTGACTATAGTAGGAGAGACAGACACCCGCTAGCCACTTATGCAAAACTAGTTGCATGTCAGTCGTGGAACCGGTCTCATGTACGATGACATATAAGGTTGGTCTGGGCCGCTTCATCCCACTATACCACCTATCCAAAGTACATAAAAGATGCAATAACATGATCATCATCGCCCACATATAAACATATGTCTACTACCCGTGCAAAGCACCTACGCACAGATCAGGCTCTGATACCACTGTTGGGTCCGCAGCATAGAAAACAAAAAATTTCCTACGATGAGAACTATACGTCAAGATCTATCTACTAGATACAGAGCAACGGGTGGACATACATACATGGAGAACTTAACCTCGAAGACAACGAGTTTTGTTAACGAGTAGAAACTCGTGGTTGATATAGTCGTACGCTTGCCGATCTCAAGATCATGTGGAAGTCCGAGCGCCGCAAATCAGCAGCGCATCCGTCCTCGCACACACGTTCAAGCCACCGGACAACCTCCACCTCCTCGCTCTAGCGAATCAGCAGAAACAGCAACTCCTTCCAGACGCAAGGCCACCGGGAACATGTATCTCGCTAATCCGAGACCATGGGGAAATATCTAGAGGGGGAGAGAGATCCTTCACGAGGAGGTGTGGTTTGTGAGAGGGGGGCTTTATATAGGAGGGAGGGAGACCCCTCCCCTCCCATAGCCGGCGCATGAGGGGGGGACTCCTCCCCTCCTTTATTCACGTGGTGAACCTCCACTCACATAAACATGGCCTCCACCCAAAATCCCGCTCACATGTATTTAATTTCCACCAAATTAAATGCAACTCTCAATTAATAAAACTCTTTTATTTATTTTATTCAGAATTTTGTTAATTACTTTAATTAACAAACATTCACATAAAACCCCTTGCAACATTTCAATATCACATGCAGAACCACTTTCTGTAATTTCACCCGAAATAATTCCAGTTTCTATCGAAACAATTCCTGTTTCTATCGAAATATTTCATGTGCTTTGCAAACCTTTTGTCTGGAACATATGTGCTCCTAAATGGTGTCCGACAACCCTTAAGTGTGTCACCCTATGGTTCGCGAATAATGCACACATGATTGAGACTCCTCTCAGATCAATAATCAGAAGCGGACACGAGATCCATATCGACTCTGCATATTCAACGATGACTTCGTGATCGTGAGAACCTTTAACGCCAGCAATTTAATCCCTTTGTCTCATGATATAATACATGTTCGAGATTCGATCATCGGTATCCAAATACCTAGTTTGATCTCATATCGACATGCACTCTTTCGCTCCCGTGATATAACATTCTAGTGATCACATCACTTGCTTGCAAGCTATCTTAATGTGATATCACCGAGAGGGCCCAGAGTATATCTATCCGTCATCGGGATTGACAAATTCCACTCTTGATCCATGAGCCTCAACATAACACCTTCATAGCACTGAACCCACCTTTATAGTCACCCTGTTACGGTGTGACGTTTGATGTTATCAAGATACTCTTCCGCTGTTAGCAATTAACATGATCTCATGGTCTAAGGACTAAGACTACTTTATATGATGTTATAGAAATATAAACATAATGACTTGATCGTAATGCTATACTTCGGATGAATGTTCATCACATCATTTCACAAATGCTGTGACCTTGCTATTAACAACATCCAATGTCCATGATCAGGAAACCTTGATCATCTTGTTAATCAACAAGCTAGTCTATAAGAGAGGCATAACTAGGAACTCCTTTTTGTTTATTAAACATACATGTATTGATGTTTCCTATCAATACAATTCTAGCATGCAAAATAAACATCTATCATATACAAGGAATACATAATAACAACTTTATTATTGCCTCTCAGGGCATATTTCCTTCAATGGTTGGTGGTGGCCACTAATATATTTCTGAGGAGCAAAGCATGGGATCCCCTCTCGAGGTGGCTAGAGTAAGCACATCTTAGGGTCAAGAACTAAAGGAAAAGGAGATGTTCATATTTTCTCTGACATCCTATGTGTTTCTAGAAATGGAGATCAATTGTGGTTTCCTTACAGCGACCATGTTCGGCTAGAATATCCGGAAATATGTTTTATTCTTTTTGGGTTATAGGTTTGTAACTTCTATGGGGTGCTTTTCCCTGGTGCATGTGTTGCATACATGTGCATCACTAAACAATATAAGTTTATCTACTTCTATAAAATGAAGTTAAAAGTAGTTGTTACAATATATTGCTCCATCAAGGAAGAAATTAATTTCACTTTGATTCACATATTTGTCACATTGTGGCAACAATTCGGATCCGGTCTATTTTTTGTGACACGTGGAATTGGCTATGACTCATGTAATCCAAAATGCTCGGTGGACCATAGGGGAGATGTTTGGATTTTGTTTACAATAGGACGTTAAAGTACAAAATTCAAGTGAGGTAATTTTATTAATGCCACAACCTTGATGTCTTGTAGAAATACATCATAAATGACTTGCTCGTCAACAAATGGATGCCAACGCTGCCTAGTCAACATGACAGACACCGAAAATAATAAGTCGGCATGAGGGTCCATGTTAAGTCTTGTTCAAACTTGAAGATTACTTCTCAGATCTGGTTCCACGCACAACAATAAAATTAAGTGTGGTTCATAACTGTCATGGTCTCGAAATGTGGTAAATATATATGTGGTTCCAAGTGGAACTTACTCATCGAGATATGATGTATTGTCGTCCGAATGAGGCTATTAGGGAGTACATATCAGCATGGTTTCTCATCAATCTACCAAGCTAAAAAAAAGTCTAAAGTATTTAAGATGAATTTTATGAACTTTGTCATGATGGATACCATTCATGTGTCTTCTCCTTGTTTTAAAATACACATAACGTATGTAATATACATAATATACTATGAATGAACTGGACAACATAGGAAAGCAATGAATATGGAATGCAACTAACAATTGTAGTCAACTAATGGTGTGTTCAAGCGTTAAGTTGGGCTTCACGGAATACAGCTATATATGCAACACAAATGAAACATAGGAAGAGGCATTTGTAAGGATTAAATAGTCAATAAAGGAATAAATATATCTTAAACGGAAGTACACTTGAATGCTTCAGATTAGCAGCTTACATTGCATGCATTTTCTTGAAGAAATGATGTCATAATTGCAGATGTGTATACTACTTGTTCAAGGAAAGAGTTAAGTCACGTTTGGGATAGCGGAGGAGAATCGCTAGGGTATTGGCAGTGATGAGTCATGGAAGACAGAGATGCTATAGCAGACATATCACATGTCATCAATGGATACCTTAGGTCTCTGCTGAGTGTGCAAGCCCCGAGAGATCTTATGAAAACTATGGTCTGTTATTTACATTACCCAAAAGGACAAGGAAGAACATTGGGGGAAACGGTAATTGGTAAGAAACATAGAGAGACATCTAGCTGGAGTAGCTAGCTTGTTTTGGGAGGAGATGCAGACATGCAGTTTGTGGTATAGTAGTACATAGCACCTTCGTGATCTTTAATCAATAGAAAACTTGCACACGTGTAGGCAAAGAACCGTGTAGTACTACTAACTAGTGAATTGTGATGCAGTTCCCAATTCGACAGCAAGTACTCCAACATAAACATGAAACTAGAAAGAAGTAACGAATGATATGATTATGCTAGCTCAACATCACGTATAGTTACTTACACATAGCATCTAGTAACACCTTTGTATGACGTAAGAACAATTACCCAAAAGCATGCAAGCACAACACATCTATCTAATAAAGTAAGAAATTGACAGCTTAATTAAGCACACACGAACACTAACAGCACTAGATTTCTTCCTTATCGACTCGAATCGAATCTTTGGTCCATATAGATAAAGAACATACTCGGGAGAAATTGAGGGATACTTATTTAAAAGCCATATTGAAAATCAAGATCGAGAAGGTTACACATGCCACAAATTAAGGTTCAGGAGAGACAAGAAAGAAAATAAAAGAAAGAGAACAAGTAGAGAGAACAACATAACCCGAGAATGGATCAGCAAAACACTACGAAATTGTACAGATATGTAGAAATAGTGCAGTAGATAGATGGTATCCTTGAGTCGCTAGCTCATGCCTGGCGCTAACCTTTTGCAAACTGCCCTGAACCCTTGTGGTTGCTCATTTTGTTTCTTGTATGTGTCATGTCGCCTTCTCTCCTCCTCTGACAGCAATTACATCGATCGATCTCTCCCAGGAAGCACCAGTCTGTCAGAACTGCGGCCGTCCGCCGCCCCAGCCGTGGCCGTCGGCGCCGGGCGGGAGCTGCGAGCCAGCACCACCACCGCCACCCATGTTGCCGAGAGGCAGCTGGTTGAAGAACGGCAGCCCGGCGGCTGACGGGTCGGGAGGAAACGGCACGCCTGCCCCGCCCATGCCGCCCGCGGGATCGGCATCACCCGGCTGCTGCATCTGCATCCCCGCCGCCGCAGCCTGAGCCTCCTGCTCGTCCTCCAGCGGGAGGCGCTCGTAGGCGACGTTGGCGAAGGAGGCCGCGATGACGATGACGGGGCCCGCGGCGTAGAGCGCCCCCACGACGTTGCCGCCGACAACCTGGCCCTGTCCTCCCGCGAGGAATATGGTGAGGCTGGTTGCGCCGGGCGGAGCTGGCGGCGGGAGGAAGGATCCCGAGAGCGACAGGATCTCGAACCTGCCGTGCAGGGTGACCACGGAGCCCGCGGGCGCCGACGGCTGCCGCAGCGTCACGTTGGTCACGACGCCGCTGCCGCTCAGCACGCACACGCCGCGCTGCCGCCGGCACGCGTACGTGGAGATGCACTCGAACACGTCGCAGCCGCTGCCGACCTCCAGGATGTGCGCGCGCAACGTGTTGGCGCTCTCCCGCGTGATGATCACTGGCGGCTTCGGCTTGTTCTTCGACCCCGGTGGGCGCCCTCGTGGACGCCTCGCCACCACGTCCCCAGGCCCCCCGCCCCCGCCGCCGCCATCGCCTGCGGGGCCGGAGGAGGACGAGCCCCCGTCGTTGTTCTCGCCGCCGGCTCCGTACTGCCCTGCGCCGTTGTTGCCGTAGTTGTCGTTGTCGTCGGCGGGATCGTGCTGCTGCTGCTTGGCGTTGACGTAGCTGTTCTGCTGCTGCAGCTGGAGGTCGGGGTGGAGGTGGTGGAACTGGTGCACGTAGCGCGTCGCGGCGGTGCCGAGGTCGAGTCCTGCCATGCTTCTCCTCTAGCTCATGTACTGATGTACTCTAGCTAGGCAGCAGAAAATTCACAACTCCGAAAAAGCAGGGAAAAAATACAGGAAAAAATCAAGATTGAAACAGAGTGGTGTCTTGTTTTTAGGTTTAAAAGGAAGCCTTGGAAAAGGAAGCAATGATTTTTAAAGCTTTGCACTTGTTTATGCTCCTGCTTGTTTTTAAAAAACTCGGATCCACAAAGAAGCAAACAGGGAAGAAGCTAAAAAAAGAGAGAGCAAGCAGATAGTGCTTGCATGGAGGAGAGGAGAGGAGAAGAGTGGAAAGGAGGGAGCACCAACAGAGAGAGCTGCACTGTGTGATATGGGGGATGGCTGAGAAGGGGGAAGAAGAGAGAAAGGCAAGCTATGAAGAAGCACACAAGGAGGAGAGGAGAAAAGGGAGGAGAGGGTTTGAGAGGTTCTTCCAACCAGCGAGGTGCAACATGTACATAAAATAATGAGGGAGGAGAGAGAGAGATGGGGGAACAAATTCTTGTGCATCCTACAGCTGTGCAGGAGATATGGGGCTATCACGCTGACATGTGGGGTTCGGTGTATGAGTGAGGCCCATGCGGCAGTTTCATGGCGTGTTCTATGTGCTGGTGACAGAGAGGAGACTTTTGGAGGGGTGAACTATGATACAGAAGTGTGATGCATGGCGACAGTGATGGCTTAGCGTGTCCATTGGAAGCTTTATGCTACTTAACCAGGGTTAAGTGTCTAAACCTAAGGTTAATGACCACTAATCCAAGATTGATACGACTTAGGGTAGAGGTTGTTCATACCCCGCGCGCCCCGTGGGTCCCGCTCCAGCGCACCTTGTGCGCGGATCCTTTGCTCCATTGTAAGATCTGGCCCTTGCTAAGTGTGCATATGTTCTCGCGGTTCGGCTCTTGTTAAGTCTTTGTATATGTTACCATTTTAGAATTGATCGGAACATGAAGGTTGCAAGAGTGTTATATGAATTGATATTTGACAGGCCAGGATGCATATCCTTGTTTTTTCGTTTCACATCTAAAGTTCTAGTTAAACCTTACCACCAAGCCCTTTATTTTCAGCATCTCCTATCTCTTAATCCCTTGGTTGGATTTTTTTCAACCATTTTTCTACCATATATACAGGGCTTGTTCAAAAAAAATCCTAAGAAAAAAAACGTCTGACAAACATTAATCTAATGGGCAATCGATAAATATCATAATATCAATGTAAGGTGTGTTCTTTCTTTTGTGGGGATATGCAAGGTGTGTCCTGGTTTAAAATAACATTGATCTTCCACTTTTTACCTATCTCGTTATATAAATTTGGTGGTGATCACGACAGGACCATAACTATGCTTAGTGTTACTACACGGTTAGCTAGTTAAAAATACGATTAACCTAATGATTAAGCTGAGGTACACTTACTTTCTTTAGCCATATTAGCTTGAGCCATACCTATATATATGCTCAAGATCCAAGATACACGATTGACTAATGCATGTCTGCGACTCCCTCCAACATTAAATTAGGTTTCACCAGTTGATTGCTGCATTTTTAATTCCTCAGCGTCCTTTCGGATTATACTTTAGACAAGCCTATTTAAGATTTGATTGTATGTAGTTTACACACAATATAGTATGTCAAGTCAAATGGATGACCCGCATCATCCTAACTCCAAACTTACTTTTATATGCTCGATATATATCTTATTAATTCCTATACCGTTAACCTGCATGTTGTACTTTCACTACGCGTGGATTAAACTTTGGACACTAGGCTTACTTTCTTACCGTCTTTTCATGAGACCAATTAACATGAGTAAACTCACACCGGTTTTCCCAAAGTTGCACACCTTTTTTTAATGTTCCTTCATGATCTTTTGGAGGTAAATCTATTCAACCACACGCGTGGTAGTTTTCAACAACGAAAACATGGAATGTGTAACTTTACAGGAAACAAAACATAGGCCATCTGTAGGAAAGAACAATAGTTTATGTACTGTCAAGTTGTGTTAGCTCATTGTTTACGTAATTATAATATAATCAGATATCAATCATGTAACTTTACGGGAATAAGGACAGATCGTGCAGCCATGCCTGGTGCTTAATTATACTAATAGACTGCACAAAAAACTATGAGCAAATGCAATCTGTTTGTAAGACCTTGTGGATGGGGTATTTTCTAATTTCTTAGTTGATTCTATATATTGAAGTTAGAATATAGCAATGATAGTATCTCCATGTTATATGTATGCCACAACTGGATGACAATTCTGCAGCTACACCCATTGTCCTCATATAGCTTTTTTTAACAGCTTCTGTTAATTAATCACGACAAGTAACCATGAAAAGTGACACCATCAGTGTACGGGGTACTATACTTTGAGGGCAGTCTTATTCTAATTAACTAATAATTTAATCAGTACTATTTGATACATGCTAAAATGTTTTGTAGATCTACATAGGAACGTGTCTCCTTCTTGTTTCTGAAATTTACATTCAACCACATATACAAAGTGAAAAACTTACAAAATGGCAATATAGATTTAAGTGATTATGTATGCTAGTCATCCTATATACCTCCCTAATTCATCGGAAGTCTTCTCCAACACTTCAGTTTTGTGTATATTTTCTTTGCCACGCACGGAATTAGTCCATGGCTTTAGTTTCTTTCATTCTTCCTTTGATCTTTTCAACATTTTATGTTTGAACTTTGACGTGATGACTGTGACATTTTTGTACAAGGACTACCAGTAAACTCACGCACCGGAAAAAGTTTAGTTATTGAGGACTTGAAAAGAAAACAGACACTTCATCAATTTTCATTTTCGCATTTATGACTGCCACACATATTTAATTAATTTCTAGCATTTCATTCAGGAATCAACATTTGAATGTATATCAAGTTCACAAAACATAGGTGGAGTTGAGTACTGTGTACATTTGACAAAAAAAACTTCAGGCACGTATATGTACTTGAGGTTGCAGGCTTGCAGTACCTGAAGTGCACAGTCCAGGTTTTTCAGTCTCACATCAGACATGAGAGCGAGAGGACAGTGGTCTTTTACTGCAGCTCTTTACAGTTTACCTCTGCAACAATCAACACTGGGTACCGTATCAGGCCAATCGACCATCGACAAGTACCCCAGCGACTGGCGCGAGATACAAGATCGAGCCGAGAGCCAAAGGCTTGGGCTCGCCGCACGTGCCCGTCCACATGCGCGCGGCCGTCCCTAGGCGCGAACTCGGCGTGGGTGTCGGCCATGGACGGGCACGGCCGGAGCTCGCTTTCCTGGGGAACGGGTCAGTCTCTGCGTGCCCACTGCCCCACGCGCGCGTCCCGCTGCATGTGGGCCCCGCCACGCAGCCCCACGCCGCTCGGCAGGTAGGCATCATGCACGGGGAAAGGGAAGGGGAAACCCTAACCCTAGCTGCAAGGATCGATGCTGCAAAAGTTACGGAGATGGGGACACACCAACACAGGTCGGGGAGACATGCACAGGAGCTGTCAGCTATGTTTGTGTATGCACCCGTATGTCTTTGGCAACTACGCATGAATTCAGACAGGCTCCTCTCCTTGACTGTTTCCATATATCCATGGTGATGTTGCTACTAGTAGACTACCTACCCTAGCATCCAATGTTTGACTGAAAGCTGCATCGACTGTCGATTGTGTTATTACTATAGTACTCCCTCCGTCCCAAAATAAGTGATGTGAGTTTGTCTAGATTCGGATGTATCTAGTCTTGTTTTAGTGTAAGATACATCCAAATCTAGATAAATTCAAGTCACTTATTTTGGGACGGAGGGAGTAGTATATATTAAGTTAGTTAACTTATACAACTATCAAGGGAAATGCGATGGTTTATGAAATTCTCATTAGGCCAGCACTTGTTTATTGCATCTAAATGTTTATGCAAAGAACATAGGCATGATCGACCGATTAGTCCTTGTTGGCATGCATGATGTGCTACCACAGATTAGTTTTTGTCCGAGTATAGCTGATAAGATGGGAAAATAAGTATATATTTGAGGGGAGGAGATCATAACAGTGCCTCGTACTCCCGCTAACTCCGTGGACAAAAATGTGATGATTTGGTGCCTTGATTTAATAACATGTAAGAGGTTCGAGGTCGGAAACATGTATGGATCGAAAGGGATTTGGATAATTTTTTCTAACTAGGTTTCATGGAGTTCACTGCTCCCCCTTCCGACTGCTTTCGAGTATCTTAGGGATGCAACCACCACCGTTTTTTCTAAGACTGCGATACAATAATAGGGAGTGTTAATTAATAACATGCTCCGTATAGGATTAGAAACAATTTGGTTTCATGCTGTCCTGAGCTTCTTGAAGCCGTGTAAGCATAATATAATTCATATGATTAATTATTAACCACCTCCACCTTCCATCCATATAGTATACTAATACTAGCACATAACATTGGATACCACCTTACTACCAAGTAGTCGTTAGAAGGTAGTTACTAACAATGATGAGCCACAAGCCTGCCTACTTGTTCCCATGTTAAATTTATATGTTTAGCAACAACTAGCATAATGTAGAAACTTGTATTTATATCCCCAAATAGTTGGTTGGTGCTAGTGGTGCACCGGCCAATGTTTTGCTAAATGTGTTGTTTCCTAAATAGATGATGATAGCTTTGTTTCAAGTATGCATAACTCATGTATAGATAACAAACAATACACATGATCTGAGTAAGACCGAAACAACATAAGGTTTGCTCTCGATACAATTCATCCATGATACTCTCTAAACCTAGAGGCATATTTTGATGGGTTTATTATGACCGTGTCCCTATTCCACTCCGAAATTGGTACCGTGCCCTACGAATCGGGCAATTGAAGATATGCGATCAGCCGACGAGATTTTGTTGCGTCTGTGCCCCTCATTTGTTTGAAGCCGGCCACCGTTTCTCCTGTCTAATGTGTCATATGGTTGACTCGGTTTCTTATTCTGCCACGCGCAATCATTGTTCTGATAATTATACTGACGAGCGGGCTCCGCCACCTGAGCTGTCGACCACACGCACCCCAGGTTCATGAGGATCCGAGACTGCATTATTCTGCAATTTCCCATATTTCCCTGCTCCATCGCCCCGCCCTGCTCCACTGTTCTCGTCCCTTCCCCCACCGCACCGTTCTGTCGTGCACCACCTTGAACCTCCACCACCCTCCCTCTGGCCTCTGTGTCACCTTGTTGTCATCCTGGCCCTTCCCTCTCTCCTTACCACCATGACCTATCCTGGCGTGGTTAGGAGGCTGGAAGCGAGAAGTTGAGCTGGTCGTCGGTTGCATGACCATGATGGTGGACGTGAAGCAGATCCAACACGGAGATGGATCCTGCACAGCAGGAGATCATGGAGATGGTTCCTGCGAGTCTGGATTCACGGGGAAGGGAGACACATGGGAAGAGGGAGCGGGGAACAAAGCTCTCCAGCTCTTGAGCCACGTGAATGTGCCTTTCGTCATTCCTTAAGGGTAAGAAATATAATTCCGACTCTTCCCTCTTCCATTAGTGACTCTAGTCCAGTAGTAATAGCAAGGATGTGTGTTTATAATTGTAGGATGTCTTCCGCATCCGGATTCCTATTGAAGATTCATCACGGGTGTCGGATTGAAACTTTGCTCGACGATATAACTGTAGTTAGCGCTAGTTTTGATTATCCACTAATAGTAGACACGGCAGACCTTACTCTTTGTGACTTGTACACTAAATTTGGCATGTTCCCGATCAATGAGAACAAGGAATTTGTATCCAGGTACTATGACACAAATAGCGGTCTCTCTGCGAAATTAGGACTGACAAGGCCCAGGCAATGATGTGGGGTAAACATCTAGGGACTAGGACTATGCTGATGTTTGTCCACATTGTTAATAAATAGACTGTCATCAATGATTTCAGATCACCTTCAATGCAAACAACTCAACCGACCATAACAGAGCAGCCTTTCCTCGTGGTACCGAGCGCTACCACCCAGCTTCTCCTTGACCATGATGCCTTACCAAGCAAGCATGAAGACATAGAAATGGGGGCACTGAAGACGATTTTGTGTTCGAAGATGATGATGACGAGAAAGCAAATCTAGATGTTGATGTTGATCCCGATCGGATGGAAAGTAGGAATATTAGTTGATATGGACTTTGATACTAACTATGAGACTGATGAGGAAGAGGATGGTGAAGATGCTGAAATGGGATGAAGATATAATGATGAAGACGAGGACAAGCCAGTGATACACTTTGACATGGATATCCCTACAATTGATGAGGGGGCTGTCTTTGAGACTGTGGAGGACTACCGATATGCAGTTGCCACCTTTGCAATAAAAGTTAGGTTTGATTATATCATTGTAAAGAGTAACCATAAAAGATTTAGGGTGCATTGTAGGAAAGTAAGGTGTGTAAGTGGAGACTGCATGCATCCCAATGAGGGGTGGACACTCATTTCAGGTTGCAATGGCTAACTTTTGATTCATTTTTTCAGATTTAATATGTTGATATATATATATGTGTGTGTGTGTTTTGATTTATTGAATTATTATCAAATGCTGATCAAGGTAAATACAAAGAAACACATCTATCCTAATACTTATTTTAGTGATAAAATAAGACCTGCTACAACAAAGTGGATTGCTGCTACTGTACTTGATTGGGTGAGGCGTGATCAATCCATTGGACCTGCTGGACTTAGATCAAAGATTAATGATAAGTTTAACGTTCTGATTCCTTACCACAAAAATTTTTAATGGGAAGGAGATGGCTTTGGACCTCATTCAAGGTAAGTGGAATGATAGTTTCCACATGTTGTACAGTTTCAATGGAGAGGTGGAAAGGGCATCACCTAGGAGTGTCATTGACATTGACTACGAGGTAGTGAGAGGAACAGAAAAGAGCTCAAGAAGGGTAAATCATATGATGGCACATAAGAAATGCTTCAGGAGATGTTTTGTTGGTTGAAGGCAAGCTTTAAGGGGTTTCAAGGGGGATGCAGGCTGTACTTGGCAATAGACGCAACTTATTTAACAGGGAAATTCAGGGGATAGTGTTGCATGTAAAATGCATACATGAACATTGTAGTTTATTGACACATATTCCCATGTATTTGTATCTTATAGAATGTTATATCCATGTGTTACATTGATTTATAGGGATTCACCAATGATCCCATTTATTTGGGTTATAACTCTGCCGCACAGGGAAACCTTGTTTTGTGTATTTTTTATCTTTCAGGGAGCTAAACAAAGATCTAGGATTTCTGAGGATTATTTTCTGCAAAGACAATCAACTGGAGCACCAGAACCTCGGGAGAGGACCCGAAGGCCCAATGGCGTGGCCCACCTTGTTATCTGTGCCACTAGGGCTCATTCCCTCATCGATCGTCCACAACCGTCTACCTTCATCTCAGCCTCGAAGTCTTGACGTAAAAATTCCTATAAAAAGACCCCTAGGATGATCTCGGAGGAGGTGGAGCGGAAACACGGAAACACGGAAGCAGATCTAGAACTAGCAAAGATTGGAGGGGGAAATGCTACTAGAGACACCACTTGTTGGATCTCTACCTTCTCCAACATCATCTCCGTCATATCCATGATGATGAGGGAGTAGTCCACCTCTGTACTATGGGTTTGTGGCAGTAGCTTGATCTATCTATCTCTTCAATCATTGTTCTAGTACCATATGAGTTGCCCTACATCATTATGGTCATCTATGTAATTCCTATGTGGTGGATCTTTGTTTAATGATTTTATATTTGAGATTGGAATTCTATTATGTGTAAGATGTATTGGTAGATGCATATTATGTACCCCATTTCAAGTACTTGTTATGATCAAACTTGTATGGAGAAACATGTGATAGGGAACGTGTGTATTAGATGGAGTAAAATAGTGGTGGTGATTTGGCAGTGACATAAAATTCGAGATCCACTATGGTTTTTACCTTTATTTTGTTACCTCACTAGGGATAAAGTTAATGTATGTGTTACAATCATCTGGTAATATCCAGGGTGGACTTTTTTGTTCAAGGTAGCATATTTGATATTCAGACACCATGTCAAAGTACCTACGCATATACTCTGTTTGTTCTTAATTCTATATTTCATGGAGTTTTCCCCTTCTAGAGGAGTATGAGTGAGATGTTCTGCATCATCTTTATATTAGGACGTCATGCCCATATGAATGCTAATCCAACACATAATGAAGTTTCATCAATATTATGTGCATTGCACCTTATGAGAGAGTAGTCAAGTGAACACATGAACCCTGGTTCACCTTTTATCATAAGAAACCACTTTCCATTACTTTTATTTCCTTTTATATTTTCCGCACTAAATAGATATAAAAATACAAAACACTTTTACTATTAGCAAAGACAAACAAAAACCAAAAATAACTTTACTTTATTGTTTTTTACTTTCCTTGCCTAGTCATAGATTGTTTACTTAAAACTTGTGCTTGACAACCACATGGTGGAGTTGGGGACTTAAGGCAAATACTTTGTTTTGTAGGTTGCTTGAAGAAGAAAAGAGGAGAGGTTTCTAGCCAATTCCCCGAGAGTTTGATATAAACCCTCGAGTCACCCTTGTGGGGAGAAGACGCTTGCTACAACAATCTGCACTTCGAGTCCCAAAGAGTTGCTACAAATGGAGTTGTTGCTATTATACAACTTTCCATAACTTGTGCTATAGACGCCCATAATTGGTTATTTCCCTTTTCTTATGCTATTCTTGAGGGTGAATCTAACGAAATTTGGGCATGGTTCATGGAGAAACTACATGCAGTAATTTGTCACCCTGAAGACTTGGTGATACACATTGTTGAATGCAAGGGGCTAGAGAATGTTGTTGGTGCTGTATTTCCTCGGGTTGAGCATAGAGAATGCATGCGGTACCTCGATACTAACTTCATGAAGGATTTCAAAGGGAATATCTTCGAATAAAACTTGTGGTCGTGAGCATACACATACACCCCAAGCAGGCATGCCACATACATGCAAAACATGTATATAGTGCCAAAGATGAAATAATACCTTGAAGAACATCATAGCAAATTATGGGCTAGAAGCAAGTTTGGTGAGTTAAACAAAGTGGAGTATTTTTTGCAAAAAAATTGGCAGAGAGCTTCAATTCTATGACTAGGAGCGTTAAATCACTTGCAATTGTTCTTTTGTTATATGCAATCAGATAATACATAATGGCGAAGATAGATTTTAGGCAAAGAATTTGTGCAAGAAATTTTTTAGGCCATAAAGTTGTGCCAAAGGTGGTTTTGTTACTAAATGCAAGAACAAGGGTAATGAGGATAATAAATATGAGGATGATCAAAATTTCCGACACATTAGTTGAGGTTTATGTAAAAGACAAGCATGGAACTGAAAGGAGGTACCTTGTAGACATTGCAAACATGACTTGTTTGTGCAGGAAGTTGAAAATTACTGGCCTGCCATGTCAAAATGCATTGTACTTCATATTAAAGCGGAGAGGTGATGGTGTTGCAATATAAAATTTTGTTCATAGCTATTTGTTTGTGAAAAAGTTTGCTGCAACTTTTGCAGAAAACATACCATGATGGCAGATGAAAATGATTGGGAGATTTCCGATCGAGGGTTCAAACTTGAACCACCGGTTCTTAGGACGCCGCCTGGTAGGCCTAGGAAGATAAGGATAAAATCATCCACTAAAAATGACTCAATGTTAGGAGCAAGGAAAAGAAAATGTAAACGGTGTGCATGATTTGGTCATGTTAAGAGGTTATGCAAACACCCAGTTCCACATGATTTTGAAGATGATGACCCTGTCTCTATTAACATTAGGGAGGTAGAAGTTGAATCTGCTGAGGCAGAAGTTGAAGCTTCTCGTTCATAGAAATGGAGTAATGCTGAGGTTGAGGACATTGTGGAAATGCATCAAGTCATTGAAGAACATGTAGCTCAACAATATGATGATCTGCAGGAATTGCGGGACGAAGTTGATGAGCAATTTGCTGAAGACGAATGAGTGGTGCCGGAAGAAAATGTATCACAGGAGTTACTGGAGTGAGAGAATAATGAGCCAAAACAAAAGAGGAAGCGGAGGGGGACAAAAAGGAAGGATCTGAGCTTGATGAAGTGATAGAAATGAAGTAAGTTGTGGAAGTGTGGTAGTCTGATGATGTGCAGGAAGTGCGGGACAAAACAAGTTGCTGGAGAAGGAGGGGTGCCGGAAGAAAATGTATCGCAGGATTTGCTGGAGGAGTGGAATAAGAAGACACAAAAGAGAAAGCGCAAGGGGGAAATGGAAGGGGTAAACTAAAATATGAAGAAGTTGCTGGGGTTATTGAGGATGCTCTAGAAGATCTTTACAGGAAAAAAATGAATACTTGCTTAATTCATCTTTCTATGATTCACCTGATGAAAGGTAAGTTTAAAAACATGTCTAACTTGGCATTTTGACCATCTAATTGAATTCAAATTTTGTTTATGCAGTTCGAGCTTGAATACTAGGAAGAGAAGTAGAAAGAAGTGGGAAGAATAATCTTGTTTTAGAGTTTTTAGTGAGTTTGAACTGTTGATGTGAAGTATATTTGAATCTATTGTACGCAACATGTAACTGATGTATGTGGACAACATTTGTGTTTTTTTCAGAATTTTCAAGATGTTAATTTCTTTCCAGCAATGTAAAAAATGCACCCCGAGTCAGGTTAAATCACCCCACCGCGTCTGGCCAATCAGGTTGAAGGAACGACTTGCTCACAGATTGATGGCTCTATGTATGGCGCCCAGAAAAGTGCTGGTGCGGTGTTGATGTAGAGCTCGTTGGGAACCCCAAGAGGAAGGTATGATGAGCACATCAGCAAGTTTCCCTCAGTTATGAAACCAAGGTTTAATCGAACCAGTAGGAGCAAGGAAACACCCCAAAGGTGTTACTAGCTGAGCTTTGGAAGGGCGCACTACCGGTGCTAGTAGCAACGTGGAGACCTGCACAACACAACCATAGAACTTTGTCCCCAACTTGCGATGAGGTTGTCAATCTCACCGTGTTTTGCGGAAAACAAAGGATTAAACGTATCGAATGGAAAGAAGTAAAAGTTTGCAGAAAGTAAACACAAAGCAGAAACAGTTTATAGATTGTATGTAAAGAAAAGGACCGGGATCCATAGTTCACTAGAGGTGGCTCCACTTAGATAGATAACATGCTGGGTGAACAAATTACAGCGAGGCAATTGACAAACACCGAGAAAGCAATACATGCATATACTAATCATCTTGACTTCTTTGAGACTTGATTGGGCATTACAACATAATACATAGACCGCCATCCAACTGCATCTATGACTAATAATCCACCTTCAGGTTATCATCCAAACCCTCTCCAGTATTAAGTTGCAAGCAACAGATTATTGCTTTATTTAATCGTGTAAAGTAAACAATACGATTGTTCTATGAACAAAGGATTGTTGTTTTCTCCTAGTAGCAACAGACATCTAGTACCTTAGAGATTTACCACTTCCCCAGATTACCAGAGGCATGAACCCACTATCGAGCATAAATACTAACTCTTGGAGTTTCTAGCATCTACTTGGCCAAGATAGCTACTAACAACGGAAAGCATGCAAGATCACAAATAACAAAGACATGATAGAATCAATAATCAATCTGAAATAGCATCTCAATATCCATCGGATCCCCGCAAACACAACATGTATGAATTACAAATAGATGATCTTGATCATGAACGGAGCTCACAAGATCTAAACATGAAAGCACAAAGGAGGAGAAACCAGCCATCTAGCTACTACATGGATCCGTAGTCCAAGGATGAACTACTCATGCATCACACCGGAGGCTTGCATGGTGATGAAGAAGGCCTCCAGGGTGAATTCCCCTCTCCGGCAGGGTGCCGGAAAGAGCTTCAGATCCCTCCCGATCTAGGGATAGATATGACGGCGGCTATAGACTCTTTCGTGGATTTTTGATTGGGTCCTTAGGGTTTTCGTCCCGAGGGCAACTTATAGGCGGAAGGAGAGGCCGAGGGGGTGCCAAAAACTTATAGGCGGAACCAAAAACAGCAGAAAACAGGCAGCTAGCACTGTGGCTCTTGTTAATAGGTTAGTCCAAAAAATCATATAAAAAGTACTCCAAAGTTGGAACAAAACACAAGAAAGTGGATAAAACCAAGCATGGAACATCAAAAATTATAGATACATTTGCAATGTATCAACATCCCCAAGCTTAACTCCTGCTCGTCCTCGAGTAGGTAAGTGATAAAAAGAAATAATTTTTGAGGTGACATGCACCATCAAAGACTTGATCAAAGTATTTGCAAAACATTCAAAGCTGGGATCATAGTACTTCAATCATAACATGAAAGACAAAGTTCTAGTAATAAGCAAAGAAACTATGATGCAACATGAAAAGACACAAACAAAAGATTCATGAATAACAATGCTTTGCAAGACGTTTGTTTATTTCACATAAAGAAAACATAGCATAATAGTATTCAGCTTGTCCCTCAATAGAGTAGCAAATATAAATGCATAGGACACCTTCAAAGTTCATAAGAGTGACTGGATACAATAGTTTCAAACAAGCAATAACAAGTTATGCATTAATCAACTAGTCTTGGGACAATGCACATAGAACTAAGAATGACCACTATGCTCTCAAAGTAGGTGCATAAAGATAGAAGGTGGAGACTCAATATAATGGTGGAAGAAAGGCCTTTTGTAAAAGGAAGTAGAGATTCAAGTCTCATAAAGAGCTTCCAAAAATTATGGTACTTATAGCTTTCAGCTCTCATTGCCCCTATCATAAGCATATTTAAGGTGATTAAGGTTAAAGTGACACAACTAAGAGGATATGCTTGACAAGTTATAAATCGAAATCTTATGCCCCTTACTTACGAAGACCGATCCTCATGCTACTCAACTTCAGTCACGAGTAACCTCTTGTCATTGTAAGTATATGTGTATCATTAAGAACTGCCAACGGGGTACCCCTTGCACATGATACGGGAGCTTTCCCATAATCAAAATGACAAGGCAAGCAGACAATGAGCATCTCAAATGATCTTTTATTTGCTGTTTGCATAGGTTTTATTGAGGATGCTTCATAGAGTGCTCATTATGGTGATGCTGCAAGTTTCCACCATGATTAGGCATGGCTTGGGCTAGCGCCCAGCGCTTTCTCTAACACACATACAAACTCCATGATCTTACAAGTTCCACTTTTATTTCACACCACCGGGATCCGTAAGCAAAAGAACATGATATCAACGGGGTACAAAGTACAAGTGCAATGTTGAAAGCATTCCCCATGAAACATGGTTCTGCTAATTTCAACTTATAAAGTGCAAGCATATATGCAACAAATAAGGACCCAATGGTTCAAGTTTATTAGAGGCAATAAAGTGAAGTGTTCCATCAAGTTCGTGAGAGCTTTAATCACTAGTTTTCTCATAGCAAGTGGAAGGTAAACAAAAGCATGAATATACTTGGAATAGCATAAGCTAGTAGGTAGATATGGCGGACTCTTTGGAATAACTTGGTTTAGGGAGTTGGATGCATGAGTGGAACTCATACCTTGTTGTGGAGGCTAGCAAAAGACTGGGAGCGACAAACTAAGAGAGCAATAATGGCCATAATCATGCAGAGCGACAAAACTGTTGGGTCCACAGCATAGAAAACAAAAAATTTCCTACGGTGTGAACTACACGCCAAGATCTATCTACTAGGTACAAAGCAAACGGGTGGACATACATCCATAGAGAACTTACCTCAAGACAAATGAGCTTTGTTAACGCAGTAGGAACTCGTGGTTGATGTAGTCGACACTTGCCGATCTCAAGATCGTGAGGAAGTCCGAGCGCAACTCAGCAGCGATCCGCACTCGCACACACGCTCAAGCCACCGGACAACCTCCGCCTCCTCGCTCCAGCGATCCAGGAAGTAGCAACTCCTTCCGCATTTAAATGCCACCGGGAACATGTATCTCGCTAATCCGAGACCATGGGGAAATAATTCTAGAGGGGGAGAGAGATCCTTCACAAGGAGGTGTGAGGATGAAGGAGGGAATGGGTGGCCTTTTATAGGAGGAGGGGGGGTGCCCCCTCTCTCCATGGCCGGCACATGGGGGGTGACCCCTCACCTCCCCCATTCATGTAGTGGTAACTCCTCCACATTAAAATGCCTCTTCACATTCCCTTTTAAAGTCTCCACTTTAAATGCATTAAGTTTCTCCAAATTTAATGCTCTCTCATTTAATAAAACTCTTTTATTAAATTTATTCAGAATTTTGTTAATTACTTTAATTAACAAACATTCACATATATCCCCTTGCAATATTTCAATATCACATGCAGAACCACCTTCTGCAATTTCACCCGAAACAATTTCCGGTTTCTATTGAAACAATTCCTGCGCTTTGCAATTCTTTCGTCTGAAACATATGTGCTCCAAAATGGTGTCCGGTAACTCTTAAGTGTGCCACCCTACGGTTCGTGAATAATGCAGACATGATCGAGACCCTTCTCCGATCAATAATCAGCAATGGGACCGGAGATCCATCCGACTCCTACACATTCAACGATGACTCGTGATCATGAGAACCTTTAACGCTTGTAACTAAATCCCTTTGTCTCTCGATATATTACATGTCCGAGATTCGATCATCGGTATCTCCATACCTAGTTTGATCTCGCATCGACATGCACTCTTTCTCGCTTCCGTGATATAACATTCTAGGGATCACATCACTTGCTTGCAAGCTATCCTAATGTGATATCACCGAGAGGGCCCAGAGTATATCTATCCGTCATCCGGATTCACAAATTCCACTCTTGATCCATGAGCCTCAACATAACACCTTCGTAATCAACCCATCTTTATAGTCACCCCGTTACGGTGTGACGTTTGATGTTATCAAGATACTCTTCCGGTGTTAGCAATTAACATGATCTCATGGTCTAAGGATAAAGATTACTTCGTATGATGTTATAGCAATATAAACACAATGACTTGATCGTAATGCTATACTTCGGATGAATGTTCATCACATCATTCCACCAATGGTGTGACCTTGTTATTAACAACATTCAATGTCCATGATCAGGAAACCTTGATCATCCTGTTAATCAACAAGCTAGTCTATAAGAGAGGCATGACTAGGAACCCTTTTTGTTTATTAAACACACATGTATTGATGTTTCCTATCAATACAATTATAGCATGCAAAATAAACATCTATCATATACAAGGAATACATAATAACAACTTTATTATTGCCTCTCAGGGCATATTTCCTTCAGTCTCCCACTTGCACTAAAGACAATAATCTAGTTCACATAGTGATAAATCTAACACCCATGGAGTTCTGGTGTTGATCATGTTTTGCCCTAGGGAGTACTTTAGTCAACGGATCTGCTACATTCAGGTCCGTGTGCACTTTACAAATCTTTATATCTCCATCCTTGACATGCTCGCGGATGGAGTGAAACCGGCGCTTAATATGCTTGGAATTCTTGTGAGACCTTGGTTCCTTTATGCTATGGCTCCATTGTTGTCACAATAGATCACCATCGAGTCCAACGACCGGGAACCACACCCGGTTCGTTATGAACTCCTTCATCCAAACCGCTTCCTGCTGCTTCCGGCAAAGAACATATTCCGCCCGTTGTTGATCCAGCCACCACAAAGTTGTTTGGAGCTCCTCCAACTAATCGCTGCCTGCTCAAGAGAAATACGGATCCGGATTGAGACTTAGAGTCATCCGGATCAGTGTCAAAGCTAGCATCGACATAACACTTAGCGACTAGCTCTTCTTCACCTCCATATATAAGAAACATATCCTTAGTTCTTCTCAAGTACTTAAGGATATTCTTGACCGCTATCCAAAGGTTCAACCTGGATCAGATTGGTACCTACTAGTCAAACTAATAGCATGTGCCACATCCGGTCTTGTACATAGCATGGCATACATTATAGAGCATATGGCTGAGGCATAGGGGATCTTATCCATTATCTCTCTTTCTTCCGCCGTAGCCGGACTTTGAGTCTTACTCAATGTCTTGCCTTGCAACATAGTAAGAACCCCTTCTTACTTCCGTCCATATTAAACTTCTTTAATATCTTATCAAGGTATGTACTCTGCGATAGCCCAATTAGGCGTCTTGATCTATCTCTATAGATTTTAATGCCTAATATATATGAAGCTTCACCAAGGTCCTTCATCGAAAATTTGCTGTTTAGATAACTTTTAACACTGTTTAAAAGATCTAAATCATTTCCAATCAATAATATGTCATACACATATAATATCAGAAATGCCACATTGCTCCCACTCACTTTATTGTAAATACAAGCCTCTCCATAAGTTTGGACAAATCCAAACTCTTTGATCACCTCATCAAAGCGGAGATTCCAACTTCGTGATGCTTGCTTCAGTCCATAGATGGATCGCTGAAGTTTGCACACCTTATTAGCATCCTTAGGATCGACAAAACCCTTAGGTTGTATCATATACAACTCTTCTTCAATATTACCATTGAGGAACGCAGTTTTGACATCCATGTGCCATATTTCATAATCGAAATATGCAGCAATAGCTAACATAATCCTAACCGACTTAAGCATCGCTACGGGAGAGAATGTCTCATCGTAGTCAACTCCTTGAATTTGTCGAAACCCCTTTGCGACAAGTCGAGCCTTATACATGGTCACATTACCATCAGCATCAGTTTTCCTTTTGAAAATCCATTTATTCTCAATGGCCTTCGTCGGAGGTAAGTCCACCAAGTTCCAAACTTGGTTCTCGCATGGATTCCATCTCGGATTTCATGGCTTCTAGCCATTTGTTGGAATCGGGCTCATCATCGCTTCTTCATACGTCGCAGGTCATCCATTTCATCAACCATGAAATTCATAACAGGATTGCCGCATGTCAGAGCCGCACGTGTCCCGCTTGACCTGCGAGGTTCGGTAGTGTCCTCTTTCGGAGTTTCATGATCAATATCATTAGCTCTCTCTTCATTAGGTGAAGTCAACTCCGAAACAACTTCTGGAGCTGCGCTACTCGCCATTTCATGAAGAAAAGGTTCAATAACCTCTTCGAGTTCTACCTTCCGACTACTCACACCTTTCGCGAGAAACTCCTTCTCAAGAAAGGATCCATTCTTGGCAACAAAGACCTTGCCCTCGGATCTGTGATAGAAGGTATACCCAATCGTTTCCTTAGGGTATCCTATGATGACGCATTTTTCCGCTTTGGGTTCGAGTTTATCCGGTTGAAGTTTCTTCACATAAACATCGCATCCCCAAACCTTAAGAAATGACAGCTTAGGTTTGTTTCCAAACCATAATTCATACGGTGTCGTTTCAACGGATTTAGATGGTGCCCGATTTAAAGTGAATGCAGCTGTTTCCAATGATGGGTTTGTAGCATGGAAAACAAAAAAATTCTACCGTAAGAACGAACAAAACCCAGATCTAATCTAGATAAAAGCCAAGATCTAATCTATTAGACATGAGCAGCGAGATAGATCGGTACTAACCCTCGTAGAACCGAAAGCGTTACGAGATTAAATCTCGTGGATGATGTAGTCGATCACTTGCCGATCTCAAGATCGTGTGGACGATCCTTCCCGCGCTTCCGTAGCGCTTCAGACGGTCACACGTGAGTCGAAGACCTTCCTCTCCCTGTTCCAAGCAGCCGGAGGTAGTAGATCTTCTCCACGGAATCCCAGCACGACGGCGTGGTGGTGGTGGTGGAGTATAGAATTCTGCAGGCTTCGCCTATGCCTGCGTAAGAAAGGTGGAGGAGAGAGGCGGCAGATTGGGTGTTATGAGAGGAGGAGCAGAGGCGCCTCCCTTCTATTTAAGGGAGGGAGGCGCTGGGAGGGAGTCCTAGTAGGACTCCTCCTTGGGCAGCCGGCGGGAAGTGGGGAGAATCCTCCTCCCCACGAATCCGTGTCTTGCCCCACTTGGACTCCTTGATCCCTTCCTTGGTTTTCAAGTAAACTCAAGAAATCCTCTAGAACCTTCCGAACATTCAAACCTTCTAGAATCTCCATACAAACACTCCTAACATTTCCTAACTTAGAAAATGATCCCCAATATATGAATCTTATTCTCCGGACCATTAGGATCTCCTCGTGATGTTTCGGATCCATTCGAGACTCGAACAACATTCGGTCTCCAACACAAATTCCATATCTACTTAAAACAACTTCGAACCTTAAGTGTGTCACCCTACGGTTCGTGAATATGCAGACATGATGAAGACACCTCTCCGATCAATAACCATCAGCGGGATCTGGAGATCCATAACGGCTCCCACATACTCAACGATTTCTTCGTGATCGATTGAACCATTTAACATACGGAACCAATTCCCTTTGTCTCGCGATATTCTACTTATCCGAGGTTTGATCGTCGGTATCTCTATACCTAGTTCTACCTCGTTACTGATAAGTACTCTTTACTCGTTCCATGTTATGTCATCCCTTGTGACCTAGTCACATGCTTGCAAGCTATCTAGATGACACTCCACCGAGAGGGCCCAGAGCATATCTATCCGTCATATGGATGGACAAATCCCAATCTTGGTTCATGCGCTTCAACACATACTTTTAGAATACCCAATGACACCTTTATAACCACCCAGTTACGAAGCAGCGTTTGATGTCATCAAAGTACCCATCCGGTGATGGTGATTAACATGACCTCATGGTCGAAGGATTAGGTTACTATGTATTTCAAAGCTTACAACAATACGAACTTAATGACTTGATCTTATGCTACGCTTACTATGGGTGTGTGTCCATCACATCATTCTCCTAATGATATAACCTTGTTATTAATCACATCCAATGTCCATGATCAGGAAACCATGATCATCAATTAATCAACAAGCTAGTTCAACAAGAGGCTTACTAGGGACTCTTTTATGTTTACAAAACACACAAGTATTAATGTTTCCAGTTAATACAATTATAGCATGGGATATAAACATTTATCATAAACATAAAGATATAATAATAACCACTTTATTATTGCCTCTTGGGCATATCTCCAACGTCCAGTGCATAACCCCAAAATGACAGTGGCAAGTCAGTCAGAGACATCATAGATCGAACCATATCCAATAAAGTACGATTACGACGTTCTGACACACCATTACGTTGTGGTGTTCCGGCAGGCGTGAGTTGTGAAACTATTCCACAGTCTTTCATATGTGTGCTAAACTCGTAACTAAGATACTCTCCTCCATGGTCGGACCGCAGAAATTTGATCTTTCTGTTACGATGATTTTCCACTTCATTCTGAAATTCTTTGAACTTTTCAAAAGTTTCAGACTTGTGTTTCATCAAATAGATATACCCGTATCTACTCAAATCATCCGTGAAAGTAACAAAATAATGATATCCACCTCGCGCCGACACACTCATTGGTACACACACATCAGTATGTATGATTTCCAATAAATCTGTCGCCCGTTCCATGGAACCGAAAAACGGCGTTCTAGTCATCTTGCCCATAAGGCATGGCTCACATGTATCAAATGATTCAAAATCAAGTGATTCCAAAAGTCCATCAGAATGGAGTTTCTTCATGCGTTTAACGCCAATATGACCTAGACAGCAGTGCCACATATATGTAGATATATCATTATCAAGTTTAATCCTTTTAGCATCAACATTATGAATATGCATAATACTACTATCGAGATCCAACAGAAACAAACCATTCAACATAGGTGCATGACCATAAAAGATATTATTCATATAAATCGAACAACCATTGTTTCAGACTTAAATAAATAACCACTTTGCATCAAACACGATCCGGATACAATGTTCATGCTCAGTGCAGGCACCAAATAACAATTATTTAGGTTTATAACTAATCCCGATGGCATATGGAGAGGCAGCGTTTCGACGGCGATCACATCAACTCTTGATCCATTGCCGACCCGCATCGTGACCTCATCCCTTGCTACTTGTCGCTTGTTCTGCAGCCCCTGAACCGAGTTACATATATTAGCAACCGATCCCGTATCAAATACCGGTGTGCATGCGAGTACTAGTCAAGTACACATCAATAACATGTATATCACATATACCTTTGTTTGCCTTGCACTTCTTGTCCGCCAAATACTTGGGGCTTATGCGCCTAATGGCCATCCCTTGCAATAGTAGCACTCGGTGTCAGACTTAGGGCCAGCTCGGGGTTTCTTTTCAGGCATGGAAACAGACTTGCCACCCTTCTTTCTCTTGTGCTTGCCTTTCTTGTCCTTCTTGAAACCGGTGGTCCTATTGATTATCAACACTTGATGTTCTTTCCTAATCTCCACTTCTGCAGTCTTAAGCATCGATGTAAGCTCGGAAGAGACTTCTTCATGCCCTGCATATTATAGTTCATCACGAAGCTCTTGTAGCTAGGTGGCAGAGATTGGAGAACATGATGTATGCCTAAGTCAATGGGAATCGTTATTCCCAAGGACACAAGCTTATCGGCGTACCCATACATTTTGAGTACGTGCTCACTAACGGAGCTGTTTTCCTCCATCATGCAGCTAAAGAACTTTTCTGTAGCATTATAACTCTCTACGGCAGCATGGGTATCGAAAATCATTTTCAATTCTCCCATGGTATCAAAGGCATTGCCATTTTCAAACGCTTTCAAGTTCGCTCTAGCCCATACAAGATGCCGCAATGAACTAAGTTGTGGTCCTCCTGACGAGTTATATAGACGTTCTTTTCCTCGTCAGGGGCATCAGGAGCTGGTGGGGGGGCCTAGCGGCGCATCTAGCACATATTGCTTTTGTACAACAGTGAGGAGAATCCTCAAATTCATAGCCCAGTTGGTGAAGTTGCTACCATCCGCAGCAAGTTTCTCTTTCTCCATGAACACATTGAAATTAAAAGCAGGTGGTGCCATCTACAACAGAATTTGTAAAGTATATTTAGACTAAGTTTATGATAGATTGAGTTCAACTAATCCAAATTACTAATGAACTCCCACTCAAAAACGACATCCCTCGTGTCCTTTTGGTGATTACATGAACCAAATCCACTACACCAAGTCCGATCATCACGTGAGTCGGTGTAGCTTCAAAGGCGAGCATCTATATGGGCATCATATCAACTATATGACTGATGCTTAACCTTTCGGTCCGTGTTCCGAGGCCATGTCTGTACATGCTAGGCTCGTCAAGTAAGAACCTTAGTATTTGCGTGTGTAAAACTGTCTTACACCCGTTGTATGAAAGCGTAGAGTTGAAAACACCCGATCATCATGTGATGCCTCAAAACACGATCCACAAAATGGTGCATACTTAAGGAAGAACACATTTTATCTTGATATCTAAATGAGGGATCATCTTATAATGCTACCAAACGCCAAACTAGCAAAGATAAGATGCTAACATCTAATGTGTGAAGTGAGGTGATATGGTCCATGCATTTGATCTCTATCATTTGCATCGTGGTATGATCTCTATCATTCCTTTGTGTGTAAGGCCAAGGTCTATGGAACTTACACGTTAAGTGAGTTGTAAGAGTATCTATCATAAATCTACTTACAACAATACCATATCAAAACAATAGCCCAGCAACGATCTAAACTAGACGCCTCTAATTTATCAATTGCAAGTTTTACGTGGCTTAGGGCTTTCGGAGATAGAACCTGTCTAACCTATGAACATGAACCACAACGAGGATAACCAAGTTATTAGCAACTCGTTGTAAATCAGATATTGACTATAGTAGGAGAGACAGACACCCGCCAGCCACTTATGCAAAACAAGTTGCATGTCGTGGAACCGGTCTCATGTACGATGACATGTAAGGTTGGTCCGCCTTCATCCCACTATGCCACCAATATCCAAAGTACATAGAAGATGTAATAACATGATCATCATCGCCCACATATAAACATATGTGTACTACCCGTGCAAAGCACCTACGCATAGATCAGGCTCTGATACCACTGTTGGGTCCGCAACATAGAAAACAAAAATTTTCCTACGGTGTGAACTACACGCCAAGATCTATCTACTAGGTACAAAGCAAACGGGTGGACATACATCCATAGAGAACTTACCCTCGAAGACAACGAGCTTTGTTAACGGTAGGAACTCGTGGTTGATGTAGTCGTACACTTGCCGATCTCAAGATCGTGAGGAAGTCCGAGCGCCAAGAACTCAGCAGCGCATCCGCACTCAAGACACGCATTCAAGCCACCGGACAACCTCCACCTCCTCGCTCCAGCGATCCAGGAAGCAGAACTCCTTCCGCATTTAAATGCCATCGGGAACATGTATCTCGCTAATCCGAGACCATGGGGAAATAATTCTAGAGGGTGAGAGAGATCCTTCACAAGGAGGTGTGAGGATGATGGAGGGAATGGGTGGCCTTTTATAGGAGGAGGGGGGTGCCCCCTCTCCATGGCGGCGCATGGGGGTGACCCTCACCTCCCCATTCATGTAGTGGTAACTCCTCCACATTAAAATGCCTCTTCACATTCCCTTTTAAAGTCTCCACTTTAAATGTATTAAGTTTCTCCAAATTTAATGCTCTCTCATTTAATAAAACTCTTTTATTAAATTTATTCATAATTTTGTTAATTACTTTAATTAACAAACATTCACATATAGCCCCTTGCAATATTTCAATATCACATGCGTAACCACCTTCCGCAATTTCACCAAACAATTTCCTTTCTATTGAAACAATTCTGCTTTGCAATTCTTTCGTCAAACATATGTGCTCCAAAATGGTGTCCGTAACTCTTAAGTGTGCCACCCTACGGTTCATGAATAATGCAGACATGATCGAGACCCTTCTCCGATCAATAATCAGCAAGGACTCGAGATCCGTGACGACTCCTACACATTCAACGATGACTCGTGATCGTGAGAACCTTTAACGCTTGTAACTAAATCCCTTTGTCTCGATATATTACATGTCCGAGATTCGATCATCGGTATCTCCATACCTAGTTTGATCTCTATCGACATGCACTCTTTCTCGCTCCTGATATAACATTCTAGTGATCACATCACTTGCTTGCAAGCTATCCTAATGTGATATCACCGAGAGGGCCCAGAGTATATCTATCCGTCATCGGGATTGACAAATTCCACTCTTGATCCATGAGCCTCAACATAACACCTTCGTAGCACTGAACCCATCTTTATAGTCACCCTGTTACGGTGTGACGTTTGATGTTATCAAGATACTCTTCCGGTGTTAGCAATTAACATGATCTCATGGTCTAAGGATAAAGATTACTTCGTATGATGTTATAGCAATATAAACACAATGACTTGATCGTAATGCTATACTTCGGATGAATGTTCATCACATCATTCCACCAATGGTGTGACCTTGTTATTAACAACATTCAATGTCCATGATCAGGAAACCTTGATCATCCTGTTAATCAACAAGCTAGTCTATAAGAGAGGCATGACTAGGAACCCTTTTTGTTTATTAAACACACATGTATTGATGTTTCCTATCAATACAATTATAGCATGCAAAATAAACATCTATCATATACAAGGAATACATAATAACAACTTTATTATTGCCTCTCAGGGCATATTTCCTTCAAAAACATCATTGATCAAAGCATAAAGTGATACTACAAGTTGAAAAAGAAAGGATCATAAATGCTATGATGACTTGTGATAGTCATAACATGGTGTGAGCATGTGCCAAGTCAACCCAAATAAAGCATCAAAGGAGAATACCACTATACTATGCTTTAATATGCTAAAACAACGCATGATTCATCCAAGGCACGTTAAGCAATCTCAATTGTTTATAACAAGTCATGCTACAGCAAAGAATACTAAGCATAAAGCCAAAACAATATCAAGCATGGCATGACAAGCCACAGTCAAGAACGAGCTCTTTTTACCACATAAGCATGAACTTTCCTACTCTTTTCCAAACCAAACCAAACTATTTGCAAACCAAAGTATGAAAGAGGGGGTCCAACCAACTTATTCAGAAAACTAAGCAAACCAAGCAAACTAAAAACCAAAATGAAAACAAAAAGGAAGGCGCTCCAAGAAAAACACAACTATGCATGAAACAATAAAAATGAAGCGTTTGGAAGAAACCTGGAATTTTTATTGATGAAGAAGGGGATGCCTTGGGCATCCCCAAGCTTTGACGCTTGTACTTCTTGGATATTTCTTGGGGTGACACGCGTGGCATCCCCAAGCTTGAGCTTTAGTCCATACTTCATCTCATTACTCATTCCTTCCATACACCTGAAATTTTTTCCTTCATATAAAACTTCACACAATCTCATTAGCAACATTAGTGCACTTAAGATAAATAAGTCTCAAGGTTCAGTTATAACACCAAATAAACTTCCATTAGAACACTAGCTACTGTATCACTTCCCTCAAAAAGCTCAATTCCCCAAAGGAACTAACAAGAAGCAAATGCAGAAAATGGCAGAAATCTGTCAAAACAGACCAGCAGGTAAATACGAATTTTTTCAAAGACCTTCTGTTGCTCAAATCAAAAAGTGTTGAACTAACGAAAGTTATATAACAACCTGGGGCAGAAGCACAAAAAATTACAGCTCAATCCGACATACAGAGCTCTCTCAGGAATTTTTATGGTGAAGCACAAAAATCTGTTTCGGGACAGCAACTTTTCCAATCATTACTTCACTCTCATTAGAGGTTACTCTTGGCACAAAAAGCAAATAAAAAGGATAAGGAGCGGTTATTACAGAGGTAATAAGTTTCAAGACTCAACTAAAACTCTTGGGTTATCTCCCAACAAGTACTTTTCTTTAACGCCTTTAAGTTAGGCATAAGAGGCAAAGAAAGAATCAAGTGTTCTCAAATGAAGAAGCATTAAGATCAATACCAGAAATATTTTCAACAAGGCAAGGTATATCATCCAAATAAGTTCTAGAGGATACTATTTCAATGCTCTTGGGTTCACTATTCTCATCAAAAGGGTTTGCAAGAACAATTCAATCAAGATTCTTTTCTATGGCATCATGTATTACTACTAGTTTAAAGGGTATTGGTATCTTAGGTTCCTCCCCATTAGTTTCGGTTTTGTTCATATTTTCTCGTGTACCAACAACATCTACACATGATCCTAGCATATTGAAATGTTTAAAGACTTTTCTAGCTTCCTTGGCAACATCATAGAACTCCTTAAACAAAGTTTCTAGAATAAAATCCCTCTTTTCAGGGTCTTCAATTTCTTTAAGCTTAAGAAACATTACTTGCATTAAGGGGTTGAGGTTAACAAACCTAGCTTCTAACATGTGAATTAAAGAAGCTACAGCAATCTCAAAATTTGGAGCAAGTTCTACAAGGGATATATCCTCAGTATCTTCATGTTTGCTAACATGATTAAAGAATTCTTCAATATTATCTTTCCCAATTATAGAACCACTACCAATTGAAAGGTCTTTCAAGGTGAAAGTAGGGATCAACATGGTGAGCTAAGGAAGGGGTGACAACTAAAGAAGACTTATTTTTTTGTGTTTTTGAAGAACAAAACAAGCAAACAAAGCAAAAAAGAAACTAAGAAAAACAAAAACAACAAAGTAAAGAGATTGGTTATGAGGGACTCCCCTTGTGAAGATGTCCTTGACTCCCCGGCAACAGCTTGTAAAATGCTTGATGGCTCAGTATGGCGCCTAAAAGTGCTGGTGCGGTGTTGATGTAGAGCCTGTTAGAACCCCAAGAGGAAGGTATGATGAGCACAACAACAAGTTTCCCTCAGTTATGAAACCAAGGTTTAATCGAACCAGTAGGAGCAAGGAAACACCCCAAAGGTGTTACTAGATGAGCTTTGGAAGGGCGCACTACCGGTCCTAGTAGCAACGTGGAGACCTGCACAACACAACCACAGAACTTTGTCCCCAACTTGTGATGAGGTTGTCAATCTCACCGTGTTTTGCGGAAAACAAAGGATTAAACGTATCGAATGGAAAGAAGTAAAATTTTGCAGAAAGTAAACACAAAGCAGAAACAGTTTATAGATTGTATGTAAAGAAAAGGACCGGGATCCATAGTTCACTAGAGGTGGATCTCCTTAGATAGATAACATGCTGGGTGAAAAAATTACAGTGGGGCAACTGACAAACACCGAGAAAGCAATACATGCATATACTAATCATCTTGACTCCTTTGAGACTTGATTGGGCATTACAACATAATACATAGACCGCCATCCAACTGCATCTATGACTAATAATCCACCTTTAGGTTATCATCCGAACCCCCTCTAGTATTAAGTTGCAAGCAATAGATTATTGCTTTACGAACTGCGTGTAAAGTAAACAATACGATTATTCTATGAACAAAGGATTGTTATTTTCTCCCTAGTAGCAACAACACATCTAGTACCTTAGAGATTTCCGTCACTTCCCCAGATTACCAGAGGCATGAACCCACTATCGAGCATAAATACTAACTCTTGGAGTTGCTAGCATCTACTTGGCCAAGATAGCTACTAACAACGGAAAGCATGAAAGATCACAAATAACAAAGACATGATAGAATCAATAATCAATCTGAAATAGCATCTCAATATCCATCGGATCCCCGCAAACACAACATGTATGAATTACAAATAGATGATCTTGATCATGAACGGAGCTCACAAGATCTAAACATGAAAGCACAAAGGAGGAGAAACCAGCCATCTAGCTACTACATGGATCCGTAGTCCAAGGATGAACTACTCACGCATCACACCGGAGGCTTGCATGGTGATGAAGAAGGCCTCCAGGGTGAATTCCCCTCTCCGGCAGGGTGCCGGGAAGAGCTTCAGATCCCTCCCGATCTAGGGATGGAGATGACGGCGGCTACAGACTCTTTCGTGGATTTTTGATCGGGTCCTTAGGGTTTTCGTCCCGAGGGCAACTTATAGGCGGAAGGAGAGGCCGAGGGGGTGCCAGGAGCCACCACTCCACCCCCTGGCGTGGGCCAGGCCTGGCCGGGCGGCCAGGTGGTGTGGCCGGCCCCTGGCCCCTCTCCATCTCGTATTCTGGCACTTGATCCCTTCCGCGAAAAATAGGCACTTTGGCTTTTGTCCCGTCCAATTCCAAGAATATTCATTTTCTGACTTTCCTGGAACCAAAAACAGCAGAAAACAGGCAGCTGGCACTGTGGCTCTTGTTAATAGGTTAGTCCAAAAAATCATATAAAAAGTACTCCAAAGTTGGAACAAAACACAAGAAAATGGATAAAACCAAGCATGGAACATAAAAAATTATAGATACATTTGTAATGTATCACGGATCACCCTTAGAAAACACAATCTAAACCGTCCAGGTGTAGTGATCCAACGACTCGTCATAATAAGGTCTCAGAGTCTAGGGTGGCATTCTAGAAGACCATATCCAATGGCCATAGTTGGTTGCTGGGTTATCAACCAACGATCCAAATTGCTTGTTATTGTTACGTGAGTACTACTGGGTTTTGAGGGGCTTTTGAGTCAGTCAATGGGGTTATATGAGTTTTGACAAACATTCAAAAGTGCACAGGTTATTCAAACGCATCGTCATGGGGGTATATAAATTTTGAACCCTCTGCACTGGTCTAGCCTAGGACACCTCTAGGCACCCCAAACCATGTTCATTTGAATTTTTACACCAATATTTATGGTACCTACGGTTCAAATTTTGAATTATACAAGCATTACTAAAGAAAAAGGCAATATATAGATCCACCATGAGAAAAATCCTAATCTCACGCCGTCCAACATGACTTATCACTAGGGAAAAATGTTGGGTGGCCATGGACATGATGATTTCTTGCAACTCCTTTGGAAATATACACCCAAAATTCAAATTTATTGATTCAAAAAATGGAAATTCAAGTTTCTCCATAGAACCCAGAAATCCCTAGTTAGAGAAGTTGTTTGCAGTGCCAAGATACACCAACCTACCAAGTTTGGGTTCATTTCATGGAGGTATGCCTTGTTTATGATTTTGTTGGGTACTAGGTCACAAATAAGGACCCCATGTGCAAGTTTTCAATTTTTTTGAATTTTATTTGGTTTGGTTCAGGGAAAGGTTAAACTTGCTAGCGTGTGCAACCTCGTCGGGGTATATTAATTATGAACCCTCCATGCCGGTCCAGCCTATGACACCTCTAGGGCACCCAAAACCATTTTTGTTTGAAATTTTTGACATATATTTATGGTACCTACGAATCAAATTTTGAATTATGCAAGCATTACTGAATAAAAAAGCACTATATAGCTCCACCATAAGAAAATCCCAATCTGTCGGGAATGGCCTTCCCACATGACCTATCACTAGGGGAAAATGTTGGGTGGCCGTGGACATGTTTTGCACCTCCTTTGGAAAAGTCCACGTGTAATTCAAATTTCTTGATTCAAAAATGGAAAATCAAGTTTTTACATTGAACCCTGAAATCTCTAGTTGGAAAAGTTATTTGCAATGCTAAGATTCACCAACCTGGCAAGTTTGGGCTCATTCCATGGAGAGATGCCATGATTTTGGCAGTGGGCATGATGTCTAGGGTTGAAAGCCAAGTTAATTCTTACTTAATAGACATTCGGTTGAAGGTTTGCATGTACAAATATCTGGATGCCTTGTTTACAATTTTTCCTAGGTACTAACTCACAAATAAGGACCCCATGTGCAGGATTTCAGTTTTTTTGATTTTTTAAACTTTCATTTGGTTTGGCTCAAAAGAAGAAAAAACTTGCCAGCGTGTGTATCCTTGTGGGGTTATCAAAATTTTGAGTCCTCCGTGCTGGTCCAGCCTAGGACACATTCGAGGCACCCAAAACCATTTTTGTTTAAATTTTTAGACCAATATTTATGGTACCTAAAGTTTAAATTTTGAATTATGCAAGCATTACTAAAGAAAAAAGTAGTATATAGCTCAACAACAAGAGAAGTCCTAATCTCCCGGGAATGGATGTCCAATATGACCTACCACTAGGGAAAAATGCATGGTGGGTAGCCATGGACATGAAGATTTATTGCACCTCCTTTGGAAAAATCAACCCAAAATTCAAATTTCTTGATTCAAACAATGAAAAATCAAGTGATTTTCATAAAACC
Source organism: Avena insularis (assembly GCA_023614405.1). NCBI lineage: Eukaryota > Viridiplantae > Streptophyta > Magnoliopsida > Poales > Poaceae > Avena > Avena insularis. The sequence goes on from CM042686.1 coordinate 566,971,445, forward strand.
TAGAAATCCCTAGTTTGAGAAGTTGTTTTGAATGCCAAGATGCACCAACCAGCCAAGTTTGGGATTATTCCATGGAGGGATGCCATGATTTGACAATGAGCATGATATTTAGGGCCAAAACCCAAGTTAACTCCTACTCGATAGAGATCCGGTTTATGGTTTGGATGTCCAAAGTATCTGGATGCATTGTTTATGATTTTTTCTGTGTGGTCACAAATAAGGACCTGATGCGCATGTTTTCAATTTTTTTATTTTATTTGTTTTGGTTTAAAAAAAGGCTAAACTTGTCGGCGTGCGCAACCTCGTGGGGGTGTCTAAATTATGAACCCTCAGCGATGGTCCAGCCTATGACAGCTTTGGGGTACACAAAACCATTTTTGTTTAATTTTTTGTACCAATATTTACAGTATGTAGTTCAATTTTTAAATTGTGCAAACATTATCGAAGAAAATAGCAGTATATAGCTCTACTTGATAAAAATTATGATATCTTCGTGTGAGAAGTTTTTTGCAATATCAAGATGCACCAACCTGCCAAGTTTGGGCTCATTACATGTAGGGATGCCATTATTTTGGCAGTGGGATTTGGGAGCACTAAACATAAAAATTTGGAGCATTGCAACATCATAGCACATACGAAACTACTTTAGAAAATTTTAAATTTGTTTTTGGTTTGACCAAATGAGGAGAGTGGTGTGCGTCATTGGTCTTTGTTAAAACCGTGAATTTTTTACGCGCTGAACTAAAACTGTGGTTTTTTCTAAGGAATAGTTGCCGCTAGGTAGCTTACTCAGTAAAGATCAATACGCGACATGCCCGTGTTGAACAACACGCAACACGTCACCCGCACGTGTGTCGTCGCCTCTTCCTCCACTGAGCACCACAAAAATTATGGTTGTGTCATTATTATTTCAGAATAGAGAGCCATCAAGCAGCGAGGTGTCCCATCGGCTTCGCTTCCTCTTGATCATCAACTTCGATTCTCAACAATCATCGGTTCCTCTCATATGCTCCTCATTAATCCCCGCTTTTCTCCTCCTATTTAACTTATCCCTTTCCCCACAATCCTAGCGCATCTTACCATCTGCAATCCCCCTCCTCGTTGACACAAGGAAGTTCTCCGTCTGCAATAGTGCAACCATGGCCAACTTCTAGCTCCCGCCCACTATAAGGAAGCTTTAGCCATTCGGAGTCCACAAGGACAATGCCCAGCGCATTTAGGACTTCAACCCGCAGAGGAGCAGGTGGCAGCTGGCTTGTGCATTTCTCGACGCGGGCTTCGGCCGCCACCACGATTGCCGCATGTATGACCTCAAGCACAATTCGGATGGGATGCTGACGGTCCACTTCGTTAACCCCAAGGACGCCGCACTTCTATACGGCCCCGCCTACCACTGCGGTTGCGAGCTGGTGGTGTTCACCCGCGCCAATATGCACACCAACTACTGGACCAGTTTCCCAACAGCGGCAGATTCATCCACTGTGTCATGCCAGGGCTGTCGATGGCGGAGGTGGCGGCACCGGTACCGGAGGATGAGTCGGCTATGGCAGAGGTGACGATGGCGCCAGATCATCAGTAGAGGAGAACTAACTATTGTCAGTTCTCGTCAGTTCTGCTAGAATCGAGTAGTCGTTTACCTGGATTGTAAACTTCTGCTCGTAATAATGGAAAATGATGTTTGTTGTTTATGCTCGAGTAGTGTTCTTTTCGTAATCTTCTATTTCAGTTTCATCAGATAAGCACAGCCTATTTTTTTATTTGAGTTCTGTCAAACAACTATAGTCAAACACACCTAAACTTGGTCCCTTAGCGTCAAATACCGACGAACCTAGTCCCTTAGCGACAAATACCAACGAACTAGAACCCATGATTTAGGAAAATTAAATTATCCTCTGCCTCTAATCCTCTCATCCATTGACGCAATTCTGGAATAGTGAATAGTGCTAGTGCATCCTATGCCTTAGTGATCCCCTGTCAATCAAGATCTACCTCACTACAAAAAACTAGACATTGGCTAGGTGCTTCTCTCTTACTATTTATGCCTTCCTAATTCGAATGATAAGCTTGGCACCGACACCCATATCTTCACAGATACATCCACAATCTCTAGACCCATGCCATGAACGGAATCAACCTAAGGCTATGAAAGTTATGATTCAAAGGCCTTCCTATAGAAGCCATGAAGATGGAGGCGCTGAACTATATCATCTGCAACTTTGGCCGGGAGGTGCTGCAGGTGCTGCCCGAGGAAAGCCAGTTCTTCCGGCTGAAGGCCTGGCTTGAGGACCAGGGCACCCTCCCAAAGCAGTACGAGCTCGACATCATCCGAGAAATACATGGATCACTGATCGCTTTGAAGCATCGGGTCACTATGCTTGTCGCTGATAGCCTCAGTAGGGCCCCACGCGTGTCTAGAGGACATGGTCATAGGCCATCAACGAGTAACAAAGATAGGCGTACAAAGTACAAAAATTAGTTTGAGGGTACAATCTGATGATGGACAAGCACAATACCATCAGAGACGATATGTATTGTGATCTGATCGTTGTATTTGTATCTGTGATGGTTTAATAAATCGAGAAATTTAACATCTGTTAGATTAGTTCCCATATAGTTCGTTATTAAACACCTAACGTGCAATACTCACATTGGATCAATACTAAGCTCCAATTCCTTTCTTTCCTTGGTTCTAACATTCATGTACTGTACCAATAGACGCATGTTTCTGAGTGGGCACGATCAACCATACCAGATCAACAGAATGTGACCGACATGGCTGTGTAGGCGTTCGTCATGCTTAGAGCGGCCGCTTTGAGGCCTAGGAAGGCTCGGGGATAGACTTTCTTGAGCGTTCTTTCAACACTGCTAACGCGCCTACGTGCTTGGTCCCGCAATCCCGTGTAGTTCAATCGATAAACAACTAAAATGCATTACTCATGTTCGCTCTAAATGGATTCAAACTCGTGTCGTTTCATGAATCTAACGTTCCTGTACCAATAACGCATGCTTCCAAGTGGGAACGACCAACCATATCATGGTACCGAGTGATCGACATGGCTGTGTAGTTGTTCGGCATGCCAGAGCGGCCGTGTTGGGGCTTGCGAGACATCGAGGATAGACTATGTTGACCGTTATTTCCCCACTGCTGATGGGGCTAAGTGATGAGTCCCGCATGTCAGAAGGAACACACATCTAATTGTTTTCGGCTCCGCTGGTGGGTTGTCTGCTTGGCCTCATATGTCGGAAGACAACATATCTATTTGTTTCCATCGTTGCTGACAAGGCAAAGTGGAGGTCCCACATGTAAGAAAATAAGTCAAACAGACGACAAACAAGCACAATGTAATGGCTGGCAGCGTCACGTGTGTCCAGGGGCACGGGCGTAACGAAACCGCGTCGGCCGATGGCATATCTCCAATTGCCCGATTTGTAGTGGCACAATACCAATTTTCGGATGAACTAGAGACACAGTTCGTAATAAACCATATTTTGGTTTGTTAAGACTAGACTTTGACCTGTTAGTCTATTCTCAGATGTTTCCTATGAATAAGGTACACATATTTTCAAGATTTATTTTTGACCAAGAATTAATCCAAGTACTGTATGGGGTTTACTAGAACAAAATTGACATCGTTAGATTTTTTTTTAATATGAACTCAACACGATCAATTTGATACAATGCAATCAACATATTGTTGATTAACTTTTAATTGGTCTCAATAAATATGCGTGCCTTATTCATGGGAACGAAGAGAGTAGTCTCGATTGGGGGAGGTGGTGATTTAATGACCAGCCTATGCATTATGTTTAACATGAGCCACATGTTAACTCTTGGATTTTTTTTTGTTAATCTTGACTCTTAACGAATCAGAACAGGCCTTATATATGTTCAAAAGAAAGGGAGTGTTTTAAATTTCAAATGAAGAGTGTTGTGTATGCATAGTTGCATACACACATGCATGCATCGCCTGCACTTAATTTGTACTAGCTGATTGACTTGCACGAACAAAGAAACATAGTACATCCCATTAATTCACCTGCCAGCATGGGCTCAAGCACCGGCCGGCCGGTAGACACCGACCGATCGATTGCTGGATGCCTGAAGCCGGGCACGGAGATCGTGCGCACTACCGAGCTGCTAGTATCTCTGAGATCTCCGGCCGGGCGGGCGCGGGCGGTGAATTCCCTTCTCTTTTGGATCGCCCTATCTTTTGACCGGGGCGCCGTGGCCGGGCCGATCGAGATGCCCTAAGCTAGCTAGATCTTGGGCGCGACCAGTGGTGGTTCCGAGGACGGTGACTCGTACCACCAGTCGCTCCACACACCACATTATTCTAATCCATCCGGCCGGGTGGCAACCTTTAGCTTTAAGAAAGCTTGGCAGCTCTGCTTAGTTTACTGCTAATTGGGTACATTATTGTGCCCGTCATGGTCCCTAATCCCGACAAGCACGTCGCCCTTGCGCCAATGGTGGATAAGCTCGAGGCCATCTCCACGCTAATGGAGCGACTAAGCCTGGCCCTAATCGACCCAGGCCCTCTCGTCGATCTGAAAGAGACCAGGAGGAGCAAGTTGTGAGGCCAATTTGGTAATTGCAAGTTCTACATGAGCTAGCCACCAGGTCCTTGAATTGATGCACACGATGGAAGAACAGGTCGCATCGTTAGGGTTTTTTTTCAAATAAAGAAAAAACAGGTCGCATTATTTCGCGGTTTCGTCCGTGTTCGCGTTCGTCTTGGATCGTCATTGGTTGGTTGGTTGGTGTTGGGTGGCGCGTCGCTATTGCCAGCCACATCAGAAGCTGAGAGCAACAGGGCAGAAAGTCCAACCTCAGGGGGGGGTGGCATGTAGCTAACCCATCGGCGTTCGTGATTTCGGGGTATGTCACCGAGAAATGCTGTCGGCTAGCTAGCTAGCTGCCCCTTTCATCCATCTAGCTGCTGACCTCCCTTGTTTGCCGCAATTAGCTAGTCTTCTGATTGCTTACGAGTGCACGTTTACACCGTAAGAATTGAGTTAATTGTGGAGGCAGGATGATACAGTTAAGACATGAGAAGCTGAGAGTTCTCACGATGCAGTTGTCACCGGAGTTGCAATTGGGACGATGCATTGACACAACTTGTAGTCGAGACAATGCAGTTCAGACTAGAGTTCTATTTGGACGATACAGTTGAGACCAAGGTTTTAGTTTTTGACAGAATAAAATTCCCTAGGGGGGTCAGGATTTCCGATTACTACGGTTGCCGAAAAATTCCCACCGGATAGAGGACAAATTTAAAAACAAAATTTTGAATTCAAATTTCTCAGTATGACCATTTATCTAGGGTTCTCGTTGAATTTAAAAATAAAATCAAAGTTTTGGGGATTCTTTGTTGGTGTGACCGTTTACCAGGGGTTCTTGGAAAATCTGGTAATCGGATAACCAAAACCATGGTTGAGACATGTATAGTTAGGACGATGCAGTTGAGACACAAGATGCGATTGGAACATTATAGTTGATACCTATACATATTTTGTCAACTGTATCTTTGTGTTTGTCAACCGCGAGATATCAGGTGCCTTGTAACAGTTGCACTGTTTACTCAGCTATTATGTGGTAAACATTTGCTCCACATCGTGCCCTTATTAACCTTAAGCCTCTTTTATTCGAGGAAAAGGTGCGCTTGAGCAGCGACCCCCCCCCCCCCCCCCTAGTGTGTCAAGTTTTGCGCCAGTGAAGTGGGTAATAGAATGTGGATTTTTTTAAAATAGTTACTTTTTGGTGCAAATTTAAATATGTAAAACATATTTTATTCAAATAAATATCATTGTAAATATTTACATGGTATTAAAAGATCTGAACTATTTTCTACACATATTAGTTCTATTCAGTGAGCTACAAGTTTCAAGTACACATGTTGTTGTTTTTGGGAGAAAAAATAAGTTTCTTTTAAAAAGTGAGCTAGCATTGATCTTGATGCAAACATTTACACCATAGATAATTAAGGGTGTGTAGGTGAGTCCCTGCTTAGGAAAAATAATCTTATGTTCTTACCATATCCACATGATGTGGACCTCGCATCTGACTGACCTAGACGATAACGGCATCCTTGCGTAATGACCTCACAAAGGTCCCAAGGACCTATGCCACTGACCTTGTCTTTCTCATTGTAGGACTCTTAGTCTTTCTCGTTCTTAGACCTTCATCCATTCTTTCGCTGTTTGTAAGACCTCGGAGTTGTCTCCCTCCTTTCTCCTCCTTCTTCATCTACTCCTACACGAGCTATGCCTTCTTCCCCCTATAAGTTTCTCGAGTTCGTAAGCGAGGTGGTCGAGGCCAGTGATTAGGAGGCATCGACACGACAAGGAGGCGCTTCCATCTCGGACCAAATCGGTTAGAGGGAGGCATTGCATTACAATCCACCAATCGATAGCACAATCTCTTGCATCGAGTGGCCTGACACCAGGATATGTCACTTTGTTCCACTATACCTCCTCAAGAGAAATGGAATGAGAGAGATGGTATGGTATGTAGGAGGATACACTATATGTATTGTAGACCAAGTTGCAACACAAAATTTCGTTATTCTAGGTAGTTTGACAACCAAGTCATCTCAAATATCAAACTTGTACATATCACTTCTGAGATAGCACATAGGTGATGTTTTTAGGAACGCTGTAGTTGATCTGCCAATCGATTAGATGGAAATAGAGTTGGTTATTAATAGAAGGTCCAGGGGCTGCAAGGTTACAGTCTGAAAACTAAACTAACGTCTCATTTGTCCTGGGTGAAGGCGTAGGCCCTCCGGGAGATCTCCTCCCGCATGAGCTGTGACACTTACAATATTTACAAATCAATTTTGCGAAAAAACCGTCCCAGTGCATTCCTTCCAAATGCCCTAAATGATATAGATTGTGATCTTGCTAGCTTTCCTATATCAACCTTTGGCAGGTTTTTAAGAGTCCTCCAGCAAAGTGCCAAAATCGGAGTCCTGGATATTTGTCCTTGACCCTTGCCAATCGCTCCATTAGACCGCCCTTTCCCTAACTTTTTTTTTTCGAGAATTAGGGGGGGCGAAAATCCCCACCGCTTGTAATATTACCCGAACTGACTTGGAAGTCACAGCATACACATAATGAGTTTGAGGAGGGGGTACAGGGGGATTTAGAGAAGAGTACAAGCCTAGACAGCAGCAGAGACAAGGAGAGTACGAAGGCTATCTAAGCAGCCACGGTCTTGAGCCTTGTAACGCCAACGCCAAATCGCCAGGTCGTCGGCGGCCCTGCGGAGCACAAGACATGCGGTAGAGGGCACATCGTTGAAGGTGAGGTCATTCCTCGCTTTCCAGAGCGACCACAGAATCGTAGCAATACCGGCGCGCCAGGAGGAAGAGTCCACGCCGGTCGGAGAGGCGAGCTCCCAAACGGAGAAGGCGCCGTGAGGAATGGGCACCCTAAGCCGGCCCCAAACATCGGCGACGACGACGCAGTCGAAGAAGAGATGTCGCCCGGTCTCAGGGGAGGTGCACGCCTCGCAGGAGCCAGAGGGAGCGCAGTTCTTGGAGAAGAGGTTGGCCCTAGTGCAGAGCCTGTCAATGTCAGCGAGGTACACGAAGATGTTGATCTTTGCTGGCAGCTTCAGCGCCATCGCCCTCCTCGATGGTCAAGACCTCCGCTACATCGACTCTCCTTCTGCTCCTCCGTTCAGCTCCCGCGAGGCCTACCGCATGCTCTCTCCGCGGCGTGCCCCCGGCCCTTTCCCTAACTGTCGCTGAGAAGGAGCAGTTGTGGTAAAGGTGTTCTACATCTCAGTGACGTCTATCTCAGAGATACAATTTGCAGATTTGGTGTTTTTTACTAGTGATACCATATGAAATTAATTTTTTTAATGCAACTCATGTGTAGTTTTAGTTATCTATAGAAACTATTTAATGGAATTGTTGGAGTCAACCTAGTCTAATAGTATTGATAAGGCAAGCATCAGGGGACATACATGCACATTCGTTTATATTTATATGGAGTTTGGCTGAAAAATATGTGTCGTCTTGGCCTTCTTATTTTTATGATGTACGTACGACCTTTCCCTCGATCAATTACTATATACTGCTGAAGGAGCGAGTATATATATATGTGAATCCCCGATGGATTGGAAGATTCTGATGTTCGATCACTCAATGATGAGGCTATTACTTAATGTAGTCTCACCAAGAAAGTTGTAACTTAATTAACACAATAGATAATCGTACACTAACTCGCATGTTGGTACTTAAAGTAACTTCTTCTTGTAGTTTATTTCCCTGCTGGTTCTTTCTATACATCTTTAGTTGCTTTTACAAGTAACCACAATTCGACCATATATAACCTCATATATTATACGAACATGCATTCCTCGAATTAGCAGCTAGCACCATGTGATACAATTTATAAACACCACATACTATAGCTCCAAATCAAGTCAAACGTTAGAGTACTACTGCTTGAAAGTCTATACAGATAACGTTAATTAAGATGAAGGTTACCTCAGAATCAAATTAACTACGTTTATAGTTACAGCCTTATGTTGTACTTTGAGGACTCAATATTATATGCCATGGTGATACTATATGATGAGTACACGGGCACATAGCTTGTTTTCTTTGCACTATGTGGACAAGAAATATATAAACAAATGACTATATCTGACTACGACGAAGCAAGCATGGAAAGTTCATTATTATTAAACACTATGTACTGTTTACGAGGTTTACAAATAAAGATCAACACATAAAGTTCGTTTTGTATGTTACTATTGAGAATATAATAAGTCTGCTAAGTACGTGCTTGTTGGCAAACATCAACATCATTTGTTGCATTAATCTGTATATAGCCACTGCACTGTCCGTTTCAAGTACTGTTACCGCACAGAGTGCGTGAGTGCAACTTTGCTATAAGTGAGTGAACAACATGTAGATACTCTTTTCCATAGTGGGGGTAAAAGCTGGCATGATTACCTTCTTGATATCTCCTTTGACACTAACAGAATTGCCGGCAAAATCTTGGAAACTCCCTCCGGATCGGTTTATAGGTCTTGTGCGTATACCTAATTGTCATTGACTAATGTAATAGAAGATATATTACATAATATATATAATTAGAAACTTAAGGAAAAATAATTATTAAATGGTATATTTTTTGTATATATGTATGTCATTTTGAAGGTGAACACAAGAGACACACTTAGGGATTATATTGCAACAATGTTCAGAATATAAACAGCAGAGATAAACTCTTCCTATTCTGCCAAGGCCCACATGCATACATGTATGCTACTGAACATTCTGGTTAATCTCACAATTTATAATTTAAACTTTGTATGATATATTTTTTCATGTATCACAATTTTCCTCTGATTAACTTGTTTTACTAATAGAGCAAACAGCGTATTATGTGAGCAATTTACATGGCTACCTTTTATATTCTGGTGTACAATTCTTACTAAATATATACTTGTAACCCGGAAAACTTCAACTCGAAGCAGAGCTATGTGTCCCCTTTATTTTCAAAATTTTGAAAATCATTTTTTTAATCTGTAAAAAGTACTAGATGTAGCCAATGACATATATTAGAAACATGCAAAATCTCAATACTAACAACTTTGTATTTTAGGGTACATAAAAAAGAAAAAGTGCGGATCTAAGTATAGTGAATACGGCATATTTCAACACTATTAAATTTATGAGAATTTTTCAATTCTGTGTAGCCTATAATATAAAGATTTTCACACTGAGATTTTGAACGCTTGTAGGATACATCAATGACTACATTCAATTTTTCTTTTTAAACCTGGAACTTGTAAATATGATTTTTTTAGTTTTTGGAAGAAAAGGCGGCATGTAGCTCGGCCAACATTTGTCCACATTCGTTGCAACCCAAAATAAAGTGGCATATATCTTGTATTTATCTAGAACAAATCAACATTTTTTACAATTTGATCTGACGATAATAGTGTTATAGATATTATATTTTCTCTAAAATTAATATATGGCTTATTTTTATACTCTAGATCCCCAAAACGAAATGGTGCCATCTGTAGCCATTGTCATTTCCCCCAAATTAATTTACAACGTCATTGCAATCCAGACTCATCAAAAAAAGCAGTCATGAATATATCATGTTTCTCTCGATTAATATAAGTATCTAAGATAATTTGATTAATCTAATAATAGTAAATAATGATCCTAAGGATATCCTCCATTGGACACAAGTCCCACATTGTGCACGATGTGAAAAGTTGCGTTGGTGAAAGGGCATTTCCCTTTCAAATTATGTTTTGGGTCTTTGTTGACAACATGAGTGAGTTTAAACATGTGCTAATATAAGTATTTTAGGTACATCTGATGAATAGCATAAGACAGAGCTCGACCCCTCAAAAGTAAAAAGACCGAGAAGGTTTTCCTTACCTTTGCAAGTTACTTGAGTCATAGGAAAACCATACTATCAAGAGAGGTTGCTCTTTAGAAGGTTCGTGGGAAATCGAATCACGTACATAAACTCATTTGCACCTACCTAGCCCTCCTATTGTGTAACGTAGAAGATCCCCTCAAAATATTGTTGGTGCCTGCTGTGTTACACCGGACACTCCGTGTTGTTCAGTCTGAAAACTCTGGACTTGTCTTCCTTCGATCTAACCTTGCAAGCTCCTGGAACCAGGTCAGAAACTCTGGCCTCTTGGCCGGAGACTCCGTGAGTCCAGGACAGAGAATTCGGCGTAAGTGGCAATCAACGGCAAAATATCCGGGGGACCTATAAACAACTGATTCTTCCTCCTTGAGCAGTTGCGCCTTCCGCACACACACTCTCTCCATTACCATTGAGCAAAATTCCACTAAATCTCTCTTCCTAGCCACTAGAACTTGATGCCATTTTGGAAATGAAGGGAGAAGATCTACATCTACGCTTCCACCGAAGGGATTGATTTCCCCCACACTTTCCATTAAGGAACTTGTTACTCTTGGGTTCTCGGAACCCTAGATAGAAGAGATCGCTCCCCAATACTCTCTTGGTATCCTTAAGCTTCCTTGTCGTGTTGGGAGACCCCAATTGAGTTGTGGAGAGTACACCAACAAGTTTGTAAAGGTTCTTTCACCACCTCGGAGTCCATCGCATAGTGGATCATGTGCCCATATTTGTGGTGCACTCACGGGACAATAAGGTGAGCCTTTGTGGCTTTGGTGGCCTTGTGTGGCACCACACCTCTCCAAAAAATACACGCTTTCCTTAACAAGGAAGAAACTTCGGGAATACATCCTTGTGTCTCTATTGCGGTTATTTCTATCCTTTACCATTGTATAGTTGTTTACCTTGATTGCTGGTCATATAGGGAAATTCACTTAGGTGCACATCTAGAGAATTTACATGTGTGTCAAGCCTAATTTAAAAAAATGAAAAATTGGTTAGCACCTATTCACCCCCTCTAGTCGTTGTACCTTGTGCTTTGAGTTGGCGATGAGGCACACCGGAAATAAGTGGTTGTGTGGCTACCCACATCGGCAACCAAGAATTTTGGATACCCATCGCAATCTTGGTATTCCACATCGGGCATGGACATTTTAGCTACTTCATGTCTGACATGAGCTATTGTTCTTACATACCCCTACCTTTCACCATCGTCTCACTCCCAATCTAACCCAGTCCTTCACTCCCACACTCTCGATCCACCTCGAGGGCGACATGGCCCCCTCGACACGGCTCGTAAGGTAAGAGTCACCGTGGGATCCCGTTTTCCTCTCTTGTCTCCCCCAATTGTGTGTCCTGTGGTGGTCCACTTTGTCCTAAAAAAATAACCCCTTCCCTATTTCTCGTGTTATATTCACATCTGGAAGGTTCCTAAAATAACAAAATGCATGAAAACATTTTTTCCTAAGTTAAACAAAAAAAGTGAATAAAATTTAGTGTAATTACTCAATATAATTTTTGTAAACACTAATGGAAACATCAAATTAAAATTCAAAAGGAACTAGATACATTCAGGATGTGTTATGGAACCCCCCAAAACCTTAGTCGCCCCCTTTGACCATACTTATCACATGTCCCGTACCTGCCGACGGGTACAATCTTTTACCATATACAATCACCAGACTGGGTAATCGGGTATACTCGCATGTAAATATAACCACATTTGCAACACTTCAACTTTATAAAAACATAGTCATAAACATCAGCACATGGGGTGCATAGGGGCGAGGATTGTTGGGCAGTTGGAGGAGAGAGGAAGTGGAGGCGGTTGGTGGCAAGGGAGACAAAAGTCACGTGACTCGGGGTGACATACGGTTGAGGATGGCAAGGTAAGGGGTGTCACTTTGTATTGAGCGACATAGAGGGTTGTAGCACTACATAAAAGAACTGAGGTACTGACGGCCGGCCGGCTACGCCGACAGCCAAATATCGGGGCCGTCGGCGTAGCTGCCTCCCCCGGCCAGCCGACCAGCCCGGCCGTCGGCGTAGGCCTCCAGATTTTTTTTCATTTAATTTTAGCCATAGCTATTTTTCCTTTTACCTCATTAATTTTTGAAAAATCATAACTAAATCATTCCAATTCAGAAAAATACAAATAATATATCAAAATTTGCAGAAAAATAAGATCTATCTATGTATACTCAAATATTACATATTTGTAAACAAAAATTAAGTGAAACATAAAACATTATATATAGTTTAAAACGGGCATTAGAAATTCATAAATGATCCAAACAATGTGAAACCTTCACGTGGTGTCATATTATGTGACATAGTTAGAAGGAAAAATATCAAACTTGGTATATTGATTAAGTCTCAAAAAAACCTTCACAAAATAACCTATCCCGTTCGAGGTTTCTTGGTTTTCGGGTTGAATGACCAATGTTATGGCTAGAATGAAGATATAGTTTGTGATAATGTGTCCATATTATGCATACATGTGCATTATGGGATGGCAAACAATGTTTTAGGAGGAAGTTTTCCTTTTCGTCGCACCAAAAAGCCATTTTCCATTTTCCGAGTGCAAAAAACGGACGGTTTCGTGAAGCAACCACCAAATGGCTAATTCAAAATGCTACCATCACATTTTTCAAAAATACTAGACCACCTTACATGGATAATGTCATAACAGGGTGATCTCAAACCTTTTCGTCTATCCCTGACGAAAAAGACAAATTCCTATCGAATCGGTAGGAAGAGGGTCAGATATGAACTACAGGTACATGGTCGGATGCTCATGATGTTTTACAAAAATCATTTTTAGGTTCACAATATGTTGTTTCATCAGATATCCACTTCAAGTTTAGCGAGTCTCAGCCTCGAGCTAAGAATCTTCATGCCCGCCATTCGACAAAGTTTAACGATAGTTTAAAATGGGCATTAGAAACTCAAAAACGATCCAAACAATGCAAAACATTCGCGTGGTGTCATATTATGTAACATAGGTAGAAGGAAAAATATCAAACTTGGTATATTGATTATGTCTCAAAAGCACCTTCACAAAATGACCTATCTCGTTCGAGGTTTCTTGGCTTTCGGGTCAAATGACCAATGTTATGGCTAGAATGAAGGCATAGTTTGTGATAATGTGTCCATATTGTAAATACATGTGCATCATGGGATGGCGAACAATGTTTCAGGAGGAAGTTTTCCTTTTCGTCACACCAAAAAGTTGTTTTCCATTTTCCGAGTGCAAAAAACTGACGGTTTTGTGAAGCAACCACCAACTGGCTAATTCAAAATGCTACCATCATATTTTTCAAAAATACTAGACCACCTTACATGGATAATGTCATAACAGGGGGATCTCAAACCTTTCTGTCTATCCCTGGTGAAAAAGATAAATTCGTGTCGAATCGGTAGGAAGTGGGTCAGATATGAACTACATGTACATGATCGGATGCTGATGATTTTTTACAAAAATCATTTTTAGGTTCACAATATGTTGTTTTATCAGAGATCCACTTCAAGTTTAGCGAGTCTCAGCTTTATGCGTGCTGTTTTAAACGGGCAAATGAAATTATGATAAGAATCACGGCATAGTTTGTGATAAGTTGATATTGATATCATATTTGGATTTCTCTCATTTTTCTAATCAATTTAGACATATTATTTGTCAAATTCCGATTTACAGATTTAAAGATATTAATTATTCCATATTAAATAAAAATATAAAAAATCATTATATTTTTATTTGAATTCAATAATATTTTTACTTATTCATTGTTGTTTACTTAAATAATTGCTTGTAATTTCAAAAAATACAACCATGTGACATGATGATATAAGAGTTAATAGGATTGATATCATAGTATTGACAACAATGTGTAAATTGCTTTGTGGAAAGTGATTCTGAAGAGGAAGTTAAGCGTGCTAGAGCTAGAGTAGTGTTAGGATGGGTGATCGACCAGGAAGTTTGACTAAAACTGTAATTTAATCAATTATTAAGTATAAATAGTGTTAAAAATAATCAAAGCGAGAGTTTAACGAGTCAAACAATTCAAAAGCTAAAAAATAATTTTTTTAAAAAAATAAATAAATATTTTAGGCTATGCCGACGGCCCATTCCTGTGCTGACAGTCTGGCCGTCGGCGTAGCTAAAGGCTGGACCATTTCGTAACGGTCGTCGCCTGACATCGTGGGAGCCGCTGCGATTGCTATGCCGAGGGGTTGTGCGTGGGCCGACGGCCAAGGGAATGTGTCGTCCAGGAGCTACGCCGACGGCCACCGTCGGCACAGCCTGTACCGACGGCAATTTGGCGCTGTGCCGACGGCAGCCGGCCGTCGGTGCCTCAAATCTTCCCTGTAGTATAGGATTGTGGACCTTGCAGCATCGAGGGGATTTCATGAGGGAGTTTGTATGGTAGTGGGAATGTGGGGTTCACCGTGAGAAAATTTAAGATTAGGTCGACATAATTGTCCCACCTGTTAGATTTGTATGTGGGTATATACACGGGTATGAGTTGTAAATTATCATACTTGTACCCGTGCCCATCCTACTCGATGGGTATTTTTTTTGTTATTTATATACCGATGGGTAAATATTTGTCCCAAGCCCTTACGCCGATAGGATTTGTACCTACCAAGCACAAGCTGCTAATGGCTACCCATTGCCATCTTGATCGGCAACTGTGCTAGAAAGGATGTTGACTGGATTAGTAGTGACTCGAGAAGAGAGAGGACCGCTACAAAGAGGGAAGGAGACATATATTGGCTGGATTTGTCTCAAAGGATCAACATGTTTTCATTTTCTGTTACTTGAAACAAATTCAAAATCTCTTGAATTATTAGGGGGTTGAAATGTAACTAAATTGCAAGGAAATTATATAAGGTTTCTTGGGATTATTAAGCAACACTATAAATATTTCCACGACAACTTACGTTTAAGGTTTTCCTCCTAAAAATCCAAAATAGGGATCAAGCACTTGAGGGTTTGAGCTACATGTGGGTGATTTGTCACTCCATAATATTAAGGAAATTTAAGAGTAGCTTCCTGATATCATTGGGAGACTAGATACCATTTTTTAAGAGTTCCAACAAAATGAAAGTCCCACATTTAAATATATATCCAAGATCTGCATTTTATTTCTTTTGAATTGAAGAAATTGGGTTGACAAGGTTAACAAATATTAAAATCTCATAGAAATGACAAAGGAATTCTTGACAAATAACAAGCCAACAAAAATGTTTCGAGAGTTTTAGTAGAAACTAGATTGTGGTGCAGAAAAAATATGTAGTAAAAAACCAATAGGTTTTTACAATTCGCCTCAATTTCATGTTCCAAGAAAATTGGACATGAAACTAATGATATGCTCATGATGCACACCATTTGTATTTATTACAGATTACACAACATTGGATCATATTACATCAGTCAATTATACCCAATATTGTTGATTCCCAAGTGTCAAAATAGTATAGATTGTTAGCGCGCTAAAGCCGGTTTCAAAATGATATGGTGTCATTTCTTGCACAAAACATTCAATAATGCAAGGAAAATTTAAAAAGAAGAGTTTTATATGTTGGGGAGGACATACAACCTCTGTTTTTTACATCTTTTCACTACACTAATAAATCTACAAAAAATAGTATACATATTATAGTCCTAATTTGTATTGGCATATAAGTTTCATCTTAATGTTTTGTGCCAATTAGGATAAAACAAGATAAATATTTTTTTTGGTAATCCGATGTATTCTCTACCACTTTTTATGGGTAACATAATGTAAGTTTTCATCTGTTTTCTTAGATTTATCTCGCTGGAGTTTATATAGCGTCTCAAGAACCAACAACGTGCTTAGCACCAAGCTGAGAGACTGCAATAAGAAGGAAGCACATGCACACAACACACGATATAGTTTAAAGAGAAAGGAAGCAAAATAAAGATTCCGCATAGACTTTGTTTGCTGGGAGGCGCCTCACCTAATCATGTCGCCACTTGAAGCGCTAGCTAGCCACTATTATCACGAGCCAATGAGCGATTACCTCACGCTAATATTTTAGGGCCCCAACGGCATCTTTGCCAGGATGGAAACCTTTAACAAAATGGTGATTAAAGATAAGCACTACACCTGTTAGGGCCAATATTGTATGTATTAGCAGCGCATATGGACCCCGAATATGTAAAGTGACGACATGAGGCGGCAAATGGGGGTGCAAATGGGAGGATGATAGAAGCTCTTATTGCAAGAAAGGGTGTTGACCTAACTAAAGGAGACATGGTATGTAGGAGTATTTTTTAAGAGTGAGAGAAAAATATTAACCGACCAAGAGTTGCTTGTGCACATATACGTACGCACCCCCTTGTGACCGATAATGATTGATTTGCCACCCTTTTTCAACTCCATATATAAGCCAGTGGCTTAATCAAATGGTTAATTTGTCGTGTCAAATCTATCTCTTCGATTGATCCCCCTCAGTCGTCATATCCAGGTAGATTTCCCTGATACTAGTTTATACATGGCCCCAAATGTGCGGCGTTTGATTTTATTTACCAGTGCTGAAAAGTAGTGGTTTGGTATACGGACGGCGATGGATCCAGGCTTGATTCTCTGCTCGCAGAATATGTGGTCATATAATTAACCACTACTCCTACATAACTTTCGATCAATCATAGTACATGTTAGCTCCAATTAATTAATCTGATAATCTCATTTCGATCCCGCATAGTACTATGCTATAGTACATCTCCAATATCTTCTGAGCTATCAGGCGCCCATAAATAATGCAGGGATAGCTTACTCGATCGTGCATCCATAAATATGCAATTACTACTGATTTGACTCCTGGCAGGCTGCTAACTCTAGTCTCTAGCTCGATCTGCCTTCAGCCCGTTCGATCTGATGGTCACATGCATGGAGTTGCCGGCGATAGATCGATGCTGGCTCCGGCGAACCAATCATCGCACGCCCCCGTGGCCTTGAGTCGTACGCAATGGACGGAGCTGCAGTGGGGCGCGCGTGCACGTGCCGGCGTGGCCGGCGATCAACCGGCGCACTGCGTGCGTTCACGTGCGCGTCCCATCCGAACGAACCAGCTAGCCTCCATGGCTGCCGGCCGCCGCTGCCATCGAGATATTCGACCGAGAGCTAGCCCTGAGCATCAGTACATTCGTGCGTGCGTGCGTGCGCGCAGCATCATGGAGGGAGCTAGCTAGCCAGTGAGGCCAGGCACTCACACTGTCACACTGTCGCACGTGCGGCAGGCAGCCGGCGCGCCCGCCGAGGCGGTCGCATGTGCTTCCGCTATCCACGGCGCTCGCCGAACGTGCGCCGTTGGAAGGGAGCTTGGAGCTAGGGGGCGGCCGGACGTACGCCTCGCGACGGACAAGGCATGGTACGGCGACAAACGGGAGCCGCCAACCATGGATCGGTGGTGGTGATTTTGCCTCGTCGTTAGCCAGAATAGTAGAGACTCTTCGGTCTGCAAAACCTGCAAAACCTGCACGCCGCTGACTGCTTGTGTTAATCTGGTTTCTTCTTTGCACGCTGGCACCATGGTGCACGATGTTGTTGCAGAAGGCTTTTCTCGGCCCGGTTAGTAGAGAAAGGAGGGGTATTGCGGATTTTTGTTTTCAGTCCATCACCGGGCTAGCCCATTTTGTGCAGCCAGTTCACAGGCTTGTGTAAACATTTGGAAGTTACAGCAATGTGTCCATTATGTACCACCAATGTGGGCCTCTACATTATTATGCTTATACAGACACAAAGACCTTTAGGCTCGACCCACAGAAGATGAGTTTGGGCCGGCCCGAGTTCCACCATTTTATTATTACGTTTTACTTTTTTTTTCTTTTCGTTTCCTGTTTTCTCTTTTTCTTTTAGTTTTCATCAAATTTATTTATCTATACTATATATTTAATCTTTGCACCAATTTTGAAATAAATTGTGCATGTATATAAAAATGTTCAGACCACTTATGAGAGTTTTTTCACGAAAGTAAAATTTATGCAATATGTAAAAGATAAAAATATAAAAGGAAAATGACAAGTAAAAATAAAAAATAATATGGCATGGGCATATTATTGTTAATATGTTTTAGAATAAAAAATTAATGTTAATATGTTTTAGATTTCAAAATTTATGTATGAAGAAAATATTCATAATTATTTAAAAATAATAGAACAATACCACGCGTGTTGTTGCGGGCATCTTTTAAGAAACTCTATTGTATAAATAAAATGGCATAATAGGCATTAAACATGGAATTTTCTGTAAAAATATTCAAGATTCATCTGATAGATGCTAAATTTAATTGACATGAGATTGTTGTATATTAGATGGATATAAATTGATGACGTGGACAGTTAGCTGAGGTGAGATGGATAGGTTGCATGCAAAGAAACACTAATATTAATAGATCTTAGTGGGATGACATGGGCCTTTGATTGGCTAAGAGAGTAGATGATGTGGATGGCTTGCATGTATTGATAGACTAACATTAATTATAGTTAGTAGGGTTTTGATTTATAAGAAGTATATATTCATGTATCTTGCAAATTAATAAAAAAATTCTAATCTAAAACAAGTGAACACATATTCATGTTACATATAAAAATCTTGAAAATATTATGTATTCCTAAAAAGCTTTTTATGCTCATCAAGTGAGTTGTTCGCTTATTACAGAAAAGAATATTGCGTATTTTGAAACAAAAGTTCATATCTATTAAGGAAGAGTTCACATTTTCATAAGTAATATTGATGCACATATAATTATTCATTGTTTAAAACAACAAGAGAACTAAAAATATAAATAAGTTTAAAAGGTAGAAATATGATGCAAGCAAGACAAGATAAAGAATGAAATATGCAACAAGGCTAACAAGTGAAAATATAAGAAACAAAAAAATCTCATGAGGTATAGGGATAATCCCTTCGACTCTATGGGGGTGTCTAAAGAATCAATATTCCCCTCAATATGTGGTGAACAGGAAATTTTGGAGCTTATATCGCCTAAAGATTTTAAGTGAGTACGCCATGACCATCTCAGTAGAACATATTTATTATTATTTATATAACTCTTCAAAATGTAAACTTATTTTTATTATACATATTAAGAAATGTCCTAAACATATTGTTGGAGATATGCCCAAGAGGCAATAATAAAAGTGGTTATTATTATATCTTTGTGTTTATGATGAAAGTTTACATCCCATGCTATAATTGTATTATTAGGAAACACTAATACTTGTGTGTTTTGTGAACGTAAAAGAGTCCCTAGTAAGCCTCTTGTTGAACTAGCTTGTTGATTGATTGATGATCATGGTTTCCTGATCATGGACATTGGATGTGATTAATAACAAGGTTATTTCATTAGGAGAATGATGTGATGGACACACACCCATAGTAAGCGTAGCATAAGATCAAGTCATTAAGTTCGTATTGCTGTAAGCTTTGAAATACATAGTAACCTAATCCTTTGACCATGAGGTTATGTCAATCACCATCACCAGATGGGTACTTTGATGACATCAAACGCCGCTTCGTAACTGAGCGGTTATAAAGGTGTCATTGGGTATTCTGAAAGTATGTGTTGAAGCGCATAGACCAAGATTAGGATTTGTCCATCCATATGATGGATAGATATACTCTAGGCCCTCTCGGTGGAATGTCATCTAGATATCTTGCAAGCGTGTGACTAGGTCACAAGGGATGACATAACATGGAACGAGTAAAGAGTACTTATCAGTAACGAGGAAGAACTAGGTATGAAGATACTGACGATCAAACCTCGGATAAGTAGAATATCGCGTGACAAAGGGGATTGGTTTCGTATGTTAAATGGTTCTATCGATCACGAAGTAATCGTTGAGTATGTGGGAGCCGTTATGGATCTCCAGATCCTGCTGATGGTTATTGATCGGAGAGGTGTCTTCATCATGTCTGCATATTCACGAACCGTAGGGTGACACACTTAAGGTTCGAAGTTGTTTTAAGTAGATATGGAATTTGCGTTGGAGACCGAATGTTGTTCGGAGTCTCGGAATGGATCCGGGACATCACGAGGAGATCCGAAATGGTCCGGAAAATAAGATCATATATTGGGGATCATTTTCTAAGTTAGGAAATGTTCCGGAGTGTTTGTATGGAGATTCTAGAAGGTTTTGGAATGTTCTGGAAGGTTCTAGAGGATTTCTTGGAGTTTACTTGAAAACTAAGAAAGGGATCAAGGAGTCCAAGTGGGCAATACGGATTCATGGGGAGGTTTCCTCCCCTTCCCACCTTGCCCAAGGAGGGAGTCCTACTAGGACTCCTCCTAAGCGCCTCCCTCCTTTAAATAGAAGGGAGGCGCCTCTTGACCCTCTCTCATAACAACCAATCTCAGCCGCCTCTCCTCCACCTTTCTTACGCAGGCATAGGTGAAGCCTCAGAATTCTCATCTCCACCACCACCACCACGCCTGCGTCTGCTGGGATTCCGTGGAGAAGATCTACTACCTCCATTGCTCATTTGAACAGGAGAGGAAGGTGCCTTCGACTCGCACGTGTGACCGTCTGAAGCGCTACCGGAACGCGGCGCCGGAAGGATCGTCCACACGATCTTGAGATCGGCAAGTGATCGACTACATCATCCACGAGATCTAATCTCGTAACGCTTTCGGTTCTACGAGGGTTAGTACCGATCTATCTCGTTGCTCATGTATAATAGATTAGATCTTGGCTTTTATCTAGATTAGATCTGGGTTTTGTTCGTTCTTGCGGTAGAAAATTTTTGTTTTCTATGCTACGAACCCTTAAGTGGTATCAGAGCCTTGTCTATGCGTAGATCTGTTGCACGAGTAGAACACAATGAGGTTGTGGGCGTTGGTGCTCGTGTCGTCTTTTGCTATGTGTGTACTTTGCATCTTGCGGTATGGTGGGATGAAGCGGCTCGGGCTAACATTACATGTCATCGTACATGAGACTTGCTCCACGCTTGACGTGCAACTTGCTTTGCACAAGTGGCTTTGCGGGTGTCTGTCTCTCCCATCATAGTATAGATCAAATCTACACTTTGCACTTGATAGCACTTGTATCAACGTTGTGGTTCAGTTTCGTAGGTAAGATGCTTTCTTAGTCGAAAGCCCCAAGCCACGTAAAACTTGCAAAGAAAATTAGAGGCGTCTAACTTGTTTTTGCAGGGGTTTTGTGATGTGATATGGCCTACATGTGATTGTGATTGTATTTGATGTATGCAATGATCCTTGTTGTAATATGGCAACCGGCAGGAGCCTAATGGTTGTCTTTAATTCTGTTAAGACCTGCGTGTCGATTCATCTTGTAATAGCTTTGTTCCAAGTAGTTGTAATAGTTGCTAGTGAAGATGAACAACCATGAAGCGGTGCCACGGACCTTGACGCAATGCTGGTGATGATGGAGATCATGTCCGTGCTTTGGAGATGGAGATCGAAGGTATAAGAAGAAAGGGCCATATCATATCACACTAATTATGAATTGCTTGTGATGTTAATGCTTTATGCATCTTGTATTGCTTAGATCGCGACGGTAGCATTATAAGATGATCCCTCTCACTAAATATCAAGTAATAAAGTGTTCGTCCTTAGTTGGCACCGTTGCTAAGACTCGTCGTCTCGAAGCATCTCGTGATGATCGGATGTGATAGATTCTACGTGTGCATACAACGGGTGCAAGCCAGATTTGCACATGCGGAAACTAAGGTTAATCTTGACGAGCCTAGCATGTACAGACATGGTCTCAGAACACAGAATACCGAAAGGTAGAGCATGAATCATATAAGTGATATGATGAACATGAAGATTGTTCGCCGATGAAACTACATCTTCTCTCGTGAAGATCGGACTTGGTGTAGTGGACTTGGTTCGTGTAATCACTAAGACAATGTGAGGGATGTTGTTTTGACTGGGAGTTCACCTAGTTAATTTAAGAATTAAAGTAGAACTCAATTTATCATAAATTTAGTCTAAACTACTTGCAAATTTGTTGTAGATTATGGCGAACGTTTTCATCAATTTCAATGCGTTCCTAGAGAAAGAAAAGCTTAAGAACAATGGAAGCAATTTCACGGACTGGTTCCGTGGACTGAAGATCGTCCTCAGGGCTGGTCAGTTGACCTATGTGCTCGAAGCACCGCTAGGTGACCCACCTGCAGAAGATGCCACCGATGACGTAAAGAATGTTTATGCCACTCGGAAACATCACTACTCCACAGTTCAGTGTGCCATCCTGTACGGTTTAGAATCGGAGCTTCAAAAGCGTTTTGAGCACCATGACCCGTTTGAGATCATTAAGGAGCTCAAACTCATTTTTGAGACTCGCGCGGCCATGGAAAGCTATGAAGCTTCCGAGAAGTTCTTTACCTGCAAGATGGAAGAGTGTAGCTCCGTTAGCGAGCACATGCTCACCATGTCTGGGCACGCAAACAAACTCCGAGAGTTGGGGATACCGATTCCTAATGAATTGGGGATTCACCGTGTCCTCCAATCACTGCCACCAAGTTACAAGAACTTTGTGATGAACTACAATATGCCTTTGCATGAACAAGGCGTTGCTCGAACTATCGTCCATGCTGAAAACTGCTGAAGTGGAGATCATGAAGGAGCACCAAGTGTTGATGGTCAATAAGACCACCAATTTCAAGCAGGGCAAGCCTAAGAACAAGGAAACTTCAAGAAGGACGAAGAAAGCTGCCACTTGCTAAGAAGCCCAAGGCTGGTCCTAAACCTGAAAGTGCTTCTCTTGCAAGGGTGCTGGTCCTTTGGAAGCGTAATCGCCCCAAATACCAGCGGATCAAGAAAGGCAACATCAAGAAGAAAGGTATATTCGATATACATGTTATAGATGTGTATCTTACTAGTAATCGTAGTAGTGCCTAGGTATTTGATACTGGTTCGGTTGCTCATATTTGTAACTCGAAATAGGAGCTGCGGAATAAACGAAGACTGGCGAGAGACGAGGTGACGATGCGCGTTGGAAATGGCTCCAAGGTTGATGTGATCGCCGTCGACACGCTCCCTCTGCATCTACCATCGGGATTAGTTTTAAATTTAAATAATTGTTATTTGGTGCCTGCGTTAAGCATGAACATTATATCTGGATCTTGTTTATTGCGAGACGGTTACTCTTTTAAGTCTGAGAATAAAGGTTGTTCGATTTATATGAGTAATATCTTTTATGGTTATGCACCTGAGATGAATGGTTTATTCTTATTGAATCTCGATAGTAGTGATACACATGTTCACAACATAGATGCTAAATGAATAAAATTGAATGATAATTCTACATACATGTGGCACTGTCGTCTTGGTCACATTGGAGTGAAGCGTATGAAGAAACTCCATTCTGATGGACTTCTTGAATCACTTAATTTTGAATCACTTGAAAGATGCGAAGCATGTCTAATGGGAAAAATGACTAAAACTCCATTCTCTGGTATAATGGAGCGAGCTACAGACTTATTGGAAATATAACATACCGATGTGTGCGGTCCAATGAGTGTAGCATCGCGTGGTGGATATCGTTATGTTCTCACTTTCACGGATGACTTGAGTAGATATGGGTATGTCTACTTTATGAAACATAAATCCGAAACTTTCGAGAAGTTTAAGGAATTTCAAAGTGAAGTGGAAAATCATCGTAACAAGAAGATTAAGTTTCTGTGTTCTGACCGCGGAGGTGAATATCTGAGTTATGAGTTTGGCATGCATTTAAAGAAATGTGGAATACTTTCACAGTTGACACCGCCGGGAACACCACAGCGTAATGGTGTGTCCGAACGTCGTAATCGAACTCTCTTAGATATGATTCGGTCTATGATGTCTCTTACAGATTTACCGTTATCATTTTGGGGCTATGCGTTAGAGACAGCCGCATTCACTTTAAATAGGGCACCATCTAAATCCGTTGAAACGACACCGTACGAATTGTGGTTTGGAAAGAAACCTAAAATGTCATTCCTTAAAGTTTGGGGTTGCGAAGCATATGTAAAGAAGTTACAGCCTGATAAGCTTGAACCCAAAGCGGAGAAATGCGGCTTCATAGGATACCCTAAAGAAACAATTGGGTATACCTTCTATCATAGATCCGAAGGCAAAGTTTTCGTTGCTAAGAATGGATCCTTTCTGGAGAAGGAATTTCTCTCGAAAGAAGTGACTGGAAGGAAAGTAGAACTCGACGAGGTTATTGAACCTTCTCTCCGAGTTGAGAGTAGCGTAGCACCGGAAGATGTTTTTGTGCCGCATGCACCAACTAGAGAGGAAGCTAATGATGATGATCATGAAAATTCGAACGAAGTTACTACTAAACCTCGCAGGTCAACGAGGGTTCGTACCACTCCTGAGTGGTATGACTCTGCCTTGAAAATCATGTTAGTGGACAACACTGATGACCCTGCGACGTATGAAGAAGCTATGGTGAGCCCAGATTCTGACAAATGGCTAGAAGCCATGAAATCTGAAATGGGATCCATGTACAAAAACCAAGTATGGACTTTGGTGGACTTACCGGATGGCCGTAAGGCTGTCGAGAACAAATGGATTTTCAAAAGAAAAACAGATGCTGATGGTAATGTTACCGTCTATAAAGCTCGACTTGTCGCGAAAGGGTTCCGACAAATTCAAGGAGTTGACTATGATGAGACTTTCTCACCAGTAGCGAAGCTAAAGTCTGTGAGGATTATGTTAGCAATCGCTGCATATTTCGATTATGAAATTTGGCAGATGGATGTCAAAACGGCGTTCCTTAATGGTGACATTGAGGAAGAGTTGTATATGGTACAACCCAAGGGTTTTGTCAATCCTAAAGATGCTGACAAGGTATGCAAACTTCAGCACTCCATTTATGGACTGAAGCAAGCATCCCGGAGTTGGAATCAATGTTTTGATAAAGTAATCAAAAACTTTGGATTTATACAAACTTATGGAGAAGCTTGTATTTACAAGAAAGTGAGTGGGAGCTCTGTAGCATTCCTAGTACTATATGTAGATGACATATTGTTGATTGGGAATGATATAGAACTTCTTAATAGCATCAAAACCTATTTGAATAATAGTTTTTCGATGAAGGATCTTGGCGAAGCGGCATATATTCTAGGTATCAAGATTTATAGATATAGATCAAGACACCTAATAGCGCTTTCACAAAGTACATACTTAGACAAAGTTCTAAAGAAGTTTAGAATGGAAGAGAGCAAGAAAGGGTTCGTGCCCATGTTGTCAGGTAAGACCTTGAGTAAAACTCAAAGTCCGGCTACGGCAGAAGATAGAGAAAAGATGAATAAAATTCCCTATGCCTCGGCCATAGGTTCTATTATGTATGCCATGCTGTGTACAAGACCGGATATAGCACATGCTGTTAGTTTGACTAGTAGATATCAAAGTGATCCTGGAATGGAACACTGGACAGCGGTTAAGAATATCCTAAAGTACCTGAATAGGACTAAGGATATGGTTCTTTCTTATGGAGGTGATGAACAAC
Source organism: Avena insularis (assembly GCA_023614405.1). Lineage (NCBI taxonomy): Eukaryota > Viridiplantae > Streptophyta > Magnoliopsida > Poales > Poaceae > Avena > Avena insularis. The sequence goes on from CM042686.1 coordinate 566,997,348, forward strand.
TTGTTGTAAATGGTTACAATCATGCTAGTTGGAACACCGATCCAGATGACTCGAAGTCACAGTCTGGATACGTATTTATTTTGAATGGTGCTGCAGTGAGCTGGAGGAGTGCCAAGCAGAGCGTTGTGGCGAAATCTTCAACTGAATCGGAATACATAGCTGCTTCAGAGGCTGCTCAAGAAGCCATATGGATGAAGGAGTTCATTACTGAACTTGGCGTGGTTCCCAGTGTGTTGGACCCGATGGCCATCTACTGTGACAACACAGGTGCCATAGCTAATGCATAGAAGCCAAGGTCACATAGCAAGCTGAAGCACATCAAGCTACGGTTCCATGCTATTCGTGAGTATGTCCAAGATGGTGACATAAAGATTTGATTTGCAAAAGTACACTGATCTGAATGTAGCAGATCCGCTGACTAAACCTCTCCCTAGAGCAAAGCATGACCAACACCAGAACGCCATGGGCGTTCGGTATATTACCATGTAATCTAGATTATTGACTCTAGTGCAAGTGGGAGACTGTTGGAGATATGCCCAAGAGGCAATAATAAAAGTGGTTATTATTATATCTTTGTGTTTATGATGAAATTTTACATCCCATGCTATAATTGTATTATTAGGAAACACTAATACTTGTGTGTTTTGTAAACGTAAAAGAGTCCCTAGTAAGCCTCTTGTTGAACTAGCTTGTTGATTGATTGATGATCATGGTTTCCTGATCATGGACATTGGATGTGATTAATAACAAGGTTATATCATTAGGAGAATGATGTGATGGACACACACCCATAGTAAGCGTAGCATAAGATCAAGTCATTAAGTTCGTATTGCTGTAAGCTTTGAAATACATAGTAACCTAATCCTTCAACCATGAGGTTATGTCAATCACCATCACCGGATGGGTACTTTGATGACATCAAACGCCGCTTCGTAACTGGGCGGTTATAAAGGTGTCATTGGGTATTCGGAAAGTATGTGTTGAAGCGCATAGACCAAGATTGGGATTTGTCCATCCATATGACAGATAGATATACTCTGGGCCCTCTCGGTGGAATGTCATCTAGATAGCTTGCAAGCGTGTGACTGGGTCACAAGGGATGACATAAGATGGAACGAGTAAAGAGTACTTATCAGTAACGAGGAAGAACTAGGTATGAAGATACTGACGATCAAACCTCAGATAAGTAGAATATCATGTGACAAAGGGAATTGGTTTCGTATGTTAAATGGTTCTATCGATCACGAAGTAATCGTTGAGTATGTGGGAGCCGTTATGGATCTCCAGATCCCGCTGATGGTTATTGATCGGAGAGGTGTCTTCATCATGTCTGCATATTCACGAACCGTAGGGTGACACACTTAAGGTTCGAAGTTGTTTTAATTAGATATGGAATTTGCGTTGGAGACCGAATGTTGTTCGGAGTCTCGGAATGGATCCGGAACATCACGAGGAGATCCGGAATGGTCCGTAAAATAAGATTCATATATTGGGGATCATTTCCTAAGTTAGGAAATGTTCCGGAGTGTTTGTATGGAGATTCTAGAAGGTTTCGGAATGTTCTGGAAGGTTCTAGAGGATTTCTTGGAGTTTACTTGAAAACCAAGAAAGGGATCAAGGAGTCCAAGTGGGGCAATACACGGATTCATGGGGGAGGAGGTTTCCTCCCCCCTTCCCACCGCCGGCCCAAGGAGGGGAGTCCTACTAGGACTCCCCCTCCCCAGGCGCGCCTCCCTCCTTTAAATAGAAGGGAGGGGGCGCCCCCTCTTGACCCTCTCTCATAACAACCAATCTCAGCCGCCTCTCTCCTCCACCTTTCTTCTGCACAGGCATAGGTGAAGCCCTGCAGAATTCTCATCTCCACCACCACCACCATGCCGTCGTGCTGCTGGGATTCAGTGGAGAAGATCTACTACCTCCGCTGCTCGCTGGAACAGGGAGAGGAAGGTGCGCCGACTCGCACGCGTGTGACCGTCTGCGGAAGCGCTACCGGAACGCGGCGCCGGAAGGATCGTCCACACGATCTTGAGATCGGCAAGTGATCGACTACATCATCCACGAGATCTAATCTTGTAACGCTTTCGGTTCTACGAGGGTTAGTACTGATCTATCTCGTTACTCATGTCTAATAGATTAGATCTTGGCTTTTATCTAGATTAGATCTGGGTTTTGTTCGTTCTTGCGGTAGAAATTTTTTGTTTTCCATGCTACGAACCCTTCACATATATAATAATTCCACAACCCAAATCCCTGCAGATCGAAGAAGCCAAAACTGAAATAAAGATAAACAACAATTAGCCATAGAACTGATCCAGATCTATTAACACCGATCATGTATTCCAGATCAAGGGTTAGGTTGCGGCTTGCGTTGAACACAGCGTAAAGATGTTTGTTGTTGTCGTCCATGACTTGCTATCGCGGGTCTGCTTGTGGTATGCATCTTCAGTTTTATGGGGGATATGGGGGAGAAGAAGGGAAAGATGGTTTGGTGGGGGAGAGGAAGAGAGATAGTTTCGTGGGGGGAGAGGAAGCAAGTCAGTTCCGCAGGGGCAGATGAATTGAATGTGTTGTGGTGGAGTAATAACCTAGCGGCTGGCATAATAGTTTTGGCTTCATCGGAGCAGGAACAACTGTCGTGGCTTGAAAAAGTGACGTGGAAGGCTGATGAGGTGGCATAGCTGCATGCTTAGAGAAATAGGTTAATGGGGTGATCTTTTTAGTTATATAGGATATGGAAAATATTTTAAAGCAATTGCTTATGTGTTTTAATATAAATGTTAATACATCTCTAGAATTTTTCTATATATATATATAATTTTCATATACCTAAAAATATATAGTCGTGTGCACAAACTAAATGGTCTTGTATTTTCAAAATTATTCATACTTATGAAAACATAAAATTAGGAAAACTGAAAATAAACCAAAAATAAAATATATAATACAAAAAATAAGTAAATCTAGAATATGGTAAATCTTAAAAAACATATGCATGCAATTATAGAGAAAAGCACACGAAATTTAACCCTAGAGCATTTAAAAGAAAACTATAAATTTTTAAAAAAGTGAAAGACCAAAATGAAAAAACAAATAAAATAAAGAGATGAAGAGGAAATATAATATGGCCTTACCGGGTCGCCCCACTGGAAAAGGGTCTGGGTGAAGCTCACTTAGGCAGCAAATAAGATTTGCCAATAAGGCAGTAATTTGTGGTAAGTGCTCAGATTCATACAAGATGTCTATAGGCGGTGAGTGCTTAACGGAGAAGAGATATTCATTAGAAGGTTTGTCGACTCCAGTCAAGCTTCTCTTTGTTACAGGCTAGATAATTATGTACTAAGTAAAAAATTGTACTATTTAAAATACATAAGCACATCCTAAGTATTGTTGTGTCATCAAGTACGCACATATAAATCAAAATAAGCAACAAAGCATAGTTAAAAAGTAAGAAACTAGTGATCTTTGAGTCGGATTGTGTGAAGTAGGTTCATTCTTTGAAAATTGTCTCCCAAAGACCCACAACTTGCTGACGTTGTGAGATGCACTTGGCACAGTTATTGGCCTTTGAGGGTTTGTAGTCTTAGGGCTAGGAGGGAGAACCATTTCCTGTTAGGTCTTGTTTACTTCTCTCGTATTGACTAGTGTATTTGCGGAGAATGGAGGGGATTATTTCAATTTCTGCAAAATCTTCGTAGTCCGTTTACTACTCCGGGTTTGGCCAGGATAATCCTGGGATATCCCCACAAATACTTCTTACTTTTGTCTAGATTGAAAACTCTCCTACATGGTAGAGTATTTTTGGAAAAGAGTATTTGCGCGGATTAGAGAATATTGGGTGAACATCAAACCCCTTCATATCCCTAAAACCCTAGTGGATAAAAATACGAGAGAAGTAAACAAGGCCTTAATGTCCTTAATGTTAGAGTGTGCGAAGGTGAGTCGGTGACCCATGTGAGTGACGTTACTCGTCACCTTCTCGAATGTGTCATCGGCTTCTGCTTTGTATTACCATATCTCTTTCCCTAAGAGAAACGCTAATATTTCCTATATACTTCCACTAATCCAAAATAAAAGATGTTTTACCTTTTATGAAACGATTGTATCTAGATGTATTTTAGTGTGTGGGTTCACTCCGTTTCAAAATATTCTCTCTGTTTAAAATATAAGATTTTTTACCTTTTATAAAACAAATGTATGTAGATATTTTTTTAGTGTGTAGGTTCGGAGTGAACCACACACAAGGTATCTAGATATATTCATTTCGCAAAAGCTAAAATATTTTATATTATGGAATGGATGGAGTATAAGATATTTTAGTTTTTATGAAACAAGTGTATCTAGACGTATTTTAGTGTGTAGATTCACTCCAAACCTACACACTAAAATACATCTAGCAAATATACTCGTTTCACAAGAGCTAAAACATATTATATTTTAGAACGAGGAAGTACTCTTGGATGCACAGACTTTGTAGCACATGGAGCCATATGATTGGTAGTAGGATACGGGCAATCTCCCTATCATGCCGATGAGACATGGTGCCACACAACGCTGGTGTTTGTCCCTTTTTGCAAATGAGGAAAAGCTCTATATTAATCAAACACAAAATGCAAGATACAGCTTGACATAAAAAGAATACACAATCTAGTCCTTGAAGGTTCTTCATCATCTCTATCCCGCACATGTCGATGGCGAGCCAATTTTTCCGCCTCTAGAGTTCCACACCACTACTCGAACCGCTTGTGTGGGTTCGCGCATGCATAAACAAAAAATGCACTACTACGAACAATCATGGATCCAACTAAGAAGATACTAACGGGTTTGATCTAGTTAATCATACCAATGTTGATGCGGAAGATAAGTCCGTCGATGGAGATGTTGTTGACGATCCCGACGATCCACTCGATGCGGAGGATCGAAAGAACGACCCCTCTGTAGGTTGCACGTGTGAGGTCTTCTTAATATGTTCAGCGTTCCGCTGTTCTGAAATTGACGTTGTCTGGTGCTTCGCTTTGCTAGAATACTCGCGATGTACTCGTAACGAGAGTGGAGAGAAATTCAGCACACGGAGGAGGAGGAGGAGGAGAAGGAGCAGCTTGGGATGCCTTGAGGAGAGAGCCTATGGGTATATGTAGGAGTACGGGAGGGAGAGGGGTGATCCCCATCCCTGCTTGGCCATCGGCCCTAGGAGGTGGCACCTCCCCTCCCTATGGCGGGTGCCCGATCCTCTCTTGATGCATAGCATCATCCCCTTCCTAGTTTAGACAGATTTGACAATCAAGTAAAATCATCTCCTTCCTACTCCCTCTATTCCAAAATATAAGATGTTTTAGTTTTTGTAAAAGAATGTATCTAGACACCTTCTAGTGTGTAAGTTTACTTCAAACATATACACTAAAAGATGTCTAGATACATTCGTTTTACAAAATCTAAAACATCTTATATTATGAAACGGAGGGAGTAGAATAGAAGATTGAATCGGAACCTTCCATATATGGAGATATGGTATGATTTTTTCTATGTATGAATACATGCAAATAAGGCAAGTGAGGCAGGGGATCCCTTTTCCCATGCTCCAGCTCTCGGGAAGGTGGATAGGCATCGGCCAAGGGTGGCCTGGCACCACCTTTCTGGGTGGGCCAACCCCTCTCTTTCACTTCCTCCTCGGAACTCTTCCGGTGACAATTATCCCTCCGGATTCTTCTCTGATGAACCTGGTGCATCCATCATATACATATTCTGGAAGCTCTTCCCCAATATTACCATCTCAGAATCATTACGAGTTACCTCGAAACCATTCCCGATGACATCGGAACTACCTTCTAGTTTTAGGGAATACCATCGAAACTATTCTAATCTTTCTCCGAAGTGTCATAGTAAGTCTCAGAACTATTCCGGTGTGCCTGGAAACTATTCCAGATGACTCCGCCACTTATTCATCATGCTTATGGTAAGAAAAACTTGATCGGTCAACCTTAAGCGTGTGACCCGTTCATGTTCGGTAGTAACTAGGTATGAATCTGAAGACCTTCGGATCATTAACCAACAATGGGACCTAGATGTCCATGATGGTTACCCCTTCACTATGTGAAGATCACATCGAGTGGACCCGTTCAATATACTAATACTAATCCCTTTACTTCATGATATACGAGAAAAACCAGGTTAGACATTGGTATCCTTGTGATGCAATCATTTGATCATTATACTCGTTAACCTTGTCATGTCAATACTCTCTTTACTCGTATCCATATTATAAGGTCATGTATGATCTTATCATAACTATGTCTATGTAGACGATAGCGACATCGTAATACCAAGTGGGCCTAGAGTATATCTCTCCATCGTCAGGAGGAGCAAGATCCCCTTATTGAACAATAAAGTTCCCACCATGATTTTGTAACATACCCTAAGATCACCTGTATAGCCACCCTCATAGGTGGGTTTTGGGATAACCTCAAAGATAAATCCTCGGGCATGTGGTCACTTGATATATCATGGTCTTAAGGATCATGTATAATATAATGCTTATGGTGACCCAACATAACACTGCATGATGTAGTATACTATAGTCGTTGACATAACATCAATGAAACATAGTTCCACTAGTATTACATCCCTCGGAGTGGTATAATAGAAACATCATGGGTCCAAGACATGACTATATATTACAACTCAAAGCTTTACAGGAGATCCAAAAAACATTCCTCAAAATAGTGAGGAAAGCATTATATAGAAAAAACCAGAAATAGCAACTCGAAGTCTATTCTAGAAATAGTACTACTATTATCTTATGACTATGGCTTGTGATTGCTGCTACAGCAATGCTCTACAGAAGTTGGTTCTAGTATCTTTACTCTTCTCTTCAACTTCTCAATTACTGCTACTGATGTAGTCATCGACTTCATTGATCCCTACTGGATATCTTCAACTCTTCAAAGTAGTTCTCCTCCTGAGTTCGTCATTGATTGCTCGGAGATCTGGCAAGGGTTAAGAAGGTACGGTTGAGTACGAGTGTACTCATAAAGTTTACTAAGAAGGAGTGTTTTATGAGCTATTTACAACCAGAGACCAAGGGTCGTAGGTTATGCAGGTTTTCATAAACATTTTTTCAAAGATTGATATTATTCTGAAAAGCTATGTCTGACAGTTTTCACAGGTTGATTAGAACTTCGTGGAGTTCCTTTCCTGCACCGTTCACAGCTCCTTCCCAGGATAGGGAGTAACATGTCACATTTTTTACACTATGCAGAGGTGCGTTGCTTTACCCACGAGAGATCCTTATCCATGTTGCACAACCAAGTAGCAAGATTGTCCTTACTTCCTTGGTATGGGGCTCGGTATAAGGACCCAAGCCGATCACTGCCCTTCTCCACGACCCCGCATTCTCCCTTGGTGTACGCCATTCCAACCTTTTGTATTACATCAATTAAATGTACATACCATTATAGATGCCTGAATTACCGTGGGACATTGTGGTCTCCCACCCATCTGCTATATATTCTCCCTTGATATTTCACTCATGGTCCAAGGATAATAGACATGGGCTACGCATCTGTTGATATGAGAAAGGAAGAAGATCCAGCTGACTTCACCAGAGACATATAGATCGCATGGTTAACGCGAATTATACGGCACAAGAATCACTAGCGATATTTGTTGTTAAATCCTAGATGATACATTCCCGAGCAATGGTGGTCCCATTGCCAGTCATAATAGATTAGCTGATCACCCCAGATCAGTAACCGATAGTTCAAGTCAATTATAAAAATAGTGTTTTTTGTCATCCTTTTTGAAATGCAAGTGATTACAGTAGTAGATTGCAAATACTTGATAGAAAATAATCAAAGGAAATGAGCAAGCGTGGACTTGCCTTTGTGATTACAAGATTATGCAATTGCGGTCTTCAAGACAATCTAAAGTCCAATATCTAAAAACAATATCATTGGTTCGGTAAGAACTAATGTTTAAAGAAGCAATATGCTATTATGCATAAGGAATGCTATGCATTTTGTAAAACCCCCGAAGTAATACCCAATATTGTGAATGAGTTGAACTTAGATGAGTTATTTAAGATTTTAGTTTTCTTCAAGTTTACTTCACAAGAAAATATATCTACAAAGAACTTAATACTAGCATACAAGATATAAAAGGTAAAGCACAACAGTAATGCAAGATTAAGGTTGATTTGTACCATGTAACTATTATGAAAGTCCATGTTTTAAGTTGTTAAGACTAAAAAGAAATAACATAGTGTGTTTGTTTGAGGTGGCAAAAAGAATAACTTTTGAAGAAAAGGTTTTTTTGATAAGGTTTAAGCAACCTTTTTTGATGGGAAACTATAAGGCATTGCCTCACAGTATTTTATTAATAATAAAAAAAAACAAAGATTTTACATATGTATAGAATATGTACAAAACCAAAATGTGATCTATGACATTTTCATTGCTCGGACATCTTGGACTTAAGATGCCTTGTGTTTTAATTAAAATAGACCAAAGTTATATACTCCCTCTGTTCCAAGGCTTAGGGCGTTAACTTTTTTCTAATTTTTCTCAATGCTTAAGGCACAGGGTGTTGTTTAGCTCGTTTCTTCCCAAACTACCCCCTTTGCCATTCAGATTGGCCAGAAAAATCCGTGAGATGGGCAGTTATTGTAGCGCTAACGGTGGTCGTGCATGGCGCGTGCGGAGAGTGCAACCCAAAAATCAGGAGATAAGCACTTATTTTTGCTTTACTATTGGATGTGTACATCTCATGCGGAGAAAGAAAAGGAATGAGTGCCATGCAAGAGAGAAACAAGGAGACGGTTTACTGCAGGAGAGAAGAATTAGGACGAGTAAATATGGGCACATTAGGAAAGTTTGCCTCGCTCATAATCTTCTTAATCGGCGCACCCAACTTTTTACGCCTTAATCCTTGGGATGGAGGGAGTATAAAACATAACTAGAATAAGGAAATAGTGTTTTTATCACTAAGGACTTAAAAGGTTTTTTCTTAGGCATAATCAAAGACGAAATCCTATAGATATGAAGTATAGATTTAAGGATATAGATCAAACATGTTTAATGTAAATAGATTATATGGCAAGAATTGATTATGAAGAATGGGTGAACTCACTATATGGTTTATTTAGTTTCTACCAAGTTTTAGAGTCATGCTAAATATGGTTATATAGGTTGAGATCATTCACTTGAAACATAAGTGAATGATGTGCAAAATGAACTTGTAAATCCTTAACTTATAGTTGGTATAAGATTCTAATAGAATATTATTTGATTAATAATTCATATTTTAGTTTTATTATAAGTTTAGTATCTAGACTTAATCTTTATTTGGGTATCTTACCTAAATTATTAGGTAAGAAATAATTTTAAGATGTAAAAACCACTTTATCCTATCTATTAAGAAAATAATATTTTTTTACATTAAAACAACAAATCCTAAATGGCTTAAGCGAACTAAAAGGAATTTATCTTTATTTATAAATATAAATAAAATACATTCCTTTTATTTTCCAATGAGAATAGGAATTTTAATAAAGCCAAATATAACATTTATTTTTGATAAATCCTAAAATAACTAGAAATATCACAATTAGGATTTTATAAAATAAAATATTTATTCTTATACACAAAAATGATTTTAATTTTTTTAGGATTTTTCTTATTTTGTTTTATTTTATTAAAATATTTAGTGGCTTCAGTTTTTAGTTTTATTTTATTTCATTCAAACAAGCAACTTTATATTTTTATTTTATATTTATTAGTTATCTAAACATTTAAATATACCATATGTATTTTTATGATTTTTATAGATTTTTCCGGTGCTTGAAATCTTTAGAGGGCATTTTGGTAATTTCCTTATCTTTTAATTAATTCCTTTTCTAATTCTACCTTTTATCTAGGCCTAACCCGTGAGCTAGACCAGCCCGGCCTAGAGCCCACCCATCCTAACTAGGTTGGGTCAAACCCAGCCATCACACAGGCCCAAGCACTGGCCCGCTAATCTCTCTCTCACACACACACTCAATCTTGCTTCTCTCCCGTCTCTGGTGACGCGAGATGCTGCCACCACCGTCGCTTGATTCCGGTGGCTCCCGCCACTCTGGCTGCTGCCACCGGTGGAAAATGATGCACGACCTCCTTCTCACTCACATTGTCTTGCTCGATGTGGTTTTCCTGCCTTCTCTTGCTTTCTCCCTTCCATTTACTGTCTAGGGTTTCTTGATCCTGACCCTGACGCTCTCCGGTGACTCACAGAAGATGATGATGGTGAGGTGCTGGTGTTATGGTGATGTTGTGATGGTCAGCAGCCTAAGCTATTGTGGCGACGTGTTGGTGTTGCAGGCGTGGCTCGACGCAGGGAGTGTTACAACTGTCCTCGTGCCACCGTTTTGTTGCTTCTGTCGCCAACCAACTCTACTTCCTCTTACCAGGCTTAAGCAAGGACCACCGAGTAAGTAATCTCCTTCCCCTCTTTGTCTCTCTTCCTTTCTTCTAGTACCAACCCCAATTAGGGTTTTCTCCTTTGTTTTAGGCTCATACCGTGCTCCACTGACTTACTTGGTATTGGTGTTAAGCATGATTTGTTCCAGTTGCATTAGACCAATATCTTCCATATGATCTTGAGTATATATTAGTGGCTCAATTTGGTCTGCTGATGTCCGGTTCCATTTGATCTAAATTATATAGTTGAAATTACACCTATGGCTATGTTTGGATTAAAACCATATGTTTGAATTCATTTTCAGTAAATCATTCTACTGATTATTTAACTGGTCCATTCTAGTTGTGATAGTTTTTTTATTTCTTTAACTAGGCTTAGAGACAAATAACTGCTACTAAGTCCTGATACAACAGCTAGTGTAATTTTCTGCTAGTTTGCACAATGAGGTGCAGATGTACAACAGTGTATGTGTACATGAATCTTTGATTCAATGTTGTGCTTAACTAAATTTAGAATTCAGGGATGATTCTGAATTTACACAAGCAGTGTGATACTTTTTATATACTGTTAACATGACAGTTAACTAATTTAATATGATTCCTAGGAACACTATCTAGGAAAATGATTTGATCCCTGTCAAGATGGATAGTGGGATAATATGTTGACCTATTTCCTCGGGTTACTGCTAGGAAAATGCTAAGAATGCTTTGGGAAAAAAATTTGTAAGTGAATTTAAGGAGCCAATAAACATGTACTATCAATATGTTTGTAATCATTCAATTGATTCCTACATTTTAAATCTAGGAAGATGATGTGAAGTCTAAGCTTGGGGGGAGTTGATACGTCCATTTTGCATCACTATTCTATGTCTTAATTCACTATTATTCATTGATATATTTCGTATTGAGAGGTGATACTTATGTTATTTCATCTATTTTTGCATGGTTGATGACTTTTGGAGCATGGACCACTGCAGTCAGGATTCTGATGGAAAAGGTGCTATTTGGAGGCAAAATTCGCGAAGATCAAAAAATCTGGGAAAATATACGGAAAATCCTATCTTTCCAGAAGACTCAGGATGCCAGAAGATGGAGTGGAGGTGGGCCACAGGGGGCCCACACCACCCCATGGCGCGGGCAGGCCTAGGCCACGCCTGGGAGTGGTGTGGCCACCCTGGCCCACTCCAGCCTCTCCCCTCTGGCGTATATCATCCCCACGAAACCGTAAGACACGGTGAGCGACCACAGAAAGATTCTGCCGCCTCTGCGGGGCGGAAAACACTGAGAGAGAAAGATCTCTTCGGCAGACAGATTTCTGCCGGGGGAATTCCTTCCCGGAGAGGGGGGGTCATTATCATCATCACCACCATCATCACCATCAGCATCCTCATCACCATCTCCATATTGCTGTAACAATTGCGTTGAATCTTGCATAGTTCATAGGGGAAACTTTCCCGGTGTTGATTACTCTTTGTAGTTGATGCTATCGAGTGAACCATTGAATTATTATTTATGTTCAGATTGTTATACATCATTATTCCATCTCTGATCATGATCCATATGATATCTTGTGAGTAGTTCGTTTTGTTCTTGAGGACATGGGAGAAGTCTTGTTGTTAGTAGTGGAGTTATGTTGAGAAAGATTCAATAGATTGTTATTTAAGTTGTGGTGTACTTCTTCTAGTGGTATCATGTGAACGTCGACTACATGACACTTCTCCTATATGGGCCTAGGGGAATGCATTGTGTATTTGGCTACTAATCGTAGGGGTTGCCGGAGTGACAGAAACCTGAACCCCCGTTAGGAAACCATTGCACAAGGGATGCAAGGGTCTTAGAGTTTAAAGTTGTGGTTAGGTTTATACCTTAATTACTTTCTTGTACTTACGGATGTTTGCAAGGGGTATAATCACAAGTATGTATTAGTCTTGGATGGGGCGGTACATTAGCACAGGTTCACCCACACAACACTTAGCAAGCTAAAGAAGATTAATCGACTATATGAAGCGAAAGCACTTGACAGTCTTCCCATGTGTCCTCGAGAACGTTTGGTCATCTTAAGTAATATAACCGGCTTGTCCTTTGTTGCATAAAGGATTGGGCCACTTGTTGCATTTGTTCCTACTGTCTTTTATTTACTTGTACTTTGTTTACTTGCTTTATCGAAACCCCCTAAAAATCCATTTGCTAAGTATTTGCAGAGAATTCCTGATCCATACCACTAGCCAGCACCTTTTGCTCCTCGTTGGGTTCGACACTCTTACTTATCGAAAATACTGTGATACACCCCCTATACTTGTGGGTCATCAAGACTATTTTCTGGCGCCGTTGCCAGGAAGTGAAGCGCTATTGGAGAGTGGAATTGGTACAGGAAACTTCTACTGTGAGTATTGTTTACTTCTGTTAGTTGCTTTTATTTTCGTTACGGATAATTCGCTGAGTTTCTTATTTGGTAATGCTACTACCACTGCTAAGGTAGTAGATAAGCCACCACCTGCTGAGAATGATGTTTTCAAAATACCTACAAGAATTATTGATCGTGTTATGGATAACTACTATGTTGGGGATGGAACTGTCCATCCCTGTGATCATTTACTCTTTATACACGAATTATGCGGGTTGTTCAAGTGTGCAGGTATTACTACAGATCAAGTTAAGAAGAAGTTATTCTCATTATCGTTGAAAGGAAGAGCTTAGGAATGGTATAAGCTACTGAAGAATGGTCAAGCTCTAGAATGGGAGGAAATAGTGCCTCTCTTTTATTCAAAGTTTTATCCTCCTAGTGAGATTCATAAAGATCGGAATCAAATATACAACTTTTGGCCTCTTGATGGAGAGAGTACATCTCAAGCTTGGGGGAGATTGAAGTTACTAATGCTCAAATGTCCCATTCATGAGCTCCCCAACAATATTATTATCAATAACTTTTATGCAAGGCTCCCTCTACATGGTAAAGATTTATTGGATGCTTCTTGGGCTGGATCATTCACTTGCATGGAAGAAGAAGCTAAATGGGACCTTCTAGACCGTATTAAAGATAATGCTGAAGCTTGGGAGAATGACAAAGGTAGAAAGTCAGGTATAAACTATGATTATGAATGCATTGAATCTTTTATGGGAACTGATGACTTTCAAAATATTAAAAATGCTTATGGTCTAGACTCTCAAGCTATTGCTTCTTATTTTAAGGCTTTTGCTTCCTATATTGAAGTGCCTAAAAAGAAGTGGAATAAGTATCATGAACCTTATAAAGATATTGCTAAGAGTGTTCCTGCAAGAAATACTGAAGTTTATACTGCTAATCATGTTTTACCTAAACCTTATATTGAGAAAATGCCTTTCCTAGTTAAGGTAAAGGAACATTCTATGATAGCTAGTATGGTTAATGAAAGTACAAATAAAGCTGTTGAACCTGATAAACAAATGGTTGATGAACCTATAATAGCAAGTGTGAAAGACTTTGTCACTAAATATGAAAAAGAGGGACACCCTATCCTTTGTAAGGATACCTCTAATATTGTTTCACAAAATAGTGTTATGAGAGCTAGTATTTCCGTGTTTTCTGTTAGAATAAGTGATCATTGCTATGATGGTCCTTGTGATAGCTATATTGTTAAGTTTATACATGATACTGAAAGCTACTATGAGAGAGGGAAAAGTGTTCTTATGTATCTCAATAATATCAAGTTTCCTCGCTTTATGCCAAAAGTTTTTATGTTGCACTTCTTTTGCCTTCTTATGCAAGTTGCCTCTGGTTTCAAGAACTTGTTTGTTTACAAAATTCCCTTGCATAGGAAGTGGGTTAGACTTAAATGTGTGTGTGTGTGTTTATGCTTCTTAATGCTCTCTTTCACTTCAATTCATATCCCTATGAGAGCTTCTTCAAAATTATCATGCCCATCTTAAAGGCTATAAAGAAAGAGCTTTATGGGAGACAACCCAATTTGTTTTTTCTTTCAGTTTGTTTTTGTTTCTTTGAGTCTTGAAAGTTATTACTTCGGTAATAACCACTCCTTATCTGTTTTGTTTGGTTTTTGTGTCAAGATCAACCTCTAATGAGAGAGAAGTAAGATTTGGGGAAGTTGCTGTCCTGAAACAGATTTTTGTGCTTCACCATAAAAATTCGTGAGATATCTCTGTATGTTGGATTGAGCTGTAATTTTTTGTGCTTATGCCCCAGGTTGTTATTTAAATTTCTTTAGTTTTGCACTTTTTGATTTGAGCAACATAAGAATTTCGAAAAAATTGATCTTTACCTGCTGGTCTGTTTTGACAGATTTAGCCAATCTTGCATTTGCTTCTTTATTCGATTTCCTTTTTTGAATTCTTTTTGGGTTTTCGGAAGGAGTTGTTTCAGTAGCTTTTGTTTTGATGGTTTTCAGTTGAAGTTGGACTCAAAAGGTTTTATCACTTCATATATACTAATGTTGCTAATGAGAACTGTGTGAAGTTTTGTGTGAAAGAAATTTCCAGGTAGTGGAGACAATGGTGTAATAAGGAAGAGAAGGGTTTTATGACTCAAGTAATAAGTGTATGAAGATGAATATATCGATGATATTCAAGTGATGACTCCGTAAGAATCCACTAAATACCAAATTCAGAGACCTGCAGAGTCTGTTTCCAACTAGGAAACAATTCTGGTAAGAAAGTTCCGTGAAAATACAATCCAACTATATTTTTGAAGTTTTCAGTCGATAAGGAAAGCTACGAAGAGAAAAAGGGACGGAAACGGAGCCAGGGTGGCCCACACCACCCCATGGCGCGGGCCCACCCCTGGCCGCGCCACCAGGTGGTGAGGCCACCCAGGACTCCGCCTCCGACTCGTTTTCTCCCAGTACCTTCCTTTTGATGTGAAACTTCATAATATATAACCCCCCGGATATTCCGAGGTTCGTATATCGTGTTTTTGTTTCGATCTGTTTCTGCCAGGTAGAATCCCAGATTTGGAGCCACAATGTCTTCCTCTAGATCATCCAAGGGAGATTCCTTAGAAGATATCATTAACCCATACATGAGAGAATTGAAGATTCATCCCAAGGAGTTGTTGCTCGAAGGTGGGGAGGTCCGGATTAAAGAGGTTCAAGGCCCTAAATGTGAAGGAAGTCTGGAGGACAGGATGGAAGCACTGGAGCAAGAAGTCTTTTGGTACAGGAAGATGGCGGAGCGCGAAGTGGATATCATCCATAAGATTTGCTCTGAACTCATCACCGAGCACCAAAAGGTTACTGCTGAACTCAAAGACGAAGTCCTCTAACTCCGCCAAACAACCAACAAACTGCAAGCACAGTTCTATGACGTTCAAATTCAAAACTGTGAGTATGAGGCTAGATTTAAATGCATAAGTGCTGCTACAAGTTTCAGGATGTTGGAAACCACGATGTCCTTTGTTGATGGGAAGCCTTTACCCTGGAAGACGGACGAAGATGAGAAGACTTCAAGGAGGAAGAGTGGGGAAAGGATACCATTACCACCAAAGGAGTAATTCGTCATCAGGTTTGGCATCCCCTTGATTTGTTCCAAGCTTGGGGAGTGCCGCGGTATCACATCACTATCTTCTACCTTTTTACCTTATTAGTAGAGTCATATCATGAATAGAGGAGTTATTATGTAGTATTGTTTGCATTATGGAAGTGTCCCCTCTCTCGTTAGATATGTATCCCTTGGTGTGAGTTTCCGTTTTGGAATATTAATGAGAAGTTCTATCATTCACTCTTTTGCATAGCTTATATTAGTTTTCAATTCGTGGTTATATGATTGAGCTTGTTGTTAGTATTGGTAGCACTCTGGGATCATTGAGTTAATTTAGTTGGTTTTCGCAAACCTGGCTCGGTCAGTAGCAACACCTTTTTGAGAGTTGAAAAGAAAAAGATAGAAGTACTCTAGAGAAAAATAATTTCATCATCTTTCTTTCTTGTTTTGCTCATAAGTCTAGTATTCTCTAGTTAAGATCTTTTGTGCTTCCAAGGAAGATTACATGTTTGTCTTTATGATTTGTATGTTTGGTTGTTTCCTTCAACTCTTATACTTGCTACCCAGCCTTGCTAGCCAAAAACATGTACTGAGAGGGAATTCTTCTCGTGCATCCACCTCCTTTAAAACCAAAACCTTTGCCATTTGTGTCCACCATACCTACCTAGTAGCGTTATTGCTATTCCAAGTAAATTCTTGTTTTATCTACCTCCCAAATTAAACTTGTTATGTGAAAATTAGTGATTAAAGCTCTCACGAACTTGATGGCACACTTTACTTTCTTGCATTTAATAAACTTGAACCATTGGGTCCTTCTTTGTTGCGTATATGCTTGCGCTTTATGAGTTGAAGTTAGCTGAACCATGTATCATGGGGACCGCTTTCAACACTTCATTTGGTACTTGTACCTAGTTGATATCATGTTCTTTTTCTTATGGATCCCGGCGGTGTGAAATAAAAGTGGAACTTGTAAGATCATGGAGTTTATATGTGTGTTAGAAAGCGCTGGGCGCTAGCCTAAGCCATGCCTAATCATGGTGGAAACTTGCAGCATAACTATAGTGAGAATTCTATGAAGCATCCTCAATAAAAACCTATGCAAATAGCAAATAAAAGATCTGGGATGCTCCATGCCTTGCCTTGTAATTTTGATTATGGGATAGCTCCTGTGTCATGTGCAAGGGGTACCCCGTTGGCGGTTCTCGATGATACGCATGTATTTACAATGACAAGAGCTTGCTCGTGACTGAAGTTGAGTAGCATGAGGATCGGTACTCATAAGTAAGGGGCATGAGATTTCAACTTATAACTTGTCAAGCATATCCTCTTAGTTGTGTCACTTTAACCTTAATCACCTAAAGATGCCTACAATAGGGGCAATGAGAGCTGAAAGCTAGTAAGTATCATAATTTTTGGGAGCTCTTTATGAGACTTGAAATCCCTTCTTCCCTCTTTGAAGGACCTTTCTTTTACTTTGTAGTTGAGTCAGTAAACCTACTTCCTCTCTATCTCAGCAAGTATTTTGAGTTGTTGTGTTTCATTCATTCATATGATGATTTATGCAATCATGTTTCTTATGTTCCTTGTTTTGCACATTGCTCTTATCTTGATGTTTACTACTTTGAAAGCTATCATTGAAAAACCAACTATTTGTGAACTCCAGCAAATTATCAACTATTCTTCGACCAAGAGCTAAGTTTGCCATTACCAATTATGATTCACTTTATGTATCTTTATTGTGTTTCCGTTACTCACTGCAAGTTGAGTTATATAATAGTGAGTTGTCTTCTATTATGATCTATGTATTTGATGAATGTGATGCTTCTTGTCCGTATTCTTTTATCGACTCTTCACTCCATAAACCTGAGGTCATGTTTATTGAGCTCAATTTAAGCAGGGACAAGCGAAGTCTAAACAGGGGAGTTGATCGTCCATTTTGCATCACTATTATATGTCTTAATTCACTATTATTCATTGATATATTTCGTATTGAGAGGTGATACTTATGTTATTTCATCTATTTTGCATGGTTGATGACTTTTGGAGCATGGACGCTGCGATCGAGGATTCGATGGAAAGGTGTTGTTTGGAGGCAAAATTGAAGATCGGAAAATCCGGAAAATATCTGGAAAATCCTATTTTCCGAAGACTCGGATGCGGAAGATGGAGTGGAGGTGGGCCACAGGGGGCCCACACCACCCCATGGCGCGGGCAGGCCTAGGCCACGCCTAGGACTGGTGTGGCCACCCTGGCCCACTCCAGCCTCTCCCCTCTGGCGTATATCATCCCCACGAAACCCTAAGACTCGGGGAGCGACCACGGAAAGATTCCGCCGCCTCTGCGAGGCGGAAAACACCGAGAGAGAAAGATCTCTCCGACAAACAGATTTCTGCCGGGGGAATTCCTTCCCGGAGAGGGGAGATCGTCGCCATCAACACCACCATCAAGCTGGACTTCATCGGGATCATCATCATCATCATCACCACCATCATCACCATCAGCACCCTCATCACCATCTCCATATTGCTGTAACAATTGCGTTGAATCTTGCATAGTTCATAGGGGAAACTTTCCCGGTGTTGATTACTCTTTGTAGTTGATGCTATTGAGTGAACCATTGAATTATTGTTTATGTTCAGATTGTTATACATCATTATTCCATCTCTGATCATGATCCCTATGATATCTTGTGAGTAGTTCGTTTTGTTCTTGAGGACATGGGAGAAGTCTTGTTGTTAGTAGTGGAGTTATGTTGAGAAAGATTCAATAGATTGTTATTTAAGTTGTGGTGTACTTCTTCTAGTGGTATCATGTGAACGTCGACTATATGACACTTCACCTATATGGGCCTAGGGGAATGCATTGTGTATTTGGCTACTAATCGTAGGGGTTGCCGGAGTGACAGAAACCTGAACCCCCGTTAGGAAACCATTGCACAAGGGACGTAAGGGTCTTAGAGTTTAAAGTTGTGGTTAGGTTTCTACCTTAATTACTTTCTTGTACTTACGGATGTTTGCAAGGGGGTTTAATCACAAGTATGTATTGAGTCTTGGATGGGACGGTACATTAGCACAGGTTCACCCACACAACACTTAGCAAGCTAGAGAAGATTAATCGACTATATGAAACGAAAGCACTTGACAGTCTTCCCATGTGTCCTCGAGAACGTTTGGTCATCTTAAGTAATACAACCGGCTTGTCCTTTGCTGTATAAAGGATTGGGCCACTTGCTGCATTTGTTCCTACTGTCTTTTACTTACTCGTACTTTGTTTACTTGCTTTATCTAAAACCCCTAAAAATTCGTTTGCTAAGTATTTGCAGAGAATTCCTGATCCATACCACTAGCCAGCACCTTCTGCTCCTCGTTGGGTTCGACACTCTTACTTATCGAAAATACTGCGATACACCCCCTATACTTGTGGGTCATCAGTAACTTACTGTGATCTTTCTTAGCATGCTTCTTACTATTGTCAACAATATGGTGGCTTCTACTACCTTTAGGGATACTACTGTGATGCCTCCCACTGGGAGTGTGCATAGTGGTGATCCAAAGTATCATAATTTTCTATTGTGAGATGTTCTGAATAGAACTATATCCATCTTGATGATTTTCTGGCAAAGGTTTATGTGTATTTGTCCCTGACCTGTGATGCCCAGTCTGAGGTTTATACTTTGGTAAGAATAGATGCAAAAAATACTTATATTCTCAATGATGAATTGATGTATCACCTCTACACACTAAGAGATTATTTCCCTCTCCTAAATCACCCCCTAGATAAATCCTTAAAAAACAGATGCTATGTTTGGTTTCATTGAGTGAGCTCATTATCTGATGGTTTCTTAGTGATTTACTTGCATCTGTGACCATGTACTTCTACTATGCTAGATTTACACTTGTGGTGCCTCACATGAGTGTGCACAGGGTAAATCCTTGCTTATAATGTCTTGTATTGTTGGTTCTCATGCTTTGAGAAACATTAGATATCTGAGTCTTGTAAGAACATGATTTTTGTGATCTTTACAAGATATAATTGTGGTGTTACACTACTGCATATGTTTTAGTCTATTCCCTTGTACCCATAACTACCTGCTGGCTTGGCATGCTCCTCTTAATGATGATCTTGATCAACTGCTGATGTATGATTGTGCTTGAGGCTTGTTGCTGAACTTGATCAGTCCTTAATGGTACCTTCTCCTCCTTAATGCACTTGATCTGCTGGCATGTTCCTCTTCTTGTGCTACTTGGCCTTATTCTCCTGGATCTTCTCTGGCTATTGATTGTTCACCACCTCCTAATGCTAGCTTGATCTACCGGTCTAATTCTTGGCTAAGTGACCATGGTTCCTTTGGGGGATTTGGTTTCTATGGATGCGCTTGTGTTCTAGGTGATATGATCAGGTATGATTTGGTGATGGTGGTCTTGGCTGTGTGGTGTGATCAGCAGAGAAGTACTCAGCTGCTCTGGCTATGCATACTTATCTGGTTTACTGCTGCAGTGGTGTTGCCACACACCAATTTTCCTATGTGTGTCATCAGCAGCTTGCCGATTGACCAGTGGGTCCCTCTAGTGGTGCAAGTTACAATGGTGGTCTTTCCTGAGATGTGGATGAGATCACGTCAAAACCTGATATTTCTTGGACTTTGACTTTTTACCTTTTTACTATGTTATGGTGAAACTTACCCCCCCATCTAGGCAGTGATGTTGCTCTGAGGCTATTCCAATATAAGAATAGATGCTACTGGTGAAACTTTCCCATTTACTAAATGAGCTCAATGATGAACAGTAACAGTGTATTTCACTGTTAATACTGAAAGCAATCAAAATAAACTAACCCCTCACTCTTGTTTTATATTTTCCTATTTACTTTTTTTGCAGGTATCAATAACAAGACATGAAATAATAAAATGTAGTTTAGAAATCAGTTTTAGGTTTTCTTTTTATATCTATTGTATTTCCTTTTTATTATTTTGTATTCTTCTTTTATATTGGAGACAAATGTAATTATATTGTAACATTACTATTGAAATATATTATTTTTCTTTTGTTTGAATAGTTGTAAACATAATATATTATGTGTATATTAGAATAAAGAATTCCTTCTCTTGATTTATCGAATTGTATTTCTTTTCTTTATTTGCAATTATTCATTTTGCCTTTTCTTAATGTGTTATTAGTAAGTCAATCTCAATTATTTAAATTATATTAAATACACTAAATACCAGTCGAATATAAGCTTCAGATTAATTCAAGCTTTAAATTAAAAATTCAAATACTCATTTGAATTATTTTCGCCAAAACAATAAGCATGAGCAAATGTCATGTCGAAATCTATCGCACTTGTCCTGATATTTCTATCAGAACAAGAGAGATCTCAATCCCTCTACACTCTTTTAGTTTTGCGTGATAATCCCCCGGATTTTCTGATGCATGAATGCAATGCACACACCTGTGGTCTCTTTTTTCTGACCTGAAACCCTGGGATATTACAGTGCGCTGATGTTTTGACTATCAACTTCACAAGGTAATCTCATAGTCAAACATCCTTTGGATGTATTTGGTACATTTGCCATCCTGACGATAGTACTCTTATAGTTGTTGGTATTCTCAGTTCCATTAATTTCAATACCATGATCCGGAAACTTGATCAACCCACAACCTATGAGCTAGTCCTAGACGCTAGACTAGGAATATCTTGGTTTGATCATCTTTATCTACACCTGCTAGTGACGCTTCCATTGATTCTCAGAATCAATACTCACAGCAGTTATAGCATAGCATTATGAGCCCATATATCGAACATAGGATTGTATATAATAATAATTATTATTATTGCCTCTAGAGTATTAATCCCATCACCGCCAAGACAAGAAAGTTGTATCCACATAGATTGGTGCAAAGTCTATGATCTCTCACGGGGTAGTGTCGGCAACATCGGTCCTGGAAAATTCATGGCTTGAAGAAGAAACCACAATGCACATAGTTGTTGGCACATCCTAGATGGTGTCTTCCCCCTTTTGGTCGGGTCTTGCATCCAACTCGCTAAAAGGGCTTAGTATGTTAGATCAAGCCTTCCTCCTTAGGCGCAATTGTGAGGATTCACAATCGGAACCTTGATGTCACGGAGCGGCCATCAAAGCCATGTTCTATGTTTGGGTGTGTGCATGATGCAGAGGTCAGGTAAAACTTTGTTGCATCCAGTGCACAGTAATAACCCACTAATTGTGCTACATTGAAGCTAGTAGAAAATTACTATACTAATTAACTTTGCTACAAAATAAGTGCATCCGTGTGAAGGTGTCTTTTCTCTCTTTTTTTGACAATCATTACCACAATATATTTATAGTAGTGACACGTACATGTTAGAGATACAAAAGTTGTCTCTAGCAACTATGAAATAAAGGCTAAAAGAAATGACTAATTTTTCAAGGTCTTCAGACGATTTCACTTTTTTGAAGGCAGATGAACAAAAGTGACATTGATATCAAACCACTGACCTGTAAATACCAACGAGGGTTCTCCCGTAATTTTAATTCGAGTCACAATGCCAAGGCTACATGCATGCGCGGAGCCATTGAATTAATCAACCAACATCAGCAAGACTACCAACCAGTATTCTAGAAAAAATAATCGAACAGCCTGGTCGACGTCGCTAGGAGTCGAGAGTACGAGTCACCATTGCCAAATGCGTAGCAGCCGGTACAAATATTGCGAGTACAATCCTCACCAAAATCAATTGGTGAAGCAACAGCTAAAGGCTCATACCTAGAGAATTGTAATCTTCCAACACAATCATACCATTGATGTCGGGAAAAAATCTTGTCGTCGAACAAATGGTTGAAGATCAGCTTAGAAGATGTCATCTCTATCAACGCGGAGGTAAAAAAACGGTTAGCAAAACCCTAACCTAATCTATTGAAACCACTACTTTTATTAAAAACTCCTCTTATAGATGGAGTTCCCTACTCTCCTAGACACCGGCAAGACCTGCCGGAGGAGGGGTACCCGGTATATGAAGGAGGCGAAGGTGGGAGGCGGCGGCTGTTTCAGTACGTAGTTGCCTTTTCTCTGGACAGGCTTACAGTATTTTTTCTTAGATAACAGGCACAAAGTTCCTGGTCTCAAATTAATAAAATCCACAAGTCCACAAATGGTATTAGATGCTGCGGTATACAACTTAGCCAACATGAAAGGTATTTTCGCCCCAAAGGCTGGCATTATTTTCGCCCAGGACCAGGACCAGGAGTAGATCACGTCTCATTCATACCTACGTAGCACATGCGTCACAAGCGGCGTCAACTAAAGATCATATATACATTATATCATTTCAGAGCCATTACAATCACATGACCATGAGATACATCGATGGTGTGTGTACACGAAAAGAGGCCCTGTCACACCCGTGGCGAACAAAGCTCGGTGAACGCAGTACGAGCACGGACTCATCTCTCTTGTGATTGGCCTGGCTACACGACCTGCACTAGAGGAGCAAGAAAAACCTGAAAAAATCCCCCTCTCCTTGGTGTGTTCTCACCCGACAACGAAGCGGCATGGTTTCTCGGCATATCCCAGTAGAAAATTAGTTACTGCCGCGAGGACGACAAAAGTGCGCCCCAAAGGTTGGACCTATGGCTCGGAGCCACGCGCGATCGACAGGGATGTTTTTGACTACCCACATACTTGCGTACGTGACAACCTTAGTTACTAGTACTAGACTAGATTACTTACTAGTAACTTACAAGTACGGCTAGCTAGTACTCTGCCGGCCTCAGTGTACAAGTGTTCTAGAAACTCTGGGAACTTGACTGCACAACCTGGGAGTAATTCCTCGACCGGGAAGGAGCCAAAATCAAGCATAGATTTTAGAATGGACGAGTTCCTTGCAACGGACATGTACGTAGGCGAAGCAACCGAGGGCTCAGCTTCAATCAAGACAAAGGTACTGATGCAACAGCTTGCAAAGATAACATTAAACGGGAACTATGCGTACGAACAAACTTGGCCTTTCCAGTTTAGTTATATGTGTGAAGAATATTCAGTCAGTCTGTCTTAGGTGTGAGACCAGTGTGGCAGCTATCAAAAAGTTGTAGTTTAAGACTTGGATTCTAGTACTATCAGACTGTACATTAGCTCGTTCTGAGCTTCATTGCTGAAACGGCGCGCGTATGTACAGTTAAAACGTCAGCGGGCCGGTCACTACATGTATATGGTATTGAACGCAATATAATGTATTAGCTGACTAGCTGGAATATGAGCTGCAAATTTTGTTGTGAATGTTGCCGGCAGCGTTGCCAGTTGCCGAAATCTTTATAGCAGCTGTTGTTCCCGGGCCGCTAAGCTTCCGGGAAGAAAAGCTAGCTAGCACGAAACCGGAACTAAGAGAAGCTAAGGAAAATTCTTTGATTGCCCACGGAGGCGTTTTCCGCATCCAGCCGGAAGAAATAAAAGAGTTGGTTGCCCACACGGAACGAAATTTTGTATCGCACGGGTCTTAAAGTAGTTTTCAGCCTGGCTCCGGAGAAATGCCTAAATCGACCGTTTTCACGAACCCAATTTCTTCTCGCGATCGCTAGGGAAATGGCTGCATCCGGCCGTGCGAGAGCGAGATGGTGGGAGCTCGTCCGCGTCCACGAAATTCCGGTGGGATAAATTGGGTCACCACACACCGATTCGCACCGTCTATTTTACACCACCCTGGCTTGCCGTCGAATCTCGGGTCACCATTTCCCCCTCTTTTCGAGCTCTCCCTCCAAATCTTCTTCTTCATATACAAGCACGGGTAACCTACACCGCCTATTCCGGTCGGTCGATCTCTTCTCTGGCAAGCGTTTTTCCACCGCTTCGCCGAGATGTCCACACCATTTGACTCTGAGATCCTGGTAAGAGTACTCTAACCCTAGCTTTGCAATGAAAGATCTGTTACCATTTTGGCATATCGATCTACATAGATTCGTGTGGCCACTCTGCCTACATTCATGCGTATTGAACGATTCTATGGTTCTTGCTTATGTGCATGCTTGTTGTACGGTAGTATGTTGATGGCAACAACTCTGTGTGTACCAACTCGTTGGGACTCGAAGTGCAGAGTGTTGTAGCAAGCGTATTTTCCCCACGAGGGAGATTTGAAGATTTATATCAAACTCTCAGGAAATTGTTTAGGGACTTCTCCTTTTTTCTTCTTCAAGCAACCTATAAAATAAAATATTTGTCTTGTGTCCCTAACTCCACCGTGTGGTTTTCAAGCATAAGGTTTCGTATAAGTAAAACTGAAATAAAACTATAAATAAATAAAAGTCAAAGAAATATATAACTAGATAAGAAAGCAAAAACAATAAGGTAAAGGTTGTTTTGGGGTTTTGTTTTTGTTTGCTAATAGTAAAAGTGTTTTTGTATTCTAAGATTTAATTAATGCAGAAAATATATAAGACAATAAAAGTGATGGAAAGTTGTTTCTTATAATAAAATGTGGACCAGGTTTTATGGGTTCACTTGTCTATTCTCTCATAAGGTGTATTGGACATAAAACAATTCATAAGCAATACAATATTGATGAAACTTCATTTGCGTGTATGATAAGCATTCATATGGACATCACGTTCTATTTTAAAGACGATGCAACATATCTCACTTATACTCCTCTAGAAAGGGAAAAATCCATGCAATATAGAATTAAGAATAAATAGAATATAACCTTTGGTACTTTGACATGATGTTTGAATAACATATGTGCTACCTTGAACAAACAAGATTATCTGGTTTATCACTAGATGATATTATAACACATGCATTCACTTAATCCCTAGGGAGGTAAAAAAAGAAAGGTAAAAATCATAGTGAATCTCGAATTTTCCTATCATTATCCAATCACCACCACCATGTTACTCCAACTAATACACATGTTCCCCCAGACACGCCCTCTCATACATGTTGGATCAAAAGAAATACTTAAGAATGGGATACATAATATGCATCTACCAAATATCTCACACATAATAGAATTCCAATCTCAAATATCAACTCATAGAATAAAAATCCAACACATAGGAATTACATAGATGACCATAATCATGTTGGACAGCTCATATAATACTAGAACATTGATAAATTAAGAGATAAATAGATCAATTTACTGCCATAAACCCATAGTCTAGAGGTGGACTACTCCCTCTTCATCATGGTGATGACGCTGGAGATGTTAGAGAAGGTAGAGATCCCACCGGTGGTGATTCTGGTGGTGGTTTCTCCTCCAATCTTTGCTAGTTCTATCTCTGTTAGTGTTTCTATGTTTCTACGCCTCCTTCTCCAAGATCGCCTTAGGGGTCTTTTTATAGGCATTTTTAGGTCAATACTTCGAGTCTTAGATAAAGATGGATGGTCGTGGAGGCTCAAGGAGGGAACAAGCCCTAGTAGCACGGCCTGGTAGGGTGGTCGTGCAACTGGGCCTGTTTTGGGCCTTGTGGATCCCCTTCAAAGGTTCTAGTGCTCCAGCTAGCTGCTTCTCTTCGTGGAAAAATAATCCTCGAAAAATCCTTGGGCCATTTGACTTTGTTTAGGTCCCTGAAAGATAAAAATACACTAAATACGGTTTTCCTGTCCTACAGAGTTATAAACCAAATAAAGGGGATCATTGGTATATCCCTATAAATCAATGTAAAACATTAATATACATTATATAAGTTGCAAATATGTGGAAATATATATCAATAAACAACAAAGTTCATGTATGCATTTTACATGCATCATATGGTTACTATGGTTGTTAGATTTGTGTTGTAGGACTAGCTAACTGATAAGCTAGACTCCGTTGATCTCTCGGCAAACGCAACAGTGCCTCTATGCTATGTGACAATGCCTAAAATTCTATGCAAAAGAAGAACGCTATGACATGGCCAACTTCTCTATCCACATTCATCCTGAACAGAGTTATTTATCATCAGGTCAGGGGTTTCCATGCACCAAGGATTCAAGGAGAAGGACATGAGAGCTGTTGCATATGATGTCTTCAGGCACTATGGCCAGAGAGTTACCTCGAATCAGATCTACAACCATTTGAGGCATTGAAGAGCTAGGTGGGTTCAGGTGTTGAAGCTGAGAAGGCTCAAAACCATGTTATTGGTGGAGGATATGTCAATTGTCATGATGGATAAGGAGCACTACTATGAACACATCAAGATTAGCACAAATTTGCACTTATGTCAGTACTTTGTTTGTAAGATGATACATGAACTGCAAACTAACAATGTTCTCACATAGATTCACCCCAAGGACACTTAGCTAACCAACAAGCCTATTCAGAACTATGCTCAAATGAAGGTGATCTACGCTGGTCGTATTCCCGTAGCGCCCGTCTCTCCAACTGCCATAAAACATGCTATTAGTCACTTGATGGACCACAAGGCACATGCCAATAGGTATCTTGCTATGACCCCTGAGTGTAGGATGAACTGGTTCACGACCCTCCTTAATAAGCACTACCTGTGAGTAAGCAGTCGTGGTGATGGAGGGGGCATAGTGGTGGTGTTGCCTGGTTCATGACTACTATGGTGTATATTTTGGAGTAGCTAGACTTGATCAAAACTTGTGCTCGGTCTGTATATTTTGGGAGGTGGTATTCAATAATAACCCCTCAATTTGATGAACTTGTGTTGCAGTTGATATTAAATTCGTGTTGCGGCACAAACGTCATGATTCTTTATGTCGATTCAGTACTAAGCTTATTGATCTCTAAATTCTCTGAATTCCAATTGGCTAAACTTTATGAGATAATTTTGGTGGGTAAGATCACCACACCACACATGATATAAGGATAGGTAGGACGCAACTAAGCAAATGACTAACAACTAGCTGAAACTGAAGAAAATAGGCAATCAAACAAGTGGGGCTTGGCTTCTCCTCCAACCCAGAAATCTCAATGTAGGAAACCAAATGAAATGCCCTTTAGGTACGAGAGGTTGAATTGGTCCACGCAGCTTCCCCAAAGCCATTATCCCTAGGTGGGTCAAAAGAGCACGAGCAACGAAGCATGCCCATAGTGTTTGGTTGTTATCAAAATTTTAAATCCATTTAACCAGTGTTTAAACCCACATGCATCCTCCCCTCCCCTCGCCCCATCCCCCAAACCAGGAGGGGACACCCTCATCCTCCCACATCTCGGTAACTATGAGGCCACTTAACACAACATTTCAGCCTACCAACCATAACTCGCAACCATGATCAGTACCTCTGAGATTTGCATCGGGCACCTGGGTTCTGATGGCATTTGTTACGTTGTTATTGAAATCCCATGTATATTTAACCAGTGTTTCTAACCACATGCATCATGGTTCGCTGCATGAGCATCTCATCTGACTAACTCAGCAAAATTAGAAACCTGCATCAAGTTACACCATGTCTTCTTGTACCCCCCCCCCAAAAGACTAACATGTTAGGATGTGACATCCTCATCCTTATAAGTCACTTCCAGTCTACTCCTACAAGGTATCTGGGTCTAAATACAACATATAAGTTCATGCTACTAATGTTGTTTGGATGGTACTATCTAACACTAATAATGGAAAGCCTTCGAATCAAACTCAACTAGTATGCTCCTCCCAAAGTAGAAGCAATATTTTACATTTTACGGACTCAAGTGCATAAATTTAGTCTTAAAAATAGGATGATCTCAGCCTCCACATCAGTTAATACACACAAACACATGTTATTAAACCATTTAATAATGTCAAGTAAATATATGGCATCGAGTTTGAACAAATAGTAAACAAAACCTAAGGTCATTTGCCTGGAATCGGTTCTCCACCACGCTAACACGTAACCCCTTGACAAGTGACCGAGCAAAGAAAAATACACAACTCTTCAAAAAACTTCAAGAAAGGTTTGTCACACATGCGTTGATAAGGATGAGTCCAACCATTAGTCGATTTAGAGACTATCATCCCAAGAGCGGAGCTTCAAGTTACCACCTTCAGCAAAGACACAACACATGTGTACCAACACTGTATGATCTAAGACCCTGTGTACATCGCGGTGCGCATATACTTGTCATCGAAATCGATATTGTAAGCAACATCACATCATTTGACAACTTCTCGATTCACCGGATCCAAATGCATGTTGGTGGGATGAGTATCCTTAACACATGTGGAGAATATGTGGAAATAGATAGACGCCCCTACATCCGGGTTGCACTCTTTATCACACATCCTTCAAATCCATCAATCGGAGAGAGTAGGAAACGACACAAAAGGCAATCCAACCACTACAGTGGCCATTTCGCACCATCTTTGGGGCCATCTGCCACAACCACCATCTCCCTACCATCCAGATCATGTCACTATGTCGCCCTGCCAAGAGATACTTGTCCTATTGGACCAGGGCTCACCACCACCATGAATCAATCCTTCTAATCGCTCGTTGTTGCACACATTGTGCTTGGATCAAGATCCAATGCGCATGCATCAGGGTTTCCATCTAGAAACCATAAGAATGCCACATCTAGGCTAGACAACATTCCCATGCGACCACCATCGGGTGTCATCCAGAATTACTCCATAATCACTCCCTCCTACACGCCAATGTATCGTCTCCATGTTGCCATTGTGCATCCCATGGTGCCAAGTCAACACTGCACACCAGCGATCTTTTTGCTCGGCATGCCACGAACATAGCTCCCGCATGAAGACACTTTCCTTTGTGTGTCATAGCGAGTTATCTCCCAATGCCATGACAATGAGAAAATCTCACCTCGACTATCAAATGTGGAGGTTTCACACCATGAGAAATCCCATCCATTGTCGATGCTACACATGCTTTGCCGGATGGTGGTGAGGGGAGAGAATAGGTAGGGAAGCCCCTTATCGGCTAGAATTTGGGTGTTTTGGTGCCTTCCTAGGATACTCATGCGAGCGAGATCAAATTATATATCCATTTCTCCGTTGTGCGTGATTTCAGTTATGATTTAGTAAAAAGAACATTCTGCTAGAAGAATACAAAGTATTATTTATAAATATACAATCCAAGTACATCCAAGAATATAACTGGTTAAGTAAATGTTTACCACAAACCACGAGGGAACAATACTTGTGTTATATTTTAGGACGGATTGAGTACTGACTAAATTTATAGGGACTATTTAACTTAGTTTTTTTTTGCAAATTAAGGAACTTCATTCATTAGTCAGTAGAGTTGGAATCCTTAGCTTAGAAAGATGGTGTCTAGTTGATCCACATGCACCTTGTAAACATTAGCTTTTTTAGCATAACAATAATGGGTTTTCATTAGCAAGCTTGACTAACAATAGAATTATTAAAACTAGTACAAACCGCTCACCTCCTCAATTTCCTGGCATATATATACTCGCAATTTCAAATATACAAATCTTGTATTCTTTCACAACATGGCTACCTCCAAGACATCAATTTCGGTCTTCCACTCATTGGAAAACCTTGTTCGACAGCCAACAAACCACCAACCCTAATCTCACGCACTTCCATGATTAAAGACATAACCGCATGTTCATACCATAACACTTATGCCCTAATTAGACCATGAGAATGATCCTTGATAGTATGATCATTTCCTTCCTAATTTGATTTGGTATTGAAACTATCAGTAACTTCTTTTAAGGATTCATGGGCCAAGAATTTTTCATCTTGCTTCACTCAGATTGGCCTGGGTTTCTTTTCTCTTCCAGATTTAGAAGATCAAGAGTAGTTCTCGTTGACCACTATACTTTTTCCTTAATGCTCTACCTATTTCTCATCATACTACGCTTATTTTCAAGATTTACCAACATCCACATGAAATTACGCTCATCTCTTCCCCAGGGATACATTCCTCAACCAGTTATATGTTTGAGGAATTGGGACAAACACTCTGGATATTGATTAATGTAGCGATTTTCAATTATTTCCATAATAGGCATGCCCAAGTGCATCGATATGCATGAAATATGAATCCTATTCGACCCTGCAAGTTTTAGAATGAGAAATATGTTCCATATATATATATATATATCTTCTTTTCAAAATTTGTCAACACAAGGCAAATTAATTCACACAAGTTAGCACCATCCTCATAGCTAGATGGTTGACCGTTCTCCATTTGAAGTGAAGGCAGAAGCTTATAGCAGTAAGGGTCTGCAAAGTTGCAACTGCTTTCCTGAGGTCACATCCAACTATATTCAATGAACCTTCCAATAGGCACTCAACTAATTTCCAATGCATTTAGTTACATCAATGAAGTTTTTAGGTAGATTAACCTTGTAAGTCAAGTCAATTCCTTATTAATTAATTCATAAACCATGTGAAGCATAACTAGTGGCCTCATGCTTTAATTCAATGGAATATGTGGATCCTGTTGGAGATATGCCCAAGAGGCAATAATAAAAGTGGTTATTATTATATCTTTGTGTTTATGATGAATGTTTGCATCCCATGCTATAATTGTATTATAAGGAAACACTAATACATGTGTGTTTTGTAAACATAAAAGAGTCCCTAGTAAGCCTCTTGTTGAACTAGCTTGTTGATTAATTGATGATCATGGTTTCCTAATCATGGACATTGGATGTCATTAATAACAAGATTATATCATTAGGAGAATGATGTGATGGACACACACCCATAGTAAGCGTAGCATAAGATCAAGTCATTAAGTTCGTATTGCTACAAGCTTTCAAATGCATAGTAACCTAATCCTTTGACCATGAGGTTATGTTAATCACCATCACCGGATGGGTGCTTTGATGACATCAAACATCGCTTCGTAACTGGGTGGTTATAAAGGTGTCATTGGGTATTCTGAAAGTATGTGTTGAAGCGCATGAACCAAGATTGGGATTTGTCCATCCATATGACGGATAGATATGTTCTGGGCCCTCTCGGTGGAATGTCATCTAGTTAGCTTGCAAGCATGTGACTAGGTCACAAGGGATGACATAACATGGAACGAGTAAAGAGTACTTATCGACGAGGTAGAACTAGGTATGGAGATACCGACGATCAAACCTCGGATAAGTAGAGTATCGCGTGACAAAGGGAATTGGTTTCGTATGTTAATGGTTCTATCGATCACGAAGTCATCGTTGAGTATGTGGGAGCCGTTATGGATCTCCAGATCCCGCTGATGGTTATTGATCGGAGAAGTGTCTCCATCATGTCTACATATTCACGAACCGTAGGGTAACACACTTAAGGTTCGAAGTTGTTTTAAGTAGATATGGAATGTGCATTAGAGACCGAATGTTGTTCGGAGTCTCGGATTGGATCCGGGACATCACGAGGAGATCCGGAATTATCCGGGGAATAAGATTCATATAATGGGGATCATTTTCTAAGTTAGGAAATGTTCCGGAGTGTTTGTATGGGGATTCTAGAAGGTTTCAGAATGTTCCGGAAGGTTCTAGAAGATATTTTGGAGTTTACTTGAAAACCAAGATAGGATAAGGGGAAACTTAAAGGGTAAGTAAAGGAAACTTGGGGGGGAAGGACTCTCCCCCCTCCCTCCTTGACCCTAAGGGGTGGGCCTAGGGGTGGGAACCCTAGGCGCACCCCTCCTCTATATAGAGGGTGGGCGCCACCCCGCCCTCCCCACTCCAAACCCTAGCCGCCTCTCTCCTCCTCCTTCCATTTGCTCTGGCTTAGGCGAAGCCCTGCAGAATTCTCTACTCCACCACCACCACGCCGTCGTGCTGCTGGGATTCCGTGGAGAGATCTACTACCTCCGCTGCTCGCTGGAACGGGGAGAGGAAGGTCTGCTGACTCATGCGTGTGACCGACTGCGGAAGCGCTGCCGGAACGTGGCGCCGGAAGGATCGTCTACTCGATCTTGAGATCGGCAAGTGATCGTCTACATCAACCACGAGATCCGATCTCGCACAAGGCTTTCATATCTACAAGGGTTAGTACAGATCTATCTCGTTGCACATGTCTAATAGATTAGATCTTGGCTTTTATCTAGATTAGATCTGGGTTTTGTTCGTTCTTGCGGTAGAAATTTTTTGTTTTCCATGCTACGAACCCATCAGTGGTATTAGAGCCTTGTCTATGCATAGATCTGTTGCACGAGTAGAACACAATAGTTTTGTGGGCGTTGGTGCTCGTGCCGTATTTTGCTTTGTGTACTTTGCATCTTGCGGTATGGTGGGATGAAGCGGCTCGGGCTAACCTTACATGTCATCGCACATGAGACTTGCTCCACGCTTGACGTGTAAATTGCTTTGCACAAGTGGCTTTGCGGGTGTCTGTCTCTCCCACCATAGTATAGATCCAATTTACACTTTGTACTTGATAGCACTTGTATCAACGTTGTGGTTCAGTTTCGTAGGTAAGATCCGTTCTTATTCGAAAGCCCCAAACCACGTAAAACATGCAAAGAAAATTAGAGGCGTCTAACTTGTTTTTGCAGGGGTTTTGTGATGTGATATGGCCATCATGTGATTGTGATTATATTTGATGTATGCAATGATCCTTGTTGTAATATGGCAACGGCGAGAACTAATGGTTGTCTTTAATTGCTAAGACCTGCGTGTCTATTCATCTTGTAATAGCTTTATTCCAAGTAGTTGTAATAGTTGCTAGTGATGATGGACAACCATGAAGCGGCGCCACTGACCTTGGCGCAATGCTGGTGATGATGGAGATCATGTCCGTGCTTTGGAGATGGAGATCAAAGGCATAAGAAGAAAGGGCCATATCATATCACACTAATTATGAATTGCCTGTGATGTTAATCCTTTATGCATCTTGTATTGCTTAGATCGCGACGGTAGCATTATAAGATGATCCCTCTCACTAAATATCAAGTAATAAAGTGTTCGTCCTTAGTTGGCACCGTTGCTAAGACTAAATGGTTTGAAGCATCTCATGATGATCGGATGTGATAGATTCTACGTGTGCATACAACGGTGCAAGCCAGATTTGCACATGCGAAACTAAGGTTCATCTTGACGAGCCTAGCATGTACAGACATGGTCTCGGAACACGGAATACCGAAAGGTAGAGCACGAGTCATATAAATGATATGATGAACATGAAGATTGTTCGCCGATGAAACTACATCTTCTCTCGTGAAGATCGGACTTGGTGTAGTGGACTTGGTTCGTGTAATCACTAAGACAATATGAGGGATGTTGTTTCGAGTGGGAGTTCACCTAGTTAATTTAAGAATTAAAATTGAACTAAATTTATCATAAAATTAGTATAAACTACTTGCAAATTTGTTGTAGATTATGGCGAACCTCTCCATCAATTTCAATGCGTTCCTAGAGAAAGAAAAGCTTAAGAACAATGGAAGCAACTTCACGGACTGGCTCCGTGGACTGAAGATTGTCCTCAGGGCTGGTCAGTTGACCTATGTGCTCGAAGCACCGCTAGGTGACCCACCTGCAGAAGATGCCACCGATGACGTAAAGAATGTTTACGCCACTCGAAAGAATCATTACTCCACAGTTCAGTGTGCCATCTTGTACGGTTTAAAAACGGAGCTTCAGAAGCGCTTTGAGCACCACGACCCGTTCGAGATCATTAAGGAGCTCAAGCTCATTTTTGAGACTCACGCGACCGTGGAGAGCTATGAGGCCTCCGAAAAGTTCTTTAACTATAAGATGGAAGAGGGTAGCTTTGTTAGCAAGCACGTGCTCACCATGTCTGGGCACGCAAACAAGCTCCAAGAGTTAGGGATAACGATTCCTAATGAGTTAGGGATTCACCGTGTCCTCCAATCACTGCCACCGAGTTATAAGAACTTTGTGATGAACTACAATACCTTTGCATGAACAAGACGTTGCACTGAACTATCGTCCATGCTGAAAACTGCTGAAGTGGAGATCAAGAAGGAGCACCAAGTGTTGATGGTCAATAAGACCACCAATTTCAAGAAACAGGGCAAGCCTAAGAACAAGGGCAACTTCAAGAAGGACGGCAAGAAAGTCGCGCACTAAGAAGCCCAAGGCTGGTCCTAAGCCTGAAACTGAATGCTTATACTGCAAGGGTGCTGGTCACTGGAAGCGTAACTGCCCCAAGTACCTGGCAGATCTGAAAAACGGCAACATCAAGAAGAAAGGTATATTCGATATACATGTTATTGATGTGTATCTTACTAGTAATCGTAGTAGTGCCTGGGTATTTTATACTGGTTCGGTTGCTCATATTTGTAACTCGAAACAGGAGCTGCGGAATAAACGAAGACTGGCGAGAGACGAGGTGACGATGCGCGTTGGAAATGGCTCCAAGGTTGATGTGATCGCCGTCGGCACGCTCCCTCTACATCTACCTTCGGGATTAGTTTTAAATTTAAATAATTGTTATTTGGTGCCTGCGTTAAGCATGAACATTATATCTGGATCTTGTTTATTGCGAGACGGTTACTCTTTTAAGTCCGAGAATAAAGGTTGTTCGATTTATATGAGTAATATCTTTTATGGTAATGCACCTGAGATGAATGGTTTATTCTTACTGAATCTCGATAGTAGTGATACACATGTTCACAACATAGATGCTAAACGAACAAAATTGAATGATAATTCTACATACATGTGGCACTGTCGTCTTGGTCACATTGGAGTGAAGCGTATGAAGAAACTCCATTCTGATGGACTTCTTGAATCACTTGATTTTGAATCACTTGAAAGATGCGAAGCATGTCTAATGGGAAAAATGACTAAGACTCCATTCTCTGGAATAATGGAGTGAGCTACAGACTTATTGGAAATAATACATACCGATGTGTGCGGTCTAATGAGTGTAGCGTCGCGTGGTGGATATCGTTATGTTCTCACTTTCACGGATGACTTAAGTAGATATGGGTATGTCTACTTTATGAAACATAATTCCGAAACTTTCGAGAAGTTTAAGGAATTTTAAAGTGAAGTGGAAAATCATCGTAACAAGAAGATTAAGTTTCTGTGTTCTGACCGTGGAGGTGAATATGTAAGTTATGAGTTTGGCATGCATTTAAAGAAATGTGGAATACTTTCGCAGTTGACACCGCCGGGAACACCACAGTGTAATGGTGTGTCCGAACGTCGTAATCGAACTCTCTTAGATATGGTTCGGTCTATGATGTCTCTTACAGATTTACCGCTATCGTTTTGGGGCTATGCATTAGAGACAGCCGCATTCACTTTAAATAGGGCACCATCTAAATCCGTTGAAACGACACCGTATGAATTGTGGTTTGGAAAGAAACCTAAGTTGTCGTTCCTTAAAGTTTGCGGTTGCGAAGCGTATGTAAAGAAGTTACAACCTGATAAGCTTGAACCCAAAGCGGAGAAATGCATCTTCATAGGATACCCTAAAGAAACAATTGGGTATACCTTCTATCATAGATCCGAAGGCAAAGTTTTTGTTGCCAAGAATGGATCCTTTCTTGAGAAGGAGTTTCTCTCAAAGGAATTGACTGGAAGGAAAGTAGAACTCGACGAGGTTATTGAACCTTCTCTCGAAGTTGAGAGTAGCACAGCACCGGAAGATGTTTTTGTGCCGCCTGCACCAATTGGAGAGAAAGCTCATGATGGTGATCATGAAACTTCGAACGAAGTTGCTGCTGAACCTCGCAGGTCAACGAGGGTTCGTACCACTCCTGATTGGTATGACCCTGCCTTGAACGTCATGTTGGTGGACAACACTGATGACCCTGGGACGTATGAAGAAGCTATGGTGAGCCCAGATTCCGACAAATGGCTAGAAGCCATGAAATCCGAGATGGGATCCATGTACGAAAACCAAGTGTGGACTTTGGTGGACTTATCGGATGGCCGTAAGGCTGTCGAGAACAAATGGATTTTCAAAAGAAAAACAGATGCTGATGGTAATGTTACCATCTATAAAGCTCGACTTGTCGCGAAAGGGTTCTGACAAATTCAAGGAGTTGACTACGATGAGACTTTCTCACCAGTAGCGAAGCTAAAGTCTATGAGGATTTTGTTAGCAATTGCTGCATATTTCGATTATGAGATTTGGCAGATGGATGTCAAAACGGCGTTCCTTAATGGTGACATTGAGGAAGAGTTGTATATGGTATAACCCAAGGGTTTTGTCGATCCTAAAGATGCTGACAAGGTATGCAAACTTCAGCGCTCCATTTATGGACTGAAGCAAGCATCTCGGAGTTGGAATCAACGTTTTGATAAAGTAATCAAAAACTTTGGATTTATACAAACTTATGGAGAAGCTTGTATTTACAAGAAAGTGAGTGGGAGCTCTGTAGCATTCCTAGTACTATATGTAGATGACATATTGTTGATTGGGAATGATATAGAACTTCTTAATAGTGTCAAAGCCTATTTGAATAATAGTTTTTCAATGAAGGATCTTGGCGAAGCGGCATATATTCTAGGCATCAAGATTTATAGAGATAGATCAAGACGCCTAATAGCGCTTTCACAAAGTACATACTTGGACAAAGTTCTAAAGAAGTTTAGAATGGAAGAGAGCAAGAAAGGGTTCATGCCTATGTTGTCAGGTAAGACCTTGAGTAAGACTCAAAGTCCAGCTACGGCAGAAGATAGAGAGAAGATGAATAATATTCCCTATGCCTCGACCATAGGTTCTATCATGTATGCCATGTTGTGTACAAGACCGGATATAGCACATGTTGTTAGTTTGACTAGTAGATATCAAAGCGATCCTGGAATGGAGCACTGGACAGCGGTCAAGAATATCCTAAAGTACCTGAATAGGACTAAGGATATGGTTCTTTCTTATGGAGGTGATGAACAGCTTGTTGTAAATAGTTACACTGATGCTAGTTGGAACACCGATCCAGATGACTCGAAGTCACAGTTTGGATACGTATTTATTTTGAATGGTGCTGCAGTGAGCTAGAGGAGTGCCAAGCAAAGCGTTGTGGCAAAATCTTCAACTGAATCGGAATACATAGCTGCTTCGGAGGCTGCACAAGAAGCCATATGGATGAAGGAGTTCATTACTGAACTTGGCGTGGTTCCTAGTGCGTTGGACCCGATGGCCATCTACTGTGACAACACAGGTGCCATAGCTAATGCACAGGAGCCAAGGTCACATAGCAAGCTAAAGCACATCAAGCTACGTTTCCATGCTATACGCGAGTATGTCCGAGATGGTGACATAAAGATTTGCAAAGTACGCAGATCCGTTGACTAAACCTCTCCCTAGAGCAAAGCATGACCAACACCAGAACGCCATGGGTGTTAGGTATATTACTATGTAATCTAGATTATTGACTCTAGTGCAAGTGGGAGACTGTTGGAGATATGCCCAAGAGGCAATAATAAAAGTGGTTATTATTATATCTTTGTGTTTCTGATGAATGTTTGCATCCCCTGCTATAATTGTATTATAAGGAAACACTAATACATGTGTGTTTTGTAAACATAAAAGAGTCCCTAGTAAGCCTCTTGTTGAACTAGCTTGTTGATTAATTGATGATCATGGTTTCCTAATCATGGACATTGGATGTCATTAATAACAAGATTATATCATTAGGAGAATGATGTGATGGACACACACCCATAGTAAGCGTAGCATAAGATCAAGTCATTAAGTTCGTATTGCTACAAGCTTTCAAATGCATAGTAACCTAATCCTTCGACCATGAGGTTATGTTAATCACCATCACCGGATGAGTGCTTTGATGACATCAAACACCGCTTCGTAACTGGGTGGTTATAAAGGTGTCATTGGGTATTCTGAAAGTATGTGTTGAAGCGCATGAACCAAGATTGGGATTTGTCCATCCATATGATGGATAGATATGCTATGAGCCCTCTCGGTGGAATGTCATCTAGTTAGCTTGCAAGCATGTGACTAGGTCACAAGGGATGACATAACATGGAACGAGTAAAGATTACTTATCAGTAACGAGGTAGAACTAGGTATGGAGATACCGACGATCAAACCTCGGATAAGTAGAGTATCGCGTGACAAAGGGAATTGGTTTCGTATGTTAATGGTTCTATCGATCACGAAGTCATCATTGAGTATGTGGGAGCCGTTATGGATCTCTAGATCTCGCTGATGGTTATTGATCGGAGAAGTTTCTCCATAATGTCTACATATTCACGAACCGTAGGGTGACACACTTAAGGTTCGAAGTTGTTTTAAGTAGATATGGAATGTGCATTGGAGACCGAATGTTGTTCGGAGTCTCGGATTGGATCCGGGACATCACGAGGAGATCCGGAATTGTCCGGGGAATAAGATTCATATAATGGGGATCATTTTCTAAGTTAGGAAATGTTCCGGAGTGTTTGTATGGGGATTCTAGAAGGTTTCGGAATGCTCCGGAAGGTTCTAGAAGATATTTTGGAGTTTACTTGAAAACCAAGATAGGATAAGGGGAAAGTTAAAGGGTAAGTAAAGGAAACTTGGGGGAAGGACTCTCCCCCCAAGCCTCCTTGTGCGCCGGCCCTAAGGGGTGGGCCTAGGGGTGGGAACCCTAGGTCGCACCCCTCCCTCTATATATAGAGGGGTGGAGGCGCCACCCCCTGGCCCCTCCCCACTCCAAACCCTAGCCGCCTCTCTCCTCCTCCTTCCATCTGCTCTGGCTTAGGCGAAGCCCTGCAGAATTCTCTACTCCACCACCACCACGTCGTCGTGCTGCTGGGATTCCATGGAGAGATCTACTACCTCCGCTGCTCGCTGGAACGGGGAGAGGAAGGTCTGCTTCGACTCCGCACGTGTGACCGATCAATTGAGCGCCTTTGCCACGGAAGGATCGTCTACTCAATCTTGAGATCGGCAAGTGATCGTCTACATCAACCATGAGATCCGATCCCGCACAAGGCTTTCGGATCTACAAGGGTTAGTACAGATCTATCTCGTTGCACATGTCTAATAGATTAGATCTTGGCTTTTATCTAGATTAGATCTGGGTTTTGTTCGTTCTTTCGGTAGAATTTTTTTGTTTTCCATGCTACGAACCCATCAGATCCTCCCATAATCTGATGGAAGCATGATACGTTCCAAACGTATCCATAATTTTTGATGTTCCATGCTTGGTTTTATCTGCTTTCTTATGTTTTGTCCATACTTTGGAGTACTTTTGATATGATTTCTTGGACTAACCTATTAACAAGAGCCACAGTGCCAGCTGCCTGTTTTCTGCTGTTTTTGGTTCCAGGAAAGTCAGAAAATGAATATTCTCGGAATTGGACGGGACAAAAGCCAAAGTCAGTTTTTCACCGAGGGACACCTAGAGCCAGAATACGAGACAGAGAGGGGCTAGGGCCCGTCCACACCACCTGGCCGCACGGCCATGCCTGGCCCGCGCCAGGGGGTGGTCGGGCCGCCCCAGGCACCCCCTCAGCCTCTCCTTCCGCCTATAAGTTGCCTCTAATACGGAAACCCTAAGTGCCTGATCAAAATTCCACGAAAGAGTCTGTATCCGTCGTCATCTCCATCCCTAGATCGGGAGGGATCTGAAGCTCTTCCCGGCACCCTGCCGGAGAGGGGAACCTGGAGGCCTTCTTCATCATCATGCAAGCCTCCGGTGTGATGCATGAGTAGTTCATCTTTGGACTACGGGTCCATGTAGAAGCTAGATGGCTGGTTCTCCTCCTTTGTGCTATCATGTTTAGATCTTGTGACCTCTGTTCATGATCAAGATCATCTATTTGTAATTCTGCATGTTGTGTTTGCGGGGATCCGATGGATATTGAGATGCTATTTCAGATTGATTATTGATTCTATCATGTCTTTGTTATTTGTGATCTTGCATGCTTTTCGTTGTTAGTAGCTATCTTGGCCAAGTAGATGCTAGCAACTCCAAGAGTTAGTATTTATGCTCGATAGTGGGTTCATGCCTCCGTAATCTGGGAAGTGGTAAATCTCTAAGGTACTAGATGTGTTGTTGCTACTATGGAGAAAACAACAATCCTTTATTCATAGAACAATCGTATTGTTTACTTTACACGCAATTCGTAATGCAATTATCCGGAAAACAACAATCCTTTGTTCATAGAACAATCGTATTGTTTACTTTACACGCAATTCGTAATGCAATTATCCGTTTCTTGCAACTTAATACTGGAGGGGGTTCGGATGATAACCTGAAGGTGGATTATTAGTCATAGATGAAGTTGGATGGTGGTCTATGTATAATGTTGTAATGCCCAATCGAATCTCAAAGGAGTCAAGATGATTAGTATATTCTTGTATGCTTTCTCGATGTTTGTCAATTGCCCCGTTGTAATTTGTTCACCCAGCATGTTATCTATCTTAAGGAGAGCCACCTCTAGTGAACTATGGACCCCGGTCCTTTCTTTTACTTTCAATCTACAATCAACTGTTCTTGCTTTGTGTTTACTTTTACGCAAACTATTACTTTCTTCCACTCGTCGTTTAATCCTTTGTTTTAGCAAAACCGGTGAGATTGACAACCTCATCATCGCAAGTTGGGGACAGAGTTACGTGGTTGTGTCGTGCGGTCTCCACGTTGTCTTTGCACCGTGCATACCAAAGTTCAGCTAGCAACACCTTTGGGGTGTTTCTTTGCTCCTACTGGTTCGATTAAACCTTGGTTTCATAATTGAGGAAAAACTTGCTGATGTGCTCATCATACCTTCCTCTTGGGGTTCCCCAACGAGCTCGATATATTTTGGGCCATCAAGCTATTTTTCTAGCGCCGTTGCCGGGGAGTCAAGGACATCTTCAC
This sequence comes from Avena insularis, assembly GCA_023614405.1. NCBI lineage: Eukaryota > Viridiplantae > Streptophyta > Magnoliopsida > Poales > Poaceae > Avena > Avena insularis. Next base: position 567,038,893 of record CM042686.1, read on the forward strand.
AAGGGGAGTCCCTCATAACCAATCTCTTTACTTTGTTATTTTTGTTTTGCTTAGTTTACTTTTGCTTTGTTTGCTTGTTTCTTTATCAAAAACACACAAAAAATAGTTTTACAAGTTTGCTTTCTTTATTAAAAACACAAAAAAATTAAGTCTTTCTATAGTTGTTACCTTTTCCTTAGCACACCATGTTGATCTCTAAATTCACCCTGAAAGACCTTTCAATAGGTAGTGGTTCTTTAATTGGAAAAGATAATATTGAAGAATTCTTTAATCATGTTAGTAAGCATGAGGATATTGAGGATAGATCCCATGCAGAACTTGCTCCAAACTATGAGATTGCTGCAGCTTCTTTAGTTCACATGTTGGAACCTAGGTTTGTTAACCTTAGCCCCTTGATGCAAGTAATGTTTCTTAAACTTAAAGAAATTGAGGACCCTGAGAAGAGGGATTTTATTCTAGAAACTTTGCTTAAGGAATTCTATGATGTTGCCAAGGAAGCTAGAAAAGTCTTTGAACATTTCAATATGCTAGGCTCATGTGTAGATGTTGTTGGTACACGAGAAAAGATGAGCAAAACTGAACCTAATGGGGAGGAAATTAAGATACCAATACCCTTTAAATTTGTAGCAATGCATGAAGCTATAGAAAAGAATCTTGATTGGATTGTTCCCGAAAACCCGTTTGATGAAAATAGTGAACCCAAGAGCATTGAGAGAGGATCCTCTAGAACTTATTTGGATGAGATACCTTGCCTTGTTGAAGATATTTCTGGTATTAATCTTAATGCTTCTTCATTTGAGAACACTTGATTCTTTTTCTTGCTTCTTATGCCTAACTTAAAGGCGTTAAAGAAAGGTACTTATTGGGTGATAACCCAAAAGTTTTAGATGAGTCTTGGAAGTTATTAATTCAGTAATAAACGCTCCTTATCCTTTTTATTTGATTTTTTGTGCAAAGAGTAACCTCTAATGAGAGAGAAGTAATGGTTGGGAAAGTTGCTGTCCCGAAACAGATTTATGTGCTTCACCGTAAAAATTCGTGTAAAATCTCTGTATGTCCTTTTGAGGCGTGAATTTTTGTGCTTCTGCCCAAGGTTGTTATCTAACTTTCGTTAGGTCAACACTTTTTTATTTGAGCAACAGAAGGTCTTCGAAAAAATTCGTCTTTACCTTCTGGTTTGTTTTGACAGATTTCTGCCATTTTCTGCATTTGCTTCTTGTTGGTTCCTTTTTGAGTTCTTTTGGGGAATTGAGCTTTTTTAGGGAAGTACTACAGTATCTAGTGTTTTAATGGAAGTTTTATTGGTGTCGGAACTAAACCTAAAGACCTATTATCTTGAGTGCACTAATGTTGCTAATAAAGATTGCGTGAAGTTTTGTATGAAGGAAAAATTTCAGGTGTATGGAAGGAATGAGTAATGAGATGAAGAATGGACTAAAGCTCAAGCTTGGGGATGCCACGCGTGTCACCCCAAGAAATATCCAAGAAGTACAAGCGTCAAAGCTTGGGGATGCCCAAGGCATCCCCCTCTTCATCAATAAAAATCCCAAGTTTCTTCCAAACGCTTCATTTTTATTGTTTCATGCACAGTTGTGTTGTTCTTGGAGCGTCTTCTTTTTCGTTATCGTTTTGGTTTTTCGTTTGATTTGTTTGCTTAGTTTGCTGAATAAATTGGTTGGGCCCCCTCTTTCATACATTGGTTTTCAAATAGTTTGGTTTGGATTGGAAAAGAGTAGGAAAGTTCATGCCTAAGTGGTAAAGAGAGCTTGTTTTTGACAGTGGCCTATGCTTTGTCATGCCATGCTTGATATTGCTTTGGCTTTATTCTTAGTATTCTTTGTTGTAGCATGACTTGTTATAAACAATTGAGATTGCTTAATGTGCCTTAGAAGAATCATGCGTTGTTTTAGCATATTAAAGCATAGTATTGTGGTATTCCCCTTTGATGCTTTATTTGGGTTGACTTGGTGCATGCTCACACCATGTTATGACTATCCCAAGTCACCATAAGCCTTTATGATCCTTTAGTTTTCAACTTTTAGTATCACTTTATGCTTTAGTCAATGATGTTTTGTCGCTCTGCATGATTATGGCCATTATTGCTCTCTTAGTTAATCGCTCCCAGTCTTTTGCTAGCCTCCGCAACCAAGTATAAGTTCCACTCATGCATCCAACTCCCTAAACCAAGTTATTCCAAAGAGTCCACCATACCTATCTACTAGCATATGCTATTCCAAGTATATTCATGGTTTTATCTACCTTCCGAATTAAACTTGTTATGAGAAAACTAGTGAATAAAGCTCTCACGAACTTGATGGCACACTTTACTTTTCTTGCCCTTAATAAACTTGAACCATTGTGTCATCTATGTTGTATATGCTTGCACTTATTTGTTGGGGATTAGCAGAACCATGCTATCATGGGGAACGCTTTCAACATTGCACTTGTACTTTGTACCTAGTTGATATCATGCTCTTTTGTCTATGGATGTCGTCGATGTGAAATGAAAGGGGATCTTGTAAGTCCATGGAGTTATGTATATGTGTTAGAGAAATGCCTGGGCCACTTGTCTAATCCATGCTGACATGGTGGAAACTTGCAGCGCAACCATAATGAGCTGTCTATGAAGCATTCTTCTTATTAAAAAAGAGTCAGATATTGAGAAAAAAAAGAGAAAAAAAAGAGATATATGAAAAGAGGAAAGAGAGAAAAAAGCACCATATTCCCATGGTAAATAAGAAGATTGCTGAGATGCTCGTTGTTTGCTTGCCTTGTCATTTTGATATGGGGATTCTTCCGTATCATCGGGCAAGGGGTACCCCGTTGGCGGTTCTCTATGATACACATGTACTTACGATGACAAGAACTTACCGGTGACTAAACATGAGTAGCATGAGGAGCGGCCCTCGTATTCAAGGGACATGAGATTTCCAACTTATACTTCGTCAAGCATATACACCATAGTTTGTTCACTTTAACCTTAATCACTTCAAGATGCTTATGATAGGGGCAATGCAAGCTGAAAGCTATTAAGTACCATAATTTTTGGAAGCTCTTTATGAGACTTGAATCCCTACTTCCTTCTATGAAGGCCTTTCTTTTACTTTTATGTTGAGTCTCCACCTTCTAACTTTATGCACCTGCTTTGAGAGCATAGTGGCCATTCTTAGTTCTTTGTGCATTGTCCCAAGACTTGTTGATTGATGCATAGCTTTGATATTGCTTGTTTTAAACTATTTGTATCTAGTCACTCTTATGAACTTTGAATGTGTCCTATGCATTTATGTTTGTTACTCTACGAGGGACAAGCTGAATGCCACTATGCTATGTTTTTTTATGTGAAACAAACAAACGTCTTGCAAAGCATTGTTATCCATTAATCTTTTGTTTGTGCCTTTTCATGTTGCAACATAGTTGCTTTGTCTTATTGTTAGAACTTTATCTTTCATGTTATGATTGAAGTACTATGATCCCAGCTTTGAATGTTTTACAAATACTTTGATCAAGTTTATGATGGTGCATGTCACCTCAAAAATTATTCTTACTTTTTATCACTTACCTACTCGAGGACGAGCAGGAGTTAAGCTTGGGGATGTTGATACGTTGCAAACGTATCCATAATTTTTTATGTTCCATGCTTGGTTTTATCTGCTTTCTTATGTTTTGTCCATACTTTGGAGTACTTTTCATATGATTTCTTAGACTAACCTATTAACAAGAGCCATAGTGCCAGCTGCCTGTTTTCTGCTGTTTTTGGTTCCAGGAAAGTCAGAAAATGAATATTCTCGGAATATGATGGGACAAAAGTCAAAGTGAGTTTTTCACCGAGGGACACCTGGAGCCAGAATATGAGACGGAGAGGGGCTGGGGCCCGGCCACACCACCTGGCCGCGGGCCTGCCCGGCTGCCGGGGGTGGTCTGCCGCCTGTGCACCCTCGCATCTCCTTTCTCCTATAAGTTGCCTCTGATACGGAAACCCTAAGTGCCCGATCAAAATTCCATGAAAGAGTCTGTAGCCGCCGTCATCTCCATCCCTAGATCGGGAGGGATCTGAAGCTCTTCCTGGCACCCTGCCGAAGAGGGGAATTCACCCTGGAGGCCTTCTTCATCATCATGCAAGCCTCCGGTGTGATGCGTGAGTAGTTGATCTTTGGACTACGGGTCCATGTAGTAGCTCGATGGCTGGTTCTCCTCCTTTGTGCTATCATGTTTAGATCTTGTGACCTCCATTCATGATCAAGATCATCTATTTGTAATTCTGTATGTTGTGTTTGTGGGGATCCGATGGATATTGAGATGCTATTTCATATTGATTATTGATTCTATCATGTCTTTGTTATTTGTGATCTTGCATGCCTTCCGTTGTTAGTAGCTATCTTGGCCAAGTAGATGCTAGCAACTCCAAGATTTAGTATTTATGCTCGATAGTGGGTTCATGCCTCTGGTAATCTAGGGAAGTGACAGAAATCTCTAAGGTACTAGATGTGCTGTTGCTACTAGGGAGAAAACAACAATCCTTTGTTCATAGAACAATCGTATTGTTTACTTTACACACAATTCGTAATGCAATTATCCGTTGCTTGCAACTTAATACTGGAGGGGGGTCGGATGATAACCTGAAGGTGGATTATTAGTCATAGATGAAGTTGGATGGCGGTCTATGTATAATGTTGTAAGGCCCAATCGAATCTCAAAGGAGTCAAGATGATTAGTATATGCTTGTATGCTTTCTCGATGTTTGTCAATTGACCCGCTGTAATTTATTCACCCAACATGTTATCTATCTTAAGGAGAGACACCTCTAGTGAACTATGGACCCCGGTCCTTTCTTTACTTTCAATCTACAATCAACTGTTTACTGCTTTGTGTTTACTTTCTGCAAACTATTACTTTCTTCCACTTGATACGTTTAATCCTTTGTTTTTAGCAAAACCGGTGAGATTGACAACCTCATCGCAAGTTGGGGACAGAGTTCTATGGTTGCGTTGTGTAGGTCTCCACGTTGCTGCTGGCACCGGTAGTGCGCCCTGCCAAAGTTCAGCTAGCAACACCTTTGGGATGTTTCCTTGCTCCTATTGGTTCGATTAAACCTTGGTTTCATAATTGAGGGAAAACTTGCTGCTGTGCTCATCATACCTTCCTCTTGGGGTTCCCCAATGAGCTCGATATATTTTGGGCCATCAAAGCACAATCACCAAGAGTTTGAATAAATTATTCATAGATCCTCTCTCATGGGCAAGATCACATTCCACACAAGGGATCCATCTTCCTTATTTCCATGCTATAAAGTAAGTATCATGGAAATACTTGCCTCGTTGAACTCTTGTACATATTGAATAAAGGTTGGTTAATAACCTCCACCCTTCTTTTGAAATCATGGCCAAGTTAAGCAATTGAACATCTCTAAATCCCAGACTCCCAGCTTCTTTAGGAATAACTATGTTATTTCCATTTCGTCTGATGAATCTTCATATTGATTTCATCAGTAACCCGCCAAAACCAAGCTACCAAACTAGCATGTTTTTGTACATCTTCATAAATACATAAGAAACTCACATAATATATTGTGTATATAAATATTTAATGAATAATTTTCCAAACCTATTTACAATTTTTAAAGTCCACCTATTGGCCAAGATCTCGATCTTTGTTATGGTGTGATCAAAATGTGAGCCATTCAACCTGTCCAAGGCCATTGGTAGGCCAAGGTATTTGTCAACCAACTCCTCCAACATGGTGCCATAGCACATCTTAGTACATATCCCTCATACAGTTCACATTTTAATAATAGTACTAAGTTTGCATAATTTACCAATTGGAATGATCACAGCCTTTGTCTCTAGGATATATAGTCTACATCCTTGCCACCCCTATCGTCGAAGCTTGAGAGAAGACGCGAGAGACATAGGTAAATAAGATATGCAACACCCACTGTATTTTAATTGAAATACAAATCCCTCCTTAGAGATATGTTGGTCCACCGAACTTCCAAAGACTAGAGAGTTCTTATTCACACAGTAAAAAAGAAAAGGGAGATATGGGATCTCCATGTATAATTATTCTAGTTGGCTTGGAAAATCCAAAGGTTTCCATCCTATAGATAAACATGTTGGTTCTATATAGTTCATTACTAGATTATTCCTTTGAGTATCAAAACCCTGTTTCTTCATCAAAACCCTGAGAGAGATCCACTCTACTCTGCCATAATCCTTGTCCATATCTTGTTTGATGGATAATGTTGTTTTTACTTCTTCCTCTTTAGAGAGTGTATTCTTCCTTGAGTACATTTTCCACCATTAGTCTTCCTCGTACAAAGTACCATGTGACTCATATAAGTTACACTAATCAGGAACACCCCTCTTGATGTGAAACTAACACATCACAAAATAGTTGGTGACACCGCCTTCAATGCACCATCGATGGATACCACATTGCAGTTATAATGAGTTATTCTCTCTTACCGGCCGACGCTTCATCATCGACTCCTCCCTCTTCCACCTTGCCATAAAGGACATAAGAATGCATACAGAAATTTAAATAAAACTCTATATCAGATCATGTTAAGGAAATTTACATGCATCTTAAAATTCTCTCTACTATAAATAGTAACTAAAATTTGGATTTCATGCATTATGTTGTGTTCGGCACATACTAGAACATACTTAGTACATATTAGAGCTTAGGTTTTAGGATTTGTAGCACTAAAAGCTGGCAACAACCAAGACTAACATATACATATTTCATCCTACTCAAAGTGAACTAGAAACACTAATAACCTCTTACAACTCTATCAAAGATCATCACTAGTTTATTTCATGTAGACTCACATTTATAGCATACATTTTTTTCAAATCATACTAGAAAATTATATGCATCTAGTAATATATCTCTTGCAAGTCAATTTGATGGAAGCACAACATTTTAGTTATATCTAGCAACTAACTATAACTATCAATAAATATCAACTAAGAATGCCGATTTATCTGATAACTAAATATAATTAGTAATACTTATCTAGCATATATATTTATAAATAATAACTAATACAAGAATTATTCTATTACCTTAGGTGAGATAGGTTTATTTGCGCCGCTGGAGCTAGAGAAGGAGAAATTGGAGACACCTCCTATGTCATTCTATCAATGACCTTGGCCCTCCCCAGGTGCCAAGTAGTCCTCAGATCTAAATGTTAAACCTCCTTCACGGTGGTGTCTAGATCAACATCGATCGTTAAAAGGTGGAGGTCCATCGGCACCCTCGTCTCGTATCGTTCCCCATGTGACAACCTCACGTTCAGATGACACTAAGGAGAGGAGTCGCGATAATACCATATGTACCACTCCTTGTACTCCTCTTCCGAGGAAGACTGATTAGGGGCCTCCTCCTTCGACAAGGATGATTTGGAGGCTAGAACAAGCAAATACGAAAAACCCATTGAGAAGGAGCAATGCCTGCGCTAGCTTAGCAGGGGACGACATGAATGCCACCATGGATGGCTTGGCGAAAACTTGGCCGGACAAAATTTAAGGTTATGTCATCCACTCACAAGGGAGTCGTAGGGAGCGTCATTGGATCACCAAAATGGTAGTGTTCTATCTCTCAAGAGTGTGGAAGCTAAGAAGTGAGTGTGACTAGGGTACGGTGGAGTGTGTGAGCTAGGGTTGGTAGTGAGAGGGAGGAGAGTGGGGTGGGCCAAACTAGCGGGTAGTTGAGCTACACACATTGGCAACAAAAAATATGTTTCCTTTGCTGATGTGTTTGTTAATTGCTAATCTTGATGGCCCAATGGTGATTCCTAGTGGAACCGAAAGTTTATAAATCTATGTTGGCAATGTGAGTATCCTAGAAGCAGTCCATTCCTGCCAAATCTCATCGCTCATGCATTTCTATTTTTAATGTGGGGGTGTCCTTGGTATCACTTTGTACTAGTGAGACACAAGTACCATCCTTTATTGATTTTAGGTTGTGTGCATGACTATGAATTTATACATGAGTTGTTCTAGTACCTCCATTAAGGAAGTGTTTGGTACCACATATAGATTTTGGGGCTCCCTAGGGTTAGGCCCCGTGAGGCATGTTCGCGTGAAAACGTCCTCTAAGCCATCTTCTCCATTTTGTTCGTTTTCCCAGTTTTTTACTTGGCTACATGGGGTGGGAAACTATCCCACATTTGTTTGATAGGCCGGATGACACCCTTTTTGGCTAGGGTAATGCAAATCAGTGGTTTTTGGTTTCCCATAATAGGCTTCATATGGTTAGCATGATCCACAAATAGTCAGCTTACCATGTCAATGCATATCCTACACTGAAATCATAATATTGGAAGTTCACAACACATGGAAGACCATTAAAAAAAGGGGGATCATGGGGTCAACCTACGACCACATTAAAAGTGGGTATGCATCTAACAGAGTTGGTTCACCATTATCAAAAGGGGATCAAGGAGTCATCCTACCATTATACGAAGTAAAAATGATAGAAACATATCACTGATCAGATATTTTCTTAATCCTCTTGAACTTGTCCTTGTTATCCTTGCAAGCATTGAGCATATCAAACAACATGTGCTCAAGATTATTTTTTCCTCCTTCAGCGTCTCCTTTTCCTCATCCCATTATTTCTGCTTCTTGTTCTTTAGTATCGCTGCTTGAGATTTCTGCACCTGCCTCAGCATCTTCACTTCACTCTACAACATGTTGGTCTTCTACAAATTCATGTCATTCTACGTGTCCTTCATCCTGGACAAGTTCTCCTCCACCACCCTTTTCTCTTCATCCATGAATTTCTTCACATCAACTAATAGACTTAAGTACTTCTTGTCAATCTTGTTCTTCTCTTATGCTAGCTCATTCGCCAAATTTTCATTTTCAATCCTCTTGTAGATTCTTGCATTGTTGATGTCATAATACATTCCCTAGAGTTTTCATAATGCATTTTGTGTTGCTTCTAGTCATTCCTTGTCCAACCAAGCCACAAACCCACGGTATGTGATTTCCTGCAAATCACAAGATCCTGATGCTCATAGCTTGTGGATGAGGTAGTATGGGATAAATCAGAAGCTAGGAACTTACAGTCTTCACTTGTTAGTGATAGAATATGTGGCCAGTGTTGTTTCTCAAATGCAACACACTTGACAGGTTCAAGCTTGTGGATGCGGAACACCTAGAGACAATCTACTACTATGTTGGTGAACGTGGGATCTTCGATGTAGTCAGGAGCATAGTCCATGTCGATGAGATCCTAACAATCACACAATCGCAACTTAATCGAGTTCAACTGAGGAAAAATCGAAAATCCCTAAACTGGCAGCAAACCCCTAACCTTACGAGCGAATTAGGGAAATTGAGCTTATCGCTAGACACGACTATCTCGGGCTCTCATCATCATTCTAGGTCGACATGCTGACTTTGGCGAGCGCAATGAAGAGGACATTGTATTCTTAGTTGTTGTCACTGCCTATGATCGGAGATGAGGGAGATGACTGTTGTGGAATGACTAGGGAAGGAAGCTCGATGGAGGAGAATGGGAAGGGGAAAATGGAGAGTGGAAATTGAGGAAGGATTTGGGCGAGGTGACAAAATCCTTCTCGTCCCCATTTTACCTTTTCGCAGCGGCACGCGTGTGCTCCCGTCGTCTCCACATGTGGCCGAGCTCGTGAAGGAAATCTCCCCTTTTGCACCTAGGGAGCGCATGATGAGAGTGGCTCTCTAGAAACGGTCGAATCATGTAGTTCCTAGAAGGTCTAGTTCGGGGTGCTTTAAAGTTCGTGCGAGCAACAACATGACGGCCGAGCAGAAAACCAATCGGCCTAACATTGTATCCATGGGGGATAGCTAGACCTCTGGAATCCTACCAAATGTGCCCTAATAAATAAAAAATACTGGAGCATATAATTTAGTTGGGAATGTATTTGCAAGTTTATAGAAAAGTATGAACATCTATAGTACAAAAAATATTTTAACTCGAACAAGCTGAAGAATCCACGGTAGGAGAATAAAATCTTAAGGTGTATATTTGTAAATACTATAATAAATTGTTCGGAGCGCCGGACCCGAAAATTTTCTCTTTGGTAGAGGATGAGATAATGGATATACCAAGATTGTCTTCGGATGAGAACACTATTTTAGTTGCTGACTTCACTAAGAAGGAAGAACTAGAATTAATTTCTAAATTGGAGCATAATAAATCTCCTGGACCAGATGAGTTAAATTAGAAGTTTTTGGGCTGTTATTAAGGATTACTTAATGGCATTGTTTGTATAGTTAGAAACAGGAGAGTTACCCTTGTTTAAGTTAATTTTGGGGTTATAACTCTATTATCCAAAAAAGAAAATACAGTTCAAATATAACAATACAAAGCCATGTCTCTTAAATGTGAGCTTTGAGATTTTTACAAAGGTAGCTACCAATAGAGTCACTAGAATTACACATAAAGTTATCCGGCCATCTCAAACGACTGTTACGCCGGGTAGACACATACCAGAGGGTGTTGTGGTTCTACCTGAGACCATTCATGAGCTTCACGGGTTGAAAATAGATAGAGTACCTTTTCAAAATAGATTTTGAAAAGGCTACGATGAAGTTAAATGGCCTTTTTTGCAACAAGTCATGTGTATGAAGGGTTTTGATACTAAATGGTGTGACTGGATTGCATTTTTTTGGAGGTAGTGTCGGAATTAGAGTCAATAATGATATTGGTCACTATTTCCAAACTAAAAGGGGTATAGTTAGGGGGTCCATTATCTCTGATACTTTTTAATATCATTGCAGATATTGTTAGCTACACTTATTGCAAGGGCAAACGAGGATGTCCATGTAGGTGGTTTAACCTCATTTGGTTCAAGGTGGTGTTTTCATTCTACAATACGCAGATGAAACAATCATTTTTATGAAGCATGATTTTGATAAGGCCTTGAAAATGAAGTTGGTCATTTGTATCTTTGAACAACTTTCTAGCTTGAATATTAATTTCCATAAGAGTGAGATCATTTGTTTTGGTAAGGTTAAGGAGGAGGGAAAAGTTTATAAAGAGATATTTGGATGTGAATCAAGGTCTCTTCCTGTCAAGTATCTTGGGATACTGTGTACATCATCGAAACTAAAAACTGTGAAATAGAATCTAGTGGAATCTCGATTCGAAAGAAAATTGGGATGCTGGCAGGTCAATTTACTAGCTTATGAAGATAGATTAGTCTTCATAAATTTGTTCTTACTAGTTTTCCTATGTTTATGCTATTATTTCTAAAGATACCCAAATGGGTACAAAAACGGTTAGACTTTTATTGTCTAGGTTTTTTTGCATATGATGAACATAAAAAGAAATATATACTCACTAAATGGAATAGTTTGTGTCGACCTATGAATCAGGGGGCTTGGTACAGAGGTATTAATACTCAAAAATATATGTTTGCTCAGTAAATGGTTGTTTAAAATATTAATAAAGGAAGGAATGTGGCGAGAGCTGGGAGCTGTTACATAATAAATACTTCAATAATAAAACCTTGCCCTCAGGTTGAAACTAAACCTACGAATTCCCCTTTCTAGAAGGTCTTAATTATGTTTGATTTTTTAATAAAGGGTCGTATGCATTGATTGATGCAGAGGCCGGGTTTTCCGAATTAAAAAAATCATATTTGATTTAATACAAAATTAAATGACCTTCTTGTATATACATATGGAGGGAGTAAAATTCCCCCCCGATTAATTCCAAACCACATTAGCCCCAGCCCAGGTATAACATCACCGAATTGAATCCAGGACCAGAACAACACAACTGTGCCTTACGCTTACCTTAGCTTGCTAGTAGCTCCCTCGGCTCAGCTCCCAGCATGCATGCGCCGATACTACCCATGCCAATAACACAAGGTTCTGTCTGTCGCACCCTTGCAGACATGAACAAAAAGTTCACAACGCGCGACACAACCGATGCTCCGCTCCCTTCCGGCTCTTCCATAACCCCAACTCCCACTAGCTCAGTGGCACTTGTATAAATGCTCGGCTCCGAAACCGCACGAATGTCCTGTCAGTCACTACTCAGATAGAGCAAAGATCTCAAGCTAGCTGACACACGAGCGACATACATGGCGCCAGTGAGCAGAACCGAGCCGATGAAGCACATTATACTGCACAACTTCCTGAAGCAGCAGCACCTGCTGCAGCAGCGCATCAAGCCCGCCGCCGTGCTCTGGAGCTGGCCGGTGCCGCGCCCGACGCCCGACGACGCGGCCGACGATGCCGACGGCGCGTCGTGGCCGCCACGCTCGTACACGTGCGCCTTCTGCCACCGCGAGTTCCGGTCCGCGCAGGCGCTGGGCGGCCACATGAACGTGCACCGCCGCGACCGCGCCAAGCTGCGCGGCCAGTACGGCGCCACGCCGCCCGCCGCCGAGGCCTCCGCGCCAGCAGCCGCCGTGGCAACCACGGAGTACGCCGTGCTGTACCCAGTGCTGAACTCCAATGCCGCCGGCGCGCGCGCGGTGTTCATACCAAATGGCGACGTGTTGCTCTCCGCGCCGGTCGCACTGGCCGCATCCGCCGAGCATGGCCACCGGTGCCATACTAGCAGTGACGACGAGAACGACAAGGACATTGACCTCGAGCTCCGCCTCGGGTGGCCGTGAACGAGAGACGCGCCCGTTTTTCCTTTTTTCCGGCGGCGACTGCTTCGTGACGTGTGATTCTTTATTCGTCTTCCAATTTGAGTCATTCTTTCAACGAAATAATGGCATAAGATTAACCGACAGACTGCCATTAGACAAAGCCTCCAAAAGGGAAACGACGAGAGGAGAAGAAAAGGTGCAAAGTAGTATCAGCAATACTATATATTAGGTCTTGGCGCCTCGATTGATCACAGTACTATTCTTTTTCCATCATGTCATTTTCTCCACAAGGGTTTAAGGTATTTCCGACAGTTATGAGGCGACACCGAGGAGTCTTTCTTTTATCTAGTACATCAAAAAAACACCAAAAGGACGGTCTCAAGAATCAGGATGACCATCTAGAAGCCAAATTACTTAACACCTTTCAAATAAAAATTTGCCCCTTTCATTAATTGACCATGTGTCATTTCAATTCAACGACAAACATATTGAATTTTAGATACAAAATGCCCTGTTGCAAATCATCTTCTAGATAGACTCCAACTCATGTCAGAAAAGCCACTTCACCTGAGTTTCATCAAACTTACCTAATGCAGGCACAGACCGGCAGTCCAGTAGTCCACCATATAGAACTCTACATGTTGAATTTGCTGTGTTCTTCTCTCATTCTATTCATGCAACTTCAACGACACGCTATGGGTTACTAGTACCAGCACACACCACTCAGATGATCATATGAGACACATGCTATTTTGGTCACAGATCTAGACTTTCCATTTCCACATGGAAGTTTTGGAGCTGATATGACATTTTTGGATCATACAGAACTACATCAATACAGCCTGAACACAGAAAAGATATCCAGAAATGGAATTTCTAGTTGATATCCTCTTGATGCCATCAGTTGATTTATTTCCAGACAATTTCAACCACACACCATTGCTAATTATTATGACTACCTCTGATCTTGAAAAGGAAGTCTATAATTATTTTTACAAAGTCAAATAATGCAATGTTTTACTGACTTGGTCAAAAAATTACATTGTTTGACTCTGAAAGAAACTTATAGGTCTTCTTTTCAGAAGCAGAGGAATACTAGTACACAATAGATTCAGAGAATCGTATGCCACTCAATTAATTAGGTCACTATTTCTAAAATTACACAATTTTCATGAATGTCTTGGAGCTGATGCAATAACAGAGTATGCGGAACCACAGCAATACATCTTGAACATAGAAAAAATGTAACGCAGTGGAGTTTCTAGTTGCATTCATTTCGGTGCCGCCGGTTAGTTGAATAGAGCAGAGCACCTATCAGTTTGTCGGTGGACATTATGTCCTGTGGTTTCAGTTCCACATGATAATTTTTTTTAGTACAACATGGTCCAATCTAAATTAGAATGATCTTCGCTTTATGAAGATTAGTTAATGATTCTACTGTTCCAGGACAACATTTGTGAAAGCACAGATCCAACAACACATAAGTGCATACTGCATAGCACATCAATCCTTAACAAATGAGACAAATATATGCCGTTGCTTTAAAACAACACAAAGCAAGGAAAAAAACTACGATTTATGCAGTTCAAACTTTGACGACAAGAAACATACAGTAAATATGTTCAGTACTGTCAAGAAAAGTGAACAATGTCAGGTTCATGTAGTCAAGAACAACATATTGCATGTAAGACGCATATTTGAGGAACCAATTATGCTATATATGCCCCATGACCATGAGAACCTCATAATAATTACAAACAATAACACAAGGAATAACATTTAAACAGCAGAAAAGAGAGTTGTAAAAACTAACCCCCCCCCCCTCGCGTCGTCTCCTCTAAGGCGACGGGAGGGGCGAAACCCTAACCCTCCCCCGCCACCGCCTCCCCTCCCTTCTCCCCCTCCCTCGCTGTCCCCGAGGCTGCCACAAGCCCCAAAGAGCCCAGTGATGGGGCGGCGGATCTGCTGCTGGAGCCTCCGAGGCGGTATGGAGGCAGGCTGCCTTGGTGGTGGTTGGTCCTCCCCAGTGCTGCTCGGCGGCTCTCCGCCCGTCGTGCCCCTCTCCAGCTAGGCCTCACCGGCGCTGGGTTGATGGGTGGTGGCGGGGGCGCGGCTTGTGGTGGCCCTGGTCGGGATCTGGTTCGCCGGGGCGGCGGCCCCGAACAACGCGGACGGCGTCGACCCTGCGGCGGGTGGCGGTCGTGGCGTGCATTCTTCCTCCTCCCGGCCGTGCGGGCGGCGTGGAGGCGGCGGTGGATGGTCGCGGCGGCGGGGGTTGCTCGCCAGTCCTTGCTCCGGCTTAGTGGGTCTGTCAGCTGGGGGCAGGGAGGCAGCTGCGGGCTGGCCGGCCCAGATCTGGGCCCATTCGGGCTCGATCTGGGTTGTGCGGGTCCTAGCCTGCTGGCCCCTGCGCTGGGTGTGCTCCGCACAGGTTGGGTCGGCGACGCGCTGGCGGCAATGGCGCGGTGGCCAGCGCGCGCCCCACTTCCCCTTGGCCGTCCTCCCCGGCCCCGAGCGCAGGGATGTTGCTGCTTTGGCCGGGTCGAGTGGAGCCCAACGCCTTCTTGGTGTGGTGGCTCGAGGCGTTTTCTGACGCCTGTGACGGGTGGCGGTGTTGGGTGACCGGCGATGCTTCTTTGAGGTGGCTGTGCGCAAACCTGCCGGTGACTCCTCCTAAGGTTAGCGCGGGGGCTCCATGTGTGGAACAGGGTGCTCGGTGCGGGTACGAGGTACCAAGCCCCGGGCGAAAGCCCTGCCTTTGGGCCGGTGACGATGACACCTGTGGGTGTCGCGTCCTATTGAAGCGTCATTGTGGAGCTCCGGCACCTCCCTCGCCTAGGGTGTCAGGCTCCGGATGAAAACCCCAGATTTGGCTTGCCAGATCGGGCAACAGCGGCGTCTTCGACATCGTATCCTCCATGGTGGCGTCGTCTTGGAAGCCTGATTCCCTGGTACGAGTCGCTGCTCATCGTCATGGTCTTCGGTGTTGGCCTCATGCGGCGTCTTAGTGCAGTTGGAGTGTCGGCCTCTCGAGTAGTATCGCGGATGGCTTGCGCGACGGGGATTCTCCTCGGACAGCGCAAGCAAGCCTCCGGATGACCAATGGTGGGCTGGCCTCTGTGGTTGATGGCGGGTCGGTGAAGACTGCATGCTAGTAAGTCTGTTGAGGTTGCAGGGAGGTAGCCACCGCCACGGGCATTCGGATCTGGCTGAGCCTGGATGGCTCGCGGGATCCAGGTGGGACCCATCTTGGCTGCGAATGGCATGCTCCTAGCGATATCGATGATGCGCAAACACTGCGACTTTCATCAGCAAGGGTTCTGTTTGGCGGAGGAGCTCGCTTTGTGGCGTCCTGGAGAAGTGCTCGACGGATTTCGACGTTAGCCGTAGTCTTGTTTTGAGTGTTGGGTGTGTTGTATATGTGGGTGTATCGGTCTTCTCTTAGGCTTGTAAATCAAATTTCTTTTTCTATCAATGAATCGAAACGCAAAGCTTTTTGCGTTTTCGTGAAAAAGAGTTGTAAAAACTCGCGTACAGGGAGTTCATATTACATAACAAAAACTAGTATGAGGAGTGCTCCTGTGCTTTCCGTCTTTTTTTTGGCACGCTTTCCAAAACAGTCTGACGGCTGAGATTAAGGGTGCTAATCACACCTGGTTTGGGTTTGGATCATGTGGGTCGGGATCTGATGTCAGTTTTCTTAATCTCAGCCGTCAGGCTGCTTTGGAAAGCGTGCCATATCAGAGACACAATTACATGTATGGGTCACTTACATAGATGAACATTAACTAAACAACATGAAACCCCTAACTAGGCCTGGACATAAACCGATAATCTTACTACGTAGCTATATAGTTGAGTAAATTTCAGAGAACACCGATTTTGTGGTCATAGTTGCAGAAAATCTTTGAATCTTTAGGCTGGTGGCAGTTAGCCCAAAGTTTCATGGACATACAGTATCATAAAACTCCACCAATACAATAACCAAATCTCAGCTCGGTGTTCAGCAATGGAGCGGATGGATAACAGATGGTTTCAGGGTGAAGCTTTCTGAACTTCTGTGTGCGTTTAAGTACGACCAGCCAAGAAATCAGTGCTTTTTCTGCCTCCATGACCCGGCTACCTTTTCTCAAATGTAGTCTTTATACATACTCATCAATCCTCTTCACCGACATACTCATCATCCTCACCGATTATGTACTCATCATATTCACCAATCACGTACTCATCATCATCTTCACCGATTATGAGATCTGAAATGTCCACCTCCTCGAGCATTGCTGCCCAATCTTGCTCGAGTTGTGCCCGGTTCTTGGCCCTGTCGGCGAGGAAGCTTTCGTCGACCTCGACAAAGCCCTTGGCCGCGAACTCGGTGCGGACCCAGGCCTGGAACTTGGAGAAGGTCGCCCAGCTGGAGTCGTAGTTCTCGTTCATGCTACGGTAGAGCTCCCTGAGCTCCTCCAGGTCCTCCGGCGACCTGGAAGGGTTCGGCTCGCGGTCGTCCAGGTTGGGATAAGGGGCATGCTTGGTCCGGGAAAGGACCTCGTCGATCTCCTCCTGGGACAGCCGCGCCATCTGCCGAACCTCGACGTCGCCGCCGCCGTGTCCTTCGACACTAGCACGAACAGGAGGAGGAGCCTTCTGCTCGATCTTCCTCTTGGTGGCGCAATTGCACATGCCATCCGTGCCCTCCTCTGCCTTCCTTTTGATGCCGCAATGGCAATCCATCATCATCTAGGTGCTACCGAGAGGGAGGGGAGATCAAGCAATGAGGATTCTGGGAACTTGCCGGCTGCAGATAGCAATTGATTTTCGTTGGAGCAATTGATGGTACGGGATCTTTCGGGTGTCCCCTTGACTTATTAGAGACTAGGCCCAAGCCTCTCCGCACGCCAGTAACAGTCGGAGTCGGGCAGGCCACTATCTATCTAGTCCGCCCCGAAATATGTTTCGTACTAGTACCAATTTCGATTGGGCCAGGCCCCGCACTACCGACTAGGACGAATTGACGACGATGGTTTTTTTCTTTGCTCGTCCATGCTTAAAGTGCCCAACCTTAACTTAATAAAAGCCACAGAGTTCCACACAAAGAGTTACTACAACTTGATGCGGCATACTCCCTCCGTTTCAAAATATAAGATGTTTTAGCTTTGTGAATAAAATATATATAGACTTATTTTAGTGTCGACGATGGTTTTTTTCTTTGCTCGTCCATGCTTAAAGTGCCCAACCTTAACTTAATAAAAGCCACAGAGTTCCACACAAAGAGTTACTACAACTTGATGCGGCATACTCCCTCCGTTTCAAAATATAAGATGTTTTAGCTTTGAAATGAACCTAGACACTAAAAGGGGTCTAGATACACTTTTTTCACGTAGCTAAAACATCTTATATTTTGAAACGGAGGAAGTACAATTTAGCCAAAATATAGACTAGGTCTACTAGATAGTTCCACACATATAGCAACCAACGGGGTTGGCCTTACACAGAACAGACCGAGGTCAGAAGCTACGAGGAATCAAGCTGAATTGCTAGGCGTCAGTTGAAGGTACAACACTCTCAGTATGTCGAAGCACCCTAGACTCAATCAATAGTTTGTTTCTAGTCAGCCAAAGTGCCTAAGATCGGGCTACGAAGAAGATCCAAATCAAGCCTCTGGGTTGTCCCGAGAAACCCGAGAGAATAGCGTAGAAATTTTCAAAGTTAATGGGTTGCCAAAAGCACCCTAGGATCCGGCTCATCGTTTCCCAGGAAAATCTTGCAACGGAACAGGTAAAAAGATATGTGACGCCTCCTCCGCCGCCCCACACAGTACAAAGACCATCAGCTAGTCTGTGACGGGAAGCGGTCAGCATCTTGGAAGGGAGTCAGTCCAAAACAAGTTGCTAAGAAAAGATCTTGTTCTTGAGGGGATTCTTGCGGCCCAAACATCACGAAAATGAGCTACTGCCACCCCTTGTGACATTTTGTACACCCCCGTCGCATCCAGAGGCCAAGACACCCTGTCAAGGCCGTCCCGGAGAGTGACGTCCTCCAGCGAGTCCACCAAGGTAAGCCATTGTTACACTCCTTGGTCGAGCGAGCGTCGGAACTGAACATTGATGGAGTGGTCTAGGCACACATCTTTCGCT
Organism: Avena insularis; assembly: GCA_023614405.1. NCBI lineage: Eukaryota > Viridiplantae > Streptophyta > Magnoliopsida > Poales > Poaceae > Avena > Avena insularis. The sequence goes on from CM042686.1 coordinate 567,057,622, forward strand.
GAGATCAGTTGATTCTCACAAATTGCAAACAATTGTGGGTAGGTGTCCTTTAGGGGTCCCTCCCTATGCCATCAGTCGATCCAGAACAAGGTGCGCGCGCTATCAAAGACCTCATGCTTTGCCCCTGCTTAGAACAAGTGCTTGATCTTATGTATACTCTTCCAGAACTGCGATCCCCCTTGGCCTGAGCCTGAGAAGGTTTTTTTTGTCGTTGAATATTTTGCCCTAATAAGTTGTGCCCAGATGGCTTCATCATCTTAGTATAGTTTCCAAAGCCACTTCAACAATAGTGCCATGTTCATGGGTTTGGTGTTAGTTAGGCCCACCCCCTGCTCTTTAGGCTTGCACACTGCCTTTCAGTTGACAAGGTGGTATTTGCGTTTCGGGTCGGTTCCTTCCCAAAAGAATCGAGATCATACGGATTCAAATTTCTCATGTATCCCGTCATGGAGGAGAAACAAGCCCATGGCAAATAAGGGCAGACTGTTAGGCACATTCGAGTTGGCATACAAGGTTGCCCGCTCCTTCGCCACCACTGCGTGGAGGTTCAGTCGTCCGAGGTCTGACCTCAACTTTTCGGAGATCGAGTCCCGCGAGTACGCAGAGCTGCTTGTTCCCCAGCCAGGAATTGGAACGCGTGAGGGGCAGAAGAAGCACGAACTAGCGTTGCGGCATGAAGAAGCACGCGGAGGAACATCCCGAAGATGTCCAGTTGGAGCTGTACTTCTACGCTTCTAGGGACGCAAAGAGCAAGGAGGAGAGGGCTGAGAACAAGAGGAGGAAGGCCGAGATGGAGAGGGAGCTAGCTGGTCCCTCGATGATCGACCGCAACTCAGACAGATGGTTGGACATATTTATCAGTAGTAGCGATGAGGAGTAGTATGTAGGTTTAGAGTCGATGATTGTAACTATGTGTTTGGAGCACCAAACTATCAATATTTCCATATTGCGAACTATCTATGTTTGAATATATCAAACTATTTATGTTTGATCTTTGCAAATATCAAATTCATATGCAAAATTGAGATGTGTTGCTATGTGTATGGTGCCCTATTTTAGGGCATCTGAAATTTCGCTAGTGCCCTATTATAGATCATCTGAAACGAATGTCCTATATTTCGTGTCCTAAAATTGCAAAAGTGGTGCCATGTCCTAATTTTGTCGTGCCCTGTTTTGAGTCATCTGGTTGGAGATGCTCTTACAACAACACAAAGCAAGAAAAATACTACGATGACCGATGCAGTTCAAAGACATCAAAAAGCTACAATGAAAATGTCCAGTAACTATCAGGAAAAGTAAACCAATGGCAGGTTCATGTAATCAAGAACAACATATTGCATAAAATACAAGCATTTATAATTACCAATTGTGTGCTATGGATCATCCACATGACTACGAGAACCTCATAGTTACAAACAATAACACATGAATCACATTTAAACAGCAGAAAAAGAGTTATGAAACATGATTATATTATATACCTAAAAAAACATGTTTATATATAACAATAAGTGGTGTTTTATCACAGCTTAAGCTATATCGCAGACACATTTACACGTATGGGTCAGATAACATAGCTAGGCATGAACTGAATAACATGAAGCCTAACAAGGCCTCGGACAAAATCCAATAATCTTGCTATGTAGATATATATGTGGGAAAATTTCAGAGGACACCAGTTTTGTGGTCCTAGTAGTTGTTGAAAAGCTTGGATTTTTCGGCTGGTGGCAGTTAGCCCAAAGTTTCATGGACATACCGTATCATAGAACTACACCATAAAAATCTCAACTCGCCGTTCAGCAATGGAGCGGATGGATGAAAGATGGGTTTTGTGGTGGACTTTGTGAAATTCTATGACCACAAGACATTGGGTTTAAGTACGAGAAGCCAAGAAAACAAGAAAACGGTGTTTTTTTTTTCTTTTGAAGTAAGATCACATAAATTGAGCAACATGCCGCCTTGTTAAAAACCCTCCAGTCCCCTTAGATACCCTGGTAGGGAAAAGAGTGCGTAAGAAACCTGTTGCCCCGAAGATTACATAGTGTTCTTACAATCTAACGTGACCAGATCCCGAACACACTCAGGAACTGGGTCACGAATAAGACCTGAAGACCCAGATTTACCAACTTGTGCTAAAACATGCACAACACCATTACAAACCCGCTCTACCTATGATATCGAAATATCTTTGTAAACCTTCAGTAGCTCTCGGGCCTCCAGAATCGTTGTCCAGGACGCCGACTGATCCACCTAAAGACCCAGATTTACCAACTTGTGCTAAAAGATGCACAACACCATTACAAACCCGCTCTACCTATGATATCGAAATATCTTTGTAAATATTCAGTAGCTCTCGGGCCTCCAGAATTGTTGTCCAGGACGCCGAATGATCCACCTCCTTGTTTGTGATAGCCTGTACCACACGAAGACAATCTGACTCCAGTATAGCAGGCCAATGGCGAAGACAGATTAGGTGGCGAAGCCCCTCGAGACAAGCAATAACCTCGGCTTTGATACGTCCATTTTGCATCACTATTCTATGTCTTAATTCACTATTATTCATTGATATATTTTGTATTGAGAGGTGATACTTATGTTATTTTATCTGTTTTTGCATGGTTGATGACTTTTGAAGCATGGACCGCTGCAGTCAGGATTCTGATGAAAAATGTGTTGTTTGGAGGCAAAATTCGCGAAGATTAGAAAATCCGGGAAAATATACAGAAAATTCTATTTTTCCAGAAGACTCAAGATGCCAGAAGATGGAGTGGAGGTGGGCCACAGGGGGGCCACACCACCCCATGGCGCGGGCAGGCCTAGGCCGCGCCAGGGAGTGGTGTGGCCACCCTGGCCCACTCCAGCCTCTCCCCTCTGGCGTATACCTTCCTCCCGAAACCCTAAGATTCGGGGAGCGACCACAGAAAGATTCCGCCGCCTCTGCGGGGCGGAAAAACCGAGAGAGAAAGATCTCTCCGGCAGATAAATTTTTGCCGGAGGAATTCCTTCCCGGAGAGAGGAGATCGTTGCCATCAACACCACCATCAAGCTGGACTTCATCAGGATCATCATCATCATCACCACCATCATCACCATTAGCACCCTCATCACCATCTCCATATTGCTGTAACAATTGTGTTGAATCTTGCTATAGTTCATAGGGGAAACTTTCCCGGTGTTGATTACTCTTTGTAGTTGATGTTATTGAGTGAACCGTTAAATTATTGTTTATGTTCAGATTGTTATACATCATTATTCCATCTTTGATCATGATCCATATGATGTCTTGTGAGTAGTTCGTTTTGTTCTTGAGGACATGGGAGAAGTCTTGTTGTTAGTAGTGGAGTTGCGTTGAGAAAGATTCAATAGATTGTTATTTAAGTTGTGGTGTACTTCTTCTAGTGGTGTCATGTGAACGTCGACTACATGACACTTCACCTATATGGGTCTAGGGGAATGCATTGTGTATTTGGCTACTAATCGTAGGGGTTGCCGGAGTGACAGAAACCTGGACCCCCGTTAGGAAATCATTGCACAAGGGACGTAAGGGTCTTAGAGTTTAAAGTTGTGGTTAGGTTTCTACCTTAATTACTTGTACTTATGGATGTTTGCAAGGAGGTTTAATCACAAGTATGTATTAAGTCTTGGATGGGATGGTACATTAGCACAGGTTCACCCACACAACACTTAGCAAGCTAGAGAAGATTAATCGACTATATGAAGCGAAAGCACTTGACAGTCTTCCCATGTGTCATCGAGAACGTTTGGTCATCTATAGAAATACAACCGGCTTGCCCTTTGCTGCATAAAGGATTGGGCCACTTGCTGCATTTATTCCTACTGTCTTTTATTTACTCGTACTTTGTTTACTTGCTTTATCGAAAACCCCTAAAAATCCGTTTGGTAAGTATTTGCAGAGAATTCCCGATCCATACCACTAGCCAGCACCTTCTGCTCCTCGTTGGGTTCGACACTCTTACTTATCGAAAATTTTGCGATACACCCCCTATACTTGTGGGTCATCAAGACTATTTTCTGGCACCGTTGCCGGGGAGTGAAGCGCTATTGGAGAGTGGAACTGGTAAAGAAAACTTCTACTGTGAGTATTGTTTACTTCTGCTAGTTGCTTTATTTTTGTTATGGATAATTCGCTGAGTTTCTTATTTGGTAATGCTACTACCACTGCTAAGGTAGTAGATAAGCCATCACCTGCTGAGAAAGATGTTTTCAAAATACCTACAAGAATTATTGATCGTGTTATGGATAACTACTATGTTGGGGATGGAACTGTCCATCCCGGTGATCGTTTGCTCTTTATACACGAATTATGCAGGTTGTTCAAGTGTGCAGGTATTACTACAGATCAAGTTAAGAAGAAGTTATTCTCATTATCACTGAAAGGAAGAGCTGAGGAATGGTATAAGCTGCTGAAGAATGGTCAAGCTCTGGAATAGGAGGAAATAGTGCCTCTATTTTATTCAAAGTTTTATCCTCCTAGTGAAATTCATAAAGATCGGAATCAAATATACAACTTTTGGCCTCTTGATGGAGAGAGTACATCTCAAGCTTGGGGGAGATTGAAGTCACTAATGCTCAAATGTCCCATTCATGAGCTCCCCAACAATATTATTATCAATAACTTTTATGCAAGGCTCCCTCTACATGATAAGGATTTATTGGACGCTTCTTGTGCTGGATCATTCACTCGTATGGAAGAAGAAGTTAAATGAGACCGTCTAGACCGTATTCAAGACAATGCTGAAGCTTGGGAAAATGACAAAGGTAGAAAGTCAGGTATAAATTATGATTATGAATGCATTGAATCTTTTATGGGAACTGATAACTTTCAAAATATTAGTAAACTTTATGGTCTTGATTTGCAAGTTATTACGAATTGCTTTAGAGCTTTTGCTTCCTATATCGAAATTCTAAAAAGGGGATGGAACAAGTACCATGCACCTTACAAAGATATTGTAGACTATGCTCCTATTGGAAGTGGTGAGTATTGCATTATTGATCCCATCTTACCCGAGCCTTATATCGAGAAGATTCCCTTTCCCGAAAAGGTAAAGGACCATCCTATGATAACTAATGTAATCACCAAAAGTGAAAAAAGAACTGTAAAACCTGATGAACAAATAAACATTGAACCTGTGGTAGCAATTGTGAAAGACCTTGTCACTAAAAGCATAGAAGATGGGCACATAGTCTTTTGTGAGGATGCTTCTAATATTGTTTCACATCCCAATAGGTCTAAAAAGGCTAGTGTTCCTGTGCTTTCTGTTAGGATAGGTGATCATTGCTATTATGGTTTATGTGATATTGGTGCAAGTTCTAGTGCTATTCCTTATGAACTTTACAGAGAAATTATGCATGAAATCAGTCCTTGCGAGTTGGAGGAGATTGATGTGGTTATTCACCTTGCTAATAGAGAGACCATCTCTCCAATTGGTATTGTTCAAGACGTGGAAGTTCTTTGTGGTAAGATTAAGTACCCTGCTGATTTTCTAATACTTGGTTCAGCCGCTAGTAAAACTTATCCTATCATTTTTGGTAGACCTTTCTTGAGTACTTGTGGTGCTATTATTGATTGCAAGAGGGAGAAAATCTTGACTAAGTTTGATGAGGAATCCTATGAGTTTAATTTTTCGAAATTTGCTAAAGAACCTTGCGAAGAGGAAACCCATAATGAGGATTTTAGGGTTGAACAACTTGCTTCTATTTCTCTTGCTCCTAACAATGCTTTGCAGCAATTTATGGAGGAACATGAAAGTGAAATCTTCATGGAAGAAAGAAATGAGATTGACATGATTCTCCGTGATCAACCAGTGATGCTTAAGCACGACTTGCCTGTAGAAGACTTGGGTACCACGATGCCACCTAAAAAGGATCCGGTCTTCGATCTAAAACCTCTCCCTGATGATCTTAAATATGCTTTTATTGATGATAAAAAGATATATCTTGTTATTATTAGCACCAAACTTTCAGGGGAGGAAGAAGAAAGATTATTGGAAGTTTTGAAAAAACACCGAGGAGCTATGGGCTATACTCTGGATGATTTGAAAGGGATTTCACCTACTATATGTCAGCATTCTATCAACATAGAACCAGATGCGAAGCCAGTAGTGGAGCACCAACGACGTTTAAATCCTAAGATGAAGGAAGTGGTATGGAATGAGGTATTGAAACTCCTTGATGCTGGTATTATTTACCCTATTGCTGATAGTGAATGGGTTAGTCTTGTTCATTGTGTTCCTAAAAAGGGAGGTATTACCGTTGTCCCTAATGATAACGATGAGCTTATTCCTCAAAGAATAGTAGTAGGCTATAGGATGTGCATCGATTTTAGGAAAGTCAATAAAGTTACTAAGAAAGACCATTACCCGCTTCCTTTTATTGATCAAATGTTGGAAAGATTGTCTAAAAAGACCCATTTTTGTTTTCTTGATGGTTATTCTGGTTTCTCTCAAATTGCTGTTAAACAACAAGACACTTGCCCTTATGGAACTTATGCTTATAGACGTATGCCTTTTGGTTTATGTAATGCTCCTGCTACTTTTCAAAGGTGCATGGCTGCTATCTTTCATGGCTTTTGTGAGGAAATTGTAGAAGTGTTCACGGATGACTTTTTTGTCTACGGAACTTCTTTTGATAATTGTCTGCACAACCTTGATAAAGTTTTGCAGAGATATGAAGAAACTAATCTTGTTCTTAATTGGGAGAAATGCCACTTCATGGTTAACGGAGGGATTGTTCTTGGACACAAAGTTTCTGAAATAGGCATAGAAGTTGATAGAGCTAAGGTTGAGGCAATTGAGAATATGCCATGCCCAAGAGACATCAAAGGTATTCGTAGTATCCTTGGTCATGCTGGTTTCTATAGAAGGTTTATTAAAGACTTTTCTAGGATATAAAAACCCCTTACTAATCTTCTTCAAAAAGATGTACCTTTCGTTTTTGATGATGATTGTAAGGAAGCTTTTGAAACTCTTAAGAAGGCTTTAACTACAGCTCCTATTGTTCAACCATCTGATTGGAGTTTACCCTTTGAAATAATGTGTGATGCTAGTGATTTTGCTGTAGGTGCTGTCCTTGGGCAACGTATTGATAAAAAGCTAAACGTTATCCACTATGCTAGTAAGACTTTAGACGCTGCTCAAAGGAACTATGCTACTACTAAAAAGGAATTTCTAGCTGTTGTTTTTGCTTGTGATAAGTTTAGGCCCTATATTGTGGACTCAAAAGTAACTATTCATACTGATCATGCTGCTATTAAATATCTTATGACAAAGAAGGACGCTAAGCCTAGGCTTATTAGATGGGTACTGCTTTTACAAGAGTTTGATCTGCATATAGTAGATAGAAAGGATGCTGAAAATCCTGTAGCTGATAATTTATCTCGCTTGGAAAACATCTCTTTTGATCCTATGCCTGTTAATGATAGTTTTACAAATGAGCAATTAGCCGCAGTAGGGGTGAACTCGCGAGGAAGCCCTTGGTATGTTGATTATGCTAACTTTATTGTCTGCAAGTATTTGCCTCCAACTTTTACAGCTCAGCAAAGAAGAAAGTTCTTTTATGATTTGAGGCATTATTTTTGGGATGACCCACACTTATACAAAGAAGGGGTTGATGGTATTATGCGAAGATGTGTTCTAGAGTATGAACAAAAAGAGATATTGCGTAAATGTCACGGAAGCGCCTATGGAGGACATCATGCAGGAGATAGAACTGCACAAAAGGTACTACAATCAGGTTTCTACTGGCCTACCCTTTTTAAAGATGCAAGAAAATTTGTTTTATCTTGTGATGAATGTCAACGTGTTGGTAATATTTCTAGACGCAATGAAATGCCTATGAATTACTCTCTAGTTATTGAACATTTTGATTGTTGGGGATTCGACTTTATGGGTCCTTTCCCTCCTTCGAAGGGTTACACTCATATTCTTGTTGCCGTTGATTATGTTACTAAGTGGGTAGAATCCATTCCTACGAAAAGTGCTAACGGGGAAACCTCTCTAAAAATGCTTAAGGATGTTATCTTTCCTAGGTTTGGAGTGCCTAGGTATCTCATGACTGATGGGGGTTCTCATTTCATTCATGGCGGTTTTAGGAAGACCCTCGCTAAGTATGATGTTAATCATAGAATTGCTTCAGCTTATCACCCCCAAACTAGCGGGCAAGTAGAGTTATCAAATAGAGAAATTAAATCTATCTTGCAAAAGACCATTAATAGGTCTAGAAAAAACTGGGCTAAGAAGTTGAATGATGCTTTATGGGCTTATAGAACTGCTTATAAGAATCCCATGGGAATGTCTCCTTATAAAATGGTTTATGGGAAAGCTTGCCACTTACCCTTAGAATTAGAACACAAAGCTTACTGGGCAGTGAAAGAACTAAATAGAGATTGTAAGCTAGCTGGTGAGAAAAGACTTTTTGACTTAAGCTCTTTAGATGAATGGAGGAGTGAAGCCTATGAGAATGCTAGGCTCTTTAAAGAAAAAGTTAAAAGATGGCATGACAAGCGAATACTTAAGAGAGAATTTCATGTTGGTGAGAAAGTTCTATTGTATAGGTCTCGTCTCAGATTTTTTGCAGGTAAGCTACTATCAAAATGGGAAGGACCTTTCATCATTGAAGAAGTATACCGTTCAGGAGCAATAAAAATTTCTTCTCTAAAAGATAATACTACACAAGTAGTAAATGGACAGCGACTCAAACACTATATTGCTGGAGATTCTTACAATGAGGATGTTGATGCCTTTAAGGTAATAACTCCAGAGAAATTCATTGAGGACCAAATTCAGAGACCTGCTGAGTCTGTTTCCAACTAGGTAACAGTTCTGGTAAGAAAAGTTCCACGAAAATACAATCCAACTATATTTTTGCAGTTTTCAGTCAATAAGGAAAGCTACGGCGAAAAAGGGCGGAGGAGCAGGTGGCCCACCACCCCATGGCGGAGCCAACCTGGCCCGCGCCACCCGGTGGTGAGGCCACCAGACTCCATCTCCCACTCGCTTTCTCCCGTACCCTCCTTTTGATATGAAACTTGTAATATATAACCCCGAATCTTCCGAGGTTCGTATATCGTGTTTTCGTTGTGTTTTGTTTGATCTGTTTTACGCGGTGTAATATCAGATTTGGAGCCACAATGTCTTCCTCTGGAACATCCAAGGGAGATCCCTTAGAAGATATGATCAACCCATACATGAGAGAATTGAAGATTCGTCCCAAGGAGTTGTTGCTCGAAGGTGGGGAGGTCCGAATTAAGGAGGTTCAAGGCCCTAAAGGTGAAGGAAGTCTGGAGGACAGGATGGAAGCAGTGGAGCAAGAAGTCTTTAGGTACAGGAAGATGGCGGAGCGCGAAGTGGACATCATCCATAAGATTTGTTCCGAACTCATCACCAAGCACCAAAAGGAGATTGCTGAACTCAACGATGAAGTCTTCTCACTCCGCCAAACAACCAACGAACTGCAAGCACAGTTCTATGACGTTCAAAATCAAAACTGTGAGTATGAGGCTAGATTTAAACGCATAAGTGCTGCTGCAAGTTTCAGGATGTTGGAAACCACGATGTCCTTTGTTGATGGGAAGCCTTTACCTGGAAGGCAGACGAAGATGAGAAGATACCACCACCACCAAAGGTAATTATCATCGGTTTGGCATCCCCTTGGTTTGTTCCAAGCTTGGGGGAGTGTCGCGGTATCATATCACTATCTTCTATCTTTTTACCTTATTAGTAGAGTCATATCATGAATAGAGGAGTTATTTTGTAGTATGGTTTGCATTATGTAAGTCTCCCCTCTCTCGTTAGATATGTATCCCTTGGTGTGAGTTTCCGTTATGGAATATTAATGAGAAGTTCTATCATTCACTCTTTTGCTTAGCTTATGTTAGTTTTCAATTCGTGGTTATATGATTGATCTTGTTGTTAGTATTGGTAGCACTTTGGGATCATTGAGTTAATTTAGTTGGTTTTGGCAAACCTGGCTCGGTCAGTAGCAACACGTTTTTGAGAGTTGAAAAGAAAAAGATAGAAGTACTCTAGAGGAAAATAATTTCATCATCTTCCTTTCTTGATTTGCTCATAAGTTTAGTATTCTCTAGTTAAGATCTTTTGTGCTTCCAAGGAAGATTGCATGTTTGTTTTTATCATCTGTATGTTTGTTTGTTTCCTTCAACTCTTGTACTTGCTACCTAACCTTGCTAGCCAAAAACCCGTACTGAGAGGGCATTCTTCTCGTGCATCCACCTCCTTTAAACCAAAACCTTTGTCATTTGTGTCCACCATACCTACCTAGTAGCATTATTGCTGTTCCAAGTAAATTCCTGTTTTATCTACCTCCCAAATTAAACTTGTTATGTGAAAATTAGTGATTAAAACTCTCACGAACTTGATGGCACACTTTATTTTCTTGCATTTAATAAACTTGAACCATTGGGTCCTTCTTTGTTGCGTATATACTTGCGCTTTATGAGTTGAAGTTAGCCGAACCATGTATCATGGGGACCGCTTTCAACACTTCATTGGTACTTGTACCTAGTTGATATCATGTTCTTTTGCTTATGGATCCCCCATTGTGAAATAAAAGTGGAACTTGTAAGATCATGGAGTTTATATGTGTGTTAGAAAGCGCTGGTCGCTAGCCTAAGCCATGCCTAATCATGGTGGAAACTTGCAGCATAACTATAGTGAGCATTCTATGAAGCATCCTCAATAAAAACCTATGCAAATAGCAAATAAAAGATCATTTGAGATGCTCACCGTCTTTATTGCCTTGTCATTTTGATTATGGGATAGCTCCTATGTCATGTGCAAGGGGTACCCCGTTGGCGGTTCTCAATGATACGCATGTATTTACAATGACAAGAGCTTGCTCGTGACTGAAGTTGAGTAGCATGAGGATCGGTACTCATAAGTAAGGGGCTTGAGATTTCAACTTATAACTTGTCAAGCATATCCTCTTAGTTGTGTCACTTTAACCTTAATCACCTAAAGATGCCTATGATAGGGGCAATGAGAGCTGAAAGCTAGTAAGTATCATAATTTTTGGGAGCTCTTTATGAGACTTGTAATCCCTGCTTCCCTCTTTGAAGGGCCCTTTCTTTTACTTTGTAGTTGAGTCAGTAAACCTATTCCCTTCTATCTCAGCAAGTATTTTGAGTTGATGTGTTTCATTCATTCTTATGATGATTTATTCAATCATGTTTCTTATGTTCCTTGTTTTGCACATTGCTCTTATCTTCAAGTTTACTACTTTGAAAGCTTTCATTAAAACCCAGCTATTTGTGAACTCCAGCAAATTATCAACTATTCTTCGACCAAGAGCTAAGTTTGCCATTACCAATTATGATTCACTTTATGTATCTTTATTGTGTTTCCTTTACTCATTGCAAGTTGAGTCATATAATACTGAGTTGTCTTCTATTATGATCTATATATTTGATGAATGTGATGCTTCTTGTCCGTATCCTTTTACCGACTCTTCACTCCATAAACTTGAGGTCATGTTTATTGAGCTCGGTTTCGCTTGGGGACAAGCGAAGTCTAAGCTTGGGGGGAGTTGATACGTCCATTTTGCATCACTATTCTATGTCTTAATTCACTATTATTCATTGATATATTTCGTATTGAGAGGTGATACTTATGTTATTTCATCTATTTTTGCATGGTTGATGACTTTTGGAGCATGGACGCTACGGTCGAGGATTCGATGGAAAAGGTGCTGTTTGGAGGCAAAATTCGAAGATCAGAAAATCCGGGAAAATATCTGAGAAAATTCTATTCTTCGAAGACTCAAGATGCCGAAGATGGAGTGGAGGTGGGCCATAGGGGCCCACACCACCCCATGGCGTGGCAGGCCTAGGCGCGCCCAGTGGTGTTGCCACCCTGGCCCACTCCAGCCTCTCCCCTCTGGCGTATATCTTCCTCCCAAAACCCTAAGACTCGGGGAGCGACCACAGAAAGATTCCGCCGCCTCTGTGGGGCGGAAAACACCGAGAGATACAGATCTCTCCGGCAGACAGATTTCTGCCGGGGGAATTCCTTCTCGGAGAGGGGAATCGTCGCCATCAACACCACCATCAAGCTGGACTTCATCGGGATCATCATCATCATCATCACCACCATCATCACCATCAGCACCCTCATCACCATCTCCATATTGCTGTAACAATTGTGTTGAATCTTGCTATAGTTCATAGGGGAAACTTTCCCGGTGTTGATTACTCTTTGTAGTTGATGCTATTGAGTGAACCGTTGAATTATTGTTTATGTTCAGATTGTTATACATCATTATTCCATCTCTGATCATGATCCATATGATGTCTTGTGAGTAGTTCGTTTTGTTCTTGAGGACATGGGAGAAGTCTTGTTGTTAGTAGTAGAGTTGTGTTGAGAAATATTCAATAGATTGTTATTTAAGTTGTGTTGTACTTCTTCTAGTGGTGTCATGTGAACGTCGACTACATGACACTTCACATATATGGGCCTAGGGGAATGCATTGTGTATTTGGCTACTAATCATAAGGGTTGCCAGAGTGACAGAAACCTGAACCTCCGTTAGGAAACCACTGCACAAGGGACGTAAGCGTCTTAGAGTTTAAAGCTGTGGTTAGGTTTCTACCTTAATTACTTTCTTGTACTTACGGATGTTTGCAAGGGGGTTTAATCACAAGTATGTATTAAGTCTTGGATGAGACGGTACATTAGCACAGGTTCACCCACACAACACTTAGTAAGCTAGAGAAGATTAATCGACTATATGAAGCGAAAATACTTGACAGTCTTCCCATGTGTCCTCGAGAACGTTTGGTCATCTATAGAAATACAACCAGCTTGTCCTTTGCTGCATAAAGGATTGGGCCACTTGCTGCATTTATTCCTACTGTCTTTTATTTACTCGTACTTTGTTTACTTGCTTTATCGAAAACCCCTAAAATCCATTTGCTAAGTATTTGTAGAGAATTCCTGATCCATACCACTAGCCAGCACCTTCTGCTCCTCGTTGGGTTCGACACTCTTACTTATCAAAAATACTGCGATACACCTCCTATACTTGTGGGTCATCAGGCTTCCTCAGAGCTACCACAAAACGGCACGAACTTCCACTCACAGAGGAGGGGGCGACCTTGGTGATCTCGGATGATAATGCCTACACCTGCATTTTTAGAGGTAGAGTCCCAACCAGCATCAACATTAGCTTTAACAGTACCTGCGTTAGGGGGTGACCAAGACACCACGCTGCTCACAACCCCTTCACCACCCGTATGAGAGTGGTGGTAATTCACCAGGTACAGGATAGACGCAGAAATTGAAGCCTTCACATCGCCATACACAATATTGTTCTAGTGGTGCCAAGCACGCCACAACGTAAAGATGATTTTGGCCTCTGCTCCTTTGTTGCATTACCCAGGAGCTGAAATAACCATTCCTTATGATTACACCTGAAATCCTCCTCACTCGGAAGGTTCCAATGCCCCCGCGGTTCGTCCCGAAGAGCACACGCCATAGTGCATGTGATGAGCGCATGATGAGCGTCCTCGACCTCGCAAGCACAAATAGTACATATAGGATCCACCGACCGAATGAGTCGGCAGAGATTTTGCCGAACTCCAAGCGAGTCTGAAGCAACCCGCCATGCAAATATTCTCAGCTTCGGTGGAACATTTGATTTCCAGACAAGGTCCCATATTTTCCTTTCTCCATCGGCTTCCATCGAGCTGGATTGGCCTCCATTAAGCTCCAGAAGTTTCGGTAGTATACCAATACGATAAGCCGACCGAACACTGAAAAGGCCATTGTGCTCACTCGACCAAGCAACAAAGTCATCAGTTGGGCGAGGTGCCAACTTGATATTTAGAATTACTTCCGCATCATGGGGAAAGCAGCATGCGCATCAACCTCCTCCCATGACCTGTTCTCGTGATTAATGAGTTCCGACACCCATTTACATCGCGATGAACCTTTCTTCCCATCTACCTGAAGTGCTCTCGGTCTTGGAAGCCAATTGTCCCGGAATATTTTGACCTTTGATCCAGTACCGATCCGCTAGATTATGCCTTTCTTTAGTAATTCAAGCCCATGTACAATCCCCTGCCATGTTTTCTGCCTCAGTGACCCAGGTTTTTTCTGCCTCAATGACCCAGGTTTTTTGAAATATGCTCTCGCATACATAAATACTCGTGTTCCAGTGGGTCGTCGTCGTCAACATACTCTTCATCCTCAAAGATTTCGTACTCATCATCTTCACCGATTATAAGACCCGAAAGGTCCAGTTCCTCGAGCATCGCCGCCCATTCTTCCTTGAATTCTGCCCGGTTCTGGGCCCTTTCGGCGAGGAAGTCGTCGTCGACCTCGACGAAGCCCTTGGCCGCGAACTCGCTACGGACCCATGCCTGGAACTTAGAGAAGCTCACCCAGCTGGACTCACAACTCTCGGTCATGCTGCGGAAGAGCTCCCTGGCCTCCTCCAGGTCCTCCACCGTCCTGAAGGGGTTCGACTCGCGGTCGTCGGGGTTGGGGAACGGGCCGTGCTTTGTCCGGGAAAGGATACGGTCGATCTCCTCCTGGGGCAGCCGCGTCATCTGCCGCTTGGGAGCCTCGATGTCGTCGCCGCCGCCGTGTCCTTCGCTACTAGCACGAACAGGAGGAGGTGCCTTCTGCTCGATCTTCCTCTTGGTGGTGCAGCTGCACATATCATCTGTGCCCTCCTCTGCCTTCCTTTTGATGGCGCAATGGCAATCCATCATCATCTAGCTCGAAAAAGCAAAACCACATAGCTATAGACGTTCCGGTCTTATCACAAACCCTCCGTTCCGCTCAGCTGCTTCTAGATTGGTGCTGATATTTTATAAAAACGTCCAGAAAATAAATCTAGTTCACATCCGGAAGTGCCTCAAAATTTGCACAACACCTCTCCTACTTTTGTGTTTCTCCATTTAATGTTTACATTTGTACACCACGCTGTTCCTGATCGAACAAAATATTCCTGCTATTTTTTATATATGTATAACATGAGATCTACGAAATCATTTATTCATATCTGGAGCATTCCTTGTTCGGTCTGGAGTATTTGTTAGTTGATATTCCTTGAACAAAAACAGGGATCTTAAGTAGGAGTATTTTTTTCTGAGATTCCTTGAATAACACGGTGAAAACAACTGTACGGATCTGGAGGATGAACCGAACATATCCAAAGAAAAATACATGAGCAATTATATGAAAGCCATTTCCGTTCATGAACCATATATAGAAGCAATTTCTTTACGTAGAAGTAAATAAAATCCGATCACGATTTCCGGAAAACAATACATGAACCACATGCAAAAAAAAAATGGAAGCAAATATGGATGCCCGTGGAAACAAATCTGGGCAAATAAAATATGCTAAACAAACGAATCTGACAAGAACTTCTGGGAAAGAACAATGATGAATGAAGGAATGGCCGGATCTGGCGATGACTCGGTTTGTGGAGGCTGCATCCGGCGAGGTAGGCGGCCCGCGGAGGACGGACGAGCTCACGGCGGCCGTCATGTGCGGCGCCAACGACACCGCGTATGCTTGATGGTGGCGGCCATGGATTGGAGAGGAGCTCGTCGCGGCCATGAAAGGGAGAGGAGCGGCAGGGAAGGAGCTGTGTCCAAGAAGGTACGCCGGCGTCCGGGCAACGGCGGAGCTCCGCTTGCTCGAGTAGAGTGGGGTCGCGATGGACATGGGCTTGAAGATGTACATGGTACACTTTGGCTGTCTATAGGGAGAGGAAGTGTACAATGCGCAGGTTGTAAACGTAAAAGTGCACGGACACAAATCTCCAACGAGACCAAAGGCTGTGATAAGACGGGGACGCGAGACAGCGGGTGGAATCGCTGCGTTCCATCTAGCTAGGTTCTATCGGGAGGGAGGGGAGATCGAATTCGATGCTTCCACGTTTCGCAGTGGGGATTCTCAAAACTGATTTTTCTTTCGAGCAATTGACGGTACTCCCTCCAACCCATATTACTTGGCTTGGATTTATCTAGATTCGGATGTATCTAATACTAAAACATGTTAGATACATCCGAATCTTCACAAATTCGAGTCAAGTAATATGGGTCGGAGGGAGTACGAAAATCTTACGGGGATCCTGCTGACTTATTAAAGGCTAGGCCCAAGCCTCCCCGCACTCCGGTAACAGTCGGAGTCGGACAGGCCAGCCTCCTTGTAGTCTGTCCCAGAATACGTTTCCTACCTACCAATTTTCATTGCCGCTAAAAAAAGAACTTCGACTGGCCCAGGCCCAGCACTATGAACTACGACCAACGCACGATGAATTGACGACGATTGGTTTTCCTTTCCTCTCCTTGTTTAGTTATTTCAGCTAAATACTTTGTCCCCCTAAAAAAAGCTAAATAATTTGTGCGCTGCTACAGAATAAAAAACAATTTGATAAATCTATTTATCATTCGGTTATAATTCTATGAACGTATGTATGGAATGGAGGGCAATGTACATGTGTTCTATCACGTCACAACAAAACATCATAGTTTTCTCTTGATATCTCGCGATCCAACGACCACTATCGACACATGTAGTTCTTCTTTCTCCTCTTGGCTCGTTTTTGTTGTGCTTCCATCTTTGTTTTGCCATAATGTAATTACTCCATTCTTTATGGTATGTTTTATGTACTCAAACTTCAAAGAATTACCCCTTGATATGGATCACGAGCCCCAGGTTGACAACCTTCCCCCTCTAATTTCCTGTCATGTTGACAGGGCCCATAGACATTTGTAAGAACGGAAGAGTCGTCTGATTTGGTGGCAGTGAATTCTACAGAAAGTGAGAAAACAGTAGCGAAAAGCTCTTCTCTAGCAAAATCTGAACTACACCATGATGTTAATAAACCTCGACACCTTCCATTAGAGGGGAGAAAAGCAAAACAATCAATTTTTCCAGGGCAAAATTTTCTAATTTAAGCTAATAAATCAAAAGGTTCTCTTTTTGTTTCTTGAGAACAGAGAATTTGAGCACCACATTCATCTATTTTCTAGATGAGAGACCATTTGTCCTCATCATTCTCTCCTCTAATATTCCAATTTAGAATTTCTCAAAAAAGAATAGTCATAGATAACATAAGATAATGTCTGGTATCCCCAACCCCAGACATTATTAACTTGGGACAAAATCATCAAAGCAACTAGCAGGAAGTCTTGTAGCACATGAAAAGAAAACACGACTTTCCTCTTACTTGCCGGAGGAGGGGGATACCAGCACAAGCTAAATAATTTTTGTCAAAAGATGACTTTCCTCTTACTTGCCGGAGGAGGGGGATACCAACGCAAGCTAAATATTTTTTGTCAAAACATGACTTTCCTCTGAAGCCATGATTCAACTTCCTAAATAGTGTCATTGTGTTTGACTTATGTCTCCACCATAGGAGTTTTCCTAAATTATGTGCAGAACTGTATTAGAAACCAGAGTCAGCTAAGGGGGAGATTTGAAAGAAGGCTGTGGAGTGGAAAAACACCGGGAAATATTGTCAACTACATTTGTCAGATAACGCTTTGGTAGTTCAGCTGTAGGAGATTTACTTTTCATATTTAAATTTTTTCATATCTAAAATTTTCATTTAAAAAATCTAAAGCAGAACAATTTTGCAAATATCATTTATTTCAAAATCTGATCATTTTGAAAATAGTCCAAACAAATTGGAGCAATTTTCAAATTTGAACCATTTTAAATTTGACCAATTTTCGAAGTTGAACATTTTTCAAATATGAACTTTTTTCAAAATCTGATCGTTTTTAAATAAAAGAATTGAAAGAAGGTCGCAGCATTACCTGGTCCGGCCCACCGCACGGTAGCCTTCACGCGTTGGAGCCATAACCAACGTCTAAAGTGTTATATAGGGGAACTTGCAATGTGGTACTAAAACGCGTCACAACGTGACAGTGTACCCAAACTGAAGCCCCAGCCCGTACCAGCCCAACAAGTGCCAGCCCGCTTGAAGAACTAATTTGAGCAAAGGTTTGTCCTTTCCCAAGTGTTTTGTCATTTTTTGTGCAGCTCAAAATACAAATTATTTCGAATTGTTATTTTGCATGTTTGTGGTATAAATCACGGGATACATCCTGATTTGTTTTCATAATTTTTTGAAACTCAAAGATATAAATTTTGAATTTTGTTAAAAAAAAAAAGGATCACTGGTATATATGTAATGTACAACAAAACTCCACCGTAAAAAAAAGTTTTTATTACCTTCAACAGAGCATATTCGGTGAGCACGGCCGCGCAGGCGCAGTGTTCTGGATTGGTGAACCACCCAACCAGGATTATCATTTCTCTGTTTGACCAGCACTAGCGTACGTGTAGGCAGTGATTTCTTTCGCACCATGGTTACACCGCGGGCAGCAGATTATTAACGTTTCTGATCGATCGAACCAGATGGAAAAATATCTCAGTCGGCACAAACTATGTTGCCATGCATGTGCAGTACAGCGTCAATGGATGGACCGAAGCGTGAAGGAGACCTCGTGGCCGGCCGGAATAACACGCGTGCGTCGTGCGTACACACGCAGTGTCGCCTGCTGCACCGCACGAACTCTGGTGCGCGCGGGTCATCGACATCGATCACCGGACGTCTTCCGATGAACCAGCCCGGCCGACAGGGAGTCACAGGGCCTCTGCATGCAGTGGTGCTCGGCCACATGAGGACACGGAAGGGAGTCACAGGGCCTGCATGCATCGATCCATTGACCACCGCTCACGCTCCTCCATCGCAGGTCGCCGCTAGCGTACGTCTGCGTTCCCATCCCCGATCATCGAGACCGGCCTCTCTCCTCCTGCGCAGGCTAGCTGCAGCCGGGTGGCACCAAAACGCACATTCATGCCACTTTGGCGCGAGCCGGCCGCTAGCTGCTCCTTGCTTAATCAGGCAGCACAATCATGCGCGCCGGCCGCCATCGGATGCCGTTGTGCTGCGTTGCGCCGAGTCCCTCCAAAACTGCGGCCAGGTTTACGCAGCGCATGCACATGTCATGCCTGCTCGATCAGGCTCAGCCCGTAGGGCGGCCCGCCGGTCCATGTTCATCTCTAGTCGACCGGCGGCACCCATGGCGCCGCGTGGGAGTCGAAAGAAAGACACAACTCCAGCTGATCGGACAGGGCGACGGTGTAAAAAACGGGAGATGCATGAGCTGCATGCACGCGTTGGTAAGACTGTAGTTAACGTCCGAGCGATCGCATGTACTACGACTGTACAATACTACGTACAATAAGGCTACTAACTCGCGCGCTGATGATCGCAATTGCCTAGCAATGTCGCATCGCATCCACGACCGCTAGCTGCATGTGCAGACGCAGATACAGCTAGGTTCAGTAAAAACTAC
Organism: Avena insularis; assembly: GCA_023614405.1. Lineage (NCBI taxonomy): Eukaryota > Viridiplantae > Streptophyta > Magnoliopsida > Poales > Poaceae > Avena > Avena insularis. Next base: position 567,076,985 of record CM042686.1, read on the forward strand.
GTACGTACAGATGATCGATGAAGGTGTCGACAGAGTACAGGGCTACAGGCTTGTGTACGTACGCACGCGGATGCAGACACGACCAGAGCATATGCGCTTGCCTCATCTATACGAACCTATGTGCAGATACCCGTTCCATCGCATGGCTCCATAGCTAGCTTTTCCATCAACTGTTCACGAAAATAAGAGTTCGGGGGCAAAGGGATAATAATCAACTAATCAAGAGAAGTCGAACTAAGGACTTGGATCCATATATGGGCATAATAAGGGCTTTAGCTGATTTTTATGCAAAAAATGGTCAACAAAAATCGATCATTTTTTTAGGGCAAAAAGGGTTATTTTTACAATCAACAGTATACTAAGTACACATGCCTTGTGCACAAGCCAAATTGCTCACGTAAGATGTGCCGGTGTTGAACTATACCACATTCTACAAGTCTTCCTGGCTTCCCGCACAACTTTCCTGTTCAAGTATCTTTGGTCCCTCTCTCGGTCACAAGGCTAAAGAGAATTCATTTTCAATCCTTGGAGGACAAAGTGGCGGCCAAGCTCGTTTCGTGGCTTAGTAAGCATGTTGCAATGGCCGGCCGAGCAACGCTTGTCAAATCGGTGACGACAAGCAGCATTGTTATCTATTTCATTACCGTGCTCAACATTCCAACTGAAGTCCTCGTGAAGATTGAGAGCATAAGAAGAGCCTTCCTATGGGAGGCATGTGACAAAGTAACATGTAGGAAATGAAAACTAAACTGGGAGATGGTGTAAAACCCAAAGAATAGAGGTCTTGGGATCTACAACCTCAAAAAGTTTGTCGTGGCCCTTTGCATGAGATGGATTTGGAATGAATGAAGTGAGGATCCTAAGCCATGGGACGGCCTGCACCCCTCGGGATATTGATCTTTTTGCCGCGGCCACAAAAGTAAACACAGACAATGGATAACATGCTCGTTTTTGGAAAGCTTCATGGCTCAACGGAAGGTGGCCTATGAATATCTCCCCCCCCCCTCTCATATTTGAACAGTCAAAAGGGGAAAAATGCACCGTTAGCAAACTTTGGAAAATGATTTTTGGGTGATCCAAGTGAACACCACGATGGCCTCTCCCTAGACCACATTTTGCAATCTACAACCTTTGGGAAATCCTTCAACCAGTTCAAATAGATGCCAACACGCCGGACTCAATATCTTGGAAGCTCACTAGTGACGAATGCTACTCACTCTCGAAATAGGCTTTCACCCTTTAGCAACCACATGATACAACTTTCGAGTTCATTGTTAGGGCCGACAACACAAAATAAGCCCAAAAGGAAAAACAAAAGAACGAAAGAGAAACTAATGCACAACCATGCCGGATCGACAAGCGACGATGACTCGCAACCATTGCGCCCTCCTGAGAAGTCCCACCACGCTTCTATGCCTCCAAATTGTCGTGTACCAAGCAACACCTTCAAGAAGGAGTGCGATGATGGCGACGTTGTTCCCGGACTTCTCCTAGGATTTCTCCCAGTACACGTAGGGGAGTGGGGAGAGGGTACACCCGGCTCCCTTCAAGAAGGAAGGCGGCACTAGCAGGTGTCACCACGTCAGAGCCGACCTATCCGGCAAGGATTTCTCCCGACCCCCAAAGAACCACAAACCCATCCAATCCTTCACTCCACCAAACTTGCCATCCACCAACACACGCCAAACGGTCTTGCAGTCGTCATCGACGCCTCACCATGGTAAACACTGCAAGGTTGGCCGGACCAAGAAGAACTCGTCGAAAACATGGGGCAACGGCGCCACTGCCACATGGGAGGGACCAATCTCCACCGCCATAGCAGTAGTAGACCGAACACAGCTTGAGGAGGATACCAGGCCAACTAGACCCGGTCGGGCCTGGAGCGGCCCGTGAAGCTCCTGTCACCGCGCTGCAGCAGACGCAGTGGCATCGTACCTATCCCTGTTCCGAGAAGTCCCCCCAGACCAACCATGTCGATCTAACCTCGATCTAGCCCGCCCTTACCTAGATCAGGCCTATATCTAGGGTTTGGAGCCGCTGGCCAATCCCATCCTTGCCATCACCACTGCCATTCAGCAGCACCTTTGCCCTGCCGCCATCCAGACTATCATCAGAGCGTCGCATGTCTAGGTTCACCGCCACCAAAGAGAACTCCCTTATGCCGAGGTCCCTCGCGTCGGGTATAGGAAGGGGCCACCGCCATTGGCCCGCATCGGCACCGCATGGGCAACGCCTGGCGGCGCTCGCTGGCAGCGGTGGAGGAAGGAGGCTGTGGGGTGGGAGGGGGAGAAGGGGCCGTTGTTGGTTGCCTCGCGTGGGGTGGCGACACGGGGGGCACCGACGAATGCTACTCATCCAAGTGGGCCTACAACATGCAATTTTTGGGACAAAAGATGTCTTCCGTGCCTTCCTTGATTGGAAGTCTTGGGCCCACCCAAAGTGCAAGCTTTTTGCTTGGTTGGTGATTCAACATAGATTTTGGATGGCAGATAGACCTAAGAAAAGAGGATCACAAAATTGTGGGTGTTGAAAGCTTTGCAATCAAGTGCAAGAATCCTCCTCTTATCTACTCTTCGAGTGCCTCTTCACCATTCGTGTTTGGAACATTGTCGAGGATTGGCTAGGATTAAGTGAAGTTGAACCAAATAGTTGGCGTGACGTGCGCTCGGTTAAAAAAAGTGGTGGAGTGAGAAGATTCACAGGAAGGACGATCGAAGAAGGCCTTGATACCGAGTTGGTGTGTTCGCGAGCGCTCCTATAGACCGTTAAGAAAAAATAACAAAAGGATTTATCATCGTGTAGCCGTGTAGTAGAGGACCTGGCTAGCTGCTTGAAGCCGACGACAGCAAGCTAAGCACGCCGGCCAACTGATCCTACTCATCTGATGGCGAGTTGGCGAGCGTACGCACACCCTGGCACATGTAGACGACAAGTCGGGAAACATGGTTGGATTTGGACGCGCAGCACGCGGCTGAGGGGACATACTGTTGTTCGCCCGAAGGATATACTCTACGCACGGAATACATCTGTAAATGTACGAGCAGGCGGGCGTGTCTCTTCCATGCTGACACCACGTAGCGGCTTGGCTTGGACCATGGTCCAAGCAGCGTCCTGCTGCCAGCAGGGGAATCCATGTGATCAGCAGCCCTACCCTCCTCGAGAACCACATCGCCAACAGTCATACCAGCAAATCTGGATCTCTCTCTAGTCCGAACTTTTGGAACGTCTCCATATCACCAAAACTTTCTAGGTTTAGCACTCTTCTTCCCTAGCTAGGTCTACCCAGAGAGTTGAGCGCCTAGCTACAATCAACCCATGCATCAGGAAAAATAAAATCAACCCATCCATATCGCTACTGCGTGCTCATGCAAACCAATCCACGTACTCAGGGGACCCAGGACCAATATTCGGTTAGATGTTGTAAATGGACAAAAATAATAGAGCAAATAACTCATTTCTACTGCATGTTTTATGGTTGTATCTAGTAAGTACTACTATATGGATGCATTTTTCCTACACCTCGGACCATGGTCTGGGTTCCCCAGAGTGTAGATCCACCCTGCACGTACTGCCTAGTGTTATGGGCTTTTCTTGGTAATAACACTAAAGAAATATATAGTTATACTCTTTTAAAATTGTATGCTAATCTGGTCAGGCCTCTCCCTAGTGTTACGGGCTGTTCGGTACGTGTCATCTAGCTGCATCATGCAACAACTGTTTGCTACACGTACGGTTGTACTACCCTAAAAGACATTCCTAGGGTTATCTGTCTCGGTACTAGATAGTTGGAGCTAGCCACACAAACTCAGCACCTAAACCTTCAAACGAAAAGGTGACGAGCAGGGCATGCAGATGGTAGTTTTAAAAAAGGAGTTAGTAGTACTGCCAGTACATGTAGCTACTGTCTCGACGACAGCAAGAATATTCAAGACTGAACTTCAGCTTGTTGTCTTTTGGAGTTTTTCAGAAGTACACATATACTTTTAACTTGGTGTGCGCTATGGTTTGTGTTCCAAGTCTCCTTCGAGAGTTTTTTTTTTGGAGTAAATTGTTATAGATAAACAAAAAATATTTCGTATACTCAGTCACTCATGGAACATTTTCACCATGAATATAACTATTCTTAATTGTAGCCTCCACAAACTAAAAAAAGACAAAATATGTGCGATCATGTTGCCATGTCAAATGAATTTTATCACTATGTTCGATGTCTCTCTTTACCTTTTTGCATCTTCTTAATTACCAGAAATATGTGAATTTTCTTAAAACTATTTATAGATATCTTATCTTGCTCCCTCCATTCCCATTTATAAGGTGTACATGCGCTTTCCAGGTTTTTCGTTTTACCAGAATTAGTACAAGTACATGAAGATTTTTTTATACAAAATTTTATCATCAAAAAGTGTTTCAGTACGGATGGTGACCATTTTGTACGAAATAAACGAGATATTATTTCTCAATTTTTTGGGAAAATGTTGGGTGTGAACCTTATCAATAGGAATGGAGTATCATTTATAGCATGTGCACGTGGATTTTTTTTTGAGAAACACAGTACAGAAGCAGACGCTCACAATGCGTACATACACTCACCCCTATGAACACACGCACGCACACCCTACCCCTATGAGCACCTCCGAGAGACTGAGCTGTCGGGTCTAGATATTGACGAAGTCACCGCAGGCGCCTCGCTATCGACGGGAACGTCGCCTCCCACTGAAAGAATATTCCGCCTTTATGAGACACAAAAACGTTAAACCTGGAGTTTGAACTCTGGTGGGCTGGGGGTACCATTGCCCTCCTAACCATCCAACCACGGGTTGGTTCTCGTGCACGTGGAAATTTTGGTGTGAAATGTCATGGTATAGATCAAACTTGGCACATGAAATAGTCAATCTTCATTCCCTTTAAAATAAATAAGTGAATATTTACATTTCACACATAGTACTCTCGGTTGCAATTTTTAAATAAAGATGACACGTGTGAATGGCCGGTTGCATTTGTACCATGCGTTTAACTTCTGGTGGATATGGCTATATCTAGCAGACTGATCGGATGAATATGCCGACCGACCGGTGTACTACCAAAAGTTGAAGCCTGTTGGATCTGGGCGGCTTGGATTCATTGCTCTGGAGCTTATGCGAATAACTGAACATCTCTGAAACTACGGCCGAAAGTGCGGTGGTACACATGACATCGATCCATCGTTCGCCTTCCCTTGTCCTCATGCCTTCCCGACCACTGTTGGTCCATGTGGCTAGGTAAACCTTTATAGTTTATACCACCCTGGCATTCTGGCAATTTCCACTCATGCACCATGCATGCCGGCATACGAGAGCCCTACTTTCAGTGTTCAAACCTAAAAAAATGGGAACTAATATTGTTCTCGAGAAAATTTTAAATTTTTCTCTAGTTTTGTTGAGTAAATATTAATCAACCATACCTAGTGGGGCATAGGTTCCTGAAGTTCACAATCTTTGGATTTTTTTTTATCGCTAAACCATAAACGTTGGTACATGGGTTTCAGAAATTCACATTCTTGTGGGTTTTCTTAACTTAGCACAACATACGAGCCTGCTCGTTAGATCTGACGTGGCAACAAAATCGAGCGGAGGTTAACAGTGTCTTGACTTTGAAGGTTACCCATTGAACTGGTCTAAAGCTACATAAACCCATCATGTTCGGCTCTTTCTTCCAACTGCAGTGCTCAAGGCCGCCAACATCCATTTATAGTTTTCAAACCATGTCGACTACCTCCTTCAAATATTCCTCAATCGTCACTATTTTCGATCCAAAGACAATTTGTTCTTTCAATTTAAGACCAAATCCCAAATTCCATGAACCCTAATCCTTATTTTCCAACTCCAAGAGTTCTTATTTTGGGCAGACAACCACCATTTTATTGACCCTAGCTAGTTTTCGCCTTTTCCAATGAAATATTCAAGTTTTCCCTTAGTTATACTAGTAGATCCATTAGTAAAAAAGAAACTCCAGTGGATACAGAAGGTTGTGAATATGAAGCTCATATTGTGTATCTTCAAACAACTTTAAGGTTTTAAAATTAATTTCCACAAAAGCAAAAAAAAAATGTTTTGATAAGGCAAGAGAAGAGAATAACAATACAAACAAATCTTTGGATGTGAGTCTAGTTCGTTGCCATTTAGGTGCTTAGGAGTACCTATCAATTACACAAAACTTAAAAAATCATATTAGTGCCTAGTGAAAAATCGCTTTAAAGGGAAGTTGGGTTGCTGGAAGGGCAAGTTACTATCATACGGAGATTGCTTAGTCCTTTTATTAGTTCTGTTTTAACATGTTTGCCTATAATTATCTTATGTTTCCTAGAGATCCCTAAGGGGGTAAGGAAACAACTTGACTTCTATAGGTCTTGTTTTTTCTAGCAAAGTAATGGGAGTAAACGTAAATACAAATCAACAAAGTGGAACAAAATTTGTGGATCAAAAGCTCAAGGGGCCTTGGTATTTAGATACTTGAACTAAAATTAAGTGTTTATTGAGTAAGTGTCTTTATAAATTACTTAATGAGGAAAGGGGTATGACAAGAGTTGTTACACATAAAATATCTCAACCATAAGCTACTTTCCAAAGTCCAAGCAAAACCAACTGCATCCCACTTTTGGAATGGTGTTATCGGATGAAGGATGATTTATTCAGTAGAGGTAATCTAAAAGTTGGAGGTGGCCCCACTACAAGGTCGTCGGAAGATATATGGATGGGCGACACAACTTTAGCGCAAAAACATCCATCTTTGTATAATATTATGCAACGGAAGAATGTAACAATTGCAAATGTTTTAGCTTAGGTACCACTGAATATGGTTTCAGAAGAGTACTAACTGGTAATAAGTGGAAAATATGGCTACACCTATGCCAAAGGATACTGATGGTACAATTAATAGACGAACCAGATAGATTTTTATAGAAACTAACGGTCTCGAGAAGTTTCTCAATGAAAGCTATATATGGAGACCTTATAAATGGTCATACGTCATTTCTTCACAAATACTGGAAGATAAAAATATTTATGTGGTTACTTAATAGTAAAGTTTTACTAACAAAGATAACATAGCAAAACTGAATTGGATTGGATGTACAAAATATTACTTTTATGGGGCGCAAGAGATCATTGAACATTTATTTATCTCTTGTTGTTTTGTTAGTCTTCTATGCTGCATAATGAATTTTACTTATGATCTTCCTCCTCGAGCCAACATCACAAATATGTTTGGAAATTTCTTAAATGGAGTTGACAAAAATTCTAAGGCTAGAATTCGCATTGATGTTTCAACCTTATGTTGGTCAATATGGAGATGCAGAAACAACATTGTTTTTAACAAGAGCAAACCTTTTAACGTTTTGTAGGTTATTCATATGATGGTACATTGGGTGCAGTTATGGACGCTCCTGGAGTAACAGGATATTATGGATACTGGGTTTAACCACTTGTGATGGTTGCATGGGATATCTTGTGTTGAGCTAGTTAGTAGAATATTAGTCGCTATAGGATATCTAATTGCTAGATACTTTTTACTTTTTGCTGGCTGATTTTTTTCCAGCTTTGAGCAACTCTTGATATGTAATAACTCTGAATGATAGATTTTTAGTAAAGGGTGATGTGTATTACCTGATGAAGAGGCCATGGTTTTATTCCCCTTTTTAGGAAAAAAATATAACAAGCGAATTGGAGTCCATTAAGTATTTACTTTAAATGCTAGAATTCCTCAACCAACTTCATTTATCGTTTTTCACTACACCGACTTTAGTTGTACAGATTGGGAAGGACAGAAAAGAAAGAGATGAAGAGGTGTGACAAGGAAGGAGTGAGCAGTTTCATGGGTTAAATACCAACTGAGTTTGGTCTGAAGTGGTTGGGTCTGATCCATTAGTGATGAGGCAGCAGTCGCTCGATCTTCTTTACCTCTTAGATCGTGGCTCGAAAGGTCATATTCCCTGCCAACTGAGTTAACCCAAACTATTTATAGGTTAGCTGTAACCATCCACCGGTTGAATTTTGCCTAATAAAGGTCCAGCCCATTTATACTATTCAACAATTCCTGAAATCCTAGAGGCTCACTTGGCCCATTCATGCAAGGCAAGAGGTGGGACAAAAGTTTAGTCCCACATTGCTAGTTGAGTGGAAGTTGGACCATATTATAAGGTGAGCACTTCCACCACTTGTACGAGCTTGAGAAGAGAAGACATATACACGCGTGCTCCTCCTCCTCCGCCGCCCGCCTCGCATCGCCTCGCCATGTCGCTACGCGCGCGGGTTGCGGGTTGCGGGAGTGCCTCGAGTCGAGAGCTTCTCTTTCTTTTTGCCACGCATAAATGAATAATAATTTGAACAGTCTGCGTGAGACGAACTCAGTGGAGATTTAATTCGAGCTTAGTGGAAGCTGTTCGACTTTGGTCGATGCCTATTTGTTTCCTCTCCCGACGCCGACTGTTCGCCTGCCTACCTGTGCCTACAAGAGTGAGAGGTCGCTCCTCTCCTCAGACAGACTAATGCACACTCTTGCACCTCCAGTTCTAGAGCATTACGCTGCCTAGATCTTCCCCATCCCGTCTTGTGGCGTGCACCGCGAGCTGGGACAGTAGGCCTCCGAGACCCCGTTGCTTCGAGTCCTGTACGGGAGAAGGACGATAAGGTTTTTGGGGAGCGCTACCAGCACGACTACTGGCTTCATCACGGACTCCTTCACGGATAGCGACTATGCCGACGTCTTCCCCAACGACGATTTCTTCCCCGACATCAACAACCTTTTTCTCGGCAACATGGCTGAGGATAGTGCCAACACTAACGCGAACACTGTCGGTTCCTCTACTGTGATGTATATAATCTTCCTCAATCTTGTTTATCATACTCAGATAGTCTGTCGTATCTTCTGTTCTTTTCCTATTATTCTGCATGTGTTCTATCTATCTTTTACTATGGTTAAATCTCTTGAAAAATTGCTCTTTTACTCAACAATCCAAAAACCTTATTATAGGCAATTTGCTCCAAGTGGTTTCGTTGCTTCTGTGAAGCCACCTGTCTTTGAGGGTATGCATTATAAGAGGTGGCACGTGAGAGCAGTTCTCTGGTTTCAGAACATGAACTGCTATGACGCCACTCTTGGAAAGCCTGAGGGAGAGCTTACTCCTGCTCAGGAACAAGTTTTTCGAAAAACTGATACCATGTTCAAGGCTGCTTTGCTGTCCATTTTCGGGGAGAACATTGTTGAACCCTATATGTCATTTGATAATGGCAAGGATATGTGGGCTGTGCTCGAGGCCAAGTTTGGGGTCTCGGACGCTGGCAGTGAACTGTATATCATGGAAGAACTCTATGACTACAAGATGACTGATGTCTGCTCCGTGGTTGAGCAGGCTCATGAAATACAGTCACTGGCCAAGGAGCTTAAGCACTTCCCTTGCGTGTTACTGGATAAGTTCATTATCGGGGGCATTATTGCCAAACTTCCCCCTTCATGGTCTATGAGATTTTGGTGCTCTCTAATAAACTCATGAAAGGCTATGGAGTATGACGCATAAGCTCCACCCGAGGGGAAGTCCCACGGCAGCCCAGTATTGGTCAAGGCATTGTGTAAAACTAGAATGCAGCAAACTTGCAGTTCAAGGCATAGTCCACTGTACAAGTTGCAAACTAGTGTAGCATAGAGTTATAGGTGGAAGTTTAACTTAACAGTCTCCACTAGTACCAGTATATAAACAATATTTTAGAACCATAGGCAAATTTTTGTGTGCCTCTGCGATCTGGTGGGAGACTGTTGGAATTTTGCCTAATAAAGGCCCAACCCATTTATATTATTCAACAATTTCTGAAATCCTAGAGGCCCACTTGGTCCATTCATGCAAGGCAAGAGGTGGGACAAAAATTTAGTCCCACATTGCTAGTTGAGTGGAAGTTGGACCAGCTTATAAGGTGAGCTCTTCCACCACTTGTACGAGCTTGAGAAGAGAAGACATATACACGTGCGCTCCTCCTCCTCTGCCGACCGCCTCGCCACGCCTCGCCTCGTCACGACACGCGCGCGCTGCGGGTTGTGGGAATGCCTCGAGTCGAGAGCTTCTCTTTCTTTTTGTCACGCATGAATAGATTATAATTTGAACAGTCTATGTGAGTGGATGTTTAATACGAACTCAGTGGAGATTTAATTCGAGCTTAGTGGAGGCTGTTTGGCTTCGGTCGATGCATGTTCATTTCCTCTCCCGACGCCGACTGTTCGCCTGCCTACCCGTGCCTATAAGAGTGAGAGGTCGCTCCTCTCCTCAGACAGACTAACGCACATTCTTCCGCCTCCAGTACCAGAGTATTGCGCTGCCTTGATCTTCCACATCCCGTCTTGCGGCGTGCACCGCGAGCTGGGATAGTAGGCCTCCGAGACCCCGCTGCTTTGAGTCCTGTACGGGAGAAGGGTGATAAGGTTTTTGGGGAGCGCTACCAGCGCGACTACTGGCTTCATCACGGACTCCTTCACGGATAGCAACTGAGGCGACGTCTTCCCCAACAACGATTTCTTCCCCGATATCAACAACATTTTCCTTGACAACATGGCTGACGACAGTGCCAACACTAACACGAACACCGTCGGTTCCTCTACTGTGATGTATATCATCTTTCTCAGTCTTGTTTATCATACTCAGATTGTCTGTCGTATCTTCTGTTCTTTTCCTATTATTCTGCATGTGTTCTATCTATCGTTTACTATGGTTAAATCTCTTGAAAAATTGCTCTTTTACTCAACACCACCCATACTTGTGGTTATTTGAAAAATAAGAATTTTGCAAATTCTCGATTGATTGAGAATTAAGTTAGAGATCTATCATGTCCCTAAGCCAATGGGTTTGCATCGTGACACGATTGCAACGATAAGATTGCAACTAAGATTTTTTGGTTGCAAGTGGGACTGCAATTGGGATTTTCTAGTTGCAAACACGGTTGTGAGTGAGTTGCACGTGGGGTTGGAAGTAAGATTTTATTACATCGTCTGACCGGAAATTAAAGTAAACCTCAGTTGATTGAGAATTAGATGCACATATAAAGATATCGCAAATTGTATTCCTATTTTGCTATGATCTCAACTGTTGTGTCCTTTGATATTTACCCAAATTTCTTTCCTGTTTTGCTATGGGGCAAAATATGAGAGCAACTCCAACAACCGCGCTAAAATCCGGCGCTGTAAAATTGCTTTCCAGCCCGCGCGATTCTTATTTAGCGCACGGCGCCTGTTTCTCCTCGGGCGGAGGCGCTAAACCTCGTGCGCTAAAATAGAGCGAAATATGCCCCTCCACCAGACGCGCTAAAATGCAGCGCGCGCCGCCGCAAACAGCTATCTCAAACTTCACAATGCATCAACAAGATCAAATAAAAAAAATAGAACAACAAACGACTCTCAACAATCACCAAATATTTGTCTCACATAACCAAGTTCAACACAAATTAAGGACATAGTTCAAATAAAAGTGATAAGTTCACACAACCAAGTTTAGCACTAATTTCACATGTTGACACATCATTTGGCAACATCATCATAGCCATCGCCATTTCCATTGCCATTGCCACTTCCATCTTGTGCTTCTTCTCCTTGGGAGTCTTGGACGGTGGTGTTGGTGGTGTTGGCATGTGACGAATCTCTATAGCCATCAACATTTATAGAAGGTGATGGATTCCCCATGGAGGACATGCCATAAGCATCAACATGGATCCTATGCGATGGATTCACCATGGCGGCACGAAGTTGAAGAGCTGGCGAGCGATGGAGCTCGCGGTAGGGTTAGGGTTCGCCGCCCTGGAACTTCCGCGCCGCCGCGGGGACCAAGTACTGCGGCGAGTTGGACGGGTCCATCGCCGGAAAGTCGCCGGGGTGCGCGGGTGGAAGTTACAGCGGCGGTTGGGACTTCGCGTGTGAGCAGGAGAGATAGCGCGCTGGCGGCCAGGCACGAAATTTGGTGCGTGCGCGTGGGCAATTTGACGCGCACCGAAAATTTTTAGAGCGCGCCGGATTTTCGCGCGGCTGTTGGAGCCGAGAAAATTGTCGCGCGCGCTATATCGACGATTATTTTTACGGCGTCGGGGTTTAGGTGCTTTTGGAGTTGCTCTGAGGATAGGCAATAGCGCGTGGCTGTAAAAAAAAGTCACTCAATACGGCCGTACCTATTCCATCACAAAAGATGCTGCCGTACGTGGGGCCCTCCTGCCTGAGCAAAGCCAGCATCCGTAGGGTGTCATTTGGCATACCAAGAAGGGACATCACCACACTCCCACATACTGTATGGAGCAAAGCAAGAAAAGAAAACTCACAAGGAGAGAGAGAGACCACACCTCCTCCATCTCACTTTTCTGTGAGACGAGAGAAAGCTAGCTAGGCCATATCTCCTCCTGTCACACGTAGATGAGTCGGTCAGCTCTCTTCCCGAAAGATTTCACCGCAATGTCAAAATAAAGGAGGCTTTTGGTGCTAGCATCGCATACGCAGTGACGGGCGGAGATCGAATCCGTCTATCCATCCACCTACACATCTGCCGCATCCACAGCCCACACATCCTGCTCATCTGCGCCGCTGCTGCCTGCGCCCCGCTGCGACACCCCGACCCCATCGCCCAGGCACACGCAGAGTTAGCTTCTGCCGCGTCCCACTCCGCGCGCTGCCCACGACGATTACTTTTACGCCGTCTCGTGCTTGTCCTAGCTTCCCCCATGTCTCCCTAGAAACGCAGTCGCGCGCATAGTAGCCCCAGCACCGGCCGGCCAGCTGCTTCGCTCGACCGACATGGCGACGATGGATGCCCTGTGCGCGGCCAGCGACGTCCTCGTCTACAACACCTTCAACGCCGCCGCGGCGAGCAGCTTCCACTTCGGCAATGCCGGCGGTGCGAGTACGGAGGGCGCCGCCAGCTGGATGGCTGGGTCTGTGATGGTCGCGCCAGCGCCGATGACGGTGGCAATGCCGGCGGAAGAGGGGGAGAAGGCGCAGGCGGGGAGGAGGAAGCGCAGGCGGCGGGCCAGGAGCTGCAGGAACCGGGAGGACGCCGAGAGCCAGCGGATGACGCACATCGCCGTCGAGCGCAACCGCCGCCGCCAGATGAACGAGTACCTCGCCGTGCTCCGGTCCCTCATGCCCGAGTCCTACGCCCAACGGGTACGTATATGTACGCACGCACATTGTTACATAGCTCTGAATCCAGATATGCTCTGCATTTTGAGGTGAAAATCTTTACCTTGGGGAGTTCTTGTCACTTTCGTCCCGGTCTCTGTCCTAAACTACTCCAGAATCCATGCGTTCCAATAACGGAACTGGCACCTGCTCCGCGAGGCATACATTCCTCGGTCACATTGCGCCATTAAATGCGCCTCCACTCATAGTTGTAGTAAATGTTCTACTACTCCTGATTTTAATTTTTTTTCTTAAACAGACCTGTTTTTTCTTTGTGAGCGGTAGTACTAGCACTTTTTCGATCACATGGGACGACAACCTTTTTGTAACTTGTAAGGCCGAATGGTTGATTGTACCTGTACTTGACTGTAGTTGCAATTATTTGTTCCAATCTATGTGTAGGGCGACCAGGCATCCATTGTCGGCGGCGCCATCGATTTCGTCAAGGAGCTGGAGCAGCAGCTGCAATCCCTCGAGGCGCAGAAGCGCGCGCTACTGGGGCAGCAGCAGCAGGGAAAGCCACCCGTTCCTGATGCGATGCCATCGCCGTGCACCCCATCAAGCCACACCGTGATGGCCGCGGCGACGACGAGCAGCGGCAATGGCGCGGGCAAGGAGGCGACGGCAGCGCAGGAGTTGACGGGCATCCCGTTCGCGGGGTTCTTCACGTACCCGCAGTACGTGTGGCGCCTTCCGGCGCGGGACGACGCCGACGACGACCGCGCGGGCATGGCGGACATCGAGGTGAGCATGGTGGAGACGCACGCCAGCGTCCGGGTGATGGCGCCGCGGCGGGCGGGGCAGCTGCTCGGGATGGTCGCGGGGATGGAGAGGCTCAGGCTCGCCGTCCTGCACCTCAACGTCACCACGCTCCACTCGCTCGCGCTCTACACCCTCAGCGTCAAGGTACGATCGATGGACGGGCGGGCTGCATCCCTTTACAGTTTCCTTTCAATAATCCTACACCTACGGACTAAACTTACATAATTGATCTACAGACTGAACGTGGCATTGCTCTTTTCCTTTTCTCCTATACACACTTACCGCAAAACAGTCGTTAGTGCGCAGAGCAGACTGACAATAGTATTCACTGCCATTTTCTTTTCTCAGAAAAATAAAACTGAAAACTGCATGTGCCTTTTTTTCAGAACAACCAAAAACAAAAACACGTTGGTTCTATCACTAACATCCAAAATAGTTAGTAGAACAGTAGCAAATTCCCTACAAATTCTTTATTCCGGTAGTGCGGAAAAGCTAGAGATTCTGTGTCTTGTTCCGGCTGAGACAACTTCCCACAAGGCCCCCAGCAGGCCAACACCCATACCGCAGACCGGTTGCCGTTTCCGCGTCCAAAGCTAGTCCATGTTCAGACAGCAGATTTGCCCATGCAGTTGCGTGCTCAGGGCAACGCTGAATCGTTTCCTACCGCCGGTGTGACGCAGACCGAAATTCCGGTGGTGCTATGGCTGCTACTACTACTGCATTGCATCAGGTTTTGGCGTGCATCGCTAGTTAGCTTAACTACACAGTAGCTATTGCTAACCCCATGCATGATGCATGTGCCGTTGGCCATGACCAGGAAGGTCTGAAAGCTGCCTGGCTGGCTGGCTGAATCCATTGGACACTTGCTTTTTTACCAGAGAGACAGAGAGATTCCGGAATCGATTCAGAAGCTTTTGCTCCGCCATTGGTGCGTGCACTCTGCTCTGCTCTGCGCTCCTAAGCTGTAGCAGCTCAGCTGGTGCACTTGAGCTGCCTGCCGCACTATATCAAGCCATGACACTCCGAGCTCAAAAGCAGAAACAAAGTTACACATACGTGATATTCTTCCAGGAAAAAAATCCTCCTGCTAAAGTGAGCTGGAGATGGTGTCTCATGGAGAATCTTTCTGCCGAGCTGGGCCGTAGTCCGTAGATAGATTGACATGGCGAGGTCAGCAGGGAAAAGGAAAAGGCTACAGACTCAGTGCGCGGCCGCTGCTGCCTTTTCTTCTCGAGCTGTTCATCCCAGCAGCGTCGATCGATCGCCCAGGCCAGGCCAGGCCCCATCGGAGAATCTATCTTTACAAGATCGCTTTTCGCTCCGGACTCTCCGGCGATGCTGCGTGTAGCTGCAGTGATCGATGTACTTTCGTAGGAGTATCAGTCACCTGTTCACCTGGCCTCTTGCGTTCTGGAACCGCCGCTTTGCCTTGCTTGCGTTGGCGGGATGCCATTAACTCTCTGCAGTAAACTTCTTGTTCCCGGTGAGTGGCAGTACGTACATAAGTTCAGGATTTATGTTTTCTGTATCTGCCTTGCAGGTGGAGGAAGGCTGCGGCCTGACGACGGCGGACGACATCGCGGCGGCGGTGCACCAGCTGCTCTGCTTCATCGACGCCGGGGCGACGTCGCAGCGGCTGCTGGACGGTGTGCAGCCGGAACTTTTATGTTAGCTGGGTAGGCGGTGCATGCCGGCGAGCTTGCCGTGCAACATTTGTAAAGCGTAGTAGAACTATGTGAGGCTGTAGACGGCCGGAGTCGGTGGTTTGTTGTTGGTGATGCAGACCAAAGAGCCGTGCGAGGTATGGTAGGAGTACTTCCCCGTGTTAAGGGATTGGGATCATAATCCGGTCCGGCCCAAATGGGCTTTCAGGAGCCCCCGCGGGTCCCAAAGGCAGTATGCAGGCCTCTGTATCCTACAAGCATGTGAAATCGTAGTCCGAAATCCTTCATATTATATGCTACACAAAAAGATAAAATCTGATAAAATTTAGAGGAGAAAACATGCATACTCGGGTTCACATTTTTGTGTAGCTCATAATACAAAGTACTCCCTCCGTTTGGAAATATAAGATGTTTTAGGTTTGTGAATGAGATGTATCTAGACACCTTTTAGTGTCTAGATTCGTTTGAACCTATACACTAAAACGTGTCTAGATATGTTTCCTTCACAAACTTAAAACATCTTATATTTCAAAACAGAGGGAGTAGAAATCATATTTTGTACAATTATGGTCTATATCGTTGGCTACATCTGGTCGGTTCTTTTAGATTTTTTATTTTTATTTTAACTTAAAAGTACAATTTTCAAAAAAAATTAAACACCAGATCTCCGTTTCCGCACCCCTACAACATTATAAAGTGCAATATATTAATATGAGCTAGTACACTCGTTTTGCAGCACAATAGCAACAGCTGCTTGAGACATGGAGAGGCATGTAGCCAAAATAGTACTCCATACGGTTCATAATAAGTTTTTTTTTGATTTAGCATATAAGTGTCCCTGATTTAGCAAAACTCAGCGACAATTATTATAGATTGAAGGTGTATGAGAAAATGAAAAACAAAAGATATAACCCCAAGAGTTATGCCGAAGCGATCAACCTCTGCAACAATAAATCATCAACATCAATTATCGTTGTGTTGTCCTGAAAAAATTAATACTTGTCCTACAAATTTCTCTCGATACTACTCCCTCTGTTTTAAAATATAAGATGTTTTAACTTTATAAAGAAAATGTATCTAGACTTCTTTTAGTGTGTAGGTTTATTCCAAACATGAGTGAAATATAAGATGTTTCGGCTTTGTGAAGAATTTGTTATCGTTCCCGTGAAAAAAAAATCCATGCAGGCTATCAAACAAGATGCAAAAGCTGACTCAAAAGTCGGGTGAGCGTGGCAGTGTCCTCCGCAACACTGCCCGAACGGGCCAAAAAATTAATACAGGCTACCAAACGAACCCCATAAGACCATCTTCTCATAGCCCACACACTATAACACGGAGTCCGGGAGTTGGCGCTTATAGACGCCGTGGCACAGTCTTAGTCACCACGCTTGCGCTGGCGTGGCAAAAAAACCTGCCAAGGATAACTGCGTCGGGAGTTTTGAAACGGCAGAATTTTTTGGCTCGGCACTACGTGATCCACCGAGCTAGCGCTTCCGCGGCAACGAGCTGATTACGCCGCGGCACTGCGTACATGTCGTGGAAGTTGTGAGACAACGGCACAATATGCTGCCACCCTATGTAACATGTGTTGTTTTCCCGGCTGGGGTTTACCGGCTACGGAGCCGATGACCCCACCCACAGGGTGTGAGCGGTGATCTTCTTGACCGGCTACCGCACCCGGCCGGGAGAGGGATCGCCAGTTTGTTGTCGTTGGCGCTCGCATCATCCATGCCTGCCGTTTCTGGTGCACGTCGCGTCAGTTTTACTTCTGGGTCTATCGCGGCAGTTTTTTGGTAACCGCGCGTACGCCTTCATCATTGCGTCTCCTTGGAGATCGTGGGCGCGGTTTGCCTTCCGCGGTAACTTCTGCGGGATCTTCTGTGCGCGCGGCGGTGGCGCACGCGATCCGTCCCGAACCGTCATGGGGGAGTGGGACGGTTTCTCGCCACGTGGCGTAGAGGTAGGGGAACCGGCGTGAGGGAGTGGGGCCATTGCTTGCGCTGTGGCGCAGAGGGAGGGGAACCGGCGTGGCCCTTCTTCCCCGATAAATACGTATGCCAAGGAGCAGTGGCTCCTCACTTCGTCTCCCTGCGCCTGTCATCCCTATTCTCCCTTGCGCTCTAGCCTTTCACTGCTCCTCTGCGCCACCGTTTCTTGGTCGCCGGTGCCGCTCCTCTTCCTCAACAACGGGACCCCGCGCTTCAACCACGGTCACCTTTCCGGACAAGATGTTGCCCGAGGTCGCCGGCTGGTGGTGCGGCTCGTATGTCACCGAGGAGTTGGTGAAGAAGTACCGGCGGGGGAAGTTCCTGCCGTCGGAGCGGCTGGTAAAGCATCGCCTCGCGCCGGAGGGCGAGCGGGTGCCTAACCCTCAGCCCGGCGAGGCCGTCGTCTTCCTCGCCCACTTCGCTCGCGGCCTTGGGCTGCCGCTTCGTCTTGGAGCTGCTCGTCACCTTCGACCTGCAGCTCCACCACCTCGGAGCCAACGTCGTGTCGATGTTGTCGCATCACGCGGCCTGCTGCGAGGCGTTCCTCAGCGTCTACCCCGATGCCGTGAATTTCTTGAAGTTCTTCTACTTCAAGGTTCATGTGGTGGGGAAGGGCGGGCCGCTGACGGAGACGGGCTGTTGCGCCATCTACCCGCGGCCATCGGCGCCCATACCGCGTCTGGAGCTCCCCAACACCGTCAAGCTCTGGCAGCGCTCATACTATTACGTGCGCAACAACACCGAGGTGGATTTCATCAAGGTCCCCTTCTTTGCCAACGTCCCCTCCAGCCGGAAGGCCTGGAGCGTCCAGCACTTGGGCGCCCAGGGCGACATCGACCGGATGGGCGCCCGGCTGGCCGTCCTCGTGGAGAAGGATCGGCTCACCGCCCGGGACATTCTGCTATCCTGGATGGCGAACCGCATGCTCCTGCTGCAGCACCGGTCACACAAGATGTGCCACCTAGGGCCATCTGGATCCCACCCGGGTATCCCGGCTGGACGTGCCGCATGCCGCCCTCCGCGAATGGCTCTCCACCATCTCGAAGGAGGGGTTGGAGGAGGAATGGGTGTTCTCCTGTCGGCCGTATCACCGTAGCCTTCCGCCTAAGGTATGTCTTTCTTGCTCTTCTCTGGGTGGATTTTCCCGAGGGACTCCCATTTCGTGCCTCTTATCTGCCCTTGTTGAGTAGCTCTTCACGTGGCAGCTAGCGGAAGACGGTATGGGGGACAACGAGCTCCCCAACTTTGCCACGGACTTCAAGCCGGCGAAGGCTCTGCCGGCGGAGGCGGAGCGGTTCCCCATGCGGGCCGACAAGGGCTGCGAGTTCCCAGCCGGTGAGAATTTGTCCTTTGTCCTTGTCTGCTTTGCACTTGTTATGCTTTTAGCCGCGAATTTGACGTTTTGCTTGCACTGGAACAACCGCTCATGGCGAGGATGTGGACCTGGCCGGGGTCTCCGTGCCCAGGGGCAGGGGAAACGGGAGCGCTGCTCCAGCCGGAGGCGGCGCCAAGAAGACACGCCGCCCTTGTCCCGCAGCCACCATGCCGAGCGTTGCCGGGTAGGTGCTTATGTCTTCTCGGTGCTTGCATTGACTTGCTCGTATTTGCGTTGCTCAGTTCTGGTGTTTCCGCAGCGAGGCTATGGCCTTGCCCGGCTCCGTGACCGTCGCCACCGCGTCCGCCCCTCCGCCTGCTACGAAGGGGAGCACACCGGTGATACGTCCATTTTGCATCACTATTTTATATCATAATTTACTGTTATTCATTGATATATTTCATATTAAGAGGTGATACTTATGTTATTTCATCTGTTTTTGCATGGTTGATGACTTTTGGAGCATGGACCGATGCAGTCGGGATTCTGATGGAAAAGGTGCTGTTTGGAGGCAAAATTCGCGAAGATCAGAAAATCCGGGAAAATATATGGAAAATCTTATTTTTCCAGAAGACGAAGGAAGCCAGAAGGAGGAGTGGAGATGGGCCACAGGGGGCCCACACCACCCCCCGGCGCGGGCCAGCCTAGGCCACGCCACCAGGTGGTGTGGCTGCCCTGGCCTACCTCCAGCTCTCCCCTCTGGCATATATAATCCTCCCGAAACCCTAATACTCGGAGAGTGACCATAGAAAGATTCCGCCTCGTAGGCGAAAACATCGAGAGAAAAGATCTCCGTGAGCGATTTGTACCGAGGGAATTCCTTCTCGGAGAGGGGAGATCGTCGCCATCAACACCATCATCAAGCTGGACTTCATCGGGATCATCATCACCATCAGCACCCTCATCACCATCTCCATATTGCTGTAACAATTGGGTTGAATCTTGCATAGTTCTTAGGGGAAACTTTCCCGGTGTTGATTACTTTTTGTAGTTGATGCTATTGAGTGAACCATTGAATTATTGTTTATGTTCAGATTGTTATACATCATTATTCCATCTCTAATCATGATCCATATGATGTCTTGTGAGTATTTCGTGTTGTTCTTGAGGACATGGGAGAAGTCATGTTGTTAGTAGTGGAATTGTGCTGAGAGAGATTCAATAGTTTGATATTTAAGTTGTGGTGTACTTCTTCTAGTGGTGTCATGTGAACGTCGACTACATGACACTTCACCTATATGGGCCTAGGTGAATGCATTGTGTATTTGGCTACTAATCGTAGGGGTTACCAGAGTGATAGAAACCTAAACCCCCGTTAGGAAACCATTGCACAAGGGACGTCAGGGTCTTAGAGTTTAAAGTTGTGGTTAGGTTTCTACCATAATTACTTTCTTGTACTTACGGATATTTGCAAGGGGTATAATCACAAGTATGTATTAGTCCTAGGAAGGTCCGTACATTAGCATAGGTTCACCCACACAACACTTAGCAAGCTAAAGAAGATGAATCAACTATATGAAGCGAAAGCACTTGACAGTCTTCCCATGTGTCCTCGAGAACGTTTGGTCATCTTAAGTAATACAACCGGCTTATCCTTTGCTGAATAAAGGATTGGGCCACTTGCTGCATTTATTCTTACTGTCTTTTATTTACTCGTACTTTATTTACTTGCATTATCAAAAAACCCTAAAAATCCGTTTGCTAAGTATTTGTAGAGAATTCCTGATCCATACCACTAGCCAGCACCTTCTGCTCCTTGTTGGGTTCGACACTCTTACTTATCGAAAATACTGCGATACACCCCCTATACTTGTGGGTCATCACCGCTTCTGAGATCCAAGTCGCACAGCTCGTCTCCGAGGCGGCATCTGCTCAGCGGCTGGGCCGGCGGATGCTGTGGAGGTGCCATGCCGCCGCTGCTTGATGCTTCACCGGGCTGCCTCCGGCTTACCGAGGCGCGCCAGCCACGACGGTTGTGCCTCCCTCCCTCCCTCGACGGTTGGAGATATGCCCAAGAGGCAATAATAAAAGAGGTTATTATTATATCTTTGTGTTTATGATGAATGTTTACATCCCATGCTATAATTGTATTATTAGGAAACACTAATACTTGTGTGTTTTGAAAACATAAAAGAGTCCCTAGTAAGCCTCTTGTTGAACTAGCTTGTTGATTGATTGATGATCATGGTTTCCTGATCATAGACATTGGATGTGATTAATAACAAGGTTATATCATTAGGAGAATGATGTGATGGACACACACCCATAGTAAGCATAGCATAAGATCAAGTCATCAAGTTCGTATTGCTGTAAGCTTTGAAATACATAGTAACCTAATCCTTCGACCATGAGGTTATGCTAATCACCATCACCGGATGGGTACTTTGATGACATCAAACGCCGCTTCGTAACTGGGCGGTTATAAAGGTGTCATTAGGTATTCTGAAAGTATGTGTTGAAGCACATAGACCAAGATTGGGATTTGTCCATCCATATGACGGATAGATATATTCTGGGCCCTCTCGGTGGAATGTCATCTAGATAGCTTGCAAGCATGTGACTAGGTCACAAGGGATGACATAACATGGAACGAGTAAAGAGTACTACCTCCGCTGCTCGCTGGAATGGGGAGAGGAAGGTCTGCTTCGACTCCGCACGTGTGACCGTCTGCGGAAGCGCTGCCGGAACGCGGCGCCAGAAGGATCGTCCACACGATCCTGAGATCGGCAAGTGATCGACTACATCATCCACGAGATCTAATCTCGTTAACGCTTTCGGTTCTACGAGGGTTAGTACCGATCTATCTCGTTGCTCATGTCTAGTAGATTAGATCTTGGCTTTTATCTAGATTAGATCTGGGTTTTGTTCGTTCTTGCGGTAGAAATTTTTTGTTTCCATGCTACGAACCCATCTGTGGTATCAGAGCCTTGTCTATGCGTAGATCGGTTGCACGATTAGAACACAATGAGGTTGTGGGCGTTGGTGCTCGTGCCGTATTTTGCTATATGTGTACTTTGCATCTTGCGGTATGGTGGGATGAAGCGTCCCGGGCTAACATTACATGTCATCGTACATGAGACTTGCTCCACGCTTGACGTGCAACTCGTATTGCACAAGTGGCTTTGCGGGTGTCTGTCTCTCCCATCATAGTATAAATCAAATCTACACATTGCACTTGATAGCACTTGTATCAACGTTGTGGTTCAGTTTCGTAGGTAAGATGCATTCTTAGTCGAAACCCCAAGCCACGTAAAACTTGCAAAGAAAATTAGAGGCGTCTAACTTGTTTTTGCAGGGGTTTTGTGATGTGATATGGCCTACATGTGATTGTGATTGTATTTGATGTATGCAATGATCCTTGTTGTAATATGGCAACCGGCAGGAGCCTAATGGTTGTCTTTAATTCTGTTAAGACATGTGTGTCTATTCATCTTGTAATAGCTTTGTTCCAAGTAGTTGTGATAGTTGCTAGTGATGATGGACAACCATGAAGCGGCGCCACGGTCCTTGACGCAATGCTGGTGATGATGGAGATCATGTCCGTGCTTTGGAGATGGAGATCGAAGGCATAAGAAGAAAGGGCCATATCATATCACACTAATTATGAATTGCCTGTGATGTTAATCCTTTATGCATCTTGTATTGCTTAGATCGCGACGGTAGCATTATAAGATGATCCCTCTCACTAAATATCAAGTAATAAAGTGTTCGTCCTTAGTTGGCACCGTTGCTAAGACTCATCGTTTTGAAGCATCTCGTGATGATCGGGTGTGATAGACTCTACGTGTGCATACAACGGGTGCAAGCCAGATTTGCACATGTAGAAACTAAGGTTAATCTTGACGAGCCTAGCATGTACAGACATGGTCTCGGAACACAGAATACCAAAAGGTAGAGCATGAGTCATATGATTGATATGATGAACATGAAGATTGTTCGCCGATGAAGCTACATCATCTCACGTGATGATCGGACTTGGTGTAGTGGATTTGGTTCGTGTAATCACTAAAACAACTGCGAGGGATGTTGTTTTGAGTTGGAGTTCACCTAGTTGATTTAAGAATTAAATTTGAACACTATTTATCATAAACTTAGTCTAAATTACTTGCAAATTTGTTGTAGATTATGGCGAACGTTTCCATCAATTTCAATGCGTTCCTAGAGAAAGAAAAGCTTAAGAACAATGGAAGCAATTTCACGGACTGATTCCATGGACTAAAGATCGTCCTCAGGGCTGGTCAGTTGACCTATGTGCTCAAAGCACCGCTAGGTGACCCACCTGCAGAAGATGCCACCGATCACGTAAAGAATGTTTACGCCACTCGGAAACATCACTACTCAACAGTTCAGTGTGCCATCCTATACGGTTTAGAATCAGAGCTTCAAAAGCGTTTTGAGCACCATGACCCATTTGAAATCATTAAGGAGCTCAAACTCATATTTGAGACTCGCGCGGCCATGGAAAGCTATGAAGCTTCCGAGAAGTTCTTTACCTGCAAGATGGAAGAGGGTAGCTCCGTTAGCGAGCACGTGCTCACCATGTCTGGGCACGCAAACAAACTCCGAGAGTTGGGGATACCGATTCCTAATGAATTGGGGATTCACCATGTCCTCCAATCACTGCCACCAAGTAACAAGAACTTTGTGGTGAACTACAATATGCACTGCATGAACAAGACGTTGCCTGAACTATCGTCCATGCTGAAAACTGCTGAAGTGGAGATCATGAAAGAACACCAAGTGTTGATGGTCAATAAGACCACCAATTTCAAGAAACGTGGCAATCCTAAAAACAAGGGCAACTTCAAGAAGGACGGCAAGAAAGCTGCCGCACCTGCTAAGAAGCCCAAGGCTGGTCCTAAACTTGAAACTGAGTGCTTCTACTCCAAAGGTGCTGGTCACTGGAAGCGTAACTGCCCCAAATACCTGACGGATCTGAAGAACGGCAACATCAAGAAGAAAGGTATATTCGATATACATGTTATAGATGTGTATCTTACTAGTAATCGTAGTAGTGCCTGGGTATTTGATACTGGTTCAGTTGCTCATATTTGTAACTCGAAACAGGAGCTGCGAAATAAACAAAGACTGGCAAGAGACGAGGTGACGATGTGCGTTGGAAATGGCTCCAAGGTTGATGTGATCGCCGTCGGCACGCTCCCTCTACATCTACCATCGGGATTAGTTTTAAATTTAAATAATTGTTATTTGGTGCCTACGTTAAGCATGAATATTATATCTGGATCTTGTTTATTGCGAGACGGTTACTCTTTTAAGTCTGAGAATAAAAGTTGTTCGATTTATATGAGTAATATATTTTATGGTTATGCACCTGAGATGAATGATTTATTCTTATTGAATCTCGATAGTAGTGATACACATGTTCACAACATAGATGCTAAACGAATAAAATTAAATGATAATTCTACATACATGTGGCACTGTCGTCTTGGTCACATTGGAGTGAAGCGTATGAAGAAACTCCATTCTGATGGACTTCTTGAATCACTTGATTTTGAATCACTTGAAAGATGCGAAGCATGTCTAATGGGAAAAATGACTAAGACTCCATTCTCTGGTATAATGGAGCGAGCTATTGACTTATTGGAAATAATACATATCGATGTGTGCGGTCCAATGAGTGTAGCATCGCGTGGTGGATATCGTTATGTTCTCACTTTCACGGATGACTTGAGTAGATATGGGTATGTCTACTTTATGAAACATAAATCCGAAACTTTCGAGAAGTTTAAGGAATTTCAAAGTGAAGTGGAAAATCATCGTAACAAGAAGATTAAGTTTACGTTACGACCGCAGAGGTGAATATCTGAGTTATGAGTTTGGCATGCATTTAAAGAAATGTGGAATACTTTCATAGTTGACACCGCCGGGAACACCACAGCGTAATGGTGTGTCCGAATGTCGTAATCGAACTCTCTTAGATATGGTTCGGTCTATGATGTCTCTTACAGATTTACCGTTATCATTTTGGGGCTATGCATTAGAGACAGCCGCATTCACTTTAAATAGGGCACCATCTAAATCCGTTGAAACGACACCGTATGAATTGTGGTTTGGTAAGAAACCTAAGTTGTCGTTCCTTAAAGTTTGGGGTTGCGAAGCATATGTAAAGAAGTTACAGCCTGATAAGCTTGAACCCAAAGAGGAGAAAAGCGTCTTCATAGGATACCCTAAAGAAACAATTGGGTATACCTTCTATCATAGATCCGAAGGCAAAGTTTTCGTTGCTAAGAATGGATCCTTTCTGGAGAAGGAATTTCTCTCGAAAGAAGTGACTGGAAGGAAAGTAGAAATCGACGAGGTTATTGAATCTTCTCTCGGAGTTGAGAGTAGCACAGCACCGAAAGATGTTTCTGTGCCGCCTGCACCAACTGGAGAGGAAGCTAATGATGATGATCATGAAACTTCGAACAAAGTTACTACTGAACCTCGCAGGTCAACGAGGGTCCGTACCACTCCTGAGTGGTATGACTCTGGCTTGAACGTCATGTTAGTGGACAACACTGATGATCCTGCGACGTATGAAGAAGCTATGGTGAGCCCAGATTTCGGCAAATGGCTAGAAGCCATGAAATCCGAAATGGGATCCATGTACGAAAACCAAGTATGGACTTTGGTGGACTTACCGGATGGCCATAAGGCTGTCGAGAACAAATGGATTTTCAAAAGAAAAACGGATGCTAATGGTAATGTTACCGTCTATAAAGCTCGACTTGTCGCAAAAGGGTTCCGACAAATTCAAGGAGTTGACTACGATGAGACTTTCTCACCAGTAGCGAAGCTAAAGTCTGTGAGGATTATGTTAGCAATCGCTGCATATTTCGATTATGAAATTTGGCAGATGGATGTCAAAACGGCGTTCCTTAATGGTGACATTGAGGAAGAGTTGTATATGGTACAACCCAAGGGTTTTGTCGATCCTAATGATGCTGACAAGGTATGCAAACTTCGGTGCTCCATTTATGGACTAAAGCAAGCATCCCGGAGTTGGAATCAACGTTTTGATAAAGTAATCAAAAACTTTGGATTTATACAAACTTATGGAGAAGCTTGTATTTACAACAAAGTGAGTGGGAGCTCTGTAGTATTCCTAGTACTATATGTAGATGACATATTGTTGATTGGGAATGATATAGAACTTCTTAATAGCGTCAAAACCTATTTGAATAATAGTTTTTCGATGAAGGATCTTGGCAAAGCGGCATATATTCTAGGCATCAAGATTTATAGAGATAGATCAAGACGCCTAATAGCGCTTTCACAAAGTACATACTTAGACAAAATTCTAAAGAAGTTTAGAATGGAAGAGAGCAAGAAAGGGTTCGTGCCCATGTTGTCAGGTAAGACCTTGAGTAAAACTCAAAGTCCAGCTACGGCAGAAGATAGAGAAAAGATGAATAAAATTCCCTATGCCTCGGCCATAGGTTCTATCATGTATGCCATGTTGTGTACGAGACCGGATATAGCAAGTGCTGTTAGTTTGACTAGCAGATATCAAAGTGATCCTGGAATGGAACACTGGACAGCGGTCAAGAATATCCTAAAGTACCTGAATAGGACTAAGGATATGGTTCTTTCTTATGGAGGTGATGAACAGCTTGTTGTAAATGGTTACACTGATGCTAGTTGGAACACCGATCCAGATGACTCGAAGTCACAGTCTGGATACGTATTTATTTTGAATGGTGCTGCAATAAGCTAGAGGAGTGCCAAGCAGAGCGTTGTGGCAAAATCTTCAACTTAATCGGAATACATAGCTGCTTCGGAGGATGCACAAGAAGGCATATGGATGAAGGAGTTCATTACTGAACTTGGCGTGGTTCCCAGTGCGTTAGACCCGATGGCCATCTACTGTGACAACACAGGTGCCATAGCTAATGCACAGGAGCCAAGGTCACATAGCAAGCTGAAGCACATCAAGCTACGTTTTCATCCTATTCGCGAGTATGTCCAAGATGGTGACATAAAGATTTGCAAAGTACACACTGATCTGAATGTAGCAGATCCGTTGACTAAACCTCTCCCTAGAGCAAAGCATGACCAACACCAAAACACCATGGGTGTTCGGTATATTACCATGTAATCTAGATTATTGACTCTAGTGCAAGTGGGAGACTGTTGGAGATATGCCCAAGAGGCAATAATAAAAGAGGTTATTATTATATCTTTGTGTTTATGATGAATGTTTACATCCCATGCTATAATTGTATTATTAGGAAACACTAATACTTGTGTGTTTTGAAAACATAAAAGAGTCCCTAGTAAGCCTCTTGTTGAACTAGCTTGTTGATTGATTGATGATCATGGTTTCCTGATCATAGACATTGGATGTGATTAATAACAAGGTTATATCATTAGGAGAATGATGTGATGGACACACACCCATAGTAAGCATAGCATAAGATCAAGTCATTAAGTCCGTATTGCTGTAAGCTTTGAAATACATAGTAACCTAATCCTTCGACCATGAGGTTATGTTAATCACCATCACCGGATGGGTACTTTGATGACATCAAACGCTGCTTCGTAACTGGGAGGTTATAAAGGTATCATTAGGTATTCTAAAAGTATGTGTTGAAGCACATATACCAAGATTGGGATTTGTCCATCCATATGACGGATAGATATATTCTGGGCCCTCTCGGTGGAATGTCATCTAGATAGCTTGCAAGCATGTGACTAGGTCACAAGGGATGACATAACATGGAACGAGTAAAGAGTACTTATCGATGTGAGGAAGAACTAGGTATGAAGATACTGACGATCAAACCTCGGATAAGTAGAATGTCGCGAGACAAAGGGAATTGGTTTCGTATGTTAATTGGTTCAATCGATCACGAAGTAATCGTTGAGTATGTGGGAGCCGTTATGGATCTCCAGATCCCGCTGATGGTTATTGATGGGAGAGGTGTGTTCATCATGTCTGCATATTCACGAACCGTAGGGTGACACACTTAAGGTTCGAAGTTGTTTGAAGTAGATATGGAATTTGCGTTGGAGACCGAATGTTGTTCGGAGTCTCGGAATGGATCCGGGACATCACGAGGAGATCCGGAATGGTCCGGAGAATGAGATTCATATATTGGGGATCATTTTCTAAGTTAGGAAATGTTAGGAGTGTTGTATGGAGATTCTAAAAGGTTTCGGAATGTTCTGAAAGGTTCTAGAGGATTTCTTGGAGTTTGCCTGAAAACCAAGAAAGGGATCAAGGAGACCAAGTGGGGCACTACACGGATTCGTGGGGGAGGAGGACTCCTACCCCCAACCCGCCGGCCCAAGGAGGAGTGAGTCCTACTAGGACTCCTCCCCCAGCGCCTCCTCCTTTAAATAGAAGGGAGGCGCCCTCTTACCTTGTCTCATAACTCCCAATCTCAGCCGCCTCTCTCCTCCACGTTTCTTACACAAGCATAGGCGAAGCCTGCAGATTCTCATCTCCACCACCACCACGCCCGTCGTCTTTGCTGGGATTTGGAGAAGATCTACTACCTCCGCTGCTTTGGAATGGGGAGAGGAAGGTGCCCGACTCCGCGTGTGACCGTCTGCGGAAGCTGCCGGAGCAGCGCCGGAAGGATCGTCCACACGATCCTGAGATCGGCAAGTGATCGACTACATCATCCACGAGATCTAATCTCATTAACGCTTTCGGTTCTACGAGGGTTAGTACCGATCTATCTCGTTGCTCATGTCTAGTAGATTAGATCTTGGCTTTTATCTAGATTAGATCTGGGTTTTGTTCGTTCTTGCGGTAGAAATTTTTTGTTTTCCATGCTACGAACCCATCATGCTGACTCTAGCACCTACCGGGTGGAGGAGCCGGTGGAGGTGCCGCAGCCGGAGGCCCCCGTCCAGCCGGAGGTTGGGCCCTCTACGGCTCTGGTGAGCGACGATGACTTCCAGGTCATAGGTTGGATGCCAGCTCAGGCTGTGTCGCTGCTGGACGCCCTCCTAGAGCAGTTGTCGAAGGCGGCGTCTCAGGCCGTTGGCCAGGCTCACCAGCTGGTGGAGGCGCTGGAGCAGGGGCTCGGCTAAGCCAAGGTGTTGGGGGCCTCCGTTGCTCCTCTTGATGCTTATGCACTGTCTTGCGCTACGTCTTGTTCTCACTTCTCTATTTGTGCAGAGGGCTCTTGTCGATGCTACCAAGACCTTGCGAGACCTGGGCCATAAGATCGCTCGCTCTGCCGTATCTTCTCGATTGCGTGATTTCTCGTGCTTCTTATTGAGAAAATGCCTTTCCCGGTTAAGATAAAGGAACATTCTATGATAGCTAGTATGTTAAATGAAAGTACAAATAAAGCTATTGAACCTGATAAACAAATGGTTGATGAACCTATTATAGCAAATGTGAAAGACTTTGTTACTAAATATGAAGAAGAGGGACACACTATCCTTTGTAAGGATACCTCCAATATTGTTTCACAAAGTAGTGTTATAAGAAGTAGTATTCCTATGTTTTCTGTTAGAATAAGTTATCATTGTTACGATGGTCCTTGTGATAGTTATATTGTTAAGTTTATGCATGATACTGAAAGTTACTATGAGAGAGGGAAAAGTGTTCTTATGCATCTCAATAATATCAAGTTTCCTCGTTTTATGCTGAAAGTTTTTATGTTGCACTTCTTTTGCCTTCCTATGCTAGCAGTTTCTGGTTTCAACAACTTGTTTGTTTATAAAATCCCCTTGCATAGGAAGTGGGTTAGACTTAAAACATGTGTATTTTTTTGCTTCTTAATGCTCTCTTTCACTCCAATTCATATTTCTAAGTGAGCATCATCAAAATTATCATGCTCATCTTAATGGCTATAAAGAAAGAGCTTTTTGGGAGACAACCCAGTTTATTTTTGCTTTCAGTTTGTTTTTGTTTCTTTGAGTCTTGGAAGTTATTACCTCGGTAATAACCTCTTCTTATCCTTTTTGTTTGGTTTTTGTGTCAATATCAACCTCTAATGAGAGAGAGGTAAGATTTGGGGAAGATGCTGTCCCGAAACAGATTTTTGTGCTTCACCGTAAATATTCGTGAGAGATCTCTGTATGTCGGATTGAGCTGTAATTTTTTGTGCTTCTACCCCAGGTTGTTATTTAACTTTTTTTAGTTTTTCACTTTTTTATTTGAGCAACAGAAGATTTTCGAAAAAATTGATCTTTACCTGCTGGTCTGTTTTGACAGATTTTGTCACTCTTGCATTTGCTTCTTTAATCAATTTCCTTTTTGAATTCTTTTTGGGTTTTTGGAAGGAGTTGCTACAGTAGCTTATGTTTTGATGGTTTTCAGTTGAAAGTGGACTCAAAAGGTTTTATCACTTCACTTATACTAATGTTGCTAATGAGAACTGTGTGAAGTTTTGTGTGAAAGAAATTTCCAGGTAGGTGGAGAAAATGGTGTAATGAGAAAGTGAAAGGTTTCATGACTCACAATAAGTGTATGAAGATGAAGATATTGATGTTATTCAAGTGGTGACTATGGAAGAATCCACTAAATACCAAATTCAAAGACCTGCAGAGTCCGTTTTCAAATAGGTGACAGTTCTGATAAGAAAAGTTACGCGAAAGATCTGTCCAGTTATATTTTTGCAGTTTTTAGCCAATAAGGAAAGTTACAAAGCGAAAGAGGGACGGAAACGGAGCCAGGGTGGCTCACACCACCCTGTGGCGTGGGCCCACCCCTGGCCGCGCCACCAGGTGGTGTGGCCACTCCGGACTCCGTCTCCGACCCGTTTTCTCCCAGTACCTTCCTTTTGTTGTGCAACTTCGTAATATATAATCCCCCGGATCCCCCGAGGTTCGTATATCGTGTTCTCGTCGTGTTTTTGTTTCGATCTGTTTTAGGTAGAGTCCCAAATTTGGAGTCACAATGTCTTCATCTGGATCAGCCAAGGAAGATTCCTCAGTGGATATCATCAACCCATACATGAGAGAGTTGAAGATTCATCCCAAAGAGTTGTTGCTTGAAGATGGGGAGGTACGGATAAAAGAGGTTCAAGGCCCTAAAGGTGAAGGAATTCTGGAGGACAGGATGGAAGCACTGGAGCAAGAAGTCTTTAGGTACAAGAAGATGGCGGAGCACGAAGTGGATATCATCCATAAGATTTGTTCTGAACTCATCACCGAGCACCAAAAGGAGACTGCTGAGCTCAAGGATGAAGTCCTCTCACTCTGTCAAACAACCAATGAACTGCAAGCACAACTCTACGATGTTCAAAATCAAAACTGTGAGTATGAGGTTAGGTTTAAAGGCATAAGTGTTGCTACAAGTTTCAGGATGCTGAAGACCACAATGTCCTTTGTTGATGGGGAGCCCTTACCCTAGAAGTCGGACGATGATGAGAGAATACCACCACCACCGAAGGAGTAATTCGTCATCAGGTTTGGCATCCCCTTGGTTTGTTCCAATCTTGGGGGAGTGTCGCGGTATCACATCACTATCTTCTATCTTTTACCTTTTTACTAGAGTCATATCATGAATAGAGAAGTTATTATGTAGGATGGTTTGCATTATGGAAGTGTCCCCTCTCTCGTTAGATATGTATCCCTTGGTGTGAGTTGCCGTTATGGAATATTAGTGAGAAGTTCTATCATTTACTCTTTTGCATATCTTATATTAGTTTTCAATTCGTGGTTATATGATTGATCTTGTTGTTAGTATTGGTATCACTTTGGGATCATTGAGTTAATTTAGTTGGTTTTGGCAAACCTGGCTTGGTCAGTAGCAACACTAGTTTTTGAGAGTTGAATGAAAAAGATAGAAGTACTCTAAAGAAATATAATTTCATCATCTTTCTTTCTTGATTTGCTCATAAGTTTAGTATTCTCTGGTTAAGATCTTTTGTGCTTCCAAGGAAGATTGCATGTTTGTTTTTATCACTTGTATGTTGGTTTGTTTCCTTCAACTCTTATACTTGCTACCTAGCCTTGGTAGCCAAAAACCTGTACTGAGAGGGAATTCTTCTCGTGCATCCAATCCTTAAACCAAAACCTATGCCATTTGTGTCCACCATACCTACCTATTAGCACTATTGCTATTCCAAGTAAATTCTTGTTTTTATCTACCTTCCAATTTAAACTTGTTATGAGAAAATTAATGATTAAAGCTCTCACGAACTTGATGGCACACTTTATTTTCTTGCACTTGATAAACTTGAACCATTGTGTCCATCTTTGTTGCGTATATGCTTGCGCTTTATAAGTTGAAGTTAGCAAAACCATGTATCATGGGGAACGCTTTCAACATTGCACTGGTACTTTGTACCTCGTTGATATCATGATTCTTTTGCCTATGGATCCCGACGGTGTGAAATAAAAGGGGAACTTGTAAGATCATGGAGTTTATATGCGTGTTAGAGAAACGTTTGGGCCGCTAGCCTAAGCCATGCCTAATCATGGTGGAAACTTGCAGCATAACTATAGTGAGCATTCTATGAAGCATCCTCAATAAAAACCTATGGAAATAGCAAATAAAAAGATCATTGGGATGCTCATTGTCTGCTTGCCTTGTCATTTTGACTATGGGATAGCTCCTATGTCATGTGCAAGGGGTACCCCGTTGGCGGTTCTCAATGATACACATGTATTTACGATGACAAGAGCTTACTCGTGACTGAAGTTGAGTAGCATGAGGTTTGGTCATCGTAAGTAAGGGGCATGGGACTTCAATTTATAACTTGTCAAGCATATCCTCTTAGCTGTGTCACTTTAACCTTAAACACCTAAAGATGCCTATGATAGAGGGAATGAGAGCTGAAAGCTAATAAGTACCATAATTTTTTGGAGCTCTTTATGAAACTTGAAATCCCCGATTCCCTCTGTGAAGGGCCTTTCTTTTACTTTTTAGTTGAGTCAGTAAACCTATTCCCTTCTATCTCAGCAATTATTTTGAGTTGTTGCGTTTCATTTATTCATATGATGATTTATTCAATCATGTTTCTTATGTTCCTTGTTTTGCACTTTGCTCTTATCTTGGTGGCTACTACTTTGAAAGCTATCATTGAAAATCAGTTATTTGTGAACTCCAGCAAATTTTCAACTATTCTTCTACCAAGAGCTAAGTTTGCAATTACCAATTATGATTTACTTTATGTATCTTTATTGTGTTTCTTTACTTATTGCAAGTTAAGTTATATAATAGTGAGTTGTCTTCTATTATGACTTATGTATTGATGAATGTGATGCTTCTTGTCCATATTCTTTTTATCGACTCTTCACTCCATAAACCTAAGGCCATGTTTATTGAGCTCAGTTTCACTTGGGGACAAGCAAAGTCTAAGCTTGGGGGGGGGGGGGGGGTGATACGTCCATTTTGCATCACTATTCTATATCATAATTTATTGTTATTGATTGATATATTTCATATTAAGAGGTGATAGTTATGTTATTTCATATGTTTTTGCATGGTTGATGACTTTTAGAGCATTGACCGCTGCAGTCAGGATTCTGATGGAAAAGGTGCTGTTTGGAGGCAAAATTCGCGAAGATCAGAAAATCCGGGAAAATATATGGAAAATCCTATTTTTCCAGAAGACGAAGGAAGCCAGAAGGAGGAGTGGAGATGGGCCATAGGGGGGCCACACCATCCCCTGGCGCGGGCCAGCCTAGGCCACGCCACCAGGTGGTGTGGCCGCCCTGGTCCACCTCTAGCTCTCCCCTCTAGCGTATATAATCCTCCCGAAACCCTAATACTCGGAGAGCGACTACAAAAAGATTCCGCCGCCTCTGCGGGATGGAAAACACCGAGAGAGAAAGATCTCTTCGGTAGACAGATTTCTGCCGGGGGAATTCCTTCTCGGAGAGGGGAGATCGTCGCCATCAACACCATCATCAAGTTGGACTTCATCGGGATCATCATCATCATCACCACCATCATCACCATCAGCACCCTCATCACCATCTCCATATTGCTGTAACAATTGGGTTGGATCTTGAATAGTTCTTAGGGGAAACTTTCCCGGTGTTGATTACTCTTTGTAGTTGATGCTATTGAGTGAACCATTGAATTATTGTTTATGTTCAGATTGTTATACATCATTATTCCATCTTTGATCATGATCCATATGATGTCTTGTGAGTAGTTCGTTTTGTTCTTGAGGACATGGGAGAAGTCATGTTGTTAGTAGTGCAATTGTGCTGAGAGAGATTCAATAGTTTGATATTTAAGTTGTGGTGTACTTCTTCTAGTGGTGTCATGTGAACGTCGACTACATGACACTTCACCTATATGGGCCTAGGGGAATGCCTTGTGTATTTGGGTACTAATCATAGGGGTTGCCAGAGTGACAGAAACCTAAACCCCCGTTAGGAAACCATTGCACAAGGGACGTCAGGGTCTTAGAGTTTAAAGTTGTGGTTAGGTTTCTACCTTAATTACTTTCTTGTACTTACAGATGTTTGCAAGGGGTATAATCACAAGTATGTACTAGTCCTAGGAAGGTCGGTACATTAGCACAGGTTCACCCACACAACACTTAGCAAGCTAAAGAAGATGAATCAAGTATATGAAGCGAAAGCACTTGACAGTCTTCCCGTGTGTCCTCGAGAACGTTTGGTCATCTTAAGTAATACAACCGGCTTATCCTTTGCTGAATAAAGGATTGGGCCACTTGTTGCATTTATTCTTACTGTCTTTTATTTACTCGTACTTTATTTACTTGCATTATCAAAACCCCCTAAAAAATTCGTTTGCTAAGTATTTGCAGAGAATTCCTGATCCATACCACTAGCCAGCACCTTCTGCTCCTCGTTGGGTTCGACACTCTTACTTATCGAAAATACTGCGATACACCCCCTATACTTGTGGGTCATCAGCCGGCTTCGGCGTCCAAGGCTGCACCGGCTCCGGCTCCCGAGGTGGCATCTGCTCAGCCGGCTGGGCCCGGGGCGGATGCGACGGAGGTGGTGCCATCGGCTGCGCCCACGATGCTTCACCGGGCCAGGGCCGTCTCCCGGCTTGCCGAGGGGCTTCTGCTTGGGCACGCCGGCACGGTCGTGCCTCCCTCTGGCTCGACGGTGGGCGCTGACTCTAGCACCTACCAGGTGGAGGAGCCGGTGGAGGTGCCGCAGCCGGAGGCCCCCGTCCAGCTGGAGGTTGGGCCCTCTACGGCTCCAGTGAGCGATGATGACCTCCAGGTCACAGGTTGGATGCCGGCTCGGGCTGCGCCGCCGCTGGACGCCCTCCTAGCGCAGTTGTCGGAGGCGGCCCCTCAGGCCGTTGGCCAGGCTCGCTAGCTGGTGGAGGCGCTGGAGCAGGGGCTCGGCCAAGCCAAGGTGTTGGGGGCCTCCGTTGCTCCTCTTGATGCTTGTGCACCGTCTTGCGTCGCGGCTTGTTCTCACTTCTATGTTTGTGCAGAGGGCTCATGCCGACGCTACCAAGACCTCGCGGGACCTAGGCCGTAAGATCGCTTGCTCTGCCGCATCTTCTCGATTGCGCGATTTCTCGTGCTTCTTATTGAATATTGGTTACCCTTTGGCAGCTCTGCTCGCGGACCAGGACCACGAGGTGGCTCGGTTGAAGGAGGTGGTTGCCCGGCTGGAGGAGTCCAACAAGACCCGCCAGGACCAAGAAGACGACGGATGGAGATCAAGGCTGGCAGGGCCAAGAAGACGGCGGAGACCTGGGCCGAGGCGCTGAAGAACTTGGAGGGGCTTTACACCACCCAGGCGGATGCCCTCAAGGTTTCCAAGGACAAGGAGGCGGCGGCGCTATCGGAGCTTTGCCAGATCGCCGAGATCATTGTCAGTAAGTGCCCTCGACTTAAGCCAATTTTGCCGTTTTGCCCTTTATAGTCAGTATTGATTGTTGTTTCTTTTCCCAGGTGCAGCTCAATATCCTGAGGCGACAGATCAGGCGTTGGGCCAGATTCTCGAGACGGATCCGGATCGGGATCTCCACCCAGGGGAGCTGGTGACGGTCGTCAGCGAGTGATACGTTGCTAACGTATCCATAATTTTTGATGTTCCATGCTTGGTTTTATCTACTTTCTTGTGTTTTGTCCACACTTTGGAGTACTTTTCATATGATTTCTTGGACTAACCTATTAACAAGAGCCACGATTGCTACACTGTTTTCTGCCGTTTTTGGTTCCAGGAAAGTCAGAAAATGAATATTCTCGAAATTGGACGGGACAAAAGCCAAAGTCAGTTTTTCACCGAGGGACACTTGGAGCCATAATACGAGACAGAGAGGGGCTGGGGCCCGGCCACACCACCTGGCCGTGCGGCCAGGCCTGGCCCGCGCCAGGGGGTGGTCTGGCCACCCCAGGCACCCCCTCGGCCTCTCCTTCCGCTTATATATTGCCTCTGATATGGAAACCCTAAGTACTCGATCAAAATTCCACGAAAGAGTGCATGCCAGTCATCTCCATCCCTAGATGGGAGGATCTAGCTCTTCCCACCCTGAAGAGGGAATTCACCCTAGAGGCCTTCTTCATCATCATGCAAGCCTCCGGTGTGATGCGTGAGTAGTTCATCTCTGGACTACAGTTCCATGTAGTATCTAGATGGCTGGTTCTCCTCCTTTGTGCTATCATGTTTAGATCTTGTGAGCTCCATTCATGATCAAGATCATCTATTTGTAATTCTGCATGTTGTGTTTGCGGGGATCCGATGGATATTGAGATGCTATTTCAGATTGATTATTGATTCTATCATGTCTTTGTTATTTGTGATCTTGCATGCTTTCCGTTGTTAGTAGCTATCTTGGCCAAGTAGATGCTAGCAACTCCAAGAGTTAGTATTTATGCTCGATAGTGGGTTCATGCCTCTAGTAATCTAGGGAAGTGACAGAAATCTCTAAGGTACTACATGTGTTGTTGCTACTAGGGAGAAAACAACAATCCTTTATTCATAGAACAATCGTATTGTTTACTTTACACGCAATTCGTAATGCAATTATCCGTTGCTTGCAACTTAATACTGGAGGGGGTTCGGATGATAACCTGAAGGTGGATTATTAGTCATAGATGCAGTTGGATGGCGGTCTATGTATAATGTTGTAATGCCCAATCGAATCTCAAAGGAGTCAAGATGAGTAGTCTATGCTTCTTGCTTTCTCAATGTTTGTCAATTGCCCCGCTGTAATTTGTTCACCCAACATGTCATCTATCTTAAGGAGAGCCACCTCTAGTGAACTATGGACTGTTGGGGTTCCGCGTATGAAAACAATAAAATTTTACACTATGCCCCTGAACCCCTGAAGCTGCCAGGACCTATCTATGAGTAATACAGTAACGGGAGGGGCTTTTCGCGAACTTACCTTTGAAGACCGAAAAGCGTTGTCAACGCTCAGGAGAGCGTGGTTGATGTAGATGAGCCGAAGTCGACCTCAAGGTCGTGATGAAGTCCTTGTGCTCCTTGGCTCCAACGACTTGAGTGCCTCAAGTGCGACACCTCGTGGGGAGTTACACACGTCCGGTGCCTAACGATGACTCTCGCTTCCCCGATCCAGCAGCATTTGCGGAAGTAGAGCTCCCAGATCCGAATCCCGTAGCGTGACGGTGCTCCACGGTGAAGATGTCTCTCGCTCGCGCAGTCCAGACTTGGGACCACGGTCACGAGAGAGAGAGGGGGGGAGAGAGAAAATATCAATTAGAGGTCCTCCCAAAAGTGGGGAGACCTTTATTGATTATTGGTGTATTTATCTTGGCCAAATACCCCACTATATATAGGGGGAGGGGAGGTATTACCTCCCTCAAAGTCCCGGGGCGGGACTAAAGGAGAGGAGGGGAGGAGGTGGCCGCCGGCCACCTAGTGGGCCCCGCGCGGGGGGGCTAGGCCCAGCCGGCCTCCCCCTTGGCCCCTCTCCATCTCTCCTTTCCCCTAATGGGCCCTCTCCCTCCAGAATTGGCCCATTAAGCCTTTGACCATTAAAATTGATTTTTCTCTGTATTAAATAATTATGATTAAATGATTAAATCAATATTTAACATTCATTCATATATTATTCAACCTCCGTGGCTATGGAACACCTTCCACCTCCACTCCGGACCTACCGAAACCCTTCTAGTTTTCTCCCTACTCTTCTTCGGTGATTCCACCGATCCTATAAACACTCTCTAAGCATCATCAAGCCCTTAAGCGTGATACCCCATGGTTCGGGAACACTCCAGACATGGTTGGGACACTCCCGCACCAAAGATCGATAGAGGGACCTGGATGGCCATGTGACCCCTGTGTGTTCCACAAAGATCTTTTGTCGTTTGAACCAGGACAGTCATGTCTTATTCCCTTTGTCACTCGATATTTGCATTGCCCGAGATCTGATCAATGACATCACCATGTCGTGTTCAATATCGTTACTGAACAATGCTACTTGACTCGTTCCGACAAGTGATATCCCTGTGATCAAATCACATGCTGACTATTGGATATAACTTCTCCGAGTGGGCCCTTGAGTATCTTCCCGTCACATGGACGGACAAATCCCGCTCTTGACATATATTGCCTCTACGGTTTCCTTCGAGTACCTGAACACACCTTTATAACCACCGTATTACCATATGGCGTTTGATGCTATCTAAGCACTCTCGGAGACAGTGATTGATATAGCCTCACGGTCTAAGGAATGGTCTACAAGGATCCATTTCTAATCACAGTAACTTGAACTTTGTGACATGATCGGGTCACGATGTTTAGGTTGGGTATTGGTTCATCATTCATACTCAGAATGATATGACCTCATTTCCAACTGGCATAAATGCCACATGATCAGGAAACATGATCAGGAAACATGATCATCCATTGACCAATGAACCAGTGACTAGAGTTTCACTGGGAACCCCTGGTTGTTTGTATACCACACGTGTATTGATGTTTCCACTCAATACAGTTATAGCATGATATAAAACTTAATCATAAACTATATGAAATATGATAATAGTACTTACTACTATTTGACTATTGGGCATATTTCCAATAGTCTCCCACTTGCACTAGAGTACAAATACACTAGCTGCATTTGTTCTCAATCATTGGCACCATATGTCCGGTACCTTGAACATGCTTGCTCATGGAAGAGGTTGAGTCTTGATGCATGCTTTACAGGTCCCAAATCCTTTGCAACTTACTAATGTCACCTTGATTGACATTAATACTTTATCATCACATGATAGCATCTGTGTGAATGCATCGTCGCTATGGCAGCAGAACGAGGCCTGATTCCAGGAGCCTACTGTGATGTTAGATCAACCTCGAGGGCTTTCTCATGGGCATTGTTCCCTGGGACACATCATTCTATGTTAAAAGCGAACTAGCCCCGCCATAACATTATACAACACTTTAGATGGTACCCTTATCTATTATTATAAATGTATTCATCGAAACACTAGTGCACTCTATGCAACTTTTGATGTTTTGTTCACCTTGCTTCCTACTTGACTTTAATTGGTATCTACAGGAGTTTCCAACATATTCCCTTATAACATAACCCTTTATGCTTTGAGATATGTCATCCTTCATGGATTTGGAAAACATGTCTACAGTTCTCTACTAGACACTATGGACAAACTTAGCTCAATGTTATGTGATTCAAACTTAATCACTTTCAAATGTTCCTTAATTGGATCACATAATATGCTAAGTTATCATCATGGTTTTCTAAGAAAGAACCTATGTCTCAACATAGTGGATGACGATCTCCTTTTCTTTCTTTCAACCATTGATGTTAAACTTAATACTATTCCTAATTTTGAGTTATTAAGAACCATTTCCTTAATTAACTTCTATTCCGAAACCCCTTTCAGAATCCTTTAAGGAATACTGCATAACATCATAATACACCTATTATCAACTTCTACCTCTTATAAATCATTATTTATAAGTATTTGCGCTTTCATTCTTAACACACTTAAGAATTACCCCTATAAGCTCCCACTCAGAATATGTTCCCACATATTTGAATTTGAAACTTATATTGCTCCCACTTAAAAATATGTCAATCACATATTGTTTCAGGAAGGCTTTTATAGCTCCGACTCAATTTTATGCAAATTGCATATCCTCCCACTATTTTGAACAACTTCAAAATTCTTTGATCAAATATCAAACTTGGAGATTTACTATGAGATAATAGTACTTTACTAGTTTTAAATCCACTAGACATTTAGCACATTTGAATCAAATTCATTTGAATTTATCCAATACTTGACAAATTGTGCTTTTGTCATTCACCCCCTTTTCCACTATGGCTTTGCAGTCATTTGGGAAAATTCTAAGTAACCCCCTTTACTTGTGAGATTCAGCAATGAATTGCTTTCTAATCCTAAGGGAATTTTTCTATTAGGATTTCTCATAATTTTAGTTTACCATTATTTCCTTAGTAGTTCGTAGGTATGTCATATTCCAATAATCATGACAAATGATTCTCAAATGTCTCCATACAATATATGGATTACATTTTGAATCCTACTTCATGTAGTGAAAACACTAGTAGGGAAAACATAATGATCAATATCATTGATTCTTTCCTTCTGTGAAGAGAGTCATTCAGGAACATTGTCCGTTGCGCTTCTCAACACTCTGATGCAGGGTTTTGAATCCTCATCGTGTTTTACACTATTTTCCATTTGCTTCATAATTGAGAAACATCACTAAAAGTGGGTTCCCTAAAAAATGTACCAAAATCCAAGCAATATGAATCTTGCTTTCCTTTTGGTTTCAGCTATGGATTTCGTATTCAAAGTTTCCAATGAATACTCTACAAGGACTTATTCGCTATTGTTTTGGTTATATCGAATAACCCCAAAACTTTCACGAATTCAAAATGGTTCACTACATTCTAATTGAGTGCTAACTATTTCTAAGCTAATGGTCTCTACATCTACACTACAACGATTTATTTGGTGCCTTCTATTCAACCCCTTTGATATCTATCACATTGTGATGCTTTGCATTTTGACGTTTCAGAACGCTTTGCATTCCACAATTTCTTTTATGCCACTCTTATAAAGTTGAATTTCATTACTATTGATCAAATCATAGCAATTTGATTCTCTTTTATATTGATACCCATTGTTGATGAAACACTTTGATCAAATCAAATAGTTTCATATTCATGTTTCCTTTGGTAAACTTCTTTACACATTTAAACAATCATATAATGATAATTACCATTTTCGTTAAAACATAATACATCGAATATGTACTAACTTTTAACAATTCTTTAAACACTTTGTATTCAAGTAATACACGGTGTTCAAGTTATTTTGCCGAACTTAGGCATGATTTACATGTGATAAGAAATCGAATGACTTTCACATATTATCACATAACTTTGAATTTAAACCATGGTTTCAGTCATTAATGAATATATCATTAAGTTTGGGTATTTTAAACAAGGCATTTTAATATTTTACAAACATCCATGCATTATCAATTAGTTTCAAACAAGAAGGATAATTCACACATAATCAAACAAGATATGAACACGAATAGAAATCATTCATAAAAGCAGAACAACTGTTTGTTACAAACTCATATGAATAACCGTCTTACGAAGTGTGAGACACACTAAAGAAGTTCACAATCTCTTGATTACATTAATCATCCTAAACACGAACTAAATGATAAATGTCGAGGGAGAGTGTC
Organism: Avena insularis; assembly: GCA_023614405.1. NCBI lineage: Eukaryota > Viridiplantae > Streptophyta > Magnoliopsida > Poales > Poaceae > Avena > Avena insularis. The sequence goes on from CM042686.1 coordinate 567,118,534, forward strand.
GTCGGCCATCATCATCATGCTCCCCATCAACACGCAACGTCACCTCCTCTCCAGCAAGCACCTCTATGTAGAAGGACCTGTTTTTAGCAAAACAGAACAAGTATCAAATATACTTAACACTGCAAATGTGTTTGCAAGATTATAACATTTATAAAACTGTATATCAAATATATACCTTTGTCGTTGATGACTCCAGCGACGTTGGGTTCATCTACCACATTTCTGAAATGTGATATGAACTCGAGGAAATCCAGTGTTTCCGTGTCGCCTCTCATAATGCAGATCCTGACTTATGCTTGGAAGCTTGGTGGAAGCGACCGTAGCACAACTCCCATCGCAAATGAGCTTGAGAACCAGTTGTCCAGGTAATATGCCAGACTCATGTACGCATCATAGATGTGCAATAGGTGCTCATCCAGTGAGGAGCCCTCCTCCATCTTTATGGAGAGGAAATCTCCCATCAGCTCATACTCCCACATGCGCACTTGTTCCACGAAATGCAATCTCAGATGTGCCATGACCACTCGGGGCTTGAGACTTCCCACCATTGGCCATAGCCCATCCTCCATTCTGAGGCGCATGGCCACTGATATAAATGTGGCCATCACACGACAACGATAACGCAGATCCTGCTACTCCTGGGTCTCATGGGAATAGGGGGGCTCTAAATACATCTCGCAGGTCATGTACTCAGCTACGTTGTTATCTCCAAGGAGATCAAATAGCCGTATGACCCATGCAGAAAAGTTGGATCCATCTAACTTGAGCTTTTATCCTTTCAACAAATCGTCCATATGAAAGGTAATCTCGGGAAGAACCATTTTCTACATTTATAATTGCAAAACGAATTTAGACTAAGTTTATAATTAAATGAGTTAATAATAACTCCACTCAGAAACACCTATCCCCAGTGAGGGTTCCTAGTGATAACACGACCCCTATCAGCCACATCTCCCCCGATTGATCACGGCCATCAATGTGGGTTCAAAGGTGGACGCTAAACGTCGGTCACATCATTCATGTGACTCGTGCTCGATCTTTCGACCATCCGTGTTCCGAGGCCATGCTTCTGTGGCGTGATAGGCTCGCCAACTCAATCTTAGTGTATTCGTTGTGCAACATGGCTTACACCCACTGTATGCGAACGTAGATATGTCTGACACCTAGGCTTGTAACCCTAGATCGTCTCATACCGAAGAACTTTCTTGGTGGTGCACACTAAGGGGGAACACAATCGTTGGTAATTTTAACAGGGATCATCTTATTAGGCTACCGTTGAGTATCTAATACTAGCACACAATAAGATATACACACAAAAACATTGAATGTAAATGCTATGTGATATGGTCCTTCACATCGTGATCTCCATCCGCCGTCAGGGTTCCGGCGCCGTAGACACCAGGGTACCGGTGTCATTCCGGCGTGGTAGTCCGTCACCTCCGTGACTATCTACTACTACGTAACAAAAGGTAATCACTTTACCTTTGCCACAACCATATCACAAAGCAACGCCCCCCTGCAAAACAAAGTTAGACGCCTCAACTTTATCTTTGCATGTTTTACGTGGCTGAATGGGCTTTTGCACAAGAACCGTTCTTACCTACGAACTTTTAGCACAACGCTGATCAAGTAGTTGTCTATACTACACCCCTTTCGGGGTCCTCCGTTGCAAATGGTATACCAACTAATGCGAGAGAGACAGACATCCCCCTAAGCCACTTTATACGGTACAAGCCGTTTGTCAAGCATGGGCCAGTCTCATGAATGAACGCGTAAAGTCGGTTGGGGGCCGCTTCATCAAGCATTACTGCTGTATACACAAGTACACGTGGGAGGGTAACAACTAAAAGATCAACGCCCACACGCTACATCTCGTGTGTTCTACTCGTACTAGCATTACTACGCATAGATCTAGCTCTGATACCACTATTGGGGTTCCACGTATGAAAACAATAAAATTTTACACTACGCCCCTGAACCCCTGAAGCTGCCAGGACCTATCTATTAGTAATATAGTAACGGGAGGGGCTTTTCGCGAACTTACCCTTGAATACCGAAAAGCGTTGTCAACGCTCAGGAGAGCGTGGTTGATGTAGACGAGCCGAAGCCGACCTCAAGGTCGTGATGAAGTCCTTGCGCTCCTTGGCTCCAACGACTTGAGTGCCTCAAGTGCGACACCTCGCGGGGAGTTACACATGTTCGGTTCCTAACGATGACTCCCGCTTCCCCGATCTAGCAGCAGTACGGAAGTAGAGCTCTCGGATCCGAATCCCGCAGTGTGACGGCGCTCCGCAGTGAAGATGTCTCTCGCTCGCGCAGTCTAGACTTGGGACCACGGTCACAAGAGAGAGAGGGGGAGAGAGAAAATATCAATTAGAGGTCCTCCCAAAAGTGGGGAGACCTTTATTGATTATTGGTGTATTTATCTTGGCCAAATACCCCACTATATATAGGGGGAGGGGAGGTACTACCTCCCTCAAAGTCCCAGGGTGGGACTAAAGGAGAGGAGGGGGGAGGAGGTGGCCGCCGGCCACCTAGTGGGCTCCGCGCGGGGGGGCTAGGCCCAGACAGCCTCCCCCTTGGCCCCTCTCCCTCTCTCCTTTCCCCTAATGGGCCCTCTCCCTCCGGAATTGGCCCATTAAGCCTTTGACCATTAAAATTGATTTTTCTCTTTATTAAATAATTATGATTAAATGATTAAATCAATCTTTAACATTCATTCACATATTATTAAAGCTCCGTGGCTATGGAACACCTTCCACCTCCACTCCGGACCTACCGAAACCCTTCCGGTTTTCTCCCTACTCTTCTTCGGTGATTCCACCAATCCTATAAACACTCTCTAAGCATCATCAAGCCCTTAAGCGTGATACCCCACGGTTCGGGAACACTCTAGACATGGTCGGGACACTCCCGCACCAATTATCGACAGAGGGACCTAGATGGCCATGTGACCCCTGTGCGTTCCACGAAGATCTTTCGTCGTTTGAACCGGGACAGTCGTGTCTTATTCCCTTTGTCACTCGATACTTGCATTGCCCGAGATCTGATCAATGACATCACCATGTCGTGTTCAATCTCGTTACTGAACAATGCTACTTGACTCGTGCCGACAAGTGATATCCCTGTGATCAAATCACACGTTGCGCGGCTATTGGATATAAGTTCTCCGAGTGGGCCCTTGAGTACCTTCCCGTCACATGGACAGACAAATCCTGCTCTTGACATATATTGCCTCTACGGTTTCCTCCGAGTACCTGAACACACCTTTATAACCACCGTATTACCAGATGGCGTTTGATGCTATCTAAGCACTCTCAGGAGACAGTGATTGATATAGCTTCACGGTCTAAGGAATAGTCTACGAGGATCCATTTCTAATCATCATAACTTGAACTTTGTGACATGATCGGGTCACGATGTTTAGGTTGGGTATTGGTTCATCATCTCATTCTCAAAATGAGATGACCTCATTTCCAACTGGCATAAATGCCACATGACCAGGAAACATGATCATCTGTTGACCAATGAACTAGTGACTAGAGTTTCACTAGGAACCCCTGGTTGTTTGTATATCACACGTGTATTGATGTTTCAACTCAATACAGTTATAGCATGATATAAAACTTAATCATAAACTATATGAAATATGATAATAATCCTTACTACTATTTGACTCTAGGGCATATTTCCAACATGGACCCAGGTCCTTTCTTTTACTATCAATCTATAATCAACTGTTTACTACTTTGTGTTTACTTTTTGCAAACTATTACTTTCTTCCACTCGATACGTTTATTCCTTTGTTTTCAGCAAAACCGGTGAGATTGACAACCTCATCGCAAGTTAGGGACAGAGTTCTATGGTTGTGTTGTGCAGGTCTCCACGTTGTTGTTGGCACCGGTAGTGCGTCCTGCCAAAGTTCAGCTAGCAACACCTTTGGGGTGTTTCCTTGATCCTACTGGTTCGATTAAACCTTGGTTTCATAATTGAGGGAAAAGTTGTTGTTGTGCTCATCATACCTTCGTCTTGGGGTTCCCCAACGAGCTCGATATATTTTGGGCCATCAGCGAGGAGGTGAACCGTCTTCGCACCACCTCTCTCGAGGTCTTTGACTATGTCTGGCCCGAGGCTGCCCCACCTGCCACCATGGATGTCTTGGCCGAGCGTCTTTTGGGCGCTCCAGACCTCATGAATGTGGCCCGGGAGTGGGCGGCTCGTGGCGGTGCGGAGATGGTGCTGGCGCTGCTGAAGTCCTGGTACCCGGATGTGCATCTGTGGAGCCTTTCCCGTGGATTTCACCAAGGGACCAGCTATGACCAGCTTCGCGCCGAGGTTCATGACATCCTCTCATGTGGCATGACGATCGGGAGCTTCGTTGCGCTGGAAAGGGACTTCAGCGACCCGGCTGGCATGGAGTGGTACTATCACAGCCCGGATGCGCTGCGCACTAATGTTCCAGCTGCACCACAGACCGCCTCGACAGATGTCGCCTCCAGCAGCCAAGCCCCAACTAATGCCTCCGGCCCTTCTGCCCCCTAGTGAACTTGATCCCCGGTATGCCGGGAGTATTTGTGGTTGAAAAACTTGTCTTTTCTTTGTGCTTTGTGAACAATTTTCTGTGTTCTAATTGTTGAACTCTTGTGGGAGCATCGCCTCCCTCTGTATATTAGCTCGTGCTCTTGTGTTTGCACTTTCTGCTCTACATGCTTGTTTCTGTGTGGGGGCGCGCGAGCGCACCCATAGGGTGTAGTCCCCGAGGTTCGGGACGGCTGGAGAATACAGTCGAATCGAAGCTCCTTTGTGTTGTTTGTTTGCAGGTTTCTGTGGGGGGCTCACGAGCGCACCCACAGGGTGTAGTCCCCAAGGTTCGGGCTGGCTGGAGAATATAGCCGGGTCGAAGCTCCTTTGACCTACTTTGCTGCCGTCTAGAAGCTATTTGCCTCTGGCTTGGGTGTTCGTCGTTGAACTTTGGCTCATGCAAACATAGAAACAAACAAGTTGTTTTCCTGGATAAGCATATATAAGTTCAAACTGTAATCTTAGATTGACTAGTGATACATTGCAAATGTATCTATAATTTTTGATGCTCCATGCTTGGTTTTATCCACTTTCTTGTGTTTTGTCCACACTTTGGAGTACTTTTCATATGATTTCTTAGACTAACCTATTAACAAGAGCCATAGTGCCAGCTGCCTGTTTTCTCCTATTTTTGGTTCCAGGAAAGTCAGAAAATGAATATTCTCGGAATTGGACGGGACAAAAGCCAAAGTCCCTATTTTTACAGAAGACTCCAGGAGCCAGAATACAAGATGGAGGAGAGCCAGGGGCTGGCCACACACCCCCCAGGCGCGGGCTGGGCCTGGCCGCGCCAGGGCATGGTGTGCTGGCCCCATGCACCCCCTCGATCTCCCTCTTCGCCTATAAGAAGCCTTCTGACCTAAAAACTTCGGGGGGTTCGATGTTTTTCTAGAAGAAGTTCCGCAGCGCTGCCACCACCGAAGGGGGTATTCGGGGGACAGAAAGTCTCTGTTCTGGCACCCTGCCGGGACGGGGAAGTGCCCCCGGAGCCATCTCCATCGATCTCCACCATCATCTCCATCAACCATCCATGTTTCTCCCATCTATGAGTGAGTAATCCCCCACTGTAGGCTATGGGGATGGTAGGGATTGGATGAGATCGTTCATGTAATGGCATCAGATTGTTAGGGCATGGTGCCTAGTATCTTTTATTAGTGCTTTATGACTTTGTTGCGACGTGTTGTGCTTAATGCTTGTCACTAGGGCCCGAGTGCCATGATTTCAGATCTGAACATGTTATTGATTCATTATGATAGTATTGTTTTTGGTCTTATCTGCAAGTTGTATACACATGTTGTTGTCCGGAACCTATGGCCCCAGTGATGTAAATCGGGATAACCGGAAGGAATGGCTTTGATGTGAGGATCACATGTGTTCACGGAGTGTTAATGCTTTGCTCCGGTGCTCTATTAAAAGGAGCACCTTAATTGCCGATAGTTCCTAGAGGCCCTGCTGCAAAACGGCTGGCAGGAACAAAGATGTTGTGCAAGTTCTCATTGCGAGCACGTATGACTATATATGGAACACATGCCTAGGATTGTCTAGTACTTGGATGCTTTATCTTATTTATCTGCAATTGCCCTATGTTCTGATTGCTATTTGAATTGTCTTGTCCATGCAACGCCTGTCCATCCATCCCTATGCCTACCACACACGAATCCCACTGTTTACTACTTTTGTTACTACCGTCTTTGCTTTACTACTACTGTTACTTTACTATTCCTACTATAAAACTGTTGCTACTGATAAACTGTTGTGAGCAAGATTGTTTCCAGGTGCAGCTGAATTGACAACTCAGTTGTTAAGGCTTATAAATATTCTTTGGCTCCCCTTGTGTCGAATCAATAAATTGGGTTTCACTTCCCTCGAAAATACTGCGATACACCCCCTATACTTGTGGGTCATCAAGACTATTTTCTGGCACCGTTGCTGGGGAGCATAGCTTTATTTATCAAGTCCACTAGGATTCACTATTGTTCAAGCTAAGTTTATTTTCTCCTTGTTTGCTTGTTTCTTTATCAAAAATACAAAAAAGTAGTTCCTTCTCTAGTTGTTATTTTTGTTGGTCTGTTATTGTCTTGCCTTATCATGCTTGTTGTCAATGGTTGGTTTCTTTGAAACTGAATCTTATTGGCAAGATGGGTTCACGGAAGATCAAAAATATTATTATAAGGAACATCGCTTATCACAAAAAGGGAAACACTTATGGGAACAAATTGATAAATTGTATACCATTTCTAGCAACGTGTGCTCTACTTATAATGTTACTTATTGCTTTGATAAATCTTGTTGCTGTAGGAGGTACAAACACCTCCCTTTTCAATGTGAGTATAATGATAATGTTACCATATCTTCTTATGTTAAGGTAAATTATGAATTTTATGATGTGGAACAAATTGAAGAATTTATTGCTTGGAAGGGTGCATTTGAACGTGCTAGTTTGCTTGAAAATATTGATGATTCACCTTACAAATATGAGGTTTATGGTATACTTAAATTTTGCTTTGATAATTACAAGGATGAAAATGGATATATTCTTGAATATTTTAATAGATGCTTTCCACAAATGGAAGAGACTAATGCCTTGTAGGATCCTATGGAAGAAGAAATTGATGAACCTGAACTCTCATTAGATGAAAAAGAGGAGGAGAGTGATGAACAAAAGGAGGAAGAATGGATTAGCTACCCATGCCTACCTTCTAATTAGAGTAACTCTTTATCCCTTACATTATTTGATTGTCCTCCATGCTTACTGAAGGAGGATGAATGTTATGTTCCTGAGGAATCTTTTAAAAATGTTTATGATAAAGCTCTAGTGCTTGTAGATTATGAAGAGCATGCTTTATGTGATAGTTATATTGTTGAGTTTATTCATGAGGCTACTGAAAATTATTATGAGAGAGGAAAATATGGTTGTAGAAGTTTTCATGGTATTGAAACACCTCTCTATGTGCTGAAAGTTTTGGAGTTACTCTTGTTTTATCTTCCTATGCTTGTCACTTTGTTCTTTGTGAATTTATTTGCATACACGATTCCTATGCATAGGAAGTGGGTTAGATTTAAATGTGTTTCGAATTTGCTTCTTGATGCTCTCTTTTACTTCAACTCATATTTCTTATGAGAGCATCCTCTCAAACTTTTATGCCTGAAGATGATAATATGTCTACTATTCTTGGGAGACCTTTTCTTAAATACTGCAAGAGCTGTTATTAATTGTAATCAAGGGAAGGTGACCTTCAATGTCAATGACAAAGAACATACTATCTATTTCCCCAAGAAGATTGATATACTTATGGTTTTGAATTCAATTGAACATTTTGAGGGCATTCAAGTTGGAGAAATATATTGTCCCATACCAAGAGAAAATTTTGAAACTATTATGATTGGGACTATTGCTATCAAGGTTGAGGTAACATAATCATTAGTGGAATACAAAGTTTTGTCTCATATGGAATTGTTTTGGTAGCAATACCTGATCAACCTTGTTAACAAAAGGATTTCATTGAACAAAACAATGTTTTTCACCATGATTATCTCCGCTTACTTCTATTCTATCCATTTTTGTTTTTGCTTATGCCTAACTTAAAGGCGTTAAAGAAAAGTACTTATTGGGAGATAACCCAAAAGTTTTAGATGAGTCTTGGAAGTTATTACTTTAGTAATAACCGCTCCTTATCCTTTTTATTTGCTTTTTGTGCCAAGAATAACCTCTAATGAGAGAGAAGTAATGATTGGGGAAGTTGCTGTCCCGAAACAGATTTCTGTGCTTCACCGTAAAAATTCGTATAAAATCTCTGAACTTCTTTTTGAGGCATGAAGTTTTGTGCTTCTGCCCTAGGTTGTTATCTAACTTTCGTTAGTTCAACACTTTTTGATTTGAGCAACAGAAGGACTTCGAAAAAATTCGTCTTTACCTGCTGGTCTGTTTTGACAGATTTCTGCCATTTTCTGCATTTGCTTCTTGTTGGTTCCTTTTTGAGTTCTTTTGGGAAATTGAGCTTTTTGAGGGAAGTCCTACAGTAGCTAATGTTCTAATGGAAGTTTATTTGGTATTAAAACTGAACCTTAAGACTTATTTATCTTGAGTGCACTAATGTTGCTAATAAAGATTGTGTGAAGTTTTGTATGAAGAAAAATTTCAGGTGTATGGAAGGAATGTGTAATGAGCTGAAGGATGGACTAAAGCTCAAGCTTGGGGATGCCACACGTGTCACCCCAAGAAATATCCAAGAAGTACAAGCGTCAAAGCTTGGGGATGCCCAAGGCATCCCCTTCTTCATCAATAAAAATCCCAGGTTTCTTCCAAACGCTTCATTTTTATTGTTTCATGCACAGTTGTGTTGTTCTTGGAGCGTCTTCTTTTTCGTTTTCGTTTTGGTTTGTAGTTTGCATGGTTTGCTTAGTTTGCTGAACAAATTGGTTGGACCTCCTCTTTCATACATTGGTGTTCAAATAGTTTGGTTTGGATTGGAAAAGAGTAGGAAGCTTAAGTGGTAAAGAGAGTTTGTTTTTGACTGTGGCCTATGCTTTGTTATGCCATACTTGATATTGTTTTGGCTTTATGCTTAGTATTCTTTGCTGTAGCATGACTTGTTATAAACAATTGAGATTGCTTAATGTGCCTTGGATGAATCATGCGTTGTTTTAGCATAGTATAGTGGTTTTCTCCTTTGATGCTTTATTTGGGTTGACTTGGAGCATGCTCACACCATGTTATGACTATCCCAAGTCACCATAAGCCTTTATGATCCTTTAGTTTTCAACTTGTAGTATCACTTTATGCTTTGATCAATCATGTTTTGTCGCTCTGCATGATTATGGCCATTATTGCTCTCTCGTTTGTCGCTCCCTTACTATTGCTAGCATTCACTTTCACTGAGTATGTTTTACTCATGTTTCCAACTCCCTTAAACCAAATACTGCCAAAGTGTCCACCATACCTACCTATTAGCATCATTTGCTACTTCCGTGCATATTCAATATGCCTTGTTTTCTTCCGAATAAAATGTTTGCTTGTTATGAGAAAGTTAGTTAGTAAAGCTCTCACGAACTTGATGGCACACTTTATTTTCTTGCATTTAATAAACATGAACCATTGCGTCCTTCTTTGTTGCGTATATGCTTGCGCTTTATAAGTTGAAGTTAGCAGAACCATGTATCATGGGGAACGCTTTCAACATTGCACTGGTACTTAGTACCTCGTTGATATCATGTTCTTTTGCTTATGGATCCCGGCGGTGTGAAAAAAGTGGAACTTGTAAGATCATGGAGTTTGTATGTATGTTAGAGAAACGCCTCGGCCGCTAGCCTAATCATGGTGGAAACTTGCAGCATAACCATAATGAGCATTCTATGAAGCATCCTCAATAAAAATCTATGCACATAGTAAATAAAAAGATCGCTGAGATGCTCATTGTCTGCTTGCCTTGTCATTTTGATTATGGGATAGCTCCTGTATCATGTGCAAGGGGTACCCCGTTGGCGGTTCTCTATGATACGTATATACTTACAATCACAAGATCTTACTCGTGACTGAAGTTGAGTAGCATGAGGATCGGTCTTCATAAGTAAGGGGCATGAGACTTCGATTTATAACTTGTCAAGCATATCCTCTTAGTTGTGTCACTTTAACCTTAACCACTTAAAGATGCTTATGATAGGGGCAATGAGAGCTCAAAGCTAATGAGTACCATACTTTCAGCATTTGGGAGCCTTTCAAACTTTTCAAAACCTGTTCATTTCCTTGTTGAGTCTCCACACATTCTATGAGCACTTTCTTGAGAGCATAGTGGCCATTCTTAGTTCTATATGCATTGTCCCAAGACTTGTTGATTTATGCATACCTTGATATTGCTTGTTTTAAACTATTTGTATCTAGTCACTCTTGTAAACTTTGAAGGTGTCCTATGCATTTATGTTTGCTACTCTATGAGGGACAAGCTAAATGCCACTATGCTATGTTTTCTTTATGTGAAACAAACAAACGTCTTGCAAGGCATTGTTATTCATGAATCTTTTGTTTGTGCCTTTTCATGTTGCATCATAGTCTCTTTGTCTTATTACTAGAACTTTGTCTTTCATGTTATGATTGAACTACTATGATCCCAGCTTTGAATGTTTTACAAATATTTTGATCAAGTCTTTGATGGTGCATGTCACCTCAAAAATTATTCTTTCTTTTTATCACTTACCTACTCAAGGACGAGCAGGAGTTAAGCTTGGGGATGTTGATACATTGCAAATGTATCTATAATTTTTGATGCTCCATGCTTGGTTTTATCCACTTTCTTGTGTTTTGTCCACACTTTGGAGTACTTTTCATATGATTTCTTGGACTAACCTATTAATAAGAGCCACGAGTGCCTGCACATTTTCATTGTTTTTGGTTCCAGGAAAGTCAGAAAATGAATATTCTCGGAATTGGACGGGACAAAAGCCAAAGTGCCTATTTTCCAGAAGACTCCAGGAGCCAGAATACGAGACGGAGGAGGGCTAGGGGCTAGCCACCCCCCCCCCTAGGCGTGGGCTGGGCCTGGACGCGCCAGGGCATGGTGTGGTGGCCCCAGGCACCCCCTCGGTCTCCCTCTTCGCCTATAAGAAGCCTTCTGACCTAAAAACTTCGGGGGGTTCGACGTTTTTCCAGAAGAAGTTCTGCAGCGCCACCAAGAAGGAGATTCGAGACGAAAGTCTCTATTCCGCACCTCACGGACGGGGAAGTGCCCCCGAAGCCATCTCCATCGATCTCCACCATCATCTCCATCAACCATCCATGTTTCTCCCATCTATGAGTGAGTAATCCCTCGCTGTAGGCTATGGGGATGGTAGGGATTGGATAAGATCGTTCATGTAATGGCATCAGATTGTTAAGGCATGGTGCCTAGTATCTTTTATTAGTGCTTTATGACTTTGTTGCGACTTGTTGTGCTTAATGCTTGTCACTAGGGCCCGAGCGCCATGATTTCAGATCTGACATGTTATTGATTCATTATGATACTATTGTTTTTGGTCTTATCTTCAAGTTGTATACACACGTTGTTGTCCGGAACCTATGGCCCCGAAGTGACAAAAATCGGGATAACCGGAAGGGAATGGCTTTGATGTGAGGATCACATGTGTTCACGGAGTGTTAATGCTTTGCTCCGGTGCTCTATTAAAAGGAGCACCTTAATTGCCAGTAGTTCCCTAGAGGCCCCGCTGCAAACGGGCTGGAAGGACAAAAGATGTTGTGCAAGTTCTCATTGCGAGCACGTATGACTATATATGGAAAACATGCCTAGGATTGTCTAGTACTTGGATGCTTTATCTTATCTATCTGCAATTGCCCTATGTTCTGATTGCTATTTGAATAGTCTTGTCCATGCAACGCCCGTCCATCCATCCCTATGCCTACCGCACTCGAATCCCACTGTTTACTGCTTTTGTTACTACTGTCTTTGCTTTACTACTGCTGTTACTTTACTATTCCTACTATAAAACTGTTGCTACTGATAAACTGCTGCGAGCAAGATTGTTTCCAGGTGCAGCTGAATTGATAACTCAGTTGTTAAGGCTTATAAATATTCTTTGGCTCCCCTTGTGTTGAATCAATAAATTGGGTTTCACTTCCCTCGAAAATACTGCGATACACCCCTTATACTTGTGGGTCATCAACTAGTTTTGAAATTTTTGTTGTTTCGTGCAAATCCAATGTCTTTGCCCTTTTCTCAGTGAGCATTGGCCAGTTTTGATGTTGTTCCCGTGCTGGCTTTTAGCTGGAGTTGAAGGGGTAGCTTAGTAGGCGTATTGCATGATACTTCGGGTTTGGGTCATTGGCCTTTGGTCAAGCGAGCACAACCGGGTCGTCCAGACGTTTTTGTTTTCCTCGTGGCTTTTTCATGTAGGGGCCTTTGAGCGTTCTGCTCTTGCCGGATCTGTCAGCCGGCTTGCACTCTGCATCCAGAACCGAAGAGGAAGCCTTTGGAACCGCGTACAGTACTTTGCCACGTGGGTCGCGCAGTCGTCTAGGCCATCCGGCGAGTCCCAAAGATGGATCGCCGGCTCTGGGGCTAGAGTAATGGAGCTGAAAAACCAATTTGTGCATCATGACTTGCTTATTTATTGCGGAGTCCCCGAGACTATGTCGAGGCTCCCATGCTTGTTCATTACATGAAGGTAAGATACATACACTTCTTATTCAAGTGTAAAAGGGGCGAAGAAGGCTCGCGTTCCATGGGCGTTCAGTTTCTTCGCCTGAGCGATCCATCTTGTTCTTTTCCGGCTTGCGGGCGTCGATGAGGTAGTATGAGTTGTTCTTCAGTGCCCGGTTGATGATGAATGGGCCCTCCCAAGGCGGAGACAGCTTGCATCCCCTTGGTGTCTTGAACTACCCTTAGCACCAGGTCGCCCTCGCGGAATGAGACGCTGCGGATCCGGATGGCGTGGTAGCAGTGCAAGTTTTGCTGGTAGATGGCGGATCTGGACAAGGCCAGCTCGCGTGCTTCTTCCAGGAGATCGATGCTGTCTTCACGTGCTTCTTTGGCTTGATGTTCTGTGTAGAGCAGTTTGCGGGGTGCGTCGAACTCGATGTCAGCGGACAAAACCGCCTCTGCCCCGTAGACGAGGAAGAAAGGAGTGTAGCCGGTGGACCGGTTGGTGTGGTGCGAAGGCTCCATAGTATAGCCGACAGCTCCTCAATCCAGTAGCCGGGGGATCGCATCAGTGGTTCGATCAGCCGGGGCTTGATTCCGGCTAGGACTAAGCCATTTGCTCGCTAACACTACCCGTTGGACTGGGGGTGTGCCACAGATGCAAGGTCCAGGCGGATGCCCTTATCTCCGCAGAATCACGCGAAAGCTCCTTTGGTGAAATTTGTGCCGTTGTCAATTATGATGCTATTGTGGTAGCCAAAGCGTGTGATTATGTCTGTGAAGAACTTGACCACCGTTGGCACGTCCAGCTTCTTTATTGGATTTACCTCTATCCACTTAGTGAACTTGTCCACTACCACCAGCAAGTGTGTCATGCCGGATCGGGATGTTCTGAAAGGGCCAACCATGTCCAGCCCTCAGACAACGAACGGCCAGGTGATGGGAATTGTCTTGTGTGCTGCAGATGGAGTGTGCTTCTGCTGACTGAAACATTGACAACCGTTGCATGCTTTGACGATCTGCTCAGCATCTTCCAGTGCCGTGGGCCAGTAGAACCCATGGCGGAATGCCTTTGCCACTATGGCCCGCGATGACGCGTGGTGTCCGCATTCGCCCTGGTGGATGTCGACCAGCAGCTGGATTCCGTCCTCTTGGCTCACACATCACTGATAAATGCCGCCAACGCTGCGCTTATAGAGCTCGTTGTTGATGATGGTGTATGCAATGGCTCGGCGCTTCACCTGCCTTGCCTCTACTTCTTCCTCGGGCAGCTCTCCTATGGCCAGGAAATCCATGAACAGCTTGGCCCATGTTGGGGTTTCCTGGATGGCACACACCGCCTGCATCAGCAGATTCACTTCTGCTTGGATGACCGGGTCGGGCTCGTCCGGAGGTCGACCGGGTGAAGCAGTGGAGCCGGTAGCCTCTAAGCTGGAGGCGGCACTTCCCGGGTGTGGCGAAGCCGTCACGGGGATCTTGGAGCCGGCAGTCCTCGGGTGCGGCGAAGTAGTCCCCGGGTGTGGTGAGGCCATCGTGGAGGTCTTGGAGCCGGCAGTCCCCGGATGCGGCGAAGCAGTCCCCGGGTGTGGTGAAGCCGTCGTGGAGGTCTTGGAGCCGGCAGCCCGGGCGGCGGCGATCCCAGCTGGTGAAATCGTCATGGAGGTCTTGAGCCGGGTCCCCGGTCTGTGAAAGTAATCCCCGGGTGAAGTGCTCGCGGAGGTCTCAGGCCGCGTCCGGGTCGCGTCCAACATTATGGAGTCGGATTCGTGAGACAGCGTGATTGATGGCTTGCGCAGGTGCTCAAGGGAGACTCCAGGCGGAATTGCTTGTCTAGTTGACCCGATGCGGGCGAGCGTGTCCGCGGCCTCGTTGTTTGCCCTAGAAATATGGTGAAACTTGCATCCTTCGAAACATGCACATAGTTATTGTACGAAGAAATGGTATAGAGCCATGTTTGCGTCTCTGGCGTCCCAATCGCCCGATACTTGCTGCACCACCAGATCAGAGTCGCCGAAGCATAGGATGCGTCAGATGCCTATTTCCTTTGCCATCTTGAGGCCGTGGACGAGCGCCTCATACTCAACGACGTTGTTGGACGCGCGGAAGTGGATCTGTAGCACGTATTCCAGCCGGTCTCCTTTTGGAGAGGTGATGACCACTCTGGCTCCAAGCCCCCCATACATCTTGGAGTCGTCGAAATGCAGCTTCCAATGCGTGGAGTCAAGGCAAGGTGACAGGTACTGCGTTTCTGCCCAATCGACGAGGAAATCTGCCAAGGCCTGAGACTTGATCGCCGTTCTTAGCTCGTACTGTATGTTGTGGGCGGCGATCTCTATGGCCCATTTCGCCATCCGGCCTGTGGCGTCTCTGTTGCCGATGATTTCCGAGAGCGACGCTAGCGCCACCACCCGGATGGAATGTTCTTGGAAGTAGTGCTTCAATTTCTTGGCGGCCATGTACACGCAATACACCAGCTTCTGGTAATGAGGGTAATTCTGCTTCGAGAGCGAGAGTACCTCACTCAGGTAGTACACCGGTCATGGCACCGGCTGTGCCCTTCCTTCTTGGCCTCTCTCCACTGCTGACCACACCACATTTGTTGCTGCGATGTACATCAACATGGGTTCCTTTGCTGCTGGCGCTGCCAGAATAGGTGGTGAGGTGAGCATGCGCTTGAGGTCGTGGAAGGCTTCACCCGCCTGTGCTGTCCAGATGAATTTGCCCGTCTTCTTCATGAGTTGGTACAGTGGGAGTGCTTTCTCGCCCAGCCGGCTGATGAACCGGCTGAGGGAGGCCAGGCATCAGGTGAACTTCTGGACATCTCTCAAGTTCTTGGGCGGCTGCATGCGCTTGATTGCGCCGATCTTCTCCGGGTTCGCCTCGATTCCTCGCTCGGATACAAGGAAACCGAGGAGTTGGCGGCTGGGATGCCGAACACGCACTTCTCCGGGTTCAGCTTCATCTGGAACTGGCGGAGGTTGGTGAATGTTTCCTTCAGATCTTCAAGGAGTGTCTAGCGCTCCTTGGTCTTAACCACCACGTCATCGACGTAGCCGTGTACGTTTCTACCGATCTGAGTCTGCAAGAATTTCTACATGCAGCGCTGGTATGTTGCTCCAGTGTTCTTCAGTCCGAACGGCATTGTGGTGTAGCAGTAGGCTCCGTAAGGAGTGAGGAATGTTGTCTTTATTTGATCAGTAGGGTTCAGCCGGATATGGTGGTAGCCGGAATACGTGTCCAGAAACGACAACAGCTCACAGCCGGCCATGGAATCGATCACTTGGTCTATCCTTGGCAGGGCGAATGGATCTTTGGGGCATGCTTTGTTCAGGCTGGTGTAGTCAACACACATGCGCCAAGTCTTGTTCTTTTTCAGCACGAGTACGGGGTTTGCCAACCATTCTGGGTGGACAACCTCCATGATGAATCCGGCTATGAGCAGCCGGGTGATTTCCTCCCCAATTGTTCTTATTTTTTCTTCCACGAAACAGCGTAGGGACTGCTTGACCGGCTTTGCATCCGGCCTGACATGTAAAGAGTGTTCGGCAAGCTCCCTCGAAACACCTGGCATGTCCTTGGGGGACCATGCGAAGATATCTCGATTCTCACGGAGGAAGTCGATGAGCGCGCTTTCCTATTTGCTGTCAAGGCCATCTCCCACTAGGACGAACTTGTCTGGCTTGGCCTCGTTCAGCAAGATCTTTCTCGTGCCCTTGGATGGCTTGAACTGCGCCTCTCCGGCCGGCTTGGGTTCGCTAGCCGACATGTCCTTCTACAGGGCCGCCATGTTCTGCATGATTACGCGTTTTTCTTCCGCGATGATCATGGCTTCTGCTATCTTGGACCCGTCTATGGCGCACTCCACAAACCGTCTGTAGCAACTAGCCACGGTGATGACGCCCTTGGGACCTAGTAGCTTCATCTTGAGGTACGCGTAATGTGGCACCGCTATGAACTTGGTGAGCGCTGGGCGCCCAAGATTGCGTGGTACGCACTGTAGAGGTTGACCACCTCGAACCAGATGGGATCGCGGTGGAAGTTGTCCTCCATGTCGAATATCACGTCCAGCCAGATCTTTCTGATGGAGGAGTGCGACGGGCCTAGGACGGCTCCGTGGAAGGAGGTGCTTGACGGCTCCAGTTGCGACTCACTGATACCGAGCCGGTCGAGCGAGCTGCGGTACAGGAGGTTGATGCTACTCCCTCCGTCTACAAGGACACGGGAGAATCTACAGGAATGCTTATGGGAGACAATGATAGGATCCAAAACCATCACGTAGGTGCCTGGGTGAGGCAGCTCAGCTGGCTGGTTT
This sequence comes from Avena insularis, assembly GCA_023614405.1. Lineage (NCBI taxonomy): Eukaryota > Viridiplantae > Streptophyta > Magnoliopsida > Poales > Poaceae > Avena > Avena insularis. Next base: position 567,135,553 of record CM042686.1, read on the forward strand.
GCAACTTCTTGCTCTGACCAGTTGAGGTACTGGGAAACGGGAGGAATGATTGCGTTTACTTCCGCCTCGCGGCGCCTCTTGTTGTGCTTGGTCTCCGGCTCCGTGGTGAAGATGTGGTAGTTTCCCACCTAGTGAGGGTAGTTGTTATCATCATCTTCTCTTTGATACTGGTTGTTACGATCGCCTGGCAGCCCGCCGGCTAGGGGAGGTGGCGCCTATCCAGCCGGTGCGCCGGCAATCTCCGCCATCTTCTTCGTCCAGGTGTACTGGCATGTGGTGTGTGTAGCCGGTTTGTTGCCTCCGCTATGGAACTTGCATGGCCCATCAAGCATCGACTCGATGGTGTACTTGGGCCTCGGAGGCCAGTCATCGGGCTTCTGTTTCCAGCTTCTGCCTGCAGCCGGATCTTCCTGCACTGCCACCACCTGCCTGGAATAGTATTGGTTATCCGGTTGGTCGTCCTTTCTCTTGTCGTGGTAGTTGTCGTGCTGCCTGGAATTGTGGCCATTCCCTTCCAGCTGGCGCCGATCTACGACGACGTTGACGATTATTTTCCCTTGGTCATCCACCCAGATGGATCTTTTCATTGCTGCGTCGGTCATGGCGTACTTGTCCGCGATGGCCATGGTATGTGCCATGGTTGTGGGCTCCACCCAGCGGAGCTTATGCTTGAGCATAGTGCCGTCTCTGCGGCCGTTGATGAAGAAATCAACCGCCTAGTGCTCGCGTACCCCCTCATAGGAGTGGTGCATGCTCGTCCATCGGGTGATATAGGAGCGATCGGATTCATCTGAGCCCTGTACGCAATAGGCGAGCTCGCCGGGTCGGTCTGGGCGCTTGTAGGTGCCGGTGAAGTTGCGGATGAACGCCTGCTCGAAATCGATCCAAGCGTTGATGCTGTTGTCGGGGAGGCTATTGAGCCACGTCCTGGCTGAGTCGAGGAGCATGAGAGGGGCGTAGCGTACTGCTACCCGGCGGTTGCCATTGGCGATGCCTACGGCGGTGGTGTAGTCCACCAGCCAGTCCTCCGGCTTGACCGAGCCGTTGTACTTTGGCGTATCCCTTGGGAGCGAAAATCCCTTTGGAAACGGTTCATTTCGAATGCGCGGTCCGAAGCATCTTGGACCGGCTGGACTTTCTTCCTCCAACGCGCGTGACTGGACCAGCAGGACGATTTGCACGCGCGCGTTCTGCTGTTCATCCGGCTCGAGTGGTTCCAGCCGGCCAGATAGGCGGGACTTGGGGAGCGCTTGGCCTTTTCCGGCTTCGTTGGCCGGCTCGCGATTTTTGCTGGTAACAGCTGCCGCGTCGCGGGCGTTGTGCACACGGCCTACAGATCCATTGTGTTGGCGATTGCTCTGCCTTACTCCGTTTGGGGAAGATGCCTTGCTACCACCTGCAGCCGGATCCACCATTCAGCGATCCAGTTGGGTTCTGCTGTTGCCGGCCATGCTTAGTTCTGCCTCGGCCTGCTTCTTGTTTGCTGTGACCACAAGGAGCTGGACACGTGCCTGCTGACGGAGCAGTTCCTCGCCCTTCAGGTGGCTTAGCTCTACAACTGCCGCCTCCGTGGCCCTCATGTTCTTGGCGGGAGTGCTGTAGACCGGCTGCACCGTAGGCGTACGCGGATCAGCGGCACGATCCATCTCTGAACCGAGGTTCCAGCCTTGTGGCTGGGCCAGGCGGCTGGTGCCAGGCAAGCACGCGAAGCTGTGCACGATGTTGTACTCCCGCATGGTGGCGTTCATCCATCGTTGGGCGGCGGCCACCTTGCCAGCTTCCTCCAGAAGGTTCTGACGGTTAGTCTCTAGGGCTGCCGCAGCTGCAGCTGGATCCTCCTCGATGGGGGTGATGGGGTTACGGAGGTGCTCGATGGACGCGTTGATCGGGTCCTGGTTCTGGAGGCGTGAGTTAGTGGCGTGACTGTCCATGTTGCGCTCCAGAAGTGGGCGAAGACTCTCCACCAAGCCTGCCATCATGACCTCGCCGCTGCCGCTGGTGATGCATGAGGTGGAGAAACCAGGGGGCACGCCGAAGATGGTGACGAGCTCATGAGGGAAGGCCTCAGGGATGGTGGCGACGTAGACGTGGTGCTCGCCGTAGTGCATGATGGAGCCCTCGCTTGGGAAAATTCCCCCAGCAAAGCAGGACATGTTGTCGAGGATGCAGTCGAAGGAGCCGAGAGTGAGGACGAGGCCGAAGGTGACTCGCTCACCGGCGACGAGTGGAAGTCCCATGCGAAAGATGATCCCAGCGAAGCGCCGTGCCCCATGGTGGGTGCCAACTGTCATGGTGTGGAACACGACAATACCATCGGGGATGGCTTGAAGGGGACAATCAGGATGCTATCAGTGGCTACTCGCAACAGGTTGGGCACAGATACTGCAAACACAGCGATGTACCCAGGTTCAGAGCCCTCTTGGCGAGGTAAAACTCCTACTCTTGCAACGATCTACTATCAAAGGGGGCGAATGCCCAATATAGATGCTCCTTGAGTTGTTTCCTTATCTACTTCTTGCTTGAAATTGTCTCAGTCCTTCCTCTTGTGTCTACCTAGAACCCTAGCACTACCCTCCCTTATATACAGGTCGAGGAGGTAGTTTACAAGGTGGGTTCTAGGGTTTACTGTTTGGATTTGGGCCTTACAAAGTGGGCCGGTTGGACAGGGCCAAACGGTAGGCCCGGGTCCAGTCAAGCCTCCAGTATAGGGGAGGACCATGCTACAGTGTCCAGCGCCCCTGCTTTACTCGTCATCTGGCTCTTTATCCGTCAGTCGGTTCTTTATGCGTAAGCCGGAGCTTTCCTCGTCAGCCTTTGCTTTGCTCGTCAGCCTCTAGCTTTGGCGCAGTTGTCCAGTAGCGCCGGCCAGGCCAGCCAGCCTGTCCGGTCAAAGGTGCGCTCAGCAAGGAGCGTCACCTCCACCGTACCATGGCCAGCGGATCCGAGGCGGCCGGCTAGGAGCGGCCTCCTAGCCGGTTCTTCTGGCTACCCGGCTAGATGGGCCAGCCGGGGAAACTTGAATGCGAACCGGGTGGGAATTCCACCCGGCAGTGGTTCCTTGATCTGGGTCCAGACGGCATGTGCTCCTTGGAGCCGGTCGGCTAGTCCTGTCTTGGCCTACCCGGGAGTCATCCCCCCGACATGCATGGCATAATTTCTTGTGCCCTCAATGATGCTTCTAGTCGCAACAATTTAGCATACAATTTCTATATTTAGGGTTCCCCTAATTTACCTCAAATCACACGTGATGCTTCCAAATATCACAACACAAATTCAAATATATAGCATCACAAACTATCCAACACATACATCGTAGCACTACAAAAGACATCATAATCAGTTTTGACACATTCATCACACAATTTCTGAAGAGAAACTTAAGTGTAATCGACTTCACACGGATTAACTTAATTTTCGATCAGCAAGGAACCCATCGTCTAGGTTAACAAGTGCTACGATGAAGTGCTGATTGCTTGATTTTCTGTTGAGTCTACGGCAAACTCTTGATGAACAAGGAATAAAAAGAACTATAGATCATTTTGCTGTAAACAAGGAAATATGTATAGTAGCATATATATTAGCTAAAATACCAGACATACTTTTGTTTAATCAAAGAATAGAAATAGGTCTACTATTGCACCTAGGAGCTCCTTCTTCCTTCGTGACCTAAGAAGTCAGTAAATACAAATTTGTCAGGATATGTGCATTTGATAAATCTAGCAGCTGAGAGTCAATAATCACATACATTTGCAAATGGTCGGGCGATGTTGACGTTAAGAGCTTGGCCTAACTTCTTAACCTTTTTGATTGGCCTAGGCAGTGGCAGATGCTTTTTTACTACAGCATCAATCAGAATCGCGCAGTGATCCCCTAATGGTTCTCCATCATCCCACGGTGCATACTTGTTCGTGCAAGTTACCTCCCTAAATGTAACTGTCCTATCACTTGTGATGGATTGCATACTCACTCTTGATTCAATCTATAGGAAGTTAATGTAACATCAACAATATATGCATTCCTGATAGCTAACATACGTATAGAAGACATATATCTTAGTTGCATAGTTAGTCGAACTCAAAGATTTGAGAACATCCTCTTCATGGTGGTCCTCAAACTATAAATGTGCAGAGGTCAACAATTACAATGCAGAACACAGTAATGGGAAGAAGTGCTAAATTGTGCAATAGTCACCTGCGACAAGGGCATGAAAACTAGAGGTCTAGAATGACCAGATCCTAATTTCTTCTTCTTAGAACTATTTCCACCAACAGATGAATCTACAGCTCCCTTCAAAGCAAGGGTTTAGCCTCAGCATCATCTGAAGGGGGTGTAATAGCAACATCTGGAGGGGTAGTTATAGCAGCATCAGCGTCATCTAGAGTTGTACCAGCGACACCAACACCATCTGGAGGTGTACTACCAGCAGCACCAGCACCATTCGGAGCACTTCAGTATCACCAACTACTCCAATTTGCACATCACCAACAAGAGTCGACAATAAAGGAGTAGTAGGAGTTTGAATTCTTCTACTAGCTGCCACAGTATAAGCTAGCACCGAACGAGGAACAGGTTCAACACTTTTGACATTGGATGGGAGAGTAATTATAGCACCACGAGGAGGTAGAACAAACCGAGATGCCACCCCAAAAATTCTAATATCTATGGCATCAGAAAGTGTCACATCTGGGATAGTCTGACAACTTGAGACATTATTCAAAGAGGTGATTGCACACTAGCTTCCGCTCGACTAGTGCTCTGCCCTGCTATGCAAGATTGGTTAGCAGAAATTTCTTGAGTATCCAACTTCTATTGCATTGCATTTATTCTTTCCTCCTGGCATCCAACCTAGCGATAAGGATAGCATTCATCGACCTAAGCTCACAGTTCTCCTCTGATATTTTTGTACACCTCGCATATGTTCTTGTAATCTTAACCGTCTTGCAGGCATGAGGTAACAACCCCAATCCACGAACTCTGCCTCTTGTATATTTTGGAAAGGCATGGCCATAAAGGTCACCTTCTTCAATATCTTTGTACTCAAGGCCTGGATCAAGTAGAAGTTCTCTTTGCATATTGGCCTAGCATATTGTCTGTACTAGAATATCACTAGCATTAACCATCACATATATACATCGTATGTTAGAAGATAGTGAATGATTAATTATAATATTTCTCTCAGCCACTTCATCAATAGGCACGTTGTCTTTGGTCGTGTGTGTGTCTCTGTACAGTTCAACTCTTGTAATTGGACGATTATGAGCTTTCTCCTAATCAAAGATACACACATTCAGATATAGGATATGAATCAAAAAAACTATGTAAACATTCAGAAAATGGATCCAAGCATAAGTAGACAACTTAGATGCTACTCACCACTATGTACCTCGCCCTGGCAAAACTACTTGATGCAGAAGTACGACAGGCATTTGTTTGATTGGCACGATTTTGAGCATTTTTCAGCTTTCTGCTTGGTGCAATCCAAGATCCAATACTCACACAGTGTTGCCCAATTAGTGTGTGACATTCTATCTCCACAACCATTTGCAATATTCTCCTCAACAGTCAAGGCAGGTCTGTAATACATCTTCTTCAGTGTGCTTTTGAAATCATGATGTTTCTTTGCAACTAACCTCATTACCAATCTTTATACAAAGGATAAATATTGAAATATTTTCTACATTTTGAGATGCATGTGTCAGAATAATAAGACTGATATAAAATAGCAAGAAAGGTTAACACGGAAAAGTTGTGATTAGGTTCCCACAACTTCTGCTTTTGATCAACTTTCCTCCAATCTATAAACCTAAAGGATATGTCACCGCTTTTGCTAGGTAGGCAATATAGTTAGCAAAGTTGGTCGTAGCAAACCCACAAGGCTGGCTTAGTTTGTTGAATTTGACGAAAAATTATAACCTCATATTACTCTATGTTATTGACCTCATCTTAGTAGGACCCCTCACGTTCTTCACATTCATCACTCGCACTGCATGTAGCAAGGATGCATGCATGTAACTCAGGGTAGGAAGCTATGTTATGTGCACTAAAATTTAGCTAGCACTATTACTAAAATTTAGCTAGCACTATTACTAAAATTCAGTTAGAACTATGACTAAAATTTAGTTAGCACGATGACCAAAATTCAGCTAGCATTATGACTAAAATTTAGTTAACACTATTGTGAACTAAAATTTAGATTGCACATAATGTACCTTCGTTTTCCTCTTCGTCTGCGTCTGCTCATGCCTCTTCCTTATTATTAGTGTCACTTTTATCCCTGTTGTTGTCATCATGGTCCAATCATCTTGTTTTTCTTCCTCTGCCTCTTCATCCTCTTCTGCAACTCCCTGATCTTATTGAAACAAAGGATCTTCCCGTTCATCCTCGGACTCATCTGGTGCGACAGGTTGTAAGTGATATTTAAGAGTAATCAGAAGCGGCTAAAGTAGAATTTATGGGTAAATAAATAATGATATAATTACAACCAGGGAAGTATACATACTTTATCTATAACACTGTTCTATCCAGGAACAAAATTGGATCTTCATGAGAGGATGGCCGTATAAGGAACCTGTGTGCAATTTTTTGTATGATTCTTGCATTGTTCGCTTCTATAATTTCCAATCTTCATGAACCTAGAAGCATCAAGATTTAACATATGCCACTTGTGGTGGTGCCTCTTTCCAAAGCCATTGCGAGGTAGCCGCAACCTCTGAACAAAACTGGCTCTCATACCACTATGTAGGGAATTAGTACACATACACACACATGATCTGAAAATACATAGCAAAATAAATTGTAAACTTCAGCACCACTCATGTACTAACTCCACGGATCGTTTCTCAATCATGGAAGCAAACATATGCATCAAAAATATATGGAGAAATAGATTCTACCCCAACCGATAACAAATCTCGGGAGCTCTCAGCTTACATATAGCTGATTTCTTCTGCTAAGTAGGACAAGTTTTATGTGCTCTCCACACATAGATGCAAAAAAATAAAATAAACTCACGGGACACCAATCTTTTTAACATGGAAAGCCTGTCAATTTGAGATAAAAAAATCAGGAGCCAAAAGCACCCAAATCTTTTTCCACTATCAAATGGGGATACAACTTGTTATTTTCTAGACACAAGAGGATCTCATACATAAAAATACACGTAGATTTTGGATGTCAACAACAAGATTTGAGCACAAAAGTTAGGGATTCTAATAAAGATGGTGGAACCATAGCTTGAAGGAGACAAATTAGTAGATATGCACTTCACAACCTTGTTGGCAACGCCGCTGCTTCATCTTAAGCTCTTCCTTCAACTTTCTCTCATTTTCTTATCTCTCGGTCTTTCTTATCAAATGGAGGATACCCTAGGATTTAAAATAATACTTGGTCATAAAGGTGGTGGGTTCTTGCACCAGTTGGACCACCTAAAAAGTTTAATAAGCCCATCTTCTTACAGCCCACACGAGGATGATACCCAACACATTATAATTTCTCGCTGCTACGAGTCTTGATGTCTCGATTTGTTCTTGACATTACATTGTTGCACATGGCACGTGTAATTGGTATATTTTTATATTATATATTCCTTTTATCGAAAAATGTTTCAAGGGTCCTGATGTACGCACTGTCCAAAATAATCAAATACTTTCCACGGTTTTTTTTTACAATTAATAGTAACAGATATTACAAGGTAGAGATAAGTTTTCTCTAGCGATTATAAAATAAGGTCTAAAAAGCTAGTTAATCTTTGAGGCCTTCTTTATTCTTCCAAAACACGATCTCTTACTTTTCTGGAAACAGCCGAAAACTGGCAGATACAAAACCATAACATGTGAACATTAAAAGTCAATGAGGTTTCGTGCATATTTTAATTTGAGTCGTAGCACCAAGGCTACGTGAAGCAAGCAGTTATTAGAGTAATAATCAACACCTGCAAGAGGACTAACACAAATATTTCAGAGACAGCCTGGTTGACGTCGCTGACAAACCGTGAATACGAGTCATCGTTATCGAGGATGTAGCTATCTCCACACATATTGCGAGGATAATCCTTCTCACGACAACCTAAAAATAAGTCCTAAATCGATATAGAATCTTAATCTTTCAACATGACCATCTCATCATCGAACGAACGCCGAAGATTACATATTGTAGATGATGCTGCTATCTCCGTTGACGTAGAGGTAAAATAATTTTTTTTGGAAATGGTAGAGGTAAAATAATGGCTACCAAAAGACTAACCTAATTTTTTAAAACACTATATTTATTAAAAGAACTCTAGCATAGATCAGAACCTCGCCCCTCCCGACGCCGGCCAGGGGAACTGGCCTACGGAGGAGAGAGGCTGCGGCTAGATCAGGAGATACGAAAGCGAACCAATCTCCCTGGAAAAAGAATCATGTCACAATCGGAAGCGCTACGCTTTAGTCTACCAACATAGTAAAAGATTGAGAAAAGGAGAGATCTCGCTCGGCTTGGCCCACGGCCTTTTGACTCGCTCCTTCATCACCCTCCTCTTCCGCCGAATGCCATTTCGAGTTTCATTTGAAACAAAGGCGGAAAGATAGCACAAGTACCAATAGTCTCCCGCCGCTGCGGTACCTTTAGACCGCAGCCTGCGACTCCTGTAGTGCGACGCTGCCACAAGCAACTATGCCCTCGCCAACAACAGCCATCACATCTGATTAGTTTACAGGGGCAAATCCCGACGCCGACAAGATCCAGCTTTAGTCGTTTAAAGCTCGAGGCACCGGGCATACAACATGCGTGAGTCCTCAGCTACTGCTACCGCTGGCTATAAAAAAAGTGTCCCCTATGTACAACACATACAATAGTTAGTTACTACTCCCTTCGCGAGCACGAAACACTAGGGATGTGATTGGCAGCATGTATCCTTTGAACACAGGTCTCCTCGATGTATTTTGAGCCGATTGGTAGGATGGGCTTTGCTTGCGTTGTGGCCAGCGCGTAGCGCAGCCAGACTCGGTGGCAACGCTCGATTCGGCCATTTTCCCTCTGTCAGGCCCTAACGAGCGAAAAGTTGTGTCGATCTCTCAACCGGCTGCACATGTGGAGAAGCGCGGGAGATACTGCCTTAACTCCTTGCCCCACTCGCCTCACTCCCGTCACTGTCCCACTGCCACACTCCCTCCTTTTCCCTCACGTCCCATCAGCAACAACCAACCATGGACACATCACCTCCTCCGCCAAAGCCTCCGGCGACCAAGCTCACACCCTAATGATCTGTGAGTCCGCCTGCGCCGTCTAGGAGTACGAGGCCAAGTACCTGCTCGAGAGAGGTGGCTAATCCGATAGTGTTGCTGACTCTCAACCGCCCGTCATCGTTTGCGGCTATGGCGCCGCGCGCGCCGGCGAGGGCTGCAATTGGCTGCTGCAGGGGTTCACTCAACGACTCTGCAAATTGGTCGATCTGAGCTCCCGCCAAGCAATGCGGCTCAACATGGGGCAGAGATCAATGCGATGGCCACCTGCAACAGCCAACACATGCCTCATATGTTGGGCTTTGACCCCGTGTCGAGATTCCCTCCTATCTGATCACATGCATGCCCTCTTCCGGATTCGCATCTCCACCCTCAAGTGCCATGGCGTCCCACTACTCGTCGGTGCAGCTCCATCAGAGGCGAGGCCTTCTTCAGCAACAGCTTCATCATCAAGGCGTGCACGTCCGCCGCTACCACCTCCGGCTGCGTGCATGTTGTAAGTTCTCTTACTCCATTGGTCATTTGGTTAGTTAGGGTTTTTAGGTCTTCCGTAGATCCGTAATGTTGATCTAATTTGTCGATTAGAGTTCTGGGTAGTGGATTCAAGCCCGGATCTACACGCATGTGTGTAGATTTGGGCGTTGGCATTCGCATGGTCATCTGCATGCCAATAGCCGCCCTCCGACGCACTCTACGAGCAGAGCACGGACATGTCTGCTCATGGACATGAGAATGGTGGGTGTGCGCACGCAGCCATGGCACGATCATCACCGGCATTGTCGTCGCACCAAGTTATCAATGCCGATGATTACCGTGCAACGGTTGTGTCCGCACAACGATCTTTCCCATGTTCGTGCACGACCATGTCGGTGATCACCGTGACACGACTATATTGACATGTGCGTGATGTGATCTTGATCAGGACTAGGACGCAATCTGCATCAACTATGTCCCTCCTCCAGAGCATGCGGAGATTATCATCTTCAACAGATACTACGAGCAAAGGGAGCTCGTGCCTAGGGTGATGGCGCATTTGGTGATGAGGGAGGCACAGGTGTGTCTTGGGAGGCATGCAGCCCTGGGCATCATGGTGCACCACCGGTGTCTCGCCGGTTCTACGTGCAGACCAGATCAAGCAGATAGATTTCACATCCCTCTCTCTGCCCACCACAATTGCGCCCATAGTGGTCAAGCCTCTGAAGATCACTCGCCATGCTACAGTCTCGCCATGCTACAGTGACTGTGCCGATCAGAGGTCAAGCCTCTGAAGCCTATGAAGATCACTGTAGCACCGGGAGTGATCTTCAGAGGCTTGACCACTATGGGCGCTTATAATATCGTGGATTAAATTATTTTCTTCGGATACATGGACTAACTGCCAGCCAGAGATTTGTAATAGGCCTAACCACGAGATTCCATCATGATTGCTGTTACAGAAACTAGCTTCCACAACACTACTGTCCGTGACCTGCATTCAGCTAGGAACAAAAGGAGCCCACTAACCGAATAAAAATAGCATTGCTTTTGCTGCAAAGTGGATGGGGGAATCAAGTTCCAGTTGATCTGAGATCTGACTAAGAAGAACCATGCAGCAAGCATCCATGAGTCCCGGATAGAAAACGTGCATTCAAACACCGGGATTAGATCCGTGTCGGTCTGCGACTAGCGATAGAACAGACTGGAAATATACTTATCTCGCCATTTCTCTGCTAATACCATGGGCAGTGGCTCCATCAGTGCTATAAATATAGAAAGTGCCCCTGAATTTAAGCTCAGAAAGGGTGCTGTGTGCAAAAGAACAATGAAATACTTGTTCTATTCTTTAGAACAAAGTCCTACTACTAATATTCCACACTATAACATTTGATCCTTTGGGTTTCCACCCACTTCGCGACCAACGGCGAAGGCATAAACACACACAAAAAGCAGGAAAAACAGGCCAGGCCGGAGAAAACTTTAGCCTTCTACTGCACTCACAGTAAAACATGACCACTGAAGGAATGAAATGTGTGGAGGAGACGAACCTATGTCATAAAGATGGATGGAAGAGCAAAAAACGAAAAGATCCAACGCCTGCCGAACTATCATCACAAGGGATCTTACCCAAACACGGCAGAGGGACGGTTTGGCCGTAGCATCACATGCAACCGATCGATGGAAATCAACATTATCACAAGACGACGATATCTCCAAATTATGGTGATGGTCCTTGCTTCCCCATTCGCATCCCATCATGCAAACAGACGGGATCCTAGCTTGTCCGTGATCCTCGCTAAGGACATCACGACTGACCACCTCGCATTGAATGATCTGAATCATTTCCCCTGCCACTCTTGCTGCTGAAGCACGACCTGCCACTGGGCGGCAATCTCTTCATCGGCACAGAGTCCATGGCGTCCTGCAAGGCGCGCCGGTTTCTGCCCCGCCCGCTGCTGTTTTCGCCGCGGCACCGCCTTGACGTGCCAGCGCCACCTGCAAGGAGACCACTCTCCCTGGCTGCAATCAGCTCGTCCTCCATGGTGGACTGCAGCACGTCAGCAATGGACATCCGGCTGTCACGGTGCAGACCCGATGACGACGATGAACAACCCATCTTTGGTGGAACGCCTTCTTCTCTGATCTCAGCTATGCCACTTGCCTCGTCCATTCCCTCTGGGCCATCCTTCACCTCATGATCATCACCTTCAACACTGCCGTTGCCACTGCCACTGCCCTGCTGCTCTTCACACATGTTTTCCAACTCTTCCATCACCACGACCACCTCGTGCGTGCCAGCCTGGACCGGTGCACATAGTTCTAGCTCCGGTGACACCTCACCAGCCGCGACGAATGTAATGGTGGAGCGGCAGAGGGGGCAATTGGAGTGCGATTTCAGCCACGTGTCGATGCATTGCTGGTGAAAGGCATGGCTGCATTTCGGCAGCAGCCGGAGGCTCTCCCCATCATGGAACTCACCGAGGCAGACCGAGCAGTCCGTGGTGTGGACGAACACATCGCCGCGCCTGTACTTGCACACCGTGATCTTGTTGATCAGAGTCTCGTCCAGCCCGCTCGACGGCGAGACATTCCAGGATTCTTGGCTCCTGGACTGCCCGTGGCCGCTCCCACCGCTGCGACTGCCACTGACTCCACCGCCGCGGGCACCGCCAACAGAGCTGGAGCCAAAAAATCTCCCCCTAAGGGAGCTGAAGGTGCCGCAGTACTTGGAGATGAAGGTGTAGTAGCTGACAAGGAGGAAGGCGGTTGCTAGCACACCGATGATTGCAATGACAAGTGGGGAGAAGACATGGCTGGAGGAGTCGTCCGGGCTGGGGCCGGCGAGGTCGAAGGGTGGCGGCGGAGGGAAGATGAAGTAGCACCACTGGGGGCAGTACATGCTGCACAGCCCCTGGGAGCAGTCTCTGGTTGGCTCGTAGGGGACCCAGGTGGGTTCTGTCCCCATAATTGCAGGAGGTGAAGAAGCCATTGCCTCCTCCTAGCTCCAAGAAATCTTGGCAGCTGCAACAACAGATGGAGAGAGATGTGAAGGCAGAGACAGATGTTAACTACCTCACTCAGTCCGAAACTGACTTGAGTGTACAAGTACTAGCAGAGAATCTCTCTGAGTTTCTGGGCCAAATCATTGTGAGGATGAGGTGAGCCAAGAAGACAGATGGGCATCTGTGTGTCCATGGCACTTTCTCGAGGTTTGGAAATGGAATTGTGATGAGAGGATGGGGGAGAGAGATCAGATGATGCTACTGGGTGATGGGGGTCTTTTGGGTGATGGGATGGGGAGAGATTGCCTGCAAAGCAAAGTGAGGGGTGGTGGAATGGTGGTTGCTGGGGCCTTCTCTCCTTTTGTTTTTGGTGCTACGGCTCTTCTTTCCTTTTCTTTTCCTTTGGCCTGCTGCTCCTCCTTTCCTCTTTAACTTCCTTGGTTCCTTTGCCACACACGACAGAAGAGAAAGAGAACATGTCCATTGGATATGATTATATAACATATGTACAGGAAACATAAGCATAATTATAATTCACGATGGGTGGGGCATTGCCGCATCAGTGTACCCTACCAACACAATCTTCTACTGGTAGTTCCCAAAAGGAATGGAACTCAAATCTCTGGAGTTCCCCCAGCCTGACAACTCAAGGCCTAGCGTATTCTATCTTCTTTAAATTCTCCACTAGGGACTAGATTGACAAGGGATACAATTTTAATTTTGTCATTGATTTGGTGTCTGAAAGCGAAAGTCTGCTCTAATTCCAAAGTTATCTGATCAAAGAGATTTAAGGGGACATTTAAAGCTTTGCTAACTGTCAAAGAAGTAACTTTCATCAAAGCTAAGCTGCTAAACCTTCACTGTCCTTGAAATCTCTGCCTAAACGATACGGTTTATCTCTCTTCAAGCAATTGGAGACAATGATTACCAGCACTATTTGACAGCTTTCTTCACACTTACTTCTCCTTTAGTAACACCAGTCCTGTTTTTTTTTTTGAGCTGAAAACACCACTCCTGTGGTTGTGTCAACTTAAGCCTTTAATGACTTGCAATTGATGTGAAAGAAACTGCCCTCTTCTATTTCTTCAAGTACAAGGATAGTGTCAACTAAGTTCAGATGGAAATTTGGATTGACTATCAAAATCCACCCATACAACTACAGTTAGCAGAATCGCGCTATATGCAGCCCAAGCTAAATGCATGCATGAATCAGAGGACTACAATTATCTTTCAAACAAGAAAAGCATAATAGCAGACAAGGTTCTACTGAATAAAACTGGTCAAACGGTGAACTAATTATACTGAAATTTAATACTCCCTCCGATCCATATACATCCGAATCTAGACAAATCTGAGAACATTAATTTGAATCGGAGGGAGTAGGTTTCTTTCTTTGTTTCATCAGTCATCAAAACATCATTGTCATGCAACAGGGATGGTGGCTTTCTGGTGAATATTGCATGACACAACCAGGGAAACATAATAAGGATTCGAAAAAGGCATATTTGGTTTCTTGTTCACACTAGAAATGAGTCATTTAGAAAAATAAGATTACACCACATGCACCAAAGTTAGCAGGGAACGGTTTATCGGCATGCAACCTTAGCAGATTGCCAACCATATATGATCATAAAAATGAACACAAAGGAGTCTAGCATAAACTACCGAAGATGAGTTGGATAGTTATACTTGTAAAGCAAATGAAGTGAAACATATAAAAGCAAGTGTGGGCCCATATAGCAACTTGTAAAGCAATTTAAAAGGAAATATAAAACAGAAAAGTATAGGAAAAATTTGTAAGGAAATGATTAACATTAGAGTATATAAGATGGTGCCAAACTGCCAACAAGTAATGCGCTATTGATGCCTCTTAAAACACATTGGGGCTATCAATGTCACATCGAAATTTAACTGCTCTTTAGAGAATATATATCACTACAATAATATCTAAGGACTCCTTCCATATTTATTTCTCGAAGTTCAGGTTAAATGGAAGATTTGTTGGACAAGTCAGATAAAGTGGTGGACCACAATAGGGTCATCCTTTTCTTTCCCTAAAGCATGTTCGCACGAATAGCGATGACTTAGGCAACTATGACCCTTACAAGGTTAGTTTTTAATAGAAACCTAATCACGTTTGGTAAATTAAATATCTCAATTTAAATCAATCTCTTTAACTTTGGCCTTAAAATCTGCGGACCGGATGCTTTAGCATTTGAACTATATTGAATTAAATATGCCCAAATTTACCCACCATATTACTCCCCTTAACAGAAAAATGTTGACCCCCGGGGAATGATCCCTCAGGGGCTATACGTTGTTAGGTAGATGAGACCTCTCCAGCAGCGGATTATACGCGCTCGGATAACAACCCGTTTAATTCGGTCCCCATGGGGACTCGAACCCGGGTGGGCTGGCTGCACACTCGCTAGCCTTGCCACCAAGCCAGCGCTTGGTTCTCGACTCCCTTAACAGACACCATAGGAAGTTAGTTTTGTGCTACTACTTCTTTTTGCAGCCATTAGCCTATCAACATGTCACAATGACCAAAGGGGCAACACTGAATTCGTTTATATTTTTCAATTATTTTTCTGAACATTATAACAGTGGCATTCTACTGTTGTGGACTTAACATCATTCTCAGACAACTTTATCTGGGCACAGTAAATAACAGAAATACTTTTGTTCCAATACATCTGTGCAGCAAACACTACCTATGGATCATGCAATTACCATAAACCTGAACATTAGTCAAAGCAGGTGCATGTAACCAATGATTGGGTTCTTTGTTAGTATATTAAAGTTGGTGGAGAGAACTTATTACCTCAAAATAGAGCAAAAAATAGAGGTCATGTTCTTCTGGATTAAATGTCTAGGAAGTGAAGTTGCAGTTTAGAGTTCAAAGGAATAACAAATACTGCAGTGAAGAAATGCATAGAGCATTCCTCAGAAAAGATTCTTTCCCTGGATGAGAAATTTGCCATGATTAAATTGACTATAATAAATAAAAATCCCGCCAACATGCACTTGTACCCATGGCATTTTAAATAAGAAGAAACTGCCATGAGCACAACCCGCAGAAATTAAGCCACGAACTGGGGTGGGTGGGTATGCACTTGCATCTCTAGCCAACTGAGCAACTCTCGGTTCACATGGAATAAACCATAGAGAAAATCATTAGTTGAATAGTGTCACGGTACCAAGATGAACAGCTGAGATCATAGCCATTCCGACTTGGCAAGATGATATTTACTTTGCTGGAACCAAAAAAATACTAATGCAAGCTTTTCCTTGACTTAGAACTTTGATGTGGTGAAAATTTTAATTGTAGAAGTAATTGACAACCACAGAGAACAAACATAAACCTGTACTGCCAGCAAAAAATAAGTGCACTAAAATATAGGAGATGGTGCTTTTTTTTGGCGAATATAGGAGATGGTGCTTTAACTGGACTATTGTTCTATTTAACAGTTGTAAGTACAAATCATGAGTTCCTACTTCGAAAAACATTACAGGACAGTACTACCTAGGAAAAAGGGTATTACTAGAATTCTGATGAAAGTCAATTGTTACACTAAGTTGCAACTTGCAAGCACCCGAGTATTTGGAAACAGTCCGTAGTCCTGCAGCAATGTTAATGCAAGGTCCAGAATAAAGCTTCAGAAAGTATTCAGCTAGATTTTTGTTAGTCTAGGACACTTGCAATTGGAAGACGAGCTTGCCAATGAAGCCATTAAGGTTTGGAATTCAAGGTATAAGCCAATCGCATCATTAGCAAGCATATAGCATCTGCGCTTTACATTCCCCAAATGAAATACCTTTGGGAGACCAGAAAATCTTAGCTGTCGCATTTGTAAAGGGTGATCCAGACCTCCAATATACAGTAGTTACTTCATCTCTGGATTTCATTTTGATGGGACGTTAGCCACAGGATCATGGCAGGGTGGATGAAGTGGCGGCAAGCATCTGGAATCCTATGTGACAAGAAGGTCCCACAAAAGCTAAAAGGTAAGTTTTATAGGACGGCAATCAGACCTGACATGCTTTATGGAGCAGAATGTTGGCCCACTAAGAGGCAACACATCCAACAAATGAGTGTCACCGAGATGCGTATGCTAAGGTGGATGTGTGGCCACACAAGAAAAGACCGGATTAGGAATGAAGTGATACGCGAGAGGGTAGGGGTGGAGCCAATTGAAGAGAAGCTTGTCCAACACAGATTAAGGTGGTTTGGGCATGTCCAACGGAGGCCACCAGAAGCACCGATTAATAGTGGGATTCTAAGGGGTTTTGATAATGCAAAGAGCGGTAGAGGGCAACCAAAGTTGACATGGGAGGAAGCGGTTAAAAGGGGTATGAAGGACTGGAATCTCCCTAGAGATTTGGTTTTTGATAGGGCTGCATGGAAATCAGCAATCCATGTGCCTGAACCTTCTTCTTCTTCTTCTTCTTCTTCTTCTTCTTCTTCTTCTCCTTTTTTTCACTAGTTTTTGTTTGACTTGCACTTTTCACTGTTTTCCGCTTGACTTGCCAAAACATCTTATATTTAAGAACGGAGGGAGGAACAGACAGATTAACTTGCAATTTGAGAACACCTCGTTGCCTAAAGCTGATTGGCGAGCTAAGAAATATTATTGTGAATTGAATCCAAAATCAGGAAACTACAAGTATCGCAGCATGAGACAACTCATGGTCATAATAAAGTATAAATAAGTACAGACCATTACAATAAACATGTGACTCATTTTAAATATTGAAGCAAGCTACTTAAGGACAATGTTTCACCTTGATTAGAGCTAATACCCTTTGTCCCCAATTCCCTTAGGAGCATCGAGGCAGAAACCAATCTGCAGTCTTTCGGTCTTTGGTTACAATTACCACCTCTATTCTGTATCTACAAAAAAAAAGGCACCAAATAGTATGACTAACAGAAATGATGAATATGCTAGTCATGCAACACTTAGCGTAAAAAAAGATCCTGCCTGTACAATGAGTTTCCGCATCTGACTTTATCAATAAGGCTACTTCAACTTTCTCCTAGCACAGTACTATAAGACTATTCCTGTTTATCTTCAGTTACATCATCACCACTGGTATCAATCACCACACCTTCTGGCTGATCATCGACCTTTACACCTTCAACTCCACCATCAGCCTTTACAACTTCCTTATCCTCCCGCCATCTCAGGAGAACAGCCCTTCCCATAAGTTCCTATCAAACAAAGAAATAGAAACTTAAAAACACCATAGTGATTAATGCACTTGTAGCGTAACATATCTTCCGTTTGATTTTTCAAGCATTTAAAAAATAGGCCAGAAGACTCGTCTTATCATCTAAAATGTGCGGTGGTTTTCTTGGTCACTCAAGAAAGCGACCTTGTAATGCTTATCATACATAGATATCCGACAAGGCATTTCACTGCTGCTCCAGAGCAAATACATCCTCAAGTGTACAACTTGAACAAATTCATAACAATATGGAAAAGAAATATACAGACTAACTGCCAAAGGAGGCATGCTAATTGCTCATCAAAAAATAAATGAACATAAGAAACCAGTACAAATTTCTGAACTATAGACAATGACAAATCATTGCATCAAGCATGACAGGTTAAACATTACTGCAAAGTTAATTTAAGAATGATCAATCTCAATCCTCGGTGTGAATTGTAGAACTGATAGGTAAGTGTGTCTAAGATCATCACCTTTCCATTGAGTTCACTGAGAGCAGTCTCTGCTTCCTCTTTCGTTCCAAAAGAAACAAAACCATACCCAGCTGACTTTCTATCATCAAAGACTATGTTAGCAGAAACTGGATTATACTGTGAGAAGAACTCCTTCATATCGGAAGACCTTGCTTTCCATGCAAGATTGGACACATAAAGCTTGTACTTCGCCACAATGGTGTCTGGAGATGGAGGTGGAGCAGGTTTTCTGAAGCTCTTCGAAAATTCAACCTTTATGGTCCTTCCCATGAGTTCCTACAAAGGATTGGTGATGCAAAAAATTATCATAAGAAATTTATGGTCAAAATTTTAAATATCAGATATGGCTATTTTTGCTGGAATACCAGTATCTTATTTCGGGGGAACCTCAAGATGTCAGTATTTTAACGATAAGCTGAATTGACCTCAGTTACACCACATTGTCAGGTTTTGCTAAATTCAAGCATGAAGATTGTAGAAAATTCTATCTCCTTATGAAGACAAGCTTGTAATATTTACATAGCTGATGAAATTGTTTAATCCAACTATATCTCATAAGAATACAGAAAATGTACACAGTATAATCATCAATTGTGACTGAACACATGTATATTCCTCAAACTGTAAGTTCTAGCCTCATACCATTTCTGGTGGAAGGCATGTTAGAGAAATGAACACATGAAAACAGAGGTTGCAGCCATCTTTCAGTTGACATGTCCAACCAACGTTTGGCCGCATGTTTTGTGAAGTGGCATTAAGCCGCATCTGGTACTGATGAGTGATGAGCGGTGTCGATAGATAGCATGCCGCAAAACAAACACGTTTAAGCAACCGGTAAGCGCACTCACGTGTTCGTTGAACTTCTCCACGGCAGAAGCGGCCTCTTCGGCCGTTGACATGGTGACGAACGCGAACCCCCTCTTCCTCCCATCCTTCAGCTTGATAACCTTGGCCAAACAGACACAAAAACTCGTGTCAGAAACGCGCGCATCAGTACAGAATCCATAAGAGCGTGACGAAATCGGGCTGGATTGGAATGACGGGCTCTGGCGTCGTCTCTCACCTCGACGTCCTTGACGACGCCGCACTCCGAGAAGAGCTTCTCGATATCCGCCGCGGAGAAGGTCCATGGCATATTACCGACGAAGACCTTCCGCCGCGTCTCCCCCTGCTCCGCGTCCCCCTCGGCCGCCGCGTCCGTGGGCTCGGCGGCCTGCGCCTCCGGGGGCGATGAGGCCGCGACGGCGGCGGCCGGTAGGCGGAGGCTGAGGCCGGGATAGGGGACGCGAGTGGACTGGAGGAACGGGAGGAGCGTAGCGAACTGCGAAATGCGGGGCGCGGGCGCGGAGAGCGCCGCGGCGGGGTGGAGGATGCTGCGCGCGAGGGAGAGCGCCATTGGTGGTTCGCCGGAGGTTGCGACGCGGGTGGTTTCTGTCCTCCCGGGGTTTGGGATTGGGGAGTTGGAGTGGACGGAGGCGGCGACACTGCTGTCCTGTTCCTGACTGAAAAAATTCCGTCTGGTTTTGGTTTCGGATAAGCGAGCACGGCTGGCGGGATAAGGGACGACGGCGATTGCCACGGTTAGCTCGTGCTTCTGGTTGGGCCTCCATGGAAAAGAGGATCCGGGCCTCATTATGACGACTTCTCTTTTTACCTTGTGTACAGCAACTCTGTGATGTTTGAGCCCAAGTTTTAACACAGCATTTTTAAGCCTGATGAAGGTGAGAAACAAAAGTGGCTTAAAACCACAATACATGCCAGTAATAGGCCCAGCTTAAGTTCTATGCTCGCAAAAAAAATGTATGCACATGTCCATTATTACAAGGAAAAGTAAAAATTACATCAAAACAGACTAACATAAATGACAAGTTACATATATCGTGGAAATTGTAGTGTAGAACTCATGCAAAAGAGAAGCGTGTGCTGGAACTCTTTTGAAGATGGTAAGCCACCTTCATTGTATGTTGTCACTGAAAAAAGCAGAGGCCAATGCATGTTGGCGACCAAGCCACAAAACTACTTGTAGGATGTAGTCTCCAAATAAGACGTCTCTAGGAAGCTCATGACGCCGAAGTGCAGCCACTGTCCGATCTCACATGCCGGACGCCCGGACCTAGAGATTTTAGAAGGGTTTAAGGATGGGAAGAAGACCTTAACAATATCACCAAGGAGAACCAAGACTCCCCATGCATCGTTTATTGGATCCAATCGTCAACTCTTCCAATGTTTTTCATAGTTTGCATGAAGAAAAATATCATATATCAAACCAAGCCCGCACGCCTGCCTTCTGTCGGGAGCTTATTGCCTTCATGGCCTCAAATAATGGCGATACACGCAAGCGACCCTGCAGGAATGACGCCCAAACCACCATATGGGGTTGTTGCTCCGTCCACAATGACATCATCTTCTCATTGGTTAGCCGTATTGAGTGTCTCGCCCCTCCATCGAGGCCAATAATATTGGCATTGTTTAGCAACGATGTAGAAGCGTGGTTGACATCCACATCACCAGACAACCACAAGTCCACAACATTGGTAGATCGAGGGGATCCCCTCCCGCACCTCCGTCCACTGTGAGGCCTTTAGTCGCTGACGGAAGGGTTAAATATGGTGGTGGTTTCATTGGTATGCAGAGAAGGTGGAGGTGGGTATATTGGCAAAATAGACAGGTTCACTACAACACGGGACATGTGACCTAGTGCTTATAAATGCTGAGGTACACGCCTAGTCGTCGTGCTACCACGGCAAAAAAAAAAGGCGTCAGGGATAACTGTGTCAGGAAAACTTTTTAGACGGCACTTTTTTTTGGCTCGGCACATCGTCGTCCGCCGAGCTAGCGCTAGCATGGCAGCATGGCGTTAACGCCACGGCACATTGTAGGCAAAACTGACTAGGTGTCGGACAATAGGTGAGACGACGGCAGAAAAATACGGCTTGCTACAGTATCTGGCGGCGGATGTTTTGGTGCATAGCAATATAATTAATATCATAATTATTCCAGCATGTTCTATATAATATAAAACACATAAAGAATAATATAAAATTTATAATACATAAAAACTCATAGCACATAGCACACAACAATAATACACATAGTTTAGATGTAAATTTAGTTCACATACATCTCGAAATAACCAACTTATTAATCCATAACAATTGACTTGGATTCTATGCACTCTGACGACCAAGTAGTCCTGCTTTGCTTGAAACTCGAAGGCACAAATATCTCTTTCTTGCAGCTTCTTCTGACCAACACAATCTGCCTAATCTGATGTCAAAATGACAGTGCCATCATTTCCATGTTTCGCACAAACTTCTCCAATGGTCCCATTGTCACCGTGATCTTTGATTGGTTCTCTGTCTCGATGAACATGAGGAATGAGAAACATAAGGGCAAAAGGGCATGAAAAGTACTACACGGGAAAGAAAGAAACAATTAGGGCTCATATGATTCAAAGAATTTGTAAAATATAGGAATAGAAAAAATGAAGGAATAGAGTGGTATGACACTTAGAATCTACATAAATAAAAAATGCAGGAATTAGTAAAATAAGTTGTTTGTTGCAACGTTGTAAAAACGTAGGAAATTTTTATGGAGTTTATGTACATGTTATAGTTATCATAGACACATAGGATTTTTTCCAAGAGGTCTCACCTCTTGTTAGAAATTTTATAGGATTGTAGTGTCGGAAAGCAGTGCATAGAAATTTTGTAGAATTTATTTCTTTAAAACAAACACACTCTATTGGAAAAAATTCCTACGGATTAGAATTCTATAGAATTCCTTTGAAAATCTTTTGAATCAAACAGACCCTTACAGGTTGTGGTAAGTACTAACATCAATAATATGAGAGGTAGTAGCATGATTGGAATTCAAAGAAAACTACCATATTTCCTTTGGAGATACTGTTCTTATTCATAGTGCAAATATAGTAAGGTATCAGTGGCTTGTATCTTCTAACTATCCTCCTCAATTTTATCCTTCTTAATCGAGTCATGTTGACACTATTGCCAAACCTATAGCGAAGTCCGTACTCGTATAAACATCGGTCATCTGACCGTGAAATGAATTTAGATTATTTCACACACCTACATACATGTTACTAGAGACCTGATCAAGTCTCACTGCCTCACCTCGCATCGTAGAGGGCACGGGTGGACAAAAACTAGGTACCGTTTCGCGGGGAACGTGGTTGATGTAGTCGTACGCGAAGCAGATCTCAAGGTCGCGAAGCTCCTCGCAGGTCACCCCTTGCTCCTTCTTGATCTTCATCGTCTTCATCGTGCAACAGCTCCGGCTCACGACATTCAAGCGCCCCAATTGTTGTGCCTCGTATCTTCGTACACATCCGGTGCACGATGAGACCTTCGGCTTCCCGATCCCGCCGGGAGTGCGGAAGTTAATATCCGGCTAGGAATCCCTGCAGTGCAACGGCGTACTACAGGTGTGCCTCGATCGCACAACCCAGACATGGGGCCATGGTCACAAGGTATAGAGAGAGGGAGGAGGAGAAAGTCAACCAAATGACTTCTCCAATTGTGTGTTCAATCCCACCCATAGGCACCCCTTTATATAGGCGGAGGGGTGTGTCCTCCCTATTGGGTTAGCCATGTGAGACTATTAATAAACAGGAAATATCAGGTATTTTCGTCCTGGCCGACTGGGCCGAATCTACTCAGCCCAATAGTCAAAACAGGTAAATACCTAATAAAAGAAAAGGGAAACCCAGCCTGGGGCTTAGCCGTGGGTGGACCTTCCCATGCTGCCATCTGACTCTGCACGGCCGGTGGGCAGCGCCACCATGCCCAGCTCCCTCCCGTGGCTGGCGGCCGAGGTGGAGTGGGCGATAAGGAGGAGAGGCACCACTGGGTGGGCTGCTGTTGGCGGCGCCCGCTGCCCATGTCCTCACCCGGGTGGACCTAGCGGCGACCATGCCCGCGATCGCCTAGTCTTTGCCTGGCGCGAGGTATTCTTACATCCATCCGGCCAAGTCCAGCTGCCGTCTGGCGGTTATTATCTACTGCCCACGTGGGTTGTTCTTTTTTTTCTTTTTTCTCTTTATTTTTCTGCAACTTTTATTCTAGGCTTTTTCCCTCAGGGATTTGGCCTAATATAAAAGTTGCTTTTATAAATCTTAACTCAAATACTATTTAGAATATATTAATTCATAATTAACATATAATAAATATATATTTAAATTTCCATTTATCCAAAAATACTTTTTCAGGCTTTTTCCTTTATTCTTTCTCCGAACAACTTCGGATCTTTTCGCGGAACTTTTCCGGCTTTCTCTCTTTCTCTACTGTGATTCCGTCTTACGAATGATCGCTTTCATCGTACCCTTAAGTGTATCCTCTCACGGCTCGGGAATGCTCTAGACATGATCTGTATCAATGATCAACAGAGGGACCAGGGATGTCCATGTGACCCCTATGCATTCCTGATGACAATGTCATTTAAATCGTCTAAATGTAGCATCCTCTTCCTTTTGTTTCTCGATACAACTTGTTCGAGATCCGATCATTGGTATCCCATACCTGTTGGGGATATACTTTCCGGGTATCCTCACAGTTCCTCACTGACCAGGGTGGCCCACTTCGGGTTAGAGCTTTGCTTCACGGGCGGCCCAGTCAGGGAGAAAGATGGAGTCTAATCCGGCTACGGAAAGGCCTAGAAGACTTACCGACTTAGACCCATAATGTTACTTGTAGTTCAAGATGTACTATGTAACCGACTCTTAGACATAGCCGGATAGATCTCTCATGTAAACCCTAGGCCGGATATCTATATAAGCCGTCCTAGGGAGAGCCTTTAGGGCAACACCTCAATAGTCTACAATCTCAACTCGCACAGGCGAAACCCTTGTAACCCATATTCCGGCTCTGCCGTATTACTGGATTGCTAGCAGGAGTAGGATCCGTCCAAAGCCGGATTCGAACTGGTAAACTTGTGTGCTCACCGTTCCGAACACCGTCGTCTCACACCCTCTCTTCGACGCCTCGAGGACCCCCTCATGGCGTACTTGTCATCAATCCGACGACAGTTGGCGCCCACCGTGGGGCAAGTGAGCTTCGGATCTGCGTTCCGAGCGGAATCTGCAAGAATCGGAATCGGCGAGACTATCGCCGTCGGTCGCATCCTCTACGCCAGCGACGTCCCTCTCATCATTCTCGACGAGACTTGGATTCCTGCAAAGGAGGCCGTGACTGCCTACACAATCATGTCTTTTGGCGAGATCGATGTTTACACCGGTTTCGCTGAACATGCCCAACCCACCCCAGCGGTGATGATAGAGGCAGAAGAATTTTCTGGGTCCCCTTTGTCCGCGGAGGCGGCAGAGTTCCGGATCTCAGAAAAACCTAATCCCACCCAACCCGCACCAGTTGCGGAGATAGTGGAGAAACCCGAACCTGAAGAAGACCTAGCTGTCCACGTCGAATCTAGAGTGGATCTCCCTGGAGGAGCCAGATCCAAGATCGATCTACCCGCGGAAGTCGAAATCCAGGAGGAGCATATCAATGACAGTGATTCCGGCTCTGATGATGCCGGGACAGACGGGCCTTTCCTAAGGTAGCTCAGGAAGCACGCGTCGCACTTCGTCGGATACGTGGGATCTGGATCCGGTTCTGCCGATGCTGGAGAAAACACCGACTCGGTGCTGGAGGCAATTGGAACAAATGCCGACGTACCCGCATCCTCGGATGAGTCGATGACGTCAGCAGATTTCCGAAAATTCTCCGTGGAATATGAAGAGGAGTATAACTCAAAGCTGCAGAAGATGGAGAAGCCATGGATGAAGGATCCGGGGAACACTCTCCCAAAGCGCAGGATGACATGGACGTCGGAGATAATCCATGGATGAAGCTAAAAACATTGAGGTGGAGAAGAAACGCATGTCAAACAAGGAATACATGTCTCGTCTACATCAGAAGACACGGAAGCGTCACATAGATGACAAACAATTCCCACTTGTCCGTGCCGTCCTTTTTGGAGATGAGATGGGGAAGCCAAGGAAAGATAGCAACGGAGGTTGGGTATACCCAACACCAGTACAAAATACCATGGCATCCCGAGAAATTCTATCGGCTAATCCAGGACCAGAGGAGATCCGTTTGGGTATCAAGCTACTCAACAAGGGACTGCAGCAGCAAAAGGTAGCCATGTCCGGAAGTCAAAAACTGGTCTCGGATTCTGACCAATGTCGCATAGATCCGGCATGGGCTGGCGTAATATCCCATTACGTTCGGGCGCAGTACCATCACCCCAAACGCAGGGAAGACAATTATTCAAGAACTGGGTCTTCAGGACAGCATCACAAAGCTTCGCGTAACTAGAGAAACGTCGCCCCAGCGGCCGAAAAAGACGCCATCGCTGCCCTAAATCCGATGAACCCTCCCTGATGAGAATCTAAGGATCGAAGGGGAGAAGATAAAGAGAAACGTCGGGAGGAGGATCGTCAGAGAATGCCACCTCCTAGACATGAGAACCGTCTGGCTGAGCCTCACCATAGTGGGAACGACGGACGAAGAAACGACGAAAACCATGCCGGTACAAGCCGGCAGGGGGCTCGTCATACTCAAGCTGCTCCACCCTCTCCACCACACAGTCATCACAACGGCTCCCATGTAGGGCAAGGAGGACGACATGGCGGAGGAGGTGGTGGCAGAAGCCGAAGTCCGGCTCCACGGCACCGCAGCCACAGCCGGCATTCGGGACGATCTCTATCCCCGAACGACGCCAGACACAGGATCAACTCCAACATAGAGGCTCGGCGCTATGAAAATGATGACGTGTACGTGGGCCCAAAGTGCTTCGGTCCATGCATCAGAGCTACAAAATTCCCGGAAGGATTTGCTATCTCAAGATATATCCAAGCCTACGACGGCATTGCTCGCCGTACACACGTTACTGATTTCTTCCAAGCTTGCTGCATCGCCAAAGGCGGAAACAGCCTGGTCGCAACCCGATATCTCCCCCTTATGTTGCGGAAGACGGCACGATTATGGCTCAATGAACTTCCGGCGAACACCATCCATAACTGGTATGATTTGAAAAGTGCATTCTTTCGGAATTTCGAAGGCACATATCGGAGGCCATGTACGGTTGGAGACCTACAGCGTTGCACCCAGAAAGCCGGAGAAACTTGCCGGGATTACCTCGGACGATGGATCGACACCAAGAACTCCTGTGAAGGAGTAAACGATCAAACTGCGATTGAAGCTTTCATCGCAGGTCTCCCTATTGGTTTACTGCGCCATCACTTGAAGTGTGACAAGGTTACTGATTTGGGAGAGATGATAGAAACAGCGAGCAAGTATGCAGATGTTGACGATGATGCAGAAGGACTACTCAATGCCCTGGTTGTGGCTCAGTCAGCAAAACAACCAAAGCAACAAGCTCAGAAGCGCAAAAATACCTCGGAAGAAAAACCCAACACGGAAACAACAGTAGTTACTACTGTTTCCGGGTCTAGAGGACGAGGAGGACGTGGCGGAGGCCGCGGGCATGGCCGTAGGACATCAAGGGTCCAAGGTAGAGGAGAACAACAACCAGGCAAAACCTACTCTTGGGCCGACATTGCCAATAACCCATGTGTGCATCACTTAGACACCAATGGGGGCTCGTCCCATACCAACGCTGAATGTCGTTTTAAGGACGACATCAAGAGAGATGATACCGCAGGCTACAAAGCTAAGCGGAAGAAGGGAAAGAAAAATCCCAAAAAAGACAAGGAGACCAAGGAAGATTCCGACATGGAGGAAACTGATGCTTCAAATCCCAAGTCGGAAGGGAAGAAAACTTTTCCTACCAAGAAGGACACTTATGTCACCTTCCTCGGATCTCAAACAGCAAAGGTCAAGAAAGCAGTTCTACACGAGCTCAATGCAACAGTTCCGGCTGTACCCCAGTATCTGGACTGGTCGGAAGTGGCAATCACGTTTGACCGCGATGATCATCCGCCTAAGTTACACAGGCGAGGAAAGTACGCCTTAATCGTCAACCCACTTATTGATGGTTATGGTTTCTCAAAGACCCTCGTGGACGGTGGTAGCAGCATCAATATTCTCTATGTCGAAACGCTACGCCGGATGAAGATCTCGGAGACCCAGCTGAACCATAGCTCTATGATTTTTCACGGAGTTGTCCCAGGAAGACAAGCTAATTCCCTGGGAGAGATCACTTTGGATGTTACCTTTGGAACTCCAAAGAATTATCGGACGAAGGCACTTTCCTTCGAAGTGGTCCCGTTCAAGAGCGCATACCACGCTATATTCGGACGTCCGGCTTACTAGGCTTTTATGGCTCGTCCGTGTTACATTTACAATATGATGAAAATTCCAGGTCCCAACGGCGTGATCACCATCAGGGGAGACCCGAAGAAAGCGCGAGAGTGCGAGGATGGAAATGCCACCTTTGCCGAAGCCATGATGCACGCCTAGGAGTACCAGGAGATCAAGAAGAGCATAGATCCGTCCAAGATGCCCGCAACGAAGAAGGAGGTTACCAACCCAAATCCGGAGTTCAAGGCATCAGAAGAGACGAAGAAAGCGCCGTTGAAGGATGATGACCCCTCCGAGGTGACCCAGATAGGCGTAGGCCTAGATAGCGCATAGGAAAGCGCGCTCGTCAAGTTCCTCCAAGCAAATCAAGATATCTTCGCATAGCAACCATTTGACATGACTGGCGTACCTAGGGAACTTGCCGAGCACTCTCTAAATGTAAACCCGAACGCTAAACCCGTCAAACAGTCCTTACAACGGTTTGGCGACGAAAAGCGTAAGGCAATAGCTAAGGAACTAGCACGGCTCGAGATAGCCGGATTCATAGAAGAGGTCATCCACACTGAGTGGTTGGCCAATCCTGTAATGGTCCCTAAAAAGGACACCACTGATTTAAGGATGTGTGTTGATTATACTGCCTTGAACAAGGCTTGTCCAAAGATCCGCTTCGCCTAGAATTGATCAAGTTATCGATTCTATGGCAGGCTCGGAACTCCTCTGTTTTCTCGACGCATATTCCGGTTATCACCAAATCCGGATGAAGGAATCTGACAAAGTCAAAACCTAATTCATAACCCCCTTCGGAACCTTCTGTTTTGTTACGATGCCCTTTGGGCTGAAGAACACAGGAGCTACGAACCAGCGCACGATGCAGCGTTGCCTCCATGACCAGCTCGGACGCAATGTACATTCATACATGGATGATATCGCGGTGATGTCCAAAAAGAAGGAAACACTCATTTCCGACTTGGAGGAAACGTTCGCCAATCTACGAAAATACAACATCATGCTTAACTCGAAGAAATGCTTCTTTGGAATACCAGCCGGGAAATTGTTAGGTTTCATCGTGTCTCAAAGAGGCATAGAGGTGAACCGCGACAAAATCAAGGCTATACTCAATATTTCTAGGCCAACTCGCCTATAGGACGTACAAAGATTAACTGGTTGCATTGCTGCAGTCAGTAGATTTGTAAGCCGGCTTGGTGAAAGAGCCGCACCATTATATAAACTCCTGAAGAAGACCAAAGATTTTGTCCGATCGACGGTGAAGCTGCACTTCAAGACCTGAAGAAAGTACTCTCATCTGCTCCTATCCTCGCAGCGCCGGAACCTCAGGAACCGATGTTGCTTTATATTGCTGCGACAAATAAGGTCGTTAGTATCGTCATGGTGGTGGAGAGACCAGAGGAAAATCAGAAACACTTGGTGCACCGTCCGACTTACTTTGTCAGCGAGGTCTTGACAGAATCAAAACAGCGATATCCGCACTATCAAAAGTTGGCTTACGATGTTTTCCTAGCATCTCGTAAGTTACGACACTATTTTCAGGAGCATCCAATTACCGTGGTGAGCAAAGCTCCCATGAGAGACATAATCAACAACAGCGACGCCACATGACGTGTCGCCAAATGGGGCATAGAGCTCTCAGCTTTTGATATTGAGTATAAACCTCGGACAGCAATCAAATCCCAGATCCTTGCTGACTTTATCGCTGATTGGACAGAGACGAAGGAGAACATGGTCCTCCCTGAGTCGGAATACTGGACCCTCTTTTTCGATGGGTCTAAGGCTCGAGGGGGCTCGGGGGCTAGCATGGTGCTCAAATCACCCCAAGGAGATAAACTATTATACGTGTTGCAGATCCACTTCACAGCGACAAACAATATTGCCGAGTATGAAGCACTGGTGCATGGAATCCGGATTGCCAAGGATATTGGCATCCGACGTTTGATGTGTTACGGAGATTCGGATCTTGTTGCTCAGCAAGTCTCGGATATTTGTAATGCAAATAAGCACATGGTAGCATATAAAGCTGTCATGGATGATCTATCTAAATCGTTCGAAGGGTTTGAAGTTCAACACATCCCTCGAGTAGAAAATGAGGAAGCAGATGCACTATCTCGAATAGGCTCTGCACGGAAAGAAGTCCTGGATGGCGCATTTTTAGAGCACCTCAAAGTTCCTTCGATAAAGGGAGTAGATGAGAAATATCCGACCAAATCCGACTCACCTTTAATAGCAGTTCTGGCTGTAACTCCCAGCTGGACTCAACCCTACCTCGATTATTTGGTAGATGGCAAATTACCTGAAGACGAGGTGCTGAGCCGGCAGATTATCCGACGAGCAAAAGCCTATACTATTGTTAAGGGTGAGCTCCATAAACGGAGTGTTTCTGGGGGTTTTCAGCGCTGTGTATCTCCGGAAGAAGGAGTGGAAATCTTAAGGGAAATCCACGAAGGCGAGTGTGGTCACCATGTTGCAGCCAAATCTTTAGTGGCAAAAGCTTTTCGACATGGATTTTTCTGGCTTACAGCTCAGGCAGATGCCGAACGATTAGTCAAGACATGCAAAGGCTACCAAAAGTACGCCAAGCAAGCTCATGTTCCGGCTGATCAGCTGCGAACAATACCTATAACATGGCCTTTTACGGTCTGGGGGCTTGATATGGTAGGACCTTTTAAACGAGCTCCAAGTGGATTTACTCACCTCTTAGTGATGGTGGATAAATTCACCAAATGGATTGAGGCTAAACCTGTCACTAGTTGTGATGGAGCAACATCCAAAAGATTTGTCGAGGATGTTATAATCCGGTATGGTTATCCGCATAGCATTATCACGGACAGCGGGAGTAATTTTTCTATGGGATAACTGGCCGAATTCTGCGATGAGCAAAATATCCGGCTTGACATTGCGTCAGTCGCACATCCACAGGCTAACGGACAAGTCGAAAGAGCAAATGGTTTAATTCTACAAGGGTTGAAACCAAGACTCGAAGCACCACTACGACGTGCTGCGGGGGCTTGGGCAGAGGAATTACCCTCTGTAATTTGGAGTTTACGAACAACTCCGAACAGGTCAACAGGATACACACCTTTCTTCTTGGTCTATGGCGCAGAAGCAGTTTTTCCTAGTGATTTAATTCATACTTCTCCTAGGGTGGCCGCGTATATCGAAGAGGATGCCTAGATTTCTCGACAAAATGATCTCGACTTAGTCGAAGAAGTTCGTGTTGTTGCTGAAATGAGATCTACAGCTTATCAGTAGAAGTTATGCAAGTATCATAGCCAGAGAGTCCGAAATAGATCTTTCAATAAAGGTGATTTGGTTCTCCGGCTTGTGCAACAAAGAAAGCACAAACTTTCCCCAGTATGGGAAGGGCCCTTTTTAGTTAGTCGAGTATTGCACAATGGATCGTACTACTTAACTGACATGAGGCCAGTCAAAGAAAGACTTGCTACTAAGAAGAGAAAGAGAGCTGGAGGCAGTACAAATCCGGATGAGTTGGACAGACCGTGGAATATTGCTCAGCTACATCCTTTTTATTCTTAGTTTATCCTTCTTTGTAATCATACATATGTACATGTTCTGTGAGAAATAAAAGTTTTGGTTGCCTCAAGTGTTTTCTGAGAAGTTCTTAAACCATCTTATTTCCGAATGATCATATCATAGTCGAAAATCCCAGAATGCTTGAAAGTACTTTATGCTCACGTCCATTCTGGTTTAGATTTCCGATTCTAAAAACTGCTACCTTCGGGTATAACTCTAAAATTTCTAGTCTTTACTTTGGTTATTTGTCTAATTGCTGGATGCGGGCATTTTCTGAGTAGTGAATTGTTGGTACTGGAAGCCGGCTTTGTTTCCGAGTTTAAACTGGTTTAGCAATTGAGCTCCGTTGCTCGCCAAAGTTTCTGGCTGAAGGTTTAGCCGTCTCACGAAAGGGACGAGGCGGAAAGCCAGATAAATGATAAGTAGAGACGAAAAAGTATAAAGTGCTTGTGTAAACATTTCAGGCACGCAAAAATTTCAAAAGTCAAAAGTGCTGAATAGATCAAAAGCTTAGCACTTGCAAAGTTAAATAGTACTTAATATTTACAATCGCATCAGGTTTTTCCGGAATAATACATAAATTTCTGGTCTATGATGTAGGAGGAGATGAAGGATCTACCGGCTCGCTGGTCACTCCGCCTTGATATCTTTCCGAGATGTCCGCATCCGAGTTGGTGCGTTCATCGTCGGAAACTTCTTCGGCTTCTTCTGCAGGAGGAGGCGGAGTAGCCACGTGGGTGAAGAAGGGGATCTTGTAGCTGGTCAGATCAGCTACATGACACCCGTATCCGGCGCAGGAGTGCATGATAGCTTGAAGTTCTTGCTCCTGGCCGTCTTCGTCCACCTTGTAGTACCCTCTGGTCACTTGCCATATCTCCATGTTTCCATGGTGGCTCATGACCATGGTGAGCGTTCTCACAGACAAGGCGTAGGACATGTTCCGATCCAACAAGGTGCGGCATCCCTTGGCCCGTCCGCAAGACTCAAAATCCGACATGTTTGGCATGTCCGGAATCCTGAGAGACTCGCCAATGTCCTCAAGGGACTGGCGGTAGTCATGAAAAAGATCACCGACTTGGGTAAGCCGGTGAGTGCGGGGCTCGGACGAGGAAGAGTCCGTCAACTTCAGATGACCTATACACAAAACAAGTCAAGAAAAACCGACATTGATAGAAGTCGAATAAAAGATAAGTCAGAGAGGTGGAACGTACCAAAAATGACGTCGTCAATCTTGGTCTTCTCCTCCCGGAGACTCTGGAGTTCAGCCCGGAGCGCCTGTGATATATCCTTCTCTCTGCCAAGCTCATTCTTGAGGTCCGAGATTATTTTATCCTGAGCAGCAATCTTGCGATCACGCTCATCAGTGGCCATGGAGGAGGATTCAAGGACTTGAGCTATGCTCTTTTCATGATCTGCCTTGAGCTTATCCAGCTCTTGGCGAAGTCCCTTGTTCTCCACCACCAGGGTCTTGAGGTTCTCGGCCTCTTCAATCATAGCGATGGATTGTTTCACCAATACAGAAGACAAAAAAAGAACAACAAGTTCACAAAAAATCGACATTGGAAAAAGCAAAGTCAAGGTTTGAATCTCGGAATATTTACCTTCGGCTTCATCCTTGGCTACTTTGAGCTCAGCATTTTTAAGCCGGAGAGCTTTGATCTCTCTCCGCTTATCACAGACATTGGTCAATAATTCCTGGTTATAGGAACATACTTTCTGTAAGTCAGAATACCCAAAGTCGAAGTTACTTAAGACTCGCTAATATTTTGCTAAATATCAGCACGAGCCTTGGGGGCTACACTAGTTCGTTCTTTGGCATCCTAATGAAGCATAAACTCGGATTCTATATCCTACTTCATGCTTGGGGGCTAGAGGATATGATATAACATAATGGAAAAAACAAGAGTTGGAATTCCGACTTACATATTGCTCGCGGGTGAGTTTATCTAAACCCGCGTTCACTTCAGCGGCCACCTTCTCGGCAAGAGTAAGAGGGATCACTGGGGCTGTTGGAAGCTCGCCAGTCCTAATCCTCTCGTCACGAAGGCGGACTTGAGTGAGAAGGTCAGAGAACTTGACGTCCTCCGCTTCTTGCGCTTCCTCCTCGGGGGATAAATGGCTTTTATCCAGGACTTGCCTGGCTAGCCACTGGATCTCCTCTGCAGATTTCCGGGTGAGGCCTAACTTGGCAAGACCCGGATTGCTGAGGAGGTTTTCGGTGAAGACTTCAGCCGAGGGATCATTACCCGAAGAGGGTTCACCCTTATCTTGAGCTGACGCACTCACGATGACGTCAGTTTGCGACCCAAGGATCGTAGGGTCCGTTTGAAGAGCCGGATCTTTTGCAGCATCCGACGAGATAACCGGAGTTGCAGAAGGTTGAGGGGCCGGAGTCGGAGGAGCCACGGCAGGCGAAGCTATGGTAAGCTTCGTCTGGCGTAAGGGCTTCGAAGAAATCCCTTTCCCCTTGCCCTTGATGATCGATTTTGCTCTGAGAAGGTAACAAAGTCGGAAACGTTACGTCTCGGAAAGAAATCTGAGTAAAGTACAAAGACGGAAAAGTTGTGACTGAAAGGATACCTCTTCACGACAGGCACCTCCTTTGTGCCGACCGCTACTATCGGAGCTTTGCGCTTCTTGAGCGCAAGATCCGGCAGTGGAACTACTTCTGCCTCCTGAGAAAACTCCAGAGGGTATCCTTCGAGCGGAGCAAGTTCCGACTCGGGGATGTCAGCAAGCTGAAAACAAGAAAACATATCAGTATTGCAATATAACTCGAAGATAGAAACACATAAAAGATGGTATGATAGAAGCCTACCGGCACCACGGGGGTTTTTCGCCGTGTGCATGTCCAGAGAAACCTCCGGAATCCGCCTTTCGATCCGCTCCTTGATCAGCCACTTGATTTGGCTTATGTAGCCTTGAGTGGTGTAGGCTTTGGGGCTGACGCGGAGGGAGTCGGTTGGAGAAGACGTGATGGAATGCATCACCTATCCCGTGGTAATCAAGTGGCTGGATCCGACATGAGACCCAAAGATCGACCAAGTCGGATCCCTTCGCACCATAATGCTTGATCGATATTCGATCCGCCTCTTAGCGAGGATCAGATCATCGATGAGAGTCGAGCCTCGTCCAGAAGGCCGGGCCGTGGCGGCTCCGTCGATGAAAGCCGCAAGCGGTAGCTTTGCGGAGCCGAATATCCCTATGGTAGAAAAAGTGGCTGGCCATTGTTTGACCGAGTCACCGCGTAAATTTTGGGATATGCCCGGTCTCGTCTAAGAGAAAAACTAATGGTGCCGGTGATGTAAGGAACACCGCAGAATGGAATTCCTCCACGTGGAAATAAAACCTAAGAGAAGCAAACTCGCCTAATGCCGAGAAAGCCCTCATAAGCGCATATGCTCTCATTTCTAGAAGTGAACTGGGAGGAAGTTTGTGGAGTTGAACTCCATAGTGATCTATCACCTCGGAGAAGAACTCCGAGGGAGGAAAAGACAGACCTCGGTCCAGATGGGTGCCGAAGTGGACTCGCTCGCCCTCGTGCGGGTTGGGGACGGTTTCACCGGAGCCGCTCCGCCAGTCGCCAGCAACGAGAAGCCCCTCCTTCTCTATGTTCTTGAGGCCTTCTTTGTCAAGGGCGCAGGGGATCCAGATTCCCCTGTAGCTTTCTTTCTCTGATGCTGCTTCCGCCTTCACCGCCGCCGCTGCTGCCGCCAAACCGGAGGAAGAAGATGATGAAGCCATTTTCTCCGGTGAGAGGGTGACCTTAAAGGGGCGGCACTGGGAGTTTCTGTGGGGGAAGGACGAGGAGGCTCTGTGCACGCAGGAAGATTGGGAAGGAAGGAAACGGCAAAGGACTGGTGGAAAGGAGAAGAAGAAATCTGAACCCCTTATATCCACCTACCTGCACCAAGATTCGTGCAAACGCTACAGTGTAACCGTCACGCGTCGTGGAAAGAACTAGGAAGGACCCGCGCGATGATTGCATCGCCTCGATCTCCACGCACGCATTGAAACGGCGCCTCGGTTCCGCAGACCGTGGACCCACCAACGGTCGTGCTGACGGAACGCCTGTCAGATGACGTGACTTGACCATGCTTGTGTCAGGTGGCGTTAGAGACCAAGTTCCGGCTTAGTTTAGAAATGAGATGGAAAATCCGAGTAACCAACTGAAAGGTCCGACTTATTTTTTAAAGACCCGGATCGTATCTTTTGTTGTGAAGTTTCAGGAACCCTTCAAGATTCTACAAGCCGAAGATCAAGCTAGACCATGATAAATCCGACTTTGGATCTTGGAGGCCTCCGGGGGCTGCTGTTAGGGATATACTTTACAGGTATCCTCAGGTTCCTCATGACCGGTGGCCCACTGGTTAGAGCTTTGATTCACGGGCGGCCCAGTCAGGGAGAAAGATGGAGTCCAATCCGCCTACGGGAAGGCCCAGAAGACTTACCGACTTAGGCCCATAATGTTACTTGTAGTTCAAGATGTACTATGTAACCGACTCTTAGACGTAGCCGGATAGATCTCTCCTGTAAACCCTAGGCCGGATATCTATATAATCCGTCCTAGGGAGAGCCTTTAGGGCAACACCTCAATAGTCTATAATCTCAACTTCCAAGCAGTAAAACCCTTGTAACCCATATATTCTCTGTAGCCAGACATTTGGATTACTAGCAGGAGTAGGATCCGTCCAAAGCCGGCGGATTCAAACCTGTGTAAACTTGTGTGCTCACCGTCCCGGAACACCGTACGTCTCACATCCCTCTCTTCCGCACGCCTCGAGGACCCCCTCATGGCGTACTTGTCATCAATCCGACGACAATACCTTGTTCAATCTCGTTCACAACAAGTTCTATTTTCTTGTTACCGTGATATTACATCCCCGTGACCTAGTCACATGTTGCAACATATATAGATGTAATCTCACCAAGCCGGCCGTATGTATCTTTACCCGTCATGTGGGTGAACAAATCCTGCTCTTGACATATATTGCCTCTATAGTTCCTCCGAGTACCTGAGCACACCTTTATAACCACTGTATTACCAAGTGGCGTTTGATGCTATCTAAGCACTCTCGGGAGACTGTAATTGATATCATCTCACGGTCTAAGGAGAAGAAGTCTAGGTATAGGTGTTGCAACAATGAACTATATGACTTGATCGTGTTGCAATCCTTCGAGGAATGTCCAACCACATCATTCTCCAATGATATGATCTCGTTGTTAGTTGGCATAAATGCCCATGATCTTGAAACCCAGATCATCTTCATGACCAACGAACTAGTATGAATAGAGGCTACTAGGGACTTTGTTGTTTTATACCACACCTGTACCAATATTTCTACTTGACACAGTTATAGCACAATATGAAACTATTATAAACTAATTGAGATATGACAATAAAAACCTATTTATTATTTACCTCTAGGGCATATCTCTTTCACAATCATCGAGCAAACAAGCACATCAGGAACACGCGGTTTCCCAGGTTCAGGCCCTCGGAAGGGACCCTACTCCTGCTTGGCTTCTCTTTGATTATCAAGGAGTCGAAAGTTACAAGGGGTGTGTGCAGATGTAATCTGGAGATGTGTAAAACTAGGGTTGCAGATATCCTTCTCGCTGCTCCCTCATGTCCTTTATATAGGGAGGTCAGGTCTCGAGATAGCAGGCCGAATCGGTTACAGATTAGGGTTTCCCTTTAAATTTATATCTATTCCTTGTCGTGTCCTTAAAGGAGTCACTTGATCTTGAGCCACTCGAATCCTTGCTAGGATTCAATTGTCCCGTGGGTTCCTCCTAGGTCAAGCCGTATAGGCTTATCTGAGGTACCCGTTGGGCACACCCATGTCAGTACCCCCGAGTGTCCGTTATCGTAGATTCGGATGGAGACTGTGAAGTCTTTCGAGTGTCCATCTAAACATTTTATCGGGTGCCTGCTTATGTCATAGGGATAGTTGATATGTGTGCCTGATTCATCCGATTGATCGGGATCAGTTAACTGCCTTAGGGAAAAACAACGCTATCTACTCAAACTTGAATCCCCAGACTCGAATTTGGAAAGTTGCTGGCGTAATTCGATTCACGTTGTGGAGGCCTTACAGACCGAATTCTAGTGTTTAATGTATCCACTCGACGCGTTCGTCGAGGCTTTTTCATCGTGCATGTAGGCACGGTATATTTCTCGTAGAACACAACATATATGTTTCTAGGCCATTGGATTGTATCCATAAGTCTTATCTTCACGTCATAAACGCGACATCCGAAGTTTTATCACCGCGGAGCTGTTTGAGGTGGTCCAGGAGACGTTGTCTCGTTACAAGCTACTTTCGTATTTGGTCAGAGGCGAGGTCGCCGAGTGCTTCCAATGCTTATGGTGCGGACGTGGTCAAACTTTTTTTGCCATGAATAGCTATTTTTTTCATAGGGTGTGAGACCATTGGTCCCTATGGGAGTAGCCCCCGAGTGACTATTCGAGTCGTAGACTCGAGTGGGGACTTAAACTTTTGCGACAGTTGTCATTGGTCATAGCTTGTCGATGGAGCTTCCAGTGCTCCCTATGGGAGTAGCCCCCGAGTCCATGGTCGAATTGTTGATTCGAAAGAGGGGTCGAGGCGTAATTGCCCTGGATTTGTGTGTGAATGGCTTGTTCACTGGACTTGGAAAATCCTCGGGTGTGTGTCTAGTGCTCCTATTAGGAGTAGCCCCTGAGTATTTGACTCGAGCAAAAACTAAGCGAGTCGGAGAAAAATTACCGTTGCACATCTTTCCCCTGAGCTGCTGATGGTGCTAGTGATGATGACATCATTGCTGACAATTGGATGAGCTCAGCCACAGGCGTGAGCAGTGCTGATGGGACGTGACGGCTGTTGGCCCTAATGTCTAGCCACGCGTAATTTTGGGGTTTAACTGCGTCTCACATCCTATCTTTTCCCACGCCTCGAGAACCCTCTTATGATATACTTATCTTCAATCCGGCGACAAGTGGAACGAGATTAATTTTCCAGCTCAAACGGACCCACTGTGCAGGTCTCGCATAATCCACGACGCTGGTAATTATGCTAGGGCCGCGTGAACCATGGCAATATAGAGCGCATCTCTTGCCTGCCACCTACCATGACACTATTTTGTGCCGGTATCGGTAATACCACGACCGTCCTCGAAAACCGCCGTGAAACCATGATCCACTGGCTAATGAACTTTCGCAAATACTTATTGCTTGTGCACTAAAAAAAAAGTGCAGGAGATAGGGGTATTTTTCCAGTGGTTGTCACCGTGTCTCGTGGTGCTTTTCCAAGCGTACATATATGAGTTGATACCTTGATGTTCTGTTCTGTCATCTGATAGTGGAACTCGACCCTGTTTATCGATGGTTGCATGGGGGAAATACAGATAGGAGTTCTGCCTTTTTTAAAGGAAGGAGTTCTGCTTTTTCACAGAGTAGAAGAGAACATGTTCTTTGGCAACAACTTGACCATACTATTCGAATTAGAGGATGATACTTTCTTGGGTACACTAATTATGAAGAGGCTAGCCAGCAATGGCTGAATGTCACATGGCCGCAGGAACGGATTCAAATATGAACGCGCCCTGTTCAAAAAAAAACAAAAACGAACGCACGTGTCGTAGTGGATCCCTAATAAATTTCAGTCGTGGGTGCCGTGCCGTCCAAAAAGACGAAAGGAATCCCCTAGATTCAGTGCACCTGCAACTGCAAGAGGCCTTCTAGCAGGATATCATCATCATAGGTAGATCAAGCAGTCCAATGAGGGAGTCACAGGATCGCAATGTTCCGCGCGACTGATATGTGACGGTGCCGAACTTGGCCGGTTTACCTTCAGTTGCTTATTTACGTCTCATCCTTGTACATACATACCTGTATAACTGTAGAGTACAGTATACCGCATCCTC
The DNA here is from genome assembly GCA_023614405.1 of Avena insularis. Taxonomy (NCBI): domain Eukaryota; kingdom Viridiplantae; phylum Streptophyta; class Magnoliopsida; order Poales; family Poaceae; genus Avena; species Avena insularis. Next base: position 567,174,693 of record CM042686.1, read on the forward strand.
CTCCCGACGTATACGTCAATGGCTAGCTTCCACGACTAGGACGTCGGCCGACGCGCGCCCCACCGGAGCAGAACGGCAACGAGGTCAACGAGGCCCATCCATTGCCGAGCGCGTAAGTACTAGCAGGAACACGAATAAATTCAGAGACTGGAATGGAGCACACACGACACAGTGCGTTGCCAAAGCGAAAGCAGCGCCCATCCCATTCGGCCGTCAGTGCAGATCACTTGCACTTGCGCCCTGGTCAGTGACCTATCCTGCAGATCCACGCCGCTAGTGCGCGTAAGAGAACTGCAGACACACAGCGCGTGCGTGTTTTATCCTGACGCCACACGATAAGCATCGAGCTGATGACGGCTTCTCGTCTGATCCAGAGGCCTAATTTCGTACTCCTAGGACCCAATGACATTATCATTTTCCGAGCTTTGCTGATTTCCTAAGGAAGGAACCTGACTGACAAGGCCCGATTCCTGGGACCTAGCCCCTTTCAACGTCTCCTTTTTTGAACGGAACACCACGCTCGGCCGCGCCAAAAGTCGCAACTTTCTCAGTTTTTCTTCGTCGGGATTCAGAGGAGAGGACGGGAGGAAAAAAAGACCTGGCTAGTGGTGGATACCCTGTTGTGATTCCTGCAGGGAGGAACAGAAAGCGATCTGATTGTTGGGTCGCTAACGGAAGGAAAAGGCGTTTTTGCCTGAAATAAAAAAAGGTTTCTGGTAGTAGAGGTTTAGCCGGTCGAACGATCTGATCCTATTGAAACAGTCGATTGATTTGTACGCACATGCCTCTTTTTATCATGCTAATAAGAGTGAGACTCTCTCCCCATCACGGAGATCGCGCAGGATCCATTGCCCCCACGGCGTTCTCCTCTTTCTTTTATATCCTTGCTCGTTTTTCCTCCGAACTTATCTGGTGGAAAGAGGTGTGCCCACCAAGGGAGGGGAGTGGGACAGAAGTGACTGTCGCCGCACCACTAGACTCCTGGATTTTATTCGCCCATTCATGTCGAGGTCGAGATATTGTTGCGATGCACTGGTGGCCCGTGGCCGTGATCTCCATCCTACAGCAGCCCACCCACCCACTCGCCGATCCACCCTCGTCACAAAGTAAAGCCAGGAGAAATGTACGTACAGCCGAAAAGTCAGTTGAATACACGAACACACACTGGCATTGCCATGCCTGTGCGGCTATATATGCCAATGAAAGGTTTATTAGAGGAAAAATAACCTGAGTTCATCGTGGGGCCAGTTTGTCAAGCACCGGTTGGGCAAAAGCTCAGTAGGAGGCCGCGCGTACGCGGAACACTTTGCTAAAGAAACTAGAGAGTACTACGGTGCCCAGCCGGTTGCTTTCGCGGTGGAAAAGGCCAAGCGGAACTCGAGAAATATCCGGGCGTAGGAGAGCAATCCAACCCAGCGAATCCACGTCGTGGACCACGCGTACGTAGAGCCGGGAACCTACTACCCCCGTGGTGACCGAGCCTGCCGCCGCCGCCGCCGCCGCCGTCCGATGAAGGCACACGCGTCACGGCCGGCGCGCGCGAACCGTCGGCGACGGAGGGGTAGAGGCTAGCGTAGGAAGCAAATGGCCCCAGCCCCCAGGCGTACGTGCGGGGAAACAAACGGTGCGTGCGTGTGATGAGCACGGGGCTCACGCGCCCCCATTTTCTAGCTAGGCGTCGCCGCCAGAGCGCGGCGCGTGCCCCACGAGCATGAGCCCGCGAGTATCGTGATTTCGAATGCACGGGACGGGAGCCGAGATCCAGAGCTATGTACGTATGGGCTAGCCCCCACCCACCCACCCACTGCGCCGTCCTTTGGTGGCGCCGTGCCGCACACATGCCAAGGGCGAGTTTCAAACCAAGGGTCCCCGTGCGTGCGTGCAGCGCACCTGCCCCGGCCGGCGCCCGTCCTCCTAGTAGGCCGGCAGGGCCGACCTTTCCCTAGACGGGGGCCGAAGATATGTGTGAGATCGACGACGCACGTGGCCCTGCCAGTACACGTAGTATCATTGCTCGTATTGTACGACCGATCCAGCCTCTAGATCGATCCAGTCCAGCCCCCGTCTTTATTAGTGCCGCTACATCTACCACCACAGCACGGAGAGAGACCCTGCCGTGCCGGCCGGCCGAGTTGAATGGTGGGCGGCGGTTGGACAGAGCGGAGATGCCGCTGCCGTATGGGCGGAAGCAACGAACTGGTCCAGGGGCGACGATGGATGACGACAAGGTCGGCATCGGCCGGCCGCTTTCAATCCGTCCTGACGAGTTGGGTTGGGTGAATGGCTGCCGGGTCAAGCAAGTTAGGCAGGCGGCTTGACGCAGCTGACCCTGCCACAGTTCTCCCATTTCTGGTCAGCAGGGTGTGCTAGATTCCACTCCATTTTCTACCACCATTGCATTGCGGTAACCTCTCATGTCTCCCTGCATTGCACGATCTGGACACATTTTTCAACCATTTGCTGATGATGATGTAGAGAAGACGAAGAATCCAAGCATGAAGGAGCAGCATTCTGAACCTTTATTATTACAGGACAAATATGAACACCGGAGTCATAGTACTACTAGCATTCCCCATTCTGTGATAGTATACATACATATATGTACATCTACCATAGTTGTATCAAACACAAGCTAAGAACACCTACGACGAAACAAGTTGCAAAACTTAGTAGTAGTAGTGCTAGCTACTACCTCCCTCACCCTTCCGGGGAGACGAACACAAACCCACACACACCGTTCCTGTTACTGACTGTTTGCTGTAACTAGTACTGTATGAAAGTAGTAGTAACTATCCCTGCCATCCCGCATTGCACCGCACCGCACCGGCCTCCTCGTCCAGAAGCGCACAGGTGCGACGGCAATGGCGGGGGAAGCTCGTTATTGCTTCGGCTCCTTGTGCAGAACAGAACAGACCAAACTATAGTAGGGAGTAGATATGGATGTGTATGCTACAGTGGAGGTGTACCCGCGCTGATTCGCCCCCCGGCGAGGGCGGGCGTTGCTGCTCTGCCCTAGAATTCCACCATGAGGCTGCCGAATGGCGACCTGTGCGGGATGCCCTTGCGCCGCTTGGCGGAGCGGTAGCTGTTGGCGGTGGTGGCCGGCGGGGTGGAAGGGGTGAAGCTCTGCACCACGCTGCTCTTGTCGCTCCCGCCGCTGGTGATGGTGGACGAGTCGTCCGAGTCCGACGCGGTGCTCTTCTTCAGCTTCCGCTTCTGCCCGGCGGCGTGCTTCTTCCGGCCGCGGTACTCGCCGGAGGTGCCAACGATCTGCAAATCCACACACACGAGTATGAAACAGAGTTAATTACAATGCTGATGCACACCACAGATGAGCTGAACTGAAGAAATCTTGAGTGAACATGCGTTGACTAGTTGACTCGGTTGTGTATACCTTGCATCCGAGTGAGCAGAAGCGGAATGTGTCGAGGAGGCTGCGCTCGCAGACCTCGCAGGTGTTGGTGACGCCCTTGCCGGGCCTGGGCTGCGGGCGCTCGTTGAGGAACACCACGCGCGCGCTGTTGATGATGTAGGTCTGCACGCCGGTGATGTCCAGCACCTTCTGAATCTCAGACACGCGGATCACGTCGTGGTACGAGGACCTCCTGATCTACAATACCAGATCGAAAGAAGAATACAGTCGTCAGTGAGAAGCACAAGAGAGAGAGAGAGAGATGGAACAGGGCCATTTTCCTTTCCATGCCTGTTCGGGCAAGTTCGTTATCCCGCTCCTCGGATGCGTCTACTTTCGAATGCGTGTGGGGAAAGAGAGGCCGTTGGAAGTTGCAAGATACAGCTACTGAGCTACTACAGGTCAATACGTACTAGCTTAGACAGAGAGGGACGGTTCCGTTGGAGCCAGGAAGCATCAATAGCTCGCCGGCCCTTTGTGTGTTCTTGCAGCAGCAGAAAGGGAAAAGGGGGCGGGATGAATCGAATGCGACGACGACGAAGAAGAAGAAGAAAGCAAGTGTTTGGTCACCTGTATGGCGTGGTGTCCGTGGTGGTATGCGAGGCACTGTGAGCAGAGCGCGCCGCTGATGCAGTCGAGGCAGTACATGTTGCACTCGCACTTGTGCGCGTCGGCGTGCATCTTGCATTGGCCGAAGAAGCTGGTGGCCAGCAGCGGCTTCAGCCACGGCGGCCACCGCTGGTTCTCCGCCTCGTCTCCTCCCTGCCGCCGTTCCATGAGTTAGTTAGCAGAGTTCGATTCTGACCAATAAACCGAGGAACAGAGCATTTAATGGGCTCCGGAAAAAACAGAGCGGAGAAAGCAAAGAGGAAGACGTTACCATGTGGCCGCCTCTGGTGCTGGTGTTGATTCTGAGCAGCAGCGGCGAGTCGTCGTGGAATGCCATTGCCATGCCGGAACTCGACAGAGCAAGCGAGGTGCGAAGGAGGAGGAGGAAGAAGAGTGTGGGTGGAGCGGAGCGGAGGATTTGAGGCGAGGAAAGAGGAGGAGAGGGGGGCTTTGGAGTTTGGAAGAAAGAAGTGGAGGCAGAGGAAAGGCGAGGTCTTTGTAGACCGGCGGGGAGAAAGGATGCAAGTGTCACGGCCAGCACTGGTGGACAGTGGAGGTGGTGGTGGTAAACCAAACCGGCAGGGGAGGATGCTTTCGGGAGAGCGTTTGTTCCATAGCGAGGCCGGTCGCCCCGCTCGGTCTTATCCTCTCCCTCCCTCCCTCCCTGCCGGATCCGGGCCCGGTAGCGTCAGCGGCGAGCCCGGCTCGGACTTCGTACCCTGCTTGCTAGCTGCTGCTCGCCGCCTTGTCACGCTTCCTTCAGTCCAGGAGACGGAATCTAGTCCACCGTTTAAATTACAACAGTATACACGGTGTCGCTTCGTGGAGCAGAGAGTGGCCGTGGATGTTGTCCTGTAGAGAGAGGAACTTTTACATCGGCAGACCATTGGTGGCGGTGGCAGGCACGCACGCGGCCATCAGCAGTGACGCTATTTTGGTTGACGGGTCGGGTTGGAGATGCAGTAGCATCCGCACTCTCGGCCGACTACTACTAGCGGAGCACGTACGTGTCCTTTGCTGATGGTAGATTATGCGTGGTGCTTCGTGCGGTTTCTTTCTTCCTTCCCCGTTCGTCACCTCGCTCCTCCACCAATGCAGGTCTAGGGGAGTGCATGTTTTGGCTGCTAGGGGTGCGGGCCGCGCACAAAGCGCCAAAGCGAGCACCGAGACACGTTTTCTCCGCGGGGAAAGTTACGGCCACTAACCACGCCATTACCGAGCACACTATCGCGGAGTGGAAAAAATCACCATGGCGTTCGCTCCGATGCGTTGAACCCTGCGGTGGAGGGAGAAGGATAGGATGCTTCCTTTCGCGATCACGAACCAAGTGGATGTTTTCTCGGGTATACCTCACTCTGGAGAATTTGAAAGATGTTTTTTAAGTACAGCAGGGTGCACTCGCGGAGCGTCGTTTTAGAGGACGAGCTCCGGACTATAGTTTTCTTCTGAAATGTTTAAATTAAAATATATTAAATATTTCAAAAAAAGAAACATAGATAATGATTAATAATACGCGCGTGCAAAACCTTATATGAAAATAATTTGAAAATAGAAAATTTTAGATCTGGACGTAAACCGTGTGATTTTGAATGGACCCAGTTTTCTCCAGATTTGTCGTATTTGTCTTTTTTACTTTGCCCGAAATACATGGTATTTTCAACTGTATTAAAAATTTGCAGACTCGTATTTCATATCATTTTCTATACATAGGTATTTTTTCAAAAATATTTGATTAGTTTTGAAGAATTCAAAAAGGGCTCAGTGGAGCCCGTCCTTCAAATCGGTTTTCCAGGTTCACTCCGTGCTTCTGTGTGTGGTTCCTCGTTTCAAGTTTGGGAAGACAATTTGTGGATGTATTATTATACTTTGTGTAATGATACTTCGAACGAGTGTGTAGATATATGGTATCTGGTGACTTGCAAACCTGTGAAACTTTACATAAGTATACTTCCACATTTCGGTGTTCCATGAAAACAACGAATGCGGTTCATCCACAAGGTGTGTTTTTGACATCCCTCTCTTCTTTTTGACACGAGATGGACAATTATATTTTTGGCTCAGTTGTTTTTTACATTCTTTATATTCGCACTCAGTGACGGAGGACAAAAATCTATGGTAGGGCAAACTACAAAAAAATGGAAATACCAACTCAGACTTGATGTTCTTTTCCATCAAGAAAGCCATTTCAATTGTTATTTTTATCACCAGTAAAAGCAATGCCAACTCAACAAGACGAAAAATGATATGAAGCATGATGTATCATTCAAATATTAAGATAATCTCCCAAGTGTTTAATTCTCTGCATATGAATATTGAATATCTCAAGGTCATGCTCATAATAAGATAAATATCTATGATAAATCTCTGTAAGTCGAGAAATGTTATTCACATTGAAGCTATAAAATGAGTGATTTGAGTGAAGACAAGAAGTTCTTAAGCAACTAAACATAACTCTTCAAAGTGATGGTAAAAATCAGTTCTAATAGATTCTATAGAAAAAATAAAAGGTGCTCATGCTCTAAAATAATCAAGAGTGACCCAGTGTCTTCTCGCTTCTAATGATCTTTCACTTGTTTTATTACCATTTCGTTCATACTTAGGATTGTAATATAATTTTTTGCGCAAATTCACATCTTTCAGGAGGGATCTAAACCATCATTTCTCCCATAGAGCAATCATGCCAATTAATGTTTTAGATCAATACTGTATACAAGCAAAAGTAGAAACATAAAACATAAATCATTACATAATTAGAGTTGTTTTTGGCCACACGCCATAAGGTGGCCAAAATACTCTCGAACCCTCCTTGCAGGGGCGGAGCCACGCCCCGGGCAACCAGGGCCATGACCCGGGTCGCAGCAATTTGACCGGCCTATTACTTATAGATGTTTACGATTTGGCCGGGGATGCAGCAGCCCATCTTCTCTGCCCCACGATTTGGAAACCCGGAGGAAACCAGCGATGCACGACCACGACCGTCTCAAACCCTTTCTTCCTTTCTTCCTGGCTCCCTACCATCGAGGCTCGAACTGGGCAGGAACACGCGCCGCCACACCATTCCCTCCGGATCGCCGGACGGCCAGACCCCATCCCAGCTGTCATGCCCTCTTCCGCGCGAGTGTGACCGTCGGCCGACATCGCTCAAGCCCTATGTCTTTGCATCTATTTTTTTAATCTGCATGTCTCAACCAACCGGGCGCTAGGTAGGTTGAGTTCTAGTCCTATAGTACTTCCCTCCGAGCAAGGTAATTTTCTTTTCAAATGATCAAATCTCACCGTCTTTGATTGAATTGATTTGTGGACTGTCCAGAATTAAACTGATTCGTTAATTTCATAATTTCGTGTGTTAACCATTGATCTCAACGCCCAACCATTCAGCAATTCCTTAAACAAGAGAAATTGTCTAAACTAAATCGACGATCGCTGTTCAGACTCTATTTTTATTTGCTTCTACTCCTACTTTTATCAATAAAAACAGCAGCCCGTTGAAATTTTAGCAAAAAAAGAACAATCTGAGTTAAATTGTATGTTCATCTATGCAAATTTATTCATGTTATTGCATTAGGTTTTTAGTAGTTTTGGCGCTTAGTTTTTGGTCCGGGGTTCGCTCCAATCCTGGCTCCATCACTGCCTCCTTAGATTTCCTATCTAGCACATTGTTTAGAGTTGAGTTTTATCAGATTTAGAGTTAGCTATTGTAAAGAGAAAGAATATGTTCAAAACTAGGCTACACCGAGTCTTTATTTCACTTATGAAACAAATGTGCTCGTGGAAGCTTCTTTTATCGTACTCAGTTTTCAACTGAATTGCTTGAGGACAAGCAATAAGCTAAGCTTGGGGGAGTTGATACGTCCAAAATGTATCTACTTTCTCGAACACTTTTGCTATTGTTTTTCCTCTAAACTTGTGTAAATTGGATACAACTAACACGGACTGACGTTGTTTTCAGCAGAATTACTTTGGTGTCTAGTTTTGTGCAAAAAATCAACTATCAGAAAAAATTCCGGAAAATATGCCAAAAATCCTATTTCGCCAGAAGACTCACGGAGCCAGAATACGGGACAGAGTGGGGATGGGCCCAGGCCACACCACCTGGCCGCGCGGGCAAGGCCTGGCCGCGCCAATGGGTGGTATGGCCGCCCTAGACACCCTCTCGGTCTCCCTCTTCGCCTATAAGTTGTCTTCTGACCTAAAAACTCAGGGGGGTTCGACGTTTTTTTAGAAAGAGTTCAGCTTCGCTGCCACCACCAGATTCCATGATTCGGAACCAGAAACACCGTTCTGGCACCTTGCCGGGACAGGGAATTGGAGGAGATCATCGCCATCATCATCACCATCGCTTCTCCATCGACCGTCCATTCCCCCCCCCCCATCTATGAGTGAGTAATCCCCCGCTGTAGGCTATGGGATGGTAGGGATTGGATGAGATCGTTCATGTAATGGCATCAGATTATTACGGCATGGTGCCTAGTATCTACTATTAGTGCTTTTTGACTACTAATGCTTTTTGACTTTGTTGCAACTTGTTTTGCTTAATGCTTGTCACTAGGGCCCGAGTGCCATGATTTCAGATCTGAACATGTTATTGATTCATTATGATAGTATTGTTTATGGTCTTACCTGCAAGTTGTATACACACGTTGTTATCCGGAACCAAAGGCCCCGAAGTGACAGAAATCGGGATAACCGGAGGGAATGGCTTTGATGTGAGGATCACATGTGTTCACGGAGTGTTAATGCTTGCTCCGGTGCTCTATTAAAAGGAGCACCTTAATTGCCAGTAGTTCTCTTGAGGCTCCGCTGCAAACGGGCTGGCATGACAAAAGATGTTATGCAAGTTCTCATTGCGAGCACGTATGACTATATATGGAATACATGCCTATGATTATCTAGTACTTGGATGCTTTATATTGTTTATCTGCAGATGCCTTATGTTTTGATTGCTATATAAATTGTCTTTTCCATACAACGCCCGTCCATCCATCCCTATGCCTACCGCGCTTTAATCCTACTGTCTACTGCCATTGTTACTACTGTCTTTGAAGGAAATATGCCCGAGAGGCAATAATAAAGTGGTTATTATCTTATTCCATGTTTATGATAAATGTTTATTTTGCATGGTATAATTGTATTGATCGGAAACATCAATACATGTGTGTTTAATAAACAAAAAGGGTTCTTAGTTATGCTTCTCTTATAGACTAGCTTGTTGATTAACAAGATGATCAAGGTTTCCTGATCATGGACATTGGATGTTGTTAATAACAAGGTCACACCATTGGTGGAATGATGTGATGAACATTCATCCGAAGTATAGCATTACGATCAAGTCATTATGTTTATATTGCTATAACATCATACGAAGTAATCTTAGTCCTTAGACCATGAGATCATGTTAATTGCTAACACCGGAAGAGTATCTTGATAACATCAAACGTCACACCGTAACAGGGTGACTATAAAGGTGGGTTCAAGTCTGAAGGTGTTATGTTGAGGCTCATGGATCAAGAGGGATTTGTCCATCCCGATGACGGATAGATATACTGGGCCCTCTCGGTGATATCACATTGAAATAGCTTGCAAGCAAGTGATGTGATCACTAGAATGTTATATCACGGAACGAGAAAAGAGTGCATGTCGATAGCGAGATCAAACTAGGTATGGAGATACCGATGATCGAATCTCGGACATGTAATATATCGGGACAAAGGATTTAGTTACTAGCGTTAAAGGTTCTCACGATCACGTAAGTCATCGTTGAATGTGTAGGAGTCGTATGGATCTCCGGTCCCGCTCGATTATTGATCTGAGAGGTGTCTCGATCATGTCTGCATTATTCATGAACCGTAGCGTGACACACTTAAGGGATACCGACACCATTTGGAGCAAATATGTTTCAGATAAAGATTTAAGAAAGCGCTGGAATTATTTCAATAGACACCGAAACTGTTTCGGGTGAAATTGTTGAAATTGGTTCTGCATGTAATATTAAAATGTTGCAGGGGGTTTTATGTGAATGTTTGTTAATTAAAGTAATTAACAAAATTCTGAATAAAAATAATAAAAGAGTTTTATTAAATGAGAGAGCATTAAATTTGAAGAAATTTAATGCATTTAAAGTGGAGACTTTAAAAGGGAATGTGAAGAGGCATTTTAATGTGGAGGGGTTACCACCACATGAATGGAGGAGGTGAAGAGACACCTCCTCCATGCGCCGGCCATGAAGGAGGGGCACCCCTCCTCCTCCTATAAAAGGCCACCCTCTCCTCACTTCTCAAACACTCCTCCTTGTGAAGGATCTCTCTTCCCTCGAGTATTATTCCCCCATGGTCTCGGATTAGCGAGATACATGTTCCCGGTGGCTTTATCTGGAAAGGAGTTGCTGCTTCCGCTGCTTTGCTGGAGCGAGGGACGGAGGTTATCGGGGTACCGGACGTGTGTGCGATCACGGATGCACCACTGCTTTGCGGTGCTGGACTTGGTGATGCTGGAGCTGGATCTGATGGACGTGCTGGAGCCGGACCTGCTGGACTTCATCACGATCTTGAGACCGGCAAGTGTACGACTACATCAACCACGAGTTCCTACTCGTTAACAAAGCTCGTTGTCTCCGAGGGTAAGTTCTTGTTGGATGTATATCCACCCGTTGCTTTGTACCTAGTAGATAGATCTTGGCGTGTAGTTCACACCGTAGGAAAATATTTGTTTTCTATGTTGCGGACCCAACAGTGGTATCAGAGTCTGATCTATGTGTAGGTGCTTAGCACGGGTAGTACACATATGTTTATATGTGGGCGATGATGATCATGTTATTGCTTCTTTCATGTATTTTGGATATTGGTGGCATAGTGGGATGAAGCGGCCCGGACCAACCTTACATGTCATCGTACATGAGACCGGTTCCACGACTGACATGCAACTTGTTTTGCATAAGTGGTGGCGGTGTCTCTCTCCTACTATAGTCAATATCTGATTTACAACGAGTTGCTAATAACTTAGTTATCCTTGTTGTGGTTCATGTTCGTAGGTAAGAACGGTTCTATCTCCGAAAGCCCTAAGCCACGTAAAACTTGCAATTGATAAATTAGAGGCGTCTAGTTTAGATCGTTGCTGGGCTAGTGTATTGATATGGTATTGTTGTAAGTAGATGTATGATAGATACTCTTGTAGGGGTTCGTAGCATGGAAAACAAAAATTTTCTACCGCATACAAACAAACAAGCCAAGATCTATCTACTAGATTGTAGCAACGAGTCGATGGAATAACTCACCCTCGAAGATTCCAAAGTGTTTAACGAGAGCAGATTCTCGTGGGTGATGTAGTCGTACTCTTTCCGATCTCAAGATCGCGTGACGATCCTTCCGCGCGTTCCATGGCGCTCCCTTGATCGGTCACACGTTCGGTACTCGGCGAAGACCTTCCTCTCCTTGTTCCAGCGGCGGAGGTTGTAGCACTCTCCTCGCGATTCCGTGACAACTGTGGCGTGGTCTGGGAGGTAGAGGGAGATCCCTGAGGCTTCGCCTTAAGCCGGTGCGAGTATGGTGGAGCTTATGAGAGAGGCTATTAGTGGTCTAGTAATTAGACACACCAATTAGAGGGCTCTAAACCAATTAGAAGGCTCTAAACCGAAATAGCTCTAAACCGGGGTCTAGATCTAGGGTTTAGTTTAGAGGATAGGAAAACTTGTGTGTGTAGGAGGGGAGGCCCTGCCCTTGCTTTTATAGGTGGGAGGGCCGGCGGCCAAGGGGAGGAGTCCCTCCCCAAGTCGGCCTTGGGAGGCGCGCCGGCCAAGGGGAGTCCTCCCCCAAGTCGGTCTCCACCTCCTCCTCTTTTCCCACTTCCCAAAAGCGCGTTTGACTTTCAAACTAGCGTTTGACTTTTCAATTTAGGATTTAAATAAATCCTTTATTTGGGACAAGAACACTTAGTACATGATGCAATCATTCCAATATGCAATGACACATTCATGTACCCCTTCCCTCCGAGTCTTGGGACATTCCGGGACCTTCTAGAATGTTCCCGATGAAAACACCGGAACCATTCCCCAACTCCGAAATGTGACTTTCCTTATATGAATCTTATTCTCCGGACCATTCCGGATCACCTCGTGATATCCCGGATCCCATCCGAGACTCCGAACAACATTCGGTCTCTTTCTCATAATACCATAACTACTCAAACAACGTCGAATCCTTAAGTGTGTCTCCCTACGGTTCGTGAATTATGCGGACATGATCGAGACACTTCTCCGAACAATAACCAATAGAGGAATCTAGAAATTCATATGGCTCCACATATTTCTCGATTACTTTGCGATAGAATGAACCACTTACATACGATACCAATTTCCCTTTGTCTCACGATATGTTACTTATCCGATGTTATGATCGTCGGTATCTCTGCATACCTAGTTCATACTCGTTACTGATAAGTACTCTTTTCTCGTTCGTGATATGTGATCCCTTGTGACCAAGTCACATGCTTGCAAGCTAATTGGATGACATTTCACCGAGAGCCAGAGAATATCTATCCGTCATGTGGATGGACAAATCCCACTCTTGATCCATGTGTTTCAACCAATACTTTCCAAACACTCAATGCCACCTTTATAGCCACACCTGTTACGGTGTGGTGTTTGATGACATCAAAGCATCCATCCGATAAAGGCAATATGCATGATCTCATGGTCGAAGGAATTAGGTTACTATGTATCGTAAAGCATATAGCAATTGAACTATTGAAATGACTTGATCTTTATGCTACGCTTGTCTATAGGAGTATGTCCACCATATCATTCTCCTAACGATATGATCTTGTTGTTGATAACATCTCAATGTTCATGACAAAGAAACCACATCATCAATCAACCAACAAGCTAGTGAAGTATAGAGGCTATACTAGGGACTTCAAATTAAGTTTACAAATCACACAAGTATTAATGGTTTCCTTGTTAATACTATTATAGCATGAATGTAAACATTTATCATAAACACAAAGATATATAATAATAACTACATTTATTATTACCTCTAGGGCATATCTCCAACAGTCTCCCACTTGCACTAGAGTCATCTAATCTAGATTACATGGTAATATACCGAACACCCATGGCAGTTTGGTGTTGGTCATGTTTTGCCCTCGGGAGAGGTTTAGTCAACGGATCCGCCACATTCAGATCTGTGTGTACTTTGCAAATCTTTATATCCCCATCTGGATATGTTCTCGAATAGCGTGAAACACAGCTTGATATGCTTCACTTCTTGTGTGACCTTGGTTCTTGCGCATTGGCTATGGCGCCCATGTTATCACAAGAGATAGACATTGGGTCCAGCACTTGGAACCACACTCTGTAATGAACTCTTTCATCCATATCGCTTCTTGTGAAGCCTCAAGCAACCATGTATTCCGATTCAGTTGAAGATCTCGCCACAACGCTTTGCTTTGCACTCCTCCAGCTAATCGCTGCACCATTCAAAATAAATACGTATCCAGTTGTGATTTAGAATCATCCGGATCGGTGTTCCAACTAACATCGGTGTAACCATTAACAACGAAATGTTCATCACCTCCATAAGAAAGAACCATATCCTTAGTTCTTCTCAAGTACTTAAGGATGTTTTTGATCATGTCCAATGATCCACTCTGGATCACTTTGATATCTGCTAGTTAGACTAACGACATATGCGATGTCGGGTCTAGTACATAGCATGGCATACATTAGAGATCCTATGGCTGAGGCATAGGAGTCTTACTCATTCTTTCTCTATCTTACGCGATGTCGGACTTTGAGTTTTACTCAAGGTCGTATTGGGCAACATGGGCAAGAACCCTTTCTTGCTATCTTCCATTCCAAACCTCTTTAGAACTTTGTCCAAATATGTACTTTGTGACAATGATATTTGGCGTTTCGATCTATCTCTATAAATCTTTATGCCTAATATGTAAGCTGCTTCGCCAAGATCCTTCATTGAAAAACTATTATTCAAATACTCTTTGACACTATTAAGAAGGTCTACATCATTCCCAATCAACAATATGTCATCCACATACAATATTAAGAATGCTCTGAGCTCCCACTCACTTTCTTGTAAATACAAGCTTCTCCATAAGTTTGTATAAAACCAAAACTTTGATTACCTTATCAAAGCGTTGATTCCAACTTCGGGATGCTTGCTTCAATCCATAGATGGACCGTTGAAGCTTGCATACCTTGTTAGCATCTTTAGGATCGACAAAACCTTTGGGTTGTATCATATACAACTCTTCATCAATGTCTCCATTGAGGAATGCTGTTTTGACATCCATCGCCATATCTCATAATCATAATATGCAGCGATTGCTAACATAATCCTCACAGACTTTAGCCGCTACGGTGAGAAAGTCTCATCGTAGTCAACTCCTTGAATTTGTCGAAACCCTTTTGCGACAAGTCGAGCTTTATAAACGATAACATTACCATCAAGACATCTGTTTTCTTCTTGAAAATCCATTTGTTCTCGACACCTTCCGGCCATCCGGTAAGTCCACCAAAGTCCATACTTGGTTTTCGTACATGGATCCAATTTGGATTTCATGGCTTCTTGCCATTTATTGGAATCTGGGCTCATCATCGCTTCCTCATATGTCTCGGGGTCATCGGTGTTGTCCACCAACATGACATTCATAACGGAATCATACCAATGGAGTGGTGCGATTTCGTTGACCTCCGAGGATCTGTAGCAACTTCAACCGAAGTTAAATGATCACTATCATTAGCTTACTCTCATATTGGTGAAGGCACCACAGGAACTTCTTACGTTGCTGCGCTACTCGCAAATTCGAGAGAAGGTAAGACAACCTCGTCGAGTTCTACTTTCCTTCCAGTCACTTCTTTCGAGAGAAATTCCTTCTCTAGAAAGGATCCATTCTTAACGAAGATTTTGCCTTGGATCTATGATAGAAGGTATACCCAATAGTTTCCTTGGGTATCCTATGAAGACATTTTCCGCTTTGGGTTCAAGCTTGTCCTGTAACTTCTTTACATAGGCTTAGCATCCCCAAAATATAAGGAACGACAATTTAGGTTTCTTCCCAAACCATAATTCATACGGTGTCGTTTCAGCGGATTTAGCGGTGCCCTATTTAAAGTGAATCTGTTTCTAATGCATAACCCCAAAATGATATTGGTAAATCATAAGAGACATCATAGAACGAACCATATCTAAGAGAGTTCGATTACGACGTTCAGACACACCATTACGCTGTGGTGTTCCCGGCGGTGTCAACTGCGAAAGTATTCCACATTTCTTCAAATGCTCGCCAAACTCGTAACTTAGATATTCACCTCCACGATCAGAACGTAGAAATTTAATCTTCTTGTTACGTTGATTCTCTACCTCACTTTGAAACTCCTTAAACTTCTCGAAAGTTTCAGACTTATGTTTCATGAAATAGATATACCCATATCTACTCAAATCATCCGTGAAGGTAAGAACATAACGATAACCACCGCGCGATACTACACTCATTGGACCACACACATCGGTATGTATGATTTCCAATAAGTCATAGCTTCGCTCCATCATACCGTAAAATGGAGTCTTAGTCATTTTACCCATCGGACATGCTTCGCATCTTTCAAGTGATTCAAAATCAAGTGATTCAAGAAGTCCATCGAATGGAGTTTCTTCATACGCTTCACTCCAATGTGACCAAGGCAGCGATTGCCACATATAGGTCGAGTTATCGCTTGATTTCAAACGTTTAGCTTCAATGTTATTAATATGTGTATTTCTACTATCGAGATTCAATATGAATAGACCATCTATCAAAGGTGCATGTGCATGAAACATGTTACTCATATAAATCGAACAACCATTATTCTCGGATTTAAACAAAGTAACCGTCTACAATAAACAAGATCACGATATAATGTTCATGCTTAACGCAGCACCAAATAACAATTATTTAAGTATAAAACTAATCCCGATGGTAGATGAAGAGGTAGCGTCGACCGCGATCACATCAACCTTTGATCCGTTTCCTCGCGCGCATCGTCACCTCGTTCTTCGCTAGCTTCCGTTTATTCTGCAGCTCCTGTTTCGAGTTACAAATATGAGCAACCGAACCAGTATCAAATACCCAGGCACTACTACGAATACTAGTGAGATACACATCAATAACATGTATATCAGATATACCTTTCTTCTTGATGTTGCCGTTCTTCAAATCTGCCAAGTACCTTGGGCAATTCCGCTTCATGACCTTCTCTCCTTGCGGTAAAAGCATTCGGTTTCGGGCTTAGGTCCAGCCTTGGTCTTCTTCGTCGGTATGGTAACTTTCTTACCACCCTTCTTGAAGTGTCCCTTTGGCTTAGACTTGCCTTTCTTGAATTTGGTGGTCTTATTGACCATCAACACTTGGTGCTCTTTCTTGATCTCCACTTCTGCAGATTTTAACATAGCAAATAGTTCTGGCAACTCTTTGTTCATGTTATGCATGTTGTAGTTCATCACAAAGTTCTTGTAACTTGGTGGTAGTGATTGGAGGATCGGTAAACTCCCAAAGTATTAGGAATCACTATACCCAAACTTTGAAGTTTATTTGCGTGCCCGGACATCTTAAGCACATGCTCATTGGCCAGAGCTACCCTCTTCCATCTTGCGGTTAAAGAACTTTTGAAGCTTCATAACTTTCAATTGCCGCATGAGTCTCAAAGATTAATTTGAGATCCTCGACAATATCATATGGATCGACTCTTCAAATATTTTCAAGCTCGATTCTAAACCATACAAGATAGCACACTGAACTATGGAGTACCGATTCTTAGAAGCGAGGTAAACATTCTTTACTTCATCGGTAGCATCAGTGCAGTGGGTCACCTAGCGGTGCATCCAGACATAGGTCAAATTACCATTGTGAGGACAATCCTCAAATTGCGGAACCAATCCATGAAGTTGCTTCCATTGTTTTTCAACTTTTCTTTCTCTAGGAGCATTAAAATTGATGGTAGTGTGCCATTGATCTACAACATATTTGCAATAGTTTAGACTAAGTTTATGACAAATTGAGTTCAAATTAATTAATGAAATTAAACTAGGTGAACTCCACTCAAAACAACATCCCTCACATTGTTTTAGTGATCACATCGAACCAAATCCACTACATCAACACCGATCATCACGAGAGTTGATATAGTTTCAATGGCGAACAATCATCATGTTCATCATATCTACTATATGATTCATGCTTTACCTTTCGGCGATCCGTGTTCACGAGGCCATGTCGTACATGCTAGGCTCGTCAAGATCAAACCTTAGCTACCGCATAAGCAAATCTGGCTTGCTTACGTTGTATTCACCGCGGAATCAAAGACACCCGATCATCACGTGGTGCTTGAGCGACAAGTTTTGGCAACGGTGCATACTAAGGGTGAACACTTTAGAACTTGAAATTTATGTGCATGAGGATCATCTTATAATGCTACCGTCTACTAAGCAATACAAGATGCATAAAGGATTAACATCACATGCAATTCATAATATGTGATATGATATGGCCTTTCTTCTTTGTGCTTCCGATCTCCATCTTCAAGCACGAACATGATCTCCATCATCACCGCATAGCATCAAGGTCAATGACGCTTCTTCATGGTTGTCGTCCACCAGCTTCAACTATTACAACTATTTTGAATAGACACGCAGGTCTTAACAGAAATTAAAGACAACCATATGGCTCACGCGGTTGCCAACTTACAATAAGGAACATTGCATACATCAAATATAATCACAATCATGGCCATATCACATCACTGCACACCCCAAAACAAAGTTACGCTTCTACTTTCTTTGCATATTTTACGTGGTTTGGGGCTTTCCATAAGTGTCGTTCTAACTTACGAACAAGAACCACAACATTGATACTAGCATTGTTGATTACCCGTTGTAAATTGGATCTTTACTATGCTAGGAGAAAGCAGGCACCCATAAAGCCACTTATGCAAAGCGAGTTGCATGTCAAGCGTGGAGCAAGTCTCATGAACGATGTCATGTAAGGTTAGCCGGGCCGCTTCATCCCAACATACCGCAAGATGCAAAGTACACAAAAGCAATCTACAATAAAAGCATCAACGCCACAATGACCATTGTGTTCTACTCGTGCAACAGATCTACATATAGACACGGCTCGATACCCTTTGTAGGGGTTCGTAGCATGGAAAACAAAAATTTTCTACCGCATACAAACAAACAAGCCAAGATCTATCTACTAGATTGTAGCAGCAGTCGATGGAATAACTCACCCTCGAAGATTCCAAAGTGTTTAACGAGAGCGATTCTCGTGGGTGATGTAGTCGTACTCTTCCGATCTCAAGATCGCGTGACGATCCTTCCGCCAGCGTTCCCATGGCGCTCCCATGATCGGTCACCGTTCGGTGCTCGACGAAGACCTTCCTCTCCCTTGTTCCAGCGGCAGGCGGAGGTTGTAGCACTCTCCTCGCGATTCCGGCAGACAACTGTGGCGTGGTGGGAGGTAGAGGGAGATCCGCAGGCTTCGCCTTAAGCCGGTGCAGTATGGTGGAGCTTATGAGAGAGGCTATTAGTGGTCTAGTAATTAGACACACCAATTAGAGGCTCTAAACCAATTAGAAGGCTCTAAACCGAAATAGCTCTAAACCGGGTCTAGATCTAGGTTTAGTTTAGAGGATAGGAAAACTTGTGTGTGTGTAGGAGGGAGGCCCTGCCCTTGCTTTTATAGGTGGGAGGGCGTGACCAAGGGAGGAGTCCCTCCCAAGTCGGCCTTGGGGCCGCGCCAAGGGGACTCCTCCCCCAAGTCGGTCTCCACCTCCTCCTCTTTTCCCACTTCCCAAAAACTGCCGTTTGACTTTCAAACTAGCCGTTTGACTTTTCAATTTAGGATTTAAATAAATCCTTTATTTGGGACAGCAAGAACACTTAGTACATGATGCAATCATTCCAATATGCAATGACACATTCATGTACCCTTCCCTCCGAGTCTTGGGACATTCCGGGACCTTCTAGAATGTTCCGATGAAAACACGGAACCTTTCCCAAAATCCGAAATGTGACTTTCCTTATATGAATCTTATTCTCCGGACCATTCCGGATCACCTCGTGATATCCCGGATCCCATCCGGGACTCCGAACAACATTCGGTCTCTTTCTCATAATACCATAACTACTCAAACAACGTCGAATCCTTAAGTGTGTCTCCCTACGGTTCGTGAATTATGCGGACATGATCGAGACACTTCTCCGAACAATAACCAATAGAGGAATCTAGAAATTCATATGGCTCCCACATATTTCTAAGATTACTTTGCGATCGAATGAACCACTTACATACGATACCAATTTCCCTTTGTCTCACGATATGTTACTTATCCGAGGTTATGATCGTCGGTATCTCTGCATACCTAGTTCATCCTCGTTACTGATAAGTACTCTTTTCTCGTTCCCGTGATATGTGATCCCTTGTGACCAAGTCACATGCTTGCAAGCTAATTGGATGACATTTCACCGAGAGGGCCCAGAGAATATCTATCCGTCATGTGGATGGACAAATCCCACTCTTGATCCATGTGTTTCAACCAATACTTTCCAAACACTCAATGCCACCTTTATAGCCACCCTGTTACGGTGTGGTGTTTGATGACATCAAAGCATCCATCCAGTAAAGGCAATATGCATGATCTCATGGTCGAAGGAATTAGGTTACTATGTATCAGAAAGCATATAGCAATTGAACTATTGAAATGACTTGATCTTTATGCTACGCTTGTCTATAGGAGTATGTCCACCATATCATTCTCCTAACGATATGATCTTGTTGTTGATAACATCTCAATGTTCATGACAAAGAAACCACATCATCAATCAACCAACAAGCTAGTGAAGTATAGAGGCTATACTAGGGACTTCAAATTAAGTTTACAAATCACACAAGTATTAATGGTTTCCTTGTTAATACTATTATAGCATGAATGTAAACATTTATCATAAACACAAAGATATATAATAATAACTACATTTATTATTACCTCTAGGGCATATCTCCAACAACTCTTACAACACATTCAACGTGTAAACTCCATAGACCTTGGCCTTACACACAAAGGAATGATAGAGATCATACCATGATGCAAATGATAGAGATCAAATGCATGGACCATATCATCTCACTTTACACATTAGATGTTAGCATCTTATACTGCTAGTTTGGCGCTTTCTATAGCATTGTAAGATGATCCCTCGTTTAAATATCAAGATAAAATGTGTTCTTCCTTAAGTATGCACCGTTCTATGGATCGTGTTTCGAGACATCACGTGATGATCGGGTGTTCTCAACTCTACGCTTTCATGCAACAGGTGTAAGACAGTTTTACACACGCGAATACTAAGGTTCTTACTTGGCGAGCCTAGCATGTACAGACATGGCCTTGGAACACGGACCGAAAGGTTAATCATGAGCCATATAGTTGATGTGATGACCATATTGATGCTCGCCTTTGAAGCTACACCGACTCACGTGATGATCGGACTTGGTGTAGTGGATTTGGTTCATGTAATCACCAAAAAGGCACGAGGGATGTCGTTTTTGAGTGGGAGTTCATTTCTAATTTGGATTAGTCGAACTCAATTTGTCATAAACTAAATCGAAGTGAATTTGCATAATTTGTTGTAGTCATTGGCATTTGTTCACCACCTTATACTTAGTTTTAATTGAGATAATAGAACTATAGAATTCTGCATATTTACTTTACGAACTGGTATCGTATTGTTTTGAATGTCAATTTAAAGTTTATAAGTCCTATTGCAAACTTTCAGCAAACTCTATTTACTCCATGAAGTTTAATAAGTAGTATTAAATCAAGAGTAAGAATTCCAATGTTAGTATCTAAAGTATCATGTTTGCCTCCATGATTATTGATATTCAAAAAGTTGTTTTAATATCAAGATTATATTGGAGCTGAAAATTGTTTCAGAAACCATCATGTGTGAAAGATATTGTGATATCTGAAACAATGTTTTTGGTTGCATTATGATAGAGTATAATTTAGCAAAATACATATTCTCATATTGTATGAGAATTTGTGAAGGATGGAGATGCTAGGCATCCGAATCTACCAAAAGGGTTTTGGGAACTGATATTATACTCGCGATTCTTCCTTACAGGATATAGTAGCTTGATCATGAAAGCTGTCATGATAAGGATGAATAGAAGATGTAAATAAAATGTTTACTACACTAATAGATTACTAAAGAATGGATTTTTGAAAGAACACCAAACATTTGATGATGGTGATCCACTTCAAAGTGCAAGTCCAAAGGTATTAGTATTTGACTATATACGCTTTGTACTATGTGTCATGTGAATGACACCACTATTGATGTTGATATATTCTTTTAAAAGAAAAAGGAATTGCTAAAAGAGAATCTATAAAATATTTGGCAGAAAATATAAGGTTGGAGATGTCCAACTTAGGTATATAGAAGATATACATGTTATGGTTGTATTCCTTGCTTGTTAAACAATATGGTTCTTAGGTATTGGATACCGAATTGGTTGGTATGAAGTGTCATACAGGACAACGCAATTCATGAACTACAATGGCCTAAGTAACTAGCAAGAGAATAAGTGATGATGATCATCGAAAACAAATAAAGTGTAATTGTGTTTTTCGTTGTCATCAAACCAAGCCTTCAAGATTTGTTTAAATAATTGTTATTTTGTTCCGGTATTATGAGAACAATAGCTGTTCAAATAATTACCGTATTCCATAAAGGATGGATGAACTTTTACAAGTCTAGTTGGAGAAATCACATCCATAAACACTATTGCTAAAATGTCGCAAGACAAATGATTGAAAGATCACTTATGAAGTGACATCGCTGCTTAAATTATATTTGAAAGAAAACATGAAAAAACTCCATGTTGATGGAATTTTGGAGTCCTGGATTTTGATCAATTGACGCATGTGAGACTTTCCTCGAGATAATTGAAACTCAGTTCATAGGCCAAAGAGGAACGGATGACTAGCTTATTGGAAATTGTGCATGCTGATGTGCATAAGTCCATTATGTGTAGCCATATGCGATGGATCTTTTTGCTTCATATGCTTTCTCCGAAAATTTGAGTGAATATATCTGTATATTTACTTAATAAGGAAGAAGTATGAAACATTTGAAAATTGTTCAAAGACTTTCAAGATGAAATGGAAAATCATTGTAACAAGAAAATAAAGAGTTTATGATTGGATCATAAAGGAAGATATTTGAGTTACATGTTTAGCAAAAACACCTAACACTTGAGGAATTGTTCTATGATTTGTGTTTTCCGATAAACCATAGGAGTATGGCATATTCGAGAGATAAAATCAAACCATGTTTGACATGGTAAGATCAAGGGTGTCATTTATAAAACTGCCATTATGTTTTAAGGATTGGAGCTTTAGAGACTACCGCTTTTACATTGAAAAGAGCACCATCGTGATCCGTTGAAATGACACCATATGAGTTATGGTTTGGGATAAAACCCAAATTGTCTTTTCTTAAATTTTAGTATGCTATGCATAAGTAAAATGTTTACAACCAAAGTCGGATAAGCACGTCTTTGTAGGTTATCCCAAAGAATTTGTTGGGAATTTCTCCATAACACCGAGGACAAAAGAGTTTGTTACTTGGAATGTCAAGTTTCTTGAGAAGGAATTTTTCGTGAAAAGTTAAGTATCAACAAATAAAGCCACCTCTAACTTCGATAGAAAGAGAGAACCGATGCATTCTCATCCACTTCAATGTACACGAGCAAATAGAGTGAGTAGTCGGCATGGGGGCCAATCCATCACGCACCCAAACTATTACTCCGCACAATCAGTAGAAAAGCGTGCAACCATTCTCGGAATCAAACTGAAGATCTCGACAAACAACGTTTGGAAACAAAGGAGTGATGTAGGCGCTTCATCGGATCCGATGTAGATGATGTAGTAGCGTTGAAAACACCGGAAGGCACAAACAAGGAACAAAGAGAAGTCCAACTGATGAAGGATTCCTCAGATAGCACGAAGATCGGATGTAGAAGCACCGTTACCAAAAGAGGAAGCGAAACCCTGAAGATACGACGGAAAACCCAACCACGAGAAATCCTGGACTAGAAGAAGGTAAGAGAGCAGATTCAAAACATGCAGAGGTAAGAGGAGAATAGCAGAGGGGTAAGGAGTAAAAGCAGACCTAATCAGATCTATCCACCCGATTTTGCAAAATAGTTTTGACACTCTACTTCGGCCGTTAGCTAGGTTATCCTATAGGCTAGACTTGTGGGGTATCGTAACTGCTGAGCTCTGATACCACTCTGTAACACCCTCGAATCGGCCCTATGCAAGTTTTAGCATTTCCCGCCAAACCCGCATAGAAAGGATTCAAGGACGCCCACCAGGCACTTGTGTGCGGGTGGAAAACGAAGTAATACCATTACACATTAATCCACGATGGAACCCACAGAACATTTATATACAACAATGACTCCATGATTCAAGAATACAGATATACTATACAAAGATCCAAATCACCTCGAAAACGATAGAGCGTTCGACTACGGACAAGATGCAAATGGGGCTAAGAGCCTTGAAAAATAACCAATGGTGTCCATAACCCTGCCCAGGCCAAGCCGGAAGGGTAACCCTGCTAACGACGTCGATCTCAAACCTTCTAAAACAAAAGGGGTGCCGACAAAGGGCAAAGGAAAAAGAGGGCGTCGATCGAGGCGATTGCAGCGAGGCTAGAATTCGGCTCTCGCCTACATAGGTATGGTGGTGAGCGGCGTATGGCAGCTAAACAACCTATAGAGACTCGGTATCACTGGCGGCTATTAGAGAGGGGTAAGAAAGACCTATTTGGATCCTACCTGAAGCTAACACCAAACATACCCATCCTGGTATTTCCCCCTCGAGACCAAATGAGGAAGTCGGACCAAGGAACTCACACAGTTGACAGTTTTACTCATTCCATTATAGTTGCAGCATTTACTAGTCAGATATATAGCATGAGTCATCCCGATAGCATAAGTAGTGGGCAGTTTTAGTTAACATTCCGTTGTAGTTGGACCATTTATTAGTCAGATATAATTGTCCTGAGGAATCCTGAAACCCAGCAGTTGTTGGCACTTTTATCACATTCCATTGGAGTTGCAATACTTACTAGGCATATATAACAAAACAACCCAGATCCGGCAGTTGTTGGCATTTTTAATATCCATTCCGTTATAGTTGAATCTGATTACTAGTCATATATTAAGTCAAGTTTATAGCACTACTTTAGTTATGCTTGTCTATGATCGAGATACTGTGCTCCAAGTCATTCATAACCGCGGACACGGCTTTCAGAAAGTTTTACCCTGCAGGGGTGCACAAATAGCAACACACACACGATCAACCTCGGAAAAACCAACTCAAAACCCAACGAGGCTTTCACGACAAAGCAATCACAGGATTCATAAAATATTTTAGGGGGCCACCCCATTAAGCTACCCGCAACGAAGTTGGCCGGCTCCGAGACGGACCCAAAGTTTGTGTGGACGGCTATAAACGACTGGGAACCAGAAAGTGTGACTAGGCTTGTCGATACAGCGAAAACGTGTCACGATCCTAAATAGTACAGGTGCTCCTCGCACAATCTTAAATAAAGCAGTAAAGCATGGCATAAGTACAGGATAGTAATAAAGCCCCAAACTACTTTGTGGCCCCAAGAAATAGAAATGAATTAAGCTCTGGCTCAGGGGGGTCCATAAGGCCTCCCGAATGTGGATAGTGCGAATAGTCAAGGAACAGGTATCAAGTACTCGGGACCTACGGGACACAAGTGGGCATAAAACCAAATAGCATATATTGCCCACCGGTGCCTCTTTCATTAGTTATCACAGCAATTTAATAGTTGTAATTAAAGACATGATCATCTCCACCATAAACATCTGCCAGCATTCCAACAACTATGGCACTTGACATCACGAGATCGCACCTGAGCAAGCAACTATGACTCGCAAGGCTAGCTATCTACCAAACAACAGGTAATAGGGGGTGTCCAAGGCAATATATAGGCTGCATGGAATATATCGGGTACGGAACTAAAGCATCACAACACGGATAGCAATAGATCAATAGGAGGAAATAAAGACTATAAATGCACAATAGGTAGAAGAGGAAGGGATGCTCGCCTGGGAAACACTGCCGAAGGATCATATCCGGAGAACTTGTCGATACCCGCATCAACTCATCGGCCTAATCCGCGAAGAAGCAAATACTACAAGAAACACCGGATGCAATATTTAATACTACGACAGAAGATCCAGGATGATTATGATATGATGCAGATGTGGTGCAATTAGGCAGTATTAAGCGGAACCGGACTCCCGACAATTAATTGGATGGTTCAGTTAATTAACTACCCCGCAATTTAAATGTAGTATTAACAGGGCGAAACATGGCATCGGTTCGCTACACAAATTTAAATAGAGTCCAGAATAAGACGACAATATTCCGCATATAGGCTCCATATTTAATTATGAGGTGAATCCGCATAATGCCCCCAAACCACAGACAGGTATGCATGCATGAACAATTTAATATGCGACAAATTTTATATATAGCATTTATAAAATAGGGGCTCGAGAAAGGTTCACACATCTGGGTTCGGAAGATCTTGGTTCCGGGGGTTCGGGGGTCCGGTCTCAAGGGTTTAGGGTTCGACGGGGATCGGGATCGGCGGTCATTGAAGGACTTGGTTTGGCGTCGGGGGGCGCATCAGATTCTCTCTGGTCGGTGTCGATCTTGTCGTCGCGAAGATCTTATTGGGTCCGCGAATCGGGTCGGTCTTGGCATCCGGGGTGAAGTACTTGTCGTTCCAGTGGCGATCTTGGCAGTCTTCAGATTCAGGTCTTGGCGTTCGTGTAGGAGTTCTTGCCGATCTCCTCAGAATTCCGAGGATACATCTTCACGCGTCGATGGCCTTCGAGGTCTCGCCCGGCGGATCCGTGATGTAGATCTTGGCGTCACTTGTTGAGGTTCTCGGGTGTCGGTGCCGGTCTCGGGTGTGGCGCCGATGGTCTTGCGTGGCCCGACGGCTCCATGTTGACGAACTTGCCGTTCTGCGATGGAGAACTTGAGTTTTCGGTCTCAGTCTCACGAAGGCTGAAGATCTTAGAGACGCGAAGGCAAAAAAAACGAGCGAAGAGCACACAACCTTCACCATAACTCGTTGTCGCACACAAGGACAGACCAACGACAATGAACCATGAGCCTAGGAAAAGATCTGCAACGGGAGGGTTGTGCTTGGGTACTGGCCACACGCGGGACACAAGGGGTTGCAGGCACACATGGATGATGGTTGAGGGCATCGGCCAGAGGGGCACAAACGAGCGGTAGCCTGGTCAAGGTGGGGCCATGGAGGAGCACCGACATCATGAAAGAGGAACGACGGCGGGGCACGCTTGCTTCCGGGGAACATGGGAGGCGAGGAAGAGGTGGGGCTCTCTTGTCACGCGAAGAGGTAGATCAGCGCGTGAAGCGATGAAGGTGCATGGATGGGTCTTTGTCCTGAGAACCGACGGCGAGGACGCGTGTAGCCGTTGGCGGCCTTCATGAAGAAAGGCGAAGGGAGAGGCAGTGCCTTGCGCGGAAGACGGGCTCGGAGACGCTGTAGAGGGGGTGGCGAGGGCGAGGACAGGGAAGAGCGGGCGCGGGGAGCCCGCAGCAGGGCCAGCTCGAGGGGCGGCACGCGGACGACCTTCGGTGGAAGGGCGGCTCGATGGAGGGATGGGAAGCTCGCAGGTGAGGTGTGGGTCATCCACAGGAGGCGACGGGGGTCGGCGACAGGAGGAAGCGAGGCGGAGCGAGTGAGAAGGCAGCGGCGACCATGGGCGCTTCGGCTGGTCGCGCGAGGAGGGTGCAGAGGAAAACCGGTTGGGGCATAGGATGATGATGGAGAGGGAAGACGACGAGGGCTCCCGCATAGCGCCGATCGGAGACCAGCAAGGGCGTCTCGCTGGGAGAGAGGCGACGGCGGGCTGGAGAGCACCGGTGAGAGGGGCGGCGCCAGGGAGAGGTTGGTGCCCGCGGGGGAGGGGCGCCACGTGGTAGGTGGGGAAGAGGTGAAACAAGCGGGGAAGGGGGAGTGGTGGGACCAGGCTGTTGGGGTGGAGCGGGTCCAGGGTGGGGAGAGCTGGTTGTGCGCGTGGTGTGCGTGTGTGCGTGGGATCGGGCGGGAGTTGGTGGGCGAGAGCGGCAGATGGTGGGGAAAGCGGCGCGGGCGACGTGCGCCTGGTGGGGCCAGGTGCAGGCGGGCTGAGGGTGGGGGTGTGAGGAGAAGGTGGCGGCGGGGTGGAGGGAGCGGTGAGGCTGGGGTAGGTAGGATAGGATAGGATTAGTTTTTAGGGTTTGGAGGTGGCGGTAGGGCTTTCTGCTGGGGCTGCCTCCTAAAAATAATCTAACTTTTTATTTATTTTATAAAAGTCTTTTGTAAACCATTTTTAGACAAAACAAAAATATCCGGAGAAGCCCGGTTTTAAAATTTGAAAAGAAGACGGGGATATTTAGAAAACAAAATTAGGCTTTTCGAAAATAGTTTTAGACAAATCCATGCATGATGATGACGATGCTCAAATGCAATGTGGCATGATGACATGAGCATGCGGTCATGATGATGCAATGCACAAAAACACCGCGATTTTCTAGTAGTGGTTTTTGCAGGGTGCCACAATTCGACACCACTAACAATGGATCTCGCCCTCGAGATCCGCCTCATGGTACCGGGAAGAAGGTCGGAGGTCTAAATCTTCTCACTTCATGTAGATCCCTGCGACACCACTAACAAGAGGTCGTTGTCCGTGATCGTCGAGAGAACACTCCGGGAAACAAAGGGCGAAGGTAAAGGTATCAACAAATAAAGCCACCTCTAACTTCGATAGAAAGAGAGAACAGATGCATTCTCATCCACTTCAATGTACACGAGCAAATAGAGTGAGTAGTCGGCATGGGGGCCAATCCATCACTCACCCAAACTATTACTCCGCACAATCAGTAGAAAAGCGTGCAACCATTCTCGGAATCAAACTAAAGATCTCGACAAACAATGTTTGGAAACGAAGGAGTGATGTAGGCGCTTCATCGGATCTGATGTAGATGATGTAGTAGCGTTGAAAACACCGGAAGGCACAAACAAGGAACAAAGAGAAGTCCAACAGATGAAGAATTCCTCAGATAGCACGAAGATCAGATGTAGAAGCACCGTTACCAAAAGAGGAAGCGAAACCCTGAAGATACAACGGAAAACCCAACCACGAGAAATCCTGGACTAGAAGAAGGTAAGAGAGCAGATTCAAAACACGCAGAGTTAAGAGAGAATAGCAGAGGGGTAAGGAGTAAAAGCAGACCTAATCAGATCTATCCACCCGATTTTGCAAAATAGTTTTGACACTCTACTTCGGCCGTTAGCTAGGTTATCCTATAGGCTGGACTTGTGGGGTATCGCAACTGCTGAGCTCTGATACCACTCTGTAACACCCTCGAATCGGCCCTATGCAAGTTTTAGCACTTTCCGCCAAACCCGCATAGAAACGATTCAAGGACGCCCACCAGGCACTTGTGTGCGGGTGGAAAACAAAGTAATACCATTACACATTAATCCACGATGGAACCCACAGAACATTTATATACAACAATGACTCCATGAGTCAAGAATACAGATATACTATACAAAGATCCAAATCACCTCGAAAACGATAGAGCGTTCGACTACGGACAAGATGCAAATGGGGCTAAGAGCCCTGAAAAATAACCAATGGCTTCCATAACCCTGCCTAGGCCAAGCCGGAAGGGTAACCCTGCTAACGACATCGATCTCAAACCTTCTAAAACAAAAGGGGTGCCGACAAAGGGCAAAGGAAAAAGAGGCGTCGATCGAGGCCAGACAGCGAGGCTAGAATTTGGCGGCTCTCGCCTACATAGGTATGGTGGACTGAAGCGGCAGCGCAACAACGCTAAACAACCTATAGAGACTCGGTATCACTGGCGGCTATTAGAGAGGGGTAAGAAAGACCTATTCGGATCCTACCTGAAGCTAACACCAAACATACCCATCCTGGTATTTCCCCCTCGAGACCAAACGAGGAAGTCGGACCAAGGAACTCACATAGTTGGCAGTTTTACTCATTCCATTATAGTTGCAGCATTTACTAGTCAGATATATAGCATGAGTCATCCTGGTAGCATAAGTAGTGGGCAGTTTTAGTTAACATTCTGTTGTAGTTGGACCATTTATTATTCAGATATAATTGTCCTGAGGAATCCCGAAACCCAGCAGTTGTTGGCACTTTTATCACATTCCATTGGAGTTGCAATACTTACTAGGCATATATAACAAAACAACCTAGATCCGGCAGTTGTTGGCATTTTTAATATCCATTCTGTTATAGTTGAATCTGATTACTAGTCATATATTAAGTCAAGTTTATAGCACTACTTTAGTTATGCTTGTCTATGATCGAGATACTGTGCTCCAAGTCGTCCATAACCGCGGACACGGCTTTCAGAAAGTTTTACCCTGGGTGGGTCGGCCGCAGGAGGCGACGAGGGTCGGCGGCAGGAGGAAGCGAGGCAGAGCGACGCTAGGTGAGGAGACGGCGGCGGCCACAGGCGCGCTTGAGTGGCCGCATCGCTGGTCGCGCGAGGAGGGTGCAGAGGAAAACCGGCTGGGGAAGAGGATGATGATGGAGAGGAAAGACAACGAGGGCTCCCGCACAGCGCCGATCGGAGACCAGCAAGGGCGTCTCGCTGGGAGAGAGGCGGCGGCGGGCTGGAGAGCACCGGTGAGAGGGGTGGCGCCAGGGAGAGGTTGGTGCCCGCGAGGGAGGGGCGCCACGTGGTAGGTGGGGAAGAGGGGAAACGAGCGGGAAAGGGGGAGTGGTGGGACCAGGCTGTCGGGGTGGAGCGGTTCCAGGGTGGGGAGAGCTGGCTGTGCGCGTGGTGTGCGTGGGATCGGGCGGGAGTTGGTGGCGAGAAGCGGCAATTGGTGGGGAAGCGGTCTGCGCGCGGCGCTGTGGTGGGGCCATCTTGATGGTGGCTGAGGGGTGTGAGGAGAAGGTGGCGGCGGGATGGAGGGAGCAGTGAGGCTGGGGTAGGTACAATAGGATAGGATTAGTTTTTTAGGGTTTGGAGGTGGCCGGCCAGGCTTTCGGGCCCGACGGACTGCCTCCTAAAAATAATCTAACTTTTTATTTATTTTATAAAATTCTTTTGTAAACCGTTTTTAGACAAAACAAAAATATCCGGAGAACCCCGGTTTTAAATTTGAAAAGAAGACGGGGATATTTAGAAAATAAAACTCGGCTTTTCGAAAATACTTTTAGACAAATCCATGCATGATGATGACGATGCTCAAATGCAATGCGGCATGATGACATGAGCATGCGGTCATGATGATGCAATGCACAAAAACACCGCGATTTTCTAGTAGTGGTTTTTACGGGGCGTCACACGGCATCCCCAGCCCGAGCGCCTGTGAGGATTTCAGAATAGAGGGAGGAGAAAAGTGAGAAAAAACTAAGCACTTGGGGAAAACTGAATACAACTAACGAACCGAGTGCACGAAAATATTAATCCCATATATCTAAGTGGATAATGGTTCATTTATAAATATGTACTAAAAAAGGAACATACACATATGAACATTATAATATATCCAAGTGACATTGATGATAAATGACATTTCAGTTATATAGGATAGAATTTGAGATTTATCGGTGCCTAAATAGTGTTATTAATTTAATTGTTGTTATATAGTATAAGAATAAATAGTAGTTTCAGTTATTTACTAAATATTGATCAATTCGAAACTAGTTAACATTTAGTGATGGGATGTAAAGAAGTACAAATTTTTATTATAAATTTGTTTTAAGTTTAAAGGACAAACCATGTAAATTTAGTTTTCAAGTGGTTTATATTCTTCTAACGTCATCTTCAGGGGACTTGCATTTTTTATCAATAACAAGACGATATGAGTACAAATTGCATACGCTATGAGATCAACTACCCGACTCATGATTTTGAACTTGCAGATGTTGTCTTTGCTTTGAAAGTATGGCAACACTACTTACTCGACAACTGTTGTGAGATCTTCTCTTATCACAATAGCCTCAAATACCTTCTCACTCAACCTGATCTTAACCTTTGTCAAAGAAGATGGATTTAAACCATCAATAGCTTGGATTTTTTGATCAACTAGACTCCCCGCAAAGCTAATGTAATGTCAAATGCCCTCAATCACAAAGCCTATGTAAATAACCTAATGGTGCAAAAACATCAACCTCTCTTGTTCGAGGAGTTCCGACAACTTAATCTTGAACTCCCCAAGGCTATCTTGTCAACATGGTAGCTACTCCAATCTTTGAAGAAATAAATCCGCTCCACTCAACTTCGTGTTCCCTACACCAAAAACATAGTCTCCAAGGTTCAGACTCCAAAGTATGAATCTTTCCACCTTGACGATCAAGGCACTCTATTCTTTGAACACTGGATGATAGTTCCAAAATATCCAGACTTGAGAGAGGAGGTTCTCAAAGAATCTCATGATTCCCTTTTTTCTATCCACCCTGGAATCACCAAGATGTACATGGATCTCAAAACACAAAATTGGTGGTCTGGTTTGAAACAGGACTGTGCAAAGTTCGTCTCTAAGTATGATGTCTGTCAGAGAGTCAAAGTTATTCATCAAAGGTCATCTGGTATTATTTTACCATTGGAACCTCACAAATGGAAATGGGAGAAAGTGGAAATGGACTTTATCATTGGCTTTCCAAGATCCTAAAAAGTCAACGATGCAATCTTTGTTTTCATTGATAGGCTCTCTAAAGAGGCTCACTTCTTCCCCGTGAAGGAAACAATCTCTGCAAGTCAGTTGGCTGAACTCTATACCAATAAAATTGTGTCTATGTATGGTGTTCCTCTTGAAATCAGTTTGAATCGTGTAAGTATCTTCACCTCCAAGTTCTGGGAGAGATTCCAAAAATCTATGGGAACCAAGTTGCATTTCAGCATAACATAGAACCCACAATCATAAGGTCAAGTGGACAAAATCAATTAGATTCTAGAAAATATATTTCAAGCCTGTGTAATCTCTGTTGGCAATGAAATGGGAAGAATGCCTTTCTTATGCAGAACTCTCCTACAACAACGTCTTCCAAAAGAGTATCAAAATAGCTCCCTTTGAAGTCCTCCATGGTCGCAAATGCTGAACTCCGATTGGCTGGCCATGGGCAGGTGAAAGAAGTTACTATGGCCCCGACATTGTCACTCAAGCTGAGGAAAAGGTTCTCATCATTCTCTAGAACTTCAAGATTGCTCAGGATCGGCAGAAAAGTCACTATGACAAAAACCACAAGGATATTGAATATCAGCCTGGTGATCTTGTTTAACTCTGAGTCACTCCCATAAGAGGCACTCATCGTTTTGGTATAAAAGGCAATCTTGCAACCTAGTTACATTGGTCCCTTCAAAGTTCGAGAAAAAAGAGGCGAAGTTGCATACATTCTTAAGCTTCCTAAAATACTCACTAAAGTGCACGATGTCTTCCACGTGTCACAACTCAATAAGTGCTTCAAGGATCCGGCCGCATAGTGGATCGTGAGCTCGTCAACCTTCAAGAGGATCTTTCTTATAAAGAGCACCCCGTCAAAATTCTAGAAAAGCGAAATAAAAGACTCGCAACAAGTCATCAAGTTCTATAAGGTGCAGTGGTTGCACCATTCTGTCCAAGAAGCCACTTGGGAACGTGAAGACCATCTCCGTTCCGAGTATCTAACACTCTTTGCATCCTCTTCTTCATAGGAACACCGAAGAATGCAAATGTTTAATATTTGTACGAGGATGTGATCAAGTTACTCAATCAAGGGCCCCTCTTGATAGAACAACTAACTATCATATTAACCCGGTCTCCCAACTAACAACATGAGACTAGCAAAAGAGAAAACCTATGAAGATCATATATTTGGCTTGCGCAATCCACTTGAGCTTGATGATTACAATCTTATCATCTTCAAGTTGGAACATCTTTCTTGATTGCGCTTGCGAATTTCTCCCCCATACTCCACTATGCGAGAGCTTATTCTTTGTGCATGTCATCGCATATCCAAGACGTGGCAAGTTTCAAACAAATGATCTTCTCGAGATGGCTCATTAAGTGCCCACGTTTGTGAACATTTTAGTATTCACGTGTAGTAGATAAAATCATCCGAATTATTATAAAGTCCGAAGACAAGGCTAGAAGAGATCGCCTTAGTGACTTTCCCAAAAGTCCGCTCTATTATAGGGAGGTACCTATCTTGTTTCTTGTTGACGATTAGGACCTGTGGATGTCTTTTTATGGAGATATTTAGTAGTATATGTTTTGATTGGTCTAATTCGAACAGACCAAATGGTTTTTGTGCGCATGACATCGGACGAGAAAACAGTAGGTTAATTTAGGAGCAGATTGGGATGCATATATTTTCTATTGAAATCTTCCTTTCATAGCCATCGTACGGCGTTCTGTAGTTTGGTCAACTGCTCTAACGCCCTTGGACTATTTGTGTACCCTTTCATGCTTTACTATATATATAAACCCCTAATCTTATTTCGCTACGACATGAATGACACTGTGGGACACACACATTGCTAACCACTAAAGCGCTTTGATCATCTCAAGCTAGCTCCCTGGACGGCTGAATCATGCATGACTTCCATATATCTCCTCGAGTACTCAACAGATAGTACATGTCGTTGGTGTTGAATCATGCACTTGATCAAGGCTAGGGTCGGTTGCAACAACGCCCGGTGTCGCTTAAAGTAATGATGTTGCGGTTAAACATCACATCAGCCGCTTGGAACCAGTCCTAATCCAAATGGCGATGACGATGCACTGGCCAATTAACAATTCGATTGGCAGCATGATGAAACGAGCCGATCGATCGGGCCAGGTCGCGATCGAGGAAAACAGAGGCAAATTACCGCAAAGAAAAAAAGGAAGCATGAGATGAAGCTTTCTTTTTAAATGCTTTCCTCCTTGAGTAATTCAAAGTCCATCACTCTTCGTGCTGCATTATGGACGAATTATTGGTGGCGTGATGTAACGGTGACGCGCTCTGATGCATCGGTCGTCCGTGCCCTAATTCATGGTGGTGAAGTCTGAATTCTGAAGCTATTCCGGCCGCGAAGGAATTCGGCCATATCCCCGGAGAGACAACCAATTGATTGACACAGGTACTACGTGTCAATGATTCCCGTTCCATGATGTTTTGGCGTGCACCGCTCTTGACACCTTGTGTTCACAAACAAAGCAGGTATTGAATGGAAATTTTAAGCGAGCTTAATTAGGGCATGCATGTAGCTATTAATCATTGTTCGTCGTCGCTTTCCGTCGCATACGTAGGTTGCCACAGAGACATAGCTAGGTGTGCATACGATGCACACCCTCTCCAGGCCATCTGTTATCTGATCTGGTGAGACAGCATCTGGTTTCCGGGGAAAGACGTACAGCTCAAAAGCCTACGGCCGGCCGCTGGCTACATAGACACCGCCGCTCATCATGCGGTAGAGGGCAACGCCTGCATTATTCGGCTCCTCTTCTTATTTTGGGCTTCTTTTAAGCTACTAGCTGTGTGGCTCGGAGTTCCGTAATAAATCGTCTAGAAAGATACCTGTTCCTCTCCTGTGTTCTGTCTCCTTCAGCTGACCCCCCCGGAAGCGATCGATGCTTCGAGAAAGACGAGCTATAGCGCTGATTAAAGGCAAGTGACATGGATTGCTCGATTGCAACGAAACATACGTGCATTGATGCAGCAGATCACGCTATCATTGCACCCCGTTCGAGAGCGTCGATCCATCATAGTCATAGTAATATGGCTGAGACTGAGAGCGCATGCCACGGCGCTATGCCAGCAGACGATGAGGCGAACTCGGTGCCGCGATCGGGTTCGGCAGAGACGACGAAAGTGTGCTTGCTTACATGGTGTGCGCACAGTACCGCTACCACCCGCTGTGCTATGTTGGTTTGGCTAGGTTTTGATCTTTACGAAGGCACGGCAAAGCAAAGCGAGGAACTCCACTTGCACTTTGCTTCGGCGAAGCGAAACGGACGTCACGGCATCGGATGCGGACAAACGACATGTTGCGCTGCTGCTGATTTCATGGCGGCTGCCGGATAACGCTGTACCGTCCGGACAAGGCCAAGCGGGCATAGTACTGTACTACTACTATGGGTGGCAATATTTTTAGCTGAATGCGTGGCTTTCCCAACCGCAAGTGGTACGGTACGGTGTTTCACTGTTTGTCCTCCTTAATGAAACTGATTTCGTTGAAGATTGCAGTATACTACTGGTCTAAAGCCAAGGCGTCCGGGAGAAAGCCGTCATCTGGGTTCAGGAAAAGGCAGAAGCAACCGGAGCTCCGCGCCCGGGTGGCTGAAGCCGACCTGCGGCAAAGTCACGATTAAACAAGGTCGCGGTGTCGATCGTCTGGGAGGCGAGGCCATGATGGCCGATGGATCACTCCAGCCATCGAAATGGCTATTCTATCGGTCGGTCGTGGCAGTGACGTGCCTAACTGTGGCACTGCGTGGCGCGTCGCTTTGATTAGTTTACTCGGGCGTCTGCGTGTCCTGAATCCAGTCCGCAACTTGCTTAGCTTTCCGGGAGGACGGAGTTTTCCTCGGCGTTTCCTCTCTCGGGGTATGGGTACGAGATGGGATGGGATGGCAACTTTCCTTCCAACTCAGGGCTTGACAAATGTGCACAAAGTTGCTGACATGGGTGCCTGTCTCCGTGCTGAGGCAAAATTAATGTAACCACAGTGGAACTGCTCGTGCTGCTGATCCCTCTGATCCACAAATAAATACACAATGGAGGTCTGGGTCAAGCCCCCCGGTGCGACACAGAAAGTCCAAACCTCGTGGCGTCCTTCGGCACTGAGCACGGTAGACTGTTTGACTGCACACGCCTGAATCAAAATAAGGCCATTCAGTGGGGGTGTATCTTACAGTGGGGGTGTATCTACGCCTGAATCAAAATAAGGCCATTCAGTGGGGGTGTATCTTACAGTGGGGGTGTATCTTAGCACGTCATTCTAGAAAAAATAAATGATTAAGATACAACTTCTCCAATGTATTGTTTCTTAAGTGGTGTCTCTATATTTAATGATTTAGATGACATGCATGCATTTGATTGGTCTAACCATGTTTTTTTTCTCTGGTTTCATACAAGAGGTGTTTTTAGTTAAGATACTATCCCACTCTTTTTCCTGATTAACTATAATACCACATAGGCAAAATGACTAGGATACACCGCTAAGAGCAAGGGCAATAGTAGAGCCAGCTGTTGGCTATAAGCCATGTTCATGTCATCTAGAGTCAATCTAATAGCCAACATGTACAATAGTTAGAGGTCAAAATATACTACTTTATTAATGTATGACCCACTTTTCAAGCTCATATAGTGCCTAGGAGCACGTGCTGCAGCTGGCTCTTAAGAGCAAGGGCAATAGTAGAGCCAACTGCTGGCTATAAGTCATGTCCATGTCATCTAGAGTCAATCTAATAGCCAACATGTATAATAGTTAGAGATTAAAATATAATAGCTCCACATAATTACTCCCTCTGTTTCAAATTACTCCGCGCGCAAGCTTACCTAGGTGGACTAGTACTCTCTTATTTTTCATCCAAAAAAAATTCTGGATTTTTGGTATACGTAGTACACATTTCATACTATCTATTTCAAAAATCTCAGGATTTTTTAATGAAAAATAAGAAAATAATAGCCCACCTACATAAGTTTGTCGGCGGAGTAATTTGAAACATAGGTAGTATGTTCCATGTCTCATCATCGAGTAATTTTGGTTTTCCGTGTTTGACCCGGCGACGGTCTACGAACAAAGGCGGCAGAGGCGGGCTCGTGACGGGCGGACGCGCCGCACGTGTCGCGCGCGCACATGGGAATCGGGCCCACACGCCACAGGGGATGGCGTCGCACCGTGGCCATGCCTGTCCTACGTTTCTGCCACGTTTATTGGCTGAACCTTCTGGGGAGCTTCGCGTCGACAAGGAGCGAACATAGATCGCCTCGGGACGCACTATGGCACGTCCAGCATACAGAGGCACTCTAAAATGCCTGCACAATTGATTTTTGAGGCACTAAAAAAACACGGGATGGTCATTTAAAAAATGCCTTAAAATTTTAATCATTTGAGTTATTTTGAAGAGTGCCTCTAAAACTAATCATTCGAGGCACTCTAAATAGTGTCTCTATAGCTAACCTTTTGAGACACTTTTGAGAGTGCCTCTATAGCTAACCATTTCAGGCACTTTTGAGAATCCCTCTAGATTTAACCATTTGAGGCACTATAAAAAGTGCATCTAGAGCTACCATTTGAGGAACCTTTGAGAGTGCCTCTAAAACCCAACCATTTGAGACACTATTAGGAGTGCCTTTAAAAACCAACCATTTGAGACACTATTAGGAATGCCTTTAAAAGCCAACCATTTGAGACACTATCACCAGTTTCTCTAAAAACCAACCATTCGAGACACTAACGAGAGTGCCTCTAAAAGATAGCATCGGTTTAATATAGAACCAATTGTGTCCATTTTCAAAATGACCCACATCAATCAAATTACAGTAGGTAACGCACTCAAATCAAATCAATACAAACAAGAGTAATACAATTTGTTCACAACAATATACAGAGGTTCAAATTTAACTAAAATTATTATTTGGAGTTTATGAATTGTAGCTTTCCTATATTATTTGGAGTTACATACAACGGAACAGAAGAAGAAAGTAGTGTGATACAGAATAATTACACAACAGAAGGACACACAAGACCTGGAAGCATCATCCATGCTCTAGTCGTAGTTACAGGAACCAGATAAAAATAAGTAAAGAAAATCATAAGAGGATTTTGCGGTAGGAAAAGCTAGAATCACTCGGCTACAGCTGCAATCATGGAGATGGCGCCCAGTTGATGTACATAGCTAGGTTGTGTCGGTGTTCAGCATCTATCAGCGAAGGCGAGAGGAGTATGGGGTTCCGGATGATTTTCAAATCTTAGCTCCTTGCGTGCTCCAGCAATCTGATACATCGATCCAAGTAGTGTATGGGATTTGCACAGGGGCCGCCAGCGGTAAATAAACTTGACCATCTGCGTCCAGGTCGTCCTCATGCTCGACCATCGTGAACTCTAAAAATAATAATGATAGCAGAGATTCCCTAAGCTCCATAAAACAGGAGCAGAGAGTATATTGGTCACATCATATCTTTTGTTAGAAAACCAGAAGTGACACGGAATCAAGGGGATTTGCAATGGATACCTGGATAGTAAACAGGAAGTGACACAAAATCAAGGGATCAAAGGGATTTTCACTAATAGTATGTGACCATTAGCAATTTTGCAACCGACGGTTTGTAGCTGAGTAAGGGGTTGTTTGGTTCAGGGGGTATCGTTGAGGGGATGAGGATATCCACAACCACCTGGTTAGGGATAGCCATTTTTCTTGTTTGTTTGGAACCATGATATGTGGCTGATGTTATCCAAAATTTTGTTTGGTTGGAGAGATGAAAAGTGGATGGATGTTGTGATAACCTCTTTCCTTTCGTGGGGTGAGATTACCCCACATATGCAATTTTACCTCCGACCGGGAAATTGAGGCGAGCCAGGAGGGATCAGCCCTGCTGCGACCATGGAGTAGAGGGGAGAGTAGTTAACTTTGTTGGGTCCGCAACATAGAAAACAAAAAATTTCCTACGGTGTGAACTACACGCCAAGATCTATCTACTAGGTACAAAGCAACGGGTGGACATACATCCAACGAGAACTTACCCTCGTAGACAACGAG
Source organism: Avena insularis (assembly GCA_023614405.1). Classification (NCBI taxonomy): domain Eukaryota; kingdom Viridiplantae; phylum Streptophyta; class Magnoliopsida; order Poales; family Poaceae; genus Avena; species Avena insularis. The sequence continues at coordinate 567,213,612 of CM042686.1, forward strand.
CTTTGTTAACGAGTAGGAACTCGTGGTTGATATAGTCGTACATTTGCCGATCTCAAGATCGTGAGAAAGTCCGAGCGCCGCAACTCAGCAGCGCATCCTTTTCGCGCACTGCACACGGACAACCTCCACCTCCTCGCTCTAGCGATCCAGTGAGCGACAACTTCTTCCGCATTTAAATGCCACCGAGAACATGTATCTCGCTAATCCGAGACCATGGAAGAATAATTCTAGAGGGGGAGAGAGATCCTTCATAAGGAGGTGTGAGAATAAGGAGGGAATGAGTGGTCTTTTATAGGAGGAGGGGGATGCCCCTCTCTCCATGGCCAGCGCATGGGGGGGTGACCCCTCACCTCCCCCATTCATGTGGTGGTAAATCCTCCACATTAAAATGCCTCTTCACATTCTCTTTTAAAGTCTCCACTTTAAATGCATTAATTTTTTCCGAATTTAATGCTCTCTCATTTAATAAAACTCTTTTTATTAAATTTATTCAGAATTTTGTTAATTACTTTAATTAACAAACATTCACATATAGCCCCTTGCAATATTTCAATATCACATGCAGAACCACCTTCTGCAATATCACCTGAAACAATTTCCGGTTTCTATTAAAACAATTCCTGCGCTTTGCAATTCTTTCGTCTGAAACATATGTGCTCCAAAATGGTGGCCGGTAACTCTTAAGTGTGCCACTCTACGGTTCGCGAATAATATAGACATGATCGAGACCCTTCTCCGATCAATAATCAGCAGCAGGACCTGGAGATCCGTACTGACTCCTACACATTCAACGATGACTCCTGTGATCGTGAGAACCTTTAACGCTTGTAACTAAATCCCTTTGTCCCTCGATATATTACATGTCCGAGATTCGATCATCGGTATCTCTATACCTAGTTTGATCTCGTTATCGACATGCACTCTTTTCTCGTTCCCGTGATATAACATTCTAGTGATCACATCACTTGCTTGCAAGCTATCCTAATGTGATATCACCGAGAGAGCCCAGAGTATATCTATCCGTCATCTGGATTGACAAATTCCACTCTTGATCCATGAGCCTCAACATAACACCTTCGTAGTACTGAACCCATCTTTATAGTCACCCTGTTACGGTGTGACGTTTGATGTTATCAAAATACTCTTCCGGTGTCAGCAATTAACATGATCTCATGGTCTAAGGATAAATATTACTTCGTATGATGTTATAGCAATATAACCATAATAACTTGATCGTAATGCTATACCTCGGATGAATGTTCATCACATCATTCCACCAATGGTGTGACCTTGTTATTAACAACATCCAATGTCCATGATCAGGAAACCTTGATCATCCTGTTAATCAACAAGCTAGTCTATAAGAGAGGCATGACTAGGAACCCTTTTTGTTTATTAAACACACATGTATTAATGTTTCCGAATCAATACATTTCTAGCATGTAAAATAAACATCTATCATGTATAAGGAATATATAATAACAACTTTATTATTGCCTCTCAGGGCATATTTCCTTCACGACCTTCCTTCGCGGGGTTGTACCGCCGCCTCGCCCAGACTAGTTCGTCGGCGTGCCCGCGCACCAGCAAGAGGTTGATGCCGGCCGCGATTGCCGCTACTTCCGCATTACGGAGTGCGAGCGATGGTGGAGGCTGGGGAGAGGCATCGCCCACCATGATGTCTCCCTCCCAATCGGCTGACACCTCAACCAGGAGCGGGTGCCGGTGCCACCCGTCCCGAAGGACGACAAGGCGCTGGAGGCGGATATGGCCCGCCGCATCCGTAAGCTCCCGCCGGCCTTCGGTACGACCACGCGTACCACAACAAGGCGTTTTGGAGGGAGTTCCTCGACTGGGAGCACACGGCGTGGCGCCGCAGCACCTACCGCGGCGAGTTCGACCCGTGCGGTCCGCGCGAGCTCCCCGCCTCCCAGTCCGACGACGACGACGTCGTCGTCCGCTCCGAAGTCGACTCTGACGACGACGGCCTCAACATCATCGTTAAGGAGGAGGAAGACGAGTCCTCCGCCGCGCCCGCCGCCGCGCACCTGCCACCGGAGTAGCAGGAGGTCCTGGCGCAGGGCTACGACGAGGATGCCTTCCTCGAGCAGGCCATCGTGGCCAGCGCGAGGGAGGAGGACCAAATGTGGGATAGCTACCAGGAGGCCGTCCAGCTCACCGGCCTGGTGGCGCAGGTGAATGCGGGGCAGCCGCTGCCACCGCCACCGCCCCTACCGCAACCGCTACGGGGGTGGGATGCTCCGCCCACGTCGGAGTGGTCTGCCCCAACCGCGCCAGGATGGTACGCTCCGGCCGTGTCGGTGGAAACGAACGTTTGGTCAGGTCATCGACCAGCCGTCACCTCCTGCACCCGCACCGGCGCCAACTCCGGGTCTGCCGCCGCCACACCTCTGGACGCCGCCGGAGTACATCGACCTAGACCCATAGATGGATGGGACGGTGGCGGCGGGGAGATCGTCAATAGCTAAGTCTAGGGCTACGGCCATTTTTTTCCCTTTTTATGTTTTTGAATGTAATATATTTTGTTTTATTATGTATGAACTTCGCCAGTTTATTTTCCGCGCGAATCGTGTCGGTTTGAATTTTTAAAAAACGAACGTTGTCTTTATAGACGCAAACATTTGGATCGCCCCGCTTGACGCGGTTGTCCGAACATGCCAGACCGCGACCCTAAAATGATCGCGGGCCATCATAAATAGATAGAATCGGTCGTTTGTTTGGATCAGTCCGGTGGAGATGCCCTCGGCTCTCTCCTTTTGGGCTTCTTTTAAGCTAGCTGTGAGTCTCGGACGACGTCCATAATAAATCGTCTAGAAAGATACCTGTTCCACTCCTGTGTTCCGTCTCCTTCGGGACCCACAGAAGCGATCCATGCTTCCAGAAAGACGAGCTAGCTCCGATTAAAGGCAAGTGACATGGATTGATCGATTGAAACGAAACATACTCCGTGCATTGGTGCAGCAGATCACGCTATCATTGCACACCGTTCGAGAGGGTCGATAGACCATAATTATTGTTGCGAGCCCATGCCGCTGTGCCAGCAGACGAACTGGGTGACGCGATCAGGTTTGGCATATACAGTACGACGAAAACATACATGGTATTCGCACAGTACCGCTACCACCCGCTGTGCTATGTTGGTTTGGCTAGGTTTTGATCTTTACGAAGGCACGGCAAAGCAAAGTGAGAACTCCACTTGCACTTTGCTTCGGCAAAACGGATTCGCCCGACCCAGGGTTTTGGTTACCGGGCCAGTTACCAGGGTAACCTATTTTACCAATACCCCCGGTAAATTGCTTTTTGGACAAAAAGTTTCGGTAATATTTGAATTTGATCTATATTTATACAATGTTTGAAAAATTGGTGATAACCGGTCGGTAACCATGCAGTAACCGGAAATTTTAAAAAAATTTAGTTTTAAATTTAAATTTTATTCTGAAATTTCATTCGGTAATATCCCGTAACCACGGTAACCTAAAATATCGACTACCCCGGTAAAATTTTCTATTCTGTAGCCAAAACCTTGCGCCCGACTCTGCCACGGCATCGGATGCGGACAAACGACATGTTGTGCTGCTGATTTCATGGCGGCTGCCGGACAACGCTGTACCGTCCGGACAAGGACAAGCGGGCATAGTATATGGGTGGCAATATTTTCAGCTGAATGCGTGGCTTTCCCAACCGCAAGTGGTACGGTACGGTGTTTCACTGTTTGTCCTCCTTAATGAAACTGATTTCGTTGAAGATTGCAGTATACTACTGGTCTAAAGCCAAGGCGTCCGGGAGAAAGCCGTCATCTGGGTTCAGGAAAAGGCAGAAGCAACCGGAGCTCCGCGCCCGGGTGGCTGAAGCCGACCTGCGGCAAAGTCACGATTAAACAAGGTCGCGGTGTCGATCGTCTGGGAGGCGACGCCATGATGGCCGATGGATCACTCCAGCCATCGAAATGGCTATTCTATCGGTCGGTCGTGGCAGTGACGTGCCTAACTGCGGCACTGCGTGGCGGGGAATTTAAACAGAAATAACCTAAATAAATAATAAATTTACAAAATTAACTCGGGCAATCAAAAATTTACGGAACTAATCCTTTTTGCAACGTCGTCAACAACGACGCCGCACTCTGAAGCGCAACGCTACTACTGGTAGTGCCGCACGGCTGCCAGCGTGGCATCGACGTGGTCTCGCGGGGCCTAGTTCCGTAAGTGCGGCGCCACACACTACGGCGCCGTACTGCTATATGCGGCGCCACGTGGATTTCGACCTCTCTAGCCGTGAACCCCTCCTCGTCAAGTTCTACTTCGGGACCATCATCATCCGAGTCCGATGCATAGTATCGAGTATACGGGATGTCACAGTCCATGTTCTCTTGCGTAATATATTTGTCCAAATCTCCAACATTATTGTTGTGGAGCTCAACCTCATTCTCATCGTGCCAATTATCATCATTTTACTCTTCCAACACTTCATCTTGGTTCTTCGAAATCGGGCTCAATGTTTGGATAAATGGAGGTTCAATCAATACCTCTTGATTTATTGGTGGAGGACTTCTAGAACCCAATAGGGAGGCAGTACGGTTCAAATTCAAGTGCAAGTTATTATCAAACTTCTTGGTGGCAAATAGTTCAAGAGGTTTGTCTAGCGACTCCGCCACCACCTCCTTGTATGCAACCCACCGGGGCTCGGAGAAGATACGCATGGTCTTCCAACGGGTGTGCATTTCAAAAGCCACATTATGCCTTCCCTCCAACTCAACAACACTATTTGGGTCCATCCATTTCCATTCAATCCTAACTTGCTCCAAGATCTCGGCGTAGGTGGGACTACGCTCAAACACCAAATCAAGCTCATCCGGGTCCGGTTCTATATTACCTCTCAAAAAGACATCCTTGTCTACATGATGAACATGAACAATTCTTGACATTCCTAAAATAATCACAACAATAATAGCATGGTCAACATACTCAATACATACTCATTGGTAACATTAACATAATACCCATCCCTATGCCAATTCAACAATACCCTATGTCAAAATCTACCATACATCTTGCATAGCAATCTAGGGTTTCTAAGATATAGGTCAAACCAAGAATTTAATGGGTGAAAACAAAGAAAAAGGAGAAGAATACCTCTAGGCACTTGGGGGATCGAAATCCACGGAGAGAAGGGTCCAATTTGGCCTCTTGGAGGGAGGGATTTGAGGGAGGAGCCCCACCACAGTCGCCGCCTCTCTGTTCGTGGGTGGGGAAGAAATGGAGTGAGGGTCAGTGGGCGGCATCGACCAGTGAAGACCTAAAGTCTGGCGCAAGATATAGCGATCTTGGCCGTAGTGTGTGGCGCCGCACTTACGGAACTAGGCCCCGCGAGACCACGTCGATGCCACGCCGGCAGCAATGCGGCGCCACCAATGGTGGCGTTGCGCTCCAGAGTGCGACGCCGTTGTTGACGGCGTTGCAAAACAGGTTAGTTCCGTGAATTTTTGATAGCCCAATTTGTTATTTATTTAGATTATTTCTGTTCAAATTCCCTGCGTGGCGCGTCGATTTGATCAGTTTACTCGGTCCTGGATCTATTCCGCAGCTTGCTTTAGCTTTCCGGGAGGGTGGAGAGTTTTCCTCGTCGTTTCCTCTCTCGGGTATGGGTACGAGTCGAGATGGGATGGCATGGCAACTTCCCCGGCCGGGCCGGGACGGTTGGGAGGGACACGGTGCCGCAGGTGTCGTTGGCCGTACCAGGGACCGGGCGTGCACTTTCCTTCCAAGTGATGATGGCTTGACAAATGTGCACAAAGTTGCTGACATGCGCTCACGTACACGCTTCGAAACGGACCCTGTGTCCCCGATAGTAGCTGCCTGTCTCCGTGGCCGTGCGGAGTGTTTTCTCTCCAATTAATTAGGGCGTGGGGCTGTCGTACATCGTATATACGCGTGGGCGTACGTGCAAAATTGAATATTAAAATGTAACCAGAGTGGAACTGTTCGTGAAGATTCTGACCTCTCTGATCCACTAATAAATACGCAATGCAGGTCTGGGTCAAGCAAACGGTGCGACACAAAAAGTCCAAACCTCATGGCGTCCTTCCGCACTGAGCACGGTAGACTGTTTGACCTCACAGGCCTAAATCAAGAGAAAAACTGCTGTTGAGTCAACGTTCAAGCCAATCCAGCCCCAGATAATACGTTCCATGTCTCTCATCATCGAGTAATCTATGCTGGTACTCTACTACTCTCTACAGGGGCTGATGAAAAACTTCGGTGTTCCGTGTTTGACCCGGCGACGGTATACGAACGAACGAAGGCAGCGGAGACGCGTCGCGCGCGCACATGGGAATCGGGCCCACCCACCAGCAGAGACACACACAGACACAGGGGATAGCGTCGCGCCGTGGCCAATGCCTGTCCTACGTTTCTGCCACGTTTATTGGCTGAACCTTCTGGGGCGCTTCGCGTCGACAAGGAGCGGATATAGATCGCGTCGGGACGCCCGTCGCCCCGTGCCGCGCCGCTGCCACCTTCAACAGCGACCTCCTAGCTTGTCCCAACATTTGTCCAAGACTCGCCGTTTCTTAATTTTTTTTATTATGTTTAGAATACTTTGTATTTCTTATAAACTCATGAAATAGATCCGGATCTTTTTTCGAAAAAAAAAAAAGTTGTCCTAACGATCTAGCTAGGCTAACGCTTCTGGCTCAAGCCGCAGGTACAGTTTGAACAGTCCACGGCACTGATGACTAGTTCATCGGATGCAGAGCATGGAACTAATTAGTAATAATTCGGCGTGACCACCCAGGTTCGTCTAAAGTCCTCGCTGAAGAATGCTTGTTGCACGGCGAGAGGATACGATGGCGGCTATGCATGCGACGCAAGCCACAACTCAGGCGAACGGCGGCGTTCGTCGTACACTCGTACTCGTACACGACCGTACCGGACTCTGGTGAGTTTTGTGGTCTTCAAGACGGGAAGAGGGCCGGCTCGGCACGCCTACGATCCTGTTGCTGGGTTCCACCTTCTGCGGAGGGTTTTTTTTTTTTTTTTTGACATGCTTCTGCGGAGGCTTTTGGCACCACGCAAGCCGGCCCGCTTGGATCCACGGCGCAGCAGCGGCGGGGCGGGTCGTGGAGTGCGCAGGAAGCAAATACGGTCGGCTCCTCCTTCTGTTTCGCAGTCTATCTGCTGTTCTTTGAGTTGAGTTCGGTTGGAGAGGTGTCGTTGTAAACTTATCTTTCTTTGTGTGAGCGGAAATGTTCGTAACTTCTTATCTGATGGTCCATTCCAAAAGATAGTCCATTGGCTGGAACCGGATGACATCCTTGTCCGGGAGCAGTAAGGATAAGAATTGGGGGAGCGAGCAGAACTATGTCACATCGTGTGAAGAAAATAGGCGAAAAAACATGATCACCTGTCAATAAAAGATTCCACGTCAGACATTTGAATTTCTTTTTGATAACTACTACTATGTCAGACATTTGAGGAACCACAGAGTTTGTGTCACCGTTTTGGCCCATATTGAAAGCCTATCAGAGTATGTTTTTCATGATGGCCCGCCCTTGATTTCCTGAGCAGGCTGGGCCTGCCAGCATTTTTTTCGTGAGAGGTGCTGAAACATAATTGGGAAGCATATGGACCTGCAATCGCTAGGCAGTACAAAATCAGTGGTGTCGGGTGTGTGTTCTCGTGTTTTTTTTAATAGAAACAGGCTAGCTTGGAAAGTCCATAGATGAGCCCAGGTATGGGTATGTCTGAAAATTTGAATTTTCAGAGTACCTTGACAAAATCGTATATGCACAATTCCAAGCTATATTCCCTTTTCGCTCATTTGATTAATGAGATTAGAGCTTCGCTAGTTTTGGTAGAGAGTGTGTTATCGTAAAAGCCGATAGCAGGCAGGCTATGGTTAGTGATTCTCTTGCTAATTTTGCGAGGGTAGAACGCCGCACCATTACTTGGCTGAGCTCTGGACCGGATTATGGTGTCCGGTTGCTAGAACCCGATCATTCTGTGACCCTTCCTGTTTAATATATTCATAGTTTTACCCGAAAAAATTCCAAGCTATATGTTACACATGCAATTTTTTTTTGGCAAAATGACATTTTCTATGAATTGTTTAAAGACAATTGGTGCTCCGGAAATTTCTTTTTACAACACAACTTATTTTTTCTCTTAGCACAACATGTCTTTTCTTCATGAACATTTGCAGGGATTGTAAACACATTAGCGTGTACCACCTCCATTCCAAACATAAGGTGTAGTTTCATTATCATTGATTCATAGATGGGACTAGGTGTGTCTGAAATTTGAAATTTCAAAATTTCTAAGAAAACTTACATGCAAATTTCCAAGCTGTATGTTGCACATGCAATTTTTGTGTGCGAAAATGACATTTTCTATGACTTGTGCAAAGACAAATTTGGTGCTACTGAAATTGCTTTTTACAACACAATTTTATTTTTCCTCTTAGCACTGCATATGTATTTTCTTCATGAACACTTGCAGGGTTCGTAAACATATTAGCGTGTACTACCTCCATTTCAAAATATAGGACATGGTTTCGTCCTCTTTGTCCGCGACTTTGACGAGAACACGTCGATGTCACCGTGATGAGAAGGCGAAATGCATGTGCATGCCCGATGATCTATACGTTCGCGGAGCTATCTCGTCTGGTCGACACGTCCATGTGGGGAGCTACGTCTTGTCACCTTCGATGCCGGCATGCCGTGACACCCTGCTGTAATAATTGAATAGGAATATAGTGATGTCATCTTATGTCACTTATATTTTGAAATAGAGGTGAGATTTTCATGAAAGTATATATGCAGTGACCTAGCACAACACTGCATATTGTAGTGCGCAAGTCTTTAACATAATACTCACGAAATACCATTTCGTAAATATTACACCCATCAGAGTGGTACAACAGGAACATTACGGATCCGCAACTTTACATGTTCGTACTATCATTCAAAACAGAAGAAATATTCGATATCCTCTTTGGTCTAGAGATGATCATATTTGAATTCAAAATTCAAACTAGTTACTATCTATAGCAATGGCACTATTATACTTAGTGCCATCGGAACTCAGCAACTTATTTATGTAAATCTATGTTGCTTAGCTCATTTATCTGATGACTGCAAGAGCACAAATCGATTGTAGCTAGTTTCAAAATAAGAGTATCGGACCCAGAGAGAGCTACTTGGTTAAGATATTTATGCCCCTCATCATTATCTACCAAAGGATACTTGTAAGCTGTCTTTGATTTTAAGTAAAGGATGTTTGAAAGGTTTTGTGTTTGTGTGCAAGAAAGTAATAAAAACAAGAAAAAGTAAACAAGTAATGAAAGCGTTGGGAAGCGGTGTTGGAACTCAATAAGGCTTATAACCTACACAGTCCAAGCATATGATAATTATTCATGATTAGAATAATCTATTTATTTCGTCATGATATGTGTGGAGAGACCACAATAATAAGATGTTCACTACAACACTCGTGAGAAATCACTTCTTGAATCAAATATTGAGGTCATCTCTAAATAACCACTATGATACGTGAGAGCAATCAATCGCACATACCACCATAATTAAGGGTTTTCCCATGGATATTGTAATAAGCTTAATGAATCTCCCTTAGTTCCCCTTGGAGTGTGTAGGTTATAAGCAATACTTGTAGTCATAAAGTAATGCTGGACATACTCCCATACATGTCCAAAAGGTATCTCCCTCTCTTTAGTCCCAAAGGAAAATACTATATGGTCAACTTCACATACCATCTAAAAAGAGAGATTTAACACAATATCATAGATCAATGGATCCTGGACCAAAGTAATAGATCATATTTATTTTACTTCATAATAGTGCTATGATTTCTCCATCTTCCAAAGAACAAAGGGAACTACTCACTCATGGAAGCAATCAACAACATCATTATATTTATATGGATGGATAAAAGTGTAAAGATAAATCTAGTGCAAACCACAATTGAATTTGTAATTACAACAAGATCTAATATATGGAAGAGGGGGATAATAATGGTGATAGAGATGCAGCGGTTGATGATGAAGGGGATGATGTTATGTTCTCTGATGATCTGTGTCCCTTCTCTTGGAAATGGTGATGGTGGCGATCTTTGTGGAGGCGGCGGCTATGGAGTTTTCAAGGTGACAGGGATTCGCCATGGAGGTATGTGGAGAGGATCCTTCTCTCTTGGCTCCTTGCCTCTTTATATAGGCCTAGGAGAGCCCCCAATAATCCCCAATACGTTCCTTATGACCTAAGGAAGGTCTAGGAATAAATGCAGACCAATTTTGTGAAGAAATGAGTCTAGAAAGGCATTTTCATGCGCTAAACCCAGCTGTATGGGCGAATGACCGACCGGACCCGCCTGCATTTCGAAAGTTAAATCTTCGGTATCCTTCCATATTTTGGCCGTTATTTCTTCATACGAACTCTGATTTGGGTGTTCTTTGGCTCGTTGGACTTATATGGGCGAGATCTACAACACCATGGCCTTGGATATTCATTTGAAATTTATGGGAAAATCCACTTTTTCCACCCCTCAAATGGCTATGTCTGATGCTTGCAGCTCCTCCATATTGCATCTCCTTGCCTTGTTTTATCCATAGTCAATCACAACACCTACACACAAGTCAAAGACAAGGAAAAATAATAAAATTCTACTAAAACTACTAGTTGTGCAAAGTCCTTATGGAAATGATTGAGAACTAGTAATCATGCATAATGGGCATAGTTGTAGCTAGATATAGCATGTGATGAGTGATGGCTCAGTGTTGATGTAGAGCTCGTTGGGAACCCCAAGAGGAAGGTATGATGAGCACAGCAGCAAGTTTCCCTCAGTTATGAAACCAAGGTTTAATCGAACCAGTAGGAGCAAGGAAACACCCCAAAGGTGTTGCTAGCTGAGCCTTGGCGGCGCACACGGTGCTAGTAGCAACGTGGAGACCGACACAACACAACCACAGAACTTTGTCCCCAACTTGCGATGAGGTTGTCAATCTCACCGTGTTTTGCTGAAAACAAAGGATTAAACGTATCGAATGGAAGGAAGTAATAGTTTGCAGAAAGTAAACACAAAGCAGTAAACAGTTTATAGATTGTATGTAAAAGTAAAGGACCGGGATCCATAGTTCACTAGAGGTGGCTCTCCTTAAGATAGATAACATGCTGGGTGAACAAATTACAGTGGGGCAATTGACAAACATCGAGAAAGCAATACATGCATATACTAATCATCTTGACTCCTTTGAGATTCGATTGGGCATTAAAACATTATACATAGACCGCCATCCAACTACATCCTAATAATCCACCTTCAGGTTATCATCCGAACCCCCTCTAGTATTAAGTTGCAAGCAACAGATTATTGCTTTACGAATTGCGTGTAAAGTAAACAATACGATTGTTCTATGAACAAAGGATTGTTGTTTTCTCCCTAGTAGCAACAACACATCTAGTACCTTAGAGATTTTGCCACTTCCCAGTTACCAGAGGCATGAACCCACTATCGAGCATAAATACTAACTTTTGGAGTTGCTAGCATCTACTTGGCCAAGATAGCTACTAACAACAGAAAGCATGCAAGATCACAAATAACAAAGACATGATAGAATCAATAATCAATCTGAAATAGCATCTCAATATCCATCGGATCCCCGCAAACACAACATGCAGAATTACAAATAGATGATCTTGATCATGAACGGAGCTCACAAGATCTAAACATGAAAGCACAAAGGAGAAGAACCAGCCATCTAGCTACTACATGGATCCGTAGTCCAAGGATGAACTACTCACGCATCACACCGGAGGCTTGCATGGTGATGAAGAAGGCCTCCAGGGTGAATTCCTCTCTCCGGCAGGGTGCTGGGAAGAGCTTTAGATCCCTCCTGATCTAGGGATGGAGATGACAGCGGCTACAAACTCTTTCGTGGATTTTTGATCGGGTACATAGGGTTTTCGTCCCGAGGGCATCTTATAGGCGGAAGGAGAGGCCGAGGGGGTGCTAGGGTCGGCCAGACCACCCCCTGGCGCGAGCTAGGCCTGGCCGCACGGCCAGGTGGTGTGGCCGGCCCCCAGCCCTTCTTCGTCTCGTATTCTGGCATCTGATGACTTCCGGAAAAATAGGCACTTTGGCTTTTGTCCCGTCCAATTCCGAGAATATTCATTTTCTGACTTTCCTGGAACCAAAAACAGCAGAAAACAGGCAGCTGGCATTGTGGCTCTTGTTAATAGATTAGTCCAAGAAATCATATGAAAATACTCCAAAGTGTGGGCAAAACACAAGAAAGTGGATAAAACCAAGCATGGAACATAAAAAATTATAGATACATTTGCCATGTATCAACATCCCCAAGCTTAACTCCTGCTCGTCCTCGAGTAGGTAAGTGATAAAAAGAAAGAATAATTTTTGAGGTGACATGCACCATCAAAGACTTGATCAAAGTATTTGTAAAACATTCAAAGCTGGGATCATAGTACTTCAATCAAAACATGAAAGACAAATTTCTAGCAATAAGACAAAGAAACTATGATGCAACATGAAAAGGTACAAACAAAAGATTCATGAGTAACGATGCTTTGCAAGTAGGAAATATAAATGCATAGGACACCTTCATAAAGAAAACATAGCATAATAGTATTCAGCTTGTCCCTCATAGAGTAGCAAATATAAATGCATAGGACACCTTCAAAGTTCATAAGAGTGAGTAGATACAAATAGTTTAAAACAAGCAATATCAAGGTATGCATCAATCAACTAGTCTTGGGACAATGCACATAGAACTAAGAATGGCCACTATGCTCTCAAAGTAGGTGCATAAAGGTAGAAGGTGGAGACTCAATATAATGGTGGAAGAAAGGCCTTCATAGAAGGAAGTAGGGATTCAAGTCTCATAAAGAGCTTCCAAAAATTATGGTATTTATAGCTTTCAACTCTCATTGCCCCTATCATAAGCATATTTAAGGTGATTAAGGTTAAAGTGACACAACTAAGAGAATATGCTTGACAAGTTATAAACCAAAATCTCATGCCCCTTACTTACGAAGACCGAACCTCATGCTACTCAACTTTAGTCACAAGTAAGCTCTTGTCATTGTAAGTACATGTGTATCATAAAGAACTGCCAACGGGGTACCCCTTGCACATGATACAGGAGCTATCCCATAATAAAAATGACAAGGCAAGCAGACAATGAGCATCTCAGCGATCTTTTTATTTGCTATTTGCATAGGTTTTTATTGAGGATGCTTCATAGAGTGCTCATTATGGTGATGCTGCAAGTTTCCACCATGATTAGGCATGGCTTAGGCTAGCGGCCCAGGCGTTTCTCTAACACACATACAAATTCCATGATCTTACAAGTTCCACTTTTATTTCACATCGCCGGGATCCATAAGCAAAAGAACATGATATCAACGGGTACAAAGTACAAGTGCAATGTTGAAAGCGTTCCCCATGATACATGGTTCTGCTAATTTCAACTTATAAAGCGCAAGCATATACGCAACAAAGAAGGACCCAATGGTTCAAGTTTATTAAGGGCAAGAAAATTAAAGTGTGCCATCAAGTTCGTGCGAGCTTTAATCACTAGTTTTGTCATAACAAGTTTAATTTGGAAGGTAAACAAAAGCATGAATATACTTGGAATAGCATAAGCTAGTAGGTAGGTATGGTGGACTCTTTGGAATAACTTGGTTTAGGGAGTTGGATGCATGAGTGGAACTCATACTTGGTTGTGGAGGCTAGCAAAAGACTGGGAGCGACAAACTAAGAGAGCAATAATGGCCATAATCATGCAGAGCGACAAAACATCATTGATCAAAGCATAAAGTGATAATACAAGTTGAAAACTAAAGGATCATAAAGACTTATGGTGACTTGAGATAGTCATAACATGGTGTGAGCATGCGCCAAGTCAACCCAAATAAAGCATCAAAGGAGAATACCACTATACTAGGCTTTAATATGCTAAAACAACACATGATTCATCCAAGGCACATTAAGAAATCTCAATTGTTTATAACAAGTCATGCTACAGCAAATAATACTAAGCATAAATCCAAAACAATATCAAGCATGGCATGACAAAGCATAGGCCACAGTAAAAAACAAGCTCTTTTTACCATAATAGCATGAACTTTCCTACTCTTTTGCAATCCAAACCAAACTATTTGCAAACCAATGTATGAAAGAGGGGGTCCAACCAATTTATTCAGCAAACTAATAAAACCAAGCAAGCGAAAAACAAAAACAAAAATGAAAAATAAGACGCTCCAAGAACAACACAACCGTGCATGAAACAATAAAAATGAAGCGTTTGGAAGAAACCTGGGATTTTTATTGATGAAGAAGGGGATGACTTGGACATCCCCAAGCTTTGACTCTTGTAATTCTTGGATATTTCTTGGGGTGACACGCATGGCATCCCCAAGCTTGAGCTTTTGTCCATCATTCATCTCATTACTCATTCCTTCCATACACCTGAAATTTTTCCTTCATACAAAATTCACACAATCTTTATTAGCAACATTAGTGCATTCAAGATAAATAAGTCTTAAGGTTCAGTTCTAACACCAATAAACTTCCATTAGAACACTAGCTACTGAAGCGCTTCCCTCAAAAAGCTCAATTCCCCAAAAGAACTCAAAAAGGAACCAACAAGAAGCAAATGCAGAAAATGGCAGAAATCTATCAAAACAGACCAGCAGGTAAAGACGAATTTTTTCGAAGACCTTATGTTGCTCAAATAAAAAAGTGTTGAACTAACGAAAGTTAGATAACAACCTGGATCAGAAGCACAAAAATGCACGCCTCAAAAATTCGTTCAGAGATTTTACACGAATTTTTATGGTGAAGCACAGAAATCTGTTTCGGGACATCAACTTTCCCAATCATTACTTCTCTCTCATTATAGGTTACTCTTGGCACAAAAGCAAATAAAAAAGATAAGGAGCGGTTATTACTGAAGTAATAACTTCCAAGACTCATCTAAAACTTTTGGGTTATCTCCCAATATGTACTTTTCTTTAACGCCTTTAAGTTAGGCATAAGAAGCAAGAAACAGAATCAAGTGTTCTCAAATGAAGAAGCATTAAGACCAAATTTTGTTTTCATAGGAGAATCAAAAGAAATCTTCTTTCTCTTCTTAGGGAAGTGTTCTATACCTTTCTTGAGTGGGAGTTGATATTTAATGGTGCCTTTTTTCATATCAATAATGGCATCAACAGTTCTAAGAAAAGTTCTTCCCAAAGTAATAGGACAAGAAGCATTGCATTCAACATCCAAAACATAGAAATCAACGGGGACATAGGCATTATTAACCATAATAAGAACATCATTAATACTCCCCATGAGTTTCTTTTTAGCAGTATCATCAAGTGGGACATTCAAATAACAATCTTCAAGTGGAGGCAAATCAAGCATATCATAAATCCTTCTAGGCATAATAGAAACACTAGTATCAAGATCACATAAAGCTTTGAAATCAAAGTCATTCACTTTCATATTAATGATGGGTTCCCAACTATCTTCTTGTTTTATAGGAATAGAAGCTTTATGTTTCATCTTTTCTTCTTTAATCTTTATGAGAGCATCAGTAATGTGTTTTGTAAAGGCCATGTTCATAGCACTAGCATTAGGACTTTTAGCAAGCTTTTGTAGGAACTTAATAACTTCAGAGATATTGCAACCATCAAGATCAAAATCAAATTTATCATCTAGATTAGTAGAACTATTACTAGCCTCAACACTATGGTGGTGATAGTAGAAACATTAATGTTTCTAGCAATTTCATCTTCTCTTTCCCACTTAGCATGTAATTCAGCTAATAGCCTAACATTTTCATCAATTCTTACTTGTATAGCATTAGTAGATGCAAAGGGATTCTCATTAGTTTCAGGTTTAGCAGCCATTTTATTCAAATAAGATTGAGCTTAAGCCAAAGATGCTATATTTCTTTCAGCATTAGAGAGTTTTTCCTCAATAGTTTTATTGAAAGCAGTTTGCTTACTAATAAAGTCTTTAAGCATAACTTCAAGTTCAAAGGAAGCACTCCTATTATTGTTGTAGGAACTTCCATAAGCATTACCATTATTGGGAGGATATGGCTTATAATTGTTGTTACCAAAATTATTCCTATAAGCATTATTGCCAAAGTTGTTATTTCTTATGAAGTTCACATCAACTTGCTCTTCTTGAGCAACCAAAGAGGCTAAAGGAACATTATTTGGATCAATATGGGCTTTCCCATTCACAAGCATAGACATAATAATATCAATCTTATCACTCAAGGAGGAGGTTTCCTCAACATAATTTACCTTCCTACCTTGTGGAGCTCTCTCAGTATGCCATTCAGAATAATGAACCATCATATTATCCAGAAGTTTTGTTGCAGCACCCAAAGTGATGGTCATAAAGGTACCTCCAGCAGCATAATCCAATAGGTTCCTTGAAGAATAGTTCAATCCTGCATAAAAAGTTTGGATGATCATCCAAGCAGTCAGTCCATGAGTGGGACAATTCTTTACCAAAGATTTCATTCTTTCCCAAGCTTGAGCAACATGTTCATTATCAGATTGTTTAAACTTCATTATTTCACTTCTCATAGATATAATCTTTGCAGGAGGATAGTACTTTCCAGTTAAAGCATCTTTGCACTTAGTCCAAGAATCAATACTATTCCTAGTTAAGGAATTCAACCATTATTTAGCTTTTCCTCTAAAAGAGAAAGGAAACAATTTCAGCTTAATAATATCACCATCTACATCCCTATGCTTTTGCATCTCACAAAGTTCAACAAAGTTATTTAGATGGGCAGCAACATCTTCATTACCAATACCAGAAAATTGTTCTCTCATAACAAGATTGAGCAAAGCAGGTTTTATCTCAAAGAAGGTATCTTCAGGCACAGGTGGAGCAATAGGTGTGCTCATAAAATCATTGTTGTTGGTGCTAGTGAAGTCACACGACTTAGTATTTTCAAGAGTGGTCGTTTTTTTGTGTTTTCAAATAAGAAAGCAAACTAGTAAAACTATTTTTTTATGTTTTTGATAAAGAAAACAAGCAAACAAAGGAAAAAGAAACTAAGCAAAGCAAAAATAACAAAGTAAAGAGATTGGTTATGAGGGACTTCCCTTGTGAAGATGTCCTTGACTCCCCGGCAACGGCGCCGGAAAAATGCTTGATGGCTCAGTGTTGATGTAGAGCTCGTTGGGAACCCCAAGAGGAAGGTATGATGAGCACAGCAGCAAGTTTCCCTCAGTTATGAAACCAAGGTTTAATCGAACCAGTAGGAGCAAGGAAACACCCCAAAGGTGTTGCTAGGTGAGCCTTGGCAGGGCGCACTACCGGTGCTAGTAGCAACGTGGAGACCTGCACAACACAACCACAGAACTTTGTCCCCAACTTGCGATGAGGTTGACAATCTCACCGTGTTTTGCTAAAAACAAAGGATTAAACGTATCGAATGGAAGGAAGTAATAGTTTGCAGAAAGTAAACACAAAGCAGTAAACAGTTTATAGATTGTATGTAAAAGTAAAGGACCGGGATCCATAGTTCACTATAGGTGGCTATCCTTAAGATAGATAACATGCTGGGTGAACAAATTACAACGGGGTAATTGACAAAAACATCGAGAAAGCAATACATGCATATACTAATCATCTTGACTCCTTTGAGATTCGATTGGGCATTACAACATTATACATAGACCGCCATCCAACTGCATCTATGACTAATAATCCACCTTCAGGTTATCATCCGAACCCCCTCCAGTATTAAGTTGCAAGCAATAGATTATTGCTTTACGAATTGCGTGTAAAGTAAACAATACGATTGTTCTATGAACAAAGGATTGTTGTTTTCTCCGTAGTAGCAACAACACATCTAGTACCTTAGATATTTCTATCACTTCCCCAGATTACCAGAGGCATGAACCCACTATCGAGCATAAATACTAACTCTTGGAGTTGCTAGCATCTACTTGGCCAAGATAACTACTAACAATGGAAAGCATGCAAGATCACAAATAACAAAGACATGATAGAATCAATAATCAATCTGAAATAACATCTCAATATCCATCGGATCCCCGCAAACACAACATGCAGAATTACAAATAGATGATCTTAATTATGAACGGAACTCACAAGATCTAAACATGAAAGCACAAAGGAGGAGAACTAGCCATCTAGCTACTACATGGATCCGTAGTCCAAGGATGAACTACTCACGCATCACACCGGAGGCTTACATGGTGATGAAGAAGGCCTCCAGGGTGAATTCCTCTCTCCGGTAGGGTGCCGGGAAGAGCTTCAGATCCCTCTTGATCTAGTGATGGAGATGACGGCGGCTACCGACTCTTTCATGGATTTTTGATCAGGTACTTAGGGTTTTCGTCCCGAGGGCATCTTATAGGCGGAAGGAGAGGCCGAGGGGGTGCTGGGGTCGGCCAGACCACCCCCTGGCATGGGCCAGGCCTGGCCACGCAGCCAGGTGGTGTGGTCGGCCCCCAGCCCTTCTCCGTCTCGTATTCTGGCATCTGATGACTTCCA
The DNA here is from genome assembly GCA_023614405.1 of Avena insularis. Lineage (NCBI taxonomy): Eukaryota > Viridiplantae > Streptophyta > Magnoliopsida > Poales > Poaceae > Avena > Avena insularis. The sequence continues at coordinate 567,232,196 of CM042686.1, forward strand.
GAAAATAGGCACTTTGGCTTTTGTCCCGTCCAATTCTGAGAATATTCATTTTCTTACTTTCCTGGAACCAAAAACAACAGAAAATAGGTAGCTGGCACTGTGGCTCTTGTTAATAGGTTAGTCCAAGAAATCATATGAAAAGTACTCCAAAGTGTGGGCAAAACACAAGAAAGTGGATAAAACCAAGCATGGAACATCAAAAATTATAGATACATTTGCAATGTATCAATGAGTGAGAATATGAATAATTTGTATGCTTAAATATGCATCATATTTTCACTCATCAAGATCCCCAAGATAAATGTTGCCCATCCTCGAACATGAGAGTTTATAAAAATTAATGGTATCATCTAGCTTACCATAGAAGATCGATGCCTTGTATCCATATTTTCCCTGCAATCTCAAAGTAAGATAGAGCATATTCATACAAGGCAACACAACCTCAGTTATGTGAATCCATAAAAGATCAATTACAACTTCAATGCTCCAAGTCAAAAGTGAATCTGGCTTGAAAGCAAACTTGTGATCCTCCTATTACGCCTTTTATATTTTGTATCCTCACTTTTGTAAAGTAAAAGCTTAGAAATTAAAAGTGAGAGATCATGTCATAATAAGAATAGCACTAGAGTGTATCATTAGAACACACATATCAATAGAGAAAGACTATCAAACACTACTATTCCATTTCTTGTCTTTCAAGAAAATTCAGGTAGTAGTAATGAGACCATGCCAAAGACTATTTTGTGTGAATCTTTATTTATTTCAAAGATAGTTTTCAACAAGGATCATCGACTGATCTTTTAAGCAGTTTACACATCCTTCAAGAGTACCAATACTTTTGCCCATTATGGTAACAGGTGCTACCCATGTTGTTAACTCATAGCCGAAATCAGGGGTTGTACCATTGATCATTCGTAGGCCGGCGGAGTTGTTGGCATCCAAAGGTGTGCATCAAAAATATGTAAACAAGTTTTAAATGGTATCACATTTTGACTCACAAAGTTTAGCTTTGGCATGTATCTCAATTACCATTAGACTTATTTTCAATCCAGCAACTCCTTTCAAGAGTGCCATCAAGTCTATCAATAAATCTATGTGGTTGAGTATCTATAAGGCTAGACTCTTAAGACAATTAAACATCACTCGCAAAACTATTTAGAGGCTTTGTCAATATTCTTTTAATCATGTCAAGTGTAGAAATCAAGGCAATGTATTATAGAGGATCAAAATATTCTTCTCAAGCTGGATAAAGATTCTAACATAGTGCATCAAAGCTCTAACTCAACTCTTATGAAACCTAACATAAGAAAGTGCAACCATTGTATTAACATGAAACATAACTTACCCAAACACGCATTCAAAAATAGCAGGATACATGATTACACAAAAATTTCATCTAATAAGAACATTGCAAAAGACTCTACATATGCAGAAGTAACTTACCCAAGCTAGAACTTTTACAAGAACCAAACTTGGATAGATTACCACAAGAAAAGAGAAAATACAATTGTCAAAAGAGAGTGTGAGAAGTGGTTACCTCCCCAAACTTGAATAAATCAAGGGTGACACACTTTATTGTTGAGGTACGAATAACCTCACTTTTGATGGACATTGACCTTTGGTTCAATGAATACTTCCTCGTTGAAGCGTTGAGTTGAAACAACCAAGTGGCTTATGCAATTATTTGCACGGTTGGCACAAACCATGCACGTCATCACACAAGGTTCAAGTTCCTCCGAAGGAATGAAAATAGAAGTTAAGTTTAAATCCATCATAGAATAGGTGTCTCAATTGGACCTTCTAAAAGAAGAGGCAATAAAAAAGGTGCTAGAGTTGGATTTGAGTGAGACCCCAGAATGCTTAGCTGGTCTGTTCGGATGATCAACCACACTAGGGCTGAGACACGACCCGAACTCCCACGGGGGGCAACAATGGGGAATCTATGTTTTGATCAAGTGATCAAGAGTTTTGGATTTGTCCAAAATCAACAAGAGTTCTGTGTTTACAAGAAAGCGAGTGGGAGCTCAGTTGTTTTCTTAGTAGTATATGTGGATGACATACTGCTCATGGGAAACGATGTGGATCTTATGAGAAGCATGAAAGCATATTTGAGTAGTCAATTTTCCATGAAGGATCTAGGTGAAGCTGCATACATATTAGGAATCAAAATCTATAGAGATAGATCAAGACACATAATTGCGTTAAGTCAGAGTACTTACATCGGAAAGATTTTGAAGAGGTTCAAACTGGACAATGCCAAAAAGGGCTTCGTGCCAATGATGAAGAATTGCAAAATGAGTGTGACTCAATGTCCGGTAACGGATGATGATAGAGAAAAGATGTCTTACATCCCCTATGCCTCAGCCATAGGATCTATCATGTATGCAATGTTAAGTACGCGATCTGATGTGGCATTGGCTCTTAGTTTGACGAGTCGATACCAAAGTAATCTAGGACCGGATCACTGGACAGCTGTGAAGAATATCCTAAAGTATCTCAAAAGAACAAAGGATATGTTCCTAATCTATGGAGGAAGTGATGAAGCTCTAAACGTAATGGGTTATGTGGATGCGAGCTGGAACTCATATCATGATGACTCAGAGTCTCAAACAGGATTTGTGTTCCTAGTGAATAGTGGGGCGATAAGCTGGAAGAGTAAGAAGCAGTCGGTGGTGGTGCAGTCTTCAATGGAGTCTAAATACATTGCTACGGCTGATGCAGCGAATGAAGCTGTTTGGCTAAGGAATTTCATCATCGAACTAGGAGTCATTCTAAGTGCACAGGGCCCCGTGACGATCTATTGTGACAACACGGGAGCTATTGCAAATGCAAAGGAACCGAGGACTCATTCCACAGCCAAACACATCAAGCTTAGGTTTTAGGTCATCCGGCAGAATGTTGACGAAGGTGAAATCAAGATTTTCAAAGTAGATATGGAACTGAATATGGAAGATCCTTTGACTAAAGATCTCCTACAAGCCAAGCACGAAAAACACCGAGATTCCATTGGTGTTAGGTTCCTGCCAATTGTAAACTAGTTTTATTTGTACTCTAGTGCAAGTGGGAGACTGAAGGAGTTATGCCCTAGAGGGAAATAATAAAGTGTATTATTTGATATATCTCCTATATGTTCATAATCTGTTTCGTATCGTGCTATAACTGTGTTAATACAAAATGTTAATACATGTGTGGTATGTAAACAAACCGTGTCTCTAGTTATCTCTAGCGAACTAGTTCATTGGTCATGAGGATGATCTAGGTTTCAAGATCATGGGCATTTATGCCAATTGACAATGAGGCCATGTCATTAGTTGAATGACATGATAGAAAAACATCCGATAGTTATATCTTAATGAGATCTAGTTACAAAGTTCACCATTTATGATAAACACAGAGAACCTCGTGACCTGATCCTTTGACTGTGAGGTAATGCAAATCATCCTTCTGGAGGAAGCTTAGATGGTTATCAAGTATCATCTCCTAAAAGAGTGATAAAAAAGGTGCCACTTAGGTTTTCCAAAGGGACACATAGAGGAGTACATATCAAGATTAGGATTTGTCAAATCCATGTAACCGATAGATACATGTGGCCATCTCGGTGACGTAGCATTTATGAATATTGCAAGCATGTGACTTGGCCACGGAATGCAACGACATGGGAACGAGTAAACAAGTTCATCGGTAATGAGACCGAACTAAGGTATGGGGATACCAACGATAAAGTCTCGGATGAATTAGGTATAAAATGACAAGGGAACGGGAAACGACTATCTCACGGTTCGAGCGATTATATTCGTGAAACACACGGGGGTCACATGGCTATCCAGGTCCCTCTATTGATCATTGATGTGAGAGTAGTCTCGATCATGTCCGAAGTGTTTTCGAACCAAAGGATGTCACTGATATGTCGTAAACGTATCTATAATTTTTGATGCTCCATGCTTGTTTTATATCAACTTTCTTATGTTTTGATTACACTTTGAGGTATTTTTATACATTTTCTGGAACTAACCTATTAACAAGATGTCGCAGTGCTAGTTGCATGTTTTCTGCTGTTTTTGGTTTCAGAAAAGATAGTAAGGAAATATTCTCGGAATTGGACGGGACAAAAGCCAAAGTCAATATTTTACTAGAAGGAACACAGAGTCCGAAGGGCAGCCGAAATGGGGCCACGAGGTGGCGCGCCCCTAGGCGTGCTAGGCCCTGGTGTGGGCCCCTCGGGCGGCCACCGACCTTGCCCATTCGCCTATAAAAGTACCCCGATGTAGAAACCCTAAGGCTCCGATTAAAAATCCACAAAAGAGTCTGTATCCACCACCATCTCCATCCCTAGATCGAGGGGATTCGAAGCTCTTCCCAGAACCCTGCCGGGAGGGAGAGATCATCCCGGATGCCTTTTTCATCACCATGCCAGCCTCCGGAGTGATGCGTGAGTACTTCACCCTTGGACTATGGGTCCATACAGTAGCTAGATGGTTGGTTCTCCTCCTTTGTGCTATCATGTTTAGATCTTGTGAGCTGATGACCCACAAGTATAGGGGGTGTATCGCAGTATTTTCGATAAGTAAGAGTGTCGAACCCAACGAGGAGCAGAAGGTGCTGGCTAGTGGTATGGATCAGAAATTCTCTACAAATACTTAGCAAACAGATTTTTAGGGGTTTTTGATAAAGCAAGTAAATAAAGTACGAGTAAACAAAAGACAATAAGAATAAATGCAGCAAGTGGCCCAATCCTTTATGCAGCAAAGGACAAGCTGGTTGTATTACTTAAGATGACCAAACATTCTCGAGGATACATGGGAAGACTGTCAAGTGCTTTCGCTTCATATAGTTGATTAATCTTCTTTAGCTTGCTAAGTGTTGTGTGGGTGAACCTATGCTAATGTACCGACCTTCCTAGGACTAATACATACTTGTGATTATACCCCTTGCAAACATCCGTAAGTACAAGAAAGTAATTAAGGTAGAAACTTAACCACAACTTTAAACTCTAAGACCCTTACGTCCCTTGTGCAATGGTTTCCTAAGGGGTTCAGGTTTCTGTCACTCCGGCAACCCCTACGATTAGTAGCCAAATACACAATGCATTCCCCTAGGCCCATATAGGTGAAGTGTCATGTAGTCGACGTTTACATGACACCACTAGAAGAAGTACACCACAACTTAAATATCAAACTATTGAATCTTTCTCAACACAATTCCACTACTAACAACATGACTTCTCCCATGTCCTCAAGAACAAAACGAACTACTCACAAGACATCATATGGATCATGATCAGAGATGGAATAATGATGTATAACAATCTGAACATAAACAATAATTCAATGGTTCACTCAATAGCATCAACTATAAAGAGTAATCAACACCGGGAAAGTTTCCCCTATGAACTATGCAAGATTCAACGCAATTGTTACAACAATATGGAGATGGTGATGAGGGTGCTGATGGTGATGATGGTGGTGATGATGATGATCCCGATGAAGTCTAGCTTGATGGCGGTGTTGATAGCGACGATCTCCCCTCTTCGGGAAGGAATTCCCTCGGCAGAAATCTGTCTACCGGAGAGATCTTTCTCTCTCGGTGCTTTCCGCCCAGGCGGAATCTTCTGTGGTCCTCCCGAGTCTTAGGGTTTCGGAGGATAATATCGCAGGAGTGCGGAGGTGGACCAGGCGGCACCACACAGTGGCGCGACCCGGTGGTCGCGCCAAGGGGTGTGTGGGCCCCAGCCCATCTCCACTCCCCTTCGCTTCCTTCGCCTTACGGAAAATAGGATTTTCCGTATATTTTCCCGGATTTTCTGATCTTCGCGAATTTTGCCTCCAAACAGCACCTTTTCCATCAGAATCCTGGCTGCAGCGGTCCATGCTCCAAAAGTCATCAACCATGCAAAAACAGATGAAATAACATAAGTATCACCTCTCAATACAAAATATATTAATGAATAAGAGTGAATTATGACATAGAATAGTGATGCAAAATGGACGTATGAACTCCCCCAAGCTTAGACTTCGCTTGTCCCCAAACAAAACTGAGATCAATAAACATGGCCTCAGGTTTATGGAGTGAAGAGTCGATAAAAGAATACGGACAAGAAGCATCACATTCATCATTACATAGATCATAATGGAAGACAACTCACTATTATTTAACTTAACTTGCAATAAGTAAAGGAAACTCAATAAAGATACATAAAGTGAATCATAATTGGTAATGGCAAACTTAGCTCTTGGTCGAAGAATAGTTGATAATTTGCTGGAGTTCACAAATAACTGGTTTTCAATGATAGCTTTCAAAGTAGTAAACATCAAGATAAGAGCAATGTGCAAAACAAGGAACATAAGAAACATGATTGAATAAATCATCATATGAATGAATGAAACACAACAACTCAAAATACTTGCTGAGATAGAAGGGAATAGGTTTACTAACTCAACTAAAAAGTAAAAGAAAGGCCCTTCGCAGAGGGAAGCAGGGATTTCAAGTTTCATAAAGAGCTCCCAAAAATTATGATACTTATTAGCTTTCAGCTCTCATTGCCCCTATCATAGGCATCTTTAGGTGGTTAAGGTTAAAGTGATCAAATATGAGGATATGCATTGACAAGTTGTAAGTTGAGAATCTCATGTCCCTTGAATACGAGAGTTTCTCCTCATGCTACTAAAGTTTAGTCACCGGTAAGTTCTTGTCATTGTAAGCACATGTGTATCATAGAGAACCGCCAACGAGGTACCCCTTGCCCGATGATATGGAAGAATCCCCATATCAAAATGACAAGGCAAGCAGACAACAAACATCTCATCAATCTTCTTATTTACCATGGGAATATGGTGCTTTTTTTCTCTCTTTCCTCTTTTCATAATCTCTTTTTTTCTTTTTCTCTTTTTCTCAATCTCTATCTCTTTTTTTATAAGAAGAATGCTTCATAGATGCTCGTTATGGTTACGCTGCAGGTTTCCACCATGTCAGCATGGATTAGACCAGCGGCCCAGGCGTTTCTCTAACACACATGCATAACTCCATGGACTTACTATCTCCCCTTTCATTTCACACCGACGACATCCATAGACAAAAGAACATGATATCAACTAGGTACAAAGTACCAGCGCAATGTTGAAAGCGTTCCCCATGACAACATGGTTCTGCTAATTCACAACTCATAAAGCGCAAGCATATACGCAATATAGATGGGCACAATGGTTCAAGTTTATTAGATGCAAGAAAGTAAAGTGTGCCATCAAGTTCATGAGAGATTTAATAACTAATTTTCACATAACAACTTTAATTTGGGAGGTAGATAAAACAAGAATTTACTTGAAATAGCAATAACGCTACTAGGTAGGTATGGTGGACACAAATGGCAGAGGTTTTGGTTTAAGGAAGTGGATGCACGAGAAGAATTCCCTCTCAGTACAGGTCTTTGGCTAGCAAGGTTGGGTAGCAAGTACAGGAGTTGAAGGAAACAAACAAACATATAAGTGATAAAAACAAACATGCAATCTTCCTTGGAAGCACAAAAGATCTTAACAAGAGAATACTAGACTCATGAGCAAATCAAGAAAGAAAGATGATGAAATTATATTTATTTAAGAGTACTTTTATCTTTTCATTCAACTCTCAAAAATAGTGTTGCTACTGACCAAGCCAGGTTTGCCAAAACCAACTAAATTACCTCAATGATCCCAAAGTGATACCAATACTAACAACAAGATCAATCATATAACCACGAATTGAAAACTAATATAAGCTATGCAAAAGAGTAAATGATAGAACTTCTTATTAATAATCCATAACGGCAACTCACACTAAGGGATACATATCTAACGAGAGAGGGGACACTTCCATAATGCAAACCATCCTACATGATAACTTCTCTATTCATGATATGACTCTACTAAAAAGGTAAAAAGATAGAAGATAGTGATGTGATACCGCGACACTCCCCCAAGCTTAGAACAAACCAAGGGGATGCCAAACCTGTTGACGAATTACTCCTTCAGTGGTGGTGGTATTCTCTTGGTTGGCGCGAGGAAATCTTCCAACATCTTGCGAAGCCTGTTATTCTCCTCTTGAAGCATATCCACCTTCCTCCTCAAGACTCGATACTTGTTGCAGAACTCATTAGCGACTCGTAGAGCTTCCACTGCTGCAGGGCAAGAGCTGAGATCTAGAGTCGGAAGTATCATCCCCTTCATGCATGTTGTCATGTCCTTTACTTCCTCCCTGCCGTTCCGATCCATGTTTGCACACTCAAGATTGTGATGGAGCTCGCGGCGACGTCACAACTCGTAATCCTTTGAAGATGAACCCCTGAACGACATCTGAACAAAACAGACCAAAACAAAAACACGACGAGAACACGGTATACAAACCTCGGGGGATCCGGGGGATTATATATTACGAAGTTTCACAACAAAAGGAAGGTACTGGGAGAAAACGGGTTGGAGACGGAGTCCGGAGTGGCCACACCACCTGGTGGCACGGCCAGGGATGGGCCCGCGCCACAGGGTGGTGTGAGCCACCCTGGCTCCGTTTCCTTCCCTCTTTCGCTTCGTAGCTTTCCTTATTGACTGAAAACTGCAAAAATATAATTGGATAGTATTTTCGCGGAACTTCTCTTTACTAGAACAGTTACCTATTTGAAAGCGGACTCTGCAGGTCTCTGAATTTGGTCCTTGATAAATTTTTCCGGAGTTATAACTTGAAAGGCATCAACATCTTCATTGTAAGAATCCCCACCAATATAGTGTTTGAGTCGCTGCCCATTCACTACTTGTGTAGTATTATCTTTTAAAGAAGAAATTTTTATTGCTCCTGAATGGTATACTTCTTCAATAATGAAAGGTCCTTCCCATTTTGACAGTATCTTTCCTGCAAAAAATCTGAGACGAGACCTATACAATAGAACTTTCTCACCAACATGAAATTCTCTCTTAAGTATTCGCTTGTCATGCCATATTTTAACTTTTTCCTTAAAGATCCTAGCATTTTCATAGGCTTCACTCCTCCATTCATCTAAAGAACTTAAATCAAATAACCTTTTCTCACCATCGAGCTTACAATCTCTATTTAGTTCTTTAACTGTCCAGTAAGCTTTGTGTTCTAATTCTAAAGGTAGGTGACAAGCTTCCCCGTAAACCATTTTATAAGGGGACATCCCCATAGGATTTTTGTAGGCAGTCCTATAAGCCCATAAAGCATCATTCAACTTTTTAGCCCAGTTTTTTCTAGATCTATTAACAGTCTTTTGCAAGATGGATTTAATTTCTCTTTTTGATAACTCTACTTGCCCGCTAGGTTGGGGGTGATAAGCTGAAGCAATTCTATGATTAACATCATATTTAGCAAGGGTCTTTCTAAAACCACCATGCATGAAATGAGAACCCCCATCAGTCATGAGATACCTAGGCACTCCAAACCTAGGAAAGATAACATCTTTAAGCATTTTTAGAGAGGTTTCCCCATCAGCACTCTTCGTAGGAATGGCTTCTACCCACTTAGTAACATAATCAACAACAACAAGAATATGAGTATAACCTTTCGAGGGAGGGAAAGGACCCATAAAGTCAAATCCCCAGCAATCAAAGGGTTCAATAACTAGAGAGTAGTTCATAGGCATTTCATTGCGTCTAGAAATATTACCAACACGCTGACATTCATCACAAGATAAAACAAATTTTCTTGCATCTTTAAAAAGGGTAGGCCAGTAGAAACCTGATTATAGCACCTTTTCTGCAGTACTATCTCCTGCATGATGTCCTCCATAAGCACTTCCATGACATTTATGCAATATCTCCTTTTGTTCATATTCTGGAAGACATCTTCGCATAATACCATCCACTCCTTCTTTGTATAAGTGTGGGTCATCCCAAAAATAATGCCTCAAATCATAGAAGAACTTCCTTCTTTGCTGAGCTGTAAAAGTTGGAGGCAAATACTTGGAGACAATAAAGTTAGCATAATCAGCGTACCAAGGGCTCCCTCGCGAGCTTACCCCTACTGCGGCTAACTGCTCATTTGGGAAACTATCATTAACAGGCATAGGATCAAAAGAGATGTTTTCCAATCGAGATAAATTATCAGCTACAGGGTTTTCAACACCTTTCCTATCTACTATATGTAGATCAAACTCTTGTAAAAGTAGCACCCATTTAATAAGCCCAGGCTTAGCGTCCTTCTTCGTCATAAGGTATTTAATAGCAGCATGATCAGTATGAATGGTGACTTTTGAGTCTACAATATAGGGTCTAAACTTATCACAAGCAAAAACGACAGCTAGAAATTCCTTTTCAGTAGTAGCATAATTCCTTTGAGCAGCGTCTAAAGTCTTACTAGCATAATGAATAACGTTTAACTTTTTTATCAATTCGTTGCCCAAAGACAGCACCTACAGCAAAATCACTAGCATCACACATTATTTCAAAGGGTAAACTCTAATCAGGTGGTTGAACAATAGGGGCTGTAGTTAAAGCATTCTTAAGAGTTTCAAAATCTCCCATATAATCATCATCAAAAATGAAGGGTACATCTTTTTGAAGAAGATTAGTGAGGGGTTTTGAAATCCTAGAAAAGTCTTTAATAAACCTTCTATAGAAACCAACATGACCAAGGATACTACGAATACCTTTGATGTCTCTTGGGCATGGCATCTTCTCAATTGCCTCAACCTTAACTCTATCAACTTCTATGCCTCTTTCAGAAACTTTATGCCTAAGGACAATCCCTTCATTAACCATGAAGTGGCATTTCTCCCAATTAAGAACAAGATTAGTTTCTTCACATCTCTACAAAACTTTATCAAGGTTGTGCAGACAATTATCAAAAGAAGTTCCATACACAGAAAAGTCATCCATGAACACCTCTACAATTTCCTCACAAAAACCATGAAAAATGGCAGACATGCATCTTTGGAAAGTAGCAGGAGCATTACATAAACCAAAAGGCATACGTCTATAAGCATAAGTTCTGTAAGGGCAAGTAAAAGTAGTTTCTTCTTGATCTTGTTGTTTAACAGCAATTTGAGAGAAACCAGAATAACCATCAAGAAAACAAAAATGGGTCTTTTTAGACAATCTTTCCAACATTTGATTAATAAAAGGAAGCGGGTAGTGATCTTTCTTAGTAACTTTATTGATTTTTCTAAAATCAATGCACATCCTATAGCCTACCACTATTCTTTGAGGAATAAGCTCATCATTATCATTAGGAACAACGGTAATACCTCCCTTTTTAGGAACACAATGAACATGACTAACCCATTCATTATCAGCAATAGGGTAAATAATACCAACATCAAGGAGTTTCAATACCTCATTCCTTACCACTTCCTTCATTTTAGGATTTAAACGTCGTTGGTGCTCTACTACTGGCTTTGCATCTAGTTCTATGTTGATAGAATGCTGACATATAGTAGGTGAAATCCCTTTTAAATCATCCAGAGTATAGCCCATATCTCCTCGGTGTTTCTTTAAAACCTCCAATAACCTTTCTTCTTCCTTTCCTGAAAGTTTAGAGCTAATAATAACAGGATATATCTTTTATCATCAATATAAGCATATTTAAGATCATCGGGGACATGTTTTAGATCGAAGACCGGATCCTTTTTAGGTGGCAACGTGGTACCCAAGTCTTCTACATGCAAGTTATGCTTAAGCATCTTAGGCTGATCACGGAGAATCTTGTCAATCTCATTCCTTTCTTCCATGAAGATTTCACTTTCATGATCTTCCATAAATTGCTGCAAAGCATTATTAGTAGCAAGAGAAATAGAAGCAAGTTGTTCAACTCTAAAATCCTCATTATGGGTTTCCTCTTCACAAGGTTCTTTAGTGAATTTCGAGAAATTAAACTCATAAGATTCCCCATCAAACTTAGTCAAGATTTTCTCCCTTTTGCAATCTATAATAGCTCCACAAGTACTCAAGAAAGGTATACCAAAAATAATAGGATAAGTTTTACTAGCAGCTGAACCAAGTACTAGAAAATCAACAGGGTACTTAATCTTACCACAAAGAACTTCCACGTCTCATACAATACCAATTGGAGAGATGGTCTCTCTATTAGCAAGGTGAATAACCACATCAATCTCTTCCAATTCGTAGGGACTGATTTCATGCATAATTTCTCTGTAAAGCTCATAAGGAATAGCACTGGAACTTGCACCAATATCACATAAACCATAATAGCAATGATCACCAATTCTAACAGAAAGCACAAGGACACTAGCTTTTTTTAGTTCTATTAGGATGTGAAACAATGTTAGAAGCATCCTCACAAAAGACTACGTGTCCATCTTCTATGCTTTTAGTGACAAGGTCTTTCACAATTACTACCGCAGGTTCAACGTTTATTTGTTCATCAGGTTTTACAGTTCTATTTTCACTTTTGGTGATTACATTAGTTATCATAGGATGATCCTTTACCTTATCTGGGAAGGGAATCTTCTCAATATAAGGTTCAGGTAAGATGGGATCAATAGTGCAATACTCAACACTCCCAACAGGAACACAGTCAACAATATCTTTATAAGGTTCATGGTACTTGTTCCATCCCCTTTTTGGAATTTCAATATGAGAAGCAAAAGCCCTAAATCAATTCGTAATAACTTGTAAATAAAGACCATAAGCATTTTTAATATTTTTAAAGTCATCAGTTCCCATAAAAGATTCAATGCATTCATAGTCATAATTTATACCTGACTTTCTACCTTTGTCATTCTCCCATGCTTTAGCATTGTCTTGAATATTGTCCAAAAGATCCCATTTAGCTTCTTCTTCCATGCGAGTGAATGATCCAACACAAGAAGCATCCAATAAATCCTTGTCATGTAGAGGGAGCCTTGCATAAAAGTTATTGATAATAATATTGTTGGGGAGCTCATGAATGGGATATTTGAGCATTAGTAACTTCAATCTCCCCCAAGCTTGAGCTGTACTCTCTCCATCAAGAGGCCAAAAGTTGTATATTTGATTCCGATCTTTATGAATCTCACTAGGAGGATAAAACTTTGAATAAAAGAGAGGTACTATTTCCTCCCATTCCAGAGCTTGATCATTCTTCAGCAGCTTATACCATTCTTCAACTCTTCCTTTCAGTGATAATGAGAATAACTTCTTCTTAACTTGATCTGTAGTAATACCTGCACACTTGAACAACCCGCATAATTCGTGTATAAAGAGTAAATGATCACCAGGATGGACAGTTCCATCCCCAACATAGTAGTTATCCATAACACGATCAATAATTCTTGTAGGTATTTTGAAAGCATCAATTTCAGCAGGTGGTGGTTTATCTACTACCTTAGCAGTGGTAGTAGCATTACCAAATAAGAAACTCGGCGAATTATCCATAACGAAAATAAAGCAACTAGCAGAAGTAAACAATACTCAAAGTAGAAGTTTTCTTTACCAGTTCCACTCTCCAATAGCGCTTCACTCCCCGACAACGGCGCCAGAAAATAGTCTTGATGACCCACAAGTATAGGGGTTATATCGCAGGATTTTCGATAAGTAAGAGTGTCGAACCCAACGAGGAGCAGAAGGTGATGGCTAGTGGTATGGATCAGGAATTCTCTGCAAATACTTAGCAAACGGATTTTTAGGGGTTTTTGATAAAGCAAGTAAACGAAGTACGAGTAAATAAAAGACAGTAGGAATAAATGCAGCAAGTGGCCCAATCCTTTATGCAGCAAAGGACAAGCCGGTTGTATTACTTAAGATGACCAAACATTCTCGAGGACACATGGGAAGACTGTCAAGTGCTTTCGCTTCATATAGTTGATTAATCTTCTTTAGCTTGCTAAGTGTTGTGTGGGTGAACCTATGCTAATGTACCGACCTTCCTAGGACTAATACATACTTGTGATTATACCCCTTGCAAACATCCGTAAGTACAAGAAAGTAATTAAGGTACAAACCTAACCATAGCTTTAAACTCTAAGACCCTTACGTCCCTTGTGCAATGGTTTCCTAACGGGGGTTTAGGTTTCTGTCACTCCAGCAACCCCTACGATTAGTAGCCAAATACACAATGCATTCCCCTATGCCCATATAGGCGAAGTGTCATGTAGTCGATGTTCACATGACACCACTAAAAGAAGTACACCATAACTTAAATATCAAACTATTGAATCTTTCTCAACACAATTCCACTACTAACAACATGACTTCTCCCATGTCCTCAAGGACAAAACGAACTACTCACAAGACATCATATGGATCATGACCAGAGATGGAATAACGATGTATAACAATCTGAACATAAACAATAATTCAATGATTCACTCAATAGCATCAACTATAAAGAGTAATCAACATCGGTAAAGTTTCCCCTATGAACTATGCAAGATTCAACGCAATTGTTATAGCAATATGGAGATGGTCATGAGGGTGCTGATGGTGATGATGGTGGTGATGATGATGATCCCGATGAAGTCCAGCTTGATGGTGGTGTTAATGGCGATGATCTTCCCTCTCTGGGAAGGAATTTCCACGGCATAAATCTGTCTGCCGGAGAGATCTTTCTCTCTCGGCACCCAACAGAGGCGGCAGAATCTTTCTATGGTCGCTCCTCGAGTCTTAGGGTTTCGGGAGGATAATATACGCCAAAGGGGAGTGCTAGGGGTGGACCAGGGCTGCCACACCTTCTGGTGGCGCGGCCCAGGGTGTCCCGCGCCAGGGGGTGGTGTGGGCCCCCTGTAGCCCATTTCTAGCCCCCCTTCTGGCTTCCTTCGTCTTCTGGAAAAATAGGATTTTCCGTATATTTTCCTGGATTTTCTGATCTTCGTGAATTTTGCCTCCAAACAGCACCTTTTCCATCAGAATCCTAGCTGCAGCGGTCCATGCTCCAAAAGTCATCAACCATGCAAAAACAGATGAAATAACATAAGTATCACCTCTTAATACAAAATATATCAATGAATAACAGTGAATTATGACATAGAATAGTGATGCAAAATGGACGTATCATGAGCTCCGTTCATGATCAAGATCATCTATTTGTAATCATATATGTTGTATTTGCGGGGATCCGATGGATATTGAGATACTATGTCAGATTGATTATTGATTCTATCATGTCTATGTTATTTGTGATCTTGCATGCTCTCCGTTGCTAGTAGCTATCTTGGCCAAGTAGATGCTTGTAACTCCAAGAGGGAGTATTTATGCTCGATACTAGGTTCATGCCTCTAGTAATCTGCGGAAGTGACAAAAATCTCTAAGGTTGTAGATGTGTTGTTGCTACTAGGGAGAAAACAACAATCCTTTGTCCATGGGGTAATTGTTTTGTTTACTTTACACACTTTGCTTAATGCAATTATCTGTTGCTTGCACCTTAATACTGGAAGGGGTTCGGATGATAACCTGAAGGTGGAATATTAGTCATAGATGCAGTTGGATCACGGTCTATGTATTATGTTGTAATGCCCAATAAAATCTCGTAGGAGTCAAGATGTCTACTATATGCATTGTTATGCTTTCTCAATTTGTCAATTGCCCCGATGTAATTTGTTCATCCAACATGCTATTTACCTTAAGGAGAAACACCTCTAGTGAACCGTGGACCCCCGTCCGTTCCTTCACCATTGATATACCATCTATTGTTTACCGTTTACTGTTTACTTTCTGCAAGCAATTACTATCTTCCACTATACGTTTAATCCTTTGTTTTCTGCAAAATCGGTGATCTTGACAACCTCACTGTAAGTTGGGGCAAAGTTCTGTGGTTGTGTTGCGCAGGATTCCAAGTTGCTAGAAACACCTTGGAGTTGTTTCCTTACTCTTACTGGTTCGATAACCTTGGTTTCATAACTAAGGGAAACTTGTTGTTACGCTCATCATACCTTCCTCTTGGGGTTCCCGACGAGCACTAGATATATTGAGCCATCAAGCACTTTTCTGGTGCCATTGTCGGGGAGTTAAGGATAGCTTCAATCTCTTCCTCCTCGTCAATCGCTTTTCAGGGAGAAAGAAGATTCTTGCAAAGGGAGTCTTTCAAAACCAATCTCTTTACTTTGTTTTTGTTTTGCTTAGTTTATTTTTGCTTTGTTTGCTTGTTTCTTTTTATCAAAAACACCAAAAAATTAGTTGTACTGGTTTGCTCCTTTTATCAAAAACAAAAAAATAGTTCTTTCTGTAGTTGTCACCTTGTTCTTAGCTCACCATGTTGATCCCTAAGTTCACCCCGAAAAACCTTTCAATATGTAGTGGCTCTATAATTGGGAAAGATAATATTGAAGAATTCTTTAATCATGCTAGCAAGCATGAGGATATTGAGGATAAAATATAGATCCTTAGCAGAACATGCTCCAAATTATGAAATTGCTGCAGCTTCTTTAGTTCACATGTTGGAGGCTAGGTTTGTTAACCTTAACCCCATGATGCAAGTAATGTTTCTTAAACTTAAAGATATTGAGGATACTAAAAAGAGAGATTTTATTCTAGAAACTTTGCTTAAAGAATTCAATGCTGTTGTTAAGGTAGCTAGAAATTTCTTTGATCGTTTTAATATGCTAGGCTCATGTGTAAATGTTATTGGTACACTAGAAAATTTGGACAAAACCAAACCCAAAAATGGAGAGGAAATTAAAATACCGATACCTTTTAAACTTGTAGGAATGCATGAAGCCTTAGAAAAGAATTTTGATTGGATTGTTCTGGAAAACCCGTTTGATGAAAATAGTGAACCCAAGAGTATTGAGAGAGGATCCTCTAGAACTTATTTGGATGAGATACCTGCTGCCTTGTGTAATAACGAGCTCGTTGGGGAACCCCAAGAGGAAGGTATGATGAGAACAACAGTAAGTTTCCCTCAGTTATGAAACCAAGGTTATCAATCCAGTAGGAGCGAGGAAACACCTCAAAGGTGTTGCTAGCTGGACTTTGGCAGGGCGCACTACCGGTGTCAGCAGCAACATGGAGACCTGCACAACACAACCACAGAACTCTGTCCCCAACTTATAGTGAGGTTGTCAATCTCACCGGTTTTGCTGAAAACAAAGGATTAAACGTATCGAGTGGAAGAAAGTAGTAGTTTGCAGAAAGTAAACACAAAGCAGTAAACAGTTGATTGTATATTGATGGTAAAAGAAAGGACCGGGGTCCATAGTTCACTAGTGGTGGCTCTCCTTAAGATAGATGACATGTTGGGTGAACAAATTACAGCGGGGCAATTGACAAACATCGAGAAAAGCAATATGCATATACTACTCATCTTGACTCCTTTGAGATTCGATTGGGCATTACAACATTATACATAGAACATCATCCAATTAAATTTATGACTAATAATCTACCTTCAGGTTATCATCCAAACCCCCTCTAGTATTAAGTTGCAAGCAACGGATAATTGCATTACGCATTGCATGTAAAGTAAACAATACGATTGTTCTATGAACAAAGGATTGTTGTTTTGTCTCTAGTAGCAACAACACATCTAGTACCTTAGAGATTTTTGTCACTTCCCCAGATTACTAGAGGCATGAATCCACTATGGAGCATAAATACTAACTCTTGGAGTTGCTAGCATCTACTTGGCCAAGATAACTACTAACAACGGAAAGCATGCAAGATCACAAATAACAAAGACATGATAGAATCAATAATCAATCTGAAATAGCATCTCAATATCCATCGGATCCTCGCAAACACAACATGTAGGAATTACAAATAGATGATCTTGATCATGAACGGAGCTCACAAGATATAAACATGATAGCACAAAGGAGGAGAACCAACCATCTAGCAACTACATGGACCCATAGTCCAGAGATGAACTACTCACGCATCACACCGGAGGCTTGCATGGTGATGAAGAAATCCTCGAGGGTGAATTCTCCCCTCCTCAAGGTGCCGGGAAGAGCTTCAGATCCCTCCCGATCTAGGGATGGAGATGATAGTGGCTATAGACTCTTTCGTGGAATTTTGATCGGGTCCTTAGGGTTTCTGTATCGGAGGCAATATATAGGTGAGAGGGGAGGCCGAGGGTGCAGGCTGGCCACACCACCTGGCGCTGCCAGCTGGCCAGGTGGTGTGGCCGCCCTCTGGCCCCTCTTCGTCTCGTATTCTGGCTCCGGGTGTCCCTCAGTGAAAAACTGACTTTGGCTTTTGTCCCGTCCAATTCCGAGAATATTCATTTTCTGACTTTCCTGGAACCAAAAACAGTAGAAAACAGGCAACTGGCACTGTGAGTCTTGTTAATAGGTTAGTCCAATAAAGTGTATAGAAAGTACTCCAAAGTGTGGACAAAACATAAGAAAGTTGATAAAACCAAGCATGGAACATCAAAAATTATGGATACGTTAGCAACGTATCAACATCCCGAAGCTTAACTCCTGCTCGTCCTCGAGTAGGTAAGTGATAAAAAGAAAGAATAATTTTTGAGGTGACATGCACCATCATAAACTTGATCAAAGTATTTGTAAAACATTGATAACTGGTATCATAGTACTTAAATCATAACATGAAAGACAGGGTTCTAACAATAAGACAAGGCAACTATGTTGCAACATGAAAAGGCACAAACAAAATATTCATGAATAACAATGCTTTGCAAGACGTTTGTTTGTTTCACATAAAGAAAACATAGCATAGTAGCATTCAGCTTGTTCCTCATAGAGTAGCAAATATAAATGCATAGGACACCTTCAAAGTTCATAAGAGTCACTAAATACAAATAGTTTAAAACAAGCAATATCAAAGCTATGCATCAATCAACATGTCTTGGGACAATGCACATAGAACTAAGAATGGCCACTATGCTCTCAAAGTAGGTGCATAAAGATAGAAGGTGGAGACTCAACATAAAAGTAAAAGAAGGGGCCTTCATAGAAGGAAGTAGGGATTCAAGTTTCATAAAGAGCTTCCAAAAATTATGGTACTTATTAGCTTTCAGCTCTCATTGCCCCTATCATAAGCATCTTGAAGGTGATTTAGGTTAAAGTGACACAACTAAGAGGATATGCTTGACAATTTATAAGACGAAATCTCATGCCCTTGATACATTGCAAATATATCTATAATTTTTGATGTTCCATGCATGGTTTTATCTACTTTCTTGTGTTTTGTCCACACTTTGGAGTACTTTTCATATGATTTCTTGGACTAACCTATTAACAAGAGCCACAGTGCCAGTTTCCTGTTTTCTGCTGTTTTTGGTTCCAGGAAGTCAGAAAATGAATATTCTCGGAATTGGACGGGACAAAAGCCAAAGTTATTATTTTACCGAGGGACACTTGGAGCCAGAATACGAGACGAAAAAGGGCCAGAGGGTGGCCACACCACCTGGTGGCGCGGGCCAGGCCATGCCGCACCAGGGGGTGGTGTGGGCCCCTCTGGCACCCCCTTGGTCTCCACTGTCGCCTATAAGAGCCTCCCGATGCAGAAACCCTAAGTAGTCAATCATCCAGCCACGAAAAGTTCCGCATCGCCGCCACCGAAGGGGAGATTCGGGGGATAGAAAGTCTCTGTTCCGGCACCCTGCCGGGATGGGGAGGTGTCCCCAGAGTCATCTCCATCGATCTCCACCACCATCTCCATCACCATTGCTGATTCCCATGATGATGAGGGAGTAGTTCTCTCTCGAGGCTAAGGGTTCTACCGGTAGCTATGTGTTCATCTCTCTCTCTATGCATGATCTTATTGAGACCATGAGCTTGTAATCTATAGATCTACCTTGCTACTCAAGTGCTTTAATAGATCTCTGCTCTCCCCATGTGTGTGAAAGTGACAACGTGCACACCATGGTGGAACTTAGGCTAGAGATTACAAATACTTGTTATGAGTTATATTTGGAGTTGGATGTTTCTATGAAATTGTGGTGTTTGTTCGAACCATCTAGAGCTCAAGGTGACAGTGTGGGGTTATCTAGATGGGAAAAGCGAACTTTGAGGTGTGCTGTTATAGCCCTACCATCGATTAGAGTGTCCAACCAGAGAGTAGTTCAGGGTAGTACCATAAGGAAGAATATATTTATGAGAGAGTTTTCACTAGTGAAAGTATGATCCCTAGGCCTTGTTTCTAAGCATTGAAACACCGTTTGCAACTAGATCTGTTACATGTTTGCTTGCTTCCTTCTTTATTTCTGTTTGCCTTTAGTCTCTTCCACACCATCAAGCTATTTTCTATCACCGTTACCACTTATAATTATCTATACCACTTGTATTTCACTATCTCTTCGCTGAACTAGTGCACCTATACACCTAACAAGTGTATTGGGTGTGTTGGGGACAGAAGAGACTTCTTGTATCTTGATTGCAGGGTTACTTGAGAGGGGATACCTTTGACCACTTCCTCCCTGAGTTCGATAAACCTTGGGTGATCCACTTAAGGGAAAACTTGCTGCTGTTCTACAAACCTCTGCACTTGGAGGCCCAACAACTGTCTACAAGAATAGAAGTGCGTAGACATCAAGCTATTTTCTGGCGCCGTTGCCGGGGAGATAAGGTAAAAGGTACTCACATCCTCCGGTGTGAGTGCTCGAAGTTATTTCCTTTATATTCTGCAATTTTTTCTTTTTGTTTCTTGTTTTCACTAGTTAGGCTTAATGGAAAACAACAACAAAATTAGAGAGCTTTATAGTATTTATCTTGAGTTAGGACATGAAGTGTTTGAAGAGAAAATTAAGAAACCTATGGAACTTTATTTGCATGCTAATAGAAATTTTGTTAGTATGAATTCTTTGGACACCATTATTGCTAATGCTATGGAAAAGTCTAAGCTTGGGGAAGCTGGTTTTGATGAGCATGATCTTTTTAGTCCCCCAAGCATGGAGGAGAAAATTTACTTTGATGATACTATCCCTCCGATATATGATGATTACAATGATGATTATGATATTTTCAGTCCACCTACTATTGAGGAGAAAATTAATTATGATTACAATATGCCTCCTATATTTGATGATTATGGTGATGAGAATAATAATAATAATAGCTATTTTGTTGAATTTGCTCCTACTACAATTAATAAGAATGACTATGTTTATGTGGGGAGTATTAATTCTTTTATGCATGTGGCTCATGATAAGCATGTTTTATGTGATAGTTATATTGTTAATTTTATTCATGATGCTACTGAAAGTTATTATGAGAGAGGGAAACATGGTTTTATGCATCTCAATAATATTAAGTTTTCCTTCTTTATGTTGAAAGTCTTGAAGTTGCACTTGTTTTGCTTTACTATGCTTGTTGCTTTGTGCTTTAATGACTTGTTTCTTTACAAGATTCCTATGCATAGTAAGTGGGTTATACTTAAATGTGCTTTGAATTTACTTCTTGATGCTCTCTTTTACTTCAATTCATATTTCTTATGTGAGCATCTTCTCAAACTATCATTCCTAACTTAAAGACGTTAAAGAAAAGTACTTATTGGGAGATAACCCAAAAGCTTTAGATGAGTCTTGGAAGTTATTACCTCTGTAATAACCGCTCCTTATCCTTTTTATTTGCTTTTTGTGCCAAGAGTAACCTCTAATGAGAGAGAAGTAATGATTGAGAAAGTTGCTGTCCCGAAACAGATTTCTGTGCTTCACCGTAAAAATTCGTGTAAAATCTCTGTACGTCGAATTGAGATGTAAATTTTTGTTCTTATGCCCCAGGTTGTTATCTAACTTTCGTTAGTTCAGCACTTTTTGATTTGAGCAACAGAAGATCTTAGAAAAAATTCGTCTGTACCTGCTGGTCTGTTTTGACAGATTTCTGCCATTTTCTGCATTTGTTCTTGTTGGTTCCTTTTTGAGTTCTTTTGGGGAATTGAGCTTTTTGAGGGAAGTGCTACAGTAACTAGTGTTCTAATGGAAGTTTATTGGTGTTAGAACTGAACCTAAAGACTTATTATCTTGAGTGCATTAATGTTGCTAATAAAGATTGTGTGAAGTTTTGTATGAAGGAAAAATTTCAGGTGTATGGAAGGAATGAGTAATGAGATGAAGGATGGACTAAAGCTCAAGCTTGGGGATGCCACGCGTGTCACCCCAAGAAATTTCCAAGAAGTACAAGCGTCAAAGCTTGGGGATGCCCAAGGCATCCCCCTCCCCATCAATAAAAATCCCAGGTTTCTTCCAAATGCTTCATTTTTATTGTTTCATGCACAGTTGTGTTGTTCTTGGAGCGTCTTCTTTTTCGTTTTTGTTTTGGTTTTTCGTTTGCTTGGTTTTCTTAGTTTTCTGAATAAATTGGGTGGACCCCCTCTTTCATACGTTGGTTTTCAAATAGTTTGGTTTGGATTGGAAAAGAGTAGGAAAGTTCATGCTTAAGTGGTAAAGAGAGCTTGTTTTTGACTGTGGCATATGCTTTGTCATGCCATGCTCGATATTGTTTTGGCTTTATGCTTAGTATTCTTTGTTGTAGCATGACTTGTTATAAACAATTGAGATTTCTTAATGTGCCTTTGAAGAATCATGCGTTGTTTTAGCATATTAAAGCATAGTACTGTGGTATTCTCCTTTGATGCTTTATTTGGGTTGACTTGGCGCATGCTCACACCATGTTATGACTATATCAAGTCACCATAGACTTTATGATCCTTTAGTTTTCAACTTGTAGTATCACTTTATGCTTTGATCAATGATGTTTTGTCGCTCTGCATGATTATGGCCATTATTGCTCTCTTAGTTTGTCGCTCCTAGTCATTTTGCTAGCCTCCACAACCAAGTATGAGTTCCACTCATGCATCCAACTCCCTAAACCAAGTTATTCCAAAGAGTCCACCATACCTACCTATTAGCTTATGCTATTCCAAGTATATTCATGTTTTTATCTACCTTCTGAATTAAACTTGTTATGAGAAAACTAGTGATTAAAGCTCTCACGAACTTGATGGCACACTTTACTTTTTTCCATTTAATAAACTTGAACCATTGTGTCGTCTATGTTCTATATACTTGCACTTATATGTTGGGGATTAGAAGAACCATACTGTCATGGGGAACGCTTTCAACATTGCACTTGTACTTTGTACCTAGTTGATATCATGCTCTTTTGTCTATGGATGTCGTCGGTGTGAAATGAAAGGGGAGCTTGTAAGTCCATGGAGTTATGTATATGTGTTAGAGAAACGCCTGGGCCGCTGGTCTAATCCATGCTGACATGGTGGAAACCTGCAGCGTAACCATAATGAGTTGTCTATGAAGCATTCTTCTTATAAAAAAAGAGTTAGATATTGAAAAAAAAGAGAAAAAGAAAAGAGAAAAAAAGAGATATATGAAAAGAGGAAAGAGAGAAAAAAGCACCATATTCCCATGGTAAATAAGAAGATTGCTGAGATGCTTGTTGTCTGCTTGCCTTGTCATTTTGATATGGGGATTCTTCCGTATCATCGGGCAAGGGGTACCCCGTTGGTGGTTCTCTATGATACACATGTACTTACTATGACAAGAACTTACCGGTGACTAAACTTGAGTAGCATGAGGAGCGGCCCTCGTATTCAAGGGACATGAGATTTCCAACTTATACTTCGTCAAGCATATACTCCATAGTTTGTTCACTTTAACCTTAATCACTTCAAGATGCTTATGATAGGGCAATGAGAGCTGAAAGCTATTAAGTACCATAATTTTTGGAAGCTCTTTATGAAATTTTAATCCCTGCTTCCTTTTATAAAGGCCTTTCTTCCACCATTATATTGAGTCTCCACCTTCTACCTTTATGCACTTACTTTGAGAGCATAGTGGACATTCTTAGTTCTATGTTCATTGTCCCAAGACTTGTTGATTGATGCATAACTTGATATTGCTTGTTTTAAACTATTTGTATCTAGTCACTCTTATGAACTTTGAAGGTGTCCTATGCATTTATATTTGCTACTTTATGAGGGACAAGCTGAATACTATTTTGCTTTGTTTTCTTTATGTGAAACAAACAAACGTCTTGCAAAGCATTGTTATTCATGAATCTTTTGTTTGTGCCTTTTCATGTTGCACATAGTCTGTTTGTCTTATTGCTAGAACTTTGTCTTTCATGTTATGATTGAAGTACTATGATCCCAACTTTGATTGTTTTACAAATACTTTGATCAAGTTTATGGCGGTGCATGTCACCTAAAAAATTATTCTTTCTTTTTATCACTTACCTACTCGAGGACGAGAAGGAGTTAAGCTTGGGGATGTTGATACATTACAAATGTATCTATAACTTTTGATGTTCCATGCTTGGTTTTATCTACTTTCTTGTGTTTTGTTCACACTTTGGAGTACTTTTCATATGATTTCTTGGACTAACCTATTAACAAGAGCCATAGTGCCAGTTGCCTGTTTTCTACTGTTTTTGGTTCCAGGAAGTCAGAAAATGAATATTCTCGGAATTGGACGGGACAAAAGCCAAAGTTATTATTTTACCGCGGGACACTTGGAGCTAGAATACGAGACGGAGAAGGGCCAGAGGATGGCCACACCATCTGGTGGCGCGGGCCAGGCCAGGCCGCACCAGGGGGTGGTGTGGGCCCCTTTGGCACCCCCTCGGTCTCCCCTCTCGCCTATAAGAGCCTCCCGATGCAGAAACCCTAAGTAGTCAATCATCCAGCCACGAAAAGTTCCGCAGCACCGCCGCCACCGAAGGGGAGATTCGGGGGACAGAAAGTCTCTGTTCCGGCACCCTGCCGGGACGGGGAAGTGTCCCCGGAGTCATCTCCATCGATCTCCACCACCATCTCCATCACCATTGCTGATTCCCACGATCATGAGGGAGTAGTTCTCTCTCAAGGCTAAGGGTTCTACTGGTAGCTATGTGTTCATCTCTCTCTCTATGCATGATCTTATTGAGATCATGAGCTTGTAATCTATAGATCTACCTTGCTACTCAAGTGCTTTAATAGATCTCTACTCTCCCCATGTGTGTGAAAGTGACAGCGTGCACACCATGGTGGCACTTAGGCTAGAGACTACAAATACTTGTATTGAGTTATATTTGCAGTTGGATGTTTCTATGAAATTGTGGTGTTTGTTGGAACCATCTAGAGCTCAAGGTGACAGTGCGGGGTTATCTAGATGGGAAAAGCGAACTTTTAGGTGTGCTGTTATAACCCTACCATTGATTAGAGTGTTCAACCGGAGAGTAGTTCAGCGTAGTATCATAAGGAAGAATATATTTATGAGAGAGTGTTCACTAGTGAAAGTATGATCCCTAAGCCTTGTTTCTAAGCATTGAAACACCATTTGCAACTAGATCTGTTACATGTTTGCTTGCTTCCTTCTTTATTTCTATTTGCCTTTAGTCTCTTCCATGCCATCAAGCTATTTTCTATCACCTTTACCACTTATAATTATCTATACCACTTGTATTTCACTATCTCTTCGCCGAACTAGTGCACCTATACACCTGACAAGTGTATTGGGTGTGTTGGGGACACAAGAGACTTCTTGTATCTTGATTGCAGGGTTACTTGAGAGGGGATACCTTTGACCACTTCCTCCCTGAGTTCGATAAACCTTGGGTGATCCACTTAAGGGAAAACTTGCTGCTGTTCTACAAACTTCTGCACTTGGAGGCCCAACAACTGTCTATAAGAATAGAAGTGCGTGGACATCACCCCTTACTTACGAATACCGAACCTCATGCTACTCAACTTTAGTCACAAGTAAGCTCTTGTCATTGTAAGTACATATGTATCATGGAGAACCGCCAACGGGGTACCCCTTGCACATGATACAGGAGCTATCCAATAATCAAAATGATAAGGCAAGCAGACAATGAGCATCTCAGCGATCTTTTTATTTGCTATTTGCATAGGTTTTTATTGAGGATGCTTCATAGAGTGCTCATTATGGTTATGCTGCAAGTTTCCACCATGATTAGGCATGGCTTAGGCTAGCGGCCCAGGTGTTTCTCTAACACAAATACAAACTCCATGATCTTACAAGTTCCCCTCTTATTTCACACCGCCGGGATCCATAAGCAAAAGAACATGATATCAACAGGGTACAAAGTACAAGTGCAATGTTGAAAGCGTTCCCCATGATACATGGTTCTACTAACTTCAAGTTATAAAGCGCAAGCATATACGCAACAAAGATGGACGCAATGGTTCAAGTTTATTAAATGCAAGAAAAGTAAAGTGTGCCATCAAGTTCATGAGAGCTTTAATCACTAGTTTTCTCATAACAAGTTTAATTCGGAAGGTAGACAAAAACATGAATATACTTGGAATAGCAAATGCTAATAGGTAGGTATGGTGGACTGATGAGCACAGCAACAAGTTTTCCCTCAATTATGAAACCAAGGTTTAATCGAACCAGTAGGAGCAAAGAAACACCCCAAAGGTGTAGCTAGCTGAACTTTGGCAGGGCGCACTACCGGTGCCAGCAGCAACGTGGAGACCTGCACAACACAACCACAGAACTTTGCCCCAACTTGCGATGAGGTTGTGAATCTCACCGGTTTTGCTGAAAACAAAGGATTAAATGTATCGAGTGGAAAAAAGTAATAGTTTGCAGAAAGTAAACACAAAACAGTAAACAATTGATTGTAGATTGATGGTAAAAGAAAGGATTGGGGTCCATAGTTCACTAGAGGTGGCTCTCCTTAAGATAGATGACATGTTGGGTGAACAAATTATAGCGGGGCAATTGACAAACATCGAGAAAGCATACAAGCATATACTACTCACCTTGACTCCTTTGATATTTGATTGGGCATTACAACATTATACATAGACCGCCATCCAACTGCATCTATGACTAATAATCCACCTTCAGGTTATCATCCGAACCCCCTCCAGTATTAAGTTGCAAGCTACAGATAATTGCATTACGAATTGCGTGTAAAGTAAACAATACGATTGTTCTATGAACAAAGGATTGTTGTTTTCTCCCTAGTAGCAACAACACATCTAGTACCTTAGAGATTTCTATCACTTCCCCAGATTACTAGAGGCATGAACCCACTATCGAGCATAAATACTAACTCTTGGAGTTGCTAGCATCTACTTGGCCAAGATAGCTACTAACAACGGAAAGCATGCAAGATCACAAATAACAAATACATGATAGAATCAATAATCAATCTGAAATAGCATCTCAATATCCATCGGATCCCCGCAAACACAACATGCAGAATTACAAATAGATGATCTTGATCAAGAACGGAGCTCACAAGATCTAGACATGATAACACAAAGGAGGAGAACCAGCCATCTAGCTACTACATGGACCCGTAGTCCAGAGATGAACTATTCACGCATCACACCGGAGGCTTGCATGATGATGAAGAAGGCCTCCAGGGTGAATTTCCCTCTTCGGCAGGGTGCTGGGAAGAGCTTCAAATCCCTCCCGATCTAGGGATGGAGATAATGGCGGCTACAAACTCTTTCATGGAATTTTTATTGGGTACTTAGGGTTTCTGTATCAGAGGCATCTGATAGGCGGAAGGAGAGGCCGAGGGGGTGTCTGGGCTGGCCACACCACCCCCTGGCGTGGGCCAGGCCTGGTCGCGCGGCCAGGTGGTGTGGCCACCCTCTGGCCCTTCTCCGTCTCATATTCTGGCTCCATCTCATATGCATGAGTGGAACTCATACTTTGGTTGCGGAGGCTAGCCAAACACTGGGAGCGACGAACTAAGAGAGCAATAATGGCCATAATCATGCAGAGCAACAAAACATCATTGATCAAAGCATAAAGTGGTACTACAAGTTGAAAACTAAAGGATAATAAAGGCTATGGTGACTTGGGATAGTCATAACATGGTGTGAGCATGTGCCAAGTCAACCCAAATAAAGCATCAAAGGAGAACACCACAATACTATGCTTTAATATGCTAAAACAACGCATGATCCTTCCAAGCCACATTAAGCAATCTCAATTGTTTATAACAAGTCATGCTACAGCAAAGAATACTAAGCATAAAGCCAAAACAATATCAAGCATGCCATGACAAAGCATAGGCCACAGTCAAAAACAAGCTCTCTTTACCACTTAAGCATGAACTTTCCCACTCTTTTCCAATCCAAACCAAACTATTTGAAAACCAATGTATGAAAGAGGGGGTCCAACCAATTTATTTAGCAAACTAAGAAAACCAAGAAAACAAAAAACGAAAACGAAAAAAAAGAAGACGCTCCAAGAACAACACAACTATGCATGAAACAATAAAAATGAAGTGTTTGGAAGAAAGCTGGGATTTTTATTGATGAAGAGGGGGATGCCTTGGGCATCCGCAACCTTTGACGCTTGTACTTCTTGGATATTTCTTGGGGTGACACGCGTGGCATCCCCAAGCTTGAGCTTTAGTCCATCCTTCATCTCATTACTCATTCCTTCCATACACCTGAATTTTTTTCCTTCACACAATCTTTATTAGCAACATTAGTGCACTCAAGATAATAGGTATTTAGGTTCAGTTCCAACACCAATAAAACTTCCATTAAAACACTAGGTACTGTAGCACTACCATAAAAAAGCTCAATTCCCCAAAATAACTCAAAAAGGAACCAACAAGAAGCAAATGCAAAAAATGGCAGAAATCTATCAAAACAGACAAGTAGGTAAAACCAATTTTTTTCGAAGACCTTCTGTTGCTCAAATCAAAAAGTGTTGAACTAACAAAAGTTAGATAACAACCTGGGGCAGAAGCACAAACATTCATGCCTCAAAAGGACATACAGAGATTTTACACGAATTTTTATGGTGAAGCACAGAAATCTATTTTGGGACAACAACTTTCCCAATCATTACTTCTCTCTCATTAGAGGTTACTCTTGGCACAAAAAGCAAATAAAAAGGATAAGGAGAGGTTATTACTAAAGTAATAACTTCCAAGACTCATCTAAAACTTTTGGGTTATCTCCCAATAAGTACTTTTCTGTAACGCCTTTAAGTTAGGCATAAGAAGCAATAAAAAGAATCAAGTGTTTGAAGAAGCATTAAAACCAAATTTCTTGCCCTTACCTCTCTTACTTTTATTCTTAACCTTGGGGAACTTATGAATGCTTGGTGGAGAAACAAAGTGCATGGTTCCCTTTTCCACATCTATTATTGCTCTAAGGAGTTTCAATAGGGATCTTCCAAGTGTGATTTGTCCTTTTCCTACACATTCAATAACAAGATAATCAGTTAAAACCAATTTCCCTAGGATCTTTGTAAACACTCCTTCAGCTATTCCAATGGGTAATATTGTGGCATTATTAGCAAGAAAAATTTCTTCTCCTCCTTTAGAAAGCCCCCAAAGATTCAAAGATTCATAAATATCTTTGGGCATAAGACAAAATTCAGACATGATATCACAACGAGCATGAAAAGTTTCATTGTTTATAGCAATCTTTACTGTGGGAAGCCATTTCGAGAGTTCAGAATTTATTGGAATATAGTTATGATGCTCTCTAAGTGTATTATAGCAATCTTTCAAACTAGCAGTGCTAGTCTCAAGAGTATTCAATCTAGCAAATATGTTTATGTAGGAAGAATCAGATTTGCTAGGCAAGTTGTAAGTAAAGACCAACTTCTTTATGGCATTAACAACATCATTCTCATTGCATTGGAGGAAATCTCCTCCCACTACAACATCTAAAGCATATATATATAGCAAAGAGCGATTCCAAGGTAAAAGCTGCTAAGGAACAAGCTTTGAGTCATTTTAGGTTCAGTTTTTTCATGTAGATCAGAGATTCTAGACCAAGCTTCTTTGAAACTCTCTTCAATTCCTTGTTTAAAAGTGAAAATCATTTCCTCAGGTGACATAGTGATTGGAGCAATGCTAGACATAAAGGCAATCTAAGATAGGAACTAATTTTTTGTGTGTTTTTAATAAAGAAAGCAAACTAGTAAAACTATTTTTTTGTGTTTTTGATAAAGAAACAAGCAAACAAAGCAAAAGTAAATTAAGAAAAACAAAAATAACAAAGTAAAGAGATTGGTTATGAGGGACTCCCCTTGTGAAGATGTCCTTGACTCCCCGGCAACGACGCCAGAAAAATAGCTTGATGGCCCAAAATATATCGAGCTCGTTGGGGAACCCCAAGAGGAAGGTATGATGAGCACAACAACAAGTTTTCCCTCAATTATGAAACCAAGGTTTAATCGAACCAGTAGGAGCAAGGGAACACCCCAAAGGTGTAGCTAGCTGAACTTTGGCAGGGCACACTACCGGTGCCAGCAGCAACGTGGAGACCTGTACAACACAACCACAGAACTTTGCCCCAACTTGCGATGAGGTTGTCAATCTCACCAGTTTTGCTGCAAACAAGGGATTAAACGTATCGAGTGGAAGAAAGTAATAGTTTGCAGAAAGTAACACAAAGAAGTAAACAGCTGATTGTAGATTGATGGTAAAAGAAAGGACCGGGGTCCATAGTTCACTAGAGGTGGCTCTCCTTAAGATAGATGACATGTTGGGTGAACAAATTACAGCGGGGCAATTGACAAACATTGAGAAAGCATACAAGCATATACTACTCATCTTGACTCCTTTGAGATTTTATTGGGCATTACAACATTATACATAGACCGCCATCCAACTGCATCTATGACTAATAATCCACCTTCAGGTTATCATCCGAACCCCCTCCAGTATTAAGTTGCAAGCAACGGATAATTGCATTACACATTGCGTGTAAAGTAAACAATACGATTGTTCTATGAACAAAGGATTGTTGTTTTCTCCCTAGTAGCAACAACACATCTAGTACCTTAGAGATTTCTGTCACTTCCCAGTTACGGAGGCATGAACCCACTATCGAGCATAAATACTAACTCTTGGAGTTGCTAGCATCTACTTGGCCAAGATAGCTACTAACAACGGAAAGCATGCAAGATCACAAATAACAAAGACATGATAGAATCAATAATCAATCTGAAATAGCATCTCAATATCCATCGGATCCCCGCAAACACAACATGTAGGAATTACAAGTCGATGATCTTGATCATGAACGGAGCTCACAAGATCTAAACATGATAGCACAAAGGAGGAGAACCAGCCATTTAGCTACTACATGGACCCGTAGTCCAAAGATGAGCTACTCACGCATCACACCGGAGGCTTGCATGGTGATGAAGAAGGCCTCTAGGGTGAATTCTCCCCTCTGGCAGGGTGCCGGGAAGAGCTTCAGATCCCTCCTGATCTAGGTATGGAGATGACGGCGACTACAAACTCTTTCATGGAATTTTGATCGGGTCCTTAGGGTTTCTATATCAGAGGCAATATATAGGCGAGAGAGGAGGCTGAGGGGGTGCCTGGGCTAGCCACACGACCCCCTGGCGCGGGCCAGGCGTGGCCGCGTGGCCAGGTGGTGTGGCCATCCTCTGGCCCCTCTTCGTCTCGTATTCTGGCTCCGGGTGTCCCTCGGTGAAAAACTAACTTTGGCTGTTGTCCTATCCAATTCCAAGAATATTCATTTTTTCTGACTTTCCTGGAACCAAAAACAACAGAAAACAGGTAGCTGGCACTGTGGCTCTTGTTAATAGGTTAGTCCAAGAAATCATATGAAAAGTACTCCAAAGTGTGGACAAAACATAAGAAAGTGGATAAAACCAAGCATGTAACATCAAAAATTATGGATACGTTAGCAACGTATCATGGACTCTTTGGAATAACTTGGTTTTAGGAGTTGGATGCATGAGTGGAACTCATACTTGGTTATGGAGGCTAGCAAAAGACTAGAAGCGACCAACTAAGAGAGCAATAATGGCCATAATCATGCAGAGCAACAAAACATCATTAATCAAAACATAAAGTGATATTACAAGTTGAAAACTAAAGGATCATAAAGGCTATGGCAACTTCGGATAGTCATAACATGGTGTGAGCATGCGCCAAGTCAACCCAAATAAAGCAACAAAGGAGAATACCACAATACTATGCTTTAATATGCTAAAACAACGCATGATTCTTCCAAGGCACATTAAGGAATCTCAATTGTTTATAACATGTCATGCTATAGCAAAAAATACTAAGCATAAAGCCAAAACAATATCAAGAATGGCATGACAAAGCATAGGCCACAGTCAAAAACAAGCTCTCTTTACCACTTAAGCATGAACTTTTCCTACTCTTTTCCAATCCAAACCAAACTATTTGAAAACCAATGCATGAAAGAGGGGGTCCAACCAATTTATTCAGCAAACTAAGAAAACCAAGCAAACGAAAACCAAAATGGAAATGAAAAAGAAAATGCTCCAAGAACAACACAACTGTGCATGAAACAATAAAATGAAGTGTTTGGAAGAAACCTGGAATTTTTATTGATGAAGAAGGGGATGCCTTGGGCATCCCCAAGCTTTGACGCTTGTACTTCTTGGATATTTATTGGGGTGACACGGGGTGGCATCCCCAAGCTTGAGCTTTAGTCCATCCTTCATCTCATTACTCATTCCTTCCATACACCTGAAATTTTCCCCTCATACAAAACTTCACACAATCTTTTTAGCAACATTAGTGCACTCAAGATAATAAGTCTCTAGGTTCAGTTCCAACACCAATAAAACTTCCATCAAAACACAAGCTACTGTAGCACTTTCCTCAAAAAGCTCAATTCCCCAAAAGAACTCAAAAAGGAACAAAACAAGAAGCAAATGCAAATAATGGCAGAAATCTGTCAAAATAGACCAGTAGGTAAAGACGAATTTTTTCGAAGACCTTATGTTGCTCAAATCGAAAAGTGTTGAACTAAAAAAAGTTAGATAACAACCTGGGTCAGCAGCACAAAAATTCACGCCTCAAAAGGACCTACAGAGATTTTACACGAATTGTTACGGTAAAGCACAAAAATCTGTTTCGGGACAGCAACTTTCCCAATCATTACTTCTCTCTCATTAGAGGTTAATCTTGGCACAAAAAGCAAATAAAAGGATAAGGAGAGGTTATTACTGAAGCAATAACTTCCAAGACTCATCAAAAATTTTGGGTTATCTCCCAATAAGTACTTTTCTTTAATGCCTTTCAGTTAGGCATGATAATTTGAGAAGATGCTCACATAGGAAATATGAATTGAAGTAAAATAGAGCATCAAGAAGCAAATTCAAAACACATTTAAGTCTAACCCTCTTCCTATGCATAGGAATCTTATACGAAAATAAATTCACAAAGAACAAAGCGACATGCATAGGACGAGAAAATGAGAGTAACTTCAAAACTTTCAGCAAATAGAGAGGTGTTTCAGTACCATGAAAACTTTTACAACCATATTTTCCTCTCTCATAATCATTTTTAGTAGCCTCATGAATAAACTCAACAATATAACTATCACATAAAGCATGGTTTTCATGATCTACAAACACTAGAGCTTTATTATAAACATTTTCAAAAGAATCCTCGGGAACATGACATTCGTCCTCCTTTGGTAAGCGTGGGGGACAATCAAATAATGTAAGGGGTAAAGAGTTACTCTCATTAGAAGGTAGGGATGGGTAGTTCTATTCTTCCTGCTCTTGATCATCACTCTCCTCCTCTTTTTCATCCAATGAGCTTCTAGTTTCAGCAATTTCTTCTTCCATAGGCTCCTGCAAGGCATTAGTCTCTTCCGTTGGTGGAGAGAATATATTAAGATATTCAAGAATATAGCCATTTTCTACCTTGTAATTATCAAAGCAAAATTTAAGTATATCATAAACCTCATATTTATAAGGTGAATCATCAGTATTTTCAAGCAAACTAGCAAGTTCAAATGCACCCTTCCAAGCAATAATTCTTCAATTTGTTCCACATCATAAAAGTCATAATTCCCTTTAACATAAGAAGATATGGTAACATTATCATTATACTCACATTAAAAAGGGAGGCGTTTATACCTCCTACAGCAACAAGATTTATCAAAGCAATAAGTAACATTATAAGCAGAGCACACGTTTATAGCAATGGTATACAATTTATCAATTTGTTCCCATAAGTGTTTCCCTTTTTGTGACAAGCGGTGTTCCTTATAATAATATTTTTGTTATTCCATGAACCCACCTTGCCAATAAGATTCAGTTTCAAAGAAACCAACAATTGATAGAAAGCATGATAAAGCAAGACAACAACAGACCAATGAAAATAAAAACTATAGTAGGAACTATTCTTTGTGTGTTTTTGATAAAGAAGCAAGCAAACAAAGCAAAAGTAAACTAAGCAAAACAAAAATAACAAAGTAAAGAGATTGGTGATACATTGCAAATGTATCTATAATTTTTGATGTTCCATGCTTGGTTTTATCCACTTTCTTGTGTTTTGTTCCAACTTTGGAGTACTTTTCATATGATTTCTTGGACTAACCTATTAACAAGACCCACAGTGCCAGCTGCCTGTTTTCTGCTGTTTTTGGTTCCAGGAAAGTCAGAAAATGAATAATCTCGGAATTGGACGGGACAAAAGCCAAAGTGCCTATTTTTCCGGAAGGGATCAAGTGCGAATCTGAGGCGGGAGAAGGGCAGGGCCAGCCACACCACTGGCCACATGGCCAGGCTGGGCCCGTGCCAGGGTGTGGTGTGGTGGCTCCCGACATCCCCTCGGCCTCTCCTTCCGCCTATAAGTTGCCCTCGGGATGAAAACCCTAAGTACCCGATCAAAAATCCATGAAAGAGTCTGTAGCCGCCGTCATCTCCATCCCTAGATCGGGAGGGATCTGAAGCTCTTCCCGGCACCCTGCCAGAGAGGGAAATCACCCTGGAGGCCTTCTTCATCACCATGCAAGCCTCCGGTGTGATGCGTGAGTAGTTCATCCTTGGACTACGGATCCATGTAGTAGCTAGATGTCTGGTTTCTCCTCCTTTGTGCTTTCATGTGTAGATCTTGTGAGCTCCGTTCATGATCAAGATCATCTTTTTGTAATCCATACATGTTGTGTTTGCGGGGATCCGATGGATATTGAGATGCTATTTCAGATTGATTATTGATTCTATCATGTCTTTGTTATTTGAGATCTTGCATGCTTTCTGTTGTTAGTAGCTATCTTGGCCAAGTAGATGCTAGCAACTCCAAGAGTTAGTATTTATGCTCGATAGTGGGTTCATGCCTCTGGTAATCTGGGGAAGTGACAGAAATCTCTAAGGTACTAGATGTGCTATTTCTACTAGGGATAAAACAACAATCCTTTGTTCATAGAACAATCGTATTGTTTACTTTACATGCAGTTCATAAAGCAATAATATGTTGCTTGCAACTTAATACTGGAGGGTGTTCGGATGATAACCTGAAGGTGGATTATTAGTCATAGATGTAGTTGGATGGCGGTCTATGTATTATGTTGTAATGCCCAATCAAGTCTCAGAGGAGTCAAGATGATTAGTATATGCATGTATTGCTTTCTCGGTGTTTGTCAATTGCCCCGCTGTAATTTGTTCACCCAACATGTTATCTATCTAAGGAGAGCCACCTCTAGTGAACTATGGATCCCGGTCCTTTTACTTTACATACAATCTACAATCTTTTACTGCTTTGTGTTTACTTTATGCAAACTTTTACTTCTTTCCATTCGATACGTTTAATCCTTTGTTTTCCGCAAAACACGGTGAGATTGACAACCTCATCGCAAGTTGGGGACAAAGTTTTGTGGTTGTGTTGTGCAGGTCTCCACGTTGCTACTAGCACCAGTAGTGCGCCCTGCCAAAGATCAGCTAGTAACACCTTTGGGGTGTTTCCTTGCTCCTACTGGTTCAATTAAACCTTGGTTTCATAACTGAGGGAAAACTTGCTGCTATATTCATCATACCTTCCTCTTGGGGTTCCCAACGAGCTCTACGTCGAAAGTCGAGCGCATCAATTGGTTATGAGGGACTCCCCTTGTGAAGATGTCCTTGACTCCCCGGCAATGGCGCCAGAAAATCACTTGCTGCCTCGTGTAATAACGAGCTCATTGGGGAACCCCAAGAGGAAGGTATGATGAGCACAGCAGTAAGTTTCCCTCAGTTATGAAACCAAGGTTATCAATCCAGTAGGAGCAAGGAAACACCTCAAAGGTGTTGCTAGCTAGACTTTGGCGCACTACCAAATGTCGAAGCATGTGGAGACTGCGACAACACCCCAACTTACAGTGAGGTTGTCAATCTCACCGTTTTCTGAAAACAAAGGATTAAACGATCGAGAGTGGAAGAAAGTAGTAGTTGCGAAAGTAAATAAGCGATAAACAATTGATTGTAGATTGATGGTAAAAGAAAGGACCGGGGTCCATAGTTCACTAGTGGTGGCTCTCCTTAAGATAGATGACATGTTGGGTGAACAACTTATAGCGGGGCAATTGACAAACATCGAGAAAGCAATATGCATATACTACTCATCTTGACTCCTTTGAGATTCGATTGGGCATTACAACATTATACATAAACCGTAATCCAACTGCATCTATGACTAATAATCCACCTTCGTGTTATCATCCCTCCCTCTCCAGATTTAAGTTGCAGCAGCAACGGATAATTTACATTAGCATTGTAAAAAAATAAAGCATTATTTGAACAAAGGAACAAAATTTTTTTGTTTTTAGCAAATAAAGACATCTAGTACCTTAGAAATTTATGTCACTTCCTAGATTACTAGAGGCATGAACCCACTATCGCATAAATACTAACTCTGAGTTGCTAGCATCTACTGCCAAGATAGCTACTAAAAGCAGAAAGCATGCAAGATCACAAATAACAAAGACATGATAGAATCAATAATCAATCTGAAATAGCATCTCATATCCATCGACAACATGTAGGAATTACAAATAGATGATTCTTATCATGAATGGAGCTCACAAGATCTAAACATGATAGCACAAAGGAGGAGAACCAGCCATCTAGCTACTACATGGACCCGTAGTCTAGAGATGAACTACTCACACATCACACCGGAGGCTTGCAAGGTGATGAAGAAGGCCTCCAGGGTGAATTCTCCTCCGTGTCGGGCTCCCTCATGATCAAGGGATGGAGATGACGTGACTCAGACTCTTTGTGGAATTTTGATCGGGTCCTAGGGTTTCATCGGAGGCAATATAGGCGGAGGGAGGCCGAGGGGTGCCTGGGCTAGCCACACCTGGCGTGGTGTGGCCTCTCAACTTTGGCTTTGTCCCGTCCCATTGAGAATATTCATTTTCACTTTCACCGAACCAAAAACAAAACATGCAACTAGCACTGTGGCTCTTGTTAATAGGTTAGTCCAAGAAAGTGTATAGAAAGTACTCCAAAGTGTGGACAAAACATAAGAAAGTAGATAAAACCAGGCATGGAACATCAAAAATTATGGATACGTTAGCAACGTATCAATACCTTGCCACATTGAAGATATTTCTGGTATCGAGCTTAATGCTTCTTCATTTGAAAATACTTGAATCTTGCTTCCTATGCCTAGATGAAAGACGTTAAAAGAAAAACACTATTGGGAGATAACCCAAATTATTTTTACTTTCAATAAGTTTTTCTTTTGTTGAGTCTCCATCTTCTATTTTTATGCACCAATTGAGAGAGCATAGTGGTCATTCTTAGTTTAATGTGCATTGTCCCAAAACTTGTTGATTGATTCATAACTTTGATATTGCTTGTTCTTAAATTATTTGTATCTAGTCACCCTTATGAACTTTGAAGGTGTCCTATGCATTTATTTTTTGCTATACCATGAGGGACAAGCTGAATACCACTCTTATTATGTTTTCTATATGTGAGACAAACAAACTTCTTTCAATGCACTGTTATTCATGATCTTTTGTTTGTACCTTTCCATGTTACAACATAGTTGCTATGTATTATTGTTAGAACTCTATCTTTCATGCTTATGTTTAGAGTACTTTGATCCCAGCTATCAATGCTTTACAAATACCTTGATCAAGATTGTGATAGTGCATGTCACCTCAAAAATTATTCTTTTCATCACTTACCTACTCGAGGACGAGCAGGAGTTAAGCTTAGGGATGCTTGATATGTCATAAACGTATCTATAATTTTTGATGCTCCATGCTTGTTTTATATCAACTTTCTTATGTTTTGATTACACTTTGAGGTATTTTTATACATTTTCTGGACCTAACCTATTAACAAGATGTCGCAGTGCCAGTTGCCTATTTTCTGCTGTTTTTCGTTTTAGAAAAGCTAGTAAGGAAATATTCTCGGAATTGGACGGGACAAAAGCCAAAGTTAATATTTTACCAGAAAGAACACGGAGTCCGAAGGGCAGCCGAAGTGGGGCCACGAGGTGGCTACACCATAGGGTGGCGCGCCCCCTGGGCACGCCAGGCCCTGGTGTGGGCCCCTCAAGTGGCCACCGACCTTGCCCCATCGCCTATAAAATACCCCGATGCAGAAACCCTAAGGCCCCGATCAAAAATCCACGAAAGAGTCTGTATCCGTCGCTATCTCCATCCCTAGATTGGGGGATCCAAAGCTCTTGCCGGCACCCTGCCGAAGGGGAGAGATCACCCCGGAGGCCTTCTTCATCACCATGCTAGCCTCCGGAGTGATGCGTGAGTAGTGCACCCTTGGACTATGGGTCCATACAGTAGCTAGATGGTTGGTTCTCCTCCTTTGTGCTATCATGTTTAGATCTTGTGAGATCCGTTCATGATCAAGATCATCTATTTGTAATCATATATGTTGTGTTTGTGGGGAGCCGATGGATATTGAGATACTATGTCAGATTGATTATTGATTCTATCATGTCTATGTTATTTGTGATCTTACATGCTCTCTGTTGCTAGTAGCTATCTTGGCCAAGTAGATGATTGTAACTCCAAGAGGGAGTATTTATGCTCGATAGTAGGTTCGTGCCTCTAGTAATCTAGGGAAGTGACATAAATCCCTAATGTTGTAGATGTGCTGTTGCTACTAGGGAGAAAACAACAATCCTTTGTCCATGGGGCAATTGTATTGTTTACTTTACACACTTTGCTTAATGCAATTATCTATTGCTTGCAACTTAATACTAGAAGGGGTTCGGATGATAACCTGAAGGTGGATTATTAGTCATAGATGCAGTTGGATTACGGTCTATGTATTATGTTGTAATGCCCAATCAAATCTCGTAGGAGTCAAGATGTCTAGTATATGCATTGTTATGCTTTATAAATCTGTCAATTGCCCCGATGTAATTTGTTCACCCAACATGCTATTTATCTTAAGGAGAAACACCTCTAGTAAACTGTGGACCCCAGTCCATTCCTTTACCATTGATATACCATCTACTGTTTACCATTTACTGTTTACTTTCTACAAGCAATTACTATCTTCCACACTATACATTTAATCCTTTGTTTTTAGCAAAACCGGTGAGATTGACAACCTCACTGTAAGTTGGGGCAAAGTTTTGTGGTTGTGTTGTGCAGGATTCCAAGTTGCTAGCAACACCTTGGAGTTGTTTACTTACTCCTACTGGTTCGATGACCTTGGTTTCATAACTGAGGGAAACTTGTTGTTGTGCTCATGATAAGTATTTATGTAACCTTAGTCAAAGTACCACACGGTGTGCACACTGTCATCTTCACACACGTGGGGATAAGCAGAGATTAATTAAAGCACTTGAATAGCAGAATAGATCCTAGATTACAAAGCTCATGATCTCAATAGGATCACGCATAGAGAGAGAGAGATGAACACATAGCTACTTGTAGAGCCCTTAGCCTCGAGAGAGAACTACTCCCTCCTCATCATTAGAGTCAGCAATGGCGATGGAGATGGCGATGGAGTCAATAGAGATGGATTCGAGGCACTTCCCCGTCCCGAAAGGGTGCCAAAACAGAGACTTCTGTCCCTCGAATCTCCTCTTCGGTGGCGGTGGTGCTGCGTAACTTTTCGTGGAATTCTGATCTTGTATCTAGGGTTTTTGTCCCTGGGGGAATATATAGGCGAAGAGGTAGTGCCAGAGGTGTTCCAGGGTGGCCACCCCACCTGGTGGCGCGGCCAGGGGACCCATGCCAGGGGGTGGTGTGGGCCCCCTGTGGCCCATCTCCACTCCTCCTTCTGACCTCCTTCATCTTCTAGAAAAGTAGGAACTTCGGCTTTTGTTTCGTCCAATTCCGAGAATATTTATTTTCTAGCTTTTCTCAAACCAAAAACAGCAGAAAACAAGCAACTGGCACTGCGACAACTTGTCAATAGGTTAGTTCCAGAAAATGTATAAAAATGCCTCAAAGTGTAGACAAAACATAAGATAGTTGATACAAAACAAGCATGGAGCATCAAAAATTATAGATACATTTACGACGTATCAAGCATCCCCAAGCTTAACTCCTACTCGTCCTCGAGTAGGTAAGTGATAAAAAGAATAATTTTTGAGGTGACATGCACCATCACAATCTTGATCAAGGTATTCGTAAAGCATTGATAGCTAGGATCAAAGTACTCTAAACATAAGTATGAAAGATAGAGTTCTTGTTGGAAATATGCCCTAGAGACAAATAGTAGTAAGGACTATTATCACATTTCATATAGTTTATGATTAAGTTTTATATCATGCTATAACTGTGTTGAGTGGAAACATCAATACACGTGTGATATACAAACAAACCAGGGGTTCCCAGTGAAACTCTAGTCACTGGTTCATTGGTCAACAGATGATCATGTTTCCTGATCATGTGGCATTTATGCCAGTTGGAAATGAGGTCATCTCATTCTGAGAATGAGATGATGAACCAACACCCAACATAAACATCATGACTCGATCATGTCATGAAGTTCAAGTTACGATGATTAGAAAAGGATCCTCGTAGACTATTCCTTAGACCGTGAGGCTATATCAATCACTGTCTCCCGAGAGTGCTTAGATAGCATCAAATGCCATCTGGTAAAACAGTGGTTATAAAGGTGTGTTCAGGTATTTGGAGGAAACCATAGAGGCAATATATGTCAAGAGCGGGATTTGTCCGTCCATGTGACGGGAAGATACTCAAGGGCCCACTCGGAGAGGTTATATCCAATAGCTACGCAACGTGTGATTTGATCACGGGGATATCAGTTGTCGGAACGAGTCAAGTAGCATTGTTCAGTAATGAGATTGAACACGATATGGTGATGTCATTGATCAGATCTCGGGCAATGCAAGTATCGAGAGACAAATGGAATAAGACACGACTGTCCTGGTTCAAACGACAAAAGATCTTCGTGGAACGCACAGGGGTCACATGGCCATCCAGGTCCCTCTATCGATCATTGGTGCGGGAGTGTCCCGACCATGTCTGGAGTGTTCCCGAACCGTGGGGTATCACGCTTAAGGTCTTGATGATGCTTAGAGAGTGTTTATAGGATCGGTAGAATCACCGAAGAAAAGAAGGGAGAAAACCGGAAGGGTTTCGGTAAGTCCGGAGGATGTCCAGAGTGGAGGTGGAAGGTGTTCCATAGCCACGGAGATTAGATAATGTGTGAATGAATGTTAAATATTGTTTTAATCATTTATTCATAATTATTTAATAAAGAGAAAATCAATTAAAGGTCAAAAAGGCTTAATGGGCCAATTTCGGAGGGAGAGGGCCCATTAGGGGAAAGGAGAGAGTGAGAGGGGCCAAGGGGGAGGCCGACTGGGCCTAGCCCCCCGTGTGGGACCCACTAGGGTGGCCGGAAGCCACCCCTCCCCCCTCCTCTCCTTTAGTCGAACCCCGGGACTTTGAGGGAGGTAGTACCTCCCCTCCCCTTATATATAGTGGGGTATTTGGCCTAGAAAATACACCAATAATCAATAAAGGTCTCCCCACTTTTGGGAGGACCTATAATTGATATTTTCTCTCTCTCCCTCTCTCTCTCGTGACTGTGGTCCCAAGTCTGGACTGCGCGAGCAAGAGACATCTTCACCGCGGAGCGCCGTCGCGCTGCGGGATTCGGATCCGGGAGCTCTACTTCCACAACTGCTGCTGGATCGGGGAAGCGGGAGTCATCGTCAGGCACCGGACATGTGTAACTCCCCGTGAGGTGTCGCACTTGAGGCACTCAAGTTGTTGGAGCCAGAAGGAGCGCAAGGACTTCATCACGACCTTGAGGTCGGCTTCGGCTCGTCTACATCAACCACGCTCTCCTGAGCGTTGGCAACGCTTTTCGGTCTTCAAGGGTAAGTTCGCGAAAAGCCCTCCGTTCTTGTATTACTAATAGATAGGTCCTGCAGCGGGGTTCAGGGCGTGGGTAAAATTTTATTGTTTTCATATGCGGAACCCCTACGGTGGTATCGAGCTAGATCTATGCGTAGTAATGCTAATGCGGGTAGAACACACGAGATGTAGCATGTGGTTGATCTTTTAGTTGTTACCTCCCACATGTACTTGTGTATACCGCAATAATGCTTGATGAAGCGGCCCCAACCGACTTTTGCGTTCATTCACGAGACTGGTCCACGCTTGACATACGGCTTACCGTATAAAGTGGCTTAGGGGGTGTCTGCCTCTCGCATTAGTTGGTATACCATTTGCAACGGAGGGCCCTGAAAGGGGTGTAGTAGAGACAACTACTTGATCAGCGTTGTGCTGAAAGTTCGTAGGTAAGAATGGTTCTTGTGCGAAAGCCCATTCAGCCACGTAAAACATGCAAAGATAAAGTAGAGGCGTCTAACTTTGTTTTGCAGGGGACGTTGCTTTGTGATATGGTTGTGACAACGGTAAAGTGATTACCTTTTGTTACATAGTAGTAGATAGTCACGGAGGTGACGAACTACCATTACGGGAATGACACCTGTACCACCGGTTCTGAAAACCGTGACGCCGGATGGAGATCACGACGTGAAGGACCATATCACATAGCATTTACATTCAATGTTATTGTTTGTATGTCTTATTGTGTGCTAGTATTAGATACTCGACGGTAGCCTAATAAGATGATCCCTGTTAAAATTACCAATGATTGTGTTCCCCCTTAGTGTGCACCACCAAGAAAGTTTTTCGGTATGAGGCGATCCAGGGTTACAGGCCTGGGTGTCAGACATATCTACGTTCGCATACAGTGGGTGTAAGCCATGTTGCACAACGAATACACTAAGGTTGAGTTGGAGATCCTAGCACGCCATAGAGGCGTGGCCTCGGAACACGGATGGTCGAAAGATCGAGCACGAGTCGCATGAATGATGTTACCGATGTTTAGCGTCCACCCTTGAACCCACATTGATGGCCGTGACGATCGGGGGAGATGTGGCTGATAGGGGTCGTGTTATCACTAGGAACCCTTTTGGGGATAGGTGTTTCTGAGTGGAGTTATTATTAACTCATTTAATTATAAACTTAGTCTAAATTCCTTTTGCAATTATAAATGTAGATGGGACCTTTCGTGTTGACGATTGATTGGTTAGAAGGAGAGAAGCTCAGATTAGATGGACTGAACTTCTCCATATGGGTTGCCAGTATCCATGTTCTCCTTAGTGAGAACGATGTGGTCGACTACATACTCGATGGGATGGATTTGGATTAGCCCACGGACCTTGAGACCCCAGAGGAGCGGAAAGACCGCTATCTCCGTCGTGAGATGGCCTCCTATATTTCAGTTGTGATGCGTTTCGGAATGGTGGACGAGCTGTGGCCTTTCGTGGGTGATGTCAACCCTCGTTCGGTGATGTTACAGCTTAGGACACATTTCGTGGAGCAGACATGCATTTGGGAGCATGAGCTGATGGGAGACTTCCTCTCCATTAAGATGGAGGAGAACTCATCACTGGACTACCACTTGGAGCACATGCATGATGTGTACATGAGGCCAGCATACTTCTTGGACGTCTGGATTACAGGCTCTTTTGCAAACGCCGCTATGGTGCGGTCGCTGCCACCAAGCTACCAAGCACAAGTCAGGAATTGCATAATGAGGGGCGACACGGAAACAATGGAGTTCCACCGGTTCATGACACATCTCAGGAATGTGTTGGTTGAACCAGATGTCGCTCAGGTCGTCAACGACAAAGGTATATATTTGATATACAGTTTTATAAATGTTATAATCTTGCAAACACATTTGCAGTGTTAAGTATATCTGATACTTGTTCTGTTTTGTTGAAAACAGGTCCTTCTGCATGAGAGGTGCTTGCTGGAGAGGAGGTGACGTTGCGTGTTGATGGCGAGCATGATGATGATAGCCGACGACACTCTCACTCGACATTTATCATTTAATTTTTGTTTTAGGATGATTTTTTGTAATCAAGAGATTGTGAACTTCTTTAGTGTGTCTCACACTTCGTGAGACGGTTATTCATATGAGTTTGTAACAAACAGTTGTTCCACTTTTATGAATGATTTCTATTCGTGTTCATATCTTGTTTGATTACTTGTGAATTATCCTTGTTGTTTGAAACTAATTGATAATGCATGAACATTTGAAAAACACTAAAAAATGCCTTGTTTAAAATACCCAACTTAATGATATGTTCATTAATGAATGAAAAACCATTGTTTGAATTCAAATTTATGTGATAATATGTGAAAGACATTCGATTTCTTATCACATATAAATCATGCCTAAGTTTGGCAAATTAACTTGAACACTGAGTATTACTTGAATACAAAGTGTTTAATGAATTGTTAAAAGTAAATACATATTCGATGTATTGTGTTTTAACAAAAAATGGTAATTATCATTAAATGATTGTTTACATGTGTAAAGAAGTTTACCAAAGGAAACATGAATATGAAACTATTTGATTTGATCAAAATGTTTCATTAACAAAAGGGTATAAATATAAAAGAGAATCAAATTGCTATGATTTGATCAATAGTAATGAAATTCAACTTTATAAGAATGGCATAAAAGTAATTGTGAAATGCGAAGTGTTTTGAAACGTCAAAATACAAAGCGTCACAGTGTGATATTAGATATCAAAGGGGTTGAATAGAAGGCACCAAATAAATCGTTGTAGTGTAGATGTAGAGACCATTAGCTTAGAAATAGTTAGCACTCAACTAGAAGGCAGTGAACCATTTGAATTCGTGAAAGTTTTTGGGGTTATTCGATATAACCAAAAAAATAGCGAATAAGTCCTTATAGCATATTCATTGGAAACTTTGAATACGAAACCCATAGCTAAAACCAAAAGGAAAGCAAGATTCGTATTGCTTGGATTTTGGTACATTCTTGAGAAAGCCCACTTCTAGTGATGTTTCTCAATTATGG
Source organism: Avena insularis (assembly GCA_023614405.1). Classification (NCBI taxonomy): domain Eukaryota; kingdom Viridiplantae; phylum Streptophyta; class Magnoliopsida; order Poales; family Poaceae; genus Avena; species Avena insularis. The sequence continues at coordinate 567,277,121 of CM042686.1, forward strand.
AGCGAATGGAAATTAGTGAAAAATACGATGAGGATTCAAAACCCTGCATTAGAGTGTTGAGAAGCGCAACAAACAGCGTTCCTGATCAATTCTCTTCACAGAAGGAAAGAATCAATGATTATGATCATTGTGTTTTTCCCCACTAGTGTTTTCACTACATGGAGTAGGATTCAATATGTAATCCATATCTTGTATGGAAACATTTGTGAATCACTTGTCATGATTTTTCGAATATGACATGCCTATGAACTACAAAGGAAATAATGGTAAACTAAATTATGAGAAATCCTAGAAGTAAAATTCCCTTGAGATTAAAAAGCAAGTCGTTGCTAAATCTCACAAGTAAAAGGAGTTACTTGAATTTTCCCAAATGATTGCAAAGCCATAGTAGGAAAAGGGGTAATTGACAAAAGCACAATTTGTCAGGTATTGGACAAATTCAAATGAATTTGATTCATGTGTGCTGAATGTCTAGTGGATTTAAGACTTGTAAAAGTACTAGTATCTCATAATAAATCTCCAAGTTTGATATTTGATCAAAGGATTTTGAAGTTATTCAAAATAGTGAGTGGAAATGCAATTTGCATAGAATTGAGTGGGAGCTATGAAAGTCTTCCTAAAACAATATGTGATTGACATATTTTTGAGTGGGAGCAATATAAGTCTCAAATTCAAATATGTAGAACATATTTTGAGTGCGAGCTTATAGGAGTAATTCTTAAGTATGTTAAGAATGAAAGCACAAATATTTATAAATAATGATTTATAAGATGTAGAAGTTGATAATAGGTATATTGTGATATTATGTAGTATTCCTTAAGGGATTCTAAAAGGGGTTTTAGAATAGAAGTTAATTAAGGAACTGATCCTTAATAACTCAAATTAGGAATAGTATTAAGTTTAACATCAATGGTTAAAAGAAAGGAAAAGGATGATCGTCATCCACTATGTTGAGACATAGGCTCTTTCTTAGAAAACCATGATGATAACTTAGCATAATATGTGATCCAATAAGGAACATTTGAAAGTGATTAAGTTTAAATCACAGAACGTTGAGCTGAGTTTTGTCTGCAGTGTCTAATAGAGAACTGTAGACATGTTTTCCAAATCCATAAAGGATGACATATCTTAAAGCATAAAGAGTTATGTTATAAGGGAATATGTTGGAAACTCCTGTAATACCGATCAAAGTCAAGTAGGAAGCGAGGTGAACAAAACATCGAAAGTTGCACAGAGTGCACTAGTGTTTCGATGAATACATTTATAATAATAGATAAGGGTACCATCTAAAGTATTGTATAAAGTTATGGCGGTGCTAGTTCGCTTTTAACGTAGAATGATGTGTCCCAGGGCACAATGCCCATGAGAAAGCCCTCGAGGTTGATCTAACGTCACTGTAGGCTCCTGGAATCAGGCCTCATTTTGCTGCCATAGCGACGATGCATTCACACAGATGCTATCATGTGATGATAGAGTATTAATGTCAATCAAAGTGACATTAGTAAGTGATGGGTTCGTAGCATGGAAAACAAAAAAATTCTACCGCAAGAACGAACAAAACCCAGATCTAATCTAGATAAAAGCCAAGATCTAATCTATTAGACATGTGCAACGAGATAGATCTGTACTAACCCTTGTAGATCCGAAAGCCTTGTGCGAGATCGGATCTCGTGGTTGATGTAGACTATCACTTGCCGATCTCAAGATCGAGTAGACGATCCTTCCGGCGCCGCGTTCCGGCAGCGCTTCCGCAGTTAGTCACACGTGCGGAGTCGATGCAGACCTTCCTCTCCTGCTCCAAATGAGCAGGAGGTAGTAGATCTCTCCACGGAATCCCAGCACGACGGCGTGGTGGTGGTGGTGGAGTAGAGAATTCTCTGAGGCTTCACCAAGCCCTAGGAAGGAAGGAGGAGGAGAGAGGCGGCTAGGGCAAGAGTGGAGGGGCAAGGGGGGTGGCGCCTCCACCCCTCTATATATAGAGGGAGGGGTGCGGCCTAGGGTTCCCACCCCTAGGCCCACCCCCTAGGGCTGGCGCACAAAGGAGAGGGGGGAGGGAGATTCCTTCCCCCCAAGTCTCCCCTTTTCCTTTCTTGGTTTTCAAGTAAAGTCCACGGAACCTTCTGGAACTTTCCGGAACATTCCGAAACCTTCTAGAACCCCCATACAAACACTCCGGAACATTTCTGAACCTAGAAAATGATCTCCATTATATGAATCTTATTCTCCGGACACTTATGGATCTCCTCGTGATGTCTCAGATCCAATCCGAGACTCCGAACAACATTCGGTCTCCAACGCACATTCCATATCTACCTAAACAACATCGAACCTTAAGTGTGTCACCCTACGGTTCGTGAATATGCAGACATGATGGAGACACCTCTTCGATCAGTAACCATCATCGGGATCTAGAGATCCATAACGGCTCCCACATACTCAACGATGACTTCATGATCGATAGAACCATTAAGATATGAAACCAATTCCCTTTGTCACGCGATATTCTACTTATCCGAGGTTTGATCGTCGGTATCTCCATACCTAGTTCTACCTCGTTACTGATAAGTACTCTTTACTCGTTCCATGTTATGTCATCCCTTGTGACCTAGTCACATGCTTGCAAGCTAACTAGATGACATTCCACCGAGAGGGCCCAGAGCATATATGTCCGTCATATGGATGGACAAATCCCAATCTTGGTCCATGCGCTTCAACACATACTTTCAGAATACCCAATGACACCTTTATAACCACCCAGTTACGAAGCGTTGTTTGATGTCATCAAAGCACCCATCCAGTGATGGTGATTAACATAACCTCATGGTCGAAGGATTAGGTTACTATGCATTTGATAAGCTTGTAGCAATACGAACTAAATGACTTGATCTTATGCTACACTTACTATGGGTGTGTGTCCATCACATCATTCTCCTAATGACACAACCTTGTTATTAATGACATCCAATGTCCATGATCAGGAAACCATGATCATCTATTAATCAACAAGCTAGTTCAATAAGAGGCTTACTAGGGACTCTTTTACGTTTACAAAACACACATGTATTAGTGTCTCCTTATAATACAATTATAGCATGAGATGTAAACATTCATCATAAACACAAAAATATAATAATAACCACTTTTATTATTGCCTCTTGGGCATATCTCCAACAGTAAGTTGCAGGGTCATCAGTGTTGTCCACCAACATGACGTTCAAGGCAGGGTCATACCAATCAGGAGTGGTACGAACCCTCATTGACCTGCGAGTGCAACTTCGCAACAACCGTTTCCGTTTCATGTTCACCATCATTAGCTTCCTCTCCAATTGGTGCAGGCGGCACAAAAACATCTTCCGGTGCTACGCTACTCTCAACTCCGAGAGAAGGTTCAATAACCTCGTCGAGTTCTACTTTCCTTCCAGTCAATTCCTTCGAGAGAAACTCCTTCTCAAGTAAGGATCCATTCTTGGCAACGAAAACTTTGCCTTCGGATCTATGATAGAAGGTATACCCAATTGTTTCTTTAGGGTATCCTATGAAGACGCATTTCTCCGCTTTGGGTTCAAGCTTATCAGGTTGTAACTTCTTTACATATGCTTCGCAACCCCAAACTTTAAGGAACGACAACTTAGGTTTCTTTCCAAACCACAATTCATACGGTGTCATTTCAACGGATTTAGATGGTGCCCTATTTAAAGTGAATGCGGCTGTCTCTAATGCATAGCCCCAAAATGATAGCGGTAAATCTGTAAGAGACATCATAGAACGAACCATATTTAAGAGAGTTCAATTACGACGTTCGGACACACCATTACGCCGTGGTGTTCCCAACGGTGTCAATTGCGAAAGTATTCCACATTTCTTTAAATGCATGCCAAACTCATAACTTAGATATTCACCTCCACGGTCAGAACGCAGAAAACTTAATCTTCTTGTTACGATGATTTTCCACTTCACTTTGAAATTCCTTAAACTTCTCGAAAGTTTCGGACTTATGTTTCATAAAGTAGACATACCCATATCTACTTAAGTCATCCGTGAAAGTGAGAACATAACGATATCCACCACGCGATGCTACACTCATTGGACCGCACACATCGGTATGTATTATTTCCAATAAGTCTGTAGCTCGCTCCATTATTCCAGAGAATGGAGTCTTAGTCATTTTTCCCATTAGACATGCTTCGCATCTTTCAAGTATTTCAAAATCAAGTGATTCAAGCAGTCCATCAGAATGGAGTTTCTTCATACGCTTCACTCCAATGTGACCAAGACGACAGTGCCACATGTATGTAGAATTATCATTCAATTTTGTTAGTTTAGCATCTATGTTGTGAACATGTGTATCACTACTATCGAGATTCAGTAAGAATAAACCATTCATCTCAGGTGCATTACCATAAAAGATATTACTCATATAAATCGAACAACCTTTATTCTCGGACTTAAAAGAGTAACCGTCTCGCAATAAACAAGATCCAGATATAATGTTCATGCTTAACGCATGCACCAAATAACAATTATTCAAATTTAAAACTAATCTCGAAGGTAGATGTAGAGGGAGCGTGCCGACGGCGATCACATCAACCTTGGAGATATTTCCAATGCGCATCGTCACCTCGTCTCTCGCCAGTCTTCACTTATTCCGCAGCTCCTGTTTTGAGTTACAAATATGAGCAACCGAACCAGTATCAAATACCTAGGCACTACTACGATTACTAGTAAGATACACATCAATAACACGTATATCGAATATACCTTTCTTCTTGATGTTGTCGTTTTTCAGATCCGCCAGGTACTTGGGGCGATTCGCTTCGAGGACGGCACCCTTGCAGTAGAAGCATTCAGTTTCAGGCTTAGGACCAGCCTTGGGCTTCTTAGCAGGTGCGACAGCTTTTTGCCGTCCTTATTGAAGTTGCACTTGTTCTTAGGCTTGCCCCGTCTCTTGAAATTGGTGGTCTTATTGACCATCAACACTTGGTGCTCCTTTTTGATCTCCACTTCAGCAGTTTTCAGCATGGACGATAGTTCAGGCAACATCTTGTTCATGCAGTGCATATTGTAGTTCATCACAAAGTTCTTATAACTCGGTGGCAGTGATTGGAGGACACGGTGAATCCCTAACTCATTAGGAATCGTTATCCCCAACTCTTGGAGCTTGTTTGCGTGCCCAGACATGGTGAGCACGTGCTCGCTAACGGAGCTACCCTCTTCCATCTTACAGTTAAAGAACTTTTCGGAGGCCTCATAGCTCTCCATGGCCGCGTGAGTCTCAAAAATGAGCTTGAGCTCCTTAATGATCTCGAACGGGTCATGGTGCTCAAAGCGCTTCTGAAGCTCCGTTTCTAAATCGTACAGGATGGCACACTGAACTGTGGAGTAATGATTTTTCCGAGTGGCGTAAACATTCTTTACGTCATCGGTGGCATCTTCTGCAGGTGGGTCACCTAGCGGTGCTTCGAGCACATAGGTCAAGTGACCAGCCCTGAGGACAATCTTCAGTCCACGGAGCCAGTCCGTGAAGTTGCTTCCATTGTTCTTAAGCTTTTCTTTCTCTAGGAACGCATTGAAATTGATGGAGAGGTTCGCCATAATCTACAACAAATTTGCAAGTAGTTTAGACTAAGTTTATGATAAATTGAGTTCAATTTTAATTCTTAAATTAACAAGGTGAACTCCCACTCAAAACAACATCCCTCACATTGTCTTAGTGATTACACGAACCAAGTCCACTACACCAAGTCAGATCTTCACGAGAGAAGATGTATTTTCATTGGCGAACAATCTTCATGTTCATCATATCATTTATATGACTCACGCTCTACCTTTCGGTATTCCGTGTTCCAAGACCATGTCTGTACATGCTAGGCTCATCAAGATTAACCTTAGTTTTCACATGTGCAAATCTGGCTTGCACCCGTTGTATGCACACGTAGAATCTATCACATCCGATCATCACGAGATGCTTCGAAATGACGAGTCTTAGCAACGGTGCCAACTAAGGACGAACACTTTATTACTTGATATTTAGTGAGAGGAATCATCTTATAATTCTACCGTCGCGATCTAAGCAATACAAGATGCATAAAGGATTAACATCACAGGCAATTCATAATTAGTGTGATATGATATGGCCCTTTCTTCTTATGCCTTTGATCTCCATCTCCAAAGCACGGACATGATCTCCATCATCACCAAAGATTATGCGTCAAGGTCAGTGGCGCCGCTTCATGGTTGTCCATCATCACTAGCAACTATTACAACTACTTGGAATAAAGCTATTACAAGATGAATATACACGCAGGTCTTAACAGAATTAAAGACAACCATTAGGCTCCCGATTGCCATATTACAACAAGGATCATTGCATACATCAAATATAATCACAATCACATGATGGCCATATCACATCACAAAACCCCTGCAAAAACAAGTTAGATGCCTCTAATTTTCTTTGCATGTTTTACATGGTTTGGGGCTTTCGAATAAGAACGGATCTTACCTACGAAACTGAACCACAATGTTGATACAAGTGCTATCAAGTACAAAGTGTAAATTGGATATATACTATGGTGGGAGAGACAGACACCCGCAAATCCACTTGTGCAAAGCAAGTTCCACGTCAAGCGTGGAGCAAGTCTCATGTGCGATGACATGTAAGGTTAGCCCGAGCCGCTTCATCCCACCATACCGCAAGATGCAAAGTACACAAAGCAAAAGACGGCGCGAGCACCAATGCCCACAAAACCATTGTGTTCTACTTGTGCAACAGATCTACGCATAGACAAGGCTCTGAAACCACTGATGGGTTCGTAGCATGGAAACAAAAAATTTCTACCGCAAGAACGAACAAAACCCAGATCTAATCTAGATAAAAGCTAAGATCTAATCTATTAGACATGTGCAACGAGATAGATCTGTACTAACCCTTGTAGATCCGAAAGCCTTGTGCGAGATCGGATCTCGTGGCTGATGTAGACGATCACTTGCCGATCTCAAGATCGAGTAGACGATCCTTCCGTGGCAGCGTTTGGCGCTTCCGATCGGTCACTGCGTCAGTCATGCACCTTCCTCTCCCGTTCCAATGAAAGCTGAGGTAGTAGATCTCTCCACGGAATCCCAGCAGCACGACGGCGTGGTGGTGGTGGTGGTGGAGTAGAGAATTCTACAGGGCTTCGCCTAAGCCTGAGCAGAAGTAAGGAGGAGGAGAGAGGCGGCTAGGGCAAGAGTGGAGGGGCAAGGGGGGTGGCGCCTCCACCCCTCTATATATAGAGGGAGGGGTGCGGCCTAGGGTTCCCACCCCTAGGCCCACCCCCTAGGGCCGGCGCACAAAGGAGAGGGGGGAGGGAGATTCCTTTCCCCCAAGTCTCCCCTTTTCCTTTCTTGGTTTTCAAGTAAAGTCCACAGAACCTTCTGGAACTTTCCGGAACATACCGAAACCTTCTAGAACCCCCACATAAACACTCTGGAACATTTCCGAACCTAGAAAATGATCTCCATTATATGAATCTTATTCTCCGGACACTTCCGGATCTCCTCGTGATGTCTCAGATCCAATCCGAGACTCCGAACAACATTCGGTCTCCAACGCACATTCCATATCTACCTAAACAACATCGAACCTTAAGTGTGTCACCCTACGGTTCGTGAATATGCAGACATGATGGAGACACCTCTCCGATCAATAACCATCACGGATCTGAGATCCATAACGGCTCCCACCTACTCAACGATGACTTCATGATCGATAGAACCATTAACATACGAAACCAATTCCCTTTGTCACACGATATTCTACTTATCCGAGGTTTGATCGTCGGTATCTCCATACCTAGTTCTACCTCATCTCGATAAGTACTCTTTACTCGTTCCATGTTATGTCATCCCTTGTGACCTAGTCACATGCTTGCAAGCTAACTAGATGACATTCCACCGAGAGGGCCCAGAGCATATCTATCCGTCATATGGATGGAAAAATCCCAATCTTGGTCCATGCGCTTCAACACATACTTTCAGAATACCCAATGACACCTTTATAACCACCCGATTCTGAGCGGTGTTTGATGTCATCAAAGCACCCATCCGGTGATGGTGATTAACATAACCTCATGGTCGAAGGATTAGGTTACTATGCATTTGATAAGCTTGTAGCAATACGAACTAAATGACTTGATCTTATGCTACACTTACTATGGGTGTGTGTCCATCACATCATTTCCTAATGATACAACCTTGTCATTAATGACATCCAATGTCCATGATCAGGAAACCATTATCATCTATTAATCAACAAGCTAGTTCAACAAGAGGCTTACTAGGGACTCTTTTATGTTTACAAAACACACATGTATTAGTGTCTCCTTATAATACAATTATAGCATGAGATGTAAACATTCATCATAAACACAAAGATATAATAATAACCACTTTTATTATTGCCTCTTGGGCATATCTCCAACAGTAAGTTGCAAAGGATTTGGGACTGTAAAGTATAGACCCAAGACTCAACCTCTTCCATGAGCAAGCATGTTCAGGGTACCGGATTTATGGTGCCAATGATTGAGAACAAATGCAGCTAGTGTATTTGTACGCTAGTGCAAGTGGGAGACTGTTGGAAATATGCCCTAGAGACAAATAGTAGTAAGGACTATTATCATATTTCATATAGTTTATGATTAAGTTTTATATCATGCTATAACTGTGTTGAGTGGAAACATCAATACACGTGTGATATACAAACAAACCAGGTGTTCCCAGTGAAACTCTAGTCACTGGTTCATTGGTCAACAGATGATCATGTTTCCTGATCATCTGGCATTTATGCCAGTTGGAAATGAGGTCATCTCATTCTGAGAATGAGATGATGAACCAAGACCCAACCTAAACATCGTGTCTCGATCATGTCATGAAGTTCAAGTTATGATGATTAGAAAAGGATCCTCGTAGACTATTCCTTAGACCGTGAGGCTATATCAATCACTGTCTCCCGAGAGTGCTTAGATGGCATCAAATGCCATCCGGTAAAATAATGGTTATAAAGGTGTGTTCAGGTATTCGGAGGAAACCGTAGAGGCAATATATGTCAAGAGCGGGATTTGTCTGTCCATGTGACGGGAAGATACTCAAGGGCCCACTCGGAGAGGTTATATCCAATAGCTGCGCAACGTGTGATTTGATCACGGGGATATCACTTGTCGGAACGAGTCAAGTAGCATTGTTCAGTGACGAGATTGAACACGACATGGTGATGTCATTGACCATATCTCGGGCAATGCAAGTATCGAGAGACAAAGGGAATAAGACACGACTGTCCCGGTTCAAATGACAAAAGATCTTCGTGGAACACACAGGGGTCATATGGCCATCTAGGCCCCTCCGTTGATCATTGGTGTGGGAGTGACATGGGTATACCCTACAGGTACTCAAGCTTGGTATATACGGTCCAAATATGTATAGGCCCACAGTGTCGCCAAGGCCCAGATAGAAGGACTCGAGTAACCTGCGGACTCCCGATTGCTTGAAGATCAAGAAAAAGCTAAAGATAGAAAGTTTGAAGGGGAAAACCCTAACTTGTAACCGACTCGACCTGCTACCCGAGATCTAGCCTATCTATATAAGGGCTAGGAGGGGGCGGCGAGGAGAACACCCACAACCCTAGCTTCCACAAACCCTCGCTAGATTACATCTGCGCACTGTTGTAACTTTTGACTCCCTCAGTAATTCCACGAGCAGACAAGCAGGAGTAGGGACCTCTACGAGGCCTGAACCTGGGTAAATCCTTTGTCCCCTGTGTGCTTGTTTGCTAGCCGATAGATGTCTCCAGTGCTCCCTCCTTCTCCAAAACCCAAGTCCATAACAATGGGCATTAATGAGTTAAACCCTCGTCAAATGGCGCCGTCTGTGGGAAAAGGGAGTGCTGATGTTGCGGCTTCTTCGGCCCCATCAACTGCGATCTACAACTCCACAACAGCGGAGATTCGCCAGCTCTTCGGTGCCTTCGACTTCACCGTCCACACACCGGCCACTCGCCCGGCCATCGAATCCGTGGGCGACGGAGTCAGCTTGGCGATTGGGAGCTTCCGCTTCCAAGTTGGAAAGATGGGCACGCTTCGCATGCCTGATCAGCCGACAGCACCGGCGATTGCCCCGGCATCATGGTTTCCCCCATCGATCGACACCCTCAGCAAGCTCAATGCTCCGGTGGCAGTTGGGAACACGGTCAACGACAACAGTCGCGACTCCGATCTAAGCAATCTGGCCACTGAAGATGGAACCTACGGTTCCGGATCTGAAAGTTGTGGAAGCAATAGCTTCCCTAATCACTTCATGTGCGCCGTCATCAACGCGGGCGACACCTCCGCCAACCGCGGTAACAGTGGCAACACCGACAACGGCACCGACCCACCCAACGCCGGCAACGGTGGCAACGGCGGTAATGGTGGCAACGGAGGAGCGGTCGAACCTCCTAGCATGATCAACGAGCAAACCGGCGAACGCGTCGTGATCAGGCTCAACAAGCAAGAGTGGGATCGCTATCGCGAAGCCCTACGAGGTGCACCTCTACCCTTCGGGTCCCCGCAGGAACTGCTGATGGGCTACCACTAGCTCCTAAAAGAGGAATTCAAGCGCCAAAAACAAGCAATCGGGCAACTTGAGGCGCGTAAAAAGGCGGCGGACGAGTCGAGCCTTCGTCACGCTGGGCTCTCCTCCTACGGAGGATCCTCCTCAAGAGGCAACGAGTACCTCGCCAAGAAGAGGCAATCGCGGATGGCTCACCTCACCAAACAAGAGCGCATAGACGCCACGAAAGTCCTCGACTTCGGCTCTATGACTGTCGACACGAGAGGCAACGTGGTTCCCAGGACACCGCGGTGGCGTGACAAAGAGACCACCATGTACCTTCTCAATAACCAGCCACCAGCTAGAGATTCCCGAACAGCCATGCACCGATCTACGATCGCGGGCCTAGGGCTAATCGAGGCCGCCCTCGACAAGGAACTAGTACCAGACCCAAAAAAGGGCAAAGCACTAGCAAAGCGCTACTCCTCGCCCTCGTCCAGCGATGATAGTCACGACCTGTCTCATCGCCGCCGCTCACGGCAACACGATAGCGACTACGATGCACGCGACGAACTCACGCAGCGCAAGATCGACAAGTCAAGGGCACGACTTGCTCGGTCGACTGACTCGGAAGAAGAAGATGGGGAGCTCTGCGGCACCAGATGCTTCAGCAGATCCATCAGGCAAAAGAGAATGCCTAAAGGGTTTAAACTCCCATCGGAGAACCCAAAATTTGACGGACTGCAGGACCCCAAGATCTAGCTGGAGGACCACATCTCCTCCGGCAGGCTACATGGAGGCAGTCGAAGTACCGCGATGCAATGCTTGCAGCTACAATTGCAGGGCGCCGCCCGGGCATGGCTCAATAACCTTCCACGCGGATCCATTCGCAGCTGGGATGAGCTGGTCTATAGCTTCGTGCGCAACTTTAAGGGCACGTACAAACGGCCCGCCTCAATCGAAGAACTGAGATGCTGCCAGCAAAGATCTGGCGAATCGCTGCGCTCTTACATCCAAAGGTGGTCCATCATCAAGGACTCCGCGGAAAACATCTCGGAAGACCGCGCGATTGACGCATTCAATGGTGGTGTCCGCCGCATGGAACTCAGGGAGGAGCTAGGCCGCTCAAAGCCCCAGACCATCGACCACCTGATGGAGATCGTGAATCGGTGGGCCAATGGAGAAGATTTGGTGAAGAATCGAGTTCACTCTTACGAGGAAGCAGAACTCGAACAAAGACGCGACCGCCAGAGTAAGCATCGCATGCGCGTCTACGACGATCGCGGTGACGTCAACATGGTCGCAGCTGGCTACGCCGATAGACGCGACGATAACCGCAACAGCGGATACCGTGACTCCGGGAAAACCACGCAAGTATGGCAACGCCGCACTCGCGATGAAGCACCCACGACCTCCGTCGAGGACAAACTGTCCGGTCCATGCACGGTACACTTCTACATCGACAAGCATGATGGCAAGAGAAAGTCCAGCCCCCTCCTCAAGGACTGCCGCGAGTTCCTCAAGCTACACGAGGGATTGGTTCGGATGAACCGCAATGCAGTCCAAAGAGGCTACGGAGCCGCTCCAGGCGCCGTGGCACATGGCGCACCACCACCACCACCTGGGCCACCCCGAGCGCACTGCACAGACCAGCACCACGGAGGCGAACCGTACCACGGGCCATGGGTACCATGATGATCCAAAAGGGCGCCCTCAATAGGGTGCGAAGGCCATCACTCGCCAAGTCAACTTGGCCATGCACTGCCACCATCCACCACCGAGTACCTCGTGGTAGTGAAATCGTCGCATTACCTTCGACAAACGCGACCACCCACCTCAAGTACCTCGCCCAGGTCATTGCCCCCTCGTACTCGAGGCGCAAATTGGAGGCTTCAACATGAGTCGTGTCTTCATGGATGGCGGAAGCGGCATCAACCTCATATTCGCGAGTACCTTGCAAGCAATGAGGATCCCTCTAACCTGCTTCGAGGCATCGGACACAACATTCCATACATCGCCCTGTGGAAAGGCGTAAACCCCTGGGCAAATCAACCTCGACGTCATATTCGCATGCCAAGGAACTTCCGCGGCGCATCGACTTTGAGGTCGCCGATCGCCCTCACAATACCATCTGCATCCTCGGACGCTGCGTTCGCTAGGTTCATGGTGGTACCCCACTACGCCTACCTGCAGATGAAAATGCCAGGTCCCAACAGCGTCATCATGATCAACGGGAGCTTCGAGCGATCTGACAGTTGCGACAGGGAATTCAACAGAATCTCCCAGTCCTTCGGCTTGCAAGAGGAGCTCGCACGATTGAAGGAAACGACAGACAATAGTCTGCCTCCCCTGAGTAGGCCAAGCTCACCTGACCTCTCCTTCGACTCATCTGTGCACACAAAGAAGGTGTAGGTCCATCCATCAGATCCCGCTAAAATGACCCTCATCGCCAACAACTTGAGTCCCGCATAGGAACTCGCGCTCGTCGAATTCCTCCGTGAGCACTGGGAAATTTTTGCCTGGTGTCCTGCGGACATGCCAGAGTTCCTGTGAATTCGCCGAGCACGCACTCAACGTCAACCCCGATGCAAGGCCAGTCAAGCAAACAATCAGGCGACTGTCTGAGCCACGAACGCAGGCAGTCGGAATGGAGATCAACAGACTCCTCGAGGCCAAATGTTGGGTCCGCAGCATAGAAAACAAAAATTTTCCTACGATGAGAACTATACGCCAAGATCTATTTACTAGATACAGAGCAACGGGTGGACATACATCCATGGAGAACTTATCCTCGAAGACAACGAGCTTTGTTAACGAGTAGGAACTCGTGGTTGATGTAGTCGTACACTTACCGATCTCAAGATCATGAGGAAGTCCGAGCGCCGCAACTCAGCAGCGCATCCGCACTCGCACACATGTTCAAGCCACCGGACAATCTCCACCTCCTCGCTCCAGCGATCCAATGAGCAAAGAACTCCTTCCAGACGAAATGCCACTGGGAACATGTATCTCGCTAATCCGAGACCATGGGGAATAATTCTAGAGGGCAGAGATCCTTCACAAGGAGGTGTGGATGAAGGAGGAATGGGTGGCCTTTATAGGAGGAGGGGTGACCCTCTCTCCATGGCTGCATGGGGGTGACCCTCACCTCCCCAGTCATGTGGTGGTACCCCCTCCACATTAAAATGCCTCTTCACATTCCCTTTTAAAGTCTCCACTTTAAATGCATTAAATTTCTCCAAATTTAATGCTCTCTCATTTAATAAAACTCTTTTTATTAAATTTATTCAGAATTTTGTTAATTACTTTAATTAACAAACATTCACATATAGCCCCTTGCAATATTTCAATATCACATGCGTAACCACCTTCGCAATTTCACCAAACAATTTCCGGTTTCGATTGAAACAATTCCTGCGCTTTGCAATTCTTTCGTCTGAAACATATGTGCTCCAAAATGGTGTCCGGTAACTCTTAAGTGTGCCACCCTACGGTTCGCGAATAATGCAGACATGATCGAGACCCTTCTTCGATCAATAATCAGTAGCGGGACCTGGAGATCCGTACTGACTCCTACACATTCAACGATGACTCCTATGATCGTGAGAACCTTTAATGCTTGTAACTAAATCCCTTTGTCTCTCGATATATTACATGTCCGAGATTCGATCATCGGTATCTCCATACCTAGTTTGATCTCGCATCGACATGCACTCTTTTCTTGTTCCCGTGATATAACATTCTAGTGATCACATCACTTGCTTGCAAGCTATCCTAATGTGATATCACCGAGAGGGCCTGAGTATATCTATCCGCTATCCGGATTGACAAATTCCACTCTTGATCCATGAGCCTCAACATAACACCTTCGTAATGAACCCATCTTTATAGTCACCCTGTTACGGTGTGACGTTTGATGTTATCAAGATACTCTTCCCGTGTTAGCAATTAACATGATCTCATGGTCTAAGGATAAAGATTACTTCGTATGATGTTATAGCAATATAAACATAATGACTTGATCGTAATGCTATACTTCGGATGAATGTTCATCACATCATTTCACAAATACTGTGACCTTGTTATTAACAACATCCAATGTCCATGATCAGGAAACCTTGATCATCTTGTTAATCAACAAGCTAGTCTATAAGAGAGGCATAACTAGGAACCCTTTTTGTTTATTAAACACACATGTATTGATGTTTCCTATCAATACAATTATAGCATGCAAAATAAACATCTATCATATACAAGGAATACATAATAATAACTTTATTATTGTCTCTCAGGGCATATTTCCTTCAGTCTCCCACTTGCACTAGAGACAATAATCTAGTTTATATAGTGATAAATCTAACACCCATGGAGTTCTGGTGTTGATCATGTTTTTCCCTAGGGAGTACTTTAGTCAACGGATCTACTACATTCAAGTCCGTGTGCACTTTACAAATCTTTATATCTCCATCCTTGACATGCTCGCGGATGGAGTGAAACCGGCGCTTAATATGCTTGGAATTCTTGTGAGACCTTGGTTCCTTGGCGTTGGCTATTGCTCCATTGTTGTCACAATAGATCATCATCGGGTCCAACGCACTGGGAACCACACCCAGTTCCGTAATGAACTCTTTCATCCAAAGCGCCTCTGTCGCTTCTAAAGCAAAGAACATATTCCGCCTCCGTTGTTGATCCAGCCACCACAGGTTGTTTGGAACTCCTCCAACTAACTGTTGCTCCGTTCAAGAGAAATATGTATCCGGATTGAGACTTAGAGTCGTCTGGATCGGTGTCAAAGCTAGCATCAACATAACACTTAGCGACTAGCTCTTCTTCACCTCGGTATATGAGAAACATATCCTTAGTTCTTCTCAAGTACTTGAGGATGTTCTTTACCGATATCCAGTGTTCCGAACCTGGATCAGATTGGTACCTACTAGTCAAACTAATAGCATGTGCCACATCCGGTCTTGTACATAGCACGACACACATAATAGAGCCTATGGCCGAGGCATAGGGGATCTTATCCATCATCTCTCTTTCTTCCGCTGTAGCTGGACTTTGAGTCTTACTCAATGTCTTGCCTTGCAACATAGGTAAGTACCCCTTCTTACTTCCGTCCATATTAAACTTCTTTAATATCTTATCAAGGTATGTACTCTGTGATAGGCCAATTAGGCGTCTTGATCTATCTCTATAAATTTTAATGCCTAATATATATGAAGCTTCACCAAGGTCCTTCATTGAAAATTTGCTGTTTAGATAACTTTTAACACTGTTTAAAAGATCTATATCATTTCCAATCAATAATATGTCATCCACATATAATATCAGAAATGCCACATTGCTCCCACTCACTTTCTTGTAAATACAAGCCTCTCCATAAGTTTGGACAAATCCAAACTCTTTGATCACCTCATCAAAGCGGAGATTCCAACTCCGGGATGCTTGCTTCAGTCCATAGATGGATCGCTGAAGTTTGCACACCTTATCAGCATCCTTAGGATCGACAAAACCCTTAGGTTGTATCATATACAACTCTTCTTCAATATTACCATTGAGGAACGCAGTTTTGACATCCATCTGCCATATTTCATAATCGAAATATGCAGCAATTGCTAACATAATCCTAACCGACTTAAGCATCACTACGGGAGAGAATGTCTCATCGTAGTCAACTCCTTGAATTTTTCGAAACCCCTTTGCGACAAGTCGAGCCTTATAGATGGTTACATTACCATCAGCATCAGTTTTTCTTTTGAAAATCCATTTATTCTCAACGGCCTTTCGATCGTGAGGTAAGTCCACCAAGGTCCAAACCTGGTTTTCGTACATGGATTCCATCTCGGATTTCATGGCTTCTAGCTATTTGTTGGAATCAGGGCTCATCATCGCTTCTTCATACGTCAGGTCATCTATTTCATCAATCATGAAATTCATAACAGGATTGCCGATGCAGTCAGAGGCTGCCGTGTCCCGCTTGACCTGCGAGGTTCGGTAGTGTCCTCTTTCGGAGTTTCATGATCAATATCATTAGCTCTCTCTTCATTAGGTGAAGTCAACTCCGAAACAACTTCTGGAGCTGCGCTACTCGCCATTTCATGAAGAGAAGGTTCAATAACCTCTTCGAGTTCTACCTTCCGACTACTCACACCTTTCGCGAGAAACTCCTTCTCAAGAAAGGATCCATTCTTGGCAACAAAGACCCTGCCCTTGGATCTGTGATAGAAGGTATACCCAATCATTTCCTTAGGGTATCCTATGAAGACGCATTTTTCCGCTTTGGGTTCGAGTTTATCCGGTTGAAGTTTCTTCACATAAACATCGCATCCCCAAACTTTAAGAAATGACAGCTTAGGTTTGTTTCCAAACCATAATTCATATGGTGTCTTTTCAACGGATTTAGATGGTGCCCTATTTAAAGTGAACGCAGCGGTTTCTAGTGCATAACCCCAAAATGACAGTGGCAAGTTAGTCAGAGACATCATAGATTGAACCATATCCCATAAAGTACGATTACGATGTTCTGACACACCATTACGTTGTGGTGTTCTGGCAGGCGTGAGTTGTGAAACTATTCCACAGTCTTTCATATGTGTGCTAAACTCGTAACTAAGATACTCTCCTCCACGGTCGGACCACAGAAATTTGATCTTTCTGTTACGATGATTTTCCACTTCATTCTGAAATTCTTTGAACCTTTCAGAGGTTTCAGACTTATGTTTCATCAAATATATATACCCATATCTACTCAAATCATCCGTGAAAGTAACAAAATAACGATATCCACCTCGCGCCGACACACTCATTGGTCCACACACATCAATATGTATGATTTCCAATAAATCACATTGCTCCATTGAACCGGAAAACGGCGTTCTAGTCATCTTGCCCATAAGGCATGGCTCACATGTATCAAATGATTCAAAATCAAGTGATTCCAAAAGTCCATCAGAATGGAGTTTCTTCATGCGTTTAACGCCAATATGACCTAGACGGCAGTGCCACATATATGTAGATATATCATTATCAAGTTTAATCCTTTTAGCATCAACATTATGAATATTCGTAATACTACTATCGAGACCCAACAGAAATAAACCATTCAACACAGGTGCATGACCATACAAGATATTATTCATATAAATCGAACAACCATTGTTTTCAGACTTAAATGAATAACCACTTTGCATCAAACACGATCCGGATACAATGTTCATGCTCAGTGCAGGCACCAAATAACAATTATTCATGTTTATAACTAATCCCGACGGCATATGGAGAGGCAGCGTTCCAACGGCGATCAAATCAACTCTTGATCCATTGTCGACCCGCATCGTGACCTCATCCCTTGCTAGTTGTCGCTTGTTCCGTAGCCCCTGAACCGAGTTACATATATTAGCAACCGATCCTGTATCAAATACCCAGGTGCTACTGCGAGTACTAGTCAAGTACACATCAATAACATGTATATCACATATACCTTTGTTTGCCTTGCCGGCCTTCTTGTCCGCCAAATACTTGGGGCGCTTATGCCCAATGGCACCCCTTGCAATAGTAGCACTCGGTGTCAAACTTAGGGCCAGCTCGGGTTTTTTCAGCGGCAACAGATTTGCCGCCCTTCTTCCCTTCGCTTGCCTTTCTTGTCCTTCTTGAAACCGGTGGTCTTATTGATCATCAACACTCGATGTTCTTTCCTAATCTCCACTTCTGCAGTCTTAAGCATTGACAGAAGCTCGGGAAGAGACTTCTTCATGCCCTGCATATTATAGTTCATCACGAAGCTCTTGTAGCTAGGTGGCAGAGATTGGAGAACACGATGTATGCCTAAGTCAATGGGAATCGTTATTCCCAAGGACACAAGCTTATCGGCGCATCGGACATTTTTGAGTAATGCGTGCTCACTAACGGAGCTGTTCTCTTCCATCATGCAGCTAAAGAACTTTTCTAAAGCATTATAACTCTCTACGGCAGCATGGGTATCGAAAATCATTTTCAATTCTCCCATGGTATCAAAGGCATTGCTATTTTCGAAACGTTTTCGAAGTTCTGGCTCTAGCCCATACAGTATGCCGCAATGAACTAAGTTGTGGTCCTCCTGACGAGTTATATAGACGTTCTTTTCCTCGTTAGGGGCATCAGGATCTGGTGGGGGCCTAGCGGCGCCTCTAGCACATATTGCCTTTGTGCAGCAGTGAGGAGAATCCTCAAATTCATAGCCCAGTTGGTGAAGTTGCTACCATTCGCAGCAAGCTTCTCTTTCTCCATGAACACATTGAAATTAAAAGCAGGTGGTGCCATCTACAACAGAATTTGTAAAATATATTTAGACTAAGTTTATGATAGATTGAGTTCAACTAATCCAAATTACTAATGAACTCCCACTCAAAAACGACATCCCTCGTGTCCTTTTGGTGATTACATGAACCAAATCCACTACACCAAGTCCGATCATCACGTGAGTCGGTGTAGCTTCAAAGGCGAGCATCTATATGGGCATCATATCAACTATATGACTCATGCTTAACCTTTCGGTCCGTGTTCCGAGGCCATGTCTATACATTCTAGGTTCGTCAAGTAAGAACCTTAGTATTTGCGTGTAAAATCATTTACACCCGTTGTATGAAAGCGTAGAGTCGAGAACACCCGATCATCACGTGATGCCTCAAAACACGATCCACAAAACGGTGCATACTTAAGGAAGAACACATTTTATCTTGATATCTAAATGAGGGATCATCTTATAATGCTACCAAAAGCGCCAAACTAGCAATATAAGATGCTAATGTGTGAAGTGAGGTGATATGGTCCATGCATTTGATCTCTATCATTTGCATCGTGGTATGATCTCTATCATTCCTTTGTGTGTAAGGCCAAGGTCTATGGAACTTACACGTTAAGTGAGTTCTAAGAGTATCTATCATACATCTACTTACAACAATACCATATCAATACACTAGCCCAGCAACGATCTAAACTAGACGCCTCAAATTTATCAATTGCAAGTTTTACGTGGCTTAGGGCTTTCGGAGATAGAACCGGTCTTACCTACGAACATGAACCACAACGAGGATAACCAAGTTATTAGCAACTCGTTGTAAATCCGATATTGACTATAGTAGGAGAGACAGACACCCGCTAGCCACTTATGCAAAACTAGTTGCATCTCAGTCGTGGAACCGGTCTCATGTACGATGACATGTAAGGTTGGTCTGGGCCGCTTCATCCCACTATGCCACCAATATCCAAAGTACATAGAAGATGCAATAACATGATCATCATCGCCCACATATAAACATATGTGTACTACCCGTGCAAAGCACCTACGCATAGAACAGACTCTAATACCACTATTGGGTCCGCAGCATAGAAAACAAAAAATTTCCTACGATGAGAACTATACGCCAAGATCTATCTACTAGATACAGAGCAATGGGTGGACATACATCCATGGAGAACTTACCCTCAAAGACAATGAGCTTTGTTAACGAGTAGGAACTCGTGGTTGATGTAGTCGTACACTTGCCGATCTCAAGGTCGTGAGGAAGTTCGAGCGCCGCAACTCAGCAGCGCATCCGCACTCGCACACACGTTCAAGCCACCGGACAACCTCCACCTCCTCGCTCTAGCGATCCAGCGGAAGCAGCAACTCCTTCTAGACGAAATGCCACCGGGAACATGTATCTCGCTAATCCGAGACCATGGGGAATAATTCTAGAGGGGGAGAGAGATCCTTCACAAGGAGGTGTGTGAAGGAGGGAATGGGTGGCCTTTTATAGGAGGAGGGGTGCCCTCTCTCCATGGGCGCATGGGGGTGACCTCACCTCCCCATTCATCCGTGGTAACCCCTCCACATTAAAATGCCTCTTCACATTCCCTTTTAAAGTCTCCACTTTAAATGCCTTAAATTTCTCCAAATTTAATGCTCTCTCATTTAATAAAACTCTTTTATTAAATTTATTCAGAATTTTGTTAATTACTTTAATTAACAAACATTCACATATAGCCCCTTGCAATATTTCAATATCACATGCAGAACCACCTTCTGCAATTTCACCCGAAACAATTTCCGGTTTCTATTGAAACAATTCCTGCGCTTTGCAATTCTTTCGTATGAAACATATGTGCTCCAAAATGGTGTTCGGTAACTCTTAAGTGTGCCACCCTACGGTTCGCGAATAATGCGTACATGATCGAGACCCTTCTCCGATCAATAATCAGCCAGGACACGGAGATCCGCATCGATTCCTACACATTCAACGATGACTCCTATGATCGTGAGAACCTTTAACGCTTGTAACTAAATCCCTTTGTCTCGATATATTACATGTCCGAGATTCGATCATCGGTATCTCCATACCTAGTTTGATCTCGTTAATCGACATGCACTCTTTTCTTGTTCCTCGATATAACATTCTAGTGATCACATCACTTGCTTGCAAGCTATCCTAATGTGATATCACCGAGAGGGCCCAGTATATCTATCCGTCATCCGGATTGACAAATTCCACTCTTGATCCATGAGCCTCAACATAACACCTTCAGTAATTGAACCCATCTTTATAGTCACCTCATTACGGTGATGTTTGATGTTATCAAGATACTCTTCCTGTTAGCAATTAACATGATCTCATGGTCTAAGGATAAAGATTACTTCGTATGATGTTATAGCAATATAAACATAATGACTTGATCGTAATGCTATACTTGGATGAATGTTCATCACATCATTTCACAAATCGTGACCTTGTTATTAACAACATCCAATGTCCATGATCAGGAAACCTTGATCATCTTGTTAATCAACAAGCTAGTCTATAAGAGAGGCATAACTAGGAACCCTTTTTGTTTATTAAACACACATGTATTGATGTTTCCTATCAATACAATTATAGCATGCAAAATAAACATCTATCATATACAAGGAATACATAATAACAACTTTATTATTGCCTCTCAGGGCATATTTCCTTCACCAAATTCATACGCGAGATCAAGGAAAGCACTTGGCGCGCCAATACGGTGCTGGTACCAAAAAAGGACACGGATATCCTACGGATGTGCGTGGACTTCACTTCTTTAAACAAGCACTGCCCAAAAGATCACTTCCCGCTACCACGGATCGATCAAATCATCGACTCCACCGCTGGATGTGAGCGCCTCTGCTTCCTCGATGCCTACTCAGGCTATAACCAAATTCGAATGAAGGAGGAAGACCAGGAGAAGACCGCGTTATAACGCTTCTGTGTGCTCACATAACACAATGCCCTTCGGGCTAAAAAACGCGGGAGCCACATACCAGCGGTGCATGCAGGCTTGCCTCAAAAAGCAACTGGGTCGCAACATCCAAGTCTATGTCGACGACATAGTAATCATAACAAAGGAAGAAGCCTCTCTAATCGACGACCTGCGCGAAACCTTCGCCAATCTCGATCGTTACCGGATAAAGCTCAATCCGAACAAATGCGCCTTCGGCGTACCATCTGTGCAGCTGCTCGGGTATCTCATCTCCACGAGAGGGATTGAAGCAAACCCGAAAACGATAAAGGCCATACTAGCCATGGAGAAGCCAAAGAACATAAGAGGCGTCCAGCAACTAGCCGGACGAATCGCGGCCCTCAGTCGATTTATCAGTCGAATGGGAGAAAAGGCACTGCCCTTCTATTAGCTCCTCCGCTAAGCTGACAAATTCGAGTGGACCAATGAAGCGCAAGAAGCATTCAAAGATCTCAAGCGCCTGCTATCCACCTCGCTAGTATTGGTGATCTCAAGCACAGTGCTCGTCGTCGAGCGGGCCGAGGAAAACAAGGTACACGGCGTACAACACCCGGTATACTACCTCAGCGAGGTCCTCACGCCAACAAAACAGCGGTACCCGCACTACCAGAAGCTGGTGTACGGCGTCTTCATGACCGCCCGGCGACTGCGCCATTACTTCCAGGAACACCCAATCGTGGTAGTCAACGACGCCCCATTGGGACATATCCTCAATAACCCCGACGCCATGGGGCGAGTCGCGCTTTGGGTAATCGAACTGTCTCCACGAAAAGCGTGACGCAATCAAGTCACAAGTTCTCCCTGACTTCCTCGTGCATTGGATGGAAAACCAACTCCCGGACAAGCCAGATATGTCCTACCTCTGGACAATGCACTTCGATGGGTCCAAGCGAAAAGATGGAGCAGGAGCAGGTGTCATACTGACATCACCTCAAGGGGACAAGCTGAAATACATCCTACGAATGCAGTTCACAGCCTCAAACAACGAGGCTGAATACGAGGCCCTGTTGCACGGGATGAGGATGGCAAAAGCCTGCGGCGCAAAGGGGCTCATCATATATGGCGACTCCAAGCTGGTCGTCAACCAAACAATGCACGAGTTCGACGCACTGAACGACAACATGATCGCATACCGCGACCTCTACGACACACTCGAAGGAGACTTCGATGGTTGCGAGTTGCGACACATATGTCACGAAAGCAACGAGGAGGCGGACACACTCGCCAACATAGGCTCTACCTCCGCCCCCATACCACCTGGGGTATTTCTCGAGCGCATATGCGAACGCTCCATCAAGCCAAAGGCCGCAGAGAAGAAAACAAGCGTAGCAACGGACTCGGGGGCTACGCCACCCAATGAGCTAATGGCACTCGATGACTTGGAGCTAGACACAGTACTCGAGGGACCAATGAGCGTCATGATGATCGAACAATCCTGGACGCAGCCGTACATTACGTACCTCCTTAGCAAGCGCCTACCGGACGACCCGACAGACGCACGACACATCGCGCGATGCTCCAAGGCATTTGCCGTTATCAACGGGCGAATCAGATAAACGCAGCATCAGGCGTGTTACAACGATCGTCTCCCTAGCCGATGGATGGAAGAGCGCCTCCTCGACATCCATGAAGGGACCTGCGGGCACCATGCCGACAGTCGCGCCCTCGTTGCCAAAGCTCTACGAGCTGGATTTTACTGGCCCACGGCCATGCGCGACGCCAAGGACATAGAATCCATTGTCTACCGCTTCGGCGTGCCGCACAGCATCATCACTGACAACGGGACGAACTTCACATCCAAGGAGTTCCAAGAATTCTGCGGAAACCTAGGGATCAACATCAGTTACGCCTCAGTCGCGCATCCATAGACTAACAGTCAGGTGGAAAAAGCAAACGGGCTCGTCTGCAGCGGCATCAAGAAGCGACTCCTTCGACCACTCGAGCAAGTCACGGGTTGCTGGCCAGATGAGCTCCAATCCGTACTCTAGAGCCTACGAACAACTACAAACAGCGCCACGGGCTACACGCCATTCTTTATGGTTCACGGAAAGCGATTACTACCGGCGAAGCGACATAAGGCGCCACAGTAGTCGCTTACAACGAACAAGAGTCATCTCTTGCACTCGAAGACTCCGTCGACCTTCTCGACGAGGCAAGAGAAATCGCCGCAGAAAGATCCACGATCTACCAGCAGAACTTGCGCAACTACCACAGCAGAAGGCTTCGCCCCAGATCCTTCGTCGAAGGTGACCTGGTCCTGCGACTGAGGCAGCAGGGGCATCTCAAGCTTGAGTCCCCTGGGAAGGACCGTACGTGATTACCGAAGTAATCCCAGGTGGAGCCTATCGCCTTCAAGTTTTAGAGATAGGAGTCGCATACTCCAACCCTTGGAACGTCGCACAACTGCGACGCTTCTACCCCTAGTTTTTGTACTTTTTACATCGCAAATAAGGCTACTTAGCCAAGGCTACTTAGCTACACATTGTACCTCGTACTGCTCTTCAAATAAGTAAAAGCTAAGTGCCCCAAAACTCTGTGTTTTCTTTCACTTTTGTCAATTTTATACTCGGGGGCTACGCCACCCTACCTACATCTGTTCTTCGAACAAATAAACGCGATATCCTAAGTAGCTGGCACATCAATCAAACCCCTTAACGCAAACTCAACCCAGCCGCAACGCGCCTGGCAGGTTGACAAAGGGATGGCCAGGCTAACGAAAAGGAATCGCATAGTGCAACGCACCTGACGCTGACAAAGCTGTTTGTACACATTCAACAATAAATTATCTACAAATATATATGAACTTTACAACACAAGTACACTCATGTGCAGGATACAAATCTAGCTACTGCTGCAATAGAAGAACATTGGTTTGTTCCTCGAAGAAGTCGACAATCTCCTCTGCTGGACGGTCCACTGCCTGATAGCACCATATTCCAAGCAGATCCGGCCGGCGGCGCTGGCGGCCCGGAAGCAATGGCGACAACATCCACGTCAGGCCTGTGCAATCGCACCATCGAGAGGACAGCCTTGGCACCAGCCACCAACTGCTGCCTCACGCACTCGCGAACCGCGGACATATCTTGAAATTTGGCCAGGAGAGCCAGCAGGCTTGATGGAGTGTCATCCAACGGGAACATCGCCCGATAGATGTTCTTCAAACACGACTGCGACTTCTTCAGGAAGAGCAGCACTCGTGAAGCGATCCTCTGTGGTCGCCAATGCGATCGCGATCATGATCTACCCAGAAGTATCCACTCTCTTGAAGTTGCTCCTGGGTGAGATCATGAAGGCGGATGGCAATCCTATCCTTCTCCTCCCGCGGACGGCATGCGCTAACAACTACACGAAGCAGCACCAACAACATGAGTACAACGTACCATTGCGGCTAACTACAAAGGAAAAGATGAGGACAAGCAAACTAACACTTAAACTGGTCGCCCAGCCGCGTCACCTCGCCAAGCAGATATTGCTCGCGGGCGGCGGATTTTTCCGCCTTCGACTTCCACACGTCTGCATTACCATGGATCAGGGGCAACTCACGGTCCAGCTGCTTCACGCGATCACGAAGTCGCGACACCAAGGATAACTCCTCTACCCTGGAGCGCGGTGGTGCCACTGACTCATCAAGAGATGGCGAATCCTGGTTTCCCCCCACAGGACCACTCGATGTGCCCTACCACAAGTCAAGACAAAAGCAAATAAGGCGACCAAATTAACACAAAGGCAAGGAGAACAGACGCATTCAACATAAGCATAAGTGTTTACAAACACACTCGCCAGCAGGCACGTCTTTAGGCCAAAAAGGCAACTGATCAATCATTACAACAAGCTAACTACGGAGCAGCTGGCTTCTTCGACTTCGATGGCCTCGGGGGCTTCATCAAGTCCGTGGCAGTATCAGATGCCACTGACTTTCCGTCGGCCTCTGAGACCGAAGCTTTCTCCGCCTTCTTCGCACGTTGGAGCTCCTCCGAATACTTGGCAACAGTATTTATCAAGGAATGGCCATATTTGGCACAGGCAGTCGCAAAGGGAGCGAATACTACCTGCTGACCATCCGCGCCAATAGGCATCGTCTTCGACACCGCAGAAGGATCTATTTCGACTCCGTGGGCTTGCACCATGGCATGTGACATGGTCGCGCCAGCCGCGCGGAGGGAGTTCTTGTACGTGGCAGGCACACCCCCGGCGAGCGACTCCACCAGCTCTTCCACATTGTCGACCAGCTCCGCCTTTGGCATCAACTCCTCCCGGAGGCGACTAAGGGTAACCTTGGCCTTGGACAACGTATTTTGGACAACGGCGCTACGATCCTCGACCGCAGACACCGTGCCCGCCAGAGCGTCATCGTGACAAAGGGCTTGCGGATCAAAACTCAAGTCGCCAGCATCTACACCGAAAATACACACATGGATCAAACTTCTAGTGCCACCGGCAAAAACTCTAGTTGCAGAGAAGAACATCAATAAAATATCTACCAGTAAAGGTACCTGAGAGGGCCTTGGCGACTGAGAATAGTTTCTCTTCGAACAACTTCTCCCTGGCCGCAAAGGAGGCGCGCAGATCCTCTTCGTGCTTCTAGGCATCATCACGAGCCGCGATTGCCTCGTCGCGCCCCTTCACAGCTGTGGCTAATGTCTTCTCCAACGTGGCGACGTTGCGCAGTAAAGCGTTATGCTCAGCTACATGGCAATCAATAATCGGCTATCAGTCGATTATACCAAAACAGAGAGAAGACAAAAAGAATAAGTGTAGAGCACTCACTTTCGACCACGCGGTGACGCGTCTCCAGCATTGCATGCTGGCAACCCATCGCCATCACCTGCTCCGCCACCTGCGCGGCTTCCTTTACAAGGAGCTGTCACACAAAATAAGGAGTCATAAGAGGGCAGCAGAAGGCGTTGACTACCACATTAAAAAGAAGGAAAGATATACTTACATGGTCCTCTAGCGACTCCGAAGAAGTTTGCTGAACCGTCATCCGAGCAACCACTCGTTGCTCCCCTACGTGAGGAGAGCTCGAAGAATTGTGCCTGGAGTGGGCCTCCGTTGGAGGAGAAGGAGCGCGCTCAACCTCTACCTTGGCCCTTGAAGTCGCGACTCCCGATTCTTTCAAAAACTCGACATCGCCTGAAAATGACGACGCCTCTTGACTACAAGACCAAGTCCACATTGAGAAAAGGGCAAGCTCCAGGGCAAAACCAACAAGAAGAAAAAAGAATGAATGACCCAGCAAACTTACCAGTTAAAGTTGTCAAGATCACACGTGGCAGCCGCCGATTTTGACGAAGACTCCTTGGGAAATCGCATCTTCTTGCGAGAAGACGGTGCCACAGCCCTCACAGGAACAGCTGGAATTGGCGACTCCGCGCCAACAGCCGCGCCTCCTGGAGTCAAAGGAGTCGACGCGTCAGAGTCCTCGCTACGCGAACGCTTGCGAGTATCTGGGCTCTCGGACCCGGGGGCTTCCTCTTCCACATCAGAAGGGACAGCCGACTCAGACTCGTCCTCTTCCAAATCTTCACGAGGAATAATCCCCTCAGGGAGAGGAGGCATACAAGGCAACACCGCCCAATCCTGCATACAAACAGTGAAGATAAGCAAACATAACAGGTAAGCAATAGAAAACGCAATCGCGAAAATAAGCTACTGCGTAGCACAACTATACCTCAGAAGGAAGATTCGAAGCATCGAAAGGAGGAACGACTGGCTCATTCGGAAGCACATCCTTGAAGGTGTACTTCGTGACCAGTCACACCCTCTTATCTTCCTCACTCGCGGACATGCCATCAGCAGACACGCGAGTGCCATCATCAGTGCCACCCTATTGAAACAAGGGATGGACCCTGGCCTGGAGAGGCTAGACGCGACGACGCAGCCAAGTCCTGACAAGGGTGCAGCCTCCCTCTTCTGCGCCTATGCGACTCTCGAGGTCGCAGACGCGTTGATATAGCACGTCTGTCTCCGCGAGTTCGGAAGGCATGATCATGTTCTTCCAAGAACGCATCTTCTTGCAGGGAGTCGCGGGATCGAAAGACGCGAGTCCAAAGTGCTCGTCCTTGGCCTTCTGGTCGCAAACATAGAACCATTTGTCCCTCCATCCCTGGACGGACTTGGTAAGCTTGATGTCGAAGTAGGTGGCGGATGGGTCGACATGGATACCACGACCACCTACATCATAAACTAAAGAGCCAGAGGCAGACTGGCGCTTCAATTTAAACAAGCACTTGAAAAGGCCAAAGTGCGGCTCGATTCTGAGCCAGCACTCGCAAAGAGTAATGAAATAGGTGATGTGGAGAATCGAGTTTAGGGATAGCTGATGGAGCTGGAGCCCGTAGAAACAAAGGAGACCCCTAAGAAAGGGGTGGAGAGGCAAAGAAAGGCCGCGAATTACGAATGCAAGAAACATCACTCGAAAACCAGCGGGAGGCACATGAATGGTCTCACCGCTAGGGACGCGCGCATCAGCGACTGCCACAGAAATAACTCCATCCTGGCGAAGAAGACGGAGATCCGATGCCTTGATGATGGAAGGGCGCCATGCACCATTTGTCACACGGGTGCCCGCGACCTTCTTCTTCCCGCAGCGGCCTTTGCCCGTGAGCAATGAGCCACCCTTCTTCTTCGTCACGGCAACGGTGGCCGCGGAATCAGCGGCAGCACCTCCTTTCTTCTTTCCCATTACGCGGCAGCGATGAGAGCGCAGAAAATAACTTGGAAACGAACGGAGGTGGTCCAGCGCTGTGGAGGAGATGAGCGCAGGAAAGCAGAAGAACAACAGCAATGGCAATGGTAGCGAGGACGAAAAAGTGCAGATGAAAAATTACCACCGCAGCGCCGCTATTTAACCCCTGGAAGATGCAATCCAACGGTTGACAAAAACCCTATTAGACGCGTGACGCGCATCACGTTGGACACGTGGAGAAGAGGAAGCGCGAACCGTCCCCCCACTTCTACCATTACACGCAGAAATCGAGGAGGCGTAGTTAAAAATAAGATTACGCACGCCCAGTCAAATCAAAGTCAGAAAGTGGGACCCACCGCTCGTCACGTCCCGTCAAAATCGCTCACGCGGGCAACTGAGGTCATACAAATGTCAGCACTGATGTCACCAAGGCTACGCACTAGGAAACTTCAACTATTTTTAGTCCTTGCTGGAGTCTTCGACTCCACCAAGCACTCGGGGGCTACTCCCATAGGGAGCGCTGGCCGCACACCCTACGTCTTTTCCTTTTCTTGTTGCAGGCACGAAGACAATCACAAAGGCAAACCCAACCACTCGAAACACAATTCGACTATGGACATGGGTTACTCCCATAGGGAGCGCCGAAAACAAATTCGACTGAAACAAGCACGCAAAAGACGACAGCAGTCGCGGAAATATTTATTCCCTGCCTGAGTCATCGATTGAAACAAATAAGCAAAAAGACGACAGCAGTCGCAAAAGTTCTTTAGTCCCTGCCTGAGTCTTCGACTCAACTAGGCACTCGGGGGCTACTCCCATAGGGAGCGCTGGTCGCGCACCCTATGATTATTTGCACAAAAACTGTGTGTTGATAACATCCGCACTCGCAACCTTTGGCGACACCGCCTCACAAATTTTCCCTACAAAGATACCACGTCTCCTGGGATGCCCGAATCGTCTCCGCGATGATAAAATTCGGATGCCACGCTTACGGCGTGAAGGTAAGACCTGAATAAGGCCTGGCAACGCATTTAACTGCGCACTACCAGAAATGTATCCGTGCCTACAGGCATGATGAACATGCCTTGACGGACGCGTCGAGTGCTCACACCCATATAACTGGAATTCGACTCCTGTAAGACCTCCGCGGCCTGAGTCGAATTACACCAACACTTTTCCGGATTCGAGTCCGGGGACTCGAATTTGAGTAGATTGCGTTGTTTCACCCTAACGTGGTTAACTGATACCGATACTTCGGTTATATCAGGCACGTATATCAACAATCCCTATGACATAAATAAAAGTAGTCAAAAATGTACTCATTCAGGCACTCGAAGACTTCAAAAAAGTCCCTAGTCAAATCTGCGATTCCACTGGACACTCGGGGGCTACTTACATAGGTATACCCTACAGGTACTCGAGCTTGGTATATCCGGTCCAAATACGTATAGGCCCACGGTGTCGCCAAGGCCCAGATAGAAGGACTCGAGTAATCTGCGGACTCTCGATTACTTGAAGATCAAGAAAAAGCTAAAGATAGAAAGTTTGAAGGGGAAAACCCTAACTTGTAACCGACCCG
This sequence comes from Avena insularis, assembly GCA_023614405.1. NCBI lineage: Eukaryota > Viridiplantae > Streptophyta > Magnoliopsida > Poales > Poaceae > Avena > Avena insularis. The sequence continues at coordinate 567,307,222 of CM042686.1, forward strand.
ACCTGCTATCCGAGACCTAGCCTATCTATATAAGGGCTAGGAGGGGGCGGCAAGGAGAACACGCGCAACCCTAGCTTCCACAAACCCTCGCCAGATTACATCTGCGCACCGTTGTAACTTTCGACTCCCTCAATAATTCCACGAGCAGACAAGCAGGAGTAGGGACCTCTACAAGGCCTGAACCTGGGTAAATCCTTTGTCCCCTGTGTGCTTGCTTGCTAGCCGATAGATGTCTCCAGCGCTCCCTCCTTCTCCAAAACCCAAGTCCATAACAATGGGCATTGATGAGTTAAACCCTCGTCAGGGAGTGTCCCGACCATGTCTGGAGTGTTCCCGAACCGTGGGGTATCACGCTTAAGGGCTTTATGATGCTTAGAGAGTGTTTATAGGATCGGTAGAATCACCAAAGAAAAGAAGGGAGAAAACCGGAAGTGTTTCAGTAAGTCCGGAGGATGTCCGGAGTGGAGGTGGAAGGTGTTCCATAGCTACGGAGATTAGATAATGTGTGAATGAATGTTAAATATTGATTTAATCATTTATTCATAATTATTTAATAAAGAGAAAATCAATTAAAGGTCAAAAAATGCCTAATGGGCCAATTCCGGAGGGAGAGGGCCCATTAGGGGAAAGGAGAGACTGAGAGGGGCCAAGGGGGAGGCCTGATGGGCCTAGCCCCCCCCCCCGCGTGGGGCCCACTATGGTGGCCGGCGGCCACCCCTCCCCCTCCTCTCCTTTAGTCCCACCCCGGGACTTTGAGGGAGGTAGTACCTCCCCTCCCCCTATATATAGTGGGGTATTTGGCCTAGAAAAATACACCAATAATCAATAAAGGTCTCCCCACTTTTGGGAGGACCTCTAATTGATATTTTCTCTCTCCCCGCCTCTCTCTCGTGACCGTGGTCCCAAGTCTGTACTGCGCGAGCGAGAGACATCTTCACCGCCGAGCGCCGTCGCGCTGTGGGATTCGGATCCGGGAGCTCTACTTCCGCAACTGCTGCTGGATCGGGGAAGCGGGAGTCATTGTTAGGCACCGGACATGTGTAACTCCCTGCGAGGTGTCGCACTTGAGGCACTCAAGTCGTTGGAGCCAGAAGGAGCGCAAGGACTTCATCACGACCTTGAGGTTGGCTTTGGCTCGTCCACATCAACCACGCTCTCCTGAGCGTAGACAACGCTTTTCGGTCTTCAAGGGTAAGTTCGCAAAAAGCCCCTCCCGTTATTGTATTACTAATAGATAGGTCCTGGCAGCTTCAGGGGTTAAGGGGCGTAGGGTAAAATTTTATTGTTTTCATACGCGGAACCCCTACAATTCTAACAATAAGACATAGCAATTATGTTGTAACATGAATAGGTACAAACAAAAGATCATGAATAACAGTGCATTACAAGACATTTTTTGTTTCACATATAGAAAACATAATAAGAGTGGTATTCAGCTTGTCCCTCCTGGTATAGCAAAACATAAATGCATAGGACACCTTCAAAGTTCATAAGGGTGACTAGATACAAATAATTTAAGAGCAATCATTATCAAAGTTATGAATCAATCACCAAGTTTTGGGACAATGCACATTAAACTAAGAATGACCACTATGCTCTCTCAATTGGTGCATAAAGATAGAAGATGGAGACTCAACATAAAAGTAAAAGAAAAGCCCTTCACAAAGGGAAGCAGGGATTTCAAGTTTCATAAAGAGCTTCCAAAAATTATGGTACTTATTAGCTTTCAGCTCTCATTGCCCCTATCATAAGCATCTTGAGGTGATTAAGGTTAAAGTGACACAAATATGAGGATATGCTTGACAAGTTATAAGTTGAAAATCTCATGCCCCTTGCTTACGAGTACCGAACCTCATGCTACTCAACTTTAGTCACAAGTAAGTTCTTATCATTGTAAGTACATGTGTATCATAGAGAACCGCCAACGGGGTACCCCTTGCCTCATGACACAGGAGCTATCCTATATCAAAATGACAAGGCAACAAACAATGAGCATCTCAGTGATCTTTTTATTTGCTATTTGCATAGGTTTTTATTGAGGATGCTTCACAGAATGCTCACTATGGTTATGCTGCAAGTTTTCACCATGATTAGGCATGGCTTAGGCTAGCCGCCTAGGCGTTTCTCTAACACACATACAAACTCCATGAGCTTACAAGCTCCCCTTTTATTTCACACCGCCGGGATCTATAAACAAAAGAACATGATATCAACTGAATACTAAGTGCAATGTTGAAAGCGTTCCCCATGATATCATGGTTCTGCTAATTCACAACTTATAAAGTGCAAGCATATAAGCAACATAGATGGACACAATGGTTCAAGTTTATTAAGTGCAAGAAAGTAAAGTGTGCCATCAAGTTTGTGAGAGCTTTAATCACTAATTTTCACATAACAAGTTTAATTTGGAAGGTAGATAAAAAACATGAATGTACTTGGAATGGTGTAACACACCATGCATAGGAATTTATAGTGGACTCTTTGGAATAACTTGGTTTTCTTGGAAGTTGGATGCATGGGTATAACTCATACTCAGTATAGGTGGAGGCTAGCAAAAGACTGGGAGCGACCAACTAAGAGAGCAATAATGGCCATAATCATGCAAAGCAACAAAACATTATTAATTAAAGCATAAAGTGATATTACAAGTCAAAAACTAAATGAGCATAGAGGCTATGGCGACTGGTTCATAGTCTTAACATGGTGTAAGCATGTGCCAAGTCAACCCAAATAAAGCATGAAAGGAGAATACCACAATATTATGCTTTTGTATGCTAAACAATGCATGATTCTTTCAAGGCACATTAAGCAATGTCAATTGTTTGAAACAAGTCATGCTACAACAATAATCACTAAGCATATGGTCAAAGCAACATCTACCATGGCATGATAAAATCTAAATCATAGTCAAAACAAGCTTCCTTTTGTACCACTATAAGCATGAAACTTCCTACTCTTTTCCAACACCAATCGAAAACTAAAGCTACAAAGGAGAACACTCACAAAACAATAAGAGTGAAAACTAGAGTGTTCTAGGCAATGAATAACGAGGTGTGTATCTCTCCAAAAGAAGTGTGTTGGGATGCAACCAACTTATTGCGGCAAAGAAAGCAAAAGAAAACTAAAAACAAAGACGCTCCAAGAGAAACACATAGTGCATAAGGTAATAAAAATAAAGTGTCTTGAAAGAAGACCTGAGATTATTGATGAAGAAGGGGATGCCTTGGGAATCCCCAAGCTTTGAAGCTTGTACTTATTGAATATTTCTTGGGGTAACATGGGTGGCATAGCCAAGCTTGAGCTTTTTTCCATACTTCATCTCATCACATTATTCTTCGCTACACTTGAAAATTTCCTTCATACAAAACTTCACACAATCTTCATAAGCAACATTAGTGTATTCAAGATAATAAGTCTTTGGGTTTCGTTTCAACACAAGTAAAACTGCCATTAAAACACAAGCTACTGTAGCAATTCCTTCTAAAAGCTCAAGTGATCAAAGAGAACTCAAAGAGAAAGAGATTAAGAGGCAAATGCAAATAATAGCAGAAATCTGTCAAAACAGACCAGCAGGTAAAACCGATTTTTTCGAAGACCTTATATTGCTCAAATCTAAAAGTGCTAAACTAACTAAAGTTGGGTAATAACATGGGGCATAAGCACAAAAATATACAGCTCAATCCGACGTACTGAGATTTTTCATGAGTTTGTACAGTGACGCACAAAAATCTGTTTCGGGACAGCAACTTCCCCATATCTTACTTCCCTCTCATTAGAGGTTATCCTTGGCACAAAAACCACACAAAAATGATAAGGAGAGGTTATTACAGAATCAATAACTTCCAAGACTCAACAAAACAAAAATAAATTGAAAGTAAAAATATAATGGGTTGTCTCCCCAAAACTCTTTCTTTATAGCCATTAAGATAGACATGATAGTTTTGATGATGCTCACACAAGAAATATGAATTGAAGTAAAAAGAGAGCATCAAGAAGAAAATATGGAACAAATTTAAGTCTTACCCACTTCCTATGAAAAATAATCTTGTAAATAAACAAGTCATGAAAGCACAAAGCAACAAGCATAGGAAAGCAAAACAAGTGTAACTTCAAAATTTTCAACATAAAGAGGGGAAACTTAATATTGTTGAGATATATATAAAACCATGTTTCCCTCTCTCATAACAACTTTCAGTAGCATCATGAATAAAATTAACAATATAACTATCACATAAAACATTCTTATCATGAGCCACATGCATATAATCATTATTACTCTCCACATAAGCATAGTTATTCTTATTAATTATAGTGGGAGCAAATTCAAAAAAATAGCTATCATTATTATTACCATCACCATAATCATCAATTATAGGAGGAATATTGTAATCATCATAAGCAATAGAATAGCTATCTTCCAAGGTGTGTTCGTTTGTAAACATATCATCATTGGAAGGAACATGGATAGCACTAATAGTACATCAACTATTAATATCATCATTTTTAGAATTAGTACCAAAGAGATTTTCAATATCAAAAGTAGTGTGCTTTTCCCAATCATGATCACTACTATAGGTAACAGGCATAAGAACATCATCGAGTTCGGACTCATCAAAAACTATAATAGGAGCAACATGCTTAGGGGGAAATACCGTTTCCTCCCTGCTTTTACTCCTCGTCTTCTTCTTTTTCTTCTTCTTTTTAGGAGGGAGAGGCTTGAAAGGAAGCTTCTCCATATACCCTGGTTTATTGTTAGAGATAATAGAAGAAACTTTGGAGGATTCCTCCTTTTCATTAATAAGAACAAAACACATATTAGTCCTGTCATATTTTGGTAAAATCTCATCTTTTATAATATTTTGTATGTAAGTATTTGTGTGGCAATTATCAACACAATAAAGATGACAACCATGCAGGACGCTATTCATATCAAAAGCACTCATATCTACCAAATAAGTTTTTCTTGATAACTCTTCACACCCCAAAAATAATATAAGTTCATCATGCTGATTAGGAGTGATCATGTTATCACAATACAAACTTGAAGTACTCATTAGAAGGGCTATTATCATGGCCTGAGCATTGAAAATTGAAATGACCCACTTCAAAGCAAAGTTCACAAATAAAAGGATAGAGGGCACACATTTTTTTACCAAGATCATTTAGAGCCCTATACCACGTTCTAGTTTTTTCATTCCTGTGGGTGATACAATATTATTCTTCAATTTAATATATCTACCAATTAAGTTTTTTATTGATAACTCTTCACACCCCAAAAATAATATAAGTTCATCATGCTAATTAGGAGTGATCATGTTATCACAATACAAACTTGCAATACTCATTGGATTAGAAGGGATATTATCATGGCCTGAGCATTTAAAATTGGAATGACCCACCTCAAAGCAAAGTTCACAAATAAAAGGATAGAGGACACACATTTTTTTACCAAGATCATTTAGAGCCCTATATCACGTTCTAGTTTTTTCATTCCTGTGGGTGATACAATATTCTTCTTCAATTTGATTCTTTTCACAAGGTCTATGTACTCCACAAAAATTAACATGCTTATAAGAAATAATACTTTCAGAGGTTTGAGCATGTTTATTGCTATCATTAATAACAATTCCATTTTTCATGCAAGTGTCTTTAAAAGGTTCATGATACATGTCCCATTTTTCTTTAGGAGCATTAATATGAGAAATAAAGGCTTTACAACAATTAACAAGAATTTGAGGATTAAAACCATATTTAGCACTAAGTTCTTGAAAATCAGCAGTTTCACCGAAAGACTTAATGTAATCATACTCATAATTTATACCTGGTTCTTTACCTTTGTCCTTATCCCAATCTTCGGTATTGCTTTGAATTGTTTCAAGAAGATCCCACTTAGCTTTGACCTCCTTACTTGTGAAGGATCCCTCTAAACAAGTATCTAGATAGTCCTTGTAATGTCCTGAAAGCCTTGCATAAAAATTATTAATAACAATATTACTGGGGAGCTCATGAATGGGACATTTCAGCATTAGTGACTTCAATCTCCCCATTCTTGGTTAATACTTTCTGCATCATGAGGATGAAAATTATAAATATAATTCCTATCTTGATGAATTTCATGAGGAGGATAAAATTTAGAGTAAAAGAGAGATTCAAGTTCCTTCCACTCCGAATGGTGAGGATCATCTAGTAGCTCATACCACTCCCTTACTTTGAACTTAAGTGATAAAGAGAATAGCTTCCTCTTAACTTGGTTCATTGAAATAGTTGCACACTTATAACAGTTATTAATAAAGAGTAAATTATCACCGAAATTCATGTATAAAGAGTAAATTATCACCAGGATGGACAGTTCCATCTCCAAAATAACAGTTATTCATAACACGTTCAATAATTTCCATAGGTATTTCAGAAGGGACGCTTTCAGTATGTGGATTTAAAATATCACAAGTATCATTAGAATTACCACATATGGGAGATAAAGTATCATCAGAGCAAATTTTCCCCTTTAAAGCTGGGGAACTAAAAAGATCATTTTCATAAAAACTAACTTCCCCAAGCTTAGACATTTCCATAGCATTAGTAACAAAGGTGTTCAAAAAATTCATACTAATAACATTGTTATTAGCATGCAAAGAAAGTTCCATGGGTTTTTTAATTTTCTTTTCAGACCATTCGTGTTCTACCTTAGGTAAAATACTAAAAAGCTCTCTAATTTTGTTGTTGCTTTCCATTAATCCTAACTACTGAAAAAAAGGAAAAAAAAGATATAATTGCAGAATCTAAAGGAAATAACTTCGAGCACTCACACACCAGCAACAATACTAGAAGATAGCTAAGTAGCCAGAGGATGTGAGTACCTTTTACCTTACCTCCCCGGCAACGGCGCCAGAAAATAGCTTGATGTCTATGCACGCTTCTATTCTTGTAGATAATTTTGGGCCTCCAAGTGCAGAGGTTTGCAGAACAGCAACAAGTTTCCCTTAAGGGGATGACCCAAGGTTTATCGAACTCAGGGAGGAAGTGGTCAAAGATATCCCTCTCAAGGAACCCTGCAATCAAATACAAGAAGTCTCTTGTGTCCCCAACACACCCAATACACTTGTTAGGTGTATAGGTGTTGGGTTCACAGCATAGAAAACAAAAAATTTCCTACGATGAGAACTATACTCCAAGATCTATCTACTAGATACAGAGCAACGGGTGGACATACATCCATGGAGAACTTACCCTCGAAGACAACGAGCTTTGTTAACGAGTAGGAACTCGTGGTTGATGTAGTCGTACACTTGCCGATCTCAAGATCGTGAGGAAGTCCGAGCACCGCAACTCAGCAGCGCATCCGCACTCGCACACACGTTCAAGCCACCGGAAAACCACCACCTCCTCGCTCCAGCGATCCAGCGGAAGCAGCAACTCCTTCCAAATGAAATGCCACCGGGAACATGTATCTCGCTAATCCGAGACCATGGGGAAATAATTCTAGAGGGGAGAGGGATCCTTCACAAGGAGGTGTGAGGATGAAGGAGGGAATGGGTGGCCTTTTATAGGAAGAGGGGGGGTGCCCCCTCTCTCCATGGCCGGCGCATGGGGGGTGACCCCTCACCTCCCCCATTCATGTGGTGGTAACCCCTCCACATTAAAATGCCTCTTCACATTCCCTTTCAAAGTCTCCACTTTAAATGCATTAATAAAACTCTTTTTATTAAATTTGCTCAGAATTTTGTTAATTACTTTAATTAACAAACATTCACATATAACCCCTTGCAATATTTCAGTATCACATGCAGAACCACCTTCTGCAATTTCACCCGAAACAATTTCCGGTTTCTATTGAAACAATTCCTGCGCTTTGCAATTCTTTCGTCTGAAACATATGTGCTCCAAAATGGTGTCTGGTAACTCTTAAGTGTGCCACCCTACGGTTCGCGAATAATGCAGACATGATCGAGACCCTTCTCCAATCAATAATCAGCAGCGGGACCTAGAGATCCGTACTGACTCCTACACATTCAACGATGACTCCTGTGATCGTGAGAACCTTTAACGCTTGTAACTAAATCCCTTTGTCTCTCGATATATTACATGTCCGAGATTCGATCATCGGTATCTCCATACCTAGTTTGATCTCGTTACCGACATGCACTCTTTTCTCGTTCCCGTGATATAACATTCTAGTGATCACATCACTTGCTTGCAAGCTATCCTAATGTGATATCACCGAGAGGGCCCAGAGTATATCTATCCGTCATCTGGATTGAAAAATTCCACTCTTGATCCATGAGCCTCAACATAACACCTTCGTAGTACTGAACCCATCTTTATAGTCACCCTGTTACGGTGTGACGTTTGATGTTATCAAGATACTCTTCCGGTGTTAGCAATTAACATGATCTCATGGTCTAAGGATAAAGATTACTTCGTATGATGTTATAGCAATATAAACATAATGACTTGATCGTAATGCTATACTTCGGATGAATGTTCATCACATCATTTCACAAATGTTGTGACCTTGTTATTAACAACATCCAATGTCCATGATCAGGAAACCTTGATCATCTTGTTAATCAACAAGCTAGTCTATAAGAGAGGCATAACTAGGAACCCTTTTTGTTTATTAAACACACATGTATTGATGTTTCCTATCAATACAATTATAGCATGCAAAATAAACATCTATCATATACAAGAAATACATAATAACAACTTTATTATTGCCTCTTAGGGCATATTTCCTTCAGTCTCCCACTTGCACTAGAGACAATAATCTAGTTTATATAGTGATAAACCTAACACCCATGGAGTTCTGGTGTTGATCATGTTTTGCCCTAGGGAGTACTTTAGTCAACGGATCTGCTACATTCAGGTCCGTGTGCACTTTACAAATCTTTATATCTCCATCCTTGACATGCTCCCGGATGGAGTGAAACCGGCGCTTAATATGCTCGGAATTCTTGTGAGACCTTGGTTCCTTTGCGTTGGCTATGGCTCCATCGTTGTCACAATAGATCACCATCGGGTCCAACGCACTGGGAACCACACCCAGTTCCGTAATGAACTTTTTCATCCAAACTGCCTCTAGCGCCGCTTCTGAAGCAGCAACATATTCCGCCTCCGTTGTTGATCCAGCCACCACAGGTTGTTTGGAACTCCTCCAACTAACTGCAACTCCATTCAAGAGAAATACGTATCCGGATTGAGACTTAGAGTCATCCAGATCGGTGTCAAAACTAGCATCGACATAACACTTAGCGACTAGCTCTTCTTCACCTCCGTATACAAGAAACATATCCTTAGTTCTTCTCAAGTACTTAACGATATTCTTGACCGCTATCCAGTGTTCCGAACCTGGATCAGATTGGTACCTACTAGTCAAACTAATAGCATGTGCCACATCCGGTCTTGTACATAGCATGGCATACATTATAGAGCCTATGGCTGAGGCATAGGGGATCTTATCCATTATCTCTCTTTCTTCCGTTGTAGCCTGACTTTGAGTCTTACTCAATGTCTTGCCTTGCAACATAGGTAAGTACCCCTTCTTACATCCGTCCATATTAAACTTCTTTAATATCTTATCAAGGTATATACTCTGCGATAGCCCAATTAGGCGTCTTGATCTATCTCTATAGATTTTAATGCCTAATATATATGAAGCTTCACCAAGGTCCTTCATCGAAAATTTGCTGTTTAGATAACTTTTAACACTGTTTAAAAGATCTATATCATTTCCAATCAATAATATGTCATCCACATATAATATCAGAAATGCCACATTGCTCCCACTCACTTTCTTGTAAATACAAGCCTCTCCATAAGTTTGGACAAATCCAAACTCTTTGATCACCTCATCAAAGCGGAGATTCCAACTCCGGGATGCTTGCTTCAGTCCATAGATGGATCGCTGAAGTTTGCACACCTTATCAGCATCCTTAGGATCAACAAAACCCTTAGGTTGTATCATATACAACTCTTCTTCAATATTACCATTGAGGAACGCAGTTTTGACATCCATCTGCCATATTTCATAATCGAAATATGCAGCAATTGCTAACATAATCCTAACCGACTTAAGCATCGCTACGGGAGAGAATGTCTCATCGTAGTCAACTCCTTGAATTTGTCGAAACCCCTTTGCGACAAGTCGAGCCTTATAGATGGTTACATTACCATCAGCATCAGTTTTTCTTTTGAAAATCCATTTATTCTCAACGGCCTTTCGATCGTGAGGTAAGTCCACCAAGGTCCAAACCTGGTTTTCGTACATGGATTCCATCTCGGATTTCATGGCTTCTAGCCATTTGTTGGAATCAGGGCTCATCATCGCTTCTTCATACGTCGTAGGGTCATCTATTTCATCAATCATGAAATTCATAACAGGATTGCCGTACAGTTCAGGAGCTGCACGTGTCCTGCTTGACCTGCGAGGTTCGGTAGTGTCCTCTTTCGGAGTTTCATGATCAATATCATTAGCTCTCTCTTCATTAGGTGAAGTCAACTCCGAAACAACTTCTGGAGCTGCGCTACTCGCCATTTCATGAAGAGAAGGTTCAATAACCTCTTCGAGTTCTACCTTCCGACTACTCACACCTTTCGCGAGAAACTCCTTCTCAAGAAAGGATCCATTCTTGGCAACAAAGACCCTGCCCTTGGATCTGTGATAGAAGGTATACCCAATCGTTTCCTCAGGGTATCCTATGAAGACGCATTTTTCCGCTTTGGGTTCGAGTTTATCCGGTTGAAGTTTCTTCACATAAACATCGCATCCCCAAACTTTAAGAAATGACAGCTTAGGTTTGTTTCCAAACCATAATTCATACGGTGTCTTTTCAACGGATTTAGATGGTGCCCTATTTAAAGTGAATGCAGCGGTTTCCAGTGCATAACCCCAAAATGACAGTGGCAAGTCAGTCAGAGACATCAAAGATCGAACCATATCCAATAAAGTACGATTACGGCGTTCTGACACACCATTACGTTGTGGTGTTCTGGCAGGCGTGAGTTGTGAAACTATTCCACAGTCTTTCATATGTGTGCTAAACTCGTAACTAAGATACTCTCCTCCACGGTCGGACAGCAGAAATTTGATCTTTCTGTTATGATGATTTTGCACTTCATTCTGAAATTCTTTGAACCTTTCAAAGGTTTCAGACTTATGTTTCATCAAATAGATATACCCGTATCTACTCAAATCATCCATGAAAGTAACAAAATAAGGATATCCACCTCGCGCCGACACACTCATTGGTCCACACACATCAGTATGTATGATTTCCAATAAATCTGTCGCCCGTTCCATTGAACCGGAAAACGGCGTTCTAGTCATCTTGCCCATAAGGCATGGCTCACATGTATCAAATGATTCAAAATCAAGTGATTCCAAAAGTCCATCAGAATGGAGTTTCTTCATGCGTTTAACGCCAATATGACCTAGATGGCAGTGCCACATATATGTAGATATATCATTATCAAGTTTAATCCTTTTAGCATCAACATTATGAATATGCGTAATACTACTATCGAGATCCAACAGAAATAAACCATTCAACACAGGTGCATGACCATAAAAGATATTATTCATATAAATCGAACAACCATTGTTTTCAGACTTAAATGAATAACCACTTTGCATCAAACACGATCCGGATACAATGTTCATGCTCAGTGCAGGCACCAAATAACAATTATTCAGGTTTATAACTAATCCCGACGGCATATGGAGAGGCAGCGTTCCAACGGCGATCACATCAACTCTTGATCCAATGCCGACCCGCATTGTGACCTCATCCCTTGCTAGTTGTCGCTTGTTCCGCAGCCCCTGAACCGAGTTACATATATTAGCAACCGATCCCGTATCAAATACCCAGGTGCTACTGCGAGTACTAGCCAAGTACACATCAATAACATGTATATCACATATACCTTTGTTTGCCTTGCCGGCCTTCTTGTCAGCCAAATACTTGGGGCGATTCTTCAATGGCCATCCCTTGCAATAGTAGCACTTTCGATTGTCGGACTTAGGGCCAGCTCGGGGTTTCTTTTGGTAGCGGCAATGATTTGCCGCCCTTCTTTCCCTTCTGCTTGCCTTTCTTGTCCTTCTTGAAACCGGTGGTCTTATTGATCATCAACACTTGATGTTCTTTCCTAATCTCCACTTCTACAGTCTTAAGCATTGACAGAAGCTCGGGAAGAGACTTCTTCATGCCCTGCATATTATAGTTCATCACAAAGCTCTTGTAGCTAGGTGGTAGATATTGGAGAACACGATGTATGCCTATGTCAATGGGAATCGTTATTCCCAAGGACACAAGCTTATCAGCGTACCCAGACATTTTGAGTACGTGCTCACTAACGGAGTTGTTCTCTTCCATCATGCAGCTAAAGAACTTTTCAGAAGCATTATAACTCTCTACGGCAGCATGGGTATCGAAAATCATTTTCAATTCTCCCATGGTATCAAAGGCATTGCCATTTTAAAGCGTTTCGAAGGTCTGGCTCTAGCCCATACAGTATGCCGCAATGAACTAAGTTGTGGTCCTCCTGACGAGTTATATAGACGTTCTTTCCTCGTCAGGGGCATCAGGAGCTGGTGGGGGGACCTAGCGGCGCCTCTAGCACATATTGCTTTTGTGCAGCAGTGAGGAGAATCCTCAAATTCATAGCCCAGTTGGTGAAGTTGCTACCATTCGCAGCAAGCTTCTCTTTCTCCATGAACACATTGAAATTAAAAGCAGGTGGTGCCATCTACAACAGAATTTGTAAAATATATTTAGACTAAGTTTATGATAGATTGAGTTCAACTAATCCAAATTACCAATGAACTCCCACTCAAAAACGACATCCCTCGTGTCCTTTTGGTGATTACATGAACCAAATCCACTACACCAAGTCCGATCATCACGTGAGTCGGTGTAGCTTCAAAGGCGAGCATCTATATGGGCATCATATCAACTATATGACTCATGCTTAACCTTTCGGTCCGTGTTCCGAGGCCATGTCTGTACATGCTAGGCTCGTCAAGTAAGAACCTTAGTATTTGCGTGTGTAAAACTGTCTTACACCCGTTGTATGAAAGCGTAGAGTCGAGAACACCCGATCATCACGTGATGCCTCAAAACACGATCCACAAAACGGTGCATACTTAAGGAAGAACACATTTTATCTTGATATCTAAATGAGGGATCATCTTATAATGCTACCAAAAAGCGCCAAACTAGCAATATAAGATGCTAATGTGTGAAGTGAGGTGATATGGTCCATGCATTTGATCTCTATCATTTGCATCGTGGTATGATCTCTATCATTCCTTTGTGTGTAAGGCCAAGGTCTATGGAACTTACACGTTAAGTGAGTTCTAAGAGTATCTATCATACATCTACTTACAACAATACCATATCAATACACTAGCCCAGCAACGATCTAAACTAGACGCCTCTAATTTATCAATTGCAAGTTTTACGTGGCTTAGGGCTTTCGGAGATAGAACCGGTCTTACCTACGAACATGAACCACAACGAGGATAACCAAGTTATTAGCAACTCGTTGTAAATCAGATATTGAATATAGTAGGAGAGACAGACACCCGCTAGCCACTTATGCAAAACTAGTTGCATGTCAGTCGTGGAACCGGTCTCATGTACGATGACATGTAAGGTTGGTCCGGGCCACTTCATCCCACTATGCCACCAATATCCAAAGTACATAGAAGATGCAATAACATGATCATCATTGCCCACATATAAACATATGTGTACTACCCGTGCAAAGCACCTACGCATAGATCAGGCTCTGATACCACTATTGGGTCCGCAGCATAGAAAACAAAAAATTTCCTACGATGATAACTATACGCCAAGATTTATCTACTAGATACAGAGCAACGGGTGGACATACATCCATGGAGAACTTACCCTCGAAGACAACGAGCTTTGTTAATGAGTAGGAACTCGTGGTTGATGTAGTCGTACACTTGCCGATCTCAAGATCGTGAGGAAGTCCGAGCGCTGCAACTCAGCAGCGCATTCACACTCGCACACACGTTCAAGCCACCGGACAACCTCCACCTCCTCGCTCCAGCGATCCAAATGAGCAACAACTCCTTCAGACGAAATGCCACGGGAACATGTATCTCGCTAATCCGAGACCATGGGGAATAATTCTAGAGGAGAGAGATCCTTCACAAGGAGGTGTGTGGATGAAGGAGGAATGGGTGGCCTTTTATAGGAGGAGGGGTGCCCCTCTCTCCATGGCCGGCGCATGGGGGTGACCCTCACCTCCCCATTCATCTGTGGTAACCCTCCACATTAAAATGCCTCTTCACATTCCCTTTTAAAGTCTCCACTTTAAATGCATTAAATTTCTCCAAATTTAATGCTCTCTCATTTAATAAAACTCTTTTTATTAAATTTATTCAGAATTTTGTTAATTACTTTAATTAACAAACATTCACACATAGCCCCTTGCAATATTTCAATATCACATGCAGAACCACCTTCTGCAATTTCACCCGAAACAATTTCCGGTTTCTGTTGAAAAAATTCCTGCGCTTTGCAATTCTTTCGTCTGAAACATATGTGCTCCAAAATGGTGTCCGGTAACTCTTAAGTGTGCCACCCTATGGTTCGCGAATAATGCAAACATGATCAAGACCCTTCTCCGATCAATAATCAGCAGCGGGACCTGGAGATCCGTACTGACTCCTACACATTCAACGATGACTCCTGTGATCGTGAGAACCTTTAACGCTTGTAACTAAATCCCTTTGTCTCTCGATATATTACATGTCCGAGATTTGATCATCGGTATCTCCATACCTAGTTTCATCTTGTTACCGACATGCACTCTTTTCTCGTTCCCGTGATATAACATTCTAGTGATCACATCACTTGCTTGCAAGCTATCCTAATGTGATATCATCCAGAGGGCCCAGAGTATATCTATCCATCATCTGGATTGACAAAATCCACTCTTGATCCATGAGCCTCAACATAACACATTCGTAGTACTGAACCCATCTTTATAGTCACCCTGTTACGGTGTGACGTTTGATGTTATCAAGATACTCTTCCGGTGTTAGCAATTAACATGATCTCATGGTCTAAGGATAAAGATTACTTCGTATGATGTTATAGCAATATAAACATAATGACTTGATCGTAATGCTATACTTCGGATGAATGTTCATCACATCATTTCACAAATGTTGTGACCTTGTTATTAACAACATCCAATGTCCATGATCAGGAAACCTTGACCATCTTGTTAATCAACAAGCTAGTCTATAAGAGAGGCATAACTAGGAACCCTTTTTGTTTATTAAACACACATGTATTGATGTTTCCTATCAATACAATTATAGCATGCAAAATAAACATCTATCATATACAAGAAATACATAATAACAACTTTATTATTGCCTCTCAGGGCATATTTCCTTCAATAGGTGCACTAGTTCGGCGAAGAGATAGTGAAATACAAGTAATATGGATGCTTATAAGTGGTAATTGCAATCTGAAATAAGAGTGGCATCAAGCAAACATGTAACATGACTAATTGGAAACGGTGTTTCAATGCTTAGAAACAAGGCCTAGGGATCATACTTTCGCTAGTGGACACTCTCATATAAATATCTTCTCTTCATTATGCTACCTTGAACTACTCTCTGGTTGGACGATGTAGGGCTATAACAGCACACCTTAAAGTTCATATTCCCCATCTATATAAGCCCTCACTATCACCTTGAGCACTAGATGGTTCCAACAAACACCACAATCTCATAGAGACATCCAACTCAAATTATACTCATGATAAGTATTTATGTAACCTTAGCCAAAGTGCCACACGGTGTGCACACTGCCATCTTCACACACGTGGGGATAAGCAGAGATTAATTAAAGCACATGGGTAGCAGAATAGATCCTATATTACAAAGCTCATGATCTCAATAAGATCACGCATAGAGAGAGAGATGAACACATAGCTACTTGTAGAGCCCTTAGCCTCGAGAGAGAACTACTCCCTCCTCATCATGAGAGTCAGCAATGGTGATGGAGATGGCGGTGGAGTCAATAGATATGGATCCAGGGGCACTTACCTGTCCTGGAAGGGTGCCAGAACAGAGACTTCTGTCCCCCAAATCTCCTCTTCGGTGGCGGCGGCGCTGCGGAACTTTTCGTGGAATTCTGATCTTGTATCTAGGGTTTTTGTCCCCGGGGGAATATATAGGCGAAGAGGCAATGCCAGAGGTGGGCCAGGGTGGCCACACCACCTGGTGGCGCAGCCAGGAGGGACCCGCACTAGGGGGTGGTGTGGGCCCCCTGTGGCCAATTTCCACTCCTCCTTCTGGCCTCCTTCATCTTCTAGAAAAATAGGAACTTCAGCTATTGTTTTGTCCAATTCTGAGAATATTTCTTTTCTAACTTTTCTGAAACCAAAAACAACAGAAAACAGGCAATTGGCACTACGGCATCTTGTCAATAGGTTAGTTCTAGAAAATGTATAAAAATGCCTCAAAGTGTAGACAAAACATAAGATAGCAAGCATGGAGCATCAAAAATTATAGATACGTTTACGACGTATCAAGCCTCACCCGAAGGGGAGGCCCAAGAGGCAACGCGCCTAGGGAAAAGGGCCGGCCAGCCTGGGCTCAGTGGGCCATGATACATTGCAAATGTATCTATAATTTTTGATGTTCCATGCTTAGCTTTATCCACTTTCTTGTGTTTCGTTCCAACTTTGCAGTACTTTTCATATGATTTCTTGGACTAACCTATTAACAAGAGCCACAGTGCCAGCTGCCTGATTTCTGCTGTTTTTGGTTCCAGGAAAGTCAGAAAATCAATATTCTCGGAATTGGACGGGACAAAAGCCAAAGTGCCAATTTTTCCGAAAGTCATCATATGCCAGAGTACGAGACAGAGAGGGGCCAGGGGATACCACACCACCTGGCCATGCGGCCTAGCCTGGCCCGTGCGAGGGGGTGGTGAGGCCAGGCCTGGAACCCCCACGGCCTCCCCTTCCGACTATAAGATGCCCTCGGGACGTAAACCCTAAGTACCCGATTAAAAATCCACGAAAGAGTCTGTAGCCGCCGTCATCTCCATCCCTAGATCGGGAGGGATCCGAAGCTCTTCCCGGCACCCTACCGGAGAGGGGAATTCACCCTGGAGGCCTTCTTCATCACCATGCAAGCCTCCGGTGTGATGCGTGAGTAGTTCATCCTTGGACTACGGATACATGTAGTAGCTAGATGGCTGGTTCTCCTCTTTTGTGCTTTGATGACCCACAAGTATAGGGGGTGTATCGCAGTATTTTCGAGGGAAGTCAAAACCCAATTTATTGATTCGACACAAGGGGAGCCAAAGTATATTTATAAGCCTTAACAACTGAGTTGTCAATTCAGCTGCACCTGGAAACAATCTTGCTCACAGCAGTTTATCAGTAGCAACAGTTTTGTAGTAGGAATAGCAAAGTAACAACAGTAGTAAAGTAAAGACAGCAGTAACAATAGCAGTAAACAATGGGATTCAAGTGCGGTAGGCATAGGGATGGATGGATGGGCGTTGCATGGACAAGACAATCCACATAGCAATCAGAACATACGGCAATTGTAGATAAATAAGATAAAGCATCCAAGTACTAGAAAATCCTAGGCATGTGTTCCATATATAGTCATACGTGCTCGCAATGAGAACTTGCACAACATCTTTTGTCCTGCCAGCCCGTTTGCAGCGGGGCCTCTAGGGAACTACTGGCAATTAAGGTGCTCCTTTTAATAGAGCATCGGAGCAAAGCATTAACACTCCGTGAACACATGTGATCCTCACATCAAAGCCATTCCCTTCTGGTTATCCTGATTTCTGTCACTTCGGGGCCATAGGTTCCGGACAACAACGTGTGTATACAACTTGCAGATAAGACCAAAAATAATACTATCATAATGAATCAATAACATGTTCAGATCTGAAATCATGGCAGTCAGGCCCTAGTGACAAGCATTAAGCACAACAAGTCGCAACAAAGTCATAAAGCACTAATAAAAGATACTAGGCACCATGCCCTAACAATCTGATGCCATTACATGAACGATCTCATCCAATCCCTACCATCCCCATAGCCTACATCTGGGGATTACTCACTCATAGATGGGGGAAACATGGATGGTTGATGGAGATGATGGTGGAGATTGATGGAGATGGCTCCGGGGGCACTTCCCTGTCCCGGCAGGGTGCCGGAACATAGACTTTTTGTCCCCCGAATCTCCCCTTCGGTGGTGGCGGCGCTGCGGAACTTCTTTTAGAAAAACGTCGAACCCCCCGGAGTTTTTAGGTCAGAAGGCTTCTTATAGGCGAAGAGGGAGACCGAGGGGGTGCCTGGGGCCACCACACCATGCCCTAGCACGGCCAGGCCCATCCTGCACCTGGGGGGGTGTGGCCAGCCCCTGGCCCTCCTCCGTCTCGTATTCTGGCTCCTGGAGTCTTCTGGAAAAATAGGCACTTTGGCTTTTGTCCCGTCCAATTCCGAGAATATTCATTTTCTGACTTTCCTGGAACCAAAAATAGCAGAAAACGGGCAGCTGGCACTGTGGCTCTTGTTAATAGGTTAGTCCAAGAAATCATATGAAAAGTACTCCAAAGTGTGGACAAAACACAAGAAAGTGGATAAAACCAAGCATGTAGCATCAAAAATTATAGATACATTTGCAATGTATCAACATCCCCAAGCTTAACTCCTGCTCATCCTCGAGTAGGTAAGTGATAAAAAGAAAGAATAATTGTTGAGGTGACATGCACCATCATAAAATTGATCAAAGTATTTGTAAAACATTCAAAGCCAGGATCATAGTACTTCAATCATAACATGAAAGACAAAGTTCTAGCAATAAGACAAAGAAACTATGATGCAACATGAAAAGGCACAAACAAAAGAATCATGAATAACAATGCTTTGTAAGACGTTTGTTTGTTTCACATAAAGAAAACATAGCATAGTAGTATTCAGCTTGTCCCTCATAGAGTAGCAAATATAAATGCATAGGACACCTTCAAAGTTCATAAGAGTGACTACATACAATAGTTTAAAACAAGCAATATCAAAGTATGCATCAATCAACTAGTCTTGGGACAATGCACATAGAACTAAGAATGGACACTACGCTCTCAAAGAAAGTGCTCATAGAATGTGTGGAGACTCAACAAGGAAATGAACAGGTTTTGAAAAGTTTGAAAGGCTTCCAAATGCTGAAAGCATGGTACTCATTAGCTTTGAGATCTCATTGCCCCTATCATAAGCATCTTTAAATGGCTAAGGTTAAAGTTACACAATTAAGAGGATATGCTTGACAAGTTATAAATCAAAGTCTCATGCCCCTTACTTACGAAGACCGATCCTCATGCTACTCAACTTCAGTCACGAGTAAGCTCTTGTCATTGTAAGTATATACGTACCATAGAGAACCGCCAACGGGGTACCCCTTGCACATGATACAGGAGCTATCCCATAATCAAAATGACAAGGCAAGCAGACAATGAGCATCTCAGCGATCTTTTTATTTACTATGTGCATAGATTTTTATTGAGGATGCTTCATAGAATGCTCATTATGGTTATGCTGCAAGTTTCCACCATGATTAGGCATGGCTTAGGCTAGCGGCCCAGGCGTTTCTCTAACATACATACAAACTCCATGATCTTACAAGTTCCACTTTTATTTCACACCGTCGGGATCCATAAGTAAAAGAACATGATATCAACTAGGTACAAGTACCATTGCAATGTTGAAAGCGTTCCCCATGATACATGGTTCTACTAACTTCAACTTATAAGGCGCAAGCATATACGCAACAAAGAAGGACGCAATGGTTCAGGTTTATTAAGTGAAAGAAAATAAAGTGTGCCATCAAGTTCGTGAGAGCTTTACTAACTAACTTTCTCATAACAATCAAACATTTTATTCGGAAGACAACAAGGCATAATGAATATGCACGGAAGTAGCAAATGATGCTAATAGGTAGGTATGGTGGACACTTTGGCAATATTTGGTTTAGGGAGTTGGAAACATGAGTAAAACATACTCAGTGAAAGTGAAGGCTAGCAATAGTAAGGGAGCGACAAACGAGAGAGCAATAATGGCCATAATCATGCAGAGCGACAAAACTTCATTGATCAAAGCATAAAGTGATACTACAAGTTGAAAACTAAAGGATCATAAAGGATTATGGTGACTTGGGATAGTCATAACATGGTGTGAGCATGTGCCAAGTCAACCCAAATAAAGCATCAAAGGAGAATACCACAATACTATGCTTTAATATGCTAAAACAATGCATGATTCTTCCAAAGCACATTAAGCAATCTCAATTGTTTATAACAAGTCATGCTATAGCAAAGAATACTAAGCATAAAGCCAAAACAATATCAAGCATGGCATGACAAAGCATAGGCCACAATCAAAAACAAGCTCTCTTTACCACTTAAGCTTCCTACTCTTTTCCAATCCAAACCAAACTATTTGAACACCAATGTATGAAAGAGGAGGTCCAACCAATTTATTCAGCAAACTAAGCAAACCACGCAAACTAAAAACCAAAATGAAAGTGAAAAAGAAGATGCTCCAAGAACAACACAACTATGCATGAAACAATAAAAATGAAGTGTTTGGAAGAAACCTGGGATTTTTATTGATGAAGAGGGGGATGCCTTAGGCATCCCCAAGCTTTGACGCTTTTACTTCTTGGATATTTATTGGGGTGACACGTGTGGCATCCCCAAGCTTGAGCTTTAGTCCATACTTCATCTCATTACTCATTCCTTCCATACACCTGAAATTTTTCCTTCATACAAAACTTCACACAATCTTTATTAGCAACATTAGTGCACTCAAGATAAATAAGTCTTAAGGTTCAGTTATAACACCAAATAAACTTCCATTATAACACTAGATACTGTATCACTTCCCTCAAAAAGCTCAATTCCCCAAAAGAACTAAAAAAGGAACCAACAAGAAGCAAATGCAGAAAATGGCAGAAATCTGTCAAAACAGACCAGCAGGTAAAGACGAATTTTTTCGAAGACCTTCTGTTGCTCAAATCAAAACGTGTTGAACTAACGAAAGTTAGATAACAACCTGGGGCAGAAGCACAAAAATTCACGCTACAAAAAGACGTTCAGAGATTTTACCCGAATTTTTACGGTGAAGCATAGAAATCGGTTTCAGGACATCAACTTTCCCAATCATTACTTCTCTCTCATTAGAGGTTACTCTTGGCACAAAAAGCAAATAAAAAGGATAAGGAGCGGTTATTACTGAAGTAATAACTTCCAAAACTCATCTAAAACTTTTGGGTTATCTCCCAATAAGTACTTTTCTTTAATGCCTTTAAGTTAGTCAAAAGCAAAAACTAAAAATGGATAAAATAGAAGTAAGCGGAGATAATCATGGTGAAAACATTGTTTTATTCAATGAAATCCTTTTGTTAACAAGGTTGATAAGGTCTTGTTACCAAAACAATTTCATATGATACAAAACTTTGTATTCCACTAATGATTATGTTACCTCAACCTTGATAGCAATATTCCCAATCATAATAGTTTCAAATTTTTCTCTTGGTATGGGACAATATATTTCTCCAACTTGAATGCCCTCAACATGTTCAATTGAATTCAAGCCATAAGTCCTTTCAATCTTCTTGGGTAAATAGACAATATGTTCCTTTTCATTAACATTGAAGGTCACCTTCCCTTGATTATAATTAATAACAGCTCCTGCAGTATTTAAGAAAAGGTCTCCCAAGAATAATAGACATAATATCATCTTCAGGCGTAAAAAGTTTGAGAGGATGCTCTCATAAGAAATATGAGTTGAAGTAAAAGAGAGCATCAAGAAGCAAATTCAAAACACATTTAAGTCAAACCCACTTCCTATGCATAGGAATCGTGTATGCAAATAAATTCACGAAGAACAAAGTGACAAGCATAGGAAGATAAAACAAGAGTAATTTCAAAACTTTCAACACATAGAGAGGTGTTTCAATACCATGAAAACTTCCACAACCATATTTTCCTCTCTCATAATAATTTTCAGTAGCCTCATGAAGAAACTCAACAATATAACTATCACATAAAGCATGCTTTTCATGATCTACAAGCACTAGAGCTTTATTATAAACACTTTCAAAAGAATCCTCAGGAACATAACATTCATCCTCCTTTAGTAAGCATGGAGGATAATCAAATAATGTAAGGGATAAATAGTTACTCTCATTAGAAGGTAGGCATGGGTAGCTAATCCATTCTTCCTCCTTTTGTTCATCACTCTCCTCCTCTTTTTCATCTAATGAGATTTCAGGTTCATCAAATTCTTCTTCCATAGGATCCTGCAAGGCATTAGACTCTTCCATTTGTGGAAAGCATCTATTAAAATATTCAAGAATATAGCCATTTTCATACTTGTAATTATCAAAGCAAAATTTAAGTATACCATAAACCTCATATTTGTAAGGTGAATCATCAATATTTTCAAGCAAACTAGCAAGTTCAAAAGCACCCTTCCAAGCAATAAATTCTTCAATTTGTTACGCATCATAAAAGTCATAAATTCCTTTAGCATAAGAAGACATGGTATCCTTATCATTATACTCACATTGAAAAGGGAGGTGTTTATACCTCTTTCTGCAACGAGATTCATCACAGCAATAAGTAACATTATAAGTAGAGCACATGTTTCTAGCAATGGCATACAATCTATCAATTTGTTCCCATAAGTGTTTCCCTTTTTGTGACAAGCGGTGTTCCTTATAATAATATTTTTGATCTTCCGTGAACCCACCTTGCCAATAAGCTTCAGTTTCAAAGAAACCAACCATTGACAACAAGCATGATAACGCAAGACAATAACAGACCAACGAAAATAACAACTAGAGTAGGAACTACTTTTTTTGTATTTTTGATAAAGAAACAAGCAAACAAGGAGAAAATAAACTTAGCTTGAACAATAGTGAATCCAAGTGGACTTGATAAATAAAGCTATGCTCCCCGGCAACGGGCCAGAAAATAGTCTTGATGACCCATAAGTATAGGGGGTGTATCGCAGTATTTTTGAGGGAAGTGAAACCCAATTTATTGATTCGACACAAGGGGAGCCAAAGAATATTTATAAGCCTTAAAAACTGAGTTGTCAATTCAGCTGCACCTGGAAACAATCTTGCTCACAGCAGTTTATCAGTAGCAACAGTTTTGTAGTAGGAATAGCAAAGTAACAGCAGTAGTAAAGTAAAGACAGCAGTAACAATAGCAGTAAACATGGATGGTTGATGGAGATGATGGTGGAGATTGATGGAGATGGCTCCGGGGGCACTTCCCTGTCCCGGCAGGGTGCCGGAACATAGACTTTTTGTCCCCCGAATCTCCCCTTGATGGTGGCGCGGCCATGAACTTCTTCTAGAAAAACGTCGAACCCCCCAGAGTTTTTAGGTCAGAAGGCTTCTTATAGGCAAAGAGGGAGACCGAGGGGGTGCCTGGGGCCACCACACCATGCCCTGGCGTGGCCAGGCCCAGCCCACGCCTGCAGGGGGTGTGGCCAGCCCTTGGTCCTCCTTCGTCTCGTATTCTGGCTCCTGGAGTCTTCTGGAAAAATAGGCACTTTGGCTTTTGTCCCGTCCAATTCCGAGAATATTCATTTTATGACTTTCCTAGAACCAAAAACAACCGAAACAAAGTGACATCAGTGGCTCTTGTTAATAGGTTAGTCCAAGAAATCATATGAAAAGTACTCCAAAGTGTGGACAAAACACAAGAAAGTGGATAAAACCAAGCATGGAGCATCAAAAATTATAGATACATTTGCAATGTATCATGCTTTCATGTCTAGATCTTGTGAGCTCAGTTCATGATCAATATCATCTATTTGTAATTCTGCATGTTGTGTTTGCGGGGATCCGATGGATATTGAGATGCTATTTCAGATTGATTATTGATTCTATCATGTCTTTGTTATTTGTGATCTTGCATGCTTTCCATTGTTAGTTGCTATCTTGGCCAAGTAGATGCTACCAACTCCAAGAGTTAGTATTTATGCTCGATAGTGGGTTCATGCCTCTGGTAATCTAGAGAAGTGACAGAAATCTCTAAGGTACTAGATGTGTTGTTGCTACTAGGGAGAAAACAGCAATCCTTTGTTCATAGAACAATCGTATTTTTTACCTTACATGCAGTTCGTAAAGCAATAATCTGTTGCTTGCAACTTAATACTGGAGGGGGTTCGGATGATAACCTGAAGGTGGATTATTAGTCATAGATGCAGTTGGATGGCGGTCTATGTATAATGTTGTAATGCCCAATCAAGTTCCAAAGGAGTCAAGATGATTAGTATATGCATGTATTGCTTTCTCGATGTTTGTCAATTGCTCCGTTGTAATTTGTTCACCCAGCATGTTATCTATCTAAGGAGAGCCACCTCTAGTGAACTATGGATCCCGGTCCTTTTCTTTACATACAATCTATAAACTTTTACTGCTTTGTGTTTACTTTCTACAAACTATTACTTCTTTGCATTCGATACGTTTAATCCTTTGTTTTCAGCAAAACACGGTGAGATTGACAACCTCATCGCAAGTTGGGGATAGAGTTCTGTGGTTGTGTTGTGCAGGTCTCCACGTTGCTACTAGCACCGGTAGTGCGCCCTGCCAAAGCTCAGCTAGTAACACCTTTGGGGTGTTTCCTTGCTCCTACTGGTTCGATTAAAACCTTGGTTTCATACTGAGGGAAACTTGCTGCTGTGCTCATCATACCTTCCTCTTGGGGTTCCCAACGAGCTCTACATCAACACCGCTCCAGCACTTTTCTGGGCGCCATACACAGAGCCATCAAGCATTTTTCTAGCGCCGTTGTCGGGGAGTCAAGGACATCTTCACAAGGGGAGTCCCTCATAACCAATCTCTTTACTTTGTTATTTTCGTTTTGCTTAGTTTCTTTTTGCTTTGTTTGCTTGTTTTGTTATTCAAAAACACAAAAAAAAATTAGTTTTACTAGTTTGCTTTCTTGTTTGAAAAACACAAAAAAAATTAGTTCCTGTCTTGAGTTGCCACTATGTCTAGCCTTGCTCCGGTCACTATGTCACCCGAGGAAATGATTTTCACTTTTAAACAAGGAATTGAGGAAAGTTTTAAGGAAGCTTGGTCTAAAATCTCTGATCTACATGAAAAAACTGAGCCTAAAATGACTCAAAGTTTGTTCCTTAGCAGTTTTTACCTTGGAATTGCTCTTTGCTATAGATATGTTTTAGATGCTGTTGTAGGAGGATATTTCCTCCAATGTAATGAGGATGATGCTATAAATGCTATAAAGAAATTGATCCTCACTTACAACTTTCCTAGCCAAACTGATATTTCCTTCGCAAGAATATTTGCTAGATTGAACACTCTTGAGACTAGCACTACTAGCTTAAAAGATTGCTATAATACGCTTAGGGAGCATCACAATTATGTTGCAATAAATTCTGAACCGTCAAAGTGGCTCCCTACAGTAAAGATTGAGATAAACACTGAAACTTTTCAAGCTCGCTGTGATATCATGTCTGAATTTTGTCTTATGCCCAAAGATATTTATGAATCTTTGAATACTTGGGGGCTTACTGAAGGAGGAAAAGAAATATCTCTTGCTAATAATGCTACCATATTACCTATTGGAATAGCTGAACGAGTGTTTTCAAAGATCCTTGGGAAAATGATTTCTACTGATTATCTTGTTATTGAATGTGCAGGAAAAGGACAAATTACACTTGGAAGGTCCCTATTAGAACTCCTTGGATCAATAATATATGTGGGAAAGGGGACCATGCACCTTTCTTATCCACCAAACAATCATATTTTCCCCAAGGTTAAGAATAAAAGTAAGAGAGGTAAGGGCAAGAAATTTGGTTTTAATGCTTCTTCATTCGAGAACACTTGAGTCTTTCTTGCTTCTTATGCCTAACTTAAAGGCGTTAAAGAAAATTACTTATTGGGAGATAACCCAAAAGTTTTATATGAGTCTTGGAAGTTATTACTTCAGTAATAACCGCTCCTTATTCTTTTTATTTGCTTTTTGTGCCAAGAGTAACCTCTAATGAGAGAGAAGTAATGATTGGGAAAGTTGTTGTCCTGATCTGTGCTTCACCGTAAGAATTCGTGTAAAATCGCTGGACATCTTTTTGAGGCGTGAATTTTTGTGCTTCTGACCCAGGTTGTTACCTAATTTTCATTAGTTCAACACTTTTTGATTTGAGCAACAGAAGGTCTTTGAAAAAAATCGTCTTTACCTGCTGGTCTGTTTTGACAGATTTCTGCTATTTTCTGCATTTGCTTCTTGTTGGTTCCTTTTTGAGTTCTTTTGGGGAATTGAGCTTTTTGAGGGAAGTGCTACAGTATCTAGTGTCCTAATGAAAGTTTATTTGGTGTTAGAACTGAACCTTAAGACTTATTTATCTTGAGTGCACTAATGTTGCTAATAAAGATTATGTGAAGTTTTGTATGAAGGAAAAATTTCAGGTGTATGGAAGGAATGAGTAATGAGATGAAGGATGGACTAAAGATCAAGCTTGGGGATGCCACGCGTGTCACCCCAAGAAATCTCCAAGAAGTACAAGCGTCAAAGCTTGGGGATGCCCTAGGCATCTCCTTCTTCATCAATAAAAATTCCAGGTTTCTTCCAAACGCTTCATTTTTATTGTTTCATGCACAGTTGTGTTGTTCTTGGAGCGTCTTCTTTTTTGTTTTCATTTTGGTTTTCATTTGCTTTTGTTTGCTTAGTTTTCTGAATAAATTGGTTGGACCCCCTCTTTCATACATTGGTTTGCAAATAGTTTGGTTTGGTTTGGAAAAGAGTAGGAAAGTTCATGCTTATGTGGTAAAAAGAGCTTGTTTTTGACTATGGCCTATGCTTTGTCATACCATTCTTGATATTGTTTTGGCTTTATGCTTAGTATTCTTTGTTGTAGCATGACTTGTTATAAACAATTGAGATTGCTTAATGTGCCTTGGATGAATCATGCATTGTTTTAGCATATTAAAGCATATTATAGTGGCATTCTCCTTTGATGCTTTATTTGGGTTGACTTGGCACATGCTCACACCATGTTATGACTAACTCAAGTCACCATAGCCTTTATGATCCTTTAGTTTTCAACTTGTAGTATCACTTTATGCTTTGATCAATGATGTTTTGTCGCTCTCCATGATTATGGCCATTATTGCTCTCTTAGTTTGTCGCTCCCAGTCTTTTCTAGCCTCCACAACCAAGTATGAGTTCCACTCATGCATCCAACTCCCTAAACCAAGTTATTCCAAAGAGTCCACCATACCTACCTACTAGCTTATGCTATTCCAAGTATATTCATGCTTTTGTTTACCTTCCAAATTAAACTTGTTATGAGAAAACTAATGATTAAAGCTCTCACGAACTTGATGGCACACTTTACTTTTCTTGCCCTTAATAAACTTGAACCATTGTGTCGTCTATGTTGTATATGCTTGCACTTATTTGTTGGGAATTAGCAGAACCATGCTTTCATGGGGAACGCTTTCAACATTGCACTTGGTACTTGTACCTAGTTGATATCATGCTCTTTTGTATATGGATGTCGTCGGTGTGAAATGAAAGGGGACCTTGTAAGTCCATGGAGTTATGTATATGTGTTAGAGAAACACCTAGGCCGCTAGTCTAATCCATGCTGACATGGTGGAAACCTACAACGTAACCATAATGAGCTGTCTATGAAGCATTCTTCTTATAAAAAAAAGAGTCCTATACTGAGAAAAAAGAGAAAAGAGAAAAAAAGAGATATTATGAAAAGAGGAAAGAGAGAAAAAGCACCATATTCCCATGGTAAATAAGAAGAATGCTGAGATGCTCGTTGTCTGCTTGCCTTGTCATTTTGATATGGGGATTCTTCCGTATCATCGGGCAAGGGTACCCTACTGGGTTCTCTATGATACACATGTACTTACAATGACAAGAACTTACCGGTGACTAAACTTGAGTAGCATGAGGAGCGGCCCTCGTATACAAGGGACATGAGATTCCTAAGTTATACTTCATCAAGCATGTACACCATAGTTTGTTAACTTTAACCTTAATCACTTCAAGATGCTTATGATAGGGGCAATGAGAGCTGAAAGCTATAAGTACCATAATTTTTGGAAGCTCTTTATGAGACTTGAATCCCTACTTCCTTTTATAAAAGGCTTTTCTTCCACCATTATATTGAGTCTCCACCTTCTATCTTTATGCACCTACTTTGAGAGCATAGTGGCCATTCTTAGTTCTATGTGCATTGTCCCAAGACTAGTTGATTGATGCATACCTTGATATTGCTTGTTTTAAACTATTGTATCTAGTAACTCTTATGAACTTTGAAGGTGTCCTATGCATTTATATTGTTACTCTATGAGGGACAAGCTGAATACTATTATGCTATGTTTTCTTTATGTGAAACAAACAAATGTCTTGTAAAGCATTGTTATTCATGAATCTTTTGTTTGTGCCTTTTCATGTTGCATCATAGTTTCTTTGTCTTATTACTAGAACTTTGTCTTTCATGTTATGATTGAAGTACTATGATCCTAGCTTTGAATATTTTGCAAATACTTTGATCAAGTCTTTGATGGTGCATGTCACCTCAAAAATTATTCTTTCTTTTTATCACTTACCTACTCGAGGACGAGCATGAGTTAAGCTTGGGGATGTTGATACATTGCAAATGTATCTATAATTTTTGATGTTCCATGCTTAGTTTTATCCACTTTCTTGTGTTTTGTTCCAACTTTGGAGTACTTTTCATATGATTTCTTAGACTAACCTATTAACAAGAGCCACAGTGCCACCTGCCTGTTTTCTGTTGTTTTTGGTTCCAGGAAAGTCAGAAAATCAATATTCTCGAAATTGGACGGGACAAAAGACAAAGTGCCTATTTTTCCGGAAGTCATCATATGCCAGAGTATGAGACGGAGAGGGGCCAGGGGGCCACCACACCACCTGGCCGTGCGGCCCAGCCTGGCCCGCGCCAGGGGGTGGTGAGGCCAGCCCTGGCACCCCCTCGGCCTCCCCTTCCGACTATAAGATGCCCTCGGGACGTAAACCCTAAGTACCCGATCAAAAATCCACGAAAGAGTCTGTAGCCGCCGTCATCTCCATCCCTAGATCGGGAGGGATCTGAAGCTATTCCCAGCACCCTGCCGGAGAGGGGAATTCACCCTGGAGGCCTTCTTCATCACCATGTAAGCCTCCGGTGTGATGCGTGAGTAGTTCATCCTTGGACTACGGATCCGTGTAGTAGCTAGATGGATAGTTCTCCTCTTCTGTGCTTTCATGTCTAGATCTTGTGAGCTCCGTTCATGATCAAGATCATCTATTTGTAATTCTGCATGTTGTGTTTGCGGGCATTCGATGGATATTGAGATGCTATTTCAGATTGATTATTGATTCTATCATGTCTTTGTTATTTGTGATCTTGCATGCTTTCCGTTGTTAGTAGCTATCTTGGCCAAGTAGATGCTAGCAACTCCAAGAGTTAGTATTTATGCTCGATAGTGGATTCATGCCTCTGGTAATCTGGGGAAGTGACAGAAATCTCTAAGGTACTAGATGTGTTGTTGCTACTAGGGAGAAAACAACAATCTTTTGTTCATAGAACAATCGTATTGTTTACCTTACACGCAGTTCGTAAAGCAATAATCTGTTACTTGCAACTTAATACTGGAGGGGGTTCGGATGATAACCTGGAGGTGGATTATTAGTCATAGATGCAGTTGGATGGCGGTCTATGTATAATGTTGTAATGCCCAATCTAGTTCCAAAGGAGTCAAGATGATTAGTATATGCATGTATTGCTTTCTCGATGTTTGTCAATTGCCCCGATGTAATTTGTTCACCCAGCATGTTATCTATCTAAGGAGAGCCACCTCTAGTGAACTATGGATCCCGGTCATTTTCTTTACATACAATCTATAAACTTTTACTGCTTTGTGTTTACTTTCTGCAAACTATTACTTCTTTGCATTCGATACGTTTAATCCTTTGTTTTCAGCAAAACATGGTGAGATTGACAACCTCATCGCAAGTTGGGGACAGAGTTCTGTGGTTGTGTTGTGCAGGTCTCCACGTTGCTACTAGCACCGGTAGTGCGCCTTGCCAAAGCTCAGCTAGTAACACCTTTGGGGTGTTTCCTTGCTCCTACTGGTTCGATTAAACCTTGGTTTCATACTGAGGGAAACTTGCTGCTGTGCTCATCATACCTTCCTCTTGGGGTTCCCAACGAGCTCTACATCAACACCACTCCAGCACTTTTCTGGGCGCCATACATAGAGCCATTAGGTTGCCCCAGCAGGGCCTACCTAGGGCTAGCGGCTGCCCCTAGGTGGCCGGCGGGTGTGGGGATTTGTCCCACACTGCCTGGCCCCTAGGTGGTGCGCCCCCGTCCCACTATATATAGGGGTCTCCCCTTCCCCTTTGGAATCATCCCATTCCCTCCCATTCTCTCTCTCATCCATTAAGGACTTCTTCGAATATTGGAGAGGACCTCGTGTATCGTGAGTTCTCCACCTTCATACTACCGTCGTGTGATCAGTGATCTGGTATCTACTTCTTCCGCTGCTCGGCTGGATTGGAGTATGGGAGACGTCACCTACATCGGACGTGAGACGAACTTCGGAGGCACCACACTTGTGCTGCTGCTCGTCTTCATCAATATACGCCTTCCTCCGTAAGGCGTGCCTTGGTCTTCAAAGGTATGAATACCGTCTCTCTCTTCCATTACTTATGTATACATAGTATAGATTCTGGTATTAGTGTTCGCTTAGTTAGAATTTTTTGTTTTCTGCTATGGAACCCTTCACATATGCCCTCACAGAGCACAGTGGACATGTCCTAGCTCTATTTGACTAGACAGACCACCTCACGCTGTTTCCATGCACCACCACACTCTCTAGCACCCATATATCCACACCAGAATGGATAGAGACTAGTTCTCTCTCCATTGCTCACATTCGTATGTCACACTGTCACAGAAGAGGAGAGGTTTCCATCAATGTCCATCACTGTTTCTCCTCTTCTTGGTGCCATGAAACGCGGCCCTTTCCTATCTATCTAACGCACATGGTCTCACTTCCTAGGGTACTTTGTGGTAGTCTCTCGCATCTCGGCATGGTCGCAGGCCACTCGTCCATGCAATTGCTCTAGAGCTCTCTCTCTCTCAAGATAGCCTCGTACCCATGCACTGGCCCCACCTGCCATTGATTGCAACAATGTGACTTTCTCTTTATAAAATGTCCCACTAGTCAGCTAGTAATAGTCAAATGCTTTGGGTGAGAGAGATTGCGAGTCAGAGGTGTCATTACGAGACCCAGCCCAACGAGGCCCACTCGCCATCATGTTACAGTCATGGTAAATTCCATTGACCTGACGACAACATGCCGTTTGAGAGTTTTTAAGGGTTTGAGACAAGAGAGAGGGCAAATGTGAGCAAACTTTTAGAAGCTGGGGAAAAAACTGAGTACAAGTAACGAAGGAGGGATACGGAAATAGAAATCCCTTATTTTAAGTGGATTTTTGTCACTGCCATATTTACTTGCAGTGAAATTCATTTGGTAAGTTGGATCATTTTATTTTCTTATTTATTTCTTGGTGTAGCTTTATGAACTGCAAGTGTTCATTAGTTGGAATTGGTTCTTTTAAAAGAATCCAAGTTTGAGGTATGGTTTATATTGTTGCAGTGGTTTCTTATCTTATTTTCCTATTATGCTTTGGTCACCAGTCTAATTAACTTGTGTTGGACTTTTATAACTGTTATCACTACTATCTTCTAATGATCATGATCTTGATCTAGTGCATTGTCTATAATTCATTTTTATTGTACATGCATTGATCCTAGATTGGTATTCTGGTAGTCATTGTCCTCTGTTGCTTCCTGGAATTGCTCTAGTTTACTGCCAAAAGATTTGTACACTGCTGCCATTTTTCTGCTTCAACACCTCAAACAATTGAGGTCCAGGACAAGTTCCTAGACCTTGTGAATGGATTCTACAACAAATGGATTCACCACTTGATGGATCCAACATTTGACACCAACTTTGTTTTTTTTTTTTGGTGTTTGCTTTGCAGGTCAGATGGTCAGGAAGGTAAAGAAGAGCAAGAATGAGAAAATAAAAACTATTAGTGTAGTTTAGGTTCTTTTATTTCTATTTTGTACTATGATCAAATCCTACTAGTAATTTCTTTGTGAAATCCTCACGTAAGAAACATTGTACTCATTTTTTAATGAATAAAGATTCTTCTCATGAGTTTTGTCCAATTTTGTTTATAATTGTGTGAATTTTGTTTCTTTATTTATGCATATTTGAATTGAAGTTTGAATAAGTCAAACCTTCATTTTGAACTCTAATAATTTAGAATCCTATCTTGTGTATGTACTTGTGTTTGAGTCTTGGACTCAAATTTAATGTGTTTGAATATTTTGAATATATGAACTTCTTTTAAAATTTGAGTTTAAATCCTAGAGTTGACCTAAGTCAAAACTTAACTCTAGAGTTCAGTTTCAATCTTCCGTATCTTCTTAAAATAAAAGTTTTAAAATATTCACACTTTCACAAATACATGCTATGTAAATTCACACATCACAGAACAGTCCTATAATCGTTCCTATTCTTCAAGTCATTACAATATATATATATATAATTATTGTTCATACTTGGGGGTGCAAAAATACGATTCTCACTAGTATCTCCTAGCTTATTCATTTACTAAGAGTATATCCAACAGGCGCACAATAATGTCGCGTGCTAAAAATGATTTTGGGCGTTAGTTAAACCGTTTTAGCACGCGCGGCTGGTGACAGGAATTCTAGGTGCCTTAAACTACCGCGCATGATAAGCAGCACTCTACAAGACGCGGTAAAATAGGGCGCGCGGCATCACAAGCACTAAACACACATAAATATAGAACACCGAAGATCAAACACACACAAAACAAATCAACAATAAATAGTTTTATTATTATTACAACACAAACAAATAGTTCATCATCAATACAACAAATAGTTCATCTACAATACAACAAATAGCTTGTCCACAATACAACAAATAGTTCATCAAATAGCTCTCAAATAAACATACAAACATATAAATAATTGAACATAACATGAAACTAATCATTTGGTGACCGTTCAAGAACATTGAAGTCATTGCAATAACCGGGCATTCTGAAAAAAGCATGCAAATTAAAGTCTCATAATCAGCCACATTTTCGGGGATTGTAGTGGAATCCTTTTTGTGCCCTTTGAATTGTCCATGTCATGACAACTATTCCAACTCCAATGCATGCAATCAATTGAGCCAATCATACCTGACGGCCACGTGGATGATCGGCGGCCGCGGAACGGCGGGAAACTGTAGCGGCGGGGATTTGGCGCGGCTGAGTCGTCGGAGGGGGACGAGGAACAGAGTGGGCCGTCAGCAGTCCTGTGCGTGGAGATTTCAGAGCGGCGGTTGGACCTTTGCATGCTTGCTCGACTTTTCCAACGGGTTAGAGCCGGTGCACCAAATATGCCGCGCGTGATACAACAATTTGTCGTGCGCTGAATTATTTTACTGCGCGCTGAATTTTCGTGTCCAAAATGACAGGTTTTAGAGCGAGGCTCCGGTTTTTGGACACGTGTTGGAGATGCTCTTATCCTATTCGTTCTTATCCGAGCATATTATACCTTCCATACCAATGCCTAAACACACGCAGAGTATGATTGCAAAGAAAAAAACACACACCCATAAAGTGATATAGATGATACATACACGTCCCTAAAAAAAAGTTGGTACATACATGCATGTATGACTCGCAAAAGATAAACCCGTTCAACGTGTTCAGCATTAGTACTGGTATTTGCTTATAAAATATGTGAAGGACTTAAGGAGAGAGCAAACTGGCGAGCGATTAATCATTCAAAGATACGCACTCACTCCCCCCTCTCCCTTCTCTCGTCTGTGAACAGTAATCGAGAGCGCTTCCGGGTTCCCGAGCCCCTCCGGCCGGCATCGCCGCCGGAGGTGGCGGAGGGGACGCGCCAGAGTAGCTTAGGGCTTTAGTTGGTAGTTTTGCGGCGGTCTTGCCGCCGTCTGGGCGCTATGCCCGGAGTTGACTCCAGGTCGCCGGCTGAGATCTAGAGCGGGCCGGGGTGGATCTCCCTCCTCGCAGCACTCCGGTGGTCGGAGTCAGTTCGAGTGTGTAGAGCCACAGCTGGAGACTCCCAATAAAGGCCTAGGACCTGGCATCTGGTGAGGAAGTTTTCTTTCTTCTCTAGATGCTGGGGTGGTACATGCCGCGGCGGGTCTTCCCCTCCTGCTTCTTCAGGCGGCCATGGTGGTGGCTTTGCTGAGCAGGTTTTGGTTGCCGGCGGTGGCGTGTTCGGTTCTAGAGCTTCTCTCCGGTGGCTTCTTGGTGGCAGAAGGCTCGTCAACGCGTCGGACTCAAGGGCAGTAGGGTTGCCGCTCCTCCGCTGCTTGTCTCTGTGGGTCTATTGTTCCCTATGGCGAGGTCGCAGCCGAAGCCGGAGCTTCTTCGTCGATCTGGAGTTGGAAGAGGTCGAAGGACTTGATTGCTTTTTCAAGTTTTCTTCAGCGTCATCCGTGCTTATTTCTAGGCCTCGATGTACTTTTTTTTTTGGGCTTTCTTATACTTCAGGAACTTTTATGCAGCAATACATGTCGGGTGCGTCGGGTGCTTTGCACCCGTTCGCCGTTCAAGAAAAATATCATTCAAAGATCCCGTCCTAGCCACAGAGCTAACGACCTCACATGCGTTCACCGAAATCTCCGTAGGATCGCGATATATACGCGACGATCTGTCTGTCTCCAATGTTAACAACCATGCACGGCACAACGTGACCACAGGATCGCGATCTTTAAAACTGCCGCTAGTATTCTGCTAGCACGGCCGCAAGTTGGACTGTTGTCAGGGTTCCTCGCTGCCGCCGATTGGGTGTCCGACGACGGCGACGGCGACGGCGACGGCTTGGACGTTTGCGCCGGATGGTGTTAGAATAATACGGCCGTCTCGCCATGTGCAGCGCCGGCACCTACCCATGCGAGGGCCCGTCGTGGTTGGTTGCTCCGCCGTCCACCAACTGATGATGATGTGTGTGCGTGTGTAACCGTGTTTGCGCGCGACTGGGTAGGACGGGCTGAGTTTAACCGATCTTCAGGTCTTTTTCTGAATGTAACTAATCATCGTTCTGGAAGATGCACACGTTGGTGCAATGATTGTAATTTGCAGCTCGACTATTAGTGAGAGTGTGAGAGATAACTGCAACGTGGAAATTTAATTCATAATGGTCTTTTGTAATGGTCCCTTTCAGCGAGTACACGATGGATTGTTCTACCGAGGAGATACGAATACCATAAGAGAAAGTGCAATAGTAGAGCCAGCTGTTAGCTATAAGTCATGTCCATGTCATCTAGAGTTAATCTAATAGCCAACATGTACAATAGTTAGAGATTAAAATATTACTTTTTAATGTATTACCCACTTTTCACTCTCACATAGTGCCTAGGAGCACGTGCTGCAGTTGGCTCTTAACTAAGCATCCACTCATCTTCTCTCTCCTCTTCTCTCTCATCCAACTAAGCATAAATATACTATTTTAAGTCTTATAGTCTGCTGACTGGATCTTATTGTACTTGCTCTAATCTAAGATGGCATATTTCGGATATTACGGAAACTAAGCTCTTTAAAAATAATATATATGAACACCGCGAGATATCAATTACACCCAGCTTTTGCAACAACGCAATACCCTATAGGTATTAGGGATGCACATAACCAAAAAAAAAGATGAATTACATGAAAAAGAAAAAGTCCGGCTACAATGATCTATGCCTTACAACAGCGGACTAAACACCATCCAGACGGTACCAGAAATCCATCCTCTCCAAAAGTGATGCCTCCAAAAAGGGAACAGTGCACAGGCTTTCACTCCGGAGGAAGTCCACGCTCACAAAACAATGTTGGAATTATGCCCTAGAGGCAATAATAAAGATGTTATTATTATAATTCTTGTTCATGATAAAGTTTATATTCCATGCTAGAATTGTATTAAGCGGAAACATTAATACTTGTGTGGTTTGTGAACAACACCGTGTCCCTAGTACGCCTCTATGGACTAGCTCATTGATCAATGATGGTTAAGGTTTCCTAACCATAGACATGAGTTGTCAATTGATAATGAGACCATATCATTGGGAGAATGATATGGTGGACAGACCCAAACTAAGCAAAGCTATTAGATCGTTTCATTGTGTTCTTCTTTGCGAAGCTTTTCCTATGTCAATATTGTATTCCTTAGACCATGAGATAATACAACTCCCTGGTATCGGAAGAAAGCTTTGAGGTCATCAAACGTCATCCTATGAGAGGGTGATCATAAAGGTGTCTCTCAGGTGATCGGAAAGTATCTGTTGGGTTGTATGTATCGAGATGGAATTTGTCCCTCCCAAGTCGGAGAGATATACTTCGGGCCCACTCGGTAATCGATATCAACACCGCTTGCAAGCATGTGGTTAAGGAGTTAATCACAAAGTGATATCGGATTAGGGAGTAAGTAAAGTACTTGTGTGAACGAGATGAAACTAGGTATGACGATACCGACGATCGAATCTCGCAAGTAAAATATCACGAGGATTAGATCTAGGAATATATATATGGGATTGATTGAATCCTGGCATCGTGGTTCATCCGATATGATCATCGATGAATGTGTGGGAGTCAATATGGGTGCCCAGACCCCGCTGTTGATTATTGATAGAAGATCATGTCTGCATATTCTCGAACCCGCAGGGTCACACACTTAACGTGTCTCGGCTCTAGGATAGATTGGATACTTGGTTTATGAATTTTTGTTCGGAGTCTCGGATGGGATCCGGACATCACGAGAGGTTCGGAATGGTCGGAGAATAAGATTCATATAAAGGCGGTGCAGTTTTGGAGTTGAATTGTTCCGGATTAATCGGTATTGTACCGGAAGCTTCTAGAACCTTCCGGAAGGGGACCAACGTGGCCCCACCTTCCGGGAGGGGGCATGGGCCTATGAGGGAGTGTCCTGGCCGCATTGGGCCAGGGGCACAAGGCCCCATAGGGCCCAGCCGATCCTAGATAAGTTTAAATCGTTTAAACTAGAGATAAGATAGGGTTTCTAGAAGGGAGAGTTTAAATCGTTTAAACTAGAGATAGGCTTGGAGGATGGGCAAGGGCTGGCGCACCCCCTCTATATAGAGGGCTGGTGCGCCCTCCCCCACCTACACCTTTCTCCAAACCCTAGTTGCCCTGCCGCCTCCTCTCTCTCCTCCCATTGTTTGTGGGCGAAGCCCTGCTACAGAAATTCTCCACCATATACACCACGCCGTCGTGTTGTAGATCCAATCTATATCTCCACCATACTTGCTGGTCCGAGGAATGAGGAGACGTCGAGGTGCCGCACGTGTGCATCTCACGGAGGCACCGCCACTTGTGGTGCTAGATCGGATCGGATCGCGAGGAGAAGAAGCGAGTACGACTACATCACCCACGTTCCGACGAACGTTCGCTGTCTAATCTTCAAGGGTATGAAGATCTAATCCAATCTCTCTCGTTGTTTGCATCTCCTAGATTAGATCTTGGCTTTCCCTCTGTCGCTCAGAGAAAATTTTGATTTACTATGCTGCGAAACCCCTTCAGTGGTATCAGAGCTAGATCTATGCGTAGATGTGTTTCACGAGTAGAACGCAACATGGTTGTTGCGAGCGTTGATGTTTTCTGTTGCAAGCCTCTTGTTTGTGTTCTTCTTATGACGCGGGATAGTGAGATTGAAGCGGTCCAGGCCAACCTTACGCGACGTCGTCATGAGACCGGCTCCGCTTGACGTGTGGCTTGTTCCACACATGCGGTGGTGGATGTCGCTTTCTCTCACTATAGTTGTCATGGGATTAACACGGAGTTTGGCAACCATAATATCACCGTTGTGGCTTTCCGTAGGTAAGAATCGTTCTTAGCATCTACTCCCATAAGCCACGTAAAACATGCAACAACAAAGTAGGCGTCTAACTTGTTTTTTGCAGGGAGTGTTTTATGTGATATGGTATGGCCCAAGATGTGATGTGTATATTGTATGCGATGATCATGTTTTGTAATGTTTCACGACTTGCATGTCGATGAGTACACAACCGGCAGGAGCCATATGGTTGTCTTTATAATTGTGTATGACCTGCGAGTCAACTTCTTATAAGCCATGTAATAGCTTTACTTTATCGCTAAGTAGTTAGCAATAGTTGTAGTTGCTATTCGTGGTGGAGGCAATCATGGTGGAGTGATGAAGATCATGCCGGAACACACAAGATGGAGATCATTGCGCGAAGATTGGCTATACCATGTCACATAAAGTTATATGCATGTGATGTTTATCCTTTTATGTATCTTATTATGCTTAGATCGCGACGGTAGCATTATAAGATGATTCCTCACTTAAAGATCAAGATAAAAACTGTGTTCTCCCCAAGTATGCACCGTTACGAAAGTTAAATGTGTCCAAGCATCACGTGATGATCGGGTGCTATAGACTCTCGCTCACATACAACGGTGCAAGCCAGTTTTGCACGCGGAAATACTTGGGTCTAACTTGCGAGCCTAGCATGTACAGACATGGCCTCGGAACACAAGAACCGAAAGGTTAAGCATGAGTCATATGAATGATATGATCGACACTTCGTTGTCCACCATTGAAACCACATCTCTTCTCGTGATGATCGGATTAGGTGTGGTGAATTTGGATCGTGTTCACTAAACAACTTGAGGGATGTTGAATTTAGTGGGAGTTCATCTAGTAATTTGATTAAGTTGAACTATTTATCATGAACATAGTCTAAATTGTACTTGCAAATACTGTAGATCACATGGCCAAGTCCAACTTCAACTTCAACGTTTTTGCTGAGATAGAAAAGCTTAGAAACAATGGGTCTAACTTCACCAAATGGTTCCGCATTAGAATCATTCTCTGGCGGACAAAGGACTATGTCCTTGAAAGCGCTAGGTGACACCCTACGTAGATGCGCCGGCTGATGAAAAAGCTGTTTATCAGTCGCGCAAGGATGATTATGATTTGATTAAGATCGCCATGTTGTATGCTATGGAATCGGATCTTCAAAATCATTTTGAGGAGTTCGCCGGGCCCTTTGAGATTCTCGAGGAGCTGAAAAACATGTTTCAGACTCAAGCCCGTTCTGAGAGATATGAGATCTCTAAGAAATTCTTTAACTACAAGATGGAGGAAGGGAGTTCCGTTAGTGAGCACGCCATTAAGATGTCGGGCTACACTCAATGCCTTGAGCAACTGGACTGCAAGATTCCAGAGGAGCTCAAGATTGACACTCCTAGCTGCAAAAGTTTTGTAGTTGATCACAATCAGATTGGTTCCACTGATATGATCACTGAGCTCTTTGCTAAAATGAAAGTAGCGGAGGTGAACATCAAAAAGAATAATCATGTGTTGATGGTCAACAAGCCCCCCACCTTTAAGAAAGGTAAGGGTGCAATGAAGCCCTTCAAGAAAGGCGGCGGCAAGCGTGTTGCCTCTGCTGAGAGGAAGCTCAGGTCTGGTCCTAAGCCGGACACTGAGTGCTTCTATTGCAAGGACAATGGTCACTGGAAGCGCAACTGTCCGAAGTACTTAGCGGACAAGAAGGCTGGCACCATCAAAGGTATATTTGATATACATGTTATTGATGTTTTCCTTACTAGCCCTCGTTGTAGTGCCTGGGTATTTGATACCGGTTCAGTTGCTAATATTTGTAACTCGAAACAGGAGCTACGGAATAGACGGCGGCTCGCGAGGGATGAGGTGACGATGCGCGTTGGCAACGGATCAAGAGTTGATGTGATGGCCGTCGGCACGCTCTCCTTAGTTTTACCTTCGGGATTAGTTTTAAACCTTAATAAGTGTTATTATGTGCCTGCGTTGAGCATGAACATTATTTCTGGATCGTGTTTATTGCAAGACGGTTATTCATTTAAATCGGAGAATAATGGTTGTTCTATTTGTATGAGTAACATCTTTTATGGTCATGCACCTATTGTGAATGGTTTATTTCTTCTAAATCTCGAAAGGGATGAAACACACATCCATAACATTGAGGCTAAGAGATGCAAAGTAGATAGTGATAATACTACTTATTTGTGGCACTGTCGTCTAGGTCATATTGGTGTAAAGCGCATGAAGAAACTCCATTCTGATGGACTTTTGGAGTCTCTTGATTTTGAATCATTTGACACATGCGAACCATGCCTCATGGGCAAGATGATCAAAACCCCGTTCTCCGGTATGATGGAGCGAGCAACGGACTTGTTGGAAATCATACATACCGATGTGTGCGGACCGATGAGTGTTTCGACGCGCGGTGGATATCGCTATTTTCTCACTTTTACCGATGACTTAAGTAGATATGGGTATATCTATTTAGTGAAACATAAATCTGAAACGTTTGAAAAGTTCAAAGAATTTCAGAATGAAGTGGAGAACCATCGTAACAGAAAGATTAAGTTTCTACGATCCGATCGTGGAGGTGAATATTTGAGTTATGATTTTCTCACGCATCTTAAAGCAAGCGGAATCGTTTCGCAACTCACGCCACCCGGAACACCACAGCGCAATGGTGTGTCTGAACGCCGGAATCGAACCCTATTAGATATGGTCCGATCAATGATGTCTCTTACTGATTTACCGTTATCATTTTGGGGTTATGCATTAGAAACCGCTGCATTCACTTTAAATAGGGCACCATCTAAATCCGTTGATACGACACCGTATGAACTGTGGTTTGGTGCTAAACCTAAGTTGTCGTTTCTTAAAGTTTGGGATCTGAAGCTTCGTCAAGAAGTTGATGTCGGACAAGCTCGAACCCAAAGCGAATGCGTCTTCATAGGATACCCTAAGGAAACTATTGGGTATACCTTCTATCACAGAACCGAAGGCAAAGTGTTTGTCATGAAGCGGTTCCTTTCTTGAGAAGGAGTTTCTCTTGAAAGAAGTGAGTGGGAGGAAAGTAGAGCTAGACGAGGTTATTGAACCTTCTCTTGAATTGGAGAGTAGCGCAGCACCTGAAATTGTTCCAGTGCCGCCTGCACCAACAATAGAGGAAGCTAATGACAAGGATCATGAAGCTTCGGACGATGCTGCTACTGAACGTCGCAGGTCGACAAGGTCGCGTGCCCCTCCTGAGTGGTACGGCAACCATGTCTTGTTGTCTTGTTAGTAGAAGGCGAACCTACGAACTATGAGGAAGCGATGATGAGCCTAGACTCTGAGAAATGGCTAGAAGCCATGAAATCCGAATTGGGATCCATGAGCGAAAACCAAGTATGGACTTTGGTGGACCCTCCTAGCGACCGAAAGGCCGTTGAGTGCAAATGGATCTTCAAGAAGAAATAAAGCCACGGCTTGTTGCGAAAGGTTTTCGACAAGTTCAAGGTGTTGACTACGATGAGACTTTCTCTCCCGTAGCGATGTTTAAGTCCATTCGGATTTTATTAGCAATTGCTGCGTTTCATGATTATGAAATATGGCAAATGGATGTCAAGACTGCTTTCCTCAATGGCAACATTGATGAAGAGTTGTATATGATGCAACCCGAAGGTTTTGTCGATCCTAAGGATGCTGATAAAGTATGCAAACTTCAGCGTTCCATTTATGGACTGAAGCAAGCATCTCGGAGTTGGAACCTTCGTTTTGATCAAGTGATCAAGAGCTTTGGATTTGTTCCAAATTGCTATGAAGCTTGCATCTACAAGAAAGTGAGTGGGAGCTCGGTGACGTTTCTGGTACTATATGTGGATGACATATTGATTATTGGAAATGACATCAACATGCTTAACGATGTGAAGAGTTATTTGAACAAGTGTTTTTCAATGAAAGACCTAGGTGAAGCTGCTTATATATTGGGCATCAAAATCTATAGAGATAGACAAAAGGCTGATAGCTTTAAGCGGAGTACATACCTAGACAAAGTTAAAAGGTTCGAATGGATAAGGCATTGAAAGGTTCGTGCCTATGTTGTCGTAAGATATTGAGCAAGGCTCATTGTCCGACTCTGATGAAATGATAGGGAAGCTATGAGCAAAGTGCCTTATGCCTCGGCCATAGGTTCCATCATGTATGCCATCTGTGTACTAGACGGATGTGTCCAATGCTCTTAGTTTGTGGCGAGATATCAAAGTGATCCGAGTGGAACCTTTGGACAGCCGTGAAGAACATCCTAAGGTACCTAAATAGGACTAAAGAAATGTTCTTAGTCTATGGGGGTGATGAACAGCGTCGTAAAAGGTTACGTCGATGCTAGTTTCGACACCAACAAGGATGATTCTAAATCTCGACAGGATACATGTATATTTTGAATGGAGGAGCTGTGAGTGGAGAAGCTGCAAGCAAAGCGTGATCGCGGGATCTGATGAAAGCGGAATACATGGTTCTGCTGAAGCGTCAAGTGAAGGAGTTTGGATCGAAACTTCATCATTGAGCTTGGCGTGGTTCAAGTGCATTGGACCCACTGGAGATATTGTGTGACAACACCGGCGCCATAGCACTCGCTAAGGAACCAAGATATCATCCAAAGACCAAGCATATCAACCGCAAGTTTCATATAATCCGAGATTATATAGCGGATGGAGATCGAAGATCGAGCAAAGTACATACAGATCTGAATGTCGCATCCATTGACTAAACCTCTTCCACGTGTAAAACATGATCAACACCTCGATTGCCATGGGTGTGAGATTGTTGCCAAATGTAAACTAGATTATTGACTCTAGTGCAAGTGGGAGACTGTTGGAATTATGCCCTAGAGGCAATAATAAAGATGTTATTATTATAATTCTTGTTCATGATCAAGTTTATAGTCCATGCTAGAATTGTATTAGCGGAAACATTAATACTTGTGTGGTTTGTGAACAACACCGTGTCCCTAATGCGCCTCTATGGACTAGCTCATTGATCAATGATGGTTAAGGTTTCCTAACCATAGACATGAGTTGTCAATTGATAATGAGACCATATCATTGGGAGAATGATATGGTGGATAGACCAAACTAAGCAAAGCTATTAGATCGTTTCATTGTGTTCTTCTTTGAAGCTTTTCCTATGTCAAATATTGTATTCCTTAGACCATGAGATAATACAACTCCCGGTATCGGAAGAAAGCTTTGAGGTTATCAAACGTCATCCTATGAGAGGGTGATCATAAAGGTGTCTCTCGGTGATCGGAAAGTATCATTGGGTTGTATGTATCGAGATGGAGTTTGTCCCTCCCAAGTCGGAGAGATATACTTGGGCCCCTTTCGTGTCGATATCAACACCTTGCAAGCATGTGGTTAAGGAGTTAATCACAAAGTGATATCGGATTACGGAATGAGTAAAGTACTTGCGTGAACGAGATTGAACTAGGTATGGCGATACCGACGATCGAATCTCGGGCAAGTAAAATATCGAGCGAAGGGAATATATATATGGGATTGATTGAATTCTGGCATCGTGGTTCATCCGATATGATCATCGATGAATGTGAGTCAATATGGGTGCCCAGACCCGCTGTTGATTATTGATAGAAGATCATGTCCGCATATTCTCGAACCGAGGTCACACATAACGTGTCTCGACGCTAGGATAGATTGGATACTTGGTTTATGAATTTTTGTTGAGTCTCGGATGGGATCCGGGACATCACGAGAGGTTCGGAATGGTGCGGAGAATAAGATTCATATAAGGCGTTGCAGTTTTGGAGTTCGAATTGATCCGGATTAATCGGTATTGCAAAGCTTCTAGAACCTTCCGGAAGGGGATCAACGTGGCCCCACCTTCCGGGAGGGGGCATGGGCCTATGAGGGAGTGTCCTGGCCGCATTGGGCCAGGGTCACAAGGCCCCATAGGGCCCAGCCGATCCTAGATAAGTTTAAATCGTTTAAACTAGAGATAAGATAGGGTTTCTAGAAGGGAGAGTTTAAATCGTTTAAACTAGAGATAGGCTTGGAGGATGGGCAAGGGCTGGCCGCACCCCCCTCTATATATAGAGGGTTGGTGCGCCCCCTCCCCCCCTGAACCTACACCTTTCTCCAAACCCTAGTTGCCCTGCTGCCCTCCTCTCTCCCTCCCGACTGTTTGTGGGCAAAGCCCTGCTGCAGAAATTCTCCACCATATACACCACGCCGTCGTGTTGTAGATCCAATCTATCTCTCCACCATACTTGCTGGTCCGAGGAAGGAGGAGACGTCGAGGTGCCGCACGTGTGCATCTCACGGAGGCACCGCCACTTGTGGTGCTAGATCGGATCGGATC
This sequence comes from Avena insularis, assembly GCA_023614405.1. Taxonomy (NCBI): domain Eukaryota; kingdom Viridiplantae; phylum Streptophyta; class Magnoliopsida; order Poales; family Poaceae; genus Avena; species Avena insularis. The sequence continues at coordinate 567,351,583 of CM042686.1, forward strand.
GCGAGGAGGAGAAGCGAGTACGACTACATCACCCACGTTAAATGAGCGTTCATTGTGCGAATCTTCAAGGGTATGAAGATCTAATCCAATCTCTCTCGTTGTTTGCATCTCCTAGATTAGATCTTGGCTTTCCCTCTGTTCGCTTCCGTAGAAAATTTTGATTTACTATGCTGCGAAACCCCTTCAAACAATGCATTTAACAAGACCATTGTCAAGCACAACCAATTAAGGCCAAACCTTAGATTTTCATCCTGCAAGTTTGAAATCTGGAATCGTCCTGTACTGTTGCCCCTACTTTTCGATATCACTGCTCCAAGACCTAGATTACCAAGACAAAACCTCATCGCCACCAGGATTCAAACCATCATTCACTAGTGGAAAACGGGGCTCTAGTCTTGGGCCATAACGGGATCTAGTCATTCTTGATGGCAACCAAAGCCCTTGTTTCTACTAATGATTACCAGTCCCCAAACCTCGGCTTCCATGTCATTCTCCGTGACTCACTTCACCATGGGACTAAAGGCATGTCCTTGATGGCAATAGACTGCAAAGCTTCGCATTGCTCCCTCTAAAACTAAAGATAAAAACATGGTTGCGCGCGACCGAAACCCATCCAATCCGGTGAACTCTGGTATGTCGTCCATTTGAGTTCATCGGCGTAGTCTTCTGAAACTCAACACTCCAGCTGGAGGGAGGAAGACCGGTATCAAGTAGATCCTCGTCTTGGAGCGAGAGGATCCTAGGACCAGACCGAATCATCTTTAGTCGGAACATCGGCACCACACCGCATGCTCTCTAGATTCACCAGGGCCCCTCGAGGATCAGCACCCGCCTCATGGACGGGCACATGTTATTTACAATGGGTATTCAAAGTCATGAGGAAAAACCTCGATCAAGCCATGTCGCTGGAGCAAGCCTATAGCTACGCAGCCGGAGGCCTCACAGGAGTAGTAAGGCAGCAAATCTATTGCTGCTATTGAGCTAGAAGGTTCAGTAAAAATACGATGGACAAAGAGAACAGCTAGATTTCCTAGGCTAAGTGGGTTGAATACCAAGTGTTTTTTCCTTGCCAAAAAATGGATATTCAGCCGAATACCCATGAATACACGTGTGCCCGTCCATGACCCGCCTAGCCTACCGTCGGCAGCAGTGCAACACCTCCTGGGTGCCACGCCGAGCATGTAGCTAGGCATCGCCATGCCGCCCACTTCCGCAGACCTAGACCCACAGACCTACCCATGGGGTGGATCAGGATCCGAAGGCCACCGTCATGGGGGCACAACCTCCAGGATGGATCCCCACCTCCACCATCGAGGCGCCGATATTGTCGCAAGGATAACCACGGCACCGCACTGCCACTGTCATGTGAAGCCATCGCCACCACTGTAAGGGATTGGTGGCCCTGTCCAACGAGAAAACGCCCCGCCGCTATTGTCAATGGCACAGGTTTTGCCCTGCGATGACTCTAGGTGGCAACGAGGGGAGGAGGAAGGTTGGGGAGGGGGCATTAGCCGGTGCCGCGGTTGCCCCCATGCCACCTAGGGTTAGGGATGGAGTAAGTAAGATAAAGTTGAGAAAGTTTATTTCTGAAACTAAGATCTTGCATCTCTATTTCTATGCCACTACAATTAACTTGTACGAGTACCCTTATACATGAGATAGTTGAGAGGTTAGATCATAAGAGTATCTCCAGTGCCCCATCCCCCAATAAAGTCCGTACGGGGGTGCCCCACCAAGAAAATCTTGCTTAACATGGACCACTTTTTCATCCAGCGCCTCCAGGCCGAACCCAGCACGTGGGAGGCGAGCGGGGGCACCAGATGGAGCTAAAACACGGGTGGGACTGACCAGTTGGAGAGAGAGAGAGAGAGAGAGAGAGAGAGAGAGAGTGAGATTTAATACTTTTCACCCCTTTCTATGTCCACCCCACCCCTGTTCGCCCGACCTCGTCAGATCACCGCCCGCACCACCCCTTTCCCCCTCTATCGTTCCCATGCTGGTAGAAAGTCCGCACGCACCACATCAGCATTTCCGCCTTCTAGCGGCTCTGATTTGCCGTCCTTTGGCCTCACCAGCAGTTACAAGCCCACCTTGAGGCCACCCTTCCCGCGAGGTGTTCGGCGATTTGCCTCAGCCATGGATTCAGATGATGAGCATATGTTCACCGCTCTGATGGAAGAGGAAGCCGTCGCTGCCACCGTAGCCGACAAATATTTAAATATATTCTCTTGTTTGGCCAGCCTATACTCCCGGGGTGCCAAGCCGCGACGTGGAGGTTCGAAGCCTAGGGCAGTGCGAGAGAAAATCGAGGCAGAGGATAGAGGGCTATTTCCTGTTCTACTCGACTACTTTCCCGATGATCCATTGCACACCAACGTGATATTTCATTGTCATTTTAGGATGAACCAGAAGCTGTTCATGAATATTGTCTTGGCCATCAGGGAGTTTGACAATTACTTCGTATGCAAAAAAGACATTGTCGGCATGGTAGGTTTTTCCTCAATCTAGAAGGGCACTACTTCTTTGGGAATACTTGCATGGAGCGCCTGCTGATACGCGGGATGACTACCAATGGATGGACGAGTCCAGAACCATCGAATACATGTACAAGATCTGTAGGGCAGTGGTGGTAGTGTTTAGAAAAACGTATTTGAGATCACTCAATACAAAAGACACTGCTCGACTCTTGGCACAAAACAAAGCAAGAGGATTTTCTGTGATGCTTGGAAGCATCGACTGTTTGGGCATGAAAGAACTATTCATTTTCTTGGCAGGATTGTACAAGGTCAAAGGAGCTTGCAGTGTGGTATTTGAGGGAGTAGAAGATTAGGATATGTGGATTTTTCATGCTTTCTATGGTATGGTTGGATCTCACGTTGACATCAACGTGATGTAATGCTCGAATGCCTTTGCCAAACTTGTTGAAGGCCATGCTCCGCCGGTGAAATATTTGATCAATGTCCACAATATAACAAGGAATACTACCTAGCGGATGGCATCTTTCCAAGATGCTCAACATTTGTGAAGATAATCACAAACCCAGTTGTGGGCAAGATATCTCACTTTTCTCATACCAAGAGGCTTGTAGAAAGGATGTCAAGCGGACATTTGGCATGCTCGATTTGCTATTATTCGGTACCCTGCTCTTACCTGATCGAAAGATCAGATATAGGAGGTGATGAATGCTTGTGTGATCATGAAAAACATGATCATTGCGAGGGAACGCGAGAAGCTAGTGATTGATACTGAACCGTATTTCTAGCAGGATCCTCTTGTGAATTTTGATCACCAGGTGCCGGCCACATTTGCTATTTCCCTCGCCATGCGTCAGGAAATCGTAATACCCAAATACGCACCACTAATTGCAAGAACATCTGGTGGAGCACTTGTGGATGCTCAAAGGAAACGTCTAGTTTCATGTATTTCAGTGTGTCTAAAAACTTGTTAAATCTTAATATATTTATGTGGAATTATGTGATTAAAATTGTGTTTTACTCATTTGTATTATTTATTTTCACAAAATTTGCTATGGCGAGGGACGTTTTGGGGCGTGGTTGGGGATGCGTCCAACCTTGCGCCACGGCACATCACCCCTCCAATATGGCAAAATAAAAACAATTCCTCCGGACGCCATATAGGCTGGGGGTAGGAATGGCAATGGGACCCCCATACCCGCCAGACCCATGATGACTTCATCCATTATAGTGCGGGGACGGGTGAAAACATCCCTACAGGGATAGTCGACGAACAAATTTATTCCTCATAGGGTATAGTGGGGATGGAGATGCTATAGTATACCTCATACCAGATATCCACTAGGGACCCGATTTACGCATATGAACATGTACGTCCATGTATCTTTCTCTACATATAGCTCCAAAAAGGCCAAAACGCTACATAATTTATCAAAGATCCTACGAATATGACCAAAGCCCTAAATTTTTTTACGGTTCCTGCTCAAACGCCACCATGACGAAATCATCTGCACTACCTGGTGGCACGACGAACACAACCGTGAAAAATCATATACTATAGTATACCATGTGCGTTTTGTAACAGAATGGAGAACCCAATGAAACCCTGTTCCTAGTTAGGCCTTGTTTGCTACTAGTGTATTTGTGGGGATTAGATGGATAATCCCCACCAAACCCTAGATCCTCATCTATGGTTAAAATATGTTTGTTTCTAGAGTATTAGACTAGTTTAATCCTTAGTTTCCTACTTTTTCCCAAATTCTACTGTATTTTATCCAATATTCAATACACTATCCATACCTAGTGGATTGTTGGGATTGCTGTTTTATGGGGATTAGAGGGGTTTGGGTGAAGGTGGTTATTTCACCCAATCCACTTGGGGACCTTAATCCCCACAAAAATACTAGTGCCAAACAATGCCATTTGGGATGTGTTTGGAAAATTCGATCCTGAGTCATATATATGGCGCGAGGATAGGAAAATTAGGGATTACTGGGGATAATAATGTTCTATGGACCCTCGTAGGGCATTGTCCCCATATGTCAAAAAAATTAAAATAAATTTCTAGATGTTCACAATATGTGTGTTTATATTTTCTAAAATTTTCAGAACCAAATTCACAATATGCATAGAAATATAAAAAAGAGAAATTGCTATGTGAATAATGTCATTTTGTCATTTTGTGATCTATTCATGTTTGATTTTTCTTTTTTGTTCTCTGCGTCTATTTCAAATTGTGTTCCGCAAATCCTAGGTATTATAAACATACTTCTTGTCAACATTCAGAAATTTATTTTAAATTTTTTTCAATTAATATGCAAATTTGAATTATAAACAATGGTATCATGTGAGGTGATATTTCCTCGTTCCTATTGGCATCTCTAGGTTATCTCATGTTTGCGTCCAGGCTTCCTAGTTGGAAAGTAAGATCAAAACTGGTGCCCCTTGGATCTCCCAAACCCGCACCAAAACGTCGGTACACGAATTCCCCAGCGCCGCGTGGCCCCCGCTTATTATAAGATAGAAGGGATCTCTGCTTCCCCGCGTCTGTAGAGGCAGCAGACGATCGAGCGCCGCCCGCGACCCCGCAACTCCCTCTCCCTCTAAAACCAGCCAACGGACGGTACATACTCTGCAGAGCGATCTATCCGTACATACTAGATGGCCGCCGACGACTGGCGCTGCCGGAAGCACCCGCCCACGCCCGGCGGCGGTGTGTGCCCGCACTGCCTCCGCGACCGCCTCCTCCGGCTCTGCCCCGACTGCGCGCGGACGCGGCCCTGCCCCTGCGCGTCCTCCACCTCCCCGTCCTCCTCGGCGTCGTCTGCCTCCGGCGGCGGCGCGGCCGTCGGCCGGGTGTTCAGCCTCATCGAGCGGGAGCGCCGGATCGGGCGCTCGCGGTCCGTCGCCACCGGCGGCGGCATCGGCGACGAGAAGCGCAGGTCCAGGGTCTGGGGGTGGGCGTCGTTCCGGAAGCCGGCGGGTGGCAGAGGGTTGGACGTACAGGAGGAGGATCACGACGAGGACGCGGCGGCATTGGCGCGGTCGAGCTCTGTTTCCACGACGGCGGAGAAGGCGGCGCCCAAGGCGGGAGGGTGGGGCCGGTTCCTGCCCGGCCCGATCAAGGCGCTGCGCCACCGCAAGTCGCGCGCCGGCGCCGGCGACAGAGGCGATCGCGGGGATGGCGTGTGGTGAGTGAGATCGCCGTCGGGCTGGTGAATATAGGTTCTTTTTTCCCTGTCTGTTGATTAATGGATGACGAATCTTGCTGAGAATTCTGTAACTCTGAGACGTTATCTGACCTTCCTTTTGGATCTAGCTTGCCGTTATGATGCATAAAGATGTGAATATGTTTAGTGGATCTCACTCTCATCGACACTTATTTGTCAGTTTTTTGTTAGTGCAGCGAAGGGGAAATTTCACAGGTCTTTGCTGTTCGTGCTATGTTTACACATTTCTAATCTGTCCATGTTCCAGTGACACCAGAGCATGCCATATATTGCCATTTGTGTGCATCACATTCCACCTCTCTTGGCGCGGGTTACAGCGCGGCACATGCTATCGATGACGCGCGACTCTTCGAGCTAGTAGTAGGGTAGCATGATACGGGCGACGGGCCTGCACGTACGTACGTACGGTCGTGTCCTGTAGCCCGCGTCAGCATCGTTGCCAATAGTTTTGGCCGTTTCCGGTTTCTGCTTCGCGGGACAATGTCCCGGTGCACATGGAGCGAGCTCGCATGGCGGCATCACCAGCGCACGCTACCGCCTCGCGGGTTCCGCCGTGACGACAAGGCGCAATGCACGTCAGCACGTGCATGCATGTGTGAAAAATAATAAATCTTTAATATTTTGCTGTATATTGAATTGATCCTCGTGAAGGTTTATATAGACGCACACGGAGTACAAGAGTCCTAGTCTATCTTAACATGTATACGTGCAGATCCTAACAGCATGCCCCCGTGCGATCCGTCCCGATCGTGCGCGAAGCTACGTGTTGTCCCGTTCGACGCCGACATGCCGTGGCCACGCGTGTCAAGCTCGCCCTGCTGTGTCGTGTCGCCATGGGCCGTGGACATAGCTGTCCGGTGAGCGCAGCTGGCGTGGCGTCGATACGTACGAGGAGACGTGCGAGCAGCGCGCAGCTGCCCTTTTGGATCGCTCCCTTGTGTGCGTGCGTGCGGGCCTGTCGTCGTCGCCATATGCTCGCTCGTGCTAGGCACATATCGGCGCTGGCCGGGCAGCACGTCCTGACGACGTGCACCCAAAGTACTCACGCCGTGGTGCTGTCTGCCGGGTCTGCATTTTGAGCAACCACTCGTGCGCGCGCATGCATGCTTGATGGCAACTCGTACGACGCCCGTGGCAGGCAGCCCACACGCATGTACAGTTCGTTGCACGCTGCTAGTGCACGGTGTTCACTGTTCTACTGTTCGAGGGCATCGATCAGAGTGTGTCTTGCAGGCACACGGCAGCGTTCTGCATCCACGGTGCGTCTGCACGTGCTCGGAATCATGGTACACCACGGACATGCTCGTGCGACGACGTCATGGCGTGGGCAACCTATACCTGCAGAGATCTAGCAGCTCAAAGAGGGGATGCAACCTTTCAAGACATGCCAATTGTATTTCATATTTCTGAGCGCCATATCCAAATGGACCTGACTGACACCAAACGTGGTTTTTTCCTTACTCGTGAACAGCCAGCAGGGTTGGGAAGCAACGGAGAGGACCAGGGAGATCTGCAATGTGGTGCAGCGATCCGATCTGACGGGGTCCTGGTTTTGTCATACGTGCACGAACTCGAGGCCGTAGAGGTATGGCCCAAGCATGGGGCAACCAGTCTCTGACACAAAGAAGATATGGGGCAGTCAGCATTGGATGTAATGCAATCAATACTGACTTCCCCTAAAAATGTGTCCATGTGAATCCCGCAGGCGCTACGCCGATGGTTTTTTCTTAAGCTGATGGGTAAACCGTCTATGCCTACGAAGACGGCAATCACGGGCTACGCCGACGGGAGGCCGTCGGCGCGAGACTCATTTCCTGTAGTGCTTCTGCGTCCAAAGCACAAGCTGCGGAATAAAAAGGCTCGGACGAAAGCTGCGTCGAAATGTTGCAGCAAATGTTTATTTCTGCCTCCTTGCGAGAGCAGAACATCATGTTTTTTTGATTTTTTTAATTCTTCTTGTTCATGAAAAATCATTGCGGTACGTGACATGGATTCTTGCGCTTGGACCTTGTATAAGGAATAATTAAGGATCTCACCATCAGTGATAATGATAACAAGGTTCGTGAACAGACAAGCTGCGCTTGGTCGGATCGGATCAACGGAGTGCCTCACACGCGGGCTGGTTCCGGCCATCATGCCGTGGTTTCCAACAAGGGAGGTAATAGAACCACTGCTTAACATGATAGTCCACATCTTCGTCCATGGATCCCTCCGCCTAATTCCTCTACGTGCGATTCAGCGCGAAAAAAGACGATCATCCACATGACTTCACGCAGTCACGTCATGGAGATGGAGTTCCACCAACTTTTATGCACGCCAGCGTAATTGTGTCAAAAAGGCCCTGTCACTCGGTTTGCAAGCCATACCGTGGCCCATCTGACATATTAAAATTGGGCTACCTCCCCGGCATTAGTGGCCCATGTTGCGGATGCGTCACGGAGTATAGGCTTTGACGGCAAAACCTATATTTTCGATTGTGGCCCAATTGTTTTCATACCTTCTCCAGTTCTTCATTTTTAGGGCATCTTCACCAGGTCGACCCAAACTCGCGATCGAAACGGTCCGTTTCTATCTGTTTGGGTCGGCTCGCGGTCACTTCGACCGCGTCAGCGACGCGACCCAAATGCCCACGCCTGGAAAAGAGCCCGTCAGCGACGCCGGCGCCGGTGTATATCCAGTTCGTTCCCGCCGCCTGCCGGTTTTCTTCCAGTCGTTTTCTGCCTCTTCCCTACCGATTCCCACCTCTTCTAAGCGTTTCTCGCCGCGTCCAGGCACGTCCATAAAAAGGGGAGGCCGACCGATGTAGGTACAAACCAGAAACCCTACCTCCTCACGCCGCCATGCTTGGCCTTCCTTGTTGTCGATCCAACGGCCGCGACAATCGCCCAGAAATCCCACCACCCCCAGAGCGCCCCCCACCGCGTCGCCCTTTCTACAACCATCATGTGATCACCGGTGAGCCTTTCACGATGGAGGTGGCAGAACACGTCTTCCTGCCAGAGCACCGGTGATGGGACCAGCTGGCATTGGTGAGGGCCGACCTCCGGGAAGCGGTGCGGGCCAATCCCGATGATGCTTCCCTGCGTGCTCGCCTCTCCCAAGCTAACGAGGAGGTGCAGATACAGGAAGCGATCATCCGGTCTCTTAATGACGAATGGTGTCTTTGATCCGTTTAGTTATGTAGTTTAGGTGTGCCTGTGGTATGCTTGTAACAAAAGTTCTTCATTTAGTTATGTACTTGAATAAAGGTTTTCATTGCATGTGTGGACAGTGCCTACATCGATACATGGTACATAGCGCGTGCACAACCTAAACCTACTCGTCGGTGTTGGAGTCGAAGTCGGAGATCGGGCGATACCGTCTCCGGCACATGTTGTCATCGAAGACACTAACGTCGAGCCTTCCTTCACCGTCATACTTGAAGACAAGGATGTTGCCCGCTTCGATCTTGTGCGCGCGGGCGAAGCACTCCTAGCTGTTGCCGAGGTACAACTGGCCGAGGTGGTCGAACTGAAGAGCGACGGGGTACCTACTGGTCCTAAGACCGTTCGCCTATAGGATGACAATCGGGGGCGGCTGGTTACCGACCAGGGTCACGAATGTTCGGGGCAGGAGCAACCTGTCACTCGGCATGCTGGCGTCGATGGCCACGGCGAACTGGATGCCTAGTTCGACCTCGTCGGGCGATGACGGCGTCGAGGGAGAGCGTGGTGGCACGCTGACTTGGTCGCGTCCTCGGCGCCCCCTCGACATCCACGGTTGGCACGCCCTCCCGTCGATCCCTTGTCGCCGACCATCGTTAGCTACAGGTAGTGTAGAACGGAAAGGAGGAGAGGAGAGAAAGGTGTGGTGTGGGAGAAACTTGCCGCGAGCGGCCAATTAAGAAGACCCGACATTGGATGCCGGCGCGGAGGCCGAAGAGACGGCATTGACACGTCCAGTCAGTCAGTGTGTCGTCTTGTCGCCATTGATGGCACGGGCTACCGCCGGTCAGCCTTCTGCCACTCTGAACTGCTGTCCCGGTTGCGTCTGAGTCGATGCTGGTGCGCGCGTCTGAACTAACGCCGCGGTGGCTGACTGGTGGGCCAGAGGCACCAACGGGGAGGACCCGCCCATGACCTTCCCATGTCCGGACTGACCCAGTGGTCATACAAATTAGGTGCGCCGATGGGTCGAGCCGGACGTGTTGGGACGGATGGGTCGAGCCGCTGGTGCGCCGCGCACGCCTCGCATGTCCGCGCGGACTTGTTCAGACGCGCCCAGGCAGGTTGGGTCGGCCTGGTGGAGATGCCCTTACCTTTTTAGGTTAGATGAGATGATGTGCTGCAGTGTTAGCTTTTCGAATTTACCAGTTAATCGTGACAGACATGCTGTATCCATTTCCCTTGAAGCTGTATGAAATGGGGATCTATCATGTGTAAGTGATCTATATACATTTTACTAGTAAGTTGCACGTGCCTTGCACGTGAGACTCAGATAGTAGATGTATGACATATCATCACTATATAAAATTATAATTGATAAAGTACAATAAATTATAAATTTGATCAACATCTAGTATGGGTGTATATTTGGTCCTTGTACTTTGTATCATCATGTAGAAGTTAAAGATTATTAGCTATCTAACACATGAAATTTTTGATAACATGGTCTAGAGAAAGAAGGGAGAAGATTCTAGTATGATGGATAAGTGTGTTTTGAGGTTTGTCAATAGCATTTATTATGCTGAAGACTATCAATAAAATCTTTTAGATGGTAGAATGGAAAAGAAGATCCAACGGCTAGAAATGCTGGGATTCGCGAGTCTTGACCCAATGGTTGTGGCGCCCCGCTAAAACCACTACTAGAAAATCGCGGTGTTTTTGTTGCATTGCATCAACATGACTCCATGCTCATGTCATCATGCCACATTGCATTTGAGCATCGTCATCATCATGCATCTGTTGTCCGAAACTATTTTTGAAAAGCCTATTTTTGTTTTCTAGATACCCCGTCTTTATTCAAATACAAAACCGGGATCTCCAGAATATTTTATTTCGTCTTCAAACGAATTGCAAAAGCCTTGCTTTAATAAATAAAATATTAATTTTTTTTGGAGGCCCAAAAGCCTAGCTAGCCACCTCCAAAATAAGCCCTATATGTCTAAACCCATCTAACCAAACCCTAAGCCACCTACCCCCTTCCCTCCCTCTCTCCCTAACCTACCCCAGCCTCACCACTCCACCCAGTCGCCGCCGCCAGCCCCACCTAACACGCACACACACGCCTCCACCACGCCCGCGTGAGCCAGCCAGCCTCGCACGCCCTGCTCCCCTCGATCGAACCCACCCGGCCGCCCGACACGCTGCCGCCATGCACATCGCCACATGAGCCCCAAGGCAAAGACTCCCTCGCACCGCACGACCACCCCATGCCGACAACCACCCCACCTCGAGATCCTCGCCTGCGATCCGGCCCACCCTGACGCGCCCGCGCCTCTCTCTCCCCTCTCCTGTCCCGCGTCGCCACCTACCTTCCTCCACCTCCCTCTTCCCCCACCGCGGCCTCCTTCTCCCTCTCCCGTGGCCCCGTCTCTCCGGCCCGGCAGCGCCGCCGCGGGCCCCTGTCTCGCCGTCCTTCCCACCTGCGCCGCCTCTACTTCCTCCGAGCGGATGCCGCCATCAAGTTCGTCGCTGCCGCCTTCCGCTTCCTCCGTGCGAGCCCCGCGATGCCGCCCGCCGAAGCCACGCCGGGCGCCCCCTCCTCCCCGCATCGTCCCCGCCGCCGCAACAACGGCGAGGGCTCCCCGCGTCGCCGTCACGGATCGACCGTGGCCAGACCTTCCCTTGCCGGCCCCTGCACGGTTTTCTCGCGCGTGCCGCCCTCCAGCCGCCCGATGTCGCCCCGGAGCTCCGCCCCACCAGCGACGACGCGCCGTTCCCCGGCCCGGTCCAACCTCGCCCAGTGCGACCTCGCCTCCCGTCGTCGCCGCTGCCAACCGAGCCCTACCGTCCTCCTCGTCCCTTCCGGTCGCCCGCCTGTGTTGCGGAGCCCCATCTCGCGAGCCACCGCCGGCTTCTTCTTCCATCGCTGCTGCGCAGCCCGACCAGCGCCTCTCACACAGCTCGGTGGCGCCCCCGAATCTGGCGCCTCCTCAACACCGACCCAACCTCCAGCATGTCTTCCTCATGGCCGCCTCCTGCTGAGAGGACCAGGTCGACCCCAACGACAATGTTCTATCGTGTGCCTCTAGCCCGTTCCATTCACGTACCTTGTTTTGTTCAGAGAGGTTGGCTATGCCACTGTTTCCTCCGTGTTTGCTAATTCGTTGCGTTGCCCTACACATGTCTCAAGAAGAATGAAGTGGGTATGTGGAGATTATCGTGTGCCTCGTTGATTGGTGTGCTTCGATCTCCTCGCCGGTATGACACGATGTCGAAGATGTGACGAAGAACCGAAACCCCACGAGATCTCTATTCCCTTGTCTTGTCAAGATCTTCCGAAGATGTTTCGACCAAAGTCTGGAGCGACAAGTTCTCCTTCCCGGATCTGACGACCGAAACCGACCCCGTCGGACACCCCTCCGAACCCCAAGATCTTCGGACCTTGACGTATGACATCTATCCAGGACCCTTATATTTTATAATATATGACATTGTAACTTGTTGCATATTAATTGTTCATGTCGCATACATATTGTGGATTTGGGGGCATTATGCTGATTCACCACATAATTAAATATGGAGTCTATATGTGGGTTATTCTAGTCTTATTCCGGACTCCATTTAAATTTGAGTAGCGAACCGATGTCATGTTTTGCCTTGTTAAGACAACATTTAAATTGCGGGGTATCTAAACAACTTGAACCTTCTACTAAATTGTCGGGACCCCGGTTCCGCTTAATATTGTTGGAGATATGCCCTAGAGGCAATAATAAATGTAGTTATTATTATATCTTTGTGTTTATGATGAATGTTTACATTCATGCTATAATAGTATTAACAAGGAAACATTAATACTTGTGTGATTTGTAAACTTAATTTGAAGTCCCTAGTAAAGCCTCTATATATAATACTAGCTTGTTGGTTAATAGATGATTGTGGTTTCCCTATCATGAACATTGAGATGTTGTTAACAACAAGATCATATCGTTAGGAGAATGATATGGTGGACATACTCCTATAGATAAGCGTAGCATAAAGATCAAGTCATTTTAATAGTTCAATTGCTATATGCTTTCTGATACATAGTAATCTGATTCCTTCGACCATGAGATCATGCATATCACCTTTGCCGGATGGATGCTTTGATGACATCAAACACCACACCGTAACTGGGTGGCTATAAAGGTGGCATTGAGTGTTCAGAAAGTATTGGTTGAAACACATGGATCAAGAGTGGGATTTGTCCATCCATATGACGGATAGATATACTCTGGGCCCTCTCGGTGAAATGTCATCCAATTAGCTTGCAAGCATGTGGTAGCTCACAAGGGATCACATATCACGAACGAGAAAAGAGTACTTGTCGATGTGAGGTTGAACTAGGTATGCGAGAGATACCAAGCGATCATAACCTCGGATAAGTAAACTATCGTGAGACAAAGGGAAATAGATATCGTATGTAAGTGGTTCATTCGATCGCAAAGTAATCGTAGAAATATGTGGGAGCCATATGAATTTCCAGATTCCTCTATTGGTTATTGTGAGAAGTGTCTCGATCATGTCGCATAATTCACGAACCGTAGGGAGACACACTTAAGGATTCGACGTTGTTTGAGTAGTTATGGAATGATGAGAAAGAGTCCGAATGTTGTTCAGAGTCTCGAATGGGATTCGGGATATCACGAGGAGATCCGGAATGGTCCGGAGAATAAGATTCATATAAGGAAAGTCCGTTTGAGTTGGGGAATGGTTAGGTGTTTTCATCGGGAACATTCTAGAAGGTTCCGGAATGTCCGGCACTCCGAGGGGGGAAGGGTACATGAATGTGTCATTGTAAGTTGGAATGATTGCATCATGTACTAGGTGTCTTTGCTGTCCAAAATAAAGGGTTTATTTAAATCCTAAATTGAAAAGTCAAACGGCTATTTTGTAAGTCAAACGGCAATTTTTGGAAAGAGGAGGAGAAGTGGAAACCGAGTTGGGGAGGATTCCTCCTCCCAAGCGCCCCACCCAAGCCGAGTTGGGGAGGGACTCCACTCCCTCCCCTTGGCCGCCGGCCCTCCCACCGATAAAGGGAGGGGCAAGGCTGCCCCTCCTAGCACTCAAGTCCCTCTCCTCTAAACCTAAACCCTAGCCACAACCTAGGGATTTCTCCCAAGCCGTCAAGTTAGAGCTTCTAATTGCCCTAGCCTCCGGTTTAGAGCCTTCTAATTGGTGTGTCTAAACCCTAGATCACCAAAGCTCTCTCATACTCCACCATACTCGCTCCGGCTTAAGGCCTGCGAGATCTCCCTCTACTTCGGTACCACGCCGTTGTCTTCTTGGAATCGCGAGAAGTGCTACAACCTCTGCCTTTGGAACAAGGAGAGGAAGGTCTTCGTCAGTACCGAAGCGTGTGACCGATCAAGGGGCGCTGCTGGAACGCAGCGCCCGGAAGGATCGTCTACGCGATCTTGAGATCGGAAAGAGTACGACTACATCACCCACGAGAATCTGCTCTCGTTAAACACTTTGGAATCTTCGAGGGTGAGTTATTCCATCGACTCGTTGCTACAATCTAGTAGATAGATCTTGGCTTGTTTATTTGTATGCGGTAGAAATTTTTTGTTTTCCATGCCCCATAACCCAATAGTGGTATCAGAGCCGTGTCTATATGTAGATCTGTTGCACGAGTAGAACACAATGGTCATTATGGGTGTTGATGCTTTTATTGTCGATTGCTTCTTGTGTACTTTGCATCTTGCGGGATGTTGGGATGAAGCGGCCCGGGCTAACCTTACATGACATCATTCATGAGACTTGCTCCACGCTTGACATGCAACTCGTATTGCATAAGTGGCTTTCTTGGTGCTGTTTCTCCCAGCATAGTGGAGATCCAATTTACAACGAGTGATTAACAATACTAGTATCAATGTTGTGGTTCTTGTTCGTAAGTTAGAACGACACTTATTGAAAGCCCCAAACCACGTAAAATATGCAAAGAAAGTAGAGGCGTCTAACTTTGTTTTGCAGGGGTGTCCAGTGATGTGATATGGCCATGATTGTGATTATATTTGATGTATGCAATGTTCCTTATTGTAAGTTGGCAACTGGCTGGAGCCATATGGTTGTCTTTAATTTCTGTTAAGACCCGCGTGTCTATTCAAAGTAGTTGTAATAGTTGAAGCCGGTGGACGACAACCATGGAGAAGCGTCATTGACCTTGATGCAATACCGGTGATGATGGAGATCATATTCGTGCTTGAAGATGGAGATCGGAAGCACAAAGAAGAAAGGCCATATCATATCACATATTATGAATTGCATGTGATGTTAATCCTTTATGCATCTTGTATTGCTTAGTAGGCGGTAGCATTATAAGATGATCCCTCATGCACATAAATTTCAAGTTCTAAAGTGTTCACCCTTAGTATGCACCGTTGCTAAAGCTTGTTGTTTGAAGCACCACGTGATGATCGGTGTGTTAGATTCATGTGAATACAACATAAGCAAGCCAGATTTGCTTATCACGGTAACTAAGGTTTGATCTTGGCGAGCCTAGCATGTACGGACATGGTCTCGGAACACGGATCACCGAAAGGTAAAGCATGAATCATATAGTAGATATGATGAACATGTCGATTGTTCGCCATTGAAACTATATCAACTCTCGTGATGATCGGTTTTGATATTGTGGATTTGGTTCGTGTGATCACTAAAACAATGTGAGGGATGCTGTTTTGAGTGGGAGTTCACCTAGATTAAACTTTATTAATTTGAACTCAATTTGTCATAAACTTAGTCTAAACTATTGCAAATATGTTGTAGATCAATGGCAGCCCCTACCATCAATTTTAATGCGTTCCTAGAGAAAGAAAAGTTGAAAAACAATGGAAGCAACTTAGCGGATTGGTTCCGCAATTTGAGGATTGTCCTCACATGGTAATTTGACCTATGTCTTTGGATGCACATTGGGTGACCCACTGCAGCTGATGCTACCGATGAAGTAAAGAATGTTTACCTTGCTCGGAAGAATCAGTACTCCATAGTTCAGTGTGCTATCTTGTATGGTTTAGAATCGGAGCTTCAGAAAAGTTTTGAGAATTCAGACCCACATGATATTGTCCGTGATCTCAAATTGATCTTTGAGACTCACGCGGCGATTGAGAGTTATGAGGCTTCTGAAAAGTTCTTTAAGCGCAAGATGGAAGGCAGCTCGTCGGTGAGCATGTGCTTAAGATGTCAGGCACGCAAACAAACTTCAAAGCTTGGGTATAGTGATTCCTAATGCTTTGGGGATTTACCATGTCCTCCAATCACTACCACCAAGTTACAAGAACTTTGTGATGAACTACAACATGCGAGAACATGAACAAGCAGTTGCGAACTGTTTGCTATGTTAAAGTCTGCGAAGTGGAGATCAAGAAAGAGCACCAAGTGTTGTTGGTCAATAAGACCACCAAATTCAAGAAAGGCAAGTCTAGCGAAGGGACACTTCAAGAAGGGTGGTAAGAAAGTTACCACGCCGTGAAGAAGACCAAGGCTGGACCCAAGCACGATCTTGAGTGCTTTTCTTTGCAAGGAGAGGGTCCTTTGGGCGGAATTGCCCAAAGTACTTGGCGGATTTGAAGCGGCAACATCAAGAAGAAAGGTATATCTGATATACATGTTATTGATGTGTATCTCACTAGTATTCGTAGTAGTGCACAGGTATTTGATCTTGGTTCGGTTGCTCATATTTGTAACTTCGAAACAGGAGCTGCAGAATAAGCGAAGCTAGTGAAGAGCGAGGTGACGATCGCAGCGTAGGAAGCGGATCAAAGGTTGGTGTGATCGCGTCGACGCTACCCTTCATCTACCATCGAGATTAGTTTTATACTTAAATAATTGTTATTTGGTGCCTGCGTTAAGCATGAACATTATATCGGGATCTTGTTTATTGCGAGACGGTTACTTGTTTAAATCCGAGAATAATGGTTGTTCGATTTATATGAGTAATATGTTTTATGCACATGCACCTTTGAAAGATGGTCTATTCTTGTTGAATCTCGATAGTGGAAATACACATATTAATAACATTGAGGCTAAACGTTTGAAATTGAGCGATAACTCGACCTATATGTGGCACTGTCATCTTGGTCACATTGGAGTGAAGCGTATGAAGAAACTCCATTCCGATGGACTTCTTGAATCACTTGATTTTGAATCACTTGAAAGATGCGAAGCATGTCTGATGGGTAAAATGATTAAGACTCCATTTTCTGGTATGATGGAGCGAGCTACGGACTTATTGGAAATCATACATACCGATGTGTGTGGTCCAATGAGTGTAGCATCGCGCGGTGGTTATCGTTATGTTCTTACCTTCACGGATGATTTGAGTAGATATGGGTATATCTATTTCATGAAACATAAGTCCGAGACTTTTGAGAAGTTTAAGGAGTTTCAAAGTGAGGTAGAGAATCAACGTAACAAGAAGATTAAATTTCTACGTTCTGATCGTGGAGGTGAATATCTGAGTTACGAGTTTGGCGAGCATTTGAAGAAATGCGGAATACTTTCTAATTGACACCGGGAACACCACAGCGTAATGGTGTGTCTGAACGTCGTAATCGAACTCTCTTAGATATGGTTCGTTCTATGATGTCACTTACAGATTTACCGCTATCATTTTGGGGTTATGCATTAGAAACAACCGCATTCACTTTAAATAGGGCACCGTCTAAATCCGTTGAAACGACACCGTATGAATTATGGTTTGGGAAGAAACCTAAATTGTTGTTCCTTAAAGTTTGGGGATGCGAAGCCTATGTAAAAAAGTTACAGCCGGACAAGCTTGAACCCAAAGCGGAAAAATGCATCTTCATAGGATACCCGAAGGAAACTATTGGGTATACCTTCTATCATAGATCCGAAGGCAAAATCTTCGTTGCTAAGAATGGATCCTTTCTAGAGAAGGAATTTCTCTCGAAAGAAGTATTTGGAAGGAAAGTAGAACTCGACGAGGTTGTCGAACCTTCTCTCGAAATTGCGAGTAGCGCAGCACGGAAGAAGTTCTGTGGTGCCTGCACCAATTAGAGGAAGCTAATGATGATGATCATGAAACTTGGTCGAAGTTGCTCTGAGCCTCGCAGATCAACGAGAACTCGTACCACTCCAGTTGGTATGAATCTGTTATGAATGTAATGTTGGTGGACAACACCGATGACCACGAGACATATTAGGAAGCGATGATGAGCCCAGATTCCAATAAATGGCAAGAATCAATGAAATCCGAGATTGGATCCATGTTCGAAAACCAAGTATGGACTTTGGTGGACTTACGGATGGCGGAAGGCATCGAGAACAAATGGATCTTCAAGAAAGCAGATCTTGATGGTAATGTTATCATCTATAAAGCTCGACTTGTCGCATAAAGGGTTTCGACAAATTCAAGGAGTTGACTACGATGAGACTTTCTCACGATGGCGAAGCTAAAGTCTGTGAGGATTATGTTAGCAATCACTGCATATTACGATTATGAGATATGGCAGATGGATGTCAAAACAGCATTCCTCAATGGTGACATTGATGAAGAGTTGTATATGATGCAACCCAAAGGTTTTGTCGATCCTAAAGATGCTAACAAGGTATGCAAACTTCAACGGTCCATCTATGGATTGAAGCAAGCATCCCGAAGTTGGAATCAACGTTTTGATAAGGTAATCAAAAGTTTTGGTTTTATACAAACTTATGGAGAAGCTTGTATTTACAAGAAAGTGAGTGGGAGCTCTGTAGCATTCTTAATACTATATGTGGATGACATATTGTTGATTGGGAATGATGTAGACCTTCTTAATAGTGTCAAAGAATATTTGAATAATAGTTTTTCAATGAAGGATCTTGGCAAAGCAGCTTACATATTAGGCATAAAGATTTATAGAGATAGATCAAAACGCCAAATATCATTGTCACAAAGTACATATTTGGACAAAGTTCTAAAGAGGTTTGGAATGGAAGATAGCAAGAAAGGGTTCTTGCCCATGTTGCTAATCGACCTTGAGTAAAACTCGAGTCCGACGTCAAGTAAGATAGAGAAAGGATGAGTAAGACTCCCTATGCCTCAGCCATAGGATCTCTAATGTATGCCATGCTATGTACTAGACCCGACATTGCATATGCTATTAGTTTGACTAGCAGATATCAAAGTGATCCAGGAGTGGATCATTGGACAATGATAAAAACATCCTTAAGTACTTGAGAAGAACTAAGGATATGGTTCTTTCTTATGGAGGTGATGAACAGCTCGTTGTTAATGGTTACACCGATGCTAGTTGGAACACCGATCCGGATGATTCTAAATCACAATCTGGATCGTATTTATTTTGAATGGTGCAGCGATTAGCTGGAGGAGTGCAAAGCAAAGCGTTGTGGCGAGATATTCAACTGAATCGGAATACATGGCTGCTTTGGAGGCTTCAAGAAGCAATATGGATGAAAGAGTTCATTACGAGCTGGGTGTGGTTCCTAGTCGCTGGACCCAATGTCTATCTCTTGTGATAACATGGGCGCCATAGCCAATGCGCAAGAACCAAGGTCACACAAGAAGCTGAAGCACATCAAGCTACGTTTTCACGCTATTCGAGAACATATCCAAGATGGGGATATAAAGATTTGCAAAGTACACACAGATCTGAATGTGGCGGATCCGTTGACTAAACCTCTCCCGAGGGCAAAACATGACCAGCACCAAACTGCCATGGGTGTTCGGTATATTACCATGTAATCTAGATTAGATGACTCTAGTGCAAGTGGGAGACTGTTGGAGATATGCCCTAGAGGCAATAATAAATGTAGTTATTATTATATCTTTGTGTTTATGATAAATGTTTACATTCATGCTATAATAGTATTAACAAGGAAACATTAATACTTGTGTGATTTGTAAACTTAATTTGAAGTCCCTAGTAAAGCCTCTATATATAATACTAGCTTGTTGGTTAATAGATGATTGTGGTTTCCCTATCATGAACATTGAGATGTTGTTAACAACAAGATCATATTGTTAGGAGAATGATATGGTGGACATACTCCTATAGATAAGCGTAGCATAAAGATCAAGTCATTTTAATAGTTCAATTGCTATATGCTTTCTGATACATAGTAATCTGATTCCTTCGACCATGGGATCATGCATATCACCTTTCCCGGATGGATGCTTTGATGACATCAAACACCACACCGTAACTGGGTGGCTATAAAGGTGTCATTGAGTGTTCAGAAAGTATTGGTTGAAACACATGGATCAAGAGTGGGATTTGTCCATCCATATGACGGATAGATATACTCTGGGCCCTCTCGGTGAAATGTCATCCAATTAGCTTGCAAGCATGTGGTAGCTCACAAGGGATCACATATAACGAACGAGAAAGAGTACTTGTCGATGTGAGGTTGAACTAGGTATGCGAGATACCGAAGCGATCATAACCTCGGATAAGTAAACTATCGTGAGACAAAGGGAAATTGATATCGTATGTAAGTGGTTCATTCGATCGCAGTAATCGTAGAAATATGTAGCCATATGAATTTCCAGATTCCTCTATTGGTTATTGTTAGGAGAAGTGTCTCGATCATGTCGCATAATTCACGAACCGTAGGGAGACACACTTAAGGATTGACGTTGTTTGAGTAGTTATGGAATGATGAGAAAGAGTCCGAATGTTGTTGAGTCTCGAATGGGATTCGGGATATCACGAGGAGATCCAGAATGGTCCGAGAATAAGATTCATATAAGGAAAGTCCCGTTTGGAGTTGGGGAATGGTTAGGTGTTTTCATCGGGAACATTCTAGAAGGTTCGGAATGTCCGGCACTCGAGGGGAAGGGTACATGAATGTGTCATTGTAAGTTGGAATGATTGCATCATGTACTAGGTGTCTTTGCTGTCCAAAATAAAGGGTTTATTTAAATCCTAAATTGAAAAGTCAAACGGCTAGTTTGAAAGTCAAACGGCAATTTTTGGAAAGAGGAGGAGAAGTGGAAACCGAGTTGGGGAGGATTCCTCCTCCCCAAGCAGCGCCCACCCAAGCCGAGTTGGGAGGGACTCCTCCTCCCCTTGGCCAGCCTCCCACCTATAAAGGGAGGG
The DNA here is from genome assembly GCA_023614405.1 of Avena insularis. Taxonomy (NCBI): domain Eukaryota; kingdom Viridiplantae; phylum Streptophyta; class Magnoliopsida; order Poales; family Poaceae; genus Avena; species Avena insularis. The sequence goes on from CM042686.1 coordinate 567,372,531, forward strand.
CAAGGCTGCCCCTCCTAGCACTCAAGTCCCTCTCCTCTAAACCTAAACCCTAGCCACAGCCTAGGGATTTCTCCCAAGCCGTCAAGTTAGAGCTTCTAATTGCCCTAGCCTCCGGTTTAGAGCCTTCTAATTGGTGTGTCTAAACCCTAGATCACCAAAGCTCTCTCATAATCCACCATACTAGCTCCGTCTTAAGGCGAAGCCCTGCGAGATCTCCCCTCTACTTCCGGTACCACGCCCGTTGTCTTTGCCGGAATCGCGAGAGTGCTACAACCTCCGGCCTGCTGGAACAAGGAGAGGAAGGTCTTCGTCAGTACCGAGCGATGTGACCCGATCTGGAGCGCTGCTGGACGCAGCGCCGGAAGGATCATCTACGTGATCTTGAGATCGGAAGAATGCGACTACATCACCCACGAGAATCTGCTCTCGTTAAACACTTTGGAATCTTCGAGGGTGAGTTATTCCATCGACTCGTTGCTACAATCTAGTAGATAGATCTTGGCTTGTTTGTTTGTATGCGGTAGAAATTTTTTGTTTTCCATGCCCCATAACCCAACAAATATTGCCTAATTGCACCGCATCTGTGCCATGCCATGCATCATAGCATAATCATGCCAGATCTTCTGTCATAGTATTAAATATTACATCCGGAGTTTCTTTTAGTGCTTTGCTTCTTCGCGGATTAGGCCGATGAGTTGATGCGAGTACCGACAAGTTCTCCGGATATGAACCTTCGGCAGTGTTTCCCAGGCGAGCATCTCTTCCTCTTCTACCTATTTTGCATTTATAGTCTTTATTTCCTCCTGTTGATCTATTGCTATCCGTGTCGCGATGCTTTAGTTTCCGTGCACCAGTTATACCCCGTGCAACCTTTATATTGCCATGGACACCTCCCAATACCTATTGTTTGGTAGATAGCTGGCCTTGCGAGTCGTAGTTGCTTGCTCAAGTGCGATCTCGTGTTGTCGAGTACCACAGTTGTTGGAATGCTGACAGATGTTTATGGTGGAGATGCTTAGTGGTGGAGATGATCATGATTTTAAATACAACTATTAAAATGCTAGATATAACTAATGTAGAGGCATCAGTGGGCAATAGATGTTATTTGGTTCTTCCACGCTCACTTGTGTCCCGTAGGACCCCGAGTACTTGATACCCGTTCCTTGACTATTCACACTATCCACATCCGGGAGGCCTTATGGACCCCCCTGAGCCAGAGCTTGATTCATTTCTATTTCTTGGGGCCACAAAGTAGTTTGGGGCTTTATTACTATCCTGTACTTATGCCATGTTACTGTTTTATTACGATTGTGCGTGGAGCACCTGTACTGTTTTGGATCGCGCCACGTTTTCACGGTATCGACAATCCCAGTCACACTTTCGGGTTCCCAGTCGTTTACAGCCGTCGTAGCAAACCCTGGGTCCGTTCCGGAGCCGGCCAACTTCGTTGCGGGTAGCTTAGTGGGGTGGCCCCCTGAAATATTTTATGAATCCTGTGATCGCTTTGTCGTGAATGCCTCGTTGGGTTTTGAGTTGGTTTTTCCGAGGTTGATCGAGTGTGTGTTGCTATTTGTGCACCCCTGCAGGGTAAATCTTTCTGAAAGACATGTCCACGGTTATGGACGACTTGGAGCACAGTATCTCGATCATAGACAAGCATAACTAAAGTAGTGCTATAAATTTGACTTAATATATCTGACTAGTAATCAGCTTCACTATAACGAAATGGATATTAAAAATGCCAACCACTGGTGGACCTGGGTTGTTTTGTTATATCTGCCTAGTAAGTATTGCAACTCCAATGGAATGTGATAAAAGTGCCAACAACTGCTGGGTTTTGGGATTCCTCAGGACAATTATATCTGTCTAGTAGAGGTTCCAACTACCACAGAATGGTATTTAAAACTGCCCACTACTTATGCTTCAGGACGACTCATGCTATCAATATCTGATTAGTAAGTGATGCAACTATAACGGAATGAGTAAAACTGCCAACTGTGTGAGTTCCTCGGTTTGACTTCCTCGTTTGGTCTCGAGGGGGAATACCAGGATGGGTATGTTTGGTGTTACTATCAGGTTGGATCCGGATAGGTCTTTCTTATCCCTCTCTAATAGCCGCCAGTTTACTGAGTCTCTATAGGTTGTTTAGTGCTGCTACGCTGCCGCTTCAGTCCACCATACCTATGTAGGCGAGGACCGCCGAATTCTAGCCTCGCCGTGTACTGGCCTCGATCGACTCCTCTTTTTCCTTTGCCCTTTGTCGGCACCCCGTTTGTTTTAGCAGGTTTGAGATCGACGACGTTAGCAGGGTTACCCTTCCGGCTTGGCCTGGGCAGGGTTATGGACGCCATTGGTTATTCTTCAGGGCTCTTAGCCCCATTTGCATCTTGTCCGTAGTCGGACGCTCTATCGATTTCAAGGTGATTTGGATCTTTGTATATTATATCTGTATTCTTGACTCATGGAGTCGTTATTGTATATATATGTTCTGTGGGTTCCATCATGGACTAATGTTTAATGGTATTACTTCGTTTTCCACCCGCACGCAAGTGCCTAGTGGGCGTCCTTGAATCGTTTCTATGCGGGTTTGGCGGAAAGTGCTAAAACTTGCATAGGGACGATTTGAGGGTGTTACAGAGTGGTATCAGAGCTCAGCAGTTGCGATACCCCACAAGTCCAGCCTGTAGGATAACCTAGCTAACGGACGATCTAGAGTGTCAAAACTATTTTGCAAAATCGGTTGGATAGATCTGATTAGGTCTGCTTTTACTCCTTACCCCTCTGCTGTTCTCCTCTTACCTCTACGTGTTTTGGATCTGCTCTCTTACCTTCTTCCAGTCCAGGATTCTCGTGGTTGGGTTTCTGTCGTACCTTCAGGGTTTTGCTTCCTCCTTTGGCAACGGTGTTTCTATCTCCGGACTTCATGCTAGCTGAGTGATCCTTTATCGGTGGTACCATTCTTTGTTCTTGTTTGTGCCTTCCGGTGTTTTCTGACGTGACGACATCATCTATGCCAAATCCGATGCAGAGCCTGCATCACCTCTTTTGTTTCCGCACCTTGATTGTCGAGATCTTCAGTGTGATTCCGAGAATGGTTGCACGCTTTTCTACTGATTGTGCGAAGTAATAGTTTGGGTGCGTGATGGATTGGCCCCCATGCCGACTACTCAATCTATTTGCTCTCGTACATTGAAGTGGATGAGAATGCGTCGTTTCTCTCTTTTTATCGAAGCTAGAGGTGGCTTTATTTGTTGATACCTCTGCCTTCGCCCTTTGTTCCCGAAGTGTTCTCCCGACGATCACGGACAATGACCTCTTGTTAGTGGTGTCGCGAGGATCTACACGAAGCGAGAAGATTCAGATCACCGACCTTCTTCCCGGTACCATGAGGCGGATCTCGAGGGCGAGATCCTTTGTTAGTGGTGTCGAATTGTGGCGCCCCACTAAAACCACTACTAGAAAATCGTGGTGTTTTTGTTGCATTGCATCATCATGACTGCATGCTCATGTCATCATGCCACATTGCATTTGAGCATCGTCATCATCATGCATCTGTTGTCCGAAACTATTTTCGAAAAGCCTATTTTTGTTTTCTAGATACCCCGTCTTTATTCAAATACAAAACCGGGATCTCCGGAATATTTTATTTCGTCTTCAAACGAATTGCAAAAGCCTTGCTTTAATAAATAAAATATTAATTTTTTTTGGAGGCAGCCAGCCAGGCCCAAAAGCCCAGCTGGCCAATTCCAAAATAAGCCCTATCTGTCTAAACCCATCTAACCAAACCCTAAGCCACCTACCCCCCTTCCCTCCCTCTCTCCCTAACCTACCCCAGCCTCACCACTCCACCCAGTCGCTGCCGCCAGCCCCACCTAACACGCACACACACGCCTCCACCACGCCTTGAGCCAACCAGCTCGACGCCCGCTCCCCTCGATCGAACCCACCCGGCGCAAGAACACGCTGCAGGTCGACAACCACCCCACCTCGGGATCCTCTCCCGTGATCCGGCCCACCCGACGCGCCCGCGCCTCTCTCTCCCCTCTCCTGTCCCGTGTCGCCACCTACCCCGCCACCTACCTTCCTCCGCCTCCCTCTTCCGCCACCACGGCCTCCTTCTCCCTCTCCCGCGGCCCCGTCTCTCCGGCCCGGCAGTGCCGCCGCGGGCCCCCGCCTCGCCGTCCTTCCCACCTGCGCTGGCTCTGCTTCCTCCGAGCGGACGCCGCCGTCAAGTTCGTCGCCGCCGCCTTCCGCTTCCTCCGCGCGAGCCGCAGCGCCGCCGAACCCTGGCGCCTCTACCCGTGTCGTCCCCTGCCGCATAACGGCGAGGGATCCCCGCGTCGCCGTCACGGATCGACCACCGCCAGACCTTCCCTTGCTGGCCCCTGCACGGTTTTCCCGAGCACGCCGCCCTCCAGCCGCCCGACGTTGCCTCGGAGCTCCGCCCCACCAGCGACGACGCGCCGTTCCCCGGCCTGGTCCAACCTCGCCTCCCATTGTCGCCGCAGCCAACCGAGCCCTGCCGTCCTCCTCGTCCCTTCCGGCCGCCCGCCTGCGTCGCGGAGCCCCATCTCGCGAGCCACAGCCGGCTTCTGCTTCCACCGCCTCGCGGTACAGGCACGGCCCGACCCGCGCCTCTTCCACAGCTCCGATGCGAGCGCCCCCCCGGATGTGCACCTCCTCAACACCGACCCAACCTCTAGCATGACTTTCTCATGGCCGCCTCCTGCCGAGAGGACCAGGTCGGCCCCAACGACAATGTTCTATCACGTGCCTCTGGCCCGTTCCATTCACGTACCTTGTTTTGTTCAGAGAGGTTGGCTATGCCACTGTTTCCTCCGTGTTTGCTAATTCGTTGCGTTGCCTTACACATGTGTCAAGAAGAACGAAGTGGGTATGGGGAGATTATCGTGTGCCTCGTCGATTGGTGTGCTTCGATCTCCTCGCCGGTATGACACGATGTCGAAGATGTGACGAAGAACGGAAACCCCATGAGATCTCTATTCCCTTGTCTTGTCAAGATGTTCCGAAGATGTTTCGACCAAAGTCTAGAGCGACAAGTTCTCCTTCCCGGATCTGACGACCGAAACCGACCCCGTCGGACACCCCTCCGAATCCCAAGATCTTTGGACCTTGACGTATGACATCTATCCAGGACCCTTATATTTTATAATATATGACATTGTAACTTGTTGCATATTAATTGTTCATGTCGCATACATGTTGTGGATTTGGGGGCATTATGCCGATTCACCGCATAATTAAATATGGAGTCTATATGTGGGCTATTCTAGTCTTATTCTGGACTCCATTTAAATTTGTGTAGCGAACCGATGCCATGTTTTGTCCTGTTAAGACAACAGTTAAATTGCGGGGTTGTTAAATAACTCGAACCGTGCAATTAATTGTCGGGACCCTGGTTCCACTTAATACTGCCTAATTGCACCGCATCTGCATCATATCATAAACATGCCGATTCTTCTGCCGTAGTATTAAATATTACATCCGGTGTTTCTTCTAGTGTTTGCTTCTTCGCGGATTAGGCCGATGAGTGGATGCGAGTATCGACAAGTTCTCCAGATGAATCTCCGTCAGTGTTTCCCAGGCGAGCATCTCTCCCCCTTCCACCTATTTTGCATTTATAGTCTTTATTTCCTCCTGTTGATCTATTGCTATCCGTGTCGCGATGCTTTAGTTTCCGTGCACTAGTTATATCCCGTGTAGCCTCTATATTGGCATGGACACCTCCTAATACCTGTTGTTTGGTAGATAGCTGGCCTTGCGAGTCGTAGTTGCTTGCTCAGGTGCGATCTCGTGTTGTCGATTACCATAGTTGTTGGAATGCTGGCAGATGTTTATGGTGGAGATGATCATGACTTTAAATACAACTATTAAAATGCTAGATATAACTAATGCAGAGGCATCAGTGGGCAATAGATGTTATTTGGTTCTTCCACGCTCACTTGTGTCCCGTAGGACCCTGAGTACTTGATACCTGTTCCTTGACTATTCGCACTATCCACATCCGAGAGGCCTTATGGACCCTCCTGAGCCAGAGCTTGATTCATTTCTATTTCTTGGGGCCACAAAGTAGTTTGGGGCTTTATTACTATCCTGTACTTATGCCATGTTACTGCTTTATTACGATTGTGGGTGGAGCACCTGTACTGTTTTGGATCGCGCCACGTTTCCGCGGTATCGACAAGCCTAGTCACACTTTCGGGTTCCCAGTCGTTTACAGCCATCATCGCAAACCCTGGGTCCGTTCCGGAGCCGGCCAACTTCGTTGCGGGTAGCTTAGTGGGGTGGCCCCCTGAAATATTTTATGAATCCTGTGATTGCTTTATCGTGAAAGCCTCGTTGGGTTTTGATTTGGTTTTTCCGAGGTTGATCATGTGTGTGTTGCTATTTGTGCACCCCTGCAGGGTAAAACTTTTTGAAAGCCGTGTCCGCGGTTATGGACGACTTGGAGCACAGTATCTCGATCATAGACAAGCATAACTAAAGTAGTGCTATAAATTTGACTTAATATATCTGACTAGTAATCAGCTCCACTATAACGGAATGGATATTAAAAATGCCAATAACTGGTGGATCTGTGGTGATCTGTGTCATACTATAACTGCCTAGTAAGTATTGCAACTCCAAATGGAATGTGATCAACTCCAATGGAATGTGATAAAAGTGCCAACAATTGCTGGGTTTTGGGATTCCTCAGGACAATTATATCTGACTAGTAAATGTTCCAACTACAACGGAATGGTGATTAAAACTGCCCACTACTTATGCTATCAGGATGACTATTGTTATCTATATCTGACTAGTAAGTGCTTCAACTATAACGGAATGAGTAAAACTGCCAACTATGTGAGTTCCTTGGTCCGACTTCCTCGTTTGGTCTCGAGGGGGAAATACCAGGATGGGTATGTTTGGTGTTAGTATCAGGTAGGATCCGAATAGGTCTTTCTTATCCCTCTCTGGTAACCGTCAGTTGTATCGAGTCTCTATAGGTTGTTTAGTGCCGCTGTGCTGCCACTTCATCCCACCATACCTATGTAGGCGAGAGCCGCCGAATTCTAGCCTCGCCGTGTACTGGCCTCGATCTTGGCGCTCCTCTTTTCCTTTGCCCTTGTCAAGACCCTTTTGTTTTAGCAGGTTTGAGATCGACGTCGTTAGCAGTGTTACCCTTCCGGCTTGGCCTGGGCAGGGTTATGGACGCCATTGGTTATTCTTCAGGGCTCTTAGCCCCATTTGCATCTTGTCCATACTCGGACGATGTAGCGTTTTCAAGGTGATTTGGATCTTTGTATTGTATATCTGTATTCTTGACCCTTGGAGTCGTGCTGTATATATATCTGTTCTGTGGGTCCCATCGAGGACATTTGTGTAATGGTATTACTTCGTTTTTCCACCCGCACGAAAGTGCCTGGTGGGCGTCCTTGAATCGTTTGTATGCGGGTTTGGCGGAAAGAGCTAAAACTTGCATAGGGCCGATTTGAGGGTGTTACAATGGTCAACATTTAAAGTTATTCATACACTATATAGTGGTAAGATAAGCTAAGATAAGATCATGTAGAAGTCAATGATTGTTAGCTATGAGGGAGAAGATTCTAGTATGATGAAGAAGTGTGTTTTGAGGTTCGTGCATAGCATTCATTATGCTGAAGACTATCAATAGAATCTTCCAGATGCTAGAATGGAAAAGAAGATCCAACGGCTAGAAATGTTGGTATTCGCGACTCTTGATCCAACGGTCAATATTCAAAGTTATTCGTACACTATATAGTGGTAAGATATAATAGAGTAGTTTTGAATTGGATCCATAGAACCAATCCTGACCGTTGGGCTTTTAGATCCAATGGTTCAGAGAAGCTGGATTCGTGTTGAATAGTACCTAGAGCAAACTCCACCATGCATGTTCTAGAACCATCATGTTACCACCCCCAAAATTTCATAGCACAGTAGGTTGTATTCTCTCTACTACTATGATGGAGCAGTTTTGAATTGGATCCATATCCCCAATCCTGACCGTTGGGATCCAATGGTTCAGAAAAACTAAATTCGTTTTGAATAGTACGTACCTAGAGCAAACTCCACCATGTTCTAGAACCATCATGTCACCACCCCCAAAATGCATAAATTAAGTCTATTAATAATAACTATCTGCACATATTGAGAATACAGCCTACTGTGCTATGAAATTTTGGGGGTGGTGATATGATGGTTCTAGAACATGGTGGAGTTTGCTCTAGGTACTATTCAACACGAATCCAGCTGGTTTGAACCATTGGATCTAACAGCCCAACGGTCAGGATTGGTGCTATGGATCCAATTCAAAACTGCTCCATTATAGTAGTAGAGATAAGCTGTTGAAAATCAGGCACAAAAGAAGGCAAAAAGAGGCCAAACAAATGCGAAAATGAGAGAAATAGGTGGAGCCACCGCAATGCCAAACACAATAGCTCTCTTAGGGATTTGACAAAAGGGACATGCGATCTTTTTTCCCGGGGGGTCTAGTTTTCTATTACTTCAAAAGACATAATTACAAGTTGTCGAAGGGAAGTTGGTCTCAATGTTAAGAGGGTTCAACCAGTGATTAGCATCTAAAAATAAATAAAAATAAAAGAGAAAGACTAAATGACAAGTGCCACATGGTGAAGCACTACTGAGACGGCAAACAAGAAGTCCATCACCGTATAGGAAACATCTCGCAATGAATATAGCACTGCCTTCGATTCTGCCGAAGCCCGAAGGGCGTCACACTATCGATAAAACACATATTGTAGCCAACATCACCAACTTACTCGATTCTAAGAGGAACACACACCACCACCAGCATGTCATCGAGTGTCCTCGTCGATGAATCCTGTTTTCAAGCGCCAAATGACACGCGCATTATGTCGGGCTCCTAGCCTCCTATAGATCATGGTGGCATGTGGTTGCCCCTCCCTCTCCCCATATGCATGCACTGACAGCCCCGAATTTTTTTGGCTTCGTGAGTTTTCTCATCTGGTAAAGACTGAGAAATATCTTATCCAAAAATAAAGAGCAGGTAACTTGACTATCTTGATGTGTTAAGTCCTAGGCGTGTAAACATGCATTGCTCTACGCCTCTGCCATACCACCTACCTCCTCTTTCATTGGGGCTCCACAATTAACGATACAGGTGGGATGGGTCTGCTGCCAAGCCCACCTCCCATCCCGCTGCACAAAGCATATTTATCCCATCCACGAGATCCCAGTTTCACCCATTGGGATTAGGCTACCGTCCTACAAGATCCGACATAAATTCTGCGGCTAGTTAATCTTGACCATGAATCACTGACTTGGTGCCTTCTACTCTCTTGCCTACCCCGCGTGGTTGAATCCCCTGTGGTTGAATTCTGCATGCGTGGGTTAATTAATGGGTCCAATGGAACCCATCTCTCCCACTGGTTGAAATCCCGTGCAATCCCTTTTCTCCCGTCGGGTAGGATAGGCGGGAGGCGGGATCTCCCAAGCCCGCGCCACTTGCATCGTTATCCGCAATAGCCATAATGAAAGACGAGATTAATGAGATTTGTGAGTGTTTTGTTCTTGAGACTGAAATCACAAATATGAGAACATTAAGCCACAGTGAATAGTTCCCCCAAACCCCTAGGGCTTAATGAGATTTGTGAGTGTTTTGTTGTTGAGACTCAAATCTTTACCTTTGTCCGATTGGTACATGAAGCCTCCCCCTGACCTGTTATGTGATGCTCAGTCCTATTGGTGGCTTTTTTTTGTGAAACAATAATCCTTTTCATGGTAGTATTTGTACTATGTCACTTGTTTATAATACGGAGGGAGTAGGACATACTGCAACATAATATTTTGTGGAGTTAACCTATAGCCACAAAACAACAAACAATTCATCACAACCACGTTAAAATATCTCACATATGTTTCAACACTAGTAGGAGAACGACAATTGGTGTCGTGCTCGGTTTGCTACTAGTAGCATGGGGGGCACACTACCGGTTACATGCCACTAGTAAAATTTACTAGTAGCTTTCCTTGCGCGTGCCACCAATAACTAAAATATTGGTGGCATTCCAAAACCATGCACGCTACTAGTACATGGTTAACGATTAAGAAAGAAAACCTAGCCCAGCCCAACCCCATGTCCTAACCCTATCAGATCCCCAATCTCCCGCAAGAGTACTTGCTGCTTGCACTCGAGGACTGTGTGTGTTCTTGTTGGCTTTCGATTGGAGAGGAACCAACACGGGCAAGAGAAGTTGCAGGTGTTGATACATTGCAAATGTATCTATAATTTTTGATGTTCCATGCTTGGTTTTATCCACTTTCTTGTGTTTTGTTCCAACTTTGGAGTAATTTTCATATGATTTCTTGGACTAACCTATTAACAAGAGCCACACAAATGCCTGCTTTTCTGCTATTTTTGGTTCCGGAAAGTCGAAAAATGAATATTCTCGAATTGGACGGGACAAAAGCCAAAGTGCCTATTTTTCCGGAAGGATCAAGTTCGAACGAGACGGAGAGGGGCGAGGCCACACCACCTGGCCAGGCTGGCCTGGCCCGCGCTAGGGGGTGGTCTGGCCGCCCCCAGCACTCCCTCGGCCTCTCCTTCCGCCTATAAGTTGCCCTCGGGACGAAAACCCTAGGGACCCGATCAAAAATCCACGAAAGAGTTCAGAGTCATCTCCATCCCTAGATCGGGAGGATCTGAAGCTCTTCCGCACCACCGAGAGGGAATTCACTCTGGAGGCCTTCTTCATCACCATGCAAGCCTCCGGTGGATGCGTGAGTAGTTCATCCTTGGACTACGGATCCATGTAGTAGCTAGATGGCTGGTTTCTCCTCCTTTGTGCTTTCATGTTTAGATCTTGTGAGCTCCGTTCATGATCAAGATCATCTATTTGTAATTCATACATGTTGTGTTTGTGGGGATCCGATGGATATTGAGATGCTATTTCAGATTGATTATTGATTCTATCATGTCTTTGTTATTTGAGATCTTGCATGCTTTCCGTTGTTAATAGCTATCTTGGCCAAGTAGATGCTAGCAACTCCAAGAGTTAGTATTTATGCTCGATAGTGGGTTCATGCCTCTGGTAATCTGGGAAAGTGACAGAAATCTCTAAGGTACTAGATGTGCTGTTGCTACTAGGGAGAAAACAACGATCCTTTGTTCATAGAACAATTGTATTGTTTACCTTACACGCAGTTCGTAAAACAATAATCTGTTGCTTGCAACTTAATACTGGAGGGGGTTCGGATGATAACCTGAAGTTGGATTATTAGTGATAGATGCAGTTGGATGGCGGTCTATGTATTATGTTGTATTGCCCAATCAAGTCTCAAAGGAGTCAAGATGATTAGTATATGCATGTATTGCTTTCTCGGTGTTTGTCAATTGCCCCGCTGTAATTTGTTCACCCAACATGTTATCTATCTAAGGAGAGCCACCTCTAGTGAACTATGGATCCCGGTCCTTTTCTTTACATACAATCTATAAACTTTTACTGCTTTGTGTATACTTTCTGCAAACTATTACTTCTTTCCATTCGATATGTTTAATCCTTTGTTTTCAGCAAAACACGGTGAGATTGACAACCTCATCGCAAGTTGGGGACAGAGTTTTGTGGTTGTGTTGTGCAGGTCTCCACGTTGCTACTAGCACCGGTAGTGCGCCCTGCCAAAGCTCAGCTAGTAACACCTTTGGGGTGTTTCCTTGCTCCTGCTGGTTCGATTAAACCTTGGTTTCATAACTGAGGGAATCTTGCTGCTGTGCTCATCATACCTTCCTCTTGGGGTTCCCATTGAGCTCTACATCAACCACGAGCCATCAACACTTTTCTGGGCGCCGTGCATTGAGCCATCAAGCATTTTTCTGGCGCTGTTGTCGGGGAGTCAAGGACATCTTCACAAGGGGAGTCCCTCATAACCAATCTCTTTACTTTGTTGTTTTTGTTTTGCTTAGTTTCTTTTTGCTTTGTTTGCTTGTTTTGTTCTTCAAAAAACACAAAAAATTAGTTTTACTTGTTTGCTTTCTTATTTGAAAACCCAAAAAAATGACTACTCTTGAAAATACTAAGTTGTGTGACTTCACTAGCACCAACAACAATGATTTTATGAGCACACCTATTGCTCCACCTATGGCTGAAAATACTTTCTTTGAGATAAAACCTGCTTTGCTCAATCTTGTTATGAGAGAACAATTTTCTGGTATTGGTAATGAAGATGCTGCTTCCCATCTAAATAACTTTGTTGAACTTTGTGAGATGCAAAAGCATAGGGATATAGATGGTGATATTATTAAACTGAAATAGTTTCCCTTCTCTTTGAGAGGAAAATCTAAAGAATGGTTGAATTCCTTAACTAGGAATAGTATTGATTCTTGGACTAAGTGCAAAGATGATTTTATTGGAAAATACTATCCTCCTGCTAATATTATATCCATGAGAAGTGAAATAATGAAGTTTAAACAACTTGATAATGAGCATGTGCTCAAGATTGGGAAATAATGAAATCTTTGGTAAAGAATTGTCCCACTCATGGACTGACTGCTTGGATGATCATCCAAACTTTTTATGCAGGATTGAACTATTCTTCAAGGAACCTATTGGATTCAGCTGCTGGAGGTACCTTTATGACCATCACTTTGGGTGCTGCAACAAAACTATTGGATAATATGATGGTTAATTATTCCGAATGGCATACTGAGAGAGGTCCACAAGGTAAGAAGGTAAATTCTGTTGAAGAAACCTCCTCCTTGAGTGATAAGATTGATATTATTATGTCTATGCTTGTTAATGGGAAAGCCCATATTGATCCAAATAATGTTCCTTTAGCCTCTTTGGTTGCTCAAGAAGAGCAAGTTGATGTGAACTTCATAAGAAATAACAACTTTGGCAACAATGCTTATGGTAATAATGCTTATAGGAACAATTTTGGTAACAACAATTATAAGCCTTATCCTCCCAACAATGGTAATGCTTATGGAAATTCTTACAAAAATAATAAGAGTGCTCCCTCTGAACTTGAAGTTATGCTTAAAGAGTTTATTAGTAAACAAACTGCTTTCAATAAAACTATTGAGGAAAAACTCTCTAATGCTGAAAGAAATATAGCATCTTTGGCTGAAGCTCAATCTTCTTTGAATAAAATGGCTGCTAAACCTGAAACTAATGAGAATCCCTTTGCAGCTACTAATGCCATATAAGTAAGAATTGATGAAAATGTTAGACTATTAGCTGAATTACATGCTAAGTGGGAAAGAGAAGATGAAATTGGTAGAAGCATTAGTGTTTCTACTATCACCACCACTAGTGCTGAGGCTAGTAATAGTTCTACTGCTTTAGATGATAAAGTTGATTTTGATCTTGATGGTTGCAACATCTCTGAAGTTATTAAGTTCCTACAAAAGCTTGCTAAAAGTCCTAATGCTAGTGCTATGAACATGGCCTTTACAAAACACATTACCGATGCTCTCATAAAGATTAAAGAAGAAAAGATGAAACATAAAGCTTCTATTCCTATAAAACAAGAAGATGGTTGGGAACCCATCATTAATATGAAAGTGAATGACTTTGATTTCAAAGCTTTGTGTGATCTTGATAGTTGTGTTTCTATTATGCCTAGAAGGATTTATGATATGCTTGATTTGCCTCCTCTTGAAGATTGTTATTTGAATGTACCACTTGATGATAATGCTAAAAAGAAACTCATGGGGAGTATTAATGATATTCTTATTATGGTTAATGATTCCTATATCCCCGTTGATTTCTATGTTTTGGATGTTGAATACAATGCTTCTTGTCCTATTACTTTGGGAAGACCATTTCTTAGAACTGTTGGTGCCATCATTGATATGAAAGAAGGCACCATTAAATATCAACTCCTACTCAAGAAAGGTATAGAACACTTCCCTAAAAAGAGAGAAACGATTCTTTTGCTTCTCCTATGAAAACAAAATTTGGTCTTAATGCTTCTTCATTTGAGAACACTTGATTCTTTCTTTGGTTCTTATGCCTAACTTAAAGGCGTTAAAGAAAAGTACTTGTTGGGAGATAACTCAAGAGTTTTAGATGAGTCTTGGAAGTTATTACTTCAGTAATAACCGCTCCTTATCCTTTTTATTTGCTTTTTTGTGCCAAGAGTAACCTCTAATGAGAGTGAAGTAATGATTGGGAAAGTTGCTGTCCTGAAACAGATTTCTGTGCTTCACCGTAAAAATTCCTGAGAGAGTTATGTATGTTGGATTGAGCTGTAATTTTTTGTGATTCTGTCCCAGGTTGTTATCTAACTTTAGTTAGTTCAAAACTTTTTGATTTGATCAACATAAGGTCTTCGAAAAAATTCGTCTTTACCTGCTGGTCTGTTTTGACAGATTTCTGCCATTTTCTGCATTTGCTTCTTGTGGGTTCCTTTTTGAGTTCTTTTGGGGAATTGAGATTTTTGAGGGAAGTGCTACAGTATCTAGTGTTATAATGGAAGTTTATTTGGTGTTAGAACTGAACGTTGAGACTTATTTATCTTAAGTGCACTAATGTTGCTAATGAGATTGTGTGAAGTTTTGTATGAAGGAAAATTTTCAGGTGTATGGAAGGAATGAGTAATGAGATGAAGGATGGACTAAAGCTCAAGCTTGGGGGTGCCACGTGTGTCACCCCAATAAATATCCAAGAAGTGCAAGCTTCAAAGATTGGGGATGCCCAAGGCATCCCCTTCTTCATCAATAAAAATCTCAGGTTTCTTCCAAATGCTTCATTTTTATTGTTTCATGCACAGTTGTGTTGTTCTTGGAGCGTCTTCTTTTTCGTTTTCGTTTTGGTTTTTCGTTTGCTTTGGTTTTCTTAGTTTTCTGAATAAATTGGTTGGACCCCCTCTTTCATACATTGGTTTGCAAATAGTTTGGTTTGGTTTGGAAAAGAGTAGGAAAGTTCATGCTTATGTGGTAAAAAGAGCTCGTTTTTTGACTGTGGCCTATGCTTTGTCATGCCATGCTTGATATTGTTTTGGCTTTATTCTTAGTATTCTTTGTTGTAGCATGACTTGTTATAAACAATTGAGATTGCTTAATGTGCCTTGGATGAATCATGCGTTGTTTTAGCATATTAAAGCATAGTATAGTGGTATTCTCCTTTGATGCTTTATTTGGGTTGACTTGGCACATGCTCACACCATGTTATGACTATCTCAAGTCACCATAGCCTTTATGATCCGTTAGTTTTCAACTTGTAGTATCACTTTATGCTTTGATCAATGATGTTTTGTGCTCTACATGATTATGGCCATTATTGCTCTCTTAGTTTGTCGCTCCCAGTCTTTTGCTAGCCTCCACCACAAAGTATGAGTTCCACTCATGCATCCAACTCCCTAAACCAAGTTATTCCAAAGAGTCCACCATACCTACCTACCAGCTTATGATATTCCAAGTATATTCATGCTTTTGTCTACCTTTCACTTGTTATGAGAAAACTAGTGATTAAAGCTCTCACAAACTTGATGGCACACTTTACTTTATTGCCTCTAATAAACTTGAACCATTGGGTCCTTCTTTGTTGCGTATATGCTTGCGCTTTATAAGTTGAAATTAGCAGAACCATGTACCATGGGGAACGCTTTCAACATTGCACTTGTACTTTATACCCCGTTGATATTATGTTCTTTTGCTTACGGATCCGTGTGTGAAATAAAAGTGGAACTTGTAAGATCATGGAGTTTGTATGTGTTAGAAACGCCTGGGCCGCTAGCCTAAGCCATGCCTAATCATGGTGGAAACTTGCAGCATCACCATAATGAGCACTCTATGAAGCATCCTCAATAAAAACCTATGCAAATAGCAAATAAAAGATCATTTGAGATGCTCATTGTCCGCTTGCCTTGTCATTTTGATTATGGGAAAGCTCCGTATCATGTGCAAGGGTACCCGTTAGCGGTTCTTAATGATACACATATACTTACAATGACAAGAGCTTACTCGTGACTGAAGTTGAGTAGCATGAGGATCGGTCTTCGTAAGTAAGGGGCATGAGATTTCGGTTTATAACTTGTCAAGCATATCCTCTTAGTTGTGTCTCTTTAACCTTAATCACTTCAAGATGCTTATGATAGGGGCAATGAGAGCTAAAAGCTATAAGTACCATAATTTTTGGACGCTCTTTATGAGACTTGAATCCCTACTTCCTTTTACAAAGGCCTTTCTTCCACCATTATATTGAGTCTCCACCTTCTAACTTTATGCACTACTTTGAGAGCATAATGGCCATTCTTAGTTCTATGTGCATTGTCCCAAGACTAGTTGATTGATGCATAACTTGTTATTGCTTGCTTGAAACTATTGTATCTAGTCACTCTTATGAACTTTGAAGGTGTCCCATGCATTTATATTTGCTACTCTATTGAGGGACAAGCTGAATACTATTATGCTATGTTTTCTTTATGTGAAACAAACAAACGTCTTGCAAAGCATGTTATTCATGAATATTTTGTTTGTGCCTTTTCTTGCTGCATCATAGTTTCTTTGCTTATTGCTAGAACTTTGTCTTTCATGTTATGATTGAAGTACTTTGATCCCATCTTTGATGTTTTGCAAATACTTTGATCAAGTCTTTGATGGTGCATGTCACCTCAAAAATTATTTCTTTTTATCACTTACCTACTCGAGGACGAGCAGGAGTTAAGCTTGGGGATGTTGATACATTGCAAATATATCTATAATTTTTGATGTTCCATGCTTGGTTTTATCCACTTTCTTGTGTTTTGTTCCATCTTTGGAGTACTTTTCATATGATTTCTTGGACTAACCTATTAACAAGAGCCATAGTGCCAGCTACCTGTTTTCTACTGTTTTTGGTTCCAGGAAAGTCAGAAAATGAATATTCTCGGAATTGGGACAACAAAAAAAGTGCCTATTTTTGGAAGGGATCAAGTGCTGAGAATCTGAGGGGAGGGCACACCACCACACACCACCTGGCCTGCCGCCACCCACGCCAGGGGTGGTCTGGCCGACCCCAGCACCCCTTGGCCTCTCCTTTCGTCTATAAGTTGCCCTCAGGACGAAAACCCTAGGTACCCGATGAAAAATCCACGAAAGAGTCTGTAGCCGCCGTCATCTCCATCCCTAGATCGGGAGGGATCTGAAGCTCTTCCCGGCACCCTTCCGGAGAAGGGAATTTACCCTGGAGGCCTTCTTCATCACCATGCAAGCCTCCAGTGTGATGCGTGAGTAGTTCATCCTTGGACTACGGATCCATGTAGTAGCTAGATGGCTGGTTTATCCTCCTTTGTGCTTTCATGTTTAGATCTTGTGAGCTCCGTTCATGATCAAGATCATCTATTTGTAATTCATACATGTTGTGTTTATGGGATCCGATGGATATTGAGATGCTATTTCAGATTGATTATTGATTCTATCATGTCTTTGTTATTTGAGATCTTGCATGCTTTCCGTTGTTAGTAGCTATATTGGCCAAGTAGATGCTAGCAACTCCAAGAGTTAGTATTTATGCTCGATAGTGGGTTCATGCCTCTGTAATCTGGGAAGTGAGAAATCTCTAAGGTACTAGATGTCTTTGTTGCTACTAGGGAAAAACAACGATCCTTTGTTCATAGAACAATTGTATTGTTTACCTTACACGCAGATTGTAAAGCAATAATCATTGCTTGCAACTTAATCTTTGGAGGGAGTTCAGATGATAACTGAAGGTGGATTATTAGTCATAGATGCGAGTTGGATGGCGGTCTATGTATTATGTTGTATTGCCCAATCAAGTCTCAAAGGAGTCAAGATGATTAGTATATGCATGTATTGCTTTCTCGGTGTTTGTCAATTGCCCCGCTGTAATTTGTTCACCCAGCATGTTATCTATCTAAGGAGACCCACCTCTAGTGAACTATGGATCCCGGTCCTTGTCTTTTACATACAATCTACAATCTTTTACTGCTTTGTGTTTACTTTCTGCAAACTTTTACTTCTTTCCATTCGATACGTTTAATCTTTGTTTTCCGCAAAACACGGTGAGATTGAAAACCTCATTGCAAGTTGGGGACAAAGTTTTGTGGTTGTATTGTGCAGGTCTCCATGTTGCTACTAGCACCGGTAGTGCGCCCTGCCAAAGCTCAGCTAGTAACACCTTTGGGGTGTTTCCTTGCTCCTACTGGTTCGATTAAACCTTGGTTTCATAACTGAGGGAAACTTACTGCTGTGCTCATCATACCTTCCTCTTGGGGTTCGCAACGAGCTCTACATCAACCACGACCCATCAACACTTTTCTGGGCGCCGTGCATTGAGCCATCAGGTGTCGTTGAAGAGCAGCCGCAACAGAAGGAGGGACACGTCGGGACCGGGGACGACGAGCTTGATGCAGACCTTTCCGGAAGCACGACGTCGGGGATGTGGAGGTTGAAGTAGAGAGTGGAACAAGCTACAAGAGGCGCACGCGACGCGGTCTTGGACACTCTAACTCATGCATGAGAGGGCAACAAAGCGACGGTATGCACTATGCCCGAGCGAGATGGCGAGGTTCCCGTGGCAGGCATCCTTGCACGCGTTGCTGATGTCGAACCAGGGAGGAAGAGCTTGGCCAGTTGCGGAAGAGCTAGGCGGTAAGGCATGATGGCTCAAGATATGTAGAGCTCGTTGGCAACCCCAAGAGGAATGTATGATGAGCACAACAGCAAGTTTCCCTCAGTTATGAAACCAAGGTTATCGAACCAGTAGGAATAAGGAAACAACTCCAAGGTGTTGCTAGCAACTTGGAATCCCGCACAACACAACCACAGAACTTTGCCCCAACTTACAGTGAGGTTGTCAATCTCACTGGTTTTGCCGAAAACAAAAGATTAAACGTATAGTGTGGAAGATAGTAATTGCTTGCAGAAAGTAAACAGTAAACGGTAGATAGTAGATGGTATATCAATGGTAAAGGATGGACTGGGGTCCACAGTTCACTAGAGGTGTTTCTCCTTAAGATAAATAGCATGTTGGGTGAACAAATTACAGCGGGGCAATTGACAGATGGAGAAAGCATAACAATGCATATACTAGATATCTTGACTCCTACGAGATTTGATTGGGAATTACAACATAATACATAGACCATAATCCAACTGCATCTATGACTAATAATCCACCTTCAGGTTATCATCCGAACCCCTTCCAGTATTAAGTTGCAAGCAACAGATAATTGCATTAAGCAAAGTGTGTAAAGTAAACAATACAATTACCCCATGGAAAAAGGATTGTTGTTTTCTCCCTAGTAGCAACAACACATCTACAACCTTAGAGATTTCTGTCACTTCCCCAGATCACTAGAGGCCTAAACCTACTATCGAGCATAAATACTCCCTCTTGGAGTTACAATCATCTACTTGGCCAAGATAGCTACTAGAAACAGAGAGCATGCAACATCACAAATAACATAGACATGATAGAATCAATAATCAATCTGACATAGTATCTCAATATCCATCGGATCCCCGCAAACACAACATATATGATTACAAATAGATGATCTTGATCATGAACGGAGCTTACAAGATCTAAACATGATAGCACAAAGGAGGAGAACCAACCATCTAGTTATTGTATGGACCCATAGTCCAAGGACGAACTACTCACGCATCACTCCGGAAGCTGGCATCGTAATGAAGAAGGCCTCCGGGATGATCTCTCCCCTCCGGTAGGGTGCCAGGAAGAGCTTCGGATCCCCTGATCTAGGGATAGAGATGGTGGCGGCTACAGACTCTTCCGTGGATTTTTGATCGGGCACTTAGGGTTTCTGCATCGGAGTACTTTTATAGGCGGAGGGCAAGGTCGGTGGGCGCCCGAGGGGCCCACACCATGGGGCAGCACGCCCTAGGGGGTGGCCGCGCCAGCCCTAGGTGTGGCCACCTCGTGGCCTCACTTCGGCTGCCCTTCGGACTCCGTGTTCCTTTTGGTAAAATATTGACTTTGGCTTTTGTCCCGTCCAATTCCGAGAATATTTCCTTACTAGCTTTTCTGAAACCAAAAACAGCAGAAAACAGGCAACTGGCACTGTGGCATCTTGTTAATAGGTTACTTCTAGAAAATGTATAAAAATACCTCGAAGTGTAAACAAAATATAAGAAAGTTGATATAAAAACAAGCATGGAGCATCAAAAAGTATAGATACGTTTACAACATATCAAGGAATTGGACGATGCAAAGTTGGCGACGAGGTTGGAGTCCAGGAAGGGAGCGAGGTGAGGGAAGAGAAAGAGGGTGACGAGATTGATTCGGGAGGGGAAGAGGGTGCAGTGGTGCCAACATGGATCGACGAGGCGGGGAATTAGCTAATGGTACACACATTGGCCGAGAGAGCGAGATACTCGCTTTGGGGACATGCACGACATGGTGTTGGTGGGATAAATCATATCAAGCATCCCCAAGCTTAACTCCTGCTCGTCCTCGAGTATGTAAGTGATAAAAAGAATAATTTTTGAGGTGACATGCACCATCACAATCTTGATCAAGGTATTTTTAAAGCATTGATAGCTGGGATCAAAGTACTCGAAACATGAGCATGAAAGATAGAGTTCTAACAATAAGACATAGCAACTATGTTGTAACATGAAAAGGTACAAACAAAAGATCATGAATAACAATGCATTGAAAGCCATTTGTTTGTTTCACATATAGAAAACATAATAAGAGTGGTATTCAGCTTGTCCCTCATGGTATAGCAAAACATAAATGCATAGGACACCTTCAAAGTTCATAAGGGTGACTAGATATAAATAATTTAAGAACAAGCAATATCAAAGTTATGAATTAATCAATTTTTTGGGGACAATGCACATTAAACTAAGAATGACCACTATGCTCTCTCAATTGGTGCATAAAGATAGAAGATGGAGACTCAACATAAAAGTAAAAAGAAAGGCCCTTCACAGAGGGAAGCGGGGATTTCAAGTTTCATAAAGAGCTTCCAAAAATTATGATACTTATTAGCTTTCAGCTCTCATTGCCCCTATCATAAGCATCTTGAGGTGATTAAGGTTAAAGTGACACAAATATGAGGATATGCTTAACAAGTTATAAGTTGAAAATCTCATGGCCCTTGCTTACGAGTACCGAACCTCATGCTACTCAACTTTAGTCACAAGTAAGTCCTTGTCATTGTAAGTACATGTGTATCATGAACCGCCAACGGGGTACCCCTTGCCCCATGACACAGGATCTTTCCCATATCAAAATGACAAGGCAACAGACAATGAGCATCTCAGCGATCTTTTTATTTGCTATTTGCATAGGTTTTTATTGAGGATGCTTGACAGAATGCTCACTATGGTTATGCTGCAAGTTTCCACCATGATTAGGCATGGCTTAGGCTAGCTGCCCAGTCGTTTCTCTAACACACATACAAACTCCATGAGCTTAAAAGCTCCCCTTTTATTTCACACATCCGGGATCCATAAACAAAAGAACATGATATCAACTGAATAATAAGTGCAATGTTGAAAGCGTTCCCCATGGTATCATGGTTCTGCTAATTCACAACTTATAAAGTGCAAGCATATAAGCAACATAGATGGACACAATAGTTCAAGTTTATTAAGTGCAAGAAAATAAAGTGTGCCATCAAGTTTGTGAGAGCTTTAATCACTAATTTTCACATAACAAAAGTTTAATTTGGAAGGTAGATAAAAACATGAATATACTTGGAATGGTGTAGCACACCATGCATAGGAATTTATAGTGGACTCTTTGGAATAACTTGGTTTTCTTGGAGGTTGGATGCATGAGTGAAACTCATACGTGGTACATGTGGAGGCTAGCAAAAGGCTGCGAGCAACCAACTAAGAGAGCAATAATGGCCATTATCATGCAAAGCGACAAAACATTATTAATTAAAGCATAAAGTGATATTTCAAGTCAAAAACTAAATGATCATAGAGGCTAAGGTGACTGGTTCATAGTCTTAACATGGTGTAAGCATGTGCCAAGTCAACCCAAATAAAGCATCAAAGGAGAATACCACAATATTATGCTTTTGTATGCTAAAACAACGCATGATCCTTTCAAGGCACATTAAGCAATCTCAATTGTTTGGAACAAGTCATGCTACAACAATAATTACTAATAATAAGGTCAAAGCAACATCAAACATGACATGATAGAGTCTAGGCCACAGTCAAAACAAGCTCCTTTTGTACCACTTATAAGCATGAAGTTTCCTACTCTTTTTCAACACCAATCAACTTATTTGAAACAACATATGAATGCGGGGGTCCAACCAATTTATTTAAGCAAACCAAACAAAATAAACTAAAAACAAAAACAAAGACACTCCAAGAACAACACAATTATGCATGAAACAATAAAAATGAAGTGTTTTGGAAGAAAACCTGAAATTTTTATTGATGAAGAAGGGGATGCCTAAGATTTCCTTAGTTTGATTCACGCGTCCAGTTATTTACTACAGAAGTTGCAGGTGGACTGAGAATGAGTAAAATCGCACAGCACACCCTGCCAAGACGACCTATATATTGACTTAGACATGCACCGAACCGCACAAAAGCGTACACGCGCACGTACTTTACACATTTGCATCAATGCAGGGACGGCATCAACAATCAGGTGCAAAGATGCGTAGTCAGCGAGATCAAGATAAATATAAAGGCGTGAGGGTTTTCCTGACCTAGGCGAGTAGGGTTTCCTGACCTAGGCAACTAGGGTTTCCTTACCCTCGATGGTGATTTCCACCGAAGAGGAGTCCAAATCCTGTCGTTGGTCCGTCGCTATGTCTTGTTCTGCGGGTGCTAGGTTGCCCATGCTTGTTTGGAGGCATCATTCAAGAGAATCTAGGGCTGGTAGAAGGGCAGCAATGGCATCATCTCCAGCCTCGAGTTCGGCTAGCCAAACTAGCGAGGGTTCTAGTGTGCGGAAGGAAGAAAAACTGGGAGAGATGATGGAGCATCTAGGGTTTGATGACGATGAGATCGGTGACCCCTTCTTCGAAGAACAGGAAGATGCGCCGAAGGAAGGGATCAAGTGGATGGCACTTGCGAAAGTTCATATGATGAATTACTTCAGCCCTTCGACTTTCAAACAACACATGCGTGTCGCTTGGAGTCCACCGAGGGAGGTGATCTTCAGGACTTTGGAAGAGAATATGTTCATAATCCAATGTTCTTGTTTGGGAGATTGGCTGAAAATTACAAAAGGCGGCCCGTGGTTATTTAGACAATTCGCTGTTACTGTTGAGGAGTATGACGGTCTAAGGGATCCAATATCGACTGATCTGAATTTTCTAGCAGTATGGGTACAGATTCATCGACTGCCAGATGGATACCGGGGGGCTTCCTTGGTGAGAAACCTAGCTGAACGAAGGATTGGTCCAGTGGAAGAAGTGGAAACAACCCCGCATGGACTAGGGAATTTCATTAGAGTGCGTTTGAAGCTTGATGTTCGTAAACCCCTCGCCAGATTTGTCACCATCTCACGGGAGGGGAAGAGAGAATTCTTTAAGATCCATTTTGAAAAGATACCTAAATTTTGTGGTGCATGTGGCATGTTTGGGCACTCGTACCTGGAGTGTGGTACGGGTGAACATGATGCAGATAAATTGAAGTGGGGCGATTTTCTGAAAGCTGAGAGGGATACCTGGCATGGCCGGTTTGCTGCTGTTGGTCGAGGAGGCTTCCATGGTGGAAGAAGCGGTGGTCGCGACAGATCAGACATAAGTGGGAGAGGTCGTGGCTGGAATGTTCCTGGCCATGGAGCCCCTCCTTTGGCTGCTGGGCATATAAATGAACTTCAGAAACCGAGTTCTACTAAGATGGAGGATGCTCTGAAGGATACGGCTATGAGCCCAGTGAATAATATGGATATATCAATGGTTGATCGAGATGCAAATGATCCAAGTGCAAAAGGAGTCTTAACAATGACCATGGGAACTGATGAGGCCGAAGTGGAGCAGATTAGGTATCTCCATGTCGCTATGGTTACAGATGGAGGTACTCCTACAGCTGAACATGTGGAAGGTGGTGTTGAGAAGATTAGATCAAAGCGTTCAAAGACTGACGGAGATGACTCCTCGTCACTACGATCGGCGGGTGCCCTAGAGGCGCCTGTACGGTTGCAATGAAGATATTGGGTCTAAACTGTCAGGGTTTGGGTAATGCCCCGACAGTTAATGCACTCTTGGATGTCCAAAGGCGGTTTAAACCGGATGTGTTGTTCTTATCGAAGTCACATCTTGATGATTACCCGGCTGATTGTTTGAGAAGAAGGCTAAAGATGGACGGACTAGAAAATTGTTAATGCAAGTGATGGGAGAAGTGGTGGCGTTATTCTCTTCTGGAAAAGGGAAATTACAATTGAACAAAAAAATTCAGCTCCAAAATATATTGATGTCAAGGTGATTGAAAACCCTCAGAAAATCTGGAGGTTGACTGGTTTCTACGGGAACCACGATGACAGGATAAATATAAATCCTGGGATAAACTAAGGGAGCTACATGCTAACTCAAATATCCCTTGGGTGATTATTGGAGACTTCAATGACATATTATTTCCTAGTGAGAAAGAAGGAGGCAACCCTAGACCTGAATGTTACATGCAAGCTTTCAGGGACGCTCTGGTTGATTGTGAACTGGAGGGCTTGGGCTATGAGGGAGAGCCGTTTACTTGGAAGAGAGGTGTGATCCGACAACGTCTAGACCGAGTCATGGCAAGTGTGTCATGGATGAACATGCACCTGGGGGCAATGCTAAATCACTTGGAGTTTATTCGATCTAATCACAGACCACTACTGTTGGATACAGATTTTCAGCCTACAGAGATTCACTCAAATTCCAGACCAAAACGGTTTGAAGCTAAATGGTTGAAGGAAGAAGGTTGTAAGCAGGAAGTGGAACATGCATGGGAGGAGGCTGGATGCGCAACAGCAGGCGATGTATTTGCTAAACTAAACCACATGCATGATGCGTTCCATGATTGGGATTGCAGGGTGTTAAAGAGGCCTAAGCGATGCTTGAGGAAGGCTCAGCGTGAGTTGAATAATGCCATGAACGGTCCCGATAGTGAAGCTAAAGCAAAGAAAATGTCGAATCTGATTGAAATTTTATTGGAGCAATAGGAAGTTTATTGGACTCAGAGATCGAGAGCTAATTGGTTACAAATTGGTGATCAAAATACCTTCTTTTTCCACAACTTTGCTTCAGCTAGGCGCAAGAAGAACTTTATTAAGAAACTGAAGAATAATTTAAACGAGTGAGTGGAAGGTACCGAACCTCTCAAGCCAATTATTTTCGATTACTTTTCTAACTTATTTTCTTCAGAAGTCTTTGCTACTGATCCAACAATGCTAGAAAAGATTTTGCCGAGAGTGACTTTGGAGATGAATGAGAAGTTGTTGAATCCCTTTACTACTGAGGAGGTTAAAAAAGCTGCTTTCAGTATTAGGGATTTTAAGGTTCCTAGCCCGGATGGTATCCACGCTGTTTTTTATAAAAAATTCTAGAATGTTTGTGGGGCAGAGATTACCCAGGAGGTCCTGCAGGCATTGGAGTCTTGGGTAATACCTAATGGATGGAATGATACTACTGTGGTGCTCATACCGAAAGTTGATGATCCTGAACAAATCACTCAATTCCGGCCTATTAGTTTATGCAACGTTATCTACAAGATTATATCGAAGATGCTAGCGCTCCGGCTCAAGGATATCTTACCTGAGGTTGTTTCTCCCACTCATAGTGCGTTCGTCCCGGGACGCCTTATTACTGATAATATTCTTGTGGCTTGCGAGTGTGTGCACTCTATAAAGAATAAAAGAAGTGGGAAATCTAGATATTGTGTGGTGAAGTTAGATATGCATAAGGCGTATGATCGAGTGGAGTGGTTTTTTCTAGAAAACATGATGAGGAGATAGTTTTTGATGAGAGATGGACCTCGTTGATGATGGCATGTGTCAAGTCTGTGAGGTACCAAGTGCAATTTAACTCTGAGGAAACAGAGATGTCTACCCCTACATGAGGTATTCGGCAGGAGGACCCACTATCTCCTTATTTGTTTCTTCTATGTGCGGAAGGTCTATCTAGTTTATTGCTGCATGAAGAAGAAGTTGGTGGCATCGATAGGGTGAGGGTGTGCAGAAATGCACCATCAGTTTCACATCTACTTTTTACTGATGATTCCTTTATTCTCATGAAAGCTGATATGAATAATGCAACTTCCTTGCAACAAGTTCTGGATACCTATTGTGCAAATTCGGGGCAATAGGTGAGTGTGGCTAAGTCGAGCATTTTCTTTTCCCCTAACACACATGTGATAATCAAGGCAGAAATTTGTGATACTCTTCATATTGATACAGAAGCTATATCAGATAAATATCTTGGACTCCTAGCTATTGTGGGGGCTGATAGAAGTGACTGTTTCTTACACTTCATTGAGAGGATTATAAAGCAGATAAATGGTTGGAAAGAAAAATTATTGTCTATTGGAGGGAAGGAGATATTATTGAAGGCGGTGGCACAAGCTATTCCGGTTTTTGCTATGTCTGTCTTTCCGATACCTATTGGGTGTGTAAGAGGATGATGGATGCTATTTCACAGTTTTGGTGGGGAGATGATAACAATAGCAAAAAAATGCACTAGCTTACCTGGTGGAAATTATGCTCTCCAAAGATTGAAAGGGGCATGGGATTTTGGGATTTCCACTCATTCAATTTAGCTATGCTGGCCAAACAAATTTGGAGATTGATTAGTAACCCAGAATCTCTTTGTGCTAGGGTACTACGGGCCAGGTACTATCCTGATGGAGACATTCTTAAGGCAGGTCCTAAGGATGACTGTTCTTTCACATGGCAGAGCTTGATAGATGGGCTTGCAACTTTCAAAAGAGGCATGATTTGGCGAGTAGGCAATGGAGAATCTATTAATATTTAGAGGGACCCTTGGATCCCATCAAGCTGTGACAGAAAAGTTCTGACGCCGAGGGAGGCAATTATTCTCACAAAGGTTGCAGAGCTCATTAACCTAGAGGCTGGCGGGTGGGATGAGGAAATCATACGTGATCTATTTTGTCCTGTAGACATTGGCCGTATAATCCGAACTCCGATTAACTCATCATAGGGTTTTGAAGACTTTATTGCAGGGAAGTTTACCAAGCATGGTCGCTATACTGTTCGATCTGGTTATCATCTGGAATGGAAATACAAGTATGGACAACTAACTCATCTTTTGTCTCTGCCTGAAAGCTCAGCAAACAACCCTGTTTGGAAAATTCTCTGGAAATTAAAAGTTCCTAGTAAAGTTAAGATTTTTGTGTGACGGGCTCCGCATGGTATCCTGCTACTAAAGTGTATCCTAGTTAACCTCCACATTGGTGATAGTGGCGAGGGCCCAATTTGCAGACAAGGTCCGGAGGATGTTGTGTACATGCTATTCAAATGCCCAGCTGCTCAAGAAATATGGGAGGCGTTGGGGCTGCATGAAATAATAGATGAAGCAATGGCTTTTGAAAGATCCGGCTCAGTAATCGTTGAAAAACTAATTCATCAGTCCGACACGCTTGCAGTTGTGGAACAGCTTGGCCTGCGGGAGACGGTGGTGGTAGCGTGCTGGTATTTATGGTAGATGCGGCGTACCCAAAACGAGAACGTGCCGCTGGCGCATAAGTGTAAAATGTCGATTCTCTCAATTACAGTGAACGCGGCAAAGGCTCTTTCAAAGCCATCTCCCGCCATAAGAGCAAAATGGACGAGACTTGAACCTCGGCATGGTAAGGTGAATGTTGTTGCTTCTTACCATTCGGATGTTTGTGCAGGAGCGGTGGGTGCCGTGGCGAGAGATTGCCATGGAAATTTCATTGCGGCGGTTAACCGTTATCTCCCTTTTGCGAAATCATCTACGATGGCAGAAGCACTTGCAATGAAGGAAGGCTTATAATTGGCTGTGACTTTGGGATGCAATAGAGTGGTTGCTGAATCCGACTCTACCGAGGTTGTCAACGCATGTGCTGGCTAGGAGGCATGGTGGAATGAGTCGGCGGCGATCTGCGTGGATTGCATGGATTTGTCATCCAATATTGGTCCTGTCAATTTTCAGTATTGCGCGAGGGAAGCAAATGAAGTGGCTCATGAGTTAGCTAAGTTTAGTTTCCATAATAAAAACTCCTGTAATTGGGTCGATGAGGCCCCTAGTTTCATTCTGCAACCTCTTGTAAACGATGTAACAATTGTCTGATAGGCTGTAAGTTTTAGACGCACTATTTTTCCTTACCAGGGTACCTACGGGGGCTGGAAGGTTTTAATGAGATGGCTTGCATGTTTAATATATGATGTTTATTAAAAAAGATAAAGATAAAGGCGTAACTGCAAACCAACCTATGATTGTGTGGCTAGGAGGGTGGTTGTACCCGCAGCCCACCAGAGTTCAAACCCTAGGTTTGACACTGTGTGTTGCATAAAAGGTGAAATATTTTTTCAGTGGGAGGCGACGTTCCCGTCGACAGCGAGACGTCCGTTGTGACTTCGTCGATCTCAAGACTCGATCCGATGGCTCAGACTCTCGGAAGTGCTCATAGGGGTAGGATGTGGGTGTGTGTGTTTATAGGGGTGGGTGCATGTACGTGTCGCGAGCGTCTATGATTGTACCGTGTTTCCCAGAAAGAAAGAAAAAAATAAAGACGTAACTTTTCAGCTTGGCTCGCTCTGTCGCTCAACCTTCCGCTATTAAAATTCATCAAAACCGCATTAAGGTATTCACGTATGTTTCAATTGTACGATATGCGCACACTTGTGTATCTAAACGAATGACGCCAGCATAAACTTCATTGATTTGCAGACCTGTAGACTCAAAGGTAAAGCGATATTTGTAACTAAAAAAAGGGTAAAGAGAGATTTTAACAGTCTTTATATCGAACATTGCTGGAACACAAAGATAAACTTGGCTAATTATATTGAACAACTCATGCTATCGTCTATGGCGGTGGAAGTTGTTTCCTCCCATGTGGTTGTGATACTATCATACCATGTCTTCGGCTGTTTCGTCTTGGTCGGTCGGTCTCGCAACGTTTGGCATGGTAAAACAACATTCGTGACTACAAGACTGTGCTGACGTATGTTGGTGGATGGCAAGACTGGTGGAGCGCTACCGATTGTTCGGGTTGTGGTTTTTTGGGGGCCAGGAAAAGTTCCTGTCGTTTTGGCACTGATGTGGTAACGCTTGAGAGTGTCACCCCTTCCTTTCTGAAGGGCGTCGAGTGTACCTCTTCCCCATTTCTCGGAGCGTACCGGGGAAAATCCTAGAACCAGTCCGGGCAACAGTGTCGTTGTCGTCATTTTCCTTCTTGAAGGTGTTGCTTGGTACACAGCGATTCATAGAACTAGCGTCGTGGTGGGAAGTCATCGGAGGGCGCAACGATTGCAGGTCATCTTCGTTTTCGTTGATCTGCCGATGTTGCCTTTTTTATCTTTTTTTTTGGGTTTGCTTGTGCTGTGTATGCCCTAACAATTTTATCTTTTTTTTTTGGGTTTGCTTGTGCTGTGTATGCCCTAACAATGGACTCACAAGTTGAACTGTGTGGTTGCTATATTAATATAGTCAGGCGAAAGCCTATTTCGAGAATTGAACGGCTCGTGCTAGTGTATATAGTCGTCGCTAGGTGGTTCAGTGACTTATTTATAATTTTTTGATTTTTTTTAACAGGTTGGTGGAATTAAAAAAAAATTGAACGGTAAATCGTATACATGCACCCCAGTATCGCACGGCTAGTGAATTAATCGGTACGGAAATTAGACGGAGTAACTACAGAAAGGAAAGCATGCACAGACGGAAATGTGCAGGTCGCGCACCCTGCCACAGTACCACGGAGACCTTTTTTGTTTTTGTTTTTTGCGGGGAGTACCACGAAGACCTTAACAACATTGCACGAAGCGCACAAAAACACACGCGAATTATCACACGTGTGCATACATGCATGCAAGGACGACATCAAACATCGGGTAACAGTTAGGGTATCACCGGTCCGACCCAAACGCGCGACCGAACGTCCGATTCTGTCAGTTTAGGTCGGCTCGCGATCACTTTGGGGCCGAGGTCCGGCCTGTCCGGACAGCCGCGTCCAGCGACGTGATCCAAATGTCCGCCTGATCATGTTGGTTTTTTAAATTCAAATCGGTCGCGCGTAAAATAAACTAGCAAAGTTCATTCATAATTAAACAAAATATATTATATTCAAAAAATAAAATAAAAACTGGCCCCGGCCCTAGTCCTAGTTATCGACGATCTTCTCCCCGCCGCCGCGTCCGTCTATGGATCGAGGTCGATGTACTCCGGCGGTGTCCAGAGGTGTGGCGGCGGCAGACCCGGAGCCGGCGCCGGCGCGGGAGGTGCCGGGTGGTCGATCACCTGGCCTGGCCATACCGGCCACGCGTCCGTTTTCGCCGGCGCGGGCGGAGCGTACCACCCAGGCGCGGGTAGGGCAGACCACGACGACGCCGGCGGAGCAGCCCACGCCTGCAGCTGCTGCGGTGGGGGCGGTGGCGGTGGCAGCAGCTGCCCGACGTTGACGCGCGCCACCAGGCCGGTGAGCTGGACGGCCTCCTGGTAGCCGGCCCACATGGCCTCCTCAACCCTCGTGCTGGCCGCGATGGCCTGCTCGAGGATGGCGTCCTCATCGTAGCCCCGCGCCAGAACCGCCTGGTACTCTGGGGGCAGGTGCGCGGCGGTGGATACGGAGGACAGCCCTTCCGCCTCGTCCTCCTCCTCCTTGACGTCGATGTTGTCGTCGTCATCATCGCCGCCGAGGTCGGCTTCGGAGTGGTTGACGACGCCGTCGGAGGCAGCCTCGATGGCGGGAAGGTCGCGGGGGCCCAGTGGGTCGAACTCACCGCGGTAGGCGCTGAGGCGGCGCGTCATGTTCTCCTAGTCGAGGAACTTCCTCCAGAAGACCGGGTTCTAGTACGCGGGGTCGTACCGGAAGGCATGCGGGAGCTTGCGGATGCGGCAGGCCATCTCCGCCTCCAGCGCCTCCAGCGCCTTGTCGTCCTTCGGGGCGGGTGACACCGGCACCTGCTCCTGGTTGAGGTGCCAGTCCGTGGGGAGGGAGACATCGTGATGGGCGATGTTGGGACACGTAGAGATAAACAAAAAAAATTCCCCACGCGGTGATCCTAATATCTAGCTGAGGTAATAACATTTAGACGCGCAGTTGCGGATTTGATGAAGCACGTCGCTTGATGTAGTGCAGTCCTCACGACCCGTTCTGATCCACGATCATCGAAGTGATGAACGTACAACACCTCCGCCAGTATCCACACGTACGAGGAGGAGCACCTGCGATGGACTGTTAGGTCCGTTACGACGGCTGGACTGAACTGGAGCTAGAATTTCCAACACATGGAATGACCTAACCGTGTGCTCTAAGCACCTGCACCCCAGCTTATATAGGGAGTAAAAGTGGGCTCTGATACCTTCGATCCGGATTACGGATGTAGTATAGCTTCTTTTTTCCTAATAGATCTAGGTTATCGAATCCTCGGGAAGCGAATGCGTAGTGAAGCTACTTTAATGGACCTTCGGGAGTTTTAGAATTCCTTTTGTGTTTTTACCGGATCAATAGCTTGCGTCTTTTTGTTGTTGTCGATGATGGAGAGAGAGGGCCTAGAGCGTTCGGTTTCACCTGTAGCTGTGCAAAACATCTGATAGAAATAAAAGATAGAAATAAAGTATGCATGTACTTGTTAGAGCAAGATAAATTATATGTGGGCAGTGCATCCATAATTTCTATTTCCTCCGCAACCGCTTATAGCAATAACCTACTAGTATCATCCATAGAAGAAAGATAACTAATGATATGCATAGTGATGTCACCGTTAATCCCAAGCAAATCCCTCACATACAGCCGTACTACCCCTTCTGTCACTGGAGTTCTTAACCTACAGATCAGTCATTACTCATACTCCCTATACCTGGCTCAACCATCAGGGTCTTGGATACCTGACAAGTCCTTGGATTGAGGCAAGAGAGGATACAATAATTATCATGTCATACAAACTAATACACGATCCCACCTATGATAAATAACATGCACAATTGCTACATGCCTAGGCCGAAGCCCTTAGCCCAAGGAGAATTACTCACACATAGAGATGAGATCAACAATCACAAACATTATAATGAAAATCATAAGATTGATAGCAATAGTCTTACAATGCTGCCAATCGAAGAAGAGATCTATTATTATAAGTGGTGGAATATGGCTATGGAGAAGGAGAAGGGTTTTGAGATCTGGAGGCGGCTGACGATCTGTGGCAGAGACTTTTTGGCGAGGTCTGGCTTGTTTTCTCGTCACCCGAGGCTTCTTTATATAGGGGTACCTTCACGAAAGTTGTTCTATTTGACCTAACGGTGGTGGCGCCAACTATACGACTGGAGCTATACGGCCGGAATTTTGCTCCGGTCGTATAGCTGGTCGTTAAAGCGTCTGCCTCCTCTTTACGGCTCCTGTTTTCTTCTGGTTGTTGGAAATCTCGTATCTTTGACTTTAATGTAGTGATTTCCTCCTTTAAACGACATTACCTGCACAGGAAAAATATAAAAGAAAGGATTGCATACCCTTCTGAATATTAGGCATTAGTGGCAGAGTTTAGAGAGATATTTGATCAAAAATATGAGTAATATCCAGTTTAAATGTGGACGTAGATTACTATATTTCAGAGCCATCAACCTTCCCAAGCTTAAACTTGATCGTCCCCAAGCAAGAAAACCAAAATCAAAAAGAAACTCAGCATTTAAACTGAAATAACGAGATGGTGATCTTACTCATGATTAGTAGTCTCATGTTTCCTCCACTTCATTAATCTGAAAAACTTCAGCATTGATAGAGTAATGGCAAGCATATTATACGGGTTTCATGCATCCTTATAGTGCAGCAAAATTATTGTCAACATGGACGATTCAAATGAGTAAACTTTATTCCATGTCAAGTAATCAACTCATAGGCTTGCTTTTGAACAATAAAGTATAATCATGTAAATTAAGAGTGTGAGAGTTTTCATGAAAATCATATACACTAGAGTATCTCAATTCTCCCACATCAATAACTTAAGACTTTTCAAGCACTACTTTTTTATTCATTGTCCTTCAAGAATTTTAGTTTTTAAGTAATTGAGAGCATGCCAAAAAAAATTATTAGTTTATCAGGTTGTGATGGACACTCGTGGCATCACTAAGGTTTTGTTCCTTTTGCATAATGATTTCTCATAACAGCCAGAGGAGTGATTCCATCATGATTACAGCTACCCGGGAGTGCCAAGAATCTTACCTACTATAGCATTGCTTCTACAAGTATTTTAATCAACTCATAGCCGAAATCTAGGAGTTTCCTCCATGAAGATCGTTCGTAGGCCAGCGGAGTTGTTGGCATCCCATGAAGTTTGACACGCATAAAGCTATATCATTCTTATGATTAACAAGTCAAACTTTGGCATGCTCACAAAAACTGCTAAGCATTAATTCAATTGAACAAATCCTTTTAAAGAGAGCTATCAAGTCAATCAGCATTTTCAGTGGTGTTGAGTGTCTTTAGAAATAAGCCTTCAAGACTAAGCACTACAACACCCAAGCATTCAATTGTGAGACTTTTTATTATTACAATTGTTTAGTAATTTTTAGGCAAGACTTGGTTAATTACGAGAGCTGGAACAAAACATACCCAATTAAATACCCATCAAATGAAAATCTTACTACAATACAAAGACTCACTCCACCAATATAATATCTCAACATTTACTACTAACTGGCATGGGTTTCTCAAACTTCAAAAGTGGGGAGTCATAAGGCATACCTCTCATGTTTGGTTCCACTTCACTCTTCCTTTTTATTTGTTTCTTGGAAACTCAAAGCCGGTCACTCTCCTGCAAATACATGAAGACCTCGAGGCGGAAAGAAAAGAAAGAGGGAAAATAAGGAAAAATGGAGAAATCTTTTTATGGTTTTTAAGTGAGGGATTTTAAAGAACTAAATATAAAGTGTTGGGGAAACAAATACGAGTGCTTATAAACTCAAATAAAAACACAACCTCTAAATAAATAAAAGCAAATGAACGCCAAGTAAAGATACATGAGGAAACTTCCCCAAGCTTAGGCTTTTGCAAGCCCTTCAAATCATTGTGGTGGTGGGAAAAAGTCGTTACTCGAGTTCACAAATTGAGTTGAGAGGTTACTAGTTGATTCTCGGAGGTTCAAAGAGAGGTTATGCATCTGCTCCATAGTCCCTCCAAGTCCTTGGAAATCTTGGTATGTGGCGAACTGGGTTTGTGGCTGCTCCTCTTGATAAGGAACTTCTTGCTCCTCCTCTTGGTCCTCATCCTCTTCCAGAATCTCCTCCTCGGGTTGGTGTTGCTCAACCTGCAAGTCATATAGCAAACGTCCTTCCTTGATAGAGAAAAGACCATTAGGCATAGGAGTAGGGAAGAAACGCCCAGCTCCAGCAATATGCAGATAATAAACACCACCTCTCCTAGTGAGCATTCCACAAGCTCTAGAAGTGGAGAAACCAACACGTGTCTCACCTAGCACGGGTTGCAACTCACCTATGTCAATGCCTAGAGCAGTGGCAAGCACGGTGATGATGCCTCCACCTGTGATTGGTCCTTGGCTTTGGGAGGCTTGGTGCTCCAAGTAGCGCACAAGGATGGCGCACAAGGATGGCGCCCAAGTTGAGTGACAAGCCACAGTTGATGTAAGCAGCCTTCGCAAGGACTAGGATGTCCTCCTCGTTGAGTCTCGTGAACTCATTACGTGCCTGCAAGGTGTTAGCAATAACATAGAAAAAATAGCAAATTGCAGGATGTTGAATATTCTTCCCCTTGTTCACTCTACTAGTGAAACTCATTCCATTATAGTATTATTCAGGGTAGGTTCTAAGCCAGTAAAGGATGCGTGATACGTCCATTTTGCATCCCTATTTTATATCAAAATTTACTGTTATTCATTGATATATTTCATACTAAGAGATGATACTTATGTTATTTCATCTATTTTTGCATGATTGATGACTTTTGAAGGATGAACCACCGGAGTCAGGATTCTGATGGAAAAAGCACTATCCAGATGCAATATTTGCGAAGATCAGAAAATCCCAGAAAATATACGGAAATTCCTATTTTTCCAGAAGATGAAGAATGCCACAAGGGGAAGTGGAGATGGGCCACATGGGGCCCACATCACTCCCTGGTGTGGCCCTGGTGGCGCGGCCACCCTAGCCCACCTCTGGCATCGCCCTTCCGCGTATATATTCCACTCGGAAATCTAAAGTTCGGGGGCGACCATAGAAATATTCCGCCGCCTCTGCGGGGTGGAAACTACAAAGAGAGATAGAGCTCTCCGGCAGGCAAAAATCTGCCGAGGAAATTCCTTCTCGGAGAGGGGAGATCATCGTCATCAACACCATCATCAAGCTAGACTTCATCGAGATCATCATCATCATCGCCACCATCATCATAACTAGCACCATCTCCACCACTCCGTATCGCTGTAACAATTGGGTTGAATCTTGCATAGTTCTTAGGGGAAACTTTCCCGGTGTTGATTACTTGTTGTAGTTGATGCTATTGAGTGGAACCATTGAATTATTGTTCATCTTCAGATTGTTACTTATCATTATTTCATCTATGATCTTGATCCATATGATGTCTCGTGAGTTGTTCATTTAGTTCTTGAGGACATGGGAGAAGTCATGTTGTTAGTAGTGGAATTGTGTTGAGAAAGACTTAATGGTTTGATATTTAAGTTGTGGTGCTATTATTCTAGTGGTGTCATGTGAACATCGACTACATGATACTTCACCTTTATGGGCCTAGGGGAATGCATTGTGTATTTGGCTACTAATCGTGGGGTTGCCGGAGTGACAGAAACCTGAACCCCTGTTAGGAAACCTTTACATAAGGGAGTGTAGGATCTTAGAGTTTAAGAATGTGGTTAGGTTTTTATCTTAATTACTTTCTTGTAGTTGCGGATGCTTTCAAGGGGTATAATCACAAGTATGTATTAGTACTAGTAAGGTCATTACATTAGCATAGGTTCGCCCACACAACACTTATCCAACCAGAGAATATTAATCAACTATATGAAGTGAAAGAACTTGACAATATTTCCATGTGTCCTCGAGAATGTTTGGTCATCTTAAGTAATACAACCAGCTTGTCCTTTGCCAAAGAAAGGATTGGGCCACTTGCTGCAATTATTATTATTGTCTTTTATTTACTCGCACTTTATTTATCTGCATTATAAAAAAACCTAAAAATCCATTTTCTAAGTATTTACAGAGAATTCCTGATCCAAGCCACTTGTCAACACCTTCTGCTCCTCGTTGGGTGCGACACTCTTATTTATCGAAAGTACTACGATACACCCCTATACTTGTGGGTCATCAAGACTATTTTCTAGCGCTGTTGCCGGGGAGTGAAGCGCTATTGAAGAGTAGAACTAGTAAAGGAAACTTATACTGTGAGTATTATTTATTTCTGTTTGTTACTTTATTTCAATATGGATAATGCACTTAGTTTCTTATTTTGGAATGCTACTACCACTGCTAAGGTAGTAGATGAACCATCATCTGCTGAAATTGATCCTTTTAAAATACCTACAAAAATTGTGGATCGTGTTATGGATAACTATTATTTTGCAGATGGAACTGTCCATCCTGGTGATCATTTGCTTTTTATACATGAATTATGCGGATTGTTCAAGTGTGCAGGTATTACAACAGATCAAGTTAAGAAAAGGTTATTCTCTGTATCATTGAAAGGCAGAGCTGAGGAATGGTATAAGCTGCTAAAGAATGGCCAATCTCTTGAATGGGAGGAAATTGTACCTCTCTTTTATTCCAAATTTTATCCTCCTAGTGAGATTCATAAAGATCGGAATAAAATA
Organism: Avena insularis; assembly: GCA_023614405.1. Taxonomy (NCBI): domain Eukaryota; kingdom Viridiplantae; phylum Streptophyta; class Magnoliopsida; order Poales; family Poaceae; genus Avena; species Avena insularis. The sequence continues at coordinate 567,409,424 of CM042686.1, forward strand.
TATAACTTTTGGCCTCGTGATGGAGAGAGTACCGCCCCAGCTTGGGGGAGATTGAAGTTACTAATGCTCAAATGTCCTATTCATGAGCTCCCTAATAATATTATTATCAATAATTTTTATGCAAGGCTTTCTCTTCATGATAAGGATCTATTGGATGCTTCTTGTGCTGGATCATTTACACGTATGAAAGAAGAAGCTAAATGGGATCTTCTAGACCATATTCAACACAATGCTGAGGCATGGGAGAATGATAAATGAAGAAAATCAGGTATAAATTATGATTATGAATGCATTAAATCTTTTATGGGATCCTCATATTAATGAAGCTGAGTCGATAAAATAAATGAGGCAATTGCAACATCTATTTATCCTATAAGATACATAGGAACGAGTTCATGAATAGTACCTTACTCAAACCAGCCGAATAATATTAACAGGCTTCCACACTGATACATTGCAAATGTATCTATAATTTTTAATGTTCCATGCTTGGTTTTATCCACTTTCTTGTGTTTTGTCCACACTTTGGAGTACTTTTCATATGATTTCTTGGACTAACCTATTAACAAGAGCCACACGATTGCTGCTTTTACGCTATTTTTGGTTCCAGGAAAGTCAGAAAATGAATATTCTCGGAATTGGACGGGACAAAAGCCAAAGTGACTATTTTTCTAGAAGTCATTAGATGCCAGAATATGAGACGGAGAGGAGCCAGGGAGCCACCACACCACCTGGCCGCACGGGCCAGGCCTGGCCACGCCAGGGGGTGGTGTGGCCAGCCCAGTGATACGTCCAAAACGTATCTACTTTTCCAAACACTTTCGCTATTGTTTCTCCTCTAAACTTGTGTGATTTCGATGCAACTAATGCGGACTGACGCTGTTTTTAGCAGAATTGCCTTGGTGTCTACTTTTTGTGCAGAAAATCAACTATCAGAAAAAATCCCGGAAAATATGCCAAAAATCCTATTTCACCCGAAGACTCTAGGAGCCAGAATACGAGACGGAGAAGAGCCAGGGGTGGCCACACCACCACCGGTGGTGTGCTGTGCCAGGCCACCAGTGGGGTGGTGGGCCCCCAGCACCCCTCGGTCTCCCTCTTCGCCTGTAAGAAGCCTTCTGACCTAAAAAATCCGGGGGGTTCGACGTTTTTCCAGAAGGAGTTCCGCTCCGCCGCCACCACCAGATTCCACGAAACAGCACCAGAAACTCCGTTCTGGCACCCTGCCGGGACGGGGAATTCGAGGAGATCATCGCCATCATCATCATCATCATCGCTTCTCCATCGACCATCCATGTTTCCCCCATCTATGAGTGAGTAATCCCCCACTGTAGGCTATGAGGATGGTAGGGATTGGATGAGATCGTTCATGTAATGGCATCTGATTGTTAGGGAATGGTGCCTAGTATCTTCTATTAGTGCTTTATGACCTTGTTGCGACTTGTTGTGCTTAATGCTTGTCACTAGGGCCCTAGTGCCATGATTTCAGATCTAAGCATGTTATTGATTCATTATGATAGTATTGTTTATGGTCTTATCTGCAAGTTGTATACACACGTTGTTGTCCGGAACCAATGGCCCCGAAGTGATAGAAATCGGGATAACCGGAGGGAATGGCTTTGATGTGAGGATCACATGTGTTCACGGAGTGTTAATGCTTTGCTCCGGTGCTCTATTAAAAGGAGCACCTTAATTGCCAGTAGTTCCCTTGAGGCCTTGCTGCAAACGGGCTAGCAGGACAAAATATGTTGTGCAAGTTCTCATTGCAAGCACGTATGACTATATATGGAACACATGCCTAGGATTATCTAGTACTTGGATGCTTTATCTTATTTATCTGCAATTGCCCTATGTTCTGATTGCTATGTGAATTGTCTTGTCCATGCAACGCCCATCCATCCATCCCTATGCCTACCGCACTCGAATCCTACTGTTTACTGCTATTGTTACTGCTATCTTTATTTTACTACTGCTGCTACTTTGCTATTCCTACTACAAAACTGTTGCTACTGATAAACTACTGTGAGCAAGATTGTTTCCAGGTGCATCTGAATTGACAACTCAGTTGTTAAAGCTTATAAATATTCTTTGGCTCCCCTTGTGTCGAATCAACAAATTGGGTTTCACTTCCCTCGAAAATACTGCGATACACCCCCTACACTTGTGGGTCATCAAGACTATTTCCTGGCGCCGTTGTCGGGGAGCATAGCTTTATTTATCAAGTTCACTTGGATTCTCTATTGTTCGCTGCTATCTGATGACCCACAAGTATAGGGGGTGTATCGCAGTATTTTCGATAAGTAAGAGTGTCGAACCCAACGAGGAGCAGAAGGTGCTGGCTAGTGGTATGGATCAGAAATTCTCTGCAAATACTTAGCAAACAGATTTTTAGGGGTTTTCGATAAAGCAAGTAAACAAAGTACAAGTAAATAAAAGATAGTAGGAATAAATGCAGCAAGTGGCCCAATCCTTTATGCAGCAAAGGACAAGCCGGTTGTATTTCTATAGATGACGAAACATTCTCGAGGACACATGGGAAGACTGTCAAGTGCTTTCGCTTCATATAATCGATTAATCTTCTCTAGCTTGCTAAGTGTTGTGTGGGTGAACCTGTGCTAATGTACCACCCCATCCAAGACTAATACATACTTGTGATTATACCCCTTGCAAACATCGGTAAGTACAAGAAAGTAATTAAGGTAGAAACCTAACCACAACTTTAAACTCTAAGACCCTTACATCCCTTGTGCAATGGTTTCCTAACAGGGGTTCAGGTTTCTGTCACTCCGGCAACCCCTACGATTAGTAGCCAAATAAACAATGCATTCCCCTAGGCCCATATAGGTGAAGTGTCATGTAGTCGACGTTCACATGACACCACTAGAAGAAGTACACCACAACTTAAATAACAATCTATTGAATCTTTCTCAACACAACTCCACTACTAACAACAAGACTTCTCCCATGTCCTCAAGAACAAAACGAACTACTCACAAGACATCATATGGATCATGATCAGAGATGGAATAATGATGTATAACAATCTGAACATAAACAATAATTCAACGGTTCACTCAATAGCATCAACTACAAAGAGTAATCAACACCGGGAAAGTTTCCCCTGTGAACTATGCTAGATTTAACTCAATTGTTACAACAATATGGAGATGGTGATGAGGGTGCTGATGGTGATGATGGTGGTGATGATGATGATGATCCCAATGAAGTCTAGCTTGATGGTGGTGTTGATGGCGACGACCTCCCCTCTCCGGGAAGGAATTCCCCCGGCAGAAATCTATCTGCCGGAGAGATCTTTCTCTCTCGGTGTTTTCCGCCCCGCAGAGGCGGCGGAATCTTTCTGTGGTCGCTCCCCGAGTCTTAGGGTTTCGGGAGGTTGATATACGCCAGAGGGGAGAGGCTGGAGTGGGCCAGGGCGGCCACACCACTCCCAGGCGCGGCCTAGGCCTGCCTGCGCCATGGGGTGGTCTGGGCCCCCTGTGGCCCACCTCCACTCCATCTTCTGGCATCCTTAGTCTTCTGGAAAAATAGGATTTTCTGTATATTTTCCCGGATTTTCTAATCTTCGCGAATTTTGCCTCCAAACAGCACCTTTTCCATCAGAATCCTGACTATAGCGGTCCATGCTCCAAAAGTCATCAACCATGCAAAAATAGATGAAATAACATAAGTATCACCTCTCAGTATGAAATATATCAATGAATAATAGTGAACTAAGACATAGAATAGTGATGCAAAATGGACGTATCAACTCCCCCCAAGCTTAGACTTCGCTTGTCCCCAAGCGAAACTGAGCTCAATAAACATGGCCTCAAGTTTATGGAGTGAAGAGTCGATAAAAGAATATGGACAAGAAGCATCACATTCATCAAATACATAGATCATAATAGAAAACAGCTCACTATTATATAACTCAACTTGTAATGAGTAAAGGAAATACAATAAAGATACATAAAGTGAATCGTAATTAGTGATGGCAAACTTAGCTCTTGGTCGAAGAATAGTTGATAATTTGTTGGAGTTCACAAATAGCTGGTTTTCAATGAAAGCTTTCAAAGTAGTGAACATCAAGATAAGAGCAATATGCAAAACAAGGAACATAAGACATGATTGAATAAATCATCATATGAATGAATGAAACACAACAACTCAAAATACTTGCTGAGATAGAAGGGAGTAGGTTTACTGACTCAACTACAAAGTAAAAGAAAGGCCCTTCAAAGAGGGAATCAGGGATTGCAAGTCTCATAGAGAGCTCCCAAAAATTATGATACTTACTAGCTTTCAGCTCTCATTGCCCCTATCATAGGCATCTTTAGGTGATTAAGGTTAAAGTGATACAACTAAGAGAATATGCTTGACAAGTTATAAGTTGAAATCTCATGCCCCTTACTTATGAGTACCGATCCTCATGCTACTCAACTTCAGTCACGAGCAAGCTCTTGTCATTGTAAATACATGCGTATCATTGAGAACCGCCAACGGGGTACCCCTTGCACATGACACAGGAGCTATCCCATAATCAAAATGACAAGGCAAGCAGACAGTGAGCATCTCAACGATCTTTTTATTTGCTATTTGCATAGGTTTTATTGAGGATGCTTCATAGAATGCTCACTATAGTTATGTTGCAAGTTTCCACCATGATTAGGCATGGCTTAGGCTAGCGGCCCAGGCGTTTCTCTAACACACATATAAACTCCATGATCTTACAAGTTCCACTTTTATTTCACACCATCGGGATCCATAAGCAAAAGAACATGATATCAACTAGGTACAAGTACCAATGAAGTGTTGAAAGCGGTCCCCATGATACATGGTTCGGCTAACTTCAACTCATAAAGTGCAAGCATATACGCAACAAAGAAGGACCCAATGGTTCAAGTTTATTAAATGCAAGAAAGTAAAGTGTGCCATCAAGTTCGTGAGAGCTTTAATCACTAATTTTCACATAACAAGTTTAATTTGGGAGGTAGACAAAACAAGAATTTACTTGGAATAGCAATAATGCTACTAGGTAGGTATGGTGGACGCAAATGGCAAAAGTTTTGGTTTAAAGGAGGAGGATGCACGAGAATAATACCCTCTCAGTACAGGTTTTTGGCTAGCAAGGCTGGGTAGCAAGTATAAGAGTTGAAGGAAACAAACAAACATACAAGTGATAAAGACAAACATGCAATCTTCCCTGGAAGCACAAAAGATCTTAACTAGAGAATACTAAACTTATGAGCAAATCAAGAAAGAAAGATGATGAAATTATTTTTCTTTGGAGTACTTCTATCTTTTTCTTTCAACTCTGAAAAAGGTGTTGCTACTAACCGAGCCAGGTTTGCCAAAACCAACTAAATTAACTCAATGATCCCAAAGTGATACCAATACTAACAACAAGATCAATCATATAACCACGAATTGAAAACTAACATAAGCTATGCAAAAGAGTGAATGATAGAACTTCTCATTAATATTCCATAACGGAAACTCACACCAAGGGATACATAACTAACGAGAGAGGGGACACTTCCATAATGCAAACCATACTACAAAATAACTCCTCTATTCATGATATGACTCTACTAATAAGGTAAAAAGATAGAAGATAGTGATATGATACCGCGGCACTCCCCCAAGCTTGGAACAAACCAAGGGGATGCCAAGCCTAATGACGAATTACTCCTTAGGTGGTGGTGGTAATATTTTCTCGATGAGCTCCTTGATCAGTTTCCCAAAGTCCTCAACCTCGAAGGTGAGAGTGCGAATCAACTCCGAGTTGTGCTTAATATGGCCCATAATCATTTCAGTTTGTGGATCCCAGCTCTTGTGATTCTTTTTCCATTCTTCCCACTTGGAGTCTTCTTTTCCTGCATAGCTGGTGCGTGGAGGACGAGATCGTGGAGCCAAACTATGACGAGGAGCTTTTCCCCGATCGCATCCGTGGATCCTTGATCTTGGCAGGTTTCACCACTCCAATGCTTGCAATGGTAGTGCCGGTGTGCGGACGTTGGCCTTGCTCCTCTTCAACTTCACTCTCGATCTTCTTCTCCTTCCCGGGGTCTTGGAGGTCTTCCTCCATGGGCTCCTTCCCTTTATCCTTGGCGGACCCCATTGTGCTTCTAAGCTTCAAGAATAGTTCCTGGCAGAAACAGATCGAAACAAAAACACGACGAAAACACGATATACGAACCTCAGAAGATCCGAGGGGTTATATATTACGAAGTTTCATATCAAAAGGAAGGTACTGAGAGAAAACGAGTCGGAGGCGGAGTCCGGGGCGGACTCACCACCTGGTGGCGCGGCCAGGGGTGGGCCCGTGCCACAGGGTGGTGTGAGCCATCCTGGCTCTGTTTTCGTCCCTTTTTCACTTCGTAGCTTTCCTTATTGACTGAAAACTGCAAAAATATAGTTGGATAGTATTTTCGCGGAACTTTTCTTACCAGAACTGTTACCTAGTTGGAAACAGACTCTACAGGTCTCTGAATTTGGTATTTAGTGGATCCTTCTGGAGTCACCACTTGAATCATCAATATCTTCATCTTGATACACTTATTACTTGAGTCATAAAACCCTTATTTTCCTTATTACACCATTATCTCCACTTCCTAGAAATTTCTTTCACACAAAACTTCACACAGTTCTCATTAGCAACATTAGTATAAGTGAAGTGATAAAACATTTTGAGTCCAACTTCAACTGAAAACCATCAAAACATAAGCTACTGTAGCAACTCCTTCTGAAAACCCGAAAAGAATTCAAGAAAGAAATCGAATAAAGAAGCAAATGCAAGATTGGCAAAATCTGTCAAAACAGACCAGCAGGTAAAGATCAATTTTTTCGAAAATCTTCTGTTGCTCAAATCAAAAATTGCAAAACTAACGAAAGTTAAATAACAACCTGGGGCAGAAGCAGAAAAATTGACAGCTCAATCCGACATACAGAGATCTCTCACAAATTTTTACGGTGAAGCACAAAAAATCTGTTTCGGGACAGCAACTTCCCCAAATCTTACTTCTCTCTCATTAGAGGTTGATCTTGACACAAAAACCAAACAAAACGGATAAGGAGCGGTTATTACAGAAGTAATAACTTCCAAGACTCAAAGAAACAAAAGCAAACTAAAAGCCAAAACAAATTGGGTTATCTCCCATAAAGCTCTTTCTTTATAGCCATTAAGATGGGCATGATAATTTTGAAGAAGCTCTCATAGGGATATGAATTGAAGTGAAAGAGAGCATTAAGAAGCAAAAACACACACACATTTAAGTCTAACCCACTTCCTATGCAAGGGAATTTTGTAAACAAAAAAGTTGTTGAAACCAAAGGCTACTTGCATAAGAAGGCAAAAGAAGTGCAACATAAAAACTTTCAGCATAAAACGAGGAAACTTGATATTATTAAGATGCATAAGAACACTTTTCACTCTCTCATAATAACTTTCAGTATCATGCATAAACTTAACAATATAGCTATCACAAGGACCATCATAGCAATGATCACTTATTCTAAGAGAAAACACAGGAATACTAGTTCTCATAACACTACTTTGTGAAACAATATTAGAGGTATCCTTACAAAGGATAGGGTGTCCCTCTTTTTCATATTTAGTGACAAAGTCTTTCACATTTGCTATAATAGGTTCATCAACCATTTGTTTATCAGGTTCAACAGCTTTTCTTGTACTTTCATTAACCATACTAGCTATCATAGAATGTTCCTTTACCTTAACTAGAAAAGGCATTCTCTCAATATAAGGTTCAGGTAAAACATGATTAGCACTATAAACTTCAGTATTTCTTGAAGGAACACTCTTAGCAATATCTTTATAAGGCTCATGACACTTATTCCACTTCTTTTTAGGCACTTCAATATAGGAAGCAAAAGCCTTAAAATAAGAAGCAATAGCTTGAGAGTCTAGACCATAAGCATTTTTAATAATTTGAAAGTCATCAGTTCCCATAAAAGATTCAATGCATTCATAATCATAATTTATACCTGACTTTCTACCTTTGTCATTCTCCCAAGCTTCAGCATTGTCTTGAATACGATCTAGAAGGTCCCATTTAGCTTCTTATTCCATACGAGTGAATGATCCAGCACAAGAAGCATTGAATAAATCTTTGTCATGTAGAGGGAGCCTTGCATAAAAGTTATTGATAATAATATTGTTGGGGAGCTCATGAATGGGACATTTGAGCATTAATAGCTTCAATCTCCCCCAAGCTTGAGCTGTACTCTCTCCATCAAGAGGCCAAAAGTTGTATATTTGATTCCGATCTTTATGAATCTCACTAGGAGGATAAAACTTTGAATAAAAGAGAGGCACTATTTCCTCCCATTCCAGAGCTTGACCATTCTTCAGCAGCTTATACCATTCCTCAGCTCTTCCTTTCAGCGATAATAAGAATAACTTCTTCTTAACTTGATCTGTAGTAATACCTACACACTTGAACAACCCGCATAATTCGTGTATAAAGAGTAAATGATCACCGGGATGGACAGTTCCATCCCCAACATCATAGTTATCCATAACACGGTCAATAATTCTTGTAGGTATTTTGAAAACATCTTTCTCAGTAGGTGGTGGCTTATCTACTACCTTAGCAGTGGTAGTAGCATTACCAAATAAGAAATTCAGTGAATTATCCATAACAAAAATAAAGCAACTAGCAGAAGTAAACAATACTCATAGTAGAAGTTTCCTTTATCAGTTCCACTCTCCAATAGCGCTTCACTCCCCGGCAACGGTGCCAAAAAATAGTCTTGATGACCCACAAGTATAGGGGGTGTATTGCAGTATTTTCGATAAGTAAGAGTGTCGAACCCAACGAGGAGCAGAAGGTGCTAGCTAGTGGTATGGATCAGGAATTCTCTGGAAATGCTTAGCAAACGGATTTTTAGGGGTTTTCGAGAAAGCAAGTAAACAAAGTACGAGTAAATAAAAGACAGTAGGAATAAATGCAGCAAGTGGCCCAATCCTTTATGCAGCAAAGGACAAGCCGGTTGTATTTCTATAGATGACCAAACGTTCTCGAGGACACATGGGAAGACTGTCAAGTGCTTTCGCTTCATATAGTCGATCAATCTTCTCTAGCTTGCTAAGTGTTGTGTGGGTGAACCTGTGCTAATGTACCGCCCCATCCAAGACTAATACATACTTGTGATTATACCCCTTGCAAACATCCATAAGTACAAGAAAGTAATTAAGGTAGAAACCTAACCACAATTTTAAACTCTAAGACCCTTACGTCCCTTGTGCAATGGTTTCCTAATGGGGGTTCATGTTTCTGTCACTCCGGCAACCCCTACGATTAGTAGCCAAATACACAATGCACTCCCCTAGGACCATATAGGTGAAGTGTCATGTAGTCGACGTTCACATGACACCACTAGAATAAGTACACCACAACCTAAATAACAATCTATTGAATCTTTCTCAACACAACTCCACTACTAACAACAAGACTTCTCCCATGTCCTCAAGAACAAAACGAACTACTCACAAGACATCATATGGATCATGATGAGAGATGGAATAATGATGTATAACAATCTGAACATAAACAATAATTCAACGGTTCACTCAATAGCATCAACTACAAAGAGTAATCAACACCGACAAAGTTTCCCCTATGAACTATGCAAGATTCAACTCAATTGTTACAGCAATATGGAGATGGTGATGAGGGTGCTGATGGTGGTGGTGATGATGATGATGATGATGATGATGATCCCGATGAAGTCTAGCTTGATGGTGGTGTTGATGGCGACGATCCCCCCTCTCCGGGAAGGAATTCCCCCTGCAGAAATCTGTCTGCCAGAGAGATCTTTATCTCTCGGTGTTTTCCGCCCCGCAGAGGCGGAGGAATCTTTCTGTGGTTGCTCCCCGAGTCTTAGGGTTTCGGGAGGTTGATATACGCCAGAGGGGAGAGGCTGGAGTGGGCCAGGGCGGCCACACCACTCCCAGGCGCGGCCTAGGCCTACCCGCGCCATGGGGTGGTGTGGGCCCCCTATGTCCCACCTCCACTCCATCTTCTGGCATCCTGAGTCTTCTGGAAAAATAGGATTTTCCGTATATTTTCCTGGATTTTCTGATCTTCGCAATTTTTTCCTCCAAACAGCACCTTTTCCATCAGAATCCAGACTGCAGCGGTCCATGCTCCAAAAGTCATCAACCATGCAAAAATAGATGAAATAACATAAGTACCACCTCTCAATATGAAATATATCAATGAATAATAGTGAATTAAGACATAGAATAGTGATGCAAAATGGACGTATCACTATCCATCCATCATGGGTAAGTCTCGTGATGGCAAGTTTCCTATTTTACCATCCACTACAAGAAGAGGTACGGTTCTGAACACCTCTGCTGCTCTTGATTCACCATCTGTTATAAGTAAGCTCGTTACACCACCACATACACATGCTACACACACTGCTACTACTGCTGAATCTGAAACTTCTGATGCTTATGATGCTGCTTCTACTGTGCTTGATAAGAGTGGTTCATTAGGTCCTTTCCTATATGCTACGATTGCTAGAACTATAGCTAGAAATACTGAAACTCCTAATTAAGATACTACTATACCTGTTAGTTCACCTGCTTCTAGTGAGAGTTATGATATTGAAGATGGTTATGTTCAGATGACCGATGAATTTATTAAAGAATGTAAAAACACCCATGATAGGAGCGCTGCTAAGAGTCTCCTTGAGAGGTGTACTATTAGGCCCAAATTGTCTCCTATTGCTAAGTTTTCTGCTTCCCCCATAAACATTATAGATGAAGATTATGATTTCTCTCTCGATCTATCTTACATAGCTATTGTTGAGAAAGAACCTTTTTGTGGGACTAAGAATGAAAGTGCGGTAGCACATATGAATGAACTTTCTACCATGAGTGGCTTGTTTTCTGATGATATTAAGATACGTACTTACTTTGTTGCTAAGATTTTCCCCTTTTCACTGAAAGGAGAAGCTAAAACTTGGTTTAGTAATTTACCTCCTGGACCTATTGATAGCCCTGAGTGCTTGATTAGTACTTTCTTGCAGAAACATTTTCCTCCTAGTGCTAGAAATGCTATTTTGCAGAAACTTTTTGATTTTAAACAGGGAGAAAAAGAGGTATTGCCCGAATCTTGGGCAAGGTTTTGTGCTTTGATTCATGCACAAGCTGGAAGTCCATTACCTAAGAATGAGCTTCTTGATATATTTTTGTTGGGTTCGCAGCATAGAAAACAAAAAAATTCCTACGATGGGAACTATACGCCAAAATCTATCTACTAGATACAAGCAACGGGTGGATATACATCCATAGAGAACTTACCCTCGAAGACAACAAAGCTTTCTTAACAAGATGGAGCTCGTGGATGATGTAGTCGTACACTTGCCGATCTCAAGATCGTGATGAAGTCCAGCAGGTCCCACGTCCATCAGATCCAGCTCCAGCAAGTCTAGCACCGCAAAGCAGCGGTGCATCCGTGATCGCACACACGTACGGTACCCCGACAACCTCCGTCCCTCGCTCCAGCGAAGCAGCGGAAGCAGCAACTCCTTTCTAGATAAAGCCACCGGGAACATGTATCTCGCTAATCTGAGACCATGGGGAATAATGCTAGAGGGGGAGAGAGATCCTTCACGAGGAGGTGTGTGGAAGAAGGAGTGAGAGGGGGGCCTTTTATAGGAGGAGGGGAGGGTGTCCCTTCACCTCCCCATTCATGTGGTGGTAACCCCCTCCACATTAAAATGCCCCTTCACATTCTCTTTTAAAGTCTCCACATTAAATGCATTAAATTTCTCCAAATTTAATGCTCTCTCATTTAATAAAACTCTTTTATTAATTTTATTCAGAATTTTGTTAATTAATTTAATTAACAAACATTCACATAAAACCCCCTGCAACATTTCAATATTACATGCAGAACCAATTTCAGCAATTTCACTCGAAACAGTTTTGGTGTCCATTGAAATAATTCCAGTGCTTTCTTAAATCTTTATCTGAAACATATTTGCTCCAAATGGTGTCGGTATCCCTTAAGTGTGTCACCCTACGGTTCGCGAATAATGCAGACATGATCAAGACCCCTCTCCGATCAATAATCCGCAGCGGGACCTGGAGATCCGTACTGACTCCGACATATTCAACGATGACTCTTGTGATCGTGTGAACCTTTAACGTTGTAACTAAATCCCTTTGTCTCGCGATATATTACATGTCCGAGATTCGATCATTGGCATCCAAATACCTAGTTTGATCTCGTTACCAACATGCACTCTTTTCTTGTTCCCGTGATATAACATTCTAGTGATCACATCACTTGCTTGCAAGCTATTTCAATGTGATACCACCGAGAGGGCCCAGAGTATATCTATCCGTCATCGGGATGGACAAATCCCACTCTTGATCCATGAGCCTCAACATAACACCTTCGTAGCACTGAACCCACCTTTATAGTCACCCTGTTACGGTGTGACGTTTGATGTTATCAAGATACTCTTCCGGTGTTAGCAATTAACATGATCTCATGGTCTAAGGACTAAGATTACTTCGTATGATGTTATAGCAATATAAACATAATGACTCTGATCGTAATGCTATACTTCGGATGAATGTTCATCACATCATTCCACCAATGTTGTGATCTCGTTATTAACAACATCCAATGTCCATGATCAGGAAACCTTGATCATCTTGTTAATCAACAAGCTAGTTTATATGAGAGGTAGTACTAGGAACTTTGTATTTTGTTTATTAAACACACATGTATTAAAGTTTCCAATTAATACAATTATAGCATGCAAAATAAACATTTATCATAAACATGGCATAAGATAATAACCGCTTTATTATTGCCTCTCGGGCATATTCCCTTCAATTTTATAATGGACTAACCGAAGAATCTAGGACATACATAGATAGTTGTGTTGATTGTGTTTTCTGGAATAGGACTCCTAAGGAAGCTGAGGAATTAATGGCTAAAATAAGTAAGAACTATGAAGATTGGACTCCTCCTAAACAAGCTATACCTGAAGTAATTGTACCTGAACCTACTATTCCGGAGCCTATTCCAACATCAAAGAAGAGGGGAGTTATTGAATTAAATGATGAAGTGATGAAGGAAGCTAAGAAATGTCTTAAGGAAAAGGGAATTAAAGCTACAGATGTCAAGAATTTACCTCCTATAGAAGAATTATGTAAGCCTATTCCCTACTCATCCACTATCGAGGTACACTCTCTCCAACACTTTGATGAAGGTGATATCCCTTACTCTAAACCTCCTGATCAATGCTTAGAAGAATTTGATATCTTTATTGTTAAGCAAGATAATTTTATAAAAGGGTGCAAAGTCATATAATGGAAAACACTAGAGCTATTGTTGAGTTGAAAGATATTGTGGAAAGAACCTCTAATGATGTTAAAATGATTGTTAAACACTTTCAAATGGTTCAAACTCAAATAGATCAACTCGTTAAAGTGCAAAACGACTTGCTAGTTAATGCTGCTAAAGAAAAACATGCTTATGAAATTAGAACTAGAAGTGGAGCTGCTACCCAGGATCCTCTATATCCTGAAGGGCATCCCAAAAGAATTGAGCAGGATTCTCAACAAGCTGAAAATAGTGGTTCTACTCGTAAGAAAAGGAAAAAAGAAACATAAAACTATTGAAGAACCCTCTGAACCTGCTATAGATCATAATAGTATATCTATCTCTGATGCCGAAACTGAAAGTGGTAATGAAGAAAATGAAGTTCCTAATGAAGAAAAAGTTGAAGAAGAACCTGAAAACCACACTAAGAATACTAAATACACCAAAGAAGATTTTATTGCTAAGAAACATGGTAGTGAAAGAGAACCTTGGGTCCAAAAACCTATGCCTTTCCCTGATAAGAAACACAAGTCAAAGGAAGATGAACACTATAATAAGTTTTGTGAGTGGATGAAACCTTTATTCCTGCAAATTCCTTTGACTGATGCTATTAAATTGCCTCCTTACTCAAAGTATATGAAGGATATTGTCTCGAATAAAAGGAAGATCCCTAATGAAGAAATTTCTACTTTGCTTGCTAATTATTCCTTTAATGGTAAGGTTCCTAAGAAACTTGGAGACCCAGGGATTCCAACTATCCCTTGCTCTATTAAGAATAGTTATGTTAGAACTGCTTTGTGTGATTTGGGAGCTGGAGTTAGTGTTATGCCTTTCTCTCTCTATAAGAGACTTGAACTGGAAAAGTTAATACCAACTGATATATCTTTGCAAATGGCTGATAAATCTACCACTATTCCTGTTGGTATATGTGAGGATGTACCTTTTCAAGTGGCTCATAATTTCTTGATATTAACTGATTTTGTTGTGCTTGAAATGCCTGAAGATGATAATATGTCTATTATTCTTGGGAGACCTTTTCTTAATACTGCAGGAGCTGTTATTAATTGTAATCAAGGAAAGGTGACTTTCAATGTGAATGACAAGGAACATACTATCTATTTACCCAAGCAGATTGAAAGGACTTATGGTTTGAATTCAATTGAACATGTTGAGGGCATTCAAGTTGGAGAAATATATTGTCCCATACCAAGAGAAAAATTTGAAACTATTATGATTGGGACCATTGCTATCAAGGTTGAGGTAACGTAATCATTAGTGGAATACAAAGTTTTGTCTTATATGGAATTGTTTTGGTAACAAGACCTGATCAACCTTGTTAACAAAAGGATTTCATTGAACAAAACTATGTTTTCACTATGATTATCTCTGTTTACTTCTATTCTATCCATCTTAGTTTTTGTTTGCATTTAGTTTTCTTTGTTGTTAGTTGCTTGCATGTTAGACTGTCTTAGAACTTCTGTAGTTCTAGCCTTGTTTTGTCCTTGCATGTTTCCAAAAAAATCTGTCTGTCAGAAAATCATTCTTCTATGCCTGAAAATGCCCAAAAATAAAGTGTCTCGAAAAATTTCAGAAAAATCATATTAAATTTTTACGTGAAAAAAGGGGCAGAGGAGTACCTAGGAGGTACCAGGGGGATCCACCAGGAAGGCACACCACCTGGTGGCGCGGCCTGCCCTGGGTGGCGCCATGCCCTGGTGCGGGCCACCCCTGGCCCCCCACTAACTCTCTCACCTGCCACTTTCTTCTCTCTTCCGAGTAAGCAATAGTTCATTGCTCAAAATCGCGTTCTTGTTGTGCTTGCTCTCGATTTTTTCGATCTCCTTGCTCAGCCCATCTTTCTTGCTGAAATTTGGAGCAATTGTTCCCTGGTATGTGACTCCTCTCCTTGTCCAAGTAGATTTGTGTTTGGTGGATTATATCTTGAGTATTTTGATGCTGTAGGTGATAGGTTATGAGAGCTTGTAAGCTTGTTTGATGCTTAGAGATATAGTTTTGATGCATGTTTAGGCCTCTTACAAGTCCCTATGAGTAGAATCCTTGATTATATTTACTTTGCAATCACTTGTTTAATAGGTGTTTAAATTTCAGAATACCAAGCATGAACAACCATACCTTTGGAGAGATATTTGAGAGTGATGCACCTAGGAGGTCGAGGCCCTCAAGATCGGCCTCTCAGTTTAGGCCATCATACAATGAAGATCTCATTGCAACTCGTATTGGTAATGAAAGGGATGATGGGGATGCTCACCCATCCACTTTTCCTTGTTTTACTTTCTTACAAGGTGCAGGTATTCTTGATGATTTCTTGCTACTGATTGAGAGGGTTGGTTTGACCTCATATATGCAAGATGAGAGTGAGCAATACGCTATGCTCACTAAAACCTTCGTTGAGAGCTTCACGTTTACTAACACATCCTATCAGTCGACTGTCTCTTTCAAAATTTATAATCTGCCCTTCACCATGCCTTTGGAGAGATTTTGCAGTATTGTAGGAGTACGCATGACAGGGACCGTGAAGAAAATTCAAGGATGACCCGCTGATTTGTTGGAGCTTTACCGAGGGGTGACCAATGATGATGACCGCGTGGCGCAATGTGGAAAGATAAGAAATAGCCAACTCCCCTCTCTTAGATACTTTGCATATTATCTTGCTACTAGTGTACTAGGTAGGGAGAACACAAGTAATATCTCCAACTATCATTTAGCATTCCTTGCTGCTGCGCTTAACAATGATACTCGATACAATCTTGGCTCGGTTATTGCTTGCTGCCTAGGTGCTAGGGGGCCTATCTATGGGGGCATCATTGCCTCGCGTATAGTCAATACATTAGGTCTTTTAGTGGATCCCAATGATGCTATATTGGCACCACAGAGGCTTGACCTTGTTGCTATGAAAACCCATCACTTTGTTACTGTTACTTCTGATTTGGATAGTCTAGTATATGGGATGCTTTTCACTGACGGGGATGAGAGGGAGATCCCTTTGCCACAACCTTCTTTGTTTAGTGTTCACAGGAGACTGTGGTCACGCTCCAAGGAGGAGGTGGACGAGCAACTTCGCTTGTTGGGTTTCCACGAGGAGCACCAGGAGGATGTGCCCTCCTATGATTACTCCACACATTACGGAGGGACGTACTCGAGCTCACACCAGGACGAGGGGACCTCTTCGTCGTACCACGGTGACACTTCATCCTAGCCAGCTTAGGATTGATACCCACTTAGGCCAAAAGCCTAAGCTTGGGGGGAGGTACGCCGACACCGCACTCATCTCCTTATCATGTTGCGTCGGTACTTTGTATATTCATGTTTCGTTCTCTTTTTAGTTTTCGTTCTTTCTTTTCTTTTGCTCTCTAAAACAAAAAAAAGACCAAAAATATTTCTGTTGTTTCTCTTCGGTTTACTTCTTTTTATTTTTGCTTTGGTTTGTTTTTTTCCTTTTTGCTTTGTTTGAACTATTCGAAAAACCCAAAAAGATTTTGCTTTGCTTGTTTTTCCTTTTGGTTCTTGTCTTAAAAATCAAAAACAACAAAAATATTTGTCGTTCTTCTTTGGTTTTGTGAGTTTGCTACAGGGTTCAGCAGTCCTCAGTGGATATTGGTTTCATATTATTATTCAGGCCACACAAGTGAAGAGCAATAATGAGGATTGATGACAACTTGAGGCATGGTAAGAGGCTGGTAACGAACTCTATTTGTTTTCATTTTTGTACATATACTCTTCATTGTGGGCATGCTTAGTCTATTCGTGTAGGGTGTATGTTATCTTTGGATGCTTAGTAGTTCTTGCTTTCGTATGATTAGTCCCAGCTTGCTAATAGTTTGTAGCATGTCATTTGAATGTTTGCTTGCATTACTCTATTCATAACTTGGTATGACACCATGGTATCCTCCTCTATATGTTTCATTTGAATTGACTTGGCACATGCTCACGCATGCACATGACTGTAATAATCAGTTAAGCCTTGATGAATTATTTTGCCTTGAGGATCTTGAATCACTTTCATGCCTTGAGTAGTCATGTTTTGTTGCAAGCATGATTATGACAGCTATTGCTCTCTCGTTTGTCGCTCCCTTACTATTGCTAGCCTTCACTTCCACCGAGTGTTTTAATCATGTTTCCAACTCCCTGAACCAAATATTTCCAAAGTGTCCACCATACCTACCTATTAGCATCATTTGCTATTTCCGTGCATATTCAATATACCGTGTTTTCTTCCGAATAAAATGTTTGCTTGTTATGAGAAAGTTAGTTAGTAAAGCTCTCACGAACTTGATGGCACACTTTATTTTCCGCACTTAATAAACTTGAACCATTGTGAATGTCCATGAAAGTTATATGCTTGCAAATTATAGGCTGGGGATTAGGAGAACCGTGCTGTCACGGGGAACGCTTTCAACACTTGTAAATATATACCCAGTTGATACCTTGCTCTTTTGTTTGCGGATGTCGTCGGTGTGAAATAAAAGGGGAGCTTGTAAGTCCATGGAGTTATGTATGTGTGTTAGAAAGCGCTTTGGGGCTGGTCTAATCCATGCTGACATGGTGGAAACCTGCAGCGTAACCATAATGATATCGATGAAGCATTCTTCTTATAAGAAAGAGAGATAGCTATTGAGAAAAAGAAAAAAAAAGATTTATGAAAAGAGTAAAGAGAGAAAAAAGCACCATTTTCCCATGGTAAATAAGAAGTTAGCTGAGATACTCATTGTTTGCTTGCCTTGTCATTTTGATATGGGGATTCTTCCATATCATCGGGCAAGGGGTACCCCGTTGGCAGTTCTCTATGATACACACATATTTACGATGACAAGAACTTACCAGTAACTAAAGTTGAGTAGCATGAGGAGCGGCCCTCGTACTCAAGGGACATGGGATTTTCAGTTTATAGTCTTTCAAGCATATAACTCAGATTGGACCTCACTTTCACCTTAACCACATTAAAGATTCTTATGATAGGGGCAATGAGAGCTCAAAGCTAATGAGTACCATACTTTCAGCATTTGGAAGCCTTTCAAACTATTCAAAACCTTTTCATTTACTTGTTGAGTCTCCAGATATTCTTTGAGCACCTTCTTGAGAGCATAGTTGTCATTCTTTGTGCTTGTCCCATTACTTGATTATTTGTGTTATGACTTTGATGCTTGTATCTTTAATATATTTACTTCTAGTCATCACTTGAATTTCAGAGGTGCCTTGACATTCATAATCAAAAGCAAGCGAGATACCACTCTATCATACCTTTTTATGAGTGTTGTAATGTTGCTTATGTATATGCTTCATGCTATTTATTATTTTTGAGTTGGAATCTCTTCATAGCTTGCAATGCCTATTAAGTAAACTTAGTTGCATACTCTTTCTTATGAATTGTCTAAGTAGTTGATCACATTGCTAAGAATATTTACATCATATGAAGCAAATGTGTTCGTGAAAGTTCTTTTATCACACTCAGTTTTCAACTGAATTGCTTGAGGACAAGCAATAACCTAAGCTTGGGGGGAGTTGATACGTCCAAAACGTATCTACTTTCCTGAACACTTTTGCTATTGTTTCTTCTCTAAACTTGTGTGATTTGGATGCAACTAACGCGGACTGACGCTGTTTTCAGCAGAATTGCCTTGGTGTCTACTTTTTGTGCAGAAAATCAACTATCAGGAAAAATCCCGGCAAATATGCCAAAAATCCTATTTCACCCGAAGACTCCAGGAGCCAGAATACGCGACGGAGAAGAGCCAGGGGGTGGCCACACCACCTGGTGGCGCGGGTCAGGCCAGGCCACGCCAGGGGGTGGTGTGGGCCCCCCAGGCACCCCCTCGGTCTCCCTCTTCGCCTATAAGAAGCCTTCAGACCTAAAAACTCCGGGGGGTTTGGCATTTTTCCAGAAGGAGTTCCGCTCCGCTGCCACCACCAGATTCCATGAAACAACACCAGAAACTCCGTTCTGGCACCCTGTCGGGACGGGGAATTGGAGGAGATCATCGCCATCATCATCATCATCGCTTCTCCATCGACCATCCATGTTTCCCCCATCTATGAGTGAGTAATCCCCCGCTGTAGGCTATGGGGATGGTAGGGATTGGATGAGATCGTTCATGTAATGGCATCAGATTGTTAGGGCATGGTGCCTAGTATCTTTTATTAGTGCTTTATGACTTTGTTGCGACTTATTGTGCTTAATGCTTGTCACTAGGGCCCGAGTTCTGTGGTTGTGTTGTGCAGGTCTCCACGTTGCTACTAGCACCGGTAGTGCGCCCTGCCAAGGCTCAGCTAGCAACACCTTTGGGGTGTTTCCTTGCTCCTACTAGTTCGATTAAACCTTGGTTTCATAACTGAGGGAAATTTGCTGCTGTGCTCATCATACTAAGTTGTGTGACTTCACTAGCACCAACAACAATGATTTTATGAGCACACCTATTGCTCCACCTGTGCCTGAAGATACTTTCTTTGAGATAAAACCTGCTTTACTCAATCTTGTTATGAGAGAACAATTTTCTGGTATTGTTAATGAAGATGCTGAGGATAGATCCCTTGCAGAACTTGCTCCAAACTATGAGATTGCTGCAGCTTCTTTAATTCACATGTTATAAGCTAGGTTTGTTAACCTCAACCCCTTAATGCAAGTAATGTTTCTTAAGCTTAAAGAAATTGAGGACCCTGAAAAGAGGGATTTTATTCTAGAAACTTTGTTTAAGGAGTTCTATGATGTTGCCAAGGAAGCTAGGATAGTTTTTGAAAGTTTCAATATGCTAGGCTCATGTGTAGATGTTGTTGGTACACGAGAAAAGATGAACAAAACCGAACCTAATGGGGAGGAACCTAAGATACCAATCCCCTTTAAACTAGTAGCAATACATGAAGCCATAGAAAAGAATCTTGATTGGATTGTTCCTGAAAACCCTTTTGATGAAAATAGTGAACCTAAGAGCATTGAGAGAGGATCCTCTAGAACTTATTTGGATGATATACCTTGCCTTGTTGAAAATATTTCTGGTATTGATCTTAATGCTTCTTCATTTGAGAATACTTGATCATTTTTCTTGCTTCTTATGCCTAACTTAAAGGCGTCAAAGAAAAGTACTTATTGGGAGATAACACAAAAGTTTTATATGAGTCTTGGAAGTTATTATTTCAGTAATAACCGCTCCTTATCCTTTTTATTTGCTTTTTGTGCCAATAGTAACCTCTAACGAGAGAGAAGTAATGATTGGGAAAGTTGCTGTCCTGAAACAGATTTCTGTGCTTCACCATAAAAATTCGTGTAAAATCTCTGAACGTCTTTTTGGGGCGTGAACTTTTGTGCTTCTGGCCCAGGTTGTTATCTAACTTTCGTTAGTTCAACACTTTGTGATTTGAGCAACAGAAGGTCTTCGAAAAAAATCTTCTTTACCTGCTGGTCTGTTTTGACAGATTTCTGCCATTTTCTACATTTGCTTCTTGTTGGTTCCTTTTTGAGTTCTTTTGGGGAATTGAGATTTTTGAGGGAAGTTCTACAGTAGCTAGTGTTCTAATGGAAGTTTATTTGGTGTTAGAACTGAACCTTAAGACCTATTATCTTGAGTGCACTAATGTTGCTAATAAAGATTATGTGAAGTTTTGTATGAAGGAAAAATTTCAGGTGTATGGAAGGAATGAGTAATGAGATGAATGATGGACTAAAGCTCAAGCTTGGGGATGCCACGCGTGTCACCCCAAGAAATATCCAAGAAGTACAAGCGTCAAAGCTTGGGGATGCCCAAGGCATCCCCTTCTTCATCAATAAAAATTCTAGGTTTCTTCCAAACGCTTCATTTTTATTGTTTCATGCACATTTGTGTTGTTCTTGGAGCGTCTTCTTTTTCGTTTTTTTTGGTTTTTCGTTTGATTGGTTTGCTTAGTTTGCTGAATAAATTGGTTGGACCCCCTATTTCATACATTGGTTTTCAAATAGTTTGGTTTGGAATGGAAAAGAGTAGGAAAGTTCATGCTGATGGGGTAAAAAGAGCTCGTTTTTGACTGTGGCCTATGCTCTGTCATGCCATGCTTGATATTGTTTTGGCTTTATGCTTAGTATTATTTGTTGTAGCATGACTTGTTATAAACAATTGAGATTGCTTAATGTGCCTTAGATGAATCATGCGTTGTTTTAGCATATTAAAGTATAGTATGTGGTATTCTCCTTTGATGCTTTATTTGGGTTGGCTTGGCGCATGCTCACACCATGTTATGACTATCTCAAGTCACCATAGCCTTTATGATCCTTTAGTTTTCAACTTGTAGTATCACTTTATGCTTTGATCAATGATGTTTTGTCGCTCTGCATGATTATGGCCATTATTTCTCTATTAGTTTGTCGCTCCCAGTCTTTTGCTAGCCTCCACAACCAAGTACGAGTTCCACTCATGCATCCAACTCCCTAAACCAAGTTATTCCAAAGAGTCCACCATACCTACCTACTAGCTTATGCTATTCCAAGTATATTCATGCTTTTGTTTACCTTCCAAATTAAACTTGTTATGAGAAAACTAGTGATTAAAGCTCTCACGAACTTGATGGCACACTTTACTTTTCTTGCCCTTAATAAACTTGAACCATTGTGTCGTCTATGTTGTATATGCTTGCACTTATTTTTTGGGGATTAGTAGAACCATGCTTTCATGGGGAACGCTTTCAACATTGCACTTGGTACTTGTACCTAGTTGATATCATGCTCTTTTGTATATGGATGTCGTCGGTGTGAAATGAAAGGGGAGCTTGTAAGTCCATGGAGTTATGTATATGTGTTAGAGAAACGCCTAGGCCGCTGGTCTAATCCATGCTGACATGGTGGAAACCTGCAACGTAACCATAATGAGCTATCTATGAAGCATTCTTCTTATAAAAAAAGAGTCCTATATTGAGAAAAAGAGAAAAAGACAAAAAAGAGATTATGAAAAGAGGAAAGAGAGAAAAAAGCACCATATTCCCATGGTAAATAAGAAGATTGCTAAGATGCTCGTTGTCTGCTTGCCTTGTCATTTTGATATGGGGATTGAACATTGCAAATATATCTATAATTTTTGATGTTCCATGCTTGGTTTTATCTACTTTCTTATGTTTTGTTCCAACTTTGGAGTACTTTTCATATGATTTCTTGGACTAACCTATTAACAAGAGCCACAGTGCTAGTTGCCTGTTTTCTGCTGTTTTTGGTTCCATGAAAGTCAGAAAATCAATATTCTCGGAATTGGACGGGACAAAAGACAAAGTTCCTATTTTACCGGAAGACTCACGGAGCCAGAAGCAGAGACGGAGGAGGGCCAGGGCCTAGCCACACCATATGGTGGCGCGGGCTAGCCCTGGCCACACCACCAGGTGGTGTGGGCCCCCTGGCACTCCACCGACCTTGCCTCTTCGCCTATAAGAAGCCTCCCGATGCATAAACCCTAGATAGTCAATCAAAGATCCACGAAAAGTTCCACAACGCCGCCGCCACTGAAGGGGAGATTCGGGGGACAGAAAGTCTTTGTTCTGGCACCCTGCCGGGATGGGGAAGTGCCCCAGATCCATCTCCATCGATCTCCACCACCATCTCCATCACCATTGTTGATTCCCATGATGAGGAGGGAGTAGTTCCCTCTCGAGGCTAAGGGTTCTACTGGTAGCTATGTGTTCATCTCTCTCTCTATGCGTGATCATACTGTGATCATGAGCTTGTAATCTATAGATCTATCTTGCTACTCAAGTGCTTTAATAGATCTCTGCTCTCCCCATCTCCATCACCATGGTGGCACTTAGGCTAGAGATTACATATACTTGTTATGAGTTATATTTGGAGTTGGATGTCTTTATGAAATTGTGGTGTTTGTTGGAACCATCTAGTGCTCAAGGTGACAGTGTGGGGTTTTCTAGATGGGAAAGACTTACATTGAGGTGTGCTGTTATAGCCCTACCATGGATTAGAGTCTCCAACCGGAGAGTAGTTAAGAGTAGTATCATAAATATAATATATTTATATGAGAGTGTTCACTAGTGAAAGTATGATCCCTAGGCCTTGTTTCTAAGCATTGATACACCGTTTGCAACTAGATCTGTTACATGCTTCCTTGTTTCCATCTTTATTTCAGTTTTACTTTAGTCTTTTCCACGCCATCAAGCTATTTTCTATCACCATTACCACTTATAATTATCTTTACCACTTGTATTTCACTATCTCTTCGCCGAACTAGTGCACCTATACACTTGACAAGTGTATTGGGTGTGTTGGGGACACAAGAGACTTCTTGTATCATGATTGCAGGGTTGCTTGAGAGGGGATACCTTTGACCACTTCCTCCATGATATCGATAAACCTTGGGTGATCCACTTTAGGGAAAACTTGCTGCTGTTCTACAAACCTCTACACTTGGAGGCCCAACAACTGTCTACAAGAATAGAAGTGCGTAGACATCAAGCTATTTTCTGGCGCCGTTGCCGGGGAGGTAAGGTAAAAGGTACTCACATCCTCCGGTGTGAGTGCTCGAAGTTATTTCCTTTAGATTCTGCAGTTTTGTCTTTTTGTTTCTTGTTTTCACTAGTTAGGCTTAATGGAAAACAACAACAAAATAGAGAGCTTTTTAGTCTTTTTCCTAAGTTAGAACTCGAATTCTTTGAAAAGAAAATTAAAAAACCCTTGGAACCTTCCTTGCATGCTAATAGCAATGTTATTAGTATGAATCTTTTGAACACCTTTGTTACTAATGCTATGGAAACGTCTAAGCTTGGGGAAGTTGGTTTTTATGAAAATGATCTTTTTAGTTCCCCAGCTTTAAAGAAGAAAATTTGCTCTGATGATATTTTATCTCCCATATGTGGTAATTTTGATTATACTTGTGATATTTTAAATCCACATACTAAAAGCATCCCTTTTAAAATACCTACAAAAATTGTTGAACGTGTTATGAATAACTGCTATTTTGGAGATGGAACTGTCCATCCTGGTGATCATTTACTCTTTATACATGAATTATGCGAGTTGTTCAAGTGTGCAGGTATTTGAATGAACCAAGTTAAGAGGAAGCTATTCCCTATTTCACTTCAGGGCAAAGCAAGGGAGTGGTATGAGCTACTAGATGATCCTCATCATTTGGAGTGGAAGGAACTTGAATCTCTCTTTTACTCTAAATTTTATCCTCCTCATGAAATTCATAAAGATAGGAATTACATTTATAATTTTCATCCTCATGATGGAGAAAGTATTGCCCAAGCATGGGGGAGATTGAAGTCAATAATGCTCAAATGTCCCATTCATGAGCTCCCTAGGAATATTGTTATTAATAATTTCTATGCAAGGCTTTCAGGACATTATAAGGACTATCTAGATACTTGTTTAGAGGGATCCTTCACGAGTAAGGAGGTCAAAGCTAAGTGGGATCTTCTTGAAATAATTCAAAGAAATACCGAAGATTGGGATAACAACAAAGGTAAAGAACCAGGTATAAACTACGAGTATGATTACATTAAGTCTTTTGCTAAAACTGCTGATTTTCAAGAGCTTAGTGCTAAATATGGTCTTGATCCTCAAATTGTTATTGATTGTTTTAAAAGCTTTGCTTCTCATATTAATTCTCCTAAAGAAAAGTGGGACATGTATCATGAGCCTTTTAAAGACACTTGCATGGAAAATGAAATTGTTGTTAATGATTTCAATAAACATGCTCAAACCTCTAAAAGTACTATTTCTTATAAGCATGTTAATTTTTGTAGGATACATAGACCTTGTGAGAGTAATCAAGTTGAAGAAGAATATTGTATCACCCACAGGAATGAAAAAACTAGAATGTGGTATAGGGCTATAAATGATCTTGGTAAAAAAGTTTGTGCCCTCTATCCTTTTATTTGTGAGCTTTGCTTTGAAGTGGGTCATTTCAATTTCCAATGCTCAGGCCATAATAATAGCCCTTCTAATCCAATGAGTACTGCAAGTTTGTATTGTGATGACATGATCACTCCTAATCAGCATGATGAACTTACATTATTTTTGGGGTGTGAAGAGTTATCAAGAAAAACCTCTTTGGTGGATATGGGTGCTTTTGATATGAATAGTGTCCTGCATGGTTGTCATCTTTATTGTGTTGATAATTGTCACACAAATACTTACATACAAAATATTATAGAAGATGAGATTTTACTAAAATATGATAGGACTAATATGTGTTTTGATCTTATTAATGAAAAGAAGGAATCCTCCAAAGTTTCTTCTATTGTCTCTAACAATGAACCAGAGTATATGGAGAAGCTTCCTTTCAAGCCTCTCCCTCCTAAAGAGAAGAAGATAAATAAGAAAAGGAGGAGTAAAAGGAGGGAGGAAACGGTATTTTCCCCTAAGCATGTAGCTCCTATTATAGTTTTTGATGAGTCTGAACTCGATGATATTCCTATGCCTATTACCTATAGTAGTGATCATGATTGGGAAAATCACACTACTTTTGATATTGATAATCTCTTTGGTACCAATTCTGAAAATGATGATATTAATAATTGCTATACTATTAGTGCTATCTATGATCTTTCCAATGATGATATGTTTACAAATGAACACACTTTGGAGGATAACTATTCTATTGGTTATGAAGATACTATACCTCCAATTTATGATGATTGCAATGATGAATATGATATTTTCAGTCCACCTACTATTGAGGAGGAAATTAATTATGATTATAATATGCCTCCTATATTTGATGATTATGGTGATGAAAATAATAATGATAGCTATTTTGTTGAATTTGCTCGCACTACAATTAATAAGAATGACTATGTTTATGTGGAGAGTATTAATTCTTTTATGCATGTGGCTCATAATAAGAATGTTTTATGTGATGGTTATATTGTTAGTTTTATTCATGATGCTACTGAAAGTTATTATGAGAGAGGGAAACATGGTTTTATGTATCTCCACAATATTAAGTTTCCCCTTTTTATGTTGAAAATTTTGAAGTTGCACTTGTTTTGCTTTCCTATGCTTGTTGCTTTGTGCTTTCATGACTTGTTCCTTTACAAGATTCCTTTGCATAGGAAGTGGGTTAGACTTAAATGTGCTTTGAATTTGCTTCTTGATGCTCTCTTTTAATTCAATTCATATTTCCTATGTGAGCATCTTCTCAAGTTATCATGCCTAACTTAAAGGCGTTAAAGAAAAGTACATATTGGGAGATAACCAAAAAGTTTTAGATGAGTCTTTGAAGTTATTACTTCAGTAATAACCGCTCCTTATCCTTTTTATTTGCTTTTTGTGCCAAGAGTAACCTCTAATGAGAGAGAAGTAATGATTGGGAAAGTTGCTGTCCCGAAACAGATTTTTGTGCTTCACCGTAAAAATTCGTGAGAGATCTCTGTATGTCGGATTGATCTGTAATTGTTTCTGATTCTGCCCCAGGTAGTTATCTCACTTTAGTTAGTTCAACACTTTTTGATTTGAGCAACATAAGATCTTCGAAAAAATTCGTCTTTACCTGCTGGTCTGTTTTGACAGATTTCTACCATTTTCTGCATTTGCTTCTTGTTGGTTCCTTTTTGAGTTCTTTTGGGGAATTGAGCTTTTTGAGGGAAGTGCTACAGTAGCTAGTGTTCTAATGGAAGTTTATTGGTGTTGGAACTGAACCTTATGACCTATTATCTTGAGTGCACTAATGTTGCTAATAAAGATTGTGTGAAGTTTTGTATGAAGAAAAAATTCAGGTGTATGGAAGGAATGAGTAATGAGATGAAGGATGGACTAAAGCTCAAGCTTGGGGATGCCACGCATGTCACCCCAAGAAATATCCAAGAAGTACAAGCGTCAAAGCTTGGGGATGCCCAAGGCATGCCCTTCTTCATCAATAAAAATCCCAGGTTTCTTCCAAACGCTTCATTTTTATTGTTTCATGCACATTTGTGTTGTTCTTGGAGCGTCTTCTTTTTCGTTTTTGTTTTGGTTTTTAGTTTGCTTAGTTTTCTGAATAAATTGGTTGGACCCCCTCTTTCATACATTGGTTTGCAATTGGTTTGGTTTGGTTTGGTTTGGAAAAGAGTAGGAAAGCTCATGCTTAAGTGGTAAAAAGAGCTTGTTTTTGACTGTGGCCTATGCTTTGTCATGCCATGCTTGATATTGTTTTGGCTTTATGCTTAGTATTCTTTGCTGTAGCATGACTTGTTATAAACAATTGAGATTTCTTAATGTGCCTTGGATGAATCATGCGTTGTTTTAGCTTATTAAAGCATAGTATAGTGGTATTCTCCTTTGATGCTTTATTTGGGTTGGCTTGGCGCATGCTCACACCATGTTATGACTATCTCAAGTCACCATAGCCTTTATGATCCTTTAGTTTTCAACTTGTAGTGTCACTTTATGCTTTGATCAATGATGTTTTGTCGCTCTGCATGATTATGGCCATTATTGCTCTCTTAGTTTGTCGCTCCCAGTCTTTTGCTAGCCTTCGTAACCAAGTATGAGTTCCACTCATGCATCCAACTCCCTAAACCAAGTTATTCCAAAGAGTCCACCATACCTACCTACTAGCTTATGCTATTCCAAGTATATTCATGCTTTTGTTTACCTTCCAAATTAAACTTGTTATGAGAAAACTAGTGATTAAAGCTCTCACGAACTTGATGGCACACTTTACTTTTCTTGACCTTAATAAATTTGAACCATTGTGTCGTCTATGTTGTATATGCTTGCACTTATTTGTTGGGAATTAGCAGAACCATGCTTTCATGGGGAACTCTTTCAACATTGCACTTGGTACTTGTACCTAGTTGATATCATGCTCTTTTGTATATGGATGTCGTCGGTGTGAAATGAAAGGGGAGCTTGTAAGTCCATGGAGTTATGTATATGTGTTAGAGAAACGCCTGGGCCACTGGTCTAATCCATGCTGACATGGTGGAAACCTGCAACGTAACCACAATGAGCTGTCTATGAAGCATTCTTCTTATAAAAAAAAGAGTCCTATATTGAGAAAAAAGAGAAAAAGAAAAAAAGAGATATTAGGAAAAGAGGAAAGAGAGAAAAGAGCACCATATTCCCATGGTAAATAAGAAGAATGCTGAGATGCTCGTTGTCTGCTTGCCTTGTCATTTTGATATGGGGATTATTCCGTATCATTGGGCAAGGGGTACCCCATTGGCGGTTCTCTATGATACACATGTACTTACGATGACAAGAACTTACCGGTGACTAAACTTGAGTAGCATGAGGAGCAGCCCTCGTATACAAGGGACATGAGATTTCTGACTTATACTTTGTCAAGCATGTACACCATAGTTTGTTCACTTTAACCTTATTCACTTCAAGATGCTTATGATAGGGGCAATGAGAGCTGAAAGCTATAAGTACCATAATTTTTGGAAGCTCTTTATGAGACTTGAATCCCTACTTCCTTTTATAAAAAGGCCTTTCTTCCACCATTATATTGAGTCTCCATCTTCTATCTTTATGCACCTACTTTGAGAGCATAGTGGCCATTCTTAGTTCTATGTGCATTGTCCCAAGACTTGTTGATTGATGCATAACTTGATATTGCTTGTTTTAAACTATTTGTATCTAGTCACTCTTATGAACTTTGAAGGTGTCCTATGCATTTATATTTGCTACTCTTTGAGGGACAAGCTGAATACTTTTATGTTATGTTTTCTTTATGTGAAACAAACAAACATCTTGCAAAGTATTGTTATTCATGAATCGTTTGTTTGTGCCTTTTCACGTTGCATCATAGTTTCTTTGCTTATTGCTAGTACTTTGTCTTTCATGTTATGATTGGAGTACTATGATACCATCTTTCAATGTTTTACAAATACTTTGATCAAGTATTTGATGGTGCATGTCACCTCAAAAATTATTCTTTCTTTTATCACTTACCTACTCGAGGACGAGCAGGAGTTAAGCTTGGGGATGTTGATACATTGCAAATGTATCTATAATTTTTGATGTTCCATGCTTGGTTTTATCTACTTTCTTATGTTTTGTTCCAACTTTGGACTTTTCATATGATTTCTTGGACTAACCTATTAACAAGAGCCACAGTGCCAGTTGCTTGTTTTCTGCTATTTTTGGTTCCAGGAAAGTCAGAAAATCAATATTCTCGGAATTGGACGGGACAAAAGCCAAAGTTCCTATTTTACTGGAAGACTGACGTTGCCAGAAGCAGAGCCAGAGGAGGGCCAGGGCCTGGCCACACCATATGGTGGCGCGGGCTAGCCCTGGCTGCGCCACCAGGTGGTGTGGGCTCCCTGGCACTCCACCGACCTTGCCTCTTCGCCTATAAGAAGCCTCTCGATGCATAAACCCTAGATAGTCAATCAGAAATCCACAAAAAGTTCCACAACGCCGCCGCCACCGAAGGGGAGATTCGGGGGACAGAAAGTCTCTGTTCCAGCACCCTGCCGGGACGGGGAAGTGCCCCCGGAGCCATCTCCATCGATCTCCACCACCATCTCCATCACCATTGTTGAGTCCCATGATGAGGAGGGAGTAGTTCTCTCTCGAGGCTAAGGGTTCTACCGGTAGCTATGTGTTCATCTCTCTCTATGCCTGATCATACTGTGATCATGAGCTTGTAATCTATAGATCTACCTTGCTATTCAAGTGCTTTAATAGATCTCTGCTCTCCCCATGTGTGTGAAAGTGACAGCGTGCTCACCATGGTGGCACTTAGGCTAGAGATTACATATACTTGTTATGAGTTATATTTGGAGTTGGATGTCTTTATGAAATTGTGGTGTTTGTTGGAACCATCTAGTGCTCAAGGTGACAGTGTGGGGTTTTCTAGATGGGAAAGACTTACATTGAGGTGTGCTGTTATAGCCCTACCATGGATTGGAGTCTCCAACCGGAGAGTAGTTAAGAGTAGTATCATAAAGATAATATATTTATATGAGAGTGTTCACTAGTGAAAGTATGATCCCTAGGCCTTGTTTCTAAGCATTGATACACCGTTTGCAACTAGATCTGTTACATGCTTCCTTGTTTCCATCTTTATTTCAGTTTTACTTTAGTATTTTCCACGCCATCAAGCTATTTTCTATCACCGTTACCACTTATAATTATCTTTACCACTTGTATTTCACTATCTCTTCGCCGAACTAGTGCACCTATACACCTGACAAGTGTATTGGGTGTGTTGGGGACACAAGAGACTTCTTGTATCTTGATTGCAGGGTTGCTTGAGAGGGGATACCTTTGACCACCTCCTCCCTGAGTTCGATAAACCTTGGGTGATCCACTTAAGGGAAAACTTGCTGCTGTTCTACAAACCTCTGCACTTGGAGGCCCAACAACTGTCTACAAGAATAGAAGTGCGTAGACATCAGGGATTCTTCCGTATCATCGGGCAAGGGGTACCCCGTTGGCGGTTCTTTATGATACACATGTACTTACGATGACAAGAACTTACCGGTGACTAAACTTGAGTAGCATGAGGAGCGGCCCTCGTATACAAGGGACATGAGATTTCTAACTTATACTTCGTCACGCATGTAAACCATAGTTTGTTCACTTTAACCTTAATCACTTCAAGATGCTTATGATAGGGGCAATGAGAGCTGAAAGCTATAAGTACCATAATTTTTGGAAGCTATTTATGAGACTTGAATCCCTACTTCCTTCTATGAAGGCCTTTCTTCCACCATTATATTGAGACTCCACCTTCCATCTTTATGCACCTACTTTAAGAGCATAGTGGCCATTCTTAGTTCTATGTGCATTGTCCCAAGACTAGTTGATTGATGCATAACTTGATATTGCTTGTTTTAAACTATTTGTATCTATTCACTCTTATGAACTTTCAAGGTGTCCTATGTATTTATATTTGCTACTCTATGAGGGACAAGCTGAATACTATTATGCTATGTTTTCTTTATGTGAAACAAACAAACGTCTTGCAAAGCATTGTTATTCATGAATCTTTTGTTTGTGCCTTTTCATGTTGCATCATAGGTTCTTTGTCTTATTGCTAGAACTTTGTCTTTCATGTTATGATTGAAGTACTATGATCCCAGCTTTGAATGTTTTACAAATACTTTGATCAAGTCTTTGATGGTGCATGTCACCTCAAAATTTATTCTTTCTTTTTATCACTTACCTACTCGAGGACGAGCAGGAGTTAAGCTTGGGGATGTTGATACATTGCAAATGTATCTATAATTTTTGATGTTCCATGCTTGGTTTTATCCACACTTTGGAGTACTTTTCATATGATTTCTTGGACTAACCTATTAACAAGAGCCATAGTGCCAGCTGCCTGTTTTTGGTTCCAGGAAAGTCAGAAAATGAATATTCTCGGAATTGGACGGGACAAAAGCCAAAGTGCCTATTTTTCCGGAAGACATCAGATGCCAGAATCTGAGATGGAGAGGGCAGGGCCACCACACCACCTGGCGTCACAGGCTGGCCTAGTCGCGCCAGGGGTGGTGTGGCCAGCCCAGGCACCCCCTCGGCCTCTCCTTCCGCCTATAATATGCCCTCAGACGAAAACCCTAAGTACCCGATCAAAAATCCACGAAAGAGTGTAGCCGATGTCATCTCCATCCCTAGTCGGGAGGGATCTAAAGCTCTTCCCGGCACCCTATCGGAGAGGGGAATTCACCCTGGAGGCCTTCTTCATCACCATGCAAGCCTCCGGTGTGATGCGTGAGTAGTTCATCCTTGGACTACGGATCCATGTAGTAGCTAGATGGCTGGTTCTCCTCCTTTGTGCTTTCATGTCTAGATCTTGTGAGCTCTGTTCATGATCAAGATCATCTATTTGTAATTCTACATGTTGTGTTTGCGGGGATCCGATGGATATTTTGATGCTATTTCAGATTGATTATTGATTCTATCATGTCTTTGTTATTTGTGATCTTGCATGATTTCCGTTGTTAGTAGTTATCTTGGCCAAGTAGATGCTAGCAACTCCAAGAGTTAGTATTTATGCTCGATAGTGGGTTCATGCCTCTGGTAATCTGGGGAAGTGACAGAAATCTCTAAGGTACTAGATGTGTTGTTGCAACTAGGGAGAAAACAACAATCCTTTGTTCATAGAACAATCGTATTGATTACTTTACACGCAATTCATAAAGCAATAATCTGTTGCTTGCAACTTAATACTGGAGGGTGTTCGGATGATAACCTAAAGGTGGATTATTAGTCATAGATGCAGTTGGATGGCGGTCTATGTATAATGTTGTAATGCCCAATCAAGTCTCAAAGGAGTCAAGATGATTAGTATATGCATGTATTGCTTTCTCGATGATTGTTAATTGCCCTGCTGTAATTTGTTCACCTAGCATGTTATCTATCTTAAGGAGAGCCACCTCTAGTGTACTATGGATCCCGGTCCTTTTCTTTTACATACAATCTATAAACTGTTTACTGCTTCGTGTTTACTTTCTGCAAAACTATTACTTCTTTCCATTCGATACGTTTAATCCTTTGTTTTCAGCAAAACACGGTGAGATTGACAACCTCATCGCAAGTTGGGGACAGAGTTCTGTGGTTGTGTTGTGCAGGTCTCCACGTTTGTACTAGCACCGGTAGTGCGCCCTTCCAAGGCTCAGCTAGCAACACCTTTGGGGTGTTTCCTTGCTCCTACTGGTTCGATTAAACCTTGGTTTCATAAGTAAGGGAAACTTGCTGCTGTGCTTATCATACCTTCCTCTTGGGGTTCCCAATGAGCTCTACATCAATACTGAGCCATCACACACCTTAGTGATCAACAATTCACAAAAGATGAATCTTAACATGATGTAAAAGTATTCAGCTCGACCGAATGAGTTAGCGAGGTAGTCCCAAGTGTTTTAGGATTAAAATATTCACTTGGGATTCAAAATCTCGAAACTTCTCTTTGTCTTACTACAATACAGTGGTATATGCCTATTTTCTCTTTGCACATTCCCTCTTTTTCTTCTCTCTTTTTTCCTCCCTTATATATATATATGCTCACACTTTTGTTTAAGTGTTGTGCAAAGGAGCTAGCCATACATTCCACTTTATGTAGGAATTCAAAGTTTAACGGTCTCAATTACCCAATTCCAATTGTATATGAAGCATCTTTATGACTTGAAGACTCTACCTCGACTTGTACTCACTCAATTTTGATAACACTTTTAATTTTTTTCTATTCGAGGTTTCTTTCTCAACTTGATTAATCAGATTATTTTTACTTTTGTAAATCAAACCATGAACTTACAACATATCGATTTAAATTATCTTTATATGTTCCATTAATACCAATGGTGTGGAAGACTCCTATTTCTATCATCAAGTGCAAATAAAATTATACTCAAGCCATTCATATATCCAATAGTACAAGCACAAACTCAATAATGCTCCATATATGATAATAAACTCGGAATTTCACAAATGGGATTGACTATTCCTTAAGGTAATTAAAATGATGCAAATTTTATTTCTAAGATCGAACTAATGCAAAACTAAAATAGTAATATAAAACTTATAAGATAGATTACAAGGTCTTACAGATCTCCCCAAGCTTGGAATCAAGCCAGGCAGGATCAAATAACTCCTTGTTGGTACCTATTCCTCCTCCTGGGTAGGAAGAGTATTGCTTTCTTTCCCTATGTTGCAAACTTTATCTATGCTTGCGAGGCAGATGCTAAGCTCAGCCATGTCGTATTGAAGCTTCAAAGTTTTCTTCTGGACAAATTTCTTCTCATCTGTCAACTCAAAAGCAGTTTTAATCAAGAAACCAACTCTACCATCGATGTCATTGACCTTTTTCTCAAGGTCTTGGCTCATCATCTAGTAGGAGTCAATCCCTTCTCCAATTTTTTCAACACAGGCTTTCGGAGATTTTTCCAACTGATAGATCTTATCATGAATCTCATCTTGCCGCACCTTCTTAGGCTGAAGAGGCGATGAACCGAGAAGAGGTTTATAATAGGATCCTATGTTGTGACGATAGGGATTAGGGAAATACTCATCCTTGCTCTTTCCCCGCTCTACTTGCCTCATCATCTCCATTCTTTGCGGGAACATGTCCTCCCAGTTTGGGAGAGGCTTGATATCCAGGCTGGACAATGATGATGATCCTTTAGGTTCTACTTCTTCGATCCTCTTCACGGGCTTCTCTTCTTTCTTCCTCCAAATCTTGTTGACATGGAACGGCTGCATGGCTTTGCTGCACGAATATTGTTAGAAGGGCTTGTATAGGGATGGCAAAGATTTTTCAAGGCTGGAGGCTATAGCTCTACGAAAACTTAATGAAAAGGGTTAGATGCGACCAACTTTAAAAGGGGAGGTCGAAAACCCTAGCCGCAGTTCGTAATGAGCAACTATACGGGCGTGTCCCGTATAGGTCCCGTCATATAGTTATGAACCGACTATAGATTTTCCTTCTATGGAAGAACCCAACTATACGGCCAGAACTATACGGGCTAGAATTTTTTATTCCCGTCGTATAGTTGGTCATTAAACCTTCTGTACTCAGAGTAAAAATTTAGAGATGGGTCGATAACTATACGACAACAACTATACGGTCGGAATTTTTATTCCCACCGTATAGTTGGTCGTTAAACTATCAGTACCCTGGAAAAGAATTTTGACGAAGGAATTGATATCTATACGACGACAACTATACAGACGGAATTTTTATTCCCGCCGTATAGTTGGTCGTTAAACCTTCAGTACCCTAGAAAAGAATTTTGACGAAGGAATTGATATCTATACGGCAGCAACTATACGGTCGGGATTTTTATTCCCGCCGTATAGTTGGTCGTTAAACCTTCTGGATCCACCAAAAATTATCTGCTTCTCCGAGAATTCTTTATTAATCTGAAACTTAATGAAATATCAAGTTTTGACAGAAAAATGACAGCTTAAATTCTCGACCAATATTAGCATCCCTTGAACGAGATTTTAGCATAATCAATCTTCTTTTTCTTTGCTAGAGATTTAAATGTTCCTTATTTAACACAAGCTCAATTAAAACTTAATTAAAAATTTAAAAACTTACTCAAACATTTATTTCGCATGGGTTGCCTCCCATGAAGCGCTCTTTTATGGTTAATAGCTTAACCATAGTGTTGCTCATTTCATCTCGATTCCATCCTTCTTGTAGTTGCCATTCCTTGTATATCTTTTCTTAATCACCTCTTCTGCGGTGATCACTTGTATGGTGACTGTACTTATATCTTATAATGCTTGATAATGCTTCAAGCGTTGTCCATTTACCACCCATGAAAGAGAGGCTGTTTTTGCCTGGAGCTTCACTGCTCCTGATGAATAAGCTTCTTCAACTATATATGGGCCTTCCCACTTTGATCTGAGCTTTCCTGGAAACAACTTAAGACGAGAATTATAGAGCAACACATTGTCTCCACTTTTAAAGGCCTTATTTTATATTTTTCTATCATGCAATCTTTTCAATTTTTATTTAAACAATCTAGCATTCTCATAAGCCTCACTTCTAAACTCATCTAAAGAATGAATATCTAATAAACGTTTTTCTCCTGCTTCTTTAAGATCATAGTTTAGGTTCTTGATTACCCAAAAAGCTTTGTGTTCCAATTCTAAAGGTAAATGGCATGCCTTACCGTATACTATCTTATAAGGTGTCATACTCATTGGATTTTTAAATGCAGTACGGTATGCCCATAGAGTGTTATTTATCTTGTATGACCAATCTTTTCTTGATTTGTCCACCGACTTCTTGAGTATGGTCTTTAATTCTCTATTGGAGAGTTCCACTTGACCACTCATTTGAGGATGATATGATGAAGCAACGCGGTGAGTTACTCCATATTTGAAGAGGATTTTTCTGAAAGTTCCTTTCATAAAATGAGAACACCGTCGGTGATTAAAAATCTAGGATGTCCAAACCTGGGGAATATAACATCCTTGATCATCTTCATTGAGGCAGCTGGATCTGCATGGCTTGTCGGAATAGCTTCAACCCATTTAGTAACATAATCGATAGCAACAAGAATATGAGTGTAACCATTTGATTCTATAAAAGGTCCCATGTAATCCATTCCCCATACATCAAAGGGTTCGATTATAAGACTATAATTCATTGCCATCTCTTGTCTCCTACCTATATTACCCCTTCTTTGGCAAGCATCACACTATTCTACATACCTGTGTGCGACCTTGAGCAAGGTGGGCCAATAGAATCCGGACTGAGGTACCTTTGCTGTAGTTTGCTTGCCTGCGTGATGTCCTCCATATGGGCTGTCATGACAAGCTTGCAAAATTGCATTCATTTCATGGTTAGGAACACACTTCCGAATCATTCCGTCAGGTCCATGACGATATATATACGGATCATCCCAAAAGTAATATTTAAGATCATTAAAGAATTTCATTCTTTGATTTCTTGTCATACCAGGAGGTATAAATTTTACTGCGAGATAGTTGGCATAATCCGCAAACCAAGGATCAGTAATTTCAACATTTGCTAAATATTCTCCTAGAAATGACTCATTTATAGGTACGGGGTTAGTAATTATTCCCTCCATCCTAGAGAGATGATCTGCTACCAGATTATCCCTACCCCTCTTATCTACTATTTGCAAATCATATTCTTGCAGTAATAAAACCCACCTAATCAACCTAGGCTTTCCATCCTTTTTCACAAGGAGGTGACGTAGAGCTTGGTGATCCATGATATGTCCAAAACGTACTACTTTCCCGAACACTTGCTATTTTTTCTCCTCTAAAATTGTGTGATTTGGATGCAACTAACGTGGACTGACGCTGTTTTCAGCAGAATTGCCTTGGTGTCTACTTTTTGTGCAGAAAATCAACTATCAGGAAAAATCCCGGAAAATATGCCAAAAATCCTATTTCACCAGAAGACTCCCGGAGCCAGAATACGAGATGGAGGGGGGCTAGGACCACGCCACACCACCTGGCCGCTGCTAGGCACAGGCGTCTAGGCTAGGCCGCTCTAGGGGGTGGTCGCCTGCCTCCTCGGTCTCCCTCTTCGCCTATAAGATGCCTTCTGACCTAAAAACTCAGGAGGGTTCGACGTTTTTCCAGAAGGAGTTTCGCTCCGCCGCCACCACCAGATTCCACGAAACAGCACCAGAAACTCCGTTCTGGCACCCTGCCGGGATGGGGAATTGGAGGAGATCATCGCCATCATCATCACCATCGCTTCTCCATCACCCATCCATGTTTCCCCCATCTATGAGTGAGTAATCCCCCGCTGTAGGCTATGGGGATGGTAGGGATTGGATGCGATCGTTCATGTAATGGCATCAGATTGTTAGGGCATGGTGCCTAGTATCTTCTATTAGTGCTTTATGACTTTGTTACGACTTGTTATGCTTAATGCTTGTCACTAGGGCCCGAGTGCCATTATTTCAGATCTGAACATGTTATTGATTCATTATGATAGTATTGTTTTTGGTCTTACTTGCAAGTTGTATACACACGTTGTTGTCCGGAACCAATGCCCCCGAAGTGACAGAAATCGGGATAACCGGAGGGAATGGCTTTGATGTGAGGATCACATGTGTTCACGGAGTGTTAATGCTTTGCTCCGGTGCTCTATTAAAAGGAGCACCTTAATTGCTAGTAGTTCCCTTGAGGCCCCGCTGCAAACGGACTGGCAGGACAAAATATGTTGTGCAAGTTCTCATTGCGAGCACGTATGACTATATACGGAACATATGCCTAGGATTATCTAGTACTTGGATGCTTTATCTTATTTATATGCAATTTCCCTATGTTCTGATTGCTATGTGAATTGTCTTGTCCATGCAACGCCTATCCATCCATCCCTATGCCTACCGCACTCGAATCCTACTATTTACTGCTATTGTTACTGATGTCTTTACTTTACTACTGCTGTTACTTTACTATTCCTACTACAAAACTGTTTCTACTGATAAACTGTTGTGAGCAAGATTGTTTCCAGGTGCAGCTGAATTGACAACTCAGTTGTTAAGGCTTATAAATATTCTTTGGCTCCCCTTGTGTCGAATCAATAAATTGGGTTCACTTCCCTCAAAAATACCGTGATACACCCCTATACTTGTGGGTCATCAAGACTATTTTCTGGCGCCATTGCCGGGGAGCATAGCTTTATTTATCAAGTTCACTTGGATTCTCTATTGTTCGCTGCTATCCATCCATCATGGGTAAGTCTCGTGATGGCAAGGTTCCTATTTTACCATCCACTACAAGAAGAGGTACGGTTCTGAACACCTCTGTTGATCTTGATTCACCATCTGTTATCAGTAAGCTCGTTACACCACCACATACACATGGTACACACACTGCTACTACTGTCGAATCTGAAACTTCTGATACTTATGATGCTGCTTCTACTGTGCTTGATAAGAGTGGTTCATTAGGTCCTTTCCTAGATGCTACGATTGCTAGAACTATAACTGGAAATACTGAAACTCCTAATGAAGACACTACTACACCTGTTAGTTCACCTGAGTCTAGTGAGAGCTATGATATTGAAGACGGTTATGTTGAGATGACCGATGAATTTATTAAAGAATGTAAAAACACCCATGATAGGAGCGCTGCTAAGAGTCTCCTTGAGAGGCGTACTATTAGACCCAAATTGTCTCCTATTGCTAAGTTTGCTGCTTCTCCCATAAACATAAAAGATAAAGATTATGATTTCTCTCTTGATCTATCTTACATAGCTATTGTTGAGAAAGAACCTTTTTGTGGGACTAAGAATGAAAGTGCGGTAGCACATATGACTGAGCTTTCTACCATGAGTGGCTTGTTTTCTCATGATATTAAGATGCATACTTACTTTGTTGCTAAGATTTTCCCCTTTTCACTGAAAGGAGAAGCCAAAGCTTGATTTAGTAATTTACCTCCTAGATCTATTGATAGCCCTGATTGCTTGATTAGTACTTTCCTGCAGAAATATTTTCCTCCAAGTGCTAGACATGCTATTTTGCAGGAACTTTTTGATTTTAAACAGGGAGAAAAAGAGATATTGCCTGAATCATGGGCAAGGTTTTGTGCTTTGATTCATGCACATGCTGGAAGTCCATTACCTAAGAATGAGCTTCTTGATATATTTTATAATGGACTAACTGAAGAATCTAGGACATACCTAGATAGTTGTGCTGATTGTGTTTTCAGGAATAGGACTCCCAAGGATGCTGAGGAATTAATGGCTAAAATAAGCAAGAACTATGAAGATTGGACTCCTCCTGAACTAGCTATACCTGAAGTAATTATACCTGCACCAACTATTCCTGTGCCTATTCCAACATCAAAGAAGAGGGGAGTTATTGAATTAAATGATAAAGTGATGAAGGAAGCTAAGAAATGTCTTAAGGAGAAGGGAATTAAAGCTGCAGATGTCAAGAATTTACCTCCTATAGAAGAATTATGTAAGCCTATCCCTTACTCATCCACTATTGAGGCACACTCTCTCCAACACTTTGATGAAGGTGATATACCTTACTCTAAACCTCCTGATCAATTCTTAGAAGAATTCGATATTTTCATTGTTAAGCAAGATAATTTTAATAAAAGGGTGCAAAATCATCTAATGGAAAACACTAGAGCAATTGTTGAGTTAAAAGATATTGTGGAAAGAACCTCTAATGATGTTAAAATGATTGTCAATCACTTTCAAATGGTTCAAACTCAAATAGATCAACTTATTAAAGTACAAAAAGACTTGCTAGTTAATGCTGCCAAAGAAAACACGCTTATGAGATTAGAACTAGAAGTGGTGCTGCTACCCAGGATCCTCTATATCCCGAGGGGCATCCCAAAAGAATTGAGCAGGATTCTCAACAAGCTGAAAATAGTGGCTCTACTCGTAAGAAAAGGAAAAAGAAACATAAAACTATTGTAGAACCCTCTGAACCTGCTATAGATCCTAATAGTATATCTGCCTCTGATGCTGAAACTGAAAGTGGTAATGAAGAAAATGATGTTCCTAATGAAGAAAAAGTTGAAGAAGAACCTGAAAAGCACACTAAGAATACTAAATACACTAAAGAAGATTTTATTGCTAAGAAACATGGTAGTGAAAGAGTGCCTTGGGTCCAAAAACCTATGCCTTTCCTTGATAAGAAACACAAGTCAAAGGAAGATGAACACTATAATAAGTTTTGTGAGTGGATGAAACCTTTATTCTTGCAAATTCCTTTGACTGATGCTATTAAATTGCCCCCTTACTCAAAATATATGAAGGATATTGTCTTGAATAAAAGGAAGATCCCTAATGAAGAAATTTCTACTTTGCTTGCTAATTATTCCTTTAATGGTAAGGTTCCTAAGAAACTTGGAGACCCAGGGATTCCAACTATCCCTTGCTCTATTAAGAATAGATATGTTAGAACTGCTTTGTGTGATTTGGGAGCTGGAGTTAGTGTTATGCCTTTCTCTCTCTATAAGAGACTTCAACTGGAAAAATTAATACCAACTGATATATCTTTGCAAATGGCTGATTACCACTATTCCTGTTGGTATATGTGAGGATGTACCTATTCAAGTGGCTCATAATTGCTTGATATTAACTGATTTTGTTGTGCTTGAAATGCCTGAAGATGATAATATGTCTATTATTCTTGGGAGACCTTTTCTTAATACTGCAGGAGCTGTTATTAATTGTAATCAAGGAAAGATGACTTTCAATGTTAATGACAAGAAACATACTGTCTATTTCCCCAAGAAGATTGATATGACTTATGGTTTGACTTCAATTGAACATGTTGAGGGCATTCAAGTTGGAGAAATATATTGTCCCATACCAAGAGAAAAATTTGAAACTATTATGATTGGGACCATTGCTATCAAAGTTTAGGTAACATAATCATTAGTGGAATACAAAGTTTTGTCTCATATGAAATTGTTTTGGTAACAAGACCTGATCAACCTTGTTAACAAAAGGATTTCATTGAACAAAACAATGTTTTCACCATGATTATCTCCGCTTACTTCTATTCTATCCATTTAGTTTTTGCTTTCGTTTAGTTTTATTTTTTGTTGTTAGTTGCTTGCATGTTAGAGTGTCTTAGAACTTCTGAAGTTCTAGCCTTGTTTTGCTTTGCATCATTCCAAAAATCTTTTTCTGTCAGAAAATCATTCATCTATACCTGAAAGTTGCCCAAAAATAAAGTGTCTCGAAAAATTCCAGAAAATTCATATTAAATTTTTACATGAAAAAGGGGCAGAGGAGTGCCTGGAAGGTACCAGGGAGACCCACCAGGCAGGCACACCACCTGGTGGCGTGGCCTGCCCTCGGTGGCGCCATGCCATGGTGTGGGCCACCCCTGGCCCTCCACTCACTCTTTCACTTGCCACTTTCTTCTCTCTCCCGAGTAAACTCCAATTCATTGCTCAAAATTGTGTTCTTGCTTTCGATTTTTTGATCTCCTTGCTCAGCCCATCTTTGTTGCTGAAATTTGGAGCATTTGTTCTTTGGTATGTGACTCCTCCGCTTGTCCAAGTAGATTTGTGTTTAGTGGATTATATCCTGAGTATTTTGCTACTGTAGGTGACAGGTTATGAGAGCTTGCAAGCTTGTTTGATGCTTATAGATATAGTTTTGATGCATGTTTAGGCCTCTTACAAGTCCCTATGAGTAGTGCCCTCCATTATATTCACTTTGCAATCACTTGTTTAATAGGTGTTTAAATTTCAGAATAGAAGATGAATGAGCATCAACTAAACCAACATGAACTATGGGTGCCTGAGGTCATGAAGGTTCACCGAGAGGAGGAAGTTTTTCCTTCCATTTACCCATGCTCTGAATTCACGAGAGCTTCAGGAATTCTCCCGGATTTCCACACTTTGGTTTCTAATGCAGGGCTGGAGCACTTTTTGGAAGATGAACCTTGTCAATTTGTGAAGCTAACCCTGTCTGGGGTGCAGGACTTTCAATTTAGTTACTCTTTGCCTAACCCCATGGTCCACTACAAAATTTACAATATTGCTGTCGACCTTTCTCTCGATGACTTTTGTGCATCTTTTAAGGTACCTCAGTGGGGATCATGTAGAAGGATTAAAGAGCGACCTGCACCACTCATGGATTTATACGCAGAAATTTGCCAAGGGAGCAACTTTTCGAAGGAGAGTGGGAAAATCCGTAACATTCATCTCCCCTCTATTCGCTACTTTGCTTACTTTATTGCCAAGTGTGTTCTTGCTAGGAGAAATGCCAATAAGTTATCTTCGTATGATCTAGCATTCATCTCTGCTGCTCTTAAACAAGATAGGACTTATAACTTGGGTGCTTTGATAGCTTTCCATCTTGCTGCTAACCACGAGAAAGGTGGAATTTGTGGCGGCATCATTGCTTCTCGTTTATTAGTGTTGCATGGTTTAGTGCCCCATCATCTAGACCTACAGTTTCCCATAGAAAGGCTTGACCTTAATTCCATGATATAGCATAAATTTGTTTCTTCTTGGGCTAATTTGAGTGATCTGTCTTATGAAATAACCTTTCTCAAAGCTGGTTGGAGAAAGATCAAGTCCGAGCGTGTGTCCTTTTGCCTGCACCTGTTTTGTTTAACCTTGATAACAGTGTAGGATGGTCCCTCACAGAGGAGTTTGATGCGTATTTGGGAGAGCTCTCCCAACAGGAGCAGGACACTAGAAGGGAGGTCACAAATGATTCGGTCCAGCCCTCAAATGAGGGGGAGTCTTCATATCAGCAGCCTACTTATGATTGGGGAGCTTCTTCCTCGTCCCACGGGCCTAACTACGATCATTATTACAAGGACCCTCCTGCTTGGAATCCTTACCCGTATCTGGATTGACACCCACTTAGGACAAAATCCTAAGCTTGGGGGGAGGTACGCCGACATTGCACTCATCTCCATATCATTTTGCGTCGTTACTTTGTATATTCATGTTTCGTTTTTTCCTTAGTTTTCGTTCTTTCTTTGCTTTTGCTTTCTAAAACACAAAAAGACCAAAAATATTTCTATTGTTTCTATTTGGTTTGCTTCTTTTTCTCTTTGCCTTGGTTTGTTTTTCCCTTTTTGCTTTGTTTGAACTATTCGAAAAACCCAAAAAGATTTTTCTTTGCTTGTTCTTCCCTTTTGGTTCTTCTTTTAAAAATTGAAAACACCAAAAATATTTGCTGTTCTTCTTTGGTTTTGTGAGTTTGTTGCAGGGTTCAGCAGTCCTGAGTGGGATTTGGTTTCATATTATTATTCAAGCCACACAAGTGAAGGGCAATAATGAGGATTAATGACAACTTGAGGTGTGGTAAGAGGCTGGTAACAAACTCTATTTGTTTTCATTTTTGTACATATACTCATCATTGTGGGCATGCTTAGCCTATTCGTGTAGGGTGTATGTTATTTATGGATGCTTAGTAGTTCTTGCTTTCATATGATTAGTTCCAGCTTGCTAATAGTTTGTAGCATGTCTTATAAATTTTTGCTTGCATTACTCTATGCATAACTTGGTATGACACCGTGGTATCCTCCTCTAAATGTTTCATTTGAATTGACTTGGCACATGCTCACGCATGCATATGACTGAAATAATCAGTTGACCCTCGATGAATTATTTTGCCTTGAGGGTCTTGAATCACTTTCATGCCATGGTTAGTCCTATTTTGTTGCAAGCATGATTATGACAGCTATTGCTCTCTAGTTTGTCGCTCCCTTACTATTGCTAGCCTTCACTTTCACTGAGTATGTTTTACTCATGTTTCCAACGCCCTAAAACCAAATATTGCCAAAGTGTCCACCATACCTACCTATTAGCATCATTTGCTATTTCCGTGCATATTCATTATGCCTTGTTTTGTTCCGAATAAAATGTTTGCCTGTTATGAGAAAGTTAGTTAGTAAAGCTCTCACGAATTTGATGGCACACTTTATTTTCTGCACTTAATAAACCTGAACCATTGTGACTGTCCATGAAAGTTATATGCTTGCAAATTATAGGTTGGGGATTAGCAGAACCGTGCTGTCACGGGGAATGCTTTCAACACCTGTAAATATATACCCAGTTGATAGCATGCTCTTTTG
This sequence comes from Avena insularis, assembly GCA_023614405.1. Taxonomy (NCBI): domain Eukaryota; kingdom Viridiplantae; phylum Streptophyta; class Magnoliopsida; order Poales; family Poaceae; genus Avena; species Avena insularis. The sequence goes on from CM042686.1 coordinate 567,453,721, forward strand.
TTTGCGGATGTCGTCGGTGTGAAATAAAAGGGGAGCCTATAAGTCCATGGAGTTATGTATGTGTGTTAGAGAAACGCCTAGGCTGCCGGTCTAATCCATGCCGTCATGGTGGAAACTTGCAGCATAACCATAATGATATCTATGAATCATTCTTCTTATAAAAAAAAGAGAGAGATAGCCATTGAGAAAAAGAAAAGAAAAAAAGAGAGATTTGAGAAAAGAGGAAAGAGAGAAAAAGCACCATTTTCCCATGGTAAATAAGAAGATTGCTGAGATACTCATTGTCTGCTTGCCTTGTCATTTTGATATGGGGATTCTTCCGTATCATCGGGCAAGGGGTACCCCGTTGGCGGTTCTCTGTGATACGCACGTATTTACGATGACAAGAACTTACAGGTAACTAAAGTTGAGTAGCATGAGGAGCGGCCCTCGTACTCAAGGGACATGGGATTTCCAGTTTATAGTCTGTCAAGCATATAACTCAGATTGGACCTCACTTTCACCTTAACCATATTAAAGATGCTTATGATAGGGGCAATGAGAGCTCAAAGCTAATGAGTACCATACTTTCAGCATTTGGAAGCCTTTCAAACTATTCAAAACCTTTTCATTTCCTTGTTGAGTCTCCACTTATTCTATGAGCACTTTCTTGAGAGCATAGTTGTCATTCTTTGTGCTTGTCTCATTACTTGATTATTTGTGTTATGACTTTGATGCTTGTATCTTTAATATCTTTACTTCTAGTCTTCACCTGAACTTCAGAGGTGCCTTGGCATTCACAATAAAAGGCAAGCGAGATACCACTCTATCATACCTTGTTATGAGCATTGTAATGCTGCTTATATTTATACTTCATGCTACTTATTATTTTTAAGTTGGATTCTCTTCATAGCTTGCAATGCCTATTAAGTAAACTTAGTTGCACACTCTTTATTATGAATTGTCTAAGTAGTTGATCACATGCTGAGAATATATACATCATATGAAGCAAAAGTGTTCGTGAAAGTTTCTTTTATCGCACTCTGTTTTCAACTGAATTGCTTGAGGACAAGCAATAAGCTAAGCTTGGGGGGAGTTGATACATCCAAAACGTATCTACTTTCCCGAACACATTTGCTATTGTTTCTCCTCTAAACTTGTGTGATTTGGATGCAACTAACAGATTGATTTGTTTTCAGCAGAATTGCCTTGGTGTCTACTTTTTGTGAAGAAAATCAACTATCAGGAAAAATCCCAGAAATATGCCAAAAATCCTATTTCACCAGAAGACTCCTGGAGCTAGAATACAAGACGGAGGGGGCTGGGCCTAGGCCACACCACCTGGCTGCGCGGGCTAGGCCTAGCCACGCCAGGGGGTGGTCTGGCTGCCCTAGACACCCCCTCGGTCTCCCTCTTTGCCTATAAGATGCCTTCTGACCTAAAAACTCAGGGGGTCGATGTTTTTCCAGAAGGAGTTCCGCTCCACCGCCACCACTAGATTCCACTTGAACAGCTGTAAACTCCGTTCGCACCCTCGAGACGGGAATTCGAGGAGATCATCACCATCATCATCACCATCGCTTCTCCATCGACCATCCATGTTTCCCCCATCTATGAGTGAGTAATCCCCCGCTGTAGGCTATGTGGATGGTAGGGATTGGATGAGATCGTTCATGTAATGGCATCAGATTGTTAGGGCATGGTGCCTAGTATCTTCTATTAGTGCTTTATGACTTTGTTGCGACTTGTTATGCTTAATGCTTGTCACTAGGGCCCGAGTGCCATGATTTCAGATCTGAACATGTTATTGATTCATTATGATAGTATTGTTTTTGGGTTTACCTGCAAGTTGTAGACACACGTTGTTGTCCAGAACCAATGGCCCCGAAGTGAGAGAAATCGGGATAACCGGAGGGAATGGCTTTGATGTGAGGATCACATGTGTTCACGGAGTGTTAATGCTTTGCTCCGGTGCTCTATTAAAAGGAACACCTTAATTTCCAGTAGTTCCCTTGAGGCCCCGCTGCAAACGGGCTGGCAGGACAAAATATGTTGTGCAAGTTCTCATTGCGAGCACGTATGACTATATATGGAACACATGCCTAGGATTATATAGTACTTGGATGCTTTATCTTATTTATCTGTAATTGCCCTATGTTCTAATTGCTATGTGAATTGTCTTGTCCATGCAACGCCCGTCCGTCCATCCCTATGCCTACCGCACTCGAATCCTACTATTTACTGTTATATTTATTGTTGTCTTTACTTTACTACTGTTGTTACTTTACTATTCCTACTGCAAAACTGTTGCTACTGATAAACTGCTGTGAGCAAGATTGTTTCTAGGTGTAGCTGAATTGACAACTCAGTTGTTTAGGCTTATAAATATTCTTTGGCTCTCCTTGTGTCGAATCAATAAATTGGGTTTCACTTCCCTCGAAAATACTGGAATACACCCCATATACTTGTGGGTCATCAATACGTATGAACTACTACCTTAGAATTAATGGTGTAGGATCTAAATTTGTCACATGCAAAAATTAAATAGCTAGAAACTCTTTTTCTATAGTAGCATAATTTTTTTGAATCTTATTAAGAGTTCTACTAGCGTAATAACTAATATTTAAATTCTTTTCGTATCGCTGTCCTAACGTAGCCCCTAAAGCATAATCACTAGCATCACACATGATTTCGAAAGGTTCATCCCATTTTGGAGATTGTATGATGGGTGCTGAAACTAATTTGTTTTTAAGGTTCTCAAAAGTTGCCATGGAGTCATGATCTAAGTAGAATGGAGCTTCTTTATCAAGAAGGTCGGTGAGAGGCATAGCTATTTTAGCAAAATCTTTTATAAAACGCTTATAAAAACCTGCATGTCCCAAAAACATTTTTAAGTTTTTTATGTCCTGAGGTATTGGAAGATTTAATATAGCATTTATATTAGTTTTATCTATTTCTATACCCTTCTCCGAAACCTTATGCCCAAAAAATTTACCTTCTCTTTCCCTGAACTGGCATTGTTCCCAATTCAAAACCAAATTTGATTGTCTTCATCTCTGCAAAACTTTGGTTAAATTGTAGAGGCAATTATCAAATGTTGTTCCACAAACAATGAAATCATTTGTTAGAACTTCCATAGTAGTTCTCAACAAGATCATCAAAGATTTTTAAAACACATTCTTGAAAAGTTGAAGCTGCATTACATAAGCCAAACTAAATTAATCTATAAGCATATGTGCCATAAGGGCAAGTGAAAGTTGTTTTCTCTTGATCTTCAGGTTCTATAGCAATTTTAGAATATCCAGAATAACCATCAAGAAAACAGAAATAAGAATTATTACTAAGTCTTTCTAAAATTTTATCCATAAATGGTAAAGGTTTATGATTTTTTCCTGTCTCATGGTTTAGTTTCCTAAAATAAATGCACATGCGATATCCAACAATAGGTTTTATAGGAACTAGCTCACCATCCTCATTCATAGTAGCATCAAGACCCCCTTGTCTTGGTATGCAATGAGCTAGGCTAACCCACTTACTGTTAGAAATAGGATATATTATGCCATCATCTAATAAGCGTATAATCTCTTTTCTTACTACTACCTTCATTTTCGGGTTAAGGCTTCTTTGTGTGTCAACTATAGTTTCAGCATCATCAAGCATGGTAATCTTATCTGTTACAATAGATGGATCTATTCCTTTAATATCACTTAGCATCATCAAGCATGGTAATCTTATATCAAAAGGCTTCATGATGCTTAATCAAGACCAAAATGAGTTTATTTGTTTCATTTTCTTATAGATTTTTACTAATAATAATAGGGCATTTATTTTCATTATCTAAAAACCCATACCTCATATCGTCTAGAAGTTGCTTCAATTCAATTGGCGGAGGTTCTTCATCTCCTTTTCTTTCCAGTTCTTCATACTCATGTGGTTTTTGTGCTTCTGGAACTGAATCAAGGTAATCATCCATGTCTTCTCTCTCCTTATCATCTGGTGCTTCCTCCCAATTAATTAGGCTCATCTCTAATTCATCTTGTGGAGTACTGAAATGAATTGCAGACAGCTCGGCAATTGTTTTCTCTTCCTTGATATCTTCCACTTCATATGGCCTCTTCTTTAGTTTGGCAAAGTGGAATGTCATTTCCTCTTCTCCAAACATCATTGAAATAGTATCCTTCTTTTTATCAATTCGAATTTGGGTTATGGAAACAAAAGGCCTGCCTAAAAGAATATGACAAAAAGAATCTCGAGGCATATCAATGATGACTGGAAGAGCACAGATTGTTTGTAGCTAGTTTTGAAATAAAGATATCGATCCCACAAGGAGCAGGAGTCTGAAGTCTAATAACTCTTGGAATAAATATTATGATAGAAATGCTAGATAAAGTTCTAAGTGACAAGATAAAGTGCTAGTATTGTGTAAAAAGGTGTTTTTGGGTTTTGGGTATAAGAGCAATAATAAAGTAAAGAAAAGTAACTTAATACAGAAAGTAAGTATCGCGTATGTAAGAGAGATTGGAATTGCAGTAGGGAAAAGGCGTTCTCAGGGAGTAGCGGATACACCACTAGTATTGTATAGATCTAAGATAAAGATTATCATCATGAACATTCTCAACTATGTATGTGTGGGAGGAACTCTGTATATGGACGATTTGATAGCAACCGCTACGGACATCATCCTCATAACCACATCAGACAGCAATCGACATCAATTGAATCACTATGCTATTAAGGGACATAATCCCGTAGGACGTATCTCATGGTATGGATAGTGTTTTGTGAGTTTCCTCGGCTTCCCAAGTTGATACGTAAGGATTGCTAACAGCTTTATAGTCACCGTAAGTGCTATCACGCCTCCGTCTACCAACAAGTAGTTCCCTCCATCAAGTCCCACGAGAGGCAAATATTGAGAGGTCAACTTTTCTCAACATCAAGATGTAGAGAATCTAACACATGGTCACAACGATGAATATCATAATAGACTTTATCTTATTTCAATCTCATACTAGGGTTTCTCCATATCCCCAAGAACTAATGATCTACTCGGACATGGAGGCAATCAACATCATGGCAATGGTAATGGAAATAATCATAGATGAATAGTACTTGTATAAATCCACAATGAGTATAGGAATTATAACAAGATCTAGACAAGATGTAGATGGGATGGATGGAGATGATGGTGATGCAATGGTGGATGATGAAGATCGATGCCTTAGCCTCCTGGATCTGCGCAGGGTGAATATGGATCCCGTGTGGATGAGTTCCCCCTCCAGATGCCTTCCGGAGGTGAGGTTTCGGCGATTTCTGGGTGTTCTGTATGTCGTCTCCTCGAACCAATTACACGGGGTGAAACTATTTGATGAGGTGGAGGTGGTGCCAACTATACGGCCAGAGCTATACGAGCGGAAGGAATTCTCCCGCCGTATAGTTGGTCGTTACGCTCTTTGTCTCCTTGGTTCGCTTCTAGTTTTCTTCTAGTATTATTAATATTACCCAAATAAGCGATTTACGTTGTTTTTGACTCCTTTTCTCCACAGTACAACTGCTTCAATAATTGTATCCATTGGATCCATCATCTGTCATGATCCTGGTGAAAACAGACATAAAATGTGCATGCGAACACCGTAAAATACCAAGATCCTACATATACAATGCAAAATAATAATATAAAACATGATGTATATATGCACTCATCAACTTCCCCAAGCTTAGACTCTTGCTCGTCCCGAGCAAGCTCTAGCTTAATGGATGTGATCCTCATATTCATGAAGCTGAGTCGATAAAATAAATGAGGCTATTGCAGCATGTGTTTATCATGTATGATACATAGGAATAAGTTCATGAATAGTACCTTACTTGAACCATCGGAATAGTATTATAAGGCTTCCACACCTTAGTTATCAATAGCTCATAAAATATGAATCTCAACATAATGTAAAAGAATCCGGTTCAATCGAATGAGTTAACGAGGTAGTCCCAAGTGTTTTAGGATAAACGTATTCACTTGGGATTCAAAATCTCAAAAGTGTTTCTTTGTCATACTACAATACAATGGTATATGCCTACTTGCTCTTTGCACATTCGCTCTTTTTCTTCTTTCTTTTCTTTTCTTTTCTTTTCTTTTCTTTCCTTTCACATATATGCTCACACTTTTGTTTTAAGTGTTGTGCAAAGGAGTTAACCATATATTCCACTTCATGTAGGATGATACATTGCAAATGTATCTATAATTTTTGATGTTCCATGCTTGGTTTTATCTACTTTCTTATGTTTTGTCCACACTTTGGAGTACTTTTCATATGATTTCTTGGACTAACCTATTAACAAGAGCCACAGTGCCAGCTGCCTATTTTCTGCTGTTTTTGGTTCCAGGAAGTCAGAAAATGAATATTCTCGGAATTGGATGGGACAAAAGCCAAAGTTATTATTTTAGCGGGGGACACTTGGAGCCAAAATACGAGACGGAGAAGGGCCAGAGGGCGGCCACACCACCGCAGCGGCCAGCTTGGCCCAGCTAGGGGTGGTGTGGCCAGCCCAGGCATCCCCTCGGCCTCTCCTTCCGCCTATATATTGCCTCTGATACGGAAACCCTAAGGGCCCGATCAAAATTCCATGAAAGAGTCTGTAGCCACCGTCATCTCCATCCCTAGATCGGGAGGGATCTGAAGCTCTTCCCGCCACCCTACTAGAGAGGGGAATCCACCCTGGAGGCCTTCTTCATCATCATGCAAGCTAGATGGCTGGTTCATGTAGTAGCTAGATGGCTGGTTCTCCTCCTTTGTGCTATCATGTTTAGATATTGTGAGCTCTGTTCATGATCAAGATCATCTATTTGTAAATCTGCATGTTGTGTTTGCGGGGATCCGATGGATATTGAGATGCTATTTCAGATTGATTATTGATTCTATCATGTCTTTATTATTTGTGATTTTGCATGCTTTCCGTTGTCAGTAGCTATCTTGGCCAAGTAGATGCTAGTAACTCCAAGAGTTAGTATTTATGCTCGATAGTGGGTTCATGCCTCTGGTAATCTGGGGAAGTGACAGAAATCTCTAAGGTACTAGATGTGCTGTTGCTACTAGGGAGAAAACAACAATCCTTTATTCATAGAACAATCGTATTGTTTACTTTAGATGCAATTCATAAAGCAATAATCTATTGCTTGCAACTTAATACTGGAGGGGGTTCAGATGATAACCTGAAGGTGGATTATTAGTCATAGATGCAGTTGGATGGCGGTCTATGTATAATGTTGTAATGCCCAATCGAATCTCAAAGGAGTCAAGATGATTAGTATATGCTTGTATGCTTTCTCGATGTTTGTCAATTGCCCCGCTGTAATTTGTTCACCCAACATGTTATCTATCTTAAGGAGAGCCACCTCTAGTGAACTATGGACCCCAGTCCTTCCTTTTACATTCAATCTACAATCAAACTGTTTACTGCTTTGTGTTTACTTTCTGCAAACTATTACTTACTTCCATTCGATACGTTTAATCCTTTGTTTTCAGCAAAACCGGTGAGATTGACAACCTCATCGTAAGTTGGGGGCAAAGTTCTGTGGTTGTGTTGTGTGCAGGTCTCCATGTTGCTACTAGCACCGGTAGTGCGCCCTGCCAAGGCTCAGCTAGCAACACCTTTGGGGTGTTTCCTTGCTCCTACTGGATTGATAACCTTGGTTTCATACTGAGGGAAAACTTGCTGCTGTGCTCATCATACCTTCCTCTTAGGGTTCCCCAATGAGCTCGATATATTTTGGGCCATCATAGGAATACAAAGTTCAACGATCTCAATTATCAAATTCCATTTGTATACGAAGCATTCTTATGACTTGGATATTCTACCTCGACTTGTTCTCACTCTATCTTTGTTCAAGGTTTATTTTTCAACTTAATAGATAATTTTTCTTTTGTAAGTCAAACCGTAGACTTACAACATATTGACCAAATTATCTTTAGGTGTTCTATTAATACCAATGGTGTGGAAGACTCCTATTGCTATCATCAAGTGCAAGTAAAATTATACGCAAGCCATTCATATATCCATAAAGTAAACACAAACTCAATATTGGTCCATATATAATAATAAACTCGGAATTTCATAAAAGGGATCGACTATTCCGGAAGGGAATTCTAATGATGCAAACTTTATTTATAGTTGGAACTAATGCAAGAATAATAAAAACTTATAAGATAGATTACAAGGTCTTAAAGATCTCCCCAAGCTTGGAACCAAGCCAGGCGGGATCAAATAACCCCTTGTGATTATTTGATACCGTGATTGTTGTAGATCACTGTGGAGCCATGGCATGTAACACCACGGTGCGTAGCTTCTTGTTGGTATCCTCCAAAGTGGTTATGCGGCTATAGCACCTTCGCAAATCAGACTGCAGAGTGTCCATTCTATCAACGAGCTTAGTCACTAGTGGAAAGAGATCTTCCTTCCTTTCCATCTCATCGAGATGGTGGCGGACTTAAACGCGATGGAGTAGCTCCTACTTCTGATATATCTCTAATGCCCGGACGCGATCCTTGGTCCTGGGTACAACTTCTTCTTCCTCATCCATAATTGATGGATCGAGGAAGTGGAAACCGTACCTCCACTCTTCTTGAGGCTTGACCTTCATGCGAGCACCAATGGTTGGCTTTGCAAGAGGTACCTCGTATCCCTTGCTAGCACCTGCACCAACATTAGATAATTCCTTACGCTTGTGTGTCCTTTGATCCATGGTGATGAACTTAACCGTCTCCACGCGCCCTTTTCCATGTGGTTTGCGGTGTTCTCTCTCTTGTTGATCTTTCTTCATCGCCGCCCAATCGATCCCCGGTGGATCATAGACGTCACGGCAGATGTAGATGTCAACCACATCATCATTGGAATCATTGTTGAAGTAGCTTGGATTGACGTACTCCTTGTACCTCGGGCTAAACCTCTCCACCTCCTCATCATCATCCTCCATGGATGGGTTGCTAGAGCGGTCCCTAGAAGGAGCAATGAGCCCCATGGGTTTTCCATGGCCTGGGACGGGGTAGCGCATTGCTAGATTTGTTGCTGGAGATTATGATTATAGAGAGAGACAATGGCAGTATATAAGAGGGGTCAGAGGTCGGTAAAACTCGCGAGAAACACCAAATTTTCGTCCAAGAAAAGAATCCAAACGGAACAAAAAAAAGAAATCACGGATTTGGAAGTAACCCGCCGCATAACAATCAACTATACGGGCGCGGCCCGTATAGGTCTGGCCATATAGTTGCTTACGGGCAGATATTTCCAAATATCTCGAGTCCAGGTCGATTAAATCACGACTCGGAACCAACAATAATAAAAAAAAAATAGATGAATAAACGAAATATCAAACGAAAAAGTGTCCAAGAGTTTAATGACCGACTATACGGCCGGAATTTTTGCTCCGGTCGTATAGTTGCGACCATATAGATACAGACACCAAAAGGCAAAACTATCTGAGAGTTCAACAACCAACTATACGACCAAATTTTTTGCTCCGGTCGTATAGTTGCGACCGTATAGGCTCAGATATCAAAAATAATTTCACGAAGATGATACAGAGAGTTTAACAACCAACTATATGGCGAGAGCTTCCTCTCCGGTCGTATAGCTCCGCCCTTATAGTTGGGAAAACCTCTCTAAAACTTCAGAAAATACAAGGAATTCAAAGGCAGAATTTTTAAAAGTAAAAATTGTGAAAACAAATCACTTATTTGGGTAAGAACACTTACCTTGCACCTACCATTGTTTATTCGGGGATGAAAAGTTCCTCCCACAACAAAGACTTATTTTCTCTTAGAGGAATTGACCTTAGTTCATTGAATAATTCCCGTAAACGAAAATCACCAGGACTAAAGTTCCTCTCAATAAGATTGGTGTCTTGCGGGGGCAAACATGGACACTACATCTAGCGTCTTTATTTCCCGCCTCTGCATAATCTACAGCTCAAATTCTTGAAGTGAAAGAATCCAACGGATCAGCCTTGGCTTATGGTTTTTCCTTTCAAGGAGTTCTTTTAAACCATCACGATCCGTATGAACTCTCACCTTTGCATCAACTATATAAGAATGAAATTTATCACAAGATAAAAATACAGCAAAAAGTTCCTTTTCTTCCTTAGGGTAATTCTTCTGAGCACCATTGAGAGTTCTACTAGCATGATGTATAATATTAAATCTATGACCAATATGTTGTCCTAGAGTTACTCCTACAGCATCATCACCAGCTTCACATATTAAGTCAAAGGTTGTATCCTAGATAGGTGGTTTAATAATGGGAGCATGAGATAAAGCATTTTTGAGTCTATCAAAGGATTCAAGACATTTATCATCAAAATTAAATCTCATTCCCTTTGGCAAGAGGTTAGTGAAAGGTTTAGATATCCTAGAGAAATTTCTTATGAACCTTCTATAAAAAGCCACATGACCAAGAAAACTTCTTATACCTTTAATATCCCTAGGTTGCGGCATTCTCTATATTGCTTCAATCTTAGCTCTATCAACTTCAATTCCCTTACCTGATACCTGGTGTCCAAGGACTATACCTTCTTTGACCATAAAATGGCACTTCTCCTAGTTTAGGATGAGATTAGTTTCTTCACAAAGCTGCAAAACTCTTTTGAGATTATCTAAATAACTAATAAACGAAGTTCCATAGACAGAAAAGTCATCCATAAATACTTCCATTATAAGTTCTATAAAATCAGCAAAAGTAGCAGTCATGCATCTTTGAAAAGTAGCTGGAGCATTACATAAACCAAAGGGCATATGTCGGTAATCATGTAAACCGTAAGGACTTATGGAAGTTGTTTAAGTTGGTCATCCAGATGAACAGCTATTTGAGAGAAACCAGAGTATCCATCCAAGTAACAAAAATGAGTATGGTTTGATAACCTTTCTAAAGTTTGATCTATGAATGGTAACGGATAGTGATATTTCCTAGTTTCTTTGTTTAATTTCCTGAAGTCTATGCACATCCTATGCCAAACAATAGTTCTAGTAGGTATCAATTCATTGTTTTCATCAGGAACGACAGTAAAACCACCCTTTTTAGGAGCACAGTGAACATGACTTACCCACTCACTCTCTTTAACAGGATAAATTATACCTGCGTCTAGTAGGCGTACAATTTCTTTTCTTACCACTTCTTTCATTTCAGGCTTTAATCTTTTATTAGATTCCGCAACTAGTTTTGCACCTTCTTCCATGGACAACTATCATGGGACTAATGCCCTTCAAGTCATCCATTGAGTACCCAAAGGCTTGATGCTCCTTAAGTATCCTCATGAGTTCTTCTTCTTCTCCTGAAAGTTTAGCACTAATAATAACAGGGAATTTATTGGTATCATCTAAAAACTTGTATTTAAGATTTTCTGGTAGAGTCTTCAACTCTAGGGTGGTAATTTCTCATCCCCTCTCTTCTCTGGATCTTCAAAAGCCTCATCAGTTGGAGGTCCCAAAACGGGTAGTGAGTCGAATTCATTTTCTAGTTCTCCCAGGGACTTGTCCTCCATAATTATTTCTTCATAATTTGGATCTTCATCTATTTCTTCTTCTTGATTACCTAAGAAAAGAGCCACCATTTCCTTAATAGTTCTCTCTTCCTCTTGTATTGGTGGAGGCCTATCTTTAAATTTGGAAAAATGGAATTTATTTTCCGTTCCCCCAAGCTTAAGCGTCACAATCTCCTTCTTGAAATTGACATAGGCACCTATATCACCCAAAAAAACTTCTTCCAAATATAATAGGGCAGAGAGTGTCAGCTGGCATATCAACAACTACAAAATCAATAGGAAAGTTTTTGTTGCCGATTGTGACATTTGCATTATCAACTACTCCCATTGGAATTCTAAGGTTCTTATTGGCTAACATAATTGTCATGTCAGTATTTTCGATTGTAGCTGGTTCTATTTCTTCTTTTATTTCTAGGTAGAAATCATAAGATATAACATTAACTTTCGTTCCAAGATCACATAAACTGTAATGAGAGGTTTCTTTAAATATGCAGGGAAGAATAGGCTTACCCATATCTTTTACCTTTGTTTTTCCTTCAACCAATATGGAGGTCTCTACATCAAGTTCAACTATGTTGCAGTGTGAGTACATAGCCATAATTGCTTCCTTGTTTACATCTTCATCTTTGTTTTCTTTCAAGTGTTTCATGACTTCTGGCACACTTTCCTCTTCCCTTTTTTCCTGTATTGCTTTGACCTATTCATATTCAAAAATATGCTTTTGTGCAGTGTTAGGGAAAGATACTTCATATATTGGCTCTACGGAGGAAAGTGTTGCTTTATCTTATATTTTATTTTCTGGTTCGGGTGGTGGATCATACTTGGCTGGACCCTCCTTTGGAGCTTTAATATGTTATGTAAAAGCTTTAACAACTTGTAGCACAAGATCTGAATCCAGATAAAGTTCTTTAGATAATTCTTTCACATGGCCTTTTTTTTGTTATAATCATGAATATAATCATGCTCTATTTCTACACCTCCTTCACTTCCTAGACCAAAATTCCATAAAACTCTATGATCACGAATTCTATTAAGTAAAGCCAAAGATTTAGGTATAGGAAGATTCATCAAGGATCCTTCAGCGAAAGAGTCTAGTTCAATTTTATTAGGTTCAATTAAGCCGCCATAAAAGATATGTAGTAAATACCATTTAGGCAAATCGTGATGAGGACATAATATTAGTAAATCTTTAAATCTAATATAGGCTCTTACTAGTTCTTCATTAGCATGATTCTTCCAAGTCATTATAAGACGCCTGATTCCAAAAGATTTTGATAATGGATAATATTTAGATAGAAATTCACTTGCTAGATTATCCCAAGTAGTAGTGGCTTCAGGAGGTAGAGATCTATACCATGAGAGAGCTGTACTTGTCAAAGTTTGACTAAAAAGATTAACCCTTACCTCATCAGCGGTATACCCCGTCAATAGAAAAGTGCCACATATATCTTTAAAACATGCAATATGCTCATATGGATCAGGATCTTCTTCATCTGTGGTAAATTGCTTCTTATGTAGAATACTAAGTAATAGAATATTTATTTCAAACCCCCTTGTCTTCTCATTGGAGTTGTCTTTTTTATAAATATCATAGGGCTTCCCATAGTGGTTGTGTGGGCGAGCACTAGTCATATGCTCAAACTCCATCATGTTGGTGGATACCTGTAACTCAAAACAAAATTTAGCAAGACAAAAATAAATAAGAAAAAACTAAAAGACCTACAGTGCTTAGCTCCTCGGCAACATCGCCAGAAAATTTCTTGATGACTGCAAGAGCACAGATCGTTTGTAGCTAGTTTCGAAATAAAGATATCGACACTACAAGAAATGTGATAACTTGTGACCTTCTCATAGTGACGGGAAATGAAATCGTCATAGCTCTATGACGATTTGGCACAAGATGGTCATAGGCTGTTTGGAGAGGTCAAAATCCTATAGAATTACGATGATTTGTATCAAAATCGTCATAATTTCAGCATATAAAATCGTCATAACCTTCAGGATACAGCTTAGAGCCTTATTTATACCCCATATGACCAATTTAAATCGTAATATCGTCTAAAATATGATACATTAAATTGACTGGTACCAAATGACTTTTCGTGATATCGAGTCACACTTTCTATATATGAACAATACTAATACATGCAATGTACTTGTTAGGAAATAATTGACAAAAAATCTCGACAGGGGGATCGAACTTGCCATCTCTGTTCATGACCGTAGCGTTGCCAACCACCAGGACACAAGCCTGCTTATGATTCATTACTACGCGGGGCCTTAATATAGAGTCTATGGTTCTTTTTTTCTTCTTTCTGCAGCCTAGGAAGGCAGGCGGACCGCAGTGTCCGCTTGGGCCAGCCTAGTAAGGGAGGAGGACTGCGGTGTTCGCTTGGGCTGACTTGGTCCTAGGCGCGCGGTAGATTAAGTCCAAGGCCAGCTCGCCTAGTCCGATTAGGATAGTTTTTTCTTTCCTTTTTTCCCTTTTCTATTTTCTTTATTCTTTTGTATCTTTTTCATAAGAAGTCTAAAACAATTGATTTTTGTCTCTAATTTTTTATAAAATTCAGTAGATCATCTTAGGGTGCTAATTAGAAATACTTTGAGTATTTACAAATAGTGGTTTTACTATTCCCACATTAGTCCATAGTAGGGATAATATCATAATTCAAAATATGATTTTAAAACTATGATTTTTAATTCAAATTTTGGGTGAGTGCAATGGACTTATGACCGTTTCAAAACTTTGGGTAAATTCAAATTTATATTGTTCGGACAATTTTTGAATTTTTATGCCTGTTTCAAATTTTCCTATTTCAAACTATGGTCAAAACGACGAGCATGAAGATAGGGGATGACTCTCGCTAAACTTGCATTGGATCTCTGAAGAAACATCATATTGTGAGTCTAAAAATGATTTTTTTTTCAAAAAATCACGAGCATTAGATCATGTACCTGTAGTTCAAACCTGACCCACTTCCTACCGATTCGGTAGACATTTATCTTTTTCATCAGGGGTGGACGAAAAGGTTTTCGAATCCCCGGTTGGGACATTGTCCATATAAACTGGTCTAGTATTTTTGAAAAATAGGGTAGTAGCAATTTTAAATTCAACATTTGGTGTTGCTTCACAAAACGCTCTGATTTTGGCACTCGGAAAATGGAAAATGGATTTTTCGTATGACGAAAAGGAAAAATTTCTGCTGCAACATTGTTCGCCATCCCAAGATGCACATACATGCACAATATGGGCACATTATCACAAACTATGTCGTGATTATGGCCATAATATTGGCCGTTTGGCTTGAAAGCCATGATAGGTCATTTTTATAAAGATTTTTTTGATATGCAATCAATATACCAAGTTTGGTATTTTTCCTTGCAACTATGTCACGTAATATGACACCACGCAAAGGATTTATATTGTTCGGACAATTTTTGATTTTTTATTCCTGTTTCAAAATTTTCCTATTTCAAACTATGGTCAAAACAACGGGCATGAAGATAGGGGATGATTCTCGCTAAACTTGCATTGGACCTCTGAAGAAACATCATATTGTGAGTCTAAAAATGATTTTTTTTTTAAATCACGAGCATTAGATCATTTACCTGTAGTTCAAACCGGACCCACTTCCTACCGATTCGGTAGACATTTGTCTTTTTCACCAGGGGTGGTCGAAAGGGATTTCGAATCCCTGGTTGGGACATTGTCCATGTAAATTGGTCTAATATTTTTGAAAAATAGGGTGGTAGCATTTTTGAATTAAACATTTGGAGTTGCTTCACAAAATGCTCCGATTTTAGCACTCGGAAAATAGAAAATGGCTTTTACATGCAACGAAAAGGAAAACTTCCTCCTGCAACACTGTTTGCCATCCCAAGATGCACATACATGCACAATATGGACATACTATCACGAACTATGGCGTGATTTTGGCCATAACATTGATCGTTTGGCTTGAAAGCCATGAAACCTCGTACATGATAAGTCATTTCTGTGAAGGTGTTTTCGATATGCAACTAATATACCAAGTTTGGTATTTTTCCTTGCAACTATGTCACATAATATGACACCACGCGAAGGATTTACATTGTTCGGACCATTTTTGAATTTTTAGGCCCGTTTCAAAATTTTCCTATTTCAAACTATGGTCAAAACGACGGGCATGAAGATAGGGGATGATCCTCGCTAAAATTGCATTGGATCTCTAAAGAAACATCATATTTGTGTGCCTAAAAATGATTTTTTCAAAAAATCATGAGCATCAGATCATATACCTGTAGTTCAAACCGGACCCACTTCCTACTGATTCGGCAGACATTTGTCTTTTTCATCACGGGTGGACAAAAATGTTTTCGAATCACCGGTTGGGACATTTTTCATGTAAGGTGGTCCAGTATTTTTGAAAAATAGGGTGGTAGCATTTTTGAATTGAACATTTGGTGTTGCTTCACAAAACGCCCCGATTTTAGCACTCGGAAAATAGAAAATGGCTTTTACATGCGACGAAAAGGAAAAGTTCCTCCTGCAACATTGTTCACCATTCCAATATGCACATATATGCATAATATGGGCCACAAACTATGTCATGATTGTGGCCATAACATTGGTCGTTTGGCTTGAAAGCCATGAAACCTCGTACATGATAGATCATTTCAGTGAAGATTTTTTCGAGATGCAATCCATATACAAAGTTTGATATTTTTATTTCAAAACCAAGTCACGTAATATGACATCACACCAAGGATTTACATTGTTCGGATCGTTTTTGAATTTCTTATGCCCGTTTCAAAATTTTCCTGTTTCAAACTATGGTCAAAACGACGGGCATGAAGATAAGGGATGATCTTTGCTAAACTTGCATTGGATCTTTGAAGAAACATCATATTGTTAGCCCAAAAATGATTTTTTCAAAAGATCACGAACATTAGATCATGTACCTGTAGTTCAAACCGAACCTACTTCCTACCGATTTGGCAGACATTTGTCTTTTTCATCAGGGGTGGACGAAAATGTTTTCGAATCCCCGGTTGGGACATTTTTCATGTAAGGTGGTCTTGTATTTTTGAAAAATAGGGTGGTAGCATTTTTGAATTGAACATTTGGTGTTGCTTCACAAAATGCCTCGATTTTAGCACTCGGAAAATAGAAAATGGCTTTTACATGCGACGAAAAGGAAAACTTCATCCTGCAATATTGTTCGCCATCCCAAGATGCGCATACATGCATAATATGAGCACATTAGCACAAACTATGTCGTGATTCTAGCCATAACATTGGTCATTTGACTTGAAAGCCATGAAACCTCATACATGATAGATCATTTCAGTGAAGGTTTTTTCGAGATGTAATCAATATACCAAGTTTGGTATTTTTCTTTGCAACTATGTCACATAATATAACGCCACGTGAATGTTTTACATTGTTTGGACTGTTTTTAAATTTCTCATGACCGTTTGAAACTATGGTCAAAACGACGGGCATGAAGGTTCTTAGCTAGGGGATGAGCCTCGCTAAACTTGCATTGGATCTCCGATGAAATAGCATATTGTGAGTCTAAAAATAATATTTGCAAAAAATCATGAGCATCAGATAATGTACCTGTAGTTCAAATTAGACCCTGTAGTTCAAATCGAACCCACTTCCAGCCGATTCAGCAAGAATTTGTCTTTTTCACCAGGGGTGGACGGAAAGGTTTGAGCTCTCCCGGTTGGGACATTGTCCATGTAAATTGGTCTAGTATTTTAGAAAAAAATGGTTGGTAGTATTTTGAAACTTTCATTTGGTGGTTGCTTCACATTTGGTGGTCTAGAATTTTAGAAGAAAATGTTTTGTGAACCAACCAATCAAAACACAGGAAAATATCTCCCACTAGTCAGCCTTATCTGCCTAATCTGGACCGTTCAGCGTCGATCCAGTGCATGATGGCTCACCTGAAGAAGCACACCACCCCACCGCACCC
The DNA here is from genome assembly GCA_023614405.1 of Avena insularis. Lineage (NCBI taxonomy): Eukaryota > Viridiplantae > Streptophyta > Magnoliopsida > Poales > Poaceae > Avena > Avena insularis. Next base: position 567,471,187 of record CM042686.1, read on the forward strand.
ACGTCCTCACCAACCCTAACCTCACCATCTGTCAAAGAAAACCCTAGATCGACTGCCCTCGTGCCGCCCCTTCCTTGCCCTTCCGATTCTCCCTGCACGCTCGGCCTCCCCAAACCCTAAACCGTCGCCACTGTCGACGCCGCATGCACCCCAATCCAAATCCACCTCTCCCCTCGCCATCGACGCTGCACCGCACCCCCCGTCCCCACTCGGATCTCCCGCCCCACCTCCACCCACTCGGAGCCGCACCCTCCGTTCCCCTGGATCTCCAGCCCTACCTCCATTCCCTCGATGTCGAGGGGGATGACCTCCGGATACCCCAATCAGACAAGAAACATGGCAGTCGGTTCACATCCGGCTGGCTGAGCACAGCCGGACACGAGCAAGTCAAGCCAGCTACTTAACTGTAGCCGGAACCACGAGGAGCAGCAAGGCACGGGACCGGCTACATCAGCATAGCCGGACTCAATCAAGAGGACAGTGTGACGTGCTGCACAGTGCATGGTACGCCCTGGTACGATGAAAAGACACGCCACTACTCGGCCATACCGAAGATTTTGCGGGGTGACGTGGGAACATTGGCCAGACGCTGACGACAGGCTCGCACGGTGTTCACTGTACCCAGGCGACCTTACCGCTTGTACCCTGATGGGATGTGAGTGTACTGAGTACTTTAGATGACCAGCAGACTGGGACCCGCCTGTGGGGCCCGCCAGCCGGATTCGCCAGTGAGACTGTTGCCTCTCTGCCTATATAAGGAGATGCAAGGTTCTCGTAGCAAGGGTTGGTCTCATTGCATTTAAGGCAGTAGCTAGAGAATATAGCTCGAGGAGCGATTGTAGCCCGTATATCACTCATAGTCAGATCGGCAGGAGTAGGAGCTTTACCTCATCACGAGGGCTCCGAACCTGGGTACTTCGTGTGTCTCGCTACACTAGCTCGTACCCAATCCCGCATGTGGACGACATCAAGAGCTTCCCTGCTAGTCCACACACCTCTATCTAACCTGCTTAGGTACTGTCGTTCCCAATACAATGACAGTTGGCGCCCACCATGGGGCGAGATGGCTTCGACAGGAGTCACGTTCCGCACGGGACCCCGCACTTTAGCCGGTGAGCGTGTGGCCTTTGGCCTAGTGCTTATGCTCGGCAAGTTCGACTGCGTCATCGACAATGCAGCGTGTTTTGCGGATCCACTTTTTCGGTAGACGGTTCTATTCTGCTCTTCAACAACCTCCCTATCTACGTCGCCACCGTGCCGGAACGTTTCCCTAGGGAAATCGTTTCTGTCATGGAGCCGCTGCACTTCGGTAGCGGTGCCTCCGTCGCTCCCCGCGGCGTCGAGGTGATGATGGCCGGTTCCAGCTCCCAGCCCCGCCAGCTTCAGGAGATGAGCGCAGACGAGGTTGGAACTTCTGCTCCGCTGTGGGGAAGGAACCCGGTAGAGGAGGCCATTGACCGGCTCCTCATGCTGATTAGCCTCGGGGATAACCCGGAGGAGGCGGAGGCGAACTTCGCCATGGAGAGATAGCTTCTCCTACAGGAGGCCATGGAGTTGGCCATGGCCAAGAAGCAGATCGACATCACCCGGCGTGAGTACGACCGCACGCACGACCACACTCCGGTTACCGCGGAACCTAGCTGGCGCGGGCAAGTGCGGTGCCGAGGCTGCGAGCTAGGCGGAAGGATTGAGAGGGACAGCGAGCCGGATCGGAAGTCTGCTCTCATCCGGCCCACCTACAGCACCCCCATCAAGAACATGCGCGCGGCGCGAGCTGCGGCGGACGAACTGCCCAACTTGGAGGGTGAGGAGCAAGACCGGAACAACGCCCGGGTGCAGGAGCTCCTCCGGATCAAGGACGAGCAGGCGGATGCCATCCGACAGATGCATGAGGACCCCAGCTGCTCCAGGGGTAGCAAGCCGCGCAACAACTGCAAGGGCGCACCCCGTGACACCCAGCAGGCGTCCTCTCCTCCGGCTAAGGCCCGTAGCAAGCGTTGCAGCTCTGGCAACAAGGGTCAGCCCCGCCAGGAGCAAATGGTTAATAGCAACCCACCACCTCCCCTCCACCAACCGGAGCGCCACGACCTGCCGGTTCCCGTCTCTCGGGCCGGGTAGGGGCGCCCAACCCGGACCGTCCGGATGCCCGTGACCGCATTGAGCTTCTCACCCAAGCACGCATCACGGAAGAGGAAGACTCCACCGGGGGTCTGGTTTGTTTTGGACCTCGCATCCGGAATGAACCGTTCTCGGATAAGTTTACCCTACCCCGGGATACCCCCAAGTACGATAGCAGCATGAAGCCAGAGGACTGGCTGACCGACTGCGCCACGGCAGTCGGCATTGCCCACGGGAACAAGCGCACAGCTATGCGCTACGCCCCCCTCATGCTAACCGAGTTGGCGAGGACATGGCTCAACAGCCTCGCACCCAACAGCATCAATGCCTGGCCAAATTTCGAGAAGGTGTTCATTAGCAATTTCAACGGCACGTACAAGCGTCCGGGCCACCCGCCCGACCTGGACTTGTGCGTCCAGGGCAACCGCGAGTCGGACCGCGAGTACCTCGCTAGGTGGATGGAACTGCGCAACACCTGCGAGGGCATTGTGGAGAGCCAGGCGATCGGGTTCTTCATCGAGGGGTGCCGAGAAGGCACCATGCTTCGCCACCGGCTACTGTGTGACGAGCCGAAAACCATGGCGGAGCTCATGACGTTTGCGGACTAGTACGTCATGGCTGATGCCGCGATGAAGAAACCCCTCCGGGTAAGTGCGGACGGGCGTCTGACTCCCTCGAAGCTGGATCGCGACCGACCAAGCAACCCGGCTGGAGAAGCCGGATCCTCCAGGTGCCACGACAACGACAACTGGTTCCACGGGGACCGCCAAGACGGACAGCAGAAGCCCCGCTACGATGCGCGGCAGGTCAATGTTGTGGAGGGCGTGCCCGACGCGCCGGCTAACAATACAAGAAGGCAGAAGCCGCGACTCACCTTCGACCAAATGTTCGATGGGTCGTGCAAGTGGCATAGCGGTCCCTTCAAACCGGCTACCCACACCACCCGGAACGGCAGCTAGACCCGCCAGCTAAAGGACTAGGGCAACCAGCAACGTCTTCCCCCGCCCCCTCCCGGTGGACCCCCACCACCGGATAGGGGAGCCGACAATGATGGTAACGCCGGCAACGGCAGCAACAATAACAATGGCTACCCCCAGCCGCACGCCGCCTACCACATCTTCGAGACCGAGCTAGACGACAAGCACAGCCGTAGGAGGTGCTCCAAAGAGGTCAACATCATCGTCTCTCCAGTTCCCCAGTACCTGAACTGGTCGGAGACCCCTATCACCTGGAGCCAGGAGGATCAGCCGAATGAGCTTCCGAATCCCGGGGGCTATGCCACGGTGCTTGACCCCCTCATCGTCTCCAACAAGCACACCTGCCGCTTCTCGCGCATCCTCATCGATGGGGGCAGTAGCCTCAACCTGCTCTACTGGTCATCGCTGGAGAAACTTGGCATCCGCGAGTACGACCTGCATCCGACCTCCACGATGTTCCATGGCGTACTGCCAGGGCCGGCCTGTGCTCCACTGGCTAAAATCCAGCTGGATGTCATCTTCGGGACCGAGGAGAACTTCTGCTGCGAGCCAGTATGGTTCGAGGTGGTGAAATTGTCAAGCTCCTACCATGCTCTCCTCGGGCGTCCGGCCCTCTCCAAGTTCATGGTCGTCCCTCACTATACGTATCTCAAGACGAAGATGCCGGGACCGAATGGTGTGATCACCGTTGCCGACTGCTTCAGCCGGCTCCAAGCTGGCCGAAGCCCTCATCATAGCCGAAGAGAAGCGTGAGATCATGCGCAATGTGGGCATATCCCAGCAAGAGATGCCGGCTAGCAGGAAACCGGCTGGGAAGCAGCTTTCCAGCCGGCGAGGGAGACGAAGAAGATCCTGCTCGACCCCTCCGACCCGACCAAGTTCGTCACCATTGGTGCCAACTTGGACAGCAAATAGGAAGGAGCGCTCGTCGACTTCCTCCGTGAGAATTGGGACATCTTCGCATGGTCGCCCAAGGACATGTCAAGTGTGCCGAGGGAGTTCGCCGAGAACTCACTCCACGTATAGGCGGATGCCAAACCGGTCAAGCAGTCTTTGCGCCGGTTCGCAGAGGAGAAAAGAAAGATCATTGGTGACGAGATCACCCGGCTCCTTACAACTGGGTTCATTATGGAGGTATACCACCCGGACTGGCTGGCCAACCCAGTCCTGGTGTTGAAGAAGAACAACACTTGGCGCATGTGTATCGACTACACCATCCTGAACAAGGCATGCCCGAAAGACCCCTTCACTTTGCCCCCTATCGATCAAGTTATCGATTCCACGTCCGGTTGTGACTTGTTGTCCTTTCTGGATTGTTACTCCGGTTACAATCAGATCCGGCTAAACCCGGCTGACCAGATAAATACATCATTCATCACCCCGTACGAGGCTTTCTGCTATGTAACCATGCCTTTCGGTCTGAAAAATGCAGGCGCTACCTATCAGCGCTGCATGTAGAAATGCTCGCACTCGCAGATCGGCCGAAACATGCATGCCTATGTGGACGATGTGGTCATCAAGACAAAGGAGAAGCGCACCCTCCTCGAGGACTTGGGGGAAACCTTTGGCAACCTCCGCCGATACCAGATGAAGCTGAACCCGGAGAAGTGTGTCTTCGGTGTTCCATACGGCCAACTACTCGATTTCCTCGTTTCAGAACGAGGGATCGAAGCGAACCCGGAGAAGATCGCGGCTATCGAGAGGATGCAGCCACCCAGGAGCTTGCTCGGAGTCCAGAAGTTCACCGGATGCCTCGCCTCCCTTAGCCGTTTTGTCAGTCGGCTGGGGGAGAAGGCACTCCCGTTGTACCAACTAATGAAGAAGACGAACAAGTTCTCCTGGACCTCGCAAGCCGACGCCGCCTTTCACGACCTCAAGCACATGCTATCCACAACGCCAGTTCCAGCCACGCCGGCTAGCAAGGATTCGATGTTGCTCTATATAGCAGCCATCAGTCGGGTCGTCAGTGTTGTCTTGGTGGTGGAGCGCCCCGAGGAAGGCAAGGCTCAGCTGGTTCAGCGTCCCGTCTACTACCTCAGCGAGGCTCTCTCCCTCTCCAAGCAGAACTACCCCCACTACCAGAAGATGTGCTATGGTGTGTACCTGGAGTGCAAGAAGCTCAAGCACTACTTCCAGGAGCATCCGATTAAGGTCGTGTGCACCGCACCCCTTTCAAAAATCATCGGCAACAAGGATGCCACCGGCCGAGTCGCCAAGTGGACCATCGAGCTCGCCGCCTACTCCATCCAGTAGGATCCTAGGCTCATGATCAAGTCGCAAGTGTTGGCGTACTTCCTCGTCGACGGGGCCGAAACCGAGTACCTCCCCTCGGTTCTCGACTCAGACCAGTGGAGGATGCAATTCGATGGCTCGAAGATGCTCGGGGGCTTGGGAGTCGGCATCGTCCTCACCTTGCCCAAGGGAGACCGGCTGGAGTACGTCCTCCAGATCCACTTCACGGCCTCCAACAACGTTGCCAAGTACGAGGCGCTGGTGCATGGCCTCCGGCTGGCCAAAGAAATCAGCATCAACCGGATCCTTTGCTTCGGCGATTCAGATCTAGTGGTGCATCAGGTATTCGGAGAATGGGACGCCTGTGATGCAAACATGGCCCTCTATCGGTTTCACGTGTAGAAGCTCAGCGCCTGCTTTGACGGATGTGAGTTCCATCATGTCCCTCGCGTCAACAACGAGGCAGCCGATTCGCTCGCTCGAATCGGATCTACCAGGCAGGCAATCATGCCAGGGGTCTCCTTGGAGCATCTGTGCAATCCCTCCATCAACCCGTCCCCCGAGTCGGATTCCATTATCTGGGCGGGGAGCGCTCCGGTTGATGGCACGGCAGACACGGAGCCAGCAGAACCCGTGAAGAAGAAGGCCCGCACCAACTCCGGCAAGTCCGTACCCTCCGGCTCACAAGACCCAGGGGCTGCCGGCTCATCAAGTAGCTTGGGGGCTGCCGTTCTGGGTACCTCACCTGGGTGGCCCCCGACATCCCTCAACCGGAGAACGAAAGCGTCCTCACCATCCGGGAGATACCATCCTGGGCGCAACCCTTCATGAACTACATCGCTCATGGAGAACTCCCGGATGACGAGGTGGAGGCCAGGCAAATCCGGCGACGCGCGCACACATACACCATCATCAACAAGGAACTGTACAAGTGCAATGTATCTGGCATCTTCCAGCGGTGTGTCAATGTGGACTCGGGCTACCGGCTACTCAAGGACATCCACCAGGGCGAGTGCAGGCACCACACGTCCTCCAGGGCAATAGTTGCCAAGGCATTCCGCCACGGCTTCTATTGGCCCATCACCCTCGAGGATGCCGAGCAGCTGGTCTACGTGTGCAATGGGTGCCAGCGCTTTGGAAAACTCAGGCACATGCCGACTGCAGTGCTCAAAACTATACCGATCACCTGGCCCTTTGCTGTCTGGGGCCTCGACATGGTTGGTCCCTTCAAGCGGGCGCGCGCAGGCATGACCCATCTGTTGGTAGCGGTGGACAAGTTCACAAAATGGATAGACGCCAAGCCTATTCAGAAGATGGATGGGGTGACAGTCGTCACCTTCTTCACCGACATCATTAACTAGTTTGGCTACCCCAACAACATCATCACGGATAACGGCACGAACTTTGCCAAGGGGGCCTTCGCCCGATCCTGCAGCAACAAGGGCATCCGGCTAGACCTCGCTTCTGTCACGCACCTGCAGTCCAACGGGCAAGTCAAAAGGGCAAATGGCCTAGTGCTAGCCGGCATCAAGCCGCGCCTCATCGAGCCCTTGGAGCAAGCACCCGGATGCTGGATCGAGGAACTTCTGGCTGTGTTGTGGACCCTCTGCACCAAGCCGAATAGGTCAACCGGCTTCACCCCGTTCTTCCTCGTCTATGTCTCGGAAGCCGTCCTCTCCACGGACAACGAGTTTGACTCACCATGCAAGCTCCTCTACAAAGAAAAGGCCAACCAGGAGGCGCGGGAAGATGGTGTGGACCTCCTCGAGGAGGCCCGCGAGCTGGCCCTGTCCAAATCGGCCATGTACTAGTAGCACCTATGCCGCTACCATTCGAGACAGATCCGCCCCATCGCATTCCGCAAGGGTGATCTGGATCTCCGGCTGGTACAGGATACGAAGGGCATGCACAAGCTGTCACCGCCCTGGGAGGGTCCCTTCATCATCAGCCGGGCGCTACACAACAACTCCTACTACCTCATTGACACGCAGCAGCTGCACAAGAACAAAATGGACAAGTCAGATGAAGAGATAGAGCGCCCCTGGAACGCGGCCCTGCTCCGCCCGTTTTACACCTAGTCACCAGACAGTGTATGTATCCCACAAACCCTATGAATGAAAATGCGGACCCCTTCGAGATACTCGGGGGATCCTTGCTAGGAATTTGTGTGTATTTGTTTCCGGTTCCGGCAACCCCTACCCGGGGGCTCGCCGGCTGGCCCGACCTGTTAAGTCAACAAACTGGCTGAGTAGTATGCGACGATGTCGAAGGCCCACTCTTCGTCTCAGCTACAGACCGCAACCCGGCTGTCCGGCTAGCAAGAGCATAAGCCCGAGGTATCCCACATGAAAAACGGGGAGAAGATGCGATGGATCGGGCATCCCGGCCCTGCAACTAGTTTGACACCATCCGACTACTAAGCCCTCAGTACCGTGCACAATGTATTGCCAGCTCCCTTCGATTCCGGCTGCAGACCGCAACCCGGCTGCCCGGCAAGGACGCAGCGTAAACAGCAAAGCGCACGGGAAAGTGACTAAGTGTCTAGAGAAGCACAAGCTAGTCTTCGAAAAATAAATCTGCCTTCCGGCTAAAACACGCGATCTTAACCGACTAACCTATTAATGGGTGGAAATGTATATATGTTTGTTTTGTACGACTACATCGAGTCGGAATTCAAGAAGGAGGAAGATTCGAAGTCGTTGCCTTTATCAAGCGCTCCGAATCTCAGGGGCTACACCCACTAGGTGCGCTCGCGCGCCCCTAGTGGAATCTTGTAGTTTCCGACTGGCTAAGGGCGCTTAGCCGGATATTTGGAGCCCGGGTGAGGGCAAGGGCAGGAAGAAAAGAAAGAAAGAAGATTCGAAGCACCTGGCTACGCCAGCTACTCTGAATCTTGGGGGCTACACCCAGTGGGTGCGCTGGCATGCCCCCACTAGAATTGAAGTTCCTCCGGCTGCAGGCGTTCAACCAGCGAAAGTAACCGGGTACCTCCCAAGTTGGGATAGCCAGCTAGAGGCGTCTAGTCGGATGAAGCTAAAGACTTAAGAAAAGAAAGAAGATTCAAAGCACCTGGCTATGCCAGCTACTCCGAATCTTGGGGGCTACATCTAGTGGGTGCGCTGGCGCGCCCCCACTGGAGTTGGAGTCCCCCCGGCTAAAGACGTTCAGCCGAGTGAAGACAGCCGGATAAATTCAACCGGCAAAATATAAAAACTTCGAAGCGCACAAGAATCACAAGTTGGAAGCAAGCCAAATAGTTCAGTTGGATAAAAAAGGGGAGACAAAGCTCCCACAAGTTCACCGGGCGTCAGAGATAGCTGGCACACACGATGAAGTTCAGACAAGCAAAATAAATACAAGTCCACCCGGCATTCCAGGGATTGTGTCTAGGTGGCAAGGCCCTTGCCATGCGGAGGATCCTGGCTGGAAGTAGTCTCGGGAGGCGGAGGAGGCGCGTTGGCAGATCCGGCTCCGGCGTCCCCACCGGTCGGCTACGACGAGGCTTCCGCATCAAGCGTGCCGACAGACTTCGAGTCGGTGAGGACCTCGTAGACGGCCGCGTAATCGGCGATCTTGATGGCGGAGGCCCGAAGTTCCGGGTGGGCCTGGCGGATGGCGGCGAGGTCGGCGTCGGCACGGAAGCCCCTGTCGATCTTCTCGACGCGGGCGTCCTTGTACCAAGAGAGCATCAGGGCCAAGACCATTTCTGCCCCGGCTCACGCTGCCAGACCCCTCAGACGATCGATGGTAGCCGGCACCTCCACCACCTTGGCCGTCAGCTGCACCATCGTCTCCAGAACCGGAGCATTCGGCCACAGAAACGTGAAGATAGCCTAAGCCGCTTGGCGAAGCTTGGCGGCCTCCTCGCCAAGGAGGACGACCAACTCCTGGGTGGTCGGCTGCTCCCCCGGTCAGTTCTCCTACAACCGGTTGAACGCTAGCAGGTCTACGCCGGGATAAAAAGCTATCAGAAAAAAGGAACGTTAGATCCGGCTACCGGATTCGGAAAGACGAAGATAGTCAGAGAGAAACTTACCCTTCGCCATGTGCCCGTCCTGCATCAGCTCCTCCACTAGAGCCTTCTCCTGAACCGTCGGCCGTTTGACCTCCTTCTCGTGGTCTCTGCTTTGGGCTTTGATGAGGTCGAAGGCCTGGGCCCGGCTAGCGAGGGCGGCGTCGTGATCCTTGATGGTGGCCTCCAGGTCATCCGACTTGGAGTGCCACTCCCTATTTTGTAGTCGGAGCGAGGCGTTGGACTTGGTTAGGTGATCGTTCGCCTTTTTCGGGCGATCGATCTCCCGTTGGGCGCACACCATGATCGCTGCGAGAAACTGGATATCAGTAAAAAAAATGGAAAGAGAAGAAAGACGAAGGTACTCAACAAACAAATCCAGATGAAAGTACTTACTCTGGGAGGTCCCGTTGGTAGCGGCGAGTTTCTGCTCCAAGGTCTGGTTCCCGCCGGCTACGGCCTCGAGCAGCCGGATCCCTTCACCACTAGCTCGAGGGTGGCAGCAAGATCTGCCACCGAGGTGGCAAGGGAGGCGCCATCGTCGATGGCGTTGGTGACTAGCAACTCCTTCGCCTCCGCCACCACCGTCCGCCACTCCTCTCCCGGCTTGTCGTTGGAGTTGACGTTGGTGACGACCACGAGCTCCTTGCCGGTGACGGCCCTCCGTGCCGCCGTGGGGGAACTACCTCCACTTTGTGAAATGGCCATAGCCGTTTCTGGCTGTACCACCACGGTAGGCAGGGCGTTCCCCACTCTAGCTGCGGCAGCCGGATCAGCTTGAGGCGGCGGCGGAGAGGGCGCCCTAGGCGAAGGAGGGGCAGCGAGGCACTGAGGTGGCAAATGAGCCGTGATGGTCAATCATCTGACATCACATGTCTAGGCATCTAATGCCCATAGCTCTTAGGTGCGCCTCATGCTTCGGCTATGGTAGTAGCTTTGTCAACGGATCCACAATATTTGCATCCATGTGTACCTTGCATAACTTGATATCACCTTGATCCACGAACTGGCGAATAGGGTGGTACCGCATGAGTACATGTTTGTTCTTCTGGTGTTGTCTAGGTTCCTTAGCTTGTGCTATAGCTCCATTATTGTCACAATAGACATCTAACAGATTGGACGAGCCCTGAACCACACCAAGATCCATGAGGAAATTCCTCATCCAAATGGCATCCTTTGCCGCCTCCGAGGCAGCAATATACTCAGCCTCTGTCGTAGACGCAGACACCGTCTCTTGCTTGGAACTCTTCCAGCTCACAGCCCCTCTGTTTATCACAAACACATATCCGGATTGCGAACGAGAATCATCCGAGTCAGTGAGATAACTCGCATCTATGTAACCCCTTATACTGAGTTCATCCTCATATCCATAAACTAGGAACATATCCTTAGTCCTTCTCAAGTACTTAAGGATATTTTTAGCCGCTGCCCAGTGGATTTCTCTAGGGTCAGCCTAGTACCTTCTCACAACACTTAGAGCATAGGAAACATCCGGCCTTGTACAAATCATAGTGTACATGATGGATCCGACTACAGAAGCATACATAATCACACTCATCTGACTTCTCTCATCAGTTGTTGAAGGACACCGAGTCTTGCTAAGTTTTACGCCATGGGACATCGGCAAGAACCCCTTCTTAGACAATTCCATGTTGAACTTCTTCAACACTTTGTCCAAATATGTACTTTGGCTCAATCTAATGAGCCGCCTTGATCTATCTCTATAGATCCATATTCCTACTATGTAAGTTGCCCCACCCAAGTCCTTCATTGAAAACCAATTTTCCAATGATTCCTTGGTTTCTTGCAACATCTAGACATCATTTCCAATCAGTAATATGTCATCCACATATAAGATCAGAAAGTTTACTCTGCTCCCACTAAACTTCTTGTATAATTAAGAATCATGATCACTCTTGATGAAGCCAAATGATTTGACTAACTCATCAAAGCAAATGTTCCAACTCCGAGATGCTTACTTCAACCCACAAATGGATTTCCGAAGTTTGCATACCTTGTCAGCATTAGCCGGATCGACAAAACCCTCGGGATGTATCATATACACGTCCTCGGTTAAATTTCCATTAAGGAAAGCTGTCTTGACATCCATATGCCATATCTCATAGTCGAAATAGGCTGCTATAGCTAACATGATCCGAACTGACTTAAGCATTACTACCGGCGAGAAAATCTCGTGGTAATCATCTCCTTGAACTTGTCGGAACCCCTTCACGAGAAGACATGCTTTATAGATAGAAACATTTCCATCCATATCAGTTTTCTTCTTAAAGACCCATTTGCACTCGACGGGTCTTGCACCATCTGGCAGATCAACCAAGTTCCAAACTTGATTTTCATCCATGGACTTTAACTCGGATCTCATGGCTCCAAGCCACGACTCAGAATCAGAACCCACCATCGCTTCCGAATAAGTTGTTGGCTCATCACTGTCCAACAATAACACATCACGAACACTTCGCAATCTTGCTGATCTTTGCAGTGTCGATGCAGCTGCCAGCTCAACCTCTAAGGCTTTTGTCGACTTGCTACTGGCTAGTTCCTCTCGAATTTCTTCGAGCTGCATCGTGCTCCCACTGACTCCCCGACTTAGAAACTCTTTCTCAAGGAAGACACCGTTCTGAGCGACAAACACTTTGCCCTCTTCACGGTTGAAGAAGTAATAACCCAAAGTTTCCCTCGGATACCTGATACGTCCATTTTGCATCACTATTCTATGTCTTAATTCACTATTATTCATTGATATATTTCGTATTGAGAGGTGATAGTTATGTTATTTCATCTATTTTTGCATGGTTGATGACTTTTGGAGCATGGACCGCTGCAGTCAGGATTCTGATGGAAAAGGTGATGTTTGGAGGCAAAATTCGCGAAGATCAGAAAATCCGGGTAAATATATGGAAAATCCTATTTTTCCAGAAGACCCAGGATGCCAGAAGATGGAGTGGAGGTGAGCCACAGGGGGCCCACACCACCCCATGGCGCGAGCAGGCCTAGGCCGCGCCTGGGAGTGGTGTGGCCGCCCTGGCCCACTCCAGCCTCTCCCCTCTGGCGTATATCATCCTCACGAAATCCTAAGACTGGGGGAGCGACCATAGAAAGATTCCGCCGCCTCTGCGGGGAGGAAAACACCGAGAGAGAAAGATATCTCCGGCAGACAGATTTCTGTCGGGGGAATTCCTTCCCGGAGAGGGGAGATCGTCGCCATCAACACCACCATCAAGCTGGACTTCATCGGGATCATCATCATCATCACCACCATCATCATCACCATCAGCACCCTCATCACCATCTCCATATTGCTGTAACAATTGCGTTGAATCTTGCATAGTTCATAGGGGAAACTTTCCTGGTGTTGATTACTCTTTGTAGTTGATGCTATTGAGTGAACCATTGAATTATAGTTTATGTTCAGATTGTTATACATCATTATTCCATCTTTGATCATGATCCATATGATGTCTTGTGAGTAGTTCGTTTTGTTCTTGAGGACATGGGAGAAGTCTTGTTGTTAGTAGTGGAGTTATGTTGAGAAAGATTCAATAGATTGTTATTTAAGTTGTGGTGTACTTCTTCTAGTGGTGTCATGTGAACGTCGACTACATGACACTTCACCTATATGGGCCTAGGGGAATGCATTGTGTATTTGGCTACTAATCATAGGGGTTGCCGGAGTGACAGAAACCCGAACCCCCATTAGGAAACCATTGCACAAGGGACGTAAGGGTCTTAGAGTTTAAAGCTGTGGTTAGGTTTTACCTTAATTACTTTCTTGTACTTACAGATGTTTGCAAGGGGGTTTAATCACAAGTATGTATTAAGTCTTGGATGGGACGGTACATTAGCATAGGTTCACCCACACAACACTTAGCAAGCTAAAGAAGATTAATCGACTATATGAAGCGAAAGCACTTGATAGTCTTCCCATGTGTCCTCGAGGACGTTTGGTCATCTTAAGAAATACAACCGGCTTGTCCTTTGCTACATAAAGGATTGGGCCACTTGCTGCATTTATTCCTACTGTCTTTTATTTACTCGTACTTTGTTTACTTGCTTTATCGAAAACCCCTAAAAATCTGTTTGCTAAGTATTTGCAGAGAATTCCTGATCCATACCACTAGCCAGCACCTTCTGCTCCTCGTTGGGTTCGACACTCTTACTTATTGAAAATACTGCGATACACCCCCTATACTTGTGGGTCATCAATACCCCATGAAAATACACTTGTCCGACTTGGCTGTAAGCTTCTCCGACTGAATCCGGTTGACAAAAGCTTCACAACCCCAAATCTTAAGAAAAGACAAACTCAACTTCTTGCCAGTGCACATCTCATGCGGTGTCTTCTCTACCGACTTTGATGGTACTTTGTTTCGTGTGAATGTTGCAGTTTCTAGACAATAACCCCAAAATGATAAAGGTACATCTGTCTGACTCATCAATGATCGTACCATGTCTAACAAGGTCCGATTCTTCCTTTCCAACACACTGTTTCTCTGCGGCGTTTCTGGCGGAGTGAGCTGGGGAACTATTCCACAACTCTTCAGATGGTCATCAAACCCATGGCTCATGTACTCACCTCCTTGATCCGACTGAAGAAACTTTATTTTCTTGTCGAGTTAATTCTGTACCTCATTCTAGAATTCCTTGAACTTTTTAAAGGCTTCCAACTTATGTTTCATCAAATAGATATATCCATACCAACTCAAATCATCAGTGAAGGTAATGAAGTACTCATAACCACCTCTGGTTGTCGTGATCATCATGCCACGTACATCACTATGTACTAGTCCCAATAAGTCGGACGCCCTTTCACAACTCTTTGCAAAAGGTGTCTTGGTCATCTTACCGAGTAGGCAGGATTCGCATGTCTTGAACGACTCCAAGTCGAACGAAGTTAGGAGTCCATCATCATGGAGCTTCTTCATGCGTTTCCAACTTATGTGACTAAGATGACAGTGCTGAAAGTAAGTCATATTCAGATCATTTGGTTTCAACCTTTTATATTTATGTTATAGACCGATTCACCATCAAGATTCAAAATAAATACCCCGTCCTGGATGGGTGCAAAGTTGTGAAACATGTCATTCAAATACAAAGAACAACCATTATTCTTAATATTTGACTCATAGCCTTGTCTCATCAAACATGAGGCAGAAATAATGTTTCGACTAAGCACTGGAACATAATAACAATTATTCAGCTCCATTAAGAATCCAGAAGGTAAATGAAGTTGCATCATGCCGACTTCCAACACAGTGACTCTTGCTTTGTTGTCGACTCGAATGTCAACCTCGCCTCTCGCCACGCTCCTAGTTCTTACCAATCCCTGCAACGAGTTGTAGATGTGAATAACTGATCGGGTATCATATACCCAAGAACTACTAGGTGCATCAACAAGATAAATGTCTATAACATTGCAAACAAGTGTACCTGAGCCGGAAGTCACACCTCCACTCTTGGCTTTGTCAGCCAGATACTTGCTGCAATTCCTCTTCTAGTGGCCATCCGCCTTGCAGTAGAAGCAAGTGGATCCGGCTGCAGGAGATGCCTTAGTCCCCGAGGAAGCGCTTTGGAACGGGTCCTCAGCCTTGCCTCCCGACTTAGCCTTCTTACTAGTCCAAGAAATCTTCTTGAACTTAGCCTTATTTTTCACCATCAACACTTGACTAGCGCCTTTCTTGAGATCCGCCTCAGCCTGCTTGAACATCCCATGTAATTCAGTGAGCTTCTTATCCATACCATGCATGTGGTAGTTCGATATGAACTAACCATACGCACTAGGAAGAGAGTTCAAAATTATGTCCTTAGCAAACTCTTTGCTAATGGGGTAGCCCAGCCTTTCCAGAGACTGCACGTAACCAACCATCTTGATTACATGCGGACTTAGTGGATCACCATCCTTAAGCTTGCAACTCAACAAAGCATGAGAGACTTGATACCTCTTAGTCTTTGCCTGAGCCTAGAACATACTTTTGAGGCTTTCGATCATAGCGTAGGCCTCAACATTCTCGAACTGCTGCTGCAATCCGGTTTCATGTGAGCAAGCATAAGATAGCTAATTTCCATAGACTCACCACATGTCCTATGGTAGGCATTGGTGGCTACGGTAGTCGCATTCTCATTCGGCTCATCTGGAAGTGGTTGTCTAGGACATGGTCCCTTTTTTCTTGCTTGAGAACAATTCTCAGATTATGATACTAGTTGGTGAAATTAGTTCCATTCAGCTTATCTTTCTCTAAGATGGTTCTCAAAGCAAAACTGGAAATCTGAGGGAGACTGCTAGGTGCCATTGATCTACAACAGAAAAATATGCAAAAAACTTAAGACATATATCCATAAAAGAGCAAGCATATTAAACACTTTAAGACTCATGCTCCCACTAGAACCAACACCCCTCTGATGGTTATTTAGTGATTCAGAATCCTAAATAAGCAAGCTGATTAGTGAGCTTTAGCATCACCGCTAGTCGTCAAGATATCTAGGTAGGCAACTCCTTATCAATCATATCTCATACGACTCATGTTGGTCGGGTGGCATCACATGCCCCGGCTCCCGTCCGACTTTCCCCGAGTCCCACAACCATTGTGATAGACTCGTCTAGATTACTGAGTGCTTCCGTTGTAAGAGTCCGAGTCGAACCCACCTAGTCAGAAAGAATTGATAGCACCTCAATTTTATGAGCCGACTACAAAAAATGTCCGACTTGTGATGGTGCAACACTGGCGGGGAAACCAACTAACCTTCTTTGAGGGATTACTTTCTACCAAATATCTATAGAGGTAAAACAGAGACATAACAATAACACTAAATAAAGCAATTATAATGTGAAATGGTATGGCTCTCTTCATGGCGATCTCCATCTCCACAAAGCTTGTAATTCGACTCGGGTCAACTCTTGTCACGTGCCTCCTTACGCCATGTAGCCGACTTGCACATCGACTTGCATGTCGTCCGAGTTCTCCAAACAGCTACACTAGCTAGTAAAGTAAATTACATAGAGAATCTGACACGCATGTTGTTATACAATAAGATGACAGCACCTAGGATCCAGCTGGCTAACAAAAACCTTGATACGTAGATCACGTAAGGATTACACATATCACATGCACATAAGCCATACCATTCACAACATCATCCTTCAAAACAAGTTATGTATAGATACGATATCTACCGGCGTTGTGAAACTTGCAACGACATCTAAGGCACTACAACAGGGCGAAGCCGGCGGTCCCGACGATTTTTCCAAAATAACGGATCTCATCTGCATTCCGAACATGGATTTCTTCATCGGATAAAACAATTTTACCCAAATTCGACATGTATTCTGATTCGACCAAACTCTTTGATCTTCGATCACCACACGTGGATTTATGTGTCACAGTCTACCCTGATGGCGGAAGCCGACCGGTAGGGGTATGTCGTTCCACGACCTCAGCAGTATGATCATGGAAACCAGATCATCCAATTTCCCGAGTACAGTTGATCCAATCAACCTCGTACAAAACCGATCTATCTCATAGATCGACCACCAAACAACATTAGATCTAATCTAACGCCAACCGCATATCAGATATGCATGATCTCGAGTCTAAAACCAGAAGCTAACGCTCTGATACCACCGTTGGGCCCTGTAGAGATAAACAAAAACTTTTCCCTACGTGGTGATCCTAAGATCTAGCTGAGGTAATAGGCCACGAGAATTACCACTAGACGCATAGTTGCAGAATCGATGAAGCACGTCGCTTGATGCAGTGCAGTCCCAACGATCCGTTCCCATCCACGATCATCAAAGTGCTGAATGTACAACACCTCCGCTAGTATCCACACGCACGAGGAGGAGCACCGACGGTGGACTGCTAGGTCCGGTACGACGGTTGGACTGAACTGGACCTAGGATTTCCAACACATGAAATGACCTAACCGTGTGCTCTAAGCACCTGCGCCCCAGCTTATATAGGGAGTGAAAGTGGGCTCCACTCACTTGTGGCCCATTCACTAAAAGGCATATATTAGTCACTGCGAGTCCAACTGACTGACTCAGTCCGTTTCCTATTCGGGTCCTACCCAAACTTGCTCCCGCTCTTAAGTGTGTGACCCGACAGGGTCATGGTGACTCGGACACGATCCGAGTCTCACACGTGACCGATCAGTCGGTAGCGGCTCCTAGCAGAATGTGTCAACTTCCAAGTAACAAAGAGTCATGACGACATACCTTCCAATGCGACTTTCGTCCAAGTCCCTTTTGCCTCACGATATTCCTTGTCGAACTATAGGCGAATAATTGTCATCCCGTAAATAGTTTGACTCTCTTTCTCGATCCGAGATAAGTGATTCATCCGACTAACTCTTAGTCGATCACGCATGGCCATGCTTTCCGAATCATATCTTCTGAGAGGGCCCAGATAATATCTCTCTAGTCGGAGGGGCAAAATCCCATCTTGGTTATTCACATCACGCAGCTTGATTCTCAGTCGACCCGAACTCTGCCTTTATAACTGCCCAGTGCCGGAACAACGTTTGACAGAACCTAAGTCAGTGATCCTCAACTCGGATTGTGCAATAACCTCAGGCCTAAGGATTACATTGATTGAGACATACAAATGACGACTTGTTCGTTGCATCTCAATATGGGTCAGTCTGACTCGCTAAACTCTTTAGTCGAATCTATGTAAGCCGGAATGACATCACCATGCCCATGACAAGTGGAACCGATTCATCAGCCGACTTTCACATTAGTCTAAGTTGTGTGTCTAGCACAACCTCAACAACGAAGGACAACTAGTATGAGCAACATGAATATATAGTTCCACAATCGAATCACATATTCAATGATACATATCAGTAGTTCATACATGGACAATAACTTTATGAATACATTGGGATAACATCATACATGATTGCCTCTAGGGCATATTTCCAACAGGTGATGCCTCTCCCCTCCCTCCATCGCCGCTCTCACTCCGCAATGCGGAAGTACCGGTGGTCGCGGGCTTGCTCTGCATCCTCCTGGCGCGGGGCTCGGGCGTTGAGGAAGTCCTGCGCCCGAGGAGGCGGTGGCAGCACCCCCCCTCCCCCCCGAGAGAATGATGGCATGCTGCTCTAGCAGCGTCGGCCGCTCGAGCCAAATCCGTCGGCTTCGTGGTCATTCTTCGACTTCCTGAACCACCCCAGCTTCTTCATCGCGGCGGTGGTGGTGTTAGTGGTGGTGGCTACTGATGATCGGACTCAACACGTCGATCTCGTTGGGGAACCCCAAGAGGAAGTTATGATGAGCACAGCAGCAAGTTTTTCCTCAGTTATGAAACCAAGGTTACCGAACCAGTAGGAGCAAGGAAACACCTCCAAGGTGTTGTTTCCAACTTGGAATCCTGCACAACACAACCACAGAACTTTGCCCCCAACTTACAGTGAGGTGGTCAATCTCACCGATTTTGCTGAAAACAGAGGATTAAACGTATTGTGTGGAAGATAGTAATTGCTTGCAGAAAGTAAACAGAAAACAGTAGATTGTAGATTGATGGTAAAAGAATGGAACAGGGTCCATAGTTCACTAGAGGTGATTCTCCTTAAGATAGATGACATGTTGGGTGAACAAATTACAACGGGGCAATTGATAAACACCGAGAAAGCATACATGCATATACTAATCATCTTGACACCTATGAGATTTGACTGAGCATTACAACATTATACATAGACCGTAATCCAACTGCATCTATGACTAATAATCCACCTTCAGGTTATCATCCGAACCCCCTCTAGTATTAAGTTGCAAGCAACAGATAATTGCATTAAGCAAAGTGTGTAAAGTAAACAATACGATTATTCTATGAACAAAGGATTGATGTTTTCTCCCTAGTAGCAACAGCACATCTAGTCCCTTAGAGATTTCTGTCACTTCTCTGGATCCCTAGAGGCATGAACCCACTATCGAGCATACATACTCCCTCTTGGAGCTGCTAGCATCTACTCGGCCAAGATAGCTACTAACAACAGAAAGCATGCAAGATCACAAATAACATAGACATGATAGAATCAATAATCAATCTGAAATAACATCTCAATATCCATCGGATCTCCGCAAACACAACATGTATGCTTACAAATAGATGATCTTGATCATGAATGGAGCTCGTAAGATCTAGACATGGTAGCACAAAGGAGAAGAACCAACCATCTAGCTACTACATGGACCCGTAGTCCAGGGATGAACTACGCACGCATCACACCAGAGGCAGTCATGGTGATGAAGAAGGCCTCCAGGGTGATCTCTCCCCTCCGGTAGGGTGCCGGGAAGAGCTTCAAATCTCTCCCGATCTAGGATGGAGATGGCAGCTGCTACAAACTCTTTCGTGGAATTTTGATCGGGTACTTAGGGTTTTCGTCCCAGAGACAATATATAGGCGAAGGGGCAAGGTCGGTGGAGTACCAGGGGGCCCACACCCCCTGGTGGCGCAGCTAGGGCTAGCCGCGCCACCACCAGGTGTGGCCGCCTGCTCCCTCTTAATCCTCCCTCCTCGTATTCCTTCTGGTGAAATAGTGACTTGGGCTTTTGTCCGGTCCAATTCCGAGAATATTTCCTTACTAGCTTTTCTGAAACTAAAAACAGCAGAAAACAGGCAACTGACACTATGGCATCTTGTTAATAGGTTAGTACCAGAAAATGTGTAAAAATACTCCAAAGTGTGGAAAAAACATAAGAAAGTAGATATAAAACAAGCATTGAACATCAAAAATTATAGATACGTTTGCAATGTATCAGCTACGGCGGCTTGCTCAGAGGCTACGACGACGGTGATGGCGATGGCGGTGGCGATGGCGAGAGGAGGGGAGGTTTGCGGCACCGACGGCCATAGGGGGCGGCTTAAGTAGCCCCTGCCTGTGGGAGCGCGCACATGTTCTCGTGCCTTCACCATTAATGCTGGCGCGGGAACTCAGGCGATGCCCCGTCCCATCGTCATTGATGGCGAAGACTGCCGCTGTTATGTCTAACTCGGTGCCACCGTTCAGTCTGCCGCCCTGAATCGCTGTCGCGGCCTTTGCGTCTGAATTAGTGTCGCGGTTGCATCTGAATCGGCGACGCGGTTGCGCCTGTCGCTGGCCGGTGGGCCACTTGCGCGCGCGGGGAGGACACGCCCGCGACCCGCCCGTGTCCGGGCCGACCCAGTGGTCATGCAGATTAGGTGCACGGATGGGTCGAGCCGGACACATTGGGACGGATGGTTCGTGCCGCTGCGGCGCCGCGCACGTCGTGCGAATCCGCGCGGACGGGTTTGGACACGCTGGGACGGGTTGGGTCGACCCAGTGGAGATGCCCTTATTTCAACAAGGCAAAAACCCCGAGCGCGGTGACAAGGACCAGCGGGACCACGGACGCCCAGATCACCATCTTCCCCTTGCTGTGTCGGCGACGTGGGTCGCCGGCAATCGAGAAGCCCGCAACAATCTCCATGGCACCCAAGATGGCGACAGCGGCAAGGTTCACATAGTACGCGGCGACGAGCAGCTTATCGAGCATGAATACGCCGGCGGGAGCCCTGAAGAAGGCAAGGAAGAGCGTGGCCGAGGACATGGCGACGCCGCTGCCGACTAGGGAGCGCGACAGCTTCGTCTCGGAGTGAGCGGCGTCGACAATCCATTGACATACAGTGAGCGGCGCCTCACTAACAATTTTTGAAGGAAACCGAACAAGAAGGTGAACTCACGCACGACGATTCTATATAGGCGTGCGCGAGATGGGTTTGTCACAAGGTAGGGCCAACCGGTTGAGCCGGTGGCAGGTGCTAACATGTTGACTATGCTTCTGTCCATGGGCGAACCCAGGATAAAATTTTAGCGGGGACAAGAATGCTCCAAGTGAAACAAATGTCTTTAGTAAGTGGGGGCAAATTAATCATTAGCTTAGCATAATATAAAGATAATGAAAATTGAGTGGGAGCAAGCCGGCCTCATAGCTTACATGTTGGATCCGGCCATGCTCCTGTCTCATTTAGGGCACGGCCAACGCGCTAGGCCCCAGTGTGCTGCCGTGTAGGTCACGTAGGCTAGGACCAGAGGAGAAAGGATCTCTAGCCGAAAAAGGTGCTCCCTCTAATTCATAGTACTTCTTGCTGAAATGGATGTATCTAAAACATGTCTATATACAACTATTTCTGAAACAATTAATATAAATTGGAGGGAGTAGAAAAGGAAGGATTAAGGAGAAGGAGTGAAAAGGAAGGAAATATGGCGAGGGAGATGGAGACTGAGGTGCCTACCCCTTCTTGCGTTGGATAATTTTTCGGATTTGCTAGTTATCATGCGTCTCCTAGTTCTCGGTCATCTCTCTCGCCATTTGATTACCTCGTGATTCGTGCAATGTGAGGGTTACACATAAGTTTCAACTAGGTTGTAACTGGGAATTTAACGAGTGTAACTACGAATTACTATAAAATTTATAAGTTGCAACTAGATTATAACTAAGAATTAACACAAATAGTAAGATAACATCAGCGACTTAGATATAGCAAGCTCTTATACGCATGAGATCGGCACTCCCATAATTTTTTTCATAAAACGATGGTCTAATCGCTAAAGTCAACGTGGAGCGGATGCCACCGCTTGATACTGCCCCCAAAACATGCCCTTATACTCCCACTGTCATCCAGGGCCCAGGAAGGACTAGGACGACAGTGACTGTGAATCCACTTTCTCAAAAGCAAGACCAAGTTTCCTTGGCCCGGTCTATCACTCGTGAGAGCAACAGCTAGCTTCTTGGCCAAGTTCGTGGCCTGTCGTGGATTGTGCGGGTCAGCGTCACACTCTGCTTTTTGAGCAAGGAAGACACCGCCCGGTCTCCACTTGTTTACCGTTGCTTTCCGTCGGTTAACGTCATGCATGGATTGCCTTCGGTTTTTCGGCTCTGTTTCCGCTCTGTGTTGGGAAACTGCGCCGGTACCGGATGCCACTTTTGGTGGGCAGACTATAATATTAAGAGCATCTCCACTAGCATTCTTAGGAGGTCATTCTCAGCACGTTTTTTTATTCGGATTTGCAAAAACCACACCAGTAGCGTTCTTAGGAGGCATTTCCATGATCAAAATAGTGCCGTTTCCGTCCGGCGGTCCAAGGCCGATCCCGGGACGCTGGGAACGCCCTGGGAGCGCCGGATGTAACGATTCGCCAATCGTGTCACCCCACGTGTCCCCTCTTTTCCCATCTCTCTCCTACCCATCCCTTTCTCTCTCCCAGCGGCGAAGCAGAGCGGCGGGCTGGGCGCAGGAGCCGGAGACCATGAGGAGAGGGAGAGGCGCAGCCGGGCCCGGAGAAGCAGGGGCGGCGGCAGTGCTCCTTGGCTACGGACACTATCGATTGCGGAGCGGGGGGTGGCTGGAACGAGGATGCAGCCGTCGAGGCTGTAGGAGAAGGCCAGGGCGCGTGGGCGGTGGCCGGGGAAGGAGAGGGCGCACGGGCGTCCCGAAGACGTGTTGCTGGTAGGTGCCATGGTTGGGGAAGGAGAGGGCGCACCGATGGCTTCTTCCCGGAGAAGCAGGGGCGGCGATGGCGGAGACAGGCGAGCTCCCGCCGCCATGGATGCTGCAGATGCAACGGAGGCGCGCTACCGCCGCCATCCTCCCCGCGCCGAGCAGCGACGAGCCAGGCTGCTGCTCCCCCGACGCCGATAGCAAGAAGAAGCGCAAGGGGAAATGGAGGAGGAGCGCGCCCATCCTTGGGGAGGCCGACCAATGCGGCCCGTCGGAAGCGGCCTGGCGGAAGCGGCTGCGCCAGCACACCGACGCCGAGGACGTGCGGCGGGAGGTGGAGATCCTTTGGTGCATGTCGGCGCTGGAGGTCGGCGAGGGCGACTCGGCCGCGCCGGTGGTGCGGCTCCAGGAGGCCTGCGAGGATGCCAAGGGCGTGCACCTGGTCATGGAGCTCTGCGAAGGCGGTGAGCTCTTCAACCGCATCTGGGAACCCGACTGGGTAACGGTGATTCACAGGGCAAAAAAATAGCTCCGTCTGAAGCTATTTTGCTTCATCCAGAGCCAAATTTTGGCCTGAAAACCAAAAACGAGTGGAGATGCTCTAACTGGGTGCTTATCTATTTATTTTCATGGACACGCCTAGCGCTCAGTCGATCTAGAATTCACCTAATTCTCGATCGATCGATCCCAACCGACGTGTATGTGAATCCCATCCGACCTGTACAACTATAAGCCCAATTACAAATTAGAAAGGAAAAGATGAAAATTAGATTACATACAAAATTGAAAATTATGAAAATTGCGCATATATTTACACATATGTGTGCAATTGCACATATACGTGCTTAAAAATAAACGACTACAAGCCCAGTCGTATATTAACATGGAAAATAACAAGAAAGCGTCTAACTACAACTACAAGCCCAGATGTATACACCGGAATACCTCTAACTACATACATATCTAGATAAAATTGTGACAACTTGTTCAAGTCCTCACGGATGCAAAATTAGGCTCTTATTATTTCAAAAATCTTTAGTTAGTTCTTTATAAGTAACCGGCTCCAAATAGTACTCTCTCCTACCCAAAATAAGTGTCAGAGATATAATACAAACTTCGCACTAAAACAGTACTAAATCACAGACACTTTATGGATCCAAAGGAGTGTTATTTTCAATTGCTATGATAGTCTTCCTTGCACCATTGTAAATATTTAGAAGTAAACACCCCAAGAAAATATGGTAGATTGAGGATATAGGCTGAAACGGACGACTTGCAATAATGCTACACCCACAAAATTGTTCTTACGGAAACTACTTGTGGGCAATAGAATTCCACCAACCCGCTGCTTGCACGTCTGTAGGTTTTATTCTATAACACGCTGCCCATACAAGGGTTAATTATTGGTTTGTCACTAGAGACCGCTATATGCTCAGTTTTACTATTAGCACAGAATGGTGGTCAGTTTTGCCACTACTTCGGACGCAGCTGCTATGACGAGGCCAAATGGCTAATTTTTTTTAAATAATACATTTTTTTATTGAATTTCACAAATAATATACAAAACAGGCAAATTGCAAATCTGTTGGTCGGTCGGCCGTTCAACAGACGAAACACTGCCTTCGTCCGTTCAACGGACGAAACAGTGCCTTCGTCCGTTCAACGGACGACACACTGCCTTTGTCCGTTCAACGGACGACAAGCCCTGCCACTATTGCAGCTTGGCATTGATTTGGTGGCGCAGGTATGTCTGCTCAAAGGACGAACCCATCTGTCGTCCGCGCAACCAACGAAGGAGCTCTGTCGTCCGTCGACGGACGGACAGAAATGAAAATTGCTAAATTTGCGTATTATTTGTGAAAATGAATAAAAAAATGTATTATTTAAAAAAAAAATTAGCGGCCAAATGGCCAGTTTAAACGAGCATAATAAATTCAAAAAAAAATTGAAAAACCTGCGCATATAGTCTTCTTATATCTTATACTATCGATTCATGTTGATAAATAAGGTCAGCACATATTCAAACGAAAAATTCATGAATCACGTGATAAACAAGGTCTACATACATGAATTTTTCGTATTAATAAATTTTTCGTCTGAATGTATGTAGACCGTGTTTATCAATTTGAATCGTTAGGATAAGACATAAGAAGACTATATGCGTAGGTTTTTCATTTTTTTGATTTTTTTATGCTTATTTAAACTGACCGTTTGGCCTCACCTAGCAGTTGCGCCAGAAGTAGTGGCAAAACTGAGCACCATTCTGTACTAGTGGCAAAACTGATCATATGGCGGCCTCAAGTGGCAAACCAATAAATAACCCTTGCAACAACGGATCTATTATGGAAAATCACAATGAAATTAATCCGCATACTAGCTGCGTTTGATAAAACTGGCCTCCCAGCTGGGGGTAGGAAGAGAAAAAGAAAGAGAAGAGAGAGAAACATGGAGGAGTGCGTGAGTTTTTTTTTGAAATAACCCATTAGACAATTCAGAGATTATGTATATGGTCAAACACGTAAGACAAAAATGTTTGTCAAGCAACTTTGTACAAAGAACTCCGTAAGTAAAATTACAATTCCACCCTTGGAGAAACTTGTGCCTCGCCGAACCGTCGTCTATCGTCCTCCACTGCCACCATGGTAGCGCCAAAAAGAGGCGAATAACCGCCATACCTAGATCTGGGAGAGCACCATCGCATACGAGGATGCTTTTTGAGCCGATAAACCAAGTCATCGTAAGCGACGTGTCCGAGACTTTGTGGCACGTCGGCCGGGATCTTTTCCATGGTCACCAGATCCCGACACCATCGTCAGAAGTCAAAGAAGAAAAACGATGCCACCTATCGACTTCCACACGCACAACTGAAAGACGTCAAAAACTATTGCAGCAGCCGACGCAAACGCCACCGGCGAGAGTGACGCACGTCGACCACGAGACAGATATCTCACCGGATCCAAAGACTGGCAAGAAGACCGGGCCACCTGTCACCGGGTACCACCGATTAGAGCGACACCGAGATGGAGGAAGAACAAGAGCAAATTATGCTGACGCGACACAGTCTCCACCGTGAAAGCAACGCCTCGAGGAAGCACTAGGACAACCCTAACTACAGGTCGGAGGTCGGGGTCCCCACCCTCTCCTTCCACCCGAGTGACGGAGGAGGTAGGGACTGTCAGCCTGCTGTAGTCGGGGCAGAGATTGGTTTTCCGCTGACGGCTAGGTTAGGAACTCTCTCGTCCGGTCTTTATTCGCAAAACTTTATCTTATCACTCCTCTGTGACAGATTCCTAAGCGGCAGAATTGTGCATTGATTTATGCCCAATAAATCTATCATTAGCAGTAGTAACCAACGGCTTATAACATGAAAAATCGGGGGCCTCCTAATTTGGAGGCCCTGACACCATGTGCCGTTGAACATTCGGCACACACGTCCGATACGGGCCTGCTACATCGAACATGACTAGCGATCGAAAGAAAAAAAACAGATCAATCGAGAGATTGCATGTTTCTCGGTTAGCCGAGATCTAGCAACAGGGTATTTTGTTTAGTCTATATAAAAGAGAGTTCAACCATTGTAAGTACCGAGAAGATTATAATAATAAAAAAGATCCTACCTATTTTTTCAGTGTCAATTTACTTTTACCAATAAGTGTGTCTTCACTTCGCCTACGCGTTGTACCTCGGACCGGCCAACCGAAGGGGTTGCACAAAGTTATAAGTTTGTGTCTTTGGAACATTTGGTGCTGATGGTGTTGATGCCGCCGGAGACTGCCTCCACCTTCTTCCTTCTATGCCATATGGTGCTGATGCCGCCGGAGACCGCGTCCACCTTCCTCCTCCTATGCCTTTGGAACATTTGGAAGCACCGAAATAGGGTTGTCTTTCGGGGGCTTGAACCAAACCTTCCTCACCTTCTCAGGAGCTGCCGTCATGAAGGTTAGTTGTGGCGCTCTCGCTTGATTCAGGGTCACGCTGCCGACATGGATCTCTGGCTGCAATGCCTCCAGCAGGGCGGTGGCTGAGTTCTCCTTGTAATCTCACCTCTCCCTCCTTTCTCCCTGTAAACAATACGACCATTTGGGTCTTCTCAGATAAATGAAAATTCAGGTGGGGTTTTGGCCCCCTGTGACAATTCAAAAAAAATAAGTTTGTGTCTCTACATCGAGCCTTCATCAAGCAGATTTTCGTCACCCATCACCAAGGTATATATTGTTGGGTTCGCAGCATAGAAAGCAAAAAAAATCCTACGATAGGAACTATTATACGCCAAGATCTATCTATTAGATACAAGCAACGGCTGGATATACATCCACAGAGAACATACCCTCGAAGACAACAAAGCTTTCTTAACAAGATGGAACTCATGGATGATGTAGTCGTATACTTGCCAATTTCAAGATCGTGATGTAGTCCAGCAGGTTCAGCAGGTCCAGCTCCAGCACGTCCATCAAATCCAGCTCCAGCAAGTCCAGCACCGCAAAGCAGCGGTGCATCCGTGATCGCACACATGTCCGGTACCCCGACAACCTCCATCCCTCGCTCCAGCAAAGCAGCGGAAGCAGCAACTCCTTTCCAGATAAAGCCGCCGGGAACATGTATCTCGCTAATCCGAGACCATGGCGAAAAATACTAGAGGGGGAGAGAGATCCTTCACGAGGAGGTGTAAGTGTGAAGGTGTGAGAGGGGAGCGTTTTATAGGAGGAGGGGAGGGTACCCCTCCCATGGTCGGCGCCCATGGAGGGTGTCCCTTCACCTCCCTCATTCATGTGATGGTAACCCCCTCCACATAAACATGCCCCTTCACATTCTCTATTAAAGTCTCCACTTTAAAGCATTAAATTTCTCCAAATTTAATGCTCTCTCATTTAATAAAACTCTTTTATTAATTATATTCAGAATTGTTTAAATTAATTTAATTAACAAACATTCACATAAAACCCCCTGCAACATTTTAATATAACATGTAGAACCAATTTTAGCAATTTCACCCAAAACAGTTTCGGTGTCAATTGAAATAATTCCAGCGCTTTCTTAAATCTTTATCTGAAACATATTTGCTCCAAATGGTGTCGGTATCCCTTAAGTGTGTCACCCTACGGTTCATGAATAATGCAGACATGATCGAGACCCCTCTTCGATCAATAATCAGTAGCGGGACCTAGAGATCCATACTGACTCCCACACATTCAACGATGACTTATGTGATTGTGAGAACCTTTAACACTAGTAACTAAATCCCTTTGTCTCGCGATATATTACATGTCCGAGATTCGATCATCGGTATCTCCATACCTAGTTTGATCTCGTTGCCGACATGCACTCCTTTTTATCGTTCCCGTGATATAACATTCTAGTGATCACGTCACTTGTTTGCAAGCTATTCTCAATGTGATATCACCGAGAGGGCCCAGAGTATATCTATCTGTCATCGGGATGGACAAATCCCACTCTTGATCCATGAACCTCTACATAACACTTTCATAGCACTAAACCCACCTTTATAATCACCCTTTCACGGTGTGACGTTTGATGTTATGAAGATACTCTTCTAGTGTTAGTGATTGATATGATCTCATGGTCTAAGGACTAGGATTACTTTGTATGATATTATAGCAATATAAACACAATGACTTTGATCGTAATGCTATACTTCGGATGAATGTTCATCACATCATTCCACTAATGTTGTGACCTCGTTATTAACAACATCCAATGTCCATGATCAGGAAACCTTGATCATCTTGTTAATCAACGTGCTAGTTTATAAGAGAGGCATAAATAGGAACTTTCCTTTTTGTTTATTAAATACACATGTATTAACGTTTCCAAATTAATACAATTATAGCATGCAAAATAAATATTTATCATAAACAAGGAATAAGATAATAACCACTTTATTATTGCCTCTCAAGCATATTCCTTTCAGTCTCCCACTTGCACTAGAGTCAATAATCTAGTTTGAAAAACTTTGCGTATTGAATACCTATGGCTTTCTGGTGTTGCATATACGCGATTTCTAGTGGTTAACATAATCTTCGTATCTGACAGTTTCAGGTCCGTGTGTATTTGCATGTCTTTGCGTCTCTACGCATCACTCATTCTCAAATGAGATGGCATTGTATAAATTTGGTCCTTTGGTGAGACCTTTAGTTCATTCGGGTTAAAATATGTTGATATTATTGTCATCCAATATATCTTCATAGTATTAGCCCACTTTGAACCACACCTAGTTTGATAACAAACTACTTAACACAAATGCCCTCCTTTGCTGCTACTATAACAGTCATATACTTAGCCTTTTGTTGTAGTATCCGTCACAATGTCTTAACTTTGGAACTCATCCAAATCCATCATGGAACATCATTTCCATTACATTGTGCCACCAATAGTCTAAATTGAGATAAATTTAATGTGTATCTTGTGACAAATATTATCAATGTAACACTTTACAATGAACTACCTTTAACTATTTGTCACTTATACATGATATATTATTAGTTCTTCCAAAGCTCATAAGAATATCTTGACTATTGTCCAATGATCATCTTATGAATCATTCTGGTATGTGCTTATAACATTTAGAGCATAGGACATATATGGATATGTACATATCATGCTATATTTTATTGATCAAAATATGCATGTGATTTTACTCATCAAGTGTCAAAACATTTGAATCTTGTTTCATTCACCAAGTGTCAATACACTTGAATTTTGATTCAACCTTTTCCATGCAGCAAGAACCTTTCTTGTCGTTTCCATATTGAACTCATTCAATATCTCATATATGTACGTTTGGCATAACCATATTAGTGCCCTAATCTATCCATATAGAAATTGATGCCTAATATTCCGGTTTTGCACAAGCCTTTCATCAAAGTCTATTTTTAATGAAACTCTTATCCTGTGTCAATAAAAGATACATCATTTCTAATCAACACCATGTCCTCTACATAAAGTATTAGAAATATGTCTCAGTGCTCTCACTTAATTTCTTGCAAATGCAAGCATCTTCATCATCTACGATGAATTTAAACTCTTTTAACAGTTTCATCATAGTGAAGATTCCAACTCCGCTATGCTTACTTCAACCATTGAAGTTTGCATGCCCTTTTAGAATCCTTTGGTTTAACAAAACCCTTTGGACCGTGTCATGTACACGTTCTAGGTAACCATTCTATTAGAAGAATATTGTTTTGTTTGTTCAACTACCATACATCAAATTATATGTAGTGGTTGCTACAATAATCCGTCAAGACTAAATATCACTATGAAAGATCAAATCTTGTCATAGACAACTCCTTCAACATTGCCGTAAACTTATTTCCGATATGTCGACTATTTCATAGATGTTAAACATCCATGTCTATTTCTTTATAGATCCAAACACGACTGGTAGGCTTCATGCCTTTCTGGAGGGTCTTCCAAGTTCAGAAACTTGATTTCTCATGTATGGATACAATCACGGATTCTATGACTTCTAGTCATTTTATGGAGTTAGGGCCCATCATCGCTTCTTTGCATGCAGTCGGTTCATCATTGTCAAAACAATAACGACTTGTTTATCAAATCACACTATTTGATTCTTACCCGATGCATATGGTTCAAATAGGAACTCTAATCTCCAAGATCACACCCTTTGTAATCATGGGAGCCATGAGCATTATGGCCGCCACTGGGAAACTTTCCAGCACTGTGCTACTTAGCACATATAGCTAAGGTTCAACAACCTTATCAAAGTTCTATTGTCCTCCCACTTAAGTTTTCGCGAAAAATTCCTTCTCAAGAAACTTGACGTTCCAAGCGACAAACTCTTTTTTCCTCGGTGTTATGGAAGAATTCCCAACAAATTCTTTGGGATAACCCACAAAGACATGCTTATCCGACTTTGGTTGTAAACATTTTACTTATGCATAGCATACCAAAATTTAAGAAAAGACAATTCGGGTTTTACCCCAAACCATAACTCATATGGTGTCATTTCAACGGATCACGATGGTGCTCTTTTCAGTGTAAAAGCGGTAGTATCTAAAGCTTTAATCCTTAAAACATAGTGGCAGTTTTATAAATGACACCTTTGATCAAACCATGTCAAACATGGTTTGATTTCATCTCTCGAATATGCCATACTCCTATGGTTTATCGGGAAACACAAATCATGGAACAATTCATCAAACCTTAGGTGTTTTGCTAAACCTGTAACTCAAATATCTTCCTTTATGATCAAATCATAAACTCTTTTATTTTCTTGTTACAATGATTTTTCACTTCATCTTGAAAGTCTTTAAACAATTTTCAAATGTTTCATACTTCTTCCTTATTAAGTAAATATATAGATATATCCACTCAAATTTCTGGAGAAAGCATATGAAGCAAAAAGATCCATCGCATATGGCTACACAAAATGGACTATGCACATCAGCATGCACAATTTCCAATAAGCTAGTCATCCGTTCCTCTTTGGCCTATGAACGGAGTTTCAATTATCTCGAGGAAAGTCTCACAAGCGTCAATTGATCAAAATCAAAGACTCCAAAAATCCATCAACATGGAGTTTCTTCATGTTTTATTTCCAATATAATTTAAATAGTGATGTCACTTCATAAGTGATCTTTCAGTCATTTGTCTTGCGACATTTTAGCAATAGTGTTTATGGATGTGATTTATCCCACTAGACTTGTAAAAGTTCATCCATCCTTTATGGAATATGGTAATTATTTGAACAACCATTGTTCTCGTAATACCGGAACAAAATAACAATTATTAAAACAAATCTTGAAGGCTAGGTTTGACGACAATGAAAAACACAATAACACTTTATTTGTTTTTGATGAACATCATCACTTAT
This sequence comes from Avena insularis, assembly GCA_023614405.1. Taxonomy (NCBI): domain Eukaryota; kingdom Viridiplantae; phylum Streptophyta; class Magnoliopsida; order Poales; family Poaceae; genus Avena; species Avena insularis. Next base: position 567,502,858 of record CM042686.1, read on the forward strand.
TCTCTTGCTAGTTACTTAGGCCGTTGCAGTTCATGAATTGTGTTGTTCTGTATGACACTTCAAACCAACCAATTCGGTATCCAATACCGGTATCCAATAGCTAAGAACCACACTGTTTAACAAGCAAGTTATACTGCCATAACATGTATATCTTCTATATACCTAAGCTGGACATCTCCAACCTTTTCTTTTCTACCAAATATTTTATAGATTTCATTTCAGCAATTCCTTTTCTTAAAAGAATCTATCAACATCAATAGTGGTGTCATTCACATGACACATAGTACAAAGTGTATATAGTCAAATACTAATACCTTTGGACTTGCACTTTGAAGTCGATCACCATCATCAAATGTTTGGTGTTCTTTCAAAAATCCATTCTTTAGTAATCTATTAGTGTAGTAAACATTTTACTTACATCTTGTATTCATCCTTATCATGAAAACTTTCATGATCAAGCTACTATAGCCTATAAGGATGAATCACGAGTATAATGTTAATTCCCAAAACCTTTTTGGGAGATCCGGATGCCTAGCATCTCCATCCTTCACAAATTCTCATACAATATGAGAACATGTATTTTGCTAAATTATACTCTATCATAATGTAACCAAAAACATTATTTCAGATATCACAATATCTTTCACACATGATGGTTTCTAAAACAATTATTTCAGCTCCTAGATAACCGCGATATTAAAACAACTTTTGAATATCAAGAATCATGGAGGCAAACATGATACTTTAAATACTAACATTGGAATTCTTACTCTTGATTTAATACTACTTATTAAACTTCATGGAGTAAATAGAGTTTGCTGAAAGTTTGCAACAGGACTTCTAAACTTTAAATTAACATTCAAAACAATACGATACCAGTTCGTAAAGTAAATATCCAGAATTCTATAGTTATATTATCTCAATTAAAACTAAGCATCAGGTAGTAAACAAATGCCAATGACTACAACAAATTATGCAAATTCACTTTGATTTAGTTTATGACAAATTTGGTTCGAATAATCCAAATTAGAAATGAACTCCCACTCAAAAATGACATCCCTCGTGCCTTTTTGGTGATTACATGAACCAAATCCACTACACCAAGTCCGATCATCACATGGGTCGGTGTAGCTTTAAAGGCGAGCATCAATATGGGCATCACATCAACTATATGACTCATGATTAACCTTTTGGTCCGTGTTCCAAGGCTATGTCTGTACATGTTAGGCTCGCCAAGTAAGAACCTTAGTACTCGCGTGTGTAAAACAGTCTTACACCCGAAATATGATCGTGGATTCAAGTACACCCGATCATCACATGATGTCTTGAAGCGGTGAAACATAAACGGTGCATACTTAAGGAAGAACACATTTTATCTTGATATCTAAATGAGGGATCATCTTATAATGCTACTAGAAGCGCCAAACTAGCAATATAAGATGCGAACATCATATGTGTAAAGTGGGATGATATGGTCCATGCATTTGATCACCATCATATGCATCGTGGTATGATCTCTATCATTCCTTTGTGTGTAAGGCCAAGGTCTACGGAACTTACACGTTAGGTGTGTTGTAAGGGTATCTACCAAACATCAACTTACACCATTACCATATCATGACACTAGCCTAGCAACAATCTAAACTAGACGCCTCTAACTTATCCATTGCAAGTTTACGTGGCTTAGGGCTTTCGGAGATAGAACCAATCTAAAATAGACGCCTCTAACTTATCCACAACGATGAGAACTAAGTTATTAGCAACTCATTGTAAATTAGATATTGACTATAGTAGGAGAGACAGACACCCGCCAACCACTTATGCAAAACTAGTTGCATGTTAGTCGTGGAACTGGTCTCATGTGCGATGACATGTAAAGTTGGTCTGAGCCGCTTCATCCCACTATGCCACCAATATCCAAAATACATGAAAGAAGCAATAACATGATCATCATCGCCCACATATAAACATATGTGTACTACCCATGCAAAGCATATACGCATAGATCAGGCTCTGATACCACTATTGGGTTCGCATCATAGAAAACAAAAAAAATTCCTACAATGGGAACTATTATACGCCAAGATCTATCTATTAGATACAAGCAACGGGTGGATATACATCCGTAGATAACATACCCTCCAAGACAACAAATCTTTGTTAACGAGATGGAACTCGTGGCTGATGTATTCGTACACTTGTCGATCTCAAGATCGTGATGAAGTCCAGCTGGTCCAGCAGGTCCAACTCTAGCACGTCCATCAAATCCAGCTCCAGCAAGTCCAGCACCACCAAGTCCAGCACCGCAAAGAAGCAGTGCATCCATGATCGCACACACGTCCGGTACCCCGACAACCTCCATCCCTCGCTCCAGCAAAGCAGCGGAAGCAACAACTCCTTTCTAGATAAAGCCATCGAAAACATGTATCTCGCTAATCCGAGACCATGGGGGAAAATACTAGAGGGGGAGAGAGATCCTTCACGAGGAGGTGTAAGTGTGAAGGTGTGAGAGGGGGGCCTTTTATAATAGGAGGAGAGGGTACCCCTCCCATGGCCGGCGCCCATGGAGGGTGTCCCTTCACCTCCCTCATTCATGTGGTGGTAACCCCCTCCACATAAATATGCCCCTTCACATTCTCTATTAAAGTCTCCACTTTAAATGCATTAAATTTCTCCAAATTTAATGCTCTCTCATTTAATAAAACTCTTTTATTAATTCTATTCAGAATTTTGTTAATTACTTTAATTGACAAAACATTCACATAAAACCCCCTGCAACATTTCAATATTACATGAAGAACCAATTTCTGCAATTTCACCCGAAACAGTTTCGGTGTCAATTGAAATAATTCCAGCGCTTTCTTAAATCTTTATCTAAAACATATTTGCTCCAAATAGTGTCGGTATCCCTTAAGTGTGTCACCCTACGGTTCACGAATAATGCAGACATGATCGAGACCCCTCTCCGATCAATAATCAGTAGCGGGACCTGGAGATCCGTACTAACTCTCACACATTCAACGATGACTTATGTGATCGTGAGAACCTTTAACGCTAGTAACTAAATCCCTTTGTCTCGCGATATATTACGTGTCCGAGATTCGATCATCGCTATCTCCATACCTAGTTTGATCTCGTTGCCGACATGCACTCTTTTTTATCGTTCCCATGATATAACATTCTAGTGATCACATCGCTTGCTTGCAAGCTATTCTCAATGTGATATCACCAAGAGGTCCTAGAGTATATCTATCCGTCATCGGGATGGCAAATCCCACTCTTGATCCATGAGCCTCTACATAACACTTTCATAGAACTGAACCCACCTTTATAATCACCCTTTCATGGTGTGACGTTTGATGTTATCAAGATACTCTCCGGTGTTAGTGATTGACATGATCTCATGGTCTAAGGACTAGGATTACTTCGTATGATGTTATAGCAATATAAACACAATGACTTTGATCATAATGCTATACTTCGGATGAATGTTCATCACATCATTCCACTAATGTTGTTACCTTGTTATTAACAACATCGAATGTCCATGACCAGGAAACCTTGATCATCTTGTTAATCAACGAGCTAGTTTATAAGAGAGGCATAACTAGGAACTTTCCTTTTTGTTTACTCCCTTTGTCCCGGTTTACAGAGCCCAATTTGTTTTGCATCGTGACCATGGCAACCTTCTATTGGGCTAGAAAATCTCTACCGAACCTCCAATCAGCTGCACTCCTAATTTAATTGGTATACTAACAGACTCCTCCTACAAATTGGGATAGACGCCGCACGCGCTGAGCATTTGCATGGCCGGGTAGGCGGGCATGCATAGGTTGTTTTGATTTTTCTCATGCACAAGGTTTTTTCTGATTCGCTTAGGAAAAGAGAAAGGAAGGTGGAGAGTAATTAGAGAGGGGATTACTACTCCTAATTAAATGCATGCAAGCCTTAGAGGGGAGGTATTATGGGACAAATGTTTTTTAGATTAGACCCAGTAAACCGAGACGGAGGGAGTATTAAACACACATGTATTAATGTTTCCAAATTAATACAATTATGTGCAAAATAAACATTTATCATAAACAAGAAATAAGATAATAACCACTTTATTATTGCCTCTCAGGCATATTCCTTTCATATATATTACGAAATTGATTGCAAAATGGGTTTGGTTGTTCGATTTGTAATTTAGATCTTACCTATGGTGTGGATTTCTCTCCCGAAGACGAGCTAACTTGCTATGGCCAAGCAATATCGATGCTCACTAATCAGGGACTTGTTGACTACACTGTAGAGAGACGGTAGTAATCATGATTCTGTTGATCATGGTAGCGTCGTGATTTGCACCCGATGTGCCACACGCCATCTCGTTTCATGATGAACAAACAAAGAACTTCAATTCCGATATATTGGACATGGTGGTGGACATCACTGGCCGCCTCCGTGTGTGTTTTGTGCCTTGGTGCCACTTCCCCTAGCCCTACTGGATCCCCTATGCGAGCGCCATGCTACCACCATGAGACTCATGTAGTTGGTTGTACTGGCCGCAGACCATGAGTGCACCATGTCGGCGATGGATATCGAGAAGCGCAGGAACACAACGACCCTGATGGCCACGCTACCCCGCATGTGTGTGCACCACGACTTCTACTACCGGCCCTGCTGGCCGCTATAGCATGCCACATTGTTCCTGTTGTCCTTCTGATGACCATGTCGTGCGTTGCCACCCTGCTGGCCGACCCTGCCGTAATGCCGTGTGTGAAGACCGCACCGCCCCGCATGCTGTCGACCTTGTTGGCTGAGCGCCATCGTTGCCGTGCGTGCAAAACGCTGGCCCCGCACGCGCCCCGCCTGCCAGTCCGAGCCACCGTAATCTTCCCTACCATGCACCCTCAACCACATTGGCCAGAGCTCCTTGCCGCTCGCGAGCCGCACTGCCAGCTGTAGACATCACCTCGTCGACCCTGATGGTCGGCATTGTCACTTGCATGGTTGGAGAAGAATAAGATGATCCATGATCGAGATATGTGATTCACTCGTCACTTCTATTTATTTTTCATGAACCATGTGTCTCGTTCTTTTGGTACTTTGTGTATCACTGGAACATCATTGGTAATTTGCTACCTTAACCGAGAACTATTTACGTGTGTGGAATGTGCAAATTCTATGAAACTAAGACAAAGCAACAAAAAGGACGATCCATGCAATGTGGCATGATGAACATGAGCATTTATAGTATGATATGTATTTCATCCATAACACAAGCACAAAGTAGCATAACAAGGGTTCAGAACACTTGGGATGCTACAAAAATATGTGAGATTACCATTGTTGTCACAAGGCAATAGTATCACATGCAATCATTTATCTCTAGTGAGGTAACAATCGGAAAGGAAAAACCATATTAGGACTCAAACTTTCTATCACTGCCTAGTTTCATGCTACCATGTTACTACAACTAATACACACATTTCCCCACTTGTGCCCTATCAGACTAGTTTGATCAAACATGTAATCAATAACAGGGCACATAATATACATATACTAATTGATCAAACACAGTATAAAAGTTGCAATATATACTGATCACATAAAAACAAGATCCGACAAAAAGGGATTACAGTTAAATGGCCAGAATCATGTTGGGAAGCTCATATGGCACTAGAACGACGATAGCATGAGAGAGAAAGAGAGATAGAACAAGTTACTTCCACAAACCTATAGTCCGGGGGTGGACTACTCCCTATTCACCATGGATATGATGAAGATGTTGTTGGAGACGTTGGAGATGTGAGCCAGCTGCGTTCTGGCAGCGTTTCCCTCTCCAATCTTCACATGATCTCCTATGTTTCGTGTTTCTGTCTCCGTTGTGTGTCGTGCTTTGGGACCACGACCGGGGCAATATATCTAGGAGTTTTAGGTCAAGACAAAGCTAGGGATGTGAAGACCGACGACATCAAAGCAGTGAGGGGAAGATGGGCCCAACCGCGCGGCTAGAGCAACTAGTCGTGTCGTGGTGGTGTGCTGGCTCGTGGTTGATATCGAGCTCGTTGGGGAACCCCAAGAGGCATGTATGATGAGCACAACAGTAAGTTTCCCTTAGTTATGAAACCAAGGTTATCTAACCAGTAGGAGCAAGGAAACACCTCCAAGGTGTTGTTTCCAACTTGGAATCCTGCACAACAAAACCACAGAACTTTTCCCCCAACTTACAGTGAGGTTGTCAATCTCACCGGTTTTGCTGAAAACAAAGGATTAAATGTATTGTGTGGAAGAAAGTAAAAGCTTGCAGAAAGTAAACAGAAAACAGTAAATGGTTGTAGATTGATGGTAAAAGAAAGGACCGGGGTCCATAGTTTAATAGTGGGTGTTCTCCTTAAGATAGATGACATGTTGGGTGAACAAATTACAACGGGGCAATTGACAAACATCAAGAAATCATATATGCATATACTAATCATCTTGACTCCTATGAGATTTGATTAGGCATTACAACATTATACATAGACCATAATCCAACTGCATCTATGAATAATAATCCACCTTCAGGTTATCAATCCGAACCCCCTCCAGTATTAAGTTGCAAGAAACAGATAATTGCATTATGCATTGCGTGTAAAGTAAACAATACGATTGTTCTATGAACAAAGGATTGCTGTTTTCTCCCTAGTAGCAACAGCACATCTAGTACCTTAGAGATTTCTGTCACTTCCCCAGATTACTAGAGGCATGAACCCACTATCGAGCATAAATACTCCCTCTTGGAGTTGCTAGCATCTACTCGGCCAAGATATCTACTAACAATGGAGAGCATGCAAGATCACAAATAACAAAGACATGATAGAATCAATAATCAATCTGAAATAGCATCTCAATATCCATCGGATCCCCACAAACACAACATGTATGATTACAAATAGATGATCTTGATCTTGAAAGGAGCTCACAAGATCTAGACATGGTAGCACAAAGGAGAAGAACCAACCATCTAGCTACTACATGGACCCGTAGTCCAGGAATGAACTACTCACGCATCACACCGGAGGCTTGCATGGTGATGAAGAAGGCCTCCAGGGTGAATTCTCCCCTCCGGCAGGGTACCGGGAAGAGCTTCAGATCCCTCCCAATCTAGGGGTGGAGATGACGGTGGCTATAGACTCTTTCGTGGAATTTTGATCGGGTACTTAGGGTTTCTGTATCGGAGGCATCTTATAGGTGAAAGGGGAGGCTGAGGGGGTGCCCTAGGCGGCTGCACCACCCCCTGGCACAGGCTAGGCCTGGCCGTGCGGCCAGGTGGTGTGGCCGGCCCCTGGCCCCTCTCCGTCTTGTATTCTGGCTCCATGTCCCCTTCGGTGAAATATTGACTTTGGCTTTTGTCCCGTCCAATTCCGAGAATATTCATTTTCTTACTTTCCTGGAACCAAAAACAGCAAAAAACAGACAGCTGGCACTATGGCATCTTGTTAATAGGTTAGTCCAAGAAAGTGTATAAAAATACTCCAAAGTGTGGACAAAACATAAGAAGTAGATATAAAACAAGCATGGAACATCAAAAATTATAGATATGTTAGCAACGTATCATGGTGTCACGGCATATGCCATGGATAGGCTAAAGTTTGGGCCAATAGACACTGGAGGAATGTGGGGAGGGATGATGAAGTGAATACCTCATACGGAAGAACACTGAGAGACACGATGTACCCAGGTTCAAGTCTCTCCTAGTGATATAACACCTCTACTATTGCATCTAATCTCATATAACTTGGCCATGCATGTGTCTACAATGGTGCTCCTTGAGCTGTATTCCTATGCCTCTAATGGGGAGAGCAGAGGAGGAAGAACCTATGCTCCTATCGAGAAGAGAGGAGAGGAGCCCTTCGGGGGCATCCCTGAGAATGATCCCCCTGGTGCTCCTTATAAAGGGGAGCCCAGGGGACAAGGCTTGTCCCATACGCCTTAGCTTGGTCATACTAGTGAATTGTCCTGTAGTGGTTGTCCTTGCCATCTCTTCAGCATATTCCCCAGCATCTTCCTGAGATGCCCATCATATCCCCTAGCATCTCATGATATGCCAAGCATATTCCCTAGCATCTCAGGATATGCCAAGGGCATATTCCTTATGGCATGTGCCAGTCTGAGCCAGGGGCGTCCCAAGACTAGCACGTGACATGAAGATCTTGACCTGGCTTGATGGTGTGTCGAGGTAGAGCTTGGAGGAGCATCTGGGGGTGAGTACTAGGTCAACTGAGGTGAAATAAGTCGACATGGAGGGCTGAAACTCGGCCTAGGCAAGGGATGAGTCAGCCTAGCCGAGGTCTGGGTGACATAGCCGGGGGATCTTCAGTTCTGGCCCGGTGGAGGAAGTGGTGAAGAGGCCCAACTGGGGCCTCTGGTCGATCCGGCCCAGGCGGGGTCTCCCTGGTGGCGATGGGAGCTGACAAAGTGGTGGTGGCGGTTTGGTCCGCGGTGGGCCGAGTTAGCCAGACCTCGGCCCACCTGGGGGAAGCGAGGAGGTGAGCAGGATGTAGCGGGCGATGTGGAGCGGGGGCGGGAGGAAGCTCTGCTGGAGTTGGCGACGCGATGGATACTAGTGGAGTGGTGCTTGGTGGGCCAGCTGAAGATATTCCAGCCTAGCTGGGGTCCAGCCGGGATATTGTGGCTGTTTGTCCTGATTCGGCCTAGAAAACCTCCAGGACAAATTTAGTGTAACTATGCCCAGATGTATTTCCTTCCTCCTTTTCTTTATTCTATTCTCTTTATACCTTATTTTTCTCATATGCCTTCTATTAGAGCCACTTATGCTCCAACTCTAGGGTACCTGGGGTCATATCCCCGACATTATTCCCCGAGGCTATGTGGGATTCGTAGAGTCGCGCATAGACTTCATGTTAAAACATCCCTGGAGTTGTATATTGACTCACAATTCGAGTCATGTGAATCAACAATCGTCATATGTATAGCCTTCATTGGGAAAATCGACATATAACCCCTTTGGGAAAGTTTTGACATCTGGCCCTCATGGGCACTAGTCGAATAACCTCTTTGGGTAAATTGACATATAGCCTTCATGGGCATTTGTCATATAACCCTTTTTTGGGTAATCTTGACCCATGGCCATTATGGGCACTTGGTCAGATAACCTCTTTGGGCAAGTTTTGACATCTGACCTTCATGGGCTCTAGTCATATAACCCTTTTGGCGTAAGTTGTGACTTCTGGCCTTCATGGGCACTAGTCATATAACCCTTTTGGATAAGTTTGGACGTCTTGCCTTCATGGGCACTAGTCTTTTAACCCTTTTGGAAAAATTGACATATAGCCTTCATTGGCGTTCGTCATATAACCCTTTTGGGCAAGTTTTGACATCTAGCCTTCTTGGGATCTGGTCATATAACTTCTTTTGAGTAAGTTGTGACTTCTGGCCTTCATGGGCTCTGGTCATATAACCCTTTTGGGTAAGTTGTGACTTCTGGCCTTCATGGTCTCTTGTCATATAACCCTTTTGGGTAAGTTGGGACTTCTGGCCTTCATGGGCTCTGAGTTAAACAGTAATCCGAGTTATTCCATCCGAGTTATATGACTCAGAATCCAATCCAATTTGCCTTCTAGCCTTTTGGGTAAGTTGTTAGATTTTGGGTAAGTTCCAATCCAAGTTATTCCATCCGAGTTTCATGACTCAAATCTGAGTTATCTAACTCAAAATCTGAGTTATATGACTCAAATCTAACATATATCTCAAATCAGTTATCTAACTCAAAATTTGAGGCATATGACTCAAATCTGACATATGTATCAAATTCGAGTTACTTGAGTCAAAATCCGAGTTATATGACTCGAAAGCTGACATATGATTCAAATCCGAGTTACTTGACTCAAAATCCGAGTTATATGACTCAACAACTGACATATGACTCAAATCCAAGTTATAATTGCTGAGATATAATATGACCTTATGATATGCTGGCAAACTGCCATAGATATGGATCCGAGATATAGATCCGAGATATAATTTTGAGATATGATATGACTTTATGATATGGTGGCAAACTGCCATAGATATGGATCCGAGATATAGATCCGAGATAAAATTTTGAGATATGATATGACTTTATGATATGTTGGCAATCTACCATGAATTTAGATACAAGTTATAAATCCAAGATTGAGTATGATGAGTTTAAGATATGCTAGCAAATTGCCATCCAAGATATGAAATAACCTGGCAAACTGATTCAAATAGTAATCCGAGGTATAAAATAACCTGACAAGCTGAGGTAAAGAGTAATCCGATGTATAGGATACACTGGCAAGCTGAATTAAATAATAATCTGAGTTAAGGATAACCTGGCAATGCTGAAGTAAAGAGTAATCCAAGGTATAGATAACCTGGCAAGCTGACTTAAAGAGTAATCCGAGGTATAGATAACCTAACAAGCTAAACTAAATACCAATCCGAGTTAAAGATAACCTGGCAAGCTGAATTAAATACCAATCCGAGTTAAAGATAACCCGGCAAGCTGAATTAAATACCAATCCGAGTTAAAGATAACCTGGCAAGCTAAATGAAATACCAATCCGAGTTAAAGATAACCTGACAAGCTGAATTAAATACGAATCCAAGTTATAGATAACCTGGCAAGCTGAATTAAATACCAATCCGAGATAAAGATAACTAGGCAAACTGAATTAAACAGTAATACGAGTTATAAGATAACTAGGCAAGCTAAGTTAAACAGTAATCCGAGTTATAAGATAAATAGGCAAGCTGAAGCAAATACCAATCCGAGTTATAATGAGTTGCGATGACTTGGTAAGTTTCTTACCGATGGATATCTCAAAATGACATAGATTTTTTTTGAAATGGAGGGTGCGACCCCCGACCTCTACATCAAAAAGATGCATATGGCCTTTATTGCTTTATTATTGATCGATCAACAAAGGAACACCAAAGAAAATACATCACCAAACTGGAAGCCACCACACAACACTTACAAACTCGACAATGGAGGAAAATCGTGTCAACGGGGCTGCTCTGTGCCCGGAAAGACAATAAAGACACTCCACCAGCTAGGGACCGAGAACAATCACATACCCCGAGGCGCCCTCTAGGCAAGACGAGAGCGTACATCCGGATTAGCTGACTCTTTAGCAAGCACTCTGTGTGCACGCCACAGACGTTGTCGCCGCCGTCGAGCCTTTGAACCATCTTCACGATTAAGATCCACATAAACTTTGACGTTTCAGCCACCATGGCGCTAGACGGCGCCACCGCCCTACGCGAGGACATTAGCACGCCCGCTGCCGAGACCTTACTACACCACGTAGTCGGGACTCACCACCATCGATGCGGAAGATGAGACACCGCACCACCAGAAGTCCCCTCCAGGCATATGGAGCTCCCAAATAATGCCCTCAAGAGGGTGAATGACACCAAAAGTGCCGTCATCGTCCGATCTATCCCAGATCTAGGGTTTCCCCTAGAGCCTTAGGCATGAGGCGGAATTCGCAGCAACGACACCTTCAACAAGGTAAACACCGTCCAAGAACGCCACCGTCATCGGCTCCGACTAGAGCCTGGCTTTCACCGGCCAACCGCCTCGCCTTCAACCCGCTCGCTATAGCCAATGGCCGACCCGCGAGGGAGGAAGGCCTCCACCGCCATCCTCCTTCGATCTGCCCGAAGAAGAGGCCGCCTTCTGCCGCGCCATCGCCGGAGCAACCGCGCCATGACGCTCGGCAGTGCCACGTCCCTGCCCATTAGTCGGCCCGCTCCGACAGAGAGGCAAGGAGGCGAGGGAGTTCTCACCGCCTCCGGTGCAGGCTAGGCTTTGCCCAGCCGCACCCTCTGGCGGCAACGGGAACGGAGGAGGGAGTAGGAGGAGGGGAGATTGGCAGCGGCGCTAGGGTTTCCCCCCGGTCGCTAGGCGGGGGCGACGCGAGGGAGGAGACGCAAGGGGAAGGCACCTCAAAATGACATAGCTAGTCAATAGATACATATAATAGATGATGTTCTGTAGCGATAGAAGACATAGCTAAAAGACATATAGTGGTTGACATATGTGAGATCATGGAATATCTTATGTCTACTCTAAGTTACAGTTCTATGCATGGGCACACTGAGTCAAGAAATGACCAAGTCTCTGAGACACTTTTTCCATCTATGGGTGATTCTATTGATACGTTGGCTAGTCCCGGGTTGAGTTATCTTCTTCCCGGGGTGAATGACTAAGTGGTTGAGGGTGATAGTCCCTGAGTGACATTCGGGGTTATCTCATGTGTGTGTTGGTTGAATCAGTTGATACTCAATGTATTCTTGGTGAGGAGGTTGAGTCATGATAGTTGAGTCATGCTTGCTGAGTTAACTGATACTTATAGTACCCTTAGTGAAGAGGTTGAGGTTGAGTCATGCTTGCTGAGTTAACCAGGAAGGCTCGTTTCCAACTTCCATGCTCTCTATATGTTCGGGAAGAGGATGCAGAAGTTTTTCTCGATGATGAAGCAGAGGTTGATGAAGACATTCCCGTCCGGATGGAAACCAAACTAGCGCCTCTAATCAGCCCCATGGTGGGCGCCAAATGTCGTGGTGGTGTCACGACATATGCCATGGGTAGGCTAAAGTTGGGGTCGATGGACACTAGAGGAATCCGAGGAGGGATGATGAAATGAAGACCTCATACTGAAGAATAGTGAGAGACACGATGTACCTAGGTTCGAGGCTCTCCTAGTGAGATAACACCTCTACTCCTACATCTAATATCATATAACTTGGCCATGCACATGGCTACAATGGTGCTCCTTGAGCTGTATTCCTATGCATCTAATGGGGAGAGCAGAGGAGGAAGAACCTATGCTCCTATCGAGCAGAGAGGAGAGGAGCCCTTTGGGGGGCCTCCCTAGGAACAATCCCCCTGGTGCTCCTTATAAATGGGAGCCTACCCGACAAGGCTTGTCCCATACGCCTTGGCTTGGTCAGACTAGTGAATTGCCCTATAGTGGTTGTCCTTGGCATCTCTTCAGCATCGCTAGCATCTTCCTGAGATGCGTAGCATATCCTCTAGCATCTCAAGATATGCCAGGCATATTCCCTAGCATCTCAGGATATGCCAAGGACATGTTCCTTATGGCATATGCTAGTCTGAGCCAAGGGCGTCCCAAGACTGGCATGCGACGTGAAGATCTTGACCTAGTGATGACTCCAAGTGCACAGATCGTTTGTAGCTAGTTTCAAAATAAAGATATCAATCCCACATGGAGCAGTAGGCGAAAGACTAAAATGCTTTTAACTAAAATTAAACATAGTACTTAAGGAATAAATTTGAGATGCAGGAAAAGTAGAATTGTTTTGGGGTTTTTAATTGAATGAAGCAATTGAAGTAACGTAAAACTTAATGCAAAAAGTAAGAATCACGTATGTAAAAGAACCTGGAACTGCAATAGGGAAAAGGCGTTCTCAAGGAGTAGTGGATACACTGCTAGCAATTTAGACTAAGCAATCAAGATTATTATAACAAATATTCTCATGATATGTATGTATGTGGGAGGAGCTCCATATATGGACAAATAGGCAGCAACCACTGCTCACATCATCCTTCATAACCACAGCTGACAGATAAATGACATCAATCGTATTATCCCGCTATTAAGGGATTTCTCCCGTGGCATAAACATGGATTTATGAGTTCTCCTCGGTTCCCCAAGTTAGTACGTAAAGAATGACAACATCTTTATAGTCACAGTAAGTGCTATTATCCCTCCGTCTACCAACAAGTAATCTCCTTCATCAAGTCCCCATAAGAGGCAAATATTTAGGAGGTGCACAACTCCCAACATCAAGATGAAGACAATTAACACATACACATAATGATGTATAACAAAATAATCTCTATCTTATCTCAATCATATGCGAGGGTTTCTCCATCTCCCCAAGAACTAATGATCTACTCAGACATGGAGGCAATCAACATCCTGGAAATGGTAATGGAATCTATCATAGATGAATAGTACTTGCATAAATCCACAACGAGTACGAAAATTACAACAAGATATAGACAAGGTGTAGATGGGATGGATGAAGGTGATGGTGATGCAGCGGTTGATGATGAAGATCGATGCCTTAGCCTCCCGGATCTACGCAGGGCGAGGATGGATCCCGGTGGGCGAGTTGCCCCTCTAGATGCCTTCCGGAGGTGAGGTTTCAGCAATTTCTGGGTGTTTTGTATGTCGTCTCCCTGATCCAGTTGCACGGGGTGAAACTATTTGAGGAGGCGGTGCAACACCAACTATACGGCCGAAACTATACGGCCAAAAAATTATTCCTATTGTATAGTTGGTCATCAAACCCTCTAGATGCCTCGATCGCTTCGGGTTTTCTTCTCGTGTTATTGATATTTCCCAAATAAGCGATTTACGTTGTTTTTGACTCATTTTCTCCCCAATACAACTGCTCCAAGAATTTTGTCCATTGTATCCATCATATGTCTTGATCCTGGTGAAAATAGGCATAAAATGTGCACGCGAACGCGGTAAAATACCAAGATCCTACCGCTACTGTGCAAAATAATAATATAAAACATGATGCAAATATGCACTCATCAACTTCCTCAAGCTTAGACTCTTGCTCATCCCGAGCAAGTTTAGCTTAATGGATGTGATCCTCATATTCATGAAGCTAAGTCGATAAAATAAATGAGGCAGTTGCAGCATGTGTTTATCATATATGATACATAGGAATAAGTTCATGAATAGTACCTTTCTCGAACCATCCGAATAATATTAGAAGGCTTCCACACCTTAGTGATCAATAGTTCACAAAAGATAAATCTCAACATGATGTAAAAGTATTCGGTTTGACTGAATGAGTTAGCGTGGTAGTCCCAAGTGTTTTAGGGTTAGCATATTCACTTCGGATTCACAATCTCAAAACGCTTCTTTGTCATGCTACAATATAGTGGTGTATGCCTATTTGCTCTTTGCATATTCGCTCTTTTCTTCTTTCTCTTTTTTTATATATATGCTCACACTTTTGTTTAAGTGTTGTGCAAAGGAGCTAGCCGTACATTCCAGTTCATGTAGGAATTCAAAGCTTAACGATCTCAATTACCAAATTCCAATTGTATATGAAGCATCTTTATGACTTGAAGATTCTACCTCGACTTATTCTCACTCTATTTTGATAGCACTTTTAAATTTTTCTTTATTTGACGTTTCTTTCTCAACTTGGCTAATCAGAAAATTTTTACTTTGTAAATCAAACCATGAACTTACAACATATCGATTTAAATTATCTTTATATGTTCCACTAATACCAATGGTGTGGAAGACTCCTATTTTATCATCAAGTGCAAGTAAAATTACACTCAAGCCATTCATATATCCAACAAAACAAGCACAAACTCAATAATGCTCCATATATGATAATAAACTCGGAATTTCACAAATGGGATCGACTATTCCTCAAGGGAATTTAAATGCTGCAAACTCTATTTCTAAGCTCGAACTAATGCAAAACTAAAATAGTAATATAAAACTTTATAAGATAGATTACAAGGTCTTAAAGATCTCCCCAAGCTTGGAATCAAGCTAGGCAGGATCAAATAACTCCTTGTTGGTAGATATTCCTCCTCTTGGGTAGAAAGAGTATTGCTTTCTTCCCCTGTGTTGCAAACTTTAGCCATGCTTGCGAGGCGAATGCTGAGCTCGGCTAAGTCATATTGAAGCTTCAAAATTTTCTTCTAGAGGAATTTCTTCTCATCTGTCAACTCAAAAATAGTTTTAATCAAGAAACCAACTCTACCATCAATGTCATCAACCTTTTTCTCAAGGTCTTTGCTCATCATCTAGTAGGAGTCAATCCCTTCTCCAATTGTTTCAACACATGCTTTCGAAGCTTTTTTCCAACTGATAGATCTTATCATGAATCTCATCTTGCCACACCTTCTTAGGTTTAAGAGGTGACGGTCCGAGAGGAGGTTTATAATAGGATCCTATGTTGTGACGATAGGGATTAGGGAGATACTCATCCTTGCTCTTTCCCTGCTCTGCTTGTCTCATCATCTCCATCCTTTGCGGGAACATGTCCTCCCAGTTTGGGAAAGGCTTGATATCCAGGCTGGATGATGATGATGATCCTTTAGGTTCTACTTATTTGATCCTCTTCACGGGCTTCTCTTTTTTCTTCCTCCAAATCTTGTTGACATGGAAGGGCTGCATGGCTTTGCTGCACGGATATTGCTAGAAGGGGCTTATATAGGGATGGCGAGGATTTTTCGAGGCTGGAGGCTATAGCTCTGCGAAAACTTAATGAAAAAGGTTAGATGCGATCAACATTAAAAAGGGAGGTCGAAAACCCTAGCCGCCATCCGTAATGAGCAACTATACGGGAATGGCCCGTATAGGTCCCGCCGTATAGTTATGAACCGACTATAGATTTCCTTCTATGCTGGAACCAGCTATACTGCCGGAACTATACGGGCGGAATTTTTATTCCCGCCATATAGTTGGTCGTTAAACCTTCTGTACTTCGAATAAATTTTTTGGAGACGGGTTGATATCTATACGACGGCAACTATACAGGTGGAATTTTTATTCCTGCCATATAGTTGGTCGTTAAACTATCAGTACCTTAGAAAAGAATTTTGATGAAGGCATCGATGTCTATACGATGGCAACTATACGGGCGGAATTTTTATTCCCGCCGTATAGTTGGTCGTTAAACCTTCAGTACCTTTCGTAAACGGAAGGGGTGATGTCGAAACAACTATACGACCGCAGTTATACGGCCAGAATTTTTATTCCCGCCATATAGTTGGTCGTTAAACTTTCTGAATCCACCAAAAATTACCTGCTTCTCCTAGAATTATTTATTAATCTGAAACTTAATGAAATATCAAGTTTTGACAGAAAAATTACAGCTTAAATTTTTGACCAATATTAGCATTATAAATCTTCCTTTTTCTTCGCCAGAGCTTTAAATGTTCCTCATTTAACACAAGCTCAATTAAGACTTAATTAAAAAATTTAAAACTTACTCAAACCTTTATTTTGCATGGGTTGCCTCCCATGAAGCACTCTTTTATGGTCAATATCTTGACCATAGTGTTGCTCATTGATGACCCACAAGTATGGGGGGTGTACCGCAGTATTTTTGATAAGTAAGAGTGTCGAACCCAACAAGGAGTAGAAGGTGCTGGCTAGTGGTATGGATCAGGAATTCTCTACAAATACTTAGCAAACGGGTTTTTAGGGGTTTTTGATAATGCAAGTAAATAAAGTACGAGTAAATAAAAGACAGTAAGAACAAATGCAACAAGTGGCCCAATCCTTTATTCAGCAAAGGACAAGCCAGTTGTATTACTTAAGATGACCAAACGTTCTTGAGGATGCACGGGAATTCTGTCAAGTGCTTTCGCTTCATATAGTTGATCAATCTTCTTTAGTCTGCTAAGTGTTGTGTGGGTGAACCTATGCTAATGTACCGACCTTCCTAGGACTAATACATACTTGTGATTATACCCCTTGCAAACATCCGTAAGTACAAGAAAGTAATTAAGGTAGAAACCTAACCACAACTTTAAACTCTCAGACCCTGACGTCCCTTGTGCAATGGTTTCCTAATGGGGGTTCAGGTTTCTGTCACTCTAGCAACCCATACGATTAGTAGCCAAATACACAATGCATTCCCTTAGGCCCATATAGGTGAAGTGTCATGTAGTCGACGTTCACATGACACCACTAGAAGAAGTACACCACAACTTAAATATCAAACTATTGAATCTTTCTCAACACAACTCCACTACTAACAACATGACTTCTCGCATGTCCTCAAGAACAAAACGAACTACTCACAAGACATCATATGGATCATGATCAGAGATGGAATCATGATGTATAACAATCTGAACATAAACGATAATTCAATGGTTCACTCACTAGCATCAACTACAAAGAGTAATCAACACCGGGAAAGTTTCCCCTAAGAAGTATGCAAGATTCAACCCAATTGTTATAGCAATATTTAATGGTGCTGATGGTGCTGATGGTGATGATGGTGGTGATGATGGTGCTGATGGTGATGATGGTGGTGATGATGATGATGATCCCGATGAAGTCCAGCTTGATGGTGGTGTTGATGGCGACGATCTCCCCTCTCCGAGAAGGAATTCCCCCGACAGAAATCTGTCTGTCGGAGAGATCTTTCTCTCTCGGTGTTTTCCGCCACGCAGAGGTGGCGGAATCTTTCTATGGTTGCCCCCAGGTATTAGGGTTCTGGGAGGATTATATACGCCAGAGGGGAGAGCTGGAGGTGGGCCAGGGCGGCCACACCACCTAGTGGTGCGGCCTAGGGTGGCCCACGCCAGGGGGTGGTGTCTGTGGCCCATCTCCACTCCTCCTTCTAGCTTTCTTCGTCTTCTGGAAAAATAGGATTTTCCATGTATTTTCCCGGATTTTCTGATCTTCGTGAATTTTGCCTCCAAACAGCACCTTTTCCATCGTAATCGACTGCAATGTCCATGCTCCAAAAGTCATCAACCATGCAAAAACAGATGAAATATCATAAGTATCATCTCTTAATATGAAATATATCAATGAATGACAGTAAATTATGATATAGAATAATGATGCAAAATGGACGTATCAACCCCCCCAAGCTTAGACTTCGCTTGTCCCCAAGCAAAACTAAGCTCAATACACATGGCCTCAGGTTTATGGAGTGAAGAGTCGATAAAAAGAATACGAACACGAAGCATCACATTCATCAATGCATAGATGATAATAGAAGACAACTCACTATTACATAACCTAACTTGCAATAAGTAAAGGAAACACAATAAACATACATAAAGTGAATCATAATTGGTAATGGCAAACTTAGCTCTTGGTTGAAGAATAGTTGACAATTTGCTGGAGTTCACAAATAACTGATTTTCAATGATAGCTTTCAAAGTAGTAATCACCAATATAAGAGCAAAGTGCAAAACAAGGAACATAAGAAACATGATTGAATAAATCATCATATGAATGAATGAAACACAACGACTCAAAATACTTGTTGAGATAGAAGGGAATAGGTTTACTGACTCAACTAAAAAGTAAAAGAAAGGCCCTTCATAGAGGGAAGCAGGGATTTCAAGTTTCATAAAGAGCTCCCAAAAATTATGATACTTATTAGCTTTCAGGTCTCATTGCCCCTATCATAGGCATCTTTAGGTGATTAAGGTTAAAGTGATCAAATATGAGGATATGCTTGACAAGTTGTAAATTGAGAATCTCATGTCCCTTGAATACGAGGGTCGCTCCTCATGCTACTCAAGTTTAGTCAGCGGTAAATTCTTGTCATAGTAAGCACATGTGTATCATGGAGAACCGCCAACAGGGTACCCCTTGCCCGATGATACGGAAGAATCCCCATATCAAAATGACAAGGCAAGCAGACAACGAGCATCTCAGCAATCTTCTTATTTACCATGGGAATATGGTGCTTTTTTCTCTCTTTCCTCTTTTCTCATCTTTTTTTCCTTTTCTCTTTTTCTCAATCTCTATCTCTTTTTTTATAAGAAGAATGCTTCATAGATGCTTGTTATGGTTATGCTGTAGGTTTCCACCATGACAGCATGGATTAGACCGGCGGCCCAGGCGTTTCTCTAACACACATGCATAACTCCATGGACTTACAAGCTCCCCTTTCATTTCACACCGACGACATCCATAGACAAAACAACATGATATCAACTAGGTAAAAAGTACCAGTGCAATGTTGAACCGTTCCCCATGACAGCATGGTTCTGCTAATTCACAACTCACAAAGCGCAAGCATATACGCAACATAGATGGGCACAATGGTTCAAGTTTATTAAATGCAAGAAAGTAAAGTGTGCCATCAAGTTCGTGAGAGCATTAATCACTAATTTTCACATAACAATTTTAATTTGGAAGGTAGATAAAAACAAGAATTTACTTGGAATAGCAATAGTGATAATAGGTAGGTATGGTGGACACAAATGGCATAGGTTTGGTTTAAGGATTGGATGCACGAGAAGAATTCCCTCTCAGTACAGGTTTTTGGCTAGCAAGGCTGGGTAGCAAGTATAAGAGTTGAAGGAAGCAAACAAACATACAAGTGATAAAAACAAACATGCAATCTTCCTTGCAAGCACAAAAGATCTTAACTAGAGAATACTAAACTTATGAGCAAATCAAGAAAGAAAGATGATGAAATTATATTTTTTAGAGTACTTCTATCTTTTTCATTCAACTCTCCAAAATAGTGTTGCTACTGACCGAGCCAGGTTTGCCAAAACCAACTAAATTAACTCCATGATCCCAAAGTGATACCAATACTAATGACAAGATCAATCATATAACCACGAATTGAAAACTAATATAAGATATGCAAAAGAGTAAATGATAGAACTTCTCATTAGTATTCCATAACGGCTACTCCCACCAAGGGATACATATATAACAAGAGAGGGGACACTTCCATAATGCAAACCATCCTACACGATAACTTCTCTATTAATGATATGACTCTACTAAAAAGGTAAAAAGATAGAAGATAGTGATGTGATACCACGGCACTCCCCCAAGCTTGGAACAAACCAAGGGGATGCCAAACCTGATGACAAATTACTCCTTTGGTGGTGGTGGTATTCTCTCGGTTGGCGTGAGGAAATCTTCCAGCATCTTGTGAAGCCTGTTATTCTCCTCTTGAAGCATATCCACCTTCCTCCTCAAGACTCGGTACTTGTCATAGAACTCATCACCGACTCGTAGAGCTTCCACTGCTGCAGGGCAAAAATGGAGATCTGGAGTTGGAGGTGTCAGCCCTTCATGCCTGCTGTCATGTCCATTACTTCCTCCCTGCCGTTTCGATGCATGTCTTCACGCCTAGTTGTGATCCTTTCTTCTTCCACCCATCCTACGAAGGTCTTCTGCTCCAGATTGCGATGGAGCTCGCGACGATGTCGTAGTTCGTAATCCTTTGAAGATGAACCCCTGGATGCCATCTGAACAAAACAGACCGAAACAAAAACACGACGAGAACACAATATACGAACCTCGGTGGATCGGGGGATTATATATTATGAAGTTTCACAACAAAAGGAAGGTACTGGGAGAAAACGGGTCGAAGACGGAGGCCGAGGTGGCCACACCACCTAGTGGCGCGGCCAGGGTGGGCCCATGCCACAGGGTGGTGTGAGCCACCCTGTCTCTGTTTCCGTCCCTCTTTCGCTTTGTAGCTTTCCTTGTTAGCTAAAAATTGCAAAAATATAACTGGACAGATCTTTCACGGAACTTTTCTTACCAGAACTGTTACCTATTCGAAAACAGACTTTGCAGGTCTCTGAATTTGGTATTTAGTAGATTCTTCCGGAGTCACCTCTTGAATAACATCAATATCTTCATCTTCATACAATTATTGTTTGAGTCATGAAACCTTTCACTTTCTCATTAAACCATTTTCTCCACTAACCTGGAAAGTTCTTTCACACAAAACTCCACACAGTTCTCATTAACAACATTAGTATAAGTGAAGTGATTAAACCTTTTGAGTCCAATTTCAACTGAAAACCATCAAAACATAAGCTACTATAGCAAATCCTTCCAAAAACCCAAAAAGAATTCAAAAAGGAAATCGATTAAAGAAGCAAATGCAAGAGTGGCAAAAATCTGTCAAAACGGACCAGCAAGTAAAGATCAATTTTTTATAAAATCTTATTTTGCTCAAATCAAAAATTGCAAAACAAACGAAAGTTAAATAACAACCTAGGGCAGAAGCACAAAAAATTACAGCTCAATCCGACATATAGAGATCTCTCACGAATTTTTATGGTGAAGCAAAAAATTCTGTTTTGGGACATCAACTTCCCCAAATATTACTTATCTCTCATTAGAGGTTGATCTTGACACAAAAAACAAAACAAAAAGGATAAGGAGAGGTTATTACCGAAGTAATAACTTCCAAGACTCAAAGAAAAAGAAAAAGAAACTGAAAACAAGAATAAATTGGGTTGTCTCCCAAAAAGCTCTTTCTTTATAGCCATTAAGATGGGCATGATAATTTTGATGATGCTCACTTAGGAATATGAATTGAAGTGAAAGAGAGCATTAAGAAGCAAAAATACACATGTTTAAGTCTAACCCACTTCCTATGAAAGGGAATTTTGTAAACCAACAAGTTGTTGAAACCAGAGGCTACTAGCATAGGAAGGCAAAAGAAATGCAACATAAAAACTTTTAGCATAAAACAAGGAAACTTGATATTATTGAGATGCATAAGAACACTTTTCCCTCTCTCATAGTAACTTTCAGTATCATGCATAAATTTAATGATATAGCTATCACAAGAACCATCGTAACAATAATCACTTATTCTAACAGAAAACACAGGGATACTAGCCTTTTTAGCTTTATTAGGATGTGAGAATATATTAGAAGCATCCTCACAAAAGACTATGTGTCCATCTTCCATACTTTTGGTGACAAGGTCTTTCACAATTGCTACAACAGGTTCAATGTTTATTTGTTCATCAGGTTTTACAGTTCTCTTTGCACTTTTAGTGATTACACTAGTTATCATAGGATGATCCTTTACCTTATCCGGGAAGGGTATTCTCTCGATATAAGTTTCAGGTAAGATGTGATCAATAGTGTAAAACTCAGTACTACCAACAGGAACACAGTCAACAATATCTTTATAAGGAGCATGCTACTTGCTCCATCCCTTTTTTGGAATTTCAATATAAGAAGCAAAAGCCTTAAAACAATTTGTATAACTTGTAAATCAAGACCATAAGCATTACTAATATTTTGAAAGCCATCAGTTCCCATAAAATATTCAATGCATACATAATCATAATTTATACCTGACTTTCTACCTTTGTCATTTTCCCAAGCTTTAGCATTGTCTTGAATACGATCTAGGAGATCCCATTTAGCTTCTTCTTCCATGCGAGTGAATGATCCCGCAAAAGAAGCATCCAATAAATCCTTATCTTGAAGAGAAAGCCTTGCATAAAAGTTATTGATAATAATATTGTTGGGGAGCTCATGAATGGGACATTTGAGCATTAGTAACTTCAATCTCCCCCAAGCTTGAGTTGTACTCTCACCATCAAGAGGCCAAAAGTTGTATATTTGATTCCGATCTTTATGAATCTCACTAGGAGGATAAAACTTTGAATAAAAGAGAGGTACTATTTCCTTCCATTCAAGAGTTTTGACCATTCTTCAGCAGCTTATACCATTCCTCAGCTCTTCCTTTCAGTGACAATGAGAATAACTTCTTCTTAACTTGATCTATAGTAATACCTGCACACTTGAACAACCCACATAATTCGTGTATAAAGAGTAAATGATCACCGGGATGGACAGTTCCATCCCCAACATAGTAGTTATCCATAACACGATCAATAATTCTCGTAGGCATTTTAAAAGCATCATTCTTAGCAGGTGGTGGTTCATCTACTACCTTAGCAGTGGTAGTAGCATTACGAAATAAGAAACTCAGCGAATTATCCATAACGAAAATAAAGCAACTAACAGAAGTAAACAATACTCACAGTAGAAGTTTCCTTTACCAGTTCACTTCTCCAATAGCGCTTCACTCCCCGGCAACGGTGCTAGAAAATAGTCTTGATGACCCACAAGTATAGGGGGTGTATCGCAGTATTTTTGATAAGTAAGAATGTCGAACCCAACGAGGAGTAGAAGGTGATGGCTAGTGGTATGGACCAGGAATTCTCTGCAAATACTTAGCAAACGGATTTTAGGGTTTTTTGATAATGCAAGTAAATAAAGTACGAGTAAATAAAAGACAGTAAGAACAAATACAGCAACTGGCCCAATCCTTTATTCAGCAAAGGACAAGCCAGTTGTATTACTTAAGATGACCAAACATTCTCGAGGACGCACGGGAATTCTGTCAAGTGCTTTCGCTTCATATAGTTGATCAATCTTCTTTAGTATGCTAAGTGTTGTGTGGGTGAACCTGTGCTAATGTACGAACCTTCCTAGGACTAATACATACTTGTGATTATACCCCTTGCAAACATCCGTAAGTACAAGAAAGTAATTAAGGTAGAAACCTAACCACAGCTTTAAACTCTAAGACCCCGATGTCCCTTGTGCAATGGTTTCCTAACGGGGGTTCAGGTTTTTGTCACTCCGGCAACCCCTATGATTAGTAGCCAAATACACAATGCATTCCCCTAGGCCCATATAGGTGAAGTGTCATGTAGTCGACATTCACATGACACCACTAGAAGAAGTACACCGCAACTTAAATATCAAACTATTGAATCTTTCTCAACACAACTCCACTACTAACAACATGACTTCTCCCATGTCCTCAAGAACAAAACAAACTACTCACAAGACATCATATGGATCATGATCAAAGATGGAATAATGATGTATAACAATCTGAACATAAACGATAATTCAATGGTTCACTCAATAGCATCAACTACAAAGAGTAATCAACACCGAGAAAGTTTCACCTAAGAAGTATGCAAGATTCAACCCAATTGTTACAGCAATATGGAGATGGTGATGATGGTGCTGATGGTGATGATGGTGCTGATGATGATGATCCCGATGAAGTCCAGCTTGATGGTGGTGTTGATGGCGATGATCTCCCCTCTCCGGGAAGGAATTCGCCCGGCAGAAATCTGTCTGCCGGAGAGATCTTTCTCTCTCGGTGTTTTCCGCCCCGCAGAGGCGGCGTAATCTTTCTGTGGTCGCCCCCCAAGTATTAGGGTTCCGGGAGGATTATATACGCTAGAGGGGAGAGCTGGAGGTGGGCCAGGGTGGCCACACCACCTGGTGGCACGGCCTAGGGTGGCCCGTGCCAGGGGGTGGTGTGGCCCCCCTGTGGCCCATCTCCACTCCTCCTTCTGGCTTTCTTTGTCTTCTGGAAAAATAGGATTTTCCATGTATTTTCCCGGATTTTCTGATCTTCGTGAATTTTGCCTCCAAACAGCACCTTTTCCATCAGAATCCTGACTGCAGCGATCCATGCTCCAAAAGTCATCAACCATGCAAAAACAGATGAAATACTATAAGTATCATCTCTTAATATGAAATATATCAATGAATAATAGTAAATTATGATATAGAATAGTGATGCAAAATGGATGTATCACTCATTTCTTCTCGATTCCATCCTTATTGCAGTTGTCATTCCTTGTATATATTTGCTTAATCACCTCTTCTGGGGTGATCACTTGTATGGTGACTGCACGTATATCTTCTTTTGCTCGATAATGCTTCAGGTGTTGTCCATTTACCCCCCATGAAAGAGAGGGTGTTTCCCTGGAGCTTCACTGCTCCCGATGAATAAGCTTCTTCAACTATATATGGGCCTTCCCACTTTGATCTAAGCTTTCCTGGAAACAACTTAAGACGAGAATTATAGAGCAACACCTTGTCTCCACTTTTAAAGGTCTTATTTTCTATTTTTCTATCATGCCATCTTTTCACTTTTTCTTTAAACAATCTAGCATTCTCATAAGCCCCACTTCTAAACTCATCTAAAGCATGAATATCGAATAAACGTTTTTCTCCTGCTCCTTTAAGATCATAGTTTAGGTTCTTGATCACCCAAAAAGATTTGTGTTCCAATTCTAAAGGTAAATGGCATGCCTTACCGTATACCATCTTATAAGGTGTCATACCCAATGGATTTTTAAATGTAGTACGATATTCCCATAGAGTGTCATTTAACTTGTATGACCAATCTTTTCTTGACTTGTCCACCATCTTCTCGAGTATGGTTTTTAATTCTCTATTGGAGAGTTCCACTTGACCACTTGTTTAAGGATGATATGGTGAAGCAACGCGGTGAGTTACTCCATATTTGCTGACAATTTTCCTGAAAGTTCCTTTCATAAAATGAGAACCACCGTCAGTGATTAAAAACCTAGGAAATCCAAACCTGGGGAATATAACATCCTTGATCATATTCACTGCGGCAACTGCATCTGCATGGCTTGTTCGAATAGCTTCAACCCATTTAGTAACATAATCGATAGTAACAACAATATGAGTGTAACCATTTGATTCTATAAAAGGTCCCATGTAATTCCTTCCCCATACATCAAAGGGTTTTATTATAATACTATAATTCATTGCCATCTCTTGTCTCCTGCCTATATTACCCCTTCTTTGGCAAGCATCACAGTGTTCTACATACATGTGTGCGTTGTTGAGCAAGGTGGGCCAATAGAATCCAGATTGAAGTACCTTTGCTGCAGTCCGCTTGCCTATAGGATGTCCTCCATACGGGCTGTCATGACAAGCTTGCAAGATTGCATTCATTTCATGGTTAGGAACACACTTCCGAATCATTCCATCAGGTCCATGACGATATAGATACGGATCATCCCAAAAATAATATGTAAGATCATTAAAGAATTTCATTATTTGATTTCTTGTCATACCAGGAGGTACAAATTTTACTACGAGATAATTAGCATAATCAGCAAACCAAGGATCAGCAATTTCAATGTTTGCTAAATATTCTCCTAGAAATGATTCATTTATAGGTACGGGGTTTGTAATTATTCCCTCCATCCTAGAGAGATGATATGTTTCTGGATTTTCCTTACCCCTCCTATCTACTATTTGCAAATCATATTCTTGCAGTAATAAAATCCACTTAATCAATATGGGCTTCGCATCCTTTTTCACAAGGAGGTGGCGCAAAGCTTGGTGATCCGTATGAACTATTACCTTAGAATTAATTATGTAAGATCTAAATTTGTCACAAGCAAAAATTATAGCTAGGAACTCTTTTTCTGTAGTAGCATAATTTTTCTGAATCTTATTAAGAGGTCTACTAGCATAATAAATAACATTTAAATTCTTTTCGTCTCCCTATCCTAACACAGCCCCTAAAGCATAGTCACTAGCATCACACATGATTTCGAAAGGTTCATCCCATTTTGGAGATTGCATTATGGGTGCTAAAACTAATATGTTTGTAAGGTTCTCAAAAGCTGCAATGCAGACGTGTCTCGGTAGAATGGAGTTTCATTCTCAAGAAGGTTGGTGATGAGGGTTTAACTCATTAATGCCCACTGTTATGGACTTGGGTTGTGGAGAAGGAGGGGGCGCTGGAAGCATCAATTGGCTAGCAAACAAGCACACATGGACGCAAGGTTTACCCAGGTTTAGGCCTCGTAGAGGTCCCTACTCCTGCTTGTCTGCTCGTGGAATTAATCAGAGGAATCGAAGATTACAATGGTGCGCAGATGCAATCTGGCGAGGGTTGTGGAAACTAGGGTTGTGTGTGTCCTCCTCGCCACCCCCTCCTGGCCTTTATATAGATAGGCCAGGTCTCAGGTAGCAGGTCGAGTCGGTTACAGACTAGGGTTTCCCTTTAAACTTTCTATCTTTAGCTTCTCCTTGTTCCGCAAGCAATCGAGAGTCCATAGGTTACTCGAGTTCTCCATTGGGCTGTGGCAACACCGTGGGCTTCCACCATATCTGGACCGTATATACCAAACTCGAGTACTAGCAGGGTATACCCATGTCAGTAGCCCCCAAGTGTCCAGTGGAATCGCAGATTCGACTAGGGACTTTATGTAGCCTTTCGAGTGCATGACTGAGTATTTCCGAGTGCTCTATTTGTGTCATAGGGATTGTTGATGTGCGTGCCTGATTTAATCGATGTATCGGTATCAGTTAACTACCTTAGGGTAAAACAACGCAATCTACTCGAACTCGAGTCCTCGGACTCGAATTCGAAAAAGTGCTGGTGTAATTCGACTCAAGCCGTGGAGGTCTTACAGGAGTCGAATTCCAGTATATGGGTGTGAGCACTAGACGCGTCCGTCAAGGCATGTTCATCGTACCTGTAGGCACGGATATATTTCTGGTAGTGCGCAGCAAATGCGTTGCCAGGACTTATTCAGGTCTTATCTTCACGCTGCAAGCACGGCATCCGAATTTTGTCATCGCGGAGATGATTCGGGTGACCCAGGAGATGCAGTCTCTTTGTAGGGAAAAATCATGAGGCGGTGTCGCCATAAACTTCGAGTGTGGATGTTATCGACACATAGTACGATGTACAAATAATCATAGGATGCGTGACCAGCGCTCCCTATGGGAGTAGCCCCCGAGTGCCTGGTCGAGTCGAAGACTCAGGCAGGGACTAAAGAACTTTTGCAACTGCTGTCGTCTTTTGTTTGCTTGTTTTAGTCGAATTTATTTCCGGTGCTCCCTATGGGAGTAACCCATGTCCGTAGTCGAATCGCGAATTCGAGTGATTGGGGTATGTTTTGAATGTCCATATTCCTGTAAAAGAGAAAAAAGAAAAAGGAAAAAATCGTAGGGTGCGCGACTAGTGCTCCCTATGGGAGTAGCCCCCGAGTGCTTGGTGGAGTCGAAGACTCGAGTAAGGACTAAAGTAGTCAAAGTCTTCTGCTGCGCAATTTTTGATGACATCAGTGCTGACGATGTGATGATCTCAGCTGCCCGCGTGAGCGGGTTTGACGGGACGTGACGAGCGGTGGGTCCTATTTTCTGACTCTGACTTGACCGGGCATGCGTAATCTTTGTTTCAACTGCGCCTCCTCAATTTCCATGTGTAAGGAGGGTAGTGGGGGATGGTTCGTGCTTCAGGTCCTCCACGTGTCGATCACGATGGGCGCCACGCGTTTGATAGGGTTTCTACTAGCCGTTCGATTACATCTTCTAGGGGGTTAAGTAGCAGTGCTACGGCGGTAATTTTTCCCATCTTCTCTTTTCTCTGCCTTTGCCTTCGTCGCCATTGTTGCTGCTCCTCTGCTCCCTAGAGTTCATCTTCTTCGTGGCACTGGACCAGCTCCGCGTATTCCCTAGTTACTTCCTCCAGTCTCATCGCCACCGTAAGATGGGGAAGAAGAAAGGAGGTGCCGTGGCTGAATTCGCCGCCGCCATTACTGCTGCCAAGAAGAAGGGCGGCTCCACCGCTGCGGGCACCAGCGCCGCCGTCGTCGGGAAGAAGAAGGGCACAGGCACTCGCGTCACAAATGGTGCATGGCGTGCGTCCATCATCAAGTCATGCGAGCTCCATCTCCTGCTCCAAGACGGAGTTCTTTCTTCCATGGCCGGTGACTCGCGGGTCCCAGGTGGTGAGGTAACCCCTTGCCCTCCGGCTGGTTTCCGGGTGATGTTCCTAGCATTCATCATCCGCGGTCTTTCTCTGCCCCTGCATCCTTTCTTCAGGGGACTCCTTTTTTTCTATGGGCTCCAGCTCCATCAGCTGTCCCCTAATTCTATCCTCCATATTGCTTGCTACATTACGCTTTGCGAGTGCTGGCTCAGAATCGAGCCACACTTTGGTCTCTTCAAGCACCTCTTCAAGCTAAAGCGCCAGTCGGTGTCTGGCCCCATAGTCTACGATGTAGGTGGCTGCGGTATCCACATCGACTCCTCCATCACGTATTTTGACATCAAGATCATGGCGTCCGTCCAAGGGTGGAGGGACAAGTGGTTCTATATCCACGACCAGAAGGCCGCCGAAGACCACTTCGGACTCGCATCTTTCGATCCTGCGGCACCGTGCAGGAGGAGGCGCTCCTAGAAGAATGTGGTGATGCCCGGTGAGTCAGAGGAGACAGATGTGCTGTATGAGCGCGTTTGCGACCTTGAGAGTCGCATGGGTAAAGAAGAGGGAGGATGCACCCTCATTCGCACGTGGTTGCGCCATCGCGTCCAGCCCCTGCAGGCTAGAGTCCACCCTATGTTCCAGTAGGCTGGCGCGGACGATGTCACTCGCGTATCTATCGATGGCATTTCCGCGAGTGAAGTAGATAAGAGGGTGCGATTGCTCACCAAGTACACTGCCAAGGATGTGCTCCCTAGTGAACCAGTCGTACCACCATTCGATGCTGCCAATCCTCCTCCTGAGGTACAGTTATGCTACGAAGTAGCTTTGTTTGTCGAGTGCTTCTTTTTCCCTGACTTGTGCTAACTTGTTGTCTGTATGCAGGATTGGAAGGTGTCTCCCAGTATGCCCCCTCTTCCTGAGGGGGTTATTCCTCGAGAAGTAGATGAGGAGGACGAGTCGGAGTCAACCGTCCCATTTGAAAAAGAGGAGGAAGCCCCCGAGTCTAGTGGTCCGGACACTCGCAAGCGTTTGTGCAGCGAGGATTCAGATGTGTCATCTCCTTCGACTCCGGAAGGCCCAGCTATTGGTGCGGAGTCGCCGATACCTGCTGTTCCCGTGAGTGCTGTGGCTCCATCCTCCCGCAAGAAGATGCGGCTGCCGAAGGAGTAGTCGTCAGAATCGGAGGGCCAAACCTTCGATTTTGACAAGTTTGATTGGTAAGTTCACAATTCTTCTCTTGGTTTTTTGGAGTTGCATTATCCTGAGTTTTGTTGTGTGCTGCAGTCAACCGGTGTTGTCATCTTCTGGCGACGTCCAGTTTTTGAAAGAATCTGGAGTCGTGGCCTCCAAGGCCAAGAAGGTGGCTGAGTGGACTCCTTCTCCTCCATTGGCGGCCCACTCCGGGCACAATTCATCAAGTTCTCCACACGATGTGGAGCATCAGATGGTTGTCCGGACGACTGCGCGTCAATCGACTTCGGAGTCGTTGGAGGATCACATATGTGTAATGTTGCTTCTTCTGATTTTTGCAGTCGGATTTATCGTTCATACCATCTGCTGATCCTTTGTTGTTTCTCCCGTCATAGCTTATTGTGAAGGAAGCTGCTCGCCTGGCGGAGCAGGTGCTTGCAATGGGTCGCTAGCATGCAATGCTAGACAATCGCCATCGCGTGGTTGAAAGTGAGTGTTTTTTGCTTCTTCTTCTTCATCCTTGTGATATACTCGACTAACAGGCTGTCTTTGTTTGTTTCGCAGCCGAGCATAACGCACTACTTCGTGCTGCCGCCTCCCTCGAAAAGACGCTCACCGCGGTGGTGAAGGGTCGCGATGAGGCAGTCGCAGTGCTTGACGAATCGTGGAAACGCGAAGAGGATTTGCGCTCCTCCATCGTGGCTAGGGAGAAGTTGTTCGAAGAATAACTCTTCTCGATTGCCAAGGCCCTTTCAGGTATTCCTTCGTCTGGATTTCTGTCGTGTCCCTTCTTTTGAATTGGTTGTCGCGCTGACTTTTGTGCCAACACTGTGCTCTTGTGTAGATCCCGGCAGTCTGAGCTTCGACGCCCAGGCTCTCCGCCATGATGATGCCTTGGCAGGTGCCATCGTGGCAGTCGAAGATCGCAGTGCTTCCATCCAGGGGACGCGGATCAAGGCCAAGGGCGTACTCAGTCGCCTTCATGAGGAGCTGGCGCCCGAAGCTGAGTTAATTGAAAATGTAGATGATCTGGTGGAGTCCCTTGCTAGAGGCATTCCCGCAGGCTTCAAGAACTCACTCCGTGCGGCTGGCGCTTCTATGTCACTCGCGATGGTTCAAGCCCATGGAGTCGAGGTTGATCCTGTTGCGGTCTCCAAGGCAATGCCTGTCAGCGCGGATGGCCAACAGGTAGTTTTTGCTCCTTTTGCAACTGCCTGTGGCAAGTACGGGCCGCAGCTAATCAACATAGTCGTGAAGCACTCTGAGGAGCTGCAGCGAGCCAAGAAGGCCGCGAAGTCTGCGACATTAGGGGCCGGCGGGAAGTCTGTGGCATCTAATACTACCACAGACTCGATGAGGCCCCCGAAACCAAAGTCTAAGTCGAAGAAGCCAGTTTCTCCTCAGTAGTCATATTTGTAATAGTTAATAGTCTTGACCCCTTTTGTCTTGAACATGCCATTGGTGGGTGTATCTGTTGACATTTTGTTATGCTTGAATGCACTTTGAGTGTTTGCCCATGTATTTCCTGGTCTTCGTATTATCTCTTGCTTGACTTGTGATAGGGCACATCGAGTGGTCCTTCGGGTGTACCTCGGAATATGCCCTCCACTAATGATACCTTAGCACAGTCGCGCTCGAGGGTGGATGAGCTATCTCTGCTCTCGCGACTCCGTGACCGCGTGAAGCAGTTGGAGCGCGAACTGCCTGTGCTCCGTGGTAACGCGGATGTATGGAAGTCGAGGGGGGAGAAGGCCACTGCCCGAGAGCAATATTTGCTAGGGGAGGTGACGCAACTGGGTGACCAATTCAAGTGTTAGCTTTCCGCTTCCTTATCTTTTCTTGTAGCCACTCGCGGTAGTTCGTTGTCTTCATACTTTTGCCTTTCCTTGGTATAGTTGTCAGTGCACGCCATCCGCAAGATGATGTGGACAGGATTGCGGTTCGCATGAATGACCTGACCCAAGAGCAGCTTCAGGCGAGTGGGTACTTCTAGGTGGATCATGACCGTGCAATCGCACTAGCGACCCTGCAGGATCGTGCTTCGCGAGTGCTTTATTTCCTGAAGAAATCGCAATCGTGCTTGAGGAATATTTATCAAACGATGTTCCCGCTAGACGTTGTTCCATCGAGCCTGCTGGCCCTTCTTACAAAATTTCAAGACTTGAGTGCAGTCCACGAGTGTGTACGGCAACAGTTAGTGGATGGTGCCAAGGCTGCTCTATCGCTGGTGCGACTGCACATGCCTGATGTGGATATTGCAGCGATTGCTGCTGGACCGCCAGCGCCGCCAGCAGGTTCGACTTGGAACATGGTTCCTCACTACCAGGCGGTGGATCGCCCAACGGAGGAAATTGTCGACTTCTTCGAGGAGCAGACAAATGTTCTTTTGTTGCAACAGTAGTTTAGTTTGTATCCTGCACATAGTTGCACCAGTGTTGTAAAGTTCATATATATGCTGTGTATAATTAATTGGCATTGATCTATATAAAGAGCTTGTTAGCTCGTATGTTTTGCGAGTGCGCTGCACTATGCGATTCCTTTTCGTTAGCCTGACTTGTGTTTATCTCAGCACCTTGCTAACCTGTCAAGTGCGTTGCAACTGGGTTGGTGTTTGTCAAGGGTTTGATTAGTGCGTCAGCTACTCAGGATATCACGTTGGTTCATAGAACAGATGTGTATAGGGTGGCGCAGCCCCCGAGTGGATAAATTGCAAAAATAAATAAAAGAACGCAGAGTTTGGGGCACTTAGCTTTATTTATTCGTAGGATAGTACGAGGTACAACGTGTGGCTAAGTAGCCTTCACTGAATAGCCTTATTTGCAATGTAAGAAATAAGAGACGGCTAAGGGTAGAAGCACCGCAGCTGTGCGACGTTCCAGGGGTTGGAGTATGTGACTCCTGTCTCGAAATCTTTAAGGCGATAGGCGCCACCTGGGATTGCTTCTGTAATCACGTATGGTCCCTCCCAAGGGGACTCGAGCTTGAGATGCCCTTGTTGTTTCAGTCGCAGGACCAGGTCTCCTTCGACGAAGGACCTAGGGCGTAGCCTTCTGCTGTGGTAGTTGCGCAGGTTCTGCTGGTAGATCGTTGATCTTTCCGCGGCGATTT
Organism: Avena insularis; assembly: GCA_023614405.1. Classification (NCBI taxonomy): domain Eukaryota; kingdom Viridiplantae; phylum Streptophyta; class Magnoliopsida; order Poales; family Poaceae; genus Avena; species Avena insularis. Next base: position 567,536,251 of record CM042686.1, read on the forward strand.
CCCGTGCCTCATCAAGGAGGTCTACGGAGTCTTCGAGTGCAAGAGTTGATTCCTGCTTGCTGTAAGCGACCACTCACGGTGCTTTGTATCGTACCTCTGCGGGTAGCACCGCTTTAGCACCGTGCACCATGAAGAATGAGGTGTACCCTGTGGCACTATTTGGGGATGTGCGTAGGCTCCAGAGTACCGATTGCGGCTCGTCTGGCCAGCATCCTGTGGCTTGTTCGAGTGGCCTAAGGAGTCGCTTCTTGATTCCGCCGTAGACGAGCCCATTGGCCTTTTCGACCTGACCGTTGGTCTGTGGATGAGCTACGGAGGCATAGCTTATGTTGATTCCCAGGTTCTCGCAGAATTCTTGGAACTCCTTAGAGGTGAAATTTGTTCCATTGTCCGTGATGATGCTGTGTGGCACTCCGAAGCGATAGACAATGGAATCGAAGAACTTGACTGTGCTGGCTCCTGACTGGTTAGTCACCGGCATGGTCTCTATCCACTTAGTGGATTTGTCGACTGCGACCAAGAGGTAGACGTAGCCTCCTCGCGAGGACTTTGGGAGCTTGCCGACCATGTCGAGTCCCCATTGCGCGAAGGGCCAGGCCAATGGAATTGGCCGGAGCTCCGCGCCAGGTGCGTGTGGTTTGACCACGAATCGCTGTCAAGCGTTGCATTTTTGGACGATGTCCTTGGCGTCACGCATGGCCGTAGGCCAATAGAATCCAGTGAGTAGAGCTTTGGCAACGAGGGCGCGACTGCCGGCGTGGTGTGATACGACCATTTTGCATCACTATTCTATGTCATAATTTACTGTTATTCATTGATATATTTCGTATTAAGAGATGATACTTATGTTATTTCATCTGTTTTTGCATGGTTGATGACTTTTGGAGCATGGACCGCTGCAATTAGGATTCTGATGGAAAAGGTGTTGTTTGGAGGTGAAATTCGCGAAGATCGGAAAATCCAGGAAAATATACGGAAAATCCTATTTTTCTAGAAGACGAAGGAAGCCAGAAGGAGGAGTGGAGATGGGCCATAGGGGGCCCACACCACCCCCTGGCGCAGGCCACCCTAGGCCGCACCACCAGGTGGTGTAGCCGCCCTGGCCCACCTCTGGCTCTCCCCTCTGGCGTATATAATCCTCCCGAAACCCTAATACTCGGGGAGCGACCACAGAAAGATTCCGCCGTCTCTGTGGGACGGAAAACACCGAGAGAGAAAGATCTCTCCGGCAGACAAAATTCTGTCGGGGAAATTCCTTCCCGGAGAGGGGAGATCATCGCCATCAACACCACCATCAAGCTGGACTTCATCAGGATCATCATCATCATCATCACCAGCACCATCATCTCCATCTCCATATTGCTGTAACAATTGGATTGAATCTTGCATAGTTCATAGGGGAAACTTTCCCGGTGTTGACGCTAGTGAGTGAACCGTTGAATTATTGTTTATGTTCAGATTGTTATACATCATTATTACATCTCCAATCATGATCCATATGATGTCTTGTGAGTAGTTCGTTTTTTTCTTGAGGACATGGGAGAAGTCATGTTGTTAGTAGTGGAGTTGTGTTGAGAAAGATTCAATAGTTTGATATTTAAGTTGTGTTGTACTTCTTCTAGTGGTGTCATGTGAATGTCGACTACATGACACTTCACCTATATGGGCCTAGGGGAATGCATTGTGTATTTGGCTACTAATCGTAGGGGTTGCCGGAGTGATAGAAACCTGAACCCCCGTTAGGAAACCATTGCACAAGGGACGTCAGGGTCTTAGAGTTTAAAGTTGTGGTTAGGTTCCTACCTTAATTACTTTCTTGTACTTACGGATGTTTGCAAGGGGTATAATCACAAGTATGTATTAGTCCTAGGAAGGTCGGTACATTAGCACAGGTTCACCCACACAACACTTAGCAAGCAAAGAAGATTAATCAACTATATGAAGCAAAAGCACTTGACAGAATTCCCATGTGTCCTCGAGAATGTTTGGTCATCTTAAGTAGTACAACCGGCTTGTGCTTTGCTGCATAAAGGATTGGGCCACTTGCTGCATTTATTCTTATTGTCTTTTATTTACTCGTACTTTATTTACATGCTTTATCAAAAACCCCTAAAAATCCGTTTGCTAAGTATTTGCAGAGAATTCCTGATCCATACCACTAGCCACACCTCTACTCCTCATTGGGTTCAACACTCTTACTTATCGAAAATACTGTGATACACCCCCTATACTTGTGGGTCATCAAGACTATTTTCTGACGCCGTTGTCGGGGAGTGAAGCGCTATTGGAGAGTGGAACGGGTGCATGAAACTTCTATTGTGAGTATTGTTTACTTCTGTTAGTTGCTTTATTTTTGTTATGGATAATTTGCTGAGTTTCTTATTTTGTAATGCTACTACCACTATTAAGGTAGTAGATGAACCACCACCTACTGAGAATGATGCTTTAAAATACCTACAAGAATTATTGATCGTGTTATGGATAACTACTATGTTGGGGATGGAACTGTCCATCCCGGTGATCATTTGCTCTTTATACACGAATTATGCGGGTTGTTCAAGTGTGCAGGTATTACTACAGATCAAGTTAAGAAGAAGTTATTCTCATTATCACTAAAAGGAAGAGCTGAGGAATGTTATAAGCTGCTTAAGAATGGTCAAGATCTTGAATGGGAGGAAATAGTGCCTCTCTTTTATTCAAAATTTTATCCTCTTAGTGAGATTCATAAAGATCGGAATCAAATATATAACTTTTGGCCTCATGATGGAGAGAGTACAGCTCAAGCTTGGGGGAGATTGAAGTTACTAATGCTCAAATGTCCCATTCATGAGCTCCCCAACAATATTATTATCAGTAACTTTTATGCAAGGCTCCCTCTACATGATAAGGATTTATTGGATGCTTCTTGTGCTGGATCATTCACTCGCATGGGAGAAGAAGCTAAATGGGATCTTCGGGACCATATTCAAGACAATGCTAAAGCTTGGGAGAATGACAAAGGTAGAAAGTCATGTATAAATTATGATTATGAATGCATTGAATCTTTTATGGGTACTAATGACTTTCAAAATATTAAAAATGCTTATGGTCTAGACTCTCAAGCTATTCCTTCTTATTTTAAGGCTTTTGCTTCCTACATTGAAGTGCCTAAAAAGAAGTGGAATAAGTATCATGAACCTTATAAAGATATTGCTAAGAGTGTTCCTGCAAGAAATACTGAAGTTTATACTGCTAATCATGTTTTACCTGAACCTTATATTGAGAAAATGCCTTTCCCAGTTAAGATAAAATAACATTCTATGATAGCTAGTATGGTTGATGAGAGTATAAGTAAAGCTATTGAACCTGATAAACAAATGGTTGATGAAACTATAATAGAAAATGTGAAATACTTTGTTATTAAATATGTAGAAGAGGGACACACTATACTTTGTAAGGATACCTCTAATATTGTTTCACAAAGTAGTGTTATGAGAGCTAGTATTCCTGTGTTTTCTGTTAGAATAAGTGATCATTGTTACGATGGCCCTTGTGATAGTTATATTGTTAAGTTTATGCATGATAATGAAAGTTACTATGAGAGAGGGAAAAGTGTTCTTATGTATCTCAATAATATCAAGTTTCCTCGTTTTATGCTGAAAGTTTTTATGTTGCACTTCTTTTGCCTTCCTATGCTTGTAGCCTCTGGTTTCAACAACTTGTTTGTTTACAAAGTTCCCTTGCATAGGAAGCGGGTTATACTTAAACATGTGTATTTTTGCTTCTTAATGCTCTCTTTCACTTCAATTGATATTCTTGTGTGAGCTTCATCAAATTATCATGCCCATCTTAATGGCTATAAAGAAAGAGCTTTTTGGGAGACAACCCAATTTATTTTTGCTTTCAGTTTGTTTTTGTTTTTCCTTTGAGTCTTGTAAGTTATTACTTCGGTAATAACCTCTCCTTATCCTTTTTGTTTGGTTTTTGTGTCAAGATCAACCTCTAATGAGAGAGAAGTAAGATTTGGGGAAGTTCTTGTCCCGAAAAAGATTTTTGTGCTTCATCGTAAAAAATCGTGAGATATCTCTGTATGTCGGATGGAGCTGTAATTTTTTTTGTTTCTGACCCAGCTTGTTATTTAACTTTCGTTAGTTTTGCACTTTTTGATTTGAGCATCAGAAGATTTTAGAAAAAATTGATCTTTACCTGCTGGTCTGTTTTGATAGATTTTGCCACTCTTGCATTTGCTTCTTTAGTCGATTTCCTTTTTGAATTATTTTTGGGTTTTCGGAAGGAGTTGCTACAGTAGCTATTTTTTTGATGGTTTTCAGTTGAAATTGGACCTAAGAGGTTTGATCACTTCACTTATACTAATGTTGCTAATGAGAGTTGTGTGAAGTTTTGTGTGAAAGAAATTTCTAGGTAGGTGGAGAAAATGGTGTAAGAAGAAAGTGAAAGGTTTCATGACTCAAAATAAGTGTATGAAGATGATGATATTGATATTATTCAAGTGGTGACTTCAGAAGAATCCACTAAATACCAAATTCAGAGACCTTCAGAGTCCATTTTCAAATAGGTAACAGTTCTGGTAAGAAAAGTTCCACGAAAATACTATCCAACTATATTTTTGCAGTTGTTAGCCAACAAGGAAAGCTACAAAGCGAAAGAGGGACGGAAACGGAGCCAGGGTGGCTCACACCAGCCTGTGGCGCGGGCCCACCCCTGGCCGCGCCACCAGGTGGTGTGGCCACCTCGGACTCCGTCTCCGACCCGTTTTCTCCCAGTACCTTCCTTTTGGCATGAAACTTCGTAATATATAATCCCCCGAATCCCCCGAGGTTCGTATATCGTGTTCTTGTTGTGTTTTCGTTTCGATCTATTTCTGCCAGGAACTATTTTTGAAAGCTTAGAAGCACAATGGTGTACGCCAAGGATAAAGGAAAGGAGCCTATGGAGGAATATCTCCAAGACCCCGGGCAGGAGAAGGAGATCAAGAGTGAAGATGAAGAGGACGCAAAGCACACCGGCACTACCATTGGAGTATTGGAGTATTGGAAAGATCTGGTAGGGTCAGGAGGACTGCACGAACGTCAACTGGAGGGAAAACTCCGTGTCACTGTTTAGCTCCATGGTCACTTCCTCCACGCACCAAGAATCCTTTCCATGCCCGTATCTCTAAGCATCCACACTAGAATATGCCCAAGGAGAAATTACCCTCCAATTGGGATTTTCCTCGTCCTCCATGCAGGGAAAGAAGACTTCAAGGAGGAAGAGTGGGAAAAGAATCACAAGAGCTGGAATTCGCAACCCTACATGATCATGAGCCGCATTGAGCAAAACTCGCAGCTTATTCACAATCTCACCTTTGAGATTGAGGACTTGGGGAAACTGATCAAAGAGCTCATCAAGAGGATACCACCACCATCGAAGGAGTAATTCGTCATCAGGTTTGGCACCCCCTTGGTTTGTTCCAAGCTTGGGGGAGTGTCGCAGTATCACATCACTATCTTTATCTTTTTACCTTTTTAGTAGAGTCATATCATGAATAGAGAAGTTATCGTGTAGGATGGTTTGCATTATGGAAGTGTCTCCTCTCTCGTTAGATATGTATCCCTTGGTGCGAGTAGCCATTATGGAATATTAATGAGAAGTTCTATCATTTACTCTTTTGCATATCTTATATTAGTTTTCAATTCGTGGTTATATGATTGGTCTTGTTGTTAGTATTGGTATCACTTTGGGATCATTGAGTTAATCTAGTTGGTTTTGGCAAACCTAGCTCGGTCAGTAGCAACACTATTTTTGAGAGTTGAATGAAAAAGATAAAAAGTACTCTAAAGAAATATAATTTCATCATCTTTCTTTCTTGAGTTGCTCATAAGATTAGTATTCTCTAGTTAAGATCTTTTGTGCTTCCAAGGAAGATTGCATGTTTGTTTTTATCACTTGTATGTTTGTTTGTTTCCTTCAACTCTTATACTTGCTACCCAGCCTTGCTAGCCAAAAAACCTGTCTTGAGGGAATTCTTCTCGTGCATCCAATCCTTAAACCAAACCTATGCCATTTGTGTCCACCATACCTACCTATTAGCACTATTGCTATTCCAAGTAAATTCTTGTTTTTATCTACCTTCCAAATTAAACCTGTTATGTGAAAATTAGTGATTAAAGCTCTCATGAACTTGATGGCACACTTTACTTTCTTGCATTTAATAAAATTGAACTATTGTGCCCATCTATGTTGCATATATGCTTCGCTTTGTAAGTTGTGAATTAGCAGAACCATGCTGTCATGGGGAACGCTTTCAACATTGCACTGGTACTTTGTACCTAGTTGATATCATGTTCTTTTGTCTTTGGATGTCGTCGGTGTGAAATGAAAGGGGAGCTTGTAAGTCCATGGAGTTATGCATGTGTGTTATAGAAACGCCTGGGCCGCTGGTCTAATCCATGTTGTCATTGTGGAAACCTGCAGCGTAACCATAATGAGCATCTATGAAGCATTCTTCTAATAAAAAAGAGATAGAGATTGAGAAAAGGAGAAAAAAAGGGATTATGAAAAGAGGAAAGAGAGAAAAAAGCACCATATTCCCATGGTAAATAAGAAGATTGCTGAGATGCTTATTGTTTGCTTGCCTTGTCATTTTGATATGGGGATTCTTCCGTATCATTGGGCAAGGGGTACCCCGTTGGCGGTTCTCTATGATACATATGTGCTTACGATGACAAGAACTTACCGGTGACTAAACTTGAGTAGCATGAGGAGCAGCCCTCGTATTCAAGGGACATGAGATTCTAAATTTACAACTTGTCAAGCATATCCTCGTATTTGATCACTTTAACCTTAATCACCTAAAGATGCCTATGATAGGGGCAATGAGAGCAGAAAGCTAATAAGTATCATAATTTTTGGGAGCTCTTTATGAAACTTGCAATCCCTGCTTCCCTCTGCGAAGGGCCTTTCTTTTACTTTTTAGTTGAGTTAGTAAACCTACTCCCTTCTACCTCAGCAAGTATTTCGAGTTGTTGTGTTGTTTTGCACATTGCTCTTATCTTGGTGATTACTACTTTGAAAGCTATCATCGAAAATCAGTTATTTGTGAACTCCAACAAATTATCAACTATTCTTCTACCAAGAGCTAAGTTTGCCATTACCAATTATGATTTACTTTATGTATCTTTATTGTGTTTCCTTTACTCATTGCAAGTTGAGTTATATAATAGTGAGTTGTCTTCTATGATGATCTATGTATTGATGAATGTGATGCTTATTATCCGTATTCTTTTATCGACTCTTCACTCCATAAACCTGAGGTCATGTTTATTGAGCACAGTTTCGCTTGGGGACAAGCGAAGTCTAAGCTTCGGGGGAGTTGATACGCCCATTTTGCATCACTATTCTATGTCATAATTTGCTGTTATTCATTGATATATTTCGTCTTAAGAGATGATACTTATGTTATTTCATCTGTTTTTGCATGGTAGATGACTTTTGGAGCATGGATCACTGCAGTCAGGATTCTGATGGAAAAGGTGTTGTTTGGAGGCGAAATTCGGGAAGATCAGAAAATCCGGGAAAATATATGGAAAATCCTATTTTTCCAGAAGACAAAGGAAGCCAGAAGGAGGAGTGGAGATGGGCCACAGGGGGCCCACACCACCCCCTAGCGCGGGCAACCCTAGGCCGCGCCACCAGGTGGTGTGGCCGCCCTGGGCCACCTCTGGCTCTCCTCTCTGGCGTATATAATCCTCCCAAAACCCTAATACTAGGGGAGCAACCACAGAAAGATTATGCCACCTCTATGGGGCAGAAAACACCGAGAGAGAAAGATCTCTCCGGGAGATAGAATTCTGCCGGGGAAATTCCTTCCCAGAGAGGGGAGATCGTCGCCATCAACACCACCATCAAGCTGGACTTCATCGGGATCATCATCATCATCATCACCACCATCATCACCACCAACACCATCATCTCCATCTCCATATTGCTGCAACAATTGGATTGAATCTTGCATAGTTCATAGGGGAAACTTTCCCAGTGTTGATTACTCTTTGTAGTTGATGCAATTGAGTGAACCGTTGAATTATTGTTTATGTTAAAATTGTTATACATCATTATTTGATCTCTGTTCACGATCCATATGATGTCTTGTGAGTAGTTCGTTTTGTTCTTGAGGACATGGGAGAAGTCATGTTGTTAGTAGTGGAGTTGTGTTGAGAAAGATTCAATAGTTTGATATTTAAGTTGTGCTGTACTTCTTCTAGTGGTGTCATGTGAACGTCGACTACATGACACTTCACCTATATGGGCCTAGGGGAATGCATTGTGTATTTGGCTACTAATCGTAGGGGTTGCCGGAGTGACAGAAACCTGAACCCCCGTTAGGAAACCATTGCACAAGGGACGTCAGGGTCTTAGAGTTTAAAGTTGTGGTTAGGTTCCTACCTTAATTACTTTCTTGTACTTACGGATGTTTGCAAGGGGTATAATCACAAGTATGTATTAGTCCTAGGAAGGTCGGTACATTAACACAGGTTCACCCACACAACACTTAGCAAGCTAAAGAAGATTAATCAACTATATGAAGCGAAAGCACTTGACAGAATTCCCATGTGTCCTCGAGAACGTTTGGTCATCTTAAGTAATACAACCGGCTTGTCCTTTCCTGTATAAAGGATTGGGCCACTTGCTGAATTTATTCTTATTGTCTTTTATTTACTTGTACTTTATTTACTTGCTTTATCAAATACCCCTAAAAATCGGTTTGCTATGTATTTGCAGAGAATTCCTGATCCATACCACTAGCCAGCACCTTCTGCTCCTCGTTGGGTTCGACACTCTTACTTATCGAAAATACTGCGATACACCCCCTATACTTGTGGGTCATCATGGTGCCCGCAAGTCCCCTCATGTATGTCGAGGAGAACAACTCTTCCATCAGTGTTTGAGACGCATCGTTGGAGTACTCCTATGATGTTGCGCTTGTATAGTTTGCCGCTGATAACAGCGAATGCCTTGGATCGCCGCACAATGTGTCGTCCGTCGGTCGGATCATCTGGTAGCCTCTTGCTGAGAAGGTATGTGATGTACGGTTGAGTCCAAGATGGCTCAATCATCATGACACTCATCGGTCCTTCGAGTCCTGTGTCAAGCTCCAGGTCGTCGAGTGCCATTGGCTCATTGGTAACGGCAGCAAATTGTTGCGCTTGTTTTCTTCTCTGCGGCCTTTGGCTTGATGGAGCGTTCGCAAATGCGCTCGAGAAATACCCCAGGTGGTATGGGGGCGCAGGTGGAGCCAATATTGACGAGGAGATCCGCCTCTTCATTGCTTTCACGACCCACATGTCGCAGCTCACAGCCGTCGAAGTCCCCTTCGAGTGTGTCATAGAGGTCACGGTAGGCGATCATATTGTCGTTCAGTGCGTCGCACTCATGCATTGTCTGGTTGATGACCAGCTTGGAGTCGCCGTATATTATGAGCCTCTTGGTGCCGCAGGCTTTTGCCATCCTCATCCCGTGTAGCAGGGCCTCGTATTCAGCTTCATTGTTGGAGGCGGTGAACTGCATTCGCAGAATATACTTCAGCTTGTCTCCCTGGGGCGATGTCAGTATGACACCTGCGCCAGCTCCTTCCTTTCGTTTGGATCCGTCGAAGTGCATTGTCCAGAGGTAGGACATCTGGTTTTTCAGGGAGCTGATTCTCCATCCAGTGCACGAGGAAGTCAGGGAGAACTTGCAACTTGATTGCGTCGCGCTTTTCATATGTAATGTCTCGTGGAGACAGTTCGATTCCCCAAAGCGCGACTCGCCCGGTGGTGTTGGGATTGTTGAGAATATGTCCAAGCGGGGCGTCGTTGACCACCACGATTGGGTGTTCCTGGAAGTAGTGGCGCAGTCGCCTGGCTGTCATGAAGACGCCATATGCCAACTTTTAGTAGTGCGGGTACCGCTGCTTTGTTGGCGTGAGTACCTCACTGAGGTAGTAGACTGGGCGCTATACCCCATGGACCTTGTTTTCTTCGGCTCGTTCTACCACGAGCACTGTGCTGACCACCTGGTTGGTGGCGGAGATGTACAGCAACAGTGGTTCCCTTTTGCGTGGGGTCACCAGTACTGGTGAGGTGGACAACAGATGCTTGAGATCTTTGAATGCTTCCTATGCCTCGTTGGTCCACTCGAACTTGTCAGTTTTGCGGAGAAGTTGGTAGAAGGGCAGTGCCTTTTCGCCCATTCGACTGATGAATCGATTGAGCGTCGCGATTCGCCCAACCAGCTGCTGGACACCTCTTATGTTCTTCGGCTTCTCCATGGCCAGTATGGATTTTATTTTCTTCGGGTTCGCCTTGATCCCCCTCGCGGAGATGAGGTACCCGAGTAGTTGCCCAGATAGTACACCGAAGGCACACTTGTCTGGATTGAGCTTGATCCGGTAGCGGTCAAGGTTGGTGAAGGTTTCGCGTAAATCGTCGATTAGTGAAGCTTCCTCTTTGGTCTTGATTACGATATCGTCAACATAGACTTGGATGTTGAGACCAAGTTGGTTCTTGAGGCAAGCCTGCATGCACCACTGATAAGTTGCTCCTGCGTTTTTTAGCCTGAAGGGAATTGTGTTGTAGCAGAACACACAAAAAGGCGTTGTAAACGTAGTTTTTTCTTGATCCTCCTCCTTCATTCGAATCTGATTGTATCCTGAGTAGGCGTCGAGGAAGCTGAGGCGCTCACATCCTGTGGTGGAGTCGATGATCTGGTCGATTCGTGGCAGCGGGAAGTGATCCTTCGAGCAGTGCTTATTCAGAGAGGTAAAATCCACGCACATCCATAGGATATCCGTGTCCTTTTTGGGTACCAGCACTGTATTGGTGAGCCAAGTGCTTTCCTTGATCTCGCGTATGAATTTGGCGTCGAGGAGTCTGTTGATCTCCATCCCGACCACTTTTTCTCTTGGCTTAGACAGTCGCCTAATTGTTTGTTTGACTGGCCTTGCGTCTGGGTTAACATTGAGTGCGTGCTCGGCGAATTCCCTGGGAACTCCTGGCATGTCCGCTGGACACCAGGCGAAGATTTCCCAGTGCTCACGGAGGAATTCGACGAGCGCGAGTTCCTAAGCAGGACTCAAGTTGTTGGCGATGAGGGCCGTCTTGGCAGGGTCCGATGGGTGGACCTGAACTTTCTTCGTGTGCACCAACGAGTTGAAGGACAGGTCGGGTGAACTTGGCCGGCTCAGGGGAGGCAGACTGTTGTCTGTCGACTCCTTCAGTCTTGCAAGTTCTTCCTACATGCCGAAGGACTGGGAAATTCCGTTGAATTCCCTATCACAACTGTCGGACCTCTCGAAGCTCCCGTTGATTGTGATGACGCCGTTGGGGCCTGGCATTTTCATCTGCAGGTAGGCGTACTGCAGCACTGCCATGAACCTGGCGAACGCGACACGTCCGAGGATGAAGTGGTACTGTGAGGGCCAGTCGATGACTTCGAAGTCGATGTGTTCACGTCGAAAGTTTTTCGGCATGCTAAAGATGACGTCGAGGTTGATGTTTCCAAGGGAATATATGCCCTTGCCTGGGACGATGCCGTGGAATGTCGTGTCCGAGACCTCTAGGCAGGTCAGAGGGATCCTCATTTCTCGCAAGGTACTTGCGAACATGAGGTTAATACCGCTTCCACCGTCCATGAAGACGCGACTCATGTCGAAGCCTCCAATCTGTGCCTCAAGTACGAGGGGACAATGGCCTGGACGAGGTACTTGGCGCGGGTGGTCGCGCTTGTTGAAGGTGATGCAGGAATCGCTTCCACTGAGGTACTCAGTGGTGGATGGTGGTGAGTTTGTCGCCAAATTGACTTGGTAAGTGATGGCCTTTTGCACCCGGTTGGAGGGGCGACCTTTTTGGATCATCATGGTACCCATGGCCCATGGGTATGGCTCGCCTCCATGATGATGGTCAGGCGCAGCTGCAGCTGGTGGTGGTCCGGTGGTGGTGGAGGAGCTCCATGAGCCACAGCTCCTGGGGCGGCTCCATAGCCCCTGTTGACCACGTCACGATTCATCCAGGGTAGGCCCTCATGAAGTTTGAGGAACTCACGGTAGTCCTTGAGGAGGTGGCTGGATTTATTTTTGCCGTCATGCTTGTTGATGTAGAAGTGCACGGTGCATGGCCCGGATAGCTTGTCCTCAATGGATATTGCGGGTGCCTCGTCGCGAGTGCGGCGTTGCCATACTTGCATGGTGTTCCCGGAGTCACGATACCTGCCGCTGCGATAGCCGCTGTTGCGGCTGTCGTCGCGCTTGTCGGCGTAGCCAGCTGTGACCATGTGGACGTCGTCGCGGTCATCGTAGATGCGCATTCGATGTTTACTTCGGCAATCGCGTCTACGCTCGAGTTCTGCTTCGTCGTCAGAGTGAACGCGATTTTTCACCGAATCTTCTCCATCTTCCCATCGATTCGCGATTTCCATCAGGTGGTCGATGGTTTTTGGCTTCAAGTGACCCAGCTCCTCCCTGACCTCTATGCGACGAACATCGCCGTTGAATGTGTTAATTGCCCGGTCCTCCGAGATATTTTCTGCGGAGTCCTTGATGATGGACCACCTCTGGATGTACGAGCGTAATGATTCACCCGCTCTTTGCTGGCAGCATCTTAGCTCTTCGATTGATGCGGGCCTTTTGTAGGTGCCCTTGAAGTTGCGCACAAAGCTGTAGACCAGCTCGTCCCAGCTACGAATGGATCCGCGCGGGAGGTTATTGAGCCAAGCTCGGGCGGCGCCCTGCAGCTGTAGCTGTAGGCATTGCATGGTTGTGCTTCGACTCCCACCATGGAGCCTGATGGAGGAGATGTGGTCCTCTAACCAGATTTTTGGGTCCTACAAACCGTCAAACTTTGGGTTCTCCGATGGGAGCTTGAACCCCTTGGGCATTCGCTTTTGTCTGATAGTCCTTCTAAAGCATCTGGCGCCATAGAGCGCCACGTCTTCGTCCTCCGAGTCAGTCGATCGGGCACGTCGCGCCCTTGACTTGTCGATATTGCGCTGCATGATGTCATCACGTGCGTCATAGTCGTGGTCGTGTCGCCGTGAGCAGCGACGTCGGAACAGATCGTGACTGTCGTCGCTGGATGAAGGTGAGGAATAGAGTTTTGCTAGAGCCTTGTTTTTCTTCGGTTTCAGCATCGGCTCTTTGTCGAGAGCAGCCTCAATTAGCCCCAAGCCTGTGATCGTATATCGGTGCATGGAAGCTCGGGGACCCCTAGCTGGAGGCTGGTTGTTGAGTAGGTACATGGTGACTGCTGTCACCACTGCTTGCAGCGTCTTCGGGGCCACGTTACCCTGAGTATCGACAATCATAGAGCTGAAGTCGAGGACTTTCGCAGCTTCTATGCGCTCCTGCTCGGTGAGGTGGGCCATTCGAGATCATCTCTTGTTGGCCACGTATTCGTTCCCTTTGGAGGAGGATCCTCTGTGGGAGGAGAGCCCGGCTCTTCGAAGGCTCGACTCGTCTGCCGCCTTTTTACGCGCTTCGAGTTGCATGATTGTTTGTAGTTGGCGTCTATACTCTTCCTTCAGCAGCCAATGGTAGCCCATCAGCAGCTCTTGCGGCATGCCTGGGGGCAGAGGATTGCCTCGCAGGGCGTCTCGGCAGTGAGCCCACTCGAGATCGTTGAGCTTGATCACGACACACTCACCAGTGTGCTCGTTCACCATGGTAGGGGGTTCAACTGCCGCTCTGTTGTTGACGGGGGCGCCATTGGTGGGGCCGCTGTTGGGCGGTCCACCATTAGGTATGCCGCCGTTTGGTGGGTCGGTTCCATTGCCACCATTGCACATGTTGTCGCGATTGGCGGAGGAGTCGCCAACGTTGATGACGGCGCACATGAAGTGGTTGGGGAAGCTGTTGCTCCCAGAACTTTCAGATCCGGAGCCGTAAGCTCCATCTTCAGTTGCTAGATCGCCCAGATCAGATTCGCGACTGCTGTCGCTGGCCGTATTCTCGACTATTGTCAAGGCATTGAGTTCACTGAGGGTGCCGATCGGTGGAGGGAACCATGATGCTGGAGCGAACGATGGTGTTGTCGGCTGGTCAGGCATGCGAAGCGTGCCCATCTGACCAACTTGGAAGCGGAAGCTCCCAATTGCCAGGCTAATTCCATCGCCCACGGACTCGAAAGCCGGGCGAGTGGCTGGCGTGTGGACGGTGAAGTCGAACGCGCCCAAGAGCTAGCGAATCTCCACTGTTGTGGAGTTGTAGATCGCAGTTGATGGGGCCGAAGAAGTCGCAACATCAGCACTCCCAATTCCCACAGACGGCGCCAATTGATGAGGGTTTAACTCATCAATGCCCATTGTTATGGACTTGGGTTTTGGAGAAGGAGGGAGCACTAGAAGCATCAGTTGGCTAGCAAACAAGCACACAGGGACGCAAGGCTTACCCAGGTTTAGGCCTCGTAGAGGTCCCTACTCCTACTTATCTGCTCGTGTAATTAATCAGAGGAATCGAAGATTACAATGATGCGCAGATGCAATCTGGCGAGGGTTGTGAAAACTAGGGTTGCGTCTGTCCTCCTTGCCGCCCCCTCCTAGCCTTTATATAGATAGGCCAGGTCTCATGTAGCAGGTCGAGTCGGTTACAGATTAGGGTTTCCCTTTAAACTTTCTATCATTAGCTTCTCCTTGTTCCACAAGCAATCGAGAGTCCGTAGGTTACTCGAGTTCTCCATTGGGCCGTGGCAACACCGTGGGCTTCCACCATATCCTAGAAACATTTTTAAGTTTTTTATGTCCTAAGGTATTGAAAGATTTTCTATAGCATTTATATTAGTTTTATCTATTTCTATACCCTTCTCCGAAACCTTATGCCCAAAAACTTTACCTTCTCTTTCCATGAAACGATATTGTTCCCAATTCAAAACCAAATTTGATTGCCTGCATCTCTGCAAAACTTTGGTTAAATTGTAGAGGCAATTATCAAATGTTGTTCCTCAAACAACGAAATCATTTGTTAGAACTTCCATAGTCTTCTCAACAAGGTCATCAAAGATTTTTAAAACACATTCTTGAAAAGTCGCAGTTGCATTACATAAGCCAAACGAGATTAATCTATAAGCATATTTGCCATAAGGGCAAGTGAAAGTTGTTTTCTCTTGATCTTCTGGTTGTATAGCAATTTGAGAATATCCAGAATAACCATCAAGAAAACAGAAATAAGAATTATTACTAAGTCTTTCTAAAATTTTATCCATAAATGGTATTGGTTTATGATTCTTCCATGTCTCACAGTTTAGTTTCCTAAAATCGATGCACATGCGATATCCAACAATAGGTTTTACAGGAACTATCTCACCATACTCATTCATAGCAGCATCAAGACCCCCTTGTCTTGGTATGCAATGAGCTGGGTTAACCCACTTACTGTCAGAAATAGGATATATTATGCCAGCATCTAATAAGCGTATAACCTCTTTTCTTACTACTTCTTTCATTTTCGGATTAAGCCATCTTTGTGTATCGACTACAAGTTCAGCATCATCAAGCATGGTAATCTTATGTGTTACAATAGATGGATCTATTCCTTTAATATCACTTAGAGTATATCCAAAACCTTCACGATGCTTAATCAAGACTGAAATGAGTTTATTTGTTTCATTTTCTGATAGATTTTTACTAATAATAACAGGATATTTATTTTCATTATCTAAAAACTCATACCTCATATTGTCTGGAAGTTGTTTCAATTCAATGGCAGAGGCTCTTCATCTCCTTTTCTTACCAGTTCTTCATAGTCATGTGGATTTTGTGCTTCCGGAACTGAATCAAGGTAATCATCCATGTCTTCTCTCTCCTCATCATCCGGTGCTTCCTCCCAATTAATTAGGCTCCTCTCTAATTCATCTTGTGGAGTACTGAAATGAATTGCGGCCATCTCGGCAATCATTTTCTCTTCCTTGATATCTTCCACTTCATATGGCCTCTTCTTTAGTTTGGCAAAGTGGAATGTCATTTCCCCTTCTCCAAACATCAACGAAATAGTCTCCTTCTTATTATCCATTCGAGCTTTGGCTATGGAAACAAAAGGCCTGCCTAAAATAATAGGACAAAAAGAATCTCGAGGCATATCAACGATATGAAAATCAAGGGGGTACATGAGTGATCCTCATCTGGATTATTTAGTTCTATTAGACAATTTAATAGTAGTATCTACCGGTTCCACATCTGGATTATTTAAATTGTAGCAAAATTCCTCAAAAAGTGATGAAGGCATAATGTTTATAGTGGAAATCGGCTCACGGATTCCATATAAGAAAGTTTCTCCACAATATATAGGAGTCATAGGTTTAGAAGTTTCGTTACCTCGTACCTTACCTTCGATGAATTCTGAGGTCTCAAGGTCTAGCATAACTACTTCATTATCCACTTTTCGCGCTTCCATAAGATCCTTTAGTATAACATTATTTATATTGGTAGCTTCGAGGTTCTTTTCTGGTTTCTTTAATCTTCTCTTTATTTGTTCTTTCTCTTTTTGCCTTTTCTTGATATTCTCTTGAATAGGTGCAAAGGAGAACTCTTCCATTAGCACACTTTCTCTTGCATGCTTCTTTTCTTTGAGGGGTTTCTAGGGTTCCCATTCTCTAGGTACCTGTAAATGCCCTACATAATTCTCAATAATTTTCTTTACTGAGTAAGAATCAATAACAAGGGTTTTAATCATTGCACAAGTCCTTTCATCTGCAAGGAAATTGTTAACACAAGCATATTCAGAAAAACTATTTGTAATGTTCTCCTCATTTTTAAGATTTTCTGTTGCCTCCCTCATTTTCATTATTAATTTCCAAGCTTCATCATAGGTATAAGATATAAAACTACCATTAGAAGCGGTGTTTAGGTTCGTTCTATTTTCATTATTAAGCCCTCCATAAAAAGTGTGAGTGATTAACCAATCAGGCAAACAATGATGGGGGCAATGATCTAGATAGCTCTTATACCTTAGATACCCTTCATACAAACCCTCATCAAGACTATTTTTGAAACTGATAATAATACCTCTCATCCTATGAGCTTTGCTTTCTAAGTGATATATTGGGTAGGAAATTGGTTGTCAATTTTGTCCAAGTCCTTGGTGCTTC
This sequence comes from Avena insularis, assembly GCA_023614405.1. Taxonomy (NCBI): domain Eukaryota; kingdom Viridiplantae; phylum Streptophyta; class Magnoliopsida; order Poales; family Poaceae; genus Avena; species Avena insularis. The sequence continues at coordinate 567,553,341 of CM042686.1, forward strand.
TGCACAAAAAGATCTATACCAGTTGCAAATATTATTAGAGAGAGTTTGTCTAAACAATTGGTTTTAACCATATCAAGATTATAGTTGTCGAATATAAAGGAACCAAGAACATCTTCAAAGAATTGTAAGTGTCGATATGGACTCTCTTCATCGGTTCCTGCAAATTTATTAGAGTGTAGTAGTTCAAATAATAAAGGGTGGATCTCAATTCCATCCGGATTTATGCTTTTACTGACAGTTATAAAAGCATCCATGGATGGAACCATTTTTTTACTTCCTCAAGCTAGATTAAATGCTGAGTGTTGGCCATTGTGGCGGTCCTACAACTTAAATTAAAAATTAGTACAATGAAAGTAAGTAACTAAAAGTAGAGTAACTTATAGCGCTAGGCTCCCCGGCAACGGTGCCAGAAAATAGCTTGATGACTGCAAGTGCACAAATCATTTGTAGCTAATTTTGAAATAAAGATATCGATCCTACAGGGAGCAGTAGGCGAAATACTAAAATGCTTTTAACTAAAAATAAACTTAGTACTTAAGGAATAACTTTGAGATGCAGGAAAAGTAGAATTGTTTTTGGGTTTTTGATTGAATGAAGCAATTAAAGTAACGTAAAACTTAATGCAGAAAGTAAGAATCACGTATGTAAAAGAACCTGGAACTACAATAGGGAAAATACGTTCTCATGGAGTAGTGTATACACCGCTAGCAATTTAGCCTAAGAAATAAAGATTATTATAACAAATATTCTCATGATATGTATATATGTGGGAGGAGTTCCATATATGGACAAATAGGCAGCAACCACTGCTCACATCATCCTTCATAACCACAACTGACAGATAAACAACATCAATCGTATTATCCCGCTATTAAGAAATTTCTCCCATGGCATGGACATGGCTTTATGAGTTCTCCTCGGTTTCCCAAGTTAGTACGTAAAGAATGACAACAGCTTTATAGTCACAGTAAGTGCTATCATCCCTCCATCTACCAACAAGTAATCCCTTCATCAAGTCCCCATAAGAGGCAAATATTAAGGAGGTGCACAACTCCCAACATCAAGATGAAGAAAATTAACACATACACATAATGACGTATAACATAATAATCTCTATCTTATCTTAATTATATGCTAGGGTTTCTCCATCTCCCCAAGAACTAATGATCTACTCAGACATGGAGGCCATCAACATCATGGGAATGGTAATGGAATCTATCATAGATGAATAGTACTTGTATAAATCTACAACGAGTATAGAAATTACAACAAGATCTAGACAAGATGTAGATAGGATGGATGGAGGTGATGGTGATGCAACAGTTGATGATGAAGATCGATGCTTTAGCCTCCCGGATCTATGTAGGGCAAGGATGGATCCTCGGTGGGCGAGTTCCCCCTCTAGATGCCTTCCGGAGGTGAGATTTTAGCGATTTCTGGGTGTTCTGTATGTCGTCTCCCTGATCTAGTTGCACGGGGTGAAACTATTTGAGCAGGCGGTGGCGGCGCCAACTATACGGTCGGAACTATACAGCCAGAAAATTATTCCCGCCGTATAGTTGGTCATCAAACCCTCTGGATGCCTCGATCGCTTTAGGTTTTCTTCTAGTGTTATTGATATTTCCCAAATAAGCGATTTACATTGTTTTTGACTCCTTTTCTCCCTAATACAACTGCTCCAAGAATTGTGTCCATTGTATCCATCATATGTCCTGATCCTGGTGAAAATAGACATAAAATGTGTGCGTGAACGTAGTAAAATACCAAGATCCTACCACTACAGTGCAAAATAATAATATAAAACATTATGCAACTATGCACTCATCACCTGGCTTGATGGTGTGTCGAGGTAGAGCGTGGAGGAGCATCTGGGGGCGAGTACTAGGTCAACCGAGGTGAAATAAGTCAACCCGGAGGGTTGAAACTCAGCCTAGGAAGGGGATGAGTTGGCCTGGTCCAAACAACAAGAGAGGGGGCTAGCTGAATTAAGAATAAGGGCCAAGCCGGGGTATTGGCTTAAGTCAGCCCAGCCGAGGTCTAGGTGACCCAGCCGGGGGCTCTTTAGTTCTAGCCCGATGGAGGAAGTGGTGAAGTGGCCCAGTCGGGGTCTCTGGTTGATCCGGCCCAGGCGGGTCTCCCCTGGTGGCGATGGGATCTGTTGAAATGGTGGTGGCGGTTCGCCCCACGTTGGGCCGAGTTAGCCAGACATCGGTCGACCCGGGGAAGTGAGGAGGTGAGCAGGATGTAGCGGGCGATGTGGAGCGGGGAGGGAGGAAGCTCTACTGGAGTTGTCCACGCGATGGAGACTGGTGGAGTGGTTCTTGGTGGGCCGGCTGAAGATATCCTGGCCTAGCCGGGGTCCAGACGGGATATTGTGGCTGTTTGGCCCGATTCGGCCTAGAAAACCTCCCTAGACCGAATTTAGTGTAACTCAGTGATGTCTACGCACTTCTATTCTTGTAGACAGTTGTTGGGCCTCCAAGTGCAGAGGTTTGTAGAACAACAGCAAGTTCTCTCTTAAGTGGATCACCCAAGGTTTATCGAACTCAGGGAGGAAGTGGTCAAAAGTATCCCCTCTCAAGCAACCCTGCAATCAAGATACAAGAAGTCTCTTGTGTTCCCAACACACCTAATACACTTGTCAGGTGTATAGGTGCACTAGTTCGGCGAATAGATAGTAAAATACTGTTAGGTTCACAGCATAGAAAACAAAAAAATTCCTACGATGGGAACTATACGCCAAGATCTATCTACTAGATAGAAGCAACGGGTGGATATGCATCCATAGAGAACTTATACTAGAAGACAACAAACTTTGTTAATGAGTTGGAACTCGTGGATGATGTAGTCGTACACTTGCCAATCTCAAGATCGTGATGAAGTCCAGCAGGTCCGGCTCCAAAGACGTCCATCGATCCAGCTCCAAAGAAGTCCGGACCACCAAGTCCAGACCACAAAGCAGCGGTGCATCCGTGATCGCACACGTCCCAGACTCGACAACCTCCATCCTCGCTCCAAAGAAAGCGTGAGCAACTCCTTTCCAAATAAAGCCACCGAGAACATGTATCTCGCTAATCCGAGACCATGGGGAATAACTAGAGGGGGAGAGAGATCCTTCACGAGGAGGTGTGAGGAAGAAGGAGTGAGAGGGGGGCCTTTTATAGGAGGAGGGAGGTGTCCTTCACCTCCCCATTCATGTGGTGGTAACCCCCTCCACATTAAAATGCCCCTTCACATTCTCTTTTAAAGTCTCCACTTTAAATGCATTAAATTTCTCCAAATTTAATGCTCTCTCATTTAATAAAACTCTTTTATTAATTTTATTCAGAATTTTGTTAATTACTTTAATTAACAAACATTCACATAAAACCCCCTGCAACATTTCAATATTACATGCAGAACCAATTTCAGCAATTTCACCCGAAACAGTTTCGGTGTCTATTGAAATAATTCCAGCGCTTTCTTAAATCTTTATCTGAAACATATTTGCTCCAAATGGTGTCGGTACCCCTTAAGTGTGTCAGCCTACGGTTCACGAATAATGCAGACATTATTGAGACCCCTCTCCGATCAATAATCAGCAGCGGGACCTGGAGATCCGTACTGACTCCCACATATTCAACGATGACTCTTGTGATCGTGTGAACCTTTAACATCGTAACTAAATCCCTTTGTCTCGCAATATATTACATGTCCGAGATTCGATCATTGGCATCCAAATACCTAGTTTGATCTCGTATCGACATGCACTCTTTTCTTGTTCGTGATATAACATTCTAGTGATCACATCACTTGCTTGCCAGCTATTTCAATGTGATATCACTGAGAGGGCCCAGAGTATATCTATTCGTCATCGGGATGGACAAATCCCACTCTTGCTCCATGAGCCTCAACATAACACCTTCATAGCACTGAACCCACCTTTATAGTCACCCTGTTATGGTGTGACGTTTGATGTTATCAAGATACTCTTCCGGTGTTAGCAATTAACATGATCTCATGGTCTAAGGACTAAGATTACTTCGTATGATGTTATAGCAATATAAACATAATGACTTTGATCGTAATGCTATACTTCGGATGAATGTTCATCACATCATTCCACCAATGTTGTGACCTCGTTATTAACAACATCCAATGTCCATGATCAGGAAACCTTGATCATCTTGTTAATCAACGAGCTAGTTTATATCAGAGGCATTACTAGGAACTTTGTATTTTGTTTATTAAACACACATGTATTAACGTTTCCAATTAATACAATTATAGCACGCAAAATAAACATTTATCATAAACATGGAATAAGATAATAACCACTTTATTATTGCCTCTCGAGCATATTCCCTTCAGTCTCCCACTTGCACTAGAGTCAATAATCTAGTTTGTAAACTTGTATATACAACACCTAGGTGTTGAATATACGTGTTTGCTACTGGCTAACATAATCTACGGATATGGCAGTTTCAGGTCCGTGTGTATTTGCATGTCTTTGCGTCTCTACGCATCACTCATTCTCAAATGAGATGGCATTGTATAAATTTGGTCGTTTGGTGAGACCTTTAGTTCGTTCGGGTTAAAATATGTTGATATTATTGTCATACAATATATCTTCATAGTATTAGCCCATTTTGAACCACTCCTAGTTTGATAGCAAACTTCTTAACACAAATGCGCTCCTTTGCTGCTACTATAGCAGTCATATACTTAGCCTTTTGTTGTAGTATCCGTCATAATGTTTCAACTTTGGAACTTATCCAAATCCATCATGGAACATCCTTTCCATTACATTGTGCCACCAATAGTCTAAATTGAGATAAATTTAATTTGTATCTTGTGACAAAACTAGTATCAATGTAACACTTTACAATGAACTACCTTTAACTATTTGTCACTTATACATGATATATTCTTAGTTCTTCCAAAGCTCATAAGAATATCTTTACTATTGTCCAATGATTATCTTATGAATCATTTTGGTATGTGCTCATAACATTTAGAGCATAGGACATTCTGGATATATACATATCATTGTATAATCGATCAAAATCTTCATGTGATTTTACTCACCAAGTGTTGAAACACTTGAATCTTGATACAATCCTTTCCATGCAGCAAGAACCTTTCTTGTTGTTTCTATATTGAACCCTTTCAATATCTCATATATGTATGTCTGGCACAACCATATTAGCGCCTCAATCTATCCATATATATATTGATGCCAAATATTCCGGTTTTGCCCAAGTCTTTCATCGAAATCTTATTTTAATGAAATTCTTAACTTGTGTCAATACAAGATACATCATTTCCAATCAATAATATGTCCTCTACATAATGTATTTGAAATATGTCCAAGCGCTCCCACTTAATTTCTTGCAAATGCAAGCATCTTCATCACCTCCGATGAATTCAAACTCTTTTAACAGCTTCATCATGGTGAAGATTCCAACTCCGCTATGCTTACTTCAACTATTGAAGTTTGCATGCCCTTTTAGCACCCTTTGAATTAACAAAACCCTTCGGACCATGTCAGGTACACGTCCTAGGTAACCGTTCTATTAGAAGAACCTTGTTTTGTTTATTCAACTACCATATACCAAATTATATGTAGTGGTTTGTACATTAATCCACCAAGACTAAATATCGCTATGAAAGATCAAATCTTGTCATAGTCAACTCCTTGAACATCGCCGTAAACTTATTTCTGACATGTCGACTATTTCATAGATGTTAAACATCCATGTCTATTTCTTTATAGATCCAAACACGACCGATAGGCTTTACGCCTTTTTAGAGGGTCTTCCAAGTTCAGAAACTTGATTTCTCGTGTATGGACACTATCACGGATTCTATGACTTCTAGTCATTTTATGGAGTTAGGGCCCATCATCGCTTCTTTGTATGTACTCGTTTCATCATTGTCAAAACAATAACGACTTGCTTATCAACTCACACTATTTGATTCTTACCGACCCACACGGTTCACTAGGAACTCTAATCTCTGAGATCACAACCTTTGTAATCACAGGAGCCATGAGCACTGTGGCCGCCACCGGGACACTTTCCGGCGCTGTGCTACTTAGTACATATAGCTAAGGTTCAGCAACCTTATCAAAGTTCTATTGTCCTCCCACTTAACTTTTCGCGAAAAAATCCTTCTCAAGAAACTTGACGTTCCAAGTAACAAACTCTTTTGTCCTCGGTGTTATGGAGAAATTCCCAACAAATTCTTTGGGATAACCTACAAAGACGTGCTTATCCGACTTTGGTTGTAAACATTTTACTTATGCATAGCATACCAAAATGTAAGAAAAGACAATTCGGGTTTTATCCCAAACCATAACTTATATGGTGTCATTTCAACGGATCACGATGGTGCTCTTTTCAGTGTAAATGCGGTAGTCTCTAAAGCTTTAATCCTTAAAACATAATGGCGGTTTTATAAATGACACCTTTTATCTTACCATGTCAAACATGGTTTGATTTCATCTCTCGAATATGCCATACTCCTATGGTTTACCGGGAAACACAAATCATGGAACAATTCCTCAAATCTTAGGTGTTTTGCTAAACATGTAACTCCAATATCTTCCTTTATGATCGAATCATAAACTCTTTATTTTCTTGTTACAATGATTTTCCACTTCATCTTGAAAGTATTTGAACAATTTTCAAATGTTTCATACTTCTTCTTTATTAAGTAAATATATAGATATATTCACTCAAATTTTTGGAGAAAGCATATGAAGCAAAAAGATCCATCGCATATGGCTACACATAATAGACTATATACATCAATATGTATAATATCCAATAAGTTAGTCATTTGTTCCTCTTTGGCCTATGGACAGAGTTTCAATTATCTCGAGGAAAGTTTCACAAGCGTCAATTGATCAAAATAAAAGACTCCAAAATTCCATCAACATGGAGATTCTTCATGTTTTCTTTCCAATATAATTAAAAACAGCGATGTCACTTCATAAGTGATCTTTTAATCATTTGTCTTGCGACATTTTAGCAATAATGTTTATGGATGTAATTTCTCCAATTAGACTTGTAAAAGTTCATCCATCCTTTATGGAATACGGTAATTATGTGAACAACCATTGTTCTCGTAATACCGGAACAAAATAACAGTTATTAAAACAAATCTTGAAGACTAGGTTTGACGTCAACGAAAAGCATAATAAAACTTTATTTGTTTTCAATGATCATCATCACTTATTCTCTTGCTAGTTACTTAGGCCATTGTAGTTCATGAATTGCGTTGTCCTGTATGACACTTCATACCAACCAATTCGGTATCCAATACCGGTATCCAATACCTCAGAACCACATTGTTTAAAAGCAAGGAATACATCCATAACATGTATATCTTCTATATACCTAAGTTGGACATCTCCAACCTTTTATTTTCTGCCAAATATTTTATAGATTCTCTTTCAACAATTCATTTTCTTTTAAAAGAATCTATCAACATCAATAGTGGTGTTATTCACATGACACATAGTACAAAGCTTGTATATAGTCAAATACTAATACCTTTGGACTTGCACTTTGAAGTGGATCACCATCATCAAATGTTTGGTATTCTTTCAAAAAAATCCATTCTTTAGTACTCTTTTAGTGTAGTAAACATTTTACTTACATCTTCTATTCATCCTTATCATGACAACTTTCATGATCAAGCTACTATAGCCTATAAGGAAGAATGACGAGTATAATTTTAGTTCCCAAAACCTTTTGGGAGATTCGGATGCCTAGCATCTCCATCCTTCACAAATTCTCATACAATATGAGAACATGTATTTTGCTAAATTATACTCTATCATAATGCAACCAAAAACATTGTTTCAGATATCACAATATCTTCCACACATGATGGTTTCTGAAATAATTATTTCAGCTCCTAGATAACCTCGATATTAAAACAACTTTTGAATATCAAGAATCATGGAGGCAAACATGATACTTTAGATACTAACAATGGAATTCTTACTCTTGATTTAATACTACTTATTAAACTTCATGGAGTAAATAGAGTTTGCAGAAAGTTTGCAATAGGACTTATAAACTTTAAATTGACATTCAAAACAATACGATACCAGTTTGTAAAGTAAATATCCAGAATTCTATAGTTCTATTATCTCAATTAAAACTAAGCATAAGGTAGTGAACAGACGCCAATGACTACAACATATTATGCAAATCCACTTCGATTTAGTTTATGACAAATTTAGTTTGACTAATCCAAATTAGAAATGAACTCCCACTCAAAAACGACATCCCTCGTGCCTTTTTGGTGATTACATGAACCAAATCCACTACACCAAGTCCGATCATCACGTGAGTCGGTGTAGCTTCAAAGGCGAGCATCTATATGGGCATCATATCAACTATATGACTCATGCTTAACCTTTCGGTCTGTGTTCCGAGGCCATGTCTGTACATGCTAGGCTTGCCAAGTAAGAACCTTAGTACTCGCGTGTGTAAAACTGTCTTACACCCATTGTATGAAAGCGTAGAGTCGAGTACACCCAATCATCACGTGATGTCTCGAAACACGATCCATAGAACGGTGCATACTTAAGGAAGAACACATTTTATCTTGATATTTAAATGAGGGATCATCTTACAATGCTACCAAAAGTGCCAAACTAGCAGTATAAGATGCTAACATCTAATGTGTAAAGTGGGATTATATGGTCCATGCATTTGATCTCTATCATTTGCATCGTGGTATGATCTCTATCATTCCTTTGTGTGTAAGGCCAAGGTCTATGGAACTTACACGTTGAATGTGTTGTAAGAGTATCTATCATACATCTACTTACAACAATACCGTATCAAGACACTAGCCCAGCAACGATCTAAACTAGACACCTCTAATTTATCAATTGCAAGTTTTACGTGGTTTAGGGCTTTTGGAGATAGAACCGTTCTTACCTATGAACATGAACCACAACGAGGATAACCAAGTTATTAGCAACTCGTTGTAAATCAGATATTGACTATAGTAGGAGAGACAGACACCCAGACCACTTATGCAAAACAAGTTGCATGTCAGTCGTGGAACCGGTCTCATGTACGATGACATGTAAGGTTGGTCCGGGCCGCTTCATCCCACTATGCCACCAATATCCAAAATACATAGAAGATGCAATAACATGATCATCATCGCCCACATATAAACATATGTGTACTACCCGTACAAAGCACCTACGCATAGATCAGGCTCTGATACCACTGTTGGGTTCACAGCATAGAAAACAAAAAATTTCCTACGATGGGAACTATACGCCAAGATCTATCTACTAGATAGAAGCAACGGGTGGATATACATCCATAGAGAACTTACCCTCGAAGACAACAAAGCTTTGTTAACGAGTTGGAACTCATGGATGATGTAGTCGTACACTTGCTGATCTCAAGATCGTGATGAAGTCCAACAGGTCCGGCTCCAGCATGTCCATCAGATCCAGCTCCAGCAAGTCCAGCACCACCAAGTCCAGCACCGCAAAGTAACGGTGCATCCGTGATCGCACACACGTCCGGTACACCGACAACCTCTGTCCCTCGCTCCAGCAAAGTAGCGGAAACAGCAACTCCTTTCCAAATAAAGCCACCGGGAACATGTATGTCGCTAATCCGAGACCATGGGGAATAACTAGAGGGGGAGAAAGATCCTTCACGAGGAGGTGTGAGGAAGAAGGAGTGAGAGGGGGCCTTTTATAGGAGGAGGGGAGGGTGTCCCTTCACCTCCCCCATTCATGTGGTGGTAACCCCCTCCACATTAAAATGCCCCTTCACATTCTATTTTAAAGTCTCCACTTTAAATGCATTAAATTTCTCCAAATTTAATGCTCTCTCATTTAATAAAACTCTTTTATTAATTTTATTCAGAATTTTGTTAATTACTTTAATTAACAACCATTCACATAAAACCCCCTGCAACATTTCAATATTACATGCAGAACCAATTTCAGCAATTTCACCTGAAACAGTTTTGGTGTCTATTGAAATAATTCCAGCGCTTTCTTAAATCTTTATCTGAAACATATTTGCTCCAAATGGTGTCGGTATCTGTTAAGTGTGTCACCCTACGGTTCGCGAATAATGCAGACATGATCGAGACCCCTCTTCGATCAATAATCAGCAGCGGGACCTGGAGATCCGTAATAACTCCCACATATTCAACGATGACTCTTGTGATCGTGTGAACCTTTAACATCATAACTAAATCCCTTTGTCTCGCGATATATTACATGTCCGAGATTCGATCATTGGCATCCAAATACCTAGTTTGATCTCATTACCGACATGCACTCTTTTCTTGTTCCCGTGATATAACATTCTAGTGATCACATCACTTGCTTGCAAGCTATTTCAATGTGATATCACCGAGAGGGCCCAGAGTATATCTATCCGTCATCGGGATGGACAAATACCACTCTTGATCCATGAGCCTCAACATAACACCTTCATAGCACTGAACCCACCTATATAGTCAACCTGTTACGATGTGACGTTTGATGTTATCAAGATACTCTTCCGGTGTTAGCAATTAACATGATCTCATGGTCTAAGGACTAAGATTACTTCGTATGATGTTATAGCAATATAAACATAATGACTTTGATCGTAATTCTATACTTCGGATGAATGTTCATCACATCATTCCACCAATGTTGTGACCTTGTTATTAACAACATCCAATGTCCATGATCAGGAAACCTTGATCATCTTGTTAATCAACGAGCTAGTTTATATAAGAGGCATTACTAGGAACTTTGTATTTTGTTTATTAAACACACATGTATTAACGTTTCCAATTAATACAATTATAGCATGCAAAATAAACAGTTATCATAAACATGGAATAAGATAATAACCACTTTATTATTGCCTCTCGGGCATATTCCCTTCAAATACAAGTGGTATGGATAATTATAAGTGGTAACGGTGCTAGAAAATAGCTTGATGGCGTGGAAAAGACTAAAGTAAAACTGAAATAAAGATGGAAGCAAGCAAATATGTAACAGATCTAATTGCAAACGGTGTATCAATGCTTAGAAACAAGGCATAGGGATCATACTTTCACTAGTGAACACTCTCATATAAATATCTTCTCTTTATGATACTACTCTGAACTACTCTCCGGTTGAACACTCTAATCGATGGTAGGGCTATAACAGCACACCTCAAAGTTCATCTTTCCCATCTAGAAAACCCCACACTGTCACCTTGAGTACTAGATGGTTTCAACAAACACCACAACTTCATAAAGACATCCAACTCCAAATATAACTCATAACAAGTATTTGTAATCTCTAGCCTAAGTGCCACCATGGTGTGCATGCTGTCACTTTCACACACATGGGGAGAGCAGAGATCTATTAAAGCACTTGAGTAGCAATGTAGATCTATAGATTACAAGCTCATGATCTCAATAAGATCATGCATAGAGAGAGAGAGATGAACACATAGCTACCGGTAGAACCCTTAGCCTCGAGAGAGAACTACTCCCTCCTCATCATGGGAATCAGCAATGGTGATGGAGATGGTGGTGGAGATCGATGGAGATGGCTCCGGGGGCACTTCACCGTCCCGAGGTGCCGTAACAGACTTTCTGTCCCCCGAATCTCCCTTTCGATGGCGGCGGTGCTGCGGAACTTTTCGTGGATTTCTGATTGACGATCTAGGGTTTTTGCCTCGGTAGGCTCTTATAGGCGAAGGAGGCAAGGTCGGTGGCCAGCCAGGGGGCCCACACCATTCCCTGGTGTGGCCTGGGCTGGCCCGCGCCTGGGGGGTGTGGACACCCTGTGGACCCTCTCCAACTCTCCTTCTGGCTCCGTGAGTCTTCTGGGAAAATAGGAACTTTGGCTTTTGTCCCGTCCAATTCCGAGAATATTCATTTTTTGACTTTCGTGGAACCAAAAACAGCAGAAAACAGGCAATTGGCACTGTGGCTCTTGTTAATAGGTTAGTCCAAGAAAGTGTATAGAAAGTACTCCAAAGTGTGGACAAAACATAAGAAAGTAGATAAAACCAAGCATGGAACATTAAAAATTATAGATACATTTGCAATGTATCAACATCCCCAAGCTTAACTCCTGCTCGTCCTCGAGTAGGTAAGTGATAAAAAGAAAGAATAATTTTTGAGGTGACATGCACCATCATAAAATCTTGATTAAAGTATTTGTAAAACATTCGAAGCTAGGATCATAGTACTTCAATCATAACATGAAAGATAAAGTTCTAACAATAAGACAAAGCAACTATGTTGCAACATGAAAAGGCACAAACAAAAGATTTATGAATAACAATACTTTGCAAGACGTTTGTTTGTTTCACATAAAGAAAACATAGCATAGTAGCATTTAGCTTGTCCCTCATAGAGTAGAAAATATAAATGCATAGGACACCTTCAAAGTTTATAAGAGTGACTAGATACAAATAGTTTAAAACAAGCAATATCAAGTTATGCATCAATCAACAAGTCTTGGGACAATGCACATAGAACTAAGAATGGCCACTATGCTCTCAAAGTAGGTGCATAAAGATAGAAGGTGGAGACTCAATATAATGGTGGAAGAAAGACCTTCATAGAAGGAAGTAGAGATTCAAGTTTCATAAAGAGCTTCCAAAAATTATGGTACTTATTAGCTTTCAGCTCTCATTGCCCCTATCATAAGCATCTTGAAGTGATTAAGGTTAAAGTGAACAAACTATGGTGTACATGCTTGACGGAGTATAAGTTAGAAATCTCATGTCCCTTGTATACGAGGGTCGCTCCTCATGCTACTCAAGTTTATTCACCGGTAAGTTCTTGTCATCGTAAGTACATGTGTATCATAGAGAACCGCCAATGGGGTACCCCTTGCCCGATGATACGGAAGAATCCCCATATCAAAATGACAAGGCAAGCAGACAACAAGCATCTCAGCAATCTTCTTATTTACCATGGGAATATGGTGCTTTTTTCTCTCTTTCCTCTTTTCATAATCTCTTTTTTTCTTTTTCTCTTTTTTCTCAATATCTGACTCTTTTTTTATAAGAAGAATGCTTCATAGATAGCTCATTATGGTTATGCTGCAGGTTTCCACCATGACAGCATGGATTAGACCAGTGGCCCAGGCGTTTCTCTAACACATATACATAACTCCATGGACTTACAAGCTCCCCTTTCATTTCACACCAACGACATCCATATACAAAAGAGCATGATATCAACTAGGTACAAAGTACCCGTGCAATGTTGAAAGCGTTCCCCATGACAGCAAGATTCTGCTAATTCCCAACAAATAAGTGCAAGCATATACAATATAGACGACACAATGGTTCAAGTTTATTAAGGGCAAGAAAAGTAAAGTGTGCCATCAAGTTCGTGAGAGCTTTAATCGCTAGTTTTCTCATAACAAGTTTAATTTGGAAGGTAGCTAAAAACATGAATATACTTGGAATAGCATAAGCTAATAGGTAGGTATGGTGGACTCTTTGGAAGAACTTGGTTTTAGGAGTTAGATGCATGAGTGGAACTCATACTTGGTTATGGAGGCTAGCAAAAGACTGGGAGCGACAAACTAAGAGAGCAATAATGGCCATAATCATGTAGAGCGACAAAACATCATTGATCAAAGCATAAATTGATACTACAAGTTGAAAACTAAAGGATCATAAAGGCTTATGGTGACTTGAGATAGTCATAACATGGTGTGAGCATGTGCCAACTCAACCCAAATAAAGCATCAAAGGAGAATACCACTATACTATGCTTTAATATGCTAAAACAATGCATGATTAATCCAAGGCACATTAAGCAATCTCAATTTTTTATAACAAGTCATGCTACAGCAAATAATACTAAGCATAAAGCCAAAACAATATCAAGCATGGCATGACAGAGCATAGGCCACAGTCAAAAACGAGCTCTTTTTACCACATAAGCATGAACTTTCCTACTCTTTTCCAATCCAAACCAAACTATTTGCAAACCAATGTATGAAAGAGGGGGTTCAACCAATTTATTCATAAAACTAAGAAAACCAAGCAAACGAAAAACCAAAACAAAAACGAAAAAGAAGACACTCCAAGAACAACACAACTGTGCATGAAACAATAAAAATGAAGTGTTTGGAAGAAATAAACCTGGGATTTTTATTGATGAAGAAGGGGGTGCCTTGGGCATCCCCAAGCTTTGACGCTTGTACTTCTTGGATATTTCTTGGGGTGACACGCGTGGCATCCCCAAGCTTGAGTTTTAGTCCATCCTTCATTTCATTACTCATTCCTTCCATACACCTGAAATTTTTTCTTCATACAAAACTTCACACAATCTTTATTAGCAACATTAGTGCACTCAAGATAATAAGTCTTTAGGATCAGTTCTAACACCAATAAACTTCCATTATAACACTAGCTACTGTAGCACTTCCCTCAAAAATCTCAATTCCCCAAAAGAACTCAAAAAGGAACCAACAAGAAGCAAATGCAGAAAATGGCAGAAATCTGTCAAAACAGACCAGCAGGTAAAGACAATTTTTTTTGAAGATGTTCTGTTGCTCAAATAAAACAGTGTTGAACTAACTAAAGTTAGATAACAACCTGGGTCAGAAGCACAAAAATTCACGCCTCAAAAGGACGTACAGAGATTTGACACGATTTTTTACGGTGAAGCACATAAATCTGTTTTGGGACAGAAACTTTCCCAATCATTAATTCTCTCTCATTAGAGGTTACTCTTGGCACAAAAAGCAAATAAAAAGGATAAGGAGTGGTTATTACAGAAGTAATAACTTCCAAGACTCATCTAAAACTTTTGGGTTATCTCCCAATAAGTACTTTTTTTAACGCCTTTAAGTTAGGCATGATAGTTTGAGAAGATGCTCACATAAGAAATATGAATTGAAGTAAAAGAGAACATCAAGAAGCAAATTCAAAACACATTTAAGTCTAACCCACTTCCTATGTATAGGAGTCTTGTAAAGAAACAAGTCATGAAAGCAAAAAGCAACAAGCATAGTAAAGCAAAACAAGTGCAACTTCAAGACTTTCAACATAAAGAGGGGAAACTTAATATTATTGAGATGCATAAAACCATGTTTCCCTCTCTCATAATAACTTTCAGTAGCATCATGAATAAAATTAACAATATAACTTTCCCATAAACCATTCTTATCATGAGCCACATGCATAAAAGAATTAATACTCTCCACATAAACATAGTCATTCTTATTAATTGTAGTGGTAGCAAATTCAACAAAATCGCTATCATTATTATTCTCATCACCATAATCATCAAATATATGAGGCATATTGTAATCATAAATTTTCTCCTCAATAGTAGGTGGACTGAAAATATCATATTCATCATTATAATCATCATATATTGGAGGTATAGTATCATCATAAGCAGTAGACTAGCTATGTTCCAAAGCTAGGGAACTAAAAAGATCATTTTCATAAAAACTAGCTTCCCCAAGCTTAGACTTTTCCATAGCATTAGCAATAATGGTGTCCAAAGAATTCATACTAACAACATTGCCAGTAGCATGCAAATAAAGTTCCATAGGTTTTTTAATTTTCTCTTCAAACACTTCATGTCCTAACTCAAGATAAATACTATAAAGGTCTCTAATTTTTTTGTTGTTTTCCATTAAGCCTAACTAGTGAAAACAAGAAACAAAAAGACAAAATTGCAGAATCTAAAGGAAATAACTTCGAGCACTCACACCAGAGGATGTGAGTACCTTTACTTACCTCCCGGCGCCAGAAAATAGGCGTTTGCCGTGGGAGGTTCTTCTTCTTTAATCCTCCGGTGTGAATACCTTTTACCTTACCTCCCCGGCAATGGTGCCAGAAAATACTTGTTGGCGCGTGGTTGACGTGGGAGCTTCTTATTTTTCAGTCCCCGGCAACGGCGCCAGAAAATAGCTTGATGTCTACGCACTTCTATTATTGTAGACAGTTGTTGGGCCTCCAAGTGCAGAGGTTTGTAGAACAGCAGCAAGTTTTCCCTTAAGTGGATCACCCAAGGTTTATCGAACTCAGGGAGGAAGTGGTCAAAAGTATCCCCTCTCAAGCAACCCTGCAATCAAGATACAAGAAGTCTCTTGTGTCCCCAACACACCCAATACACTTGTCAGGTGTACAGGTGCACTAGTTCGGCGAAGAGATAGTAAAATACAAGTGGTATGGATAATTATAAGTGATAACGGTGCTAGAAAATAGCTTGATGGCGTGAAAAAGACTAAAGTAAAACTGAAATAAAGATGGAAGCAAGCAAACATGTAACAGATCTAATTGCAAACGGTGTATCAATGCTTAGAAACAAGGCCTAGGGATCATGCTTTCACTAGTGAACACTCTCATATAAATATCTTCTCTTTATGATACTACTCTGAACTACTCTCCGATTGAACACTCTAATCGATGGTAGGGCTATAACAGCACACCTCAAAGTTCATCTTTCCCATCTAGAAAACCCCACACTGTCACCTTGAGTACTAGATGGTTCCAACAAACACCACAATTTCATAAAGACATCCAACTCCAAATATAACTCATAACAAGTATTTGTAATCTCTAGCCTAAGTGCCACCATGGTGTGCACGCTGTCACTTTCACACACATGGGGAGAGCAGAGATCTATTAAAGCACTTGAGTAGCAAGGTAGATCTATAGATTACAAGGTCATGATCTCAATAAGATCATGCATAGAGAGAGAGATGAACACATAGCTACCGATAGAACCCTTAGCCTCAAGAGAGAACTACTCCCTCCTCATGATGGGAATTAGCAATGGTGGTGGAGATGGTGGTGGAGATCGATGGAGATGGCTCCGGGGGCACTTCCCCGTCCTGGCAGGATGCCGGAACAGAGACTTTCTGTCCCCCGAATCTCCCCTTCGGTGGCGGCGGCACTGCGGATCTTTTCGTGGATTTCTGATTGACGATCTAGGGTTTTTGCCTCGGGAGGCTCTTATAGGCGAAGGAGGCAAGGTCGGTAGCCGGCCAGGGGGCCCACACCATGCCCTGGCGCGGCCTGGGCTGGCCCGCGCCTGGGAGGGTGTGGCCACCCTGTGGCCCCTCTCCGACTCTCCTTCTGGCTCCGTGAGTCTTCCGGGAAAATAGGAACTTTGGCTTTTGTCCCGTCCAATTCCGAGAATATTCATTTTTTGACTTTCCTAGAACCAAAAACAGCAGAAAAGCGAGTAACCTGCACTGTGGCTCTTGTTAATAGGTTAGTCCAAGAAAGTGTATAGAAAGTACTCCAAAGTGTGGACAAAACATAAGAAAGTAGATAAAACCAAGCATGGAACATTAAAAATTATAGATACATTTGCAATGTATCACTCAGCCCATATGTATTTTCTTCCTCCTTTACTTTATTCTATTCTCTCTATACCTTATTTTTCTCATATGCCTTCTATTAGAACCACTTATGTTCCAACTCTGGGGTACCTGGGGTCATATCCCCGACAAGTCGCGTCGTCACTAGTAGAAAACTGCCTTTCGTTCGGAGCCTTCCAGAGCTTTTGTCGCAGTTCTGCCATGAACCAGGATTTATGCTTGCATTTGTCCCTGTTCGAGGGGCCCGAGTGACGCACGGGAGCTGTAGGGGTTCGTAGCATGGAAAACAAAAAATTTCTATCGCATACAAACAAACAAGCCAAGATCTATCTACTAGATTGTAGCAACGAGTCGATGGAATAACTCACCCTCGAAGATTCCAAAGCGTTTAACGAGAGCAGATTCTCGTGGGTGATGTAGTCGTACTCTTTCCGATCTCAAGATCGCGTAGACGATCCTTCCGGGCGCCGCGTTCAGCGCTCCCATGATCGGTCACACGTTGCGTTCGATTGAAGACCTTCCTCTCCTTGTTCCAGCGGCGGAGGTTGTAGCACTCTCCTCGCGATTCCGGCAACGGCGTGGTCTGGGAGGTAGAGGGAGATCCCGAGGCCGCCTTAAGCCGGTGCGAGTATGGTGGAGCTTATGAGAGAGGCTATTAGTGGTCTAGTAATTAGACACACCAATTAGAGGGCTCTAAACCAATTAGAAGGCTCTAAACCGAATAGCTCTAAACCGGGGTCTAGATCTAGGGTTTAGTTTAGAGGATAGGAAACTTGTGTCTGGAGGAGGCCCTGCCTTGCTTTTATAGGTGGGAGGGGCGGCCAAGGGAGGAGTCCCTCCCAAGTCGGCCTTGGGAGGCGCCAGCCAAGGGGACTCCTCCCCAAGTCGGTCTCCACCTCCTCCTCTTTCCCACTTCCCAAAATTGCGTTTGACTTTCAAAGCGGCGTTTGACTTTTCAATTTAGGATTTAAATAAACCCTTTATTTTGGACAGCGAGAACACTTAGTACATGATGCAATCATTCCAATATGTAATGACACATTCATGTACCCTTCCTCCGGTCTTGGGACATTCCGGGACCTTCTAGAATGTTCCCGATGAAAACACGGAATCATTCCGCTACTCAAGCAGGACTTTCCTTATATGAATCTTATTCTCCGGACCATTCCGGATCTCCTCGTGATATCCGGATCCCATCCGAGACTCCGAACAAAATTCGGTCTCTTTCTCATAATACCATAACTACTCAAAACAACGTCAAATCCTTAAGTGTGTCTCCCTACGGTTAGTGAATTATGAGGACATGATCGAGACACTTCTCCGAACAATAACCAATAGAGGAATCTGGAAATTCATATGGCTCCCACATATTTCTACGATTACTTTGCGATCGAATGAACCACTTACATACGATACCAATTTCCCTTTGTCTCACGATATGTTACTTATCCGAGGTTATGATCGTCGGTATCTCTGCATACCTAGTTCATCCGTTCTTGATAAGTACTCTTTTCTCGTTCGTGATATGTGATCCCTTGTGACCAAGTCACATGCTTGCAAGCTAATTGGATGACATTTCACCGAGAGGGCCCAGAGAATATCTATCCGTCATGTGGATGGACAAATCCACTCTTGATCCATGTGTTTCAACCAATACTTTCCGAACACTCAATGCCACCTTTATAGCCACCATTACGGTGTGGTGTTTGATGACATCAAAGCATCCATCCAAGAAAGGCAATATGCATGATCTCATGGTCGAAGGAATTAGGTTACTATGTATCAGAAAGCATATAGCAATTGAACTATTGAAATGACTTGATCTTTATGCTACGCTTGTCTATAGGAGTATGTCCACCATATCATTCTCCTAACGATATGATCTTGTTGTTGATAACATCTCAATGTTCATGACAAAGAAACCACATCATCAATCAACCAACAAGCTAGTGAAGTATAGAGGCTATACTAGGGACTTCAAGTTAAGTTTACAATTCACACAAGTATTAATGGTTTCCTTGTTAATACTATTATAGCATGAATGTAAACATTTATCATAAACACAAAGATATATAATAATAACTACATTTATTATTACCTCTAGGGCATATCTCCAACAGTCTCCCACTTGCACTAGAGTCATCTAATCTAGATTACATGGTAATATACCGAACACCCATGGCAGTTTGGTGTTGGTCATGTTTTGCCCTCGGGAGAGGTTTAGTCAACGGATCCTGCCACATTCAGATCTGTGTGTACTTTGCAAATCTTTATATCCCCATCCTGGATACGTTCTCGAATAGCGTGAAAACGCAGCTTGATATGCTTCAGCTTCTTGTGTGACCTTGGTTCTTGCGCATTGGCTATGGCGCCCATGTTATCACAGTAGATAGACATTGGGTCCAGCGCACTAGGAACCACACCCAGCTGTAATGAACTCTTTCATCCATATCGCTTCTTGTGAAGCCTCCGGAAGCAGCCATGTATTCCGATTCAGTTGAAGATCTCGCCACAACGCTTTGCTTTGCACTCCTCCAGCTAATCTTGCACCATTCAAAATAAATATTATCCAGTTGTGATTTAGAATCATCCGGATCGGTGTTCCAACTAGCATCGGTGTAACCATTAACAACGAGCTGTTCATCACCTCCATAAGAAAGAACCATATCCTTAGTTCTTCTCAAGTACTTAAGGATGTTTTTGACATTGTCAATGATCCACTCTGGATCACTTTGATATCTGCTAGTTAGACTAACGACATATGCGATGTCGGGTCTAGTACATAGCATGGCATACATTAGAGATCCTATGGCTGAGGCATAGGAGTCTTACTCATTCTTTCTCTATCTTACGCGATGTCGGATTTTGAGTTTTACTCAAGGTCGTATTAGCAACATGGGCAAGAACCCTTTCTTGCTATCTTCCATTCCAAACCTCTTTAGAACTTTGTCCAAATATGTACTTTGTGACAATGATATTTGGCGTTCAATCTATCTCTATAAATCTTTATGCCTAATATGTAAGCTGCTTGCCAAGATCCTTCATTGAAAAACTATTATTCAAATACTCTTTGACACTATTAAGAAGGTCTACATCATTCCCAATCAACAATATGTCATCCACATACGTATTAAGAATGCTCTGAGCTCCACTCACTTTCTTGTAAATACAAGCTTCTCCATAAGTTTGTATAAAACCAAAACTTTGATTACCTTATCAAAGCGTTGATTCCAACCGGGATGCTTGCTTCAATCCATAGATGGACCGTTGAAGCTTGCATACCTTGTTAACATCTTTAGGATCGACAAAACCTTTGGGTTGTATCATATACAACTCTTCATCAATGTCTCCATTGAGGAATGCTGTTTTGACATCCATCTGCCATATCTCATAATCATAATATGCAGCGATTGCTAACATAATCCTCACAGACTTTAGCTTCGCTACTGGTGAGAAAGTCTCATCGTAGTCAACTCCTTGAATTTGTCGAAACCCTTTTGCGACAAGTCGAGCTTTATAGACGATAACATTACCATCGACATCTGTTTTCTTCTTGAAAATCCATTTGTTCTCGACCTTCCGGCCATCCTAAGTCCACCAAAGTCCATACTTGGTTTTCGTACATGGATCCAATCTCAGATTTCATGGCTTCTTGCCATTTATTGGAATCTGGGCTCATCATCGCTTCCTCATATGTCTCGGGGTCATCGGTGTTGTCCACCAACATGACATTCATAACGGAATCATACCAATCTGGAGTGGTACGATTTCTCGTTGATCTCCGAGGCTCTGTAGTAACTTCAACCGAAGTTTCATGATCACTATCATTAGCTTCCCCTCTTATTGGTGCAGGCACCACAGGAACTTCTTCCGGTCTTTGCGCTACTCATAATTCGAGAGAAGGTTCGACAACCTCGTCAGTTCTACTTTCCTTCAGTCACTTCTTTCGAGAAATTCCTTCTCTAGAAAGGATCCATTCTTAACGAAGATTTTGCCTTCGGATCTATGATAGAAGGTATACCCAATAGTTTCCTTGGGTATCCTATGAAGACGCATTTTCCGCTTTGGGTTCAAGCTTGTCCGGCTGTAACTTCTTTACATAGGCTTCGCATCCCCAAACTTTAAGGAACGACAATTTAGGTTTCTTCCCAAACCATAATTCATACGGTGTCGTTTCAACGGATTTAGATGGTACCCTATTTAAAGTGAATGCGGCTGTTTCTAATGCATAACCCCAAAATGATAGTGGTAAATCTGTAAGAGACATCATAGAACGAACCATATCTAAGAGAGTTCGATTCTGACGTTCGAGACACACCATTCTGTTGTGGTGTTCCGGCGGTGTCAGCTGAAAGTATTCCACATTTCTTCAAATGCTCGCCAAACTCGTAACTTAGATATTCACCTCCACGATCGAGCGTAGAAATTTAATCTTCTTGTTACGTTGATTCTCTACCTCACTTTGAAACTCCTTAAACTTCTCGAAAGTTTCGGACTTATGTTTCATGAAATAGATATACCCATATCTACTTAAATCATCCGTGAAGGTAAGAACATAACGATAACCACTACGCGATGCTACACTCATTGGACCACACACATCGGTATGTATGATTTCCAATAAGTCTGTAGCTCGCTCCATCATACTGAAAATGGAGTCTTAGTCATTTTACCCATCGGACATGCTTCGCATCTTTCAAGTGATTCAAAATCAAGTGATTCAAGAAGTCCATCGAATGGAGTTTCTTCATCGCTTCACTCCAATGTGACCAAGGCAGCGATTGCCACATATAGGTCGAGTTATCGCTTGATTTCAAACGTTTAGCTTCAATGTTATTAATATGTGTATTTCTACTATCGAGATTCAATATGAATAGACCATCTATTAAAGGTGCATGTGCATGAAACATGTTACTCATATAAATCGAACAACCATTATTCTCGGATTTAAACAAGTAACCGTCTACTTAATAAACAAGATCCGATATAATGTTCATGCTTAACGCAGCACCAAATAACAATTATTTAAGTATAAAACTAATCCCGATGGTAGATGAAGAGGTAGCGTGCCGACCGCGATCACATCAACCTTTGATCCGTTTCTCTACGCGCCGTCACCTCGTTCTTCACTAGCTTCCGTTTATTCTGCAGCTCTGTTTGAGTTACAAATATGAGCAACCGAACCAGTATCAAATACCCAGGCACTACTACGAGTACTAGTGAGATATACATCAATAACATGTATATCAGATATACCTTTCTTCTTGATGTTGCCGTTCTTCAAATCTGCCAAGTACCTTGGGCAATTCCGCTTCCAGTGACCTTCTCCCTTGCAGTAAAAACACTCAGTTTCAGGCTTAGGTCCAGCCTTGGTCTTCTTCGTCGGCGTGGTAGCTTTCTTACCACCCTTCTTGAAGTGTCCCTTTTGCTTAGACTTGCCTTTCTTGAATTTGGTGGTCTTATTGACCATCAACACTTGGTGCTCTTTTTTGATCTCCACTTCTGTAGATTTTAACATAGCAAATAGTTCTGGCAACTCTTTGTTCATGTTCTGCATGTTGTAGTTCATCACAAAGTTCTTGTAACTTGGTGGTAGTGATTGGAGGATGCGGTAAACCCCCAAAGTATTAGGAATCACTATACCCAAACTTTGAAGTTTATTTGCGTGCCCAGACATCTTAAGCACATGCTCACCGACGAGCTACCCTCTTCCATCTTGCGGTTAAAGAACTTTTGAAGCTTCATAACTTTCAATTGCCGCATGAGTCTCAAAGATTAATTTGAGATCCTCGACAATATCATATGGATCGACTCTTCAAACCTTTTACGAGCTCGATTCTAAACCATACAAGATAGCACACTGAACTATGGATCTTGATTCTTCCGAGGTAAACATTCTTTACTTCATCGGTAGCATCAGCTGCAGGTGGGTCACCTAGCGGTGCATCCACATAGGTCAAATTACCGGTTGAGGACAATCCTCAAATTGCGGAACCAATCCATGAAGTTGCTTCCATTGTTTTTCAACTTTTCTTTCTCTAGGAACGCATTAAAATTGATGGTAGGGCTGCCATTGATCTACAACATATTTGCAATAGTTTAGACTAAGTTTATGACAAATTGAGTTCAAATTAATTAATGAAATTAAACTAGGTGAACTCCCTCAAAACAACATCCCTCACATTGTTTTAGTGATCACACGAACCAAATCCACTACATCAACACCGATCATCACGAGAGTTGATATAGTTTCAATAATGAACAATCATCATGTTCATCATATCTACTATATGATTCATGCTTTACCTTTCGCGATCCGTGTTCTGAGGCCATGTCTGTACATGCTAGGCTCGTCAAGATCAAACCTTAGCTTCCGCATAAGCAAATCTGGCTTGCTTACGTTGTATTCACCAGCGGAATCAAAGACACCCGATCATCACGTGGTGCTTGAGCGACAAGCTTTGTAGCAGTGCATACTAAGGGTGAACACTTTAGAACTTGAAATTTATGTGTATGAGGGATCATCTTATAATGCTACCGTCGTCTACTAAGCAATACAAGATGCATAAAGGATTAACATCACATGCAATTCATAATATGTGATATGATATGGCCTTTCTTCTTTGTGCTTCCGATCTCCATCTTCAAGCACGAACATGATCTCCATCATCACGGCATAGCATCAAGGTCAATGACGCTTCTTCATGGTTGTCGCCCACCAGCTTCAACTATTACAACTATTTTGAATAGACACGCAGTCTTAGTAAATTAAAGACAACCATATGGCTCACGGTTGCCAACTTACAATAAGGAACATTGCATACATCAAATATAATCACAATCATGGCCATATCACATCACTGCACACCCCTGCAAAACAAAGTTAGACGCCTCTACTTCCTTTGCATATTTTACGTGGTTTGGGGCTTTCAATAAGTGTCGTACTAACTTACGAACAAGAACCACAACATTGATACTAGCATTGTTGATCACCCGTTGTAAATTGGATCTTAACTATGCTAGGAGAAAGCAGGCACCCATAAAGCCACTTATGCAAAACGAGTTGCATGTCAAGCGTGGAGCAAGTCTCATGAACGATGTCATGTAAGGTTAGCGGCCGCTTCATCCCAACATACCGCAAGATGCAAAGTACACAAAAAGCAATCTACAATAAAGCATCAACGCCCACAATGACCATTGTGTTCTACTCGTGCAAGATCTACATATAGACACGGCTCGATACCCTTTGTGGGGTTCGTAGCATGGAAAACAAAAAAATTTCTATCGCATACAAACAAACAAGCCAAGATCTATCTACTAGATTGTAGCAACGAGTCGATGGAATAACTCACCCTCGAAGATTCCAAAGCGTTTAACGAGAGCAGATTCTCGGGTGATGTAGTCGTACTCTTTCCGATCTCAAGATCGCATAGACGATCCTTCTGCCGCGCGTTCCTCACGCTCCCTTGATCGGTCACACGCGTAGATTTCGAAGACCTTCCTCTCCCTTGTTCCAAGCGGTGGAGGTTGTAGCACTCTCCTCGCGATTCCGGCCTGGCAGGCGTGGTACAGGAGGTAGAGGGAGATCCATGAGGCTTAAGCCGGTGCGAGTATGGTGGAGCTTATGAGAGAGGCTATTAGTGGTCTAGTAATTAGACACACCAATTAGAGGCTCTAAACCAATTAGAAGGCTCTAAACCGAATAGCTCTAAACCGGGTCTAGATCTAGGGTTTAGTTTAGAGGATAGGAAACTTGTGTCTGGGAGGGAGGCCCTGCCCTTGCTTTTATAGGTGGGAGGGCGGCCAAGGGAGGAGTCCCTCCCAAGTCGGCCTTGGGAGGCCAGCCGCCAAGGGACTCCTCCCCAAGTCGGTCTCCACCTCCTCCTCTTTCCCACTTCCCAAAATTGCCGTTTGACTTTCAAACTGGCGTTTGACTTTTCAATTTAGGATTTAAATAAACCCTTTATTTTGGACAGCGAGAACACTTAGTACATGATGCAATCATTCCAATATGTAATGACACATTCATGTACCCTTCCCCTCGGTCTTGGGACATTGGGACCTTCTAGAATGTTCCCGATGAAAACACGGAATCATTCCGCTACTCAAACAGGACTTTCCTTATATGAATCTTATTCTCCGGACCATTCCGGATCTCCTCGTGATATCCCGGATCCCATCCGAGACTCCGAACAACATTCGGTCTCTCTCTCATAATACCATAACTACTCAAAACAACGTCGAATCCTTAAGTGTGTCTCCCTATGGTTCGTGAATTATGCGGACATGATCGAGACACTTCTCCGAACAATAACCAATAGAGGAATCTGGAAATTCATATGGTTCCCACATATTTCTCGATTACTTTGCGATCGAATGAACCACTTACATACGATACCAATTTCCCTTTGTCTCACGATATGTTACTTATCCGAGGTTATGATCGTCGGTATCTCTGCATACCTAGTTCATCCTCGTTACTGATAAGTACTCTTTTCTCGTTCCGTGATATGTGATCCCTTGTGACCAAGTCACATGCTTGCAAGCTAATTGGATGACATTTCACCGAGAGGGCCCAGAGAATATCTATCCGTCATGTGGATGGACAAATCCCACTCTTGATCCATGTGTTTCAACCAATACTTTCCGAACACTCAATGCCACCTTTATAGCCACCCTGTTACGGTGTGGTGTTTGATGACATCAAAGCATCCATCCAGTAAAGGCAATATGCATGATCTCATGGTCGAAGGAATTAGGTTACTATGTATCAGAAAGCATATAGCAATTGAACTATTGAAATGACTTGATCTTTATGCTACGCTTGTCTATAGGAGTATGTCCACCATATCATTCTCCTAACGATATGATCTTGTTGTTGATAACATCTCAATGTTCATGACAAAGAAACCACATCATCAATCAACCAACAAGCTAGTGAAGTATAGAGGCTATACTAGGGACTTCAAGTTAAGTTTACAATTCACACAAGTATTAATGGTTTCCTTGTTAATACTATTATAGCATGAATGTAAACATTTATCATAAACACAAAGATATATAATAATAACTACATTTATTATTACCTCTAGGGCATATCTCCAACAGGAGCCGGGGTCATATGTCCCGGTTCATAAGGGACTATTCATCCTGGTTCGTACTACTAAAGGTTGTGCCCCAGACGTGTGGCCTGCTGCACACCTTTAGTACCACTTCGTATTACGAACCGGGAAAATTAGTGCGCCTATAAATGCGCCGCTCCATCCAGCCCCTCCCTCTGTTTTTTCTTGGTGGAAGGAGTGAGGTGTGTGTGCTAGTTTTTTTCCTATGCACATTAGGTTTTTGATGAAATGCCTGAGAGAATGATACCGCTTGATTTCGCACAAAACAAAAATGATATGAGGTGTCCGAGCCACACTTAAGCCTCTCTCCTCTTTCTTTCCTTCTCGATCGAGGTTAGCAACCTTATCCTTTCATCTGTCATTCATATAATAATGCATGTGTCGATGTAAAGTGGTTATCTCACTATTCATGATGTTCTGTAATGGTTTTTGATAAATTTAACTATATGATGCAGATGAACCGGCGGGGCTGGATGTATGGTGACCGACGTGAATCCGTGTACATTCAAGGTGTGGATAAATTTATCGATATGGCTAAGGCAAACTAAGAGAATGGTTTTATGTTTTGTCCATGTGTTCAATGTCGAAACATCAAGGAGTACTCTTCCTCGAAAATCATTCGTGGCCACCTGGTTCGGAGAGGTTTCATGCCCAGCTATAATTGCTAGACCAAGCACGGAGAAAGAGGGGTTATGATGGAAGACAATGAAGAAGAAGAGGATGATGACAACTATTGTCATATGTTCCCTGAATACGATGATACTGCAATGGAAGAGAATGAAGAAGAAGGAGGTGAAGAATGGGCATCAGATGAGCCCATTGATGATCTTGGTCGGGTCATTTCTGATGCAAAGCGAGACTGTGAAATAGAGAAGGAGAAGTTGAAGTTGGAGGGCATGTTAGAGGATCACAAAAAATTGTTGTACCAAATTGCGAAGATGGTAGCACAAAGCTGGGTACCACACTAGAATTGCTGAAATGGAAGGCAGAGACTGGTTTATCTGACAAGGGATTTGAGAAGTTACTAAAAATAATGAAGCCGACGCTTCCAAAGGATAACGAATTTCCCGAGAGTACTTACGAAGCAAAGAAGATTCTCTGCCCTCTAGGATTAGATGTGTAGAAGATACATGCATGCATTAATGACTACATCCTCTACCACGATGAGGAGTACGAGAAATTAGATAAATGTCCGGTATGCACTGCACTATGGTATAAGATCAGACGAGATGACCCTGGTGATGTTGATGGTGATGACGAGCCCCCGGGAAGAGGGTTCCTACTAAGGTTATGTGGTATGCTCCTATAATACCAAGGTTGAAACGTCTATTCAGAAACAAAGAGCATAACAGGTTGTTACGATGGCACAATGAAGACCGTAAGAAAGACGAGAAGTTGAGACACCCCGCTGATGGTTCATAGTGGAGAAAAATCGAGAGAGAGTTCCTGGACTTTTCAGGTGACACGAGGAACTTATGTTTTGGTCTAAGTACAGATGGCATGAATCCTTTTGGGGAGCAGAACTGCAGTCACGACACCTGACATATGACTCTATGTATCTACAACCTTCCTCCTTGGTTGTGCATGAAGCTTAAGTTCATTATGATGCTAGTGCTCATCCAAGGCCCGAAGCAACCCGGCAACGACATTGGTGTGTACCTAAGGCCATTAGTTGAAGAACTCTTATGTTTGTGGGGAAAACCAGGTGTACGTGTGTGGGATGAGCACAAACAGGAGCCATTTGACCTACGAGCGTTGCTTTTCGTAACCATCAATGATTGGCCTGCTCTTAGTAACCTTTCAGGATAGACAAACAAGGGATACAAGGCATGCACACACTATTTACATGATACTGAAGCTACATATTTGCATAAATGTAAGAAGGTTGTGTACCTTGGGAATCATCAATTTCTTCCGACCAATCATCAAGTAAGAAAGAAAGGCAAGCATTTTAAAGGTGAGCCAGATCACCAAAAGAAGCCTAACCTCCCTACTGGTGATGATGTATTCGGTATGGTCAAGGACATAGAAGTAATCTTTGGAAAGGGTCCTGGCGGTCAACCTGTTCTGAACGACGTCGCTACCGTACACGTGCCCATGTGGAAGAAGAAATCTATATTTTGGGAGCTACCCTATTGGAAAGTCCTACGTGTCCGCTCTTCAATCAACGTGATGCACGTGACTAAGAATCTTTGCGTGAACCTGCTAGGCTTTCTGGGCATGTATGGAAAGACAAAAGATACACCAGAAGCATGGGCGGACCAACAACGTATGAAAGACCCATAAAACATGCATACACAGAACAAGACGGATAAAGGGCGTCACTTAAGTCCTGCCAGCTATGCTCTTATGAAAGCAGAGAAGGAAATATTTTTTGAAGTCCTTTACAGTATCAAGGTGCCGTCTGGATTCTCATCTAATGCAAAGGGGATAATAAATATGGCAGAGAAAAATTCCAAAACCTGAAGTCTCATGACTGTCATGTGATTATGACGCAGTTGCTTCTGATTGCATTGAGGGGGCTTATACCGGAAAATGTTCGAGTAGCCATTGTGAAGCTATGTGCATTCCTCAATGCAATATCTCAGAAGGTGATCAATCAAGATATTCTGACCAAGTTACAGAAGGATGTGGTCCAATGTCTTGTTAGTTTTGAGTTGATGTTCCCACCAACCTTCTTCAATATTATGACGCATCTCCTGGTTCACCTAGTCGAAGACATTTCCATTCTCGGTCTTGTATTTCTACACAATATGTTCCCCTTTGAGAGGTTCATGAGAGTGTTAAAGAAATATGTTCATAACCGTGCTAGGCTAGAAGGAAGCATCTCCAAGGGCTATGGAACAAAGGAGGTCATTGAGTTTTGTGTTGACTTTATTCCTGACCTTAAGCCGATTGGTGTTCCTGAATCGTGGCATGATGGGAGACTGAGTGGAAAAGACATGCTAGGAAAGAAAGCAATGATATGTAGGGACGGGCAATCTTTCACTCAAGCACACTACACGGTTCTACGGAATTCCACCTTGGCAGCTGCGTATATCAGGGAACACAAGAATATTGTACGCTCCAACAACCCGGGAAAGCCTGACTCCTGGATTAGAGATGAACACGTGAAGACTTTCGTCAGTTGGTTGCGAACACACCTAATGAATGACAACACTATTGTAGATCGGCTCTACTTGTTGGCTGGGTCACCATCTTCTACTATATTGAATTACCAAGGGTATGAGATAAATGGGAATATATTTTACACGATCGCACAAGATAAAAAGAGCACCAACCAGAATAGTGGTGTCCGCTTTGATGCAACCCACGAGAATGGGCAAAAGGACACATATTATGGTTACATATAAGAGATATGGGAACTTGACTATGGAGTTTCTTTTAAGATACCTTTGTTTTTGTGCAAATGGATCAACCTGAATGGAGAAGGGGTAAAGGTAGACCAGTTGTATGAATGACAACAGTGGATCTCAACAATCTTGGTTACAGAAACCAACAATTCGTCCTAGCCAATGATGTGACTCAGGTTTTCTATATGAAGGACATGTCCTCCATACCCAAAAAAAAAATAAGCAAACGAATACATCACACGATGAGCCAAAGCGTCACATAGTTCTTTTAGGGAAAAGAAACATCATGGGAGTCGAGGACAAGACAGGCATGTCATAAGATTATAATAAGTTTGATGAAATTCTGCCCTTCACAGTGAAAACTGACCCATGCATCCCATTAAGCAAAGAAGATGCTCCATGGTTACGGCCGAAGCGATCATAAGCAAGGGAAATACGCCAAAATGGGTTCATGGCCTCATATTGTGTACCTCTAGTTCATATTATGTGACATAGTTGCAAGGAAATGCATGTGCATAATCAAGGTTTCATGGCTTTTGGTCGAAATGAGCGATGTTATGTGCATAATCAAGGTTTCATGGCTTTCGGTCCAAATGAGCAATGTTATGTGCATAATCGAGGCATAGTTTGTGATACTGTGTCCATATTGTGCATGCATGTGCATCTTGGGATGGGGAACAATGTTGCAGGAGGAAGTTTTATTTTTCGTCGCATGGAAAAGCCATTTTCTATTTTCCGAGTGCCAAAATCGGGGCATTTTGTGAAGCAACATCAAATGTTAAATAAAAAATGCTACCACCCCATTTTTAAAAAATACTATACCACCTTACATGAATAATGTCCCAACCGGGGATTTGAAAACCTTTCCGTCCACCCCTGGAGAAAAAGACAAATGTCTGTCGAATCGGCAGGAAGTGAGTCCGGTTTGAACTACAGGTACATGATCTAATGCTCGTGATTGTTTGAAAAAAATCATTTTTAGACTCATAATGTGATGTTTCTTTAGAGATCCAATGCAAGTTTTAACTAGTCTCATCCCCTATCTTCATGCCCGCCGTTTTGACCATAGTTGGAAATGGTTAAACTAATTTCACATATTAGGGAGTGCATCTATGGCCAACTTGTTAGAGATGCCAGAGGACTGGGCTCCGCCGGCATCTCCCTCAAGTTGGTCGTAGTGTTGTCCCTACTATCCCATACCATCTTGCAGTTTATAACTTCTCTAACTAGGTCAATACGCCGGGAGCTAACTAATTTCCCATATTAGGGAGTGCATCTATGGCCAACTTGTTGGAGATGCCGGAGGACTAGGATCTGCTGGCATCTCCCTCAAGTTGGCCATAGTGTTGTCCTTGCTCTCGCACACTATCTTGCAGTTTATAACTTCTCTAACTAGATCAATATGCTGGGACCTAACTAATTTCACATATTAGGGAGTATATCCATGGCCAGTTTGTTGGAGATGCCGGAGGACTGGGCTCCGCCGGCATCTCCCTCAAACTGGCTGTAGTGGTATCCTTGCTCTCGCACACCATCATGTTTGCAGTTGATAACTTCACAAGGATGGCTATTTATAGATTAAGCAGCACAACATAGTGTCGACACTCACGACATAATGTCGACACTCTTGTCGAGGCGTTTTAGTCCCGGTTGGAGCCACTAATCGGGACTAAAGATATTTCCCGCCATTTCCCACTGCTTCCCGCCGCTATGTTTTCCTGCCCTTTCCCTCTAACCAGGCCTTTTAGTCCTAGTTGGAGCCACTAACCGGGACTAAAGATATTTTCCACCATTTCCTACCGCTTCCTGCTATCTTTTCCTGCCCTTTCCCTCTAACCGGGCCTTTTAGTCCCCAGTGAACCATAACGAAACCGGTCGTTGCCTGTGGTGGGCAAACCGGACTATCGTCGGTGTGATGCGCTACATCCCTGAGGGACATCATCCTCGCCTGCGGTACCCGCACTTTAACCCACAGCAAAGACACAAGAAGGATGGCGTTGGTGAAGGCCGCGGCGTAGCGGCATCGTCATCTGGGAGCCCCCTCCCCCACGCGTCGTGAATCCGAGGCCAGAGTGGCAAGTGCCCCCGGAATATGCCATGGTTCACGGTCCCCGATTCCCTCCTACACAAGCCGGGGAAGGGCTGAGGATCCCTGGAATATGCCATAGAGACGATGACGAAGATGATTCGAAAGATGACCCTCAAGCTGTGTACTATAGGGCTAGATATGATTATGACTAATCCATTGGTTAGGACGAATGGTTCGTCTATGTACCCAAGATTGTCGAGAGATCCACTATTTTCATTCTGTAATATCTTTTTATTTAAAAATGGAAAAATGGTTAATTGTATGAACAATTATTTTAGGAAACAGAAAATAGTTTTGGATTAGTTATTCAAATTCAAACACTTTTTATGTTGAAAGTTTTTTCAAATTCAAATTTAAACCATTTCAGAACTTTCAAATTTAATAGTTTGAATAGTTAGAATAATTATTTTATAAGACATAAAGTTTTTTTAAATTCAAATCATTTTAAATGTAAACACCTAAATAAGAAATAAGGCGGGAACATCTGAAAATTTTGAAAAACTTTTGAAAAAAAGACTTTTAGTCCTACTGTGTAGCCGCTTTGGTGGCCAGAAAAAAAGATCATACGTCTCGGTTGATGGCTCCAACCGGGACGTATGCTCTGGTCTTTCGTCCCGGTTGGTGCCACCAACCGGGACTAAAGACCTTTTCGTGGCGGTTGGTGGCTCCAATCGGGATGAAAGGACCTCCCCTTTATAACGCGCGCACCCCTGTTCCTCTCCTTCCCCATCGTTTCATCTCTGCAGCTAAGTCCCCGGCGTGATTTCGAAGGAGCTCAGGAGCGCCGCCCTGATTCCATGTTGGCAGGTTGCCTGAGCTCGCTGGCTAAACCGTCCTGCCACCACCGGACCGCCTCGCGTGCCACCACCCGACCACGCCGCCACCGCCCGACCGCACCACCACGCCGAAGAGGATCACCCCGCCGTCATCCGCAGCAACCACGCCGCCGGAGGACTACGTCACCATGCCGGAGGACCACCACCGCCATCGCCCTGGCAAGCCACGCCACCCCCCGTAGGTGCACCCGCCGCCGCCCTCTCTCCTTGGTTTACTTTTGTTAATTAGTTAGTTTAATTACCTAGGTTAGTTAATTAGGATTATTAGCTAGGATTAGGGACAATTAGCTAGGTTAATTATAGCTAAGTTAGTTAGTTAGTTCGCTAGGTTATCTAGGATTATTAGCTAGGGTTAGGGACAATTAGCTAGGTTAATTAGTTACAGAACAATTAGCTAGATATTATTAGGTTAGGATTATTAGCTAGGTTAATTAGGGTTATTAGTTGTTTTTTATATATTAATAAATAGGGAATTTGGGGGAATTAGGGCTAGGGAATTATTATATTAGTTATTAGTTGTTTTTAGGTTTATTTGGATTATATATATGTGTAGATATTGTAGGTATACATTTGGATTAGGGTTAGGGCGGCTAGTGTTACTATATGTACAAATTGTAATAAAGAATTACTATTGTGTATGTATATATTTTTATTATGTAGTGTGTATGTATACATTTGGATTATTATGTGAAATGCCAATCCCATCACATTTGTTCCGGGGAGTACTGTCTTTGGGTCGGGCGTGGCAACGCGCGCCATATAGGGACTATGGACGGGCGCGGCAACGCGCGCCATATAGGGATGATGGACGGGTGCGGCAACGCGCGCCATATATTAGGGTTTCTTCGAATTACAGTTTATATCCCTTGGACCCTGTTTTAAATTGTCAAGCATGTATTAGGGTTACATTTAAGGTTATCTCGTCGTCAAACCATGGCAACCTAGCCCATCAAATCTTGCCTACCTAACCTCCTCGCTTGGCCGTTTCGACTCATCCGCTTTTCCCCTTTTGCAGAAACTATGAAACCCAGAGATGAAGAAAAGGAAATTGCGCTTGAGGATATGATCAACGAGGAAGGACATATCAATAACGATGTCACCTATCTATATCTGAACAACTCTGGTGAGGGAGATCCGGGTTTCGACCGAATAGACAGCTCTAGTGAGGGAGAAGCCGACGAGGTGCATATATATATTAATTAATTAAGCCTTCGTTGTCTATATACATATATTAACGCTCTTTCTTCTTTTAGCGCTCCGGATCGAGCAAATCTTCTGCAAAGAATAAACGAGGCACATCCAGAAAGTTGGGAGACCATGAAAGGTATAGGATCGAAGAAGTCACTTTAGAGGATGCTCCGAAGGCTCCCATTGATGCTGCTAATAAATTTGTAAGGCAACGCAGACTTATTGTTAGGGACTACATCTCGATAACCGTCAGAGAATGGAATAGTTCAAAGGATCCTAAAGCTCTATATGTCAGTGACTTAGCCAAATATATGCTTTGGAAAAACCCATGGTTAATTTCACCCTACTGACACTAGAGGTGGATCCAGATGAGTTTGATCTAGATGAGAAGATTCCAACTCAGGAGGAACTAAAGAAACACATGGAGGAAAAAGTCAAGGAGTGGGCTCTTAAGAAGATGGCCCAGCAATTCAACAACAGGAAGAAAAGATTGCACCTTGACTATGTCGTGAAAAGAGAAGACTCTGAAATTCACTAGAGCATTTGAGAAGCTAAAAGACTACTGGGATGATTTTGTGGTGTACAAGACATCGGTGCCAGCTAAGAAAAGGTATGAAACAAATAAGCAAAATGCTGCTAAAAAGCAGTATCACCATACTATGGGGCAAGGTGGCTACAAGGCTAGCAAGCCTAAGTGGGAGAAACTCGAGTCCGACCTGCTTGCTAAAGGGATCACTCTAGAGCCATACAATTGGATCGAACAGGTAAGGAATTGGTTTTACGGACATGGGGGCACGTTGGACTCGGAAGGGAAGTGCATATATAACATAATACATAAAGAAACTCCCATACCCATCGAAGAGATTAGAAATGCAGTAAAGGTTGTTGAAGATGGGGCGTTCATTCCCAATAGAGAGAATGACGAGCTCGCACTAGCCCTTGGAAACCCCGAACACGAGGGACGAACACGAGGCACAGAAGGCTCCAAACCATGGAAACTTGGGTTTCCCGACAACGGGAAGAAATATCTCGATAGAAGCCGTCAGAGGAGAAAGGAAAAGGAGGAAATTGAAGTAATGAAGCAGGCAGAACGGATGCGCAACATATAAGAACAATTAAAGCGGCAGCAGGATCAACTTGACATACTTAGCTAGGAAGCTACCAGCCCATATAAGTGGCACATGGTAGACGAAGCTGCCTTCGATGCTACCGGCCCATCCACTAATCGAAAAAGCAGCGTGGCTTCCACGGATCTCTCCGGTGATGATGCTGATGATGCACCGGCGATGGCTCCTCTTCGCTACCCAGTGGATGATATCACAGAGATGACACATTGTGAGCTACATGTGAAAGTTGTCAACATAACCATGAAGGTGGTGGTTGGCTATGCCTTACCATTAGTTGGACATGTACCAACTTACCATTGTTGTCCGGTTCCACAAGGCTACGCTATTGCCAAGGTGGATGAAGTTATGGAAGGATTCACGCATCTCAGGCTTGACTACCCTGCAGGTGAAGGGGATGTGACTGAACCGGGAGAAGCAAAAAACATGACCATTCTATGGCGAAAGGAACACATCGTGCTTCCAAATCGGACGCCAAGGCCATCCACTCCTCAGAGCACTCCATCTTTGTCGCAGCCTCACCCGTCTCCAGCGCATCAGGCCCTTTCTCCAGCGCAGCCGTCTTTGCCGCCGCGTCAGCCATCTTAGCCCCTCCCAAAAGTACGAAAGGCCCAGAGCCAAAAGCGGAAGAGTAAATGATCAACGAAACGTCTACTAGAGCCCCTCCCAAAAGTACCAAAGGTTCCTCCCATGAGACCTTACGACTATACTAAAGAGGAGAATACAGTGATCGCAAAGGCCCAAACGCAACAGTGGTTTGATAGCCTCAAGCGTCCAAAAGAGCCAGAGTTCCCCAGCACTAAAGAAGAAAAAGGCAAAGTGCAAAAAATGTTGAAGACCCTTCATCAACCCGAGCCAAGGCTGTCATCAGACTATGACCGCTCTATTGTCAAGTCACATCCGTCAATGGTGCGGTCGAAGAACAGTAGTGCAAGCAGGAATTTAGTTCCCCGACTCGGTTTACAGAAAAACCAATCGTACCCCCCGTTCAAAGTGATCTCCGATACCAGGGTGGAGTCGAACAAAGCTGCGGACGAGCAGTATGATCCAGAAATTGTTGCACTGTACGGAGATGCGGCCGCTACTCATGGTTTGACTATTGCTGCTTACGTAGCCCAGTTAGAGTTCCCCGTTGCTGAGGAAGCATACAAATACCAGTATAGAAAACCTCTCGTCAAACCTGAGAATGTCAATTCCTATGGAGATACCCAGATACTGATTAAATTTTCCAAACTATATCAGTTTTACAATCAAGACGCCCTCGACAAATCGATCGTCAGTTCCTATTGTTTGTAAGTATTAGTTCTATAATTAAGTCTCTAGTTAGCTCGCCTTGTTTATCGCATGTATAATCATACTCATTATATTATGCAGACTGAAGATTCTCAAATGCAGAAGAGGACAGATCTATGACATTGGGTTCATTGACCCATATTGGATTCATGAAGTTACTGTGAAACTTAACCCCAAGAAAACAGAGGATAAAATTATAATGGCGTTAAGGTTTCAAGAAACCAAAAGGGAAATATTATTACCTTACAACTTCGAGTGAGTGTTATTGTCTTGTACACATTCAATTTCGCTTACTCGATGTTAAGTGTATAATTGATGAGTTATGCATACGCAACTTCTATTTTATTCTGCTAATCATTCAACCTGACAATGGAGTAGTACAAGTCATGGAATCTAAATGTAAACCCCTTGAAAAGTGGGCTCCCATGCAGGATATGCTCCAGTGGTAATTTCAGTCATTATGACACTATATTGACAACTTTTTTTCATCTACTGATATCAAGTAATTAATAACTCATTTTATTCATTTTCTTTGCTGGACAGCGCTTTGAAACGGTTCACCAACAAGGCTAAGGATGCCTGGAAAGAGAAGCTTACATTTAAACCATTAAATGTAAGTACTACTAGCTAGATCCGTGCATCTCTTTAATTCTAGTTTCGATACCATTATCATACTTACTTATTATTATTTTTATTGAATCTTGTTCTCGTAAAGTGTCTGAGGCAGGCAGACAGAAATAATTTATGTGGATACTATATTTGCCTGTGAGAAGGACTAAAATTTAGAACAACTTCAAGTATGTAAACAATATTCAGAATTTTGTTTTATTACCATCAATTGTGTTTACTTTCATTCATATATGTTGACTCCTTTTTTTAAATTAGATCGAACGGTTGCGGGACCATCTTCTATCAAAGGATCGCGTACAAGCAATCCAAGAGAAAATTGCGGGATTCTTAGATGCAGAAGTCCTAGATCCAAAAGGAGAATGCTATTGGAAGATGATGATAATGTAATAGGTATCGTAAAAGACTTTATATTATATATATGCATGAATATAATATATTCGATACTTGCTATGTAATATAATTGGAGGATGTTTTGTAATATAATGGTTCCTTCATTGCTCAGTGCAAAACACAAAATAAAAAGGAAATAAATAAAGGGGAAACAAAATAAATGAAAATGTACAAAATGAATTCTCTGCCGTGACACAAAAAGTGCCAAAACTCATGTCGCGGCAGAGACCCATAGATTCTTGTTCGTATTACGAACCGGGACGAATGTCCCTCCCCCTTTGCGACAGCTAGCGGCCACATGGACCGCTCTTTCGTCCCGGTTCGCAGTCCAACCAGGACTAAAGGGTTGGGAATTTAGTCCCGATTGCCTCGTCCCGGTTGGGCAACCGGGACTAAAGCCCCTTACAAACCAGGACAAGAAACCCCGTTTCCACTAGTGCGTGGGCCCTCTCTCGACCCTCCTGCTGGCCCAGGTGAGCTCCAGGTCTTGATCATCCATAAAAACTTCGGTGGGAAAAAATCCAGGTACTTTTGAGTTCGTGAATATCTTTAAAAGTCAAAACTATGTAGAGTTATAATCCAAATAAAAAGGATCTTCTAGAAAAATCATCAAAATCATTCTAAACCATGATTATAACAACATATATATGATGCAATTATAATGGAATATGGCACAAGTAATTGCAAAGAACACCGCGAGTAATACCAGTAGCGTTTCCTAATTTGGAATTTGGGCTCGCCATGTTGTTGCGCCTAGAACCGTTTTCTTACTAGTCCCTCCGTCCTGAAAAAGTTATCGCAAATTTATTAAATTTAGATATATCTATATACTAAATAGTGTTTAGAAACATCCGAATTATCACAAATCCGCGACATCTTTTTAACGACAAAGGGAGTAGTACAAGGGCGTATGTCCACACTTGTGTATCGAAGTGAATCGTATAAGTAAGCATTTCATAAGGTTGGACATATACACTAGGGAGCAAACGATACTAAAGCCGCAAAAAAGAAAGTCGAACACGGCCGGGACACAAAGATCAACCTACCTAATTGACGCGCATGCTGCAAATATGTACATGCAACCCGGCCCGGTCACTAGAGTATTTGCATGCGTCAGTGAAAGTAACTTAGTTATTAATATACATGTCCATGCAATGTTAACTAAGCAAATTAGTGATATGATATGGCATGACAAGAGGGAGGTAGTAACTTAGCTAGTTACCGTAACATCATACATAACAAGAGCATATGAGTCTATAACTTTATTAATTAGACCTTGCATGACATCACACGCATGCTATTACCCGCTATGAAGATAGTCAGTCTTCTCAAAGAGACATAGATGTTGGAGAGAAATGAGTTATGCGAGTCAACATCCCCTGCAGGGGCGGAGCCACCTCCCGGCGAGTGCCCGCTGTTAATTAGCCTAAGTATGGTGATTAGCAACGATGTATGCTGGGGCAAATAGCTGGCCAGTGTGGTTTGTGATAGCTTTGCCCCGGCTCTCTAAGCTGGCTAGCTCCGCTACTGATCCCTGTGCCTGGTACACCAGTAGAAGGAGCAAGAAAGTATGACTTCGTTGTCGCTTTCTCTTTGCTCTAAGTTGCTCAATTTACCTTCGTCAGAACGTGTTTCTATGGCCGTAGAGATCCTATTCTTTCTTAAACGCCAACATCCTTTTTTCCCTAATGCATTAGATTCCACGCGTCATAAACTAGTAATATATATAAATTACTAGTCTAACTTATTTAGCACTATGACCAGTCTTAGTTGATTCACGCGGCCAGCTATTTACTACAGAAGTTGCAGGCCGACGGAGAATGAGCAAAGTCGCACAGCACACCCTGCGAAGACCAGCTATTGACTTAATTAACGACATACACAGAACCGCACAAAAGCGTAGACGCGTTTGCATCTATGCAAGGACGTACGGCATCAACGATCTGGTGCAAATATGTATAGCAAGGTCAGCAAGATAAAGACATAAGTTTTTTCAGCTTGGCTCAACCACCTTTTGTTAATTATTATACGTACTACTGCATATGTTTCAATTGTATTGTATGTTCTTTGTATATCTAAACGAATGACGCCAACATAAATTTCATAGATTTGCAGCCCTGTAGACTCAAAGGTAAAGCGACATTTTTTGTACAGTAACTAAAAAAAGGTAAAGAGACATTTTAAGAGTCTTTAGATCGAACACTGCTGGAAAACAAATATGGGAGTGACTATACATCAGTCGACTGATATTCCGTTAAGTCTCAGTCGATGGACTCTTTTTTTATGTGTGTTCATATTGGGGTCAAGTGAGCAACAGAAAAAAAATGAATCTCTTTTTACGTACGCGCTCATATTGGGTCCAAGTGAGCAACATAAAAAAAAATAGAGGCCTTGTATTGGCCCTATGCGAACGAGAGTGGGGAAAGGCATTTTTAAATTCCCTATAAGGCTCCACGAAGAATTAAATCTCAGCGCGGGACAGCCATGCAAAATCAGAAAACATGGAACTGTACCATGTACCCTAATGCAACTTTAGTGCTTTGAAAAAAAAAACAGTGATAAAAAATAATTTTGGGAAAAGTATAAGTCATTTCAAAAATCACTTGCTAATTGCACGTTTTTTTTAGAAAAGTGCAACTCATATCGAAACAAGTTGAGTTGCACATTTTGAGAAAACAGTGCAACTCATATCGACACAAGTTGAATTGCATATTTTTGAGGAAAAAGTGCAACTCATATCAAAAGCTCATTGAATTGCACATTTCTTGAGAAAAGTGTAACTAGTATGTTGGAGTTGCACTTTTCTTATAAAAAGCTCGTTGAATTGCACATTTCTTGAGAAAAGTGTAACTTGTATGTTGGAGTTGCATATTTCTTGAGAAAAGTGTAACTCGTATGTGCAACCCGTAGCGGAAATCGGTTGGAGTTTCACATTTTTTGAGAAAAGTGCAAACTCGTAGTAAAAAGTACTTGGATTTGCACATATCTTGAGAAAAGTGTAACTCGTATCAAACACAATTGTTACTACTTACATGTGTCTTGAGAAAATACAACTTGTTTTAAAGCCAGCTAGAGTTTCATGTTTCTTGAAAAAATAACTCATCTATTGGAGTTGCATGTTTATTGAGAAAAGTGCAACCCGTTCAAAAAAGGTAGGGTTGCACATATCTTCATAAAAGTGCAACTCGTTTCAAAACCATCTTGATATTTGAACATCTTTTGAGAAAAGTGCAAATTGGTGCAACTCGTCGAAAACCGGTTAGAGTTACACATATCTTCAAAAAAGTGAACTCGTATCGAAATCTAGTTGCTACATGCACATTTTTTGAAAAAATGCAACTCGTTTTGAAATCCGGTTGCTAATCGCATGTTTCACAATTCGTAACATTCTATGAAAAAAAATCACAAAGTGCAACTCTACTATATCAACAGGTGCAACCGTGTGAATTGTAATACATGATAGAAAGGAAAAAAATATATACCATCAATAATTCATGATGTGAAAAAATCTAAATAATAAGAAAAAGGACAGAAACATACAAGTTGAACGTTTTGAATAATAATGGGAAACTAAAAATTATCAAGAGTGCAACCTTACAAGGACAAGAACAGAAGAACAGATAGAAGATTGAAAAAACAAACAATACAGGAAAACAAGTTGAACGAAAACAATAAAAAAAATATAATAGCAGATAAAATTAGAAGCCGCACAAACGAATTATACATGATGTATTAGCTACCTCGCTGGTTATACGCTGCGTGTCCTTCCAGAAGGTCTGAGGATCGAATCCCGTGAGCGGTAAGGAATTCTCAGTCACCTGATGATTAGCAAATCCGAACAAATATCAACTTGGCTAATTGAACGATGAGCGTATACATGCACGGCCAGTGAATTATATTAATCGCTACGCAAATTAGACGGAGTAACCACATAAAGGAAAGCATGCACAGACAGAAATGTGCAGATCGCGCACCCTACCACAGTACCACGAAGACTAAACAACATGTGCACCAAGCGCACAAAAACACACGCGAATTATCACACGTCTCCATGCATGCAAGGACGACATCAAACATCAGGTAAGTATATGCATATACGGTAACGACCAACGACAGCTATTTCAGCACGGCGAAACCTCCGAGCGCGGTGACGAGGACCAGCGGGACGCCGGACGCCCATATCACAATCTTCCCCTTGCCGTGGCGGCGGCGCGGGTCTCCGGCGACCCAGAAGCCCGCCGCCACCTCCATCGCGCCGAAGACGGCAATGGCGGCGAGGATCACGTAGTACGCGTCGACGAGCAGTTTATCCCGGACGAACACGCCGCCTGGGCCCCTGAAGAGGGCGAGGAAGAGAGCGGCTGAGGACTTGGCGACGCCGCCGCCGACCAGGGCGCGCGGCAGCTTCGCTTTGTCGTGAGCGGCGTCGACGAGCATGTCCTCCGTGGCTGTGTTTGGGTTTGGCATCTGGATTCTCAGACAATCCATTGATATACAGCGAGCGGCGCCTCACTCACAACTTTTGAAGGAAGGTGGAGGAGAAGATGAACTCACGACTCTATATGTAGGCGCTACACATGTTGACTTTGCTCAGTCTCATTTAGACTCCCACTGTCAGGCAGGAAGGAGTATGACACTGGGCGCTGACAGTGACTGTGAATCCGCTTTCTCAAAAGCAAGACCAAGTTTCCTTCGGCCGGTCTGTAACTCGTGAGAGCAACAGCTTAGCTTGTTGGCCTTGATTGTGGGCCTGTGGCCTTCTTTTCGTCGATCGTGCGGGTCGGTGTCACGCGCTACCTTCGCGTACTAGATCGCCGCACAGTCTCTACTCGTTTACCGTTGATTTCCGTCGGTTAACGTCATGGATTGCCTGGACACACGGAATCCAGGATTCGAGCATAGGATTCGACCCCCCCTGGATCCGCCTCTGCGTGGACATTTTTTCCTTCTCTGGACTCTGGATCAAATCATGACCGTGGACTACCACGCAAAAATAGATGAAACTGATGAAAAAACCGTGTTATCATTTTGTTTGGTTCTCTTCATGGTGGTTCGTGGGTTTTGTTGGCACGATACATGGCTTCGTGCGTGTCACATTGAAAATAAGAAAATCTTTTCCAGGCATGACCCTGGTAAAAACGGCCAAAACTTGTGCACCCTAGCTCCAAGCTGCTTTAGGTACCGTGTGGCGCAGCACGCAGCCTTCTCGCGTGTAAGCAAACAACTTGGAAAATAAGTAAAAGGTTGTTTTTGCCTGAAGCATACCTACCACAGTGCAGACAAGCAATCACACCCTAAATTGCACCCGCCGAGGAAAAGCATGTGGCCAACCCGGCGGTGTGTTCTACATGTTTTGGTGACTTTTGCTCGATTTGTTTGTCAACGGTTAATTTTCAAAAGACCTATTCCGTATTACTTATATACTCCTTTCGTTCCAAAGTAATTGAAGTTCTAGTTTGGTCTTAAGTCAAACTGTTTTAAGTTCGAACAAGTTTGTAGAAAAATACATTAACATTCTATAACATGAAATTCAGTTTATTAGATTCGTCATAATATATATTTCATACTATACAGTTTAAATGTTGTAAAATTGACAAATTTCTTTAAATCCAGCCAAATTTACAATTTTTAACTTAGATCAAAATTAAAACTTTAATTTGTTTTAAACGGAGAGAGTACCAAACAAAAGTTGAAACTTAAATAAGCAGCATAGGTCCGCTGGAATGCTTTCTCAGTCTCACTACACGAAATGAATCTGGCGCCGACAGCCAGCTCCCGTCGGCATAGCCCGTGCCATCGGCGTAGGCTACGGCGACGGCTGTCGTCGACGTAATGCCCCGTACGCATAGACGGTTTGATCGTCGGCGTAAGCAAAAACCATCGGCAGAGTGCATGTGGGGCCCACATCGGTGGTTGACGGCTGTTTGGTCTGGCAGTAGCTACGCCGATGGCATTGTCGTCG
Organism: Avena insularis; assembly: GCA_023614405.1. Classification (NCBI taxonomy): domain Eukaryota; kingdom Viridiplantae; phylum Streptophyta; class Magnoliopsida; order Poales; family Poaceae; genus Avena; species Avena insularis. The sequence continues at coordinate 567,596,675 of CM042686.1, forward strand.
GTCTAGTTTTTTAATTTTTTTAATTATTTGACTCGTTAATCTCACAAGCATCTTTTTTGAATTGTTTGATTGTTAATTTCACAAGCATCTTTTTTAACTCTAAGTATGGTAAATCTTCGGTTAACCTTCCCGATCGGTCACACATCCTCACACTACTCCAGCCCCAGCACGCTTAAATTCTCTGTTCCTTCCACATGAGCTTCAGATAAGGAAATTAGACCTTATTGATAATACTACCATATCAAGCCTATTAACCCTTGGACTATGGTGTCACGCGTCTTAGTTTTTAAATTTAAAATAATTATTTAAATAAACAAAAATTAATAAGTAATAATAATCTTGAATACAAATAACAATAAAATGTTTTTTTGCCTTTTTCTATTTAATATGGAATAATTCATATCTTTAAATCCGTAAATCGGAATTCGACAAGTAATATGTCTAAATCGATCAGAAAAATGAGAAGAATCTGAACATGACATCCCTATCATCTTTTTAATCATGCATCATGTCTTTTTAAATAAAATTCATTTAATAGTGTTCAAATCTTCAAAAAATCATATCAAAATGTTCCTTTTGAATTTGAGGATTCTAAAATATCCTTAGCTCGGGGATGAGCCTCGCTAAACTTGCAGTAGATCTTTGATGAAATAGCATATTGTGAACCTAAAAATGATTTTTCTAAAAAATCATGAGCATCAGATCATGTGCTTGTAGTTCAAATCTGACCCACTTCCTACCGATTCAGCAGGAATTTGTCTTTTTCACGAGGGTGGACGAAAAGATTTAAGATACTCCGGTTGAGACATTGTCCATGCAAGGTGGCCTAGTATTTTTGAAAAATGGGGTGGTACCATTTTAAAACTATTATTTAGTGATTGCTTCACAAAACACCCAGTTTTTGGCACTCAGTAAATGGAAAATGGCATTTTAGTGCGACGAATGATGAACATGTGTGCAGCGTATGTGCACATTATCACAAACTATGCCACAATTCTAGCCATAATATTGGTTGTTTGACCTGAAAGCCATGAAACCTCAAACATCATAGCTCATTTCTGAGAAAGTTTTTTTGAGATGCAATCAATATATCAAGTTTGATATTTTTCTTACAACTATGTCATATAATATGACACCTCATAAAGGTTTTACATTGTTTGGATCATTTTTTAATTTTTTATGCATGTTTTAAACTTTGGTCAAAACGACGGATCTGAAGATTCTTACCTCGGGACTGAGCCTCGCTAAACTTGTAGTGGATCTCTAATGAAATAGCATATTGTGAACCTAAAAATAATTTTTCCAAAAAATCATGAGCATCAGATCATGTACATGTAGTTCAACTCTGGCCCACTTCCTACCGTTTCGGCAAGAATCTGTATTTTGCACGAGGGGTGGACGGAAATATTTAAGATATCCCGGTTGGTACATTGTCCATGTAAGATGTCCTAGTATTTTTTCAAAAAATGGGGTGGTACCATTTTCAAACTTTCATTTGGTGGTTGCTTCATAAAACACCTCATTTTTGGCACTCGGAAAATAGAAAAAATGTCTTTTTGGTGCGATAAAAAGGAAAACTTCCTCCTTCAACATTATTTTTCATCCCATGATGCACAAGTGTGCATAATATGGACACATTATCACAAACTGTACCATGATTCTAGACATAATATTGGTCGTTTGGCCTGAAAATCATGAAACCTTGTACATGATAGCTCATTTCTGAGAAGGTTATTTTGAGATGCAGTCAATATACCATGTATGATATTTTTTCTTGCAACTATATCATATAATATGACACCACACGAAGGTTTTACATTGTGTAGATCATTTTTGAATTTCTTATGCTTATTTCAAACTTTGGTCAAAACGGCGGGCATGAAGATTCTTAGCTCGAGGCCGAGTCTCGCTAAATTTGAAGTGGATCTCTGATGAAATAGCATATTATGAACTTAAGAATGGTTTTTTCAACAAATCATGAGCATCAGATCATGTACATGTAGTACAAATCTGACCCACTTCCTACCGATTTGGCAAGAATTTGTCTTTTTCATGAGGGATGGACAGAAAGGTTTAAGATACCTCGGTTAGGACATTGTAAATGCAAGGTGGCCTAGTATTTTTTGAAAAATGGGATGGTACCATTTTGAAACTTTCATTTGTTGATTGCTTTACAAAACACCGCGTTTTTTGCACTCGAAAAAAAAATGTGTTATACGAAAAGTACATGTAATGTTTTATATTTTATTCAACTAAATTATGTAATATTTGAAGTTAGATAGATAGATCTTATTTTTCTATAAATTTTGATATATTATATGTTTTTTTATAAATTAGAATGATTTAGTTATGGTTTTTCTAGGATTAATATGGTAAAAAGGAAAAATAGCTATGCTGACGGTCCCGACAAATTGCTGTCGGCATAGACTTGATGTCGTCGCATCACAGTCATGTCGAATCCCTACGCCGACGGCTGTCGTTGGCCTATCCCTCCCTACGCTGACGGCAAACCTTGGCCGACGGTAGGTTTGCTCGGCTGCCCGCCTCGGGGTCTACGCCGACGGCCCCGATAAATAGCCGCCGGCGTAGCTTTTAGCTTTCGACATCTTCCTCTTTTCCCATGGTGTCTTGCTTTTCATTTAGCATGCACGTGGCTCAGAACTGAGAGGGTGACGGGAGAAAAATATTTATATCGACGTGTCTTTGGCGCATCCATGTTTAGGCACGTTGCCACTGTGTACCCTCTGCTTTAGCTAGACAACGGGTACACGTGTATCAAAGTCAAGAGAAGCATTTGCCATCATTTCTAGCTCACGCCTAGTTCAGAAAGGTCTTTGCCTCTCTAGGATCGGGGTGTAGAAGAAGCGGATAAAATTGGATATAGCGTTGGAGCGTCATCTACCCTCTAATTTAGCTAGATCACCGGGTACATGTGTGTCTAAGTCAAGAGAAGATTTTGCCATCACTTCTAGCTCACCCCCATTTTAGAAAGGCTTTGCCTCTCCAGGATCAGGGAGTAGATGAAGCAGATAAATCGGATATAGCGTTTTTTACATCATGAACCCTCTGATTTAGCTAGATCACCGGGTACACATGTGTCGAAGTTAAAAGAGGCATTTGCCATCACTTCTAACTCATCCCCGCTTCAGAAAGGCCTTTGCCTCTCTATGGTTGGGGAGTAGACGAAGCAGATAAAATAGGATATAACGTTGGGGAGTAGTCGGAATGTGAATTGACTAAATCGACCTGGATTATTTGGCTTGGCCTAGTCGTTGCCGCCCGAATCCAACCGTAATGTAACCAAAACAAACAATATAAATCGACTTAAACGAATGTAGGCGCCCTTAATTCTTTTGAGAGCAACTACATATTTCACTAATTGAAAATCAAGTTACATGAAGCAACACACGTTGACATTAAAAGACAGATTGAAATAAAATAATTATTCTGAAAACATTGCAGATAAAGACATAAGAGATCGAGAAATAAAAAATGATCCCTAGGATTTCCTACAACCACCGAATCTAGTGGCCGCCACTAAACTCCAGCGTCGCCGAGACAAATGCTGGAAGAGGAGCCGAGACTCCACCATTGCAAGATCCAAAAAGCACCATCGCCCACGAGGCTTTCTGAGTCGATGAACAGGCCTGTTGTACGCAGTGAACCACATATCGTTGTGGCACGTAGACCGGGGGACGTCCTCGTGTTGTCTTAGACCAAGATCTGTTGCCTCCCATCGACGAAGTAGGAGAGGAACGGCAGATCCACCACCTTCGGACCAAAATTCTTGCTCCATAGAAACACCACGCTCCGGCTGCTAGCCTCGCCGCACGTAACGACGAGCACCAGCGACACAACGAGAAACTGATATCATCAGATCTGAAGAACAGCAAGAAGATCAAGCCATCGATCTGAAAGACCGACTAGCACACGTTGCCATCAACTCCGAGCCTTTGCCGTGAGGGCCGCCGCTGGTGTGGGAGTATAGTTGAGGCAGATTTATTTGCCCATGCACCACTCCCATCATCCCGACGACGCACCACAACAGAGAGACCTTAATCCTTACTATCAGATGGAGAAACAAGTCCCCCTCCTCCTTGCTGCGGGCCTGCGGTTGCAAGCGGGGGAGAGGGAACAAACGTTCCCGCCGGAGATCCGTAGGAGTTTCTCCGCCGCTGCCTGTTGCCCAGTTGGGAAAGGAGAGGCGGAAGCGTATTTTTTACGCCCTTAACTAATCATGTGTTCTGAAGCGATGCATTATTTGTTGATCTATCGGCGGCCGTCATGTAGTACTACCTCCGTTTTACAATATAAGCATTTTTAGTAAGTTAAAACAACTTTCTAAAAAAACTTATATTATAGAACGGAGGTAGCCATAATCAGGATATGCGTATGAAAGCGCAGCACGCTTGCGGCAGCCTTGCAGCTAGCATCGATCATGGTGTAGTACGTACAACATGCCTGCAGCCTGCAGGGCACACTACCTCTGCGCTTTTTTCTAGCGGAACTACCGCTGCTAGTACGTGTTTTGGTTTGGATCAAACTCTGCTCAATGCACGTGAGCTGCCTGGACTATGTACGGGTAAGCCTGTGCAAATCCGGTTTAACTGGTTTGACTGGTTTGGGCTAGTTTAAAATTTAATACTGACTCTAACATTTGGACTTCATTTGTAAGGAAAATGAACTAGAGTATAGCTGGTCAGTTTGTCTGGTTTGGCCGATTCCAGTTTCTGCAGAGACTTACGTGCGGGTGGAGACGAGGACGAGTGGCACGGTGGACGCCCAGATCATCATCTTCCCCTTGCCGTGGCGGTCGCCGGCAACCCAGAAGCCCGCTGCCACCTCCATCGCATCGAAGACGGCAACGATGGCGAGGATCACGTGGTACGCATCGAGGAGCAGCTTGTCGCTGAGGAACACGCCGCCTGGGGTCCTGAAGAAGGCGATGAAGAGTGCGGCCGAGGATTTGGTGATGCCGCCGCTGAGCAGGGCGCGCGGCACCAAAAAGATTGTTCTTGCATCAAGTATACATATATACCACTGTGCAGGCAACCAATCACGCCCCAAATTGCACCCGCCGAGAAAAATCACGTGGCCAATCCCGACGGTGGGTTTTACATAGTGACTTTTGTTCTATCTGTTTCCCAACGGTTAATTTGCAAAAGACATATTATGTACTCCCTCCGTTTTAAAATATAAGATGTTTTAGTTTTGTGAAAAAAATGTATCTAGACTCCTCTTAGTGTGTAGGTTCGTGTAGATTCAGAGTGAATATACACAATAAAAGGAGTCTAGATACACTCCTTTCATAAAACTAAAACATCTTATATTTTAAATCCGAGGGAGTATTAGTTATATACTCCTTTCGTTCCGAAGTAATTGAAGTTCTAGTTAAATTATTTTAAGTTTGATCAAGTTAGTAGAAAAATATAATACTCCCTCAGATCCAAAATAAGTGTCGGAGACTTAGTATAAACTTTGTACTAAGTCAGTACAAAATCACCGACACTTATTATGGATCCAAGAGAGTAACAATTTATAACACTTGTTCTATTAGATTTATAGTACAATATATTTTCATACTATATAGTTTAAATATTGTAATATTAATAATTTTAAAATCTGGTCAAATTTAGAAAAGTTTAACTTAGAACAAAATTAGAACTTCAAATATTTTTAAACGGAGTACCAAACAGACAGAAGTCTATATCTATACCTAATAATAGGACGGATTGTTTCTTTCGGTCCAACACTTTTTTGGACCCTTTTACCTTCCCACAAAAATACATAATACGCAGAGTGCCATTGGATACCCGTTGGTCTGTTATATATTTTTTCCTGCCTCGCTCGATTATGTATGTATCATGACCAGATCCGTTTACCAATTTTACAGTTCTTTCGCCTTCCCCAGACCACATCGTTTTCAGTTCAAAACACCACGGCCACGCGAGGAGATAGAACCGACGGAAGGCCCTCGTGTCGTGCTACCTCCTCCAACAGAAGCAAACGGAGGATGCGCCCCGCCACGCCTGGCTCGCGCAGAAGACGGAGGCCTTTCCCGCTGCAATCCGAGGACTGGTGCCCAGGAATTCCTCTTCTTCCACCCCGAGCGATGGGTGCCCGATCGGCGTATGATCTCGTGGAGGAAAACAACTGCAGACCGATCACGTACAGGCTTTCCGATTGGGCGCGTTTCCAAGCTTCCGGCCACGAGATCGAGGATGCTAGATCGATGTCTTGTTCGGTGACAAGGTAGCTAGCCCCGCTCCTCATGGCGTAGCGCACTTTCCTGATAATCTAACGCCCCTCTCCTAGATGAGAAAAATTGGCAAACCGCCCTATCGATCAGGCGCTCGAAATCTCGACCGATTCATCGCTGCCAGATATTTTTTCTTTTTTTCTCGCTGGGTGTGCGGTTCTCCTGATCCTAGCCGAACAGATCTATTTTTGTTTGGATGGGTAACAAACTGAGACCAGCTTTGTGTTCAGTCGCCCATGCGTAGATGCAAACTTGAATATTTCAGATCTGTTTTTGACATTTTGTAGATGCAAACTCGGATATGAATGCAGCAGGTATCCATGCATGCGGCTCATTAGTTAGCTGCAGTTCTCCGACGAGATTACAACCAATTATTGGTTGCCGACCTGCCGCTCATTCGATCTAACCTACACGCAAAGCAAGCATCCTCCATCCTTCATCTTTATTCTCAGTTATTATGTCGCCTAACGCTTACTAATAGTACAAATATTTGCAGGAATCGTTTCCAATGTCACCTCCAAATTAATACGGTAATACCACTTCCGTGAGGAAATATAGAGCAAGAAGAAGATAACTTTTTATTTATCTTTTTTGGTGAATAAATTATGTCAATTGGTGTTGATTAATTACGGCCAAGCGACCGGCCATGCAGAGATACGATGAGCTTGGCTAGGCTTGATCTGATCTTTGTTTCACACGATCTATGTTTTTCTCTTCTTTTCAGAAATTCTAGCTCTCTCGAAAAAGATTATATGCAGCTGGCAAGAATGCGTCTATCGTCCATACAGCCAATCTTCTTTCAACATGTATGTCACCTGCTCATGATTTTTTTCAATTAATCCTGGTTGCGTACGTCTGTACAGAGGATATGTATACAAATAACGCAATATAAAAAGTTGATTTAGAGTATTGTTTTAGGTTAAATCTAAATTTTCCACTGGGATATGTTTCACCGCATGGCGATATAGATAAAAGGAAAATAGCTGAGAGCAGCACTTGGTTAAACAATTTAGGTAACGAACTGGTTCGGGATCTGCCGAAATCATGGCAATGGTAAGTCTGAGTAGTTTGCTTTGTTCTCCATATTCTTTCATTATTGGATTAATTTTCTAACATTTTGAAAATTGCTAACTGCAATCTTTATCTACCTTATTGAGTAAATCTTAAGAATGATCTGCTAAAATTATAGTCAAAAAGACAGGCTCTGTCAAGACCACACACATAACCGAGTATCTCGAGGCAAGGTTCACGTCGATGGGGGAGAAGGTCATGTCGTGTATTTGAGTTGATCAACAAGTATCTTGGAAGGGTATCCGGAGCTGCTTGTGACTACACGTGTCAATATTTATGCTGCCTTGGCTATTCTAGAAATACTAAAATTGGCCGGTTGAATAGATGATATTTTATAAAGAAAAGCCATGGCAAGTTCATGATATGAAGGTCCGGTCTACTTATATTGGACCACAGTTGTGCTCTAATTGTTCTTTTTATTTTTATTTTCCAAAACCTTCTGTTTAATGTGGGGTTTCAATAAAATTTCAGGTTACTCGCAAGTTTTGGAGCCCTCATGTCTAGCTCAATATAATTATTATTATTTTAACTTTTAAACATTCATTCATCTGTACAGTACAATGTCTATACTTGATACATTGCAAATGTATCTATAATTTTTGAAGTTCCATGCTTGGTTTTATCCACTTTCTTGTGTTTTGTTCCAACTTTGGAGTACTTTTCATATGATTTCTTGGACTAACCTATTAACAAGAGCCACAGTGCCAGCTGCCTGCTTTCTGTTGTTTTTGGTTCCAGGAAAGTCAGAAAATGAATATTCTCGGAATTGGACGGGACAAAAGCCAAAGTGCCTATTTTTCCGGAAGGGATCAAGTGCCAGAATACGAGACGGAGAGGGGCCAGGGGCCGGCCACACCACCTAGCCACGCGGCCAGGCTGGGCCCGCGCCAGGGGGTGGTGTGGTGGCTCCCGGCACCCCCTCGGCCTCTCCTTCCGCCTATAAGTTGCCCTCGGGACGAAAACCCTAAGTACCCGATCAAAAATCCACGAAAGAGTCTGTAGCCGCCGTCATCTCCATCCCTAGATTGGGAGGGATCTGAAGCTCTTCCTAGCACCCTGCCGGAGAGGGGAATTCACCTTGGAGGCCTTCTTCATCACCATGCAAGCCTCCAGTGTGATGCGTGAGTAGTTCATCCTTGGACTATGGATCCATGTAGTAGCTAGATGGCTGGTTCTCCTCCTTTGTGCTTTCATGTTTAGATCTTGTGAGCTCCGTTCATGATCAAGATCATCTATTTGTAATTCATACATGTTGTGTTTGCGGGGATCCGATGGATATTGAGATGCTATTTCAGATTGATTATTGATTCTATCATGTCTTTGTTATTTGAGATCTTGCATGCTTTCCGTTGTTAGTAGCTATTCTTGCCAAGTAGATGCTAGCAACTCCAAGAGTTAGTATTTATGCTCGATAGTGGGTTCATGCCTCTGGTAATCTGGGGAAGTGACAGAAATCTCTAAGGTACTAGATGTGCTGTTGCCACTAGGGAGAAAACAACGATCCTTTGTTCATAGAACAATTGTATTGTTTACCTTACACGCAGTTCGTAAAGCAATAATCTTTTGCTTGCAACTTAATACTCGAGGGGGTTCGGATGATAACCTGAAGGTGGATTATTAGTCATAGATGCAGTTGGATGGCGGTCTATGTATTATGTTGTATTGCCCAATCAAGTCTCAAAGGAGTCAAGATGATTAGTATATGCATGTATTGCTTTTTCGGTGTTTGTCAATTGCCCCGCTGTAATTTGTTCACCCAGCATGTTATCTATCTAAGGAGAGTCACCTCTAGTGAACTATGGATCCCGGTCCTTGTCTTTTACATACAATCTATAAACTGTTTCTGCTTTGTGTTTACTTTCTGCAAACTTTTACTTCTTTCCATTCGATACGTTTAATCCTTTGTTTTCCGCAAAACACGGTGAGATTGACAACATCATCGCAAGTTGGGGACAAAGTTTTGTGGTTGTGTTGTGCAGGTCTCCACGTTGCTACTAGAACCGGTAGTGCGCCCTGCCAAAGCTCAGCTAGTAACACCTTTGGGGTGTTTCCTTGCTCCTACTGGTTCGATTAAACCTTGGTTTCATAACTGAGGGAAAACTTGCTGCTGTGCTCATCATACCTTCCTCTTGGGGTTCCCAACGAGCTCTATGTCGATCGTCGAGCGCATCAAGACGTTTTCTAGCGCCGTTGCCAGGGAGTCAATGACAACTTTACAAGGGGAGTCCCTCATAACCAATCTCTTTACTTTGTTGTTTTTGTTTTGCTTAGTTTTCTTTTTTGCTTTGTTTGCTTGTTTTGTTCTTCAAAAACACAAAAAAAATAGTTTTACTTGTTTGCTTTCTTTATCAAAAACACACAAAAATTAAGTCTCCTTTAGTTGTTACCTCTTCCTTAGCTCACCATGTTGATCCCTACATTCACCCTGAAAGACCTTCCAATTGGTAGTGGTTCTATAATTGGGAAAGATGACATCGAAGAATTCTTTAATCATGTTAGTAAGCATGAAGATACTGAGGATAGATCCCTTGTAGAACTTGCTCCAAACTATGAGATTGCTGCAGCTTCTTTAATCCACACGTTAGAAGCTAGGTTAGTTAACCTCAACCCCTTAATACAAGTAATGTTTCTTAAGCTTAAAGAAATTGAGGACCCTGAAAAGAGGGAATTTATTCTAGAAACTTTGTTTAAGGAGTTCTATGATGTTGCCAAGGAAGCTAGAAAAGTTTTTTAATGTTCCAATATGCTAGGCTCATGTGTAGATGTTGTTGGTACACGAGAAAAGATGAACAAAACCGAACCTAATGGGGAGGAACCTAAGATACCAATACCCTTTAAACTAGTAGCAATACATGATGCCATAGAAAAGAATCTTGACTGGATTGTTCCCGCAAACCCTTTTGATGAGAATAGTGAACCTATGAGCATTGAGAGAGGATCCTCTAGAACTTATTTGGATGATATACCTTGCCTTGTTGAAAATATTTCTGGTATTGATCTTAATGCTTCTTCATTTGAGAACACTTGATTCTTTCTTTGGTTCTTATGCCTAACTTAAATGCGTTAAAGAAAAGTACTTGTTGGGAGATAACCCAAGAGTTTTAGTTGAGTCTTAGAAGTTATTATATCTGTAATAACCTCTCCTTATCCTTTTTATTTGCTTTTTGTGCCAAGAGTAACCTCTAATAAGAGTGAAGTAATGATTGGGAAAGTTGCTGTCCCGAAATAGATTTTTGTGCTTCACCGTAAAAATTCCTGAGAGAGCTCTGTACGTCTGATTGAGCTGTAATTTTTTATGCTTCTGACCCAGGTTGTTATCTAACTCTCGTTAGTTCAACACTTTTTGATTTGAGTAACAGAATGTCTACAAAAAAATTCGTCTTTACCTACTGGTCTGTTTTGACAGATTTCTGCCATTTTCTGCATTTGCTTCTTGTTGGTTCCTTCTTGAGTTCTTTTGGGGAATTGAGCTTTTTGAGGGAAGTGCTACAGTAGCTAGTGTTCTAATGGAAGTTTAGTTGGTGTTAAAACTGAACCTTAAGACTTATTTATCTTGAGTGCACTAATGTTGCTAATAAAGATTGTGTGAAGTTTTGTATGAAGGAAAAAATTTCAGGTGTATGGAAGGAATGAGTAATAAGATGAAGGATGGACTAAAGCTCAAGCTTGGGGATGCCACACGTGTCGTCCCAAGAATATCCAAGAAGTACAAGCGTCAAAGCTTGGGGATGCCCAAGGCATCCCCTTCTTCATCAATAAAAATTCCAGGTTTCTTCCAAACGCTTCATTTTTAAATTTCATGCACAGTTGTGTTGTTCTTGGAGCGTCTTCCTTTTCGTTTTCGTTTTGGTTTTCGTTTGATTTTGTTTGCTTAGTTTTATGAATAAGTTGGTTGGACCCCCTCTTTCATACATTGGTTTGCAATTAGTTTGGTTTGGTTTGGAAAAGAGTAGGAAAGTTAATGCTTATATGGTAAAAAGAGCTCGTTTTTTACTGTGGCTATGCTTTGTCATGCCATGCTTGATATTGTTTTGGATTTATGCTTAGTATTCTTTGCTGTAGCATGACTTGTTATAAACAATTGAGATTGCTTAATGTGCCTTGGATGAATCATGCGTTGTTTTAGCATATTAAAGCATAGTATAGTGGTATTCTCCTTTGATGCTTTATTTGGGTTGACTTGGAACATGCTCACACCATGTTATGACTGTCACAAGTCATCATAGCCTTTATGATCCTTTAGTTTTCAACTTGTAGTATCACTTTATGCTTTGATCAATGATGTTTTGTCGCTCTGCATGATTATGGCCATTATTACTCTCTTAGTTTGTCGCTCCCAGTCTTTTGCTAGCCTCCACCACCAAGTATGAGTTCTACTCATGCATCCAACTTCCTAAACCAAGTTTTTCCAAAGAGTCCACCATACCTACCTACTAGCTTATTCTATTCCAAGTATATTCATGCTTTTGTCTACCTTTCACTTGTTATGAGAAAACTAGTGATTAAAGCTCTCACGAACTTGATGGCACACTTTACTTTATTGCCTCTAATAAACTTGAACCATTGGGTCCTTCTTTGTTGCGTATATGCTTGCGCTTTATAAGTTGAAGTTAGCAGAACCATGTTTCATGGGGAACGCTTTCAACATTGCACTTGTACTTTGTACCTGCTGATATCATGTTCTTTTTTGCTTGGATCTGGCGTGTGAAATAAAAGTGGAACTTGTAAGATCATGGAGTTTGTATGTGTGTTAGAGAAACGCCTGGGCCGCTAGCCTAAGCCATGCCTAATCATGGTGGAAACTTGCAGCATCACCATAATGAGCACTCTATGAAGCATCCTCAATAAAAACCTATGCAAATAGCAAATAAAAGATCAGATGCTCATTGTCTGCTTGCCTTGTCATTTTGATTATGGGAAAGCTCCCGTATCATGTGCAAGGGGTACCCCGTTGGCGGTTCTTAATGATACACATATACTTACAATGACAAGAGCTTACTCGTGACTGAAGTTGAGTAGCATGAGAATCGGTCTTCGTAAGTAAGGGGCATGAGATTTTGGTTTATAACTTGTCAAGCATATCCTCTTAGTTGTGTCACTTTAACCTTAATCACCTTCAAGATGCTTATGATAGGGGTAATGAGAATTGAAAGCTATAAGTACCATAATTTTTGAAAGCTCTTTATGAGACTTGAATCCCTACTTCCTTTTACAAAAGGCCTTTCTTCCACCATTATATTGAGTCTCCACCTTCTATCTTTATGCACTACTTTGAGAGCATAGTGGCCATTCTTAGTTCTATGTGCATTGTCCCAAGACTAGTTGATTGATGCATAACTTGTTATTGCTTGTTTGAAACTATTGTATCTAGGTACTCTTATGAACTTTGAAGGTGTCCTTTGCATTTATATTTGCTACTCTATTGAGGGACAAGCTGAATACTATTATGCTATGTTTTCTTTATGTGAAACAAACAAACGTCTTACAAAGCATTGTTATTCATGAATCTTTTGTTTGTGCCTTTTCATGTTGCGTCATAGTTTCTTTGCTTATTGCTAGAACTTTGTCTTTCATGTTATGATTGAAGTACTATGATCCCAGTTTTGAATGTTTTGCAAATACTTTGATCAAGTCTTTGATGGTGCATGTCACCTCAAAAATTATTTCTTTTTATCACTTACCTACTCGAGGACGAGCAGGAGTTAAGCTTGGGGATGTTGATACATTGCAAATGTATCTATAATTTTTGAAGTTCCATGCTTGGTTTTATCCACTTTCTTGTGTTTTGTTCCAACTTTGGAGTACTTTTCATATGATTTCTTGGACTAACCTATTAACAAGAGCCACAGTGCCAGCTGCCTGCTTTCTGTTGTTTTTGGTTCCAGAAAGTCGAAATGAATATTCTCGAATTGACGGACAAAAGCCAAAGTGCCTATTTTCGGAAGGATCAAGTGCTGAATCACGAGACGAGAGGGGCAGGGTCGCCACACCACCTGGCCACGCGGCCAGGCCTGGCCCGCGCCAGGGGGTGGTGTGGTGGCTCCGGCCCCCTCGGCCTCTCCTTCCGCCTATAAGTTGCCCTCAGGACGAAACCCTAAGTACCCGATCAAAAATCCACGAAAGAGTCTATAGCCGTCATCTCCATCCCTAGATTGGGGGATCTGAGCTCTTCCGGCACCCTGCCGGAGAGGGGAATTCACCTTGGAGGCCTTCTTCATCACCATGCAAGCCTCCAGTGTGATGCGTGAGTAGTTCATCCTTGGACTATGGATCCATGTAGTAGCTAGATGGCTGGTTCTCCTTCTTTGTGCTTTCATGTTTAGATCTTGTGAGCTCCGTTCATGATCAAGATCATCTATTTGTAATCCATACATTTGTGTTTGCGGGGATCCGATGGATATTGAGATACTATTTCAGATTGATTATTGATTCTATCATGTCTTTGTTATTTGAGATCTTGCATGCTTTCCGTTGTTAGTAGCTATCTTGGCCAAGTAGATGCTAGCAACTCCAAGAGTTAGTATTTATGCTCGATAGTGGGTTCATGCCTCTGGTAATCTGGGGAAGTGACAGAAATATCTAAGGTACTAGATGTGCTATTGCTACTAGGGAGAAAACAATAATCCTTTGTTCATAGAACAATCGTATTGTTTACCTTATACACAGTTCATAAAGCAATAATCTGTTGCTTGCAACTTAATACTGGAGGGGGTTTGGATGATAACCTGAAGGTGGATTATTAGTCATAGATGCAGTTGGATGGCGGTCTATGTATTATGTTGTAATGCCCAATCAAGTCTCAAAGGAGTCAAGATGATTAGTATATGCATGTATTGCTTTCTCGGTGTTTGTCAATTGCCCCGCTGTAATTTGTTCACCCAGCATGTTATCTCTCTAAGGAGAGCCACCTCTAGTGAACTATGGATCCCGGTCCTTGTCTTTTACATACAATCTATAAACTGTTTCTGCTTTGTGTTTACTTTCTGCAAACTTTTACTTCTTTCCATTCGATACGTTTAATCCTTTGTTTTCCGCAAAACACGGTGAGATTGACAACCTCATCGCAAGTTGGGGACAAAGTTCTGTGGTTGTGTTGTGCAGGTCTCCATGTTGCTACTAGCACCGGTAGTGCGCTCTGCCAAAGCTCAGCTAGTAACACCTTTGGGGTGTTTCCTTGCTCCTACTGGTTCGATTAAACCTTGGTTTCATAACTGAGGGAAAACTTGCTGATGTGCTCATCATACCTTCCTCTTGGGGTTCCCAACGAGCTCTATGTCGATCGTCGAGCGCATCAAGACGTTTTCTGGCGCCGCTGCCGGGGAGTCAATGACATCTTCACAAGGGGAGTCCCTCATAACCAATCTCTTTACTTTGTTGTTTTTGTTTTGCTTAGTTTTCTTTTTTGCTTTGTTTGCTTGTTTTGTTCTTCAAAAACACACACAAAAAATAGTTTTACTTGTTTGCTTTCTTTATCAAAAACACAAAAAAATTAAGTCTCCTTTAGTTGTCACCTCTTCCTTAGCTCACCATGTTGATCCCTACATTCACCTTGAAAGACCTTTCAGTTGGTAGTGGTTCTATAATTGGGAAAGATAATATTGAAGAATTCTTTAATCATGTTAGCAAACATGAAGATATTGAGGATAGATCCCTTGTAGAACTTGCTCCAAATTTTGAGATTGATGCAGCTTCTTTAATTCACATGTTAGAAGCTAGGTTTGTTAACCTCAACCCCTTAATACAAGTAATGTTTCTTAAGCTTAAAGAAATTGAGGACCCTGAAAAGAGGGATTTTATTCTAGAAACTTTGTTTAAGGAGTTCTATGATGTTGCCAAGGAAGCTAGAAAAGTTTTTGAACGTTTCAATATGCTAGGCTCATGTGTAGATGTTGTTGGTACACGAGAAAAGATGAACAAAACCGAACCTAATGGGGAGGAACCTAAGATACCAATACCCTTTAAACTAGTAGCAATACATGATACCAATAGGACTTGAAGGTTGACGATCGAGATCCCTCTCGTCGAGGGATGGTGGACTTGGATTCCTTGGAGTCAGTGGCCTTGGCGCCGAGCCTGGAAACTTGATGTACTTCTTCTTCCATAGAATGATGTGGCGCTTGACATCTCCCAGTTTCCTAAGTCCTGCAGGTGTAGCAATGTCAATCTCTAGGTCCGCAAAATCCTCCACTAGGTCATCCACCAAGACACGAGCATAGCTAGGTGGAATTGGAAGTGAATGGTGGAGTGCTCCAGGTAGACAAGGTAAAGCAGTGTTGATCGCCACCTTGAAGGACAGGTTGTTCATTGGCTGATGCAGCTCACATTGTGTCATCTCTCTGACATCGTCCATGGGGTAGCGAGGCGCCGGTGCATCATCCATCCGTGTTTGATCATCAGCCTGGACCTCCGTGGAAGCCACACTACTTCTCCGCTGGCTATGATCCATTGCAGGATCAGCATCATGCAGCTGAGATGTCTTTTGGCTAATTACTTCCACCAGCTTTTTCATCTCAGCTAGGTCCTCTTCTATCTTCCCGATCCGGTCTGCCTCCCGGTCCTTCTTTATCTTACGACTTCTGTAACTGTCATCGTACTCGGGAAATCCTTTCTTCCACGTAACACCAGCGCCTTTGCCTCGTGTTCGTCCACCTTTTTCAGGATTCCCGAGGGCGCGTGTTAGCTCGTCGTTCTCTCTATCGGGCCAAAACTATCCCGCTTGAGCATCGGCCATTGCTTGAACAAGTGCTTTGGAGGGTGTTAGTATTTTTTCTTGAAAAATGTGCTCCTGTTTCTGGGTTCAACGTTCCCTCGTGCCCGTACCACCAGTTCTTTGACCTCTCGGGCCATCCATCTGTACCGGGAATGATCCCTCTTGTCCTCATGTCGGCCTCCATATATTTCCACTTAGGCACGACACTCTTGTAGCCACATGTCCCCATTTTATGGTGGTATTTCTTTTTGGCAGCATTCATCGCATTCTTTTCCGACTTTGCCTGGGCTACAGAAGATAGCTTGTAGTTTACAAAATCGGGCCACTTTTCTCTCAACTTCTCGTATTCTCCTTTGAAGTCTAGAGTTTTCTTTTTCGCGACAAACTTCGCGTATAAAACTTTCTTGTGGTTCCGATACAGTTCGCCCATCTTCGATAGAGCCCACTCCTTGACTTTCGCTCTTCTTTCAAGCCCACCCGGCCTTGGGGTAGTACCATCTGCCTCAAATTCTTCATACTCTGGAGGTAGTATGAAATGTGCTATGAGCTTCTGCCAAAGGTCATCTTTGGCATCATCTGTGACATAACTGGTGAATTCTTCACCTTTTTTCTTTGACTAATTCTAGTTTTGAATGATGATCGGAAGGTTGTCCCTAACAATCACCCCGCATTGATTTACAAACATCTTGGTGTTCTTTTCTGGATCAATCGGTTCTCCGGTATCATCTATTACGTCAATGGTAAAACTTTGATTACCATCCAACTTTTTGGTCGGGCCTCGTTTCGTTTTAACTATCGATTTTCTCGATCTGAAGGGCTAAAATAATAAGAGAGTGATTAATATATATATATATATATATCCAGATCAATTAATGCATATAGTCACAAGAGGCTTAATATATATCTATACCCCGCCGCTTGTTGTCGAGGGGCCATCATTGTTGTTTGTTTGCCCTTCATCCATCAGTTCTAGCTGATGTCCATCACCAGATTGATTTAGAAATGACGATATCTCGTCATAGTTTACATAATCTTCACCTATTGTTATGCTCTCGTCTACAACATCTTCACCTCTAGTAATAAGAGGAATTTCACCTCTTATCATGCCCTGAAGAAGTTCGGCGTCGGTGTGACGATCCATCAATTAACTATTCCAGAAAGAAAGGTAAAACAAGTTAGAAAAAATAGACATATTAATATATTATTCTACCAAATATATTACTCTACCCTAAAATAGATATATTACTCTACCACAAATTTATTTCTACAATAGACATATTTACACTAAACCCTAAAATAGACATAAACCATAAAACCCTAATATTTCTACATTAAACCCTAAAATATACATATTACTACAATAGACATATTTACACTAAACCCTAAAATAGACATAAACCATAAAACCATAAAATTTCTACATTAAACCCTAAAATAGACATATTACTACAATAGACATATTTACACTAAACCCTAAAATAGACATATTTACACTAAACCCTAAAATAGACATATATATTACTACTACTACTACTACTACTAAACACCCTAATAATTCCTACTACTACTAAACCCCAAAAATAGACATATATATTACTACTACTAAACCCCAAAAAATCACTACTACTACTAATAATAATTCCTACTACTACTAAACCCTGTATATATTACTACTACTACTAAACACCCTAAAATAGACATATATATTACTAATACTACAAAACCCCAAAATATTCCTACTACTAAACACCCTAATAATACTACTATATGTAATATATACTACTAATTATATTACTACTACTAGCTAATATACTACTAATTATATTACTACTACTAACTAATTATATACTACTAATTATATAACTACACTAATTAATACTACTATTTACAACTACTAATTAATAGGGGAGGGGAGGGCGTGATTTGTGCTGCTGCTTGCGGTGGCGGGCGGGCCATGGCGCTTGTGGCGACGACAATGGCTGAGCAACTTCGTGCAGGTGGCGGGCGGTTTCAAGGCGGCCAAGAGGCTCATAGGCAGATGGCGGACGACGGACGACGGATGACGGTGCGCATGAGATTCGGGGAGCCTGTCGGTGTCGGGTCTATGGGCGCCTTCTACGCGAGAGAGAATGAGAATGTATCGGGAAGGAGACCGCGTCAATTTATATGCCGCAGGCCTTTAGTCCCGGATGATGCCATGGCCCGTCTTTAGTCACGGGTCATGACATCACCCGGGACTATAGGCCCCCCTCTAGTCCTAGGTCCTGCCACGACTCAAGACTAGAGGCTATTTTTCGGTCTCCGTCGTTTTTCGCGTGCTGCCAGACCTTTAGTCCCGGTTCTTATTTAGAGGACTAGATGGTGTTTTGTATATTTTTAGATTAAAACACATTTATAACTTTGGAAATTCATAGATCCTATTTAATAAATCCAAATAATACAAATAATATGTCTATTATTATCAGAAAAATATAAGGAATCTTAATATATCATCCATATATCTCTTTATATCATGCATCAAATTGGGCCATTCTCATTTCAAAGAGCATTCACTATTTTTTTGTAACTTTTTAAATTCAAAAATATTTATAACTTTTAAATTCAAAAACATTTTTAAATTCAAAAACATATATAACTTTTTAAATTCATAACACGAGACCTTGATACTGCTCAGGCATTCAAAAAAGATTTTCTTCTCTTGTTTGGTAAGAGCGTAGCTGACATGACCTAGAAACCATTCTGGATGCAGGCCTTTTGGGTCTTTCATACGTTGCTGATCATTTTGTGCTTCCAGTGTATCTTTTGTCTTCTCATACACGCCCAAGAAGTCTAGCAGGTTCATGCAAAGATTCTTCGTCACATGCATCACGTCGATTATAGAGCGGACCTCTAGAAATTTCTAATAGGGTAGCTCCTAAAATATAGTTTTTTTCTTCCACATGGGTGCGTGTCCGTCAGCGTCTTTCGGAACAAATTGTCCGTCCTGACCCTTTTCAAGATTACTATTTGATCCAAATCCTTGACCATATTAAATACATCAGCACCAGTACGTTCCTTAGGCTTCGGCTGGTCACATGCCTGACCATTGAAATGCTTGCCTCTATTTCTTAAGGGATGATTGGGCAAAAGAAATCGACGATGCCCCATGTAAACATTCTTCTTACAATGTTGCAAATATATACTTTCAGTCTCATCTAAACAGTGCGTGCATACATTGTATCTCTTGTTTGTCTATCCTGAAAGGTTACTAAGAGCAGGCCAGTCATTAATTGTTACGAAAAGCAACGCTCGGAGATCAAATTCTTCCTGCTTGTGCTCATCCCACACACGTATGCCGGGTTCGTGCCACAAGTAAAAAGTTCTTCAACTAATGGCCTTAGGTACACATCAATGTTGTTGTCGGGTTGCTTCGGGCCTTGGATCAGCACTGGCATCATAATGAACTTCCGCTTCATGCACAACCATGGAGAAAGTTTATAGATACATAGAGTCACGGGCCAGGTGCTGTGACTGGAGCTCTGCTCCCCAAAAGGATTCATGCCATTTGTACTTAGACCAAACCTTAAGTTCCTTGTATCATCTATAAATTCTGGATAGTCTCTATCGATTTTTCTCCACTGCGACCCATCAGTAGGGTGTGTCAACATCCCGTCTGACTTACGTTCCTCTTTGTGTCATCGCAACAAATTGGCGTGCTCTTTATTTCTAAACAAACGTTTCAACTGTGGTATTATAGGAGCATACCACATCACCTTGACAGGAACCCTCTTCTGGGGGGCCTCGCCCTCAACATCATCACGGTCATCTCGTCTGATCTTATACCGCAATGCAGTGCATACCGGGCATGTATCCAAATTCTCGTACTCCTCACCGTGGTAGAGGATGCAGTCATTAGGGCATGTATGTATCTTCTGAACCTCTAAACCTAGAGGGTAGACAACCTTCTTTGCTTCGTATGTACTGGCGGGTAATACTTTATACTTTGGAAGCATATTCTTCATTATTTTCAGCAACTTTTCAAATGAGGAGTCAGGTATACCACACTCTACCTTCCATCGCAGCAATTCCAGTGTGCTACCCAGCTTTTTCAGACCATTTTCGCAATTTGGGTATAACAAATTTTTGTGATCCTCTAACATGCGATTGAACTTCTCCCTCTCTTTTTCAGTTTCACGATCTCTCCGTGCATTGACAATGGTCTGACCAAGATCATCAGTGGGCTCATCATGTGCCTCTTCTCCAGCCTCCCATTCAGCTTCCCCCATGGAAGTATCACTGTACTCAGGAAAACCATGATAGTTTCCATCATCCTCCTCTTCTTTATTGTCTTTCATTATAACCCCTCTCTCTCCGTGCTTGGTCCAACAATTATAAATGGGCATGAAACCGGACTTTAACAGGTGGCTGTGAAGGGTTTTTTAGTCAGAGTAATCCTTCTGATTCCTACATCCACTACATGGACAGAATACAAAACCATTCCTCTTGTTCGCATCATCCACACAGATGAATTCATGCACGCCATTAATGAACTCGCCAGAGCGTCGGTCAGTACCGTACATCCATTCCCGAACCATCTGCATTATTGTAAAAGTATATCAAAAACTATTACACAACATCATGAATAGAGATTAATGATCAATTTAATACAGGTTATAATGTGAGCTTCTAGAGCGTTAAATTTGAATTTTGAGAAATTTACATGCACCAAGTTTTGAATTGGAGAAAACAATTACCATGAAAATGTGGAGTTTTTAATTATTGTTCTAGCAGTGAAATCCTCATTCCATTTTGAGCTCTGAAACTCTAAAATTACATATTTTAATTTTCAGTAACTTTGTGCCTAATCAAAATTTACCTAAAATTACACGTCTAAAAATCCTCTACTTCTAGAGGATGCAAATCCATCTCTACTTCTATCGCGTTGAGCTAAAGTAACAATAAGAGATGAAAGGATGAAGTTCCTAATCTTTTAAAACCTTGGATTTAGGGGTTGCAACCAAATCTTGACAAATCTTGAGAAAAAAAGGCATGAACTCGGCTTGCTTGGGAGGGAAAATGGCCATGGCTAGGGCATGGACGAAGCTGCATTATATAGGGGGACCAAATCTTGACTAATTGTCCCCGTAAAGTGCAGCGGCCCGGCTCGAGGTCTCTTGTCCCGAGCCGTGTTACGGACCGGGACTAGTGCTTCCCCGCGCTCTTAGCTGTTGGACACGTTACGAACTGGGACTAGTGCTGGCACTAGTCCCGGCCTGTAACAAACCGGGACTGGTGCCTGGTTCGGCGTCGAACCGAAGGCCTTTTTCCACTAGTGAGTGAGAGAGAGAGAGGGAGAGAGAGAGAGAGAGAACAAGCTACTTCCACGAACCTATAGTTCGGGGGTGGAATACTCCCACTTCACCATGGAGAAGATGAAGATTTCATTAGAGAGGTTGGAGATGTGAGCCACCTGCGTTCCGTTAGTATTTCCCTCTCCAATCTTTGCATGATCTCCTATGTTTTGTGTTTCGGTCTCCGGGGTGCGCCGTGCTTTGGGACAACGATAAGGGCAATATATCTAGGCATTTTAGGTCAAGACGAAGCCAGGGACACGAAGATCGACGATATCAAAGCAGCGAGGGGAAGATGGGACCAACTGTGCTGTTGGAGCAACTAATCCAAGTCACTTATTTATCGGTTTTGCTAGTTCTCAAGCGCCTGAGAACTTCTTAGGTCTCAGTCGCCTCCTTCACCGTTCGATTTACCTCGTGATTCGTGCAAAGTGGAAGTTACACATGAGTTGCAACTAGGGTGTAACTAAAAATTTAATAAGTTACAACTAGGTTGTAATTGAGAATTAGTACAAATCTTATGAGAATTAGCACAAATATTAGGATGACATCAGTGACTTAGACATAAGAAGTTTTCAGGCGCCTGAGATCTGCACTCCCCTTATTTATGGACGGAGGGAGTACATGCAACCTGGCCTGTCACTATAGTAGTTTATGCAAATCAGCATGTGTGCATGCAAATCAACACAGTAGTTTATGTATAGTAAAATCACAAAGATCTAGTGCTTCCTTAGTTGATCCAAACCGCACAAAAGGGTAGACGCGCACTTGCTTTACACATTTGCATCTGTGCAAGGACGACATCAACAATCAGGTGCAAATATGTATAGCAAGGTCAGCAAGATAAAGACATAAGTTTTTTCAGCTTGGCTCAACCTTTTGTTAATTATTATACGTATAAATATGTTTCAGTTGTATTGTATGTATGCACTCTTTGTATATCTAAACGAATGACGCTAGCATAAATTTCATAGATTTGCAGACATGTATAGACTCAAAGGTAAAGCGACATTTGTAACTAAAAAAGGGTAAAGAGAGATTTTAAGAGTTTTTAGATCGAACATTGATGGAACACAAAGATCAACTTGGCTAATTGAACGGTAAAAGTATACATGCACCCCCAGCACGACACCGCTCGCATACCTCAGCTTGACCCCCGTGTTCCCCTCTACCATCCCCTTGCATTGTTTACTTCTGTCTAATTTTCACTCGGATAATTTTAGGGATGAGTATTTGATGAACAAACAATCCTCTCAAATACTCTTCCATCCAACACACTAATATAGTGAGGAGTTTTTAATCTGGAAAAATATAGTAAGAGGTTTGATGAGGGATTCTGGAATTGTCCTCTCAAAACTTGGCTTAGTAAATGGACCATTGAGCATTTTCGGGTATTCAGGATAATGTCCTCCCATCCCCTCAAATACACTAGTATAGGCTAACCGGATCCGTCGTTTCGAGCTGTATATAAAATCCCATCTTTTACTAAGTATTTTCCTGGTGTGAAAAAAAAGTCAACATAACCAAAGCAAGTGTAGTAAGAAAACATTCACCTAATTTTATTGAGGCACGCCTATCTCTGTTATGGATTAAGTCTACTAGAACCAGACAAATCCGTCAATTTCCATGAGCTGGCCAATAGACGGCCATTTCTATACTCCTCACACTGGTGGAAAAATGGCCT
The DNA here is from genome assembly GCA_023614405.1 of Avena insularis. NCBI lineage: Eukaryota > Viridiplantae > Streptophyta > Magnoliopsida > Poales > Poaceae > Avena > Avena insularis. The sequence continues at coordinate 567,619,729 of CM042686.1, forward strand.
CTAGTCCCGGACCAATCACTCGGGACTAATGCTAGTCCCGGTCACAGACGAACCGACCAATGGCCTCCACGCATGGGCGAGCTACGAGGAGGGGTGGATCATTGGTCCTGGTTTGTGGGAAAAACCAGGACCAATGGGTCCCCACGTGGCCAGGTGCTGTGACTACAGCTCTGCTCCTCAAAAGGATTCATGCCGTCTGTACTTAGACCAAACCATAAGTTCTCGCGTCACCTGCAAAGTTCGAGTACTTTCTCTCGATGTTTCTCCACTGCGACCCATCGGTAGGGTGTCTCAGTTTTCCGTCTTTCTTACGTTCTTCTTTGTGCCATCGCAACAACCTACCATGCTCTTTATTTCTGAACAGACGTTTCAACCGTGGTATTATAGGAGCATACCACATAACCTTAGCAGGAACCCTCTTCCTAGAGGGCTCGTCATCGCCCTCAAACATCACCAGGATCATCTTATCTGATCTTGTATCGACATGCATTGCATACCGGGCATTTATCCATATTCTCGCATTCTTATCATGCAGGATGCGATCATTAATGCATGCATGTATCTTCTCCACATCTAATCCTAGAGGGCAGATAGTCTTCTTTGCTTCGTACGTTGTCTCGGGCAACTCGTTATCCTTTGGAAGTTTCGGCTTCATTATTTTTAGTAACTTCTCAAATCTCTTGTCAGATAAGCCAGTCTTTGCCTTTCATTTCAGCAGTTCAAGTGTGGTACCGAGCTTTGTGCTGCCATCTTCGCAATTTGGGTACAACAACTTTTTGTGATCCTTTTGCATGGCCTCCAACTTAAACTTCTCCCTTTCTGTATCACATTGTTGCTTTGCATCAGAAATGACCCGACCAAGACCATCAGCGGGCTCATCTGATGCCCGTTGTTCTTCTTCATTGCCGCCTCCCTCTTCTTCATTGTCTTCCATTGCAGTATCACCATATTCTTCAGGGAACATAGGATAGCTGTCATCATCCTCCTCTTCTTCATTTTCTTCCAGCCTAACCCCTCTTTCTTCGTGCATGGCCCAACAATAATATCCGGACATGAAACCTCTCCGAAGCAGATGGCTTTGAAGGATTCTCGGGGCAGAGTGCTCCACCACGTTCGACAATGACGCAGGACAAGGCATAAAATTATCCACTTTGTTTGCCTTAGCCAAATCGATAAATTTATGGAGGCCTGTAATAAAATCGGAATGGCGTCGGTCGCCATACATCCATCGCATCCGTGCATCGATCTGCGTCATAATAATTAACCATTACAATAACATCGTCAATAGTAAAATGACCACCCTACATGGATAGATGCAATATTTTTGTATCAGTTACAGATAAAGAAGATAAGGTTGCTAACCTCAGCCGAGGATACCGTGTTGTGCGAACTAAAGTGTGGCTCATACATTTCGTCGAACACCTTGTGTGCAATCAAAGAAAAAAAAGCTAGCACCCACTCCTCACACACAATCCAGCAAAATTTGCTGGGCAAAGGGTTGGGCTTATATATAGCCAGGGAGGTTTATGGTCCATATTGCCATCAACTGACGCCCAGCAGCTCGCACCCCACCCAGGTCTTGGGTCCCGGTTAATGGCACGCCCCGGGACCAATGACTTCGTGGAGGCGCTGCTGGCCGCCACGTGTCGCGCGGGAGGGGCTTTGGTCCCGATTCTTGGCAATAACCGGGACCAATGCCTCCGTCGCTTCGTCGTCCCCGTGCATAAATATGCTGCCTCTCTGCAGTCCCTCTCCAGCCCACCACTTTGCCTCTCCACTGTGCCGTCGTTTCGCCTCCCCTCCCTCCAATCTCCACCGCGTCGTCATGGAGGTGCTCACGCTCAACCACTACGAGGCGGCTGAGTTTGCGATCTACGGCATCCTCGCGCCGCCGCGCGTGACCCTTCCCGTCGGATTTCGCATCAGCGAGGGGGTGTGCCGGTGGCTCCGCTCCTCAACCCCCGCGGATACGAGATGGAGTACGTCATCGCGGAGCGTTGCCGCCAACTGCCCGCGTGCTTTAGGGCGTTGCCCCGGTCGCGGCGGGCAGCGAGTATTGGCCCCGGCTGTTCAAGAAAGAGCGGAAGGCCAAGCTTGGCAACCGTTTCGTGGATGGGCGCATGGTCACCCGGATCGTCGCAACCAAGAAGAGCGGGAGTTGTTCTGGTCCGTCCCTGGACGGACCATCTACACCGCCATCGACGCCGCTATGCGCGCAGACGAGCTCCATCTCTCGAACAACGCCGAAATCGTGGAGATTTCGTCCGACGACGACGAGGAAGCCGGCGGCACGGAGGACAACGGCTCGGAGGACAGCGGCAGCGGTCGACTAGAAATTTATAAAGTCGCATCTTTATTTGTATGGAAAAATTTGTGGTCGAATAATAAAATGTCTCAATTTAGACCTTTGTCTCGATTAATTCGTGAAAGATTTGTTCAAAAATAGTGATCAATTCAATTTCTACCTCGAATTAATTTCTGCTTCGAATTAATTTCTGCGCCGAATTAATTTACATTAATTCCTGGACTGCTGACCGTCACGGGGTTTTTGGTCCCGGTTGTTGGCATGAACCGAGACCAATGGCTCGCAGAGAGCCACGTGTGCATCGCGGGGTCATCGGTCCCGGTTCGTACCATAAACCGAGACCAATACTTACAGATGAACCAGGACCAATGTCCTGGCGACATGAACCGAGACCGGTGCCTGGCATTGGTCCCGATTACGGAAACGAACAGGGACCAATGAAATTTGGACGCTGGACCAAAGGCCCTCTTTCTACTAGTGTCAGTCTACTCTACAGACGGGTTCCTGCACTCGGAACACATGACACATGGATCAAGCGAAATTCCAGGCCGACTGTCCAGTGGCGTTTGCCTGCAAGGTTCCGCGTCGCTCTTTCTGGGTGCGTGGGGATATTTGGGTCCGCGTTAATCGCCGGGCACGTTCTGCACCTATTTTGCTCTCCGGACGAGCCCACACCAATGTGGCCTTGTCTTCTCCATCTCTCGCTGCTCGTATTTTTTAAAAACAGAGTATGCCCATACACTCGCTCTCTAGAGCCGTAGGTACGCACACCCTATTCATAGAAGCACTCTGAAAAGATTGATGAGGCGGATGGGCTCTTAAGATTGATAAGTCATCACATATTAACCCGGACTTTGGGCTCTCGGGTGCCACACACCCCTATAACTGGGTGATCAGGTATTTTACCTGATCAAAAGATGATCAGGTATTTTACTCGTAAAAAAATATTTAGAAAGGAAATGATTCGCTTGGTCTTCAAGGCAAAAAAGCAAAAATATGACGTATCACAGGTTTGTAGTATGTGGTCATTGGGCGTTTCGAGTTTGTTTTTCTATCCAGGTCACAATAAAAGTAATTCTCTAGAAAAATATTTTTATACTAGTACGATACCTGGTCATCTTTGATTACAAAAAAAGTTAGAATTTTTTTAACATTTTTTTTTCTAGTTATGGGGTGTGTGGCACCTAGGAGCTACACTGTAATTCTCCATCACATACGTCTTACTGTCAAAAGAAACATTGAAAGTTGACTTTCACTGAAAGATTCTGACGAGCTAGAGGTATAACCATCCCCTTAACCATCCAACCAAAGATTGGTTCTCTCACTACACCATCATCTCGTTGCCCCCGGCATCATCAACCATGTCATCAGCGGTTGTGCTTGGGTTTGGCATCTGGATGGTCAGGTAATCCATTATTACGAGGCACAACGTGTTGATCACTCACAAATTTTGAAGGAGATGGACGGGTGCAGATCGCTTAGAGCATTGCAACAGAAGCCTAAAAGTTATGTCGGTGCTCAAAAAACGACTTTTATAGTTTGAACGGTAAAAAACATGCTCTAGTAGACAATGGCGGATCTTGAACAATATTGTAGGAGGGGCAAAAGAATAGATAGCAGTTGGGGGCTAGATTGAATTATTTCATGTTTTATATGGTGAAAAACTATAAATACTGAGTAATATGATGCAAATTATAGTTGAGTTGGGGGGCATGGCCCTTTTTGGCCTCCACTAGGCCCGCCTCGGTAGTAGATGCCCTATATTGATTTGTTGCCCAGACATTTTGGGAATGCCAAAAAACACCTCCTCGGTGCTGCATATTTGCGGCACTGATTGATAGTTGCCGCATAATATCCCCAGCACACGCGACCGCCAACAACCATCTGAAAATTTCCCACCTCTCCCATCGCTCGCAACGGGCCGCCCCGCCACAGGTTCTCGCCACCACCCCTGCCACTGTCCCGCCGTTGTATTTGTAGATCCGGTTGATATCTGACACGCCATTTCCGCCCTATTTCGACCGCCACTGCCCAACCCTAGCCACCTCTACATCTCGGGATGGCCCCGCACCACCACGTTCAGAGCTCCACTAGCTTGCTTAGTGTTCGCCAGCTACCGACGGGAACTACGCGGCCGAAATGAAGTGTAGCCGCCAGCGGGTGTGGCTCGACACCTTCGATACGTCGCACGAGGCTGCACACGCGTTCGACACGGCGGTGTGGAGGTTAATCATCAGCGGCAGGACATGACTTCCCAGAGATTGAGACTCGTGCCAAGGCAGAGATGCTAGCTCCCGAGGTTTGTCTTGTGTTGTAGGAAGAGAAGCAACACTATAGGCAACGGGGTAGCTGGTCGAGGCAGACGAGAAGGCCATGTCGAGGTATAGGGAGGAGCATCCGAAGGACGTGCAAGTGGAGATCAAGTTCTATGGTCGGAGAGGCGCATAGAGGAAGAAGTATAGGGTCGAGAACAATAAGAAGAAGGTCGAGATGGAGGTGCTGCTAGGCAAGGCTGGCCCATCAACGGTGACTGTGGACTCCAATGACGAGAGATGGTTGGACTTGTTTATCAACAGTAGCAGTTAACAGTGATGATGAGGAGTAGTGTGGTGTAGTGTCAGTCTGGATGGTTTAGTCTGAATGTAGTGTTGATATAGTGAAGTCTCGAAGGTCTAGTTTTGAATTTAGTGTCAATGATCTATGTTAAACTTTTGAATTTATTTTTGAAATGTGTTTAAAATTTACAAATTGCAGTTGAAATATGTTTAAACTTTCTGAATTACATTTGAAACTAGACTTCTCTCTGCACCCCCTAGAGCGACCGTTAGACAAAATGTTTGACTATACATCTACAACAGGTTAACACATCTACAACAGGTTAACACGGACGTTGACTAGTCTGTAAGCATTAAAATAGCATACACATGTGCATGTCTCGCGGAAGCTCTACATTGTTCTGGGATGCGGATAACGAAGTTCGTGATAGGAGGTAGAGAAATCTTTAGGTGACACAATAAAAGAGAAATTTTAGATCGTGGCGAAGGGGAAGATGCTGGCACAGTCGAAGGGTACTCCGTTAAGAAAAATATAGCAGTGTTTTTTAACAAAAAATCTACAATAATATTGGCAAAATACGGATGGAAATCTTCTGGTGGTCGATAGGTCTATCATGTTCACAACCTGTGATCAAATGAAGATATACATCTCGTTGATGCAAGCCATCTCAACTGGGTATATAAACCAGTAGGGCTCCCCGTAAACTGGGGAGGTGGGAATAAAACATTTCACATTATTCCGTGTAATTTCACAAGGAACAGGATGTCAAGGTTTATCAGTCTACCTTTTTTACCACGTGGAATGAAATATCGCAGAGCATCGGTCTGTTAGATAAAAGGTAGCGGCCATCAACCTGGCGGGAGAAATGTTCGAGCCCATGGCATGTTAGGAAAAACATAGCGGACATAAGCCTGTTGGGCAAAACGTGGCGGGTGAAATGTTCGAGCCCATCAGTCTCTTATTCAAAACGTGTCCTGTATAGTCCGATCAACTTATCTTTTCATCGTTTCGATGGAACCACACGTATACTAGCTGTTGGAACGATCTTGGATAACAACCAAGAGATAAAGCAGGGGATTTGGTCAACCACTACTTGTCAGGTTGGTTCCTGATCGGGGCACCCCAAACCAACGACTTGGTTTCGGTCCCATCTCTCTAGCACCTAAGGGCATGTACATTAGTACCGACGCTCGCTGTTTGTACGATCGATCCACGTCACCTGTAGACAGCCCAACACACATCGTATACAATAGGGAGTACCGACGCTCGCTGTCTGTACGATCTATCCACGTCACCTGTAGACAGCCCAACACACATCGTATACAATAGGGAGTCTATTTAGATGTCTAGAACCACCCGAATTTCACGGGAAAATGGAACCAATTTTCCTCTCGTACGAGATCTAACCACCCACGACGTGCAACGCGAAGTCGTACAATGCGGACGAGACCGCCCGTAGGGAGCGATTTCCGCGGCTACCGATCGTCTGTATTCTTAGCGACGGACTCTGCCTTTTCTCGTTTTCTCTCCCTTCCACGTCCTCTAATTTCCTACGTGGAAAGTCTTACATACAGCTGAGTAGATAGTACTGTACATGCCCTAATATAAAAAGGACATGGGTATCTCACATGTGGGTTGGCCAACTGACACGATGATGACATATTTCCTAAGAGAAAACCGCACCGGCGGTCCTAATCCTTTTCCCGCACCTTCAGTTTGGTCCTAATTCTTTGAAATCGCACGTCTAGGTCCTAAATCTTTTATAAGTGATTCACACGAAGTTCTAAACCGCTCTGACCGGTGTTGACTGGTGCCATGTCGACAATGGGGTCTAGGAAACAGACAGTTTGACACACATATTTGCAAATAGCCTCTTAAAACTGTATTTGTTCCAAAACACTACCCCTGGAAGCATGCTGGAGACCTGCTGATGAATACCCAATGTGCATGGTATGACGATCTCCCGGAGGTGGCGGTGGCAGCGCTAGTGGCCAAACTATCGGCAGCAGAAGTGGCGCACGTAACGCACCAGCCATGCAATGCATAAATAGATACAAACTTGGTCCTAGTCTAATCACAAGACTAATTGTAGTCTAACAGTGTGTGCGAGACTTGACAGACTATGGCGCTTCCATTTCAGGAGTACCCGCTTGCTATCCTAGCGTCACACTCAACCACTCAATGACGTGCTCCGTGGCGAGCTCGATGGCATGCTCGTGCGGGGAGTTCGTTTACACCGCGTACGCAAGCTTCAACTCCCAAGGCCGCGGTGCCACGGCGTCCCATGGGTCCTGCCGGTTTCCGTCTCGGTCCGTGCTGCGCCGGTTTGGCATCCCAGAGACCGGCTACGCGGTCAGCCCCGTGCTGCGCCGGTTTGGCATCCCAGAGACCGGCTACGCGGTCACTAGCCTACTCCACTGGGCGTCTACCTAGGCGCAAGATGGCTGTCATCGTCGTGCACGTGCAGCTCGAGCTACATCGGCTACGTGGCGGTGTGCGTTGATGAGGGCGAGATAGAGTGGCTCGGGCGCCGCGACGTCGTCATCGTGTTACCGTGGCATGGGCGACATGCGGCGAGTGGCTGGAGAACTTCCACTCCACTCTCACTTGTCTCCTAACCACCACGGCGCCGAGATCGAGTGATGTCGCCGACGAGGAGGGAGCCGCTGGTGGAGAGCGGATTCTGGAGGCTCTTCACCACCCACGCAGCTTGCAGCACCATGTGCATGGCGAGCTGCAGAGGATCGTCCGCGAGTATGGCGGCGGCAAGGACATGCCGCAACTGAGTATCACTCTCACCGGCCACAACCTCGGTGCGGCGTGGCGCGGCGCTCGTTGTGCTCACTGCCTACGAGATAGCGACTACCACCGCAGTCGCGCGAGACATCGACGCCGTGGCGCCGATGGTGACGGCCGTGTCCTTCGGTTTCTACTATGTGGTCTCAACGCTGTGTGCTAGCTGATGCTTGTGCTTGCTTAGCTGCAAGCTGCTACGAGCATCTGCTTTCGGGGATTGTGTTTTCGAACAAATACAACTTTAAGGGGCTATTTGCAAATATGTGTGCCAGTCTGTCTGTTTTCTGGGTCCCAATGTCAATGTGGCACCAGTCAACGCCGGTCAGGCTCGTTTAGGACCTCGCGTGAATCACTTATAAAAGATTTAGGACCTAAACGTGCGATTTCAAAGTACTAGGACCAAACTACCGATCCAAAAGAAGCGTTAGGTGAGGTGAAGACCGTCTCCACCGCCGGCCACCAGGAGGCCTGTGCCGGTGGCCATGGGCAACGCTGCTACTCCACCGATTGCACCGTCCAGGTGCTTGCTATCTCCTCCTTCAACATCCCTGCATCATACAAGCAGGGGACATCAGTCGACATAGGCGATGACGGATATCTCAGGTACACTCGTTCTAATCTAATCTTGGTGTTTTAATTTGAGATTAAGATCCTAATGATGTTAATCCTAAAGTAATAAGTCTAACAATGGTATCAGAGCATGTTTACTCTCTCTTAGAACCCTAATTAGACCATGATCTATGTTAATTACTAATGTTATGGGTCTACTTGACTTGGCTTAGTGCTAATTGAAAGTTATTAAGGATTAATGTTGTTGTGTTACCAATGGACATTGTCATGGGTCTCAGCCTTTTCTAATGACCATGTTTTAATATGTGATGTTCAGTATTGGTTAAACTGAATGTTGTTAAAACTTAATGTGCTCTGTTAGCACACGATCTCTTACTATTCTCTAATGTTTAACCCGAGATCATTACATTAATACCAAATCAGCACGGCATAGTTCTAAATGATGTAGCTCTTGGCTTAATTAAGGCCCGGGTAGCAATTAGAAGGAGGGGAACTCAAATGTGCAATAAAAAAATCCCTAATTCCCCAATTCGGATGAACCCTAAATCCCGAAATTAATTGATTGCACGCAAGGGATTATGTCTTACCTGTATGATGTTGCAACGCTACCTTCTCCATACTGAGAGGACGAGAGGGAGCACGCACCTCAGTGCGGAATGGACTAAGGGGTCGACGGCTTCTTTTTCAGTCGCCGCCAGCCGCCACCGTCAACGTACGGCTGTGTCGGTTCTCTGCCGGTCAGCGAACCCTCCGGGAATGTCGCCGCCTTGCAAATGGATGAACGGGAGCAGGGCTTCGGCTTGAGCTCGCCGCCGTAGCCATCGAATCGAAGAAAATGGCGCGGACATCCCCGTGGTCGCCGCCCCGCGCGAACGCGATGCCGGCAGCCACGCTCGTCGGAGGAGCGCATGGGAGATGATCCAGCGAACGCTTCTCCGTTGAGGGCAGCCACCGCGTCGGCATGGAGGGTGGGGAAAGCGGTGCTTCGCCGCCGCCATCACCTCTCATCACGGGAGCGGATAAATCAGGGAGAGAGAAGAAAAATGAAGTTAGTTTTTCGGGGTCTGGAAGTTTCGATCAGGCTGCAGAGGACGGGACTGTCAGGAATTGGGTCGCTAGTAAAAGCCTTGGCAGATTTTGGCCGAGTGTCCTCTCTCCCTTGATCCCAGGTTGTTTTGGCCAGCAGCAAAGTTCTCTTCAACGCTCATACGAGTGGAATTTACTTATTCCCTGCCGTGGGCTTTTGTGCAATATTCAAGTTTTGGCATTCTATCTTTTCCGGTGCATTTTATAAAGCTATAATACTTATGACTAATGATTTTGCACTGTTTAATAAGATTAAAACATATAAATTATGGTGAATGAAAAAGATTCCTTTTTCTTACTAAATAAAAAGAAGTAGAAACCTTTTTTAATATTATGATGAGTATCATTTTAAATGTCAATTAATGTGTAATATTGATATTTATTATGAGAACGATGCACTCATTTTTATGATAAATTGTCCATGGTATTCTGTTTTTTAAGCGCATTTTATGAAGTTCTTTTTTTAATAATTTCATATGCGCTATTAAATCATGAATGGTTGAATGTTAAGAGGGGAATACTCTATGTAGATGCTTATGAGCACAATGCAAAGTTTTATGTGATTTTATACATGTGAATGCCACTTTTATTGATGATGTATTCTCTATATATATAATTTTAATGTTTATTATTAATGTTGTAAAAATTATATTCACGTTGGGAATGTTTTCTGAAAACAATGTTCCCATTACTAATGTTTTTATGTTAATGTCATGATTATGGCATTTCTTTATGATGTGATCATCATTAATGGGCTAAGGATGCCTTAAGGGAAATGTTTATGGTCGCGTGGTGCGATTTTCCGCACCGCACTATGTGGCTTACTAATGTTGAGCCATTATGCTAAAAGACTTTGTCGGTCTAGTTATGTATTTTGATATACACCGACTAAATGTGACGGGGCTCATAGTGATGTTGATTCTCTGAACAAGGATGTTTTCTCTTGCTTAGACAATTTTAATGTAATATTTGATATCATGGTCATGTATTGTCATTCATTTGACAAATATTATTTGCCAATTGTTATTTGGTGAATACTCATGTAATTTGATGTCCATTTTTTGTTAGGAGATATTTTAATGATGCCATTTCCACTATGAATGTCACACCAATGTTTACTCAATGAAACGTCATGTTAATGCTAATGTCCAAAAATGGATGGTATTTGTACCATGTCTTGAAGGTTTTAATGACAACGTTTTGACACCGTTTGTTTGATATTCTAAAAACTATGGTGTCAAAGGTTGATGGAAAAATGATAAGTGGTGAACTATGAATCCATGTGTCTAAAAACATAGTGGATTGCATAAAGTTAATCTTTTATGTTAAAGTTGGCTATTAATTTAGCGAATACTTTTGTTGTTCATTATGTGATTTATGTTTCTCTAGTTAAAATGGAACCAACAGGAAGTTTTGATTAGAGATTTTATTTATGAGCATATGATTTATGGTACATGACAATGTTCTGACCAACGTTGATTATTGTCATGCCCCATTTCGTGTATATCATGTTCTAATTTGATGTTTAATAATGATCCTAATAAAATTTCGTCCTTGTTTCAACAATAGACAAAAGTTTTCATATGAGTACACTAAAGGATAAAGCATTAAAAAAATTACTTCTTCATATGAACATTGTGTTTCTATAATGACATCATTTGATGTTAGTCTCACCATGTGGTGATAATATTTATGTCTTTGATAAAAAAATACTTTGTAACAATTATGTGTGCTATGCCACAATTATGATGTGATAAAGCTGAATAATGAGACCTCGTCGAAAAAGTGGTCAAATTTACCACATTTCAAGGGGAGAAAGGAATTTCTCATTAAATATGGGATAACATGCTCACTTTTCATACAACTATACTTTTTTTATTCTTCCAGTAGGATGGAACCAACGAGAAGTCTTATTTGAAGAGTCAACCCAAATTACACTAATGTTCCAACTCCTTTTATCATGTTAATGTGTACTTACTCCCTTAAGAATATTATGAAGAAGCACACACAAATGCTAAAGAGGCAAGTTCGTTAGTCTAATGGTTATTATGATCTAGCATGTGGCTAATGATTGTATTTTTGACCAACGTCATTATAATCATGTGCCATGCTTCACTCAAGTAACAATTTTGCCAATATCATGTGGCATATGATTGTATTTCTGACCAACATCATTTATAATCATGTACCATATTTCATTAAGTTCTTTTCCACCTTCTGCCCAACGGTGTTGTGTTTTAGATCTGAAATGAAGCATTTTTTAGGTGTGTTCTCCAAACTAATGTGATCATCGGGAACTGGAGCCTATGAACATAAATCTTAAGGATAACTCCATTAGATCTTTGTTCATATGCATCAGGCATGTTGATAGTTATGCAATCTCTAATGCAACACTGAGTGTTGAACTTCAACTATTTCCCTATGAAAAATAATGTGTGTTAATGCCGATCTTAGTAGCTGATTAATTGCCATGTAAGATGAAGATCATGAGATGAATGGAACTTAATAGAGTTTTTTGAATGAGTTAAATTATGGTAGGCTCTAAATAGGTCTACAAAACCAAATGTGACTCTAAGAGAACGGTTCAAACAATGAATTCTAGATAAAAGTTTTGTTTCATGGCGCTTGTGTTATCATTATGATATGTTCATATGTTTACTTAGTTAAGAATGCTTTGTGACTCGACCAAAAGGTTGCGCGTGAAGTAAAAGTTAACATGTGGCTTGTTATCTAAAGAAACACAACTATGAACTAACACAAGCGCTGGAACAATAATACCATAAGATGAGGGGGAGTAAGCTTCACTATTTTATGCAGATTGAATCTCATTGGCTAGCCAAGAGATCTCTATCTCCTAATTATGATATCAAGGTTCCTGGTAGTGCCTCATACTTTGCTTGTATTGAGGTTTGCCAAGAATAGGTCCAAAAGGGGTACAAGTTTTATTATGATGACATATGTTGATAGAGTACAAAAGAAGGATATTATGCACCGGTACTTTATCACACCTACTACTAAAGTTAAGGGCAATAAAGGTATATATTTCAATATCCAAGGATTCATTTTAAACTGATCAGATAATGTTGGCGTTAAAAGCAACACATGTATATTCAAGTATGAACACGTCCTATTCACGACCGGGATAACTGGAAAAATTACAATAAGTCCAGCAAAATGGACCGCTAGAAAAGCTGCCAAAAGGTCTTGCGATACATACAAGACAATAAAGTTTACATTCTCACCAATAAGAAGTTTGGTAACCTCGATTTGTGGGTTATTCAGACATTATTTTAGTAAGGTGTGTGGATATTAAGGTTTCCACGATATGTTATATCCCACCCTTGCATGTGGAGCTCTATCGTGGAAAAGCTCCAAAGTGACATTGATGGCATTAGTAATGATGCAATATATCATATGGCATGTTAAGAGGCTAACGCGTAGGTTGTATGTCAAATAAGTTTTATTCCCAAAATTAAGGTGGTGGATAGTATTTCTAAACCACTTACTGCATTATGGACACGCAGTTTTCTATTCGGGTAACAACAAGTCAAATGGTGTTACCAAAACCATTGACAATATGTTTCGTGTTGTGAAAGATAGAATTCGGGATCAAACTATTAATGCTAAGCACATAAATAAGAATTATATGTTCTCATGGATTCGTTTATCAAAGGCTTGGCACCCATATTTATGTTTATGCTGCCGGTATAGGTTGCTAGAAAGCCTTTTGATCCTGGAAATAAGGACCAGCGATGTAACCAACTCTCATAAAGTATTATGATTTCCATTTCGATATAGAATGATGTACTATAGGTAAAGAGGTTCGGTAACATTTCCTTGGTCATTGTAACACTTTATTTTGGCACATTATTTCTATTGAGAGTAGGTTTATGATGTTGTTAACCTTACGATCGAGGGGGAGAATGTTGGAACGATCTTGGATAACAACCAAGAGATAAAGCAGGGGACGTGGTCAACCACTCCTTGTTAGGTTGGTGCCTGATCGGGGCACCCCCAAACCAACGACTTGGTTTCGGTCCCATCTCTATAGCGCCTAATATAAAAAGGACATGGGTATCTCGGCCAACTGACACGATGATGACATATTCCCTAACTACCGATCCAAAAGAAGCGCTAGGTGAGGTGAAGATCGTCTCCACCGCCACCACCCGCCACTGTCATGCCATGAAAGCTGTCATTTGCTACTCCACCGATTGCACCCAGTGTGCATATCTCCTCCTTCAACATCCCCGCATCATACAAGCAAGGGGACATCAGTCGACATAGCCCATGACAGACATGTCAGGTACACTCGTTCTAATCTAATATTGGTGTTCTAATTTGAGATTGAGATCCTGATGTTAATCATAAAGTAATAAGTCTAACACTAGCATGCTTTATACCATATACGTTTGGGAAAATCTAACTGGTATAAATAATCAATGGCGCGTGAGGTTTCTGGAGTTTTCTTTCGATAATCCGACGCGTATTTCAACAGAAACCAAATGAACCATGTGTCTGCGAGATTAATCTAAGATATGCATTTAGGTAGATAATGTTGGTAGAACAGAAAGCTAGCCAGTTCATGGTTAGATGATATTAGACTAAATCGAGATAGGACATAGATTTATGACAATAACCTATATTTCATATACTCGTGTTTATTCTTTTCGTATTTATCTTACACTTGTATTTATTTATTTTTTGTCAACCTTTTTCATCTCATCGATCTTAAAAATCACGATCTACAATCAATGCGTTCACAATCAACTTTCTGTCCATTTCGAACGCTACGATTTGCTACGGTCTCTCTCAAGGAAGCTATCTCGATTTTCAACAACCATAGTCAATGTGCTAACATTCAACGTTTTAGCATTAAACTTACTCGCATCCAGTTATCGTCTCCTTTATTTTCTGAGCAACGTTAACCCATTTCATTCTTCAGTCTGTTTGCATGGTTATTAGCCCTTTTTTCTTTTAGCGTTCCATATCATTGAGTCTGAACAACACGATTTGGTACCTTCTCAGTCAATGTTCTCGTATTCAGCGTATTTACAAACAGCATTCCGACCACCTCGTTCCTCCATGACCTTTTCCTCCCTACTACGACATTCAGGTCGAAATGATCTAAACCGTACTTCTGTTCACCTACTTTCTGGTCTCGGATGTAGATCCACTTGGTCCTCCACCCTTGCGCGGAATCAATGATCTTGAAGGCAAAGTACCGCATGTTTCCATGAATGGATATGCCGCACCCATCAACAAGATAGGCCCCCTGGCTGCCTGCTTGCCTCTTCACAGAGTAAAGCTTCTTCCACAACCCGAAATGTGGTGCGATACCGAGCCAACACTCGCAAACTGTAATAAAGCACGCAATGTGCAGAACTGAGTTTGGCACCAGCTGATGCAAATGAACACTGTAAAGGAAGAACAACCCATGGAGAAACTCGTGGGTTGGAAGGTACAAGCCCTAAAGAACAAAAGCAGTGAACATCACCCTAAACCCACGGGGAGTGGAGATTACCTCCAGACTAGGAATCTTATAATCGTCCTCGGAGGAGAGTATCCCAGCCTGCTTCAGCAAGCACAAATATGAAGCGTTCACCATGGAGAACCTCCAATCTCCATTGGTGATCCTTGATGCAATGGATATCTTCTTCTTGGGGCGGCATTGGTGCTGGAACCAGCACCCCCATTCCTCTTGCTCTTCACCATCGCAGCGGTGCTTCTCTTCCTGGAAGCACGGAGAAAAGTGCTCGGAAATAACCACAACACGTCCAACAAAGCAAGGAAAAGGGTAATGGCAGAGCGCACAGAGGAAGAAGATGGAGATTGTGAGGAGAAGAAGGGGATTTTTTAATATGTGCACCTATTTACTTAAATTGTTAGTGGATTGATTCATATAAAATGCATAGATGAACTTTGTAGTTTGTTAACATTTTTACTCACATATTTGTATCATATATAATGTTAGATCCTTGTTTTACATTGATTTCGGAGATTTTCTAAACAATCCCATCTCTTTTGGTTCTAACTTTTTGTGGCAGAAATACCTTATGTTAGTGTTTTTGACTTTTTAGGAGCTACGGAACTCGAACCGGAGCTAGGTCAATGAGAGATGTTATATAATTTCCATACGAATCGAACAAGATAAAGTAGAGCCAAAGGGGCCCAACGAGCTGAAAATGGGAGCCCATTTACTAGAGGGCGTGCCACCTGTACTATCTCAGCCGTCGAAACTCCGATGCCGTCGATTCCACCTCCATTCGCTTAGTTTTGACCTAAAAGCATCTATATATACCCCCTAGCGGCCTTTCTCGGGAGGCATGGAGGCGTAGATCGAAAACCAAGTAACAGAGAGTCAGCAGGTCGCCGCCCGGAGGAAGATTGGAGGGGGAACCGCTGCAGGAATTGCCTCCGGCCGCGTCTGCTCCTTCACCAATGCCTACTCATCACTCTCCATGATGATAGGGGAGTAGTCCACCCCTGGACTTTGGGTTTATAGTGGTAACTTGATCTAATCTCTCCATGTATGATCATTGTTGAAGTCCATATGATGTGCCTTGCATGAGTATGGATCTATCTATGTAATTCATATGGTGGATATTGTGTTATGAGATAGTACTTGTTATTCATTTACCATTGCATTGGATCTTGTATGGTTTGTCATACTTTGGGGATATTCTATGATGCATGTAATGGTTTAGATCTATACATAATGCCTTTTTAATCCATATCATGAGGTGATTGACACCATCAAGTGGGGGTAGATGAGAGAGATGTGATAATACTCACAACATATCACAACATATGAATCATTGCACTAGTGTTTAGAATGTTTTCCATTAAGAAGTATGATGTATGTAGGTAATGGGTGGCCGAGTGACAGTGACATATGTATTGAGTGATAGCAATGCAACCCAACGTCCTTTATCTAGGGGTAATAAGGGAGAAGTATGATGTGTGGTGTGACACAAACCAAATGCTAGCCTTATTGCAAAGGTGACCTAGCAACACAAAGGAGTACTTCTTTCACGTATGTGTTTTATGACATGTATCCACCATAAAGTATCATTAAAATATGGCAATTGTGTGTACCTTTACTATCTATAACATGATTAATCACCACAGATGGAGAAGAGAGGATTAAGTAAATCCATGAACCCATGTCCATTGTTCCTATAAAAGAACACCCTTGTCTTGTCCTCTTGCATTAAAGAGGATTAGGCCAATTTTATATTCTTGTTTTGTTACATTAAACTCCCAACCATTAAAACAACCATCTTATTTCTTAAAACTTCTTTAGTGCATTCAACTAAACGTGTGACACTTTAGTTGTAGATAATAGATAGATTTTCCTTCTTGCTCCTACGGATCGATACTCTACTTCCACACGGAGAGGTACTACGGTGATCCCCTGCACTTGGGGGTTATCAAGATACTTTTCCGGCACCGTTGCCATGGAGCGCAGCGCTTAAGTTTATATTCTTGTGTGCACTAGACTTTAGATTTGTTTTAGTTTGTTTTACACCTTGCAATCATCTAAGCTTGGGGAGGTTTCTTTAACTTGTTTGGCTGTGAGTTTCTTATTAGATTTACTTTTAGTTTTTACTTTCCTTATATCAAAAACACATAAAAATCTTATAAATTTTACTATGGATGAACTTGTTGGGTCCGCAGCATAGAAAACAAAAAATTTCCTACGATGAGAACTACACGCCAAGATCTATCTACTAGGTACAAAGCAACGGGTGGACATACATCCAACGAGAACTTACCCTCGAAGACAACGAGTTTTGTTAACGAGTAGGAACTCGTGGTTGATGTAGTCGTACACTTGCCGATCTCAAGATCGTGTGAAAGTCCGAGCGCCGCAAATTAGCAGCGCATCCGTACTCGCACACACGTTCAAGCCACCGGACAACCTCCACCTCCTCGCTCCAGCGATCCAGCGGAAGAAGCAACTCCTTCCAGACGAAATGCCACCGGGAACATGTATCTCGCTAATCTGAGACCATGGGGGAGTAATTCTAGAGGGGGGAGAGATCCTTCACAAGGAGGTGTGAGGAAGAAGGAGGAAGAGAGTGGCCTTTTATAGGAGGAGGGGGGTACCCCCTCTCTCCATGGCCGGCGCATGGGGGGGTGACCCCTCACCTCCCCCATTCATGTGGTGGTAACCCCTCCATATTAAAATGCCTCTTCACATTCCCCTTTAAAGTCCCTACTTTAAATGCATTAAAATTCTCCAAGTTTAATGCTCTCTAATTTAATAAAAATATTTTATTAAATTTATTCAGAATTTTGTTAATTACTTTAATTAACAAAAATTCACATATAGCCCCTTGCAATATTTCAATATCCCATGCAGAACCACTTTCTGCAATTTCACCCGAAACAATTTCTGGTTTCCATCAGAACAATTTCTGCACTTTGCAATTCTTTCGTCTGAAACATATGCGCTCCAAAATGGTATCCGGTAACTCTTAAGTGTGTCACCCTACGGTTCGCAAATAATGCAGACATGATTGAGACTCCTCTCAGATTAATAGTCAGAAGCGGGACCTGGAGATCCATACTGACTCCTGCATATTCAACGATGACTTCTGTGATCGTGAGAACCTTTAACGCTTGTAACTAAATCCCTTTGTCTCTTGATATAATACATGTCCGATATTCGATCATCGGTATCCAAATACCTAGTTTGATCTCGTTACCGACATGCACTCTTTCGCTCCCCGTGATATAACATTCTAGTGATCACATCACTTGCTTGCAAGCTATCTCAATGTGATATCACCGAGAGGGCCCAGAGTATATCTATCCGTCATCGGGATTGACAAATTCCACTCTTGATCCATGAGCCTCAACATAACACCTTCGTAGCACTGAACCCATCTTTATAGTCACCCTGTTACGGTGTGACGTTTGACGTTATGAAGATACTCTTCCGGTGTTAGAAATTAACATGATCTCATGGTCTAAGGATAAAGATTACTTCGTATGATGTTATAGCAATGTAAACATGATGACTTGATCGTAATGCTATACTTCGGATGAATGTTCATCACATCATTCCACCAATGTTGTGACCTTGTTATTAACAACATCGATCAGGAAACCTTGATCATCTTGTTAATCAAAAAGCTAGTCTATAAGAGAGGCATAACTAGGAACCCTTTTTGTTTATTAAACACACATGTATTGATGTTTCCGATCAACACAATTCTAGCATGAAAAATAAACATCTATCATATATAAGGAATACATAATAACAACTTTATTATTGCCTCTCAGGGCATATTTCCTTCAGTCTCGCACTTGCACTAGAGACAATAATCTAGTTCACATAGTGATAAATCTAACACCCATAGAGTTCTGGTGTTGATCATGTTTTTCCCTAGGGAGAGCTTTAGTCAACGGATCTGCTACATTTTGGTCCGTGTGTACTTTACAAATCTTTATATCTCCATCCTTGACATGCTCACGGATGGAGTGAAACCAGCGCTTAATATGCTTGGAATTCTTGTAAGACCTTGGTTCCTTTGTGTTGGCTATGGCTCCATTGTTGTCACAATAGATCACCATCGGGTCCAACGCACTAGGAACCACACCTAGTTCCGTAATGAACTCTTTCATCCAAACCGCTTCCTGCGCCGCTTCTGAAGCAGCAACATATTCCGCCTCCATTGTTGATCCAGCCACCACAGGTTGTTTGGGACTCCTCCAACTAACTGTTGCTCCGTTCAAGAGAAATACGTATCCGGATTGAGACTTAGAGTCATCCGGATCGGTGTCAAAACTAGCATCAACATAACACTTAGCGACTAGCTCTTCTTCACCTCCGTATATAAGAAACATATCCCTAGTTCTTCTCAAGTACTTGAGGATGTTCTTGACCGCTATCCAGTGTTCCGAACCTGGATCAGATTGGTACCTACTAGTCAAACTAATAGCATGTGCCACATCCGGACTTGTACATAGCATGGCATACATTATAGAGCCTATGGCCGAGGCATAGGGGATCTTATCCATCATCTCTCTTTCTTCCGCCGTAGCCGGATTTTGAGTCTTACTCAATGTCGTACCTTGCAACATAGGTAAGAACCCCTTCTTACTTTCGTCCATATTAAACTTCTTTAATATCTTATCAAGGTATGTACTCTGCGATAGCCCAATTAGGCGCCATGATCTATCTCTATAGATTTTAATGCCTAATATATATGACGCTTCACCAAGGTCTTTCATCGAATTTTTTTTGTTTAGATAACTTTTAACACTGTTTAAAAGATCTAAATCATTTCCAATCAATAATATGTCATCCACATATAATATCAAAAATACCACATTGCTCCCACTCACTTTCTTGTAAATACAAGCCTCTCCATAAGTTTGGACAAATCCAAACTCTTTGATCACCTCATCAAAGCGGAGATTCCAACTCCGGGATGCTTGCTTTAGTCCATAGATGGATCGCTGAAGTTTGCATACCTTATTAGCATCCTTAGGATCGACAAAACCCTTAGGTTGTATCATATACAACTCCTCTTCAATATTACCATTGAGGAACGCAGTTTTGACATCCATCTGCCATATTTCATAATCGAAATATGCAGCAATTGCTAACATAATCCTAACCGACTTAAGCATCACTACGGGAGAGAATGTCTCATCGTCGTCAACTCCTTGAATTTGTCGAAACCCCTCTGCGAAAAGTCGAGCCTTATAGATGGTCACATTACCATCAGCATCAGATTTTCTTTTGAAAATCCATTTATTCTCAACGGCCTTTAGATCGTGAGGTAAGTCCACCAAGGTCCAAACTTGGTTCTCGTACATGGATTCCATCTCGGATTTCATGGCTTCTAGCCATTTGTTGGAATCCGGGCTCATCATCGCTTCTTCATACGTCGCAGGGTCATCCATTTCATCAACCATGAAATTCACAACAGGATTGCCATATAGTTCAGGAGCTGCATGTGTCCTGCTTGACCTGCGAGGTTCGGTAGTGTCCTCTTTCGGAGTTTCATGATCAATATCATTAGCTCTCTCTTCATTAGGTGAAGTAAACTCCGAAATAACTTCCAGTGCTGCGCTACTCGCCATTTCATGAAGAGAAGGTTCAATAACCTCTTCGAGTTCTACCTTCCGACTACTCACACCTTTCGCGAGAAACTCCTTCTCAAGAAAGGATCCATTCTTGGCAACAAAAACCTTGCCCTCGGATCTGTGATAGAAGGTATACCCAATCGTTTCCTTAGGGTATCCTATGAAGACGCATTTTTCCGCTTTGGGTTCGAGTTTATCCGGCTGAAGTTTCTTCACATAAACATCGCATCCCCAAACTTTAAGAAATGACAACTTAGGTTTGTTTCCAAACCATAATTCATACGGTGTCGTTTGAATAGATTTAGATGGTCCCGATTTAAAGTGAATGCAGTTGTTTCTAGTGCATAACCCCAAAATGACGGTGGCAAGTCAGTCAGAGACATCATAGATCAAACCATATCCAATAAAGTATGATTACGACGTTCCGACACACCATTACGTTGTGGTGTTCCGGCAGGCGTGAGTTGTGATACTATTCCACACTCTTTCATGTGTGTGCTAAACTCGTAACTTAGATACTCTTCTCCACGGTCAAACCGCAGAAATTTGATCTTTCTATTATGATGATTTTCCACTTCATGCTGAAATTCCTTGAACTTTTCAAAAGTTTCAGACTTGTGTTTCATCAAATAGATATACCCGTATCTACTCAAATCATCCGTGAAAGTAACAAAATAACGATATCCACCTCGCGCCAACACACTCATTGGTCCACACACATCAGTATGTATGATTTCCAATAAATCTATCGCCCGTTCCATTGAACCGGAAAACGGCGTTCTAGTCATCTTGCCCATAAGGCATGGCTCACATGTATCAAATGATTCAAAATCAAGTGATTCCAAAAGTCCATCGGAATGGAGTTTCTTCGTGTGTTTAACACCAATATGACCTAGACGGCAGTGCCACATATATGCAGATATATCATTATCAAGTTTAATCTTTTTAGCATTAACATTATGAATATGCGTAATATTACTATCGAGATCCATCAGAAATAAACCATTTAACATAGGTGCATGACCATAAAAGATATCATTCTTATAAATCGAACAACCATTGTTTTCAGATTTAAAGGAATAACCACTTTACATCAAACACGATTCGGATACAATGTTCATGCTCAGTGCAGGCACCAAATAACAATTATTTAGGTTTATAACTAATCCTGATGGCATATGGAGAGGTAGCGTCCCGATGGCGATCACATCAACTTTTGATCCATTGCCGACCCGCATCCTGACCTCATCCACTTCTGTAGTCTTAAGCATTGACAGAAGCTTGAGAAGAGTCTTCTTCATGCCCTGCATATTATAGTTCATCATGAAGCTCTTGTAGCTAGGTGGAAGAGATTGGAGAACACGATGTATGCCCAAGTCAATAGGAATCGTTATTCCCAAGGACACAAGCTTATCGGCGTACCCAGACATTTTGAGTACATGCTCACTAATGGAGCTGTTCTCCTCCATCATGCAGCTAAAGAACTTTTCAGTAGCATTATAACTCTCTACGACAGCATGGGTATCGAAAATCATTATCAATTCTTCCATGGTATCAAAGGCATTGCCATTTTCGAAACGCTTTCAAAGTTCTGGCTCTAGCCCATACAGTATGCCGCAATAAACTAAGTTGTGGTCCTCCTGACGAGTCACATAGACATTCTTTTCCTCGTCAGGCATCAGAGTGGTGGGCGGCCTAGCGCATCTAGCACATATTGCTTTTTGTGCAGTGAGGAGAATCCTCAAATTCATAGCCCAGTTAGTGAAGTTGCTATCATTAACAACAAGTTTCTCTTTCTCCATGAACACATTGAAATTAAAAGCAGGTGGTGCCATCTACAACAGAATTTGTAAAGTTTATTTAGACTAAGTTTATGATAGATTGAGTTCAACTAATCCAAATTACTAATGAACTCCCACTCAAAAACGACATCCCTCGTGTCCTTTTGGTGATTACATGAACCAAATCCACTACACCAAGTCTGATCATCACGTGAGTTGATGTAGCTTCAAAGGCGAGCATTTATATGGGCATCATATCAACTATATGACTCATGCTTAACCTTTCGGTCCGTGTTCCGAGGCCATGTCTGTACATGCTAGGCTCGCCAAGTAAGAACCTTAGTATTCGCGTGTGTAAAACTGTCTTACACCCGTTCCTATGAAAGCGTAGATTCGAGTACACCCGATCATCACGTGATGTCTCGAAACACGATCCACAGAATGGTGCATACTTAAGGAAGAACACATTTTTATCTTGATATCTAAATGAGGGATCATCTTACAATGCTACAGAAAGCGCCAAACTATCAGTATAAGATGCTAACATCTAATGTGTAAAGTGAGATGATATGGTCCATGCATTTGATCTCTATCACTTACATCGTGGTATGATCTCTATCATTCCTTTGTGTGTAAGGCAAAGGTCTATGGAACTTACACGTTGAGTGTGTTGTAAGAGTATCTATCATACATATACTTACAACAATACCATATCAATACACTAGCCCAGCAACGATCTAAGCTAGACGCCTCTAATTTATCAATTGCAAGGTTTACGTGGCTTAGGGCTTTCGGAAATAGAACCGTTCTCACCTACGAACATGAACCACAACGAGGATAACTAAGTGATTAGCAACTCGTTGTAAATCAGATATTGACTATAGTAGGAGAGACAAACACCAGCCAGCCACTTATGCAAAACAAGTTGCATGTCAGTCGTGGAACCGGTCTCATGTACGATGACATGTAAGGTTGGTCTCGGCCGCTTCATCCCACTATGCCACCAATATCCAAAATACATAGAAGATGCAATAACATGATCATCATTGCCCACATATAAACATATGTGTACTACCCGTGCAAAGGACCTACACATAGATCAGGCTCTGATACCACTGTTGGGTCTGCAGCATAGAAAACAAAAAAATTCTTACGATGAGAACTACACGCCAAGATCTATCTACTAGGTACAAAGCAACGGGTGGACATACATCCAACGAGAACTTACCCTCGAAGACAACGAGTTTTGTTAACGAGTAGGAACTCGTGGTTGATGTAGTCGTACACTTGCCGATCTCAAGATCGTGTGGAAGTCCGAGCGCCGCAAATCAGTAGCGCATCCGTACTCGCACACACGTTCAAGCCATCGGACAACCTCCACCTCCTCGCTCCAGCGATCCAAATGCGAGCAAGAACTCCTTCCGCATTTAAATGCCACCGGCAACATGTATCTCGCTAATCCGAGACCATGGGGAAATAATTCTAGAGGGGGAGAGAGATCCTTCACAAGGAGGTGTGAGGAAGAAGGAGGAAGAGGGTGGCCTTTTATAGGAGGAGGGGGGTACCCCCTCTCTCCATGGCCGGCGCATGGGGGTGGTGACCCCTCACCTCCCCCATTCATGTGGTGGTAACCCCTCCACATTAAAATACCTCTTCACATTCCCCTTTAAAGTCCCTACTTTAAATGCATTAAAATTCTCCAAGTTTAATGCTCTCTCATTTGATAAAACTCTTTTATTAAATTTATTCAGAATTTTGTTAATTACTTTAATTAACAAACATTCACATATAGCCCCTTGCAATATTTCAATATCACATGCAGAACCACTTTCTGCAATTTCACCCGAAACAATTTCCGGTTTCTATCGAAACAATTCCTGCGCTTTGCAATTATTTCGTCTGAAACATATGTGCTCCAAAATGGTGTCTGGTAACTCTTAAGTGTGTCACCCTACGGTTCGCGAATAATGCAGACATGATTGAGACTCCTCTCAAATCAATAGTCAGAAGCGGGACCTGGAGATCCATACTGACTCCTGCATATTCAACGATGACTTTTGTGATCGTGAGAACCTTTAACACTTGTAACTAAATCCCTTTGTCTCTTGATATAATACATGTCCGAGATTCGATCATCGGTATCCAAATACCTAGTTTGATCTAAATTCGACATGCACTCTTTTCTCATTCCGTGATATAACATTCTAGTGATCACATCACTTGATTGCAAGCTATCTCAATGTGATATCACCGAGAGGGCCCAGAGTATATCTATCCATCATCGGGATTGACAAATTCCACTCTTGATCCATGAGCCTCAACATAACACCTTCAGAAATCAACCCATCTTTATAGTCACCCACAATGCGGTGTGACGTTTGACGTTATCAAGATACTCTTCCGGTGTTAGCAATTAACATGATCTCATGGTCTAAGGATAAAGATTACTTCGTATGATGTTATAGCAATGTAAACATAATGACTTGATCGTAATGCTATACTTCGGATGAATGTTCATCACATCATTCCACCAATGTTGTGACCTTGTTATTAACAACATCCAATGTCCATGTTCAGGAAACCTTGATCATCTTGTTAATCAACAAGCTAGTCTATAAGAGAGGCATAACTAGGAACCCTTTTTGTTTATTAAACACACATGTATTGATGTTTTCGATCAATACAATTCTAGCATGCAAAATAAACATCTATCATATATAAGGAATACATAATAACAACTTTATTATTGCCTCTCAGGGCATATTTCCTTCAGAACTTTCACCTGAGGACCTTAGGGATTTAAATGAAGCTAATTATTTTTTCTCCCAAGAAAGAGTGCATGTGAAAAAACTTATTGATTTCTCAAATGAGATTGCTAAACAACTATGTGAGTTATATAATGTGTCTTGTTGCACAAAACAAAATGATAAGCATCTCTACTATCAATGCAAATGTAGTAATCACTTTATAATTGCCTCACATCATGAAAAGCATCATGATTACTTTGAAATGAGATTACTTGATCAATTTATTGCTTTCATTGGAGCTAGTGAGGTGGACTTCCTAATTAATAAAAAGTATGAAACTTGTGATGTAGCTCATGATCTTAAAAAAGTAAGTCCTATGCTCCTTAAACATTACAAAGAAAGATTTTGTGATAATGCTTATGTTATTGATTATGCAAAGAATATTCTTGCTGCCATGGAAAGAACTAATATTTTGGAGGAAGAATATGAAAAAAATCATAAGCTTGGGGATGCCCATGCACCCCCAAAAAGAGGAGAGTGATGAGAAAACACAAGAAGATGACAACAATCTAAGCTTGAGGATGCCCATGCACCCCAAAGAAGAGGAGAAAAATGAAGAAGAAGAATATATGGTCCAACCTAAGCTTGGAGATATATTTTGTAAGGAAACACTTTCCAAGTAAGGAGGTAGGAAAGAAGCACAAGCTACCACATGAATTTCGTATCACTTAAAATCAAGTAAGTAAAGTCTAGCTATATGGCTATAAAGAAAGCGCTTTACAGGAGGCACCTTGATTATTTTATTTTGTATTTTTGCTTGGAACTCTTGATTTATTAGGAGAGTTTTATTTTGTGTTTCTTTATTTAATTTTTAATAAAGTACCAAGTGGAACCTATTTTGGATGTTTTAAAAGTTGCTAAACATATGGAGTAGCAAATTTCTGCATAACAACTTTTAGTGCGTGAATTTTCTGATTTTTTATGTAACTCCGATTGCGCTCAAATTGATACAGAATTTACAACTTTTCATCCTCTATGTGCACAAAAATTATATAAAATTACTGACATCTCTAAGTGGGAAAAATTGTTTTTGTTTTGTTGTTGCTAAAAATCTAGATAGGTTCTGCCATGTTTTGTTTTAACCATTCCCAAGTATTCTAAAATGATTTGTATGAGTCATATTATATGCTAGGGATATGTTGGAAAATTTATATGTTTGCTGGAACATTTATAAAGAATTTTGTCTTTGATATATATGCAGAAATTATTATATTCTTGTGCCACTAATGTCACCTCTTAGAAAAGAGATGGGAGAAAAAGTTTTGTGTTGATGTTTTTTGACACAGAATAGAGCAACATCACACCAAGATAAATCCAAGGATGGTGAAAACCATAAGCTTGGGTATGCCCAAGGCACCCCACTATACCAACTCAACTATCGGTTTACAAACCTCTAAACTTTGTTTTTTGAGCAACATAGAACTATCGTAGAAACTTGGAGCGTCTGTTTTGTCATTTTACTTTTTGTTTTGCATTAAAAAGACCACCACCACCATTATCAAAATGTTTATGATCATCTACTGAAAGGAAACTCTACCTTAATAAGATTAAAACTGAAAAGGAATGCCATGGAATAAAACAAAAGGGGAGATAAAAACAAAAGCTGAAATTCATGTTGTGTCTAGTTCTTAACCTCAAGCACTTTATATGAAACATGATATGTTTTATGCCTATTAATTTGTATCCTTTGCTTGTAAATATTTATGTTCAACATTAATAAGAAGGTTAGAAAATAAATGTTAACATTATAAACTAGGTGGTACACTCTTTACATCTCTTTTTGTTAAGCCTTTCCTACACAGCTAAGACTTGTTCGAAGCCCCTTAAAACTAGACTAGGCATATTCACCTACTTGTGGCAAAAGCTAGTTTCAAGTATAGTATGTATGCTAATCCTCCAAACACTCTTAAAAACACCCTTTTCATGTATTTTAAAGCTCATAAGAAAGTAATGTTTGGGGTGATACCACTATGGAAATTTTTGTGTTTCACATCTTATTAGTGGTTGTTAGCTAAACCATGACTGGCATGGCACAAAGCTTTCGATGTTAAAAGTTGAATATTAATCATGTTTAATTTCTACCTATGGATTGCAACGATGTGAAATGAAGTGTGCACACTAGAGTAGGCATGTTGGTAGAAAACGCTCCTGAACCGCTAGCCAAAGCCATGCATGACATGGCGGAAACTTACAACATGATGATCCTTGTTGATATGATTCATATGTCTGTTTTTCTTGTTCTTCTGGAGTAGAGATACTATCCCCCTCCCACCTTGAACACAACCAAGGAATTCTATTATCTTTTATGCTGAATGAATGAATAAATAAATGCCAAAAGGGAAGCATATAACTACATAAGGGCAAGAGGTACTTCAATGATGCGGTTTCATAGACCAACATGAGTATACAATGGCATGCCTAAGTTGAGTAGCATGAGGAGTGCAAGGTCATAGCCTAGGTGTATGAAACAATCAACTTGTAAGATGTTTAGCACATAAACCATGTGAAGCTTTAAAACAAAGTGAAATAAAAAAGATACTTGGAACCCCATCCTTATTAGTATTGTTGACATGAATTAATTAGCTCAAAATTCTTACTTTTTATTATTTATGGAGTATTAACATATGTATTCAATGCTTACTTTCGGTACGGGATGCAAAACATCTCAAGGGAAGACATAAAACTGAGAAGTGAGTCTTCTAGTTAAGGGCATAAAAATAAGAAGTAGCCCAAAAATAAAGGAATGAAAACACCAATGCCAATCATGAAAAGAGTCTCTTATTCTATGAGTTCATCAAAGTGTGCTTGAAGATTTATTTTGTTCATCATTTTTTTATCACACCATCACTTATTGTTTAGCATATTTATAGATGTGTAAAAGATACAACTTGATAGTACACTTGCATATTATGTTTCATTGAAAGTAATCAAGCCTATGAACTCTCCATGATAATGAAGGAAGCAAAGGTAACAAACTCCAAATTCCATGTTTAGTTTTATCACCTTCATGCTCGAGGACAAGCATAGGTTAAGATTGGGAATGTTGATGCATGTAAAATGCATACATGAACTTTGTAGTTTGTTAACATGTTTACTCACATATTTTCATCATATATAATGTTAGATCCTTGTTTTACATTGATTTTGGGGATTTTCTAAACAATCCCCTCTCTTTTGGTTCTAACTTTTTGTGGCAGAAATACCTTATGTTAGTGTTTTTGACTTTTTAGGAGCTACGGAACTCGAAACAGAGCTAGGTCAATGAGAGATGTTATATAATTTCCATACGAATCCAACAAGCTAAAGTAGAGCCAAAGCGGACCAACGAGCTGAAAATGGGAGCCCATTTACTAGAGGGCGCGCCACCTGTACTATCTCAACTGTCGAAACTCTGATGCCGTCGATTCCACCGCCATTCGCTTAGTTTTGACCTAAAAGCATCTATATATACCCCGTAGCAGCCTTTTTCGAGAGGCACGGAGGTGAAGATCAAAAACCAAGTAACAGAGAGCCAGCAGGCCGCCGCCCGGAGGAAGATTGGAGGGGGAACCGCTGTTGGAATCGCCTCTGACCGCGTCTCCTCCGTCACCAACACCTCCTCGCCACTCTCGATAATGAGAGGGGAGTAGTCCACCCCATAGACTTTGGGTTTATGGTGGTAACTTGATCTAATATCTCCATGTATAATCATTGTTGAAGTCCATATGATGTTCCTTGCATGAGTATGGATCTATCTATGTAATTCCTATGGTGGATATTGTGTTATGAGATAGTACTTGTTATTCATTTACCATTGCATTGGATCTTGTATGGTTTGTCATACTTTGGGGATATTCTATGATGCATGTAATGGTTTAGATCTATAGGTAATGCCTTGTTTATCCATATCATGAGGTGATTGACACCACCAAGTGGGGGTAGATGAGAGAGATGTGATAATACTCACAACATATAAATCATTGCACTAGTGTTTTTCCATTAAGAAGTATGATATATGTAGGTAATGAGTAGCCGAGTGACAGCGGCATATGTATTGAGTGATAGCAATGTACCCCAACATCCTTTATCTAGGGGTAAAAAGGGAGAAGTATGATGCGTGGTATGACACAAACCAAATGCTAGTCTTATTGCAAGGGTGACATAGCAACACAAAGGAGTACTTCTTTCACGTATGTGTTTTATGACATGTAGCCACCATAAAAGTACCATTAAAACATGACAATTATGTGTACCTTTACTATCTATAACATGATAATCACCATACATGGAGAAGAGAGGATTAAGTGAACCTATGTCCATTGTTCCTATAAAAGAAAACCCTTGTCTTGTCCTCTTGCACTGAAGAGGATTGGGACACTTTTATATTCTTGTTTTGTTATATTAAACTTCCAACCATTAAAGCAACCATCTTATTCCTTAAAATTTGTTTAGTTCATAATCAACTAAAACTTCTGACGCTATAGTTATAGAGAATAGATAGCTTTTCCTTCTTGCTCATGTGGATCGATACCCTACTTCCACATTGAGAGGTACTACGGAGATCCCTACACTTGGGGGTTATCATGGATCAATCCTGGCCGCAAGCTCATGAACAAGGATGCATGGTGCACATCCAACAGGACACGTGGAGGGTGAGGACCAATCCATTGCTACACTTTACCCACTACATGCGTAAATCGAGGAGGTTTAGTTAAAGCCCCATTTTTTATACATTGTATGGTCAAATCCGGTCAGCCTTGAACCAGTTCATCACATCCCATCAACTGTTCAGACTGACGGTTGAGCTCACCAGTCATCATGCCTGATGTCATCCCACATTCAAACTGAGCTTATTCATCTAAGGGATCCAATGTAATATTCGACTGCATCTATAAGTAGGGCATCTGAGTCGAGTAACTCTTCTGATCCCGCAAGGACTGAGTTTTTGTTTGAGTCTACGACTCGATCAGACACTCAGGGGCTACTCCTAACAGGAGCACTGGGTCCAGTGAAATCCTACAAAACTATCAACTATGAACCTATGGCGCAAAAGACTCGAGTCTCTACCCGAATGTACGATTCGAACGGACACTCCGGGGATACTCCAAACTGGAGCGCTGAACGCGCCCATAAAATTTTCGAGTGCTACGCTCTGAGTCCTCATTCGAATCAATGATTTGACTAAGGATTCGGGGGCTAGTCCCATAGGGATCACTGGTCGCGCATTCGCAAACAAAAGTGTTGGCATTGATGACATCCGCAGGATCATCCGAAGCACTTTTAGATCATTGTGTTTACACACTCGACAACTATCAGTACCTTCTCAAGTCTACGACTCGAACAAACACTCGGGGAAATAAAATTCGAAGAATAGTCCGTTGTGTCGATGATGGCTCAATGCACGGCGCCCAGAAAAATGCTTGATGGCGGTGTTGATGTAGAGCTCGTTGGGAACCCCAAGAGGAAGGTATGATGAGCACAGCAGCAAGTTTCCCTCAGTTATGAAACCAAGGTTTAATCGAACCAGTAGGAGCAAGGAAACACCTCAAAGGTGTTACTAGCTGAGCTTTGGCGATGACTACCGGTGCTAGTAGCAACATGGAGACCTGCACAACACAACTACAGAACTTTGTCCCCAACTTGCAATGAGGTTGTCAATCTCACCGTGTTTTGCGGAAAACAAAGGATTAAACATATCGAATGGAAAGAAGTAAAAGTTTGCAGAAAGTAAACACAAAGTAGTAAAAGATTGTAGATTGTATGTAAAATACAAGGACCGGGATCCATAGTTCACTAGAGGTGGCTCCCCTTAGATAGATAACATGCTGGGTGAACAAATTACAGCGGGGCAATTAACAAACACCGAAAAAGCAATACATGCATATACTAATCATCTTGACTCCTTTGAGACTTGATTGGGCATTACAACATAATACATAGACCGCCATCCAACTGCATCTATGACTAATAATCCACCTTCAGGTTATCATCCGAACCCCCTCCAGTATTAAGTTGCAAGCAACAGATTATTGCTTCTGACTGCGTGTAAAGTAAACAATACGATTGTTCTATGAACAAAGGATTGTTGTTTTCTCCCTAGTAGCAACAACACATCTAGTACCTTAGAGATTTCTGTCACTTCCCTAGATTACCAGAGGCATGAACCCACTATCGAGCATAAATACTAACTCTTGGAGTTGCTAGCATCTACTTGGCCAAGATAGCTACTAACAACGGAAAGCATGCAAGATCTCAAATAACAAAGACATGATAGAATCAATAATCAATCTGAAATAGCATCTCAATATCCATAGGATCCCCGCAAACACAACATGTATGGATTACAAAAAGATGATCTTGATCATGAACGGAGCTCACAAGATCTAAACATGAAAGCACAAAGGAGGAGAAACCAGCCATCTAGCTACTACATGGATCCGTAGTCCAAGGATGAACTACTCACGCATCACACCAGAGGCTTTCATGGTGATGAAGAAGGCCTCCACGGTGAATTCCCCTCTCCGGCGGTCTTGAAGAGCTCAGATCCTCGATCTAGGGATGGAGATGACGGACTCTGAACTCTTTCGTGGATATTTGATCGGGTACTTAGGGTTTTCGTCCCGAGGGCAATATATAGGCGGAAAGAGAGGCCGAGGGGGTGCCGGGAGCCACCACACCACCCCCTGGCGCGGGCCAGGCCTGGCTGCGCGGCCAGGTGGTGTGGGCGGCCCCTGGCCCCTCTCTGTCTCGTATTCTGGCACTTGATCCCTTCCGGAAAAATAGGCACTTTGGCTTTTGTCCCGTCCAATTCCGAGAATATTCATTTTTTGACTTTCCTGGAACCAAAAACAGCAGAAAACAGGCACCTGGCACTGTGGCTCTTGTTAATAGGTTAGTCCAAGAAATCATATGAAAATTACTCCAAAGTTGGAACAAAACACAAGAAAGTGGATAAAACCAAGCATGGAACATCAAAAATTATAGATACATTTGCAATGTATCAACATCCCCAAGCTTAACTCCTGCTTGTCCTCGAGTAGGTAAGTGATAAAAAGAAATAATTTTTGAGGTGACATGCACCATCAAATACTTGATCAAAGTATTTGCAAAACACTCAAAGCTGGGATCATAGTACTTCAATCATAACATGAAAGACAAAGTTCTAGCAATAAGCAAAGAAACTATGATGCAACATGAAAAGGCACAAACAAAAGAATCATGAATAACATGCTTTGCAAGACGTTTGTTTGTTTCACATAAAGAAAACATAGCATAATAGTATTCAGCTTGTCCCTTAATAGAGTAGAAAATATAAATGCATAGGACACCTTCAAAGTTCATAAGAGTGACTAGATACAATAGTTTCAAACAAGAAATAACAAGTTATGCATCAATCAACTAGTCTTGGGACAATGCACATATAACTAAGAATGGCCACTATGCTCTCAAAGTAGGTGCATACAGATAGAAGGTGGAGACTCAATATAATGGTGGAAGAAAGGCCTTTTGTAAAAGGAAGTAGGGATTCAAGTCTCGTAAAGAGCTTCCAAAAATTATGGTACTTATAGCTTTTAGCTCTCATTGCCCCTATCATAAGCATCTTGAAGTGATTAAGGTTAAAGTGACACAACTAAGAGGATATGCTTGACAAGTTGTAAATCGACATATCATGCCCCTTACTTACGAAGACCGATCCTCATGCTACTCAACTTCAGTCACGAGTAAGCTCTTGTCATTGTAAGTACATGTGTATCATTAAGAACCGCCAACAGGGTACCCGTTGCACATGATATGGGAGCTTTCCCATAATCAAAATGACAAGGCAAGAAGACAATGAGCATCTCAGCGATCTTTTTATTTGCTATTTGCATAGGTTTTTATTGAGGATGCTTCATAGAGTGCTCATTATGGTGATGCCGCAAGTTTCCACCATGATTAGGCATGGCTTAGGCTAGCGACCTGATACATTGCAAATGTATCTATAATTTTTGATGTTCCATGCTTGGTTTTATCCACTTTCTTGTGTTTTGTTCCAACTTTGGAGTATTTTTCATATGATTTCTTAGACTAACCTATTAACAAGAGCCACAGTGCTAGCTGCCTATTTTCTGTTGTTTTTGGTTCCAGAAAAGTCAGAAAATGAATATTCTTGGAATTGGACGGGACAAAAGCCCAAGTGCCTATTTTTCTGGAAGGGATCAAGTGCCAAAATACGAGACGGAGAGGGTCCAAGGCCGGCCACACCACCTGGCCACGTGGCCAGGCCTGGCCCATGCCAGGGGTGGTCTAGCCTACCCCAACACCCCCTCGGCCTCTCCTTCCGCCTATAGGTTGCCCTCAGGACGAAAACCCTAAGTACCCGATCAAAAATCCACGTAAGAGTCTGTAGCCGCCATCATCTCCATCCCTAGATCGGGAGGGATCTGAAGCTCTTCCCAAGACCTGCCGAGAGAATTCACCGTGGAGGCCTTCTTCATCACCATGCAAGCCTCCGGTGTGATGCGTGAGTAGTTCATCCTTGGACTACGGATCCATGCAGTAGCTAGATGGTTGGTTTCTCCTCCTTTGTGCTTTCATGTTTAGATCTTGTGAGCTCCGTTCATGATCAAGATCATATTTTTGTAATCCATACATGTTGTGTTTGCGGGGATCTGATGGATATTGAGATGCTATTTCAGATTGATTATTGATTCTATCATGTCTTTGTTATTTGAGATCTTGCATGCTTTCCGTTGTTAGTAGCTATCTTGGCCAAGTAGATGCTAGCAACTCCAAGAGTTAGTATTTATGCTCGATAGTGGGTTCATGCCTCTGGTAATCTGGGGAAGTGACAGAAATCTCTAAGGTACTAGATGTGCTGTTGCTACTAGGGAGAAAACAACGATCTTTTGTTCATAGAACAATTGTATTGTTTACTTTACACACAGTTCGTAAAGTAATAATCTATTGCTTGCAACTTAATACTGGAGGGGGTTCGGATGATAAACTGAAGGTGGATTATTAGTCATAGATGCAGTTGGATGGCGGTCTATGTATTATGTTGTAATGCCCAATCAAGCCTCAGAGGAGTGATACATTGCAAATGTATCTATAATTTTTGATGTTCCATGCTTGGTTTTATCTACTTTCTTGTGTTTTGTTCCAACTTTGGAGTACTTTTCATATGATTTCTTGGACTAACCTATTAACAAGATGCCACAGCTTGCCTGTTTTCACTTTTCTGTTTGGTTCGGAAGTCGGAAAATGAATATTCTCAATTGGACGGGACAAAAGCCAAAGTTCCTATTTTAGGAAGACTCACGGAGCAATACACGAGAGGAGGAGGGCCTGGCCACCCCCCTAGGCGCGGGCTAGCCCTACCCGCGCCACCAGGTGGTGTGGGCCCCCTGGCACTCCACCGACCTTGCCCTCTGGCCTATAAGAAGCCTCCCGAAGCCAAAACCCTAAGTCGTCCAGCCTCAAGCCATGAAAAGTTCCGCAACGCCGCCGCCACCGAAGGGGAGATTCGGGGGATAGAAAGTCTCTATTCCAGCACCCTGCCGGGACGGGGAAGTGCCCCCGGAGCCATCTCCATCGATCTCCACCACCATCTCCATCACCATTGCTGATTCCCATGATGATGAGGGAGTAGTTCTCTCTCGAGGCTAAGGGTTTTACCGGTAGCTATGTGTTCATCTCTCTCTCTCTCTATGCATGATCTTATTGAGATCATGAGCTTGTAATCTATAGATCTACCTTGCTACTCAAGTGCTTTAATAGATCTCTGCTCTCCCTATGTGTGTGAAAGTGACAGCGTGCACACCATGGTGGCACTTAGGCTAGAGATTACAAATACTTGTTATGAGTTATATTTGGAGTTGGATGTCTTTATGAAATTGTGGTGTTTGTTGGACTCATCTAGTACTCGAGGTGACAGTGTGGGGTTTTCTAGATGGGAAAGATGAACTTTGAGGTGTGCTGTTATAGCCCTACCATCGATTAGAGTGTTCAATCGGAGAGTAGTTCAGAGTAGTATCATAAAGAGTAGATATTTATATGAGAGTGTTCACTAGTGAAAGCATGATCCCTAGGCCTTGTTTCTAAGCACTGAAACACCGTTTGCTACTAGATCTGTTACATGTTTGCTTGCTTCCTTCTTTATTTCAGTTTGCCTTTAGTATTTTCACGCCATCAAGCTATTTTCTATCACCATACCACTTGTATTTCACTATCTCTTCGCCGAACTAGTGCACCTATACACCTGACAAGTGTATTGGGTGTGTTGGGGACACAAGAGACTTCTTGTATCTTGATTGCAGGGTTGCTTGAGAGGGGATACCTTTGACCACTTCCTCCCTGAGTTCGATAAACCTTGGGTGATCCACTTAAGGGAAAACTTGCTGCTGTTCTACAAACCTCTGCACTTGGAGGCCCAACAACTATCTACAAGAATAGAAGTGCGTAGACATCAAGCTATTTTTCTAGCGCCGTTGCCGGGGAGGTAAGGTAAAAGGTATTCACACCGGAGGATTAAAGAAGAAGAACCTCCCACGGCAAACGCCTATTTTCTGGCGCTGTTGCTAGGGAGGTAAGGTAAAAGGTACTCACATCCTCCGGTGTGAGTGCTCGAAGTTATTTCCTTTAGATTATGCAATTTTGTCTTTTTGTTTCTTGTTTTCACTAGTTAGGCTTAATGGAAAACAACAACAAAATTAGAGAGCTTTATAGTATTTACCTTGAGTTAGGACATGAAGTGTTTGAATAGAAAATTAAAAAACCTATGGAACTTTATTTGTGTGCTAATAGCAATGTTGTTAGTATGAATTCTTTGGACACCATTATTGCTAATGCTATGGAAAAGTCTAAGCTTGGGGAAGCTACTTCTTATGAAAATGATCTTTTTAGTTCCCCAGCTTTGGAAGATAGCTATTCTATTGCTTATGATGATACCAAAACTCCAATATATGATGATTACAATGATGAATATGATATTTTCAGTCCACCTACTATTGAGGAGAAAATTAATTATGATTACAATATGCCTCCTATATTTGATGATTATGGTGATGAGAATAATAATGATAGCTATGTTGTTGAATTTGCTCACACTATAGTTAATAAGAATGACTACGCTTATGTGGAGAGTAATAATCATTTTATGAATGTGGCTCATGATAAGAATGCTTTATGTGATAGTTATATTGTTAATTTTATTCATGATGCTACTGAAAGTTATTATGAGAGAGGTAAACATGGTTTTATGTGTCTCAACAATATTAAGTTTCCCCTCTTTATGTTGAAAGTCTTGAAGTTGCACTTGTTTTGCTCTCCTATGCTTGTTGCTTTGTGCTTTCATGACTTGTTTCTTTACAAGATTCCTATGCATAGGAAGTGGGTTAGACTTAAATGTGCTTTGAATTTTCTTCTTGATGCTCTCTTTTACTTCAATTCATATTTCTTATGTGAGCATCTTCCCAAACTATCATGCCTAACTTAAAGGCGTTAAAAAAATTACTTATTGGGAGATAACCCAAGAGTTTTAGATGAGTCTTGGAAGTTATTACCTCTGTAATAACCACTCCTTATCCTTTTTATTTGCTTTTTGTGCCAAGAGTAACCTCTAATGAGAGTGAAGTAATGATTGGGAAAGTTGCTGTCCCGAAAATCATATTTTTGTGCTTCACCGTAAAACTTCGTGAGAGAGCTCTGTATGTCGGATTGAGCTGTAATTGTTTGTGCTACTGCCCCTGGTTGTTATCTAACTTTCGTTAGTTTAACACTTTTTGATTTGAGCAATAGAAGGTCTTCGAAAAAATTCGTCTTTACCTGCTGGTCTGTTTTGACAGATTTCTGCCATTATTTGCATTTGCTTCTTGTTGGTTCCTTTTTGAGTTCTATTGGGGAATTGAGCTTTTTGAGGGAAGTGCTACAGTATCTTGTGTTCTAATGGAAGTTTATTTGGTGTTAGAACTGAACCTTGAGACTTATTTATCTTAAGTGCACTAATGTTGCTAATGAGATTGTGTGAAGTTTTGTATGAAGAAATTTTTTTAGGTGTATGGAAGGAATGAGTAATGAGATGAAGGATGGACTAAAGCTCAAGCTTGGGGATGCCACGCATGTCACCCCAAGAAATACCCAAGAAGTACAAGCGTCAAAGCTTGGGGATGCCCAAGGCATCCCCTTCTTCATCAATAAAAATCCCAGGTTTGTTCCAAACGCTTCATTTTTATTGTTTCATGCACAGTTGTGTTGTTCTTGGAGCGTCTTCTTTTTCGTTTTCGTTTTGGTTTTTCGTTTGCTTTGGTTTTCTTAGTTTTCTGAATAAATTGGTTGTACCCCCTCTTTCATGCATTGGTTTTCAAATAGTTTGGTTTGAATTGGAAAAGAGTAGGAAAGTTCATGCTTAAGTGGTAAAAAGAGCTTGTTTTTGGCTGTGGCCTATGCTTTGTCATGCCATGCTCGATATTGTTTTGGCTTTATGCTTAGTATTCTTTGTTGTAGCATGACTTGTTATAAACAATTGATATTGCTTAATGTGCCTTGGATGAATCATGCGTTGTTTTAGCATATTAAAGCATAGTATAGTAGTATTCTCCTTTGATGCTTTATTTGGGTTGACTTTGTTGGGTCCACAGCATAGAAAACAAAAAATTCCTACGGTGTGAACTACACGCCAAGATCTATCTACTAGGTACAAAGAAACGGGTGTACATACATCCAACGAGAACTTACCCTCGTAGACAACGAGCTTTGTTAACGAGTAGGAACTCGTGGTTGATGTAGTCGTACACT
The DNA here is from genome assembly GCA_023614405.1 of Avena insularis. Taxonomy (NCBI): domain Eukaryota; kingdom Viridiplantae; phylum Streptophyta; class Magnoliopsida; order Poales; family Poaceae; genus Avena; species Avena insularis. The sequence goes on from CM042686.1 coordinate 567,657,489, forward strand.
TGCCGATCTCAAGATCGTGATGAAGTCCAGCAAGTCCGGCTCCAGCACGTCCATCAGATCCAGCTCCAGCACCACCAAGTCTAGCACCGCAAAGCAGCGGTGCATCCGTGATCGCACACGTCCGGTACCCGACAACCTTCGTCCTCGCTCCGAGAAAGCAGCGGCAAAGAACTCCTTTCTAGATAAAGCCACCGGAACATGTATCTCGCTAATCCGAGACCATGGGGAATAATACTAGAGGGAGAGAGATCCTTCACAAGGAGGTGTGTGAGAAGTGAGGAGAGGGGCCTTTTATAGGAGGAGGGAGGTACCCTCCTTCATGGCGGCGCATGGGGAGGTGACCTTCACCTCCTCCATTCATGTGGTAACCCCTCCACATTAAAATGCCCCTTCACATTCTCTTTTAAAGTCTCCACTTTAAATGCATTAAATTTCTCCAAATTTAATGCTCTCTCATTTAATAAAACTCTTTTATTATTTTATTCAGAATTTTGTTAATTACTTTAATTAACAAACATTCACATAAAACCCCCTACAACATTTCAATATTACATGCAGAACCAATTTCAGCATTTTCACCCGAAACAGTTTCGGTGTCTATTGAAATAATTCTAGCGCTTTCTTAAATCTTTATCTGAAACATATTTGCTCCAAATGGTGTCGGTATCCCTTAAGTGTGTCACCCTACGGTTCGCGAATAATGCAGACATGATCGAGACCCCTCTCCGATCAATAATTAGCAGCGGGACCTGGAGATCCATACTGACTCCTACACATTCAACGATGACTTCTGTGATCGTGAGAACCTTTAACGCTAGTAACTAAATCCCTTTGTCCCGCGATATATTACATGTTCGAGATTCGATCATCGGTATCTCCATACCTAGTTTGGTCTCGTTACCGACATGCACTCTTTTCTCGTTCCCGTGATGTAACATTCTAGTGATCACATCACTTGCTTGCAAGCTATTTCAATGTGATATCACCGAGAGGGTCCAGAATATATCTATCCGTCATCGGGATGGACAAATCCCACTCTTGATCCATGAGCCTCAACATAACACCTTCAGAAAGTATCGAACCCACCTTTATAGTCACCCTGTTACGGTGTGACGTTTGATGTTATCAAGATACTCTTCCGGTGTTAGAAATTAACATGATCTCATGGTCTAAGGATAAAGATTACTTCGTATGATATTATAGCAATATAAACATAATGACTTTGATCGTAATGCTATACTTCGGATGAATGTTCATTACATCATTCCACCAATGTGTGACCTTGTTATTAACAACATCCAATGTCCATGATCAGGAAACCTTGATCATCTTGTTAATCAACAAGCTAGTCTATAAGAGAGGCATAACTAGGAACCCTTTTTGTTTATTAAACACACATGTATTGATGTTTCCAATCAATACAATTCTATCATGTAAAATAAACATTTATCATAAACATGGAATAAGATAATAACCACTTTATTATTGCCTCTCGGGCATATTCCCTTCAGTCTCCCACTTGCACTAGAGTCAATAATCTAGTTTGAAAAACTTTGCGTATTGAACACCTATGGTTTTCTGGTGTTGCATATACGCTATTGCTAGTGGTTAACATAATCTCTGGATCTGACAGTTTCAGGTCCGTGTGTATTTGCATGTCTCACTCATTCTCAAATGAGATGGCATTGTATAGATTTGGTCCTTTGGTGAGACCTTTAGTTCGTTCGACTCAAAATATGTTGATATTATTGTCACACAATATATCTTCATAGTATTAGCCTACTTTGAACCACACCTAGTTTGATAACAAACTACTTAACACAAATGCCCTCCTTTGTTGCTACTATAGCAGTCATATACTTAGCCTTTTGTTGCAGTATCCGTCACAATGTCTCAACTTTGGAACTCATCCAAATCCATCATGGAACATCCTTTCCATTACATTGTGCCACCCATAGTCTAAATTGAGATAAATTTAATTTGTATCTTGTGACAAAACTAGTATCAATGTAACACTTTACAATGAACTACCTTTAACTATTTGTCACTTATACATTATATATTCTTAGTTCTTCCAAAGCTCATAAGAGTATCTTTACTATTGTCCAATGATCATCTTATGAATCATTCTGGTATATGCTCATAACATTTAGAGCATAGGACATTCTGGATATATACATATCATGGTATAATCGATCAAAATCTTTATGTGATTTTACTCACCAAGTGTTGAAACACTTGAATTTTGATACAATCCTTTCCATGCAGCAAGAACCTTTCTTGTTGTTTCCATATTGAACCCTTTCAATATATCATATATGTATGTCTGGCACAACCATATTAGCGCCTTAATCTATCCATATAGATATTGATGCCTAATATTCCGAGTTTGCCCAAGTCTTTCATCGAAATCTTATTTTAATGAAATTCTAAACTTGTGTCAATACAAGATACATCATTTCCAATCAACAATATGTCCTCTACATAATGTATTAGAAATATGTCTCAGTGCTCCCACTTAATTTCTTGCAAATGCAAGCATCTTCATCATCTCCGATGAATTTAAACTCTTTTAACAGTTTCATCATGGTGAAGATTCCAACTCCGCTATGCTTACTTCAACTATTGAAGTTTACATGCCCTTTCAGCACCCTTTGAATTAACAAAACCCTTCGGACCATGTCATGTACATGTCCTAGGTTACCGTTCTATTAGAAGAACCTTGTTTTGTTTATTCAACTACCATATACCAAATTATATGTAGTGGTTGCTACATTAATCCGCCAAGACTATATATCGCTATGAAAGATCAAATCTTGTCATAGTCAACTCCTTGAACATTGTCGTAAACTTCTTTACGACATGTCGACTATTTCATAGATGTTAAACATCCATGTCTTATTTCTTTATAGATCCAAACACGACCGATAGGCTTCACGCCTTTCCGAAGGGTCTTCCAAGTTCAGAAACTTGTTTTCTCGTGTATGGATACTATCGCGGATTCTATGACTTCTAGTCATTTTATGGAGTCAGGGCCTATCATCGCTTCTTTGCATGTAGTCGGTTCATCATTGTCAAAACAATAACGACTTGCTTATCAAATCTTACTATTTGATTCTTACCGACCCACACGATTCTATAGGAACTCTAATCTCCGAGATCACACCTTTTGTAATCACGAGAGCCATGAGCATTGTGGCCGCCAGGACACTTTCCGCTGTGCTGCTACTTAGCACATATAGCTAAGGTTCAACAACCTTATCAAAGTTCTATTGTCCTCCCACTTAACTTTTCACGAAACATTCCTTCTCAAGAAACTTGACGTTCCAAGTAACAAACTCTTTTGTCCTCGGTGTTATGGAGAAATTCCCAACAAATTCTTTGGGATAACCTACAAAGACGTGCTCATCCGACTTTGGTTGTAAACATTTTACTTATGCATAGCATACCAAAATTTAAGAAAAGACAATTCGGGTTTTATCCCAAACCATAACTCATATGGTGTCATTTCAATGGATCACGATGGTGCTATTTTCAGTGTAAAAGCGGTAGTCTCTAAAGCTTCAATCCTTAAAACATAATGACAGTTTTATAAATGACACCCTTGATCTTACCATGTCAAACATGGTTTGATTTTATCTCTCGAATATGCCATACTCCTATGGTTTATCGGGAAACACAAATCATGGAACAATTCCTCAAGTCTTAGGTGTTTTTGCTAAACATGTAACTCAAATATCTTCCTTTATGATCGAATCATAAACTCTTTATTTTCTTGTTACAATGATTTTCCACTTCATCTTGAAAGTCTTTGAACAATTTTCAAATGTTTCATACTTCTTCCTTATTAAGTAAATATACAGATATATTCACTCAAATTTTCGGAGAAAGCATATGAAGCAAAAAGATCCATCGCATATGGCTACACATAATGGACTATGCACATCAGCATGCACAATTTCCAATAAGCTAGTCATCTGTTCCTCTCTGGCCTATGGACGGAGTTTCAATTATCTCGAGGAAAGTCTCACATGCGTCAATTGATCAAAATCAAAGGCTCCAAAAAATCCATCAACATGGAGTTTCTTCATGTTTTCTTTCAAATATAATTTAAACAGCGATGTCACTTCATAAGTGATCTTTCAATCATTTGTCTTGCGACATTTTAGCAATAGTGTTTATGGATGTGATTTCTCCAACTAGACTTGTAAAAGTTCATCCATCCTTTATGGAATACGGTAATTATTTGAACAGCCATTGTTCTCATGATACCGGAACAAAATAACAATTATTTAAACAAATCTTGAAGGCTTGGTTTGATGACAACAAAAAACACAATAACACTTTATTTGTTTTCGATGAACATCATCACTCATTCTCTTGCTGGTTACTTAGGCCATTGTAGTTCATGAATTGCGTTGTCCTATATGACACTTCATACCAACCAATTCGGTATCCAATACCGGTATCCAATACCTAAGAACCACATTGTTTAACAAGCAAGGAATATAGCCATAACATGTATATCTTCTATATACCTAAGTTGGACATCTCCAACCTTTTATTTTCTGCCAAATATTTTATAGATTCTCTTTCAGCAATTCCTTTTCTTTTAAAAGAATCTATCAACATCAATAGTGGTGTCATCAACATGACACATGGTACAAAGCGTATATAGTCAAATACTAATACCTTTGGACTTGCACTTTGAAGTGGATCACCATCATCAAATGTTTGGTGTTCTTTCAAAAATCCATTCTTTAGTAATCTATTAGTGTAGTAAACATTTTACTTACATATTCTATTCATCCTTATCATGACAACTTTCATGATCAAGCTACTATAGCTTATAAGGAAGAATCACGAGTATAATATCAGTTCCCAAAACCTTTTTGGTAGATTCGCATGCCTAACATCTCCATCCTTCACAAATTCTCATACAATATGAGAACATGTATTTTGCTAAATTATACTCCATCATAATGCAATCAAACACATTGTTTCAGATATCACAATATCTTTCACACATGATGGTTTCTGAAACAATTTCCAGCTCCAATATAATCTTGATATTAAAACAACTTTTTGAATATCAATAATCATGGAGGCAAACATGATACTTCAGATACTAACATTGGAATTCTTACTCTTGATTTAATACTACTTATTAAACTTCATGGAGTAAATTGAGTTTGCTGAAAGTTTGCAATAGGACTTATAAACTTTAAATTGACATTCAAAACAATACGATACCGGTTCGTAAAGTAAATATCCAGAATTCTGTAGTTCTATTATCTCAAATAAAAACTAAGCATAAGGTAGTGAGCAGATGCGAATGACTACAACAAATTATGCAAATTCACTTTGATTTAGTTTATGACAAATTGAGTTCGACTAATCCAAATTAGAAATGAACTCCCACTCAAAAACGACATCCCTCGTGCCTTTTTGGTGATTACATGAACCAAATCCACTACACCAAGTCCGATCATCACGTGAGTCGGTGTAGATTCAAAGGCGAGCATCAATATGGTCATCACATCAACTATATGACTCATGCTTAACCTTTCGATCCGTGTTCTAAGGCCATGTCTGTACATGCTAGGCTCGCCAAGTAAGAACCTTAGTATTCGCGTGTGTAAAACTATCTTACACCCGTTGCATGAAAGTGTAGAGTTGAGAACACCCGATCATCACGTGATGTCTCAAAACACGATCCATAGAACGGTGCATACTTAAGGAAGAACACATTTTATCTTGATATTTAAATGAGGGATCATCTTACAATGCTACAGAAAGCGCCAAACTAGCAGTATAAGATGCTAACATCTAATGTGTAAAGTGAGATGATATGGTCCATGCATTTGATCTCTATCATTTGCATCGTGGTATGATCTCTATCATTCCTTTGTGTGTAAGGCCAAGGTCTATGGAATTTACGCGTTGAATGTGTTGTAAGAGTATCTATCATACATCTACTTACAACAATACCATATCAAGACACTAGCCCAGCAACAATCTAAACTAGACGCCTCTAATTTATCAATTGCAAGTTTTACGTGGCTTAGGGCTTTCGGAGATAGAACCGTTCTTACCTATGAACATGAACCACAACGAGGATAACTAAGTTATTAGCAACTCGTTGTAAATCAGATATTGACTATAGTAGGAGAGACAGACACCCGCCATCCACTTATGCAAAACAAGTTGCATGTCAGTCGTGGAACCGGTCTCATGTACGATGACATGTAAGGTTGGTCTGGGCCACTTCATCCCACTATGCCACCAATATCCAAAATACATGAAAGAAGCAATAACATGATCATCATCGCCCACATATAAACATATGTGTACTACCCGTGCAAAGCAACTACGCATAGACCAGGCTCTGATACCACTGTTGGGTCCGCAGCATAGAAAACAAAAAATTTCCTACGATGTGAACTACACGCCAAGATCTATCTACTAGGTACAAAGCAACGGGTGGACATACATCCAACGAGAACTTACCCTCGTAGACAATGATCTTTGTTAATGAGTAGGAACTCGTGGTTGATGTAGTCGTACACTTGCCGATCTCAAGATCATGATGAAGTCCAGCAGGTCCGGCTCCAGCACGTCCATCAGATCCAGCTCCAGCACCACCAAGTCCAGCACCGCAAAGCAGCGGTGCATCCGTGATCGCACACATGTCCGGTACCCTGACAGCCTCCGTCCCTCGCTCCAGCAAAGCAGCGGAAGCAGCAACTCCTTTCCAGATAAAGCCACCGGGAACATGTATCTCGCTAATCCGAGACCATGGGGGAATAATACTAGAGGGGGAGAGAGATCCTTCATAAGGAGGTATGTGTGAGAAGTGAGGAGAGGGGGCCTTTTATAGGAGGAGGGGAGGGTACCCCTCCTTCATGGCCGGCGCATGGGGGAGGTGACCCTTCACCTCCTCCATTCATGTGGTGGTAACCCCTCCACATTAAAATGCCCCTTCACATTCTCTTTTAAAGTCTCCACTTTAAATGCATTAAATTTCTCCAAATTTAATGCTCTCTCATTTAATAAAACTCTTTTATTATTTTTATTCAGAATTTTGTTAATTACTTTAATTAACAAACATTCACATAAAACCCCCTACAACATTTCAATATTACATGCAGAACCAATTTCAGCATTTTCACCCGAAACAGTTTTGGTGTCTATTGAAATAATTCCAGCGCTTTCTTAAATCTTTATCTGAAACATATTTGCTCCAAATGGTGTCGGTATCCCTTAAGTGTGTCACCCTACGGTTCGCGAATAATGCAGACATGATCGAGACCCCTCTCCGATCAATAATCAGCGGCGGGACACGGAGATCCATCTTGACTCCTACACATTCAACGATGACTTCGTGATCGTGAGAACCTTTAACGCTAGTAACTAAATCCCTTTGTCCCGCGATATATTACATGTCGAGATTCGATCATCGGTATCTCTATACCTAGTTTGATCTCGTTCTGACATGCACTCTTTTCTCGTTCCGTGATATAACATTCTAGTGATCACATCACTTGCTTGCAAGCTATTTCAATGTGATATCACCGAGAGGGCCCAGTATATCTATCCGTCATCGGGATGGACAAATCCACTCTTGATCCATGAGCCTCAACATAACACCTTCAGAGTAATCGAACCCACCTTTATAGTCACCCTATTACGGTGTGACGTTTGATGTTATCAAGATACTCTTCCGGTGTTAGCAATTAACATGATCTCATGGTCTAAGGATAAAGATTACTTCGTATGATATTATAGCAATATAAACATAATTACTTTGATCATAATGCTATACTTCGGATGAATGTTCATTACATCATTCCACCAATGGCGTGACCTTGTTATTAACAACATCCAATGTCCATGATCAGGAAACCTTGATCATCTTGTTAATCAACAAGCTAGTCTATAAGAGAGGCATAACTAGGAACCCTTTTTGTTTATTAAACACATATGTATTGATGTTTCCAATCAATACAATTCTAGCATGTAAAATAAACATTTATCATAAACATGGAATAAGATAGTAACCACTTTATTATTGCCTCTCGGGCATATTCCCTTCAGACTTGGCGCATGCTCACACCATGTTATGACTATCTCAAGTCACCATAGCCTTTATGATCCTTTAGTTTTCAACTTGTAGTATCACTTTATGCTTTGATCAATGATGTTTTGTTGCTCTGCATGATTATGGCCATTATTGCTCTCTTAGTTTGTCGCTCCCAGTCTTTTGCTAGCCTCCACAACCAAGTATGAGTTCCACTCATGCATCCAACTCCCTAAACCAAGTTTTTCCAAAGAGTCCACCATACCTACCTACTAGCTTATGCTATTCCAAGTATATTCATGCTTTTGTCTACCTTTCACTTGTTATGAGAAAACTAGTGATTAAATCTCTCACAAACTTGATGGCACACTTTACTTTATTGCCTCTAATAAACTTGAACCATTGGGTCCTTCTTTGTTGCGTATATGCTTGCGCTTTATAAGTTGAAATTAGCAGAACCATGTTTCATGGGGAACGCTTTAAACATTGCACTTGTACGTTGTACCCCGTTGATATCATGTTCTTTTGCTTACGGATCTCAGCGGTGTGAAATAAAAGTGGAACTTGTAAGATCATGGAGTTTGTATGTGTGTTAGAGAAACGCCTGGGTCCATTGTACCCCGTTGATATCATGTTCTTTCTCTAACACACGTACAAACTCCATGATCTTACAAGTTCCACTTTTATTTCACACCGCCGGGATCCGTAAGCAAAAGAACATGATATCAACGGGTACGGGCAAGTACAAGTGCAATGTTGAAAGCGTTCATGGTACATGGTTCTGCTAATTTAACTTATAAAGCGCAAGCATATACGCAACAAATAAGGACCCAATGGTTCAAGTTTATTAGAGGCAAAAGTAAAGTGTGCCATCAAGTTCGAGAGCTTTAATCACTAGTTTTCCAAGTGAAAGGTAGACAAAAACATGAATATACTTGGAATGGCATAGTAGGTATGGTGAAAATGGTTTAGGAGTTGGATGCATGGAACTCATACTAGCAATAAAACAAAGCAGTGATACTACAAGTTGAAAACTAAAGGATCATAAAGGCTATGGTGACTTAAGATAGTCATAACATGGTGTGAGCATGTGCCAAGTCAACCCAAATAAAGCATCAAAGGAGAATACCACTATACTATGCTTTAATATGCTAAAACAACGCATTGTTCATCCAAGGCACATTAAGCAATCTCAATTGTTTATAAAAAGTCATTCTATAGCAAATAATACTAAGCATAAAGCCAAAACAATATCGATCATAGCATGACAAAGCATAGCCACAGTCAAGAACGAGCTCTTTTTACCACATAAGCATGAACTTTCCTACTCTTTTCCAAACCAAACCAAACTATTTGCAAACCAATGTATGAAAGAGGGGGTACAACCAACTTATTCAGAAAACTAATCAAACCAAGCAAACTAAAAACCAAAACTAAAACGAAAAATAAGACGCTCCAAGAAAAACACAACTGTGCATGAAACAATAAAAATGAAGCGTTTGGAAGAAACCTGGAATTTTTATTGATGAAGAAGGGGATGCCTTGGGCATCCCCAAGCTTTGACGCTTGTACTTCTTGGATATTTCTTGTGGTGACATGCGTGGCATCCCAAAGCTTGAGCTTTAGTCCATCCTTCATCTCATTACTCATTCCTTCCATACACCTGAAAATTTTCCTTCATACAAAACTTCACACAATCTCATTAGCAACATTAGTGCACTTAAGATAAATAAGTCTCAAGGTTCATTTATAACACCAAATAAACTTCCATTAGAACACTAGATACTGTAGCACTTCCCTAAAAAAGCTCAATTCCCCAAAAGAACTCAAGAAGGAACCAACAAGAAGCAAATGCAGAAAATGGCAGAAATCTGTCAAAACAGACCAGCAGGTAAAGAAGAATTGTTTCGAAGACCTTCTGTTGCTCAAATCAAAAAGTGTTGAACTAACGAAAGTTAGATAACAACCTGGGGCAGAAGCAAAAAAAATTACAGCTCAATCCGACATACAGATCTCTCTCAGGAATTTTTACGATGAAGCACAAAAATCTGTTTCGGGATAGCAACTTTCCCAATTATTACTTCACTCTCATTAGAGGTTACTCTTGGCACAAAAAGCAAATAAAAAGGATAAGGAGAGGTTATTACAGAGGTAATAACTTCAAATACTCATCTAAAACTCTTGGGTTATCTCCCAACAAGTACTTTTTTTAACGCCTTTAAGTTAGGCATAAGAAGCAAAGAAAGAATCAAGTGTTCTCAAATGAAGAAGCATTAAAACCAATTTTGTTTTCATAGGAGAAGCAAAAGAAATCTTTTATCTCTTTTTAGGTAAGTGTTCTATACCTTTCTTGAGTGGGAGTTGATATTTAATGGTGCCTTCTTTCATATCAATGATGGCACCAAAAGTTCTAAGAAAAGGTCTTCCCAAAGTAATAGGACAAGAAGCATTGTATTCAACATCCAAAACATAGAAATCAACGGGGACATAGGAATCGTTAACCATAATAAGAACATCATTAAGACTCCCCATGAGTTTCTTTTTAGCATTATCATCAAGTGGGACATTCAAATAATAATCTTCAAGAGGAGGCAAATCAAGCATATCATAAATCCTTCTAGGCGTAATAGAAACACTACTACCAAGATCACACAAAGCTTTGAAATCAAAGTCATTCACTTTCATATTAATGATGGGTTCCCAACCATCTTCTTGTTTTATAGGAATAGAAGCTTTATGTTTCATCTTTTCTTCTTTAATCTTTATGAGAGCATCAGTAATGTGTTTTGTAAAGGCCATGTTCATAGAACTAGCATTAGGACTTTTAGCAAGCTTTTGTAGGAACTTAATAACTTCAGAGAGGTTGCAACCATCAAGATCAAAATCAAATTTATCATCTAAAGTAGTAGAACTATTGCTAGCCTCAACACTAGTGGTGGTAATAGTGGAAACACTAATGTTTCTAGCAATTTCATCTTCTCTTTCCCACTTAGCATGTAATTCAGCTAATAGTCTAACATTTTCATCAATTCTTACTTGTATAGCATTAGTAGCTGCAAAGGGATTCTCATTAGTTTCAGGTTTAGCATCCATTTTATTCAAAGAAGATTGAGCTTCAGCCAAAGATGCTATATTTCTTTCTGCATTAGAGAGTTTTTCCTCAATAGTTTTATTGAAAGCAGTTTGTTTACTAATAAACTCTTTAAGCATAACTTCAAGTTCAGAGGGAGCACTCTTATTATTGTTGTAGGAATTTCAATAAGCATTACCATTGTTGGGAGGATATGGCTTATAATTGTTGTTACCAAAATTGTTCCTATAAGCATTATTACCATAAGCATTGTTGCCAAAGTTGTTATTTCTTATGAAGTTCACATCAACTTGCTCTTCTTGAGCAACCAAAGAAGCTAAAGGAACATTATTTGGATCAATATGGGCTTTCCCATTAACAAGCATAGACATAATAATATCAATCTTATCACTCAAGGAGGAAGTTTCCTCAACAGAATTTACCTTCTTACCTTGTGGAGCTCTCTCAGTATGCCATTCAGAATAATTAACCATCATATTGTCCAGAAGTTTTGTTGCAGCACCCAAAGTGATGGTCATAAAGGTACCTCCAAGCAGAATCCAATAGGTTCCTTGAAGAATAGTTCAATCCTGCATAAAAGTTTGGATGATCATCCAAGCTTAGTCCATGAGTGGGACAATTCTTTACCAAAGATTTCATTCTTTCCCAAGCTTGAGCAACATGCTCATTATCAAGTTGTTTAAACTTCATTATTTCACTTCTCATGGATATAATCTTAGCAGGAGGATAGTAATTTCCAATAAAAGCATCTTTGCACTTAGTCCAAGAATCAATACTATTCCTAGTTAAGGAATTCAACCATTCTTTAGCTTTTCCTCTCAAAGAGAAAGGAAACAATTTTAGTTTAATAATATCACCATCTATATCCCTATGCTTTTGCATCTCACAAAGTTCAACAAAGTTATTTAGATGGGAAGCAGCATCTTCATTACCAATACCAGAAAATTGTTCTCTCATAACAAGATTGAGCAAAGCAGGTTTTATCTCAAAGAAAGTATTTTCAGCCACAGGTGGAGCAATAGGTGTGCTCATAAAATCATTGTTGTTGGTGCTAGTGAAGTCACACAACTTAGTGTTTTCAAGAGTAGTCATTTTTTTGGGTTTTCAAATAAGAAAGAAAACAAGTAAAACTAATTTTTGTGTGTGTTTTTGAAAGAACAAAACAAGCAAACAAAGCAAAAAAAGAAACTAAGCAAAACAAAAACAACAAAGTAAAGAGATTGGTTATGAGGGACTCCCCTTGTGAAGATGTCCTTGACTCCCCGGCAACGGCGCCACAAAAATGCTTGATGGCTCAATGCACGGCGCCCAGAAATAAGCTTGATGGCGGTGTTCATGTAGAGCTTGTTGGGAACCCCAAGAGGAAGGTATGATGAGCACAGCAACAAGTTTCCCACAGTTATGAAACCAAGGTTTAATCGAACCAGTAGGAGCAAGGAAACACCTCAAAGGTGTTACTAGCTGAGCTTTGGCAGGGCGCACTACCGGTGCTAGTAGCAACGTGGAGACCTGCACAACACAACCACAGAACTTTGTCCCCAACTTGCGATGAGGTTGTCAATCTCACCGTGTTTATGGAAAACAAAGGATTAAACGTATCGAATGGAAAGAAGTAAAAGTTTGCAGAAAGTAAACACAAATCAGTAAAAGATTGTAGATTGTATGTAAAAGACAAGGACCGGGATCCATAGTTCACTAGAGGTGGCTCTCCTTAGATAGATAACATGTTGGATGAACAAATTACAGCGGGGCAATTCACAAACACCGAGAAAGCAATACATGCATATACTAATCATCTTGACTCCTTTGAGACTTGATTGGGCATTACAACAAAATACATAGACCGCCATCCAACTGCATCTATGACTAATAATCCACCTTCAGGTTATCATCCGAACCCCCTCTAGTATTAAGTTGCAAGCAACAGATTATTGCTTCTGAATGCGTGTAAAGTAAACAATACGATTGTTCTATGAACAAAGGATTGTTGTTTTCTCCTAGTAGCAACAGACATCTAGTACCTTAGAGATTTCTCACTTCCCCAGTTACGGAGGCATGAACCCAATATCGAGCATAAATACTAACTCTTGGAGTTGCTAGCATCTACTTGGCCAAGATAGCTACTAACAGCGGAAAGCATGCAAGATCTCAAATAACAAAGACATGATAGAATCAATAATCAATCTGAAATAGCATCTCAATATCCATCGGATCCCCACAAACACAACATGTATGGATTACAAAAAGATGATCTTGATCATGAACGGAGCTCACAAGATCTAAACATGAAAGCACAAAGGAGGAAAAACCATCCATCTAGCTACTACATGGATCCGTAGTCCAAGGATGAACTACTCACGCATCACACCGGAGGCTTGCATTGTGATGAATAAGGCCTCCAGGGTGAATTCCCCTCTCCGGCAGGGTGCCAGGAAGAGCTTTAGATCCCTCCCGATCTAGGGATGGAGATGACATCGCCTACAGACTCTTTCATGGATTTTTGATCGGGTACTTAGGGTTTTTGTCCCGAGGGCAATATATAGGCGGAAGGAGAGGCCGAGGGGGTGCCGGGAGCCACCACACCACCCCCTGGCGCGGGCCAGGCCAGGTGGTGTGGCTGGCCCCTGGCCCCTCTCCGTCTCGTATTCTGGCACTTGATCCCTTCCGGAAAAATAGGCACTTTGGCTTTTGTCCTGTCCAATTCCGAGAATATTCATTTTCTGACTTTCCTGGAACCAAAAACAGCAGAAAACAGGCAGCTGGCACTATGGCTCTTGTTAATAGGTTAGTCCAAGAAATCATATGAAAAGTACTCCAAAGTTGGAACAAAACACAAGAAAGTGGATAAAACCAAGCATGGAACATCAAAAATTATAGATACATTTGCAATGTATCAGTCGACTGTGTCGACAATGTCGACTTCCTTACATTAATTGAATTCATTGGCAACTCCGCCCACTTTACATTATATTGTCCATTTCGGAGACGTCTCCTTGGCCACCTGAATCATCTTTGTGATGGAAAACTTTCGGATGTTGTGTCTATGACATAAAAATAAGACCTACATATACAATATTTTTTGCATAGATAATACCTACAGATACAATCTGATGTCCTGCTAATTGCATCCGCTATGCTCTACCAGATAAATACCGTGCCTGCAGGCGTGACGAAAATCCTGACGAATGCGTTGGGACCATATTCACTAAAAATTGGAGTTCGGCTCGATAAGTCCTCAATGACATGAGTTGAACTACGCCAACAATTACCGAATTCGAGTTCGGAGACTCGAGTTTGAGTAAGTAGCATTGTTTTTGCCCGAGAGCAATTAACTGGTCCCGATCCAACAGATGCACCAGACACGTGTACCAAAAATCCCTATGAACTGATCAAATGGCCCAACTGGCTCGAGAAACATTCAGGTCGATACTACGCACCTCATATGGCGAGTTACTTCTAACTCTCCATCTGAATTTACGATTCGAATGGACACTCGAGGGCAACTGACATAGGTATGCCCAATGGGTGTCCTCCTTTGGCCTATCTAGCTTAGCCCGGCAGGAGGCCCGCATGGCGATCCGCTGGAGACAGTGGATCCCATGAAGATTCAGGTAAGGCTAAGCCCATGAAGGAGTCAACTCCTTGGCGGACACGACAAGACTAGATAGGAAACCCTTAGGGCTATGATCTCAAACCTGTAACCGACTCAAACGTCTCCCAAGACTTGTCCTTCCCATATAAATGCCAGGAGGGAACAACGGGGAGGATCATCATAACTCTCATTCACACACCTGGCATATTCAATCTGTGCACCATAGCCATATCATGCCCTTGTAACCTTCGGTTCCTCAATTAATCAAGAGTAGACAAGAACTAGTAGGGTTTTCCCTCCAGGGCCTGAACTTGGGTAAACCTTGTGTCCCATGTTGTTTGTCTGTTAGCCAACAAAGTCTCTATCATGCCGCTCTTTCCCTAAAACCCAAGTCCATCAAGTATGGGCATTGATGTGATCACCCCACGTCAGATGGATCGGAGATTTGGGAATCAGAGGAGATCGCCGCTGCGCAACCATCGACCTGAGCAGTTCAACGGTGCAGGAGAGGGTGGAAATCAAGATCGGTGCATTGATGACAGAAGACGGGAAGAAGAAAGGTGCTGGGATGAGGAAAGATGCGGGGATCAAGCCTGGAGACATGAAGAAGAAAGGCATCAGGGTGACAA
Organism: Avena insularis; assembly: GCA_023614405.1. Taxonomy (NCBI): domain Eukaryota; kingdom Viridiplantae; phylum Streptophyta; class Magnoliopsida; order Poales; family Poaceae; genus Avena; species Avena insularis. The sequence continues at coordinate 567,672,881 of CM042686.1, forward strand.
AAGGCACAGGTCCGAGGAGAGAAGCATGATGATGACAAGAGACACCTAGAAGATGAACACCGTCGTGATGAAAATCTTTGCACCATGGAGCGTCTGGCCAGGGAGCGGTCATTGCTCAAGAGAAGGAGGAAGGAAGATGAGAAGGCCTTGTGCAATAGATACTGGTGGGTGCATCGTCCATAAATGTAGGGAGGAACGTCTATTGTGGATACTGTGGCAACATCCCGATCTGGCGATACCATCGTCCCGGTAGCCAACCCTACTACAACAATGGTGGCGAATACGGTGAGTTCTTAGATCCCCTCTAGTAGTCCGTCATGTCCACAACCTATCTTGGTCTCATCGGGTGCTCTGATGTCCTCTATAGCAGTTCATGTTCAAATCTCGGTTCCAGTGGGGTCCTCTATACCACCACCGCATCCGACTGTTGCCATCAATGGGGATCAATAGGAAAGGAGGCAAACTGTTGATCTTGGTCGTGCTGGCTATGAGCGATGTGGGGGAAACCATATGTTGAGTGTTTTGTCAAGATCGTGATCCCTCGATTATATTACTTCTTTCTTTGGTAGCTTCGGTTTTGATCAAGGCTTTTCGTCGATACCTGCTGTTAAAACTAATGGGAAACCTATGTAACAACTGAATTATGCCCATATCACCATTTTGCAAGGTTCAGTTAACTATCGAGACATAGAGCATGAATTCCAATTGTGGGCTGAAGCGAGGGGTATTAATTGGCCTTTTTTGTCAAGAACATATATGATACTGAATTCATGACTAGGTTCCCAAATGCTAAGTATCAAGGAATTGTCTCACTTTGACAGAGTGTTCATGAAGTCTGTACCTAAAGCTATCATTAGATTGCAGAAATGGACATGTGACATCGAGCATTTTGCTTAGATGGAAGAAGTCTGGTTCAAGGTGAAAGGCATTCCCATGAAATACAAATTTAAATCCACTGCATTATATGTTGCAGGGATGGTTGGAAAGCCTATAAGCCTGGATAAGAACTTTCTGAGAAACTTTGGTTATATCAAGCTAAAAATTGGTTGCCAAGATGTTTCACTTGCTCCCAACACCAGGGTTGAGGAAATTAGGGGTGGATTCTATGAATTTCAATATACAAGGGAACTGTTTGAACCCAATACAAACCCATCCTATTTCTATGCTTTGACTTTTGATGATCAAGGGAGGGAAGATCAAGATTATCAAGGTACCCCAAAAGTAGGGGTGCGAAGCGGCACCCGATCCGCCCGCTTCGTAGGCAAAACTTGTTAGTCTAGTTCAAAAAAATCATCAAAATTTCTCTAGTTTGAACTAAATTTTGCTTTCCCAGGATCTCGTGGGTTGACACTTCACAACCCTACCCAAAAGGCAAAGGAATAATAGGATTGATGTTGCACAGAGAGACGCAAATGCAGCTTCTACTGGTGGATCTCATTCTGCTCCTCCTAGAGAGGACAGTTATGATGCAGAACTCTACCCAAGCTGTGGGTGTCAACTCTTTTTTTAGATCAGAGGCTCAAAGAGCCCGACTTTAAATTAATAAAGCTTCGAACAGCCAGAGTTACAAGGTACGGATTAACATATTACATGCAACGACACAAGTAAACAGAAAAGCAGAAAAATGAAGTGCAGCTTGACAACAAGGCCTTCGTCCAGCGTCGCGGTCCGGCCAAAGAAGAAGCATAGTCGAAGTTGAAGCATGCCAAAGAGGAGTTCACACCATTGTCAACCTCCAGGAGCCAGCAATGTCGCAATGTCAGCATCCACCTCCGAAGAAAGCACCATGCTTTCTTGCCCTGGATCGAAGGGCACCGCATCTATCAAGAGGTGGAGCAGCTCCCCTGACTCCATGTGCATGAATGAGTATTGGACTACATGGCACAAAGGGGAGGACTCCGAGCACTACCACCTCCACGCGGCCACCCACAAACTCCACCGCCGTCCGAAACACCAACCACAACACTAAGACGCAATCTGCCAGGCGAGGTCGCCAACAGAGACTCGGTGATCAAGATAAGGCAAGTGCCACCGGGCTTGGCCAAGAGTCGCAGACCTTCTCGGCCATCGGGAGGCTGTTGCTGCCGGAGAGGAGACCCTTCTCCTCTCACCCGGCTCATGGACGCCGACCCCTCCGGCGAGCAAACAAGATCTAGGGAAGTAAAGCCTCGCGAGCACTCGACCCACCACCGCACTGCCACACGAAGAGAGAGCCACCACTACCAACTACCACCACCCAGTGCCAAGCCCATCCACCAGACCCGCAATCTCAAGATAGCGCCTTCAATAAGGGAAACGCCGCCAGAGCGCCTCCGCTGCCCAAGCCGAAGCTTTGGGTTTTCACCCGAGATATGCAGGAAAGGGAGGAAGGGGATATACCTCGATTTCGCCTTCAGGAAGGTGAACGATGCCCACAACATCGTCGATGTTGTGGCTGCTGTCGTCGGCCAAGGGTTTCCCCCAGTCATCCCCTCCTCCGGCCACCCACTGACCACCGGAACAAGGTCCAAGGACAGGGAGGAGAGACGGGAAGCGCAGGGTGAGCAGCCATCTTCAGATCTGGTGCTCGAGGCCAAGCGGGGGAACCTCTGCACCACGACCACGCCTGCCGCCGCCTCACCACCCGCATGGCCGAGGAGCCGGCCAAGCAGCACCGACGACCGCCACCCGCCATAGGGTCGATGCCGTCCCCTCCGCCCGAGGCCGCCGCCCCGGCATACCGGTGCCCTCCAGCGCAGGGAATCTCCTCCTTCACTGCTGAGAGCCACGAGAGGTCCCCGCCCTTCTTCACGGACCGCGCGGTGGCGGCCCTCCGGGGACGACGAGGAGGGGGGTGGTGGCGTGGCTAGGGTTTGCCCCCCTCGGTCACCTGGAGGGGGCGACACAAAGGAGAGCGTTTTCCGAGTCACGGAGCTCAAACGGAATCAAACGTCTTTGAGCTGTGTAGGAGTCTATGGGTGTCAACTCTCAAGTTGTCTTGGACAAGGGTAAATAGAATATTCGTAGTAATGACCAGGTTTCTACTGGATCTGAGATATCTTTCGGCGCAAGAATGCAGGAATTCCTGGGGGAGTCTGGCCCTAGCAATTATCTTCAGAATTCCAGTCAAGCTATTGTTCCTGGTAATGCGATGAGTACTGACAGTGTTGCAGGATGTGCATGTGGAGGTTGCTGAAGCTCTACCGCATGAAGTGGTGGGCGATGTTGAAGCTCCAATTTTCCAGGAAGGGCATGTTGAAAGCATGCAAGCTATTCATAGTGATTCCCTGTTCAAGAACTTTTTTAACACTCTGGCAAAGTCGTCCACTGAACAAAGTGTTTGATCTGCAGATGCATGGACATTTGCAGCTAACTTCAAGTCTCCAAAACACATTTCATAAACTAATGGCGTCAGCACGTGTTTCGTCAAGTTGCACATCTTTATATCCAAAAGACAAAAATGCACCGAAATCAAACCCAACGAGACACATAGATCAACTTAACTAATTGGACTGCAAACGCCATACGCACTACATCCAAGCATCGACTCAGTCAATCCGTACGGACATCACGGACAGACTAGCTACGTATAGAAACAGGAATGTGTAGGTCCTCGTCCGTGCGCGCTGCCACGATCATCTAACGAAACCTGCAGCTATTTCAGCACGGTGAAACCTCCGAGCGCGGTAACGAGGACGAGTGGCACGACGGACGCCCAAATCACCATCTTTCCCTTGCCGTGGCGTTGGCGCGGGTCGCCGGCAATCCAGAAGCCCGCGGCAATCTCCATGGCGCCGAAGATGACGACGGCGGCGAGGATCACGTAGTACGCATCGACGAGCAGCTTATCGTGCATGAACACGCCGCGCGGAGGCCTGAAGAAGGCGAGGAAGAGCGCTGCCGAGGACATGGCGACGCCGCCGCCCACCATAGCGCGCTGCAGCTTCGCCTCGTCGCGCGCGGCGTCGGCCATGTCCTGATCATCGGCGGTTGTGTCTGGGTTTGCTGCTGGCATTTGGATGCTGAGACAGTCCATTGCGTGCTCTGCCCTATGCTCACTGCTGTGAATTTTGGAAGAAGGGCGAACGAGCACCTGAACTCTTATATAGGCAAATTTTAACAAGCTGCCGGAAAAGCCCGAGCCCGAGCCCGAACCCGAGCCCGGCAGTCGGTACATGCTGACCTTTTGTCCGATCTCTCGGAGTATATAATGGGTACGATAAAAGGAGAACTACGTAGGCGACAGCGACAGCTCGCTGCAATGCTAGTTGCTAGCTCGGGCTTCCTTTACTTGTACGTGGCCCGAACTTGAGCGTCCGAGCCCGACTTGGAGCAGAATGTCCGAAGAGTCTACACTGTCAACACGGTAAAAAAAATCAATTCGAAGATGGTGCCGACGATGACCTCTCCCCTCTGAGACCGCAGCTTACCGACCAGCTGACTGGCCGGGTGCCCGAAACGGAATCCTAAGCTTACAGCTTTTTTTTAAAGTCCAGCTACAGAACTTTCACCAAATTTTTAGAACACCTCAACTCGTTTTTTTATCCGGACCACTCGCTTTCTCAGGACCCGATTTTTCGTCAGATTTGGCTCAACTTCTATTAGGCGTTCCCAGGCCGAACCCAACACACTAGGTGTCGCCTGAAAACGCCGGATGAAGTTGAAACGGCGGAATTTTTTCCCGCCGGTGGCCCTGACCTGTCATTGAGAGAATGGTAATATCATCTTCATCGCCTCGACTCCCGCGTTGAACCCGCGGACAGAGCAATGACCGTCTGTCCAATCGCCCACGCGGTAGCGTAATGGCGTGCCACTGCCCGCCTGCTTCCTGCCTTTTCCCGCATTTTCCACCCTCGTCGCTACACCCCTTCCTCCTTCGCCACACTTTCCCGAAATGGCTTTAAAGACTACCATCTCGCCGTCTTCAGAGCACCCACCTTTACCTCCATTTTCTCCCCAATCTACACAGTTCTAGGCAAAGAAAACCTCAGCAGAAGCAATGGCGAAGAAGTACCCCGGCAACCCTACGGGTAACGGCTTCGGCCGCCGTTCGCTCTAGTCGTACGAGATGCGACTTCTCCACGAGGTTGGCTACCCGGCGCTGCCGGATTTTTGGTGTCCGTTGACCTGGAAGCTCAGCGTGGGCGGCGTACCCGTGCCGCCGGTGCCGGAAGGGCATGAAAGGAACGACCACATCCATGTGGTCATCGCCGACATGGACCCCGAGGAGGCGGAGTATCCCAAGAACTAGGTGTAATGGGACAAGTACTTCCGCGAGTGCCGACTAGCCTACCACGAGGGCGGAGGCCCAGCGTCGGTGCGCAACAACGCCGTGGAGTGCGACCGGCCGCATCCTCGCCACCGTCCTAGGGTATCCGCCGTGCTCGCCTCTGTCCTTCTCGCGGCCGACAACAACCCGCGGATGGGGTATCCGCCGTGCTCGCCTCCATCCTTCTCGCGGCGTCGGGGGCGGCCTCCTAGATGTCGAGGAGGATGGTCGGCGTGTCATCCTCCTGCGCAGTCAACATGTGATACAACTTATTAGTCCTTTTGTGAGAACTAGACTTCTTCCTGCGCAGCGGTCGGTAGGCAGAACGGCTTATGATATGGGAACAACGTCGCATACTTATAGAGAAACCATACACGTTCCCGCATACACGTCTAGTTGCATACAAATCTAAACTATTAAAAGTAGGCAAAATAGGCAAACCGTACTTTTTCGACGCATGCTCTAATCCATACATAATGCAGACCATTTAATAGATACAAAAGGAATGTCAGAAGGAACATTTCATACCATATATTCTCTTTTACACTAGCACACAAATTATTTCAAATGAAATAGTGTACAAACCATTTCAAAATATAAAAGCATACAAGATACTTTAGATAGGACATTATACAATTTATTTAGAACGGAAGAAAGAGTCTCGATCAACCCTATACAAAAGCTATCCACCACGTCCACCAAATTCTTCCAGATGTCTTCCCAGAATGACTATTTCTAAGGAGAACCGTCATCATTAGACAAGCTTCCTCTCTTAGGCTTGTTGGGTCATTAACGCCTCATCCACTCCCATCGTGAACTTGCCTAAGCTCATGTTCTGATGGATGTTGTCCACTCCTATCTAGTTAGCACCCGACGCGGTGCGAAAATGCTGGCGAGCCAGAAGCCGCAGACGCGCCAGAACCTCCTCGTTCCTTTCCTCAGGAGGCAGATGAGAGTGAGCTCTCCGACAGCGACGACTTACCTTCAAAGTTGCAGATGGTGGCTCTCAAACCAACAAAGAATCACGGACACGAGTACATACACATGACTAAGATCCAGTGGTTTCTCTAATGCGTTGACGCCTAGGTATGGGTCGCAAGTAGGCCAAGGGAGACGATGTTTTTGTAGAGCCGAGCAAACCGAAGAGAGTGAAGAAGAGGAAATGCAAGGTCCTTGTATGATGCATAGACAGATGGTAGGAACGTTCGTATAAGTATCCGGAGAGTAGCTTACGCTACTTAAGGGATATTTATTGTATACGGTGGAAAGAATAGTGAGCCTTAGAGACTACAACCAAACTTGCAACCCAGCCAAACGGAAAATAGACGCACAACAAAGCAGGCCATGAAACTGCATGATTTATAAAACATCGTGAAGAAACATAAAATGCGAAAAACGACACGTTTTATTTATTATAAGAAGTACACAAACGACCAAAGAATGAAAAACTGAATTTTTTTGTTTCTTCGTGATTACATCCAACACGTTCTACACATGCGTAAGACACAGATTACGTATAATATACCTAGCCAAAGTACTACACTATACCAACACATTTAGCCTAAATAACTACTCTACACATTAAGTCGCATTTAAACGCATAAGCCTCTGGACAAAAACAACCGTGTACATGCATATCGCCTAAAAAATAAAGAAGATGTATTGGTGGTTAGTAGATCTACTAGAAAAATGTAGGAAAAAAGCTAACGAGAAAGAAATATATCTAAAGAACTACAGGATACCTTTGAAACCTTTATATGCAGAATCCCCTCGACGATAGCGCTGATGGCTCAAAATGTAGAGCTCGTTGGGAACCCTAAGAGAAAGGTATAATGAGCACAGCAGCAAGTTTTCCCTCAGTTATAAAACCAAGGTTGTCGAACTATTAGGAGCAAGGAAACAACTGCAAGGTGTTGCTAGCAACTTGAAATCATGCACAACACAATCACAGAACTTTGCTCCCAACTTACAGTGAGGTTGTCAATCTCACCGGTTTTGCTAAAAACAAAAGATTAAATCTATTGTGTGGAAGATAGTAATTGTTTGTAGAAAGTAAAAAGTAAATAGTAACAATAGAAGGTATAGCAATGGTAAAAGCATGGACCGGGATCCATAGTTCACTAGAGGTGATTCTCCTTAAGATAGATAACATGCTGGATGAATAAATTACAGCGGGGCAATTGACAGATTTCAGAAAGCATACAATGCATATACTAGACATCTTGACTCCTATGAGATTTGATTGGGCATTACAATATTATACATAGACCGTAATCCAACTGCATCTATGACTAATAATCCACCTTCAGGTTATCTTCTGAACCCCTTTCAGTATTAAGTTGCAAGCAACAGATAATTGCATTAAGCAAAGTGTGTAAAGTAAACAATATGATTGCCCCATGGACAAAGGATTGTTGTTTCGTCCCTAATAGCAACAGCACATCTAGCACCTTAGAGATTTCTGTCACTTCCCCAGATTACAGAGACATGAACCCACTATCGAACATAAATACTCCCTCTTAGAGTTGCAAGCATCTACTTGGCCAAGATAGTTACAAACAACGGAGAGCACACAAGATCACAAATAATATAGATATGATAGAATCAATAATCAATTTGAAATAACATCTCAATATCCATCGGATACCTGCAAACACAACATGTAAGATTATAAATAGATAATCTTGATTATGAATGGAGCTCACAAGATCTAAACATGAGCACAAAGGAGGAGAACCAACCATCTAGCTACTAAATTGACCCATAGTCCAAGGATGAACTACTAACGCATCACCTCGGAGGCAGGCATGGTGATGAAGAAGGCCTCTCGGATGATCTCTCCCCTCCGGCAGGGTGCTGAGAAGAGCTTCAGATCTCTCCTGATCTAGGGATGAAGATGATGACGGCTATAGACTCTTTCGTGAAATTTTGATCGGGGTATTAGGGTTTTCGTCCCGGGAGGCTTTTATAGGCGAAGGGACAAGGTCGGTGGAGCAGCAGGGGCCCGCACCCCTTGGTGGCGCGCCCCCCAGGCCACGCGGCCACCGGGTGTGGTTGCCCTGGTGCGCCATTTCGTCTCCCCTTCGGACTCCATGTTGCTTCAGGTAAAATACTGATTTTGGATTTTGTCCCGTCCAATTCTGAGAATATTTCCTTACTAGATTTTCTGAAACTAAAAACAGCAGAAAATAGGCAACCAGTACTGTGACATCTCGTTAATAGGTTAGTCCCAGGAAATATACAAAAATACCTCAAAGCGTGAACAAAACATAAAAAAAATAGATACTAATCAAACATGGAACATCAAAAATTATAGATACGTTTATGACGCACCGTTGTACCCTTTTAGAAATTTGACGCAAAAGCATCTCGCCGAACAACATCCGCGTATAGACGCATCCTCTGAAAAAAATCAAGCAAGCAAATGAGTGATTAGTAAATCCGTGTAAAAATAAAGAAATAAACACTAGGGAGAAAAAATGCGTTGCAAAAGAAACAGGAAAATCCGACTCATAAAGTTGGAGCTCATGAACAAACAAGCCGCTAGATAGGGTTCGACGATGTCCTATACTTTCGCGCTCGATCTCCAAGAGGAGAAGACGAAAGGAAGCACCGCGGTAGTGCTTGCTTATCGACAGAGGTGTGCACGCTAAGCTAGAGTAAAATTCAATCCAACGTCGGCTAAAGAACAGTCATCTTGGGTCAAATGAGACTCCTGGCTAGCAATAGGCCGACCGAGAATAACATGTAGAGAGAAGAGAAGAGAATAAGCAATGTACTATATTAGCGAGTCGACTGCGAGGCGGTACTCATAGCGAGCCGGTGCCGTAAGTCGAATTACAAAGCTAGAGCATGCATGAAGGAGCTTATCTCCAGCGTGTATCGGACCCACCTATCGTTCTCGCTGCCTGTGCACGATCTCATCGTGACAACCCGCATCTGTCTATACACTACACTGACAGTCGAGAGATAACACTGCCAGATAACCTATGAATGGGTCACACAACATGATCTCGCCGCGAGAACCCGCATTGTCTACAACCTACAATTATATACGCAACGGGCTTACCTCGCCTCATCGGTTTAGGAGGTCCCACGTCCGCGAGAAGTCGCGACCAACATGGGATTACAACACCATATCATCTCTGGACGTCCCCACGTCTGCGAGAAAACGTCATCGGCATGGGCTTACGGCTCCATGCATCTCTACACAGGCCCCATTGTCGGAATAACCCGCGTCCGTCCATACTGTACGCCACCATGTTGGCTTCGGGTAGGCCCCGTGTTCGTGAGAAAACACAAACATCTAGGATTTACACTGGCACATCAGGTGCAGGTGGGCCCATGTCCACGAGAAACCGCGACCGGTATAGGCTCACGGCGCCACGTCGGCTTTTCGCGGGCCTCGCCACCCGTCGGGTACGGAGGCGTGTCGCGCCTAGAGCGCGGCCCTGCCCGCGTACGCTAACGGCGGCCCATGGCGCGCGTGCGGTCCACCGTCCTATGACGCGGGGTAGGACAGCATGTGCGACACTCGTCCGCGGTAAGAAATCTTTCACCCTGGTCTGCTACGTGGCTCATCTCCCGGAAGAGTAGGGCTTCGTTGCGACTGCGCCACGTGTCTTTTCCGGCATCCATTCCATGATTGAAAAGAATCAGGACTACGTGGATAGCATGGAAACCCCTTTCATCTAAAAAAAAGTTTGGCGGCCATTATATTATCATATAATAAGGGATTTTAATTTTCGTGTCCTTAGTTCGTTAGTTGTACTCAGTTTTTCCCAGCCGCTAAACTTTTTCTCACTTTTCCCTCTTTCTATTCTCAAACCCTCATGGACGCTCAGACGGAGGGTTGCCGTAAGATCAAAGGCCTTGATCGTTACATGCTGATGGGTGGGACCACGTTGGCACAGTTCCTCCCTTGGCCATTACATGCTGACGGGTAGGGCCGGGATACACGTCAGACTAGCCATCCATCTCTCGCTGGCGTCTGAGCCGCTTTATTTCTTGATTGTGTGTTTGGTGCAGCCAATGACAAATATGGCGCTCTATGGGACCGCCGCGACCAATGACCAATGGGGACATGATGTGGGGCTAGAGAAGCTACTCCCCAAACATTGGCAGGTAGGGCCGTGTATGACACGTGTTGTCGGCTCTCTCTCATCCGCTCCCAGCCCCCAACCCCGAATAGCTCCTACCCACACGCGGACAGAGCAGCCATTGCTGGCGCCTCGTCGCATCACCGGCTGCGTCCTTCGGTTGCGTCGGACGGACTGTGCCCTTGCCCTTCACCATGTTACGCTCAATGCAGGACCTGTCCCAACGCGTCCTACCCGTCAACATGTAACGGTCAAGGCCACGTAACTCTCAATGCAGGACCTATTCCAGCGCGGCCCCACCTGTCAGCATGTAACTATCGAGGCCTTGACCTGACATCAACCCTCCATCCGAGGGTCTGCGGGGGTTTGAAAATAGAGAAGAGGGAAAGTGAGGAAAAATTTAGGCGCTGGGGAAAGCTGAGTACAACTAACTAACCGAACGAAAATAGAAATCTTTTTTATAAAGGTACTTGGAGAATTTTGAAAAGGCTTGATGCATGTGAAGGAAGAATTTTCCGGATAGGTTCTTTTCAACTTGTAGATGGGGCAACCATACGTTTCTGGGATGATGTGTGGCCGGGGATACATCTCTAGCACAGTAATATTCATCATTATATACCATTGTACACCATAAAAATATTTTAGTAGCCAATATTCTTGCACAAGCCCCGTTGAATAATTATTCTAGGACAACTTTAATTAGTAGGAAATGGAATGATTGTTTATATTTATGCAGTGACTTATGATGGTCCAGCTTTTTGATGACCCTCATAAGTTTGTCTGGAAACTCACTCCTTCTGGTTTATTTACTATCAAGTCTTTTGTATCTCGACTTAATGAATGTCAATACAAGATTCTTACGTAAATATCTATGGAACTTCAAAATCCCACTTAAAATAAATATATTTTTGTGGTTCTTGGGTAACGAAATTTTGTTAAAAAATATAATTTGGCAAAAGTGTTGTTTTTTGACTCCATAAAGACTGTTGAAAATTTGTTTTTCTCATGCACTTTGCACGTTTAATTTAGCTTATGATATTTTTCACTTATAATTTTCCACCACCAATAAATATTACAAATATGCTTGAAAACTAGTTGAATGGGATTTATAAGAAGACTAAAGATAGTATACACATTGGTGTTTCGGCTTTATGTTGGTCCATATGGACATGTATGAATTATATGGTCTTCAACAAACAAAAAAGGGTATACTTTTTTTGCACGTTATTCGCTTGGCCACACCTTGGATCCATCCAGGGTACAATCTTCTCCTGGAGGTTCAGGGGGAGCCCATGGATATTGGTTGCAACCGGCTGCTAAAGGTTGCTGCGCAGGAATTCTACTACTGGCTATTGGTTGGCATCACATTAGTAAAATTGATAATGCATAGGCTTCTGATGCTTTCATTCTTCCAATGGTTGATACATGTCTTAACCCTGTGCGATCCACGATGTAACATACTGACCTTGATGAACTTTGCAATAAAAAGACTATGTACATCATCATGATGCATAGGCCAGGGATATGCTCCCCATTTTAAAAAACAAATCCTCAAAATACAGACTCAAGAAGAGCTTGGTAACTTATAGAAAATTGGCGAGCCATCTCTAGAACTAAAGCGGTGTTGGATTAGGTTGCTCTAACAGTCTCCTCCGAATTCTCAAGGAATAAGGATCCGTGACGGTCACATTTAGGCTAGTGGCACACTCGTCATAAGCTATTGGGTCCCTTCCTCAAACTACTTCAAAAATTTGTTCGCATGGAAGAAAATGCCCTTTTTATCATATAATATAGTAAGATGTTATTACGACCAATGTGTTTAAAACTTTAAGTATATGGGTTCTAAAAGGGAGTAGCTTCGAACAGACACAGATTCGCAACATATTGCAACGTTCATCCACAATGTGCAAGCATCAAAATCGATATAAGGATACAATCAGATCAAAACTACATTTATAGAATTCTAGTGTGTCAACCGAGGATCGTATGGCCACAAATACCGGCCAAGAAGAGAAGCGGAAGAACCAACACCCAGAGCACCGTCATCCTGACGGCATGCCGGCGTAGAGGGTCGTGCGAGATCCAGAGCCCAGTCCACGCCTCCGCCAGCACAAATAGGAAAACAACAACTAGAACACCGTGGTATGAGTAGACCAAGAATTTGGTCATGAGGAACAAGGCCCTTCGCACAGGCAGGAGTTCTGGGTCGAGCGTGTTACTCAGGGCATTGGGTTTTCTCCTTTTTTTTCTCAGGTTTCTTTTTTCTTTTGGTTTTCTATGCTTTTCCTGGGTTTTTTGTTCAGCTTCTCTGGTTTTTCGAGCGTTTTTTTAACCTTTTCATTTCTAAACTTCTTTAAGTTTGGTTTTTTTCAATTTTAATAACTTTAAATTTGGTCATTTTTTAAATTTGAATTTTTTTCAAGTCTTTACATTTTTTAGATTCGGACTTTTTTAGAATTTGAACAATTTTAAAATCTGAACATTTTCAAATTTATTTTTTCCAAGTGTATTTTTTTAGATTTCAACATTTTTTGAATTTAAGCATTTTCTAAATCTAAACATTTTTGAAATTTTGTGCATTTTTAACCTGTACTTTTTAAAGTTCAATTTTTTTATTAGTATATGTTTCAAATTTAAACTTTTTAAAATCTCAACAGAAAGGAGAAAGAAACAAGGGAAAGCATACTTGTTATTGGGCCGCGGCCGACGCTGCTGGCCTCTGTGGGGCAGCCCGCTCGCCCTCGCAGCAGGCGCTGAAGAAGGAGATGCTGACAGACTGCGCCTTGAAGAAAGAAGTTGAGATAGGGGGCGTTGCGGCTTCTTCTCCACAAGCGTCAGGTAGGCCACAGATCGATTCGTATAGGGAGCCCAGGTTCGATACATAAGAACGGAGTTGGAACGGCCCGTGAAGAAGAGAGGAACTGTCGGTGGTAGCGTGCTGCGTCTCAGATAAGAAGCCACCGAGAGGGAACGAACATCCGGCCTAGCCAGATAAGAAGCACACCCATCGATCTGCTTACTAGTTTTTTTTCTCTAAAATAAAAAAAATACTTACAAGTTCTGCTAAAACGCATCATCTGTTTGCCTCGGTACTGGAGTGGCTACCACCAGGGACAAACTACTGTGAGCACGAGAACAGGCCTCGGTACAATCAATCGTATAGTAGTATTTGTTCACAGGTCTACATCACTTTGAGCCATCCGTTCTGGAGATTCTTTGTTAACGGGGGATACTCGTCCTGGAGATTGTTGTCGAATTTTTCTCTATCCATGCCTTTTGTGGTTCCATTCGTTCACTCATCCATGGCAAAGTAGAGATCCTTTCTTTGCCAAAAGTAGATTCTTAGGAAACAATCTGGGACGGAAGCAAAAGGTTGGTTTGTTTACAAAATCCAGTGAATTTTATTTGTCATGGGAATTGAAAGTAACTGAACGTGCGAGGAATGTGTAGTTTAGTACTTGTACCGAAGTTTTCGTCAACAATCACAACGGGGTGGTGGCGCAGTTGGCTAGTGCGTAGGTCTCATAGCTAACTTGAGTGATCCTGAGGTCGAGAGTTCGAGCCTCTTTCACCCCAAAACATTTTTATTTTTGCCTTATTTTTGCCTTTTTCCAAGTTCGTTCAGCAGATTTGCCTCTCTCTCTACCGCCCAGTTGCAGGCATCCGAAACACACCACATGGTCCACGCAGTTTGCCACATGCAAAATCGTCACTCGCGATTTCCTTTTAGCTCAACCTCCAAAACATTCCCGCATGGACAGACATACGAACGCGGACACCGGAATTTTTAAGTCGCCGTCGCCGTCGTGCCCTGCCGGTGGCAACTGGCAGCGCAACGGCATCTTCCCCCGACGGAGACGGAGTCAATGGGCTGACGACCCCAGCGTGATCAAACGCGCCGGTCACATCACATGGCCGACGGCGACCATCCAACAGCACCACACACACACCATGATGCACGATCGCGTTTTCGGTGCGTACGGGTACGCGCCCACGTACGTACCTGAATACCTACTCCGTCGCGTGAGCGTGCGGGAGCAAACTGAATGCTTGGTAGCTAGCGACGGTGATCGATGAGTTTCTTGGTGAAGTTTCGGCGTCAGGGGACGACATGGACAAGGATATACATACTCCATCGTACGGCGTACCCCTACATACTCTACTGGAGTATCCTACAATGATTGGATCTGCTAGTAGCTACACTACTACCAGCACTAGTTAAGTAGTTATAGGGCGTAGAGGATGGATCATCTGCTGATGATCATCCCGGCGGGGCATGATTAGCCGGTGGGGAACGATTCCGCGCGCGGTGCCTGTCCATATCCGGGTGTCCTGTGCTGGATGGAGATCACGATAAGGCCAGGTGGATGGGGGTCGACGACGATTTCTCGTTAACCAGCCACTGTTCCCCGATCAGATGCCAACCGGCGGTGCAGTGAAGGAGATGCCGGCGCCTTGGTGGAGAATCTCCGCCGGAGATGGGGTGGTCGGGCGTTTTTTGCTTTTTCGGGGGTACGCGACCAAACCTGGGATCGACGGCCTAATTACTCCCTGTGTGTTTGCACCGGAAAGAGGAGGGAGATAGGACAGCAGATATACTTCGTGGTTCCACGTATTCTCGTGTAAGTGGCTATTCTTGTAGGGGATGCGATGCGAGCTAGGTTTGGTCACGTAGGAATCTCAGGTTGCACCGTGACCGTCCATACAGGGATCGGTCGTATAGGGTCTAGTGCCGCACTAGCATTGTTCAGCGTTGCCTCTTGCTTCACCCCGCTTTCTTTTTAGGGGACGTTCTTCGTATCCCGTACTTTCCCTCTCACGTAGAACATTGGCATACTCACTCCGGCCCAGAGATAGAAACTTTGTAATCTTTAGGGTACCCTCTAGTTTAGCAGCCTAAGTACAAACAAATGAACTACTCCCTCCGTCCAGAAATAACTGGCTTGACTTCGTCTAGATTCGAATGTATCTATATACTAAAATACGTTTAGATACATTCGAATTTAGACAAACCCAAGTCAGTTGTTTCTCGACGAATGGAGTAGTTTTTTTCAAAAAGTGTTGTTTTGTCGAAACTTAGTTCCTTATTTTGTACTAAGTAGGGTAAAGGGTACCCTAGTGGGTACCGCTGCCATCCTTACTCCGGCCACAAACTAAGTGTACTAAGTCAAACTTAATCAAATTTGACCAACTTCATAGATAAATACAGCAACATATATTACACCAAATTGATATATTATTAAACTAAATTTGAAAACATATCTATTGATAACGATTTAGTATCATAAATATTGCTACATTTCTCTTAAATGTTAGTCAAATTTTACTAAATTTAACTTAGAACAAGGCTAGAAGAAGTACACTTATTTGCGGACAGAGGGAGTACGCAAGAGGTCTCTTCGTACTTAATTTTCATTGTATAAGAAAAAGTTTTAGAGGTTTTAAACTATGACAACAACAAATTCCTTGGACTTTCAAGATAGGCTACTCTCTCGATATTACATTACTCAAATGTTTTGCCCCAGCCACACTCCAGAGCAATGTCTCTGCTTGTTGATGACGAGAATCGATGGGAGTGCATGGTGTTGAAAAATCCTAGCATTTTGCTCCTTCCAAATTTTTCAAGGGACATTGACTTTCTCACTCTTTCATTCGGCATTACTAGATGCAACCAACACTCTTTTGAGGTTCTCATATTTTGCCCATTCCGTTATATCAATGTCATGGGAATCAATCCAAGAGACAGATATCCGTCCAAATCCTCACAAAAAATGACACTTGAATAGTAGATGAGCTGCCTATTCATAAACTTGATTACAATGGAAACAATTACACCAATTAGGCCACCCTCTTTTTGAAAACGGTATGTAGTCCAAACTCTATTTTGCAAGAACAACCAAACAAAAAATTGCACTTGGAAGGCACCCACGAGCCTTCCAAATTACTTTGTTGTAGCGTGAAGCAATAAGGTCTTCAAATTGCATTTTGTATGCCAAAGCTGCCGAATAGTTCCATCTTAGTGAACTTCCGTCGAATTGAATCGGTTGTTCCAACATTGAAATATCACCTTCTAGTTGTCGCATGGAAATTCTAGTGAGAAATGATATCCTTCAAGTTTAGCCAGAAAAATCAAAGTATAGCTGCCTCTGAATACATAGGTTGCTATAAGTATGTATTGTTTTGGGCCATGTCGTTTTATATGGAGGTGTGTTGACAGTCCAACATCAACACATAAAGTTCAACACGTTTGAACCATGGATCGAGATTCATACCCAAAGGCTAATGTGCTCCTTGAGAGATGAGTAAAAAGAAAACCCTAGCCACCAAGGGTGGCTGTGAATGAGAGAACCGATCGTGGCTGCTAATGTAAAGGGATAGAGAACACACAAAAACGCTACAACCTAGTGAGAAGAGGAAAAAAAGTGATTTCTGTCAAGATTTCTGACTTCTGGCCAGTTTGTCTTCAATCTGGTATTCGGAGGATCAAACGTGTTTAGATTGGTTCCAAACTTGGTGAGCTTATTCTTTACTTCGATTACTTCAATCTTCTTAGCTGGGTTGATGTTTGGGTTGGTGTAGCACAAAATTTGGAATGATTTAGTCAGTTCACACTGCTCTAGTTTTAACAAAGAGCAGTTTTTATGGGTGAACTGTTTGAGCAGGCAAACGGTGTCCGATTGAGCTGAAATTTAGTGTGTATGTTGGAAACACGTATGTTTGTTTGTCTACCAAGTTTCATGCCGATTGGATCTATGTTTTAGGACAAGTTTTCTGATTATCGAAAAGGACAAACATTGTGGTATCTCTGTTGCTTTGCTGCAATCTTGCCACTTGTGGTTGTTATTGTTGCCCGTTGGCAACACGTTGAGTGTGTCGTACATATCTAGAGGTTCTAAAGAAGAATTTCCATGTTACTCTTAGTGAAAACTTGCATGGACCGATTGGTACAAAGCCGTGATTTTTTCTTCCTCAAGTTGAGGAGGTTTTTTCACGTAAATCCTTGTGCCACTTGTGCATGTGCTTGTTGTTTTATTTCTGTTGCATACCTCTCGGTTGAAGTTATCCTCGAAGTTCATTATAGGTTGTGGGGTTGTGTATCTTCCCCCAACATGTACTAATATTTAATACATGATCCACCTTAAACTCTCCTAAAGTTAGCCTCGTGCAGGTATGGAGGCCATACAACGCATGTGATCAGAAGGTGACAACTATAAACCTATCTAGGGGTTCATCTCCCTTGCTGGCGGTGTTCTCATTCTTTTTTAGGTTGTTTTCTAGTGTCTTCTTCTAGATGACGATGTGGCGTTTATATCTTCAAATCAGAGTAAGTTTCTCTACGGATTATCCTCTCTCTGGTGGTGCATGTAGCGCCGGTGGATGGCGCATGGAGTCGTGTGTCTGACGGATCTTTAAGAATCAAACCAGTTTTTGTATTTGTTGTGTGGTCTAAGGTCAATCTTTTCTGATCTACGGTTGACATCTTTGACGATGGTTGCAGTTTGGTGTGTTAGTCTGTTGGGCCTTAGCATGATGACTTTTCGTCTATCCACCATAACAAACTCACTACAACAAACTTTGTCCGTCCCGGTGATGGAGGGATGAGGATGGCAACGCATTTTTGGCTCATGCTAGTGTCTCTAGTGTTTGCTAGATGGTCCAAGTGACCGTTGGTAATTTTTATTTCTTTTAGACACTTAGAGCATCTCCACTCGGGTTCCTAGGAAGGCTTTTCCATGCCGATTTTTTCGTCCGGACGGCGAAAATTCGCGCAGTTGCGTTCTCAGGACGCCGAAATCTTCTGGATTTGGCCTAACTTTCATCTAGCGTTCCCAGGACGAACCCAGGGCTCTAGGAACCACCTGGAAACGCCGGACGCAGCGAAAAACAGGTGGGCCAACCCTGTCGGCAAGACAACCCCATTTCCCACCCCGACTCGGCTCTCCCGCGGTAGAGAGCTTTTGTCGCCGCCATGTCGTCGCCGGCGAGCTCCCATCACGCCAAGCCGAAACAACACCTGTGGATAGGCCCACCACCTCCACCGCATCCTTTCTCCTCCGCCTAGGCCTCATTTCACCGTCCCAACTTCGTTGCAGCTCGGCTTCGTTCCGAGCTCCCACCATCTCGCCCGCGGAGTGTTCGGCGTTTTGCTCATTCGGTCATGGAGTCCAACAACAAGGAGATGTTCGCCCTGTTGTTGGAGGAAGAGGCCGCCACATCCGCTGAAGATGAAGAGCACATGCAGATCCTCGCCTCCTTGGCCCGCATGTACACGCAGACTGCATCACCAAAGCATGGAGGCTCGGTGAAGAGTCGCCAAAAGTGCAAAATAAGGAAGTGAGTGGAAGGCTACTGCATGCTGTACGCCGACGAGCCGCTGGACGAAGAGGCAGTGTTTCGGCACCGTTTCGGGATGAGCTGGAAACTCTTCCTCAACATCGTGCATGCCATCTGGGAGTTCAACCCCTATTTCATATGCAAGAAGGACTGCACCAGCATGGTAGGGTTTTCCTCGCTGCAGAAGTGCACAGTGACGATGAGGTTGCTTGCATAAAGAGCTCCGGGTGACAGTGCGGATGACTATCTCCGCATGACCGAGTCCACCGCCATTGATTGCTTGTACATGTTCTGCAGGGCAGTGATTGCAGTGTTTGCGCTAAACTACTTGAGAACACCCAATGTTGAAGACACTGCTCGGATCCTCGCAGTCAATGAAAGTAGAGGATTTTCTGGAATGCTTGGAAGCATCGACTACATGCATTGGCACTAGAAGAACTGTCCATTTGCTTGGCAAGGAATGTACAAAGTCCACAAAGGAGGTTGCATTGTGATACTCAAGGTAGTTGCTACACATGATCTTTGGATTTGGCACTCCTTCTTTGGCATGGCAGTATCGAACAACGACATCAACGTCCTCCAGTCCTCAAATGTATTTGTCTAGCTTGTTGAGGGTCATGCTCCTCCGGTGGACTTTGAGATCAATGGACACCACTACAATAAAGGATACTATCTTGCAGATGGCATCTATCCAAGATGGCCAACATTTGTGAAGACTATCTCAAGCCCGATGCTCCCCAAGCATTCTCAGTTTGCCAAGGAACAGGAAGATTGCAGGAAGTACGTGTAGCGCGCATTTGGTGTGCTTTAACATAGGTTTGCAGTTGTCCGGTTTCCTGCTATGACCTGGTCGAAAGATCAGATGTGGAAAGCGGTGAACTATTGTGTGACCTTGTACAATATGATCATTGAGGATGAGAGAAAGGACCTGGTGGTTTTGGTGGAGCAGAACCATACTACAGACAGGATCCCTTGCAGATCCTGATCACTAGGTGCCACCATCGTGGGGTGCATTTATCGCCATGCGTCAGGAGATTCGAGACTCAGTAGTGCATCAACAACTGGAGGATGATCTTGTTGAGCACATATGGACACGCAAGGGCAACACGTAGATGTCGAGCATGATCTGGCCGAATTAGGCCGAACTATGTTGTATTTCTAGTCTATGCCGAACCATGTTTAATTTTATGCCGAAATATATTTAATTTAATGCCGAACTATGCCGAACATTGCTCTGTATTTATATTTATACCGAACTCTGTTTGAATTTGAGGCGAATTGGGTGAAAACTCGTCGATTTTGTCTCGCCTAGGAACTGGAGTGGGAAAATGGTCATTGCCAGGCCGAATGTTACGCACTTACGTCTGTCCGGCGCTAAATAGCGCCGGATTTTGCCCTGAGAACGTCCAACAAGTGGAGGTGCTCTTATCGTGTCTTTGATGATTGGAATCTGCAACTCGTTTATCTTCTCTAACTCAATGATAAAAAAACGATGTTTAAACTCGCCCAGCCTGTTTAGGCCACTCTATTATATTTGCTCTTATATTATCTGTATGTATAATTGTTCTTTTGTGTATGCACGTGAGAGCTGATAGGCTAATGACCGTCCATCATGTACGCCGGTACTTTTTTGACCGCTACACCGCACAAAACACCGCCAAGTGCCCAAATTCCAAAGCGAACTCTGTGCCGCGGGACGGCACGGCTGTCCCTGTCGTCCCAGGAGCCGCATCGTTGCACGGTGTGTGCTCGCTTAAACTAATCGAGCTTGCCTTTTTTTTTCTTTCTCCCTTTCGAAAGAAGCTAATCGAGCTTCCTAATCACGCGTGTACGGTGTCGGTTCGTGCGCCGTGCCGCGAGTTTCTTTCCCGGAAACCCGTAGCACGCGCATGCAAGGCGACGCCGCACCGACGCCCCGCGCGCGGCCGATCGCCTCCAAATTCCCCGGTGCGCTTCCCGTCATCAGTTCCAGTTTTCCCCTTTTAATACAGGCACGGCGAGCTGATCCTCGGAAGGAATGCTTCCTGAATTACACTGGCACGCATGGTCTTCACGTATGGGTCGCGGTTCAAGTGTCACGTCTCGCCAGAAAGGCATACGCAATGGGGTACGTAGTATGAGGCATAGACAAATGATATCTTCCGAGGAAAAGTTGGGAAAATAAAATAGGAGCATGCTCTATCAGAAAAGAAGCAAGCCTATGAAAAAGTACTAGAGCACCTTGCATGAATTTTTCTGATGAAATAGCAATATGGATTCTCCAAGCAACAGGGACCATACTAAACTTTACACTACCAAGGAGAAAAAAAAGGCATGAATAAATAAGTGGCGAATAAAAACTTGGGATACTAGCATTTATGCGGTTTCATTATTTATCGTGTTGTTATAGAAGTCGGGTGTACTAATTGATATCTGTTTGATGTTAATATATTTCTTTTATTGTAAAATATTTCGAAAGAAAATCAGCCGAAGCTTGTTCCAGTACAACCCTCACCCCTAAACTCAACCAAACCCAACCGGCGGTGTCCAAGCTCATGTTCAAACCCATATTCAAAACCCGGTATGTCACGTATAGGTATATGGTACTCTTCAACCTCTAACCCAAAAGAGGCATAACCCTGATCCATTTCACTATGTGCCAGCGCTGACCACTGTCATTGTCCGCCAACGCGCGATCACAACCACCATCGGCCAACCTCGCGACTGCCGGCATCACAAGACAACCCGGTGCGGGTACCGCAAGACAGTCCGACGCGTGTCTAGCGAGACTGACTGCAACTAGTCTCTAGACATACCTAGGTCCGTTCCCAACGCGTCGGGACTGTCCAACCAAATTGCCGCCGGTGCGACCGCTCATGGCGCGGCTGCGTTGCTGTTCAGCCTTCACGGCGTCGCCGCCTATCCGTCGGCACGCACCTACGAGGCGTTGCTGAGGCTCATGTTAGCCATCACCGCCTCGCAGTGCCTCGCGGCAGGCAACACCTCCTTGTCGTCCCTCCCGCCCACCGGCCACGACCACCACCGCGCGGAAGAGTCACCGTCGTATGTACATACTTGTATTCATACGTTTGCTACATATTCATATAATTTAAGTAGTTGAATCATACAGATTTTGTATTGTACAAGGTTACGTATATACGTTTAGTATTAATGAAGAAATTGGCGTGAGTTTGCTCTGAGTTTGGACCGGAGCAAACGTGGATACAGCCACCCGCTTTTCAGAAGAATAAAAAACAGCGGTGAGGTGGTTAGCGAAAGTGATACCGCAGCCGCAAGCTCCCAAAGCTGGCTGGCGCAGTGATCATGACGGGAATGAGATTATTAAACTCTTAACCCCCCTCGGATTAACGCACCCCAACCCCATCTCGTCAGCTCCCTTGTCCCTCACTTCACCTTCTTCACTGCTCCGGTGCTCCTCCTCCGATTAAAACAAGCTGGAAAGGTGAACGCGAGCTCAGCGATGAGATGCCCCCACAAGAGACACTGATCAAAACCTGCGCCTTTTTCCTCTCTTCTTTTTCCCTCTGTAGGCTGTAGCCAGTGAAATTCCACAGCCCCACCCTGGCCTGGCCTGGCCACCTCTCCCCTCCACCTCCACTCCTCCATGTTCTTCTTCTGCTACTAGGCGGGCAGAGAGCTGCTCCTCTGCCATAACCGCCTACCCAAGGAGCGAACCCCCTCAACCACCACTCCTTCCTCCGATTTCACACTCACCGGGCTCTCCCCCTTGCTGGTGGTAGGACGCGCCGGGCAGCAGCGGCGGCGGCGGTACGGAGTCCACAATGCTGGGCGCCAAGAGCAAGTAAGTGATTCCTGATCGCCACGAGTTTTCTTCTTTTTTTTGTAAGTGCTGGGTGGGCATGGGCAGAGGACTCTGGTTCTCGGTATCAATTTTTGCTTGGTTTCTTGGAGCACAGATCTGGTTCGGATCTTGGTAGTTGCGGATGCAGCTCAAAGTTCTTGATCTAATGGTGGTTCTTTGTCTTTTTCTGGAGAGCAGATCTGGTCTGGCCGAGTCCAAGGGCGACGGCAAGCCGGAGGCCAAGGGCGCCAGCAAGCCAAGCGGCAAGCCGGAGGCCAAGAGCAACGGCAGGGCCACGCCACCGACACCCAAGGGCGAGACGCCGCCGACGCCCAAGAACGAGAGGCCCAGGAAGCCGGCGGTCCCCAAGGCGAATGCCGCCCACGGCACGCCGCCCAGCGCGCCGCGCAACGCCGACAGGTCTCCCAGGTCTGCCGACCGCAAGTCGCCCAAGACCGCCACCCGGATCACCACCGCTTCTCCTCCGCCGCCAGAGGTACGAGAAATTTTCCACTCGCTGTGACCCGGGAAGCTTCATGCGTTAGTGGAATCTGAGCTGGTTTAGTGGCTTGCAGAAGCAAGGGAAGGCCGCCAAGCCGTCTCCGGAGCCGCCGCAGGCTGTGAAGCCGTCTCAGGAGCTGCAGGCGCAGCTTGATGCGGTCCAGGAAGCGCTCAAGAAGGCTATGGGGCAGTTGATGGAGAAAGAGGAAGAGAAAGGCAAAGTTCTCGAGGAACTCGAGTGCGCCAAGAAGGTGGCTGATGAGGCCAACGCCAAGCTCAAGGAGGCGCTCGATGCGAAGAGCAGGACCGTGGAGATTGAGAAGGTCCAGGACATTGAAGTGGAGCAGGCGAGCAATGATTCTGCCCACGGTGGAGAAGAAGATGAGCTGCGGAGGAAGCTGAAGATCATGCAGAGCCAGCAGGAGGCTGACGCAGCCGTGCTGCATTCGACCGTGGAGCAGCTTGAGAAGGCGAGGTACGAACTGGCAGATGCGATTGATGCCAAGAACTGGGCGCTCAGCCAGGCAGATGATGCCATGAGGGCTTCCGAGGTGAATGCTCAGAAAATCGAGCTCCTCAATGCGGAGGTGGGGCGTCTGAAAGAGCTACTTGATTCTGAGGCGGAGAACAAGTCGAAAGAAGCTGCTGAGCAAATTGGGAAGCTCGAGGCAGAGAATTCCGTGTTAAAGCTTGAGTTGGAGAAAGCAAAGCTAGCTGAGAAGAGGGTGATTGAATTGGAGGGTGTGGTTGAACAGCTTAGAGCTGATGTCGCTAAGGCCGAGAAGGCAAGCTCAAGGTCAAATGAGTTAGCTGAGAAATGGAAGAAGAAGGTGCAGCTGTTGGAGTTCCAGTTGGAGGAAGCCAATCAGTCTATCATTCTGAAGGGCAAGTCCTTGGATTCAGTGGTTGAAGAATTAGATGAAACAAGCACTTTGCTTAAAGATAAAGAATCTGAAGCTGCTGCACTTCATAACAACGTCAGATCCTTGGAGGATGGGGTGACTAAGCTCAAGGCAGATTTTGACGTAACAAGTGAACGTCTTGGTGCTGCAGAGAAAGAAGCAGCTGACTTAAGTGCAGAGATCGAAGGGCTAAGGTTGAAGCTGCAGACAGTAGAAAGGGAGAAAATGGAGGCACTACACAATGACGAGCTTGCAAGTTCAGAAATCGTGACCCTGACTGAACAAAAGAACGAGCTAGCCAAGGAGCTAGAAGCTAGCAAAGATGAAGTTGAGAAGGTGAAGAAGGCAATGGAAGGTCTAGCCTCTGCCTTGCACGAAATGTCAGCTGAATCGAGAGATGCGCAGGAGAAATACCTCATCAAACAAGAAGAGATTGAGCGTGCTCGGGCACAGGTAGAGGAACTCAACATGAGCCTGCAGAACGCCAAGGAGAGCTATGAGGTGATGCTTGATGAAGTAAACTACGAGAAAGTTTGCCTCAAGAAGTCCGTTGAAAGACTGGAGGCGGAAGCCAAGAGTGTGTCCGAGGAGTGGCAGCCCAAAGAACAAAGTTTCATCAACTCTATTAAGAAGTCGGAAGAAGAGGTCGCCGCTATCAAAGTTCAAATGGATAACTACTTGGCCGTAGTGAGTGAGAAAGAAGCTGAAAATGCTGAGCTGGTGGAGAAGATGAGCCATCTTGAGGCTCAGCTGCTGGAAGCAAACAAAGCTAGCGAGGAAGCCAAGGCCGAGACCCTCCAACTGAAGGACAAACTATTAGACAAAGAAAACGAATTGCAGAACATACAACAGGAGAACGAGGACTTGCAGGCGAAGGAATCAGCTGCTTCCGAGAAGATAAAAGAGCTCTCTTCTCTAGTGCCAAACGGAGCAACAAATGGTGGTAACAAGGAAGAAGATAATGACAATGGAGGTGGCGTGGACGACGAACCGGTCGTGGTGGTTGCCAAGATGTGGGAGAACAGCAAGGTCACCGACTACGACTCGTCCAAGGAGAAGGAGAACGACGGCGAGTCGGAAGTCGATCTGGAGTCCCACAAGGGAGACACTACCCTCGACAGCAACGGGTTGCAGTCAGCAAAGACGACCAACGGCAGCACATCACCAGCCAAACAACAGCAGCAGCAAAAGAAGAAGAAATTTAAATTTGGCGGTTTACTGAAGAAGAAAAGCCCGAATTAGCGCAAGCAAGATCATGTTATGTTATATTCCTTTGTTGTATGCTATGTGACATCTCTTTTCTTTGACTAGCCACCTAGTTTCCGAGTCTTGCCTCTCTTCATCATGGTAAAGCAAGTGTTTGGATGTTTCAGAGAATACAGAAGGCCGATTGTATTTACAGCCATGCGTTTGTTTCTTACAGTTTGTGTAAGTTCAATGATGAATTCATATTGTAGCTATTGTATTTATTCTTAAGTGGCCTGGTAATGCTGTTGTATATGGAACAGAGATTTTTCGAATCAATGCAGAATGTCAGTTAAGCGAATTTCTTTGAACTTAGATGGATTGAAGGAAGCACCATATTCTTGACCTGATAATTGCGATTGGGGTAAAAGCTGCTGTACTGTCTGATGGAGGAGGGCCGGAGCATGTGATAGCCAGTACTAGTAGGGTTCCTGATGAGGCTGCTGCTCATCGAATAATTGGGTTTGCTCCAGCTAATATTTTTCCGCTCCAGATTAGCCTGGACTGAAAGATGTACATGTGAATCACAAGTCACAACCCACAAAGATGCTGCACTATGCATGCATTTTATACCATTCATGTGAGTCACAACTCACAAAGATGTACTAGTACATGGAAAGACAGTGCTGGTCATATATGTGGTTATACTACAATATAGGTCCTATGGTGGTGGAGTGACGAACTTTCCATGGCATAATGAACCCACAAATTAATTGGCTCCAGATCAGTGGCGCCGTAGGCTAGTCTGTCTCTGAATGATGAACATTCAATACACAAAGGACCTGCTGTTCCAGGTCAACACAGACCCACCAGATTAACTGGCAACATGTACTGTTTTAGTAGTACATTTTTTGGTGATATGTTTTTTTTTTTTGGTTCAGTTAATCAGAACCGAAGGAGTGAGTCTGTAGTGTTGCAGCCAAAGAATATGCATCTACACCGCCATGCCGGTTCTGGATTTTTCAACAACATATGCCAAATACTCGAGTTGAAATGCTACTAGCCTGAACCTGGAGAGGCGTCTGCTGCTCCGCTTGTTCACTAGTGGATGGAGGTGATGGCTCTATAATCCACGGAAGATAAAGTGAAGGAGAAATGGACCACAGGTCCACAGCACCAGTCCTCGCTGAAACCATGTGGATCTCTGACCGATCTGCACGATGAACAGAACAGCAGGGTTTCAACATTCCTACTACTAGTACATGGCATGTCCCAGACTGGCAAACCGCCGCACCGGCCACTGCGTGCGTCCTGAGACATTGCACTGCACCACCACGACGATTACCTTCGTAATAACAGCAGTGTGCGAAGCGTCTCCACAGGAAGGTGAACAAGGAGAGGAAAAACTAGAGGTGAGAAGTGTACTGAAAAACTGTAGCTAATGATTTGCTTTGTACACAGCTTGCCAATGCTGTTATGAAGGTACAGTAATATCTCCATCCCAGCACCAAGAGAGAACAAAGCTAATGATGCATTTCTTGGTTTAATTTGGGAGGAGACGAGGAGCCTAACTCAGTTCAACTTTAAACGTAAGCCTAATCTAAGACTCATGCGGAATAATTCCACACCGCAGCATCGGGATAATATCATCTCAAAACGAGAACTCCTCGGGTAAACATTTGCCAAACTTGCCCAATAAGAAGCTCCGGTACTTCCCCTTCAGTTCCGCCACTGCAATCAAAATCAAACGGGCACTGTCGTTCAACAACGCAAGAAACCAGGACGCTCTATGGTTGGTGCTGACTATATATGTTGGTGCCATAACTATTTTTTTTACCTCTAGTCTCTTCAGGCCGGCCACTGTCTAGAATATCGTTAGACTGCACCAGCTCGATCAGTTTCATCAAGTCCTTGCCTGTATGTAAACAATAATGGCCGAATTGTCCTATACATCCCAGAAAATCAAACTGGATAATGAATGAGGGGGATGATGGATCGTAATTACCATCAATGCGCTTCCTGGAGCTCTTGGCGTTGATCAGGTACGTTGGTGTGTTATTTTCTTTCAACTGCAAGGGTAGAACCATCTTTTCTGAGTTCTGAGGTTCATACTAGACCAGCAATCGTTGTGGTATAATAAACGGGCTAAAGGCTAGAGGGACAAGCAAGGAAAATTATGAAACATACATGCAAAAATAAGGAGTGTGCGAGGGCAAGCTGGTCAAAAGGAGAGGGGGCCCTGTTGTAAGCTGGGACAAATTTACCGTCCTCGTATCCTGCTAAGAAATGGTAACCTGCCTGACCCGGAGAGAGCTTTGATACTAATGGTAGAGCATCAGTGCTGAAAAATAAGAAGGCAGTAAGAAACTGTTGGCCAACATATTTAGAGAAAGCAATAAGTCGCACTAGTCTTATTCCTTCTCAATTTAACCATCCGTAAAACGCAGTACTAAATGCTGCCAACTTGCTACTTAGCAAAAAAAACTCTGTTTAGCACTCTGTAAAACAGAACTTGGAACAGAAAATGATGCTATGTACCTATGAAGCACATGGTCTTCATTACCTATCAGACGACACAATAATCACTGTAGCTGGTTTCGTAAACAAATTTGGTGCTCTTGACTTTGTTGGGAAAAGAACAGTAGATTGTTTAGAAGAGATAACTACACCGCTATCAGTGGACACAACAACATCCTGAATTTCCGAGCAGGACTTGATGACCTCCACTGGAGCAAACAACAGCGTGACAGAACCACCAGATGACAGAAGCCTGATAAAATACTCACAGAACAATGCAACAGTATGGAAGATTAATAAAATATTCACACAAAGAGCAGAATCAAAATAGCAAGCAGACTCCATAAAAATAATGCCAAGTGCACTTTACCAGCCAGGGACAGGGAGACCTCCTCTTGCAGATAATACAGGAGTAGCCAAAGCGGTAAGAGCATCTTTTATCATAGTGGAATCAGCAAATGCTTTACCACATAGGATAAGTGATGAGCGTTCTATGTCTGCTGCTGCAACTCCATTAGCATACTGTGTCCCAAAACCAAGAGCATTCCTGACGTTGGTACTGTTAACAAACAAAAAAGGACAATATATTATCAGTCCTATATCGTGACCTCTGGGCTCTTGCTGGTAACTTGAATGCATGCATATGTTGAATCTTATGTGGACAGACTAAAGGATAAGTTACCTTATGGAACTGGCAACATAAATTGTCAAAGGGCATGTGTCGTGGGAAATCGCACGATCTGATACTTTCTGAAGGACATTGGACAGTGACGTGATAGCAGAGGGGTTATCACTAATAACACGAACCTTCGCATCAAATTCTGCTGCTGCAGATGAACCAATGGCACCATCTTGGACGTAAAGACTTGAGATAGATGAAAGGTGAAAGGTCACCTAATCAAGCAAACATCCATTCAAAACATACAGACATAGGAGCTCAACTGGAAACTGGTAAACTAAAATTCTGCCAGACGACAAAATGAGGCTAACGGTAGGACTGAATTGCAGATCAGTTCATGAAATTGCGTGATACCATGCCATGGAGAGTAAAAGTATGTAAAACTCAAAACCTACCTGTTTCATAAGCTTAGCAAAGTGTGCTCCTGAAACTTCAAGGAACCCACCGATGACATTTCCTTTAACATGAAGGGGAATGCCAGACAAACGCTCTACATGCTCCAGAAACAGACACCAAGTTATACATCTGTGTAGCATCAGCTATATATATATATATATATATATATATATATATATATATATATATATATATATACACACACACACACACACACACACACATCATTACTCATTGGCATAAATCTGCACGTACCTGTGAAAATTGTACCACCTTTCTGAAGCTCTGATGGCTCCAAGTTATAGAAGACCTTATCTTTTGCTACGACACCTCTCACGGCAATAGCCCAATTAAGACCAGATGGAACTTCTTGGTCTTCTCTGTGCAATACAGCAGAGTAGGTGAAAAATGTGCAAACTAACTTCTAATGATTGGTCCAATTGGAATGAGCAGACTAACTGAACTTGGTACAATGAAGTAGGAGCCAGCAAGTTGCTAACCCATGGTATGATCTTGGACAACATAACTTTATGTTTTTTGGTCACCCCGTGATTAGAAATGAGAACCCGCACAACTAGTCGCTTGGAAGAGAGGAGGATTGTATGGCCACACTTACCTCGGCAGGGCAATAGTCTCTCACTGCTCCGATGGTAAGCACACTGGATCTGCACATTTCAGAAGTCAAAGTATCACCACATAACCACCAAAGCAACACTGGCACTTCACAATCACGACCAGAAAACGAACCTCGATGTTTTGGTAAAACTACAATGCACGTTTTGCACAGAAGCCTCACCAAAATCCCTCGTTACTCGAGACTCTTAACCCCTCTTCGGTCACCGTACAAGCATATGCCTGAGTTATTCCTTTTTTTTTGTTGAGAAAAGGAGCCTAAAGGGCCCCCAATTTCATTACGAAATTGGATTTGTTCTACATCACACTCACCTGAATCAGCTGGGATCACACCCAAACCTGACGAAAACAGAAGTACCAGCGACTGGTACAAACTACCTGAACTCACGCAGCCTGAAGGTCTGAAAAGTTTAGAGCAACACTACAGCTACTACAACAGAGGATGATGAGTGAAGAAAACGAACCCTAGTCTCATCAGCTATCGGCAGGCGACAGCGTGGCCAAGTCTCTGTGTCACAGGGTACCCTGCCATGTCCATAACTGAATATTTCGTGCGCCCCATTAGACATTTTATCTAGGTCTAAGTGAGCTGATTTGAATATCTCAGCTCATTTTATTCAAATAAGCTACTGTACTGAATCACAATCTCGCTTCTATCTAGGTCTGAGTTTGACAGCAAAGCTACACGCGTCTGGATCCTTGGGATTTTCTCATGGCCAAGTACTTCCCAAATCCGCCAAAGCAATACACGCGGTGGAGTAAGTGGAACGAGACATAAACAGCGGAACAGAAGCAGAAGAACGGAAGCTGGACTCACTTGTTGGAGGCTCACCGCCGGCGAGGATGCGGCGCGGCGGCGGACAAGGCCCAGCATATGCTTCGCTCTCCGGCTCGGCGGCTTGTGGCGCGTCCGTGGTCCTCCGGAGGAGAAGGCCGGATGGTGGTCACTAAATGGGCCAAGGTAAGTTAAAGCCCATACTGCGCGATGTGGCTGCCCCGTTTCTTGAAGTATTTTTTGGGGCTTTACTAACGCAATTTGACCCGACTAATGGGTGTTTGTTTGGGTTTTCGGTGGCTTTTTCGTGAAAAAAGCCAGAAAAACGGACCAAACGGCACGTCTGCGCGGCGGGCTTTGGCCGAAGTGGTAGACGAAAAGGGCGATCCCGGAAAGCACGTCCGAAGGTGCTTCCCGCAGCTTCCCGCGAGCAGCGAAACGTTACATTTTCTTTGGACATATCGTTTGACCAAATTTACTACCCGAATGCCACCAGCGACAGCGCTAGCGACCAGCCCTCCTCGGTGGAAAAATAAAAAATATAGAACGTTGTCTCCCACGACCGGACCGGATGGGATGCCGCGCGTGCTCGCACATCTGGATGCCGTTGTCGCCTTGGACCTTACATGAGGAGGAGGATTTGGTGGGACGTTACATGTACCAGCTACAGTTTGTCTTTTAAATTTGTGATATACAAATACGAGATCTTTGTACAATAGTTAATTTCTGGCATGTTTAGTTCGCATCGCTACCGCATTGTACAATGCTAGAAGAAGACATATGCGCTTATGTACTTCAATAGTGAAGTATACCTCGTGTTATATGAATTATAGAGATATTACAGACAATTTCTTAGCACACAGCCAGACAATCAGCCAAGTTGCCAAACAGTGAAACTCGTAGAAGTAGCTTTCCCTGCACAACAACTTTTTCTGCACAATAGCACAACCAGCCACAACCAGCCAGCCACAGCCCAAACAAACAGGTCCTAAATATTGTTGGATAATTAGATTAATTCCAGAATATTAAACATGACAAAACCAACTGCTAACACATGTAACTCGAACATACTAGATGTACTAAACAGCAAGATGAATGGAAACAAGTAGCAGCTAAACATATACTCGCAGAACATGATAAATAATCGGACAATGACACGTCGCATCGTCTCGCTTATGGATGAAGTCGTCAGAGTAGCTTTGGGGAAGATTGATCAAGGAGACGGCGACAAAGATGGCGATAGGCGCTTGCGACTTGGATGGAAGGCGAGCCGTGATGCGAACTTCGGCGATCGTCGCAGGCGCTTCCCAAAAACCTTATTCGCCCTCTCCCGTACAGGATCGCAAAGGCGAGTGGTTCCGGAGACCTGCTCTCCCGTCCGCCGGTGCACGCCGGCAAACGGAATAGAGTAGACTACGGTGGCAGCGCAAGCAGAGAGGTTGGCAAACCCTAAATTGGTTTAGTGGTCGTCTGTGGCGGTAGCCGCGCAGCACTTTATATAGAGCGGCCCAGGAAACCCTAACGGAAGCGAACATGTCAAAACCTCACACGTTTTTCTGAGCAGCAAAAAGAAAGCTCGGCTTGGCGAGATTCCCGCAACCCGCGGCGCGCGTGTCGTGACGGGACACGGACGGGCGGTGCGTGCGTGCGAGCGGCAGCATCGTCGGAGGAGGAGCGCGCGTGTAGCTCTCCTCTTCTCACTCACTTTACTAAGTGATGAACCACTCCACCTTATAAGGTGGTGTAACTCTCCTCCAACTTTCCATGTGGGACTAAACTTTACCTTCCCACTCCACTCCCATGTGAGCTGCCCCAAACATGGGCACAAACACATGTGAGCTGCCACAAACATGGGCTTTAATATTTAGGGAAAATCTGAAATGGGCTTATTTATTTAGCCCATTATTTGTAACAATCCCCATCAGATCTCAAATGCCCATTTGAAGATTTGTCAATTCTCGCTACTTGTTTATATACCAGTGTTTCAGCAGAGACTGTTAAGTTGAACTTCCGCCTAGAACCTTGAGCTACGTCTATCAGCAACTTGAACAATGGACGAACTTTGAATTGCAAGTTTGGTGCTTTTAGATTTCACACAAAGTCATAACTAGTACCTGGCTGCCAGTAGCCTACCCCGCGGGTGTAGCATATGCGTCATACTACTTGGTCTCTTCATGAGTTTACTAGAGATCACCCAAATCTCATAGATTGCGACGTTTAACAATTTGAACTCGTATAGGTGTGTTCTTTCAAGAATGCTCTGTAGGACAGCATCTTTGCTAATCATAGCCAACAGAAACACATTAATGCATGTTGCCAACCTGCCTTACAGCTTTTGAGAGTTGTACATCTTCACATAGAGATGGTTGTCTAATACTCTCCTCCGTCACACCACTAGCTTGTTTTTCTCAGGTCCTAATTCACGGGATCTCCGATCAAAAAGGTTGGGTTACCACTACTGTGTAACATCCATGGGTCTCAAACCCATCTCTCTCGATGCACTTTCTATCATGTTTCGTGATAGTCCCTTTGTAAAGGGATCTGCCAGGTTTTTGTCAGTTTGAATATATGTAACAGTAATTACTCCGGAGTTTCTCAATTTCCTGACAGACTTCAAACGTCTCTTGACGTGTCTTGATGATTTCGTGTTATCCTTAGAATTGTTCACTTTGACAATAACAGTTTGATTGTCACAATTCAAGAGGATGGCCGGTATAGGTTTCTCAACCACCGGCAAGTCCATCAAGAGTTCACGCAGCCATTCTGACTCTACAGTGGTTGTGTCTAAAGTAGCAAGTTCTGCTTCCATAGTCGACCTTGTCAATATGGTTTGTTTGCAAGATCTCTATGATATCGCGCCACCTCCAAAGGTAAATACATACCCGCTAGTGGCGTAGAGTTCATCTACATCCGAGATCCAGTTCGCATCACTATATCCTTCGAGCACCACTGGATGCCCCGAATAGTGTATCCCATAACTCATTGTACCACATGGATAGCACATGACCCTTTCAAGTGCACACCAATGTTCAGTACCCGGGTTAGACATGAACCTACTCAACTTGCTCACAGCAAAAGAGATGTCGGGTCTTATCGCGCTAGCTAAGTACATGAGTGAGCCAACGATTTGAGAGTATCTCAATTGTTCTTTCGGCTCTTTCTTGTTTTTCCGTAATGTCACACTGGGATCATAAGGTGTTGGGGAAGACTTGCCATCAACGAAACCGAAACGGCTCAAGATCTTCTCAACATAGTGTGATTGCGTCAAAGTAATCCCACTCTCGTGCTTAATCAGCTTGATATTTAGAATAACATCAGCTTCTCCCAGATCTTTCATATCAAAGCTCTTTGACAGAAAGGACTTAACTTCATTTATCACATTCATGTTTGTACCAAAGATAAGGATATCATCCACGTACAAACATAATATAACACCTTCGCCCCCACCATGGCGATAGTAGACGCACTTGTCAGCCTCATTAACGACAAAGCCAACAGAAGTTAATGTTCTATCAAACTTCTTATGCCATTGCTTAGGTGCTTGCTTTAGGCCATATAAATATTTTAACAACTTGCACACCTTTCTCTCTTCACCTTTTACCACAAACCCATCAGGTTGATCCATATAGATCTCCTCTTCTAACTCTCCATTGAGGAAAGTTGTCTTAACGTCCATTTGATGAACGATAAGACCATAAGAGGCAGCCAGGGATAGTAGTGCTCAAATGGTGGTCAGTCTAGCAACAGGTGAATAGGTGTCAAAGTAATCTTCACCTTCTCTCTAGGTGTATCCTTTTTCTACAAGCCGAGCCTTGTACTTTTCAATAGTACCATCAGGCCTTAGCTTCTTCTTGAACACCCACTTGCAACCCACAGGCTTACAGCCATGGGGTCGTTCTGATAGTTCCCAAGTTCCATTAGAAAGAATCGAGTCCATCTCATTATGAACAACTTCTTTCCAATCATCTGCATCAGGAGATGCATATGCCTCTGCAATGGAAGTGGGAGTATCATCCACAAGGTACACAATGAAATCATCTCCAAAGGATTTTGCAACCCTCTGTCTCTTACTCCGTGTAGGAGCTTCATTGTCATCCTTCTCTAGGACTTCTTCCTCGCGTGGTTGCTCAAAATTCTCACTAGATGCACTAGTTTCAGGAAGTATTTCAGAAGAAATTCTAGCAGTGCTATGCATATCTTTCATAGGAAACATACTCTCAAAGAATGTTGCATCATGAGATTCCATTATAGTATCAACATGCATATCAGGAACCTCAGATTTAACCACTAAAAATCTATAGCCTACACTCTGCGGAGCATATCCTAGAAAGATGCAATCCACTGTCTTTGGTCCAAGTTTGCGTTTCTTAGGAATCGGTATGTTGACCTTATCCAAACACCCCCAAGTGTGCAAGTAAGAAAGTGATGGTTTTCTCCCAGCCCACTCCTCATAAGGGGTTTTATCTTTATTCTTGTTAGGAACTCTATTCAGGACATGACACACTGTCAACAAGGCCTCCCCCCCCATGCCTTAGATAAACCAGCGGTGGCTAACATGGAATTAACCAAGTCAGTCAGCGTGCGGTTTTTCCTCTTGGCAACCCCGTTTGATTGAGGCGAGTAGGGAGGCATCATTTCATGAATAATGCCATGTTCCTCACAGAATTCATCGAAGATTTTGGAAAAATATTCACCACCACGATCTGACCTAAGACGTTTGATCTTTCTCTCTAGTTGATTTTCAACTTCGGCTTTATAAATTTTAAAGTAGTCTAAAGCTTCATCTTTTGTGCACAACAAATAAACATAGTAGTATCTAGTCGCATCATCAATCAAAGTCATGAAATATCTCTTTTAACCTTTTGTCAACACACCATTCATCTCACAAAGATCAGAATGTATGAGCTCCGGAGGTGCCAAGTTTCTCTCCTCGGCTGCCTTGTGAGGCTTTCGAGGTTGCTTTGATTGCACACAACTATGGCACTTGGAACCTTTGGCAATAGTGAAATTCGGAATTAAACTCATATTGGACAACTTGGACATCAAACCAAAATTAATGTGACATAAACGTGAATGCCAAACACTGGTATCATCATTAACACTGCCACAAATATGGTTTACGGACTTATTACAAAAATCTGAAAGTGAAAAGTGGAACAACCCTCCGCACTCATATCCTTTACCAATAAATTGTCCATGTCTCGACACAATGACTTTATTAGACTCAAAAACAACCTTAAACCCATCTCTACATAGAAGAGAGCCGCTAACGAGATTCTTGTTCATGGAAGGGACATGCTGCACGTTCTTTAGCTGCACGATCTTTCCTGAAGTGAACTTCAGATCCACCGTGCCAACACCATGAACAGAAGGATGTGACCCATTCCCCATTAGGACGGATGAATCCCGAGCGACCTGATAAGAAGTGAACATAGAGATGTCAGCACACACATAAATATTAGCACCCGTATCAATCCACCAACATGGTGATCGAAAAACTAAAAGAACAGTAAATAGATTACCATACCCATCAGCATTGCTAGCAGTCACGACGTTAACAGTCTTCCCTTTTTTTCCTTTACGATATGCACGTTCTGGGCAGTCCTTGGAAAAGTGCCCGAGCTCTCCACAGGTAAAGTAAGCTAGCTCGGCCTTGTTCGGCTTCTTCTTCTTCTTGAAGGTTGTAGTCTTTTCAGGCTTGTTGAAGGAGGGCTTATAGTTCCCTTTGTTCTCGCCGAAGGTCTTCTTCTGCACCATATTGGTGCTGGACTGACCCTCGCCTCCTTTCTCAGCAGTGTCCTTGGCCCGAGCCTTCTCCTCAACATCAAGAGATGCTATCAGGTTTTCAACCGATATCTCTTGCCTCTTATGCTTGAGAGTTGTGGCGAAGTTCCTCCATGAAGAAGGCAACTTTACAATAATGCACCCAGCCACAAACTTGCCGGGTAGGATACACTTAAGGATTTCAAGCTCCTTAGCAAAGCACTGTATCTCATGAGCCTGTTCGACTACAGAACGGTTGTTAACCATCCTGTAATCATGGAAGCTCTCCATGATATACAGTTCACTGCCAGCATCTGCTACACCGAACTTAGCGTCCAGTGCCTCCGAGAGCTCTTTTGCGTTTTTGAAGTGCATATACACGTCAAACAGCTTGTTATCAACAACACTCAGAACACAACCCACGAAGGCTAGATTGGCTTCCTTGAACTTGTTCTGATCCTGCTCAGATATAGTTCCTTCAGGTAAACCCTCGCTAGCATCGAATATTTTCAGAGCCTGCAGCCACATGGTGGTCTTATACTGCCACCTCTTAAAATGCACACCGGTAAACTTTTCCGGCTTCATAGCATCAGCCAGATGTCCCATGTTTAACTCAGGAAATTGCCTATAATAAGGTTTTTGGATTGTTGGATAATTAGGCACAATTTCCATGATTAATTTCAGAATATTAAACATGACAGAACCAACTGCTAACACATGTAACTCGAACATACTAGATGTACTAAACAACAAGATGAACGAAAACAAGTAGCAGCTAAACATGTACTCGCAGAACATGATAAATAATCGGACAGCAGCACGTCGCACGTACCGTTCGCTTGCAGATGAAGTCAGCGTAGTAGCTTTGGGGAAGATTGATCGAAGGAGATGACGACGAAGACGGTGATAGGCAGCACTACCTAACTTGGATGGAAGACGAGCCGTGATGCAGAACTCGAGCAGTCGCACAGAGCGCTTCCCAAAAACCTTATTCGCCATCTCCCGTACAGGATCGCAAAGGCGGCGGCGTCGTCGGAGGAGGAGCGCGCGTGTAGCTCTCCTCTTCTCACTCACTTTACTAAGTGATGAACCACTCCACCTTATAAGGTAGTGTAACTCTCCTCCAACTTTCCATGTGGGACTAAACTTTAGCTCCCACTCCACTCCCATGTGAGTTGCCCCAAACATGGGCCCAAACACATGTGAGCTACCACAAACATGGGCTTTGAGATTTAGGGAAAATCTGAAATGGGCTTATTTATTTAGCCCATTATTTCTAACAAATATCTAACCTTAGTTGCAAAATGAAAACATAACAGAAGATGGCTAAGTCATGTTATGCTAAAACAGTTAACAACAAAGCTAAGCTATGTTATGCTAAAACAAAGATGCACATCGGGTAGAGGAAGAAGCCGACGCTGACTGACGACAAGGTATTAGATTTGTATGGGTTGTAGGCATCTATACAATCCATATAGTTTAATAAATCCTGAAATCTCAAGATCCATCTATTATGACAAAATTAGTCTCACATTGCCAGTTGAAAGAGAGTTGGACCAATTTATGGCAGTTGTTTCACTCTCACTAAGTTAGTGAGAAGAGAAGGAGTCCACGCGCACTTCTCCTCTGTCGTCGTTGGCCTCACCGCACTTGCAATGCGTTTGTTTAACATGTGTCCTTATATTCCATCGCATGGTGACTTGGTCGGCACACCTCCTAGGCTATAGAGAGAGTGACATGACAGATCTAGACACAACTTATTCTTTCTCTGTCTCTCTCATCTTGTTCCTCTTGCTGTGCTGCTCTTTAAGCTTCCCCATCCCGGCGACTGCGTGCACGGCCGTCTGGGAGAGTGATACGTCGTAAACGTATCTATAAGTTTTGATGCTCCATGCTTGTTTTGTATTAACTTTCTTATGTTTTGTTTACACTTTGAGGTATTTTTATACATTTTCTGGAACTAGCCTACTAACAAGATATCGCAATGTCAGTTGCCTGTTTTCTGCTGTTTTTGGTTTCAGAAAAGCTAGTAAGGAAATATTCTCAGAATTGGACGAGACAAAAGTCAAAGTCAATATTTTAACCGACGCAACACGGAGTCCGAAGGGCAGCCGAAGGGGGGCCAGGAGGCGGCCACACCCTATGGTGGCGCAGCCAGCCCTAGGCGCGCCACCAGGGGTGTGGGCCCCCTGGTGCTCCACCGACCTTGCCCCTTCGCCAAAAAGTCTCTCGGGACGAAAACCCTAAGTACAAGATCGGAATTCCATGAAAAGTTCTGCAGCACTGCCGCCACCGAAGAGGAGATTCGGGGGACAGAAGTCTCTGTTCCGGCACCCTGCCAGGACAGGGAAGTGCCCCCGGAGCCATCTCCATCGACTCCACCGCTATCTCCATCGCCGTTGCTGACTCCCATGATAAGGAGGGAGTAGTTATTTCCTTTAGATTCTGCAATTATATCTTTTTGTTTCTTATTTTTATTTTCACTAGTTAGGCTTAATGGAAAACAAAAAAATTAGAGAGCTTTATAGTATTTATCTTGAGTTAGGACATGAAGTGTTTCAAGAGAAAATTAAAAAACCTATGGAACTTTATTTGCATGTTAATAGCAATGTTATTAGTATGAATTCTTTGAACACCATTATTTCTAATGCTATGGAAAAGTCTAAACTTGGGGAAGCTGGTTTTGATGAGCATGATATTTTAATCCCCCAAGCACGGAGGAGAAAATTTACTTTGATGATACTATGCCTCCGATATATGATGATTACAATGATGAGTATGCTATTTTCAGTCCACCTACTGTTGAGGAGAAAATTAATTATGATTACAATATGCCTCCTATATTTGATGATTATGGTGATGAGAATAATAATGATGGCTATTTTGTTGAATTTGCTCCCACTATGATTAATAAGAATGACTATGCTT
The DNA here is from genome assembly GCA_023614405.1 of Avena insularis. Lineage (NCBI taxonomy): Eukaryota > Viridiplantae > Streptophyta > Magnoliopsida > Poales > Poaceae > Avena > Avena insularis. The sequence goes on from CM042686.1 coordinate 567,711,643, forward strand.
ATAGGGAGAGCAATAATTATTTTATGCATGTGGCTCATGATAAGAATGTTTTATGTGATATTTATATTGTTAATTTTATTCATTATGCTACTGAAAATTATTATGAGAGAGAGAAACATGGTTTTATGTATCTCAACAATATTAAGTTTCCCCTCTTTATGTTGAAATTTTTGAAGTTGCACTTGTTTTGCTTTCCTATGTTTATTGCTTTGTGATTTCATGAGTTGTTTATTTACAAGATTATTTTTCATAGGAAGTGGGTTAGAATTAAATTTGTTCCATATTTGCTTCTTGATTCTCTCTTTTACTTCAATTCATATTTCTTATGTGAGCATCATCGAAATTATCATGTCTATCTTAATGGCTATAAAGAAAGAGCTTTTGGGAGACAACCCATTATTTTTTTACTTTCAGTTTATTTTTGTTTTGTTGAGTCTTGAAAGTTATTGCCTCCGTAATAACCTCATCTTATCCTTTTTGTTTGGTTTTTGTGTCAAGAATAATCTCTAATGAGAGGGAAGTAAGATATGGGGAAGTTGCTATCCCGAAACAGATTTCTGTGCGTCACTGAAAAAATTCATGAAAAATCTCAGTACGTCGGATTGAGCTGTAATTTTTTGTGCTTATGCCCCAGGTTATTACCCAACTTTCGTTAGGTTTGCACTTTTCGATTTGAGCAACAAAAGATTTTCTAAAATATCGGTCTTTACCTGCTGGTCCGTTTTGACAGATTTCTGCCATTATTTGCATTTGCCTCTTAATCGGTTTGTTTTTGAGTTCTCTTTGACCACCTGAGCTTTTAGAAGAAATTGCTACAGTAGAATGTGTTTTAATGGAAATTTTACTTGTGTTGAAACTAAACCCAAAGACTTATTGTCTTGAATACACTAATGTTGCTAATGAAGATTGTGTGAAGTTTAGTATGAAGGAAATTTTCAAGTGTAGGGAAGAATAATGTGATGAGATGAAGTATGGACAAAAGCTCAAGCTTGGGGATGCCACCCGTGTCAGCCCAAAAAATATTCAAGAAGTACAAGCGTCAAATCTTGGGGATGCCCAAGGCATCCACTTCTTCATCAATAATCTCAGGTCTTCTTTCAAGACACTTTATTTTTATTACCTTATGCACTATGTCTTATTCTTGGAGCGTCTTTGTTTTTAGTTTTCTTTTGCTTTCTTTGCCGCAATAAGTTGGTTGGATCCCAACACACTTCTTTTGGAGATAGACACACCCCGTTATTCATTGCCTAGAACACTCTAGTTTTCAGTCTTATTGTTTTGTGAGTGTTCTCCTTTGCTAGCATTATGTTTAGCTTCAGTTTTCTTATTCTTTTGGCTTAGAACTTTTTAGTTCTTCTTTGTAGATGGGTGAGACATGCTCTCTGGTTTTTATTGATTATTATCTTTGAGAGTTGTTTCAAATAAGTCGATTGGTGTTAGAAAAGAGTAGGAAGTTTCATGCTTATAGTGGTAAGGAAGCTTGTTTTGACTGTGACTAGACTTTATCATGTCATGTTTGATGTTGCTTTGACTTTATTCTTAGTGATTATTGCTGTAGCATGACTTGTTCCAAACAATTGAGATTTCTTAATGTGCCTTGAAAGAATCATGCGTTTTTTTAGCATACAAAAGCATAATATTGTGGTATTCTCCTTTGATGCTTTATTTGGGTTGACTTGGCACATGCTTACACCATGTTAAGACTATGAAGTAGTCACCATAGCCTCTATGATCATTTAGTTTTTGACTTGCAATATCACTTGATGCTTTAATTAATAATGTTTTGTCGCTTCGCATGATTATGGCCATTATTGCTCTCTTAGTTGGTCGCTCCCAGTCTTTTGCTAGCCTCCGCATGTACCAAGTATGAGTTCCACTCATGCATCCAACTCCAAATGAAACCAAGTTATTCCAAAGAGTCCACCATACCTACCTATTAGCATTATTGCTATTCCAAGTATATTCATGTTTTTATCTACCTTCCGAATTAAACTTGTTATGTGAAAATTAGTGATTAAAACTCTCACAAACTTGATGGCACACTTTAATTTCTTCCACTTAATAAACTTGAACCATTGTGTCCATCTATGTTGCGTATATGCTTGCGCTTTATAAGTTGTGAATTAGCAGAACCATGTTACCATGGGGAACGCTTTCAATGTTGCACTTATTATTCAGTTGATATCATGTTCTTTTATTTATGGATCCCGTTGGTGTGAAATAAAAGGGGAGCTTGTAAGCTCATGGAGTTTGTATGCGTGTTAAAGAAACGCCTGGGCGGCTAGCCTAAGCCATGCCTAATCATGGTGGAAAGTTGCAGCATAACCATAGTGAGCATTCTGTGAAGCATCCTCAATAAAAACCTATGCAAATAGCAAATAAAAAGATCGCTGAGATGCTCATTGTCTGTTGCCTTGTCATTTTGATATGGGATAACTCCTGTATCATGGGGCAAGGGGTACCCCTTTGGCGGTTCTCCATGATACACATGTACTTACAATGACAAGAACTTACTTGTGACTAAAGTTGAGTAGCATAAGGTTCGCTACTCATAAGCAAGGGGCATGGGATTTTCAACTTATAACTTGTAAAGCATATCCTCATATTTGTATCACTTTAACCTTAATCATCTAAAGATGCTTATGATAGGGGAAATGAGAGCTGAAAGCTAATAAGTACCATAATTTTTGGAAGCTCTTTATGAAACTTGAAATCCCTGCTTCCCTCTGTGAAGGGCCTTTCTTTTTTACTTTTATGTTGAGTCTCCATATTCTATATTTATGCACCAATTGAGAGAGGATAGTGGTCATTCTTAGTTTAATGTGCATTGTCCCCAAAACTTGTTGATTGATTCATAACTTTGATATTGTTTGTTCTTAAATTATTTGTATCTAGTCATCCTTATGAACTTTGAAGGTGTCCTATGCATTTATGTTTTGCTATATCATGAGGGACAAGATGAATACCACTCTTATTATGTTTTATATATGTGAAACAAACAAACATCTTTCAATGCATTGTTATTCATGATCTTTAATTTGTACCTTTTCCTGTTACAACATAGTTGCTATGTCTTATTGTTAGAACTATATCTTTTATGTTTATGTTAGAGTACTATGATCCCAGCTATGAATGCTTTACAAATACCTTGATCAAGATTTTTATGGTGCATGTCACCTCAAAAATTATTCTTTTTATCACTTACCTACTCGAGGACGAGGAGGAGTTAAGCTTGGGGATGCTTGATACGTCATAAACGTATCTATAATTTGATGGGTTCGTAGCATGGAAAACAAAAAAATTCTACCGCAAGAACGAACAAAACCCAGATCTAATCTAGATAAAAGCCAAGATCTAATCTATTAGACATGTGCAACGAGATAGATCTGTACTAACCCTTGTAGTTTCGAAAGCCTTGTTCGAGATCGGATCTCGTGGTTGATGTAGTCAATCACTTGCCGATCTCAAGATCGAGTAGACGATCCTTCCGGCGCGTTAAAGCGGCCATGATCGGTCACATGTCTTGGTCGGCGGACCTTCCTCTCCCCGTTCCAGCAAGCAGCAGAGGTAGTAGATCTCTCCACGGAATCCCAGCAGCACGACGGCGTGGTGGTGGTGATGGAGTAGAGAATTCTGCAGGGCTTCGCCTAAGCCAGAGCATATGGAAGGAGGAGAGAGGCAGCTAGGGTTTGGAGTGGGAAGGGGCAAGGGGGTGGCGCCTCCACCCCTCTATATATAGAGGGAGGGGTGCGGCCTAGGGTTCCCACCCCTAGGCCCACCCCTTAGGGCTTGGGGGGAGAGTCCTTCCCCCCCAAGTTTCCTTAACTTACCCTTTAACTTTTCCCTTATCTTATCTTGGTTTTCAAATAAACTCCAAAATATCTTCTAGAACCTTCCGGAACATTCCGAAACTTTCTAGAATCCCCATACAAACACTCCGGAACATTTCCTAACTTAGAAAATGATCCCCATTATATGAATCTTATTCCCCGGACAATTCCGGATCTCCTCGTGATGTCCCGGATCCAATCCGAGACTCCGAACAACATTCGGTCTCCAACTCACATTCAATATCTACTTAAAACAACTTCGAACCTTAAGTGTGTCACCCTACGGTTCGTGAATATATAGACATGATGGAGACACCTCTCCGATCAATAACCATCAGCGGGATCTAGAGATCCATAACGGCTCCCACATACTCAACGATGACTTCGTGATCGATAGAACCATTAACATACGACACCAATTCCCTTTGTCACGCGATGCTCTACTTATCCGAGGTTTGATCGTCGGTATCTCCATACCTAGTTCTACCTCGTTACTGATAAGTACTCTTTACTCGTTCCATGTTGTGTCATCCCCTGTGACCTAGTCACATGCTTGCAAGCTAACTAGATGACATTCCACCGAGAGGGCCCAGAGCATATCTATCCGTCATAAGGATGGACAAATCCCAATCTTGGTCCATGCGCTTCAACACATACTTTCAGAATACCCAATGACACCTTTATAACCACCCAGTTACGAAGCGGTGTTTGATGTCATCAAAGTACCCATCCGGTGATGGTGATTAACATAACCTCATGGTCGAAGGATTAGGTTACTATGCATTTGAAAGCTTGTAGCAATACGAACTTAATGACTTGATCTTATGCTACGCCTTACTATGGGTGTGTGTGTGTCCATCACATCATTCTCCTAATGATATAACCTTGTTATTAATGACATCCAATGTCCATGATCAGGAAACCATGATCATCAATTAATCAACAAGCTAGTTCAACAAGAGGCTTACTAGGGACTCTTTTATGTTTACAAAACACACATGTATTAGTGTTTCCTTATAATACAATTATAGCATGGGATGCAAACATTCATCATAAACACAAAGATATAATAATAACCACTTTTATTATTGCCTCTTGGGCATATCTCCAACAGTCTCCCACTTGCACTAGAGTCAATAATCTAGATTACATGGTAATATACCTAACACCCATGGCGTTCTGGTGTTGGTCATGCTTTGCTCTAGGGAGAGGTTTAGTCAACGGATCTGCCACATTCAGATCAGTGTGTACTTTGCAAATCTTTATGTCACCATCTCGGACATACTCGCGAATAGCATGGAAACGTAGCTTGATGTGCTTCAGCTTGCTATGTGACCTTGGCTCCTGTGCATTAGCTATGGCACCTGTGTTGTCACAGTAGATGGCCATCGGGTCCAATGCACTAGGAACCACACCAAGTTTAGTAATGAACTCCTTCATCCATATGGCTTCTTGTGCAGCCTCCGAAGCAGCTATGTACTCCGATTCAGTTGAAGATTTCGCCACAACGCTTTGCTTGGCACTCCTCCAGCTCACTGCAGCACCGTTCAAAATAAATCATTATCATGTGACTTCGAGTCATCTGGATCGGTGTTCCAACTAGCATCAGTGTAACTGTTTAGAACAAGCTGTTCATCACCTTCATAAGAAAGAACCATATCCTTAGTCCTATTTAGGTACTTTAGGATATTCTTGACCATTGTCCAGTGCTCCATTCCAGGATCACTTTGATATCTGCTAGTCAAACTAACAGCATGTGCTATATCCGGTCTTGGACATAGCATGGCATACATGATAGAACCTATGGCCGAGGCATATGGAATATTATTCATCTTCTCTCTATCTTCTGCCGTGGCTGGACTTTGAGTCTTACTCAAGGTCTTACCTGACAACATGGGCACGAACCCTTTCTTGCTCTCTTCCATTCTAAACTTCTTTAGAATTTTGTCCAAGTATGTACTTTGTGAAAGCGCTATTAGGCGTCTTGATCTATCTCTATAAATCTTGATGCCTAGAATATATGCCGCTTCGCCAAGATCCTTCATTGAAAAACTATTATTCAAATAGGCTTTGACACTATTAAGAAGTTCTATATCATTCCCAATCAACAATATGTCATCTACATATAGTACTAGGAATGCTATAGAGCTCCCACTCACTTTCTTGTAAATACAAGCTTCTCCATAAGTTTGTATAAATCCAAAGTTTTTGATTACTTTATCAAAACGTTGATTCCAACTCCGGGATGCTTGCTTCACCCATAAATGGGCGCTGAAGTTTGCATACCTTGTCGACATCTTTAGGATCGACAAAACCCTTGGGTTGTACCATATACAACTCTTCCTCAATGTCACCATTAAGGAACGTTTTGACATCCATCGCCAAATCTCATAATCGAAATATGCAGCTATTGCTAACAAAATCCTCCAGACTTTAGCTTCGCTCTTGGTGAGAATGTCTCATCGTAGTCAACTCCTTGAATTTGTCGAACCCTTTCGCGACAAGTCGAGCTTTATAGACGGTAACATTACCATCGAGATCTGCTTTTCTTTTGAAAATCCATTTGTTCTCGACAGCCTTACGGCCATCCTAAGTCCACCAAAGTCCATACTTGGTTTTCGTACATGGATCCTATTTTGGATTTCATGGCTTCTAGCCATTTGTCGAATCGGGCTCACCATAGCTTCTTCATACGTCGCGAGGTCATCGATGTTGTCCACCAACATGATGTTCAAAGCGAGTCATACCAATCGAGTGGTACGAACCCTCGTTGACTGCGAGGTTCAAGAAGAACTTCGTTCAAGTTTCATGATCACCATCATGAGCTTCCTCTCCAATTGGTGCAGCGGCACAAAACATCTTCCGGTCTTTGCTACTCTCAACTCGAGAAGGTTCAATAACCTCGTCGAGTTCTACTTTCCTTCGATCAATTCCTTGAGAGAAACTCCTTCTCAAGAAAGGATCCATTCTTAACGAAAACTTTGCCTTGGATCTATGATAGAAGGTATACCCAATTGTTTCTTTAGGGTATCCTATGAAGACGCATTTCTCCGCTTTGGGTTCAAGCTTATCAGGTTGTAACTTCTTTACATATGCTTCGCAACCCCAAATTTTAAGGAACGGCAACTTAGGTTTCTTTCCAAACCACAATTCATACGGTGTCGTTTCAACGGATTTAGATGGTGCCCTATTTAAAGTGAATGCGGTTGTCTCTAATGCATAGCCCCAAAACGATAGCGGTAAATCTGTAAGAGACATCATAGACCGAACCATATCTAAGAGAGTTCGATTACGACGTTCGGACACACCATTACGCTGTGGTGTTCCCGGCGGTGTCAACTGCGAAAAGATTCCACATTTCTTTAAATGCATGCCAAACTCATAAATTAGATATTCACCTCCGCGGTCAGAACGCAGAAACTTAATCTTCTTGTTATGATGATTTTCCACTTCACTTTGAAATTCCTTAAACTTCTCGAAAGTTTCGGACTTATGTTTCATAAAGTAGACATACCCATATCTACTTAAGTCATCCGTGAAAGTAAGAACATAACGATATCCACCACGCGACGCTACACTCATTGGACCGCACACATCGGTATGTATTATTTCCAATAAGTCTGTAGCTCGCTCCATTATTCCAGAGAATGGAGTCTTAGTCATTTTTCCCATTAGACATGCTTCGCATCTTTCAAGTGATTCAAGAAGTCCATCAGAATGGAGTTTCTTCATCGCTTCACTCAATGTGACCAAGGCAGCGATTGCCACATGTATGTAGAATTATCATTCCATTTTGTTCGTTTAGCATCTATGTTGTGAACATGTGTATCACTACTATCGAGATTCAGTAAGAATAAACCATTCATCTCAGGTGCATTACCATAAAAGATATTACTCATATAAATCGAACAACCTTTATTCTCAGACTTAAAAGAGTAACCGTATCGCAATAAACAAGATCCAGATATAATGTTCATGCTTAACGCAGGCACCAAATAACAACTATTTAAATTTAAAACTAATCCCGAAGGTAGATGTAGAGGCGTGCGTCGGCGATCACATCAACCTTGGAGCCATTTCAACGCGCGTCACCTCGTCTCGCCATCTTCGTTTATTCCACAACTCTGTTTGAGTTACAAATATGAGAAACCGAACCAGATCAAATACCCGGGAACTACTCGATTACGACATTAGTAAGATACACATCAATAACATGTATATCGAATATACCTTTCTTTTGATGTTGCCGATCTTGAATCTGCCAGTACTTGGCGATTACGCTTCCGGTGACCAGCACCCTTGCGATAGAAGCATTCAGTTTGTGCTTAGGACCAGCCTTGGGCTTCTTAGCGTCGGCAGCTTTCTTGCGTCCTTCTTGAAGTTGCCCTTGTTCTTAGGCTTGCCTGTTTCTTGAAATTGGTGGTCTTATTGACCATCAACACTTGGTGCTCCTTCTTGATCTCCACTTCAGCGTTTTCAGCATGGGCGATAGTTCGAACAGCGTCTTGTCCATGCAGTGCATATTGTAGTTCATCACAAAGTTCTTATAACTTGGTGGCAGTGATTGGAGGACACGGTAAATCCCTAACTCATTAGGAATCGTTATCCCCAACTCTTGGAGCTTGTTTGCGTGCCCAGACATGGTGATCACGTGCTCGCTGACGGAGCTACCCTCTTCCATCTTACAGTTAAAGAACGTTTTGGAGGCCTCATAGCTCTCCATAGCCGCGTGAGTCTCAAAAATGAGCTTGAGCTCCTTAATGATCTCGAACGAGTCGTGGTGCTCAAAGCGCTTCTGAAGCTCCATTTCTAAACCGTACAGGATGGCACACTGAACTGTGGAGTAATGATTTTTCCGAGTGGCGTAAACATTCTTTACGTCATCGGTGGCATCTTCTGCAGGTGGGTCACCTAGCGGTGCTTCGAGCACATAGGTCAACTGACCAGCCCTGAGGACAATCTTTAGTCCACGGAGCCAGTCCGTGAAGTTGCTTCCATTGTTCTTAAGCTTTTCTTTCTCTAGGAACGCATTGAAATTGATGGAGATCGCCATAATCTACAACAAATTTGCAAGTAGTTTAGACTAAGTTTATGATAAATTGAGTTCAATTTTAATTCTTAAATTAACTAGGTGAACTCCCACTCAAAACAACATCCCTCACATTGTCTTAGTGATTACACGAACCAAGTCCACTACACCAAGTCCGATCTTCACGAGAGAAGATGTAGTTTCATCGGCGAACAATCTTCATGTTCATCATATCATTTATATGACTCATGCTCTACCTTTCGGTATTCCGTGTTCCGAGACCATGTCTGTACATGCTAGGATCGTCAAGATTAACCTTAGTTTCCGCATGTGCAAATCTGGCTTGCACCCGTTGTATGCACACGTAGAATCTATCACATCCGATCATCACGAGATGCTTCGAAACGACGAGTCTTAGCAACGGTGCCAACTAAGGACGAACATTTTATTACTTGATATTTAGTGAGAGGGATCATCTTATAATGCTACCGTCGTGATCTAAGCAATACAAGATGCATAAAGGATTAACATCACATGCAATTCATAATTAGTGTGATATGATATGGCCCTTTCTTCTTATGCCTTTGATCTCCATCTCCAAAGCACGGACATGATCTCCATCATCACCAGATTAAGGTCAAGGTCGATTAATGCTTCATGGTTGTCCATCATCACTAGCAACTATTACAACTACTTGGAATAAAGCTATTACAAGATGAATAGACACACATGTCTTAACAGAATTAAAGACAACCATTAGGCTCCTGCCGGTTGCCATATTACAACAAGGATCATTGCATACATAAAATATAATCACAATCACATGATGGCCATATCACATCACAAAACCCCTGCAAAAACAAGTTAGACGCCTCTAATTTTCTTTGCATGTTTTACGTGGTTTGGGGCTTTCGAATAAGAACGGATCTTACCTACGAAACTGAACCACAACGTTGATACAAGTGCTATCAAGTGCAAAGTGTAGATTGGATCTATACTATGGTGGGAGAGACAGACACCCGCAAAGCCACTTGTGCAAAGAAAGTTACACGTCAAGCGTGGAGCAAGTCTCATGTGTGATGACGTGTAAGGTTAGCCCGAGCCGCTTCATCCCACCATACCGCAAGATGCAAAGTACACAAAGCAAAAAGGCGGCCACGAGCACCAACGCCCACAAAACCATTGTGTTCTACTCGTTGCAACAGATCTACGCATAGACAAGGCTCGATACCACTGATGGGTTCGTAGCATGGAAAACAAAAATTTCTACGCAGAACGAACAAAACCCAGATCTAATCTAGATAAAAGCCAAGATCTAATCTATTAGATATGTGCAACGAGATAGATCTGTACTAACCCTTGTAGTTTCGAAAGCCTTGTTCGAGATCGGATCTCGTGGTTGATGTAGTCGATCACTTGCCGATCTCAAGATCGAGTAGATGATCCTTCCGGCACCGCGTTAAGCCGCTCATGATCGGTCCTGCGTCTTGGTCGGCGGAACCTTCCTCTCCCTGTTCCAGCGAGCAGCGAAGGTAGTAGATCTCTCCACGGAATCCCAGCAGCACGACGGCGTGGTGGTGGTGGAGTAGAGAATTCTGCAGGGCTTCGCCTAAGCCAGAGTAGATGGAAGGAGGAGGAGAGAGGCGGCTAGGGTTTTGAGTGGGAAGGGGCAAGGGGGGTGGCGCCTCCACCCCTCTATATATAGAAGGAGGGGTGCGGCCTAGGGTTCCCACCCCTAGGCCCACCCCTTAGGGCCAACGCACCAAGGAGGCTTGGGAGGAGAGTCCTCCCCCCCAAGTTTCCTTTACTTACCCCTTAAGTTTCCCTTATCCTATCTTGGTTTTCAAGTAAACTCCAAAATATCTTCTAGAACCTTCCGGAACATTCCGAAACCTTCTAGAATCCCCATACAAACACTCCGGAACATTTCCTAACTAAGAAAATGATCCCCATTATATGAATCTTATTCCCCGGACAATTTCGGATCTCCTCGTGATGTCCCGGATCCAATCCGAGACTCCGAACAACATTCGGTCTCCAACGCACATTCAATATCTACTTAAAACAACTTCGAACCTTAAGTGTGTCACCCTATGGTTCGTGAATATGTAGACATGATGGAGACACCTCTCCGATCAATAAGCATCAGCGGGATCTGGAGATCCATAAAGGCTCCCACATACTCAACGATGACTTCGTGATCGATAGAACCATTAACATACGAAACCAATTCCCTTTGTCACGCGATACTCTACTTATCCGAGGTTTGATCGTCGGTATCTCCATACCTAGTTCCACCTCGTTACTAATAAGTACTCTTTACTCGTTCCATGTTATGTCATCCCCTGTGACCTAGTCACATGCTTGCAAGCTAACTAGATGACATTCCACCGAGAGGGCCCAGAGCATATCTATCCGTCATATGGATGGACAAATCCCAATCTTGGTTCATGCGCTTCAACACATACTTTCAGAATACCCAATGACACCTTTATAACCAGCAAGTTACGAAGTGGTGTTTGATGTCATCAAAGTACCTATCCGGTGATGGTGATTAACATAACCTCATGGCCGAGGGATTAGGTTACTATGCATTTGAAAGCTTGTAGCAATACGAACTTAATGACTTGATCTTATGCTACGCTTACTATGGGTGTGTGTGTCCATCACATCATTCTCCTAATGATATAACCTTGTTATTAATGACATCCAATGTCCATGATCAGGAAACCATGATCATCAATTAACCAACAAGCTAGTTCAACAAGAGGCTTACTAGGGACTCTTTTATGTTTACAAAACACACATGTATTAGTGTTTCCTTATAATACAATTATAGCATGGGATGCAAACATTCATCATAAACACAAAGATATAATAATAACCACTTTTATTATTGCCTCTTGGGCATATCTCCAACATATTGACCATCAACACTTGGTGCTCCTTCTTGATCTCCACTTCAGCAGTTTTTAGCATGGACGATTGTTCAGGCAACGTCTTGTTCATGCAGTGCATATTGTAGTTCATCACAAAGTTCTTATAACTCGGTGGCAGTGATTGGAGGACACGGTGAATCCCTAACTCATTAGGAATCGTTATCCCCAACTCTTGGAGCTTGTTTGCGTGCCCAGACATGGTGAGCACGTGCTCGCTAACGGAGCTACCCTCTTCCATCTTACAGTTAAAGAACTTTTCGGAGGCCTTATAGCTCTCCATGGCCGCGTGAGTCTCAAAAATGAGCTTGAGCTCCTTAATGATCTCGAACGGGTCGTGGTGCTCAAAGCGCTTCTGAAGCTCCGTTTCTAAACCGTGCAGGATGGCACACTGAACTATGGAGTAATGATTTTTCCGAGTGGCATAAACATTCTTTATGTCATCGGTGGCATCTTCTCCAGGTGGGTCACCTAGCGGTGCTTCGAGCACATAGGTCAACTGACCAGCCCTGAGGACAATCTTCAGTCCATGGAGCCAGTCCGTGAAGTTGCTTCCATTGTTCTTAAGCTTTTCTTTCTCTAGGAACGCATTGAAATTGATGGAGAGGTTCGCCATAATCTACAACAAATTTGCAAGTAGTTTAGACTAAGTTTATGATAAATTGAGTTCAATTTTAATTCTTAAATTAACTAGGTGAACTCCCACTCAAAACAACATCCCTCACATTGTCTTAGTGATTACACGAACCAAGTCCACTACACCAAGTCCGATCTTCACGAGAGAAGATGTAGTTTCATCGGCGAACAATCTTCGTGTTCATCATATCATTTATATGACTCATGCTCTACCTTTCGGTATTCCTGTTCCGAGACCATGTCTGTACATGCTAGGCTCGTCAATTTTAACCTTAGTTTCCGCATGTGCAAATCTGGCTTGCACCCGTTGTATGCACACGCAGAATCTATCACATCCGATCATCACGAGATGCTTCAAAACGACGAGTCTTAGCAATGTTGCCAACTAAGGACGAACACTTTATTACTTGATATTTAGTGAGAGGGATCATCTTATAATGCTACCGTCGCGATCTAAGCAATACAAGATGCATAAAGGATTAACATCACAGGCAATTCATAATTAGTGTGATATGATATGGCCCTTTCTTCTTATGCCTTTGATCTCCATCTCCAAAGCACGGACATGATCTCCATCATCACCAGCATTGCGTCAAGGTCAGTGGCGTCGCTTCATGGTTGTCCATCATCACTAGCAACTATTACAACTACTTGGAATAAAGCTATTACAAGATGAATAGACACGCAGGTCTTAACAGAATTAAAGACAACCATTAGGCTCCTGCCGGTTGCCATATTACAACAAGGATCATTGCATACATCAAATATAATCATAATCACATGATGGCCATATCACATCACAAAACCCCTGCAAAAACAAGTTAGACGCCTCTAATTTTCTTTGCATGTTTTACGTGGTTTGGGGCTTTCGAATAAGAACGGATCTTACCTACGAAACTGAACCACAACGTTGATACAAGTGCTATCAAGTGCAAAGTGTAGATTGGATCTATACTATGGTGGGAGAGACAGACACCCGCAAAGCCACTTGTGCAAAGCAAGTTACACGTCAAGCGTGGAGCAAGTCTCATGTGCGATGACATGTAAGGTTAGCCCGAGCCGCTTCATCCCACCATACCGCAAGATGCAAAGTACACAAAGCAAAAGACGGCACGAGCACCAACGCCCACAAAACCATTGTGTTCTACTCGTGCAACAGATCTACGCATAGACAAGGCTCTGATACCACTGATGGGTTCGTAGCATGGCAAACAAAAAATTTCTACCACAAGAACAAATAAAACCTAGATCTAATCTAGATAAAATCCAAGATCTAATCTATTAGACATGTGCAACGAGATAGATCTGTACTAACCCTTGTAGTTTCGAAAGCCTTGTTCGAGATCGGATCTCGTGGTTGATGTAGTCGATCACTTGCCGATCTCAAGATCGAGTAGACGATCCTTCCCGCGTTAAACCGGTAGCTTACAGCGATGGGCCACACGCGTCGAGTCGGCAGACCTTCCTCTCCTGTTCCATGAAAGCAGCAGAGGTAGTAGATCTCTCACGGAATCCCAGCATTGACACGCGTGGTGGTGGTGGTGGAGTAGAGAATTCTGCGGCTTCGCTAAGCCAGGCAGATGGAAGGAGGAGGAGAGAGGCTAGGGTTTGGAGTGGAAGGCAAGGGGTGGCGCCTCCACCCCTCTATATATATAGGGAGGGGTGCGGCCTAGTGTTCCCACCCCTAGGCCCACCCCTTAGGGCCGGCGCACCAAGGAGGCTTGGGGGGAGAGTCCTTCTCCCCCAAGTTTCCTTAACTTACCCTTTAAGTTTTCCCTTATCTTATCTTGGTTTTCAAATAAACTCCTAAATATCTTCTAGAACCTTCCGGAACATTCCGAAACTTTCTAGAATTCCCATACAAACACTTCGGAAAATTTCCTAACTTAGAAAATGATCCCCATTATATGAATCTTATTCCCCGGACAATTCCGGATCTCCTCGTGATGTCCCGGATCCAATCCGAGACTCCGGACAACATTCGGTCTCCAACTCACATTCAATATCTACTTAAAACAACTTCGAACCTTAAGTGTGTCACCCTACGGTTCGTGAATATGTAGACATGATGGAGACACCTCTCTGATCAATAACCATCAGCAGGATCTGTAGATCCATAACGGCTCCCACATACTCAACGATGACTTCGTGATCGATAGAACCATTAACATACAGCACGAATTCCCTTTGTCACGCGATACTCTACTTATCCGAGGTTTGATCGTCGGTATCTCCATACCTAGTTCTACCTCGTTACTAATAAGTACTCTTTACTCGTTCCATGTTGTGTCATCCCCTATGACCTAGTCACATGCTTGCAAGCTAACTAGATGACATTCCACCGAGAGGGCCTAGAGCATATCTATCCGTCATAAGGATGGACAAATCCCAATCTTGGTCCATGCGCTTCAACACATACTTTCAGAATACCCAATGACACCTTTATAACCACCCGATTCTGAGCGGTGTTTGATGTCATCAAAGTACCCATCCGGTGATGGTGATTAACATAACCTCATGGTCGAAGAATTAGGTTACTATGCATTTGAAAGCTTGTAGCAATACGAACTTAATGACTTAATCTTATGCTACGCTTACTATGGGTGTGTGTGTGTCCATCACATCATTCTCCTAATGATATAACCTTGTTATTAATGACATCCAATGTCCATGATCAGGAAACCATGATCATCAATTAATCAACAAGCTAGTTCAACAAGAGGCTTACTAGGGACTCTTTTATGTTTACAAAACACACATGTATTAGTGTTTCCTTATAATACAATTATAGCATGGGATGCAAACATTCATCATAAACACAAAGATATAATAATAACCACTTTTATTATTGCCTCTTGGGCATATCTCCAACATAATTTTTGATGCTCCATGCTTGTTTTGTATCAACTTTCTTATGTTTTATTTACACTTTGAGGTATTTATATACATTTTCTGCAACTAACCTATTTACAAGATGCTGCAGTGCCAGTTGCCTATTTTCTGTTGTTTTTGGTTTCAGAAAAGCTAGTAAGGAAATATTCTCGGAATTGGACGGGACAAAAGCCAAAGTCAATATTTTACCCGACGCAACACGGAGTCCGAAGGGCGGCCGAAGGGGGGCCAGGAGGCGTCCACACCCTATGGTGGCGCGGCCAGCCCTAGGCACGCCACCAGGGGGTGTGGCCCCCTAGTGCTCCACCGACCTTGCCCCTTCGCCTATAAAAGCCTCCCGGGACAAAAACCCTAAGTACAAGATCAGAATTCCATGAAAAGTTCCACAACACCGCCGCCACCAAAGAGGAGATTCAGGGGATAGAAGTCTCTGTTCTGGCACCCTGTCGGGACAGGGAAGTGCCCCTGGAGCCATCTCCATCGACTCCACCGCTATCTCCATCGCGTTGCTGATTCCCATGATGAGGAGGGATTAGTTCTCTCTCGAGGCTAAGGGCTCTACCGATAGCTATGTTCATCTCTTTCTCTATGCGTGATCTTATTGAGATCATGAGCTTTGTAATCTATAGATCTATTCTGCTACTCAAGTGCTTTAATTAATCTCTACTTATCCCCACGCGTGTGAAGTTGATAGTGTGCACACCGTGTGGAACTTTGGCTAAGGTTACAGAAATACCTATCATGGGTATAATTTAAGTTGGATGTCTCTATGAGATTGTGGTGTTTATTGGAACCATCTAGCGCTCAAGGTGACAGTGAGGGGTTATCTAGATGGGGAATGCGAACTTTAAGGTGTGTTGTTATAGCCCTACATCGTCCAACCGGAGAGTAGTTCAGGGTAGCATCATGAAGAGAAGATATTTATGTGAGAGTGTCCACTAGTGAAAGTATGATCCCTAGGCCTTGTTTCTAAGCATTGAAACACCGTTTACAATCATTCCTGTTACATGTTTGCTTGTTTCCACTCTTATTTCAGATTGCAATTACCACTTATAATCATCCATATTACTTGTATTTCACTATCTCTTCGCCGAACTAGTGCACCTATACACCTGACAAGTGTATTGGATGTGTTGGGGACACAAGAGACTTCTTGTATCCTGATTGCAGGGTTGCTTGAGAGGGATACCTTTGACCACTTCCTCCCTAAGTTTGATAAACCTTGGGTGATCCACTTAAGGGAAACTTGCTGATGTTCTACAAACCTTTGCACTTGGAGGCCCAACACTGTCTACAAGAATAGAATCATGCGTAGACATCAGAGAGCAGGCCTCTAAAGCCCTGTCTATTGAGATCCTACACCGGGAGATGGGCGATAAGGTTTTTTAGGGAGCGTCTCTGCACGACCGCTCGCTTCCATTCGTGTTATTCTTCATCAACCGATGACCTCAACATCACCATGGGAGATAACGACAAAGATCAGGCTACTGCTGCGATGATGGCCTTTTCGGTCAATTTGTACGTGTTATTCATCTTTTTGTATGAACTAGTTTTTGCTAGGTTTATAGATCTACTAGATAGTCTTGTTTTGCTGCATGTGTTTAGATCTGCTAGTGCTTACATAATGTTGATTTAGGTAATTAATCTCATGCAGAAGTTATAATACTCCGACAATCCAAATAAACCTTATTTATTTAGGCATTTTTTTGTCATCTGCCTTTGCTGCTTCGCTCAAACCGAGCCCGTTTACGGGTGCTCATTTTAAGAGATGACAAGGGAAAACCCTCTTGTGGATCACTGCTATGGGCATAGAAAAAGTTACAAATGGCACTCCTAGAGGTCCGCTTACTCTTTAAGAAGAGATAGCATTCATGGAAGCCAGTGTATTTTTTGTGGGCTTCGTACTCAGTGTGCTTGGAGACAAGTTGGTTGATGCATATATGCATATTATTAATGCCAAGGAAGTATGGAATGTGCTGGATGCTAAGTTAGGTGTTGCCGATGCCGGTGGTGAACTATATGCTATGGAGCAGTTAAATGACTATAAGATGGTTGAGAACCGATCTATCGTAGAACAGGCTCATGAGCTACAGACAATCATGGCAAAGGAATTCGAACTCCTCAAGTGTGTGATCTCGGACAAGTTTGTCACGGGATGCATTGTCGCTAAGCTTCCCCCTTTATGGAGGAATTTTGCCACTTCTCTGAAACATCAGAGGCATGAGCTCTCTGTTGAGTATATCATTGGCTCTCTGGATGTTGAAGAGAAGGCGAGGGGAAAAGACAAACACACTAGTGGAACCGAGGGACATTCTGATGCCAATATGGTGAAGAAAATGCTCACAAGTCTAAGGGAAATAACAAAGTCTGCTAGACTACCAACTTAAAGCAGAAGGGGAGAAACAAGGAAAAGAAACAACCTTACTCGGTGTGCGGCGAGATTGGCCATTGGGCCCATTGCTGCCCACAAAAGAAAGGCAAGAAGGGTCAAACTGGACAGAGTTCTAAATCTATCAACATGGTCATTAGCAATACTGATGCATGAACTTTAGGTTCTGGGTACGGTAATTTATTACCTATTGTTCTTTCTGTATTTCAAACCATAGAATGGTGGGTTGATACAGGTGTTACTGTTCATGTATGTGCTGACATTTCCATATTCACCTCTTATCAGGCTCAAGATTCCTTAGTCATGATGGAGAATGTGTTACATGCTATTGTTCTTGGTGCTGGCACGGTAGATCTGAAGTTTACTTCAAGCAAGATCATGCAATTGAAGAACGTGCAGCATGTTCCTTCTATCAAGAAGAATCTCGTTAATGGATCCCGTCTTCTAAAAGATGGCTTTAAGTTAGTATTTGAGTCCAATAAAGTTATATTGTCTAAGTGTGCAACCTTTGTTGGAAAAGACTATGAATGCGGAGGCATTTTCTGCTTTTCATTGGTAGACTTCTGTGATGATGTTGTGAACCATGTATGCACTATTGGTAATGAGACTAATGTTTGGCATTCATGAATTTGTCATATTAATTTTGATTGTATATCATGTCTTGCTGGTATATGAGTTTAATTACGAAATTCACTATTGTTAAAGGCTCTAAGTGTTATGCTTATGTGCAAGCAAAACAGAATTGAAGCCTCATAAGCCTGCAGAGGAAAGAAACTTGGTACCTCTAGAGCTCATACATTCAGATCTATGTGAGATGAATGGTGTGTTGACAACTTGTGGAAAATAAATATTTTATGTCTTTGATTGATGATTCTACTAGGTACTGTTATGTATATCTCTTGAGAACTAAAGATGAGGCTTTAGATTTCTTTAAAATCTATAAGGCATAAGTTGAAAATTAACTTGAGAGAAAGATCAAAAGAATTATGTCTGATTGTGGTGGAGAGTAGTTTTCTAATGAGTCCAATTTTTTCTCTTCGGAACATGGTATTATACATGAGAGGACGCCTCCCAATTCCCCTCAATTCAATGGGATTGCTAAGAGGAAAACCCGGACTCTAACATATTTGGTTAACGCCATGTTAGACACTGCCGGTTTATCCAAAGAATGGTGGGGGTTGCTATATTTACTTCATGTCATGTCCTAAACTGAGTTCCAACAAACAATAAATAGATTAATCCATTTGAAGAATGGGAAAAGAAAAGGTTGACACTCTCCTACTTATGAACTTAGGGTTGTTTGGCAAAAGTCAACGTGCCAATCAACAAGAAGCATAAGCTTGGACCAAAAATAGTGGATTGTGTATTTCTTGGCTATGCTTCTCACAACATTGCTTATAAATTTCTTGTGGTGAAATCTAAAGTGGATGAATGAGTGTCGGTACCATCTTTGAATCAAGAGATGCTACATTTTTTGAGGATATATTTCCAATGAGAGATATGCCTGGCATATCTAATAAGGAATAAGATCCAATTCTTGAACCTGTAACTCCTATGGAGACCGATGAACAATCAAATGATGAGGGTTCGGATTTGGATGAGAATGACAATGAAGATCCCACGAGGAGAAAGAGATAAAGGATCACAAGGTCTTTTGGTAATGATTTCATTGTGTACCTAGTGGATTACACTCCCACTACTATTTCAGAAGCTTTTGCATCTTCGAATGCAGACTACTAGAAAGAAGCGGTCAAAGAGAAATGGATTCCATCTTGGCTATGGAACATGGGAAATATTTGAACGTTCATATGGGTGTAAACCTATAGGATGTAATAGGTATTTAAAAGGAATCTTAGGGCAAATGGTACTATTGAAAAGTATAAACCTCAACTTGTGGCTAAAGGCTATACCCAAAAGTAAGGCGAAGATTTTTTTGATACTTACTCTCACCTGTGGCTAGATTGACCATATTTGGAGTACTACTATCATTCCTGCCTCTCACAGTCTTCTCGTTCATCAAATGGACGTTAAGACAGCTTTACTAAATGGAGAGTTGGACGAGAAAATTTACATGGAATAGCCTGATGTTTGATACATTGCAAATGTACCTATAATTTTTTATGTTCCATGCTTGGTTTTATCTACTTTCTTGTGTTTTATCCACACTTTGGAGTACTTTTCATATGATTTCTTGGACTAACCTATTAACAAGAGCCATAGTGCCAGCTGCGTGTTTTCTGCTGTTTTTGGTTCCAGGAAAGTCAGAAAATGAATATTCTCGGAATTGGACGAGACAAAAGCCAAAGTCATTATTTTACCGAAGGACACCTGGAGCCAGAATACGAGACGGAGTGGGGCTGGGGCCCAGCCAGACCACCTGGTCACGCGGGCTGGGCCTGGCCGCGCCAAGGGGTGGTCTGGCCGCCCCAGACACCCCCTCGGTCTCCCTCTTCGCATATAAGATGCCTTCTGACCTAAAAACTCAGGGGGGGTTCGACGTTTTTCCAGAAGGAGTTCCGCTCCACCACCACCACCAGATTCCACGAAACAGCACTAGAAACTTCGTTCTGCCACCCTGCCGGGACAGGGAATTAGAGGAGATCATCGCCATCATCATCACCATCGCTTCTCCATCGACCATCCATGTTTCCCCCATCTATGAGTGAGTAATCCCCCGCTGTAGGCTATGGGGATGGTAGGGATTGGATGAGATCGTTCATGTAATGGCATCAGATTGTTAGGACATGGTGCCTAGTATCTTTTATTAGTGCTTTATGACTTTGTTGCGACTTGTTATGCTTAATGCTTGTCACTAGGTCCCGAGTGCCATGATTTCAGATCTGAACATGTTATTGATTCATTATGATAGTATTGTTTATGGTCTTATCTACAAGTTGTATACACACGTTGTTTTCCGGAACCAATGGCCCCGAAGTGACAGAAATCGGGATAGCCGGAGGGAATGTCTTTGATGTGAGGATCACATGTGTTCACGGAGTGTTAATTATTTTCTCCGGTGCTCTATTAAAAGGAGCACCTTAATTGCCAGTAGTTCCCTTGAGGCCCCGCTGCAAACGGGCTGGCAGGACAAAAGATGTTGTGCAAGTTCTCGTTGCGAGTACGTATGACTATATATGGAACACATGCCTAGGATTATCTAGTACTTGGATGCTTTATCTTATTTATCTGCAATTGCCCTATGTTCTGATTTCTATGTGAATTGTCTTGTCCATGCAACACCCGTCCATCCATCCCTATGCCTACCGCACTCGAATCCTACTATTACTGCTATTGTTACTGCTGTCTTTAATTTACTACTGCTGCTACTTTACTATTCCTACTACAAAACTGTTGCTACTAATAAACTGCTGTGAGCAAGATTATTTCCAGGTGCATCTGAATTGACAACTCAGTTGTTAAGGCTTATAAATATTCTTTGCCTCCCCTTGTGTCGAATCAATAAATTGGGTTTCACTTCCCTCGAAAATACTGCAATACACCCCCTATACTTATGGGTCATCAAGACTATTTTCTGGCGCCGTTGCCAGGGAGCATAGCTTTATTTATCAAGTCCACTTGGAATCACTATTGCTCAAGATTAGTTTATTTCCACCTTGTTTGCTTGTTTCTTTATCAAAAATACAAAAAAATAGTTCCTACTCTAGTTGTTATTTTCGTTGGTCTGTTATTGTGGTGCTTTATCATGCTTTCTATCAATCGTTGGTTTCTTTGAAACTGAATCTTATTGGCAAGGTGGGTTCACGGAAGAACAAAAATATTATTATAAGGAACACCGCTTGTCACAAAAAGGGAAACACTTATGGGAACAATTGATAGATTGTATACCATTGCTATAAACGTGTGCTCTACTTATAATGTTACTTGTTGCTTTGATAAATCTTGTTGCTGCAGGAGGTACAAACACCTCCCTTTTCAATGTGAGTATAATGATGATGTTACCATATCTTCTTATGTTAAGGGAAATTATGACTTTTATGATGTGGAACAAATTGAAGAATTTATTGCTTGGAAGGGTGCATTTGAACTTGATAGTTTGCTTGAAAATATTGATGATTCACCTTATAAATATGAGGTTTATGATATACTTAAATTTTGCTTTGATAGTTACAAGGAAGAAAATGGCTATATTCTTGAATATATTAATAGATGCTTTCCACAAATGGAAGAGACTAATGCCTTGCAGGATCTTATGGAAGAAGAAATTGATAAACCTGAAAGCTCATTAGATGAAAAAAAGGAGGAGAGTGATGAACAAAAGGAGTAAGAATGGATTAGCTACCCATGTCTACCTTCTAATGAGAGTAACTCTTTACCCCTTACATTATTTGATTATCCCCCATGCTTACCCAAGGAGGATGAATGTTATGCTCATGTTATCTATGATAATCCTTTATTTGTGCCTAACTTCGAGATGCATGGTACTAAAGAGTTTTGCTTAGAAATTGTTTATGATAAAGCTCTAGACGATGGTCCTATATTGAATGATCATTCATCGTGTTATAGAATTGTTAAAAGTGGGATTGAAGGTTTTAATCCCACTATTTTTGAGCTTGATAAAAATTATGTGTTTGTAGATCATGAAAATCATGCTTTACGTGATAGTTATATTGTTGAGTTTATTCATGAGGCTACTGAAAATTATTATGAGAGAGGAAAATATGGTTGTAGAAGTTTTCATGGTATTGAAACACCTCTCTATGTGCTGAAATTTGAAGTTACTCTTGTTTTATCTTCCTATGCCTGTCACTTTGTTCTTTGCGAATTTATTTGCATACAAGATTCCTATGCATAGGAAGTGGGTTATACTTAAATGTGTTTTGAATTTGCTTCTTGATGCTCTCTTTTACTTCAATTCATATTTCCTATGTGAGCATCCTCTCAAACTATCATGCCTAACTTAAAGGCGTTAAAGAAAAGTACTTATTGGGAGATAACCCAAAAGTTTTAGATGAGTCTTGGAAGTTATTACTTCAGTAATAACCACTCCTTATCCTTTTTATTTGCTTTTTGTGCCAAGAGTAACCTCTAATGAGAGAGAAGTAATGATTGGGAAAATTGCTGTCTCGAAACAGATTTATGTGCTTCACCGTAAAAATTCGTGTAAAATCTCTGTACATCCTTTTGAGGCATGAATTTTTGTTCTTCTGCCCCAGGTTGTTATCTAACTTTCTTTAGTTCAACACGTTTTGATTTGAGCAACAGAAGGTCTTCAAAAAAATTCGTCTTTACCTGCTGGTCTGTTTTGACAGATTTCTGTCATTTTCTGCATTTGCTTCTTGTTGGTTCCTTTTTGAGTTCTTTTGGGGAATTGAGATTTATGAGGGAAGTGCCACAGTAGCTAGTTATTTAATGGAAGTTTTATTGGTGTTGGAACTGAACCTAAAGACCTATTATCTTGAGTGCACTAATGTTGCTAATAAAGATTGTGTGAAGTTTTGTATGAAGGAAAAATTTCAGGTGTATGGGAGGAATGAGTAATGAGATGAAAGATGGACTAAAGCTAAAGCTTGGGGATGCCACGCGTGTCACCCCAAGAAATATCCAAGAAGTACAAGCGTCAAAGCTTGGGGATGCCCAAGGCATCCCCTTCTTCAACAATAAAAATCCCAGGTTTCTTCCAAACACTTCATTTTTATTGTTTCATGCATAGTTGTGTTGTTCTTGGAGCGTCTTCTCTTTCTTCTTTGTTTTGTTTTTTGGTTTGCTTGGTTTTGTTAGTTTGGTTAATAAATTGGTTGGACCCCCTCTTTCATACATTGGTTTTCAAATAGTTTGGTTTGGTTTGGAAAAGAGTAGGAAAGTTCATGCTTAAGTGTTAAAGAGAGCTTGTTTTTGACTGTGGCCTATGCTTTGTCATGCCATGCTTGATATTGTTTTGGCTTTATGCTTAGTATTCTTTGTTGTAGAATGAATTGTTATAAACAATTGAGATTTCTTAATGTGACTTGGATCAATCATGCATTGTTTTAGCATATTAAAGCATAGTATAGTGGTATTCTCCTTTGATGCTTTATTTGGGTTGACTTGGCGCATGCTCACACCATGTTATGACTATCTCAAGTCACCATAAGCCTTTATGATCCTTTAGTTTTCAACTTGTAATATTACTTTATGCTTTGATCAATGATGTTTTGTCGCTCTTCATGATTATGGCCATTATTGCTCTCTTAGTTTGTCGCTCCTAGTCTTTTGCTAGCCTCCACAACCAAGTATGAGTTCCACTCATGCATCCAAATCCTTAAACCAAGTTATTCCAAAGAGTCCACCATACCTACCTACTAGCTTATGATATTCCAAGTATATTCATGCTTTTGTTTACCTTCCAAATTAAACTTGTTATGAGAAAACTAGTGATTAAAGCTCTCACGAACTTGATGGCACACTTTACTTTTCATGCCCTTAATAAACTTGAACCATTGTGTCGTCTATGTTGTATATGCTTGCACTTATTTGTTGGGGATTAGCAGAACCATGTTGTCATGGGGAACGCTTTCAACATTGCACGGGTACTTTGTACCTAGTTGATATCATGCTCTTTTGTCTATCGATGTCGTCTGTGTGAAATGAAAGGGGAGCTTGTAAGTCCATGGAGTTATGTATATGTGTTAGAGAAACGCCTGAGCCACTGGTCTAATCCATGCTGACATGGTGGAAACCTGCAGCGTAACCATAATGAGCTATCTATGAAGCATTCTTCTTATAAAAAAAGAGTCCTATATTGAGAAAAAAAGAGAAAAATAAAAAAAAACAGATTATGAAAAGAGGAAAGAGAGAAAAAAGCACCATATTCCCATGGTAAATAAGAAGATTGCTGAGATGCTCTTTGTCTGCTTGCCTTGTCATTTTGATATGGGGATTCTTCCGTATCATCGGGAAAGGGGTACCCCGTTGGTGGTTCTCTATGATACACATGTACTTACGATGACAAGAACTTACCGGTGACTAAACTTGAGTAGCATGAGGAGCGGCCCTCATATTCAAGGGACATGAGGTTTATAACTTATACTTCATCAAACATATACACCACAGTTTGTTCACTTTAACCTTAATCACTTCAAGATGCTTATGATAGGAGCAACGAGAGCTAAAAGCTATTAAGTACCATAATTTTTGGAAGCTCTTTACGATACTTGAATCCCTACTTCCTTCTATGAAGGCCTTTCTTCCACCATATATATTGAGTCTCCACCTTCTACCTTTATGCACGTACTTTGAGAGCATAGTGGCCATTCTTAGTTCTATGTGCATTGTCCCAAGACTTGTTGATTGATGCATAGCTTTGATATTGCTTGTTTTAAACTATTTGTATCTAGTCACACTTATGAACTTTGAAGGTGTCCTATGCATTTATGTTTGCTACTCTATGAGAGACAAGCTGAATGCCACTATGCTATGTTTTCTTTATGTGAAACAAACAAACGTCTTGCAAAGCATTGTTATTCATGATCTTTTGTTTGTGCCTTTTCATGTTGCAACATAGTTTCTTTGTCTTATTGCTAGAACTTTGTCTTTCATGTTATGATTGAAGTACTATGATCCTAGCTTTGAATGTTTTACAAATACTTTGATCAAGTTTATGATGGTGCATGTCACATCAAAAATTATTCTTTCTTTTTATCACTTACCTACTCGAGGACGAGCAGGAGTTAAGCTTCGGGATGTTGATACATTGCAAATGTATCTATAATTTTTTATGTTCCATGCTTGGTTTTATCTACTTTCTTGTGTTTTGTCCACACTTTGGAGTACTTTTCATATGATTTCTTGGACTAACCTATTAACAAGAGCCACAATTGCACCTGCTTTTCTGCTATTTTTGGTTCCAGAAAGTCGAAAATGAATATTCTCGAATTGGGCCGGACAATATCCAAAGTCATTATTTTACCGAGGGACACCTAGAGCCAGAATACGAGACGGAGTGGGGCTGGGGCCCAGCCACACCACTGGCCGAGCTGGCCGGCTGGCAGCCAGGTGGTCTGGCCTGCACACCCCCTCGGTCTCCCTCTTCGCCTATAAGATGCCTTATTACCTAAAAACTCCGAGGGGGGAGGGGTTCGACGTTTTTCCAGAAGGAGTTCCGCTCCGCCGCCACCACCAGATTCCACGAAACAGCACTAGAAACTCTGTTCTGCCACCCTGCCAGGACAGGGAATTGGAGGAGATCATCACCATCATCATCACCATCGCTTCTCCATCGACCATCCATGTTTCCCCCATCTATGAGTGAGTAATCCCCCACTGTAGGCTATGGGGATGGTAGGGATTGGATGATATCGTTCATGTAATGGCATCAGATTGTTAGGGCATGGTGCCTAGTATCTTTTATTAGTGCTTTATGACTTTGTTGCGACTTGTTATGCTTAATGCTTGTCACTAGGGCCCGAGTGCCATGATTTCAGATCTGAACATGTTATTGATTCATTATGATAGTATTATTGATGGTCTTATCTACAAGTCGTATACACACGTTGTTGTCCAGAACCAATGGCCCCGAAGTGACAGAAATCGGGATAACCGGAGGGAATGGCTTTGATGTGAGGATCACATGTGTTCACGGAGTGTTAATGCTTTGCTCCGGTGCTCTATTAAAAGGATCACCTTAATTGCCAGTAGTTCCCTTGAGACCCCGCTGCAAACGGGCTGGCAGGACAAAAGATGTTCTGCAAGTTCTCATTGCGAGCACGTATGACTATATATGGAACACATGCCTAGGATTATCTAGTACTTGGATGCTTTATCTTATTTATCTGCAATTGCCCTATGTTCTGATTGCTATGTGAATTGTCTTGTCCATGCAACGCCTGTCCATCCATCCCTATGCCTACCGCACTCGAATCCCATCATTCTTATTATTATTCTTGCTGTCTTTACTTTACTACTGCTGCTACTTTACTATTCCTACTACAAAATTGTTGCTACTGATAAACTGCTATGAGTAAGATTGTTTCCAGGTGTAGCTGAATTTACAACTCAGTTGTTAAGGCTTATAAATATTCTTTGGCTCCCCTTGTGTCGAACCAATAAATTGGGTTTCACTTCCCTCGAAAATACTGTGATACACCCCCTATACTTGTGGGTCATCAATGTTTTTCTACTATAAGGTCAAGAAAGAAAGGTGTGTAAATTGAAGAAATATTTGTATGGTCTCAAACAAGCTCCCAAGCAATGGCATAAGTTTAAAAGAACTTTAACATCAGCAGGTGATATGTCGTAAACGTATCTATAATTTTTTATGTTCCATGCTTGTTTAGTATCTACTTTCTTATGTTTTGTTCACACTTTGAGGTATTTTTATACATTTTCTGGAACTAACCTATTGACAAGATGCCACAGTGTCAGTTGCCTGTTACATGTTTGCTTGCTGCCACACTTATTTAAGATTGCAATTACCACTTATAATCATCCATATTACTTGTATTTCACTATCTCTTCGCCGAACTAGTGCATCTATACACCTGATAAGTGTATTGGGTGTGTTGGGGACACAAGAGACTTCTTGTATCTTGATTGCAGGGTTGCTTGAGGGATACCTTTGACCACTTCCTCCCTGAGTTCGATAAACCTTGGGTGATCCACTTAAGGGAAACTTGCTACTGTTCTACAAACCTCTACACTTGGAGGCCCAACACTGTCTACAAGAATAGAAGCATGTGTAGACATCAAGTTACTTTCTGGCGCCGTTGCCGGGAAGGCAAGGTAAAAGGTACTCACATCCTCTGGCTACTAAGCTATCTTCTAGTACTATTGCTAGTGTGTGAGTGCTCGAAGTTATTTCCTTTAGATTCTGCAATTATATCTTTTTGTTTCTTGTTTTTATTTTCACTAGTTAGGCTTAATGGAAAACAACAACAAAATTAGAGAGCTTTTTAGTATTTTTCCTAAGTTAGAACATGAATGGTCTGAAAATAAAATTATAAAACCCATGGAACTTTCTTTGCATGCTAATAGCAATGTTATTATTATGAATTTTTTGAACACCTTTGTTACTAATGCTATGGAAACGTCTAAGCTTGAGGAAGTAGTTTTTATGAAAATGATCTTTTTAGTTCCCCAGCTTTAAAGAAGAAAATTTGCTCTGATGATACTTTATCTCCCATATGTGGTAATTCTAATGATACTTGTGATATTTTAAATCCACATACTGAAAGCGTCCCTTTTAAAATACTTATGGAAATTGTTAAACGTGCTATGAATAACTATTATTTTGGAGATGGAACTGTCCATCCTGGCGATCATTTACTCTTTATACATGAATTATGCGGGTTGTTCAAGTGTGCAGGTATTTCAATGAACCGAGTTAAGAGGAAGCTATTCTCTTTATCACTTAAGGGCAAAGCAAGGGAGTGGTATGAGCTACTAGACGATCCTCATCATTCGGAGTGGAAGGAACTTGAATCTCTCTTTTACTCTAAATTTTATCCTCCTCATGAAGTTCATAAAGATAGGAATTATATTTATAATTTTCATCCTCATGATGGAGATAGTATTGCCCAAGCGTGGGGGAGATTGAAGTCACTAATGCTCAAATGTCCCATTCATGAGCTCCCCAGTAATATTATTAATAATAATTTTTATGCAAGGCTTTCAGGACATTATAAGGACTATCTAGATACTTGTTGAGAGGGATCCTTCACAAGTAAGGAGGTCAAAGCTAAGTGGGATCTTCTTGAAACAATTCAAAGCAATACCGAAGATTGGGATAACGACAAAGGTAAAGAACCAGGTATAAACTATGAGTATGATTGCATTAAGTCCTTCACTGAAACTGCTGATTTTCAAGAGCTTAGTGCTAAATATGATCTTGATCCTCAAATTCTTGTTGATTGTTGTAGAGCCTTTGCTTCTCATATTAATGCTCCTAAAGAAAAATGGGACATGTATCATGAGCCTTTTAAAGACACTTGCATGAAAAATGAAATTGTTATTAATGATAGCAATAAACATGCTCAAACCTCTAAAAGTACTATTTCTTATAAGCATGTTAATTTTTGTGGAATACATAGATCTTGTGAGGATAATCAAATTGAAGAAGAATATTGTATCATCCACAAGAATGAAAAAACTAGAACATGGTATAGGGCGCTAAATGATCTTGGTAAAAAAGTTTGTGCCCTCTATCCTTTTATTTGTGAACTTTGCTTTGAAGTGGGTCATTTCAATTTTTAATGCTCAGGCCATAATAATAGCCCTTCTAATACAATGAGTACTGCAAGTTTGTATTGTGATAACATGATCACTCCTAATCAGCATGATGAACTTACATTATTTTTGGGGTGTGAAGAATTATCAAGAAAAACTTCTTTGGTAGATATGAGTGCTTTTGATATGAATAGCGTCATGCATGGTTGTCATCTTTATTGTGTTGATAATTGCCACATAAATACTTACATACAAAATATTATAAAAGATGAGATTTTACCAAAATATGACAGGACTAATATGTGTTTTGATCTTATTAATGAAAAGTAGGAATCCTCCAAAGTTTCTTCTATTGTCTCTAACAATAAACCAGGGTATATGAAGAAGCTTCCTTTCAAGCCTCTCCCTCCTAAAGAGGAGAATAAAAATAAGAAGAGGAGGAGTAAAAGGAGGGAGGAAATGGTATTTTCCCCTAAGCATGTTGCTCCTATTATAATTTTTTATGAGTCTGAACTCGATGATGTTCCTATGCCTGTTACCTATAGTAGTGATCATGATTGGGAAAAGCACACTACTTTTGATATTGAAAATCTCTTTGGTACCAATTCTGAAAATGATGATATTAATAATTGTTGTACTATTAGTACTATCCATGTTCCTTCCAATGATGATATGTTTACAAGTGAACACACTTTGGAAGATAACTATTATATTGCTTATGATGATACTATACCTCCAATATATGATGATTGCAATGATGAATATGATATTTTCAGTCCACCTACTATTGAGGAGAAAATTAATTACGATTACAATATGCCTCCTATATTTGACGATTATGGTGATGAGAATAATAATGATAGATATTTTGTTGAATTTGCTCCCACTATAATTAATAAGAATATTTATGTTTATGTGGGGAGTATTAATTCTTTTATGCATGTGGCTCATGATAAGAATGTTTTATGTGATAGTTATATTGTTAATTTTATTCATGATGCTACTGAAAGTTATTATGAGAGAGGAAAACATGGTTTTATGTATCTCAACAATATTAAGTTTCCCCTCTTTATGTTGAAAATTTTGAAGTTACACTTGTTTTGCTTTCCTATGCTTGTTGCTTTGTGCTTTCATGACTTGTTTCTTTACAAGATTATTTTTCATAGGAAGTGGGTTAGACTTAAATTTGTTCCATATTTGCTTCTTGATGCTCTCTTTTACTTCAATTCATATTTCTTATGTGAGCATCATCGAAATTATCATGCCTAGCTCAAAGGCGTTAAAGAAAAGCATTTATTGGGAGATAACCCAATTTTTTTACTTTCAGTTTATTTATGTTTTGTTGAGTTTTGGAAGTTACTGCCTCTGTAATAACCTCTTCTTATCCTTTTTGTTTGGTTTTTTTGCCAAGAATAACCTCTAATGAGAGAGAAGTAAGACTTGGGA
This sequence comes from Avena insularis, assembly GCA_023614405.1. Lineage (NCBI taxonomy): Eukaryota > Viridiplantae > Streptophyta > Magnoliopsida > Poales > Poaceae > Avena > Avena insularis. Next base: position 567,741,961 of record CM042686.1, read on the forward strand.
AAGTTGCTGTCTTGAAACAGATTTTTATGCTCCACTGTAAAAAATCGTGAAAAATCTCAGTACGTCGGATTGAGCTGTAACTGTTTGTGCTTATGCCCCAGGTTATTACGAAACTTTCGTTAGTTTTTCACTTTTCGATTTGAGCAACAGAAGGTCTTCGAAAAAATCGGGTTTTACCTGCTGGTCTGTTTTGACAGATTTCTACAATTATTTGCATGTGCCTCTTAATCTCTTTTTCTTTGAGTTCTCTTTGATCACTTGAGCTTTTAAAAGGAATTGCTACAATAGCTTGTGTTTTAATGGAAGTTTTACTTGTATTGAAACTGAACCTAAAGACTTATTACCTTGAGTACACTAATGTTGCTAATGAAGATTGTGTGAAGTTTTGTATAAAGGAAATTTTCAAGTGTAGGGAAGAATAATGTGATGAGATGCAGTATGGACAAAAGCCCAAGCTTGGGTATGCCACCCGTGTCACCCCAAGAAATATTCAAGAAGTACAAGCGTCGAAGCTTGGGGATGCTCAAGGCATCCCCTTCTTCATAAAAAGTCTCAGGTTTTCTTCCAAACACTTCGTTTTTATTGTTTCATGCGCAATTGTGTTGTTCTTGGAGCATCTTTGTTTTTAGTTTTCTTTTGGTTGGTTTTCTTAAATAAGTTGGTTGGATCCCAACACACTTCTTTTGGAGAGAGACACACCCGGTTATTCATTGCCTAGAATAATCTAGTTTTCACTCTTATTGTTCTATGAGTGTTCTCCTTTGCTAGCACTGCATTTAGCTTTAGTTTTCGATTGGTGTTGGAAAAGAGCAGAAAGTTTCATGCTTATAAGTGGTACAAAAGGAGCTTGTTTAGACTGTGGCTTAGACTTTATCATGTCATGTTTGATATTGCTTTGACTTTATGCTTAGTGATTATTGTTGTAGTATGACTTGTTTCAAACAATTGAGATTGCTTAATGTGCCTTGAAAGAATCATGCGTTGTTTTAGCATATAAAAGCATAATATTATGGTATTCTCTTTCGATGCTTTATTTGGGTTGACTTGGCGCATGCTCACACCATGTTAAGACTATACCAAGTCACCATAGCCTCTATGATCATTTAGTTTTCGACTTGTAATATCACTTTATGCTTTAATTAATAATGTTTTGTCGCTTTGCATGATTATGGCCATTATTGCTCTCTTAGTTGGTCGCTCCCAGTCTTTTGCTAGCCTCCACATGTACCAAGTTATTCCAAAGAGTCCACCATACCTACCTATTAGCATTATTGCTATTCCAAGTATATTCATGTTTTATCTACCTTCCGAATTAAACTTGTTATGTGAAAATTAGTGATTAAAGCTCTCACGAACTTGATGGCACACTTTACTTTCTTGCACTTAATAAACTTGAACCATTGTGCCCATCTATGTTGTGTATATGCTTGCATTTTGTAAGTTGTGAATTAGCAGAACCATGTTATCATGGGGAACGCTTTCAACATTGCACTTTATTTAGTTGATATCATGTTGTTTTGCTTATGGATCCCGGCGGTGTGAAATGAAAGGGGAGCTTGTAAGGCTCATGGAGTTCGTATATGTGTTAGAGAAACGCCTGGGCAGCTGGTCTAAGCCATGCCTAATCATGGTGGAAACCTGCAGCATAACCATAGTGAGCAATCTGTGAAGCATCCTCAATAAAAAATAAAAAAAGAGAAAAAAACCCTATGCAAATAGGAAAGAAAAAACCCTATGCAAATAGGAAATAAAAGGATCTCTGAGATGCTCATTGTCTGCTTGCCTTGTCATTTTGATATGGGAAAGCTTCCGTATCATCGGGCAAGGGGTACCCCGTTGGCAAAACTTACCTGTGACTAAAGTTGAGTAGCATGAGGAATGATACTCGTAAGCAAGGGGCATGATATTTTCAGCTTATAACTTGTCAAGCATATCCTCGTATTTGATCACTTTAACCTTAATCACCTAAAGATACTTATGATAGGGGCAATGAGAGCTGAAAGCTAATAAGTACCATAATTTTTGGAAGCTCTTTATGAGACTTGAATCCCTGCTTCCTTCTATGAAGGGCCTTTCTTTTACTTTTATGTTGAGTCTCCATCTTCTATCTTTATGCACCTATTGAGAGAGCATAGTGGTTATTCTTAGTTTAATGTGCATTGTCCCAAAACTTATTGATTGGTTCATAACTTTGATATTGCTTGTCCTTAAACTATTTGTATCTAGTCACCCTTATGAACTTTGAAGGTGTCCTATACATTTATGTTTTGCTATACCATGAGGGACAAGCTGAATACCATTCTCATTATGTTTTCTATATGTGAAACAAACAAACATATTTCAAAGCATTGTTATTCACGAATCTTTTTTTGTACCTATTCATGTTACAACATAGTTGCTATGTCTTATTGTTAGAACTATATCTTTCATGTCTATGTTAGAGTACTATGATCCCAGCCATCAATGATTTACAAATACCTTGATCAAGATTGTGATGGTGCATGTCACCTCAAAACTATTCTTTTTATCACTTACCTACTCAAGGACGAGCAGGAGTTAAGCTTGGGGATGTTGATACATCGTAAACGTATCTTTAATTTTTGATGTTCCATGCTTGTTTAGTATCTACTTTCTTATGTTTTGTTCACACTTTGAGGTATTTTTATACATTTTCTGGAACTAACCTATTGACAAGATGCCACAGTGCCAGTTGCCTGTTTTCTGCTGTTTTTGGTTTCAGAAAAGCTGGAAAAGAAATATTCTCGGAATTGGACCGGACAAAAGCAAAAGTCAATATTTTACCAGAAGACTCACAGAGCCAGAAAACGAGACGGAGAGGGGCCATGACGTAGCCACACCACCTAGTCGCGCGGGCCAGCCCATGCCGTGCCAGGGGTGGCGTGGGCCCCTCGGGCACCCACCAACCTTGCCTCCTCGCCTATAAAAGTCTCCCGAGACGAAAACCCTAGATACGAGATTAGAAATCCACGAAAAGTTCCACAGTGCCGCCGCCACCGAAGTGGAGATTCGGGGGACAGAAGTCTTTGTTCTGGCACCCCGCCGGGACAGGGAAGTGCCCCCCGGATCCATCTCCATCGACTCCACTGCCATCTCCAACACTGTTGCTGACTCCCATGGTGAGGAGGGAGTAGTTATCTCTCGAGGCTAAGGGCTCTACCGGTAGCTATGTGTTTCATCTCTCTCTTTATGCGTGATCTATGAGATCATGAGCTTTGTAATCTATAGATCTATTCTGCTACTCAAGTGCTTTAATGAATCTCTGCTTATCCCCACGTGTGTGAAGTTGACAGTGTGCACACTGTGTGGCACTTTGGCTAAGATTACATAAATACTTATCATGAGTATAATTTGAGTTGGATGTCTCTATGAGATTGCGGTGTTTGTTGGAACCATCTAGCGCTCAAGATGACAGTGAGGGGTTATCTAGATGGGGAATGCGAACTTTAAGGTGTGCTGTTATAGCCCTACATCGTCCAACCGGAGAGTAGTTCAGGATAGCATCATGAAGAGAAGATATTTATATGAGAGTGTACACTAGTGAAAGTATGATCCCTAGGCCTTGTTTCTAAGCATTGAAACACCGTTTACAATCAGTTTTGTTACATGTTTGCTTGCTGCCACTCTTATTTCAGATTTCAATTACCACTTATAATCATCCATATTACTTGTATTTCACTATCTCTTCGCCGAACTAGTGCACCTATACACCTGATAAGTGTATTGGGTGTGTTGGGGACACAAGAGACTTCCTGTATCTTGATTGCAGGGTTGCTTGAGAGGGATACCTTTGACCACTTCCTTCCTGAGTTCGATAAACCTTGGGTGATCCACTTAAGGGAAACTTGATGCTGTTCTACAAACCTCTTCACTTGGAGGCCCAACACTGTCTACAAGAATAGAAGCGTGTGTAGACATCAGCAGGCTTTGTTGTAAATGAAGCCGACAAATATGTATACTACCGCCATGGTGGGGGCGAGGGAGTTGTCCTATGTATGTATGTTGATGACATATTAATTTTTTGGACAAGTCTCAAAGTGATTAATGAGGTCAAAACCTTCTTGTCTCAATGTTTTGAGATGGACGATCTTGTAGAAGCTGATGTTATCTTAAACATCAATCTACTGAGAGATGCGAACAATGGGATTACACTTATGGAATCACATTATGTGGAAAAGGTGTTGAACATATTTGGATATGATGATTGAAAATTCTCTCCCACACCTTATGATCCTAGTGTGTTGCTTTGAAAGAACATTGTTTCATGGGGAACGCTTTCAACATTGCACTTGTACTTTGTACCCCGTTGATATCATGTTCTTTTGCTTACGGATCCTAGCGGTGTGAAATAAAAGTGGAACTTGTAAGATCATGGAGTTTGTATGTGTGTTAGAGAAACGCCTGGGCCGCTAGCCTAAGCCATGCCTAATCATGGTGGAAACTTGCAGCATCACCATAATGAGCACTCTATGAAGCATCCTCAATAAAAACCTATGCAAATAGCAAATAAAAAGATCGCCGAGATGCTCATTGTCTGCTTGCCTTGTCATTTTGATTATGGGAAAGCTCCCGTATCATGTGCAAGGGGTACCCGTTATGTTCTTATTGATACACATATACTTACAATGACAAGAGCTTACTCGTGACTGAAGTTGAGTAGCATGAGGATCGGTCTTCGTAAGTAAGGGGCATGAGATTTCGGTTTATAACTTGTCAATCATATCCTCTTAGTTGTGTCACTTTAACCTTAATCACCTTAAAGATGCTTATGATAGGGGCAATGAGAGCTGAAAGCTATAAGTACCATAATTTTTGGAAGCTCTTTATGAGACTTGAATCCCTACTTCCTTCTATGAAGGCCTTTCTTCCACCATTATATTGAGTCTCCACCTTCTATCTTTATGCACCTACTTTGAGAGCATAGTGGCCATTTTTAGTTCTATGTGCATTGTCCCAAGACTAGTTGATTGATGCATAACTTGATATTGCTTGTTTTAAACTATTGTATCTAGTCACTCTTATGAACTTTGAAGTTGAATACTATTATGCTATGTTTTCTTTATGTGAAACAAACAAACGTCTTGCAAAGCATTGTTATTCATGAATCTTTTGTTTGTGCCTTTTCATGTTGCATCATAGTTTCTTTTGCTTATTGCTAGAACTTTGTCTTTCATGTTATGATTGAAGTACTATGATCCTAGATTTGAATGTTTTACAAATAGTTTGATCAAGTTTATGATGGTGCATGTCACCTCAAAAATTATTCTTTCTTTTTATCACTTACCTACTCGAGGACGAGCAGGAGTTAAGCTTGGGGATGTTGATACATTGCAAATGTATCTATAATTTTTGATGTTACATGCTTGGTTTTATCCACTTTCTTATGTTTGGTTCCAACTTTGGAGTAATTTTCATATGATTTCTTGGACTAACCTATTAACAAGAGCCACAGTGTTAGCAGCCTGTTTTCTGTTGTTTTGGGTTCTAGGAAAGTCAGAAAATGAATATTCTCGGAATTGGACGGGACAAAAGCCAAAGTGCCTATTTTTCCGTATGTCATCAAGTGCCAGAATACGAGACGGAGAGGGGCCAGGGGGCCACCACACCACCTGGCCACGCGGCCAGGCCTGGCCCGCACCAGGGGGTGGTGTGGCCGCTCCCGGCACCCCCTCGGCCTCTCCTTCCGCCTATATATTGCCCTCGGGACGAAAACCCTAAGTACCCGATCAAAAATCCACAAAGAGTCTCAGAGTCATCATCTCCATCCCTAGATCGGGAGGGATCTGAAGCTCTTCACGGCACCCTGCCGGAGAGGGGAATTCACCCTAGAGGCCTTCTTCATCACCATGCAAGCCTCCGGTGTGATGCGTGAGTAGTTCATCATTGGACTACGGATCCATGTAGTAGCTAGATGGCTGGTTCTCCTCCTTTGTGCTTTCATGTTTAGATCTTGTGAGCTCCGTTCATGATCAAGATCATCTATTTGTAATTCTACATGTTGTGTTTGCGGGGATCCGATGGATATTGAGATGCTATTTCAGATTCATTATTGATTCTATCATGTCTTTGTTATTTGTGATCTTGCATGCTTTCCGTTGTTAGTAGCTATCTTGGCCAAGTAGATGCTAGCAACTCCAAGAGTTAGTATTTATGCTCGATAGTGGGTTCATGCCTCCGTAACTGGGAAGTAATGTAAATCTCTAAGGTACTAGATGTGCTGTTGCTACTAGGGAGAAAACAACAATCCTTTGTTCATAGAACAATCGTATTGTTTACTTTACACGCAGTTCGTAAAGCAATAATTTGTTGCTTGCAACTTAATACTAGAGGGGGTTCAGATGATAACCTGAAGGTGGATTATTAGTCATAGATGCAGTTGGATGGCGGTCTATGTATTATGTTGTAATGCCCAATCAAGTCTTAGAGGAGTCAAGATGATTAGTATATGCATGTATTGCTTTCTCGGTGTTTGTCAATTGCCCCGTTGTAATTTGTTCACCCAACATGTTATCTATCTAAGGAGAGCCACCTCTAGTGAACTATGGATCCCGGTCCTTGTCTTTTACATACAATCTACAATCTTTTACTGCTTTGTGTTTACTTTCTACAAACTTTTACTTCTTTCCATTCGATACGTTTAATCCTTTGTTTTTCGCAAAACACGGTGAGATTGACAACCTCATCACAAGTTGGGGACAAAGTTCTATGGTTGTGTTGTGCAGGTCTCCATGTTGCTACTAGCACCGGTAGTGCGCTCTGCCAAAGCTCAGCTAGTAACACCTTTGGGGTGTTTCCTTGCTCCTACTGGTTCGATTAAACCTTGGTTTCTTAACTGAGGGAAACTTGTTGCTGTGCTCATCATACCTTCCTCTTGGGGTTCCCAACGAGCTCTATATCAACCACGCACCAACATTTTTCTGGGCGCCGTGCATTGAGCCATCATCTGTCTATATGGGAGCAAAGACGTTGCCCTACAGAGTGATCTTGAAAGAACACACCTATATGAGCTACACTGCTGGTCACATTGCATGAGACTTGGGTGAATCTCTAGGAATCTCATGAAAGGCCGAGGAGTATGACTTATAAGATTTATAAGATACACCCGAGGGGTAGCCTATGGCAACAAAGTACCGGTAATGACATTGAGTGAAACTTGCTGCACAAAAATTAAAATTCAGAGCATAGTACATTGTTCAGTTGTAGTCAAGCATATCTCTTTGTCTAGGTGGAAGTTCAACTTAATAGTCTCCACTGAACTATAGGTATATTAAACAATGATTAGAACTAATAAACCATATGATGTGCCTCTAAGATCCGGTGGGAGATTGTTAGATTTATATGGGTTGTGTCCCATCTAGGCATCCCATGTAGTCTAATAAATCCTGAAAACTCAAGACCCATCTACTATGATAGCTTGGGAGCTATGTGGGAGACAAAATTTAGTCCCACATTGCTAGTTGGGAGAGAGTTGGACCAGCTTATAAGGTGCGTTGTTTCACTCCCACTAAGTGAGTGAGAAGAGAAGATGTCCATGTGCATTCCTCCTCCTCCGTCGCCTGCCTCGCCTGCATGCGCGACACGTTTCATGAATCGAGTTCGAGTTAGAAACTCATTTTGTGGAAGACTAAATTTTTTTGCATGGTGCACCAGCTGTTGGGTATATGTCAATATCCGTGTGCATGTTTTACGCATGTACTTGTCTTCCACCACGTGGAAACTCGGTCGGCTCACCTCCTAAGCTATAGAGAGAGCGACATAACAGGTATAGACACAACTTATTATTTCTCTGTCTCTCTCACCTTGTTTCTCTTGTTGTGCTGCTCTCTAAACTTCCCAATCCCAGTGATTGTGTGCACGACCGTCCGGGAGATCAGGCCTCCGAAGCCTAGGAGAGCACTGGGAGACAGGCGATAAGGTTTTTGGGGAGCGTCTCAGCGCGACTGCTCGCTTTCGTTCATATTCTTCTTCACACGGATACCAATTACACCCAGTCTCTGCAACAACGCATACCCTAATGGCAATACGGATGCACACAGCCAAAAAAAAGAAGAAGAATTACAAAAAAGAAAAGTCCCGCTGCAGGAATCCGATCCTTAGCGGCAGCGACACTACCACCACCAAAACAACACCAGAAGTCCAACCCCTCCAAAAGTGACGCCTCCAAGAAGGACACATTGCACAAGCGCTGTCATCGACCGATCAAAGATCTTAGGTTTTCACCCTCGAGAAAGTCTCACCCTGAAGAAAGTCCTCGCTCGCAAAGCAATGCCTTCTGCAAGGCCATTGCTAGGCACAACCAATGACCAGACCTTGGGTTTTCATCCTGCAAGATAAGACTATGAACTTCTTCTGTGATGTCGCTCCTCTAACTGACGCTGCTGCGAGTCACAGATATCCAAGCCATATCCTTATCGCCATAAAGACCCAATCCACCATAACTCGCCCACATGTCTCTACCTTCATGACATTCTCCGCATCTGACTTCACCATGTGTATCATCAAAGACATGTCGCATGATGGTAACAGGTAGCAGAGCTTCACCGTGCGCCCACTGAAACCAAACGGCCAGCAAAAAACACAGGTGCGTATGACCGAATTCCTTCCGATCCAGCAAGCTCCAGGCATATGCGCCCATGGGAGTTCGCGGCGGAGCCTTCTAGAATCAGACACTCCGGCCAGATCAATGGAGACTCTCATCAAGTAGATCTTCGTCTTGGTGCTAGAGAGATTCGAGGACCACCCCCTTTATTCAAGCCAAGCCGACAGCCCCCTCGCCACCCGTCGGCAGCCGAGGAGGAGGCTCAACAACCAAAAGCCAAACAACGAACGACTGGCCGCCGGACATAGAGCATATCTAGGCAGCTGCACGACCCGGACCAGCGAGGTCTGAGCGCCGCCCCGAGATCCCAATGCCAGCTCCCCCATGCCTCGTGGCCATCCTGGAACGGATCCAGATCCATGCCCCGTGCAGACGTCGCCGACTCGATGCCGCGCCTGGCCGCCAGCGCCCGCCATAGCTCCACCGCCTCGCTCCCTCCTCAGCGACGAGCGCACGCTCATGGCGTCGCCCCCGTGCCCCCAAACCAGTCGCCCCTATTGGAAATGAACATGGGCTGATTGAATGTCTAGTCAGCCTCCATGTTTTGGTCCGCACGGGTCTTAAAGCACCTTCAGACAGGCTGAGTAGTGCAAATTTTCGAATATCTATACTATTTGTTCATATTTGACACCAAAACAACTAATTTTTGCAAGGTTTATGCATGGAATAACCCCACTCATAAGTTTCTCTAGGTCCGCCCCTGAGAGAGGAACGCCTGAATGACAATTTTTTTTGGGATCAGGCCATGGGGAAACGCTCGTGTGATCGCTGGACGTGAGCTCCCAGGTGATAAACTTTCTCTATCCTCTAATTAAGAGTTTGTTCCCTAACCTCTTATAATTAGCACATGAAGTTTCGTTTCAAAATACTCTCTATAAAAAGATGCGCGTTGATGATGATAATTGGCACCGAGTTTCATCAATTGTATCTTCACACCATCTGTATTGATGAGAAATTAACTTTGACAAAAAAGAGAGTAAATATTCTCACCTTTTTCGAATCTTCAACGCATACAAATAGTAGCGACACTTTATCAAGCAATCAGTCAACCAACCTAGCCAGCTTAAATCAGTTGTTGCTGCAAATAATTTCGAGAACCTGATACTTCACTTCATCACTTGTATATCACATGTAGAAGTAAATCCATGTGAGATTGATGCCCTTGTTCAGGCTTATTAGGAAACAAATCAAAGAGAAAACACATGTCGTGCGAGACTATCGATCCTGCCATGGGGAAGAAAGCAGCGACGTGGCACCATGAATGATGTACATGTTGGCTATGTTCTCTGGAAATCAGAACATCAATTCAATCTAGCAGTTAGGTTCAGGAAATCCTAGAACACAAGAAGGGGAACCCAGGTTCAAGCAAAAAAAAAATCCAGCATGGAGCGTCAACTATGGCTAACTTACCATCGATGTATCGGCGATCCCAGAAATATGTTGCGGTAGAGTGTGGCGGATATCTAATGATCTAATGACCATGGATTTGAAATCTGGCGGATAGAAACAATTAGTGTGATGTGGCTCCACATGTTCCAACTTGCAAATATTAAATGCATTTTAGTGGCGATACACTATATAGATATTAAAGATTTCCCTAAAGCATAGCTGCCACACACTTGTGATACAAATTCATCAACCATAAAAAAAAGTTCCATCAAAGTTCATAATGTATCTCAAAGAAAGGGAATGTTCATCATGATGTTTCCCGAGAAAGATCATGATCATTATAGAAAGAGCTAATATCACAAAAGCACAACTGTTGGCGCTATGGTTTCACAAAACCACAACCCAAAGAAATTCTATTAGGCACACACAACTACGTGAGTAATTTCCGTTGTTTCAAAGAACCCAAATCTCAAAACTTTTCAAGTTTGACACTATTTTCTGTAACTCAGGCCCACAAGTCAAAAGTGCCATGTGACAAAGGAGGCGGTTCTCTCTAGTTTACTGCAGCCCGAACAAAAACTGGGCTGTACTTGAACCGAACCAAGTGTTTTTACAATTTTTGTGACCAAAAAGTTTGTTCAAAACTTCAAACTTGTGGACCTGTGGACTTAGGTTGTCAGAAACAATGTGTAGCGTACAAAATGAAGAGATCTTTTCAGACGAATCTGTCAGATCGAAGTCACTGACGGTCACGGTTTTGTGAAACATTAGCTACAATAGTTGTGGTTTTGTGAGATTTGCTCTTGTAGTAAAGAAAGATCATGATCACAGGTGTGTGAAACTGGCAAGCAGATTTGCACATAAGATAGAGAATTCAGACACTTAACCTGCTGGTTACTCTCGACAAAATATACGAAAAAGAAAGGTAACTGCACAGCAAACAAATTGTCATTTTACCACTGAATATGGGTTGAATGAATCTGGTCAATATATATACAAGGATCGGACTTAGCTGCATGTTCCATTTAAACAGCATCACAGGCTTACAGCACACAAGCTACTTGTCTACACATCCGAAGCAGCTTTTGCCTGATGGATGGGCAATGTGCTTCCCAGATTCATTCGTAACAATGTTGGGGAGTGACCATGAATGAAACAATGTTCTTATGGCAACAACGCAGACCTCCGTTAGGCAGACGATGGACGAACATGGGGTCCAAAGTCCAGCTCTGCTGTGTTGTCCAGCGAACTCGCAACCCATGTGTCATCCACCTCATAAGGCCTGTAGGCCCAAATCCAGTGAAGCCGCCGCATGCTGTGTCTTGGTATATGTACAGGTGGCTAGGAGAGGCGAGGTCTTTGGTGATCATGAAGTGGCAACTGCGACTTCAGGTGCTTTTTCTTGCACCTCGTCCTTGCCCAACAGCGCTGGGGTGACCGAGACAACCCCGATTAAGAACAGCAGCGCCACTGACTGGGTGTCGTAGAGGTCACTGAGCGATGTTAACTCTCCTAGAGCAATCCCAGCCTGGATGCAAGAAAGAATCAGGCAGTGGGAAGTTAGCACAAACAATGTAACACTCAAGGGTCGCTAATTAACAGGCATCGCATGTGAAGCTAGAAACTTACCCTCACGGTTACGTAGGCAGCTGGGATGAGACCGATTAGAGTTCCCAGTAAGAAGGTATGGTAGGGGACATCAACGATGGGTGAAGCTAAGTTGATGAAGGTATTTGGCAATGTTGGGGTGACCCTCAGGAAAAGCATGTAATTCAGCAACTTCTGTCTTCTTCTCGTGACCTTATAAAGTAAAGACAGATCACACACATTTTCAGTTATAAAGATTGAAACTGTTTTTAAGCATCCCCACGAAAATGTAATATGTTTGTGACGCCACATCACGGTGAAATAAAACCACATTTGCTAATATCGGTGCTCAAGTTTACCTGCTTCTGGAAAAACGTGAGCTTGTCTGGCCACATCAAGAACACGAGCGGCTTTCCGATCATCTTTGATAGGAAATAGCATGAAGAAGCACCAGCAGATGCGGCAAAGACAACCAGAGCTACGCCCCGGAGTTGCCCGAATAGAGCGCCAGCAAGCAGTGACATGAATATTGTCCCCGGGATCATGAAGGTCTGCATGAAAATGTACACGGCACAGTAACCTACCAACACCTGTACGGTGTAGTCACTGGTATAGTTCTCAAGATGGCCACTGCAAAGGAAACCGCTTGATGGTTAGAAACTGGATAAGCATTTCCATACTCAAAGCAATTTGGACACTCACAGTGCACACAACTGAGGATGCTTTTCAGTTTAAGCAACTAATCTACTCCCTCCGTTTCAAATTATAAGATGGTTTAGCCTTTAAGGCATGTACCTAGACACCTTTTAGTGTAGGTCCGGAGCAAAATAAGTGAACCAACACACGAAAAAAGACGTCTAGATACATGTGATTTAGAAAAAAAAACATCTTATATTTTGAAACGGAGGGAGTATATATAGTAACAATGGAATGACAACACGTTGTGCACTGTGTTAGCTCTAGAGTGCAGACAGCTCAACATGCCTAGAGGTGCTTAGAGTAGATACATGTTACATGTGTGATTAACAATACTAAACAGAGGGCACATGAACCATGCCAGGACCAAGTCCAGTGCATATGGCAATAACAGCTGGCAAGAAAGTGACATGATAATAATTAGAGAAAAATAAATAAAGGAGGGATTGCTTAGTGCACCAAGAACTAAACGTGTTCAATTTCTTTCAGTAAATGGTCGGAGCAGGGAACTAGTATGCTAACTCTGGTATTGGAAAGGCAGGTACTACTAATTTCAGCTCTATCTTGTTCCAAGGTCCAAGCAGTAAGCATTAATCGGAACTCTTTCGATGTGTGATACAAGTTAACTATTCCCAAATTTGAATGGCAGTTTGTTATAATAAATCCGCACTTGGTATAGCATAGCTCCCCAGATTTATCACGGGCACAGCATGAATTAGATACATCTAGACGTGTTTTAGTATGTAGATACGTGCAAATTTAAACAAATTTCTATCTCTGACATCTTTTTATTAGACGGAGGGGGTATTTTCTCTTTCGCCAGATCCATGCTCTCACTGTCGAGTAGTAGGGACAAAGAACTAGTATTACCAAACCGATGCTGAGGTCATTACCGAACCAAGAGACGACACCGCTACTAATAAGTTGCATCCGTATAAACAACCAACTGTTCCATCGCAAGGCTTGGATCCACCGACTTCGATCCCAGGATTGAAATCCCCGCCTACTAGGCAATGGCACGAGCAATCTGAAAAGAGGAAACTAGATCCAGCCGAACCGACGCGGTCTAGAGGAACAATGAACGCGAATCGGCCTCTTCCAGGTTAAAAGGGGAAGGCGGGGGCAGCAGCATGCGCACGGCAGGGAATCGACGCGGATGAGGAAACTTTGGGCGTGCGATTGCCGGAAACAGACGGAAAGCTGTGGCGGACGCAACCGAAACTAGAAACGAGGCCACGGGGGGAGAAGAAGAAGAAGAAGGGAAAGAAAATTGTTACGTGAGGATTTGCAGCTCCTGGAGGTTGTGGGGCAACTTGAGGAAGCTGTAGTCGGAGTCCGGCATGGAGAGGTAGACCCCGACGAGGCCCGCGGCGAAGACGGCGGCGACCCCGGCGCCGAGCGCGGCCTCCCAGACCGGGAACCTGTCCTCCCTCCCCATCCCCTCCTCCTCCTCCTCTCCCTCTTCCTCCCCTGCGAAGAAGAGTCCGGGGCCCGGGCGAGGAACAGAGGAAAGATGAAATTGCGGGAGGGGGGTTGGGTTGGGACGGGAGAGCTTCCTTTGGCCTCTCCTCCTCCTCGTCCTCCTCTCTTCCTCTCCGGTCCGGTTGCCTTTCTTGGCCAAGTTTATATCGGACGGGGTGGGCGGAGGGAGGAGAGAGAACGGAAAAGGATTGGTATATTCTCTTCTCGCTCGTGTTTGTTTTTGCCTCCTTCCGTAACCTGGACAGTTTCGGTGGACTATGGGTTTCGTTGGCGCAGGTGACTCTGCAGATAAACATGCTTTTTGACCAGGGTTCCGTTTGGTCTCTGGCGTTCTGGGAACTGCAAATTTAGGCCGGTCTGAATCGTTCATTTCGTGGAGTGTTCCATGTTTTATCACAAGAAAAAAATTACAGTATACATTTTAGATGTACCTAGAGAAAAAACAGGTTTGAGATGAGATTTTTGGTTGCAAAATTGGTGAACATGGTGAGTGTTCCCACTCCCACTTTCCACCTTAAGTTATCTTGAAGCATTTTCTTGGAAAATTTGTACTGCACCAAGAAAAGAAAAAAAGCAACATTTGAGACGGTATTTTTTTCGCTTGCAAAATTGGTGAACATGGTGGCTCCACCGTAGGTTATCTTGAAGCATTTTCTTGGAACGGGGCTTTCCCACCTCGGCATTTATTTATTTATTTATTGCTGAACATGACGCCTTAGCTTTCCTTTTTTTCTTTTCCTTCATATTTTTTTCCCGTTAGAGAGACTGTGGTACAGTAAGGTGGCCCGAATCGGATCCAGATATGCTTGATGTGACATGTAAGCTATACAAAAATCCGAGCAGGGAACACGTTGGTCTCACTTTCTTCCTTTCTTTCTTTCTTTCTTTCTTTCTTTCTTTGTCTTGACGTCGAACAGAACTTAAACAAGCATAAGTACTAGTTTCACAGCAACCTTACACGCCTTGGTCACCATTTTACTCCTTTTATCTTCATAAAAATAAGTAGTACAACATGGACACCGAACAGGAACGCATGGGAGGGACGCTTCGCAGGTCTGTGCTACTCCGTCGTTTAGTCCCGTTGGGGTTCGCGTTTTGGTCCTGCAAACCGACGCGTAGGGCGGAAGCAAAAGGGCGGGTGGTGTCTTGGGGGGGACGGCGCCTCGATCGGTTGGGTCGGGTCTCCGGCCGGTGGCTGGGGCCGAGAGACGGTCGGCCACGACGCAACTTGTATTGTAAATGCCGCGGCGGTGCACGGCCACCCATGGGCCATGGGGTTTGTGATGTGAGATTCTGCTCGCCACCGGCGACCGCAGCAGCGACGAGACCTTGTTTGGGGTGCGTGCGAGCGAGCGTGTGGGTGCGGGGTCTCACGCTCGTCGCGTGACTCCTCGTGACGCTAACTAATCGCGGAGTTAGCTGAGGTACTGTGCTGCTGTCCTCTGATCTATTATGAATCTGGCCGTACTTCCGGACGGCAACCAGGGGAACTCGTCCCTGCAGTACGGCGCGTTCGTGGTCACACGTCTCGCTCTCGTTTTGATTCCCAGCCAGAAAAAGGGAGAGGCCGTGCTATGTAAAAATAACGTCAGGAGATTATTACTTACTGGAGTGCTAACTAACTAACTAACTAATGCCGGTGCATCCGAACACCGGCCATGCTGTCTTTGTGCGTATACTACCTCTGACTCTGACTGAACCTGAATCTTTTTCTCTGGTGACAGTTAGTCGATCTGAATCAAGATCCCATCATCACATGAACGACAGCTTACTGCTGCTACTACTACTAAGTGTTTGTTCCTCTACCGTTTATATCGTTTGGCCCGTCGTCGCATCGTATGGCACCGGCCACACCATGTGTGTGATCTGCAGCTGCAGGTACCCACCACCACCTCGCACTCATCACGCACTCCGCCGCTAACCGCTAACCGCCACTGACAGATTCCGGTTTAACTATAATGCTTGCTGCAACGGACACGACTCGATCCACCGGGCATGTGCGGCGTGCTCGGAGCGGCTAGATCGGGGATCAGGGAGATCCATGCCCAATCGTGGAGCGCTTGCGCCCAGCTCAACCGTAACAAACTGGAAAGGAAGAAACTCTCCATAGGATCCGTTCTGAAGAAACATGCATGGTCGATCGAGGTGGTGAGTGAGCCTTGTATGATGCCTGCACGGCGGAGCTACGAATTGATGTTCGATTTCGCCAACCAGGCTATTCATGCGATACTAGTACTAACTACTGGATGAGAGTTGATAGAGAGATCGATTAGCATTGATTGATTGCGAATATTAACAATTTACAAACCTAGACAGATACTGTACTAGCTGCAATTCGTCGGTAAATGCTTATTATCTCCAGGATGGCATTTTTTTTACTACATGTACAGTAAAAAAGCTGTGAGAAAAATGTAAGAGTAAGAAACTGTCGCGATTAACTTTTGCGATGTTAATCTACTGTTCAAACCCACCGCTTTGCACATGGTTCCGGTCAAGATCACCGCTGCGGTCAGACTAAACCCACGCGCTTCTTTTCACAGATCCAGATGTTTGTTTACTTCTTCCAATAAGATAACTATACACACAGAGACACAACGGACGAGCTGAATCGTCGGGGACGTGGCGCTGGCATAGCTATAGCTAGGTTTGTACAAGTAGCCACGTTTGTCTCTTGTGGGGTGCAGCTGGCTAGCTCTTGCGCGTGCAAATGAGGAAACGTGAAACCCGTTGCGTACAAGCGTACTACTAAGTCCAAGGGGCCGTGCATGCATGACCACGTCAGTTTCGTCTACCCTACAGCCAAATCCGAGAGCTGTCACTGCCGCCTTTATCTTTTTCCCCGACAAAATCCACTGCGGCTTTTATATGAAATATAAATATTGGTCGTGTTTTAAACGCGTCAGCATTTTCCAGATTCTCGTCCAGCCGAACCGTTACTCTAAAACTGCTATGCAGAGTGTATGTTTCTATCTAGGTAGCATGGAGTACAAGTGTACAAGCTTTCAAAAAGTCTAAATTACTAGCGCTAGCGCCCCCCACCAACCAACCAAACAACAACACACACACATGGCCTATTGCTGGTACCGTAGGAACTGACCAAGTACATTGTACAGAGGCACTTTGTTCCAACCATTGGAGCGAGTGACACAGTGCGATTTTTCTACTCCCTTCGACCCATATTAGTTGACTTGAATTTATCTAAATTTGGATATATTTAGACATGTTTTAGTACTAGATACATTCGAATCTAGACATACTCAAGTCAACTAATATGAATCGGAGGGAGTACTACTATGTGTCAGAACCGACTCCTCCTCTTCCTGTGACCATGCACCGGCCATGGATCATCGGGTTATTTTATCTCCGCTCTCGTACGGAAACGAGGAAATAAATAAAAACATCACAATCGCGGCTATAGTTTCAAAACACCGTCACTATTCACTAGGGTTTGAAAACACCACCATTTCGACACTAATACGACAAAATAAACACAGATTCAGCACAGCGGAACTGACTGGAGGGGCCTGTTTGTCAGGCTGACATGGCAAACGGTAACGGTAAAGTCATATACACACACGTTAGACATTCTATTTTGTTGTTTTTTACAGCTTCTACTTTTCTCCCTTTTGCCTAAAATCCAGCGTGGACCAATCCCCACAACCATTCCCGGTCAAAAAAAGAAAAGTACTCTCGCCGGCGAGCAACCCCGTCCCCACATGCATGAAGCCCCTCCTCCGATCCTGCTGGCGAGCAGCCACCTCTCCTGCTCCAACTCCTGTCCACGCTCACCGATTGTTTCGGGCTTCTTCCTGCTGACCGACACGCCGTCCATCTGCTCCTCCTCGACAATGGCCGTCTCGGTCTCAGACGGGCGCTTACCCTCTCCTCTCGCCCGACTGGAGAGCACCGTCCGTGGCCACCCCAGCTCAGAGCGCGTGGCCACTTGTCCCTGTTCCAGTGCGCCCAGTGTCGCTTGTCTCCCATGCATGTGGGCGCCGCCGTGGACGTACGGCCTCCGCTCCCCTAACCACTAGAGCCGCGACCTCAAGCGTCGCTGGTTCGAGGCCCCCCGTTCTCGTCTACCGTAGATGCCGCTCCTCGCCATCAGCAATGCTCTGGTCGTCGCATGTGCACCGGCGACATGCACCGCAACCATCTGGGAAACAAGGGAGGCAACTACGGATGGGACATATGAGTAGGCCGCTTGCACTCACGTGCAATGGCAGCAAGCAGAGAGCACCGTCTCCACATTGGCAATGGAAGCGGCGGTGCTCCGGTGCACACAAGGTGCTTGATGGAATGTCCAGGAGAAAGAGAGTTTGGGTGTAGGTGTTGACAGGTGGGCCCTACATCCGAGACGACTGCTTGTTCACGACTGTCTGTCCTAGACCATTACTGTTTGCCACATCATCCTGACAAGTAGGCTCCACATGCTAGTTTCCGCTATCTACGGAAGGTAAAAATTGAATCAATGCTTTTTTCTGTTATGTGGTAGTGCTGAAGTGGTGGTTTTTTAAACCCTAGACATAAATGTGGTGGCTTTTTATAATTTTTTCCATAGAGATGGACCGTGGACCACCTCTTGAATGCCACCAATGTAAAAAATCCTAGTTTGTGATTTGCATCATACCAAGGGACGAAGGGTGTTGCTTTAGAACTTTGATTTTCTTTTCATGGAAAGAAGTTCAGGTTTGAGTCCACATCGTCTAGGCAAGGCTAAATCACGGTTGCCCGTTACATAAAAATCTAGTGGCCACTTGTTATGTCATATATTTCTGTTGTGTCATTTTCATTTTATTATGTTGCATAACATGAAGAGAGAACGAGGGGTACAATATCATCTCTACATTTTTAAAGGAGCCCACTACGACGCGAAAGGTGATCCGGCACGACTAGCTCTGGTGTCACCACCTAGGCCTGCTTTCTTGGTGTCACCACCTAGGCCTGCTTCCTTGCCATCGTTCTGCGTGCGTAAGACATGGCACATTGAACAACATCGAGCGCAAGTCACGCATGAGAGGTAGGTTTCAAACATTCGCTCCTTATATTTTCCCTTTTAAAATCTTAGGAGAGTTGATAAAAGGTGTCTATAATTTGACAAAATTTCAAGGCAAATTCGATATATACATAGAGAACAAAAACGGCAAATTCATTAATCGTGCAAATCATATTGAGACAATACTTATTTTGATTACCTTTATCACGTATGTATAAAACCAAATTCATTCTTTTTAGAAATCAGTTTCAAAAAAGAACTACTAATTCTTAACTTTTCGAGGAATCCTTCTTAAGTGGTTGTGAATGACTGACTTTCTCAATCATGCATCGGCAACTAGTTCACAGGCTTCTGATAAGAAACGAGTTGTTCTCACACGCATGCTTACGTTCCAAAAAAACATCAGAACACCAACCACTATAGTTAGATTTATTAGATGTGTTGGTAAAATAACGGTATCAAGCTTGAAGTTTCACTAATGACCCTAAATTTATGGACTTTCCTAATCTCGACAATTCGCAAGATAATAGCTATTTTCCTTTTTTAAGTCACTAAAGAGTCGGATCACAGTGACCTATTTATTTAAGTTGCCTATTATAGCTATGTGACATGTCCTTTTTTAATCCACCTATTAGACTAGTACTAAATACTCCCTCCGTTTTCAAAATATAATATGTTTTAGCTTTGTGAAAGAATTAGTAGAATGTTTTTGAAAATCATGGTAGTCTCCTTTTTTTTTAGTTGATTTTCTTAGGGGTGAATATTGATACCTAAAGATATTTATTGTCACATCACATTTCGTTTCTCCACTATACGGTTCACAATTTGCACAATATCTATGCATAGTCTAGACAACTCCAGTCGTGGAATACTCTCTCCTAGGTTGCCTCTAAGCTAGATATAAATTCACTACAACCTTCTACGAATAAGGGACTTCACAAGCTAGGAATTTTGTTTCAATGGTTTGTTTAGCACCCAAAAAATTAACTAATGGAAAAAATCATACGATGTAGTATCTTACTTTTCTGATACACTTACTCCAAATAGTAAAAAATATAGAGAAAAGCTCTCATATAAAGTATTTTGCTTGGCTCTCTTATACTACCTCTGTGCCATAAAACAAGACCTATAAATTTATTTAAAAGTAAAAAATGCTAAATTTGGCCAAATATACATAAGCTAGTATCATCATTTACAATATTTGGTAACTACACTATGAATTCATACGGAATTGGGATTGTAGATGTTCATATTTTTGTCTAGAAACATAGTCAAACTTAAACAATATTGACTTTGGACTAAATTCATATATCTTGTTCTTTGGAATGGAGGGAGTATATATGAATTTATTGCTCAAAATAGATGTAAATTAACACACACATATACATAAGAAATTAATGTGCTTTTAGTTTGTACTTATTTTTCTCTTGATTTTGTAAGAAAGTAACTATAGAATGGAACAAATAAGCTAGAATGGAAAAAATCATGATTTATCTCCACTCACATGCTTTGAAATTTTAGAGATAAATATCTGATGGTATGACGCTCTGTTGCAGTATGTACTTTTCGAATTTGTGAAAGTCTTCAATGCATATTCTGATGTAAAGTGTGAAATGACAAGTATTTATTAACTTTTTTTAGATAATTGTACATCCGAATGAAAAGATCTAACGATTGTCATTCACATCTATGTATTCAATCGACACATTGATGTTGCTTTTACCTCGCAAAAAACTTTGAATTCTTTTAAAGGTGAAACTAAGATGCTATAATTTGAGGTGAAGCCGGGCCATTGCGTTAACTAACTTAATTATGGCCTTATGTTTGAAAATAATATAATTCAATACCTGAATATTTCGCTAGTTATAGGCCGTCGCATGGCTCACATTAGAGACTATCGACAAGTTTATGCATGACATCGTGGAAAATTATAAGTTTACGACTTGCATTATGATGAGGGAGACGAGGTGTTGCTTTCGAAGTTCAGTTCAGATTTTGAGACCCCATCATCTCTCGTGGGCTGTGGGAATGTGATGTTTCTTGGTTCATTAAGCAGGGGTTTCTTGTGTGGCACACAAATTGCGTTATTTTTGTTGCCCCGTGACCATTTTAGATAGAGTAGCATGGACAAGCTACGCTCAAATAGCTCTTTGTAAGTTACGTCCTGGGCGTGAGAAAACGTCCAAGCATCCTGAATGCAACGTGCTCTCTCTTTTCTGTGGAAGACCCTGCATGGAATATGCTGAATTGCTGGTGGAAGAAACCATAATCTTTAGGAGGAAGTTGATGACATTGACATTGAGTGTTTATAAAGCAGGCACCATCAATTGTTGTCTCGCATCTAAACGTCACATTCTTGAATCATGGCTGATGCTGACAGGCTTAGAAGAAGTTTTTTTTTTATGTACTGCCTAATATTCGCATAATAATATTCCCCCAGCATAGCGGCATCAGTAACTTATGTTACCCAACCTGAAGCACCTCAATTTCTATTGCGATCACACCCATGTCAATTGCACATGACTGGTGGTAACTAGAAGGCGATGGTAACTACAGTATACGAACTACCGACAAATTAAGAGAGCTTTTCCTGCAGACTCATGTTAGACAACTGCTAGAAACATTGTCTTAGAATTTACAAAACGAGGTACACAAGTAGTCCACCTCACACTCCACTCATGCATAAAAAGAACTTGCCAAGTGACAATGACATGAATTATGCATCATTGCAGCGTCCAGATCGCAGATCCAACAATTACAAGTGGAGCAAGCAACTTTATGGCTGGGGCACGTATTGCCACCGTGGAAAACAATCAAGGCAAACTAAGCCAGCAAATAAGATGGCAGAAGCAATTTCCAAATCCAAAGCATAACGGTGAACTCCCATCAGAAAATTTGAACAGATTACTCATACATGACTTAAGCAACCAGGTATTTTTGACTCAGACGAATTACACTCTGTACAGTGTTCATCGCGTATCAGATTAAAATATGATTCATGTTGCAAAAAAACGGCAGGTACAACAGCAGCTACTACAAAATTGGAGGTGTGAAGGGAAGAACTGGTCAGGGTTAACTGTTTAAGCCTCGACAGAAACAGCGTTACTGTCCCCGTTGGAAGAAGCCTTCGTCTTCTTACTACCCTTCTTGCTTGATTTGCTTGATTTTCTTTTCTTGCCTGGCTTTTCCGGGCTCTCTTCTGCAGGTTCTGCCTGCGCGATCTCACCATTCTCCGCTGATGGGACGTTTGTAACATCTATGGCTGCGCTCTTACTACCCTTCTTGCTTGATTTTCTTTTCTTGCCAGGCTTTTCCGGGGTCCCTTCTGCAGGCTCTGCCTGCGCGATTTCACCATTCTTCACTGATGGGACGTTTGTAACATCTGTGGCTGCGCCCACATCTACCACATCTGGGTCTACGACAGACATCCGGGTCAAGGTGTAGTCCAGTAAAAATGTGCTGCGCACTAGTCTATCAACTCTGCTGAAGTGCCTTTGCGAATATGGAATGAGGCCCTCAAGGAGCTCGCTGATGCCTTTTATCTGCACAAACAAAGGAAATATCTCAGAAAGAGAGCAAGAGTTTGTCACGGATTATCACCATTCTTTAACAGAACTCTTCAAAATAGAGAAGTAAATACCTCCAGGATGTCAGTGGGAGGAAAGCTCTTCAACACCCGAAAAAGCACAAACTGTGCAACATGACAAAACTTGGGCTTTGTATTCCATTCGCGTATATACTCGAGAAGCACGCGAAGCCCTTCCTTTGGGAGACCAAGAAGGGCTTTTTCTATGGGGTCTTCTGGCTCAGCTTTCCTGCACGCCCAACAATACATATCAAATTTATAAAAGAAAAGCAATGTGGCCTCCTCCAAAGATGCCTACCTGCAAAGCTGTGAGAATAACTCAAGAAGCCTGCGTGGTCTTCTAAGCTCAAATGCGAGCTGTATTGCTTTTGTGTAGTCACAATCTGACACTGCATTTTCCAATTCCTGGCCTCTTAAAACTTCCTCCTCCTGCAACAATAGTGAATGCAGATAAGTGTCAAACATATATCCAAGGAGCCATACACATTCACAGAAGGAAACATGTAAAGAAAGTGACTAATCTATCAAGATTCAATAAACATGGTAAGCACATGAAACAAATGATATAAGCCAGGATCCCGATTACTAAACCACTGACCGCAAGTGTTCAATGGACACATTGTTACACCCATTTTACAAGGACTAAAGACCATGTTTTCGGTGTTGTTATATTTTGGAAAGAACATGTATTCTGAGTCGTTAGCCCACAAAATTAGACAAAGACAACGGCCTCACATGCAAAGCTTAATGATGAAACTGGAACAGAATACTGCACTTGCCTTTTTAAGGAAATCTTCCTGCTTATCTTCCATTGTGCAATCGTGCCAAAGGTTAAGATCAGAATCAGTTCCACCAGTAGCAAGCATTTCAGTTTTCCTGCCAACAGCCAATGCCCAAACCTGTTGAATAACTGACAGTCAGATGTGAAAACAACCCTTACTAAGCCAGCAAATGGGGAAAAAAATCCCATATTGCCTATGAATGGTATTGAACTAACTTTCCAAAGTTTATGTTAGATAGCAAAAGTGGATATTAGAATTATTTTCATAAATCACACATTTTTCCCATAGATGAACTGGTTAATAAAGCCAAGTGAAAGCTCAAATGAACACATAAAAAAATGATGGCAACTGACGAGGCTAATGGATCAAACCGCCAATATATACATCATCACACTGCTCTAGAATGAAACAGAACAATGAAAGTTTCCGTCATATTGAATACAAGTCAGGTCCATCACTAGATTCTCTTAACCAATGGTAACGGCAGTTCAATGCATACTGTTTTAGTTGCCAAAGCAACAAATAGAATATAATCCAACATACAAAAGAAACTATGCTACTGTCATATCATAAAATGATGATGATCTACTGGGCTCAGATTACAAATGATAAATAGAGCAGAGCTATATAGCATACCTTCCCATCATGCTTGTCATAAGTAGCAATGCATTCATTTGTTTTTATTGTCCATAGCTTCACTAAACCATCACTTCCTACAGCAAGGAAATCACAAGAAGAGAGTCATCGGAGTGTCCCATAATCCAATACCCAATAAAACAATTATAATCCGCAGATTTCTGATTACCACAAGAAACAAACTGAGTTCCACGTGAAAGGAATGAAGCTCTTAAAACGCTTGATGTATGGCCCTCAAATGTCTTCAAGCATGAGCCATCAGGAACATGCCATATTTTGATTGTTCTGTCACCGGATGATGTTATGACACATCGTTCAACAGGAGAAAACTCAACTGACCAAATGCCCCTTTTATGCCCTTTAAGGACAACAGAGGAAACTAGGTTCGGGAGTTTCCATATGCATGCAGTTCGATCCTACAGAATCATGCCAATGAGATCAGACAGTCCAATGAGACGAGTCAAACCTTCAAGAAAATTTAGCATACTCAATCTCACCTCAGAACCACTGCAAACAAGGCCATCATCAGGTGACACAGACAGAGAATTAATATCTTTATCATGTGCAGCTACTCCAGCCTTTGCTTTGAGAGGAAATTCACCGTTGGCATCAATGAGTGTATCATCCCAGGTCCAAACCTTGATGGTTCGGTCGCTAATAACAAAAGAAGTTTATTTTAGAAAATTATTAGCAATAAATGATAGAAATGTATAAGGAACTATCATTGTGGTCAGAACTTGTAACAAAGTCTAAATTGCTGAATAGTTCTGCTCATTCCAGGATTTGGTCTTAAGCATTGGTTCGCTAAACATGTTTGAGTCCACAAATAAAACCAGTAAAACAAACCAATGACCAAGACAGTCTCAAGTTGAATTGCATACATGCCATGGCTACTTAAGCAATTCAATGGCTACACAGCTACTTACAGTAACTTGATTTCAAAAGGCAAAGCCCCCATAGACATGCAAAACCATATCAAAACATGACATCTCAATAATTCTCAGAACCAACAGATAACTAATTTTAACTATATGCCTAGAAGAGTCATGATACATCACCCATACAAATTCAAAAAATAACAGAGGAATTGAATATCACTATTAGCTGAAAAGGGACCGTTATAATTTTCAAACTAACCTGCTGCCACTAACAAAAAAGTTCTTTGATTTCTTTGAGAAAGCAACACAACCAATAGCTCCTAGATGGCCTTTGCCGGTACCAATGCAGCTTCTTTTTTCCATATCCCACAACTTTACCTGTAAGGTACCAAATGTTAAATCTATAGTAGGAAAATAGCGCAGGTCTAAATAACAATAAGCCACAAAAAATTATGCTGATTCAGCAATATCTTTAGGATACGACATATGACTTACAGTATTATCTTTGCTTCCCGTTACAACAAGTGTCTTCCCAGAAGCAGAGACACAAGTGTCAATGCAAACAATAATTTCAGTGTGGCCAGCCAGCACATAAGAACATGACATTGATGCAACATCATAAACACGGACCTGCATATGGAGGAAATGGTGTGAGAAGTTAGAAATGCAGAAATCCAAGAGAACTGTAATAACATTATTCACACACACCTGCTCTAAGTTAGTGGCTACAGCAAGGTACTGTTCCTCTTCCCCAACAAATTTCAAATCGAGAATCTCGTCGTTATAACCTATTAGACGTTTATATAGGTTCAACTGGAAGACCCCCTCATCAGTTCTCGTACAAGAATAGAACAAAAATTGTTGATCAGCGGTGACACATAGCAATCCTTGGTCATCTGGCAACATGACAGTAGCTGTAAAGCCTCTTCTAGATTCCTCGTTCTCTGTGTTGATGGTTACATCAGAGGACTGTTGCTCAAATACACAAACAGCGCTGTGGAATGACCAGAAAAGGGATTGAGAAATGTATTTAATATACATATGAAGTATTAAAAATTGTATACGCAAGACCAACGACCAATGTACCTTTCCAAGCACCATATGCGTACAACTCCATGTTCACCAACTGTAAGACAATAACCATCTGTTTTTTCCTTCAAATTTGCCGGTTCGACACCCAGACAAGCCAAGAAGCCACTTCCTGGTCCTATGAAGGAAACACCTTCTATCATTTCATATGTCGGTATTGTCTTCTTTGAGTTGTACTTCCGAAGATCCCACACATTCACAATCTACAGATAAAGATGATTTTAAAAATAAAAACTACAGATACAGATGTTCCATCCACTCAAATTGTTGGTAGCTCACAAGAGGAAATGCATCATAACTTCACAATTATATACTGAAGAGTTATTGAAATACTAGCTATGAAAAAATATCTAGACAAATAAAAAGCATTATCTAACAAGCACCCTCCTGCATGAAGATCTTCCATTTTATGACCCCAGCTTTTCAAGAGTATAATAATGACAAACCCAATGGAGCTCATGGCATCTTCAAATTACACTCTAGAACACCCAGAATATGAGAAGGCAACTTAAAGGCATACATAGGAGTTATGCTAGGTTTGCCATATGCAACAGATTTTGACAATTCCTGTGTACCTTATCCCTCCCTGCACTGAGCAGTGTTTGCCCATCTTCTGATAATGCCAATGAAGTCACCGTTGTAAAATGCGCCTTAAGCACAGCAATGCATTTTTTGCTTTCAAGGTTCCAAACTCGCACGGTGCCATCATCACTTCCTGAAAATAACTAGAGATCCAGAAAATAAGTTGGGAGTAAATACCTCAAATACATGGATAAATGGGAGTATATCATTAAAGAAATATAGCTCAGGGCAGCTAATACTAAGTTACTTAAACCAACAAGGAAAAACAGGCCACTTTCACTTAATCATGTTCAAAAGTAAGACCGACTATTTAAGCATACTCACCAGAAGCCGCTTTGCATCTTTATGGAACATTATGGTTGTCACAACACCTGTGTGACCTCTAAAAAAATGCGTGCAAAATCCACCATCTACATCCCACACGCACACCTTCTTGTCTGCTCCAGCGGTTGCAAGCAATCCACCAGAAGCATGGCACGCCATGGCCATAACAGGACCATCATGTCCCTATAAAACATTACAAAACAATAGCACATACCTTAGATGCCAAAACTGATGAACAAAAAAAAAGTACTAATATACTGAAATGAACATTTTTGTTGACATTTATATATGTAAATCCTCCATTCTGTCACTGCTTACGACCATGAAACAGGAACCAGTGCACAGTTCTTCATGCAAGATGCAGCAAATGCTAGAGTTGTCATAAGAATATGCATGCCTTAAAAGTAATAACTCTGATGACATAGCAAACCATCAATTAACAGGCTGCCAGGTATCAGGATGTGAAGCTCCCTCAGATTCTATCACCTAAGCTTACACCATGATTTGTACTACTTCCAACTAAGCTTGGAAAAATTTCTAGAACGGACTATTATGTATTGCCATAAGAAAGTGCGGCCTTTAGCAGTTCCAGGTGCAAACTGGTGAATGAGTAGATACCGGATCACCTTCTCGAGACCAAGAACAGCTTATCAATCAAGAGATACTGATACGCTGTGGAGAAACAAAAAGACAGCATTGGACCAATTTATGCTCTTCACCTGAGATACTCGCACAAAATTGCTACCCTATGTTCAATTTCACATGTACATAAATTAATTCCCTATGCACAATTTCACATGTACATAAATTAATTCCATATGCTCAACTCCACACACAGATAAATGCTACTCCCTCCGTTCCAAAATACCATATGCTCTAGTTCACCTGCCCCTCTGCGATTAGCATCAGGATGCAACATTTCAAGCAGGATATAGCACACGGCAGTGGCACAAGACACACGAATATTAGAAACGCACCTTCCAGCTGCGTATGCAAGTGCGCGTCGCGAGGTCCCAGACCCTAATAAGCCTACTGTGGCCAGCGGCGAAGAGGAGGCGGGAGTCGGGGGACAGCGCGAGCGCCGTGACGGCCTCGGAGTCGCCGTCGATTGGGTCCCCTATCGCGGAGGCGTCGGCAGCGGACACCACACGAAGCTCGCTGCCGCAGGCGCACGCGAGGAACGCCTCTGCCTCCGCGTCGGCTTCGCCGCCGGGGGAGCCGCTCCCGACGGCGAACGGCCCGCCCGTGTAGAACTGCTGCAGCGAGCGGTCGCAGCGGTAGTTCTTCTTGGGCCCCTGCGACAAAGCCATGGCGTGCCGGCGGGTGGGGTCGTCGGAGCCTGGGGTTTCGCGGTGGCGGTGGCGGCGGCGCTAGAAGGGGAGGAAGGGTTTAAGAGCTCAAAGCGGCGACAGGTGCGTTCGGGGAGGGGGAGAAGCCTAAAGCGTTGTGCTTTCCGACATGTGGGACCAGGACGCAGTGATACAGGTTTCGACGTTGAGTACCATGGCTTGTTGGGCTCACGTTTTCCTTTTATTTTTGACGATACGTGTTGGGCCATAAGCGGGAAGGGTAAAAAGCCCTTGAAGACCATAACCTGGGCCACTGAAATAGTACGATACGACTATGGGCTGGAAGCCCCAGACGGGGTCACGGACTAAT
The DNA here is from genome assembly GCA_023614405.1 of Avena insularis. NCBI lineage: Eukaryota > Viridiplantae > Streptophyta > Magnoliopsida > Poales > Poaceae > Avena > Avena insularis. The sequence goes on from CM042686.1 coordinate 567,770,264, forward strand.
TAAGCTTCCGCCTTATATTAACCAAATAAAAAATCAGCTTTAGCTTAGTCTTCTTCGCCTTGTGGGCTACTACAAAAGAATCAAGACATGTCATTCTGCGTTGAATTCTTATACCAACCAAAAAAACAGCTTCAGCTGAGCCTTCTTCGCCATTATACGGATAGAATCAAGGCCATGTCATCATGTGTCGTATTTCCTCCTAAACGGCTCATTTGTTCCGATGCTGGATCATAAAAGTATGTCATAATCTATGTACCGATACCACTTTCGGCAGAGCCACACATACCATAAAAGGAATAGTGTACAATTGTAAAATGGCTACATAGCGTATAGCTGCAAATACCATTCACTAGTAGAAACCGGGCAATTTGCCCCGGTTCGTAAGGCCCTTTAGCCCTGGATTTCGAACCGGCGCTGCGAAAGCGGGACTAAAGGTCCAAGCTTTAGTCCCGGTTCAGTTACGAACCGGGGCTAGAGGTCCAACCACGTAGCCTGCTAGGCGCGCTGGGCGGCAGGACATTTAGCCCGACCTGGGACTAAAAGTTTCCTGCCGCGGTAGCATTTTATGTCATTTGGCTGCCGCGGCAAGGGATGGGGTTTTAGGGTTTTGTGTTTTTTTTCATTTTGTGTTTTGTGTTCAATTATTTTTCATTCTGTGTTTTCATTAGAAACAAGTTTTCGTATACATACAGAACGGTACTACACAGTACTTGGCCACATTGACGCAATATATAATATAATTACTCTTACAAGCATATATATAGAGTTCCAACAAGGTCCAGAGCATGTCTATTTGATTACATGGATGCTTTAGGGTCTACTTATACAGCATTCTTCCTGTGGGTCTATGACCTCGTCGAGAAAAAATGCAGCAAATTCCTCTTGGATTGCTATTAGGCAGTCCTCTGGTAGGAGTTTGTTCCGCATCGCGTCCAACTATGTAAAAAGAAGATCGTATGGATTAGACTCAACACGATTTTTTGTAATAAAAATAAATGGTGAATATATTGTTTACTTACTCGAACATTTTTCGAGGGCTTCTCAATACTGATGCGAATGAACTCGCACACGTAGAATCCACATAGATTAGTTCCCTGTGGCTGACTCGCGCACTTTACAAGAATAGAATTCAATCAAATAATAACGCTAGCATGATAAATGCACATAAACTAGAATTAAATAGATGCGCGGACTTAGCTCGTACTACTTACCGAGAGTGATTTAAAAAATAGCTCCTCACGCCATTGACCGCGAACATGTTTCTTGAACTTTATTCAAATCCTACCCGACAAATAAAATTAATGTATGAGTTAATAACTATTTGATATCCCAGAAAATGAACGAAAGAAACCGATATAATGCGATAATGGTTGAAATTACCTCTGGAGCACATCGATAATGATGCAGTAGTTTTTAATGTCTTTGTTTAGTGAGTCCATGATGTGAACTCTCCCCATGTCAAGTGAAATGCTTAGAAGAATCCAGTGGTACCTACGCAAGGTTTACATACGTCAGTAACTCATCATTTATACTGAACATCGAGTAAGCAAAAGTTAATGTGTACAAAAACTCACTTGCCGTCGTGGTAAGGAAATAGTATTTCGTTACAGAAATGTTGTTTCGTGAGAAACTGCAACAAGTTGTGCTCGGTCTTCAGTGGTTTATCCTTTAGTATAGCTCCATGAACTCGATGTGGGTCAATGTACCCAAATCCGTTGATAGCCTTTCTTTTACAATCGAGCATCTTCATTCTGCATCATTATATATAGCGTACAAAAGAATATAGTGACTATACTTACCGGCAATAAATTGAAAAAGCTGAGATAGATACCTAATTACATAAATAAAGTAATCACTTACAAACAATACGAACTGAGGATAGTTTTGTCGAGTTCCTTTAGATTCAATAACTGAAATAATTCTGTAAATTCAATAGGGACCTCGTTTTCAATGAAGTAATGCGATTTTCGAACTTTCAGTATGAGCCAATTTCGCTGTTCTTTTGATGCTTTCATGTACCATTCATGAAATCGTCGTATTTGTGTTGGTATATTTTCCGAAGCCTCTCAGAACTGACCAGAGGCTCCCCGTTAACAAATTTGGGTGCTACCTCAGCCTTGGGCATATCGCCGTGATAATTTCATGAATAGGCATACCATATTACTCGGCCAATATCCTAGCCGTTTCCGGATCCATAGATTCTTCCTCATATAGTTGAGGTTTGGGTATGTTCATCTGGAGTGGGGAAGCGATTGGTTTGCTTGTTTCCCCAGCTGGGGAACATCTCTTTTGGTTCTTCGGCTATCACTCGATTGTTTTGCTTGTTTTCTCAGCTGAGGGACGTCTGTTTTGATACTTCCGCTACCACTCGATTGTTTTGCTTGTTCCCCCTTCAGGAACCTCTTTTTTGATGCTTCCTCTACCGCTTGATCTCTTTTGTTTCAATGTCTTTTGAAGACATCGTGTATAGTCATCTGGCGCATTTAACTGAACTTGGGATGGCTATGTCAGTAATTTCCTAAAGTGCTCCTTGGTTTCCGGTTTTATTTGGACCTCTGGCTCAGGTTGTTTCTTTTTAAAATGAGCATCCACTTCGGCACGTCTGTGCCGCATCGGTCTCCTCTCATCGGTCAGGTCGTAAGCCCTCTTGGGAGGAACCGGTACTCTTGGGAGGGGCGACAACTGTCGCTTCGGGCGTTGGTTATCGCTCGACGGAGCGGTGGTATTCTTCCGCTTTTGCCCCTTAGTGGGTGGAGGCGGCTGCGTAGATTGAGATGGACTCGTGTTGGGGTCATGGATTGGACTATTACTGGGAGGAGACGGTGCACTTGGAGGTGGACTTGGAGGAGACGGTGCACTGTGAGGAGACGGTTGCCTTATTGGAGAAGGTGGCCTTGGTGTCGAGCCTGGAAACTTGATGTATTATTTTTTCCAAAGAATGAAGCCACTCGTGACTTCTCCTAGTGTCGTCTCCCCTTCACCTCCAGGGATGTCAAGCTGTAGTGACTGATACATAGGTAGAATTTCATCCACATCGACACGAGCATAGCCAGCTGGAATCGGATTGCAATGGTAGGTCGCTCCCGGTGCAGAAGGTAAAGCAAAGCCGACCGCCACCTTCATGGATATATTCTTCAGTTCAACATGCAGCTCACAACTAGTCTTCTCCTTAATTGCATCCACGGGGTACACATCCATCGTTGCATCATTACTTTGGCCCTTCGTGGAAGCCACGCTGCTTTTCCGTTGCGATGGGCCAACCGTACTATCTGGTGTAGGATCTTGCTGTCGGAGTCCTTTAAGTTCATTAAGCTCTTGGCGATACTCCTGCAGCGCGGCTTCAAACCTCGCGAACCTCTTTGTATCCTCCTCCTTTTGCCGTTTTGTTCTTCTCGACCGGCTTCTGTACGTGTCACGGTGCTCGGGAAACCCGATAACCCATGGATAAGAAGGTTCGAACCCTCTTATTCGTCCAGCCTTTTCAGGATTCCCGAGAGCCTTTGTCAGCTCATCGTTCTCTCTGTCAGGAACAAACGTTCCCTCTTCAACCTCTTTCATCACTTTAACAAGTTCTTTCTTGGGTGTAGAAATTTGTTCGGCTGCAACAATCTCGCCTGTTTCTGGGTCTAATGATACCCCATGCTCGAATACCCAATTTCTTGACCTCAAGGGCCAACTAGACGTAGCTGGAGTGACCCCTTTAGCCTCTAGGTCAGCCTCAGCTTTATCCCACTTAGGCATGGCACTCCTGTAGCCACCTGTGCCCATATGATGGTGATATTTCTTTTTGGTTGTATTTTTCTTATTTTTTGTTGATATTGCCTTAGCTGGTGTTGAGGTCTTGTATTCCACAAATGCGGTCCAGTTATCCTGCTGCAACTCTAGTGGACCAACGAATAGAGGAGTTGTTTCCTTCAAGACATACTTGTGGTACAATCTTTTTTCTATTCCTTGAATAGTTCGGCCATCTTCTTAAGAGCAAAGTGCTTGACTTTCCTCGTCATTTGCTGTGTGAGATCATCAGTCTCCAAGACAGGTAGGGTGAAATGTGTCATGAGAGAATTCCACATTGTATCTTTCGCTCTGTCATCTACAAAACTAGCCCCAGCTGGATCCTTTTTCTTTCTTGGCTTGTTCCAGTTTCGCGTGGTGATCGGGACTTTGTCTCTAACAATCACTCCGTATTGACTTGTAAATGCATTCGCAGCTTCTTTGGGCTCCAGCGGTTGACCCTGCGGAGAGACTAAGACAATGCTGAAACGGACATCAGCGGGCAACTTGTGTGTCGGGCCTCTTTTATTTGTAGAATATTGGCCGGAAGTGGAGGTGTAAGAGAAAAAACATTCGTCAGTACATATATACGAATCAATTAGTGCATCTATACTAGTGAACCATCGATAGAGGCTTTATATACCTTAACGGAGTTTCCATTATTATGGTGTCTTCACCATGGTCTCCACGATGGTCAGCACCATCGTCTCCACTATTTGGTCCACCATCGTCTCCTCCAGACAAATTAAGATATTCGGAGCCATCATAATAAGACCCCCAGTACCCTCATCTATAATGTCGAGGAGCTCCTCTTCATTCTGTCTACCGTCCATAGCTTAACTAATACAGAAAAAGAATATTGCATTAAGTAAAAGAATATTACAACTGCGACAACTCGGATACAGTACTTAGTGATTAAGATAAATTACAATAATATAAGATAAAGTACATTATTAATACATCACCGGAGAATAGCTCGGGTGCATTATAGGATAAAGTACATTATTAATACATCACCGGAGAATAGCTCGGGTGCATTATAGGATAAAATATAAGATAAAGTCAATTATTAAGATAAACTAGCAAACGCGGCTGCCGCGTTACGTACTCTGAGCTCTGAGCCTGCAGGAAGAGTAACCATCACCGAGAATAGCTCGGGTGAGATCCGTGAACCTGCCAGATATTGGAGAACCTAGTCTCCAAAAGATACATGTATCGCCGTACATGCTCGTCCTCCTCCCTGATACGACGACGTACCACCTCTTCGGGGGCTGGCTCCCTCTACACCGCTCCTAGATCTCGTGGACGCCACCAAAAAAGCTCCGGGTCGACGATGATACCCGGATTCATCACCAAGTTACGAGTCCCGACAAGTAGTACCTCCCAGTGCCAACCCGGTGGAGCCCAGACTCGGACATCTCCGACGGAGTCCAGTAGCCTCGGACGAGATGGATGCGGTATAATTAAATAATAGCAATAAACATAAACAGTAACTAAATCACTAAGTATATATTGCCCTAATAACAATAACACTAAAGCTATCACTAACTAAACTAAACCTCATTAACTAAGTATTCTAAATACTAATACTACTAACACTAACTAATACTACTAACTAACACTAACCAAAATACTAATACTATCTAAATACTAATACAATTAACATTAACTAAAATACTATCTAACCATAACACTAATAGTAACTAAATACTAATACAATTAACACTAACTAAAATACTAATACTACGAATTAACACTAACTAAAATACTAATACTACTAACTAACACTAACCAAAATACTAATACTAACTAAAATACTAACACTAATTAACACCAACTAAAATATTATCTAACCATAACACTAACACTGACACTAACTAAATACTAATACAATTAACACTAACTAAAATACTAATATACTACTAACTAACACTAAATAACTAATATACTAATATAGTACTAACTAACACTACTAACCAAAATACTAATAACTAATACAATTAACACTAACTAATTAACACTAAATACTAATATACTACTAACTAACACTAACACTACTAAACAAAATTAACTAATATAATTAACCCTAATTAACCAAAATTAACAATCTAGCACTTCGTGATGCATGCGGGGCTTCTCAAGGCGGCCAAGGGCGTGAGGCCAGGCGTATGGCGGAGAAGAAGAAACTGGCGATCTTCGGGTCGTGGCTCGACCCGGGGCGGGGGTGGTATTATACCACCCCCCTTTAGCCCGCACTTCAGCAAAACCCTTTAGCCCCGGGTTGTATGTCTGCAGGCGTTACAAGCTAAAGGGCTAAAGGTTATTTTTGGCGCCAAACCCAAAAATGATTTATAGTTTTCAGAAAATTATGTATTATATATCAAAATTTTCAGAAAAAGAAGATCTATAATTTAAATCTATTATCATACTTTATTATACAACTTAAATGAAATTATCTATTATGTAACAAGTATTATATTTAGTAGAAATATTCACAAAAAATAATAAAAATATAGTTTATTATTTAAAAATGGAAAAATACATATATTATAGCAAAATATTCAGAAAATATAGAAGAAATGTTCTCCCGACATTTCTCCCGCTTCCCGCCATGTTCTCTCGCCATTTCTCCCGTTTCCTGTCATGTTCTCCCGCCATTTTCCCTGCTTCCCGCCATGTTTCGTCCGCCATTTCCCCCGCTTCCCGCCATATTCTTCCGTCATGTCCCTCTATATCTAGGCCGACCGCCATTTCCATCGACACATCCACACCTTCTCTCTCACAACAATGGACACCGCTTACTGGGCTTTTTTGACGCTCGAGGAGACCGAGGCGTCGTGCGCCTCCAGCTACCCATGCCCGCCGGGGTACCGGCTGCCCGCTGGCTGGATGCTGAGCGCTGGAGGGGTTCCTGTTCCTCCTATGTCTCAAAGTTCGGCCCGCCAGGCGGCCATCACGAACCACTTCTACCTCGAGCTCACGCCGGAGCAGCGGATGGATCCCCATTGGGATCCCGACAACCTCGACACCTGGAATGCCTTCTTCACAAATCGGCGGGAAAGGGAGCTCGCCAGGTACGAGGGTGATGGCCTGCCCCCAGTGAACCACAACGAGGCTGGTCGCCGCCTGTGGTGGGCGAACCGGACTATCGCCGGTGTGATGCGCTACATCGCCATGGGAGACCATCCTCGCCTGAGGTACCCGCACTTTCACCAGCAGCATAGCCACAAGAATGGTGGTGGTGGTGAAGGCCTAGGACGTACTGGGGTCGTCATCCGGGAGCCCCCTCCCCCGTGCGTCGTGAATCCGAGGCCGGAGGATCCATCCGCGTGCTACGAGGAAGGGCTGAGGATCCATCCGCGTGCTACGAGTGACGACGACGACGATGACGATTCCGAAGACGACCCAAAAGCTGTGTACTACAGGGCTAGATATGATTATGACTAATTTTACGTTTTAATATTAATAAATGTCTGGCCACAACAAGTTACAATACTACCTATTGAGATCGAGAAAGTTCATATCCATATACATATAAGAAGATCATTAAAAATAAAGGTTTAATAATATTGTACATCACCAACATCCACACATGTTAGGGTTTTCTTCTAATCCGTGACCATGGAGCATCTTCCTTATTTAATGGTATGCTTGGGTCATCCTTCACAACGAAGGGCGAAATTTCATGAAACTTATCATAATCGTCTGACATGTCTGTCTTATCCTCCACCCCCACGATGTTTCTTTTTCTTGAAAGAACTATGTGGCGCTTTGACTCATCGGATGTTGTATTCTTTTGCTTATCTTTCTTTTTTCTCAGTTTGGTAGACATGTCCTTCACATAAAAAACCTGAGCCACATCATTGACTAGGACAAATGGTTCATCTCTATACGCAAGGTTGTTGAGATCCACTGTTGTCATTCCGTATTTCTTGTCTACCTCAACCCTGCCTCCTGTCAGCTTGACCCATTTACACCGAAACAAAAGAACCTTAAAAAAAGATCCATAGTCAAGTTCCCATATCTCCTCTATGTAACCATCATATGTATCCTTTTGCCCATTCTCGTCTGTTGCATCAAATCGGACAGAACTGTTTTGATTGGTGCTCTTTTTATCTTGGGCGATCATGTAAAATGTATTCCCATTTATCTCGTAACCTTGGAAAGTCAATATAGTCGAAGATGGTGACCTGGCCAACAAGTACAACTGCTCTCCAACATTTATGTCATTCATGAGATGTGACTGCAACCAACCGCCGAAAGTCCTCATATGTTCATCTCTAATCCAGGAGCCAGGCTTCCCCGGGTTGTTGGAGTGTACAATATTCTTGTGTTCCTTGATATACGGAGCCACCAAGGTGGAACTTTGCAGAACTGTGTAGTGTGCTTTAGTGAGAGAATGTCCATCCATACATATCCTTGCTTTCTTTCATAGCGTGCCTTTTCCACTAATTCTACCCTCATGTCGTGATTCAGGAACACCGATGGGCTTAAGGTGAGGAATAAAGTCAACACAAAACTCAATGACCTCCTCTGTTCCATATCCCTTTGAGATGCTTCCTTGTGGCCTAGCACGGTTATGAACATATTTCTTTAACACTCCCATGAACCTCTTAAAGGGGAACATATTGTGTAGAAATACAGGACCAAGAATGTTAATCTCATCGACTAGGTGAACTAGGAGGTGAGTCATAATATTGAAGAAGGATGGTGGGAACACCAACTCGAAGCTGACAAGACATTGGACCACATCTTTCTGTAACCTTAGTAGACTATCTAGACTGATTACCTTTTGAGAAATTGCATTGAGAAATGCACATAGCTTCACAATGGGTACTCGAACATTTTCCGACAGGAGTCCCCTCAATGCAATCGGAAGCAGCTGGGTCATAAGCACGTGGCAGTCATGAGACTTTAGGTTTTGAAATTTTTTCTCTGCCATATTTATTATTCCCTTTATGTTCGACGAAAAACCAGACGGGACCTTGATACTGTAAAGGACTTCAAAAAAGATTTCCTTCTCTTCTTTGGTAAGAGCGTAGCTAGCAGTACCTTCAAACAGCTCTGGATGCATGCCGTCTCGGTCTTTTATACGTTGTTGGTCCTGCCGTGCTTCAGGTGTATCTTTGCTCTTCCCATACACGCCCAAGAAGTCTAGCAGCGTCACACAAAGATTCTTCGTCAGGTGCATCACGTCAATTGCAGAGCGGACCTCTAGGACTTTCCAATAGGGTAGCTCCCAAAATATAGATTTCTTTTTCCACATGGGTGCATGTCCGACATCGTCCTTCGGAACAGATTGTCTACCAGGACCCTTTCCAAAGATTACTTTTAAATCCTTCACCATGTCAAATACATCATCACCAGTACGGCGGATAGGCTTACACCGGCTGTCTGCCTCACCATTGAAATGCTTACCTTTCTTTCTTAGGATGTGCGAGGGTGGAAGAAAACGACGATTCCCCAGGTACACTTTCTTCTTACATTTATCCAAATATATACTTTTAGTATCGTTTAAATAGTGTGTGCATGTATTGTATCCCTTGTTTGCCTGTCCTGAAATGTTACTAAGAGCAGGCCAATCATTGATTATTATGAACAACAACGCTCGTAGGTCAAATTCCTCTTGCTTGTTCTCATCCCACACACGTACACCTTGTCCGTGCCACAACTGTAAGAGTTCTTCAACTAATGGCCTTAGGTACACATCAATGTCGTTGCCGGGTTGCTTTGGGCCTTGGATAAGCACTGGCATCATAATAAACTTCTGCTTCATGTACAACCAAGGAGAAAGGTTATAAATACACAGAGTCACATGCCAGGTGCTATGACTACAGCTCTGCTCCCCAAAAGGATTCATGCCATCTGTACTTAGACCAAACCATAAGTTCCTCGCATCACCTGCAAAGTTCGGAAACTCTCTCTCGATTTTTCTCCACTGCAACCCATCAGCGGGGTGTCTCAACATCTCGTCTTTCTTATGGTCTTCCATGTGCCATCGCAACAACTTGGCATGCTCTTTGTTCCTGAATAAATGTTTCAACCGTGGTATTATAGGAGCATACCATATCACCTTGGCAGGAACCCTCTTCATGCGGCGCTCGCCCTCAACATCACCAGGGTCATCTCGTCTTATCTTATACCGCAATGCAGTGCATACTGGGCATGCATCCAAATTCTCGTACTCGTCGCGGTAGAGGATGCAGTCATTAATGCATGCATGTATCTTCTGCACCTCTAATCCTAGAGGGCAGACAACCTTCTTTGCTTCGTAGGTACCGGCGGGCAGTTCGTTATCCTTTGGAAGCAACTTCTTCATTATTCTCAGCAACTTTTCAAATCCTTTGTTAGTCACACCATTCTCTGCCTTCCATTGCAGCAATTCCAGTGTGCTACCCAGTTTTTTGTGCCCATCTTCACAATTTGGGTACAACAATTTTTTGTGATCCTCTAACATCTTCTTGAACTTCAACCTCTCCCTTTCAGTTACGCATTCTTCATGGGCATCAGCAATGGCCCGACTAAGATCATCATCAGGCATATTTGATGCCCGTTCTTCATCTTTTTCTTCATCAATGTCTTCCATTGTAATACCATCGTATTCAGGGTAGTCGTTGTCATTCTCTTCTTCTTCGTTGTCTTTCATCATAACCCCTCTTTCTCCGTGCTTGGTCCAACAATTATAGCCAGTCATGAAACCGGACCGAAACAGGTGGCTGTGAAGGACTCTTGAGGAAGAGTATTCTTTATGATTCCGACAGACACCACATGGACAAGACATAAAACCACTCCGCTTGTTTGCCTCGGCCACAAGAAGAAAAGAATGCACGCCTTTAATGAACTCGTTAGAGAGTCGATCAGCGTACATCCATTGCCGGCTCATCTGCAATATATAATTAATTAAGTACATCAAACATAATCATAATTAATTAGTACTAATCTAAACCAGCAACCGGGACTAAAGATATGATGAACCTTTAATCCCGGTTGGAGGCACCAACCGGGACTAAATGTGGATGTGGAGACAACATATCGACACTATGTCCTCAGTAGGCAGCACTAAGCCAGTAAATTAAATGCCGACACTATTTTGGGTGGGTGGCAGCACTATGCCAGCGTGAGTGTGTCGACATTATGTCATCAGTGCCCGACACTATGTTGTGCTGCTTAATCTATAAATAGGTATGCATTCTTGTGAAGAACTGCAAGATGGTGTGTGAGACCAGGGACACCACTACGACGGAGCTTTTCGAAGATGTCTGAGGAGGACGTCGTCCTCAGACATCTTCGAGGAGCTCGCCGTAGAGGCACTCTCTAATATGTGAAATTAGTTAGCTCCACCAGCATACTGATTTAGCTAGAGAAGATATAAACCGAAAGATGGTGTGGGAGAGCAGGGACACCACTACGGCAGAGCTTCTCGAAGATGTCTTAGGATCCCGTCCTCAGATATCTTCGAGGAGCTCGCCATAGAGGCACTCCCTAATATGTGAATTGTGATGTCTTTTTATCAAGCTTTTATGAATTAACCCTATCTTTGTTACTCCCTCCGTTTCGGTTTACAAGTCCTGCACGTAGTTCTATGTCGTCAAATTAAGCAACTTAGTATGATGTATATATTACAAAAAATATATCACCGGAAACTTTAGACTTTGTATTTTCCAATGATATAATTTTTATATTATATAATTCAAATTATATAGGTCAAATTGATAACCTAGATATACGCGTAGGCCTTGTAAACTGAAACGGAGGGAGTACAAATTTTTCAGTTTGTTGAACGCATGTAGACGAAGAAGGATATTTTGCCCAGCTAGCTAGTTAGTTAGAATGATGAACTCACGCATGTGTGTGCTTCTAAAATCAATTTTCGAAACTCTATGTGCCAAAACAAGATATATATTGATAGAATAATTCACATATTATGATATTTACCTTAAAGTTCCTTACATTAATACAAGATAGATAGAATCTAAACATTGATATCATGCTATCACTGCAAAAATTACTACCAAACTAAATCCACAAATCCATCTATAAGATAGAGCATGAAATGAGCTAATATAGAAATGAGAGTTCAAAGGATGAAGTTGCTCACCTTTTAGAACCTTTGGATAGATGAGGCACCACAAAATCTAGACAAATCTTGAAAAAAAAAGGGCATGAACTCGAGCTTGAAGCAAGAAAGAGAGAGAGAGAGAGGAGAGCCACCATCTTGAGTGGTGGCTCAGGCAGGGGAAGAAGAAGATATAGCCAGACCTCCTTTAGCCCCGGGTCGTGTAACAAACCAGGGCTAAAGGGTCTGACGCCCGACCCGGCCTGCCTGAAACCCTTTAGCCCCGGTTTATTACACGACCCGGGGCTAAAGGTCCCGTTCGAACCGGGGTTAATACCCCCCTAGGACCAGTTCTAGCCGTTGGACCGGGACATTAGTCCCGGTTTGTAGCAAAACTGGGGTTAATACCTCTGGACCAAAGGTCTGTTTTCTACTAGTGATTGTAACCGTCCAAATCAACCTCAAAGCTCCATCTCTGTCGAGGTGACGATCGTCAACCTCTACTAGTTCATATATAGTACATTGTTTAGCTTCACCGCCACTGCTCTTGCCGCAGTACAACACCTCGAGAGTACGTCGAAGCTGAAAAGAAAACGACCGGTCTATGAAGGTCGTGAAAACTTTTTGGGGAGTAAACGTGTAGTTACATGTCCGAAAGGTCCCGCGGCGAGCCTTCTCTCTCTCTCTCGGTTGATGGAATCTGCTTGTGATGGGCTGGCTTTAATTTGGAGCAAAATGTTTCTTGTAGTCAAGTTGATGAATGAGCTACTATTTGGTTTGTGCAAGGGTACCGAAATGCAGATGCATGCCAATATTTGTTTTTACGGGGCACATGCAAGCCAGGTTAGTGCATGCACGGTGTAATTACATCTTATCCTGCCTTGACATAAGTTTTTCACTTGTCTATATCTACTCCCAAGTGCGATCTTTGGTAACGGGCACGTACAGGCAGTTGATTTTATTTTGACTCGAGTTAGATACTGGTGCTTGGTTTCATCAGTAAAATGGGAGAAATCCCCTGTACTGTCACCACAGAAGAATCAAGGCGTATCATCAATTCATCATCCGTTGGACAGACTGGAGAGCCAAAGACTGCGGGTACGTTGTGCGCAACAAACGGGCATGTTGGTCGCCGCTGACGACGACGTACGGCCGAGGCCCCATGCATGCAACTTTAAACGGTAGATAGATAGATTTGCTCGAAAGCTAAACGAGCGGATAAAGGTGATTAGCAGGCCCCTCGTCAGATGCTCTAATTTCTGGCCGTGAGGAGGAGGGAGCCGTTAATTACGGATAGGTAAATGATACAACTCCTCCGGAGGATCGTACGAATCCATTCCCGGATCGCACGCGCACGTCTCCCGCATTTCTTCTTCGCACCGAGCTAGCCTTATCTTCTCGCGTCCTTAGCTCCTTGCGAGGCTTCTTGAGGCGCCTTGGCTCCGCCCGCTAGAGCGCACCCCGCTGCGTCGCGTGGCCGCCTGCGCTCATGCGCGCCGGGCTGCCGCGCCTCCACCGGGCCTCCGTCGAAGCACCGCGCCGCCGCACCTCCACCGGACCGCCGCCGCAACACCGGACCGCCGCCGCAGCACCACGCCGCCATACCCTCACACCGCGCTGATGTAGCCACTCGCCGCCGCGTCGCCGGGCCACCTGAAATGGATCGTATGGGCACCTAGAGGAGGGGGGTGAATAGGTGCTACACCAATTTTAAATTCTTTTTCAATTTTAGGCTTAGCACAAAGGGTAAATTCTCTAGATAATCTATTAGGTGGAATTTCCCTATATGCAACCCTATCTACTAGCGAGTAAAGAGCGAGTGGAAGAGGAACGGGTAAACCGAAGTGAAGCACGCGAAGACACAGGATTTGTTTGACCGCAGTTCCTTCCTTGTTAAGGGAAGTACGTCTGCGTTGGAGGGGTGGGCGGTACTAAGACCACCACGCCACAAAAGGCCTTACCTTGTTCTCCGATGGATCTCGCCACAAAAGGCATGATCCATCTTTCTACTATAGGTACCCTTCGAGGCGACACCGGCGCCTTTACACAACTAGCGGGGCAACAACTCCACAACAACTTGGCGACTCCCAAAATGACAACAAGCTGCCACAAGAACAAAGTTATCAAAAACAATAAACAAGATCTAAGTATTGACAAGAATATCAGGGATTTCTCCAAGTGAATGGAGAGGAGTTGAAGCGCTTGATTCTTGATGATGATGATGAACTTCTCCTCCTTCAATTCCACCAAAGATCAAGACCTTCGGATGGTTGAAGTGGGAGATCGAGAATGAGAGCTCTTGCACAATGTCTGGACAATTTCGAATGAATCAAGAGTTTTGAACGTTGGGGAAGAAAGGGTATTTATACCCCCTTTAGAAAACAGCCGTTGCACACTTTGGGGGCCAGATTATCCGACTCAAGTGAGGGCCGGATTATCCGGCCTAGGGAAAACACCGTCCCAGACTCGGAATATCCGGCAGATAATCCGCCCCCTCTCTGAGCATCACGCCGAGCTTGCCCTTGATCAACTTCTAGAGGCCGGATTATCCGGTCCTATGCGAGGGCCGGATTATCCGGCCTGGGGAGGAAAAACCGCCCCAGTTCGGATTTTCCGAGAGAAAATCCGACCGGATACCGAGCGATGCGCCTTGGCTCCTTTTGCTCGAAAACTGGGGGCCGGATTATTCGGCCCGTGCGACACCCGGATTATCCGGCCTGGGAGGGAAAACCGCCCCAGTTCGGATTTTGTGAGAGAAAATCCGACCGGGTTCCGAGCGACGCGCCTTGGCTTACCTTGAGCGATGAGGTAGGCCGGATTATCCGGCCCTTGGTGGGGCGGATTATCCGGCCCCCTCAAAACTTCCTGCACACTTAGCGCACATGAATAGTCTCCATAGTATTGTTATCTAACACGCAAAACATAGGAAAACATGAAATGTTCTTTCAATCTCCCTTTTTTGGTGTTAGATGACAATACCAGGATTTGCAGGAGAAAGACACAAGACAAACAGTGATAACTATGAAAGAGACCCCCCCTCAATGTGTGCATAATAGAGTTTTGCATTGGAATACAAATGCACACAAATAGGTGAATCTATTCCATAGACATATGAGCAATAAAAACATACCACCGAGGTAGAGAGTAGGCATCCTTGACATAAGTCACAATTATTACCGGATAACCATTATGAGCGCGTCTTCCGTGATAAGCCTCCAGCAATAGGATATGAATAGATAGATCCATAAGCATAATCCACGATATGAAGTCCATAGGCATAATCCAGACAACCACAAAAAATCTCAAACAACCACAAATCACGAATTTAAAGTTCAACGCTAAATGGGCATAAGCAATAAAAATGACGAATAAAAAGTGCAGGTGTTTATGCCTGACCCATGCAAATCCACGGACACCCTAATAGAACTACTTCTCCCCTTTTGGCACCGAGACACCAAAAAGGGAGAAAAGCGATGCTAGCGCCCCATGGGATCACTCGTAGTACTCGTCCTCGTCCTCTTCTTCATTCTCTTCCTCATCCTCATCTTCAAGCTCCTCAGTGTCACCTTCCTCATCTTCATCATCAGCAGCAGGCGCATAGGGGAACAGGTGACGCTCCAGCTCACCATAGTTTAACTCGGAGGAAGAGTTCCACCGAGCATACAGAGTGGGAGGTGTAGGAGCTGGAGGAGCACTCGAAGCGCCGGACACGTGGTTGAGAATGAGCTGCTGGGAGTGAGCCAACTCATGGCGCTGCTTGTATGCCTCGTACTGACCCTTGCGCGTGTCCACGCCCATGCAGAGAATGTTACGCTGGAACCAGTTCAGTTGCTTGATCTCACGGGCAACAAGAGGCACAGGGCGCCTGCGAGCATCCCTCATGAGACCCTCAGGAGTAGAGGAGGGGTGATAGGTCTTCCGAACCTTGGTGTAGATCTTCTTGGCCTTGTGCACCGAGTCGATGTGGAACTCCTCAGCAGGAAGCAGGTGACGAATGAGCAGCATAATGTAGGGAGCATAGGGAATGGACAGACGGTTGAACATAACATCACACAGCTCATGGTAAATGAAGTCCATGACATCCAGCCTGTACTGCACTGACTAGTCCTCACAGGAGGCAACCTCATGAGAAAATTGAAGTAGCTGAACAAGGTGACCACGGATGCTGTCATTGTTGCCCCCACTCGGAGTAATGGAGTCACGGAAGAGACTCACCAAGGTAGCATAGATGGGAGCAAGGCCAGCCAGAGTGCCCACAATGCCATTGTCCACAATGCAAGGGGAGAGAGTTGCATCCTTGTTGGGCTTCAGCTGAGTGATGATGCGGTGGCCACTGGCTCTATCCCTGCTGCGGAAAGAGTACCCTAGAACCTCAGCAAAACGTGAAAATCAGCAGTCATAGGCCTGTCATGAGTCATCCACTTCATAGTGCGACACTCATCCCCACAAATCACCAAAGTGGAGAAGAACTGCTTCACCACCTCAGAGTCAAAAGAGCACTGGAGAGACATGAGATGGTGCAGCCCCATCCTCTCAGCCACATACATCGCATCCACAAGATGCGCCTTCCCCAAAGCATCAGCAAGTACCAGTGGGTGCATAGGCCTAATGTTCAGCCCGGCATAAATGTCTTCATAGATCCCCTTCTGTTCGGCACACCAAAAACGAGTATCCCCCAGCTCATCATCACGAGGCAGCTCAGCAAACAAGTCACGGTGACGGATGGCGGAATAGGAGACCACATCCAAAGCCCTGTAGTTGATCTTGGGCTCCTTGCCCTTCCTCTTGGACACCCCCTTCCTAGTCCTCTTTGCTTGTTCAGCCATGCGCTTCTCTTCGTTCTTCCTTCTCCTCAACTCAACTTCTTCCACTAAGTTACCCTGTCCGTCGTCCCGAAAGTACTTGGCGCGAGGACAATGCTTGTAGGTCTTGGGAGCACCGGAACCACCTATGAGGAGAATAAGGGCGATAACAAGGGGATAAGCATACACACAAGTCCAAAAGAGAGTATGGAAAAGTAGTCAAAAAGTTCATAGGACAAAACTACTCAATGCATATTCCATAGTGAAACTGAACCATAATCCCTGTCAGCCGGATTATTATCCTGGCCAGGCGGTAATCCGGCTCTGGCAGAAATTTTCGATTTCACCTAGATTGAATGCAAAAAAGTAGATCGGGCCTAGAAACTGTAAGACTATGATTTTTATGCAAAAACACATCCTTCTAGACAACGTTCCACCCAACAAGTTACACATCTAGCCAAAGATGGGGAGAGAGGGAGTTACCCTCACTCATTGGAGGAAGAACATGGAGGAGAAGGTACCCGGAGGCACGGAGAAGAAGATCCGGGGAGGCCCGGAAAATCCGGTGGCCGGAGAGGCTCCGGGGAGGGTGAGGGGCGGCAGGCGGCGACTGAGGAGGAGGAGAGGGCTGGGGGAGAAATGCTGCTTGTTATGAGCCCTGCCCTTTAAGATGAAATCCGCCAGGGCCGGATTATCCGGCCTACACTTGGGCCGGATTATCCGGCCTAAAATCCGGGATTCTGTTACACACAGAACCAGGCCCGCGCGTCCCCAAACAACACCCCCACAAGGTGTACAAGGGACTTGTGTGCTAGAATAGATGGCTTAGGGGTAAGAAAAAGCTTAGGATTAAGAGAGCCAAACTGAGATGGTACTACACACTCAAAATTGAAAAATCCAAATCAAATAAAAGCCAAGATTGAGTGTGATTCCCATAAGAACATGAGAGAGCAAATAACAGCCAAAAAGATCCAATTCTCCTCAAGGGAGAGGGCGGTGGTCGAAGCCACCTTGTTGGAGTGTATGGTGTGACACCGCGAAGATATATCTTAGGTTCACGACCAATACTCATCAATAAGCTCACATATCACAACATGATATTAAGAGAAATGATTTATCTTGCTATTGGCATTATGGGGGGAGGGTTAGCCCAATGAGTTAGGACCACACTCCCCCTATATCCATGCCCACACCTAGACCAAAGAAGGATTGAGATGTACGAGTGAGTGCATGGGTAATCAAGACAGGCTCCTGGAATCAATGATATTTAGCTCATTCCTCAAGTAGCAGAATCTTGCTTCATCAAGTGGCTTTGTAAAAATATCCGCAAGTTGGTTCTTCGTGCTCACAAAGGATAGATCAATATCGCCGCGAGTAACATGGTCTCGAATAAAATGATTCCGAATCTCAATATGCTTCGTCCTTGTGTGCTGAACATGATTGTACGCAATTTTGATTGCACTTTCATTATCACATAAAAGAGGCACTTTGTCACAAATGACACCGTATTCCTTTAAAGTTTGCCTCATCCACAATAGTTGAGTACAAGCGTTGGCTGCAGCAACATATTCAGCTTCGGCGGTGGAGAGAGACATACAATTCTACTTTTTAGAGGACCAACATACAAGAGATCTTCCCAAGAATTGACAAGCTCCAGAAGTGGATTTCCGATCATCCTTATCACCAGCCCAATCTGAGTCAGTATAACCACATAAAGAGAAATTAGAGCCCTTGGGATACCAGAGACCAATGTTAGGGGAATGAACCAAATACCGAAAGATCCTCTTGACCGCCACTAAGTGGCTTTCTTGACGAGCTGCTTGATACCTCGCACACACTCCCACACTCAACACAATATCGGGTCTAGATGCGCGGAGGTAAAGAAGAGAGCCGATCATGGACCGGTATACCTTTTCGTCCACATCTTTACCATGTGGGTTAAGTTCAAGATGACATTTTGTTTGCATCGGAGTTGCGACACCATTTAGATCCATCATCTTGAATCTCTTGAGCATATATTGGATGTACATTGCTTGATTAATAAAGGTTCCTTATCTAAGTTGCTTGATCTCAAATCCAAGAAAGAACCGTAATTCCCCCATCATAGACATCTCAAACCTGTCAGTCATAAGCTTTGAAAATTCATCATTAAAAGCTTTATTAGTAGAACCAAAGATGATATCGTCTACATATAGTTGGCATATGAAGAGCTCCCCCTTAACCTTCTTAGTAAAAAGAGTGGGATCGATTTGCCCAACTTCGAAGCCCCGATCTAACAAAAGCTCTTTAAGGTGCTCATACCACACATGTGGGGCTTGTTTAAGGCCATAGAGTGCCTTATCAAGTTTGTAGACATGGTTCGGAAAGTTAGGATCCTCAAACCCCGGGGGTTGCTTTACGTATACCAACTCATGTAGAGGACCGTTAAGGAAGGCACTCTTGACATCCATTTGCTGCAACTTAAAATTGTTATGTGCAGCATGAGCAAGAAGGATACGAATAGACTCAAGGCGAGCCACTGGAGCATAGGTCTCACCGAAGTCGATGCCCTCAACTTGGGAGTAACCTTGTGCCACAAGTCTTGCCTTGTTCCTCACAACAATGCCATTCTTATCTTGCTTGTTCTTGAAAATCCACTTGGTGCCGATAACATTGCGGCACTCTTTGGGTTTCTCCACGAGTTTCCAGACTTTGTTGCGCTCGAAATTATTCAATTCTTCATGCATAGCAACAACCCAGTATGGGTCTTCAAGAGCTTCAAAGACCTTCTTAGGTTCCACCATAGAGATATGAGCTTGATGCTCACCAAAACTGGCCAATTCTCTTCTTGTAGAAACCCTTCGTCGAAGATCAGCAACAACCTTGTCGAGAGTGTGACCCCTCAACTCAAGGTTTCGATCAACCCGAGCTTTGCGACAAAGTTCAATAAGTTTGTTGTCTGTTGGAGGAGGAGATTCATCACTTGAGTCTTCATTGCAAGCATTTTCTCGACCTTAATCAGGAACTGGAATATCAGTAGCAGGTAGTGGAGACGCATGCCCTTGAGGAGAGTCCGTAGCCATAACAGGAGGCTGCAGAACTGGAGAGTCAGGGCCGGATAATCCGACCGATGGAGAGGCCGGATAATCCGTCCTGGGAGTATTTGTAGCAGCTTCATCAGGAAGCCTGGAACTTGCTTGAACTGGCGAGGAGCCGGATAATCCGGGGCTAGCCGGAAAATCCGGCCTAGAGCTTGTGTTGATATCTTCACCACCAGGAGCAACATGGTCAGCTGGAGCGGGGTGGCCGGATAATCCGGT
The DNA here is from genome assembly GCA_023614405.1 of Avena insularis. Taxonomy (NCBI): domain Eukaryota; kingdom Viridiplantae; phylum Streptophyta; class Magnoliopsida; order Poales; family Poaceae; genus Avena; species Avena insularis. The sequence continues at coordinate 567,790,192 of CM042686.1, forward strand.
GTCAACCGGAAAATCCGGCCTGGAGCTTTCTGGAACATCTTGACCTTCAGCAGTTGATGGAGATGGTGTAGAAGTTGCCCCCGTGGTTGGAACATGTTGAGTATGTGTAGATGAGGGCTCTATATGAGTAGAGCATTGTCCTCCCGGTCCGTCACAAGGGGTTCCTCAATGGGGCGGAAAAATCCCACGCCCATTCTTCTTATGGCATCTTGGGGTATTTCAACATCTGCATCACAAACACCAACTTGTTCAAGACGGAACTCATTTTCTAACACCACACTATAAGATTCTACAACAGTTCCGGAGAGCTTATTGTAGACTCTATAAGTGTGGGATTCGGCACCATAACCAACAAAAATACCTTCTAAAGCTTTAGATTCAAACTTAGATAAACGAACTCCTTTAATAAGAAAGAAACACTTACACCCAAATACCCGAAAGTATGAGATGTTTGGCTTGTTACCGGTAAGTATTTCATACGGAGTCTTGTCCAAGATCTTACGGAGGTATAAACGGTTGGAAGAATGACAAGCAGTTGAGATCGCTTCAGCCCAGAAGTTATATGGAGATTTAAATTCGGCTAACATTGATCTTGCCATATCCATTAGAGTTCTATTCTTCCTCTCGGCTACACCATTTTGTTGAGGGGTGTACGCAGCGGAATTTTGATGTCTTATCCCCTCTTCACTTAGGAACTCATTTAAGGTGTAGTTCTTGAACTCAGAGCCGTTATCACTCCTTATAGCCAGAATGGGGACGTTGTGTTGACGTTGAACCTCGTTGGCGAAGTCGATGACAGTTTGTTGAGTTTCACTCTTCAACTTGAAGAAATAAACCCAAGTGTATCTTGAGTAATCATCAACAATCACTAGACAATACTTCTTCCCACCGAGGCTTGCATGAGATGGAGGTCCAAAGAGGTCCACATGAAGGAGCTCCAAAATCCTTTTTGAAGAGATAATGGTTTTCCTTCGATGAGGTGAGTCATGCATTTTCCCTTCAACACATGCCCTGCAAACACGATCTTTGGCAAAGGAGACATTTTCTTTTAGTCCAAGAATGTGGCCACCCTTGTGGAGACTTTGCAAAGTTCTCATATTAACGTGGGCTAGTCAGCGATGCCATAGCCAACCCGCGTCAGCCTTTCCGAAAAGACACATCGGGCCTGTAGTGGTTTTCCCCGAAATGTCCAACATGTACAGGTCGTTTTCGACATATCCCACGAAAGCGACTTTTAGAGACTTGCTCCACAAGAGTACCACCAAATCAGTATCAATATAAACTGCAAAGCCCATCTTACCAAGGGCACGAACTGAAAGTAAGCTGTACCCGAGGGTCTCAACAAGCATGACGTCCACGAGAGAGATATCGTGAGCCACCACAACTTTGCCGAGACCCAATACCTCAGATTTTGACTTGTCACCATAGGAGACGGTTATGTGATCAAGGTTTGGACGCATCTCCGTGATGATCTCCTTGCTTACGGTCATATGACTCGTGCAACCGCTATCGGGTACCCATTTAGAACCACCGGAAGCATAACCCTGCAAGAAAATTACTTTTTGGTTTTAGGTACCCATTTTTCAATGGGTCCTCTCATGTTAGTAACAAGGGTCTTGGGAACCCAAATAGACCAAGGAATGTAACAATCATAAGGGCCTACATAACTAGCATAAACATCACCATAATAATCACAATATAGTTCAAAGTTAGGATTGTTGATCCCTGCAAAACCATCATAATTAGTCTTGTCATTGGTAATGTTGCTAGTCTTTGATTGAGCAGTCTTGCTCTTCTTCTTCTTCTTCTTCTTGTTTTTCTTGCTCTTTATCTTGGGTATGTAACCAAGACCTTCCTTACTATTGTTTGTCCTTTGCCTGCTCAGTATCTCATCAAAAAAACCTTTACCTTTGTGTTGAGAACTTCTTGCAAGGTCTTCTTTTCCAGAGGATGAAGTGGAGGTACTTGGCATATCATACCATTTCAATTGAGTTTGGAGCTGGTCAAGAGACTCATTTAGAGTAGAATGATCACTCTTCAATGCCTTGTGGGCACTTTCAAGATTATCAAACTTCTCCAAGAGTCTAGCATGAACAACCCCAAAGTCAATCTTTTCTTTCTTTAGTTTTTTTACCTTGGCAAGAGCATGGTCACGTTCTTTAATGAGCTGAGCTACAGCTTCTTCTTGTGACTCCTCAAGAGATTCGAGTCTTTCTTCCAAAGATACTCGAGCTTCCTCTTCCTTTTCCAAGGCATTCTTCAAAGAAGCTATCTCCAAGGCATCTTCTCTTTCAATTCTGCCCTTTTCTTCAAGGAGATCTTCGGCTTGAGCAAGTTGACTCATAAGAGCATCAAAATGGAGTTTGTGCTCACCTTGTAGGTTAGTGAAAAAAGTATCCAAGGCAATAACTTCTTCTTTCATTTTAAGACTGTCATGATCATCCATATCCAAAATTATGTTAGTCTTAGGAAATGAAGAGCTAGAAGTTGATACCTCGGACCCTCTTGCCATTAGGCAAGTGGCATTGTTGTTGATGGCGTTCTCGTTCGGCGAGTCGAAGAGTGATGAGGGAGTCGATGTGGTGGCTATAGCAGCCACCTCGCGGGAACTATCATCATCCTCTTCATCTTCACTTGCGGAGGAGTATTCCTCTTGAGCTACCAAGACAATCTTGGGTTGCTTCTTGAAAGGGCCATTCTTCTTAGTAAATGGCTTATTCTTAGGTGCTTTAGATTTCTCTTTAAGAATGAGATTGCCACCATTGTCTTCTCTATTTTGATATGGACACTCGGCTACAAAGTGCATTCTATATCCACAGTTGAAGCACGTTTTCAATCTTGGGCCACTTTCTCTTCTTCCATTTGACTTGTTCTTGCGCTCAAGTTCAGACTTGGCTTTGGCAGGGTCCTTCCAAAAGTTCCTTGCATAAAATGTCATGTACTCACCATGAGCACGTTTGACCTCATCGGGGTAGTCCATGGATACCCCCTCAAAAGCTCCTTCATCTTCCTCTTGCTCAACAACATTGGCTTTGAGAGCCACATTGACACCCTTTTGCATTCCAATGGCCCGAGCACGGGCATCTTCAGCATTCTTTGCTGCCACTTTGAATGACGCCATTTCTTGCATGACTTCGTTGGATGTCATTTGATGATAGTTATGTCTACCTTGCAGGCTCTTCAAGTCCGTTGGCTCGAAAGGCATTAAGGCACTCACATATTTCCTTTTTATCCATGCATCATCAATGTGAGTGGCCCCATGCTTTCGAAATGTTGTTGTGATGCCCTTGAGTCTTCTATACATGTCCTCATGGTTTTCACCATCCAACATGTAGAATCCCTCAACTTCATTACTAAGGGCATCATACCTGTTTCTTCTCATGCTTTCATTTCCAACGAAGAGATCCGTAAGAGCATCCCAAGACTCTTTAGCTGTGTTGAGATGTTCAATGTGTGGCATGTCCTTGGGACCCACACCCAACTGTATCATGTGGAGAGCAGTGACATTCAACTGGCTATCCACAACTTCTCTTCTCGTTAGATTGGTTTGATCTCCAATATGAAGACCCTCTTCAATAATCCTCCACAATTCAATAGAGGAGCTGCAAACATGAGATTCCATTAGGAATTGTCACTGATTAAAAGAGGATGCAGTGAGCTTGGGTGGATCACCCCTATTGTTTATATGAGGATGAGGGATAGGTGGGTCGGGGGAATATACGTGGCGAACCTCACTATATTCCTCCTTACCACTTCCCTTCTTGGAGGTGGAACCATTAATTTTTCACCTTCCACATCATCATCCTTGGATCCGGTGTTACCCTTTTCCTTAGATGATGGTGTGGCAGCCTCAGAGGAGGATGGAGATGGGGCTATGGATGATGTAAGGCGAGCAATCATTTGATTCATCTTCTCCATCTTGGCCTCAAAGGATTTCAACAAGGTTGTTTCCAACGACTTGAGATCATCCATTGTGACCTTATCCACAGCCTCATTTGCATCATCCTTGGTACCCATACTACTCTTAGGCGGTTAAGCCCGAATTAAGAGCCGGGGCTCTGATACCAATTGAAATGGATCGTATGGGCACCTAGAGGGGGGGGGGGTGAATAGGTGCTACACCAATTTTTAATTCATTTTCAATTTTAGGCTTAGCACAAAGGGTAAATTCTCTAGATAATCTATTAGGTGGAATTTCCCTATATGCAACCCTATCTACTAGCGAGTAAAGAGTGAGTGGAAGAGGAACGGGTAAACCGAAGTGAAGCACGCGGAGACACAGGATTTATTTGACCGTAGTTCCTTCCTTATTAAGGGAAGTACGTCTGCGTTGGAGGGGTGGGCGGTACTAAGACAACCACGCCACAAAAGGCCTCACCCTGTTCTCCGATGGATCTCGCCACAAAAGGCCTGATCCACCTATCCACTATAGGTACCCTTCGAGGCGGGCACCAGCGCCTTTACACAACTAGCAGGGCAACAACTCCACAACAACTTGGAGACTCCCAAAATGACAACAAGCTGCCACAAGAACAAAGTTATCAAAAACAATAAACAAGATCTAAGTATTGACAAGAATATCAGGGATTTCTCCAAGTGAATGGAGAGAAGTTGAAGCGCTTGATTCTTGATGATGATGATGAACTTCTCCTCCTTCAATTCCACCAAAGATCAAGACCTTCGGGTGGTTGAAGTGGGAGAGAATGAGAGCTCTTGCACAATGTCTGGACAATTTCGAATGAATCAAGAGTTCTGAATGTTGGGGAAGAAAGGGTATTTATACCCCCTTCAGAAAACAGCCGTTGCACACTTTGGGGGCCGGATTATCCGGCCCAAGTGAGGGCCGAATTATCCGGCCTGGGGAAAACACCGCCCTAGACTCGGAATATCCGGCAGATAATCCGCCCCCTCTCTGAGCATCGCGCCGAGCTTGCCCTTGATCAACTTCTGGGGGCCGGATTATCCGGTCCTATTCGAGGGCCGGATTATCCGGCCTGGGAAGGAAAAACCGCCCCAGTTCGGATTTTCCGGGAGAAGATCCGACCAGATACCGAGCGACGCGCCTTGGCTCCTTTTGCTCGAAAACTGGGGGCCGGATTATCCGACCCGTGCGACACCCGGATTATCCGGCCTAGGGAGGAAAAACCGCCCCAGTTCGGATTTTGCAGGAGAAAATCCGACCGGGTTCCGAGCGACGCGCCTTGGCTTACCTTGAGCGATGAGGTAGGCCGGATTATCTGGCCCTTGGTGGGGCGGATTATCCGCCCCTCCTCAAAACTTCCTACACACTTAGCGCACATGAATAGTCTCCATAGTATTGTTATCTAACACGCAAAACATAGGAAAACATGAAATATTCTTTCACCACCGTCGCGCCACCCTGGCCGAGGCAGACGCCTCACAGCACCTCACTCCGCTGCGGCTCATGTCGTCGCTCTCCTTCTTGCTGGCTTGCCGTGAGCCGCCCTGTCGGCCGGGGTTCCTGCTACGATGTCTCCATGAGGTCTCCGACGAGAGTTGCTACAAACCACATGAGTCATAGTCACGCTTTATCGAAGTTGCTACAAGCCTAGTAGTCGATTGCTACTACCGTTTCGATGTTTGCTACTTATATTGATCAGTCTTGCTACACATATTGTCTATTGGAGCTACGAGCATTTTGTTATCTTAACATAATTTTTATGCTACATATTCATTTTTATTTTGCTACTTTCCCACATTTATTTTGCTACAACCGCTCAATGATTTTGCTACGAGGTATTTGTTGAGAGATCTCCGGCGAAGTCTCCCACGAGATTGGATTTGCTACATTTAGCACATTTTTTTGTACCACCGTTTTGTGGTTTTGCTACAATAGCGTAACATTTTTGCTACACGGTCTCCGGTGAGGTCTACCGGTGAAAACCTCCGGCGAGGTCGGATATGCTATGTTAGCACAAATTTTTTTGCTACACGATCGCCGACGAGGTCTCGAAATCTCCGGCGAGGTCCAGGGCCGAACTATTTTTGCTACATGTAGCAAAGGGCATTATGTAGCAAAAGCGGCACGCAGTGTAACAAAAGCAAGATTTAGAAGGGACACGTGTCAGCAGGAGGACCCGTGGATCGGAAGTTTTGATCGGGGGGACGCGTAGGGCTCCCTTATGGATACGCCGTTCCTGTCCCGTAACCTGTCTGAGGAAAAACCAGCACGCGTCTCCCACTGTCACCGTCGCTTGCCTCATACCGAGCTCCCCTCCCGGCGTTTCTCTCCGGCAGGTATGTACCGCGGCCTTCAGATCCCGCCCCCCAGGTACGTTTCCTCTCTTCTTCCTTTCTTTAAATAAACGTTCCCTGTTCAGCCGGTAACCTACGTGTAGCGCTAGCGTGCATAGTGGTTCGGTTCGCGCGTCGTCGTCCTCTCTCGGGTAAACGCGGCGTGCGTGCGTGCGTGAAATTCCCTCGATCCTGATCGATCTCGCCGGCGTCGCGTCACTCGCGAGTCAGGGTGCAGGTGGGAGTGGGATGCCAACGGAGCCCACTACCCAATCCCACATAAAAGACTATACGGGACACCCACGGGTAAACAAGAAAAAATGGTATATTTTCGTGGGAAGCTCACGATCGAGCGAACATAAAAAAAGCTATTTCAATCTAAATTAATGTTTTTACATTTGTCTAGATTCAAATATATCTAGTCATATTTTAGTGTTATTTTAATGCTAGATATATCCGAATCTAGCAAAATATGAGAACATTAATTAATTTAGATCGCAAGGAGTAGAAATTTCCTAATCAAGCAAATATTATGTCTAGTAGAAAGAATGGCGAGTCGCTCAGAAAGTGGAAAAGAAAATTGATACATTGAAGTGCTAAATGTTAATCGTATTATGTACTAAAATATTTTTATAAACATTATACAAGCAACAGTTGCAGTAATGCATTTGCGGGTATACGTGGACATATGTAGGATAGTGGACACCGCATAAATTTCGCGGACTCTCATATGACATCCACTTAAATTTTGTGGGGGTGTGCGGGCTTACGCGGACTCCCGCGGACAGTTCCACCTACACCCTGACTGGCGAGAAAACAGCGTTTTCCATGCATCGATATGCATGCGGCAGTCGAAATAGATAAGTACTCTAATTCGAATCATCGTTCATGCATGGTTCCGCTCCATGCATGATCAAGACGACGTCAGCCACGAAAACATGTTATCGAATCGAAGTAGTACTAGCAGACGATCGAGCATCTATTGTGCTGGACAGTACCTACTGTCGTGTCTTTATAAATGGTTAATTAATGAGGAGGGTGAGGACAAAGTGTGCGTACTACCTGGCATGTCTATCTACTTTACTGTCTGGTTACAAGAAAGATGAAACAGTGCTAGGAGGAACTAGACACTTTTTTGATATATTAGAAGCGGGTCGGCGTGAGAATTCCGAAAAATCGTCCCTGACAGGGATCAAACTCCGGTCGTTGGGATGCGCCAACTGCGACCCAACCACTAGGCTATTGCCTCGTTCTCAAAAAGATGAAATAGTGCTAGGAGGAACTAGACACTTTTTCAATATAATAGAAGCGGGTCAGCGTGAGAATTCCGGAAAACTGTCCCTGACAGGGATCGAATTCCGGTCGTTGGGATGCGCCAACTGCAACCCAAACACAAGAAAGAAAAAAGCATACAATAAGTGTAGGGACTCTCGTGCTAACTGTAAATTAAGTGGGATAAGTAGGATTTGTCATAACCAAGAGGCAGAGGCAGGAGAAGGCGATCGTGGAGGCAGCGAGAAGCCCGTCCGGCGACGCCGCTGGTCTGCTCCGCCTCCCATGGCCACGGGGCCTCGGGAGTGTGGCGGACCACAGTCTCTCTCGTCGGTGGGAGGTTTCTCGTTCATTGTTTAGGTCTTTTTTCAGTGTCTTTTTTGGGACGTTGAGGCGGCGGCTACATCTTGAAGTCAGAATAAGGTCCTCCTCGCCCAATCCTCGCTCCGATGGTGCATCTAGTGTCGGCGGAGGGCACGTGAAGTTGTGTGTCCGGCGGATCTCCTAGGATCTAGTCCATTTTCGTGTTCGGTGTAGGCCAGTCTCCTCCGATTTACGACTGTCATCATTAGCGATGGTTGCTTCTCTAGTGCGCTGGTTGTTTGGGGGCCTTAACACGACGACTTTCCATCTGTCTACTACAACAAGCTCTACTATGACAAGATTTGCCTGACTCCGGTGATGGAGGGGCGAGGACGACGGCGCGTCTTCGGCTCGTGCCAGTGTTTGTAGTCGCCGCTAGTGCTCGGCTCGTGAGATTTTTCATATCCCACTTAGTTTATAATTAGTCTAGGGGACTAAAAATAGGATCCAACTTGTACCACTTGTCCCACTTCTACATCCTTAAACAAGTGTCACTGGAGCGTGGCGTGTGTAAAAGCATCTCTAGTAGATACATATAAGACGCTGGCCAGCAAAATTCCGGTAGATATGAGGTTTTGGGTTGGTTTTATGCCAACAAAATTGCATATTAGGCCGACCCGGATAAAAATATCTAGTGCACGGGATATTTTCCATCTGAGAGAAGCGTGACTAGAGAAGCTTGCCACTGGTCGGCGGGCTGAGCAAGAGGGTCCAGTGTGGGTAGGTCCAATAGTTGTACTAGGTCCAATAGTTGTACCGGATCCACCGATAGATGTTCACATTGGCAGAGCTACATGCAAGCAAGGGGCAACTGCCCCCTTGGCCATGATATTGTGCGAACCAAACCTCGTTAAAGCTCTCTCGCATGCTCGGGTTGGATGCACCATTGTTGATGTTACTCATGGAAGAAGGACAGGGGCGAATAAGAAGAGTCATCTTTCACTTTTATTGCTTGGCAAGCAAACTTCCTTTCTTACTAGCTGGAGATATCCTGTTTATGATTAATTATTACAAGTCACATACACACTCATACGATTATACCATACCTGCAACTTTATTCTCATCCCCAGCTGCAAGAAATTCATTGCTTATCATGAAACTGACTCTTAATGTATTAGGCATTATGTCTTACTTATGTTATTTCTTTGCTATTTTACAATCTTTGCTACCGATGATCACTTGTTCTGGTAGTTATTTCTTCGTATTCTCATGGATGACTATAAAGTAAGAAATGAATCTTATCAAGTTGTGCTATGCATTATCGTGAGATGAAGGAGATCATGAAGGTTTATGCACCAGCCAAGATGTAGCAAACCTTAATGCTACCTCGATGATACAGATCCTTGGGGAGGGAGATGGATTGCTATGAGCGCTTTTGGGCTCTACAGGTCGAACAAGGCAATGAGAGGTATTCCACCGATGTGTGTGTGTAGGGGGGGAAGCGAGGGGCGCTTCTAACCCATGGTGACGATGATATGTTGTCCTTAAACCTATAACCATCTTTCGCTAACCTAGCCTCCTCCGTCCCTCCGTACCAACAAGGGGTAGTACAAGTACGCAAGGGACATCCTATCCCTCACACATGGTCTCAAGGGGATGTTGCAACAAAACAACTAGCGGGAGCTGCTACCGGTGATTGAGGAGTGCATGACTCCCTTAAATGAATAATTGCTTGGAAGCTATCGGATAGGACAAAAATATTTTTGAGGGCCGAAGTATACAAACAATAGTGGGAAAGCATTTTATATTCTCATCTACAGAAACAACACAAAATAATTATATTTATTTTTTGCTGCATGGATAATTATATCCAGCAAAATCCTTACTATTACACCGAAACTAGCTATATTCGTTGATTTAAACTATTCAATTTTACCATGACATAGAAGTATATTACTCTGAAACGAACAAACTTTCACTAATTAAATTGCTTACAAACATGCAATGCAAGTTAAAGATTCTCAATTGGTTATATGTATCTTTCATGCATGATCCATGAGATTAATCTTCAATTATCTAAAATAATAATTCTAGGCTAGGACAAGGAAATACATAGTTAAATAAATTGGAAAGGGAGTCTCACTCTAAGGAAAATATTTGAATAACACATGGTATGAAAGCCATGTGGTTGAAACAGGAGAGCCTCTCATGCTTTAGTCTCATGTGTCGATGACCTCAAATACCGTGGATTATCGTTTGGTGGTTCGACCGTTCTTCGAGGTGGTGGCGAGAACTATAATGTTAAGTAAGTTTCGGTCCTTTTTGACAGAAGTAAGTTACGAGTAAGTTTTGGTCAGGTGTCTTCTATTTTAGTCATTATGCTTCCAGTTTTCGTTATTGACAATATCGGTTTGACGACATGCCATGCAATGAGTGTGCTCATGACCACGATGCACTCAGTGATATCATGTAGCCATCTATTGGGTCCACAATCTAATCAACTTTTTAAATTCATTCGGGTTAATTGACCTTTTGTTGGATAAATCTTTAGAGTTTTCTCAACTGCGCCGTGGTGGAAAATCGAGACGCAAAAGGTGAAACTAGTTACGATGACTTCAGCGACTCTTGTTGTAACTTTCGTTTTTTATCACAAATCTTTGGTGTTCGTATTTGTTCCGTATGATGTACTCTTTTCAGTTGATCAATATGGTTGGGTTGTTTATGTAAAGTAGACACTCCATGGGTCTCGCAGGCAGCCGATCATCTGAAAAAGTTTTTTCTGAAACGCATTCAATCGATTGTAGTGATATTAGCGGATGCGAGAGCTTTATCAATTAACCATTTATATCACTACAGTCGGCTGCAACGACGTGTCTCTCAAACAGGTGGAAATCTCGTTGTCATCTTGTCAGTTTCTTCTATCACTAAAGCCACACATTGTATGATTTTCTCGTGGTTCTCTGAATGTCATATTTATTAATATGTAGTTTTTTTTAGATAAATATGATATTCTACTGTTTCCACCTCGAGAAAAAAAATATGGTACCCGATGAAGCTCACGTGCCCTTGTGCTAATATAAAATCAGAAAATATGACCATGAACTGCAAATATCCGGGTAAAACACTTGCAAATATTCAAGGCATCAGATATGATCAATTATTAATTTAAACTTGGACATACGTGCTTCAAAATATCTGTTTGTAGTATTTTGATTGTTCTGTTTGTATCCGTATGTGATTTGATTATAAAAAGTGCCAGGACATATTTTCTGAGGAAGAAATTTTCAAAGGAGAAACAAAAGGAGTAAGAAAAGAAACAAAAGGGACGGATTTGCGAAAAAAGAAACAGCGTGCGAACCGGGCGTTTTTCATCGCAGCTCCGCCCTCGTCTCGTCAGCTATCTCTCCCCGACGAGGGAACCACATCCCGATGCCGCCCAAATCGAAGGCCGCGACGGCGGCCGTCGCGGAGCCGGCCTCCTTGGAGGACCTCTTCTCTGCTCTCCACCGTCACATCGAGGCCGGCGAGTACCCCCAGGCCGTCAAGGTCGCCGACCAAGGTTAAGCACCACACACCCTCCCTCCTCCTCTCTCCCGTACGCGCTTCCGATGCCATGCCCTAACCGCCACGCGGCTAATCCTGCAGTTCTCGCGGCGGCGCCGGGCGACGAGGATGCGGTGCGATGCAAGGTGGTGGCGCACATCAAGTCCGACGCGACAGACAAGGCGCTCGCGGCCATCCGCGCCGCCGAGCGTCTCCCCATCGATCTCAGCTACTATAAGGTGACGTACGTTAATCCTTCCAGCGTTGGCAGCGCGCTGGATCTGCATGTCACATGTTTCCGTGACTGCGTAGATCAGTAGGCTGTGGTTTTAGGATCTAGGAGTAGTCAGATCTGGTTGTGCTTATAGCCCTAGGTAATTTGGCGATCTGGGTGATGGCGAAGCAGAGAGTTTGAACTCTTCGGAAGAAGTGGAAAACTTGGTGTACTCTTCCTTCACCTTTGCCAAATCTTCTTCAATTGGAAAGAACTTCCTGAAACACTTCAACCTCATTCTAGACACCTCCTCATCCTTGTGTGTGGGGGGCTGACGGTTTTTATCTTGTGCGAGCCACTTGGCACTGTAGTATCTACAAGAGAGAAGAGAAGCATAAGTTAAAATCTTATAACATGTAGAGACTAGAGAATGATCAGAACTGAAACATGGAAATGCAGAAAATTGAGTACCTTGGATTGAGTGAATGGGCCATGCAATGGAGAGGGTTATTTCCTTTTGCCCACCTTGATATCAATATTTCCTTAATAATGTTAAAGAAATAGCAATCAGTCTCCTCTAATTCTTTTCCTTCATTATAGATACACTTGTTTCTTCACATTCTCAATCATTGAATCCCACATCTCATAAATAAGATGGAGACATGGACTGTCCGTGTCTGCCACACGTATCATTTCATAGATAGGAGAGGTAAACTTGAGAATGTAGTTCACCTTGTCCCACCAAACATCACTGAGTATCTTCTCCTTGACAGTAGCTGCAGTTTGAACTTCCTCTTTGTAAACATCCCATTCAGCACTAATGACCATGTTTTGGAGAGCACTCTTTACTTTAACAAACCGGTCCAACATCACCACAAGTGAGGCAAATCTTGTTTCAGCAATAGCAAGCAACTTCAGATCACTAAAGTGGTTAAACATATGTAGACACATGCCATGGTTCATGATGAAATTTTTGATCATCATAGCATCATTCTTTACTTTGGTAATCCATTCAAGTGCATTGTAGGCTGAATGAACTAAAGCATCATCATCTTCTTTAGGTTGCTTTGGCTCACAAATACTTTTCATAGCAAGGTTGAGAGTGTGTACAACACAAGGTGTCCAATATATTGTGCTATATTCACTCTCCACAAGTAAACCAGCACCTCTACAATTTTTTGCATTGTCGGTGATCACTTGGACTACATTATGCGGCCCTATTTCTTCAATGACAGCTTTCAACTTCTCAAAAATGTACTTTATGTCTTCTTGTCTCCTTCACAATTAACAGCCCTAAAAAATACCGGTGCTTTCTCAGAAATAGCAACAAAGTTGATGAGTGGATGCCTTTGTGGATCTGACCAACCATCGGTACAGATTGTAACTCCCCTCTCACCCCATGTACTCTTTACATGGTCCAACAATCTGTCAATATGCAACTTTTCTTGTTTGAGTAGTGTAGTCCTAAGCTTATTGTATCCAGGGGGTTTATAACCTGGAATGTTGTGGGTTGCAGCAAAGGTGAATGCATCTTGATAGTGTGGGCTTCTTGCAAAGTTGAAAGGCAGCCCTGCAGAATAAAAGGATCTAGCAATCTTTGCATCCAACTGATTGCGCAGATCATTTGCCCAAGCTTTCTCTATTTCAGTAGTAGGTCTCTCTCCCCTCCTCTTCTTACTAGTGTTGGGATTGTTGGCAGTAGATGAAGCACCACTTGCAGATCCAACACTACATGGCAAGATTTCGTCCTTGTTTGTGCTAGTCCTCTTTTAGCCATCTCAACCTCGCTTCTAAGTTCGGTCAGAATTTCAATTGTGACCTTAATACATGGGGCTGTTTGATTTCCTGTGAGTTTCAGCAAACGGGCTTGCACTCTAGAGTAGCTAGAAGTGGCTACATGATCACAATAATTACACCGCCATTTGACATTGCCCCCACCCCCTTGTTTCTCTAAAATTGTTACATGGCGCCATAGAGGAGCCCTAAGATTTGTAACAGGTTGCTCTGCCATCAGATACTGATCTACAAAATAGAGAGAGAGAGGGGGAGGGATCTGCTATTAGATACAGTCAAGAACTCAAGAATCACTGGATCGGCAAAGGAGGAAGGAGATTGAGGCGGCACAGTACAGGACGAGAGGAGTAAGGAGACTTCTACCTGCTTCCCGCCGGCGAGGCGGCGAGCAGCTTCTTCCTTGCTCCTGCCGGAGACGGAATGGTGGCCTGGCCTGGTCGCCGCCGGCTGCTGGACGTGGATCTTGCAGCGTCGCCCGAGAGAGAGAGGAGGCGGCTGTGTCGGGGAGGGGAAGTGGGAGTCGAGGAGAGGGTTACAGGGGTAGGGTTTTAAAATGCTAGTTTTGGGCTGGGCCGTATCTAATTTGTGTCCAAAAGGTATCCAACTGGTATCCGAATTTTCCACTATTTATTTTAATTTGTTAAGTTGCTGATACGGGAAAAAATGTAGGGATACAGTGTCCGGGCCGTATCAGTATCGGATACCGTATTGGACACGACCCGAGTTCCAGCCACCGTGTCCGCGCAGCGTAGCCGGTCTGGCAAGAACCTATGGCCCTGCAAGTTGAATACTTGTGATGAAACATTTTTTATTATGCTCATTTAACTTAAATTTAGAATTTGAGGTTCCAATGAGTGCAAAGAGTCCATAATTGCTTGAGATTTTTTTACATTTTAATTTTATATTCGTTGTCTGTCCTGATACTGAGTAGCTGTAACTTTTTTTTAGATCAGACTGTTATGGGTGAACATAGTCTTTTTACTCCTTATTGATACTCCCTCCGACCCATATTAGTTGACTCAAATTTGTCTAGATACGGATGTATCTAGCACCTAAACTTGACTAGATACATTCGTATCTAGATGAATCTAAGTCAGCTAATATGGGTCAGAGGGAGTAATTGAATCCAGTTAAAAAATCTTAATACGGTGATCTCTTTTGATTCGTTGTCTGTCAGCTTGATCTACTGTACTTATAAGAACCATTAGGTGAACAAGGTTTTGTTCAGCAATGCAGGCAGCCTATTTGATATGCAGTAGCTAATACTGAAGCCTAACGAGGATTCACTATCATGTCAGATAGCAGTAAAACGGGTGATGAACTAAGATTTGATTTCAGTCTCACTTAAGTGCTGATCTTTGACATTTATTAGGATCTCTACTTTCCCATAGACCGAAGTTTTCTTCTTCTTTGAATTGCTTTTATAAATCTTGAAGACTAGGACAATTTACTTACTGGTAATAAAAAAAAATATATACAATTTTGCTAAAATATGAATATTATCTATATTCAGGCATACTGCTACTACAGGCAAAACAAACTGCAAGAAGCTCTGGAGATATTGAATGGTCAAGAAGAAACAACTGATGTTCTCCAGCTAGAATCCCAGATCTATTACCGTCTAGCAAGAATGAATGATTGCTTGAATAGCTATGAGAAGCTTCAAAAATTTAAGATTGACTCAATGGATCTAAAGATAAATACCATGGCTGCTCTGGTTGCTGCTGGAAGGGCTTCTGAAGTGCATGCAGCCATGAAGGCGCAAAAGGTTGATCTTACCACTAGAGCGCTCAGAGATGCAAGGAGCTTTGAGCTTGCATATAATTCTGCTTGTGCCTTGATAGAAAATAAGAAGTATTCAGAAGCTAAAGAGCAGCTGGACTTGGCGAAAAGGTGATTTTGCTGGTGAACTAATATCTCAAACTAATGCATACTCCTGGCTGATTGAACTGCCATTGCAATCAGTACCCTATTTCTTGTAAGATTAGAGGCCTGGTAATCACTAAAAATTTGATTAGTTCATTGGTGCAGTAGTTTCACACTTCCACTCTTTCCCGTAATTCTAGGTACTCCCTCTGGTCCATATTAATGGCCTCATCTAGATTCGTATGTATCTAGTTAGACTAGATGATAAAGTTGAGGCCATTAATATGGACCGGAGGGAGTATCTAATTTTGGATAAGTCATGCCATTGACCGGTCTATTAAGCTCCTACAGTTAGCTAGGCTTCAATTTCTTATTTTGTTTGCAGAATCGGCAAGGAGGAGCTTATGGTGGAAGATTATGCAGAAGATGAGATTGAATATGAATTAGCTCCTGTATCTTCTCAACTTGCTTATGTACAGCAGGTACCTAATCCTGGCTGATTTTCTTGTATCCCCATCTTTATTGGACCCTATTAACTTCTTTATATATGTCTTTAGCTACAAGCAATTAACTTCTGTTTCTTCATTTTCAGTTACAAGGACAGACTCAAGAAGCTATGGAAACCTATGTTAATATGATAAACAAGAAATCAGGAGATCCCTCATCACTGGCTGTAGCAACAACTAACCTTGTTTCATTAAAAGGTACAAAGGATGCTGCTGATGGCTTGAGGAAGCTTGACCGGCTTGTTGAGAAGTCTACAGCTCCAAACCAGTTGCAACTTATTGAGACCCTTGAATTTAAGCTATCTCCGAGGCAAAAAGAAGCCCTGTATTCTGCTCGCGTTCTTTTACTCCTCCATGCAAATAAAATTGACCAGGTTTGCCTTGCATTATTGATCCATCTCCCGTTTACCTAATTTTATATAAACATATTTTGTTTTAATCTATTACTCATATGGCACCATTCTGCTGTTGAACTTTTGTTTGTCTTATTTGTGACATTTTTGTATCGTCATTTAGTAAGCTTACTAGTAACTTGCACGTGCAACGCACGATCAAACCGCACCATTATATTTGAAGCACCCACAAAAGTATTTATATTTTAAGCTACAAAGTACTCCCTCCGACCCAAATTAGTTGACTTAGATTTGTCTAGATTCGATTCGAATGTATCTAGACTTGTTTTAGTGCTAGATACCTCCGAATCTAGACAAAAGCAAGTCAAGTAATTTGGGTCGGAGGGAGTATTACAATGCAATCTCCATTTGAAGCAACAGAAAAGTTTACCATGAAATGCATTAATTTTCTCATTAGAATTAGAATCCATGTTTATGATGAAATGTATATTGTGTGCAATCAAATTTATGCTTTTTTCTGAATGCATTTCCTTTTTTTCTGTGATCTTTATGCCATGAAGACCAAGCTGTGTGCAATCTTATGGGTAACTCGGTTGTTAGTATGTTATACTTAATTTGGATGTCACACTGAACCGCTTTAATCACTTATTTCGTGGTTATACCTGATGTAACAAAAGTAAAAGAGTTCAATATTGCAGCAACATAGAAAAGTTCTACAATAATACAAGATTTCAACCATGTGGCACGACTAAGGCATCTTCTTGTAGAGATGATCTTTTCCTTCCCTCGTCCATCTAAAACTTCTGAGCCATTAACAAAAATTCAGTGAGTGATAGTTGGCTCATGCATCGAGAACATCTCGTTCAAGGTTTCGTAGTCGCATTTAAAATAACTGAAGAGAAGGCCAGCGACATGTTTTTATAGCTGGTTGCGGCCTACAGGAAAAACTGATTAAGTTTTAAGTACAAATACTGATTCACAGTAAGACCTCTTGAGTAAATTTAAAAGATTCCTAGTAAAATCATAGACAGATTCATAACACGTATTCTTCTAATGCTAATAAATAGTGTACAAGCCAGACCTGGGTTTTTTCGAGATTTGAGATGGATCCAAGCTTACATTGTGAGAGTTCGTCGAATTCCACGAGCTCCCATGATTAATGTTTAAATGGATCTTACCCTTGCAAAAATTTGCACTGCTTAGTTCAGTTCGTAAGCTTGCACTAAATTCAGAAACCTTAAGATTCACCAAAATTAAGGAAGACAATTTATCATGATAGCTACCTGCAAATGACATCAAGGTTAAATTTGTATTAACCTTGGAATAAGAACCACGATTGCTAGATCTTTAGTAAAAATTCTAATGATGATCTAACATAGTGTTGATTGTTCAAGCCTAAGACATCACCAGCATGGATGGTCACAGTACTTGATATGCAACTAAAAATTAATTTTATCACCAAAATTAAATTTTGTGCTACATGCTACTCACCTTTAGGACTATATTTTCATGCATGACAGACTTTCCATAACATATGAAGTCTCAAGTGCTTCATATGAAACTTGTTCCAGGATCAGAAGTATGCAGAAAAGGCTCAACCTGGGATCTGGAATATTTAGTTCAGATCTGCAGCTCTAAGAACAGTTTATATTGTTGCGTATAACTCAGATATGAGAAAATATTTTGACTGGATTCCAATAGATGCGAGACAACATCAGTTAGCTTCTTAGCAAAGAACATATGAAGTTCTTCTCGATACAAATCCTTGATTACATAAATATACCCAAAAGGTTTTTTTAAGACTCCAAATTAGAAAGCTGTAATTTTAGATAGCAGAAAATATATCAGATATTCATTATTTTAAAAATCAGAGCTTGAGGTCATGATATCCGGACCTGTGAATGCCATTTGAAACGTGTTGTCCACGCTTCACTTCTGATTAAGGCCAGTTAGAAATGCGCGGATAAACCTGCACTGAAGCATCCTAATACAGTGCATGTATAACAATATTCGAGATGTCCCATCTTTTTTGCAAACATCCATACTACGTGAATATTCCATGTAATAACATCTCAGGTCAAAATATGCCAATGAAAACATTAGATAAAGAAAATATTGTTACATAATGCAAAAGCAACAATTCGTAAGCAAGTTTTCTTACCCTTCTCTTCAGGTGGTAGAAATTAATAAGGTCGTCTGGCTGGGCATGAAAGATCTGTGCCTTGGCCTTCATCTCCTTCTATGTGAATTTCTTCCGAACAAGCATCTTGGCAAAACTCTTATCTACATGACTGCAGCCAAATCTTCTTCACATCACCACCAGTATTATGCAAAACAACCGCACATAAAGCACAATCCTATCAGCTGAATTACTACCAATCGTGGGGAAGCCAGGAAGGCAGCAGGATAACCCAGCTGCAGAATGGAGTTCATGACCATCAAGGCTCCACTACAGTCCTTGTTTTCTACGTCTACACCTCCTTCGGCCTCAATTACAGTTTGGTAAGGGTACAAGTAACAAACGATTGAGTGGGAGGCGCCGCTGAATAATAGCGCTTCCTCGTCCATGATCCCCTATGTGAACTGAAACCCATATGAGGACATAAACGACGCCTGGTGGTGGGACTCCGATTGAGAGGGAGGTGCCGCTGTCGCAGGAACGCTGACTGCTGGCTGGGGGGGGCAGGGCCGGACCGCCGGATGCGGCAGGCGTGCGAGGCGGTCGTCGGCAGCAACCTAAACAAGACCATGCGGAGTTGATGGGAGGTGCGGCGGCGGCGGGTCAGGGGCGGGACAAACGTGATTGGACGTCTGATTCGGAACTTGCAAGCCTCTTTTTTCCACTCCGTGGACATACTGAGCGGCGGACGTTTTTCTCTGCCGGTGGAGGATGGTCAGTCAAATAAAATTGCGAAGTGCACACCGACCCAATTAGATTAATGATGGCAGTTAGATTGAGATTTATTGGCCATATTGTGCGGTTCTGATTTGGCTATGTAGATCAGCGGGGTGTACTTAAGAAAGATAATGTTTAACTGTTTAATAGTAGTGGAGATTATGTTAAAAAATTTAGTTACTAGTGGCACTGGCATGAGTAAGAGTCGCATCAGTTGGTAGTTGGTCACTCAATGAGTAATAATCATTTGACTGAAAACTGATAGTAAAAAAATCTGCTTGATACCTCACTAAGTGTTTGCAACAATACACCCTACAGTGTTTCAGTGTGCTTAATATTTCATATGTTATTTTTATTTGCGTGATTTCCTTGCAAGGGCCATTAAATTCTGCTAAAAAATAATCCGTCCATTTTGTAGGAAAAATGTGACCACTATGATCCTTTTCACTCATTCATACTTGGGCAGTTTGGCAACATAAGCCATTTGGCATTAAATATAATTTCATTGACAGTTTTATGCTTTAGTCACTACTATTTCCTAGCTTAGCCATGTTCTATTGCTCTTTTTTCGCTTAACTCAAACTAACATATAGTGAATCTGCATTGTATATTTCTATTTCAGGCACAAGAGTTGGTCAGTGGACTGCTTGGTATGTTCCGAGACAGTATATTCCCTGTTTTACTTCAAGCTGCAGTTCATGTGAGAGAAAAGAAGGTTCCGAAAGCTGAAGAAGTTCTTAGCCGCTATGCTGAGAAGCATCCTGATGATTCTAAAGGAGTCCTCCTCGCCCTTGCCCAGATTGCTGCCAATGCCAACCATTTTCAGATTGCTGCCGACTCACTGTCTAAAATATCTGACATCCAGCACATGCCAGCCACAGTTGCTACACTAGTAGCTCTAAAAGAGCGTATAAGTGACTCTAATGGTGCTGGTTCTGTGCTTGATTCTGCTATCCAGTGGTGGAAGAATGCCATGACAGAGGATAACAAGTTAGATGTGTTCATGCGGGAGGCTGCTTCATTTAAGCTCAATCATGGACGTGATGAAGAGGCCTGTCAACTGTACGAGCAACTTGTGAAGAGCTGTGGGAGCACGGAAGCGTCGGCTGGGTTAGTGGCAACTTCAGCACGCACAGACCTTGAGAAAGCTGAGCAATATGAGAAGAAGCTGAAACCATTGCCTGGTCTCAAGGCAATTAATGTAGAGAGCCTGGAGAAGACATCAGGAGCAAGGCATGTAGACCAAGCCATGAAGGTAGATGTTCCTGAGGAAGTGAAGAAGCAAAAGGCTAAGAAAAGGAAGAGGAAGCCTAAATATCCAAAGAACTTTGATCCAGCGAACCCAGGGCCACCCCCAGATCCTGAGAGATGGCTGCCCAAGAGGGAGAGGTCGAGTTACCGTCCGAAGAGGAAGGATAAGAGGGCTCAGGTCAGAGGCGCCCAAGGTTCTGTGAGTAAAGATAAGCATGACGCATCTGCTACCTCTTCGAAAGTAAGCCAATCCACAACCACAACAAAGGCTCCAGAACCACCGAAGCCCAACAAGTCCCGGAATAAAAAGTCGAGGAGATAGGTGTCAGGTTTGTGTCACTATTACAATACAAAAAAGACACTGTCCATTTAGTATGTTGACTTGCATTTTTTGTGTTATTTGCACTGGATTGCCCTCCGTGGTGCTTTTTTAGAATCATCTTTATGGCGGCTTGAGTTAAGACTTGCAAATTTTGTTGAGACTTTGCTATGACATACCTCGTTGAAATTCCATTCTTCAAATGTTGATAACTTTCTTATAAATCTGGAACTGGATTCGTGAAGTCCAACGGACTTTGGACTTAGATCACCTTGGACACAGTTGGACTGGGCCTTGATGGATATGGATGTAACTGGACACTAGGTCCAATTATATTGGATGGATTTGGACCTGAAAAGTGAACGGTCCAATATCCATTGGATAGTACCGGACGACCATCGCTGTGTATCGCTATGCTCTCACTCCCGAATCCTCTCCGCCGCTGCTGCTGGCACGCCCCTCCGCAGACGGCACGTCCTTCTGCCGCATCCTCTCCCCTTCGCCCCTAGCCAATCAGATCAACGCCCCCCCTCTCGCTCTCCGCTGGCGGCTAATCCATGCTCGCATCTCGCCGATGACCCCAGCCCCGCCGCTCAGTTCCTGGGAACCTCGACGCCTCTGTTCCTGGGAACCTCGAAGTCTCCGGCCATACGCCTCTGTTCCTGGGAACCTCGACGTCTCACGACAACCAGCGCCAGTACCTTGACGAGCCGTGCCGCTCGCCGATGCCCCCATCCTTGTCGCTCGCCTGTGTCGTAGCTCCGGCGTCTTCCTGGGTGACCTGATGACCGACTATTTCCCTAACTCAAGGTGACATGTTCCTTCCCTTACCTCTCTGTTGGATTATTGTGAAACCAAATTGTTGTGCACAATTAAGATGCAGATACGTAGTTCTAAAAAATTCATATTTGCTAGCTGAAATTACCTGTAGTTAGGTGTTGTCACCTGGTAGTTAGGTTACTGCACCTTTGCAGCGTGAGCAACAAGGTACCACTGTCCCTACTGTCCAATATTAACATGGGGAAATAATTAGCCTTGCAAGGACTACAGATAGTATTAGCATAATGATGCGCACATTACTTAGCTCTTTGTAGAGCCAACAGAACACATATATGGAGCTAGAAACTTGATGTTGTATATATAACGAATGAAGTTTTTACAGTAATAAGATCCAGTAAATTCAAGTAAGTGGTGATAAAAACAGCCAACTTAGATTCTTTTTCAATGTAAGAAGTATCTCTTATGAACAAAATCTCAGCCTGAATGAACAGTTAGCTGCCTACTTTCTGCCTTTCCTGCTATTGGAATAGAACAGTGACAGCTTTGTATTCCCGGTAAATACAAACTTGAACATGCAGAAAGGGAGGGTGAGGGCGCAAGTGCAGATTTCTTGCAAATTAGCCACAGCCTGCAAACCATTGATGTCATGTAGCACTAGTACTTGCTGGGTTTTATGTTTTATTTAAACCGTTGTTGTTAACTTGCACTTGCGACAATGCGATAGAGCTAGCAATATACTAATGTTGTTATAACTGTTTGTCCACTTGTTAAACCTTTATATTTTTTCAGGCTACTAGCATACATGCATACTTGTACCTAATACTTGCATTTGATACTGTTTGTCCAGTGATTCTGTTTGTGAATTGCTCTAGCTAGATTTTCCCTACACCACTACAACAGTAGTGCACTATTTGTTGATATTCTTGTACTGGTTGTTTATATTCTTTGATTTTTTTTACTGCAGCTATGCCCGTCTCACTTGGAGCAGCCTGTGTACTGGTCTCCCAGTTTAGTATTTGCAGTTGATTTGTCAAAATGTCAACTAGTCAGACTGCAGATCAAGTACTTGGTGAAGGAGGGTGGCGCGGCTCACTGGCTCGGCGACGGACTTTCAGCTATTTGTGAAGGCAAATTGTGTTTCTTCTATTAGTGATAACAATGTAGAAAATGCACGAAGACTGTGCGCCCAGCAAGTACTAGTGCTAACTGTGCAGCGAATTGGTCTGGACACAACATAACTAAACGTGGACTGGACATGGGATGGATCAGTTTAGAGTGGAGACTAGCTGGACTATATTGTTTTGGATTTATACTGTGATCCAGTTCCAGATTTACCCATAACTTATTCCTCGGACATTGTGATCTACTTCCCGAACACACTTTGGCTAAGCCACCCTGCATTGACCCTCTGCTCCAGCATGCCTAGCCATGATCTTTTTCGGATCATACAAAGTTACAAACCAGTGATGATTATTGTGTTTCTATCACCTGATAATCTATACATACGTGTAACAATGAAAACACACATCTCACGCATTCTGGCAAGGAGAGGAGGCACCGTATTACAAATCTTGCATCTTGCTAGTATATATACTTACGGATTTGCTATTTCTCAGGCTCCTGAGAAATAGTTGACATTATAAGCGTTAGATTCTGCATTAAGATATACGTTTTATATATCTTTTTTTTGCGTTCACTGGTTGCTCTCGTGTGTATAGACTGAGTCAGTCTGGGCCAAGCCGGACAGATCGGGCTTTTTTGTGCTTTTAAGTCCTAGTGAGGGCTTCTCTAGTTGGGCTGTTGTACACGTATTTGGCAAGCGTGAGTAGGTGGATCGCTTGACTTTTTGTTTTTATTTTGTTCAGGTTTGAATCACGGTTAGATGGTGTGTGAAGCTTTTCATTTCATTTCTTTTTTTTGGGGTAGAAGCTTCTCATTTCTAGTTCCATGTTGTTTCATGCTTCGAGTAAGTCAGCAATTGAGTGAGACTTATATAGATAAAAAATTGGCTTGTTTATTTAACTCAAATTGACTATAATGACAAAAAATTAACATCTCTTTTGAAATAAAATCTTTTCATTTTTATTTTTGAAAGTTTTGCTTATTTCTTCATGTTTTCATTTTTATTTACTTTTGTTTTTTGCTTTTATCTTTTCTTTTCTTTTTATGTTTGCTTTTTTCATTTTATTTTTCCTATTTTCCTATGGTTTATATTTTTTATGTATTAATGTTTTGCCTTATTTTTGACGGGTTTTTGCCATATTCTTGCTATTTGTATTACGCTTCTCATTATCATTAGATTGAGATTTAAGTCAAAACTCGATTAACTCTAGAACCTTTGGACTGCATCGTGATTCATGTTAACATGAGAGTTGCAAGTTGGTTGCAACTAAGATTTTCTAGTTTTGTAAGTGAGTCGGAATTGAGGTTTTCCTAGTTGCAAGTAGGTTGCAACTGAGAAAAAATGTTCCTGACCATTGGATTTTCCTCGTGTGTCTACTGGAGCCTGATTTTATATATTATTTATGAATTATTATTGAATCTATTTTTTTCTTCAAATCGGAGGAGTTACAAGTGGGTTGCAAGTTGGTTGTAACTAAGAAAAATATGTTCTAGGCCATCGGATTTGCGCCATGATTCATGCTTGCTGGGAGTTTGCAAGTGGGTTGCAACCGAGATTTTCAGTTGCAAGTGAGTCGCAACTGAGTTGTTTGCATTTACACAAGTGAGTTGCAACTAAGTTATTTCTAATTATAAGTGGTTCTAGTTGAGTTTTCTCTAGTTATAACTGTGTTGAGTTTGTTAGTTGCAAGTAGGTTGTAACGGTGAAAAAAGTCATTACTAATCGTTAGATTTGTGTCATGTTTCGTGCTAGGGTGGGGGTTACAAGTGGGTTGTAACTGAGATTTCTAATTGCAAGTGGGTTGCAACTGAGTTTTTTAAGTTACAATTAGGTTGCAACTAAGAAAAATATGTTTTTGGCCGTTGGATTTGCATCGCGATTCATGCTAGTTGGAAGTTGCGAGTGTGTTGTAATTGAGTTTTTCAGTTGCAAGTGGGTTGCAATTGGGATTTTCAGTTGCAAGTGAGTCGCAACTGAGTTATTTGCATTTACACAAGTGAGTCGCAACTAAGTTATTTCTAATTATAAGTGGTTCCAATTGAGTTTTCTCTAGTTATAACTGTGTTGCAGCTGAGTTTGTTAGTTGCAAGTAGGTTGTAACGGTGAAAAAAGTTATTACTAATCGTTAGATTTGTGTCATGTTTCGTGCTAGGGTGGGGGTTACAAGTGAGTTGTAACTAAGATTTCTAATTGCAAGTGGGTTGCAACTGAGTTTTTTAAGTTACAATTAGGTTGCAACTAAGAAAAATATGTTCTTGGCTATTGGATTTGCATCGCGATTCGTGCTAGTTAGAAGTTGCGAGTGTGTTGTAATTGAGTTTTTCAGTTGCAAGTGGGTTGCAATTGGGATTTTTAGTTACAAGTGAGTCACAACTGAGTTATTTGCATTTACAAGTGAGTCATAACTAAGTTATTTCTAATTATAAGTTGTTATAGTTGAGTTTTCTCTAGTTATAACTGTGTTGCAGCTGAGTTTGTTAGTTGCAAATAGGTTGCAACAGTGAAAAAAGTTATTACTAATCGTTAGATTTGTGTCATGTTTCGTGCTAGGGTGGGGGTTACAAGTGGGTTGTAACTGAGATTTCTAATTGCAAGTGGCCTGCAACTGAGTTTTTTAATTTACAATTAGGTTGCAACTAAGAAAAATATGTTCTTGGCTATTGGATTTGCATCGCGATTCGTGCTAGTTGGAGGTTGCGAGTGTGTTGTAATTGAGTTTTTCTGTTGCAAGTGGGTTGCAACTGGGATTTTCAGTTGCAAATGAGTCGAACTTGAGTTAGCTGCATTTACAAGTGAGTCGCAACTAAGTTATTTCTAATTGTAAGTGATTTCAGTTGAGTTTTCTCTAGTTATAACTGTGTTGCGGCTGATTTTGTTAGTTGCAAGTAGGTTGTAACAGTAAAAAAAGTTATTACTAATCGCTAGATTTGTGTCATGTTTCTTGTTAGGATGGGGGATGCAAGTGGGTTGTAACCGAGATTTCTAATTGCAAGGGGTTGCAACCGAGAAAAATATGTTCTTGGCCTTTGGATTTGCATCACGATTCGTGCTAGTTGGAAGTTGTGAGTGTGTTGTATTTGAGTTTTTCAGTTGCAAGTGGGTTAGAACTAGGATTTCCAGTTGCAAGTGAGTCGCAACTGAGTTATTTACATTTACAAGTGAGTCGCAACTAAGTTATTTCCAGTTGCAAGTAGGATGCAATTGCGAAATAATTTCCTTGATCTTTGAATTTACATCACGTGAGTTACAAGTGGGTGACAACTAAGACATGTTAATTTCACCAGATTGAGAATTAAGCTAATTGTTGGTGAGATGGAATTAGTTGCACCCTGAATTTTATAATTTGTTTGTTGTACATTATGTGCAACTGAATGTTTTTTTAAAACTTGTGTTTATACTGTGCGGACATGAGGTTTACGCAGTGGCATATAACGTTTAACTAATGATGCATCTTTTGAATTTATAGTTGCATTATCAGCTTAAGTGTGTGCAAATGATGTGAGGCAGTTGTACATGAATACATGATGCAGCTATAACTTTCCACCATAATGTTTCACGATTTTTTATGTGTAGCTAGACTTATTGTCTTTGTTGAGTCCTTGTGCTTTTCTACTGTAGTCCATAAAGTAAACTATCCATTTTCAGTTTAATTTTCACGTGTGGGCTGCCTGCATATACGAGGACCAGAATTTGTGTGCATATCGGTAGCAGTAGCAATAGTTCCCTCCTACTTATATGCAAATAAAAACAAAAATACTTTTTGTAGCAGGCTTCTTACGCTGCACTCTATAGCAAGACAATATAGAGAAAACAAAAGAGCCCACAAATTAGAAGGCCCAACAGATCAAACAGAAACAGAAACTAGCCTGACTCATAGCGATGGCAGCCTATCTGAAAAAGAATCAACACGTTCGACCAAAGGTTAACTAATCCATAAATTTGTCTAGTCCAAACTCCAAACGATGAAAAATCAACACGGTAACGCCAGCGACTGAGAAATAGGCGCCTTATACTAGTATCTTGGAGAAGAATCGGTCATTCTGGTACACGACCCATGTTAGTACTACTAGTACTTCCTCTCTTTTAAAATATAAGTTAAAATATAAGATGTTTTATCTTTGTGAACGAAGTGTATCTAGACTATTTTTAGTATGTAGGTTTATTTCAAATCTAGATGAACCTACACACTAAAAGAGATCTAGATACACTCCTTTTACAAAGCTAAAACGTCTTATATTTTAAAATGGAGGGAGTAATATACAACTCCTTGATTCGGCCAGTATATTAAAAAAAAATCATTACTTTTTTTTCTGTCAACCTCACGACTTCCGTGCCAAGGCCACACGAGTAAGCATCCTCGAGGCACAGAGGACTAATGCAACAGAAACCACCACATCACAGTTGGGAACAGACAACGGAGAGGAAAGAAGACGTCATGATGGACGAGGTGCAGACGCTGGGCCGCGGCGCGTCAGGCGGCGGAGGTTTTCTTGGCAGCAGACGACACGTCACGGAGCTGTTCCCGATCAAGTCGCCGTGCGCGTCTAGCGCCGCGGCGCTCAGGAGGGAGCAACCGATCATGTTCATGTCTGCGCTGCGCTCCCCGCGCGTCGTGTCGTTCTCCTGCGTCGGTGGCCGCGACGGACGACGGTCGACGGGCCATACCAGCTGTTCCACGAGTTCGTGCCCGCCAGGTCGCTCGCCGACGAGGTGACCTAGGCCGGGCAGCTCGATGCGTCCGATGTGGCGGCAGGGCTCGCGTACCTCCACAAGGATTCCATGGTGGACGGGGATGTCAAAGCGAGGAACGTCGTGATCAGCGCTGACGGGCGTGCCAAGCTCGGAGACTTCGGGTGTGCGCGTGGAAGTACTTCGCCGGTGGGAGGATAACCTGCGGCCCGCCTGCCTTCATGGCGCCGGAGGTGGCTTTTGGAGCATAATAACAGCCTTTCTCGGTATCAGCGTAGGCACCATGGGTGGCGAGGACCGGCCCGCGCGCCGTGCATCTGCCACCAACAGACACTGCTCGGTGCAGTCTGAGAGCAGGGCAGGCATGCAGGCGAATAGAGGACCCCAATCATGTAGGCTGTCGAACCAGAACAACGCAGAATCACCATTGTCAACCCTCACATTTGCTAGGCTGCGGTAGATTCAGAGTTGGCAGTGTGGATTGTGGAATATAAGATTACAACACTGATTATCCTTTGTTGGTTAGCCTCGTTCATCACTGCAATCTGGTTATCCTTCATTGTTATCCTTCATTTGTTAGCGTCGTTCATCACCATAATCTAGATCCGCCTTAGCCTCCATTGAGAGTTTACCTCACCTGCCCGTGGCACTCCATACACGTGTGTGTCTCCATATGACACAAAGAAACTTATTAAAACAAACAATCTCAAATCTCTATAAATTGCACTATACCTAAATTATTATCAAATGTGGCAATGTCATATCAAGTCGGACGCATGAGCCTAGGAAAAAATAACATAAAAGGGTCTACTCAATGAAAACCATGAAAACAAATTTGAGATAACGAGCATCATCGATTTTCATTAAAGAAATCTCTATACAAGTTCTTGCAAACGACAAGAAAATAAAATAAGTCTGAAAATGAGTAGAAACCGAGGAAGAAGAAAACAATGAAAATGCAATTCATTCGTCACGACAGCTAAAAGCAGTAACAACACTTGTTCTGAAACATGGCTTCATCCTCTTCACTTAGTGATCTTTCCTGGCTTCCAGCTAGTGTTCTCCTCTCATGTATTTTTTGGTTTTGCTCTCTCTGCATTGAAAGTCAAGTTAAAATATTAATTAACTATGTAGGATTGTGACAAGACAATAGCATTTGAATAGTTGTTAGTTCAGCTAAATTGACCTCAAACATCACATGCATGCAAACAACAAATAAAAATACAATATATAAATAAGTCGTGTGTCTAGTATAAATGACACTTGAAAACTTGCTAAGTTGTAGGGCACATGATATTGTTATTTGTAGCCGTTTCACATAGAACGGAACCTATTGCCATTGAGCATTGCACTGGGTCAAGAGCTCATCGTATGCACTTGACACAAGCATGGATGGTATACAATTTGAGAATCACTTTACCATTCAAACTTTTCATATCTCAAATTATTGGGTAGGCTGCACCATTGTCAAATATCCCTGAAAATACCAACTTGAGGAGCCATACATTATGAAAAAATCTCACTGAATCTTCTTTTGAAAATTCATGCGAAAAGGAGAGCAAAGTGGAGCATGTGATGTGTGCAAAGAAAATCAATAGCAAACTATTTGTGTGATATGAGAATTAGACCACTACTTCCTATGTAATGAACTTCATATTATGTCTAACCTGCTTCCTTCATCAATTTCTTCCCAACTAAATGAATCTGATATGTATAATTTTATCCTCAGCAGATAAGGAAGCTTCTTGCTTCAACAGAACCAATATACCATGAGTAAATATTAACTTTTTAGAAGAATATAAATTTTGGTCCTTCTATTGCACCGTCTACTAAAGTATCAGCTGGCATCAAACATCTATCACATGTATTTCATTGTCATGGTTACAGAAGATTTCCCAAAGAGGATACATCAGTTAGAGGATGGAGTGAAACATTAGTAACAATTGATGGTTTTTTTTGTTACTTTAAAGAATTAGTAATAGGAAATGCTAGTGTTACACATGAAAAAGTGAAACATTACTCTGAAGTATTTCCCATACCTTATTTGTCAACTTGCTTAATTGCATTTATGTACAATACCTGAAGTAGTTTTCTTACTTGAATTAATTTGAGGGTATGTAACAACTAAAAATTGCAAAAGTTGACATCATAGTATAAATCTGGAATCTTATAAACATAAGTACATCTAAGTAACATCAAATCAAGAAAATGCACTTGTAATTATAAATGTAACCATTGATTTTAATACTTACACTGAGGAGAGATGGCAAGATGATATACTAAAATCATGTGTTATTTCAATAGAGTTGAACACGCATGTTTCTTATAAGCCTTCAACTCAACATAAGAGGTAGGGCAGAAGAAGCAGAAATACATATCATGCTCATTACCATGGCATGATGACCACCTCTGACTTTGATGGACTCTACCCACGCTCCTAGGAAGCTGATGCCATCCTCATCGGTGACCACTAGCCATCTTCCCGGCTCCTACCATTTGTTCCATACACCATCTCCCACCAGCTCATGGTCGACTACCCAAGCCGCCAGCTGTGTGGAGTTCAATGGGGAGCCTGTGCGATTCGGCATAAGCAAAGGAGCATGGCAGACTCTATGTTGGCCTCACACATAATTTGGATAGTGCAACACCGCACCACAACCCGGTACCTCAAGCATTAGAAAATATAAATACTTTTGCTAATGGATTTTTATTTCATCACTTATAGCATGGCAGAAAAAGACAATCAAAAATAGAAGTCTAGAAAATGACACCTGAAGACTACACTACTCGAACCAATAATTTCTTGGTATTTCAAACTTTAAGACTATAGTACTCTAAAACATGTATTCATTTGTTTATAATGAGCATTTTTAGTTAAGGTTGGATTGACCAAATTGGGGTAGAGGAAAATTGCATGTTGTTTGACCCAGAATCCATACTACTTATACTGTCAGTATAGAATACATACATAAGAAACGAATAATTCCAAGCTTCAAATTTATATCAAGGACTCAATCAAATGGGTTCCCAACTTAAGTGTACAGCGGTATCAATCAAACTTGAAAAATTCAACAAACTAAAAAAGTTCATGCAACCTATGTTCCTCACCTTCTCGTGTCTGAATGCATCCGACTCCCTCGATCTAAAAGTCAGACCATAATGGAGTAGAGGGAGTTGGCGCTCTCCTGCTGGAGTAATGGAGATAAACGACAGATCCTTGACAGAGCGTTGAATCAAAGACAAAGGATGTGGACCTTAGGGGGAGCCTGCCTCAGTAAAGATTCGAACCTAATGATTTGACAAGTATGAGCACCACATACTTTACATACATATTGTATTAAGCTGTGCCGGATTAATTATTATGTTGCTTGCACATTCAACACCATCAGGTACAGAAATGTGTGAAAGTGTACCTAGAGGATCCAATGTGATCTTCATGCATGCCATTGTTATTATGTCCATATAAAAGTCACATACAATACTACTATAAGAGATACACCAATGTTTATAACAAAAACTCAAAATGAATACAATACAACGAGGGAATGTAAATTAAGTTGCTCAAAGTTTATATGAGTATGACATAATAATACTCTTTGTGCCTTACGAAGCTGTAACCATGGAGGGGCCTTATGGATCTTTACTACTATATGTCAGTCTAAAATTAAATATAGTGTTTATAGATAAGATGGGCATATAGAAAAACAATAGGATAACAATAAGAAGTATGCATTATGTACCTTTGACATGTGTACTGAGTTTTTCCTAGTGCATCTATGGGTCCAGGAGAGTAGAGTCAGTCAAGATTTGGATCATCCAAAGTAGACTTATTGGAAAGAACAAGTGGAATTCTGTTGTAGACCAAACACACCACTATGTGTCGCTCACGCTCTGGCCTCAATGCACCACACTGGTTAACCAGTGTCCCCTCTTCCTCTTATCACCTCCTCATACCTCTCCTCTTAAGGCCTCCTCTGCTTGCCGGATCAAGACATCTACGGGCTCATCAAACTCAAAGGCATTCCTCATGTTCAAAATCATACCCATCGCCACTGCTACGGTGATTCAATGGAAGGATGTCCGACCATCTGAACCTGAGAGGGAGACCATCATAATAGTGATCAAGTTTCTATGTAAAAAAGTGTACATTTGATTATTTTTTGGTGAAAGGAACAACTTAAGGTAATAATTTGCCCGATATGTATAAGAAACATCCATCTGTATACAACACCACCAAAGAGAAAAGATTTTTTTTGGAAATGACTCACACCGCTTCCACTTGGATACTTAAACACCTTAGAATAATTTCCAAGCATACAATATCTCCTTTTATTTGTTTGTGAAAAACTTTGTGCCAACAATATCAGCTCTAGAGCTCTCAGCCTGTCACTTCATCTATATTCTCACCTAAAAGTACATAAAAAAAGTTCTATTGTACAAGGTTCCGATAATCCTAACTACATGATGGCAGGAAACTTTTATAATGAAGTGATACACATGAGCATCTATACAATTTCGTAATATCTCCTCTAAGTACACCCCATGGTTGCACATGATGCTACAACTTGAAGATAGAAAAACTGAGTCAGTTTGCTAAAGTAAAATTCATAAGAAGAAAACTGAATTAGAATTATTTTTTTGTAACTGTGCAATCAATTAGACCCAACAACTCTGAGCATGGATCATCTCTAAGCACTGATGGACGAATCCGAGCATCCTTGGCATGTGAGCGGCGATGGTTGTGCGGTGGAGGCCGGCGGGGGCAGGGAGCAGGGAAGAAGGGGAGGGGGCGGCGGTGCTGCGCTCAGCGTAGGGTTGCACAGGGAAGAAGGGGATGGGACGGGACATGACGAAGGACGGGATCACATGGAGTTATTTCCTCACACTTTTTTTTGGTGTTGGTTTTATGTGGAATCGCGGGAGTGGAGTTGGACGAAGGAACGACGGGGTGGCTCCTTGGTAGAGATTCCGACGATGCGGTATTTTGCACTTATCGGTGGCAAAGCAGCATAATTAACTAACCGACGAACTAATGTACCGTCAGATATAGATTGTGTAGGGGTTCGTAGCATGGAAAACAAAATTTTCTATCGCATACAAACAAACAAGCCAAGATCTATCTACTAGATTGTAGCAACGAGTCGATAGAGGAACTCACCCTCGAAGATTCCAAAGCGGTTAACGAGAGCAGATTCTCGTGGGTGATGTAGTCGTACTCTTTCCGATCTCAAGATCGCGTAGACGATCCTTCAGCGCCCACGTTCAGCGCTCCTGCAATCGGTCACACGTTCGGTTTCGACGAAGACCTTCCTCTCCTTGTTCCAGAAAATGGAGGTTGTAGCACTCTCCTCGCGATTCCTAAGACAACGGCGTGGTACCGGAAGTAGAGGGGAGATCCCGCAGGGCTTCGCCTTAAGCCGGTGCGAGTATGGTGGAGCTTATGAGAGAGGCTATTAGTGGTCTAGTAATTAGACACACCAATTAGAAGGCTCTAAACCAATTAGAAGGCTCTAAACCGAAATAGCTCTAAACCGGGGTTTAGGTCTAGGGTTTAGTTTAGAGGATAGGAACTTGTGTGTCTAAGGAGGGAGCCCTGCCTCCTTATATAGGTGGGAGGGCTGGCGCGCTGAGGAGGAGTGGAGTCCTCCCAACTCGGCTTGGGTGGTGGCCGGTTGGAGGAGGTCTCCTCCCAACTCGGTTTCATACTCCTCCTCTTTTCCCACTTCCCAAAATTGCCGTTTGACTTTCAAACTAGCCGTTTGACTTTTCAATTTAGGATTTAAATAAACCCTTTATTTTGGACAGCGAGAACACTTAGTATATGATGCAATCATTCCAACATGCAATGACACATTCATGTACCCCTTCCCCTCCGGAGTGCCGGACATTCCGGGACCTTCTAGAATGTTCCCGATGAAAACACCGGAACCATTCCCCAACTCAAACGGACTTTCCTTATATGAATCTTATTCTCCGGACCATTCCGGATCTCCTCGTGATATCCCGGATCCCATCCGAGACTCAACAACATTCGGTCTCTTTCTCATAATACCATAACTACTCAAACAACGTCAATCCTTAAGTGTGTCTCCCTACGGTTCGTGAATTATGCGGACATGATCGAGACACTTCTCCGATCAATAACCAATAGAGGAATCTGGAAATTCATATGGCTCCCACATATTTCTACGATTACTTTGCGATCGAATGAACCACTTACATACGATACCAATTTCCCTTTGTCTCACGATATGTTACTTATCCGAGGTTATGATCGTCGGTATCTCTGCATACCTAGTTCAACCTCACATCGATAAGTACTCTTTCTCGTTCGTGATATGTGATCCCTTGTGAGCCGGTCACATGCTTGCAAGCTAATTGGATGACATTTCACCGAGAGGGCCCAGAGAATATCTATCCGCTATGTGGATGGACAAATCCCACTCTTGATCCATGTGTTTCAACCAATATTTTCCGAACACTCAATGCCACCTTTATAGCCACCACATTACGGTGTGGTGTTTGATGACATCAAAGCATCCATCCAAAGAAAGGTGATATGCATGATCTCATGGTCGAAGGAATTAGGTTACTATGTATCAGAAAGCATATAGCAATTGAACTATTGAAATGACTTGATCTTTATGCTACGCTTATCTATAGGAGTATGTCCATCACATCATTCTCCTAATGATATGACCCTGTTGTTAATAACATCTCTATGTTCATGATCAGGAAACAATGATCATATATTTAACCAACAAGCTAGTTTAACAAGAGGTTTTACTAGGGACTCTTATTCTAGTTTACAAATCACACAAGTATTAATGTTTCCGGTTAATACAATTATAGCATGGTATGTAAACATTTATCATAAGTATGAAGATATGATAATAACCTACTTTATTATTGCCTCTTGGGTATATCTCCAACAGTCTCCCACTTGCACTAGAGTCAATAATCTAGTTTCAAACCTTTGTGTTTTCAACACCTATGGCTTTCTGGTGTTGTATGTACGCGATTGCTAGTGGTTTAACTGATCTCCGGATCTGACACTTCCAGGTCCGTGTGTAATTGCATGTCTTTGCGTCTCTACGCATCACTCATTCTCTAATGAGATGGCTTTGTATGATTTGGTCTTTCGGTGTGACCTTTAGTTCTTTGGGGTTAAAATATGTTGATAATATTGTCGCACAATATATCTTCATAGTATTATCCCGCTGTGAACTACACCTAGTTTGATAACAAACTACTTGACACAAATGCCCTCTTTTGCTGCTATAATAGCAGTCATATACTTAGCCTTTTGTTGTAGTATCTGTCACAATGTCTTAACTTTGGAACTCATCCAAATCCATTATGGAACTCACTTTCCATTATATTGTGCCACCTTTAGTTTTAGATTGAGATAAACTTAATTTGTATTTTGTGACAAAGCTAGTATCAATGTAGTACTTTTACAATGAACTAACCATCTATTCGTCACTTCTACAAATATTATATTCTTAGTTCTTCCAAAAGATCATAAGAATATCCTTGCTATTGTCCAATGATCATCTTATTTAATCATTCGGTATATGCTCACAACATTTAGAGCATAGGACATATCTGGATTTGTACATATCACAGTATGATTGATATAAATATTCTTTGTGATTTCATACATCAAGTATCAATCTATACTTGAATCTTTGTTTCACTTACCAAGTGCTAATACACTTGAATATATCATCAACATTGAACTCTTTCAATCCTTTCTGTGCAACAAGAACCTTTCTTGTAGTTTCTATATTGAATTCATTCAATATCTCGTCTATGTACTTCCGCACAACCATATTAGCGCCTATTGATGCCAAATATTTGGTTTTGCCTAAGTCTTTCATCGGGATGAAATTCTTAATATGTGTTAATAAAAGATACATTATTTCCAATCAACAATATGTCTTCCACATAATGTATTAGAAACATGTCTTAGCGTCAGACTTAATTTCTTGCAAATGCAAGCATCTTCATCGCCTCTAATGAACTTTTAAACTCCTTTAACAGTTTCATCACAATGAAGATTCCAACTCCATGATGCTCACTTTAACCATTGAAGTTTGCATATGCTTTTAGCATCCTTTGAATTAACAAAACCCTATGGACCGTGTTATGCACATGTCCTAGGTAACGATTCTATTAGAAGAACTTGTTTTGTTTATTCAACTACCATATAACAAATTTATATGTAGTGGTTGCTACATTAATCCGTCTAGACTAAATATCACTATGAAAGATCAAATCTTGTCATAGTCAACCTTTGAACATTGTGAACTTTTTCCC
This sequence comes from Avena insularis, assembly GCA_023614405.1. Classification (NCBI taxonomy): domain Eukaryota; kingdom Viridiplantae; phylum Streptophyta; class Magnoliopsida; order Poales; family Poaceae; genus Avena; species Avena insularis. Next base: position 567,825,678 of record CM042686.1, read on the forward strand.
AACATGTCGACTATTTCATAGATGTGAAACATCCATGTCTACTTCTTTATAGATCCAAACACAACCGCAAGGTCTTACACCTTTTCGAGGGTCCTTCAAGTTCAAAACTTGATTTCTCGTATGGAACTATCACGGATTTTATGGCTTCAAGCCATTTGACGGAGTCAGGGCCCATCATCGCTTCTTTGCATTTAGTCGGATCATTATTGTCAAATAATGATTTAACTCTCAAATCTTGGTATTTGATTGTTCATCCGACCTACTTGTTTCAATAGGAACTTAGATCTCCGTGACCACAACCTTTGAGGCACGTGAGCCATGAGCACTTTTGCGCCTCCTAACACTTTTCGGCTGCGCAACTCGCACATATAGCTAAGGTTCCTTTAACCTTATCAACGTTCTATTGTCCTCCCACTCATCTTTTCACGAAAAATTCCTTCTCAAAGAAACTTGACGTTCTAAGTGACAAACACTTTTGTCTCCGGTGTTTATGGAGGAATACTTAACAGTAATACAAAGACAGGTTTATCCGACTTTGGTTGCAAACATCTTTCTTATGCAAGGCATACCAATGTTTAAGAAAGGACTACTTGGGTTTTATCCCAAACCATAACTTTATATGGTGTCATTTCAGCGGATTATGATGGAGCTCTTTTCGGGAAAACGGTAGTCTCTAAAGCTTTTAATCTTTAAAATATAATGGCAGTTCTATGAATTACACCTTTGATCTTACCATGTCAAACAAGGTTTAATTACATATCTCGAACGCTCCATACTCTTATGGTGTTTTGGGAAATGCAAATCCACGGAACGATTCCTTAAATCTTAGGTATTATGCTAAACTTGTAACTCAAATATCTTCCTTTATGATCTTATCATAAACTATTTATATTCTTGTTACAATGATTTTGCACTTCATCTTAAAATTCTTTGAACTTTTCAAATATTTCACACTTCATCCTTATTAAGTAAATATTCATATATTCACTCAAATTTTCGGAGAAAGCATATGAAGTTGAAATCCATCGCTCATGACTACACATAATGGATTTCGTACAACAATATGTACAAGTTCCAATAAGCTAGTCCATCGTTCCCTTTTGGCCTATGAACGAAGTTTTAATTATCTCTAGGAAAGTTTCACAAACGTCATTTGATCAAAATCAAATAGACTCCAAAATTCCATCCATATGGATTTTCTTCATGTTTTCTTTCCAATATAATTTAAACGGCGATGTCACTTCCTAAGTGATCTTTCAATCAATTTGTCTTTCGACATTTTTAGCACTAGTTTTATGGATGTGATGTCTCCAACGAGATTTGCGAATCATCCATCTTTTATGGATTACGGCAATTATTTGAACAACACTTTTGTTCTCATAATACCTGATAAAACAAATCTTGAAGGCAAGCTTTTGATGTTTAACGAGCAACACAATAACCCTTTATTTTGTTCTCGATGAACATCATCACATATTCTTTTGCTAATTACTTAGGCCATTGTAGTTCATGAATTGTGTTGTTTCGTATGACGATTCATACCAACAAATTCAGTATCAAGTACTTAAGAACCACATTGTTTAATAAGCAAAGAATATAGCCATAACATGTATATCATCTATATACTTTAAACTGAACAATTCTAGTCTTTTCTTTTCTGCCATATATTTATGAGATTCTCTTTCAGTTTTTCCGTTTGAAAGAATCTATCAACATCAATAGTGGAGTCATACATATGACACATAATCCAAAGCGTGTATAATTAAATACAAATGTCTTTGGACTTGCACTTTGAAGTAGATCACCATCATCAAATGTTTGGTGTTCTTCCAAATTCCTTTCTTTAGTAATCTCTTGGTGTAGTAAACATTTTACCTACATCAAATATTCACCTTATCATGGAATCGTCCATGATCAAGCTACTTTTAGCTTATAACGATGAATTATGAGTATAATGTTGCTTTCCAAAACCTTTTGGAGGATTAGGACAACAAGTGTCTCCAACCTTTTGCAAATTCTCATCAAAATATGAGAACATGAACTTTGCCATATTATACTCTATCATGTTGTAACCAAAACTTCGTTTTAGATATCACAATATCTTCCACACATCATAGTTTCTGAAACAACTCTTTCAGATCCTAGATAACCTTGATATTAAGACAATCTTTTGAATATCAAGAATCATGGAGACAAACATGATACTCATATACTAACACTTTGGAATTGTGACTCTTGTTTTAATACCAATTATTAAACTTCATGGAGTAACCGGAACTTACTGAAAGTTTGCAATAGGACTTTTAAACTTTAGATTAACACTTCAAAACAATACGATACCAGTTCGTAAAGTAACTAACCAGAATTCTATAGTTCTATCATCTCAATTATAACTAAGCGCAAGGTGGTAAACGGATGCCAATGACTACAACAACTATGCAAATTCACTTTGATTTAGTTTATGATAAATTGAGTTCTAATTAATAATTAAATTAATCTAGGTGAACTCCCACTCAAAACAATATCCCTCACATTGTTTTAGTGATCACACGAACCAAATCCACCACATCAAAACCGATCATCACGTGAGTTGATGTAGCTTCAATGGCGAACAATCAACATGTTCATCATATCTACTATATGACTCATGCTTTACCTTTCGGTGATCCGTGTTCCTGAGGCCATGTCTGTACATGCTAGGCTCACAAGATCAAACCTTAGCTACCGCATAAGCAAATCTGGCTTGCTTACGTTGTATTCACCCGCGGAATCAAAGACACCCGATCATCACGTGGTGCTTCGAAGCAGCAAGCTTTGGCAACGGTGCATACTAAGGGTGAACACTTTAGAACTTGAAATTTATGTGCATGAGGGATCATCTTATAATGCTACCGTTGTCTACTAAGCAATACAAGATGCATAAAGGATTAACATCACATGCAATTCATAATATGTGATATGATATGGCCTTTCTTCTTTGTGCTTCCGATCTCCATCTTCAAGCACGAACATGATCTCCATCATCACCGGCATAGCATCAAGGTCAATGATGCTTCTTCATGGTTGTCGTCCACCAGCTTCAACTATTACAACTATTTTGAATAGACACGCAGGTCTTAACAGAATTTAAAGACAACCATAAGGCTCCTGCCGGTTGTCAACTTACAATAAGGAACATTGCATACATCAAATATAATCACAATCATGGCCATATCACATCATCAGACACCCTGCAAAACAAAGTTAGACGCTTCTACTTTCTTTGCATATTTTACGTGGTTTGGGGCTTTCCATAAGTGTCGTTCTAACCCACGAACAAGAACCACAACATTGATACTAGCATTGTTGATTACCCGTTGTAAATTGGATCTTTACTATGCTAGGAGAAACAGGCACCATAAAGCCACTTATGCAATACGAGTTGCATGTCAAACGTGGAGCAAGTCTCATGAACGATGTCATGTAAGGTTAGCCCGGCTTCATCCCAACATACCGCAAGATGCAAAGTACACAAAAAGCAATCTACAATAAAAGCATCAACGCCCACAATGACCATTGTGTTCTACTCGTGCAACAGATCTACATATAGACACGGCTCTGATACCACTGTAGGGGTTCGTAGCATGGAAAACAAAATTTTCTATCGCATACAAACAAACAAGCCAAGATCTATCTACTAGATTGTAGCAACGAGTCGATAGAGGAACTCACCCTCGAAGATTCCACAGCGGTTAACGAGAGCAGATTCTCGTGGGTGATGTAGTCGCATTTCTTCCGATCTCAAGATCGCAGAGACGATCCTTCCAAATACGTTCCTAAGCGCTCCCAGCCGGTCACACGCTCGCAGGTACTGACGAAGACCTTCCTCTCCTTGTTCCAAGCAGCGGAGGTTGTAGCACTCTCTCGCGATTCCAAAGACAACGGGCGTGGTACCTAAGTAGAGGGAGATCCCGCAGGCTTCGCTTAAGCCGGTCTTAGTATGGTGGAGCTTATGAGAGAGGCTATTAGTGGTCTAGTAATTAGACACACCAATTAGAAGGCTCTAAACCAATTAGAAGGCTCTAAACCGAAATAGCTCTAAACCGGGGTTTAGGTCTAGGGTTTAGTTTAGAGGATAGGAACTTGTGTGTCTAAGGAGGGGAGCCCTGCCCCTCCTTATATAGGTGGGAGGGGGCTGGCGCGCCAGGGGAGGGAGTGGAGTCCCTCCCCAACTCGGCTTGGGTGGTGGCCGCCGGTTGGAGGAGGTCTCCCTCCCCAACTCGGTTTCATACTCCTCCTCTTTTCCCACTTCCCAAAATTGCCGTTTGACTTTCAAACTAGCCGTTTGACTTTTCAATTTAGGATTTAAATAAACCCTTTATTTTGGACAGCGAGAACACTTAGTATATGATGCAATCATTCCAACATGCAATGACACATTCATGTACCCCTTCCCCTCCGGAGTGCCGGACATTCCGGGACCTTCTAGAATGTTCCCGATGAAAACACCGGAACCATTCCCCAACTCCGAAACGGGACTTTCCTTATATGAATCTTATTCTCCGGACCATTCCGGATCTCCTCGTGATATCCCGGATCCCATCCGAGACCAACAACATTCGGTCTCTTTCTCATAATACCATAACTACTCAAACAACGTCGAATCCTTAAGTGTGTCTCCCTACGGTTCGTGAATTATGCGGACATGATCGAGACACTTCTCCGATCAATAACCAATAGAGGAATCTGGAAATTCATATGGCTACATATTTCTACGATTACTTATGATCGAATGAACCACTTACATACGATACCAATTTCCCTTTGTCTCACGATATGTTACTTATCCGAGGTTATGATCGTCGGTATCTCTGCATACCTAGTTCAACCTCGTTACTGATAAGTACTCTTTTCTCGTTCCCGTGATATGTGATCCCTTGTGAGCCAGTCACATGCTTGCAAGCTAATTGGATGACATTTCACCGAGAGGGCCCAGAGAATATCTATCCGTCATGTGGATGGACAAATCCCACTCTTGATCCATGTGTTTCAACCAATATTTTCCGAACACTCAATGCCACCTTTATAGCCACCCTGTTACGGTGTGGTGTTTGATGACATCAAAGCATCCATCCAGTAAAGGTGATATGCATGATCTCATGGTCGAAGGAATTAGGTTACTATGTATCAGAAAGCATATAGCAATTGAACTATTGAAATGACTTGATCTTTATGCTACGCTTATCTATAGGAGTATGTCCATCACATCATTCTCCTAATGATATGACCCTGTTGTTAATAACATCTCTATGTTCATGATCAGGAAACAATGATCATATATTTAACCAACAAGCTAGTTTAACAAGAGGTTTTACTAGGGACTCTTATTCTAGTTTACAAATCACACAAGTATTAATGTTTCCGGTTAATACAATTATAGCATGGTATATAAACATTTATCATAAGTATGAAGATATGATAATAACCTACTTTATTATTGCCTCTTGGGTATATCTCCAACAGATTGGACAATCCAGATGTTTCCAATATTTGATGTTTGAGGACGACCTACAATTACCAACTCCCATTTAATACTAAAGATCATTCTCCTTGGAGTATCATTGCTTGAATCGAATGCTTTCCTAGAATCCAAATACCCTAAATCCTAAAGCAAGGGCAGTGACTGGTTTCAGTTGCAAGTCAGTAAATAAGAACTCTGCAGAGCAATCCACTAATCGCAAAAAGGAAAGGTGGCTTGTCTCTGTAACAAGAAATCACTAGCATGCTGTTCTTCCACTCTCCCATCACTATGCTTTCGACATGAATGAACAACATCTAGCTATACAAGTTTCTTTGTTAGCATTTTGTAACAATTCTTGACCTAGGAAACTTTTTGAGTGCAAGCACAAAAGAAACTCATGTTTGCAGGCTTGTACAAATGTACAATAGTAAAATGATACAGAGATTAATGTTCATCTTACTCTAATGAGATAAATATACATCTCCCGAGCACTAATCGACTGCAAGAAACATCTATACTACTACTGTACAAGTGCTACTATAGCTGAACAACTACATGTACAAGTTCACATTATGTCATGTAGTTAAAACTCGTACTTTTGGCATATACACACATCATGCTTGCCAAGTGACTGGAGTAGTACATTGCTAGAGCGCACAGCCTAGTCAAGCCACACATCACAACTAATCCCTATTGTCACTAAACAGAGAGTTGACATCGGGGGTCACAACGACATGCCGTTTCTCGATGTCCCCTAGTTGGCAACAATGTTTCTCTTTAATGTTCATGGCCACAGCGTGTTGTGTCATTCCACATTCAGTACCTAGGTTCACCTGCAACAGAAGAACCTGAGCAGTAAGCACCATACACATGGATATCTTGGTAGATTGTTAAGAGAACAAATGAAGAACAGAAACTAACATCAAACAAGGCATCTCCCAACTTTATCTTGACATTGCCTCTCTTGTACAGTAGCATCTTGCCCATATACCCCCGTCAAATCATTCAGGTTGTATCCTTCTTTCACCTCTCTAACAATGGCCTTCCCATTCCTTTGGACTAGAGTGAGTGACGTTCTTAGCAAAGGAAGATATTTTGGAAACTGGAATATGAACATTCTTGTTTTTTTGCCGGGCTCCCGTTCATTCCAATTAGTAAAGACATTACGCAAGAGCCAGAGAGTATCAAAGAAATGGTATAGGGCTTAGAGAAACCTACTAGAAAATTGAGTTCTTTTGCTGGATTGACAGAAGATTCACATTCAATTGAGCTTGGGAGAGGCTCTTGTAACTCAACATCATTATCATCTTTGTCCTTGTGATCTTCATAACCATAGAACCTCTCTGTTAACCATTAAAAAATTTCCATGACTATTCCTAGTGGAATGTTTTGGTAAAATGATTGGAACCAATGAAGTCTCAAATTACCTGGATTGACAGCAACAGGAAGGGCTCTAGGGATTTGAAGTGTCCTCTTCTACCAAAGAAAGTACAAACCAAAAGAGGACCATAAAGACGGTATATTTTCTAGAGTGATGTTGAACACTGACATATTTTTGGTGTACTCACTGGTTGAGCTTGCTTCTGCCCTCCTGACTGCACTAGCAGTATGCTAACTCTGGCTACATAATGGACCGTTGCTTCAGTATTGTATGCTGATTGCTCATCTGCAAACCAGATACAGAGTATTGTAGGCTTTGTCATGTTTAAGAAAAAATTACTGATTACATGCTGATCTTATGTTTTGCTATTTTGATTCAAATACTTATCACACTTCATAATTCGCCTTGTAATTAGATCTGAGTATTCATGTGGCATTAAAGGAATCTAGTCCAACCTTTTATAGCTCACAAAGTTTTTGCATCCCCTCGACATGTCTGAGAAGTAAAGAACAAACAGACGGTCAGTACTAGATGGCTAGACAGAAAGGAACAATTTCCTCCTGAGTAAACAACCACTTTATAGTTTATACCAATCCACTTGGCTTTGTCTATATTCGAATGTATTTGTACACTAAAATGCATGTTGATACTTTTGAATCTAGACAAAACCAAATCAGATATTTCTAGACGGAGGGAGTACTACTATCTGACTGCAATACCAAGATGTATACAATACTTGAATAATTAGTTACCCTCAGTGTCTTCATCAACTCTGTATCATAATTTTAAATTACAGAAAATGGATGTTAAACATGCCTTTTAATGGTCCACTACATGAGTTGGTATATGTCAAGCAACCCCCGGGCTTCGAGGACCCCAACTTCCCGAACCATGTATACAAACTCGATAAGGCGCTCTATGGCCTTAAACAATCCCCATGTGCGTAGTATGAGCATCTTAAAGAGCTTTTGTTAGACCGTGGCTTCGAGGTTGGGCAGATCGATCCCACTCTTTTTACTAAGAAGGCTAAGGGGGAGCTCTTCGTATGCCAATTATATGTAGATGACATTATCTTTGGCTCTACTAACCAATCTTTTAATGATGAATTTTTAAATCTTATGACTGATAGGTTCGATATGTCTATGATGGGAGAATTAAGGTTCTTTCTTAGATTCGAAATCAAGCAACTAAGAGAAAGAACCTTAATTAATCAAGAAAAATACATCCAAGGCATGCTCAAGAGATTCAAGATGATGGATCTTAATGGCGTTGCTACACCAATACAAATTAAATGTCATCTTGAGCTAAATCCCAATGGTAAAGATGTGGATCAAAAGGTATACCGGTCCATGATCGGCTCTCTCCTTTACCTTTGCGCATCTAGACCCGATATTGTGTTGAGTGTAGGAGTGTGTGCAAGGTACCAAGCGACTGAAGGGGATCCACAGCAGAAAACAAAAAAATTCCTACGTTGGAACCCCAAAACTGCCTAGGATCTATCTATGTAGTAATACGGTAACGACCAATGCGTATAGAATACATACCCTTGTAGACCGTACGCGGTTAAAATTCCGCGGGGAACGTGGTTGATGTACTCGTATTCGTAGCCGATCTCAAGGTCGCGAAGCTCCTCGCATGTCAACCCTTGCTCCTTCTTCATCATGCAGCAGCTCTGGCTCACGACATTTAAGCGCCCCAAGTGTTGCGCCTCGTGTCTTCGTACACATCCGGTGCACGATGATATCTCCGGCTCCCCGATCCCACCGGGAGTGCGGAAGTTGATATCCGGCTAGGAATCCCTGCAGCGCAACGACGTACTACAAGTGTGCCTTGTTCGCACAACCCAGACTTGGGGCCATGGTCACAAGGGCTAGAGAGAGAGGGAAGGAGGAAGTCAACCAAAGTACTTCTCCAAATATTGGTGTGTGTGTCATCCCACCCATGGGCACCCCTTTATATAGGGGGAGGGGATGTGCCCTCCCCTTTGGGTTTCCCATGTGGGACTAATCAAGGGAGAGGGGGAGGTGCATGGGCCTCATGGGCCAGCCAGCCAGGGGTGGGACCCATCCCATGCACAACCCTAGGCTGGCTGGGTGGGCCCCCTTGAGGCGCCTGGGCCTTGGCCCTTCCCTCCTTCGGTTTTCCCTCATGGGCCCTTTTTTCCTAGGAGGTTTGGCCCATTAGTGGAATACCCTTTCAAATTAGATTTTAATATTATATTTAATATTAATTACATTAATTAATATGTAAATACATATTACAAAATCCGTCTTGACCCAAAACACCTTTTGGTTCCCTTTCGATTTCCTCCGAACGACTTCGGATCTTTCCCGAAATGATTCCGGTCCTTTATTCTTTCTCCGAACAACTTCGGATCTCTCTGCGGAAGGATTCCAGCTTTCTCTTTCTCTACTATGATTCCGTCTTACGAATGATCGCTCTCATCGTACCCTTAAGTGTATACTCTCATGGCTCGGGAATGCTCTAGACATGATATGTATCAATGATCAACAGAGGACCAGGGATATCCATGTGACCCCTATGCATTCCTGATGACAATGTCGTTTGAACTGCTAAATGTAGCATCAAATTCCTTTTGTTTCTTGATACGACTTATCCGAGATCCGATCATTGGTATCACATACCTTGTTCAATCTCGTTCACAACAAGTTCTATTTTCTTGTTACCGTGATATTACATCCCTGTGACCGAGTCACATGTTGCAACATTTATAGATGTAATCTTACCAAGCCGGCTATATGTATCTTTACCCGTCATGTGGGTGAACAAATCCTGGTCTTGCAGTCACATGTCATCAATTGTTCCTTCGGAATACCCAACGTACACCTTTATGGCCACCGTATTATCAGATGACGGTTGATGCAGTCAAAGCAGCCTCCGGAAACAATGAGTAATATGAGCTCACGGTCTAAGGAAAAGGAGTCTAGGTATAGCTGTTGCAACAATGAACTATATGACTTGATCGTGTTGCAATCCTTCGAGGAATGTCCAATCACATCATTCTCCAATGATATGATCACGTTGTCAATTGGCATAAATGCCCATGATCTTGAAACCCAGATCATCCTCATGACCAACGAACTAGTATGAATAGAGGCTACTAGGGACTTGGTTGTTTCATACCACACCTATACCAATGTTTCTACTTGGCACAATTATAGCACAATATGAAACTATTATAAACTAATTGAGATATGATAATAAAAACCTATTTATTATTTTCCTCTAGGGCATATATCCTTCAGTCTCCCACTTGCACTAGAGTACAAATAATCTAGCTCGCATTTTACTCATATAAACCATATACCATATGCGTTTACAGATCATGCATGCTCATGATAAACTTCATGTCCATGTTCTGTTTTACCAGATCATTATGTCTTTTGCAAATCGTTAATGTCTTCCTAATTTTAAAATTCACACCATTATCGTATAATGGGTCGAAGTATTTGTTTGGCGACAAAGTGAGACTTTGTTTCTAGTGTTTATAATGATGGTTGTTTTCAATGTTGTCATCTAAACTTCGAAACACACTTTGCTATCCTTTGTGTATATACTGTAGTCATGGCAGCAAAACGAGGCCAGATTCCAGGAGCTTACAGTGACTTTAGATCAACCTCGAGGGCTTTCTCATGGGCCCTAGGCCCTGGGACACATCATTCTACGTTAAAAGCGAACTAGCCCCGCCATAACATTATACATCACATCAGATGGAGCCTTTATACTTCTATATCTATGTAGATCATAGTGCATGAAATTCATCTATGCCACTTACTTTGCTTCTTGCCATTTAAGTACAAACTTAATTCTGTTTTCGTGATCAACTCAGGAATCACTTAAAGACATGTTCTTATAGTTAAGACTTTGTCCTACCAACCAGAACCTCGGGCCACATTACGTCGAGTATACAACATGGTTATATGGAAGAACCTATGGCTGAGGCATAGGAGATGCAACACATCTCTTTCTTTTAACCATTGCAATACTAACTCAATGCTTCATATAATAAGAACTTCTTTCTTACCATGTTCCATTCTGAGCTACTTCAGAATCTTGCTTAGGACATTCTGAACATCTTTCAAAATCAAGTCCAGGAAGCATTCGACATTCAGTGTTTATTAAACTCACCAATCTATCTCGATAGATCTTATTGTTTAATAACTTCAACTTCATCCTTATTTACCTATTTAAATATTATTAACACCAATCATATCCTTCACATATGTCATCCACATATCCCAGAATGATTTCACGCTCCCACTCAAATATGACTTCATGTTTGAGATCCAGGGATTTCACTTAGCTCCCACTCAAAATATGCCAGCTACATATTATGAATTAGCCAAGCTGATTTGTTCCCACTCAAAACTAGGTCCTCTCGATAATCTTGGACATTCCAAAATTCTTTGATCATCATCAATTTGAGAATTCCAATTATGAGACTTCAATATCCATATATTTCTAGTGTAAATCCAAAAGACTTAAGTATCACTACTATTGTAGTCAACTCCTTGAATTTGTCCAAACTTGTGACAAATCGAGCTTTTTATCATTCATTAAGTTTCATTTCCTTCTTATGACTTTGCAGTCATTTAGAAATATCAAGTAAACTTCTTTACTTTAATAAGACCAAGTAACATGTTACTTTGCAATCTTAAATGTAATTAATATAGGATTTAATGACTCCTAGTCATTTCTCGCACTCAGGTCCATCACGCTTCTTTGTAATTTGTAGGTATGTCTTGTTCAAAACATGACAAGTGAATCAATAATATAATTCCACAAACTTGTAGAATATATAGTTGAATCCTACTTTCTTTAGTAAAAGTATTCACTGAAACTTTATGATCATTATCATTGGTTTCTCCTCTATTTGTAGAGTTTGGTTTTACGAAACAAATTCGGCTGCGCCACTCAATAATTCGGAGGTAAGGTCAAATACCTTGTTTTGATCTTTTACTTTCTTCCACCTGTATCTTCATCAAGACACGTCAACTTTGGACAACAACAGGTTTGCCCCTTTTTGTGGAAGATGCATTCATAGCTTCCTAAGAATGCTCTACAAAGACTTGTTTATTCGCCACGATTTCGACTTGTCAAAATCTCCAGAAACTCGAACTTGCCATAACACTTATGGTGTTGTTTCCACGAATCTTTTAGATGTTCCTTTGTATTCCAAATGAGTGTTTACTTATTTTGATCTTTAACTCTAAATGACAACTATAACCCCTATAAGAGATGATAGTATACCATATATATCTTAATACATAATGATTATGATGTTTAGATGTTTCAACACAATTTGAATTCATCCAATTATCATAATTTGTGAAACATCTTTCACAAGTACCTTTTATGCTAAACTTAATACGCCAGTCATGTCGATCAAATCGAAGAGACTTCGTATTCTTGTTAATTTCAATATCCTCCTTTTGTTGTGAACTCATTTGAACAATTCAAATCATTTCAAACTTTATGTTTCATTAAGTAAATACGCTTATTCACTTAGGTCCACAACTAACAAATGATTTCCACTACTTGTTGAAAATACGATACATCACTATGTATAAGATTCAACATTTCTTCGCATATCACCGTTTTACCAGAATGCGGAGTTTTAGTCATTCTGCCCAAGTGGCATGGTTTTGCAAAGTCTCTAGATTAAGCATCTAGGACCCCGATCTTCATAAAGAACATGCAATAACCAAAATGACTTAAACTATAGTGTTATTTCATTATTAAACTTTGGATATCTCTTAGCATTATAATCCTCTTATAAATGTTTAAACCATTATCATTAACATAGTGATGAGAATAACTTATTTATAATCGTAATGTGACCATAACGTATTGTTCATAAGAATAGTACAAACTGGCTTGTAACTTGTTCATATGAATAATCGTCTCGCCAAAAGCAAGACACACAAACATGGATTACAAATTTATATTCAAGTCCACTAATCCAAATGATAAACTTTGAGGAAAGAGGTGATGTCGGCCATCAACTGTTTTGCTTGCCGTCATCAAGTCACGTTGCCTCAAAACCAGCAATTCTCAAGCAGATCCTCCAGTTTTCACAAAACGGGACAAGTATCAAATACTTTGCAAACTGCAACGAGTTTTGCAAGAACCACATTTATAATTTGTATATCTTACATATACCTTTTCATCCATGACCTCCATTACAATCAAGCCCTTTCAAGAGTTCTCAACTCTTAATGCAAGATCACTAAGTGTTTTTCCAAATATTCCTTTTCATCCATGATGGAGGAAAACCCATCCAACTGCTCATACTCTATGTGCCTTATTCCGTAGAATACAAAATTTAGCCCAACTCTCCATCGAATGGAGAACGGCTTATTGGATGATTAAGGAGAAAACACAAACATTCCGGAGTCATCGAATTATCTCCTAATGGTTATTGTATCAAGAAGAGAAGATCACCTTTTACGAGGATATCCCTCATGCGTGGGTATTAATCTATGAAGTTCGACCCTTTTGCTAAGTTCCAAATTAAGAAATATATTCCCATGGTCGCAAAGGACCTCAATAGGATAGGCCAAGGTCTACTAAGATATTTGCAAATAGACATCAAGACTAAGTTTACAATAAGAGATCAATTTATAATTGGTCTCCACTAAAATTGTCATCCCCTGGACGATTTTAGTGATCACATGATCCCTATCCTCGGCACCTCCCCCGATCATCATGGCCATTAGTGCAGCCTCAAAGGTAGACATTCAATAATGCCAATCACATCATCCGTGTGACTCATTCTCGACCTTTCGATCTCTTGTGTTCCGAGGCCATGTCTGTACATGCTAGGCTCGCCAAATCTAACTTGTGTGTATTTGCTGTGTAACATGGCTTACACCCACTGTATGCGAACGTAGATATGTCTGACCCCCAATCATCACGCCGGCCTCATAACGAAGAACTTTCTTGGTGGTGCACACACAAGAGGAACACGGAACATTGGAATTAAATAGGGATTATCTTATTTGCTACCGTTGAGTATCTTAATACTAGCACACAATAAGATGTAAAACAGGTATCTACATCATATGTATAATGTGATATGATATGGTGCTTCTTGCGCCTTGATCTACATCGAGCGCTCCGGCATGATCTCCATCTTGCCCTTGGTTTGACACCAAGTCCACGCCGCCGCCACCAGGTCATCCATCGAAACAATGACTATTACTATACTACTTAGTAATAGAAAAGTAAACTACTCTACCTTCGTAATGACCAATGCCATATCATAATCACATGCCCCCTGCAAAATAAATTTAGACACCTCTACTTTATGTATTGCAAGTTTTACGTGGTTGTTAGGGCTTTCACAATAGAACCGTTTCTAGTCTATGAACTTTCCAACCACAACATGGATCCAACAGTTGTCTCTATTACACCCCTTTTGGGGCCCTCCGTTGTAAATGCTATATCAACTATTGAATGAGAGATAGACACCCGCTAGCCACTTATATGGTACAAGACGTATATTGAGCGTGGAACCAGTCTCGCATACGAATACGCGTAAGGTCGGTCCGCGTCGCTTCATCAAACAATACCGCGATATAAACAAGTACATGTTAGAGGGTAACAACTAAGGGATCAACGTCCGCACAAAACTTGTGCCTACTGGCCGTACAACACTCCTACGCATAGATCGACTCTGATACCACTGAAGGGGATCCGCAGCAGAAAACAAAAAATTTCCTACGTTGGAACCCCAAAACTGCGTAGGATCTATCTGTGTAGTAATGTGGTAACGGCCAATGCGTATAGAATACATACCCTTATAGATCGTACGCGGTTAACGTTCTGCAGGGAACGTGGTTGATGTAGTCGTACTCGTAGCTGACCTCAAGGTCGCGAAGCTCCTCGCAGGTCACCCCTTGCTCCTTCTTCATCGGTCGTGAAGCTCTTCGCAGGTCACCCTTGCTCCTTCTTCATCGTGCAGCAGCTCCGGCTCACAACATTTAAGCGCCCCAAGTGTTGCACCTCATATCTTCGTACACATCCGGTGCACGATGAGACCTCCGGCTCCCCGATCCCGTCGGGAGTGCGGAAGTTGATATCTGGCTAGGAATCCCTGCAGCGCAATGGCGTACTGCAGGTATGCCTTGTTCGCACAACCCAGACTTGGGGCCATGGTCACAAGGGCTAGAGAAAGGGAAGGAGGAAGTCAACCAAAGGACTTCTCCAAATATTGGTGTGTGTGTCATCCCACCCATGGGCACCCCTTTATATAGGGGGAGGGGGTGTGCCCTCCCCTTTGGGTTTCCCATGTGGGACTAATCAAGGGAGAGGGGGAGGCGCATGGGCCTCATGGGACAGCCGGCCAGGGGTGGGCCCCACCCCACGCACAACCCTAGGCTGGCCGAGTGGGCCCCCTTGAGGCGCCTGGGCCTTGGCCCTTCCCTCCTTCGGTTTTCCCTCATGGGCCCTTTTTCCCTAGGAAGTTTGGCCCATTAGTGGAATACCCCTTCAAATTAGATTTTAATATTATATTTAATATTAATTACATTAATTAATATGTAAATACATATTACAAAATCTGTCTTGACCTGAAACACCTTTTGGTTCCCTTTCGATTTCCTCCGAACGACTTCGGATCTTTCCCAGAATGATTCTGGTCCTTTATTCTTTCTCCGAACAACTTCGGATCTCTCTGCGAAACGATTCCGGCTTTCTCTTTCTCTACTGTGATTCTGTCTTACGAATGATCGCTCTTATCGTACCCTTAAGTGTATCCTCTCACGGCTCGGGAATGCTCTAGACATGATATGTATCAATGATCAACAGAGAGACCAGGGATATCCATGTGACCCCTATGCATTCCTGATGACAATGTCGTTTGAACCGCTAAATGTAGCATCAAATTCCTTTTGTTTCTTGATACGACTTGTCTGAGATCCGATCATTGGTATCACATACCTTGTTCAATCTCGTTCACAACAAGTTCTATTTTCTTGTTACCATGATATTACATCCCGTGACCGAGTCACATGTTGCAACATTTATAGATGTAATCTCACCAGGCCGGCTGTATGTATCTTTACCCATCACGTGGGTGAACAAATCCTGGTCTTGCAGTCACATGTCATCAATTGTTCCTTCGGAATACCCAACGTACACCTTTATGGCCACCGTATTATCAGATGACGGTTGATGCAGTCAAAGCAGCCTCAGGAAACAGTGAGTAATATGAGCTCATGGTCTAAGGAAAAGGAGTCTAGGTATAGCTGTTGCAACAATGAACTATATGACTTGATTGTGTTGCAATCCTTTGAGGAATGTCCAACCACATAGTTCTCCAATGATATGATACCGTTGTCAATTGGCATAAATGCCCATGATCTTGAAACCCATATCATCCTCATGACCAACGAACTAGTATGAATAGAGGCTACTAGGGACTTGGTTGTTTCATACCACACCTATACCAATGTTTCTACTTAGCACAGTTATAGCATAATATGAAACTATTATAAACTAATTGAGATATGATAATAAAAACCTATTTATTATTTGCCTCTTGGGCATATCTCCTTCAGCAACACCTAAAGAAAGCCACCTAGTGATGGTCAAGAGAATCTTCCGATATTTGGTTCATTCCCCAAACTTTGGTCTATGGTATCCCAAGGGCTCTAATTTTTCTTTATGTGGATATACTGACTCTGATTGGGCTGGTGATAAGGATGATAGAAAATCAACTTCTAGAGCATGTCAATTTTTGGGAAGATCCTTGGTATGTTGGTCTTCGGAGAAACAAAATTGTATATCTCTGTCCACCGCCGAAGTTGAATATATGGCTGCTGAAAGTGCATGCACTCGGTTATTATGGATGAGACAAAATTTAAAGGAATATAGTGTTAATTGTGGCAAAGTGCCCCTTTTGTGTGATAATGAAAGTGCTATTAAAATTGCTTACAATCCGGTGCAACATACAAGAACAAAGCATATTGAGATTCACAATTACTTTATTCTGGATCATGTTGCTCGTGGTGATATTGACTTATCTTTTGTGAGCATGAAGAATCAACTTGCTGATATTTTCACAAAGCCACTTGATGAAGTATGATTTTTTACTTAAGGAATGAGTTAAATATCGTGGATTAAAGGAGCTTGACTTGATTACTCTTGCATACTCACTTACTTCTCTTCCTTTATTTGGTTTAGATGTGGGCATAGACATAGGGGGAGTGTGGTCGTAATTCATTGGGCTAACCCTCCCCCCATAATGCCAAAAGCAATACAAATCATTTCTCTTAATATCATTATGTGATATGTGAGCTTATTGATAAGTATTGGTCATGAACCTAAGATATATCTTCGTGGTGTCATACCATCCACTCCAACATGGTGGGTTCGGCCACCACACTCTTCCTTGAGAAGAGTCAGTTCTTTGTGGATTTTATTGGATTTTCTTGCATATCTTGTGTTCTTATGGAGAACACACCCAATATTGGCTTTTCGTTGATTTGACTCTTGCAATTTTGGGTGTGTAGTACCATCTCGGTTTGCCTATCTAAACCTAAGCCTTTCTCTCTCCCCGCGACATCTATCTTGCACACAAGGCCATTGTTGAAACTTGCAAGGATTTTGTTTGGGGTGCGCTGGCCTAATCCTGTGTAAATAGGAAATTTTAGAGAGGGTCGGATTATCCGCCCCTAGTGGGGGCTGGATAATCCGCCCCAGGTGGTTTTGTCTCTTAAGGGTAGGGTGTCTGGTGGAAGGGCTCAAACAGAGCAACCGCTTCCACCCTGATTCCCTCTCTCTCCCTCAGCCGTCGTCGGCCACCCTGATCCTCCCCAGTGCCGTTCTGACCACCAGATTCTTCGGGCCTTCCCCGTATTTTCTTCGCAAGTCCTTCGGGTACCTTATCCTCCGAGTACTTCTTCCAATGAGTGAGGGTAAATCCTCCATTCTTCTCTTTTGTATGGAAGATGTGTTTTTGTTGTGGAAAATCGATTTAGAGGTTACCCTTTGCTCCATATGCATGTTAGAAATCGTAGACTAGCAACCCCTTTGCTCGATCTATGTCCATACTATCAATCTGAGCGATTCTATTTTTTTGCCAGGGCCGAATTAATTATCCGCCCCTGGCTGGGCCGGATTATCCGGCCTGGAAGGATAGCTCCTGGTTCAGTTTTTCTCAGATTATAGTATGAGATATATTTGGCTTGTGGATTGTTTTTCTACTATTTTTAGCAATCCTCCTAGACTTGTGTGTGTGCTTATCTACTTTCTATCTACCTCACTCACTTCACAGGTGGTTCTCATGGCGTTCTTCAGACATACAAGCGCCATCCTCGTGCTCGCTATTTCAGGCCCAACGAAGAAGGTGTTCTAGTGGACGAGGTTGAATTGAGGAGGCAGAAGAGAGAGGTTGACAGAATGGCTGAACGTGCAAGGAAAGAGAAGAAGACTTCCAAGAGGAAGGGTAAGCAAACCAGGTTCAACTACAAGGACATGGACATTATTGAGTACTCAACTATCCGACATCGTGATCTATATGAAGAAGCTGATATTGATGAGGAGCTGCAGGATTGCAACTTTTGGTGTGCTCATCACAAGTACATTTTTGACGACGTCTACTCCACTCTGAAGATCCGCCCTATGCGTCCTATGGGTATGAAGTCGGCAAGGGGTAAGCCCCAACTTGTTGATGCTCTGACTGTGACTGAACGAATGGGGCTGCATCATCTCATGACTCTTCCGTGATCTTATGATACATCCTTGGTGAAGTAGTTTTTCCCCACGCTCGTGATTTGTGGGGATGAGCGTCGCACTATGAAGTGGATGACAGGTGGTACTTTCTCCAAGCTGATTTCCACACATTCTCTCAGGTGCTTGGTTACCCCTTCAATGGTCGAGATTCTGCTTATGGTCATCACATCATTTCTCCTCTCAAGCCCAACAAGGACACTTTGCTCTCTCCCTGATGTGGTACAGATGGTGTAGTTGGCAAGCTTTCAGGCCTCTCCCAACTCTATGCACAACTGGTTGGTATTTTTCGTGATTCCATCACTCCGAGCGGGGGAAACAATGACAGTATTCAGGGTCACCTTGTGCAGCTGCTTGCCTTTGCTCATGAATGTGCCACCAATGAGGACCAGAATGTGAATTACAGGTTGGATGTGATGGACTCTATCTACCATGAGTTGACTGATGCTATGTTCAGTAGGATTTCCATTCCATATGCTCCTTTCATCATGCTACTCATCAAGCATATGCTTCCTCATGAGGACTTCAGTGGCAAACTTGATGGTGAATACAAAGTGAAAAAGATCTACAACAAGTCTAGGAAGACCTCTCACCCCTCTACTGCTCCAGGGTCTTTTATGAGAGATGCTAGGGCGAGTGGAAGAAGGCCCCCTGTTCCATCTGTTGCCCGTGAGGTGAAGAAACTCAATTGGTTTCAGTGTAAGATTCTGTGCATGGGGACAGATACTCACAGGGGACAGTATGAGGCATACGGGAAGTGCCATGACATGGCTCACACTCAGCAGATTATCCTTCATCATGTCTCTAGGGCATTAGGCCACCCTCCTGCTCTGTCTTCTCCTACTCTATATGCTAAGTGGAACACTTCAAGACTCAACTATGGGGATCTCGAACATCACTTGTTCCCCACCCCTGCGAGGGAACCTACTCCGCCGGCTGATGATGATGAGGATGAGGATGAGGAGTATGGTGATGACGACGACGACTATGACGAGGACACGGAGTGATCTCTTGGGGTGCTAGCATTGCTCTTTTCCCTTTTTGGCGTTTCGATGCCAAAGGGGGATTAGTAGTTCTATTAGGATGCTGAGGATTTGCATGGATTGGGCACAAGCATTTTCCATTTTATCGTTTTCTTTATCCTTGCTTGTGTCCATTTTAGCGTTAAACTTTAGCTATTTGGTTTGTTGTTGTATGAGACTATGTGGTTTGCGTGAAACTTTGGATCTATCTCGGTTATCTTTGGAATTATCTCTATGGAATTATGGATTCATCACTATGGAATTCTGGTATTATCTTTATGTATGCATCACAATGGTATTATTCTTGGAAGTCTCAATAATGGATCATTATAGTGCCCATCTCAATATTATTGCGGACTTCATTTACAGGTGGTATGATGCATTTTTCCCTAACTCATCATTTGATCTTAGTTTCCAACTTATGAAAAGTCTCGTACCTTCATGTGTGCATTTGTATTCAAATGCAAACTTGTTGTATGCACACATTTATGGGGAGTTCTTTTAGTCTTGGAATGATGTTGTTAGTAGGGCGTTATTGCAAATCCTAGTATTGTCATCTAACACCAAAAAGGGGGAGATTGAAAAAATATTTCATGATCCCTAGTGTTTTGTGTGTTAGATAACAATACCAAGGATTATTTAATGTGTGTTTAGTGCTGCAGATACATGTTCACTCAAAAAGCAGCCAAACAGGGTTTTGGGGGATGGATTATCTGCCCCTGCCAAGGGCTTGATTATCCGCCCCTGGCTCGATCGACAAAGGTGGACAAGGCGCGTCACTCTGTATGGGGGGCAGATATTCCCATGGATTGTCCGGCCAGGGCCGGAGTTTTTGTCCGGGCCAGATAATCCGCCCCTCAAGGGGGCCGGATAATCCGCAGGGGCTGGATAATCCACCCCCCGGGAATTTTTCCAATGGCTGCCAATGAGCGTCACGTGATATAGGGGCAGATTTTTGACCCGGAAAATCCGTTTCCAGGCCGGAGCCCCAGCCGGATAAATCTGGCCCCCACTTGGGCCGTATAATCCGGCCCCATATTTCTCCAACGGCTGGGTTTGGCAGGGGTATAAATACCCCAATTGCTCCTCCTGTCAGACCTCTTGATTCATTCAAAAAAGTGCTATGCTGTTCATCGAGTTCTAAATCGAGATCTCCACATTCAACCACCCGAAGGCTCCGATCTTTGGGGAATCGAAGGAGGAGGCTTTGATCTTCATCGACACCAATCAAGCTCTTCAATTCCCCTCCATTCACTTGGAGGATTCTTGATCTAGTATTTCTTGCAAATATCTAGATCTCAATTTCGGTTATTGACTATACTTGTTCTTGTGGCAGCTTGTTGTCATCACGGGAGCCTCCAATTCAGTTGTGGATGTGTGCCCCGCTAGTGTTGTAAAGGCACTGGTTCCCACCTCGAAGAACAGGGTGAGGCGGAGGTCATAGGTGATGGAGCAAGCCAGAGTCGGCGATGGAGTAAGAAAGAGTTGGCGACGAATAAATTCGTTGGAGTCGGAACCGTGACAAAAAACAAGGAGCTACACCAAGTTCCACAACTATGCGTCTAGCGAAAAGAATCGTGTTCATCTTCTTGAGCCGGATCTTGGGAGACACTTCGTTGGATGTTGACTAGAGAAATTTTGATTTTGATTCATCTACCGGAGAAATTTTGATTTGCTTATGTACAACTCAGCAAATCATTAACATGTGCTGCCAACTCATCCCTGAAGAATGAGCCCGATGTGAGAAACAATGTCAAATTCTTTAATGATGGCCAACAACGCTATCTATGCCAACTCGTCTCAAGACGGATATGCATTTGCAATTTTTTCCAAAAAAAGACACTGATTTCGTCCCAATTATGGTACTCCATCCGTTTCAAAATGATGTTTTTAGGATTTTTCTAATATGTATCTACCACGTTTTTTGACCTACATCTAGAATATGTCTAGGTACATGTATTTCAGAGTGAGTGTAAAATGTAATTTACTTAAAGGAAGGAAACGGTGTTTATGCTCTAGCTGGTTGGTTGGTTTGCCTTGGCAACGGGGATTTCTGCCATGTGGGACCCAGACCACGGCGTGGCAGACTTCTTGCACCGTTGCACACTTGTACTCCCTGATTCGATCAGAAATTACTATCCCGATCAGTCTATTTGAAGCTGATTTGGGTGCTTTCAACTTTCAAGTGGTAAAAACTGGAGTCAAGAGTCAACTCAGAAGATACAACTCATAAATAAACGCTTTAATTTAGAGCGATTGAGATATGTGTATTGATTTCAAGGACGCCAAATTGTAGCTGTCCCCAATATGGAAGTATGGAACTATGATTGATACAAATGAGACAAAACGGCAATGCACTACGTAAAACTAGTACTCCCTCCAACCTAAATTAGTTGACTTAGATTTATCTAGATTTTAATGTATTTAGACATTTTAGTACTAGATACATTCGAATTTAGATAAACGAATATAGATAAACCTGAGTCAATTAATTTGAATCAGATGGTATCGTAGCAAATCTAGTTTCCTTGTACTACGCGTCGACCTACTGCTCCTGGATGTTGTTTGTAGACGCCGCAGAGCTCTGATCCGTTTCTGTCACGGCGGACGACATTTCTTCCACGGCAGCAGCAGCAGGTGTGACGGCTGAAGAAACCTCTTCAGAGGGGGCAGTGACAGCAGCAGGTGGCACGGCTGAGGAAAGCTCTTCAGCGGCGGCGGCGGCAACAGCAGCAGGTGGCACGGCTGAAGAATCTTCTTCCGCGGTGGCGGCAGCAGCAGCAGGTGGCACGGCTGAAGAAACTTCTTCCGAGGCAGCAGAAGCAGCAGCAGCAGGTGGCCCCGCCGGCACGATGTTCACGCCGAAAATCCTCAAGACGCCCGGCGGCACAACCGGCGGCCCTTGGGCAACCAAAGTAACAGCAGGCGCTACTTCCATGGCGACAGGCGGCATCGTCATGGACAGCCCGAGCGCTGACGCGAGCTCTCCCGCCGACACTTGTGGTCTAGCGCCTGCGCCGCGCTTCTTCGGTATCACCTTTCCCGGGTAGTGCTTCCTCATGTGCCCGCCGAGCTTCACCCCCGAGTTGAACACGCTGGTACAATGCTTGCACTTGTGCAGCTTCTCCGGTCTGCCGGATGCCGAGTCGCCGACGCCCAGGTGGAGACCTGCGGCGGCGGCTTCGTTGACCAGTCTGTTTTTGTGGCCGCCGAGCCCTGGGTGCGTGGCGTACCGCTGATTGCACCCTTCCTCCTTGCAGATCCACCAGCCTTGCTCGTCCCGTGCCGGCGGCGCGGCGCGCTGAACTTGATGCGCGGCGGGCTGAAAGATTTGCGGCGGCGCCGCTACGAGTTGACCTTGGGCGACGGAAGGCTGAGGGTTGACCACGGAGACCTGAGGGGCGTCGGGCTTGTGGCCTTGGTGGAATTGCGACGAACAGGACGTGTTCACGACGACGGCATGATTGGTAGGACTGTCCGATGATGCGACAACGATGGCCATGGAGTCGTCATTGGTAGCAGTATTGGGCTCCGCGCTGCTGCTCCTTGTCGCGAACGCAATGGGCATGGGGTCGAAAACGGGGTGGGCAACCACAATGGCCATGGAATCGACCACTACCTGGCTCTCGGGAGAAACCGACCTGCCACCGACGGAGCCCCGCTTGCCGGTGACGCCCCAACCACGGCAGATCGCCGGCAAGACCAGTGGCTGCTCCTTGTTTCCCTTGTGACGTCTGTTGGGATCTTGGAGGGCATGGGTGCGCATGTGGCCGCACACGGCCTTCTTGTTTCTGAACTCCCTCCGGCAGACGGGGCAGGGGAACGACATCTCGCCATCGTCGGCGTCGATGTCGCTGATGGTCCCGTCCGAGTCGCACTCGCTCGAGGGCGTGGGCGACGGGAGGGTACCTCCATCCAAGACGATGCCTGCTTCAAGGCGCTGCCGTTTATAAATCTGTGGTCGCCCCTCATCATCATTGAGGCCACCGTCGCGGCGATGCTGGAAGACGACGTAGCGGCTGTCGGAGCTCCCCGAGGTCGGAGCGGGGGCGGCGGCCGGAGCAGGAGTGATCGGCAGACTCATCGGTGCCCATCGGCACTGAGCTGCAGAAGAGGAAGCCCGGCCGCTTCTAGGGTTTGGTTCCTGTGTGGCGGTGGGGTGGGGGGGGGGGAGCGAGATCTAATCACGAGTCGATCGCCTGGTGTTGTGCTTGTGGGTGGGGAGCGGCGGGAGTGCGCTAGCTGTGTCCGGCCTTATGTGGCGCGAGCGTCGCTCGATCGTAGGCGTGCGCGCGCGCGCTACAGTGGTGGACGTGCAGAAGCGAAGCTAAGTCCACTCGATCGGATACGTACATACGTGCCGCGCGCGGACTCTAAAAGAAAGAAACAGCACCCCGATCGGCTGGGAATCGGGTTCATTTCTACCACTTGTGCGGCCGGAATTAACGCACGCTTTCCAAGTAATATAATCTCACGTCCGTAAGTGAATCTCCAATTAACGGCACAATCTACCTCAAACGGATCCGACGGTTCATACTGCGCTGCTGCGTTGTTGGGGTCTGGCCTTTTTTTTTTTGAGAAACCATTTTTCTTTTCTTGTCCATCAAGTATCGCTCGAGCGTCACCAGCGTACGTGCTCGCGCGGAGCACAGCCGACTCGGATAGGTACCTCCTTTAAAAAAATGTAAAGAGAAACAAAATAAATTAGTTAGGGGCGCGTTTGGTAGGCCGTTTTAGGTCGAGCCAGGCCCCGTGGTTTTAGCGGGCAGCAGATCCGGGACTACGAAGCCGACGGGCTTCGCAACGCGGATGCCACAATCGACCCGGCCATCGGGCTGACGTTAAATCGGCCGTCGCCGATTGCCATTCGTCCATTCGAGGCGCGACGAGGTCGGCTTTGGCGGCTAGCGCGGCTGTGGCTTATCCGTTGTCGTCGATGCAACCCCAACCCTCTATCGGCAGGGCCCCCGACACAAGCCGGGACATGGCATTCCCGTCGAGGTTCAATCACATGCCGTAGTTTGCCCCTTTTCTAGCTAGCCCATCGACCTCGACCACGCCTCCGTCGCCACTGTCAGGATTTGTGTTTCGGGCCATCGTGCCTCCGCCATAGCCGTCGATGGCCCCCGCACCTCGACCGGTTTTGATTGGTCACAGGGGGGTCGCACATGTGTGCGGAATCTACATCGCGACTTCGCCGCGGGCCATTATCGTCGCAACCGGTGGTAACAAAATTTCCCATCCTTCGATTAGGGTTTTTGTAGATTCCTCAAATTGGTTGCAATGCTAGATTGTTAAGATGTATTGTCCTATTTGTAGTGTCAATCAAACTGTGCGTCAGTGCATTGCAAACCATGCCAATGATACCGGTGATCATTGCAACGATGCACACACATTGACATGCTTAGCAATGCACGCACATTGGCATGGCATAGGTGATCACTGCACCGATGCACACATATTGGCAATGGCACCGTTGATCATTGCACTAATGCACGCACATTGACATGCTTGGCAATGCACACACATTGGCATGGCATAGGTGATCACTGCACTGATGCACACACATTGGCAATGGCATCAGTGATCATTGCACTGATGCACACACATTGGCAATAACATCAGTGATCACTGCACTAATGTACACACGTTGACAATGGCATGGTTTCATATTGGACCTGACAATGTGTACGTCCCTGCAGAACTATGTGTGGGTGGATGAGCCGAAGCTCTCGAGCCTAGTGAAGCTAACCACATCCTTTTTTACAGCTGAGGCTTGACATACCATGCCTCATTGAGGAAGTGCAGTAGCCGGAGATCCCCAAGAAGCATATGGGGTGCCCTCCAGGGGTCGGCCACCACGGCGTCGTTGAGCATCCACTCTGGTTCTACGTGCAGGTTGCCTCCCTAGACCTCGAAGCCCTTGTCATCCCATCGACAGTGCATAATCTCCTCGTGAAGAAGCCGTAGAGCGTGAGCAAGGGCGTCAAGGTGCCGATCCACCTGAACAAGTTATGCGAGTGGTGCATGCAGATCAAGTGGTTTAGTGACACTACTAGGAAATACCTTATCAGTGGCGCATCTTTTTTCACTTTCAGTGGCGCACTGATGCGCCACTGAATACGTTTCCAATATATATTTTATATGACGCATATTGAAATGCGCCACAAAAATCTCAAATTTCTATGGCGCATATTGCCAATATGTGTCACAATTTTTTTTTCCAAAATTCAAAAAAAAGGCGGGCCAGATCTCAAATTTCAGTGGCGCATATGGCCAATATGCGCCACAGATTTTTTTTTTCAAATTTCATAAAAAGCTGGCCAGATCTAGATCTGGCCGGAGGTGGTGGTGGCTGGAGGAGGGCTAGGAGGAGTGGGTTATCGAAGGTGGTGGCCGTAGGAGAAGGAGGAGGAGGCCGTCGTCGGAGGTGGTCGGAGTAGGAGGAGGAGTCTGCCGGAGGTGGAGGAAGGTGTCGCCGGAGTTGGAGGAGGAGGTCGTCGAAGGTGGTGGTGGAGGAGGAGGAGGTCGCCGGAGGAGGAGGAGAAGGAGGAGGAGGAGGTTGCCGGAGGTGGTGGAGGAGGAGAAGGAGGAGGTCACCATGGTGGAGGATGAGGAGGTCACTGGGGTGGATGTGGAGGTCGCCGGAGAGTGGAGAAGGAGGAGGGAGGAGAATGGGAGAAGTGTGGAGGGGAGGAGAAGTAGGGAGGGGAGGAAAAAGAGATGGAGAAGGGCGCCGGCGGGATTCAAGACTTCTGTGGCGCATATGGGAGAAATGCGCCATAGAAGTTTCTCCCCCTTTTTTATTTTTTTGTAGGAAAAAATCTTATTTCTGCAATAACTTTTTACTCTTTTCGAATTTGGGGAATCTGTAAAATCTTCAACGGCTTCTAGCGGTTAAAATTGAGTAGGAAATTTTGACACGATCATTTTGATATATTAAACTTATTTTTTCGACATTGTATGCAAAAGTTATGGCCATTTTACCGTGCCATGACCTATTTTTGTAAAATACATCGAAATTAATGTATTTCAATTTTCCCTATAACTACACCCCAAAATATAACTACATCTCAAAGGAATTATTTTTTTGAAGTTTTTATCATTTTCGTTTATTTTTTACAAAACTGAAAAGGCGATCCGGGAGGATGGGATTTGTTTTTCCATATTCTGTGGCGCATACATCTATATGCGCCACAAAAACATCACTTTTTGTGGCGCATATAGACATATGCGCCATAGAATTATCTCCCCCCTTTTTTTGGTGCTGGGTCCCATCAACTTTCTGTGGCGCATATGTCTATATGCGCCATAAAATCATCACTTTCTGTGGCGTACACAAAAATTTGCGCCACAGAAATGTGGATTTCTGTGGCGCATATTTGGTCCGTGCGTCACTGAATTGCCGAATTTTAGTGGCGTTTTTTCTGTATGCGTCACTGATATTTTTCTGTGGCGCATGGTTTTGTATATGCGCCAAAAAATAGCTTGTCTATCTATAGCTGTTTCCTAGTAGTGTGAGAGTTCGCTGTTCATGAAGGGGTGGAAGAAGTTCGTGGAGAAGAGCACGGTCTAGGTTGGTGACACCCTCGTCTTCAAGTTCAAGAATCCAGGGTTAAACTTCACTGTCTACAGGAAGGTCACCTCGCTGAAGGTGGCCTTTGATTGTGTTCTCCATGGCTACTGAGTGCCGCCTTGTTCCTGCTCTTCTAATGCTGATGATGTGTAGTAGTGGTGCTAGCCTTATTAAGTGGCTGAAGAACATCTTCTTTTGTGATATGGTTGTGTTCTTATCTGTTAACTATGATGATGAACATGAAGTTCTGATGCTGGCCAGTAGAGGCTGAAGAACATCTCCTTTCGTGGTACGGGTGTGTTCCCCTATTGTTGATAGTAGTCAAGTTGCTTAGGTATGCACCTGATACTAAGTTAAGTACTATGTAGTAGTTAATCTATGTCTGTTAATATGGTAGTATGCTTGTTAGTACTTGTGCTATGTGTGTGTGATTGTGATCTGCTGGATGATGGTAAGCTGACCATTTTTCAAAGAGGTGATGGCAAGCCACTTTTGTGTACAATATGAAGGAAACATGTGCCTACCAAAAATGTATGTGTTGCCTCTACTAAGCCATAATGAGAAATTGCAGACAACCAATCAAACTGGGGTCTGTGTTCCAACATGTGCAATGCAATACCAAACTAACTACCAAAGTTTGCCCAGACCTCGTTTTCCCAGGACATGTTCCCCAGGGCCTAACCGGTACCAAACCCAAATTGGCTACTATCTACCAAATGCGCCTAGATTTAGTTACAATGCACATGCATGGTAAAGATATCGTTGAGTGTTTAATTTTGGTACCACCGATACGTCCATAACGTATCTATAATTTTTGATGGTTTTATGCTAATAATATGCTTTTGACACTCCTTGTATAAAGTTTATGATTTATTTGGATTAACCTACTAATAGTTGCAAAAGTGCACAATGTTCTTGTTTTACACTTTGATGTGTAGGAATTACCAAGAATACAAGTGGAAACCTTGTTCGAGTCAAATTGGGATTTTTCCAGAAATCTGTCTCAGAACTCTTTTTGAAGATGGTCACGTTTTGGGTCGAAGACAGCGTCAAACGGAAAACTCTTCAACTACAAAGTTGTTAGAAATTTCATGACAAACGTCTAGACATAAAATTTAGCTGATTCCGAGTCCGGACGGGCCTTCTAGGTCCGATTTACTGCAGCCCAAGATGGGTGACGGGAATCCGAGAAGCTATATAAAGGGAGGAAACCTAATTCGCTCAGGGCATCTCCATCCACGAATTTGCAGCCACCAAAGCCATGTTTTTGCCTCCCCCATGGATCCCACCTCCATAGGGGAGGGCTCCCAAGAAGCCATGAAGGAAGGGGGCTAAGGGGCGGTGCTCCCCTATGATACCGGCGGTGGGGAAGGAGTCCCCGCGCCGCCGCCGCCGCCCTCTTCACCATCTTCACCACCTAATCCTCCTAGTATGCAGTGGTTCATCCTCCCACACACCTCTGTACCGTCCTATGTAAACATGGTGTTTGACGCTATAAGTTATAATCCTATGATCTATGTCATGTTTGCGTAGTTTCTTTGTTCTTAGATTGAATGGTTAAACATCTTTGGTTCATTAGAGTTGTATGTTGATATGGTACAGTCCTCTGGTGTCCATTATTGTGCGCGCATGGATTAAACATCATAGGGTTTGTAGTATGTGTAAAAGGAAGGAGGGAGTTCTGCCGGAGTAACAGAAACCTGAGGACGCGAACCGGAACGTTGCACATATGGGAGTAAGGGGATCATTAAACTTAAGGCTATGGTTGGAGAAACCTTAATGCATTGATTAGTACTTACGGATATTTGCTAACAATCCAATCATATAGTACATGTAATTTCAAGTAGTGAAGCGCATGTATATTTAGCCTCTCCCACATAGAAAACTGCATCGAAGACAATGAACCCGATCTATTCGCTATTTAAACTTGGACAAAGCCACCATAATTACCACCACTATTCCACACTCATGATTCTGTTAGTTTAGTGTATTTTATTGCTGTAGCAACTAGCTTTACTTTCTTGTTATTTATTATCATGCAAAGCTATCTCTATTACTCGTATTTTTGCTCTAGTTTTATTTCCTAGATAATGCAAACGTTTAGTGTGCATAGAGTTGTATAAGTGGTTGATAGAACTTGAGAGAATATTTATCCTACCTTTAGCTCCTCGTTGGGTTCAACACTCTTACTTATCGAAAAAGCTACACACGACCCCCTATACTTGTGGGTTATCAACCATCGCAACATTTTCCAAGAAATCAACCAAGAGATATGCACCATGTATGCAAGGTATGAAATCTCTGTATTTGACACAGTCTGTGATCTATCCCCAAATGTGACTTGTTTGGTTTTTCTTGGCCATCAAGATATGTGACCTTCCAAGATACTGTATGAGTGGTAGAGAGGAGGAAAATTGGACTATAGGTCTTCGAAATATATTATTGATTCTACAGAAAGGGCCAAAAGTATATGTTAATTCTGCATGTGGGTCTCAACATGTACGAAGTAATTTCGAAGGAGGAAAATCACTCTCATGCGAAACTCTCTAGCCACCTCATCATCGTCGCCACGATAAGTGACTAAGCACCCTCCGGCCTCCGTTGGCGCGGTCAGGGCCGGCCCATAGGCAGGGGCGACGGGGCGCCCGCCCTGGGGCCCAGGAAGGCAGGGGCCCTTGCCCAGGTAGTAGCTACGTACTATTTCTGCCTTACGTCCAAGAAACGAAAGAAAAAAAGATGACCCAAGTAGAAAAGTCAGGCCTATCACATAGCTGGAGATTCACAGACCAAATTATGGGATCCGTAATGCTAGAGGAATTAGGAATTGTTCGATGCCTTGATGGCTACTCGTCGACTCGACTCCTCCCCCGAACTCCCATTGAGAGAGAACAATACGGCCAGTCCGATTTTCGATGTCGCCGCAGCCGTTAATGGAGATCAATAGCGCGATTTCATTCCTAAGGAAGCTCTTTTTCCATTATTCTCAATGTTCTAGTACTCGTTTCCCATGACCCATGTTTGAGAGATCTGATATGGTACGACCGCATCTTTCCTGTAATCTCGTTCATCAATTCGATTTACTGTTAAATAGCTCTACTCCTGGGCTCTAACTAAATTTGATTTATGCAGGAAGCTTTGGAAAAGTTTTATTCGGGATAGAAACATGGAGTGAAGAAGATAGCAGATTGGGGAGGATGGACACCAATGGAAGTACGTGCCTAGGACCTTTTCTTGTACTAAAATTATACTGTATATACCATGGTAACAAAAAAATCTTTAAGGACCAATCTGTGTTCACAAGGTTATTTGTTTTGGTGATGAAAAATGGTCCGTCACACTTTAAAAAGCAAGTTGTTGGGTCTGGATCAATAATTCTGCGACCTGTTCTGTAGAACAATATTGTTTCCCTACTATGCAATTTCCCTTGATTGTTGAGAAATAATTTAGTTTGTGGTATTAGTTTTATAGTTCAAACACCAACCAACTACTATGTTACTTTATTGGTTTGCTTTTGAATTACCATTCATTCAAAATCTATGTTAGTCAACAAGGGCCCCTTCTTGTTGTCTTCCCCTGGGGCCCCGAATATGTGTGGACCGGCCCTGGGCGCGGTCAACAACATAAGCTCGCGTGAGTTCTCGAGTATTACACTGCGTTTCACTTTGCATATGTATAATTGGCCTCTCTCCTTTTGAGACATGAAGCTTGCCGCTCTGTTCTAGTGAACGATGAGGGGGGGGGAGGTCGCCGTAGATGTGAGATTGCCCCGTCATGTCTCCGGCGAGATTATAGAGTTTTAATGTCACACAATACAGGTTAGACGCGCGCTGAAGCCGTTTTAGCCTCACAAGTCTCCTCTGAGACCTTGTGGAGCAATGGGACCTTGGGCCAAACTCCCATTTGTCTCGAATACGTGTCACAACCTCTTTCGATGACTCATAGACGATATTTAGCATTGGGCGTTGGTATATGGCGGTCACCCTTGGCCAGTGGCAGAGCTAGTTAGCTAGTAGACTCCGGACAAGGAATGAAGGCACCAAGCTGTATAGCTTTTTGCCGGCGGGTGGGGTCGCTGGAGCCTTGGGTCGCAGTGGCGGCGGCGTGAGAAGTGGAGGAAGGGTTTAAGAGCTCAAAGCGGCGACAGTGCGTTCGGGGAGGGAGAGAAGCCTTAAGCGTTGTGCATTCCGACATGTGGGACCAGGAAGCAGTGAGACAGGTTACGGCGTCTAGGGCCATGGCTTGTTGGGCTCACGTTTTCCTTCTATTTTTTAGAATTTGTGTCGGGCTCATAAGCGGGAAGGGTAAAAAGCCCTTGAAGACCATAACCTAGGCCACTGAAATAGTAGGGTCACGCTTAATCAAAAAAAAGTCAGCTTTAGCTTAGTTTTTTTCCGCAAAAACCAAGCTTTGACTTCTTCGCATTGTGGCTGCAAAAGAATCAATGCATGTCTGTTGTATTTTTTCTAACTGAAGCTTAGCCTTTTTCTCCCTTATGGAAAGAATCAAGGCCATGTTATCATGTGTGGTATCGTTCCCAACAGGAATGGCATAAGGGCTCATTAGTTCCGATGTCGTCCTGCATCAACAGCAGCCTCCGCGCGATGGCTTCCGGAAGGCAAGGGGCTGAGGTGGTTCCGCGGAAGGTAGTGGATGCTGATGAGTGTGACTGGTGTAATAGGCGGTTGGAGAAAAGTGGAGTGCACCTAAGGCTAGTCATAGTGGGAGTAATTTGGGTAGTAATATAGTTTTACATGTATTACCAACTAAGCATTTAAATGATATGATATAAAATTAAATGATGAGAGAGAGCCTTATGGTGACTAGCTATGTTACCATAATATCACACATTTTAAAATAAAATGAGTCTATATTGCAATAAATAAGACTTTGCATGATACCACACCTATATTATTTTTCACTATAAAGATTATAACTTAGACTAGTAACATATGCATACTACTATTCTAAATTACTCTCCACTATAACCAGCCTAACCTTCACTGCAAGCGCACGCGATGGCGGGCCACGTGGAGACCCATTGGTCCCGGTTCGTGCCAGAACCGGGACCATCATTGGTCTTGAGTGATT
Organism: Avena insularis; assembly: GCA_023614405.1. NCBI lineage: Eukaryota > Viridiplantae > Streptophyta > Magnoliopsida > Poales > Poaceae > Avena > Avena insularis. The sequence goes on from CM042686.1 coordinate 567,858,002, forward strand.
GGTCCCAGTTTAAAAACCGGGACCAATGACCCTTATAAACCGGGACCAAAGGGAGGCTTTCTACTAGTGCTACTATATGATACTATGCATTGTAGAGATGCTATCATATACTAATACTACTACTATATGATACTCCTATTGTGACTAGTCTGAAGGCAAGATATCATCCAAGCATGATTTATTCAATTACCTCTAGGATCACGGTAAGCAATGGATTCCATGTTTTTTCTTAAATCATTTTTTAACAATCCCATTTGAATTTGAACTTAAATCTAAATTGGATCTCCCACTTGAACTTAAATCTAAATTTGACCTCCTGATGCCATTTTACAAAAAGTTGAAGCTTATGGGTATGCATCCCTTTCAGTTTTCTGTCATCACACATTTGTAAGAATTTATGTAGGTTAGGAGTTGGACTGATCGATGGTCATCCATAATCGCCAGAAAACTTTTAATGTCATGTTATAGTAGACCAGGCAGGCATGTCCGAGGGGAAGACGACTACCACTCTGTAAGCAATATTCTCTTTGCATGCCTTCTGCGTTTTTAGGAAACTGATGGGAATTGGGGCCTTAAGTTTAAACCTTGTAAGTCTTTCCTTCTTAAACATTTCACATTTCTGGTTTTTAGGTGTTTCTTCGGTGATGCTTAGATTTATAATTTATCACATCTTCATGGCTATTACCTTTAAATATTTTCTGAATGTAAGAAAGTTTTACATTGCGTGATGATATTTCCAACACATTGTCAAAGATTTTGAGACCTTACGCTCCATGTACAATTTTTCGCTTTATTAGGTCAATTAAGGCAACAATGGGTTAAAAAAAACTCTCAAATTTAATTCAGTTTTTCACAACTGATGACCAAATTTTGTTCTGAACTTTTCGATTTCTGTCATTGCAGCTCCTATCTCGGTCTTTTTCGACCCCTCCTTAGTGTTAGTCATAGAGCGGCGTTAGACATGTGTCGGTTACACTAGAGGTGGATACATACCCTCCTCTTAACTGGTAAATTTCGATATGTGTAATAGACACTTATTTATGGAATATATCTTTTTTAAATGATTGGTGCAATATATCTACTTAATAAGTACAAAATATGCAGACTTGAAATTACATAAAAATTATAATTAATGAGGTTGTGCTTCTGTATTTATTTTGAACAGCCAGAGAGGAAAGAAACTTGAAGAGTAAGAGGTCAGGGGGATCTTCGACAACAGCAATGCGATTATTTTATACAAATTTATATGGAGTACAGTTGATAGTTTTCCTTACGGGATATGTGGCGGCCCCTAGGTTAGCCCTAGAAGCTTCGTCACCTGGTGAGGTGATCTCTGTTGGGAGAAAATAAATGTACAATGATAATTGTCTCAATGCAATTCATAATTTGGTGTGGCATATATTTTGAAGTATAAGTACAAATATTTTGCTCAATATATTCATGTCAAAATTTATGAGGCCGTGGCAACGCACGGACATTCAGCTAGTTTGTCATAATCTCTCTACCGTACCATTTTCGGCTGGGACATATCTCGTATAAGGAACAATGTACACATGTAAAATATTGCCTCGGAGCCTGTAGCTACAAATATATACCACGGTAACCGTCCAAATCAACCTCAGATTATTGCATAATAAACCCTTTAATCATTTGAACTAAAACCCCATCTTGGAGGCAGAAAAAGAGAGGAGAGATATGTCGACGCATCTAACAAAATATATATTTGGAAGTCGCTTCGATGGGTCATCGATGTTGAGGCTCCATCTCCGTCGAGCGTCAACCTCGACCATCACCGCTCTAGCCGCAGTGCAACACCTCGAGTATGTTGTCGAAGCTGAGTGAGAACGACAACCGATGTGTACAAGTCGTGAAAACTTTGAGCCGTAAACGTAAAGTTACATATGGCACACAGATCCGCGACGCGACGCACCTTCCCTCGTGTCGACTTGATTTGCTTGTCATGGGCTAGCTTTGGTACTACCAAAGGCTTCTTGTAGCCAAGTTGATGGCTGACCTATTTGGTTTATGCATGCCAAGGATACCGAAATGTAGATGCATGCCAAGTTAGTGTATTGCACGCACGGTGTATTTATTACCTCTTATCCTGTCTTAACATAATTTTTCCACTTGTCTATTTCGATCTTTGGTAGTGGGCAGTTGGTTTTGTTTTGACTTGTGTAAGATAAGAGTGCCTGGTTTCATCAGTCAAATCGGAGAAAACATGTCTCTTGTGCCCACGGAATAACCAAGGCGTATCGTAATCAACTAATCATCATCCGTTGGACAGATTGGAGCTAAGACGTACTCGCGCGGTAGATTTGCTGGAAAGCTAAACGATCGACCGGATAAAGTCGATTAGCAGGCAGCAGGCTCCTCGTACGTCGCGTCAGACCTGCTCTAATTTCTGGCCGTGACGCGCGACGGCCGAGCACGAGCAGAATGGAGAGGAGGGAGGGAGCCGTTAATTACGGATACGCCGTCCCTGTCCGAGGAAAAACCAGCACGTTTCCCACTGTCACCGTCGCTTGTCGTGGTCTGAGCATTTATCCTCCCGGCGGCGTTTCTCTCCGGCAGGTAGCGCGGCCGCCAGATCCTCACCGGTCCAGGTTAATTAATTAAAAATCAAAAGCTCATCACGGCCTGGTCTCGCAGGTCTTTCCCGATGACTTGCACATGAAAAACGCACGCATTTCTCCTCTCTTTTTCACGTGTAGCCTGCATAGTGGTAACGTTCGCGCGTCGTCGTCCTCTCGCTTCGGTAAACGCCGGTGAGAAGTGCGTCGCGCGTCACTCGCGAGGAGGCCGGACAAATTAACGGCAGTCAAACACGTTTCCCTTTAAGCGCCAAGGACCGATCGACGTACTAGCAGTTAATTACTTCCGGCGGTGAAAAGGCGGCCGAGATTTATTGGTCCGTTTAGAGTTAGACAGGGGGGGCGGCAGCTTCACGTAGAATCTTCTCCGGTACTGCCCGCGTTCACACCCAAGCATTTTGCGGCTTCGTGCATATGGGCAAGTAAAACATCGCAAACGATATTTCGCGCGCGGTCTCGAGTCCTGTCTCCGGTCGCCAAGTGTCGCCGTCTCGCCGCGATGCCATCGATCATATTCATCGAGAAAGCAATCATTCTTGTGCATCTGCGTGTACAAACTACAGTATGTAAGGGCAGTGACATCCCAGCCCATCTGAATTTAAACGCAGGTTTAACACTTTGGTGTGTTATAAAAGGAGAAATATTCTTCGGTGGCGTTGATAGAGAGATGCTTGTGATGACTTCGTCAAGTTTAAGATACGTCGGATCAGCCTCAAGACTCGGTATTTCGAAAGTGCTCATATATAGGGGTAGGGTGTGCGTGTGTGCGTTCACAGGGGTGAGGGTATGTGTGTTGTGACGTCCGCGTTTGTACCAGATTTCGCAAAAAAAATTAAAAATACACTTATTTGAGTATGTCGTCCTTATACTTGTCCGGATATGGTTTATAGGTTCACCCTATATCCCATCGATCTAGAATTACCTAATTTGCCTTCCACAAATGTTGAACTAGGTAAATTAACTTCAGATAGGCTTCCTTTAACTTGGCACGGGCTGCAAAAGTCAACAGAGTTATACCTCCCTCTTAAAAAAAATGATATCGGGTCATTATCCACTGAAACTACACAAAGGACCTCCTTAAAGTACAACGTGTCTGAGATAAACCCAATGATCATCAGCCATCACTCACACATCGATCTATCCCTTAAGCATGCTGTTTTCCTTCTTTTTGCTGGGACAAGTCGATGGCTTCAAACATCGGGCAAGCCTTTAGCCTACCTACCTGCTAACTATAAACCAGCCTTTCGCCTAGCTGCTCTTGTAGGGATCGCTCCGTGAAGTCACCACTAATGTGGACTTGGCACAAATAGCAGATGATTAAATAAAGTCGATGCCGTTACATATTCGGAGGTCCTAAACTGTTTCTGTAGACTTCCATCTCGGCTCTAGAAGGCCGTACGTCAGTCTCAAGGAGGCCCGGCCTTGAGTTCCGTCTTCTTCAACATTGCAAAGGCAAATTCCTACCCCAACTAACAAGGAGTATATGTTAGAGACAGGATGGGCATAGTTTATTGGATGTTACGTCCATATAAGAATGCAAAGTCTGATAAAAACTCAACCTTTCATGTTATATGGATTGAGACTAGGGATCTTTGCGATGTACCGCAAAGTCGTTAAATTGGTGTCACACCGCCACACCGGGGCCCACTCTAAAACTTATTATCTTAAAACTGAGAAAAATAAGTGCAAATTTTGAAACTTAAACTATAGCATTCTTATTTAAAAAATCAAAACTTAGCAAATAGTCACGTTAGTTGACGAAATCTTGCATGTGAGGTGTTTCAATTCAATATCTATGTGTGTGATCTACAGGATTTACAAAACTTATAAATATTTTTCTCAAAGACCTATAGAAAATGTGTGCACTCTGAGCTATCTTTTTTTTTCTGGCATATATAGATCCCAAAAGGGATTGAGCAAGTGGTGAAGATCTCGAGTCAAGGAGTTCCTAGGACTAGATTCACGTTTGAACCCACGACCCATGTCGCTTCGCCACTTCTACCCCTGAGGGAAGTCGATCTTGTAACAATTGCCACAGGAAGATCTTCGTCTTTAGGGGTAGAGGTGCTTTCTACAACGGTTTGGTCTAGGATCTAGGACAGTACATGCCCTCTAAATAGGACCTGTACATGAAGCTATTCGTGAAGGCCCTGGACGAGGTCAACCTCCACGAAACCATATCATCTATGGTTGAGAGGGAGTCCGGTAAGCTGGATCTAAGCTCTTCGCACCACTTGGCTTCCTTCAAGGAGAGGGCTCTATGGAAAAAATGTTCCATGTCCCTTCCCGCGCCGTAGAGCCAACCCTAAGCGATGGTTCTGAGCAGACAACAAAGAGCCTAGGATATTTCCCATAGGCCACAGGGGTGCTCCCTAATCCATGGATCCATCCAAAATAGATTGTGATCTAATCCCCCCATATTTTAGGGTGATTTATGGCTTGCAAAGTGTTATCGCAAAGATTGTTGAGCCAACTAGAGTTTATGCGGGTTTGCTTTTTGTCACTCGCTCAAACTTGACCCACATAAACACCTTTGGCTTGGTATGTGTCGTGTTCAACTGTACATGCTGTGTCACCGATGAGTGGGGACAACATGTCAAAAACACTTCAGTTGTCATATGTGGTTTGAACTTGATTGATTTGTGCCAAATCTGGTTCATGGGGTTTTTTATTTGAAACACGACATCTTATCTTCCTGTTTAATTACGAGAGAAGGCGAATGCTAAATTATCTAAAGTAGAGTAATAGACAAAGGGATGTTTGACAGTACATCAATGTAACCTGGACCATCCAATCGACTCGATCCTACGGTGATATACTACTTCAATTTTTTGGTAGTATATTTCATCCTAAGGGGTATTTTTGGTATAACACTATTTAAATCGTGGGTCCGTTCTGTCGAAATGTAAGGTCGTATTTTTACTTATATAAGTAAAACTACAATTTTATCTCTGAAAATTTTGATGACTGAAATTAGCAAATTAACTAATGGCCCAAAACTAGCCCAATTAATTTGTACCGTCGGATCCGGCCATATACTACACACATCGATATGTAGTCCGATGCACATAAAATCTTTGTAAAAAAAGCGAATAAGAAATGGATGTGTGGCAAATCCATTCAAGAATTAGATAATATTGGGTGTGCACGTAAAATCTGTATAACAATCCACAGAAGTATTCTTCACTAAGCTGTGACTAACCAAATGCTACCAATATATATACTCAGTAAACACCGAAGTGTCATTGTGACGAAGGCCTTTATGTCCACACCATATCCTGCATATATAGGATCTAGCCGTCAAATCTCATACGTATGTGTTTCGATTTATCTGCCATCTCACTTTGATCAGCTGCTGGAAATACTACGAATCACATCAAATCAGCAACTGACAACCTTCAACTTCATTCACTGATAAAACAAAAACAAAAAAATTAATCTATCAAAAGTTTCAAAACCAACACACAAAAACCAATATAATGCAGTGTTAGTTCTGACCGATCTAACACCTTTCCAAGACGCAGGTTTACATATTATGTACAAAATGTCTGTGCCGCAAGGAGAAGGTATCTAACTAGAAACGGTAGCTGTCCTCGAGAATGTCCTGCCAGAAAGAATCACTACTCTCCAGAGAGCACAGACCGGGAAGCTCCATCATGGGCTCCAGCAAGCCGGCGAACTCCTCTACCGGTGCCCCGTCAGCCGCCGGTGCAGCGTCACTGGATTGGCCAGCCTGTTCAGCTGCTGAAGAAGAGCTCGTTCCCGGACACGGCGCCGTGGTGTTGTTGTTGTTGAGCCGCTGCTGCACCACGTCTTGTTCTGCAAAACTCGAGCTGTTGCAGAGGTAGCCTGGCTGCAGGTAGTTCGCGCCAGACAGTATGTTCATCTGGTTCTGCTGGAGCAGGAGGTTTGGAACGGTGCTGCTAGTTGAGTTCAGCATTGCGTTTGCTGCGGCCAGGTTGGCGATGAGGTTAGCGGTGTCGTTACTGGAGCCGATGGCGTGGAGCAGCTGCTGCAGCAACTGCGCCTGCATGAGGGCGCCGGTGTTCAGGCCGCCGCCGAGGGTCGCAGCCGCCGCGGCCCAGAGGAGTGATTCGGGGAGGAGGGCGGCGGAGGCGGAGGTGCCGTCGAGGTGGTGGTGGGGCGGCAGCTGCTGGTGTGTGACGGGGTCGACGCCCATGCGCAGGAGCTTCTTCCGGATGTGCGTGTTCCAGTAGTTTTTGATCTCGTTGTCCGTCCGGCCTTCCAGGTGCGTCGCGATCGTCGACCACCTAACCCAACCCAATAAAGTTCATATATCCACGTCACTTCAGAGACTTATTAACAACTAAATTGACAGTGCATGCATGCATGGCGGCTAATTAAGCTACGCTCTGTGAGTGGCGGCATCGTGTGAGGAGCAGGTAAAGGTTGGACGAGGAGGACGGCGACGTACTTGTTGCCGAGGGCGGCGTGGAGGCTGATGATGAGGCTCTCCTCGTCGTCGGAGAAGTTGCCGCGCTTGATGTCGGGGCGGAGGTAGTTGGTCCACCGGAGGCGGCAGCTCTTGCCGCAGCGGTTGAGCCCCGAGGCCTTGGGCAGGCCGCGCCAGGAGCCGACATGCCCGCCGCGCCTCTGGATGTGCTCCACCAGCGCCCTGTCCTCCTCCTCCGTCCACGGCCCCTTCTTCACGCCGGCGTCGTGGCAGCAGCACGGCGACCTCCCCATCACAAACCGATTTCTTCCTAGACGGATCGATAAAGGTTCGTACAGGCTCTGCTGGATAGCGTAGCTAGGGATAGCCCCTAAGATTGGTCGATTCACCGGTAAGCTAGCGTAGCTAGGGATGCGACTGTGTTCTTTTCTTCCCCGGCAGGGCTGGTATATATAGAGGTCGCGGGGCAGACTGCAGAGCAGCCATTCCGTCGTACCCCATGATGGGTGCAGTGTAAGCTGCGAATTTTCCTTCCATTCTGCTGTCGTGTCTATTTTGGAACAGTTTCTGCCTGTCGGGTACGTACTCTGAAAAAAGGGCGTGTGTACGATGTAAGTCAAAGAGGGGGCAGTTGCTGGAGAGATCTAGCCACGTAAGACCAGATATATTCTCTGCACGTTGCAGTCCACACGCTATCCATGTCGCCAGGCAGGCAACAAGCCAACAAGGAGAAAAGTGGCAGCCAACAAGTGGCGGCAGGCTGCTCTGTAGAAAATGCAATGATCTATGTAATGTAGCACCTGCAATTCAGGATCTGCAGGTTAAGTATTCGCTACCTGGTTCCTTAATCCTCGCGTACGTAGCTAGTGCCGCGAAGTAACGAGGTAACTGACGCCGGGTGCTGATGGATCCAGTGATCTCACTGCTAATTGTTCCAGATTACGTCCGTGTTTTGGCTCTATTCTTCGAGGCAATGAACTTAAAATCTTATGCAATTCGTAACCTACTCGCTAGTACTAGTATGTTGCTTCACCAAATTAATTCAGTCGTGAATTTGGTGAAGAATCCACTTAAAATATTAACGGGGCGACATGCAGTAATTTTGGTCGAACGGGACCTGACCCCTGCGTCGCCTTCCTCTAGCGACACGGGGAACCCTAGCCGCCGCCGGTGTGAGGGCCCTCTCTCCTCCCTCCCCGCACCGCCGCCGCCGGAAGGCACGCCGGCGAAGCTGCGCGCGCCCTAGGGAACGTGGCAGTGGGGCCTCTTCTTCTTCCCGCGGCCTTGCTCGAGGTGGCCGACGGGGCGAGCTCGGCGCGTCACTGTGGCGAGCTGGCGGCGCCTTGCCGGCATGGCAGGGGGCGCTGAAGGGCAGCAGCAGCGGAGGTTGGGGAGGCCATCTGTGTGCGCGGGGGCTCGATCCAGGCCCTTGCGGGCTGTGTGTGAGCTGATGTGGCCTGCTCGGGGCTTCAACCCCTTCTCCGGGGAGGCCTAGTCCAGGACGGACCGGCCGGGACCCGGGACGACGGGGGCAGCAGAGGCGAGCACTGCGGTCGGTTCAGTTCCTCATCGGGTGGCGCAAGGAAGGGCCCCATCTGGGCTGCCACGGGCTAGGCGGGCCTGCAGCGGCCTGGTGCGGGCATGGCCGACGCGGTGGCCCCTGGAGGTGCTGCCGGAGGTGTGGTGGCCGTACATGTGCGGGCCAGATCTGGGCCAGGCGGGCCCAGATCTGGCGGTGCCTTCGTGAGAACAAGTCCTGGGCTTGGCGGGTCGTGGATGCTAGGTGTTGGTATTCTTGTTATCCTAAGCCCGGCAGCGGTCTGGTAGGCCCGGGTGACCACGGTGGCGATGGTGCTGCTACTTGGCAGCGGGGATCTGCGGTGGCGTAGATCCACTGGGGGACGGAGGAGTAAGTCTAGCGCTAGGGTGGGCGACGATGGTGACACCCTTGCTACAATGTGGCAGCGGGGCTTCACGAGTCCATTTGGGCTCAGCCGGACAAGAGAGGGTCTGGTTTTCCCTTGCTGCTACATCCGGTCGGCTATTGCTCTTCGGCGGTGGAGGTAGTTCCCTCATGTGTGTGATTGTACCGCCAACCCCTGCCGATGACTCTTCTTTTCGGTTGTACCAGCCTCACATCGTGGGTCACAGTGAGACGACGATGGCGACTTCAAGACCGTGGTGGCATGTGCTGGTGGGCTGCGAGCTTGGGGGAGCAATTCGAAGCGTCTGAGAGTGTGGTTTCTTGTGGGGTCGGGAGAAATCCTTATCGTCATGATAATCGACGTGACAACACCTGTGGGTGTCGTCATCCTTCCTGAAGGGCGTCAGTGTACCTCTTCTCCACCTCCCATAGCGTATCGAGGAAAACCCTAGGACTAGTCAGGGTGGCAGCGTCGTTGTCGTCGCTTTTTTTCTTGGAGATGCTGCTTGGCACGCGATGTTTCAGAGCGCTAGGAGCATGGTGGAAATTCTCCGGAGGGCACAGCAGTTGCGGGTCACCCTCGTTTTCATCGAGCCACTATTTATTGGCTTTATTTTGTCTTCTTATTTATTTTATTATTTCTTTGTTGTTTTTTATTTGAGCGTTGTGTTGTCTGGTCCAGCAGCGGTCTCAATCAGTTGATATATTAATATAGATGGACGAAAGCCTGATTGAAGGTAAAATATTAACATAAAATTGTACGTACCAAGAAAACATGGATCTGCCCCAAAATAGGATCGACCAATTTGCCCCAGAAATAGGTCCGACCCCGCGTCACTCCTGGAGCAAACGGGAGCCTTCCATCCACCGCGACCCGGTTCGCCCTACCGCACCCCCTCCTCCTCACAGCCACCAGAGGGAATCGCCGGGCAAAGCACGGTTGGCGTTGGCAGCGGCGGGATCCTCTCTTTCCTCCTCACATGGCGGTTGCGGTGCGGGATAGGACTTCCACCGAGGGCGTGACGCTATGGGGGTGGCATGTCGGTGTGGTCTCCTACAGTGGCATCACATGATTGTGGCCTCGCACGGATGACGCGGGGTAGCCTCGCTTCCGCTCGTGCTCAATGTTGCTGGCGTCTGATGCAGATCTCTGGCGGCGCGAGTCTTCCTCCCTACTGCTTGGTTTTGCATGAAGCCGGAAGTTCATTATGATGTCAGTGTTCATCCAAGGCCCGAAGCAACCCGGCAACGATATTGATGTGTACCTAAGGTCATTAGTTGAAGACTTTTTACAGTTATATCACGAAAAAGGCATACGTGTGTGTGGGATAAGCACAATCAAGAGAAATTTGACCTATGAGCATTGTTGTTCATAATAATCAATGATTGACCTGTTCTTAGTAACCTTTCAGGAAAGATAAACAAGGGATTCAATATATGCACGCACTGTTTAGATGAGACTAAAAGTATATATTTGATAAATATAAGCAAAATATGTACCAAGCGCATTGTTGATTTCTTACAATCACATATTTTAAGAAAGAAAGGCAAGTATTTCAAAGGTAAGGAAGATCACCGGAGGAAGCGTATCCATCGTACTAGCGATGATGTATTTGGTATGGTCAAAGATTTAAAATTGGAAGGGGTTATGGTAGACAATTTGTTCCGAATGACGCTACGGGACATGACACCGGGGACTAATTTATGTGGATATTACGTCTGCAAGTTCCGTCGCATGTCGATCAGTGAGCGGAGGAGAGATCTAAGTGTTGGGTCCGTAGCATAGAAAACAAAAAATTTCCTACGATGAGAACTATACGCCAAGATCTATCTACTAGATACAGAGCAACGGGTGGACATACATCCATGGAGAACTTACCCTCGAAGACAACGAGTTTTGTTAACGAGTAGGAACTCGTGGTTGATGTAGTCGTACGCTTGCCGATCTCAAGATCGTGTGGAAGTCCGAGCGCCGCAAATCAGCAGCGCATCCGTCCTCGCACACACGTTCAAGCCACCGGACAACCTCCACCTCCTCGCTCCAGCGAATCAGCGGAAGCAGCAACTCCTTCAGGCCTTAAGGCCACCGGGAACATGTATCTCGCTAATCCGAGACCATGGGGGAATATCTAGAGGGGGAGAGAGATCCTTCACGAGGAGGTGTGTTTTGTGAGAGGGGAGAGGGGGATTTATATAGGAGGGAGGGAGACCCCTCCCCTCCCATAGCCGGCGCATGAGGGGGGGGACTCCTCTCCTCCTTCATTCATGTGGTGAACCTCCACTCACATAAACATGGCCTCCACCCAAAATTCCACTCACATGTATTTAATTTCCACCAAATTAAATGCAACTCTCAATTAATAAAACTCTTTTATTTATTTTATTCAGAATTTTGTTAATTACTTTAATTAACAAACATTCACATAAAACCCCTTGCAACATTTCAATATCACATGCAGAACCACTTTCTGCAATTTCACCCGAAATAATTCCGGTTTCTATCGAAACAATTCCTGTTTCTATCGAAACATTTCCTGTGCTTTGCAAACCTTTTGTCTGCAACATATGTGCTCCTAAATGGTGTCCGGCAACCCTTAAGTTGTCAACCTACGGTTCGCGAATAATGCAGACATGATTGAGACTCCTCTCAGATCAATAATCAGAAGCGGGACCTAGAGATCCATACTGACTCCTACATATTCAACGATGACTTCTGTGATCGTGAGAACCTTTAACGTCAGCAATTTAATCCCTTTGTCTCATGATATAATACATGTCCGAGATTCGATCATCGGTATCCTAATACCTAGTTTGATCTCGTTACCGACATGCACTCTTTTCTTGTTTCCATGATATAACATTCTAGTGATCACATCACTTGCTTGCAAGCTATCTTAATGTGATATCACCGAGAGGGCCCAGAGTATATCTTTCCGTCATCGGGATTGACAAATTCCACTCTTGATCCATGAGCCTCAACATAACACCTTCATAGCACTGAACCCACCTTTATAGTCACCTGATTACTGTGGACGTTTGATGTTATCAAGATACTCTTCCGGTGTTAGCAATTAACATGATCTCATGGTCTAAGGACTAAGACTACTTTGTATGATGTTATAGCAATATAAACATAATGAATTGATCGTAATGCTATACTTCGGATGAATGTTCATCACATCATTCCACCAATTGTGTGACCTTGTTATTAACAACATCCAATGTCCATGATCAGGAAACCTTGATCATCTTGTTAATCAACAAGCTAGTCTATAAGAGAGGCATAACTAGGAACCCTTTTTGTTTATTAAACACACATGTATTGATGTTTCCTATCAATACAATTATAGCATGCAAAATAAACATCTATCATATACAAGGAATACATAATAACAACTTTATTATTGCCTCTCAGGGCATATTTCCTTCAGTCTCCCACTTGCACTAGAGACAATAATCTAGTTTATATAGTGATAAATCTAACACCCATGGAGTTCTGGTGTTGATCATGTTTTTCCCTAGGCAGTACTTTATTCGACGGTCTGCTACATTCAGGTCCGTGCACTTTACAAATCTTTATATTTCCATCCTTGACATGCTCGCGGATGGAGTGAAACCGGCGCTTAATATGCTTGGAATTCTTGTGAGACCTTGGTTCCTTGGCGTTGGCTATGGCTCCATTATTGTCATAATAGATCATCATTGGGTCCAACGTACTAGGAACCACACCTAGTTCCGTTATGAACTCCTTCATCCAAACCGCTTCCTGCGCTGCTTCTGAAGCAGCAACATATTCCGCCTCCGTTGTTGATCCAGCCACCACAGGTTGTTTGGAACTCCTCCAACTAACTGTTGCTCCGTTCAAGAGAAATACGTATCCGGATTGAGACTTAGAGTCATCCAGATCAGTGTCAAAGCTAGCATCGACATAACACTTAGCGACTAGCTCTTTTTCACCTCCGTATACAAGAAACATATCCTTAGTTCTTCTCAAGTACTTAAGAATATTCTTGACTGCTATCCAGTGTTCCAAACATGATCAGATTGGTACCTACTAGTCAAACTAATAGCATGTGCCACATCCGGTCTTGTACATAGCATGGCATACATTATAGAGCCTATGGCTGAGGCATAGGGGATCTTATCCATTAGCTCTCTTTGAGTCTTACTCAATGTCTTGCCTTGCAACATAGGTAAGTACCCCTTCTTACTTCCGTCCATATTAAACTTCTTTAATATCTTATCAAGGTATGTACTATGCGATAGCCCAATTAGGCGCCTTGATCTATCTCTATAGATTTTAATGCCTAATATATATGAAGCTTCACCAAGGTCCTTCATCGAAAATTTGCTGTTTAGATAACTTTTAACACTGTTTAAAAGATCTATATCATTTCCAATCAATAATATGTCATCCACATATAATATCAGAAATGCCACATTGCTCCCACTCACTTTCTTGTAAATACAAGCCTCTCCATAAGTTTGGAAAAATCAAACTCTTTGATCACCTCATCAAAGCGGAGATTCCAACTTCGGGATGCTTGCTTCAGTCCATAGATGGATCGCTGAAGTTTTCATACCTTATTAGCATCCTTAGGATCTACAAAACCCTTAGGTTGTATCATATACAACTCTTCTTCAATATTACCATTGAGGAACGCAGTTTTGACATCCATCTGCCATATTTCATAATCAAAATATGCAGCAATTGCTAATATAATCCTAACCGACTTAAGCATCGCTACGGGAGAGAATGTCACATCGTAGTCAACTCCTTGAATTTGTCGAAACCCCTTTGCGACAAGTCGAGCCTTATAGATGGTTACATTACCATCAAGATCGATTTTCTTTTAAAAATCCATTTATTCTCAACGGCCTTTCGATCGTGAGGTAAGTCCACCAAGGTCCAAACCTGGTTTTCGTACATGGATTCCATCTCGGATTTCATGGCTTCTAGCCATTTGTTGGAATCAGGGCTCATCATCGCTTCTTCATACGCTGAGGTCATCTATTTCATCAATCATGAAATTCATAACAGGATTGCCGTGACAGTTCAGGAGCTGACGTGTCCCGCTTGACCTGAGGTTCGGTAGTGTCCTCTTCAAGTTTCATGATCAATATCATTAGCTCTCTCTTCATTAGGTGAAGTCAACTCAAACAACTTCCGGTCTGCGCTACTCGCCATTTCATGAAGAGAAGGTTCAATAACCTCTTGAGTTCTAACTTCCGACTACTCACACCTTTCACGAAACTCCTTCTCAAGAAAGGATCCATTCTTGGCAACAAAGACCTTGCCCTCGGATGTGATAGAAGGTATACCCAATCGTTTCCTTTGGGTATCCTATGAAGACGCATTTTTCCACTTTGGGTTCGAGTTTATCCGGTTGAAGTTTCTTCACATAAACATCGCATCCCCAAACTTTAAGAAATGACAGCTTAGGTTTGTTTCCAAACCATAATTCATACGGTGTCTTTTCAACGGATTTAGATGGTGCCCTATTTAAAGTGAATGCAGCGGTTTCCAGTGCATAACCCCAAAATGATAGTGGCAAGTCAGTCAGAGACATCATAGATCGAACCATATCCAATAAAGTATGATTACGATGTTCTGACACACCATTACGTTGTGGTGTTCGCAGCGTGAGTTGTGAAACTATTCCACAGTCTTTCATATGTGTGCTAAACTCGTAACTAAGATACTCTCCTCCACGGTCGGACCGTAGAAATTTGATCTTTCTGTTACGATGATTTTCCACTTCATTCTGAAATTCTTTGAACTTTTCAAAGGTTTCAGACTTATGTTTCATCAAATAGATATACCCGTATCTACTCAAATCATCCGTGAAAGTAACAAAATAATGATATCCACCTCATGACACACTCATTGGTCCACACACATCAAGATGTATGATTTCCAATAAATCGCCTGCTCCATTGAACCGGAAAACGGCGTTCTAGTCATCTTGCCCATAAGGCATGGCTCACATGTATCAAATGATTCAAAATCAAGTGATTCCAAAAGTCCACCAGAATGGAGTTTCTTCATGCGTTTAACGCCAATATGACCTAGACAGCAGTGCCACATATATGCAGATATATCATTATCAAGTTTAATCTTTTTAGCACTAACATTATGAATATGCGTAATATTACTATCGAGATCCAATAGAAATAAACCATTCAACACAGGTGCATGACCATAAAAGATATTATTCATATAAATCGAACAACCATTGTTTTCAGCCTTAAACGAATAACCACTTTGCATCAAACATGATCCGGATACAATGTTCATGCTCAGTGCAGGCACCAAATAACAATTATTCAGGTTTATAACTAATCCCGACGGCATATGGAGAGGCAGCGTTCCGACGGTGATCACATCAACTCTTGATCCATTGCCGACCCGCATCGTGACCTCATCCGTTGCTAGTTGTCGCTTGTTCCGCAGCCCCTGAACCGAGTTACATATATTAGCAACCGATCCCGTATCAAATACCCAGGTGCTACTGCGAGTACTAGTCAAGTACACATCAATAAGATGTATATTACATATACCTTTGTTTGCCTTGCCAGCCTTCTTGTCTGCCAAATACTTGGGGCGATTTGCTTCAATGGCCGATCCTTGCAATAGTAGCACTCGGTGTCAGAATTAGGGCCAGCTCGGGGTTTCTTTTTAGGCGCGACAACATATTTGCCGCCCTTCTTTCCCTTCTGCTTGCCTTTCTTGTCCTTCTTGGAACCTGTGGTCTTATTGATCATCAACACTTGATGTTCTTTCCTAATCTCCACTTCTGCAGTCTTAAGCATTGACAGAAGCTCAGGAAGAGACTTCTTCATGCCCTGCATATTATAGTTCATCACGAAGCTCTTGTAGCTAGGTGGTAGAGATTGGAGAACACGATGTATGCCTAAGTCAATGGGAATCGTTATTCCCAAGGACACAAGCTTATCGGCGTACCCAGACATTTTGAGTACGTGCTCACTAACGGAGCTATTCTCTTCCATCATGCAGCTAAAGAACTTTTCAGAAGCATTATAACTCTCTACGGCAGCATGGGTATCGAAAATAATTTTCAATTCTCCCATGGTATCAAAGGCATTGCCATTTTCGAAACGTTTTGGAAGTTCTGGCTCTAGCCCATACAGTATGCCGCAATGAACTAAGTTGTGGTCCTCCTGACGAGTTATATAGACGTTCTTTTCCTCGTCAGGGGCATCAGGAGCTGGTGGGGGGTCTAGCGGCACATCTAGCACATATTGCTTTTGTGCAGCAGTAAGGAGAATCCTCAAATTCATAGCCCAGTTGGTGAAGTTGCTACCATTCGCAGCAAGTTTCTCTTTCTCCATGAACACATTGAAATTAAAAGCAGGTGGTGCCATCTACAACCGAATTTGTAAAATATATTTAGACTAAGTTTATGATAGATTGAGTTCAACTAATCCAAATTACTAATGAACTCCTACTCAGAAACTACATCCCTCGTGTCCTTTTGGTGATTACATGAACCAAATCCACTACACCAAGTCCGATCATCACGTGAGTTGGTGTAGCTTCAAAGCCGAGCAGCTATATGGGCATCATATCAACTATATGACTCATGCTTAACCTTTCGGTCCGTGTTCCGAGGCCATGTCTGTACATGCTAGGCTCGTCAAGTAAGAACCTTAGTATTCGCGTGTGTAAAACTATCTTACACCCGTTGTATGAAAGCGTAGAGTCGAGAACACCCTATCATCACGTGATGCCTCAAAACACGATCCACAAAACGGTGCATACTTAAGGAAGAACACATTTTATCTTGATATCTAAATGAAGGATCATCTTATAATGCTACCAAAAGCGCCAAACTAGCAATATAAGATGCTAACATCTAATGTGTGAAGTGAGGTGATATGGTCCATGCATTTGATCTCTATCATTTGCATCGTGGTATGATCTCTATCATTCCTTTGTGTGTAAGGCCAAGGTCTATGAAAGTTACACGTTAAGTGAGTTGTAAGAGTATCTATCATACATCTACTTACAACAATACCATATCAAGACACTAGCCCAGCAACAATCTAAACTAGACGCCTCTAATTTATCAATTGCAAGTTTTACGTGGCTTAGGGCTTTCGGAGATAGAACCGGTCTTACCTACGAACATGAACCACAACAAGGATAACCAAGTTATTAGCAACTCGTTGTAAATCAGATATTGACTATAGTAGGAGAGACAGACACCCGCTAGCCACTTATGCAAAACTAGTTGCATGTCAGTCATTGAACCGGTCTCATGTATGATGACATGTAAGGTTGGTCCGGGCCGCTTCATCCCACTATGCCACCAATATCCAAAGTACATAGAAGATGCAATAACATGATCATCATCGCCCACATACAAACATATGTGTACTACCCGTGCAAAGCACCTACGCATAGATCAGGCTCTGATACCACTATTGGGTCCGCAGCATAGAAAACAAAAATTTTCCTACGATGAGAACTATACGCCAAGATCTATATACTAGATACAGAGCAATGGGTGGACATACATCCATGGAGAACTTACCCTCGAAGACAACGAGTTTTGTTAATGAGTAGGAACTCGTGGTTGATGTAGTCGTACGCTTGCCGATCTCAAGATCGTGTGGAAGTCCGAGCGCCGCAAATCAGCAGCGCATCCGTCCTCGCACACACGTTCAACCCACCGGACAACCTCCACCTCCTCGCTCCATCGAATCAGCGGAAGCAGCAACTCCTTCCAGACGCAAGGCCACCGGGAACATGTATCTCGCTAATCCGAGACCATGGGGGAATATCTAGAGGGGGAGAGAGATCCTTCACGAAGAGGTGTGGTTTGTGAGAGGGGAGAGGGGGGATTTATATAGGAGGGAGGGAGACCCCTCCCCTCCCATAGACGGCGCATGAGGGGGGGGACTCCTCCCCTCCTTCATTCATGTGGTGAACCTCCACTCACATAAACATGGCCTCCACCCAAAATCCCACTCACATGTATTTAATTTCCACCAAATTAAATGCAACTCTCAATTAATAAAACTCTTTTATTTATTTTATTTAGAATTTTGTTAATTACTTTAATTAACAAACATTCACATAAAACCCCTTGCAACATTTCAATATCACATGCAGAACCACTTTCTGCAATTTCACCCGAAACAATTCCGGTTTCTATCGAAACATTTCCTGCGCTTTGCAAACCTTTTGTCTGGAACATATGTGCTCCTAAATGGTGTCCGACAACCCTTAAGTGTGTCACCCTACGGTTCGCGAATAATGCAGATATGATTGAGACTCCTCTCAGATCAATAATCAAAAGCGGGACCTGGAGATCCATACTGACTCCTGCATATTCAACGATGACTTCTGTGATCGTGAGAACCTTTAACGTCAGCAATTTAATCCCTTTGTCTCATGATATAATACATGTCCGAGATTCGATCATCGGTATCCAAATACCTAGTTTGATCTCGTTACCGACATGCACTCTTTTCTCGTTCCCGTGATATAACATTCTAGTGATCACATCACTTGCTTGCAAACTATCTTAATGTGATATCACCGAGAGGGCCTAGAGTATATCTATCCGTCATCGGGATTGACAAATTCCACTCTTGATCCATGAGTCTCAACATAACACCTTCATAGCACTGAACCCACCTTTATGGTCACCCTGTTACGGTGTGACGTTTGATGTTATCAAGATACTCTTCCGGTGTTAGCAATTAACATGATCTCATGGTCTAAGGACTAAGACTACTTTGTATGATGTTATAGCAATATAAACATAATGACTTGATCGTAATGCTATACTTCGGATGAATGTTCATCACATCATTCCACCAATTGTGTGACCTTGTTATTAACAACATCCAATGTCCATGATCAGGAAACCTTGATCATCTTGTTAATCAACAAGCTAGTCTATAAGAGAGGCATAACTAGGAACCCTTTTTGTTTATTAAACACACATGTATTGATGTTTCCTATCAATACAATTATAGCATGCAAAATAAACATCTATCATATATAAGGAATATATAATAACAACTTTATTATTGCCTCTCAGGGCATATTTCCTTCACAAACCTCTACACTTGGAGGCCCAACAATTGTCTACAAGAATAGAAGTGCGTAGACATCAAGCTATTTTCTGGTGCCGTTGCCGGGGAGGTAAGGTAAAAGGTATTCACACCGGAGGATTAAAGAAGAAGAACCTCCCACGACAAACGCCTATTTTCTGGTGTGAGTACTTGAAGTTATTTCCTTTAGATTCTGCAATTTTGTCCTTTTGTTTCTTGTTTTCACTAGTTATGCTTAATGGAAAACAACAAAAAAATTAGAGAGCTTTATAGTATTTATCTTGAGTTAGGACATGAAGTGTTTGAAGAGAAAATTAAAAAACTTATGGAACTTTATTTGCATGCTAATATCAATGTTGTTTGTATGAATTCTTTGGACACCATTATTGCTAATGCTATGGAAAAGTCTAAGCTTGGGGAAGCTGGTTTTGATGAGCATGATATTTTTAGTCCCCCAAGCATGGAGGAGAAAATTTACTTTGATGATACTATGCCTCCAATATATGATGATTACAATGATGAGTATAATATTTTCAGTCCACCTACTATTGAGGAGAAAATTAATTATGATTACAATATGCCTCCTATATTTGATGACTATGGTGATGAGAATAATAGTGATAGCTATTTTGTTGAATTTGCTCCCATTACGATTATTAAGAATGACTATGTTTATGTGGAGAGTATTAATTCTTATATGCATGTGGCTCATGATAAGAATGTTTTATGTGATAGTTATATTGTTAATTTTATTCATGATGCTACTGAAAGTTATTATGAGAGAGAGAAACATGGTTTTATGTATCTCAACAAAATTAAGTTTCCCCTCTTTATGTTGAAAGTCTTAAAGTTGCACTTGTTTTTATTTCCTATGCTTGTTGCTTTGTGCTTTCATGACTTGTTTCTTTACAAGATTCCTATGCATAGGAAGTGGGTTAGACTTAAATGTGCTTTGAATTTGCTTCTTGGTGCTCTCTTTTACTTCAATTCATATTTCCTATGAGAGCATCTTCTCAAACTATCATGCCTAACTTAAAGGCGTTAAAGAAAAGTACTTGTTGGGAGATAACCCAAGAGTTTTAGATGAGTCTTGGAAGTTATTACTTCAGTAATAACCGCTCCTTATCCTTTTTATTTGCTTTTTGTGCCAAGAGTAACCTCTAATGAGAGTGAAGTAATGATTGTGAAAGTTGCTGTCCCGAAACAGATTTCTGTGCTTCACCATAAAAATTCGTGTAAAATCTCTAAACGTCTTTTTGAGGCGTGAATTTTTGTGATTCTGCCCCAGGTTGTTATCTAACTTTTGTTAGTTCAACACTTTTTGATTTGAGCAACATAAGGTCTTCGAAAAAATTCGTCTTTACCTGCTGGTCTGTTTTGACAGATTTCTGCCATTATTTGGATTTGGTTCTTGTTGGTTCCTTTTTGAGTTCTTTTGGTGAATTGAGCTTTTTGAGGGAAGTGTTTCAGTATCTAGTGTTCTAATGGAAGTTTATTGGTGTTAGAACTGAACCTTAAGACTTATTTATCTTGAGTGCACTAATGTTGCTAATAAAGATTGTGTGAAGGAAAAAATTTCAGGTGTATGTAAGGAACGAGTAATGAGATGAAGGATGGACTAAAACTCAAGCTTGGGGATGCCACGCGTGTCACCCCAAGAAATATCTAATAAGTACAAGCGTCAAAGCTTGGGGATGCCCAAGGCATCCCCTTCTTTATCAATAAAAATTTCAGGTTTCTTCCAAAAGCGTCATTTTTATTGTTTCATGCACAGTTGTGTTTTTCTTGGAGCGTCTTCTTTTTCGTTTTCGTTTTGGTTTTCATTTGCTTTGGTTTGCTTAGTTTTCTGAATAAATTGGTTGGACCCCCTCTTTCATACTTTGGTTTGCAAATAGTTTGGTTTGGTTCGGAAAAGAGTAGGAAAGTTCATACTTATGTGGTAAAAAGAGCCCGTTTTTGACTGTGGCTGTGCTTTGTCATGCCATGCTTGATATTGTTTTGTATTTATGCTTAGTATTCTTTGCTGTAGCATGACTTGTTATAAACAATTGATATTGCTTAATGTGTCTTGGATGAATCATGCGTTGTTTTAGCATATTAAAACATAGTATAGTGGTATTGTCCTTTGATGCTTTGTTTGGGTTGACTTGGCGCATGCTCACACCATGTTATGACTATCTCAAGTCACCATAGCCTTTATGATCCTTTAGTTTTCAACTTGTAGTATCACTTTATGCTTTGATCAATGATGTTTTGTCGCTCTGCATGATTATGTCCATTATTGCTCTCTTAGTTTGTCGCTCCCAGTCTTTTGCTAGCCTCCACAACAAAGTAAGAGTTCCACGCATGCATACAACTCCCTAAACCAAGTTATTCCAAAGAGTCCACCATACCTACCTACTGGCTTATGCTATTCCAAGTATATTCATGCTTTTGTCTACCTTTCACTTGTTATGAGAAAACTAGTGATTAAAGCTCTCACGAACTTGATGGCACACTTTACTTTATTGCCTCTAATAAACTTGAACCATTGGGTCCTTCTTTGTTGCGTATATGCTTGCGCTTTATAAGTTGAAATTTGCAGAACCATGTTTCATGGGGAACGCTTTCAACATTGCACTTGTACTTTGTACCCCGTTGATATTATGTTCTTTTGCTTACAGATCCCGGCGGTGTGAAATAAAAGTGGAACTTGTAAGATCATGGAGTTTGTATGTGTGTTAGAGAAACGCCTGGGCCGTTAGCCTAAGCCATGCCTAATCATGGTGGAAACTTGCAGCATCACCATAATGAGCACTCTATGAAGCATCCTCAATAAAAACCTATGCAAATAGCAAATAAAAAGATCGCTGAGATGCTCATTGTCTGCTTGCCTTGTCATTTTGATTATGGGAAAGCTCCCGTATCAGGTGCAAGGGGTACCCCGTTGGTGGTTCTTAATGATACACATATACTTACAATGACAAGAGCTTACTCGTGACTAAAGTTGAGTAGCATGAGGATCGGTCTTCATAAGTAAGGGGCATGAGATTTCGGTTTATAACTTGTCAAGCATATCCTCTTAGTTGTGTCACTTTAACCTTAATCACTTCAAGATGCTTATGATAGGGGCAATGAGAGCTAAAAGCTATAAGTACCATAATTTTTGGAAGCTCTTTATGAGACTTGAATCTCTGCTTCCTTTTACAAAAGGCCTTTCTTCCACCATTATATTAAGTCTCCACCTTCTATCTTTATGCACCTACTTTGAGAGCATAGTGGCCATTCTTAGTTCTATGTGCATTGTCCCAACACTAGTTGATTGATGCATAACTTGATATTGCTTGTTTTAAACTATTGTATCTAGTCACTCTTATGAACTTTGTAGGTGTCCTATGCATTTATATTTGCTACCCTATGAGGGACAAGCTGAATACTATTATGCTATGTTTTCCTTATGTGAAACAAACAAACGTCTTGCAAAGCATTGTTATTCATGAATCTTTTGTTTGTGCCTTTTCATGTTGCATCATAGTTTCTTTGCTTATTGCTAGAACTTTGTCTTTCATGTTATGATTGAAGTACTATGATCCCAGCTTTGAATGTTTTACAAGTACTTTGATCAAGTTTATGATGGTGCATGTCACCTTAAAAATTATTCTTTCTTTTTATCACTTACCTACTCGAGGACGAGCAGGAGTTAAGCTTGGGGATGTTGATACATTTCAAATGTATCCATAATTTTTGATGTTCCATGCTTGGTTTTATCTACTTTCTTGTGTTTTGTTCCAACTTTGGAGTACTTTTCATATGATTTCTTGGACTAACCTATTAACAAGATGCCACAGTGCCAGTTGCCTATTTTCTGCTATTTTTGGTTCCAAGAAGTCATAAAATGAATATTCTCGGAATTGGACAGGACAAAAGCCAAAGTTACTATTTTCCCGGAAGACTCACGGAGCTAGAAGGAGAGCCGGAGGGGGGCCACAGGGTAGCCACACCACCCCTAGGCGCCGGTCCACCTAAGCCGTGCCAGGGCATGGTGTGGGCCCCCTGGCACTCCACCGACGTTGCCTCCTTCGCCTATAAGAGCCTCTTGATACCAAAACCCTAAATAGTCAATCAGAAATCCATGAAAAGTTCCGCATCGCCGCCGCTACCGAAGGGGAGATTCGGGGGACAGAAAGTCTCTGTTCTGGCACCCTGCCAGGACGGGGAAGTGCCCCCGGAACCATCTCCATCGCCATCTCCATCACCATTGATGATTCCCATGATGAGGAGGGAGTAGTTCTCTCTCAAGGCTAAGGGTTCTACCAGTAGCTATGTGTTCATCTCTCTCTCTATGCATGATCTTATTGAGATCATGAACTTGTAATCTATAGATCTACCTTGCTACTCAAGTGCTTTAATATATCTCTGCTCTCCCCATGTGTGTGAAGTTGATGCAGTACACCATGGTGGCACTTAGGCTAGAGATTACAAATACTTGTTATGAGTTATATTTGGAGTTGGATGTTTTTATGAAATTGTGGTGTTTGTTGGACTCATCTAGTACTCAAGGTGACAGTGTGGGGTTTTCTAGATGGGAAATACTTACTTTGAGGTGTGCTGTTATAGCCCTACCATCGATTAGAGTGTTCAACCGGAGAGTAGTTCAGCGTAGTATCATGAAGATGATATATTTATATGAGAGTGTTCACTAGTGAAAGTATGATCCCTAGGTCTTGTTTCTAAGCATTGAAACACCGTTTGCTACTAGATATGTTACATGTTTGCTTGCTTCCTTCTTTATTTCAGTTTGCCTTTAGTCTTTTCTACGCCATCAAGTTATTTTCTATCACCGTTACCACTTGTATTTCACTATCTCTTCGCCGAACTAGTGCACCTATACACCTGACAAGTGTATTGGGTGTGTTGGGGACACAAGAGACTTCTTGTATATTGATTGCAGGGTTGCTTGAGAGGGGATACCTTTGACCACTTCCTCCCTGAGTTCGATAAACCTTGGGTAATCCACTTAAGGGAAAACTTGCTGATGTTCTACAAACCTCTGCACTTGGAGGCCCAACAACTGTCTACAAGAATAGAAGTGCGTAGACATCATGCTACGAAGGTGTTATGTTGAGGCTTATGGATCAAGAGTGGAATTTGTCAATCCCGATGACGGATAGATATACTCTGGGCCCTCTCAGTGATATCACATTAAGATAGCTTGCAAGCAAGTGATGTGATCACTAGAATGTTATATCACGGGAACAAGAAAAGAGTGCATGTCGGTAACGAGATCAAACTAGGTATTTGGATACCGATGATCGAATCTCGAACATGTATTATATCATGAGACAAAGGGATTAAATTACAAGCGTTAAAGGTTCTCACGATCACAGAAGTCATCGTTGAATATGCAGGAGTCAGTATGGATCTCCAGGTCCCGCTTCTGATTATTGATCTGAGAGGAGTCTCAATCATGTCTGCATTATTCGCGAACCGTAGGGTGACACACTTAAGATTTGCCGGACACCATTTTGGAGCACATATGTTTTAGACGAAAGAATTGCAAAGCGCAGGAATTGTTTCGATAGAAACCAGAAATTGTTTCGGGTGAAATTGCAGAAAGTGGTTCTGCATGTGATATTGAAATATTGCAAGGGGTTATATGTGAATGTTTGTTAATTAAAGTAATTAACAAAATTCTGAATAAATTTAATAAAAGAGTTTTATTAAATGAGAGAGCATTAAATTTGGAGAAATTTAATGCATTTAAAGTGGAGACTTTAAAAGGGAATGTGAAGAGGCATTTTAATGTGGAGGGGTTACCACCACATGAATGGGGGAGGTGAGGAGTCACCCCCCATGCACCGGCCATGGAGAGAGGGGGCACCCCCCTCCTCCTATAAAAGGCCACCAATTCCCTCCTTCATCCTCACACCTCCTTGTGAAGGATCTCTCTCCCCCTCTAGAATTATTCCCCCATGGTCTCGGATTAGCGAGATACATGTTCCCGGTGGCATTTCGTCTGGAAGGAGTTGCTGCTTCCGCTGGATCGCTGGAGCGAGGAGGTGGAGGTTGTCCGGCGGCTTGAACGTGTGTGCGAGTATGGATGCGCTGCTGAGTTGCGGTGCTCGGACTTCCTCACGATCTTGAGATCGGCAAGTGTACGACTACATCAACCACGAGTTCCTACTCGTTAACAAAACTCGTTGTCTTCGAGGGTAAGTTCTCGATGGATGTATGTGATGGCTCAATGCACGACGCCCAGAAAAGTGTTGATGGCTCGTGGTTGATGTAGAGCTCGTTGGGAACCCCAAGAGGAAGGTACGATGAGCACATCAGCAAGTTTCCCTCAATTATGAAACCAAGGTTTAATCGAACCAGTAGGAGCAAGGAAACACCCCAAAGGTGTTACCAGCTGAGCCTTGGCAGGACGTGATACATTGCAAATGTAATTTTTGATGCTCAATGCTTGTTTTTATCTACTTTCTTATGTTTTGTTCCAACTTTGGAGTACTTTTCATATGATTTCTTGGACTAACCTATTAACAAGAGCCACAGTGCCAGCTGCCTGTTTTCTGCTATTTTTGGTTCCAAGAATGTCAGAAAATGAATATTCTCGGAATTGGACGGGACAAAAGCCAAAATGCCTATTTTTCCAGAAGACTCCAGGAGCCAGAATACGAGACGGAGGAGGGCCAGGGGTTGGCCACCCCCCCCCAGGCGTGGGCTGGGCCTGGCCGCGCCAGGGCATGGTGTGGTGGCCCCAGGCAACCCCTCGGTCTCCCTCTTCGCCTATAAGAAGCCTTCTGACCTAAAAACTTTGGGGGGTTCAAACTTTTTCCATGAAAAGTTCCGCTGCGCCGCCGCCACCAAAGGGGAGATTCGGGGGACAGAAAGTCTCTGTTCAAGAGACCCTCACGGGGAAGCCCCTGAGAGCCGAGGAAGTGCCCCCGGAGCCATCTCCATCGATATCCACCATCATCTTCATCGACCATCCATGTTTCCCCCATCTATGAGTGAGTAATCCCCCGCTGTAGGCTATGGGGATGGCAGGGATTGGATGAGATCGTTCATGTAATGGCATCAGATTGTTAGGGCATGGTGCCTAGTATCTCTTATTAGTGCTTTATGACTTTGTTGCGACTTGTTGTGCTTAATGCTTGTCACTAGGGCCCGAGTGCCATGATTTCAGATCTGAACATGTTATTGATTCATTATGATAGTATTGTTTTTGGTCTTATTTGCAAGTTGTTTACACACGTTGTTGTCCAAAACATATGGCCCCAAAGTGACAGAAATCGGGATAACCGGAAGGGAAAGGCTTTGATGTGAGGATCACATGTGTTCACGGAGTGTTAATGCTTTGCTCCGGTGCTCTATTAAAAGGAGCACTTTAATTGCCAGTAGTTCCCAAGAGGCCCCGCTGCAAACGGGCTGGCAGGACAAAAGATGTTGTGCAAGTTCTCATTGCGAGCACGTATGACTATATATGGAACACATGCCTAGGATTGTCTAGTACTTGGATACTTTATCTTGTTTATCTGCAATTCCCTATGTTCTGATTGCTATGTGAATTGTCTTGTCCATGCAACGCCCGTCCATCCATCCCTATGCCTACCGCACTCAAATCCCACGGTTTACTGCTTTTGTTACTACTGTCCTTGCTTTACTACTGCTGTTACTTTACTATTCCTACTACAAAACTGTTGCTACTGATAAACTACTATGGGCAAGATTGTTTCCAGGTGCAGCTAAATTGACAACTCAGTTGTTAAGGATTATAAATATTCTTTGGCTCCCCTTGTGTCGAATCAATAAATTGGGTTTCACTTCCCTCGAAAATACTGCGATACACCCCCTATACTTGTGGGTCATCATGACGCACTACCGGTGCTAGTAGCAACGTGGAGACCTGCACAACACAACCACAGAACTTTGTCCCCAACTTGCGATGAGGTTGTCAATCTCACCGTGTTTTGCGGAAAACAAAGGATTAAACATATCGTAAAGAAGTAAAAGGTTGCAGAAAGTAAACACAAAGCAGTAAAAGATTGTAGACTGTTTGTAAAATACAAGGACCGGGATCCATAGTTCACTAGAGGTGGCTCTCCTTAAGATAGACAACATGCTGGGTGAACAAATTACAGCGGGGCAATTGACAAACACCGAGAAAGCAATACATGCATATACTAATCATCTTGACTCCTTTGAGACTTGATTGGGCATTACAACATAATACATAGACCGCCATCCAACTGCATCTATGAATAATAATCCACCTTCAGGTTATCATCCGAACCCCCTCCAGTATTAAGTTGCAAGCAACAGATTATTGCTTTACGAACTGTGTGTAAAGTAAACAATATGATTGTTCTATGAACAAAGCATTATTGTTTTCTCCCTAGTAGCAACACCACATCTAGTACCTTAGACATTTTTGTCACTTCCCCAGATTACCAGAGGCATGAACCCACTATCGAGCATAAATACTAACTCTTGGAGTTGCTAGCATCTACTTGGCCAAGATAGCTACTAACAACGGAAAGCATGCAAGATCTCAAATAACAAAGACATGATAGAATCAATAATCAATCTAAAATAGCATCTCAATATCCATCGGATCCCCTCAAACACAACATGTATGGATTACAAATAGATGATCTTGATCATGAACGGAGCTCACAAGATCTAAACATGAAACCACCAAGGAGGAGAAACCAGCCATCTAGCTACTGCATGGATTCGTAGTCCAAGGATGAACTACTCACGCATCACACCGGAGGCTTGTATGGTGATGAACAAGGCCTCCAGGGTGAATTCCCCTCTCCGGCAGGGTGCCGGGAAGAGCTTCAGATCTCTCCCGATCTAGGGATGGAGATGACGGCGGCTACAGACTCTTTCGTGGATTTTTGATCAGGTACTTAGGGTTTTCGTCCCGAGGGCAATATATAGGCGGAAGGAGAGGCCGAGGGGGTACCGGGAGCCACCACACCACCCCCTGGTGTGGGTCAGGCCTGGCCGCGTGGCTAGGTGGTGTGGCCGGCCCCTGGCCCCTCTCCGTCTCGTATTCTGGAACTTGATCCCTTTCGGAAAAATAGGCACTTTGGCTTTTGTCCGTCCAATTCCGAGAATATTCATTTTCTGACTTTCCTGGAACCAAAAATAGCAGAAAAACAGGCAACCGCAATCGTGGCTCTTGTTAATAGGTTAGTCCAAGAAATCATATGAAAAGTACTCCAAAGTTGGAACAAAACACAAGAAAGTGGATAAAACCAAGCATGGAACATCAAAAATTATAGATACATTTGCAATGTATCAGTATGTCCACCCGTTGCTCTGTACTTAGTAGAAAGATCTTGGCGTGTAGTTCTCATCGTAGGAAATTTTTTGTTTTCTATGCTGCGGACCCAACAATGGTGTCAGAGCCTGATCTATGCGTAGGTGCTTTGCACGGGTAGTACACATATGTTTATATGTGGGCGATGATGATCATGTTATTGCATCTTCTATGTATTTTGGATATTGGTGGCATAGTGGGATGAAGCGGCCCGGTCCAACCTTACATGTCATCGTACATGAGACCGGTTCCACGACTGACATGCAACTTGTTTTGCATAAGTGGCTGGCGGGTGTCTGTCTCTCCTACTATAGTCAATATCTTATTTACAACGAGTTGCTAATAACTTGGTTATCCTTGTTGTGGTTCATGTTCGTAGGTAAGAACGGTTCTATCTCCGAAAGCCCTAAGCCACATAAAACTTGCAATTGATAAATTAGAGGCATCTAGTTTAGATCGTTGTTGGGCTAGTGTATTGATGTGGTATTGTTGTAAGTAGATGTATGATAGATACTCCTACAACACATTCAACGTGTAAGTTCCATAGACCTTGGCCTTACACACAAAGGAATGATAGAGATCATACCACGATGCAAGTGATAGAGATCAAATGCATGGACCATATCATCTCACTTTACACATTAGATGTTAGCATCTTATACTGCTAGTTTGGCGCTTTCTGTAGCATTGTAAGATGATCCCTCATTTAGATATCAAGATAAAAATGTGTTCTTCCTTAAGTATGCACTGTTCTGTGGATCGTATTTCGAGACATCACGTGATGACCGGGTGTACTCGAATCTATGCTTTCATAGGAACAGGTGTAAGACAGTTTTACACACGCAAATACTAAGGTTCTTACTTGGCGAGCCTAGCATGTACAGACATGGCCTCGGAACACGGACTGAAAGGTTAAGCATGAGTCATATAGTTGATATGATGCCCATATAGATGCTCGCCTTTGAAGCTACATCAACTCACGTGATGATCGGACTTGGTGTAGTGGATTTGGTTCATGTAATCACCAAAAGGACACGAGGGATGTCGTTTTTGAGTGGGAGTTCATTAGTAATTTGGATTAGTTGAACTCACTCTATCATAAACTTAGTCTAAATAAACTTTACAAATTCTGTTGTAGATGGCACCACCTGCTTTTAATTTCAATGTGTTCATGGAGAAAGAGAAACTTGCTGTGAATGGTAGCAACTTCACCAACTGGGCTATGAATTTGAGGATTCTCCTCAATGCTGCACAAAAGCAATATGTGCTAGAGGTGCCGCTAGGCCCCCCCCCCAGCTCCTGATGCCCCTGACAAGGAAAAGAATGTCTATATGACTCGTCAGGAGGACCACAACTTAGTTCATTGCGGCATACTGTATGGGCTAGAGCCAGAACTTCGAAAGCGTTTCGAAAATGGCAATGCCTTTGATACCATGGGAGAATTGAAAATTATTTTCGATACCCATGCTGCCGTAGAGAGTTATAATGCTACTGAAAAGTTCTTTAGATGCATGATGGAGGAGAACAGCTCCGTTAGTGAGCACGTACTCAAAATGTCTGGGTACGCCGATAGGCTTGTGTCCTTGGGAATAACGATTCCCATTGACTTAGGCATACATCGTGTTCTCCAATCTCTACCACCTAGCTACAAGAGCTTCGTGATGAACTATAATATGCAGGGCATGAAGAAGTCTCTTCCTGAGCTTCTGTCAATGCTTAAGACTGCAGAAGTGGAGATTAGGAAAGAACATCAAGTGTTGATGATCAATAAGACCACAGGTTCCAAGAAGGACAAGAAAGGCAAGCAGAAGGGAAAGAAGGGCGGCAAATATGTTGTCGCTACTAAAAAAACCCCAGCTGGCCCTAATTCGACACCAGTGCTACTATTGCAAGGATCGCCATTGGGCTTAATCGCCCCAAGTATTTGGCAGACAAGAAGGCTGGCAAGGCAAACAAAGGTATATGTAATATACATCTTATTGATGTGTACTTGACTAGTACTCGCAGTAGCACCTGGGTATTTGATACGGAATCGGTTGCTAATATATGTAACTTTCGTGGCCTGTGAACAAGCGACAACTAGCAAGGGATGAGGTCAGGATGCGGGTCGGCAATGGATCAAAATTGATGTGATCGCCGTCGGGACACTACCTCTCCATATGCCATTGGGATTAGTTATAAACCTGAATAATTGTTATTTGGTGCCTGCACTGAGCATGCACATTGTATCCGGGTCGTGTTTGATGCAAAGTGGTTATTCGTTTAAGGCTGAAAACAATGGTTGTTCGATTTATATGAATGATATCTTTTATGGTCATGCACCTGTGTTGAATGGTTTATTTCTATTGGATCTCGATAGTAATATTACGCATATTCATAATGTTAGTGCTAAAAAGATTAAACTTGATAATGATATATCTGCATATATGTGGCACTGCTGTCTAGGTCATATTGGCGTTAAACGCATGAAGAAACTCCATTCTGGTGGACTTTTGGAATCACTTGATTTTGAATCATTTGATACATGTGAGCCATGCCTTATGGGCAAGATGACTAGAACGCCGCTTCCGTTCAATGGAACGATGATGATTTATTGGAAATCATACATACTGATGTGTGTGGACCAATGAGTGTGTCGGCGCGAGGTGGATATCATTATTTTGTTAATTTCACGGATGATTTGAGTAGATACGGGTATATCTATTTGATGAAACATAAGTCTGAAACCTTTGAAAAGTTCAAAGAATTTCAGAATGAAGTGGAAAATCATCGTAATAGAAAGATCAAATTTCTACGGTCCGACCGTGGAGGAGAGTATCTTAGTTACGAGTTTAGCACACATATGAAAGACTGTGGAATAGTTTCACAACTCACGCCTGCCGGAACACCA
Source organism: Avena insularis (assembly GCA_023614405.1). Classification (NCBI taxonomy): domain Eukaryota; kingdom Viridiplantae; phylum Streptophyta; class Magnoliopsida; order Poales; family Poaceae; genus Avena; species Avena insularis. The sequence goes on from CM042686.1 coordinate 567,889,223, forward strand.
CAACGTAATGGTGTGTCAGAACATCGTAATCATACTTTATTGGATATGGTTCGATCTATGATGTCTCTGACTGACTTGCCACTATCATTTTGGGGTTATGCACTGGAAACCGCTGCATTCACTTTAAATAGGGCACCATCTAAATCCGTTGAAAAGACACCGTATGAATTATGGTTTGGAAACAAACCTAAGCTGTCATTTCTTAAAGTTTGGGGATGCGATGTTTATGTGAAGAAACTTCAACCGGATAAACTCGAACCCAAAGTGGAAAAATGCGTCTTCATAGGATACCCTAAGGAAACGATTGGGTATACCTTCTATCACAGATCCGAGGGCAAGGTCTTTGTTGCCAAGAATGGATCCTTTCTTGAGAAGGAGTTTCTCGTGAAAGGTGTGAGTAGTCGGAAGTTAGAACTCGAAGAGGTTATTGAACCTTCTCTTCATGAAATGGCGAGTAGCGCAGCACCGGAAGTTGTTTCGGAGTTGACTTCACCTAATGAAGAGAGAGCTAATGATATTGATCATGAAACTTCGAAAGAGGACACTACCGAACCTCGCAGGTCAAGCAGGACACGTGCAGCTCCTGAACTGTACGGCAATCCTGTTATGAATTTCATGATTGATGAAATAGATGACCCTGCAACGTATGAAGAAGCGATGATGAGCCCTGATTCCAACAAATGGCTAGAAGCCATGAAATCCGAGATGGAATCCATGTACGAAAACCAGGTTTGGACCTTGGTGGACTTACCTCACGATCGAAAGGCCGTTGAGAATAAATGGATTTTTAAAAGAAAAACTGATGCTGATGGTAATGTAACCATCTATAAGGCTCGACTTGTCGCAAAGGGGTTTCGACAAATTCAAGGAGTTGACTACGATGTGACATTCTCTCCCGTAGCGATGCTTAAGTCGGTTAGGATTATATTAGCAATTGCTGCATATTTTGATTATGAAATATGGCAGATGGATGTCAAAACTGCGTTCCTCAATGGTAATATTGAAGAAGAGTTGTATATGATACAACCTAAGGGTTTTGTAGATCCTAAGGATGCTAATAAGGTATGAAAACTTCAGCGATCCATCTATGGACTGAAGCAAGCATCCCGAAGTTGGAATCTCCGCTTTGATGAGGTGATCAAAGAGTTTGGATTTGTCCAAACTTATGGAGAGGCTTGTATTTACAAGAAAGTGAGTGGGAGCAATGTGGCATTTCTGATATTATATGTGGATGACATATTATTGATTGGAAATGATATAGATCTTTTAAACAGTGTTAAAAGTTATCTAAACAGCAAATTTTCAATGAAAGACCTTGGTGAAGCGTCAAATATATTAGGCATTAAAATCTATAGAGATAGATCAAGGCGCCTAATTGGGCTATCGCATAGTACATACCTTGATAAGATATTAAAGAAGTTTAATATGGACGGAAGTAAGAAAGGGTTCTTACCTATGTCGCAAGGCAAGACATTGAGCAAGACTCAAAGTCCGGCTACGGCGGAAGAAAGAGAGATAATGGATAAGATCCCCTATGCCTCGGTCATAGGCTCTATTATGTATGCCATGCTATGTACAAGACCGGATGTGGCACATGCTATTAGTTTGACTAGTAGGTACCAATCTGATCCAGGTTCGGAACACTAGATAGCAGTCAAGAACATCCGTAAGTACTTGAGAAGAACTAGGGATATGTTTCTTATATATGGAGGTGAAGAAGAGCTAGTCTCTAAGTGTTATGTCGATGCTAGCTTTGACACCGATCCGGATGACTCTAAGTCTCAATCCGGATACGTATTTCTCTTGAACGGAGCAGCAGTTAGTTGGAGGAGTTCCAAACAACCTGTGGTGGCTGGATCAATGATGGAGGCGGAATATGTTGCTACTTCAGAAGCTGCGCAGGAAGCGGTTTGGATGAAAGAGTTCATTACGGAACTAGGTGTGGTTCCTAGTGCATTAGACCCGATGGTGATCTATTGTGACAACAATGGAGCCATAGCCAACGCCAAGGAACCGAGGTCTCACAAGAATTCCAAGCATATTAAGCGTCGGTTTCACTCCATCCGCGAGCATGTCAAGGATGGAGATATAAAGATTTGTAAAGTACACACGGACCTAAATATAGCAGATCCGTTGACTAAAGTTCTCCCTAGGGAAAAACATGATCAACACCAGAACTCCATGGGTGTTAGATTTATCACTATGTGAACTAGATTATTGTCTCTAGTGCAAGTGGGAGACTGAAGGAAATATGCCCTGAGAGGCAATAATAAAGTTGTTATTATGTATTCCTTATATATGATAGATGTTTATTTTGCATGTTATAATTGTATTGATCAGAAACATCAATACATGTGTGTTTAATAAACAAAAAGGGTTCCTAGTTATGCTTCTCTTATAGACTAGCTTGTTGATTAACAAGATGATCAAGGTTTCCTGATCATGGACATTGGATGTTGTTAATAACAAGGTCACAACATTTGTGAAATGATGTGATGAACATTCATCTGAAGTATAGCATTACGATCAAGTCATTATGTTTATATTGCTATAACATCATACGAAGTAATCTTTATCCTTAGACCATGAGATCATGTTAATTGCTAACACCTGAAGAGTATCTTGATAACATCAAACGTCACACCGTAACAGGGTGACTATAAAGATGGGTTTAGTGCTACGAAGGTGTTATGTTGAGGCTTACCGATCAAGAGTGGAATTTGTCAATCCCGATGACGGATAGATATACTCTGGGCCCCCTCGGTGATATCACATTAAGATAGCTTGCAAGCAAGTGATGTGATCACTAGAATGTTATATCACGGGAACGAGAAAAGAGTGCATGTCGGTAATGAGATCAAAATAGGTATTTGGATACCGATGATCGAATATCGGACATGTATTATATCATGAGACAAAGGGATTAAATTACAAGCGTTAAAGGTTCTCACGATCACAGAAGTCATCGTTGAATATGCAGGAGTCAGTATGGATCTCCAGGTCCCGCTTCTGATTATTGATCTGAGAGGAGTCTCAATCATGTCTGCATTATTCGCGAACCGTAGGGTGACACACTTAAGAGTTTCCAGACACCATTTTGGAGCACATATGTTTCAGACGAAAGAATTGCAAAGCGCGGGAATTGTTTCGATAGAAACCGGAAATTATTTCAGGTGAAATTGCAGAAAGTGGTTCTGCATGTGATATTGAAATATTGCAAGGGGTTATCTGTGAATGTTTGTTAATTAAAGTAATTAAAAAAATTCTGAATAAATTTAATAAAAGAGTTGTATTAAATGAGAGAGCATTAAACTTAGAGAATTTTAATGCATTTAAAGTGGAGACTTTAAAAGGGAGTGTGAAGAGGCATTTTAATGTGGAGGGGTTACCACCACATGAATGGGGGAGGTGAGGGGTCACCCCCATGAGGCGCCGACCATGGGGAGGGGCACCCCCTCCTCCTATAAAAGGCCCCCCTCTTCCTCCTTCTTACTCACACCTCCTTGTGAAGGATCTCTCCCCCCTCTAGAATTATTCCCCCATGGTCTCGGATTAGCGAGATACATGTTCCCGGTGGCATTTCGTTTAGAAGGAGTTGCGGCTTCCGCTGGATCGCTGGAGCGAGGAGGTGGAGGTTGTCCGGTAGCTTGAACGTGTGTGCGAGTACGGATGCGCTGCTGAGTTGCGGCGCTCGGACTTCCTAATGATCTTGAGATCGGCAAGTGTACGACTACATCAACCACGAGTTCCTACTCGTTAACAAAACTCGTTGTCTTCGAGGGTAAGTTCTCGATGGATGTATGTCCACCCGTTGCTCTGTACCTAGTAGATAGATCTTGGTGTGTAGTTCTCATCGTAGGAAATTTTTTGTTTTCTATGCTGCGGACCCAACAACCGGAACTAGAGGCCCTTACAAACCGAGACTAGATGCCCGTTTTCTACTAGTGAAAGAAGAAATTTTTTGACGATGTCTAATCTACGAGTTATGCTCCCCTGTGGAGATTGTCACTAGTAGAAAATAGGGATTCCATTCAGAGCTGCCCGGAGAATCAATCCCAGTCGCATTATGAACCAGGACTAATATGAGCATTAGTCCAAGTTCGAATGGCTAGGACGCCTCACGGGGCAGGGCCAACATCAGTCCCGGTTCGAATGGGACCTTTAGTCCGGGTTGGTGTCTCCAACCGAGACTAAAGGTCCATGTTCCTATATATACCCCCTAGGCCGAGCTTGTGCGTGAGCTGGTTTGTTTTTCCTTCTTATGCACAAGTGGTGTATGCTGCTTTGTTTTCCCCCTCTATGCACAAGAGGTGCTCGATGAAATGCATCAGGGCATGATGCCACTTGATTTCACACAAAACAAACATGATATGAAGTGCCTAAGCCACACTTAAGCTTTCTCCTCTTTCTTTCCTCCTCGATCGAGGTTAGCAACTTTATCCTTTCATCTGTCACTGATATAATGCACGTGTCGATGTACAATGGTCATTTCTCTAGATGTTCTATAATGGTTTTTGATAAACTTAATTATATAATGCAGATGAACCAACAATAGATGTACGGTGAGCGGCACACTGCCGAGTTTATTATGGGCCTACATAATTTTATCGGTGTGGCTGAGGCAAACAGTCTGAATAGTTTTATGTGATGTCCATGTGTTGTTTGTCAGAATAAGAAGGATTACTCTTCCTCGAGAACGCTTCACACCCACCTTCTTCGGTCCGGTTTCATGCCCAACTATAATTGTTGGACCAAGCATGGAGAAAGAGGGGTTATGATGGAAGACAATGAATAAGAAGAGGATGATGACAACTATCCTATGTTCCCTGAATACGGTGATACTGCAACAGGGAAGCTGAAGATGAAGAGGAACCATATGAGCTTGTTGATGATCATCGACCCATTGTTGATGCACAGAGAGAATGCGAAAGTGAAAATAAGAAGTTGAAGTGCATGTTAGAAGATCACAAAAAATTATTGTACCCAAATTGCAAAGATGGCAACACAAAGGTCGGTACCACATTGGAATTGTTGTAATGGAAGGTAGATAATGGTTTATCTAACAAGATATTTGAGAAGTCACTGAAAATAATGAATAAGAAGCTTCCAAAGGATAACAAATTACCTGCTAGTATGTATGAAGCAAAGAAAGTTATCTACCCTCTAGGATTAGATGTGCAGAAGATACATGCATGCATTAATGACTGTATCCTCTACCACAGTGAGGAGTACGAGAACAAGAATGAATGCCCGGTATGCGGTATAAGATCATACGAGATGACCCTAGTGATGTGAGGGTGAGCGCCCTAGGATGAGGGTTCCTGCCAAGGTTATGTGGTATGCTCCTATAATACCGCGATTGAAATGTTTGTTCAGAAAGAAAGAGCATGCCAAGTTGTTGTGATGGCACAAAGAAGATCGTAAGAAAGACTCGATGTTGAGACACCACACTGATGGGTCGCAGTGGAGAAAAATCAAGAGAGAGTACTCGGGCTTTGCAGATGACGCAAGGAACTTAAGGTTTGGTCTAAGTACAGATGACATGAATCCTTTTGGGGAGCAGATTTGTAGTCATAGCACCTGTCTTGTAACTCCATGTATCTATAACCTTCCTCCTTGGTTGTGCATGAAGCGGAAGTTCAATATGATTATAGTGCTCATCCAAGGCCCGAAGCAACCCGACAATGATATTGATGTGTACCTAAGGCCATTATTTGAAGAACTTCTACAGTTGTGGGGAAAAAGGTGTACGTCTGTGGGATGAGCACAAACAGGAGCCATTTTACTTACGACGTTTCTTTTTGTAACCATCAATGATTGCCTGCTCTTAGTAAAGTTTCAGGACAGACAAACAAGGGATACAATACATGCACGCACTATTTAGATGAGACTAAAGGTACATATTTAGATAATGTAAGAAATTTGTGTACCTAGGGCATCATCGATTTCTTCCGACTAGGCACCCCGTAAGAAAGAAAGGCAAACATTTCAAAGGTGAGACAAATCATCAAAAGAAGCCTATCCTCCGTATTGGTGATAATGTATTTGGTATGGTGAAGGATCTAGAGGTAATCTTTGGAAAGGGTCCTGGCGGTCAATCTATTCCGAATAACGCTACCGGACACATAGGGAAGTCCTAGAGGTCCGCTCTTCAATCAACATGATGCAAGTGATGAAGAATCTTTGCATGAACCTACGAGACTTCCGAGGAGTGTATGGGATGATAAAAGATACACCGGAAGCACGGGAGGACCAACAACATATGAAAGAACCACACAGCATGCATCTAGAGAACGAAACAGATAAATGACATCATTACTTAAGTCGTGTCAGCTACGCTCTTACCAAAGCAAAGAAGGAAATCATTTTTGAATGCCTGAGCAGTATCAAAGTCCCGTCTGGATTCTCGTCAAATATAAACAGAATAATAAATATGGCAGAGAAAAAATCCAGAACCTAAAGTCTCATGACTGTCACATGATTATGACGCAATTGCTTCTGGTTGCATTGAGGGGGATTCTAGGAGAAAAGGTTCGAGTACCCATTGTGAAGCTATGTGCTCCTCAATGCAATTTCTGAGAAGGTAATCGATCCAGAAATTCTACCAAGGTTACAGAATGATGTGGTCCAATGTATTTTAGTTTTGATTTGGTGTTCCTACCATCCTTCTTCAATATTATGATGCATCTCCTGGTTCTCCTAGTCGAAGAGATTGTCATTCTTGGTCCTGTATTTTAACATAATATGTTCTCCTTTTAGAGGTCCATGGTTCATAACCGTGCTAGGCCAGAAGGAAGCATCTCCAAGGCCTATGGAACAAAGGAGGTCATTGAGTTTCGTGTTGACTTTATTCCTGATATTAAGCCAGTTAGTGTTCCTCAATCGCATCATAAGGGGAGACTGAGTGGAAAAGGCACACTAGGAAAGAAAGCAATAATAAGTACAAACGAGAATTCTTTCACTCAAGCACACTACACAGTTCTACAAAGTTCCACCATGGTGGCTCCGTATATGAACGAACACAACAATATTATACGTTCCCAATACCCGGGGCAGTCTGACGACTGGATTACCCGTGCACATATGGCGGCTTTCTGTGGTTGGTTGCAAACACATCTCATGAATAACACCACTATTGGAGATCAGTTGTACTTGTTGGCCAGGACACCATCTTCGACTATATTGGCTTTTCAAAGGCACGAGATAAATGGGAATAAAATTTACACGACCGTCCAAGATAAAAAGAGCACCAACCAAAACAGTGGTGTTCACATTGATGCAACAAACAACAATGGTTAAAAAGACACATATTATGGTTGCATAGAGGAGATCTGGGAACTTGATTATGTACCTTCTTTTAAGGACCCTTTGTTTTGGTGCAAATGGGTCAAGTTGATAGGAGGCGGGGTTTAGGTAGATAAGCTGTATGGAATGATAATAGTGGATCTCAACAATCTTGGGTATAGAGATGAATCATTTGTCCTAGCCAATGATGTGGCTCAGGTTTTATTTGTGAAAGACATGTCTACCAAACCGAAAAAATAAACAATAAGCAAACGAATACATCATATGATGAGCCAAAGCGCCACATAGTTCTTTCTAGAAAAATAAATATCGTGGGAGTGAAGGACAAGACATACATTTCAGAAGATTATAATAAGTTAGATGAAATTCCACCATTCACAGTGAACACTGACCCAAGCATCATGTTAAATGAAGAAGATGCTCCATATGGTTATGGCCGAAACGATCATAAGCAAAGGACATACGCGAAGAAGGTTCATGGCCTCCAAGGCATTTTAAGAAATAAGTGACTATATATATTAAATGAGCCATTTTTTGCACACATGTGTATCTCAACATGGCAATCAATGTCCCATTCCTTTTCGTATCACTTGGTTCTAAAGAAAATGCATTTTTTATTTTTTAGTATAAACCAATGTTTTTTATGAAGAAAGTACCAAAAATTATTATTTATAGTGGGCCACACCACCCTGGGTCGGTTCTAGGGGACCTTTGGTGGATACTTGAGCAGCTGGTTGAGTCCTAAACTCGCCTGAGCATCCATTTGTGTCCGTTCAACTGTCGGTCAAACCTTCGAAAACTAGGGAGGTTTTGAACTATAGCTACATGATAGCAACCTCATGATTTTTTGCAAAATCAATTTTCAGCAGACTAATGTGTTGTTTTATCATGGATGTGATGTCACTTTTGAAATATTCAACCCCTAGGCATGAACGGCCTTCTTCATCGTTTTCGCCAAATTTTGCCGGGGCCACCAAAAATTCAAAAATAATAAAAAAGACGTGAAACCTTCGCACACCGCTTTACTTTAGTACCTAGTTTCCAAAAAAACTTGGGATCTCTCAAATATTCCAAAAATCCATCCTCAGAAATGACCAATTAGGAAGAAACAAGTAGAAGGTTCATAGCCTCCAAGGCATTTTAGGAAACAATTGACCATATGCATTGATCCCTGCATCGAAATGAGCCAATTTTTGGCACACATGTGTATCTCAACATGGCAGTCAATGTCTTGGAGGCCAGATATTATTATTCTTTATTTAAAAATAATTTACCATTTAAAACCATTTTATGGAATTTAGGAATATTACAAAAACACATAAATAAGAAATATTAAATAATTGAATAATCATAAAGAATAAATTATATTTTTATTAGATAGATATTTCGTTTGTGAACATTTTGATATGCTATATGTATTTTTCTGCTTTGTAATTATTTCACTATGTATTTTGCAAGGTTGATCATAGTTTCAATATGCAATAAGGCGGGAACCACATTTTACAATAAGAGTTCAAAAAACAATTCCAAAAGCCCCTTTAGTCCCAAGGTTGGATTTGCATGATCCCTTTCCGTCACATTCGAAAAATATTTTTAGGGACTAAAGGCCCTTGGCTTATAACCGCCACCTGCTCCTCTCCCCCAAATCCATCTCCATTCGTGGAAACACAGTCCTGAGAATATGAGGCGCCATCATGTCCTGAGCGACGCCGACAGGCTGCCCGATTTTGCCATGCCCGCAGTCGACGTTGCGGTCCTCCTCCTTCTCGTCCCCCCACCAAGCCGCGCACGCCAGAACGCCCGCATTCGACGCCGCCATCCGCGTTTTCCCGAGCTCCAGCCGCCGCGATTCGCCACCATCGTTCCCCCTCTGCCTCGTTCGAGCCCTTGTCGCCATCCGCACGTGCTCTAGGAGGTCCGCCTCTCATCGCCGACCACGCTCACCCTGACGCCATTGTTGACGGCCCCACGCCCGCCTTGGAGCTAGCCCTGCCCTGCTGCCCTCAGGTGCATCCACCTCCGCCTTTGTGCTCTGTTTTTTCTTAACATGATTTTTTCTCTATTTCTTTAGTTCTATTAGGATTTTAGAAGCATGTATTTGTATTTATATTTGTAATTAGATTCTAGAGGCTTGTATTTGTATTTTCCTTCCATTTATTTTTGACTTTGGCTTAATCATAAGCCACTTAATAATAAACACAAGTAGTGAATGAAAATAATCATGTCGCGAGGACTGTGAAAATGTGAGCACAAAGCCACCCCCTTCACATTTGTTGGGGGATTAATGTATTGGGGTCGGGAGAGTAATGTCCTCGGGTCGGGAATGACAACTCGTGCCAATAGGGACGATGGACGGGCGCGGCAACACGCGCCATGTAGGGACTATGGACATGCACTGTCCAAAAAATCGGCTGATATGCCGATTAATCGCCCGATTTATCACTACTCGGGGGTGGCCGATATGCCGATTTTCTGATTTATCGGCTGATTTTTCGATTTATCGTCTGATAAATCGGCCGATACGCTAAAAAATCGCCAATTTCCAGCCGGCCGATAAATTACCGATAAGCGATATCCTTAACATTGTGGACAGGCGTGGCAACCATTTCGCACAGACCGGGGCATCATCAACCATTTCACGCGGGTTTCTTAACTCTTAGAAGGCAACCATTTCGCACGGTGTCCTTAATTCATTAGCATTTTGCTGTATTTAGAGCATTGAAATAACTTACAACTCTTTGCAGAAACTATGGACCACGGTAGAGATGAAGAACATGAAGAGATATTGAGGAATATGATAGCCGGTGAAGATGATATCACCTCACAGTTTCTGAATGACTCTGGTGAGGGAGTGGAGGATCTTGAGCAAAGAGACGACTTCGGTGAGCGAATGGAGGGAGAATACGACGGCTCCGGTGTTGGAACCTTAACTACAAAGTCCGATGAGGTATATAAATTAAGCCGCTACTGACTAGATGCATTAATTTATTTGTATATATATTAACGATTCTTTTTTCTTTTAGCCCTCTAGATCGAGCCAATCTTCTATAAAGAAACGAGACCTGGCCAAAAAGTTTGGCGATAATTCTAGGTTCAAGATCGAAGAAGTGGCTAAATTGCTCCCACGAAGAACGCAGAATTATTTGTAAGTCAATGCAGATTTATTGTTAGGGATAACATCCCAATCACCATTCGGGAATAGAATAAGCCAAAGACGGATGAAGTTAGTTATGTCGAGGATAGATCCAAAGGTATGATTTGGAATACGCTCATGACAAATTTCACCCTACCGCTAGAGGTGGATCCAGATAACAAAGTTATATAGAAAAAAGTGAAGGCGTGGACTCTTAAAAAGATGGCCACACAATTCACCAACCACAAGAAAAGATTGTACAAGGACTAAATCCTGAAAGAAAAGACTTCGGAGTTCACTAGAGCGAATGAGAATTTAAAAGATCACTAGGATGAATTTGTGGAGTACAAGACATCGTCTGAAGCTCTAAAAAGGTCGGAAATAAATAAGAAAAATGTTGCACTAAAGAAATATCACCATGTTATGGGGGCAGGTGGCTACAAGGGTGCCATGCCTAAGTGGGAGAAAATTGAGAACAACCCGATTGATAAAGGGATTAACCCAGAGACATCGGAGTGGGTCGAACAGGCAAAGTCTTGGTTCTACGGGCATGAGGGAAAGTTGAACCCAGAAACATGGAAGTGTATTTTTACATAAAAACATCTTGCAACACCTTACGAAGCCCTTAAAACTGCAATGAAGGAGGTGCAGGAGGGGAATTTCCATATCGATAGAGAGAACGATGAGCTGATATGCGCCCTTGGGAATAATGAACACTCAAGACAAACATGAGGCACACCAGGCTCCATTCCGTGGAAGTTTGGGTTTCCCGACGACATAATGAAGAAATATCCCGATAGAAGCCGTCAGAGGAGAAAGGAAAGGGAGGCAGGCCGGATGCAGTAGATAGAAGAAACATTAAGGTGGCAGTAGGAGCAAAGAAACATACTTAGCCAACAAGCTACCGACACATCTTAGTGGCATGACGAATATCTTGCATTCGATGCTACCGGCCCATCATCTCGGTGGAAAAGCAGCGTGGCTTTCACAGAGCCCCCGGTTGGTGATGATGCACTGACGTTGGCTCCTCGCTACCTCGTGGATGATATCACAGAGAGGGAAAATTGTGAGCTGCATGTGAAAGTTGTGAACAGATCCATGAAGGTGGCGGTCGACTTTGACTTACCTTCTGGACCTAGACCAACTTACCGTTGCTCTCTGGTTCCATATGGCTACGGTATTGTCGGGGTGGATGAAGTTATAAAGGGATTTGAGCACCTGAAGCTTGACTTCCCTGCGGGTGAAGGGGATCTGAATGAATAGGGAGAAGCCAGGAAAGGCACCGTTCTATGGCGAAAGGAAAACATCATGCTTCCAAATTGGATGTCAAGGCCACCGACTTCTCAGAGTAGCAATCCAGCTCAATATATGTCCCGTCAGCCGTCTCCAACGCGTCTGCCGACTCCACCGTGTCAGTAGACTCCGCCGCCTCAACCCCGGTTGCAAAAGCGGTAGAGCACCGCCGCTACGGTGGCTAGTACTACAGCTGCGAAGAAATCCTCAGCAGGTACAAGGAACAAAGCCATGGAGGCTCCTGCCAAGTTACCTCACGACCTGACTGATGAGGAACTCAAAAGGTTCGTGGATGACGATGTGAAACGCCAACTTGCACCAAAATGGCCCCATCTAAAGCAGTATATAGCATTGAAAATAGTAAAGCACTTTGTGAACATGCTTGAGAGACCAAGGCCAGAACATGTGCCATCATACTATGACTGCTCTATTATCAAGTCACATAATGTGAATGTGCAGCGGTCTGGAAGTAGTAGTGCAAGCGGGAAAACAATTCCCCAGCTCAGAGAACAGAAAAACCAATAGTGCCCCCCACTCAACGTGTTTTTTGATGATGATCCGGAGGTTGCACAACTACTCACACAATACTTTGATGATGATCTTGGTATGACTATTGCTCAATACTTAGGCAAGGAAGACTTACCCATGGATGGATTAGCATATAGATACGAGTACGGGAAGCCTCTCGTCAGACCTGAGGAGGTCCTGCATCTACAAACACAAATGCGAAGATTGCATGAGTGGTACATGCAAGCCTCAAAGAAAGGGAACATCATGCTCATAGAAACAGTTAGTGAGGAGCATTACGTCCATGGAAACGACGAGATACACATTGACTTTGAATAATTATTTCAGTTATTGAATCAAGACACCGTAGATAAATCTCTCGTCAGTTGCTATTGTCTATAAGTGATTTATTTCTATAATTAAGTCTCTAGCTCAGCTCATTCATTGTATGTATGATTATCCTCACAATATTCTTTTGTACATTATTATGCAGAATGAAAATTATTGAATGCAAAATAGGACAAATCTATGACCTCGGGTTCATTGATCCAAATACCGCTCATGAAGTTATGGTAAAAGAACATGTCAAGCACACATAGGATTACTTGCTAAGGGTTTTAAAGAAATAACAAACCAAAACAGAAATATTATTTCCTTACAACTTCAAGTGAGTATTACTGTCTTGTTTGCATTCGATTTTGTTGACTCGATGTTAAGTGTAATTGATGAGTTATGCGTGCGCGGGTTTCACTTTATTCTGCTAATCATTCAAATTGACCAAGGAATAGTACTTGTCATGGACTCGAAACATGAAAACCCTGAGATATGGACGGACCTGATTGAAATGCTCTAGAGGTAATTTCAATCATTAGCGCACTATATCAACATCTTTCCTTCATTTCCTGATATCAAGTAATTAATAACTTTTTTACTAATTTTCTTTGTCAGACAGGGTTTGGAAACGGTTCATCAAGGCTGTTAGGGGTGAATGAAAACATGAGCTGCAATTTCGAGATCTCAATGTCAGTATTACTATAGCAAGATCCGCGCATCTCTTTGATTCTTATTTCAATACCATTATCATCCTTGATGTTTATTTTGACTAAACTCTATTCTTGTAAAGTGTTTGAGGCAGAAAGATGGGAACACTTTACGTGGATATTATGTTTGTGAGTTCATCCGCCAAACGACCTGTGAGTAGGGCATAATTTTACAACAGCTCGCAGTATGTAAATAATTATCACAATCATATTTTATTACCATCAATTGTGTTGAGTTTCATTCATATAAATCGATCCCTTCTTTAAATTAGATCGAACGGTTGCGGGATGGTCTCCTATCAAAGGATTGCGTACGAGCAATTTAAGAGGAATTGACAGGATTCTTAGTTAAGGATATTATTATCACCAACCGGAGAATACCATCGGAAATTTATATTTAGGCAATAGGGATCGTAAGAGAAATTATATTGTATATACATGAACGTGTAATGTATGTAATATGTTCGACCAAGCACGAAGAAATAGGTCACTTTGATCTCTATATTTATGACAATATTGTGTAATGGTTCCTTTATTACTGTATGTAGTAGCGTCGAGTTGAAAGGAAAACACAAAATAAAAATAAAAACACTAAATAAAAAAGAATTGAACGATAAACACAAAATGAAAATAAAAACACAAAAGTAAGGGGGCTCCAGCGCTCCACACGTAGAGCTCTTTAGTCCCGGTTGGGTTGGTGTTATCAACCGGGACTAAACAATAATGTTGGGTTTACGGATAGGTTGTTACGGAAAGTCCCTTACGGACATACGTGGCGTGCAGCGGTTTCTCCATGGCTGAATTTTTGGACCAACCCTTGACTATGCTCCAATTGCTTGATGCCACAACCGTGTCCGTAAGATAATTCCGTATATGCCTTCCGTAAGTGTAGCATTACTGGGGACTAAATCCCCTCCCGTCCGAGCGCTCGAGCCCATCAACGTGGAGATCCTTTAATCCCGGTTCACAACACAACCGGGACTAAGGGGGCCTTTAGGTCTGATTGCGCAGTCCTGGTTGCGCAATCGAGACTAAAGGCAGTTACGAACCGGAACTGATTGTCTTTTTCCACTAGTGTGTTCTCCCCCTGAGGCGGCGCGACAAAAGCGATGGCCTTAACCCTAGGTCGAGAACCAAGAGACTCTGATATCATGAAGACAATAATAGTTAATTGTATTACTAGATTGATATTGCTTGTTGCGTTATTACGTTGTAAGTTCTTGATATGTTTATATAGTACTCGAAGACTTATAATCCTAACTACCAAATATAGCGACCATGATATATCTAGCGGGTAACGGTGGTGTAACCTAAGAGGCCAATCATCTAGTCCAGGTTAAAAATCAAAAGCATAACACCATCATCACGGCCTGTGACACAGGCAGGGTCAAAGTCATCACCTAGGACTAACACATGAAAAACGCACGCATATCTCCTCTAGATCTTCTTTTCTTAAACAAAAGCAGCTCCCTGTGCAGCCGATAATATACCTGCGTGTAGCCTGCATAGTGGTTTGGTTCGCATGTCGGCCTCGTTGCTTCGGTAAACACGGCGTGCGAGTACATAGGTGAAATCTCTATCTGCATGAGTTTGTGACCGGACAAACGACAGTCAATCACGTTTCCCTTTATGCCTGAACCGATCGCCATCAGTTAAATACTACTAGTACTGTGATTGATTCAATCTACAGTGAGGTAGCTTCGGGTAGATTCTTCCCCGGTTGCCTGCGTTCACAACGATTTATCGGTTCGTGTTGCGGTTTCGTGCACCGGTAAGTAAAACATCACCAACGATACATCACGGTCGATCGGGTCCTGTCTGTCGCCCGTACATTGTCAAGACGTCAAGTGTCGCTGTCATCGTAATGTCACCCATCGTTTTCTTTGAAGAGACCATGCATGCAGCGCCATAATCATTTGTGACCATGTACGATACAAAACAATATACGTACTGCACTGTAACTCGTAGCATGTACGACATATTTAATTTCTTTCATACATGTATTTTTTTTAGAATACACACTAATCATATACTCCATCCGATCCAAATTAATTGACTCGAATTTGTCTAGATTCGGATGTATCTAGACATGTTTTAATGCTAGCTACATCCGAATCTACACAAATCCAAGTCAATTAATTTGGATCGAAGGGAGTAGAAGAGTTCGGTCAACATCAAGAATGGCCGAAACAACGCCAAGAAGGCTACGCTAATACAAACACAACGCCACCTGACATACAACACTACCCACAACAACCAAACATCGGGGACTCTCCTCTTAACGCCTCCCGCCATGAATGGAGAGGATCCTTAACACCGAGCTCCCGATCCACGCCAGGATCAAAGGAGGAGACTTCAGAAGACCGACAATACCTCAAAGATAGCACAACCAATGCACCGCCCGCCCATGTGCGCTAAGGTGGCCAGTGAGCGGCAGGGCCGGACAGCCCGAGAAGAGATTTCGATCGAGAAGCGCCGCCAATGATGGAAATTGCACCCCGAAAGCCTAGACTCAAAGTGGCTGCCAACCTCGACTCCGTCTTGCTGATTCGGGGACTTCATGAACACACCTCCAAGGAGGGCATGACACTACGGTGGCACAACTGTCTGTTCTGACGAGCTGAATCTAGGGTTTCCCTTGGCGCTCGATGCATGGGAAGTGCCATGACTATGCCCCCAAGAAGAAAATGGTGCCCACATGCGTCACAGTCACCAGCTGCAAGCAGATCTTTTGCCCTGACAAATCTGTCAACCCCGAGATCCTCAGGAACTACGTATGGTTGAATACGGAACAGAAACAAACGAAAACATACATTATCGTTTTCGTTTTCTCTCGTGGCACCGGAATCAGAAACAAAACAGAAAACTCCAGAAATGAATACGGAATCGGAAATCATCGAAAACGAACAGGGAACGGATACGATACGAAAACAGACATTTATAGGAATATTACAGTGGTGTAATATCATGGTGTGTACACTAAAAATAACATATAACTGACAAAGAATATCTCACAACTTCGAAAATCGACAATTGAACATAAAGTAACATACATAATTCAACACTTAGACAAGCACATAAGTTCACATAAATAGTTTCATATAAAAGCTTAGACACTCACTTGATTAGTATGTCGCCTTGGCCGATTGCATGTAGACCCTTCATATATTTTATGGATCAACAACAGAAAGAAAAATCAGTGACACAAAGTACTATTTCGTACATGGACCTGACTGGTTATATTTGCGAAAAGTTTCCGTAATTTTTTATCCGGAATTTTCTTACAATATTCGTTCCACCGGAAATGGCTCTGCCATTTCCTTTTCGTTTCCATTTAGAATATTTCATGTCCATTCCTTTTCCACAAAATGCAATTTCCGTTTCCCTTTTTAGCTCACCATTTTCTTTTTTCGAAAACCTTTTTCAATCCTACACTAGTGCCACCCTTGGATGCACCGATGATTAGAGGGGAGTTGAACCTTGATGCCGATGAAGGGAGTGCGAAGATTATCGTTCACCACCTCCACCATCAGACAGACTTGATTGTGGATGTCCAGCCCACTACCGACACTTGGTAGGTTACCGACAACACCATGATGCCCGGAGGCCATCGTTTCTAGGCCCCGCCATGCCCCTGCTTCCATGGACCCACCCCAAAAGCCCTACCGAGGCTGGAATGGCCACCCACAACAATAGAGGTGCCACCCCCTGAGCAGAGGCTGATCCCCAGACACTATCGTCGTTGAGCCACTTTTTGCTGGGAGCTCGCTGCACCATGTTGTTAGATCCAGTCGGGACTATTGCTTGTAGAGGACCGCCGCCCAGGGATAGAAACCCCGCTGCTGCCGTCCTGGCCCGGGCTTTGACCGACGGAGCCTCCTAGCGGCGGAGAGGGGAGGGGATGGTGGTGGGGTGGGGGAGGGAGCCGCCGGCCGACAGAAAGTAGGATTCATGCCCAACCTCACCCTTATTTTCGTGAGAGCTGGGTTTCGTATGTGACATGAATGTTGCATATATGTATTGCTTGCACACGGTTAATCAGGAAAAGGATATAGGTACATAACTATATTGTATTATTATCTTGGATATGCTTTAAATTTACTTTTATCTTAGTAATCATTATTTAATTATTTTTCCCAGAGGTGTTGCGCTAAAATGGGTTTCGTCTTGTACGCTAGCACACTTTAATATGTTTTTTAATGGGTGATATATTATTTAACAAGTTTAATATTACACCCGCTCTGTATAACCATGACGCACACAGCCGACACAAGTTCACAAACCATAAAATGTAATAATAAAAAAACGAATTACATCAAACTCCAAAGGAGAAAAAACAGATCGCCTAAGTAGAAGGTGGGCCAATGTGTAGATCACGCTGCTAACCATGTCGAGAAAAAATATCCCTCGCCGTATACTTCAAGCATGTGAAGACCTCCGTAAACAGGTCGCGATACTGCACATGATATAGAGGCGACCACAAACGGAGCATAGCAGTATATTTGTAGATAACCTACACAAGAGAAGATATTTTGTCACTAAAAATCTTGTCATTTCATAGCCACAGCAGCCAACGACAAGCGCTCCCACCCTAATAAAAGTTTTGTACTTATAGTCAATCCCATGTAGCTAATTGCCAAAGATATTAGCAACACTACGAGGAGGAGACAATCCAAAAGCTACTTTGATGACTGGTCATATAGGATGAGCAAATTTACATAAGAATAGGTGTTTTATTGTCTCATCATGATGACAAAAAACGCATTATTTACTTCCTTGCCAATTCCTTTTAACAATGTTATCCTTAATAAGGATGACACCTCGATAAGGATACCATGCAAATATTTTCGTCTTCAGAGGTATCTTTATCTTCCAATTTTTTTATTGTTATCTAGTGGCACTACCTGCATGATCAGGGCTCTATACATGGAATATAACGATAATTTACCGCTCCCATGTAAGTTCCAAATAAACTCATCTAAGCCATCCGAGACATTTACCATAGTTAAATGTTATAGCGTTCCATGATGCAAGTCTGAGTCCAGACAAGTATCTCCTGAACAACACATTAGGGGAGAAGAATCCAACACAAAGACAATGGTATCTCCTTTGTGACGAATAATATTGTATAGAGCCGGATATTGGTCTCGAAGAGTATCAATACCAAGCCACTTATCCTCCTAGAACCGTATCTCTGATCCATCCTTAATAGAGAAAGTGTCTAATCTAAAAAAGAAATGTTTCTTCGTACTCATTAGCCCAGACCAGAAATGCAGATCTCCTGGCTTCCAAAGAAATTGAGATATCGCTTTCGAGTCAACATATTTCCTTCTTTGGAGGGTTTGCCATACACCCTCCTGTGTAAGTAGCTTAAAAAGCCATTTACCGAGTAGAGGAGTATTCTTGACTTTAGGGTCATGAATACCTAGTACACCTTGGTCTTTTGGCCGACAAACCACACTCCATTTAGCCATACTATATTTCTTTTTCTCACTATCCCCTTTCTCAAAAGAATCTAGATTGAAAATAATCCAATTTCTGCAAGACTTCTTTAGGTAGCGAGAAGAAAGAGATCGGTAACATATTGGTAAATACTGAATTTATGAGTACTAATCTCCCGCACAAGGATAGCAATTTATATTTTCAACTTTTTTTTCAATATAAGGGAATATATCATTACCTTTACAACTAGCCTTTTCTGAAGTCTCTCCTCCACTACTTTCCATTCAGCATTTGTGTGTCTCTGATGATGTCGGTATTCCCAATAGTTGATTGGAAACTGGCCATGACCACAACCAAATAACTCTAATATGTACCTCCAGTGCCGAGGGTGATGGACCACAACTCACGCTAGAGGAGGTCTGCTAGAATCGTGATACACAAGATAGTCTAGCCTACGCTTTTGAGATCTGAACCCTATTGGAGCTTGGAGGTTAGGATGACTATGGGATAAATTAAGCCAGGCTTGGCCTCTTTTATCTTGGTTGTCGATTCAACAAACGAGTTATGTGCAAAGTCGCCGAAAAAATGGAGGGCATGTACAAGGGTTTAGGAGACAAAAGTAAATATATTGATTTTGTCGCTTGTTTGTGTCTAAATTTAATCGATCATCATCTCTCACATATATATGAGACGGTTGGTTTTCTCGTGCAAGTTAAGGTGTCTCATACAGTTTACAAGTCGAACTATAACTCCTAAATCTAACCCTAAACTAGGTAGATCCTGTCACCGATTCCATACTGGATCCAGACCCTAGTGTCTGTTTTCGCCTCTCGCAAAGTGTTGTCGTGATCCTTCCAAGTTGGGACAAGACTCTTCCCTTTGTCTTCGTGATTCAACAAGTGTAGATCCATGGGCTTATCATCATAAACCGACACAAACTAGACCCCAAACGATAAGAGTTTCCATGCTTGAACCGGTTGATAGTCCAATTCGGCTCATATCTTTGGTAAGTACCGGTTCCCGTTAGAACCTCCTCAACTTTTGGATTCTCATGGTTGAATTACTCTTTGACTCCATCCTATCCAGCCCCAATGTTGAATGTGTTTGCTAACGCATCTTCAAAAACATGCATTCATTTTCTTAGTTACAAACCAGCCTAAAATCGGTGACAACAACTGTCTTGGTCCCAACACGAATTTTAGACGATGACCCCTAGTATCACAGCAGTCCCCGACGCCCCTCTCACCCCCCGAGGGCGACGGGAGCCTCCTCCCCAAACTCCGGCCGCCTCCCTCCCTCTAGCCCATCTCATCGTTGTTGCCGTCGGTACAGGTAGCCGGGCGAAGCCGACGGCGGAGGTGGCGGCGGCCCTTCTTTCCCCGAGTCTTGGAGGCGGGTCGGGACCTCTCCCCCATGGCTGTGGTGCTCCTCGGAAGACCCCTGGTCCCGGGGGTGCTGGCGGCGGCGTCTCGCGGCAAGGACTGGGTGCGACGGTGCTCGCTGGCTACATCCACGACCATGGTTTGGGTGCCCCGATCCTAGATGGGTTCGGGCGGGCCTCAGATGGGATCGGGCGGGCCAGGCACTGTGGCTACTGGGCTTTCTAGAGGTGGCGGCGACTAGTTCATGTACCAGAACTACGGCGTTGCGGCCTTCCTATCACAGCAGCACGGTAGGGCTTTACAGGCCTGTCGAGGCCCAGCAGGGCCTGCTTGGGCCTGGTATGTCCGTACTGCTCTATCCGTTCAATGACCGCCTCTTGGTGGTGGAGGTGGGTCCCTCCCGCGTGGCTGCGAGGATGTCGTTCCTAGTCCTGGCGATGTCGTGTGCCTCCATTTTAGGTGGCAGGCTAGTGTCTTGAAAAGATGGGTGATGGTGACTACAAGATCGTCGTGGCACATGCTGGTGGGCGGCACAGCTGGGCGGTGGTGCTCCGTGGCGCCGGAGTTTTTTGTGGACGGGTGTCGGGAGAAATCCTTATCGGCTAGTCTAACCCGAACACGGTGCCGCCTCGAGTGGTACCTTTCCTTCCTGGAGTGCGTCACGGGAATCCCTGGCCACTGTACTCTGAGTTTCGGGGGAAACCCAAGGACCGGTCTGGTCCAGGTAGCAGCGCCGTGTCGACGATGCTTCCTTTCTTGAAGGTGCTGCTTGGCACTGGGCGCTTCGGGGTGCTTGAAGCGTGGTGGGTCAAAGCGGGAGGGCGCAGGGGCTGCGGGTAATTATCGCTTCGTCGATTCGTTGTTGCCTTCATTTCTTTTTCTTTTGGGCATGTTTGTGCTGCTGCCCCAACATTTTATTTGGTTGGGACTCTTATATCAGTGTGGTTGTTATATTAATATAGCGGGGTGAAAGTCTGATCCGAGGAATAATATTTTAGACAATAAAAAGGTATATGTGTACCAAGTTCAATAATCCAACTCTTTCTATTCTAAACCAACGGATATGGTAGCTTTAACTTTGCACGAGCAGCAAAAGTCCACCGGAGTTCGTTTTACCTTTTGCTTAAAAAAATGTCATCAGTCGTTATCCATTGAAACGACACAAAGGACTTCCTTAAAGGTCGAAGCATGGTCTAAGATCTGATTAACACAATGATCATCATCCATCAGACTTACATTGATTCCTTCGTGTTCTACTTCTTTTGTTGGGACAAATCAATAGCTTCAAACATCGGGCAAGCCTTTAACCTACCTAACTGCTAACTATAAACTGCGCTCTCGCTGCTCTTATAAGGATCAGGGCAGGGGCGCACCAAGTCATGAATGATGTCAGCAGTTTCTGTGGACTTACAAGAGAGAGTCACTAGGTAGATATAGTCGATGCAATTACATATGGAGGTTTGCTTCGGTGTCCCCCCCTCCCCATACTTTGAAGGAGTAATATGGTCTTTTACTATTAATTACTGATTATTAGTTACTAAACCATATACGCATATAAAAAATTTGAGATTGGTAGAGGTGATTATCAAAGTCAATCCAAAATCATCACCTTGCTAGTCTAGTATATTGTATTACCTATACGTGCACGTCTTGCCGGAGTGGACACGACCACGGCTACTGGCACCTGCAGTTCAGCGACCACGCACACTATGACGGCGACTGGCATGGTTCGCGACGAGGACCTCTGCCTGCCCGCTTCACGCGCTGCGGTTTTTACGACGTTCACTGAATCAGGTCGTGTGACGGCTCGCCGTCATTGTGCTTGTTAACCCGTCAAAAGGACGATGATTATTTTTTGGACAGCCGGTTTTAGTTGGCACACGTAAATACTGGGTATGGGCTTTGCAGACCAACGTAATCTAATTTGGCTTAGCAACAAATAATCAGCAATTAATAATAAAAAACCACCTTACCCTTTCAAAGTTTTGGAAAGGGGACACCGAAGCAAAAGTGTTACGTATGATCATAAACTGTTCGTGTGGACTTCCATCTCGGCTCTAGAAGGTCGTACGTCAGTCTCAAAGGAGGCACTCCAGCTGTCCAAACTTGCAAAAGCAAATTCCTACCCCAACTAATAAGGTTTATGTACAGTATATTAGATGTTTACATCCATAAGAATTTAAAGTCTGAGAAAGAAACATTGATAACTCAAGGCTTCATGTCAATTATGTGGATTGAGACCGGCCGTAATGTTTGCTTACTTTGTAGTTTTTGCCCCTTATTTACACGTTGATATTCATTAATTTTTATTATTGGAATTCAGTTCTTTTTCTAGAAGGGCGAAAATGCCTTACAAATTTCAAGAGTATATTCTACCTAACACTAGGTATTTTTCACAAAACATGTTGAACCACATTTTATTTTTCATCACATCTGAAATGGATTTAGTATATTTAATACCATATCCAAACACGATTAATGACTATCTAGAACCTGACATCGTGGGCCCGCATATTGGCCGAACTTGTCGAACCATGGAACACCGTTCTCGTTGTTAGATTAGTGCCTTTTCTTATGGCTGGTTTTGGCTCATCCTCGAGGGTTGAAATATTGTGGTTTGCAATCTAATGTACACATAATTGAGGACAATAATTGAAATAACGCATGGAACAGTGATACTGCAAAGACGATCTAGCCAAGCAAAATGGATGAGGCCCGGGTTTGTATTCAAATCACCCTCTTCGAACTTGACCCACCACTTACCTAGCAAAATACACTTCCAACTTGGATTGGTGCCATGCCACTGTAACTAGTGGGGTATCACTTCCGAGCCACTTGAATTGTCAAATGCGGTTCAAACAGGGATCATTGCTAAATCTGGTTCGTGGTTTTTTTTTTCCAAATATGTATGTGCCGAGAATAGCAACTTGTTAACAGACAGTGGAAAGTTGGACGAGTCACATCAAATCAGCAACTGAGAGCCTTCAACTTCACTGACAGCAAGTCAACAACCGAATCTATTGCAAGGATCACAACGACGACACAAACAAATCAAATGCATGTTGTACTATCATCTCCAACTCTCACGTGCAGAGTCAAGACGCTTATAGATTCTGTACAAAACTGCCACAGGTCGTAATTGAACACTATTCTGCCGGAAGGATGGATAGATCTATAATCGGTAGCTGTCCTCTAGTATATCCATCCAGAAAGAATCACTACTCTCGAGAGAATACAGGTTGGGCATCTCCATCATTGGCTCCAGCAAGCCGTCGAACTCCCCCACCGGCGCCGGCGTCTGGTCAACTGCCGGTGAAACATCACGTGACACAGGCGCTGCAGCCTGTTCAGCTCCTGCCGAGGAGGTTGTTCCCGGACACGCCGTGGTGTTGCTGATCAGCTGCTGCTGCGCCTGCACCACGTCCTGCTCCGGAAAGTTCGATACGTTGCAGAGGTAGCTCTGCTGCAGGAAGTTCGCGCCTGTCGACGACAACATGTTCATCTGGTCCTGGAGCAGAATGTTCGGCATTGCGTTTGCTGCAGCCAGGTTAGCGATGAGGTTAGTGGTGGCGTTGTTGGAGCCGATTGCGTGGAGCAACTGCTGCAGCAGCTGCGCCTGCATGATGGCGCCGGCGTCCAGGCCGCCGCCGAGGGTCGCGGCCGCCGCGAACCAGAGGAGAGACTCCGGGAGGAGGGCGGCGGGGACGGAGGCGCCGTTGAGGTGGTGGTCGGGCGCGGGCGGCAGCTGCTGGTGCGTGACGGGGTCGACGCCCGCGCGCAGCAGCTTCTTCCGGATGTGCGTGTTCCAGTAGTTCTTGATCTCGTTGTCCGTCCGACCATCCAGGTGCGTCGCGATCGTCGACCACCTAACCCAACCCAAACAAAGTTCATATGTCCACGTCAGTCACTTGAGAGACTAACAACTAAACTGACAGTCCATGCATGCATGGCTGCTAAGGCCTTCCACAGCGTGTGGAGCAGGTGAAGGTTGGACGAAGAGGAGGGTGACGTACTTGTTGCCGAGGGCGGCGTGGAGGCTGATGATGAGGCGCTCCTCGTCGTCGGTGAAGTTGCCGCGCTTGATGTCGGGGCGGAGGTAATTGGTCCACCGGAGCCGGCAACTCTTGCCGCAGCGGTTGAGGCCGGAGGCCTTGGGCAGGCCGCGCCAGCTGCCGACGTGCCCGCCGCGCCGCTGGATGTGCTCCACCAGCGCCCTGTCCTCCTCCTCCGTCCACGGCCCTTTCTTCACTCCGGCATCGTGGCAGCAGCACGGCGACCTCCCCATGACAAGAAGTCGATTTCTTCCCAGACGGATCGATACACGTACGTTCGTATAGTCGTAAGCTAGGATCGATCGATCGGTAGCTGCGATGGGTCGATGCGCAGTGGTCAGAACTCAGGATCTAGCTAGCATTCGACTATGTTCTTTTCTCCTCTCCGGGCGTATATATATATAGCGGTCTCGGTGCAGACTGCAGAGCATCCATTTCGCCGTACCCCATGACGGGCACGCGGAGATCATAGGTCCCGCAGAAGCTGCGAATTTTCCTTCCTTTGTGCTGCCGTGGCTATTACTGAACAGTTTCTGTATGTCGGGTACGTACTCTGAAAAAAGGGCGTGTGTACGATGTAAGTCAATGCTCCGGAGAGATCTGGCCACGTAAGACCAGATATATTCTGCACGTTAGAAAATGCACTAATCTATGCATTGTAGCACCTGTAATTCGGGACTCGGTTCCTTAATCCTAGGGTACTTAGCTAGTGCCGCGAAGGAACGAGGTAACTCTAGGACCGTAAGACCGTTTGGGAGGAAGCCTCTCACACTTAACACGTGGGGTTGCGGTACTGTTTATATATAGGTCACAGGCGAAGTGTCACAATACAAATACAATTACAGTACATGGGTGAATACACCTAATACATACGCTAATATCCCCGAAGTCATAGCGGGAGGTTCTCGGATGCAGAGACTGGACCGAAAATTAAGAAATAGCTGGCTCGGCAATCCTTTTGTCATGACATCAGCAAACTGAAGTGTAGAGGGAACATGCAGGATACGGACTTTGCCCATAGAAACTTTCTCGCAGACAAAGTGAATGCTAATCTCAATATGCTTGGTGCATTTGTGTTGCACTAGAATGGATCAAATGTAGATGGGAGAGACGTTGTTACAAAAGACAAACATAGTAGAACTGATAGGCCGATGAAGCCCCTCGAGTAGCTGACGAAGCTAATAACACTCAGCAACCACAAGCACCATAGCATGGTACTCAGCTTCCGCACTGCAGCGAGAGATGGTGGTTTGTCTCTTGGAAGTTCAAGATATCAAACTATCACCATAGTAGACACTACCGCAAAATTTCTCATTGTTGTGTATTGTATGCTTTGTTGTGTGCCAAGTGGCCCCGGAACACGGCAAAGGAGGTCTTTTCCGTGTAGGTAGACACAAATGCACAGCAAAGGAAGACACGAAGGCAAAGGGAACGAAGGAACACGGCAAAGAAAGACTACACAACAAAGCAGTACAAAAACACACGACAAAGAGACTTCGATGACAAAGAGGTGGGACCGTGGCCCTCCCGACGCACTTAACGGAGCAACGCTAATGGTGGTTGTAAATATGTGTCCCAACGGTTGTAAATTTAGTGATGTTGGTGGTAGTTGTATTTTAAAGTGTGCAACGGTTGGAATCTAAAAGCCCAGTAGTTGGCAGTTGGAAAGGATATATTATTTTATTTAGAGATTGAAATTTGGCATCGGCGCACGAAGATGCTCCGGTTGCCTGCTTTGTCCAATTTGGAATTAGCCCCACAATGATGGGAACTAGTTCCAAAAACTAAAAAGGCAAAATAGAACTACTTTTGGCACAACACTGTGGGTGTCCTTAGGGATTTCCTCCTGTAGGCTGTTTGCCGGCTTTCCCCCTTGTCCAGTCACTAGGAGCATTTTTTGGGTTTATCCTGTTGCTCGCCTACTAGTTCCTCGCTTTGTGTTTGGGTTTATTTGTGTTGCTGTCCTAGCAAACTTATTTTCCTAGCTTTTTAGCTTGTATATTCTGTATGTATGGTTGCTTTATTTTATAAAGCGAGATGAAAACCTATTTTGGAGAGAAGTTGGGTATAAGAATCTAGAATGTACTCCCTCCGACCCTCCGTTCAAAGATATAAGATTTTTTAGTCTTTTTTCTAAAACGTATATATCTAGACGTGTTTAGCATGTACTCCAACTTTAGTTATGAAGCAAAAACGAGTGATTCATATATATATATTTTAAAAACAAGCTAAAACATCCTACATTTTGGAACCGACGGGTAGTTCAGACAGCGGGTCCGCTGTGCGCGACACGGCGTGTCCGTCCGCCACACGCGACGCGCGGTAGATTTGCTCCAAAGCTGAAGACTACCATATAAAGCCGATCCGCAGATGAATCCTCCTTGCCTAATTACGGATAGTGACACGCGACGTGACGGATATTGATACGTCCCGTCCACGTCCCGTACTTAATAACCAAGCAAAAAAGGATCTTGTGCAAGTCCAAGGTACCTTGGATGCATCACCTGTTCCAAGAAAAAACACTGTCTCCAACTGTCAGCATCACTTGTCGTATCTTCATGAGCCCCTCCCGGCGTTTGTCTCCGGCAGGTAGCTAGCGCGGCTGCCCAGATCCTCCAGTGCAGGTTAAAAATCAAAAGCATATGGTATATATATACACCATCATCACGGCCTCACAGGCTGCAGGGACAAAGTCATCCCCTCAGACTAATTAACACATGAGAAAAACGCACGCATTTCTCCTCGATCCCATATTTTCTTAAACAAAGGCAGTTCCCCTATGCAGCCGGAGCCGGTAACGTCCGCGTGTAGTCTGCATAGTGGTTTGGTTCGCACGTCGGCCTCGTCTCGCTTCGGTAAACGCGGGGTGCCTCTAATCTTTCTCGCCGGCGAGACGTGCGTCGCTTGCAAGTAGCAGCGTTCTCCGTCCGCATGTACGTGTCAGCGACCGGACGACGACAGTCAAATACGTACGTTTCCCTTTAAGATTGAATGAACGTCCGATCGGCATCAGTTTTAGCTGGGGGTAGAATCTTCTCCCATCGGCTGCGTTCACAAGCATTTAGCTGTCTCCCGTACGTCGTCAAGCGTCGCCGTCTCGTCGTAATGTCATCCATCATTTCCATCGAGACCATGTAATATCGCCATCATTTGTGCAGACCATGCATGTACCTACCGTACGTAGTTTCTTCTTCCACAAGGAGTCAGGGGCAGTAGTCATTAGTGGATACAGTGTCTTCATGAATGTATTATTGGCAGTGCCGAGATACAAATGGAGTAGCTTTAACTTGGCACGAGCAGCAAAAGTCAACAGAGTTCGTTTTACCTTCTGCTTACAAAAATGCTAACAGTCGTTATCCATTGAAACCACAAAAAGGGAGGAGGATGACGGGTCTAAGATCAGAATAACGCAATAATGATCATCATCGATCCTTCGTGTTTTCCTTCTTTTGTTGGGACACAAAGTCAATGGCTTCAAGCATCGGGCAAGCCTTTAACCTACCTAACTGCTAACTATAAACTGGGCTGTCGCTGCTCTCGTAGGGATTAGGACAGGGAAGCACCATGTCATGGACTTACAACACAGAGAGCCATTAAGTATAACATGATTGTAAACTGTTTCTGCGGACTTCAATCTCGGCTCTAGAAGGCTGTACGTCAGTCTCAAAGAGGCCCTCCTGACCTTCAAACTTGCAAAAGAAAATTCCTACCCTAACTAATAAGGTATCTGTTAGAGACAGGACCTACACTATATTGGATATGTTACGGTAGTACGTCCATATAAGAAAGCAAAGTCTGAGAAAACAACATTTGATAGCTCAAGCTTTCCTGTTAATCATATGAATTGTAACTGTAATGCTTGTTTACTTTGTAAAGTTTTAGCCCCTTGATTACATTTTGATATATTTTTTTTTGGCATTTCAGTTTTTTCCTACGATGGCAAAATATTGTTTAACACATTTTATGAATAAATTCTGCAAAACCTATAGCACCACCCGGGCACCATGGTGCCCTTTTTTTCAAATTTTTGAAAAACTATTTCCAAAGTTCCAAAAAATCTTTAAAAAATAGGCACTAGCATATTCACATTACGAAGGTACGGTACAAATTTTAAAAAAAGTTGTATTTCAGAAAATACAAAAAAGATGAATTCCTGGTTGAAAAATATGCTTTTAACCCTATATAATGTCAGAGATTTGTTTTTTCTGTAGCAAATAATATAAGTTTTTTACCGACACTTGCTACTATTATTCAAACTATAAACATATATCCCCAAAATAATTTTTGTTATTTTTTGAAACCTAAAAGTACAAATTTCAAGAATTTCAAACAAAGTGCACACTAGTGCTCCCGTGCCGCAAGTCTGTGTTCGTAAATTCTACCTTATACCAGGTACCGGTCGGGTTGAATGGCATTTTATTTTTCATGATATTTTGAACTGCATTTAGACCCATAGTCCAGACATATTTTTCATGATTATTTCCATATCCAAACATATTTACTGAATGGATAGGACCTAACATCACAGGCCCATATACTAGCGCACCACATCGACCCATAGTCCATAGAACCCAAGCTCGTGATATTAGATTGTTGCCTCCTCTTACGGTCGGTTTTGGTGTAGCCACGAGGCTCGAAATAGCGGTTTGTGATATAATGTCCATATAATCGAGGAAGGGTGTACCCCCCTCCCCCCCTGTGTCGCACCCCAGTGCGACATCAAGGGTGTAACCCTAGCATCGCCAGAAGCCTCCTCCCTCGCCGGCTCCCCTCGCCGCTACCGTCGGCCCTCTCCGTGGCGGCGGCGGGCCCAGTGGCAGATGGGGTAGTGGTGCGTCGGGGGTATCCGCATGAACTATTGTGGTGGCGGCGGTTTGCCCACGTGTAGTGACATGGGGCACCCCTGTATCGGGGTGGAGGTGGAGATCTCTGGCGGCAATGGTCTGATAGTGGTGACGTGGTTGGGGATCTTCGGAAACCCTAGGTCATGCAATGGACGCTGCCCTTCGGTGGCCGCCGAGAGGTCATGGTGTAAGAAGTCGTGGCACTCCTAGCCTAGGCCTGGCGTGAGCCGGAGTGGCGAGACAGGGGCATGTGGTTCGCCGTTCGCACATCTACTCTGGTGGTGGCGGCAGGCGGGTGACGCCGCGGTAGCCTTCTCCTATGTTGTTCTGACCGGTGGCATGGGGGCCGTCCGATTTTGCTTGCATAATGGAGGCGGTCCTAGGGTTCTTCTCGCACCAAGAAAGCGTTCTACTAGATGAATTCCATCATCGATCTGGCCGGTGACGAGTTCCAGAATGCTCCACCGGCGATCTCCATTGGGCGCCTCATGCCCGGAGATTGCTGGATCGGATAGGATTCGGTCGAGCGTACCCTTGTTTTATTTTACCGTTCAGTTTCAGGAGGGAGCGACGCGAAGCTTCGTTTGTCGTGGTGGTGTCATGGTAGATGCCATGGATAGGCTAAAGGTGGGGACTAAATGCACTAGGGGAATCCAGGGAGGGATAGTGAGGTGATTCCACACACGGTAGCTTTATATTTGTTTCACTTTCACAGATTACAAGTGCTCCTTGAGCTGTATTGGAGAGAGTGTTGGAGATATGCCCAAGAGGCAATAATAAAGTGGTTATTATTATATCTTTAAGTTTATGATAAATGTTTACATCCCATGCTATAATTGTATTAACAGGAAACATTAATACTTGCGTGTTTTGTAAACATAAAAGAGTCCCTAGTAAGCCTCTTGTTAAACTAGCTTGTTGATTAATGGATGATCATGGTTTCCTGATCATGGACATTGGATGTCGTTAATAACAAGATCATATCATTAGGAGAATGATGTGATGGACACACACCCATAGTAAGCATAGCATAAGATCAAGTTATTAAGTTCGTTTTGCTACAAGTTTTTCAAATGCATAGTAACCTAATCCTTCGACCATGAGGTTATGTTAATCACCATCATCGGATGGATACTTTGATGACATCAAACACCGCTTCCTAACTGGGTGGTTATAAAGGTGTCATTGGGTATTCTGAAAGTATGTGTTGAAGCGCATGGACCAAGATTGGGATTTGTCCATCCATATGACGGATAGATATGCTCTGGGCCCTCTCGGTGGAATATCATATAGTTAGCTTGCAAGCATGTGACTAGGTCACAAGGGATGACATATCATGGAACGAGTAAAGAGTACTTATCAGTAACGAGGTAGAACTAGGTATGGAGATACCGATGATCAAACCTCGGATAAGTAGAATATCACGTGACAAAGGGAATTGGTTTCGTATGTTAATGGTTCTATCGATCACGAAGTTATCGTTGAGTATGTGGGAGCCGTTATGGATCTCCAGATCCCGCTGATGGTTATTGATCGGAGAGGTGTCTCCATCATGTCTGCATATTCACGAACCATAGGGTGACACACTTAAGGTTCGAAGTTGTTTTAAGTAGATATGGAATGTGCGTTGGAGACCGAATGTTGTTCGGAGTCTCGGATTGGATCCGGGACATCACGAGGAGATCCAGAATTGTCCGGAGAATAAGATCCATATATTGGGGATCATTTTCTAAGTTAGGAAATGTTCTGGAGTGTTTGTATGGAGATTCTAGAAGGTTTCGGAATGTTCTGGAAGGTTCTAGAAGAGTTCTTGGTGTTTGCTTGAAAACCAAGAAAGGGTCAAGGAAACCTTGTGGGGGCTAGACACGGATTCATGGGGGAGGAGGACCTCCCCTTCCCAACCTCACAGGGAGGAGGGAGTCCTACTAGGACTCCCCCTCCCATGGCGCCTCCCTCCTTTAAATAGAGGGGAGGGGGCGCCACCCCCTAGACCTCTCTCATAACAATCCCTAGCCGCCTCTCTCCTCTTCCTTCGCTGCTCCGGCTTAGGCGAAGCCCTGCAGAATTCTCTCCTCCACCACCACCACCACCGTCAGGTCTGCTGGGATTCCGTGGAAGATCTACTACCTCCAGCTGCTGGAACGGGAGAGGAAGGTCTGCCGACTCCGCGCGTGTGACCGATCATGAAGCGCCAGCGGAATGCGGCGCCGGAAGGATCGTCCACACGATATTGAGATCGGCAAGTGATCGACTACATCAACCCCGAGATCTAATAACGTAACGCTTTTGGTTCTACGAGGGTTAGTATAGATCTATCTCGTTGCACATGTCTAATAGATTAGATCTTGGCTTTTATCTAGATTAGATCTGGGTTTTGTTCATTCTTGCGGTAGAATTTTTTTGTTTTCCATGCTACGAACCCATCAGTGGTATCAGAGCCTTGTCTATGCGTAGATCTATTGCACGAGTAGAACACAATGATGTTGTGGGCGTTGGTGCTCGTGTCGTCTTTTGCTTTGTGTACTTTGCATCTTGCGGTATGGTGGGATGAAGCGGCTCGGGCTAACCTTACATATCATCGCACATGAGACTTGCTCCACGCTTGACGTGTAACTTGCTTTGCACAAGTGGCTTTGCGGGTGTCTGTCTCTCCCATCATAGTATAGATCCAATCTACACTTTGCACTTGATAGCACTTGTATCAATGTTGTGGTTCAGTTTCGTAGGTAAGATCCGTTCTTATTCGAAAGCCCCAAACCACGTAATACTTGCAAAGAAAATTAGAGGCGTCTAACTTGTTTTTACAGGGGTTTTGTGATGTGATATGGCCATCATGTGATTGTGATTATATTTGATGTATGCAATGATCCTTGTTGTAATATGGCAACCGGCAGGAGCCTAATGGTTGTCTTTAATTCTGTTAAGACCCTTTCTATTCATCTTGTAATAGCTTTATTCCAAGTAGTTGTAATAGTTGCTAGTGATGATGGACAACCATGAAGCGGCGCCACTGACCTTGACGCAATGCTGGTGATGATGGAGATCATGTCCGTGCTTTGGAGATGGAGATCAAAGGCATAAGAAGAAAAGGGCCATATCATATCACACTAATTATGAATTGCCTATGATGTTAATCCTTTATGCATCTTGTATTGCTTAGATCGCGACGGTAGCATTATAAGATGATCCCTCTCACTAAATATCAAGTAATAAAGTGTTCGTCCTTAGTAGGCACCATTGCTAAGACTCGTCGTTTCGAAGCATCTCGTGATGATCGGGTGTGATAGATTCTACGTGTGCATACGATGGATGCAAGCCAGATTTGCACATACGGATACTAAGGTTAACCTTGACGAGCCTAGCATGTACATACATGGTCTCGGAACACGGAATACCGAAAGGTAAAGCATGAGTCATATGGATGATATGATGAACATGTTGATTGTTCGCCTTTAAAGCTACATCATCTCACGTGATGATCAGACTTGGTGTAGTGGATTTGGTTCATGTAATCACTAAAACAACTGGAGGGATGTTGTTTTGAGTGGGGTTCTTTTGTAATTTGGATTAGTCGAACTCAATTTATTATAAACACAATCAAAGTGAATTTTCATAGTTTGTTGTAGTCATTGGCATCCGTTCACCACCTTACGCTTAGTTATAGTTGAGATAGTAGAACTATAGAAATTCTGGATATTTGCTTTACGAACTGGTATCGTATTGTTTTGAGTGTCAATCTAAAGTTTAAAAGTCATATTGCAAACTTTCAGCAAACTCCGTTTACTCTGTGAAGTTTAATAAACAGTATTAAATCAAGAGTAACAATTCCAGTATTAGTATCTAATGTATCATGTTTGCCTCCATGATTCTTGATACTCAAAAGATTGTTTTTTAATTTGAAGTTTATCTAAGAGTTGAAAGCAATGTTTCAGAAACCATCATATGTGAAAGGTATTGCGATATCTAAAACAATGTGTTGGTTACAACATGACAGAGTATATGTCCTCATATTTGATGAGAATTTGTGAAGGTTGGAGACGCTAGTCGTCCTAATCCTCCAAAAGGTTTTGGAAAAGAAACATTATACTCGCAATTCACCTTTATAAGCTATAGCAGCTTGATCATGAAAATTGTCATGATAAGGATGAATAGAAGATGTAAATAAAATGTTTACTACACTAAAAGATTACTAAAGAATGGAATTTTGAAAGAATGCCAAACATTTGATGACGGTGATCCACTTCAAAGTGCAAGTCCAAAGGTATTAGTATTTGACTATACACACTTTGTACTATGTGTCATGTGAATGACACCACTATTGATGTTGATAGATTATTTTAAAAGAAAAGGAATTGTTGAAAGAGAATCTATAAAATATTTGGCAGAAAAGAAAAGATTGGAGATATCCAACTTAGGTATATAGAAGATACATGTTATGGCTGTATTCCTTGGTTGTTAAACAATGTGGTTCTCATGTATTGGATACCGAATTGGTTGGTATGAAGTGTCATACAGGACAACACAATTCATGAACTGCAATGGCCTAAGTAACTAGCAAGAGAATATGTGATGATGTTCATCGAAAACAAACAAAGGGTTGTTGTGTTGCTCGTTAACATCAAAGCTTGCCTTCAAGATTTGTTTCAATAATTGTTATTTTGATCAGGTATTATGACGACAAAAGGTTGTTCAAATAATTACCGCATTCCATAATAGATGGATGATATACAAGTCTGGTTGGAGAAATAACGACCATAAAACTAATGCTAAAATGTCGCAAGACAAATGATTGAAAGATCACTTGCGAAGTGACATCACCGTTTAAATTATATTAGGGATACATGAAGAAACTCCATGTTGATGGATTTTTGGAGTCTTTGATTTTGATCAAATGACACTTGTGATACTTTCCTGGAGATAATTAAAACTCCGTTCGTAGGCCAAAAGAGGAACGGACGACTAACTGATTGGAATTTGTACATATTAATGTATATAGTCCATTATGTGTAGTCGTGGGAGATGGATTTCAACTTCATATGTTTTCTCCAAAGATTTGAGTGAGTATATGTATATACTTACTCAATAAGGAAGAAGTATGAAACATTTGAAAAATGTTCAAAGACTTTCAAGATGAAATGGAAAATCATTGTAACAAGAAAATAAAAAATTTATGATTGGATCATAAAGAAAGATGTTTGAGTTACAAGTTTAGCAAAACACCTAAGATTTGAGGAATCGTTCCATGGATTTGGATTTCCCAAAACACCATAGGAGTATGGAGTGTTCGAGATATGTAATGAAACCTTGTTTGACATGGTAAGATCAAAGGTGTCATTTATAAAACTGCCATTATATTTTAAAGATTAAAGCTTTAGTGACTACCGCTTTTACACTGAAAGGAGCTCCATCGTGATCCGTTGAAATGACACCATATAAGTCATGGTTTGGGATAAAACCCAAGTTGTCCTTTCTTAAATTTTTGGTATGCTAGGCATAAGTAAAATGTTTACAACCAAAGTCAGATGAGCATGTCTTTGTAGGTTATTTCGAATAACCATTGGGTATTCCTCCATAACACCGAAGACAAAAGTGTTTTTCACTTAGAATGTCGAGTTTCTTGAGAAGGAATTTTTGGTGAAAAGTTAAGTGGGAGGACAATAGAACTTTCACAAGGTTGTTGAACCTTGGCTAATATGTGCTGAGTTGTGCAGCCAAGAAGTGTCCGGAGGCAAGAATAATGCTCATGGCTCACGTGCCTCAAAGGTTGTGGTCACGGAGATCTAAGTTACTATTGAACCAAGTAGGTCGGGTAAGTAAACAAATGCCAAGATTTGAGAGTTAAATCATTGTTGTTTGACAATAATGAACCGACTACATGCAAATAATCAATGATGGGCTCTGACTTCGTTAAGTGGCTTGAAGCCATAAAATCCGTGATAATTCCATACACGAGAAATCAAGCTTTGAATTTGAAAGACCCTCTGGAAAGGTGCAAGACCTTACAATGATATGGATCTATAAAGAAATAGACATGGATGTTTCACATCTATGAAATAGTCGACATGTCGGAAAGAGTTTACGACAATGTTCAAGGAATTGACTATGATAAGATTTGATCTTTCATAGCGATATTTAGTCTGGACGGATTAATGTAGCAACCACTACATATATATTTTGGTATATGGTAGTTGAACAAATAAAACAAGTTCTTCTAATAGAATGGTTACCTAGGATGTGTCCATGACACGATCCAAAGGGTTTTGTTAATTCAAAGGATGCTAAAAGAGTATGCAAAACTTCAATGGTTGAAGTGAGCATCGCGGAGTTGGAATCTTCACTGTGATGAAACCGTTAAAAGGTTTAATTTCATCAAAGACGATGAAGATGTTTGCATTTTGCAAGAAATTAAGTGGGAGCGCTAAGACATACTTCTAATACATTATGTGAAATACATATTGTTGATTAGAAATGATGTATCTTTTATTGACACAAGTTAAGAATTTCATTTCGATGGAAGACTTAGGCATAACCCAAGAATTAGGCATCAATATCTATATGGATAGATTGAGGCGCTAATATGGTTTTGCCAAATGTACATAGATAAGATGTTGAATGAGTTCAATATGGAAACAACAAGAAAGGTTCTTGATGCACGGAAAGGACTAAATCAAGATTCAAGTGTGTTGACACGAGATTCAAGTGTTTTGACACTTGGTGAAATCACAAGAATATTTTGATCAATCATTCTTTGAGATGTACACATCCAGATATGTCCTATGCTCTAAATGTTATGAGCATATACCAGAATGACTCATAAGATGATCATTGGACAATAGTAGGGATATTCCTATGATCTTTGGAAGAACTAAGAATATATTATTTATATAGTGGTGACAAATAGTTCATTGTAAAATGTTACATTGATACTAGTTTTGTCACAAATTAAGTTTATCTCAATTTAAACTATGGGTGGCACAATGTAATGGAAAGGAAGTTCCATAACGGATTTGGTTGAGTACCAAAGTTAAAACATTGTGAGAGATACTACAACAAAAGGCTAAGTATATGACTGCTATTGCAGCAGCAAATGAGGGCATTTGCGTCAAGTAGTTTGTTATCAAACTAGGTGTGGTTCATAGAGGGATAATACTATGAATATACATTGTATGACAATTGTATCAACATGATTTAATCCCAAGGAACTAAAGGTCTCACCAAAGGACCAAATTTGTACAATGCCATCTCATTGGAGAATGAGTAATGCGTAGAGACGCAAGGAAATGCAAGTACACACAGACCTGGAAGTGTCAGATCCGAAGATTATGTTTACCACTAGCAATAGTGTCTATACAACACCAAAAGCCATAGGTGTTGAATGCACAAATCTTTAACTAGATTATTGACTCTAGTGCAAGTGGGAGACTGTTGGAGATATGCCCAAGAGGCAATAATAAAGTGGTTATTATTATATCTTTAAGTTTATGATAAATGTTTACATCCCATACTATAATTGTATTAACAGGAAACATTAATACTTGTGTGTTTTGTAAACATAAAAGAGTCCCTAGTAAGCCTCTTGTTAAACTAGCTTGTTGATTAATGGATGATCATGGTTTCCTGATCATGGACATTGGATGTCGTTAATAACAAGATCATATCATTAGGAGAATGATGTGATGGACACACACCCATAGTAAGCATAGCATAAGATCAAGTCATTAAGTTCGTTTTGCTACAAGCTTTTCAAATGCATAGTAACCTAATCCTTCGACCACGAGGTTATGTTAATCACCATCACCGGATGGATACTTTGATGACATCAAACACCGCTTCATAACTGGGTGGTTATAAAGGTGTCATTGGGTATTCTGAAAGTATGTGTTGAAGCGCATGGACCAAGATTGGGATTTGTCCGTCCATATGACGGATAGATATGCTCCGGGCCCTCTCGGTGGAATATCATCTAGTTAGCTTGCAAGCATGTGACTAGGTCACAAGGGATGACATATCATGGAACGAGTAAAGAGTACTTATCAGTAACGAGGTAGAACTAGGTATGGAGATACCGACGATCAAACCTCGGATAAGTAGAATATCACGTGACAAAGGGAATTGGTTTCGTATGTTAATGGTTCTATCGATCACGAAGTCATCGTTGAGTTGTGGGAGCCGTTATGGATCTCCAGATCCCGCTGATGGTTATTGATCGGAGAGGTGTCTCCATCATGTCTGCATATTCACGAACCGTAGGGTGACACACTTAAGGTTCGAAGTTGTTTTAAGTAGATATGGAATGTGCATTGGAGACCGAATGTTGTTCGGAGTCTCGGATTGGATCCGGGACATCACGTGGAGATCCGGAATTGTCCGGGGAATAAGATTCATATATTGGGGATCATTTTCTAAGTTAGGAAATGTTCCAGAGTGTTTGTATGGAGATTCTAGAAGGTTTCAGAATGTTCTGGAAGGTTCTAGAAGAGTTCTTGGTGTTTGCTTGAAAACCAAGAAAGGGTCAAGGAAACCTTGTGGGGGCTAGACACGGATTGGTGGGGGAGGAGGACTCCTCCACCCTTCCCAACCCACCGGCCAAGGAGGGAGGGGAGTCCTACTAGGACTCCCCCTCCCATGGCGCGCCTCCCTCCTTTAAATAGAGGGGAGGGGGCGCCACCCCCTAGACCTCTCTCATAACAATCCCTAGCCGCCGCCTCTCTCCTCTTCCTTCGCTTTGCTCCGGCTTAGGCGAAGCCCTGCAGAATTCTCTCCTCCACCACCACCACCACACCGTCGTGCTGCTGGGATTCCGTGGAGAAGATCTACTACCTCCGCTGCTCATTGAACGGGAGAGGAAGGTCTGCTTCGACCAAGTGCAGGACCGATCATGAAGCGCCGCCGAACACGGCCGGAAGAATCGTCCACACGATCTTGAGATCGGCAAGTGATCGACTACATCAACCCCGAGATCTAATCTCGTAACGCTTTCGGTTCTACGAGGGTTAGTACAGATCTATCTCGTTGCACATGTCTAATAGATTAGATCTTGGCTTTTATCTAGATTAGATCTGGGTTTTGTTCGTTCTTGCGGTAGAAATTTTTTGTTTTCCATGCTATGAACCCATCAGAGAGGAGGAAGAAGGAACTCTCTTACTCTCACCACTCTCTAGCCCTCAGTAACTTGCTAGAAGAACATAACTTCCAAAGACCAACCTAGTAAGACTCAACCCTTTTTACTGAGACCCTAGCCCTCCTTATATAGGGGTGGCTAGGTCTCCAATTAGGGCATACGTGGAGGCATATTCCAGGGAATATGCCTCTTCCCAAAATAGTAAGCCGACCGGGTCACTTTTCCCCCGCGTCATCCATGCAGAGGCTACGTGAGCCTCTGCGGCGCCCGTGTCAGCCGACATTGGCATCGTCACCTTTGTCGGCCACGCCTCGGTGGTCCTGCCTCCGTCCGCTTTGCTCACGCTCTGCGTACAGTGGTCACCTTTGACCAGCGAGATACCTTCCTTCTACAAGCTTGATATGACCTGGATCGTACATAGTTGATCCTGCATACAAGTTAGATTCATCCATCCGACTGACGGCTTAAGTCGGTTGAGACCCAGTTAGGTGGATATCCCCTGGTCCGGGTTACCCCGTGATTCAGCCTGCCTTGAGATGACTCGGCCAGGATCCGCTTTGACCTTGCCGTACCTTGGCTAACTCGTCCTTTATACCCCGGCGTGACCCTACCCGGGGGTATCCCCCCAACATTAGTCCTAGAAGCTGGTGCGGTCTTAGCTGCCTTAGCCGCTAAGGCCATGACAAGTTCAATTTCACTGAGCTTTGTGTTCCTTTTCCGAGTTACCTCTTATCTCGGATCTCATGGGTTTACTTTCCCTTGGAACATTCCAAGTTTTCACTTGCTGGCCGGGTTACCACATTCTCATCCGGGTCATTCTTCCTTCTCTCGTACGCTTCCCCACGTGGAGGCTAATCATTAGTTTGCCTCATTTTAAGGGCCAAGAACAGAATCAGCAGCTTATTGTCGGAGTTATCGGCGACGTTACGCCACGCCTCCTCGTTAATCGTATCACCGCTGCCGTGTCATGGGATCTGCTACGCCTGTGGTCCTTCGTGGCTCATCGCTGATTGGTCAATCTGGTTATACACCACACGATGTGGCCGCCAAAATGTGATCCTACCATTCTTACGGAGTGGTTAAATAGGGGAGGGGCGCGCCCCTTGGGTCATTTCCCCGCTCCCGCGCCCCTCTACCTTTGCCTTTTCCTCTCCTTATCCATCGATAGCGCCGCCGCCGCCACACCTGAGCAGCTGCGCCGCCGCTGCGCTGCCTCCACACGCACCAGCGTCGCCGCCGCCTCCGCGCATCTCTTCCGCCACGGGTCGCTGCCAGTCTAGGCCACTGCCACCCACCGCCGCTAGCGCCAGTGAGGGCAGTGACCTCGAGATGACAGAAGAAGAGCTCACCATCGCCGAGCAGGAGATGGAAGAAGACGCAGCGACCGCCGACCGCGGCGCGTGGGCTGGATCTTGGGTCTGTCAGGACGACCTGGATTGGCTCTATCGCACCAGGCGGATCCCGTAGGGCGCCATCGCTACGCTTCGCTCACGAAGCTTCCCTCGCCCAATCCGGGTGAGTATGTGGTGTTCCTTTCTCATTTCCAACGCGGATTTGGTCTCCCAGTCAGTGACTTTTTCCACGACTGGCTAAACACATACGAGCTCCAGCCGCACCATCTTCCGGCTAATGCCATCACTTCTCTCTCCGCCTTTGCCTCCACCATCGAAGGTTATGCCGGACTGTGGCCCATGAAGGAGCTCTGGATCCGGTTCTTTGGCCTTCGCCGAAACGTGATTCCGAATGTAGATCTAGATCCGGAGGACAAACAGCTCACGCAGTTCGGTGCTGCGTCAATTTCTCCCTGGAGGCTGTCCGTCTTCCCCTGAGTCACTGGGCTGGACTCTTGCAAGGGATGGGCCTGGACTTTCTTCTATGTCCGGAGCAGCACCACCGACGATCTGATCCGGCTACGCCCCTATATCCTGGTCCTCCTAACTCGGAATTGTGGGACATTATCCCCAAGAAGCTGATGCGCTCGACTTTCGACGTAGAGCTCGTTGGGAACCCCAAGAGGAAGGTACGATGAATATAGCAGCAAGTTTTCCCTCAGTTATGAAACCAAGGTTTAATCGAACCAGTAGGAGCAAGGAAACACCCCAAAGGTGTTACTAGCTGAGCTTTAAGGTATGCACTACCGGCTAGTAGCAACGTGGAGACCTGCACAACACAACCACAGAACTTTGTCCCCAACTTGCGATGAGGTTGTCAATCTCACCGTGTTTTGCGGAAAACAAAGGATTAAACGTATCGAATGGAAAGAAGTAAAAGTTTGCAGAAAGTAAACACAAAGCGGTAAAAGATTGTAGATTGTATGTAAAGTAAAAGGACCGGGATCCATAGTTCACTAGAGGTGGCTCTCCTTAGATAGATAACATGCTGGGTGAACAAATTATAGTGGGGCAATTGACAAACACCGACAAAGCAATACATGCATATACTAATCATCTTGACTCCTCTGAAACTTGATTGGGCATTACAACATAATACATAGACCGCCATCCAACTACATCTATGACTAATAATCCACCTTCAGGTTATCATCCGAACCCTCCAAAGATTAAGTTGCAAGCAACAGATTATTGCTTTACGAATCATGGTAAAGTAAACAATACGATTGTTCTATGAACAAAGGATTGTTGTTTTCTCCCTAGTAGCAACAGCACATCTAGTACCTTAGAGATTTCTGTCACTTCCCCAGATTACCAGAGGCATGAACCCACTATCGAGCATAAATACTAACTCTTGGAGTTGCTAGCATCTACTTGGCCAAGATAGCTACTAACAACGGAAAGCATGCAAGATCTCAAATAACAAAGACATGATAGAATCAATAATCAATCTGAAATAGCATCTCAATATCCAGCGGATCCCCGCAAACTCAACATGTATGAATTACAAATAGATGATCTTGATCATGAATGCAGCTCACAAGATCTAAACATGAAAGCACAAAGGAGGAGAAACCAGCCATCTAGCTACTACATGGATCCGTAGTCCAAGGATGAACTACTCACGCATCACACCGGAGGCTTGCATGGTGATGAAGAAGGCCTCTGTGGTGAATTCTCTCCGCAAGGTGCCGGAAGAGCTTCAGATCCCCCGATCTAGGGATGGAGATGATGGCGCCATGCACTCTTCGTGGATTTTGACCGCACTTAGGGTTTTCGGCCCCGAGGGCAACTTATAGGCGAAGGAGGCCGAGGTGGGGAGCCACCACACCACCCCATGGCGCGGCCCCTGGCTGCCGGCTAGGGTGTGGCCGGCCCTGCCCTTCTCCGCCTCAGATTCGCACTTGATCCCTTCCGGAAAAATAGGCACTTTGGCTTTTGTCCCGTCCAATTCCGAGAATATTCATTTTCTGACTTTCTTGGAACCAAAAACAGCAGAAAACAGGCAGCTGGCACTATGGCTCTTGTTAATAGGTTAGTCCAAGAATTAATATGAAAAGTACTCCAAAGTTGGAACAAAACACAAAAAAGTGGATAAAACCAAGCATGGAACATCAAAAATTATAGATACATTTGCAATGTATCAACATCCCCAAGCTTAACTCCTGCTCGTCCTCGAGTAGGTAAGTGATAAAAATAATAATTTTTGAGGTGACATGCACTATCAAAGACTTGATCAAAGTATTTGCAAAACATTCAAGGCTGGGATCATAGTACTTCAATCATAACATGAAAGATAAAGTTCTAGCAATAAGCAAAGAAACTATGATGCAACATGAAAAGGCACAAACAAAAGATTCATGAATAACATGCTTTGCAAGACGTTTGTTTGTTTCACATAAAGAAAACATAGCATAATAGTATTCATCTTGTCCCTCAATAGAGTAGCAAATATAAATGCATAGGACACTTTCAAAGTTCATAAGAGTGACTAGATACAATAGTTTCAAACAAGCAATAACAAGTTATGCATCAATCAACTAGTCTTGGGACAATGCACATAGAACTAAGAATGGCCACTATGCTCTCAAAGTAGGTGCATAAAGATAGAAGGTGGAGACTCAATATAATGGTGGAAGAAAGGCCTTTTGTAAAAGGAAGTAGGGATTCAAGTCTCATAAAGAGCTTCCGAAAATTATGGTACTTAATAGCTTTCAGCTCTCATTGCCCCTATCATAAGCATCTTGAAGTGATTAAGGTTAAAGTGAACAAACTATGGTGTGCATGCTTGACGAAGTATAAGTCAGAAATCTCATGTCCCTTATATACGAGGGCCGCTCCTCATGCTACTCAAGTTTAGTCACCGGTAAGTTCTTGTCATTGTAAGTACATGTGTATCATTGAGAACCGCCAACGGGGTACCCCTTGCCCGATGATACGGAAGAATCCCCATATCAAAATTACAAGGCAAGCAGACAACGAGCATCTCAGCATTCTTCTTATTTACCATGGGAATATGGTGCTTTTTTCTCTCTTTCCTCTTTTCATAGTATCTTTTTTTTTTCTTTTCTCTTTTTTCTCAATATAGGACTCTTTTTTTATAATAAGAATGCTTCATAGACAGCTCATTATGGTTACGCTGCAGGTTTCCACCATGTCAGCATGGATTAGACCAGCCCAGTGCTTTCTCTAACACATATACATAACTCCATGGACTTACAAGCTCCCCTTTCATTTCACATCGACGACATTCATATACAAAAGAGCATGATATCAACTAGGTACAAGTAGCAAGTGCAATGTTGAAAGCGTTCCCCATAAAAGCATGGTTCTGCTAATTCCCAACAAATAAGTGCAAGCATATACAACATAGAAGACACAATGGTTCAAGTTTACTAAAGGCAAGTAAATTAAGGTGTGCCATCAAGTTCGTGAGAGCTTTAATC
Source organism: Avena insularis (assembly GCA_023614405.1). Taxonomy (NCBI): domain Eukaryota; kingdom Viridiplantae; phylum Streptophyta; class Magnoliopsida; order Poales; family Poaceae; genus Avena; species Avena insularis. Next base: position 567,932,179 of record CM042686.1, read on the forward strand.
ACTAGTTTTCTCATAACAAAAGGAAGGTAAACAAAAGCATGAATATACTTGGAATAGCATAAGCTAGTAGGTAGGTATGGTGGACTCTTTGGAATAACTTGGTTTAGGAAGTTCGATGCATGAGTGGAACTCATACTTGGTTGTGGAGGCTAGCAAAAGACTAGGAGCGACAAACTAAGAGAGCAATAATGGCCATAATCATGCAGAGCGACAAAACATCATTGATCAAAGAATAAAGTGATACTACAAGTTGAAAACTAAAGGATCATAAAGGCTATGGTGACTTGAGATAATCATAACATGGTGTGAGCATGTGCCAAGTGAACCCAAATAAAGCATCAAAGGAGAACACCACTATACTATGCTTTAATATGCTAAAACAACGCATGATTCATCCAAGGCATATTAAGAAATCTTAATTGTTTATAACAAGTCATGCTAAAGCAAAGAATACTAAGCATAAAGCCAAAACAATATCAAGCATGGCATGACAAAGCATAAGCCACAGTCAAAAACGAGCTCTTTTTACCACATAAGTATGAACTTTCCTACTCTTTTCCAAACCAAACTAAACTATTCGCAAACCAAAGTGTGAAAAAGGGGGTCCAACCAACTTATTCAGAAAACTAAGCAAACCAAGAAAACTAAAAACCAAAACAAAAAATAGAAAAGAAGACGCTCCAAGAAAAACACAACTGTCCATGAAACAATAAAAATGAAGCGTTTGCAAGAAACCTGGAATTTTTATTGATGAAGAAGGGGGATGCCTTGGGCACCCCAAGATTTGACGCTTGTACTTCTTGGATATTTCTTGGGGTGACACGCGTGGAATCCCCAAGCTTGAGCTTTAGTCCATCCTTTATCTCATTACTCGTTTCTTCCATACACCTGAAATTTTTTCCTTCATACAAAACTTCACACAATCTCATTAGCAACATTAGTGCACTTAAGATAAATAAGTCTCAAGGTTCAGTTATAACACCAAATAAACTTTCATTAGAACACTAGATACTGTAACACTTCCCTCAAAAAGCTCAATTCCCCAAAATAACTCAAGAAGGAACTAACAAGAAGCAAATGGAGAAAATGGCAGAAATCTGTCAAAACAGACCAGCAGGTAAAGACGAATTTTTTCGAAGACATTATGTTGCTCAAATCAAAAAGTGTTGAACTAACGAAAGTTTGATAATAACCTGGGTCAGAAGCACAAAAAATTACAGATCAATCCGACATACAGAGCTCTCTCAGGAATTTTTACGGTGAATCACAAAAATCTGTTTTGGGACAACAACTTTCCCAATCATTACTTCTCTCTCATTAGAGGTTACTCTTGGCACAAAAAGCAAATAAAAAGGATAAGGAGAGATTATTACAGAGGTAATAACTTCCAATACTCATCTAAAACTCTTGGGTTATCTCCCAACAAGTACTTTTCTTTAACGCCTTTAAGTTAGGCATAAGAAGCAAAGAAAGAATCAAGTGTTCTCAAATGAATAAGCATTAAAACCAACTTTATTGCCCTTACCTCTCTTACTTTTATTCTTGACCTTGGGGAAAATATGATTGTTTGGTGGAGAAGAAAGGTGCATGGTCCCATTTCCCACATCTATTATTGCTCCAAGAAGTTCTAATAGGGACCTTCCAAGTGTAATTTGTCCTTTTCCTGCACATTCAATAACAAGATAATCAATAGAAATCGTTTTCCCAAGGATCTTTGTAAACACTACTTCAGCTATTCCAAGAGGTAATATGGTAGTATTATTAGTAAGAGAAATTTCTTTTCCTCCTTTAATGAGCCTCCAAGTGTTCAGACATTTATAAATATCTTTGGGCATAAGGCAAAATTCAGACATGATATCACAGCGAGCTTGAAAAGTTTCATTGTTCATCTCAATCTTTACTATAGGGAACCACTTTGATGGTTCAGAGTTTTTTGGAACATAATCATGATGCTCCCTAAGCGTATTATAGCAACTCTCTAATCTAGTAATGCTAGCCTCAAGAGTGTCCACCCTAGCAAATATTTTTGCGAAAGAAGTATCAGTTTGGCTAGGCAAGTTGTAAGTGAGGATCAATATCTTTATAGCATTAATAGCATCATCCTCATTACAATGGAGGAAATCTCCTCCCATAACAGCATCCAAATCATATCTATAGAAAAGAGCAATTCCAAGGTAAAAACTGCTAAGGAACAAGCTTTGAGTCATTTTAGGCTCAGTTTTTTCATGTAGATCAGAGATTCTCGACCAAGCTTCCTTAAAACTTTCCTCAATTCCTTGTTTAAAAGCGAAAATCATATTCTCGGGTGACATAGTGACTGGAGCAAGGCTAGACATAGTAACAACTTAGGAAAGGAACTAAATTTTTTGTGTTTTTTTGATAAAGAAAGCAAACTAGTAAAACTAATTTTTTGTGTTTTTTTGATAAAGAAAGCAAACTAGTAAAACTAATTTTTTGTGTGTTTTTGAAGAACAAAACAAGCAAACAAAGCAAAAAGAAACTAAGCAAAACAAAAACAACAAAGTAAAGAGATTGGTTATGAGGGACTCCCCTTATGAAGATGTCCTTGACTCCCCGGCAACGGCGCCAAAAAATCTTGATGCGCTCGACTTTTGACGTAGAGCTATTTGGGAACCCCAAGAGGAAGGTACGATGAATATAGCAGCAAGTTTTCCCTCAGTTATGAAACCAAGGTTTAATCGAACCAGTAGGAGCAAGGAAACACCCCAAAGGAGTTACTAGCTGAGCTTTGGCAGAGTGCACTACCGGTGCTAGTAGCAACGTGGAGACCTGCACAACACAACCACAGAACTTTGTCCCCAACTTGCGATGAGGTTGTCAATCTCACCGTATTTTGCAGAAAACAAAGGATTAAACGTATCGAATGGAAAGAAGTAAAAGTTTGTAGAAAGTAAACACAAAGCGGTAAAAGATTGTAGATTGTATGTAAAGTAAAAGGATCGGGATCCATAGTTCACTAGAGGTGGCTCTCCTTAGAGAGATAACATGCTGGGTGAACAAATTACAGCGGGGAATTGACAAACACCGAGAAAGCAATACATGCATATACTAATCATCTTGACTCCTCTGAGACTTTATTGGGCATTACAACATAATACATAGACCGCCATCCAACTACATCTATGACTAATAATCCACCTTCAGGTTATCATCCGAACCCCCTCCAGTATTAAGTTGCAAGCAACAGATTATTGCTTTACTTAACTACGGTAAAGTAAACAATACGATTGTTCTATGAACAAAGGATTGTTGTTTTCTCCTAGTAGCAACAACACATCTAGTACCTTAGAGATTTCATTACTTCCCCATTACCAGAGGCATGAACCCACTATCGAGCATAAATTAATCTCTTGGAGTTGCTAGCATCTACTTGGCCAAGATAGCTACTAACAACGGAAAGCATGCAAGATCTCAAATAACAAAGACATGATAGAATCAATAATCAATCTGAAATAGCATCTCAATATCCATCGGATACCCGCAAACTCAACATGTATGAATTACAAATAGATGATCTTGATCATGAATGCAGCTCACAAGATCTAAACATGAAAGCACAAAGGAGGAGAAACCAGCCATCTAGCTACTACATGGATTCGTAGTCCAAGGATGAACTACTCACGCATCACACCGGAGGCTTGCATGGTGATGAAGAAGGCCTCTGTGGTGAATTCTCTCCCAGGTGTCGGAAGAGCTGATCCTCCCGATCTAGGGATGGAGATGACGGTGGCTACAGACTCTTTCGTGGATTTTTGATCGGGCACTTAGGGTTTTCGTCCCGAGGGCAACTTATAGGCGGAAGGAGAGGCCGAGGGGGTGCCGGGAGCCACCACACCACCCCCTGGCGCGGGCCCAGCCTGGCCGCGCGGCTAGGTGGTGTGGCCGGCCCCTGGCCCTTCTCCGTCTCGTATTCTGGCACTTGATCCCTTCCGGAAAAATAGGCACTTTGGCTTTTGTCCCGTCCAATTCCGAGAATATTCATTTTCTGACTTTCTTGGAACCAAAATAGCACAAAACAGTGCACCGCATCGTGGCTCTTGTTAATAGGTTAGTCCAAGAAATCATATGAAAAGTACTCCAAAGTTGGAACAAAACACAAGAAAGTGGATAAAACCAAGCATGGAACATCAAAAATTATAGATACATTTGCAATGTATCAGAAGCCCACAGTCTTAGCGAACCAAGTTAACAAGAGGTTCAAGGAGCTAAAGGACCTCGGATTGCGCAACGAGGACGCCATGATCACATTTTTCCGTAACTGGGTCTCCCACCTTTAGAAACACACACATAAAGTCTGTCACATGAGCTGGGGCCGCGACCCCAACCGGACCTCGTCTTTCGAGTTGAGAAACACAGAGATCTATCGCCGGGTCAAGGACCTCTTCACCACCCATAAGGACTTCTCCTCTGAGTGGACGTGGGGAATGGAACATTTTTGCTGAGATAGGCTTCCTCCTTCGGTAAGTCTCATGCCCCAAACTTTTTCCGAGTTAAATAATATGTCGGTATTTGTTGTTGGTTTTAATCCTGTTGCCTTTTCTTTCCCATAGATGTTTCTTCAGCAAACCATCGAGGATGGCACCGAGCCTTCCCTCAAATGAGCGCCTGACCTGGATACCTCGGACGAGGAGGAACCGGACCAGGAGATGTTCCTTCCTATGGCCGATGCGACCAAGCGACCCACCGGTAAACTCTCTTCTATTAGAGATTGGCCCGACGATGAAGATGATTCGGATGTTGAGGTGATGGAAGCATTTGACGCTGTCCCCCTTTCTTATGCTTTTCTGGCATCAGCTAACCCCGGTGGGCAGAACCATGAGGACCCTCCCCTTGCCGTGGGTGATCCTTTTCCGTCCGCCAAGAAGAAAAAGGGGAGCATTAACTTCTTCCTCCGGACCTTCTCAGCCAGCCAAAAGGCGAAAGAAGTCCAGGGACAAAACTGCCACCAAGCCTGCAACCAAGCCACAACACGAAGGGCTCGGAAGCCCAAAGAGCCCCTGACCTCGGATGAGTAAGCCTCTTTTCTATTTGCCATTTACTTGTTCCTCTATTGTTATAGTTTCTCAACCGACAATGTTTGATTCGGCAGGGCCGCGGTGGACGTCCCACAGAGTGGATCCAGCATTGCCTCCCCGCTCCGACACAGCCCTTCTCCCCCTCGTGGTGACGATTCACGCCCGCTAAGCCCAATCCCGGAGGGTTCAGTGGCTGCTCTGGGTTCTAGCCCACTTCGTCAAGAGGAGGGCAACCCTGGAGCGGGGGAGACTGGCTCTACCGAGGCAGCGGCCACCACTACTTCGGCTCCGCCGCAACCAGCTACCATCGAGGTTACCTCAGAACCTCCACCGAAGAAGAAACCAGCACCAGTACCAGCACCAACTCACCCACCAGGAGCAAAAGCACCAGCAGCAGCACCAAGCCCCTCCGCCTCGTCCGAGTCTTCCTAGTCTCGGCAAGAAAGCACCAAGGCAGCTCCCAAGGGTAAATCTACTGCAACAACTTCCACTTCTCAGCAGCAACCTAAGGGCAAGAAGGCCCCTGACGGCACTAGGGCGACGTCCATCGAGGCTGGACAGCGCACACTCGCGTCCATGCTTTCGAAGAAAACTCCACCACCGAAGGACGCCGAGCCAGCCGACGCCAGCTGCTTTTTTGCACACCAGCCCTGCTCTTGCCCAGGTTGAGAGGAGGGAAGCACATGCCAAGGGCCTAGTGGCGCCCCACATGCTTAGCGGCGAACGATACCCTCCGACCTTGATCGAGTTCGTGAACAGCTGGAACAAGGCGGAGTTCGTCCACAACGACGATCTCCCGGAGAAGTTCGGTCCCGCCAAATTTGCTGCTCACCTAGAGACGGGTTAAGTTCCACTTGGTCCGGATTTTGTACACTTCGAATATGCACACACCTAGAGCCGGGTTAAGTTCCACTTGGCCCAGATTTTGTACACTTCGAATATGCACACACCTAGAGCCGGATTAAGTTCCACTTGGTCCGGATTTTGTACACTTCGAATATGCACAAGACTAAGCTATATTTTTGTACTCTTTTCAGGTGACCACCAACCGCCGGAGCGCTGAGTTTCAGCGTCTCCTAGACACTCACAAGATGCTGCGCGCAAAGCATAATGCACTTCTCGCTGAACACGAGAAAAGGGGTAAGTTCTCTTCTTGACATTTTTTCGTGTTTTCTTCCTCTTTTTCTGCCGAACTAACCCATCATTCGGTTTTCGCAGCTAGAGTGGAAGCTGAGAATACCCTCATGAGGAAGAATCTTGACCAGATCAAGGGTAAGTTACTTTTGTGTGACCTTGCTATGCTTTCTATCTCCTTTTCTCCTTAGCTCAGCGAACATTCATACCTCGGCTTTGCCGGGTCAACAAACTATTTCAGCATCGCTGGAAGATAGTGTGCCCGTGCCTGATATGATGCTGCATTTTCTCAAACAAGCAGGGCAGCATCAGGCCGAGCTTAAAAAGAAAGATCATGAGCTTGCCCTCCTCCGAACCAAGGATGATGAAATTGCCAAGCTCAAGGCAGATATGAAGAAGTTGAAAGCGCAGCACCAATCCGAACTTCATAAAGCTGGCCAGGACTATACTGAAGAGCGCGAGCGCCTCAATCTCCAGATTGCCAAGGACCGAGAACTTATCCAGGAGGCCGACGTCAAACTTGAGTCGGTGAACACTGAACTTGTGCAGCTTCGCAAAAGGCGTGATGACTGTACCAAGGAGTTTACCCGGATCCACAGCCATATTTCACGTAAGCTCCTTTCCCTCCTCCGGCATATTTCTCCGGGTTACTTCACATGTCTTTTATTTACTTGCTTCTCTTGTCTTGTTTTTAGGCAAATTTCCAGAGGGCAATGCCATTGCGAGCACCACTGTTGCTAAGTTCCGCCGAGAGAGGGGTACCCCCATTGCTCCTGACGCTGAAGAGATTCCCTATGACATGGAGGACCTATTGGTCAGCTTGTCTTCTCGTGTGGAAATCGTGAAGAACTATGGCAAGGATATCCTTGACGTTGCAGTCCGAATCTTCAACACCTTTTGGCCTGCAGAAGATACTCCGGAGGGGACCGCAGTTCTTGTTGATAAGTTGATGGAATGCGAGACCTAGCTCGACCTTTGGAGGGAATCCGCTGGACGTGCCGGAGCTGAGACCGTGCTTCACTACGTGCTTACATGGTACGAGAAGATCGACCTCAACCTCCTAGCATGCGCGCATCGGATCCGTATGGTCCAAAGGACCCGGAGTGGATAGCTCGGCGCAAGGCTTGCGCCCATAGCCTCATCGAATATGCTCCCATTCATGAATGGAATGAGGGTCCAAGCTTCCTTGGTGGCACGAATCATGAAAACGCTGAGAACGTTGAAGATGGCTCGGATGAGGACGAAGAGGACAATGCCTCGGACATCAAAGACAGCAAAGATGACGCCGAACTTCCTCCTCCTGCTGCTCCTTGAGTGAAAAAACTTTTAAGTTTATCAGATCCCCGGTATGCCGGGTGGAATTGTATCAAGCATACAAGTGATATTTTGCTACTAAGTTTTCATGCCGGATTAACTTGGGCGTAGTTTCATTTTCTTGTTCCTCCAACCTTTTGGCTCGGCTCGTGTCTACCTTGATTCGGTTTTATGACTTACGAGTCTGAGCTTCAAAAATTTTCTTAACAATACTTGGAAACTTTAGGCTTAGCTCAAAATAATTCAGCATAATAATTTGAAAGTAAACACAAGGTTAGTCCGAAAAACAAACGTCGGCTCGATTAAGTTCCTTTCCTTAGTCGTTTTTCATGTGCTACGCAATTCCAAACTCGTTCTCTTGCTTGCCATGAAGCCATATCTTGTTGGACAGCAGCAAGTCAAACAGTTGGGTTCTTGGTGCTCACACATTACTAATCCGGCCTAAGTAGAACAACTTACGCCAGCGGACGTCTAAACAATAAATATAGAAGACAATAATCATTATTAAGGCAGTCCCCGAGTTACTGCTCGAGCTGCCAACATTTCATTGATAAACTCATTGCCGGCATACATACCGACATATGAGAGACTCGGATACATACACTTCTCTACTAAGTGTAGAAAGGACGAAGTAGAGCTACATTCCATGGATGCTTAGATTCCTCGTCGGACCTGTCCACCTTGTTCTTTTCCTGTGGTTTTGCATCGATAAGATAGTAAGAATCATTGTGCAATGCTTTGCTCACAATGAATGGCCCTTCCCATGGGGGGGATAACTTATGCATGCTAGCAGTACGTTGTACCAACCGGAGTACCAGATCACCTTCCCGGAAGACTCGGGGGTTTACTTTCTGGCTATGATAGCGTCGGAGATTTTGCTGATATATGGCGGATCTGGACAATGCCAATTCTCTCGCTTCTTCCAGCAGATCAACATCATTTTGCCGGGCTTCTTGCACTTCGGCTTCTGTGTATTGGGTGACCCTAGACGAGTCATGCTCTATGTCGGTTGGTAATACAGCTTCTGCCCCGTATACCAGAAAGAATGGCGTATAGCCTGTTGATCGATCCGGAGTTGTTCTTAAACTCCACAATACCGCTGGTAGTTCTTCTATCTAGCACCCCGCTGATCTTTGCAGTGGCTCAATGAGCCAGGGTTTTATCCCGGACAATACTAATCCGTTGGATCTTTCCACTTGTCCGTTTGATGCAGGATGGGCTACCGAGGCAACGTCCAGCCGGATCTTCTTATCTCGGCAGAATCGCGCAAATGCTCCTTCAGCAAAATTTGTGCCATTATCAGTTATGATACTGTGAGGATAACCGTATCTCAAGATGATGTCTTTGAGAAATGTCACCGTCGTAGCTCCATCACACTTTCTTATTGGATTTACTTCAATCCACTTTGTAAATTTATCCACCATGACCAAAATGTGAGTCATATTTCCCCTTGCTGGTTTGAACGGGCCAACCATGTCCAGACACCATACAACAAACGGCCATGTGATTGGTATGGTATTGAGCTCCGACATTGGCATATGTGTCTTGGTAGAATACCTCTGACAACCATTGCATTTTCTTACCAAATCTTCTGCTTGTTCTAAGGCACTTGGCCAGTAGAATCCATGCCGGAAAGCTTTTGCTACCAAGGCTCTGGACGAGGCATGATGCCCACATTCCCCTTGATGTATATCTCGGAGGATGTCAAGCCCTTCTTCCGGTCAACGACGCTGGAGGACATTGGTCACACTCCTTTTGTATAGCTCGGAATTGATGATTGTGTATGCCTTTGCTCTCCTCCGAGTTTGCCTCGATAGCACCTCCTCGGGTAAAGTTCCATCTTTCAGAATTGAAATATAGGTAGTGCCCAAGCTGGTATTGCTCGACAGGAACACATCCTCATCAATTTCCATCCGATCCACCGCATAACTTCAATCGATCACGCTGAGCAGCATCGGTCTTATGGCGCCCGGTTTGCCGAGGCAGCCCCGGTTTCGCACACCACCTCCCATGTCAATGTCCATGGGCACAGCCTGACTCCGGATCCTCCGGGACGTAGATTGAGTCGGTTTCTGGGGACGGTCTGATGGATGGTTTTCTGAGGTGTTCTAATGCTACACCCGGTGAAATTGCTTGTCGGGTTGATCCGAGCTTCGACAATACATCGGCAGCCTCATTTTCCACCCGGGGTACATGGCGAAATTCGCATCCCTCAAAATAACCAGATATCTTCTGCACATGGAATCTGTATAGTGCCATGTTTGGATCAAGAGCGTCCCACAGCCCCGAGACTTGATGAACTACCAAATCCGAGTCGCCAAGGCATTGGATCCGACGTATCCCAATTTCTTTTGCCACTTTGAGCCCATGCACAAGTGCTTCATATTCGGTGACATTGTTTGATGCTGCGAAATGGATCTATAGCACATACTTCAGCTGGTCATTCTTTGGCGAGGTAAGCACAACTCCGGGGCCTAACCCGTTTTTTGTTTTTGACCCGTCAAAGTGCATTCTCCAGTAATTCGGATCTGGTAGCGGTGGTTCATATTGCACCTCGGCCCAGTCCACAAAAAAGTCGGCCACAGCTTGAGACTTGATTACTTCTCTTCTGTCATATTGTGGCGCATAAGGAGCTAGCTCAATTGCCCATTTCGCAATCCTGCCACTTGCATCCTTGTTACTCATTATCTCGGAAATTGGGGCTTCACATATTACTTTGATGGGGTGCTCCTCAAAATAATGTTTTAGCTTCTTTGCCGACATATACACTCCATACGCCACTTTCTGATAGTGCGGATAATTTTGCTTTGAGGCCGATAATACCTCGCTCAGATGATACACTGGCCTTTGCACTGACTTACCCTCTTCGTCGCGCTCTACCACAATTACTGCATTTACAACTCGGTTGGTTGCGGCTATATAGAGCAACATTGGCTCCTTTGATAGTGGAGAGGCTAACACCGTGCAAGGGCTAACATTTTCTTTAATTGGATAAAGGTTCATTATTCATGCGGCCCAAATGAACTTGTCTGACTTTTTCATGAGTTGATAGAGAGGCAATGCCTTTTCTCCCAACCGACACACAAACCGACTTAACAATGCCAGGCAACCAGTGAACTTCTGGACATCGTTAAGACACTTCGGTAGTTCCATTCGCTCTATGGCCCGGATTTTAGTTGGATTGACTTCGATACCTCGGCTGGAGACAAGAAATCTGAGTAATTTTCCAGCCGGGACACCGAAGGTACATTTTTCCGGGTTAAGCTTCATCCAGAACCTTCTTAGGTTCGCGAATGTCTGCCTGATATCGTCAAGGAGCGTTTTGCTTTCCTTGGTCTTGATAACCACATCATCCACATACACCTGTACATTTTGACCTATTTGGTCATGCAAACATTTCTGCATACATCTTTGGTACGTTGCCCCTGCATTACGTAAACCAAATGGCATGGTGCGATAGCAATAAGCCCCATACGGGGTGATAAATGCAGTTTTTATTTGATCGTCCGGATTCTGGGGTATCTGGTGGAAACCAGAATACGTATCAATGAATGACAATAGTTCACACCCAGCGGTTGAGTCTATGACCTGATCTATCCTTGGTAGTGGAAATGGATCTTTTGGACATGCCTTATTCAGGTTCGCGTAATCGATACACATACGCCAAACCACTGCCACATTCGGATCATCCTTCTTCTTCTCCACCAGCACTGGATTAGATAGCCAATCCGGGTAAAGAACTTCCATGATAAATCCTGCTGCTAGTAACCGAGCTATCTCATCTCCAATGACTTCTCTCTCCTATCCTCATGAAGCGGAGAGGTTGCTTCACCGGTCTTGCTCCGGGTCTCACATTCAAAGAGTGCTCGGCCAACTCCCTCAGAACTCCTTGCAAGTCCTGTGTGGACCAAGCAAAAATATCCCGATTCTCACGGAGGAAGCTGACGAGCTCGCTTTCCTATTTATCATTTAACCTGGCACTAATTGTTATGGTGCGCTCTGGGAACATGTCATCAACAGGCACTTTCTTGGTATCCTTTGTGGCTTGGAATGAGACACTACCATGCGTATTACTCAACGCCGGCATATATTGCTGCGCGGACTGAGCCAACACCGCCACCTCCTGTATCTTCCTTTTTTCTTGTGCAATCACGAGTGACTTGGCCAGATTAGACCCGGCTGACACACACTCAATGGAACGTCGGAAATCTCCAGCAATGGTAATCACTCCATTTGGCCCGGGCAGCTTCATCTTTAGATAACTAATGTGGCAGCTTGCCATGAACTTGTTCAGCACTGGTCTCCCGAGTAACGCGTGATACGAGCTTTCTAAGTTCACCACTTCAAACTCCAAATTCTCAGTTCGACGGTTATCTCTCGTGCCGAACAATACGTCAACCCAGACCTTGCCTATGGGCTCACAGGAAATGCCTGGCACAATTCCATGGAAAGTTGTCCTTGTAGCCTGGAGCATGTTCTCCGAGATACCCAACTTGCGCATTGTATCCGCATATATGATGTTCATACTACTGCCATTGTCAATCGGTACCTTTGAGAACCTCACATTGATGTTAGGCCCAATGAATGTCGGATCCAGCACTAGCGCATATGAACCGGGACTTGGCATAAGCTTGGGATGATCTTTGATGCTCCAGGTAATTTCCTGGTTCGACCAAGGCATATACCTCGTTACTGCTGGCATTACCGCATTGACCTCCATATGTCGGCGCTGCAAGCTCTTTCTATCTGTTTCCTCAGTGGTAAACACAGAACTCCGATGATGCTCCTCAGACTCATTCCTCCCCTCATTTCCGGGGTACCTCTGATTCGGTTGATGCTGGTCTTCCACTTGATGCACTGCATCCCTTCTCTCACGGTTGTCATACCTCGGCGGAGGGGGAGGCAACATTAGCTGTTGCGTGTTCGCTCTGGAGAGCAATTGCTGTCGGGGTAACTCCTGTCGAGGTTGATCATTCCGAGGTGCCTAAGCATTCCCCAAACCACCTTGTTCTATCTTACGCATCCACTCACACTGCCTCATTGTATGACCCGCTGGGTTACTCGGATTTGGCGTGTGAAATTTACACGGCTGATCCAACATTGACTCATAAGTATACCTCACACGGTCCTTATTTTCTTGCCATCGCTTTCTCCGCTCAAGGCCCAAGTTTTCTTGCCATCATTTCTCGGCCCATTGTTGCCTCCAATTTTCCGACGTTGATTGCCCTCGCCCGGGCTGATCTTGATTCACAAAGAACTTGTTGTAATTGTACCGTAATCCGTTTATCATCTCTTCTCTTACCTCGGTAGTCATTCCTCCGGATGATCCGCCCATCTCTCTAGTAGTACTCCTCATTTGACTCGCTTGACACGAGCCTGTTGAGTCGGATCCCCAAAGCATACGAATCAGCAATCCGGATCGCCTCTCGCCAATGTAGTTGGTATATCTCTTGCAATCTTTGCCACAACATGCTTGCATATGCATCCTTGCGCAAACCATGCTATGGCTCGTGACTCTATCACACCCTCACACGAGTTTCTCACGGTACACCACCGGGTTAAAACTCCCGGTCCGTCTCGCTCGTCTCGCTACACATTGTTAGGGTCTCAGGCCTATTCGGCCTCGACACGCATTTTGAGAAATTGCTGATAAACATTTCCTCAAAATCGATCCAGCAGTTAATACTTCCGGGCGGCAAATTGTTTAACCATATCCTTTCTGGCCCCTCCAACATCTGGGGTACGTATCTCACAGCCCATCTCAAGTTGCCTGTAGCAATTTTATCGGCTGTAGCATAGTTAATCAACCAATCCTCCGGCTTTGTGCTACCATCGTATGTCTTAGTGCCTCTAGGTAGTTGGAAATTAGGTACCGGAGGTTCCTTCATGATCCGAGGCCCAAAACACGCAGGACCCAGGGGACCTTGACATTCAATCTGCTCTGACCTATACAGCCGATCCAGTTTTAATCTGGCATCATCAGGCATCAAATCCCTGCTTCCCAATCTTGACCCTATCACATCCTGCGTTCATCATTTCCGAGTCACCATCATTATATCGGTCCTGCTCTCGCGGAGCACCTCTTTGTTGCATACCTCGGCCGACACTTTTCTCTTGCCTTGGTATATTCCGCTGCTGCGGTTGTCCTGCTCCTACCGAGTTTCGCTGTCCGGCATTGCCATTTACAGCATTACCTTGACCGGCATTGCCTTGGTCGCGGTTACCTTGGCCAGCTTCACCTCGGCTCATACTTCGTCGATCGTCATTTCTCTTTACTTCCTTTCCTTTCCCTGCCCTTGTCGGGTCATACGGGACGATCTTTTTGTTCCTCCTGGCCGACGTTACTACCTCTTCTCTCCTAGGACCACCATGAGGAGACGATGCAGCTCCAGCGGACTTCTCCGGGTTACCCATCGCCGAATGAACGATCTTGGAGGCCCCAGCTCTCTCCGGGTTAGCCCTGAGCAATTCCTCATTTTGCCTGTTCGCGATCCGAACCAACTCATTGACCCTATCTTGCTGTCTCTGACGGGCTTCACCCGTTAGACCCTCTAACTCGGACGCAGCTGCATCCGCTGCTCTGAGGTTTTTTGCCGGGGTACTATACTTCGGCAGCCCCACGGACAAACAGTTCTCAGATTCCTCAATCCTTGTATCACCCTCTTTGTTCATTTCACTCATGAGGTTTCTCCCTTTTACTTTCACAACATCTACTTTATTTGCCTTTGCGTACTCACACAGTGTCATGTCCAATGACTGCTGAGCCGCGGCTATCTTTTTCGCACCCTCTAGAATTTTTTGCCTAGTTTCCTCTAGCTCGGCCTGTGCCTGGGCCGGATCTACCACTGCTGCTACAGGGTTTGCCAAGCTATCCATCGCTTCCCGCAGCACATTCTCTAGCCTCTCTGGTGGAGGACCTCTATCTTTCCTCGGTGCCTTAGGCGTTACCTCCGGATCTGGTGCCGGATCTTTGCTTGCGCCAGCGCCAGGCGCAGTCATCATCACCTCAGCACGGTCCAGGGAGCGAGTGATACGCGCCCCGTGAACCATGCTAAGGGGTGGCTCGCCTGCCTCGACGACGTGCCGCGGATGAACGCATGACACATCGACATCAACGTAGACCTTGTGCGCGCCGAGCTTGACGAAGAGGCTGTTGCGCGGAAGTGGACGCTTGCCAAAGCAGCCAGCGTTGTCGCTGGCAAAGTCCAGCGCTCCAAAGCGCTGAACGAGCCCGGAGACGATGCGTTCGCCCGTGCCGATGAGGTTTCCCGTCCGGATCATGACCCCTGCTAGCGCCGCTAGCCCCACGGTGGGCGCCAACTGTCGTGGTGGTGTCACGACAGATGCCATGGATATGCTAAAGATGGGGACTAAATGCACTAGGGGAATCCAGGGAGGGATAGTGAGGTGATTTCACACACGGTAGCTTTGTATTTGTTTCACTTTTATAGATTATAAGTGCTCCTTGAGCTGTATTGGAGAGAGGAGGAAGAAGGAACTCTCTTACTCTCACCACTCTCTAGCCCTCAGTAACTTGCTAGAAGAACATAACCTCCAAAGACCAACCTAGTAAGACTCAACCCTTTCTACTGAGACCCTAGCCCTCCTTATATAGGGGTGGCTAGGTCTTCAATTAGGGCATACGTGGAGGCATATTCCAGGGAATATGCCTCTTTCCAAAATAGTAAGCCGACCGGGTCACTTTTCCCCCGCGTCATCCATGCAGAGGCTACGTGAGCCTCTGCGGCACCCGCGTCAGCCGACATTGGCATCGTCACCTTTGTCGGCCATGCCTCGGTGGTCCTTCCTCCGTCCGCTTCGCTCACGCTCTGCGTACAGTGGTCACCTTTGACCAGCGAGATACCTTCCTTCTCCTACAAGCTTGATATGACATGTATCGTACGTAGTTGATCCGGCCACCCCTGTTCCTGCATACAAGTTAGATTCATCCATCCGACTCACGGCTTAAGTCGGTTGAGACCCAGTTAGGTGGACATCCCCTGGTCCGGGTTACCCCGTGATTCGGCCTGCCTTGAGATGACTCGGCCAGCATCCGCTTTGACCTTGCCGTACCTCGGCTAACTCGGCCTTTATATCCCGGCGTGACCCTACCCGGGGGTATCCCCCAACATCGTTGTTTGTTGCCATCATGAGATATGTCTTTTGTCTTTCATGGTGAAGTCAGGGGCAGAGAATGTCATGGAGGTTGAGGGCATTGATTTGAGAGCGCGTACTTCCTACAGGTGAAAATATATAATCTATGATCGTGCTATGATGATGCTTGTGCACTGTATCCTTTTTAGAGGCATCGCTTTTGAAGAATTTGGACTTCCGATGTTGTCTTGGTGGTGTCTGTATTGCTACTACAATGAATATATCAGTATAACGGGACTTTTCATATTTTTCTTCTTCTTCTTGTTTTTGTTTTCGGGATGTGTACGTCATAATAACTTTAGAGCATTGTGTTTTTATAGAGACTGGGTGTAATTGGTATCTTCGCGACACTAATATATTCTTTTTGTCAAAAAATAATTGAGGACGATTGAAATAGCGCGTGGAATAGTGATACCATGAAGATGGTCAAGCCAAGAAGAACGGATGAGGCCGGGTTTGTATTTAGTTACCCTCTTCGTGTTTGTTAATCTCGGCTCTGACCATACATGGCCTTTGACCCCAACAGAATCATCATGATTAGGGGCACCTCTAACCGCAGATGGTTTTGATCCCCCATTGCCAGCAGACATATAAAGTGTGGACCCTTAATACCCATGATGAGAGTTTTATGTTTTATCCATCCCCCCGTGATTCCCTGCAACCCTACCGATCGAGGGTGTGCTGAGACAATTGGAAAAGCCAAGACCACCACCAACCACCTCTAAGGGCAGTGTCTGTGTCCATGGGCCTCCTCGACTATGGCACTCCCGCGACGACTACATCAACCACAAGTACGGCTTGCATCAAGCAGGCAATACCATCTCTACTCCAATTATCAGTGAGATCATCCCCTAATCACCTCAGTTAAGATGTATTAGGTGTTCTAGTTGCAATCAGTCAGGGGCGGAGACAAGGGGGGGGCGAGCAGGGGCTAGACCCCCCTAATGATTCGCCCCCCTCAACGAATCGGTGCATGCTGTACATCTAGTATTGTACTAGATCGTGTACTAATCGCTATAATTAGTTATGCAAAATGAGGCATAATCTAACCCGTGCAGCTATAGACTGCCGTATACATCAAATCCTAGCCAAAATCCATGATCAAACCATCACAGAAGTCTTAGCTCTTTAACCTATGGGCTCTAGAACAGGATCAGTATGTTACGATGGTTGTGGCGTCAAGTTCATTGCAATGTCAATGCAACTTAATTTAGTCTACTTATTATGTGCAGAGATAGTTTCCTAAGAAATTAACTAACCGAGATAGAAAGTATTATGTGATAGATATGTCTTAACAATCTTTTTGCTATTCCACAAGAAGTCGGATACATCAACTATAAATGAGACTTAATATATTTTGATCTTTTTTCTTTTATATGCAACCAAAAAAAAAATTCACCCCCCTCATGCTTTAGTCCTGGCTCTGCCCCTGAATCAGTTTAAGATCTTGTCCTCCTAATGAGTAACTTAATCTAACAATGATATCAGAGCTGATCGGATTGCATTATTAGAACCCTAAGTAAGATTAGGGATCATGTTTAGCCTCTCCCTCGGCCTAAGTTATAATCATGCAGTTCCATGGAAAAAACACGTCTCCCACTGTCAGCATCACTTGTCGTATCCTGAGGCCATCCCGGCGTTTCTCTCCGGCAGGTAGCGCAGCTGCTGCTGCCCAGATCCTCGAGTCCAGGTTAAAAATCAAAAGCATATATACCGTACCATCATCGCGACCTCACAGGCTGCACGGACAAAGTCATCCCCTAGGACTAACACATGAAAAACTCACGCATTTCTCCTCGATCCCATCTTTTTCTTAAGCAAAAGCAGTTCCCCTGTACAGCCGGTAACGTACGTGTAGCCTGCATAGTGGTTAATTTGGTTCGCAGGTCGGTCTCATCGCTTCGGTAAACGAGGCGTCCCTGAAATCTTCTCGCCGGCGAGACATGCGTCGCGTCACTCGTCGGTCGACAGTCAAATACGTTTCCCTTTAGGCGCGATTGACAGATCGCCATCAGTTAGTTATAAATATACTGATGTTTTGCCCGGCGAAATGCATGGCGACATGATGATTGATTAATTTAGTCTAGTGAGGCAAGGCAGCTTGGGGTAGAATCTTCCCCGGTTGCCCGCGTTCACAAGCATTTAGCGGCCGGTTCCTGTCGCGGTTTCGTGCATCGGTAAGTAAAACATCGTCAACAACGGTATTTCACCGTACGTACGTCGGGGTGGGATCGGGTCTTGTCTCCCCTAGGTCGTCAAGCATCGCCGTCCTCGTAATGATCACATCCATCATTTTCTCTACGTCGGGGAAACGACATCCTCATTTGTGGAGACCATGTACGTACAAAACCATATACGTACTGCACTGTAACGCGTAGTCTCTGTACACACGCCAGGTTTAATTTCTTTCTTGAGTACGTTGACGGTGGTAGAAAAAACTAAGAGCAAAAATTCACAAAGGAACAACATTTGGGAATAGAGTTTCACAAAACCATGACCGACCAGAAAATCAACTTTTGGGACAAGTCATTTTTAAAATCACAGATCGCACAATTTATTAAGTTTGACACCGGTTCCGATAGTCGGGCCCACAAGTAAGGTGCCATGTGGCAGAGTAGACGGTCCTCTCTGGTTTTCTGCAAACCGAACATGAAGTAGACCGTGTTTGAACCGGTTCCAATAGTCTGCTTGAGTGTGCCATGCATATATGAATTGCTTGCACACAATTAATTAGGAAATGGATATGGGCACATAATACCATTCCATACTCATCTTGGATTTGGTTTAGATTCACCTCTATCCAGGGGCAGATCCACACCGTTAGCTAAGGGGGGTGGTGCACAGTACACCGGCTGGAAAACATTTCTTTGTAAAATGGTACGCCTCTGTTTTTAAATATAAGGTGCATAGTTTTTTTCACGAAAATTAAAGAACGAACATGGAGGGTAAGAAAGACAAGTTTTGGAAGAGATTACACCTCACTAATTGGCATGATAAAATAGAGGAGCTTGTCCGAGATAAGAAAATGTAACCAAATCCCGAAACATACTATCCAAGCGAGTGTTTCAATGCAATACACCTTAGACCAGCCCCAATAGGGGTATCATAGGTAGTATCATGCATGCCATGTTGGCAAAAATCTGACGTGGCATGCTAATTAATGATGAAAGAGATTGTGTTGGTATCATAGGTAGATACGGTATCATAGCACGTAGAACTAGAAAAAATAATCTCAAATAAATCTTGTACACAATTTTATATTAAGATTGTACAAAACAATAAATATACTAATACTATGATAGTACTACATGATATTATGCATTGTGGAGACAGTATAATATAGTAGTATCATATGCATGATACTACTATATGATACTCTCCATTGTGACTAGTCTTATATCTTGGAATGTTTCTTAAAAAACTATACACCTTATATTAAGGAACGGAGAGAGTATTGATCTTCACCATATATGCACTCCCTAAAATTGTGTTTTGTATGTTTGTGAGCCCTCTAGGCACATTGGTTCCAAACACTCTAGCTCCGTCTCAGTAATAAGAATTACTTAATTATCTTGTCTAGACCTGGTCCCAATATTTATCACGTACATAGTTCACACTAAAATGATATATATGTACCAAGTTCAATAGTTCACCCTATTCTAAACCGGGAAAACCAACGGATAGGGTAGCTTTAACTTGGCACGAGCAGCAAAAGTCAAGGAGTTCGTTTAACAATCTGCTTAAAAAACGTCACCAGTCAGGCAGTCACTGTCCATTGAAACGACACAAAGGACTTCCTTAAAGGTCGAAGCATGGTCTAAGATCAGAATAACCCAATGATCACCATCCATCAGTAACATCGATTCCTTGGTGGCTTGGTGTATTATTCCTTCTTTTGTTGGGACAAAGTCAATGGCTTCAAACCACGGGCAAGCCTTTAACCTACCTAACTGCTAACTATAAATTGAGCTTTCGCTGTTCTCGTAGGGATCAGGGCAGGGCGCCCCAAGTCATGAATGAGGTCAGCACTTGTGTGGACTTACAACAGAGAGAGTCATTAGATATAATCGATGCCGTTACATGATCGTAAACTGTTCGTGTGGACTTCCATCTTGGCTCTAGAAGGCCGTACGTCAGTCTCAAGGAGGTCCTCCAGCTCTTCAAAACTTGCAAAAGCATATTCCTACCCCAACTAATAAGGTATCTGGTAGAGACAGGAGGTATAGTATATTTGATGTAACGTCCATAATAAACATGTAGTGTGAGAAAACAACATTATTGTTTGGCATTTCACTTATTTTCCTACAAGGGTGAAAATCGGTTAACAGATTTTAAGAGTAAAATTCTACCTTACACCAGGTATTTGCCACAAACTAACGGGTTGAACCACATTTTATTTCTCATGACATTTTGAACTGGATTTAGCATATTTAATTCCATATCCAAGCACATTTAATGACTTTTTTTCTCGAAATGGGGTTGACCCCGGCCTCTGCATCCTCACATTTAATGACTGGCTAGGACTTGACATCCCATGCCCATATACCAGTCCAACGCATCGGACCATGGACCCCCTCCTAGTCAGGATCTTAAATTTGTGCCTTCTCTTATTGCTGGTGTCGGCTTAACCACGAGGATGGAAACATTGTGGTTTGTGATTTAATGTCCACATAATTGAGGACAATTGAATAGCAGGTGTATAAGTGTATAGTGAAGACGGTCGAGCCAAGCGGAATGGATGAGCCCAAGTTTGTATTCACTCTCTTCGAACTTGGCCCCCTTATCATGCAATGTTCACTTCCAACTTGGATTCATGCCATGACATCATATCAGAACCACTTGATTTGTCCAATGTGGCTCAAATAGGAATTATTTGTGCTAAATTGAGTTCACGGGTTTTGTTTCAAACACGGCAAACTATCTGCCAATTTCATCAAAGGAAGGAGAAAGTTCCATAAGCTAAAATGGAGCAATAGGCATTGCCGGAAACGGCTAAGTTGCCGAGTGCCCTACAGTTTCGTAGTGCAAATTATCGGACACTCGGCAACAAAGCATGTGCGTTGAGCGCATCGAATATGCACTTGGCATCGCACATCAGTCCATGTATTAACCAAGGGGCTCTTGGTGTTATGTTGTTGCAGAGAGGACGGGTATAATTGGTATCTGCTGCATATTGATATATTCTCTTTATCAAAAGAAAAAATGTATTAGCTCAGGGAAGTATCTTTCACGCTAAGCTGATCTGACCGAGTAAATGTCACATAATTAAGCACTCATTCATTTGACAAAAGCGTTTATGTCCACACCGTCCTGAAATTTAAAGGGCTAGCTAGCCGTCGAACCTAAAATGTGTTCGAGCTGTCTGCAATCTCACTTTAGTCAGCAGCCTGTCCTAGCTAGCAACATGTTAACTGACAGTGGAAAGTTGGACGAGTCACATCAGATGAGCAACTGACTGAACTGAGGGCCTTGAACTTCAGTGACAAGAACCGAATCTATTGCAAGGATCACACGAACACACAAACAAATCAATGCATGGAGTCAAGACGCATACAGATTTTGTACAAAACTGTCATAAGTGGTAATTAAACATTCTATTTCTGCCGGGACAAGGAGGGATAGAGAGCTATAAACGGTAGCTGTCCTCCAGTATGTCCTTCCAGAAAGAATCGTCGCTACTCTCCAGGGAGCACAGATTGGGCATCTCCATCATGGGCTCCAGAAAGCCGGCGAACTCCACCACCGGCTTCTGGTCAACTGCTGGTGAAACATCACGTGATACAAGCGCTGCAGCCGGTTCAGCTCCTGCGGCGGAGCTTGTTCCCGGACATGCCGTGGTGTTGATCAGCTGCTGCTGCTGCACCACGTCCTGCTCCGCAGAGCTCGATATGTTGTAGAGGTAGCCTGGCTTCAGGTAGTTCACGCCAGTCGACAGCATGTTCATCTGATCCTGGAGCAGGAGGCTCGGAACGATACCGCTGCTTGAGTTCAGCATTGCGTTTGCTGCGGCAAGGTTGGCTATGAGGTTGGTGGTGTCGTTGTTGGAGCCTATGGCGTGGAGAAGCTGCTGTAGCAGCTGCGCCTGCATTAGGGCACCAGTGTCCAGGCCGCCTCCCAGGGTCGCGGCTGCCGCGGCCCAGAGGAGCGCCTCGGGGAGGAGGGCGGCGGAGGCAGAGGCGGACGCAGCGTCGAATTGGCCGTGGTAGTCGGGCGGCAGCTGCTGGTGTGTGACGGGGTCGACACCCATGCGCAGCAGCTTCTTCCGGATGTGCGTGTTCCAGTAGTTCTTGATCTCGTTGTCCGTCCGGCCATCCAGCTGCGTCGCGATCGTCGACCACCTAACCCAACCCAACAAAGTTCATATGTCCACGTCAGTTCAGAGACTAATTAACAACTCCAAGCAAATTAGTGGTGAATGAAACTGACAGTGCATGGCGGCTAAGTAGTAAGATGCATGCGGAGCAGGTAAGTTAGCTGGACGTGGACCAGGACGTACTTGTTCCCGAGGACGGCGTGGAGGCTGATGATGAGGCGCTCCTCGTCGTCGGTGAAGTTGCCGCGCTTGATGTCGGGGCGGAGGTAGTTGGTCCACCGGAGGCGGCAGCTCTTGCCGCAGCGGTTGAGGCCGGAGGCCTTGGGCAGGCCGCGCCAGCTGCCGACGTGCCCGCCGCGCCGCTGGATGTGCTCCACCAGTGCCCTGTCCTCCTCCTCCGTCCACGGCCCCTTCTTCACCCCGGCGTCGTGGCAGCAGCACGGTGACCTCCCCATCACAAACCGATTTCTAGCTTCTACAGATACGCTAGGATCGTACACGCTCTGCTAGCTAGGTAGCTAGCTACGGATCAGTACGACCGATCCGTCGCTGTGGTCGATGCAGTGGTCAGCTAGCTATGCGACTGGTGTTCTTGTTTTCCTCGGGCTGGATTATATAGAGGTCGCGGTGCAGACCGCGGAGGAGCCGTTTCGTCGTACCCCATGACGGGCACGCGCGAGTGGAAGCTGCGAATTTTCCTTGGGTTGTGCTGCCGTGGCAATTATCGGTCGGTTTCTGTATGTCGGGTACATACTCTCTGACAGAAAGAGGCCTGTGTACGATGTAAGTCAAAGGGGCAGTTGCTCGAGAGATCTCGACACGTCATACCAGATATATTCTGCATGCTGCAGTTCACACGCACACGGTCCATCATCACGCCATCTATGTGCATGTATGTCGCCAGGCAGGCAACAAGCCAACAAGGAGGAAAGTGGCAGCCAACAAGTGGAGCTAGGCTGCTCTGTAGAAAATGGATAATTATGAGGTCGGTCTGGGTAGTGTAGCATCTGTAATTCGGGATCTGCGGGTTCGGTAGCTCCTTAATTTGGGGTACGTAGAATGAGGTGACACGCCCAGGGCTATCCTCGCTCCTCGGAGGGGGAACCTTCCTGCTGGTTCTGATCCGCTAGAGTGATCTCACTGCTGAGGATAGGAGTAGCTAGCATGTTTTGGTCTCTACTCTCTACAGGCAAGGACCTAAAAACTTATACAATTCGTAACCTACCAGCGACTGTATGTTTGCTTAACTAACTGTAGCGGCGGCTTGAGGCTTCACAAAATATGATTTGGGTCGTGAACTCGGTGAAGAATCCACTTAAAATATTCATTCAAAACTATCCGGAAGAAGTAGGCATGCATGGATGGAAAATAAGGGTGGTTTTTTAGATTGACTAGAGTGTTTCAGGCAACTGCACCACTGCGAGTTAAGCTGCTTGTTAATCTAGCTATTCTGAATGTGAGAGCTGACAATATTGCCACATACGGCACCGAGCGTCCTTTCGTTGTCAATTTCTCCACGGGCCGGCCGGATGGCTCGGGCGTCAGGAGTCAGGACTCAGGACCATGCATGCCTCACCAGCCGATTCCAGTGGAAAACCACATGCTGCCTTCGTGTTCAGACCGACCATCTGATCCACTAAAAACGAGTGTGTGTAAGATAACCTGCTCACCCAGATAACTAGGTATGACAGTGGAGCACGCCAGCCGCCAGGCACCCGAGTAGCCCAGTTGTGAGCGCATTGTTGACAGTTAACCCTGTCAGACAGTAGTTTCAGTTTAGCTAGTGTCAATTAGAGATTCAGTTTCGTTAGTGTCGTTAACTCAGTCGTTTTTCCCGTTATTTTGGATAAGGCATGAGCCCACGTTTTGTGTGGTGACCGTGCGACTAGGATCGAGTCACGATACCTCAAAAAAAAAAAAAGGATCGAGTCACGATCGCGCTACCGAGTCCGTCGGATAGAGCGGAACTACCGGATCGTTGCAGTAGGATCGGCACAATCAAACTCTGTAATACCCGACATACCCACTAGATCAAACTGGAGGTATGGGCTAATGTACATGGGCTTGGCCCAGCTGATCAAGTATTGGAGCGGAGAGGATAAAGACACAGAGCGGAGCATGAGAGAAGGGATCGAAGAACAGAGAACTAAGGTGTGTTTGTAGCTTGTGTCAACTCAGAATCACTATCTTCACTCATACATGTTGTCTCTAGACAAGCTCAACTCAGATTTTCTTTCATGTTTGGTAGCTCGGGTTTGCTCCAACAAGCTGGACCGAGATGTTGTTTGGAGGCTTGTGTGAGTTCAAGCATGATATTGTCAAAAAATTTACACAGAGGTCCTTAGACAGAAAAATAAAAAAGCAATCGGGTCCTCGCGTCATGGCCTCGCGCTGCCGGGAGCTCGCGTCGGCGGGAGCGCGCGCTGTGCTTCCAGGAGCCGGCGCTCGCCGGGAGCTTGTGTTGCCAGGATGGCCGGCGCTCGCCACGAGCTTGTGCTGCTAGGCGCTCGCGCCGCCGGGAGCTCGCACGGGAGAAGGCCGGCCTGCGGGAGAGGAGGATGGCTACCAGGAGACTGTGAGGCGCTGACGGGAACGCGCCTCAGGAGCTCGTGCGCTGCTTCCACGAGGTCGCTCCGGCATGAGGTCGCGCCGACGAACACGCCTCCAGAGCTCGTGCGCTGCTTCCAGGAGGTCGCGGCGCCGGGAGATCATGCGGGAGCAAGGCGGCCTACAGGAGAGAAGGAAGGCGGCCGACGGGAGACTAGGAGGCGCCGGTGGTAGACGAGGAGGGTAGCCGACGCTCGGTTGCCGGCGCAGAGCCTTGGGAGAGGCCGGGCTTGGAACTGTGGCGAGGGAGTTGACAGGGCACAGCGCTGCTGCGAGACGAGGCTACAGGGGGAATGGAACGATGGAGGCGTGTGGGGCGGTGACCCCTAGCGGGCTGAACCGTTTCTCGGGATGGACTCAGCATTGCTCTAGGCAGGGCTGAGGGGCTGTTTCTGCACGAGCTAGGCACTGCCGGAGGAAGCCGACCTGATCTACCAAACAGGGAAACATGGGCTGAGATAAGATTTTCTGGGTTGCCCTAGGCTACCAAACACGCCCTAAAAGTCTAAAACTTTCTTGTCTCCCTTCGTCTCCTCCTAGTCCCGTCTTCTTACTCTGATCTGCATCACCGTCTTCTTCAGGTCCGGTGGCTACCACAAACCACCATTTATATCGATCTCATGCCCCGGTCTTCACTGGCGGCAACGGGGTGTGACAAACTCTTTTGTTCCTAAAAAAAAAGGAACAACAAAAAACGCTGCATGCATTTACTCAACACAAAACTGTGGTCCAAACCTTGTATAGTTTCCTAAGCTAGAACGACAATTGGTACCACCGGGTTAGCAAAACATGGTGGGATCCAAGGAGTCGAAGTTCCCCGTCACGCTCCCCACGCCATCGATCTTATGCCTCCCCAGTTCGTCGTGGTCATGGTCCTCTAAGACACCATAGGCACGAGCTGGTGGAGAGGGAGAGGGTCGTAAGGGATGGTGGCGAAAACACCCATGGCCGACCATGACGCATACCGACTACATAGATTGGGTGGTGATCATGCGTGTGCAACTCCAAATCCACAGACCGTGAGACGTCGTGAATAAGGACGGTGTGGACACTCATGATGATCGTGCGACGCTCGCCGTGCTGCTTCGGGTTGTGCCTTCGGAGCTCGTGCGCACGCTCACGGCCAAGGAGGACACGCTCAAGACATTGCGTGTCCGAGCAGAGCATGAGGCAAAGGCGCAAATGAGTCTCCGGGACTATGATTTCCTTAGTTTCAAGGATAGGAAGAAAGTCTAGGAGTCCGCGTTACGATTATCGACCATCCTTAGTGGTCTAGAGATTCTAGGTGATCCCGAGGACGAGGGCAAGGCGGTGAGGAAGTGCCTTTGTGTCCTTTCCAGTAAGTACCACCAGATGGCATTGTCCATTGAGACTTTGCTAGATCTGAAGACAATGTCAATCGAGGAACTAAGTGGGCGCCTACTTTTCATGGAGGAGAACTACGTCATCAATGGCGAGGATGAGACTAGGCAGCCTCTCCTCATGGGGGGAAGAGTGGAGCGTGCGTCAGAAGAATTGCATGATGCAGGCGACATCTCTTGTGGAGGTGATCACTGCGAGGGGAAAGGGCATGCCAAGGGATGCGACGACAAGCATCCACCCAGTTAGGGCTCCAATCTAGTGGTGGCGCCAAGCACGACGATGTGTGTCACTGTTGTGCCAAGAAAGGGCATTGAGCCTGCGAGTGCCTGAAGAAAAATCGGGAGGAGGCGAAACTCGTAATTAAAGAGGAAAACGACCCCGCACTCATGTTGATAGAGGCTATGGAGGTGACGCTGCTCACTTCCATGGTCGAGCTCATTCCCGCGGAACAACAAATGCAATCGAGCCCATGACAGAGCACGGGCTTGTGACGCATGTAAAATACATACATAAACTTTGTAGTTTATTTTTATATATTCCAATATATTTGCATGTTATATCCATGTTTTACATTAATTTTTGGGGATTTACCATGATCCTCTTTATTTAGGTTATAACTATGTAGAATACGAAAATCATGTTTTTCTTGCATTTTAAACTTTTAGAGACATTCGCGGACTCAAAAGACCTAGGATTTTTCGAGAATTATTTTTCATGAAAACAAACACCTGAAGCACTGAAACATCACGGGTAGAGCCTAGAGGCCTAAAAGAGCCCATGTGGCGTGACCTAAGGGGAACGTGCCACCTATGGTTGTTCCCTCCTCGAGCGACCATAGTCATCCGTCTTGATCGTCAACACCCTCTTTTCTGTGACCACCACCAAATGAAAAAGAAGAGGTGAGATCACCTAAGTCTTGACCAAAAAATTCTATAAAAAAGTCCCCTGATGCGATCTCAAAAGAGGTGAAGCGAAAACACAGAAATACCGAAACATAGCTAGAACCAGCGAAAACTAGAGGAGGAACCGCCGCCAGAGCCATACCCGATTAGATGTCCACTAGTTCCAACATCACCATCATTGTCTCGATGTTGAAGATGGAGTAGTCCACTTCTATACTATGAGTTTATGGAAGTAGCATGATATGTCTCTCTCTCGTACTATGATTGTATGAACCATATGTGTTGCCTTACATGATTATGGTCATTTATGTAATACATATATGATGGATCTTTGTTTTATGAGATGATATATGAGATTGAAATATTTATTATGTGTACGATGAATTGGTACATACATATTACTATCCCGTTCTTAATTGCTTATTCTGATCAAACTTGTACATAAGAGCATGTGGGGGAAACATGTGTGTTAGATGGAGTAACAGGTAGTAGTAATTGGTTTTTACATTTTCTTTGTTACCTCACTAGGGATTAAGTGAATGCATATGTTATAATCATTTGGTGAAATACAGATGATCTTATTTTTTCAAGATAACATATTTATCGTTCAATCATCATGTCAAAGTTCCTAGGCTATACTCAGTTTATATCTTAAATCTAGGTTATATTAAGTTTTCCCTTCTAGAGGAGTATAAATAAGACGTGTTGCATCATCTTTATGATAGGATGTGATGCCTATATTAATGCTATTAAAATATATTATGAAGTTTCAACAATATTTTGTTATCTATAAGTCGTTTTATGTCTGCCACACTTTATGCGAGAGTAGAAAAGTGAACCCATAAATCCCGGTCCACTTTATTTATAATAAACACTTTTTACTTGCAATTATTATCCTTTAAATTTTCTGCAACTACTAAATTCGAAAATACGAAAATACATTTACTTTTTGCAAGCATAAACGAAAACCTAAAAAGAACTTTACTTTATTTTTTATTTACTTTCTTTTTTATTTACTTTTTATTTAAGTTTTGTTTTACTAATACGAAGCCTTGTGCTTGACAATCACACGGTTGCATTGGGGGCACAAGACAAACACTTTGTTTTCTAAGTTGCTTGAAGATTCTACAAGAAGGTTGCAACTTAGATTCTAGAGAGTTTGTTATAATCCTCAAGTCACCCTTGTGAAAGAACACTCTTACTACATCACTCTGCACTTGGTGTCCCAACGAGTTGGCACAAACAAAGTCGGTGTCATCAAGACACTTTTCTGGTGCCATTGTCGGGGATCTAGCTGCAATACCACAGTCACGTCATCAACAAGATTGGAATACAACTCATCTCCCAAAACAACTGTCACATACTTTACTAGCATTCAATCATCATTAGTCTTGTGTATGCACCTAATCTTGGAGAGTTTGCACCACTGTGACCTTTTCTTGTCCTTTAGATCTACAAAGCAAAAAAATCTTGTTTTTGTCTTTCTTATTCTTTTGGTTTTTATTTTCTTTCTTTTTAGTTTTTATTTTATACATTTCGTGTACATAGTTTTCATCAAATTCATCATTGTCACTATCATTAGTACTAACATGATCATCCAAGATGCTAGAGAGAGATGGGGGAGAAGAGATTACCTTGGAGCTCTTTGCCACAAGGCAAGAGCCGACGACCTTGGGAGTAGGAGATTCATCGATGTAGTCCTTGGTATAGTCGTAGGTGAGTAGTGACCTGGGTTCGGTTTAAACCAAACTAGGCTCACCAAACACCTTCTCCTCATCCTCACACACCTCATCGCATGTGTCCTTGGAGCTTCTTGCCATAAGGCAAGTACCGGTGACCTTGGGAGTAGTGGAGTCTTTGGTGTAGTCATATGTATCTTCTCATATGGGCACTTGTTAGCAAAGTGATCTGACTCATCACAATTGTAGCAAGTCCTCTTCTTCTCACTTGGTCTGGTTGAACTTCTCCTTCTTTGGAACTTCAAGTTCTTGGTGAAGAGTGCAAGTTGAGAGAGCATATCATCAACTCCATCACTATAATTCTCTTCTTCACTTGTAACATCTTCTTGCACATGCTTGGCTTCAATGCTAGAGAATGAGAATACCCAATAGAATGGTTAATCTCCTTGATCTTTTGTTCTTCATCCGCTAAGTTATCTGTGGGAATAAGATATGATACTAGATCATCGGGAGAGAAATGGCCAGCTGAATCTGGGAGTTGCAAGTTCAAGGCAAGCTTCTTATCGGTGGTTGCGATCATGGAGATAATCTTGGACTTGAGGAGCTCATCATTCAAGTTGAATCCATTGATACATCATAAACGTATCTATAATTTTTGATGCTCCATGCTTGTTTTATATCAACTTTCTTATGTTTTGTTCACACTTTGAGGTATTTTTATACATTTTATGGAACTAACCTATTAACAAGATGCCATAGTGTCAGTTGCCTATTTTCTGTTGTTTTTGGTTTCAGAAAGGCTAGTAAGGAAAAATATTATCGGAATTGGACGGGACAAAAGCCAAAGTCAATATTTTACCAGAAGGAACACGGAGTCCGAAGGGCAGCCGAAGAGGGGCCACGAGGCGGCCACACCCTAGGGTGGCTCGACCCCCCTAGGCGTGCTGCCACCTGGTGTGGGCCCCTTGGTCTGCCACCGACCTTGCCTCTTCGCCTATAAAAGCACCCCGATGCAGAAAACCTAAGTACAAGATCAGAATTCCACGAAAAGTTCCACAGCACCGCCGCCACCGAAGAGGAGATTCGGGGGACAGAAGTCTCTGTTTCGGCACCCTACCGGGATGGGGAAGTGCCCCTAGAGCCATCTCCATCGCCGTTGCTGACTCTCATGATGAGGAGGGAGTAGTTCTCTCTCGAGGCTAAGGACTCTACCGGTAGCTATGTGTTCATCTCTCTCTCTCTCTCTATGTGTGATCTTACACTACAAGGAATGTGGTAATTTTTGACCCTCCATATTGGTCACTAGATGGTCATTGTTCTTCATTTGTGACCTTCTTGTGACCAAAAACAGATGGTCGAAAGCTGAGAGTCACTGACGGACAGTAAAGACCTTTTCTATGCATTGGTCATAGACTACTATGACCAATACAGATGGTCATAGTTTCTATGACCAATTTTTTGGTCACTAGCTATATGGCATGTCCACGTGGGATCTGACGTGGCTAATCCTACGTGGTAGATTTGTGACCAAACCAGATGGTCGTGGATTGAAATCATCCCAGTCCACTTCAGCCATCTAAATGAGCTGAGCCCAATAATTTGGTTCATTTTGGCCTTCTTACTGTCCATTTTTGTTTGGGGCCTTGGCCTATTGGGAGCCCATTTTGCTTTTGGGCTTTGGCCTTTTAGCAGTCTATTTTGTTTGGGGCTCTGGTTTTTTACTAGTCCGTTTTACTTTTGGGCTTTGGCCTTTTTACAGTCCATTTTACTTTTGGGTTTTGGCCTCTTTATAGTCCAATTCATTTTAATTTTTCGAAATCTGCCAAAACATTTTGTAAATAGTTGTTTGGGCCGTAGCCTTTTCACGACCCAAAATAGCACAATTCTTTGATCAAATAATATTTGGATTGTAGCCTTTTTACAGCACAATGATTTCTTGTAGTGATAATCCACTTACTCCAACATTTGGACTCAGCCGGGTTGAATTACTCTATTACACAACCAGTACATAAAGAAGGTCAAAAAATAAGACTATCATACTACATGATAGCCAGATCATCACATGTACATCTAATATCTAGTCATCAGCAAGCATTTATCCATCAAAAGAAGTTGTGAACCCTGTCATTCACCTTAGACTATGAATACACATGTAAATGATCACCAGCAATAGCTTTGCAGCTCGTCCCCACATCGTGATGCCCAGCAGCTGCTTGATGTGCTCGTCGTCATGATCTCTAGCAGCAGATCCACATCTCGCAATGCTTGTCATCGGGATCTCTTAGTAACAGCTCTACAGCTCGCCGTCATGCTCGTCATCGTGATCTCCTAGCAGTAGTGCACCTGGCCGGAATCATAGTATACAGTTACACTCACTAAGTTAGATCATCATACCAGAATTAAAGAACATGTGCCAACTATGAATTCAACTGAAGAAACAAACAACTTCTGTAATTCACTTCATGTGCAGTAATAATGTACAGAGCTTAAGAATGGAATGCTCCACTCAAATTTTACTTCACAAGTCAAATTAAGAGTGAAAGATACTTCAAATGTGATGACCTTACTGTAGAAACATTAGTTTTAAATTTATGCAGACCCATTGAAAGAACCATCTTCTAGTCTAAATACTATCACTTAGTACTGAACTGCATAACCATGTCAGTAAGCACACTAGCACTGTAACTATATGTGATACTATTATCTTAGTTTCAGTTGTAATATCAGGTGTGCCAAAAATACACAGGAAATCATGCACTAGAAATGTACTAAAAGAGAAGGAAGAAGAAACAGAACATGGAGCATGTAAATTCACAGAGCTATACAAGCAAAGAGAGGAATACATGGTTAAATGTTATCATGTATCGCACATATGTACTATGTTAAGCATCAAGCATGTAGTACCTTTGGTCAGAATGAAGTGCAGCAATAAAGTATCATCACGAGTACATATAATATCTAGTCATGGGCAAGCAATCATCCATCAAAAGAAGATGTGAACCTGGTCATTCATCCTAGACTATGAATACTCCTACAAAGAATGGCAGGAACAACATTCAATTAAAACAATGTTTTTCTATGGAACACAATCTAATGAGGCAACTAACAACCAAACCTCTACTAGATCCAACATACAAGCATAATAGTTCATTTCAGAACATGCAAAGCCAGTTGTAATCGCAACCAATAATACACAAAGATATCACGTTTAGTCTTTGGAGTAACCTAAAACTCCTTGCACAAAATAAACAGTGGCAGCAGCCACGTTATCAGGGGACAGATCCACCCCGAATGCTTTGGAGTAACCTGACTTGGACATGCTACTGTGTTCATAATTTATCTGGAACTACATATCTTACTTAAACAAGAATTTAATGAATACTGACAATATAATTACACATTTACTAAATAACATAGTCATCCGTTCCTCCCAGCATGCACATTTCACAAGAATTACACATATACTACTGCTGGAGCATCAAAAGCCTAGGTAGCGGAGAAGATCGAAGAGGAGGAGTAGTTGGAGGGGAGAAGCAGGACCTGCATCATGGCGGGAGGCGAGGTGGTCGGAGTTGACGGGCAACTGCTGCGGAGATGTGGCCTGATGTGGGATTGAGGACGCGTGGAAGGAGGGCGCCGCTGGATCTCGAGGCCACTGGCGTGAGGAGCCTATCGGTGGTGAAGGAAGCGGTCGATGTCTCCTCCATCCCTCCATCTTGGCCAGATCTTGCGGCCATCAGTGCCAAGGACGCTGGCAGGCGAGCTCGACGGAGCGCTACGCATCGTCCTAGCGATGCACGCGCGCGCCAGCGACCAAGCCAGCCGCGGCCGCCGTGGATCCGGCCTATCCAGAACCGGCAGAAGACCACTCCCAGCATGAGGCCTGGCCCCGTTGTTGTCGACACCATCCTGGGGGATAGCTAGGGCTAGGGTTAGCGAGGCGGTGGTGTTTAGCGAGCAGGCGGCGGGACGTCCCGGTGCTAGAACGATGGTAGGGTGCGGCGGGATCGAGCGATTTCTGGGGTTAGGGTTTCACGAGGATCTGGAGAGACCAAGAGAGGAGGCGGGGTCTCGCGCGTGAAGGGAGAGGAAGAATGCTAGGGTTTGGGGGCGTGGTCCGCATGGATGTTCCCTCTCGATTGCCTGTGATTTTACTAAACTACCCTTGTCCACTTCTGCTGTGCAACACTTTGTGCCATTGGATGGAGGGCATCTAAATGGTTGAGATCTGCTTCATTGGGTTGATCCGTGGGTAGCCCTATTCTCTTCTGATTGGCCCGCCATTTGACCATAGTTTGAAATGGCATAAGAATTTCAAAAACGGTCCAAACAAGGTGAATCCTTCGTGTGGCTTCATATTATGGGACATAGTTGCAAGGAAAAATACCAAACTTGGTATATTGTAGATATCTCTGTAAAACATTCTCAGAAATGACCTATCATGTTCGAGGTTTCATGACTTTCAGGTCAAAATACCAATGTTATGGCCCGAATTGCGGCATAGTTTGTGATAATATGCCCGTATTGTACACACACGTGTATCTTGGGACGGAGAACAATGTTGTAGAAGGAACTTTTTCTTTTCGCCGCATAGAAAAGCCATTTTCTATTTCTCGAGTGCCAAAAATGAGGTGTTTTGTTAAGCAACTACCAAGTCACAGTTTCAAAATGGTACCATCCTATTTTTCAAAAATACTAGACCACCTTACATGGCGAAAAAGACAAATTCCTACCGAATCGGTAGGAAGTGGGTCCGATTTGATCTACAAGTATATTATCTAATGCTCATGATTTTTTGCAAAAATCATTTTTAGACTCACAATATGTTGCTTTATCAGAGATCTGATGCAAG
Source organism: Avena insularis (assembly GCA_023614405.1). Lineage (NCBI taxonomy): Eukaryota > Viridiplantae > Streptophyta > Magnoliopsida > Poales > Poaceae > Avena > Avena insularis. The sequence goes on from CM042686.1 coordinate 567,965,532, forward strand.
TTTAGCGAGGCTCATCCCCTAGCTAAGAACCTTCATGCCTGCCGTTTTGACAATAGTTTGAAACGGCATAAGAAATTCAAAAACGGTCCAAACGACATGAATCCTTCGCGTGGCGTCATATTATGTGACATTGTTGCAAGGAAAAATACCAAACTTGGTATATTATAGATATCTCTGTAAAACTTTTTTAGAAATGACCTATCATGTTCGAGGTTTCATGGCTTTCAGGTCAAAAGACCAATGTTATGGCCTGAATCACATCATAGTTTGGGTTAATGTGCCTGTATTGTGCACACACGTGTATCTTAGGATGGCGAACAATGTTGTAGGAGGAAGTTTTCTTTTTCGCCGCAAAGAAAAGCCATTTTCTATTTTCCGAGTGTAAAAAACGGGGCATTTTGTTAAGCAACTACCAAGTCACCATTTCAAAATGGTACCACCCTATTTTAAAAAAATACTAGACCACCTTATTTGAACAATGTCCCAACTAGGGTATCTAAAACCTTTCCGTCCACCCCTGGCGAAAAAGACAAATTCTTACCGAATCAGTAGGAAGCGGGTCCGATTTGAACTACAGTGTAGCATCCCATCTGTCTAACATCTGTAATGCTACATGGTCTAATAATAAAATGCTACTTCCTACATATAATTGTTGCATCATAATTATATCATGCTCATGTCATCATGCCACCTTGCATTTGAGCATCATATAAAAACCCTTTTCCTTTTGGTTCTTATCTCATATGCATTATTAATTATAGTTGCCTCTTGATATATTGTATTTGGTTCTTGATAAATGCTTGATGCCCAAGTTGAGTTGGGGGCATATCTTTTATTTAACTCCACCACCTTTCTTTGTCACCACCCCATAACTCCACCATCCAACTATATGTGAGCTTTGCTTTTTATTTGGGTTTACCTCTAGCTCATGTGGGTTGGGATGGATCCACTTCTAATTCCACATGCTTCCATTTATGCCTCATATTGTTTTCACATTGTTGATATGTGGAGAGCCACATTGCCACATTTGCATGCTATGTGGGTAGAAAATCCTTGTCAAGCTTGCATATGGTTTGTTTGGAATAAATGCTCATGTAAGAATATAACCTTGGCCATATTATGCCTAGTGGTTCACACACACAAGCTTGACCACCTTATATTCATGCATGATCTTTTATTTTAGTCCATGTGGTAAACAAGCTCCCTTTTCCTTTTGTTGGGCCATATTCAAATTCTTGGAATCTTGCTTGTATAAATGCCATGAGAAATTATAGTCGTTTTCACTACTATAGGAGGCATTTATTTAATTATGCATGGCCATGCAAGTCCCATATAACCTTTTGTCGATCATGTGGGTTTGATGGAGTTTTGTTCGATTTGAGGTCAAACAAGACTAAATCAAATTCTAATGAAGTCTTTGATCCATCATGTCTTCTTTCTTCTTACCTTACCTAACCAGGAATTTGGTGTCTTTTCTTTTCCTCTTTGGAACCTGGAAAGTTGCTGCCTTTTCTTAAACAGAATCTGGTTTAAAATTTTTGAAAACAGGCAAGGCAAGCAGCAGCAGCAGTTTTGTTTTGTTTTTCCTTCTTCTGTGCAGCCGCCAGCAGCCCAGCCCACAGCGGGGCAGCCTAGTCCAGTCTTTCCCTGGCCGCTTCCGGCCCAGCAGCGCGACGCTAGCCCATACCGCTTCGACGGAGGCCAGCCTCTGCTCCTGTTCTTCGTCCCAGCTGACCGCCACGCTGTCATTGGCAAACAGAGAAAAGCGGGGCTCGAGCAGGTGGTCGTCCCCGCCGTCATCCGCGCGTCACCGGCAGCGCCGTGTCTGGCTGCGTCGTCTTACCCCCCTTGCTAGGTCTCGCAGGCCCCTGTTTTCCTCCCCTCCGTGTCCATCTCCCTCCTCCTCTCCCCACCATGGCCGCTGTCCCTTGCGCCTCGGCTCCGCAGTTCTGAGCGGCGCCGAAAGGTCGAAAGGGGCGGAGTATCTTCCTATTCAGGTGTCGCGTCGAGCCGGTGGCAGCGGAGGGCCCGAGGCAGCCTGGCGCAGCTTTCTGTTGTTGACCGCTTCCGAGCCACCTCCCCCTCCGCCGATTCGTGCCTCTCCGTCCTTCCTCCTCCCCGATCCGGTGGGAACCGAGCCAGGTGAGGACCACCTCAGCGCTTACCCCTCCTAGCTTCCTCTCTGTCCCCCTAGCGCTGCCGATTTGTGGTTTCCGCCGGCGAGCCGCGCCACTGGAGTGTCTTTGTCAGTCGTTCGCCCCCTCCCCTGCCTGTTCCCCCCTCAAATCCGGCGACCCTAGTCGCTCTCCAGCCGAGAAGCCTGAAGGGGGCCGGTAGCCCTAGGATCCCTCCTTAGTTTCGGTTTTGTCGCCCCCTGTTTTTCGCCGACTGCTCCGCCGCAAACCCCGCTGGAAAACCTCGCCGTCGTCAGGATCATCGAGGTTCAGTCCGTGTCGGGTTCAGTTAATAGCAGCCGTAGCGGTTTTGCAGAAACCCTCCCCTGACTTTTTTGTCGCTCACACGCCGCCTCGGCCACTCACCTCTCAGCCTTTTTTAGTTTAACCCCCGGGCTTTTGTTTGCTTCACCCCACGCCCCTGGATCGCCCACGTGTCAGCTGCCCGCTGGCCCGCGCGCGTGTGTGTTCCGTCAACATCTGGGCCCGCTAGTCAGTGAGTGTGGGTAAGATCCACAGAGTGTGAAAACCCCCGCGTAGACCGCTGCGACCCACCTGCTGCCGAGTCAGCGCCGGCCCCACCTGTCTGTGGCTCGGGCTAGCTGCCTCTGTGTGCAAAAATCCTCTAATCTTTTTCTGTTTAATAGAAATGATTTCAGAAATTGTTAAATATGTTTTAAATCCAGAAAATAATATCTTTTATTTAACAAATCCAAAGAATACAAATGATATATGTTTTTGAATCAGAAAAATGTGAGGAATTCAAATCTTCCATCCAATTTAATGTTTGGCTAATTTAAATTTTCGAAATTGTTTAATTGCAATAAAATGCCCTTTTCTTAATTAATTAATAACTTTAATTCTGTAACCCCAAATTTGACAAATAATATGTCTAAATTGATCAGCGCGACGAGCCTGTTCTAACTATACATTCCATGTTCTGAATTGAAGCATGCATCATGTCATTATTAACAACCAGAACTGTTTATGGCAATAAAACTTGACCAAATAAGTAATAAAATGATTTATTCTTGTCCCCACACCTCATCCTTGCCATGCTACATTCTTGCCATGTAATTTGTGCATCATTCATCATAGCATGCTTGTTTGCTTGTCGCATTTTATTTATATGCTTGTGCACTTTATTTATGTTGGCCCTTGTTTGTTTGGTTCTTCTTTCAAATAGACGCCGAGCAGGGGAAATATCAGGAATCCCAGGAGTACTACCCAGATCCGTCTCTCGCTTCAACTGAGCTGCCAGGCAAGCACTACCACATGCTTGCATACATATAGTACCTATTGCCTCTATCTTATTCTTGCATCATTGAGTCGCGCTTGCATTAAATTGAATTCCAAGTACTGCATAGCCTTTACTTTAAACCCCACCGAGCTTGTTCCTCCATACCATGAGCCTTACTACAGGAGTTGTTTGAGCCATGCGAGTCGTAGAACAGCATGTGTAGGGTATGTGAGTGTCTGATGGATAACGAGGTACCTAAACAACTTAACCTGAGTAGTAATGGGATAACTAATGAAAGAGGCACTGGTAGGAAATATCTGTTATTTGGTTTTTATGTCCACTTGTGTCCCGTAGGACCCCGAGTACTTGATACCTGTTCCTTGACTATCGCACTATCCGCAGATGGGATCATGAATCCCCTTAGCGCAAGCTCGATTCATTTCTTATTTCTTGGGGCCACAAAGTAGTTTGGGGCTTTATTACTATCCTGTACCTATGCCATGGTTTACTGCTTTATTTCAGATTGTGCGTGGAGCACCTGTACTGTTTTGGATCGTGGAATATTTTCGCGGTATCGACAAGCCCAGTCACACTTTCGGGTTCCTAGTCGTTTACAGCCATTGACACAAACCTTGGGTCCGTCTCGGAGTCGGCCAACTTCGTTGCGGGTAGCTTAATGGGGTGGCCCCCTGAAATATTTTATGAATCCTGTGAATGCTTTGTCGTGAAAGCCTTGTTGGGTTTTGATTTGGTTTTTCCGAGGCCGGTCGTGTGTGTGTTGCTATTTGTGCACCCCTGCAGGGTAAATCTTTCTGAAAGCCGTGTCCGCGGTTATGGACGACGCGGTTATGGACGACTTGGAGCACATTTTCTCGATCATAGACAAGCATAACTAAAGTACCGCTTTTAATTTGACTAAGTACCTGACTAGTAAATAGTGCAATACTCATGGAATGGTTAATAAAACTGCCAACGGACGGGTTGTTCGTCCGCTTTCTCGTTGGTAAGCGAAAAGGAGGATGGATCTGTTACTTTATACTGTTATAACTGTTGTTTCTATTTAACAGACATCCGTCTATCATTGGTTAGGCGGATGGTTAGCGAGTATCTATAGACTTGTTAGTTATTATCTTTTGCTGCAATTGCGTCACCCCGGGTATATGTCCCCTTAGAGGCATAAAGACTTGCTGAGTACCCCTAGGGTCTCACACGATAAATTGTTTGATTCAGATGAACAGGTGTATTCGCAAGATGGATACTAGGTGGAGGAGACAGATGATGTTAGCAACGATCACTCGATGTAGAGATTCCGGGGATGGGGATCCGCGAGATCTGTGGGCAGGATGTGCTTACTTATGTGGCATCTTATGCCGATTTGCTTCTTGTCCGTACTCGGATCTTATTTCCCACTTCCGCTTGATACTCTGATGTTTGATGTATGAGGAGCTATCCTACACTATTATCTCTATCTAGGATATTTGGATCTTTCCATATGGCGTTGCAATATTTTTATTTCTTTTAGATGGTATGGCTCTGAGAACTGTGGTAAGGTAGCTTGCATACATACTCACTTGTGTATGTATTTGATCTCTTCGCCTGTTGCCTACGCCGCTCGCTCTTGTCCCGATGTTCTGGAAGTGGTTAGGATGGCCGACGGGTCTACACGTGGGTGGTCCCTAGGGCCCCGCTGTACTATTTTAACCACTTTTGGTTCATCCAGGCTTGAACTTAGAGCATAGGGTCCGAGGTTGTTACATACAGGTACATGATTTGTTGCTCATGATTTTTTCAAAAATTTATTTTTAGACTCACAATATGTTCTTTTATCAGGGATCCTCAATTTTTTTTTAGCAAGACTCAACCTGTAGATGATTTTTTAATTTCAAACCCCTATTATCAAAGCCATGATTCAGAATCTCTATTTACACCTATTGACGTTTTTTATGAATAATGTATCCTTGTATTTTTATTGGAAATTAGAAGTGTTCCATAATATCCTTAACTTTGAAATTTACAAGTTCTCTGAATTTTGTTTGACTTAATATGGAGTTATGAATAAAAAGATACTAAAGAATTTAGAAAAAAGAATAAAGAGAAAAAAGTTGGAGGCGGCCTGACCTGCCAGCAATTATGGCCTAGCCCAGAATCTGTGCACACTCGCACACTGTGGTCGGCCCAAGGCCAGCCTCAGAGCAGCCCAACTAGCCGGAGGTCGGAGTCCGCGTCTACCCGAGGCCCAAGCCCACCACCGAAGTTATAAATGTATAGGGATAGTGTGCATATCTTGCATAGAAGCATGACTTGGTGTGGTGGTTATCATCTCACGGGAAGGAGGGACGTCGTGGGTTCGACTCCCCCTCGCTGCTCCTTTTTGTGTTATTCCCGATGAGTGGGAGCTGCGCAGTGGGTCCCGCTTGTAGGTCACAGTGCGAGCCATACGCGCGGTGGATCCTGCCAGGTCGTGATGGGTCCCGTTCAGGGCCCACATGTCAGCCTAAAATTGACACGTGGATATGACACATAGGCAAAAATTGACACGTGGAAATGACACATAAGTGAAATTGGTTAGTTAGCAGTCCGGTCATTTCAATGAATCATTTATTAGAAGTAACGACCATTTAAATTGGTCGCATTCGCCTAAAATTAAGCTCATAGACCGTGTTGTCTATGTTATGACCAATTGGTGTAATCAAATTATGACCTTCCCGACAGAAAAGGTCGCTGTTTTTCAATGTTTGTACCCTTCCAAATGGCTTACGACCAATTGGCTCAGAATGGTCATAGATCTATGACCAAATAATGCGTGGTCGTTAAAAAAAGGTCACTAGTGAGCAGATTTCTTGTAGTGTTATTGAGATCATGAGCTTTGTAATAGATCTATTCTGCTACTCAAGTGCTTTAATTAATCTCTACTTATCCCCACGTGTGTGAAGTTGACAGTGTGCATACCGTGTGGCACTTAGGCTAAGGTTACAAAAATACTTATCATGAGTATAATCTGAGTTGGATGTCTCTATGAGATTGTGGTATTTGTTGGAACCATCTAGCGCTCAAGGTGATAGTGAGGGGTTATCTAGATGGGGAATGCGAACTTTAAGGTGTGCTGTTATAGCCCTACATCATCTAACCGGAGAGTAATTCAGGGTAGCATAATAAAGAGAAGATATTTATATGAGAGTGTCCACTAGTGAAAGTATGATCCCTAGGCCTTGTTTCTAAGCATTGAAACACCGTTTACAATCAGTCCTGTTACATGATTGCTTGCTGCCACTCTTATTTCAGATTGCAATTACCACTTATAATCATCCATATTACTTGTATTTCACTATCTCTTCGCCGAACTAGTGCACCTATACACCTAACAAGTGTATTGGGTGTGTTAGGGACACAAGAAACTTCTTGTATCTTGATTGTAAAGTTGCTTGAGAGGGATACCTTTGACCACTTCCTGCCCGAGTTCGATAAACCTTGGGTGATCCACTTAAGGAAAACTTGCTGCTGTTCTACAAACCTCTACACTTGGAGGCCCAACACTGTCTACAAGAATAGAAGCATGCGTAGACATCAAGCTATTTTCTGGCGCCGTTGCCGGGGAGGTAAGGTAAAAGGTACTCACATCCTCTGGCAACTAAGCTATCTTCTAGTACTGTTGCTGGTGTGTTAGTGCTCGAAGTTATTTCCTTTAGATTCTGCAATTATATCTTTTTGTTTCTTGTTTTTATTTTCACCAGTTAGGCTTAATAGAAAACAAAAAAATTAGAGAGCTTTATAGTATTTATCTTGAGTTAGGACATGAAGTGTTTGAAGAGAAAATTAAAAAACCTATGGAACTTTATTTGCATGCTAATATCAATGTTATTGTATGAATTCTTTGAACACCATTGTTGCTAATGCTATGGAAAAGTCTAAGCTTGGGGAAGCTGGTTTTGATGAGCATGATATTTTTAGTCCCCCAAGCACGGAGGAGAAAATTTACTTTGATGATACTATACCTCCAATATATGATGATTACAATGATAAATATGATATTTTCAGTCCACCTACTATTGAGGAGAAAATTAATTATGATTACAATATGCCTCCTATATTTGATGATTATGGTGATGAGAATAATAATGATAGCTATTTTGTTGAATTTTCTCCCACTACGATTAATAAGAATGACTATGCTTATGGGGAGAGTAATAATTATTTCATGCATGTGGCTCATGATAAGAATATTTTATATGATATTTATATTGTTTATTTTATTCATGATGCTACTAAAATTTATTATGAGAGAGGTAAACATGGTTTTATATCTCAACAATATTAAGTTTTCCCTCTTTATGTTGAAAATTTTGAAGTTGCACTTGTTTTGCTTTCCTATGCTTGTTGCTTTGTGCCTTCATGACTTATTTATTTACAAGATTATTTTTCATAGGAAGTGGGTTAGACTTAAATTTGTTCCATATTTACTTCTTGGTGCTCTCTTTTACTTTAATTCATATTTCTTATGTGAGCATCATCGAAATTATCATGCATATCTTAATGGCTATAAAGAAAGAGCTTTTTGGGAGACAACCAATTATATTTTTAATTTCAATTTATTTTTGTTTTATTGAGTCTTGGAAGTTATTGCCTCTGTAATAATCTCTCCTTATCCTTTTTGTTTGGTTTTTGTGCCAAGAATAACCTCTAATGAGAGGGAAGTAAGATATGGGGAGGTTGCTGTCCTGAAACAGATTTATGTGCGTCACTGTAAAAACTCGTGAAAAATCTCAGTACTTCGGATTGAGATGTAATTTTTTGTACTTATGCCCCAAGTTATTACCCAACTTCCGTTAGTTTTGCACTTTTCTATTTGAGCAACAGCAGGTCTTCGAAAAAATCAGGTTTTACCTGCTGGTCTGTTTTGACAGATTTCTGTCATTATTTGCATTTGCCTCTTAATCTATTTCTCTTTGAGTTCTCTTTGATCACTTCAGCTTTTAGAAGGAATTCTACAGTAGCCTGTGTTATAAAAATGGAAGTTTTATTTGTGTTGAAACTAAACCCAAAGACTTATTATTTTGAATACACTAATGTTGCTAATGAAGATTGTGTGAAGTTTTGTATGAAGGAAATTTTCAAGTGTAGGGAAGAATAATGTGATGAGATGAAGTATGGACAAAAGCTCAAGCTTGGGGATGACACTCGTGTCACCCCAATAAATATTCAAGAAGTACGAGGTCAAAGCTTGGGGATGCCCAAGGCATCCCCTTCTTCATCAATAAAAATCTCAGGTTTTCTTCCAAAACAGTTCATTTTTATTGTTTCATGCATAATTGTGTTGTTCTTGGAGCGTCTTTGTTTTTGTTTTTAGTTTTCTTTTGTTTGGTTTGCTTAAATAAGTTGGTTGGATCCCAGCACACTTATTTTGGAGAGAGAGACACCCCGTTATTCATAGTCTAGAACACTCTAGTTTTCACTCTTATTGTTCTGTGAGTGTTCTCCTTTACTAGCACTACGTTTAGATTTAGTTTTCTTATTATTTTGGCTTAGAACTTTTTAGTTCTTCTTTGTAGATGGGTGATACATGCTCTCTGATCTTTATTTATTATTATCCTTGAGAGTTGTTTCAAATAAGTCGATTGGTGTTGGAAAAGAGTAGGAAGTTTCATGCTTATAAGTGGTACAAAAGGAAGCTTGTTTTGACTGTGGCCTAGACTTTATCATGTCATGTTTGATGTTGCTTTGACCTTATGCTTAGTGATTATTGTTGTAGCATGACTTGTTTCAAACAATTGAGATTTCTTAATGTGCCTTAAAAGAATCATGCGTTGTTTTAGCATACAAAAGCATAATATTGTGGTATTCTCCTTTGATGCTTTATTTGGGTTGACTTGGCACATGCTTACACCATGTTAAGACTATGAACCAGTTACCATAGCCTCTATGATAATTTAGTTTTTGACTTGCAATATCACTTTATGCTTTAATTAATAATGTTTTGTCGCTTTGCATGATTATGTCCATTATTGCTCTCTTAGTTGGTCGCTCCCAGTCTTTTGCTAGCCTCCACTTGTACCAAGTATGAGTTTCACTCATGCATCCAACTCCAAATGAAACCAAGTTATTCCAAAGATCCCACCATACCTACCTATTAGCATTATTGCTATTCCAAGTATATTCATGTTTTTATCTACCTTCCGAATTAAACTTGTTATGTGAAAATTAGTGATTAAAACTCTCACGAACTTGATGGCACACTTTAGTTTCTTGTACTTAATAAACTTGAACCATTGTGTCCATCTATGTTGCTTATATTCTTGCACTTTATAAGTTGTGAATTAGCAGAACCATGTTACCATGGGGAATGCTTTCAACATTGCACTTATTATTCAGTTGATATCATGTTCTCTTGTTTATAGATCCCGGCGGTGTGAAATAAAAGGGGAGCTTGTAAGCTCATGGAGTTTGTATGTGTGTTAGAGAAACACCTGGGCAGCTAGCCTAAACCATGCCTAATCTGAAGGAGATATGCCCTAGAGGCAAATAATAAATAGGGTTTTATTATCATATCTCAATTAGTTTATAATAGTTTCATATCGTGCTATAATTGTACCAAGTAGAAACATTGGTACAGGTGTGCTATGAAACAACCAAGTCCCTAGTAGCCTCTATTCATACTAGTTCGTTGGTCATGAGGATGATCTGGGTTTCAAGGTCATGGGCATTTATTCCAATTGACAATGGGGTCATATCATTGGAGAATGATGTGATGGACATTCCTCGAAGGATTGCAACACGATAAAGTCATATAGTTCATTGTTGCAACAGCTATACCTAGACTCCTTTTCCTTAGACCATGAGCTCATATTACTCACTTTTTTCGAGGTCGCTAGACCGCATCAAGCGTCATCTTATGTCTGGTGGCCATAAAGGTGTACCTTGGGTATTCTGAAGGAACAGTAGATGACATGTGACTGCAAGACCGGGATTTGTTCACCCACATGACGGGTAAAGATACATACGGCCAGCTTGGTGAGATTACATCCATAAATGTTGCAACATGTGACTCGAGCATGGGGATGTAATATCACGGTAACAAGAAAACAGAACTTGTTGTTAACGAGATTGAACAAGGTATGGGATACCAATGATCGAATCTTGTACAAGTCGTATCAAGAAACAAAAGGAATTGGATGCTACATTTAGTGGTTCAAACGACATTGTCATTAGGAATGCATAGGGGTCACATGGATATCCCTTGTCCCTCTGTTGATCATTGATACATATCATGTCTAGAGCATTCCCGAGTCGTGAGAGGATACACTTAAGGGTAAGATGAGAGTGATCATTCGTAAGACGGAATCAGAGTAGAGAAAGAGAAATCCGGAATCGTTCCGCAAAGAGATCTGAAGTTGTTCGAAGAAAGAATAAAGGAAAAGACCAGAAAAGTGTTTTCGAATAAATGGGAATTTGAATATACATTTAGTATATGTCAATTATGAATTAATATATTCTAAATAATATTTAGATTAAGATTTATGAAAGCAACTTTTATATTAGGCCAAATCCCGGAGGGAAAAGGCCTAGAAGAAATGCTGCTGGAAAAAGTAAAAAGAAAAGGCGTCAACCACTGCCGCCATTGTAGCTGACTGACCCACTAAGGGCGGGCGCCAAGGACCATGCTGGCAGCGCGGATAACCATGCGCCGCGTGGTCACTTATGGCAGCTGCCACCGGGCATGGTCGGGTTAAACCCACCCGGGTGAGGACCTGGACAGCAGGCGCCACCTGGGCCGTCACGCACCAGGCCAGCCCACCCCGGGCTACCCCGCCTTGGCTCGCCTCGAGCCACAAATTGCTATGCTGGTCGCAACACTATGGGTCACAGGAGGCAGCAAAGACCCACCTGTGGTGGTGACCTGCTGCTGCCCCTGCCATGGCATGGTTGGCCTTGGGCCTTGTGGCCCAGGCGGTTGGGGAGTTGATTTTACCCCTTTTTCCTTTAGTATTTAGTCCCACATGGCTTAGCCTTTGAGAAAGGCACACCCCCTTAGCCTATATAAAGGGGTGCCCATGGGTGGGATTAAAACACACCCAATAATTGGAGAAGTCCTTTGGTTGACTTCCTCCTTCCCTCTCTCTCAAGCCCTTGTGACCATGGCCCCAAGTCTGGGCTGTGCGATCGAGGCACACCTGCAGTACGCTGTTGTGCTGCAGGGATTCCTAGCTGGATATCAACTTCCGCACTCCCGGTGGGATCAGGGAGCCAGAGGTCTCATCGTGCACCAGATGTGTACGAAGACATGAGGCGCAACACTTGGGGCGCTTAAATGTCGTGAGCCGGAGCTGCTACACAATGAAGATGAAGAAGGAGAAAGGGGTGACCTGCGAGGAGCTTCACGACCTTGAAAGGGTATGTATTCTCTACGCTCAGTCGTTACCGCATTACTACATAGATAGATCCTAGGTAGTTTTTGGGGTTCCAACGTAGGAAATTTTTTGTTTTCTGATGCGGATCCCCTTCAGTGGTATCAAAGCCAATCTATGCGTAGGAGTGTTGTACGACCAGTACGCACATGTATTGTGCGGGCATTGATCCCTTAGTTGTTACCCTCTAACGTGTACTTGTTTATATCCCGGTATTGTTTGATGAAGCGGCCCGGCCGACCTTACACGTATTTGTACGCGAGACAGGTTCCACGCTCAACATACGGCTTGTACCGTATAAGTGGCTAGCGTGTGTCTGTCTCTCATTCGATAGTTGATATAGCATTTACAACAAAGGGACCCGAAAGGGGTGTAATAGAGACAACTGTCGGATCCATGTTGTGGTTGGAAAGTTCGTAGTTTAGAAACGGTTCTATTGCAAAAGCCCTAACAACCACGTAAAACTTGCAATAGATAAAGTAGAGGCGTCTAACTTTATTTTGGAGGAGGGCATGTGATTATGATATGGTATTAGTTGTTATGAAGGTAAAGTAGTTTACTTTCCTGTTACTAAGTGGTATAGTAATAGTCATCGTTCCGAAGGACGGCCTGGTGGAGGCATCGTGGACTTGGCGTCAAACCAAGGGCAAGATGGAGATCATGCCGGAGCGCTCGATGGAGATCAAGGATCAAGAAAGACCATATCATATCACATTATACATATGATGTTGATAGCTGTTTTACATCTTATTGTGTGCTAGTATTAGATACTCAACGGTAGCAAATAAGATAATCCGTGTTTAATTCCAATGTTTCATGTTCCCCTTGTGTGTGCACCACTAAGAAAGTTCTTCAGTATGAGGCGCCCTGCGGTGAGTAGGGGTCAGACATATCTACATTCACATACAGTGGGTGTAAGCCATGTTGCACAGCGAATACACACAAGTTAGATTTGGCGAGCCTAGCATGTGCAGACATGGCCTCAAAACACAAGAGATCGAAAGATCGAACATGAGTCACATGGATGATGTGATTGGCATTATTGAATGTCTACCTTTGATGCTGCACTGATGGCCGTGACGATCGGGGGAGGTGCAGAGGATAGGGATCATGTGATCACTAAAATCATCCAGGGGATGACAATTTTAGTGGAGATCAATTATAAATTGAACTCTAATTATGAACTTAGTCTAGATGTCTGTTTGCAAATATCTTAGTAGATCTTGGCCTATCCCATTGAGGTCCTTTGCGACCATGGGAATATATTGCTTAATTTGGAACTTAGAAAAAGGTTCCAACTTCATAGATTAATACCCACACCTGAGGGATATCCTCGTAAAAGGTGCTCTTCTCTTCTTAATACAATAACCATTAGGAGATAATTCGATGACTCCAGAATGTTTGTGCTTTCATCCAATAAGCCATTCTCCATTCGATGGAGAGTTGGGCTACATTTTGTATTCTACAGAATAAGGCACATAGAGTATGAGCCGTTGGATGTGTTTTCCTCCATCATGGATAAAAAAGAATATTTGGAAAAATACTTAGCGATCTTGCATTAGAGTTGAGAACTCTTGAAAGGGCTTGATTGCAATAGAGGTCATGGATGAAAAGGTATATGTAAGATATACGAATTATAAATGTGGTTCTTGCAAAACTCATTGCATTTTGCAAAGTATTTGATACTTGTCCCGTTTTGTGAAAACAGGAGGATCTGCTTGAGAATTGCTGGTTTTTGAGGCAACATGACTTGATGACGGCAAGCAAAATAGTTGATGGCTGACATCACCTCTTCCCTCAAAGTTTGTCATTTGGATTAGTGGACTTGAATATAATTTTGTAATCCTAGTTTGTGTGTCTTGCTTTTGGCGAGACAATTATTCATATGAACAAGTTACAAGCCAGTTTATGAACAATACCGTTATGGTCACATTACGATTACAAACAAGTTATTCTCATCACTATGTTAATGATAATGGTTTAAACATTTATTAAAGGATTAGAATGCTAAAAGTATCCAAAGTTTAATAATGAAATGACACTATAGTTTAAGTCATTTTGGTTATTGCATGTTCTTTATGAAGATCGGGGTCCTAGATGCTTAATCTAGAGACTTTGCAAAACCATGCCTCTTGGGCAGAATGACTAAAACTCCGCATTCTGGTAAAACGGTGATATGCAAAGAAATGTTGAGTCTTATACATAGTGATGTATCGTATTTTCAACAAATAGTGGAAATCATTAGTTAATTGTGGACTTAAGTGAATAAGTGTATTTACTTAATGAAACATAAGTTTGAAATGATTTGAATTGTTCAAATGAGTTCACAACGAAGGAGGATATTGAATTAACAAGTCTCTTCGATTTGATCGACATGACTAAAGTATTCAAGTTAAGTTTAGCATAAAAGGGACTTGTGAAAGATGTTTCACAAATTATGATAATTGGGAAAATTCAAACTATGTTGAAATGTCTAAAACATCATAATAATTTTGTATTAGATACATATGATATAATATTATCTCTTATCGGGGTTATAGTTGTCATTTAGAGTTAGATATCAAAATAAGTGAACACTCATTTTAAATACAAAACAACATCTAAAAGATTCATGGAAACAACACCATAAGTGTTATGGCACATTCGAGTTTCTGGAGATTTCGATAAGTCGAAGTCGTGGCAAATAAACAAGTGTTTGTAGAGCATTCTTAGGAAGCTATGAATACATCTTCCACAAAGGGGCAAAACTGTTGTTGTCCAAAGTTGACGTGTCTTGATGAAGATACAGATGGAAGAAAATAAAAGATCAAAACAAGGTATTTGACCTTACCTTCGAATTGTTGAGTGGCGCAGCGGAATTTGTTTCGTGAATCCAAACTCTACAAATAGAGGATAAACCAATGATAATGATCATAAAGTTTCATGGAATACTTTTACTAAAGAAGGTAGGATTCAACATATATTCTACAAGTTCATGGAATTATATTGTTGATTAACTTGTCATGTTTTGAACAAGACACACCTACGAATTACAAAGAAGCGTGATGGACCTAAGAACGAGAAATGAATGGTCATTGAAATCTCGTTAGTGGAATTCTCGATTTGATGGTGATCAAGGAATTTTGGAATATACAAGATTGTCAAGAGGACCTAGATTTGAGTGGGAGCAAATCAGCTTGGCTATTTCATAGTATGTAGCTGACACATTTTGAGTGGGAGCTAAGTGAAATCCCTGGATCTCAAACATGAATGTCATATTTGAGTGGGAGCATGAAATCATTCTCGGATATGTGGACTGATACATTGCAAATGTATCTATAATTTTTGATGCTCCATGCTTGGTTTTATCCACTTTCTTGTGTTTTGTCCACACTTTGGAGTACTTTTCATATGATTTCTTAGACTAACCTATTAACAAGAGCCACAGTGCTAGCTGCCTGTTTTCTGCTGTTTTTGGTTCCAGGAAAGTCAGAAAATGAATATTCTCGGAATTGGACGGGACAAAAGCCAAAGTGCCTATTTTTCTAGAAGACTCCAGGAGCCAGAATACGAGATGGAGGAGGGCCAAGGGCTGGCCACACCACCCCCAAGCGCAGGTTGGGCCTGGCCGCGCCAGGGCATGGTGTGGTGGCCCCAGGCACCCCCTCGGCCTCTCTCTTCGCCTATAAGGAGCCTCCTTACCTAAAAACTTTGGGGGGGTTGACGTTTTTCTAGAAAAAGTTCTGCAGCACCGCCACCACCGAAGGGGAGATTTGGGGGACAGAAAGTCTCTGTTCCGGCACCATGCCGGGACAGGGAAGTGCCCCCGGAGCCATCTCCATCGATCTCCACCATCATCTCCATCGACCATCCATGTTTCCCCCATCTATGAGTGAGTAATCCCCCGTTGTAGGCTATGGGGATGGTAGGGATTGGATGAGATCGTTCATGTAATGGCATCAGATTGTTAGGGCATGGTGCCTAGTATCTTTTATTAGTGCTTTATGACTTTGTTGCGACTTGTTGTGCTTAATGCTTGTCACTAGGGCCCGAGTGCCATGATTTCAGATATGAACATGTTATTGATTCATTATGATAGTATTGTTTTTGGTCTTATCTGCAAGTTGTATACACACGTTGTTATCCGGAACCTATGGCCCCGAAGTGACAGAAATCGGGATAACCGGAAGGGAATGGCTTTGATGTGAGGATCACATGTGTTCATGGAGTGTTAATGCTTTGCTCCGGTGCTCTATTAAAAGGAGCACCTTAATTGCCAGTAGTTCCCTAGAGGCCCCGTTGCAAACGGGCTGGCAGGACAAAAGATGTTGTGCAAGTTCTCATTATGGCACGTATGACTATATATGGAACACATGCCTAGGATTGTCTAGTACTTGGATGCTTTATCTTATTTATCTGCAATTGCCCTATATTCTGATTGCTATGTGAATTGTCTTGTCCATGCAACGCCCGTCCATCCATCCCTATGCCTACCACACTCGAATCCCACTATTACTGCTTTTGTTACTACTGTCTTTGCTTTACTACTGCTGTTACTTTGCTATTCCTACTACAAAATCATACTCTTGATAAACTGCTATGAGCAAGATTGTTTCCAGGTGTAGCTGAATTGACAACTCAGTTGTTAAGGCTTATAAATATTCTTTGGTTCCCCTTGTGTCGAATCAATAAATTGGGTTTCACTTCCCTCGAAAATACTGCGATACACCCCCTATACTTGTGGGTCAGCAAGACTATTTTCTGGCGCCGTTGCCGGGGAGCATAGCTTTATTCATAAAGCTCACTTGGTTTCTCTATTGTTCGCTGCTATCCATCCATCATGGGTAAGTCTCGTGATGGCAAAGTTCCTATTTTACCATCCACTACAAGAAGAGGTACGGTTCTAAACACCTCTGCTGCTCTTGATTCACCATCCGTTATGAGTAAGTTCCTTACACCACCACATACACATGCTACACACACTGCTATTACTGCTGAATCTGAAACTTCTGATGCTTATGATGCTGTTTCTACTGTGCTTGATAAGAGTGGTTCATTAGGTCCTTTCCTAGATGCTACGATTGCTAGAACTATAGCTGGAAATATCGAAACTCCTAATGAAGACACTACCACACCTGTTAGCTCACCTGAGTCTAGTGAGAGTTATGA
Source organism: Avena insularis (assembly GCA_023614405.1). NCBI lineage: Eukaryota > Viridiplantae > Streptophyta > Magnoliopsida > Poales > Poaceae > Avena > Avena insularis. The sequence goes on from CM042686.1 coordinate 567,982,493, forward strand.
TATTGAAGATGGTTATGTTGAGATGACCGATGAGTTTATTAAAGAATGTAAGAACACCCATGATAGGAGCGCTGCTAAGAGTCTCCTTGAGAGGCGTACTATTAAACCCAAATTATCTCCTGATGCTAAGTTTGCTGCTTCTCCCATAAATATTATAGATGAAGATTATGATTTCTCTCTCGATCTATCTTACATAGCTATTGTCGAGAAAGAACCTTTTTGTGGGACTAAGAATGAAAGTGCGGTAGCACATATGAATGAACTTTCTACCATGAGTGGCTTGTTTTCTGATGATATTAAGATGCGTACTTACTTTGTTGCTAAGATTTTTCCCTTTTCACTGAAAGGAGAAGCTAAAACTTGGTTTAGTAATTTACCTCCTGGATCTATTGATAGCCGAAAGTGCTTGATTGGTACTTTCTGCAGAAATATTTTCCTCCGAGGTTAGACATGCTATTTTGCAGAACTTTTGATTTTAAACAGGGAGAAAAAGAGGTATTGCCCGAATCTTGGGCAAGGTTTTGTGCTTTGATTCATGCACAGGCTGGAAGTCCATTACCTAAGAATGAGCTTCTTGATATATTTTATAATGGACTAACCGAGGAATCTAGGACATACCTAGATAGTTATGCTGATTGTGTTTTCAGGAATAGGACTCCTAAGGAAGTTGAGGAATTAATGGCTAAAATAAGCAAGAATTATGAAGATTGGACTCCTCCTAAACAAGCTATACCTGAAGTAATTGTACCTGAACCATCTATTCCTGTGCCTATTCCAACATCAAAGAAGAGGGGAGTTATTGAATTAAAAGATGAAGTGATGAAGGAAGCTAAAAATGTCTTAAGGAGAAGGGAATTAAAGCTACAGATGTCAAGAATTTACCTCCTATAGAAGAATTATGTAATCCTATTCCCTACTCATCCACTATTGAGGTACACTCTCTCCAACACTTTGATGAAGGTGATATCCCTTACTCTAAACCTCCTGATCAATGCTTAGAAGAATTTGATATCTTTATTGTTAAGCAAGATAACTTTAATAAAAGGGTGCAAAATCATCTAATGGAAAACACTAGAGCTATTGTTGAGTTGAAAGATATTGTGGAAAGAACCTCTAATGATGTTAAAATGATTGTTAAACACTTTCAAATGGTTCAAACTCAAATAGATCAACTCGTTAAAGTGCAAAACGACTTGCTAGTTAATGCTTCTAAAGAAAAACATGCTTATGAAATTAGAACTAGAAGTGGTGCTGCTACCCAGGATCCTCTATATCCTGAGGGGCATCCCAAAAGAATTGAGCAAGATTCTCAACAAGCTGAAAATAGTGGTTCTACTCGTAATAAAAGGAAGAGGAAACATAAAACTGTTGTAGAACCCTCTGAACATGCTATAGATCCTAATAGTATATTATCTCTGATGCTGAAACTGAAAGTGGTAATGAAGAAAATGTTGTTCCTAATGAAGAAAAAGTTGAAGAAAAACCTGAAAACCACACTAAGAATACTAAATACACCAAATAAGATTTTATTGCTAAGAAACATGGTAGTGAAAGAGAACCTTGGGTCCAAAAACCTATGCCTTTCCCTGATAAGAAACACAAGTCAAAGGAAGATGAACACTATAATAAGTTTTGTGAGTGGATGAAGCCTTTATTCTTGCAAATTCCTTTGACTGATGCTATTAAATTGCCTCCTTACTCAAAGTATATGAAGGACATTGTCTCGAATAAAAGGAAGATCCCTAATGAAGAAATTTGTACTTTGCTTACTAAATATTCCTTCAATGGTAAGGTTCCTAAGAAACTTGAAGAGCCAGGGATCCCAACTATCCCTTGCTCTATAAGAACAGTTATGTTAGAACTGCTTTGTGTGATTTGGGAGCTGGAGTTAGTGTTATGCCTTTCTCTCTCTATAAGAGGCCTCAACTTGAAAAATTAATACCAACTGATATATCTTTGCAAATGGATGAAAAATCTACCACCATTCCTGTGGGTATATGTGAGGATGTACCTGTTCAGGTGGCTCACAATTGCTTGATATTAACTGATTTTGTTGTGCTTGAAATGCCCGAAGATGATAATATGTCTATTATTATTAGGAGACCTTTTCTTAAATACTGCAGGAGCTGTTATTAATTGTAATCAAGGGAAGGTGACCTTCAATGTTAATGAGAAGGAACTTACTATCTATTTCCCCAAGAAGATTGAAAGGACTTATGGTTTTTAATTCAATTGAACATGATGAGGGCATTCAAGTTGGAGAAATATATTGTCCCATACCCAGAGAAAAATTTGAAACTATTATGATTGGGACCATTGCTATCAAGGTTGAGGTAACATAATCATTAGTGGAATACAAAGTTTTGTCTCATATGAAATTGTTTTGGTAACAAGACCTGATCAACCTTGTTAACAAAAGGATTTCATTGAACAAAACAATGTTTTCACCATGATTATCTCTGCTTACTTCTATTTTATCCATTTTTAGTTTTTGCTTTTGCCTAACTTAAAGGCATTAAAGAAAAGTACTAATTGGGAGATAACCCAAAAGTTTTAGATGAGTCTTGGAAGTTATTACTTCAGTAATAACCGATCCTTATCCTTTTTATTTGCTTTTTGTGCCAAGAGTAACCTCTAATGAGAGTGAAGTAATGATTGGGAAAGTTGTTGTCCCGAAACAGATTTCTGTACTTCACCATAAAAATTCGCGAGAGAGCTCTGTATGTCGGATTGAGCTGTAATGTTTTGTGCTTCTGCCCCAGGTTGTTATCTAACTTTCGTTAGTTCAACACTTTTTTATTTGAGCAACATAGGGTCTTCGAAAAAATTCGTCTTTACCTGCTGGTCTGTTTTGACAGATTTCTGCCATTTTTGCATTTGCTTCTTGTTGGTTCCTTTTTAAGTTCTTTTCGGGAATTGAGCTTTTTGAGGGAAGTGCTACAGTATCTAGTGTTCTAATGGAAGTTTATTTGGTGTTAGAACTGAACCTTAAGACCTATTATCTTGAGTGCACTAATGTTGCTAATAAAGATTGTGTGAAGTTTTGTATGAAGGAAAAATTTCAGGTGTATGGAAGGAATGAGTAATGAGACGAAGGATGGACTAAAGCTCAAGCTTGGGGATGCCACGCATGTCACCCCAAGAAATATCCAAGAAGTACAAGCGTCAAAGCTTGGGGATGCCCAAGGCATCCCCTTCTTCATCAATAAAAATCCCAGGTTTCTTCCAAACGCTTCATTTTTACTGTTTCATGCACAATTGTGTTGTTCTTGGAGCGTCTTCTTTTTCATTTTTGTTTTGGTTTTTCCTTTGTTTTTGTTTGCTTAGTTTTCTGAATAAATTGGTTGGACCCCCTCTTTCTTACATTGGTGTTCAAATAGTTTGATTTGGTTTGGAAAAGAGTAGGAAAGCTCATGCTTAAGTGGTAAAGAGAGTTTGTTTTTGACTTTGGCCTATGCTTTGTCATGCCATGCTTGATATTGTTTTGGCTTTATGCTTAGTATTATTTGCTATAGCATGACTTGTTATAAACAATTGAGATTGCTTAATGTGCCTTGGATGAATCATGCGTTGTTTTAGCATATTAAAGCATAGTATAGTGGTATTCTCCTTTGATGCTTTATTTGGCTTGACTTGGCACATGCTCACACCATGTTATGACTGTCTCAAGTCACCATAGCCTTTATGATCCTTTAGTTTTCAACTTGTAGTATCACTTTATGCTTTCATCAATGATGTTTTGTCGCTCTACATGATTATGGCCATTATTGCTCTCTTAGTTTGTTGCTCCCAGTCTTTTGCTAGCCTCCACAACCAAGTATGAGTTCCACTCATGCATCCAACTCCCTAAAACCAAGTTATTCCAAAGAGTCCACCATACCTACCTACTAGCTTATGCTATTCCAAGTATATTCATGCTTTTGTTTACCTTCCAAATTAAACTTGTTATGAGAAAACTAGTGATTAAAGCTCTCACGAACTTGATGGCACACTTTACTTTACTTGCCCTTAATAAACTTGAACCATTGTGTCATCTATGTTGTATATGCTTGCACTTATTTGTTGGGAATTAGCAGAACCATGCTTTCATGGGGAATGCTTTCAACATTACACTTGGTACTTGTACCTAGTTGATACCTTGCTCTTTTGTTTGCGGATGTCGTCGGTGTGAAATAAAAGGGGAGCTTGTAAGTCCATGGAGTTATGTATGTGTGTTAGAGAAACTCCTGGGCCGCTGGTCTAATCCATGCTGACATGGTGGAAACCTGCAGCGTAACCATAATGATATCTATGAAGCATTCTTCTTATAAAAAAAGAGAGAGATAGCTATTGAGAAAAATAAAAAAAGAGTTTTATGAAAAGAGGAAAGAGAGAAAAGGCACCATTTTCCCATGGTAAATAAGAAGATTGCTGAGATACTCATTGTCTGCTTGCCTTGTCATTTTGATATGGGGATTCTTCCATATCATCGGGCAAGGGGTACCCCGTTGGCGGTTCTCAATGATACGCACATACTTACGATGACAAGAACTTACCGGTAACTAAAGTTGAGTAGCATGAGGAGCGGCCCTCGTATACAAGGGACATGAGATTTCTGACTTATACTTCGTCAAGCATGTACACCATAGTTTGTTCACTTTAACCTTAATCACTTCAAGATGCTTATGATAGGGGCAATGAGAGCTAAAAGCTATAAGTACCATAATTTTTGGAAGCTCTTTATGAGACTTGAATCCCTACTTCCTTTTACAAAGGCCTTTCTTCCACCATTATATTGAGTCTCCACCTTCTATCTTTATGCACCTACTTTGAGAGCATAGTGGCCATTCTTAGTTCTATGTGCATTGTCCCAAGACTTGTTGATTGATGCATACCTTGATATTGCTTGTTTTAAACTATTTGTATCTAGTCACTCTTGTATACTTTGAAGGTGTCCTATGCATTTATGTTTGCTACTCTATGAGGGACAAGAATACTATTATGCTATGTTTTCTTTATGTGAAACAAACAAACGTCTTGCAAAGCATTGTTATTCATGAATATTTTGTTTGTGCCTTTTCATGTTGCATCATAGTTTCTTTGTCTTATTGCTAGAACTTTGTCTTTCATGTTATGATTGAAGTACTATGATCCCAGCTTTGAATGTTTTACAAATATTTTGATCAAGTCTTTGATGGTGCATGTCACCTCAAAAATTATTCTTTCTTTTTATCACTTACCTACTCGAGGAAGAGCAGGAGTTAAGCTTGGGGATGTTGATACATTGCAAATGTATCTATAATTTTTGATGCTCCATGCTTGGTTTTATCCACTTTCTTGTGTTTTGTCCACACTTTGGAGTACTTTTCATATGATTTCTTGGACTAACCTATTAACAAGAGCCACAATGCGAGCTGCCTGTTTTCTGCTGTTTTTGGTTCCAAGAAAGTCAGAAAATGAATATTCTCGGAATTGGACGGGACAAAAGCCAAAGTGCCTATTTTTCCAGAAGACTCCAGGAGACAGAATACGAGACGGAGGAGGTCCAGGGGCTGGCCACACCACCCGCAGGCGTGGGCTGGGCCTGGCCGTGCTAGGGCATGGTGTGGTGGCCCCAGGCACCCCCTCGGCCTCTCTCTTCGCCTATAAGGAGCCTCCTGACCTCAAAACTTCGGGGGGGTCGACGTTTTTCTAGAAAAAGTTCCGCAGCGCCGCCACCACCGAAGGGGAGATTCGGGGGACAGAAAGTCTCTATTCCGGCACCCTGCCGGGACGAGGAAGTGCCCCCGGAGCCATCTCCATCAATCTCCACCATCATCTCCATCGACCATCCATGTTTCCCCCATCTATGAGTGAGTAGTCCCCCGCTGTAGGCTATGGGGATGGTAGGGATTGGATGAGATCGTTCATGTAATGGCATCAGATTGTTAGGGCATGGTGCCTAGTATCTTTTATTAGTGCTTTATGACTTTGTTGCGACTTGTTGTGCTTAATGCTTGTCACTAGGGCCCGAGTGCCATGATTTTAGATCTGAACATGTTATTGATTCATTATGATAGTATTGTTTTTGGTCTTATCTGCAAGTTGTATACACACGTTGTTGTTCGGAACCTATGGCCCCGAAGTGACAGAAATCAGGATAACCGGAAGGGAATGGCTTTGATGTGACAATCACATGTGTTCATGGAGTGTTAATGCTTTGCTCCGGTGCTCTATTAAAAGGAGCACCTTAATTGCCAGTAGTTCCCTAGAGGCCCCGCTGCAAACGGGCTGGCAGGACAAAAGATGTTGTGCAAGTTCTCATTGCGAGCACGTATGACTATATATGGAACACATGCCTAGGATTGGCTAGTACTTGGATGCTTTATCTTATTTATCTGCAATTGCCCTATGTTCTGATTGCTATGTGAATTGTCTTGTCCATGCAACACCCGTCCATCCATCCCTATGCCTACCGCACTCGAATCCCACTATTACTGCTTTTGTTACTACTGTCTTTGCTTTACTACTGCTGTTACTTTGTTATTCCTACTACAAAACTATTGCTACTGATAAACTGTTGTGAGCAAGATTGTTTCTAGGTGCAGCTGAATTGACAACTCAGTTGTTAAGGCTTATAAATATTCTTTGGCTCCCCTTGTGTCGAATCAATAAATTGGGTTTCACTTCCCTCGAAAATACCGTGATACACCCCCTATACTTGTGGGTCATCATGGACGACATATATGAATGATGTGATTGGTGTTAAAAACATTTAAATAGGTAAATAAGGATGAAGTTGAAGTTATTAAACAATAAGATCTATCTAGATAGATTGGTGAGTTTAATGAACACTGAATGTCGAATGCTTCCTGGACTTGATTCTGAAAGATGTCCAGAATGTCCTAAGACAAGATTCTGAAGAAGCTCAGAATGGAACAAGGTGAGAAAGTAGTTCTTACTATATGAAGCATTGAGTTAGTATTGTAACTATGGTTGAAAGAAAGAGATGCGTTGCATCTCCTATGCCTCAGTCATAGGTTCTTCCATACAACCATGTTGTATACTCGACGTAATGTGACCCGAAGTTCTAGTTGATAGGACAAAGTCTTAACTATAAGAACGTGTCTTTAAGTGATTCCTGAGTTGATCACTGAACTAGAATTAAGTTTGTACTTAAATGGCAAGAAGCAAAGTAAGTGGCATAGTTGCATTTCATGCACTAGGATCTACATAGATATAGAAGTATAAAGGCTCCATCTAATGTGATGTATAATGTTATGGCGGGGCTAGTCCGCTTTTAACGTAGAATGATGTGTCCCAGGGCCCAATGCCCATGAGAAAGCCCTCGAGGTTGATCTAAAGTCACTATAAGCTCCTAGAATCTGGCCTCGTTCTGCTGCCATGACTACAGTATATACACAAAGGATAGCAAAGTGTGTTTCGAAGTTTAGATGACAACAGTGAAAACAACCGTCATTATAAACACTAGAAACAATGTCTCACTTTGTCGCCAAACAAATGCTTCGACCCATTATAAGATGATGGAGTGAACGTCAAAATTAGGAAGACATTAACGATTTGCAAAAGACATAATGATCTGGTAAAACAGAACATGGACATGATGTTTCCCGTGAGCATGCATGATCTATAAACGCATATGTTATATGGTTTATATGAGTTAAATGCGAGCTAGATTATTCGTACTCTAGTGCAAGTGGGAGACTGAAGGAGATATGCCCTAGAGGCAAATAATAAATAGGTTTTTATTGTCATATCTCAATTAGTATATAATAGTTTTCATATCGTGCTATAACTATACCAAGTAGAAACATTGGTACAGGTGTGTGGTATGAAACAACCAAGTCCCTAGTAGCCTCTATTCATACTAGTTCGTTGGTCATGAGGATGATCTGGGTTTCAAGATCATGGGCATTTATGCCAATTGACAATGGGGTCATATTATTGGAGAATGATGTGATGGACATTCCTCGAAGGATTGCAACACGATCAAGTCATATAGTTCATTGTTGCAACAGCTATACCTAGACTCCTTTTCCTTAGACCGTGAGCTCAAATTACTCACTGTTTCCCGAGGCTGCTTAGACTGCATCAATCGTCATCTGGTAATACGGTGGCCATAAAGGTGTACGTTGGGTATTCCGAAGGAACAGTAGATGACATGTGACTGCAAGACCGGGATTTGTTCACCCACATGACGGGTAAAGATACATACGGCCGGCTTGGTGAGATTACATCCATAAATGTTGCAACATGTGACTCGGTCACGGGGATGTAATATCACGGTAATAAGAAAATAGAACTTGTTGTTAACGAGATTGAACAAGGTATGGGATATCAATGATCGGATCTCAGACAAGTCGTATCAAGAAACAAAAGGAATTGGATGCTACATTTAGCGGTTCAAACGACATTGTCATCAGAAATGCATAGGGGTCACATGGATATCCCTGGTCCCTCTGTTGATCATTGATACAGATCATGTTTAGAGCATTCCCGAGCCGTGAGAGGATACACTTAAGGGTACGATAAGTGTGATCATTCGTAAGACGAAATCAGAGTAGAGAAAGAGAAAGCCGGAATCGTTCCGCAGAGAGATCCAAAGTTGTTCGGAGAAAGAATAAAGGAAAAGACCGGAAAAGTGTTTTCGGATAAATGGGAATTTGAATATACATTTAGTATATGTTAATTATGAATTAATATATTCTAAATAATATTTAGATTAAGATTTATGAAAGCAACTTTTATATTAGGCTAAATCCCGGAGGGAGAAGGCCTAGAAGAAATGCTGTTGGAAAAAGGAAAAAGAAAAGGCAGAAAACCATTTGCCGCTATGGGCAGCGACCCACTAAGGGCAAGGCCGATGGATGAAGCCGAGCGGTGGATAACCGCGCCACGCTGGGTCATCAAGGCGGGCTACCACCTGCCACGGTCGTTGCTTCACCAGTGAGGACTGGCAGCGGGCGCCACTGGCCATCAGGCGCCCAGCCGCCCACCCCGGGCTGCCCTGCCTTGGCTCGCCTCCAGGCCATAGCCACTGACTGCCACAACACTGTGGCTGCCAGGAGGTAGCTAGCCTGCCTCGCCGGGCCGTGGGAGGTCATTGTTGGGCCCTTATGGCCCATCCGGCTTGGGAGTTGATTTTACCCCTTTTTCCTTTAGTATTTAGTCCCACATGGCTTAGCCTTTGAGAAAGGCACACCCCCTTAGCCTATATAAAGGGGTACCCATGGGTGGGATTAAAACACACCCAATAATTGGAGAAGTCATTTGGTTGACTTCCTCCTTCCCTCTCTCTAGCCCTTGTGACCATGGCCCCAAGCCTGGGCTGTGCGATCGAGGCACACCTGCAGTACGCCGTTGTACTGTAGGGATTCCTAGCCGAATATCAACTTCTGCACTCCCGGCGGGATCAGGGAGCCGGAGGTCTCATCGTGCACCGGATGTGTACGAAGACACAAGTCACAACACTTGGGGCGCTTAAATGTTGTGAGCCGGAGCTGCTGCACGATGAAGATGAAGAAGGAGCAAGGGGTGACCTGCGAGGAGCTTCGCGATCTTGAGGTCGGCTACGAGTACGACTACTTTAACCACGTTCCCCGCGGAATGTTAACCGCGTATGGCCTACAAGGGTATGTATTCTCTACGCTCTGCCGTTACCGCATTACTACATAGATAGATCCTAGGCAGTTTTGGGGGTTCCAACGTAGGAAAAAATTTCTTTTCTGCTGCGGATCCCCTTCATAATCATGGTGGAAACTTGCAGCATAACCATAATGAGTATTCTGTGAAGCATCCTCAATAAAAACCTATGTAAATAGCAAATAAAAAGATCACTTAGATGCTCATTGTCTGTTGCCTTGTCATTTTGATATGGGAAAGCTCATGTGTCATGGGGAAAGGGGTACCCTATTGGCGATTCTCCATGATACACATGTACTTACAATGACAAGAACTTACTTGTGACTAAAGTTGAGTAGCATGAGGTTCAATACCCGTAAGCAAGGGACATGATATTTTCAACTTATAACTTGTCAAGCATATCCTCATATTTGTGTCACTTTAACCTTAATCACCTTAAGATGCTTATGATAGGGGCAATGATAGTTGAAAGCTAATAAGTACCATAATTTTTGGAAGCTCTTTATGAAACTTGAAATCCCTGCTTCCCTCTGTGAAGGGCCTTTCTTTTTACTTTTATGCTGAGTCTCCATCTTCTATCTTTATGCACCAATTGAAAGAGCATAGTGGTCATTCTTAGTTTAATGTGCATTGTCCCAAAACTTGTTGATTGATTCATAACTTTTATATTGCTTGTTCTTAAATTATTTGTATCTAGTCACCCTTATGAACTTTGAAGGTGTCCTATGCATTTATGTTTTGCTATACCATGAGGGACAAGTTGAATACCACTCCTATTATGTTTTCTATATGTGAAACAAACAAACGTCTTTCAATGCATTGTTATTCATGATCTTTGTTTGTACCTTTTCATGTTACAACATAGTTGCAATGTCTTATTGTTAGAACTCTATCTTTCATGCTTATGTTTAGAGTACTTTGATCCCAGTTATAAATGATTTACAAATACCTTGATCAAGATTGTGATGGTGCATGTCACCACAAAAATTATTCTTTTTATCACTTACCTATTCGAGGACGAGCAGGAGTTAAGCTTGGGGATGCTTGATACATCGTAAACGTATCTATAATTTTTGATGCTTCATGCTTGTTTTATATCAACTTTCTTATGTTTTGTTCACACTTTGAGGTATTTTATACATTTTATGGAACTAACCTATTAACAAGACGCCACAGTGCCACTTGCCTGTTTTTTATTGTTTTTGGTTTCAGAAAGGCTAGTAAGGAAATATTCTCGGAATTGGACGGGACAAAAGCCAAAGTCAATATTTTACCAGAAGGAACACGGAGTCCAAAGGGAAGCCGAAGAGGGGCCACGAGGCGGCCACACCCTAGGGTGGCGCAGCCCCCTGGGCGCGCCGCCACCTGGTGTGGGCCCCTCGGGCCACCATCGACCTTGCCTCTTCGCATATAAAGCACCCCAATGCAGAAACCCTAAGTACAAGATCAGAATTCCATGAAAAGTTCTGCAGCGCCGCTGCCACCGAAGAGGAGATTTGGGGGACAGAAGTCTCTGTTCTGGCACCCTGCCGGGACGGGGAAGTGCCCCCGGAGCCATCTCCATCAACTCCACCGCCATCTCCGTCGTCGTTGCTGACTCCCATGATGAGGAGGGAGTAGTTCTCTCTCAAGGCTAAGGGCTCTACCGGTAGTTATGTGTTCATCTCTCTCTCTCTATGCGTGATCTTATTGAGATCATGAGCTTTGTAATAGATCTATTATGCTACTCAAGTGCTTTAATTAATCTCTGCTTATCCCCACGTGTGTGAAGTTGACAGTGTGCACACCATGTGGCACTTAGGTTATGGTTCCAGAAATACTTATCATGAGTATAATTTGAGTTGGATGTCTCTATGAGATTGTGGTGTTTGTTGGAACCATCTAGCGCTCAAGGTGATAGTGAGAGGTTATCTAGATAGGGAATGCGAACTTTAAGGTGTGCTGTTATAGCCCTACATCGTCCAACCGGAGAGTAGTTCAGGGTAGCATAATGAAGAGAAGATATTTATATGAGAGTGTCCACTAGTGAAAGTATGATCCCTGGGCCTTGTTTCTAAGCATTGAAATACCATTTACAACAGTCCTGTTACATGATTGCTTGCTGCCACTCTTATTTCAGATTGCAATTACCACTTATAATCATCCATATTACTTGTATTTCACTATCTCTTCGCCGAACTAGTGCACCTATACACCTGAGAAGTGTATTGGGTGTGTTGGGGACACAAGAGACTTCTTGTATCTTGATTGCGGAGTTGCTTGAGAGGGATACCTTTGACCACTTCCTCCCTGAGTTCGACAAACCTTGGGTGATCCATGATGACCCACAAGTATAGGGGGTGTATCGCAGTATTTTCGAGGGAAGTGAAACCCAATTTATTGATTCGACACAAGGGGAGACAAAGAATATTTATAAGCCTTAACAACCGAGTTGTCAATTCAGCTGCACCTGGAACTAATCTTGCTCACAGCAGTTTATCAGTAGCAACAGTTTTGTAGTAGGAATAGTAAAGTAGCGGTAGTAGTAAAAGTAAAGACAGCAGTAACAATAGCGAATAATGGGATTCGAAAGCGGCATAGGGATGGATGGACGGGCGTTGCATGGACAAGACAATTCACATAGCAATCAGAACATAGGTCAATTGCAGATAAATAAGATAAAGCATCCAAGTACTAGATAATCATAGGCATGTGTTCTATATATAGTCATACGTGCTCGCAATGAGAACTTGCACAACATCTTTTGTCCGTCACCCGCTTGCAGGGCCTCAAGGAACCATCGGCAATTAAGGTGCTCCTTTTAATAGAGCATCAGAGCAAAGCATTAACACTCCATGAACACATGTGATCCTCACATCAAAGCCATTCCCTTCGGTTATCCCGATTTCTGTCACTTCGGGGTCATTGGTTCCGGACAACAACGTGTGTATACAACTTGTAGATAAGACCAAAAACAATACTATCATAATGAATCAATAACATGTTCAGATCTGAAATCATGGCACTCGGGCCCTAGTGACAAGCATTAAGCACAACAAGTCGCAACAAAGTCATAAAGCACTAATAAAAGATACTAGGCACCATGCCCTAACAATGTGATGCCATTACATGAACGATCTCATCCAATCCCTACCATCCCCATAGCCTACGGCGGGGGATTACTCACTCATAGATGAGGGAAACATGGATGGTCGATGGAGAAACGATGGTGATGATGATGGCGATGATCTCCTCCAATTCCCCGTCCCGGCAGGGTGCCAGAACGGAGTTTCTGGTGTTGTTTCGTGGAATCTGGTGGTGGCGGCGGAGCGGAACTCCTTCTGGAAAAACATCGAACCCCCCGAAGTTTTTAGGTCAGCAAACATCTTATAGGCGAAGAGGGAGACCGAGGGGTCTGGGCGGCGGACACCACCCTGGCCAGCTGTGCCCAGCCCACGTGGCTGTGGTGGTGTGGGCCCAGCCACTCCTCCTCATATTCGCATCCACGACTTCCTAAAAATAGGCACTTTGGCTTTTGTCCTGTCCAATTCCAAGAATATTCATTTTCTGCCTTTCCTGGAACCAAAAATAGCAGAAAACAGGCAGCTGGCACTGTGGCTCTTGTTAATAGGTTAGTCCAAGAAATCATATGAAAAGTACTCCAAAGTGTGGACAAAACACAAGAAAGTGGATAAAACCAAGCATGGATCATCAAAAATTATAGATACATTTGCAATGTATCAACATCCCCAAGCTTAACTCCTGCTCGTCCTCGGGTAGGTTTAGCTAAAAAGAAAGAATAATTTTTGAGGTGACATGCACCATCAAAGACTTGATCAAAGTATTTGTAAAACATTCAAAGCTGGGATCATAATACTTCAATCATAACATGAAAGACAAAATTCTAGCAATAAGACAAAGAAACTATGATGCAACATGAAAAGGCACAAACAAAAGATTCATGAATAACAATACTTTGCAAGACGTTTGTTTGTTTCACATAAAGAAAACATAGCATAATAATATTCAGCTTGTCCCTCATAGAGTAGCAAATATAAATGCATAGGACACCTTCAAAGTTCATAAAAGTGACTAGATACAAATAGTTTAAAACAAGCAATATCAAGTTATGCATCAATCAACTAATCTTGGGACAATGCACATAGAACTAAGAATGGTCACTATGCTCTCAAAGTAGGTGCATAAAGGTAGAAGGTGGAGACTCAATATAAAGGTGGAAGAAAGGCCTTCATAGAAGGAAGTAGGGATTCAAGTTTCATAAAGAGCTTCCAAAAATTATGGTACTTATAGCTTTCAGCTCTCATTGCCCCTATCATAAGCATCTTGAAGTGATTAAGGTTAAAGTGAACAAACTATGGTGTATATGCTTGACGAAGTATAAGTTAGAAATCTCATGTCCCTTGGATACGAGGGTCGCTCCTCATGCTACTCAAGTTTAGTCACCGGTAAGTTCTTGTCATTGTAAGTACATGTGTATCATAGAGAACCGCCAACGGGGTACCCCTTGCCCGATGATACGGAAGAATCCCCATATCAAAATGATAAGGCAAGCAGACAACGAGCATCTCAACAATCTTCTTATTTACCATGGGAATATGGTGCTTTTTTCTCTCTTTCCTCTTTTCATAATCTTTTTTTTCTTTTTCTCTTTTTCTCAATATAGGACTCTTTTTAAAAGAAGAATGCTTCATAGATAGCTCATTATGGTTACGCTGCAGGTTTCCACCATGTCAGATGGATTAGACCAGCGCCCGTGCTTTCTCTAACACATATACATAACTCCATGGACTTACAATCCCCCCTTTCATTTCACACCGACGACATCCATAGACAAAAGAACATGATATCAACTAGGTACAAAGTACCAGTGCAATGTTGAAAGTGTTCCCCATGACAGCATGGTTCTGCTAATTCACAACTTACAAAGCACAATCATATACGCAACATAGGTGAGCACAATGGTTCAAGTTTATTAAATGCAAGAAAGTAAAGTGTGCCATCAAGTTCGTGAGAGCTTTAATCACTAGTTTTCTCATAACAAGTTTAATTTGGAAGGTAAACAAAAACATGAATATACTTGGAATAGCATATGCTAGTAGGTAGGTATGGTGGACTCTTTGGAATAACTTGGTTTAGGGAGTTGGATGCATGTGTGGAACTCATACTTGGTTGTGGAGGCTAGCAAAAGACTGGAAGCGACAAACTAAGAGAGCAATAATGGCCATAATCATGTAGAGCGACAAAACATCATTGATCAAAGCATAAAGTGATACTATAAGTTGAAAACTAAAGGGTCATAAAGGCTATGGTGACTTTGGATAGTCATAACATGGTGTGAGCATGTGCCAAGTCAACCCAAATAAAGCATCAAAGGAGAATACCACTATACTATGCTTTAATATGCTAAAACAACGCATGATTCATCCATGACACATTAAGCAATCTCAATTGTTTATAACAAGTCATGCTACATCAAAGAATACTAAGCATAAATCCAAAACAATATCAAGCATGGCATGACAAAGCATAGGCCACAGTCAAAAACAAGCTCTTTTTACCACATAAGCATGAACTTTCCTACTCTTTTCCAAACCAAACCAAACTATTTGCAAACCAATGTATGAAAGAGGGGGTCCAACCAATTTATTCAGAAAACTAAGAAAACCAAGCAAATTAAAAACCAAAACGAAAACGAAAACGAAAAATAAGACGCTCCAAGAACAACACAACTGTGCATGAAACAATAAAAATGAAGCGTTTGGAAGAAACCTGGGATTTTTATTGAAGAAGAAGGGGATGCCTTGGGCATCCCCAAGCTTTGACGCTTGTACTTCTTGGATATTTCTTGGGTTAATACGTGTGGAATCCCCAATCTTGAGCTTTAGTCTATCCTTCATCTCATTACTCATTCCTTCCATACACCTGAAATTTTTCCTTCATACAAAACTTCACACAATCTTTATTAGCAACATTAGTGCACTCAAGATAATAAGTCTTAAGGTTCAGTTCTAACACCAATAAAACTTCCATTAAAACACAAGCTACTGTAGCAATTCCCTCAAAAATCTCAATTCCCCAAAAGAACTCAAAAAGGAACCAACAAGAAGCAAATGCAGAAAATGGCAGAAATCTGTCAAAACAGACCAACAGGTAAAGACGAATTTTTTCGAAGACCTTCTGTTGCTCAAATCAAAAAGTTTTGAACTAACGAAAGTTAGATAACAACCTGGGGCAGAAGCACAAAAATTCACGCCTCAAAAGGACATACAGAGATTTTACACAAATTTTTACGGTGAAGAACAGAAATCTGTTTCGGGACAGCAACTTTCCCAATCATTACTTCTCTCTCATTAGAGGCTACTCTTGGCACAAAAAGCAAATAAAAAGGATAAGGAGCGGTTATTACTGAAGTAATAACTTCCAAGACTTATCTAAAACTTTTGGGTTATCTCCCAATAAATACTTTTCTTTAACGCCTTTAAGTTAGGCATAAGCAAAAACTAAAATGGATAGAATAGAAGTAAGCGGAGATAATCATGGTGAAATATTGTTTTGTTCAACGAAATCCTTTTGTTAACAAGGTTAATCAGGTCTTATTACCAAAACAATTTCATATGAGACAAAACTTTGTATTCCACTAATGATTATGTTACCTCAACCTTGATAGCAATGGTCCCAATCATAATAGTTTCAGACTTTTTCTCTTGGTATGGGACAATATATTTCTCCAATTTGAATGCCCTCATCATGTTCAATTAAATTCAAAACCATAAGTCCTATCAATCTTCTTGGGGAAATAGACAGTATGTTCCTTGTCATTAACATTGAAGGTCACCTTCCCTTGATTACAATTAATAATGGCTCCTGTAGTATTTAAGAAAAGGTCTCCCAAGAATAATACACATATTATCATCTTCAGGCATGATAGTTTGAGAGGTTGCTCACATAAGAAATATGAGTTGAAGTAAAAGAGAGCATCAAGAAGCAAATTCAAAACACATTTAAGTCTAGCCCACTTCCTATGCATAGGAATCGTGTACGCAAATAAATTCGCAAAGAACAAAGTGAAAGGCATAGGAAGATAAAACAAGAGTGACTTCAAAACTTTCAGCACATAGAGAGGTGTTTCAATACCATGAAAACTTCTACAACCATATTTTCCTCTCTCATAATAATTCTCAGTAGCCTCATGAATAAACTCAACAATATAATTATCACATAAAGCATGCTTTTCATGATCTACAAGCACTAGAGCTTTATTATAAACATTTTCAAAAGAATCCTCAGGAACATAACATTCATCCTCCTTTAGTAAGCATGGGGGACAATCAAATAATGTAAGGGATAAAGAGTTACTCTCATTAGAAGGTAGGCATGGGTAGCTAATCCATTCTTCCTCCTTTTTTTCATCACTCTCCTCCTCTTTTTCATCTAATGAGATTTCAGGTTCATCAATTTCTTCTTCCATAGGATCCTGCAAGGCATTAGTCTCTTCCATTTGTGGAAAGCGTCTATTAATATATTTAAGAATATATCCATTTTCTTCCTTGTAATTATCAAAGCAAAATCTAAGTATATCATAAACCTCATGTTTATAAGGTGAAACATCAATATTTTCAAGCAAACTAGCAAGTTCAAATGCACCCTTCCAAGCAATAAATTCCTCAATTTGTTCCACATCATAAAAGTCATAATTCCCTTTAACATAAGAAGATATGGTAACATTATCATTATACTCACATTGAAAAGGGAGGTGTTTGTACCTCCTACAGTAACAAGATTTATCAAGGCAATAAGTAACATTATAAGTAGAGCACACGTTTCTAGCAATGGTATACAATTTATCAATTTGTTCCCATAAGTGTTTCCCTTTTTGTGACAAGCGGTGTTCCTTATAATAATATTTTTGATCCTCCGTGAACCCACCTTGCCAATAAGATTCAGTTTCAAAGAAACCAACCATTGACCACAAGCATGATAAAGCAAGACAATAATGCACCACGAAAATAACAACTAGAGTAGGAACTAATTTTTTGTATTTTTGATAAAGAAATAAGCAAACAAGGCAGAAATAAACTAAGCTTGAACAATAGTGATTCCAAGTGGACTTGATAAGTAAAGCTATGCTCCCTGGCAATGGCGCCAGAAAATAGTCTTGATGACCCACAAGTATAGGGGGTGTATCGCAGTATTTTCGAGGGAAGTGAAACCCAATTTATTGATTCGATACAAGAGGGACAAAGAATATTTATAAGCCTTAACAACTGAGTTGTCAATTCAGCTGCACCTGGAAACAATCTTGCTCACAGCAGTTTATCAATAGCAACAGTTTTGTAGTAGGAATAGTAAAGTAGCAGCAGTAGTAAAAGTAAAGACAGCAGTAACAATAGCAAAGAATTGGGATTCGAAAAGTGCATAGGGATGGATGGATCATGCGTTGCATGGACAAGACAATTCACATAGCAATCAGAACATAGGGCAATTGTAGATAAATAAGATAAAGCATCCAAGTACTAGATAATCCTAGGCATGTGTTCCATATATAGTCATACGTGCTCGCAATGAGAACTTGCACAACATCTTTTGTTCCGCCAAATGTTTGCAACGGCCTCAAGGAACCATCGGCAATTAAGGTGCTCCTTTTAATAGAGCATCGGAGCAAAGCATTAACACTCCGTGAACACATGTGATCCTCACATCAAAGCCATTCCCTCCTGTTATCCCGATTTACTGGGCCATTGGTTCCGGACAACAACGTGTGTATACAACTTCTAGATAAGACCCAAAACAATACTATCATAATGAATCAATAACATGTTCAGATCTGAAATCATGGCACTCGGGCCCTAGTGACAAGCATTAAGCACAACAAGTCGCAACAAAGTCATAAAGCACTAATAAAAGATACTAGGCACCATGCCCTAATAATCTGATGCCATTACATGAATGATCTCATCCAATCCCTACCATCCCCATAGCCTACAGCGGGGGATTACTCACTCATAGATGGGGGAAACATGGATGGTCGATGGAGAAGCAATGATGATGATGATGATGATGATGGCGATGATCTCCTCCAATTCCCCGTCCCGGCAGGGTGCCAGAACGGAGTTTCTGGTGCTGTTTCATGGAATCTGGTGGTGGCGGCGGAGTAGAACTCCTTCTGGAAAACGTCAAACCCCCCTGAGTTTTTAGGTCAGAAGGCATCTTATAGGCGAAGAGGGAGACCAAGAGGGAGTCTAGGGCGGCCAGACCACCCCCTGGCGCGGCCAGGCCCAGCCCGCATGGCCAGGTGGTGTGGCTGGGCCCCAGCCCCACTCCGTCTCATATTCTAGCATCTGACGACTTCCGAAAAAATAGGCACTTTGGCTTTTGTCCCGTCCAATTCCGAGAATATTCATTTTCTGACTTTCTTGGAACCAAAAACAGCAGAAAACAGGCAGCTGGCACTGTGGCTCTTGTTAATAGGTTAGTCCAAGAAATCATATGAAAAGTACTCCAAAGTGTGGACAAAACACAAGAAAGTGGATAAAACCAAGCATGGATCATCAAAAATTATAGATACATTTGCAATGTATCAATCCACTTAAAGGAAACTTGCTGATGTTCTACAAACCTATGCACTTGGAGGCCCAACACTGTGTACAAGAATAGAAGCATGCGTAGACATCAACCATCATCATACTTGTCACAATCAAGACCACTAATCTTCACACGGGGGAAACAAGTCTCTTGTATGCTTCTGCAATGGACTCACCATCATGGTTCATGGACATGTTCATCTCCGACTTGGCAGCTTCATACTTGGAATTTTGGATAAGAGACGTTCCATCTTGGAGAATGACAATCCTATCCCAAAGAACCTTTGCGGTGCGGATGTCACTAACTTGATCATGGAGAGTGCAGTGGATGGCACTCCTTATCTTGCCACAATCTGTTGCATTTAGTTGACGGTCATAGTACTCTCCTGGAGTGAGGTTGTCAGGATCTTGTGGATAGAAGCTTTTGCACAAAATCTCCCAAAGATCCACACTGCAGCTGCGAAGATGAGATTCCATAATAGCTTTTCAATGAGATAAGTGAGCTCCATCATAATGAGGTGCGGGACCTAAACCATTAATATGAGGCATGTTGTTCTTTTGCTTAGGATATATATGAAAATGGATTAGGAGGCATGGAGACTTTTATCGGGTCACTCTCCTTAGAGGACTCGTTCATGGTCTCCTTACCGGTGTCCATCGGCCTCCCATGAGGTACTACTGAAGGTACGGCAAGCATGACCCCCTCACCCATCCCCATAAAACATCCTTCAAAGAAACTTATTCGAGCATGGAGATTGGAATCTGCCTTAGCCTTTTCACGGGAACTTTTGGCAAAGAGTTCACGAAGCTCCTTGACCGAATAAGTATTTTCCTCCTCATCATCAGAGAAAACCAACTTTTCTCTTAAGCGGTAAATCCCTTAGAAGAGCCCTTGGCTCTGATACCAATTGAAAGTGTAAGATGATTTACCTAGAGAGGGGGTGAATAGGTTTCTACAAAATTCTTTGTAATCTTTTGCAAGTTTTAGGCTTTGCGGAATATAAGTGTGCCTAAATGAAAACTAGGTGAGAAAACCTAGATGATGATACAAGATACTTCAAGCACGAAGGTTACCACAAAGTAAACAACACAAGAAATATATCATTTAAGGAATAACCGAAGCACGCGAAGACGAAGATGTATTCCCGTGTTCACTCCCTTTAGGAAGGGGCCTACATCACGTTGGAGAGGTGTGAGGTTCCACTAAGGATTCCCCAATGCCACGAAGGCTCACCTTCTTATCCGAGCCTATCCCACAAAGGAATAGCTCACTTACTCATGGTAGACTTTAAGGTAGTCTCCAAACCCTCACAAACTTTCCACGGAGCAAATCACAAGCCGAATGCCTCCGGGCGATCCTAGCCGCCTAGGGTTTCCCACAAACCCAAGAGTAACAAGGTAACTCGATGAAATCAAGGGGGAATGAACTTTGGCTTGGTGGAAACGTAGATCGGGACCTCCTCTTGCTTTCTACCAAAGGAAATTGGAATTAGTTGGGTAGAATGGGAGATCCTTAAGAAATTGTGTTTCAACAATGGGGAGGGAGAGAGAGCTTCAAGAATGAATATGAACTAGAATGCCTAACCTACTCAAGGTGGAAGAAGGGGTATTTCTACCCTAGGGAGAAATCTAACCGGTTTTAAGTTCGCTTGCGCCGGCTCATAGACGGGATGGCCCGGTTCCAAGGCCGGATGACCGGAACTCAACCGTAAATGCTTACTCTCCTCAGTTCCGGATAGACCCGGTATTGACAACCGACAATCCCGGTTCAGAGTCGGTTTTCTAGCGATGACACCGGACCACCCATATATTCTCTACCCATTTCGAGTCTTTCAAACTATGGGATGTTACACGTTCGGTCTCCATGAGCAGGCTATCATGCTCATCCATTGGTGCCCTCTCGCGCGATATCTCTGTGGCACAGGCCAAGATAGCCGCGTTCGTCTCCTCTAGTTCTCGACCAGCATCCCTCAGTTGGCACGCCATCTCGTAGGATTCAAGGATTTCCTCTTTCTCTAGGCCGGTTGGAGTCGGCATGTCCACCCACTCCTCTATGCCCTCAAAATTGGAGTCGATACTGTCGATGTATCCAGACGAGGAGTCATCGTCTGAAGGTGTTGGACTTGGATTTGTCCCTACTAGCAGCGGCGAGACATGGCAGCACGGCATCGTTGAGCACGGCGAGATATGATTATGATCACGGTGAGCTGCACACTCCAATTTTATAGTTGGACAACTGGACAGGAAGTGAAGGCGGGGAGCGACGAGAAATGTCGAAAATAGCGGTGGCTCGCATTAACATCACAGCGTGTGTAGCAGTGGCGGTGCCTCGGGAGAGACATCTGTGACATTTGGTCGTTGCTAGGGATGGCCCACGGGGCGTGCAACCTTTGTACGCCATGCCCAAAAGGTTCCCAATAACGTGGGGTCGGCCTAGTCATGCCGGGCATCCTATTGAGTCGTGCGAGACATAACGCGGTCTTGAGGAACGCAGCTAGGAGATTTTCTATCCGGTGCACCTAATATTAATGACATCCAAAAAACATTTTTTCCAATATGGTTTTTTTAATATTAAGGATGGTTCACAGATTAGATTCTGAAAATATATATGGCTTGGACAAACTAATCTTCGTGAACAATATCCAGCTCTATATTCGATTGTTAGACACAATGAGGATACACTTTCCACAGTGTTGGGAACTAATCCTCCTAATGTGTCTTTCAGAAGAAGTCTCATAGGTCCTAGACTTTTGTCGTGGAATGATCTTTTATCATGATTATCCATGATACAATTGTCGAAGGGTGTGGACGAGTTCAAATGGAAACTACTAGAGAGTGGTAAATTTTCTGTGAACTCAATGTATAGAGCTTTGATCCAACCTGATATTTCAGTCGATGATAATAGTAAAATTTGGAAGTTAAAATTACCCCTTAAAACGAAGATATTTGCATGGTATCTTCGTAAAGGGATAATTCTTACAAAGAATAATCTTGCTAAGAGGAATTGGCATGGGAGTACACAATGCGTGTTTTGTCATACTAATGAGACAATACGACATTTATTCTTCTAGTGTAAATTTGCTCCTGCTATACGGTCAATCACCCAAGTGGCCTCTGGTTTATCTCCTCCTCGGTCGGTAACCAATGTTTTTGGTAACTAGTTACATGGGATAAAGAATAAATATAGGACTTTGTTTAGGGTGGGAGCGTTTGCCATTATTTGGTCGCTTTGACTATGTAGAAATGACAAGATTTTTAATAATATTGTGTCTTCTTCTCTATAGGTTATCTATCGAGCTACGGCTATTCTCCGATCTTGGACTACCCTTCAGCGTATGGAGCTTCGTGACTTATTTGTGGAGGGATGTACGCGTTTGGAGGATACGGCGAGGAATATTTTCTCCCGACATGGATGACAGCGTGATCTCCGTATCGATCAACATTAGCTCGAGACGCTTCACTTTCTAGCATGTTTTATAATTTTTGTACTTTCGAGTTGGACACTTGGTGTGTGATTGATCGGCTGTGTGCATCCTAGTTATGCAGTGGCCGGGTGTAAATATTAAGTAATATATACGCCCATTTCAAAAAAAAATAGACGCTTGAGAATCCTTTAGAGAGCATGAGTGAAGATGCTCTAATGGCTACCGTCCATAGACCAGATATTTATTCCTGAAAAAATACACATGGCATTTTCGAGGACACGTCCATAATCAGGCCCGTTGCCGAGGCAGGACCACGGCCCCGTCCATAATTGGTTCATCAGGAATGACTGTCACAGAAAGAACATTCTTTTGCTTAGATCAAATCTTTCAAGAATCAATGAAAAAGAACGCCCCAAATCATTGCAACGAATCTACCAAATATTTTTCGCATTGCCGTACAAGCCAACCCCAGGTTGCACAGCATATTACGACACAGGCACATTTACCTGCATTTTAGTCAGATGACGAATTGACAACAGTCACTGGAATACAGGTTACATAAACACGAGTGAAAGATGGGGGGTAACGTTTGATTACACATGCTAATTATGTTAGGTAAACGGGAGCCGGCCAGCACATGAGTAGACGGTTTCATGATAAAGAAGATGCAGTAAACAGAGAGCCAAGCAGCGGAGACAAATGCAAGATCACAAATTACTAAATCAGCATGTGAGCAACAAACAAGCGCTTACAGGGGAACATATTCTCCAAAAGAATAAAGAAAAATAAAAGGCTTATAGGGGAATCGGTCGCTTTCTCAGCTGGATCACGCAGGCCAAGTGTATAATAGTACAGTTCAGGCCTGCAAACCACTCAAATACTTTATTTGCCTCCAAGGGAAACCACTGAATACTTAAACTTGTGGCAAAACAATGCCAAGATAACTCCATTCCAGCCAAAAGCACGCGCCTCGTTGCTGCCGCAGCATCTCAACATTTGAGATTCCGAGTAAAGATACAGAACCGTGTTGAGTACTCATATACCGGACTCGCCTATAAGTACAGTTAATCAGTTAGCTGTACACACACACAATCACACACTGAACTGCTTGCTTCAGCTTGTTTGGTAGCCACTTCTCGCAGTCCATCGATCAGCACAAATCGGCGAAGGCAGAGCGATGAGGAAAAGCCAGAGCCACGACTTCGAGACCGACATCCCCGCCGCCGAGCTATGGGAGGTCTACGGCACGCTCCGTGCGGGGGAGCTGCTGCCTGAGTTGCTGCCGCATGTCCTCGCCAAGGTCGAGGTCGTGAGCGGCGATGGCTGCGTCGGCACCATCTTGCAGCTGACGTTTCCACCAGGTGAGATCCTGAAACCAGTCTTGAATCCTGACGGCGATCGATGGGTTATATGTATTGACAAGTAATAAAATTGTTTGCTGCTTGCTAGGGATTCCTGGCCTGGAGACATACAGGGAGAAGTTCATCAAGGTCGACAACGAAAACTACATCAAGGAGGCGCAGACGATCGACGGGGACATTCTGAAGCTCGGGTTCCTCTACTACATGGTCAGGTTCGAGGTCATCGCCAAAGGACCGACCTCTTCGGTGGTAAGATCTACCATCGAGTACGAGGTCGACGAAGCGCACCCCGAGCTTGAAGCCATGGTCAGCACTGGGCCTTTGGCTGAAACCGCTGAGAAATTCGCAGGATATATCAAGGCGCAGAAGGTCGCTCAGAGCACTTCCTGAAAATACATCTCAGGGCAAATTGTGTCGTTCCCTTCAAGAGAAATAAATTGCGGACTCCACACGTGTGTGTATTTTACTTCCGCAGACATTGTTTACCAAAGAATTTGAAAGCCAGGTCAGAATAGTTAATCATGAAACATGCAGTGAGTTGGGTGTGTGTGTGTGTTGCTGGGCTGTGCTCCTCCCTGCGTGGGGGATTTGCTGAAGCGTGATTGTAATCCAAAACCTTCCTGTGATTAATTAATCAAATGCCCAAGTTCATTTTTATTGTTTGACCACATGAATATCACCCCATAGTGATTCACGGGTATTTTGAGGTCTGTGTACCTCAACTTTGTTATGTTCATGAAGCTTCGGGTAATCCATTTTGATAAATAATGAGTCTTAGCTTTCATGGTGTACTATATCATCACATACTTGGAAAAGACCACTAAAAAAAATACTTGGAAAAGATTCTCACGCATGTGCATTTTGTGGTTACGGCCACTTAAGCCAAATAACGATAGATATAACTCAGATTGATGGCGACATGGCATCTTATGGTTGGTTATATCATAAAAACACCGGATTTCTTTCTTTCAGCGGAAATGGTCTATTCACGCTTGTCATGTTCTAGGGTGACAACTCACTGTGTAATTCCTCAAAATAGGCCGGCTTTCGGCCCGTTTTATAAATAAAGTCACAGATGACGGAACCGATACAAAGTGATATGGATCCTCTTACAAAACAGATCAAATATAAGCAAAAAAAGTACATGGAGCACCAAACTTGCCACCGAAGACAACGAAGTGAGAGTGGGTGGTCGGGTTAGCCAGCCAGTCCTCGGATAGCAAGGACCGAATCCGCAACACCCATAGTAGGGCAGCTAGGCAGTCACCGGATCTAGACAAGGGTGGAGCTAGCAGCACACGGGAGCCAGGGCAGAACCTTGCTACTGGTGCGTCTACGAAGTTTTGCTCAAAGAAACAGCAAATGAATCTCTTGAGCTAGCTCATATTTTAGTGGAGTGTCACCGGTCCAGCCCGGGCACCTACCCGGGGTCGCCGGGAGGTGGCTCCGCCACTGGATCTAGACTGGTATGGCCCAGATCTAGTATCTCAACCACTCCCTGACCAAGGGGACGGCTCCTGGGCTTGCCAGAAGCCTCTGAAACAAAGTAGACAGCAGGACGCACCCAACCCGAATCAGTCTGGGTCGAGGGTAGGAGCTCCACTATCACTGGTAAGCTCTGCCTGATGGCCTCTCGAGCCCTAGTCGTCCTGTCCTGCACCTCCGTCAGCTTCGGGGAGTCACCACAACCTCCTGCAGGAATAGGCTTGGACCGCCGCCGCCACGGGCCGCAGTAGCCACGTGCACTGCCAGCCACCGCCTGTGAGAAGCCACCCCTAGCGCGGCTCGCTAGCCTCCGCCATGCTTAGCAACACCGACCTCTGTCGTTCTGCAATGCCGCAAAGAAGGAAGCCACCCCGCACGGAGCTCCTTGCGCTAGGGAAAATCCCGCTCCGGCGGTGGTGGCCACAAAGCGGGGAGAGGCAGAGGGAGTAGGTGTTGGAATTATGCTCTGTAATAACAAAAGTGTTATTATTTAGGGGGCGGGAAAGATTAGGGTTCACCCTGGTCGCCCAGGGCGATCAATGGGCGCGTCCTCCATCTCCTGATCCGCCTTAGATGGCCCTCAAAACGTTCCCAATCTCACGTTCTACTCTTCTTGAGTTCAACTCCAATGACCTATTATTTATGTTGGGTATCCTTTTCATGTGGGCTGTGAGGAGATGGCCTTATGAAGCCTTTCAGGCAGCCTAAACAGGTGCCATAACCCACCAACCTTTAGGGTTATGACTAAGGGTCATTTTAGACATTGCACATAGGAAAGGAGAGGATAAGCCTCCCATCCAGCCACCACAAGGTGAAGTGGTGAAAATCTAGGCTAGCCTCCATTAGAGAAGAAAACCAAGAGACAAGAGAAAAGAAAGAAGTTTTGCAAAACTATGAGGCTAGTTCCGGCCAGCGGGTTAATCTATACAAATCCTCTCTATTTTTTGGTCCGGGTTGTTCTGATGTTTTGAAGACTAATGCTTACTCAATATGTAGAGCTCGTTGGGGAACCCCAAGAGGAAAGTATGATGAGCACAGCAACAAGTTTTCCCTCAGTTATGAAACCAAGGTTATCGAACCAGTAGGAGCAAGGAAACACCTCCAAGGTGTTGTTTCCAACTTGGAATCCTACACAACACAATCACAGAACTTTGCCCCCAACTTACAGTGAGGTTGTCAATCTCACCGGTTTTGCTGAAAATAAAGGATTAAACATATTGTGTGGAAGATAGTAATTGCTTGTAGAAAGTAAATAGAAAACAGTAAATAGATTGTAGATTGATGGTAAAAGGATGGACCGGGGTCCATAGTTCACTAGTGGTGATTCTCCTAAAGATAGATGACATGTTGGGTGAACAAATTACAGCGGGGCAATTGACAAATATTGAGAAAGCATACATGCATATACTAATCATCTTGACTTCTGTGAGATTTGATTGGGCATTACAACATTATACATAGATCGTAATCCAACTGCATCTATGACTAATAATCCACCTTCAGGTAATCATCCGACCCTCCTCCAGTATTAAGTTGCAAGAAACAGATAATTGCATTAAGTAAAGTGTGTAAAGTAAACAATACGATTGTTCTATGAACAAAGGATTGATGTTTTCTCCCTAGTAGCAACAGCACATCTAGTACCTTAGAGATTTCTGTCACTTCCCCAGATTCCTAGAGGCATGAACCCACTATCGAGCATAAATACTTTCTCTTGGAGTTGCTAGCATCTACTCGGCCAAGATAGCTACTGACAACGGAGAGCATGCAAGATCACAAATAACAGACATGATAGAATCAATAATCAATCTGAAATAGCATCTCAATATCCATCGGATCCCCGCAAACACAACATGTAGGATTACAAATAGATGATCTTGATCATGAATGGAGCTCACAAGATCTAAACATGGTAGCACAAAGGAGAAGAACCAACCATCTAGCTACTACATGGACCTGTAGTCCAGGGATGAACTACTCACGCATCACACCGGAGGCAGGCATGGTGATGAAGAAGGCCTCCAGGGTGATCTCTCCCCTCCGGCAGGGTGCCGGGAAGAGCTTCAGATCCCTTCCGATCTAGGGATGGAGATGACGGTGGCTACAGACTATTTTGTGGAATTTTGATCGGTTACTTAGGGTTTCTGTATCAGAGGCTTCTTATAGACGAAGGGGGAGGTCGGTGGAGTACCAGGGGAGCCACACCACCCCCTGGCGTGACTTAGCCTGGCCCGCGCCACCAGCTGGTGTGGCCGGCCCCTGGCTCCTCTCCGTCTCGTCTTCTGGCTCCGTGACTCTTCCGGTAAAATATTGACTTTGGCTTTTGTCCCGTCCTGTTCCGAGAATATTCATTTTCTGGCTTTTCTGGAACCAAAAACAGCAGAAAACATGCAATTGGCACTGTGGCATCTTGTTAATAGGTTAGTCCCAGAAAGTGTATAAAAATACCCCAAAGTATGGACAAAACATAAGAAAGTAGATATAAAACAAGCATGGAACATCAAAAATTATAGATACGTTTGCAACGTATCAACATCCCCAAGCTTAACTCTTGCTCGTCCTCGAGTAGGTAAGTGATAAAAAGAAAGAATAATTTTTGAGGTGGCATGCACCATCATTATCTTGATCAAAGTATTTGTAAAACATTGATAGATGGGATAATAGTACTTTAACATAGCATGAAAGATATAGTTCTAACAATAAGACATAGCAACTATATTGTAACATGAAAAGGTACAAACAAAAGATTCATGAATAACAATGTTTTGAAAGACGTTTGTTTGTTTCACATAAAGAAAACATAATGACAATGGTATTCAGCTTGTCCCTCATAGTGTAGCAAAACATAAATCCATAGGACACCTTCAAAGTTCATAAGGGTGACTAGATACAAATAGTTTAAGAACAAGCAATATCAAAGTTATGCATCAATCGACAAGTCTTGGGACAATGCACATTAAACTAAGAATGGCCACTATACTCTCTTAATAGGTGCACAAAGATAAAAGATGGAGACTCAACATAAAAGTAAAAGAAAGGCCTTAATAGAAGGAAGCAGGGATTCAAGTCTCATAAAGAGCTTCCAAAAATTATGGTACTTATTAGTTTTCAGCTCTCATTGCCCCTATCATAAGAATCTTGAAGTGATTAAGGTTAAAGTGAACAAACTATGGAGTATATGCTTGACAAACTATAAGTTGATAATCTAATGTCCCTTGAATACAAGGGCCGCTCCACATGCTACTCAAGTTTAGTTACCGGTAAGTTCTTGTCATAGTAAGTACATGTGTATCATAGAGAACCGCCAACGGGGTACCCCTTGCCCGATGATACGGAAGAATCTCCATATCAAAATGACAAGGCAGGCAAACAATAAGCATCTCAGCATCTTCTTATTTACCATGGGAAAATGGTGCTTTTTTCTCTCTTTTCTCTTTTCTCATCTCTTTTTTTTCTTTTTTTTCTCAATCTCTATCTCTCTCTTTTTTATAAGAAGGATGCTTCATAGATTGCTCATTATGGTTACGCTGCAGGTTTCCACCATGATTAGGCAAGGATTAGACCAGCAGCCCAGGCGTTTCTCTAACACACATACATAACTCCATGGACTTATAAGCTCCCCTTTCATTTCACACCGACGACATCCATAAACAAAAGAGCATGATATCAATTGGGTACAATGTACAAGTGCAATGTTGAAAGCGTTCCCCATGACAGCATGGTTCTGCTAATCCCCAACGTATAAGTGCAAGCATATACAACATAGATGACCCAATGGTTCAAGTTTATTAGGGGCAAGAAAAGTAAAGTGTGCCATCAAGTTCGTGAGAGCTTTAATCACTAATTTTCACATAACAAGTTTAATTCGGAAGGTAGATAAAAACATGAATATACTTGGAATAGCAAATGCTAATAGGTAGGTATGATGGATGATACATTGCAAATGTATCTATAATTTTTGATGTTCCATGCTTGGTTTTATCTACTTTCTTATGTTTTGTCCATACTTTGGAGTACTTTTCATATGATTTCTTGGCCTAACCTATTAACAAGAGCCACAGTCCTAGTTGCCTGTTTTTTGCTGTTTTTGGTTCCAGAAAGTCAGAAAATGAATATTCTCGGAATTGGACGAGACAAAAGCCAAAGTTCCTATTTTCCCGAAAGACTCACAGAGCCAGAAGGAGAGTCGGAGAGGGGCCACAAGGTGGCCACACACCCCCCAGGCGTGGGTACCCCCAGGTCGCGCCAGGGCATGGTGTGGGCCCCCTGGCTGGCCACCGACCTTGCCTCGTTCGCCTATATATTCCTCCCGAGGCAAAAACCCTAGAGAGTCAATCAGAAATCCACGAAAAGTTCCACAGTGCCGTCGCCACCGAAGGGGAGATTCGGGGGATAGAAAGTCTCTGTTTCGGCACCCTGCCGAGATGGGGAAGTGCCCCCGGAGCCATCTCCATCGACTCCACCGCCATCTCCATCACCGTTGCTGATTCCCATGATGAGGAGGGAGTAGTTCTCTCTCGAGGCTAAGGGTTCTACCGATATCTATGTGTTCATCTCTCTCTATGCATGATCTTATTGAGATCATGAGCTTGTAATCTATAGATCTACCTTGCTACTCAAGTGCTTCAATAGATCTCTATTCTCCCCATGTGTGTGAAAGTGACAGCGTGCACACCATGGTGGCACTTAGGCTAGAGATTTCAAATACTTGTTATGAGTTATATTTGGAGTTGGATGTCTTTATGAAATTGTGGTGTTTGTTGGAACCATCTAGTGCTCAAGGTGACAGTGTGGGGTTTTCTAGATGGGAAAGACTTACTTAGAGGTGTGCTGTTATAGCCTTACCATCGATTAGAGTGTTCAACCGGAGAGTAGTTAAGAGTAGTATCATAAAGAGAAGATATTTATATGAGAGTGTTCACTAGTGAAAGTATGATCCCTAGGCCTTGTTTCTAAGCATTGAAACACCATTTGCAATTAGATCTGTTACATGTTTGCTTGCTTACATCTTTATTTCAGTTTTCCTTTAGTCTTTTCCCACATCGACCACACGCCATCAAGCTATTTTCTAGCACCGTTACCACTTATAGTTATCTATACCACTTGTATTTCACTATCTCTTCACCGAACTAGTGCACCTATACACCTCACAAGTGTATTAGGTGTGTTGGGGACACAAGAGACTTCTTATATCTTGATTGCAGGGTTGCTTGAGAGGGGATACCTTTGACCACTTCCTCCCTGAGTTCGATAAACCTTGGGTTATCCACTTAAGGGAAAACTTGTTGCTGTTCTACAAACCTCTGCACTTGGAGGCCCAACAACTGTCTACAAGAATAGAAGTGCGTAGACATCAAGCTATTTTCTGGCGCCGTTGCCGGGGAGGTAAGGTAAAAGGTATTCACACCTGAGGATTAAAGAAGAAGAACCTCCCACAGCAAAGTCCTATTTTCTGGCGCCGTTGCCGGGGAGGTAAGGTAAAAGGTACTCACATCCTCCGGTGTGAGTGCTCGAAGTTATTTCCTTTAGATTCTGCAATTTTGTCTTTTTGTTTCTTGTTTTCACTAGTTAGGCTCAATGGAAAACAACAACAAAATTAGAGAGCTTTATAGTATTTATCTTGAGTTAGGACATTAAGTGTTTGAAGAGAAAATTAAAAAACCTATGGAACTTTATTTGCATGCTAATAGCAATGTTGTTAGTATGAATTCTTTGGACACCATTATTGCTAATGCTATGGAAAAGTCTAAGCTTGGGGAAGCTAGTTTATATGAAAATGATCTTTTTAGTTCCCCAGCTTTGGAAGATAGCTATGCTATTGCTTATTATGATACCAAACCTCCAATATATGATGATTACAATGATGAATATGATATTTTCAGTCCACCTACTATTGAGGATAAA
The DNA here is from genome assembly GCA_023614405.1 of Avena insularis. NCBI lineage: Eukaryota > Viridiplantae > Streptophyta > Magnoliopsida > Poales > Poaceae > Avena > Avena insularis. The sequence continues at coordinate 568,013,870 of CM042686.1, forward strand.
TTAATGATTACAATATGTCTCCTATATTTGATGATTATGGTGATGAGAATAATAATGATAGCTATTTTGTTGAATTTGCTCCCACTACAATTAATAAGAATGACTATGCTTATGTGGAGAGTAATACTTCCCTAAGAAGAGAGAGAATATTTCTTTTGCCTCTCCTATGAAAACAAAATTTGCTCTTAATGCTTTTTCATTTGAGAACACTTGATTCTTTTTCTTGCTTCTTATGCCTAACTTAAAGGCGTTAAAAAAGTACTTATTGGGAGATAACCCAAAAGTTTTAGATGAGTCTTCGAAGTTATTACCTCAGTAATAACCACTCCTTATCCTTTTTATTTGCTTTTTGTGCCAAGAGTAACCTCTAATGAGAGAGAAGTAATGATTGGGAAAGTTGCTGTCCCGAAACAGATTTCTGTGCTTCACCGTAAAAATTCATGTAAAATATCTGTATGTTCTTTTGAGGCGTGGATTTTTGTGCTTGTGCTATAGGTTGTTATATAACTTTCGTTAGTGCAACACTTTTCGATTTGAGCAACAGAAGGTCTTCGAAAAAATTCGTCTTTACCTGCTGGTCTGTTTAGACAGATTTCTGCCATTTTCTGCATTTGCTTCTTGTTGGTTCCTTTTTGAGTTCTTTTGGGGAATTGAGCTTTTTCAGGGAAGTGCTACAGTATATTGTGTTTTCATGGAAGTCTTATTGGTGTTATAACTGAACCTAAAGACCTATTATCTTGAGTATACTAATGTTGCTAATAAAGATTGTGTGAAGTTTTGTATGAAGGAAAAAATTTAGGTGTATGGAAGGAATTAGTAATGAGATTAAGGATGGACTAAAGCTCAAGCTTGGGGATGCCACGCATGTCACCCAAAGAAATATCCAAGAAGTGCAAGCATCAAAGCTTGGGTATGCCCAAGGCATCCCCTCTTCATCAATAAAAATCCAGGTTTCTTCCAAACGCTTCATTTTTATTGTTTCATGCACAGTTGTGTTGTTCTTGGAGCGTCTTATTTTTCGTTTTCATTTTGGTTTTTTCATTTGCTTGGTTTTCTTAGTTTCATGAATAAATTGGTTGGACTCCCTCTTTCATACATTGGTTTTCAAATAGTTTGGTTTGGATTGGAAATAAGTAGGAAAGTTCTTGCTTAAGTGGTAAAGAGAGTTTGTTTTTGACTGTGGCCTATGCTTTGTCATGCCATGCTTGATATTGTTTTGGCTTTATGCTTAGTATTCTTTGTTGTAGCATGGCTTATTATAAACAATTGAGATTTCTTAATGTGCCTTGGATGAATCATGCGTTGTTTTAGCATATTAAAGCATAGTATAGTGGTATTCTCCTTTGATGCTTTATTTGGGTTGATTTGGCGCATGCTCACACCATGTTATGACTATCTCAAGTCACCATAAGCCTTTATGATCCTTTAGTTTTCAACTTGTAGTATCACTTTATGCTTTGATCAATGATGTGTTGTCGCTCTGCATGATTATGGCCATTATTGTTCTCTTAGTTTGTCGCTCCCAGTCTTTTGCTAGCCTCCACAACCAAGTATGAGTTCCACTCATGCATCCAACTCCCTAAACCAAGTTATTCCAAAGAGTCCACCATACCTACCTACTAGCATATGCTATTCCAAGTATGTTCATGCTTTTGTTTACCTTCCGAATTAAACTTGTTATGAGAAAACTAGTGATTAAAGCTCCCACAAACTAGATGGCACACCTTACTTTTCTTGCCCTTAATAAACTTGAACCATTGTGTCGTCTATGTTGTATATGCTTGTACTTATTTGTTGGGAATTAGCAGAACCATGCTGTCATGGGGAACGCTTTCAACATTGCACTGGTACTTTGTACCTAGTTGATATCATGCTCTTCTGTCTATGGATGTCGTCAGTGTGAAATGAAAGGGGAGCTTGTAAGTCCATGGAGTTATGTATATGTGTTAGAGAAATGCCTGGGCCGCCGGTCTAATCCATGCTGACATGGTGGAAACCTGCAGCATAACCATAATGAGTTGTCTATGAAGCATTCTTCTTATAAAAAAAAGAGTCCTATATTGAGAAAAAAGAGAAAAAGAAAAGAAAAGGAAGAGATTATGAAAAGAGGAAAGAGAGAAAAAAGCACCATATTCCCATGGTAAATAAGAAGATTGCTGAGATCCTTGTTGTATGCTTGCCTTGTCATTTTGATATGGGGATTCTTCCGTATCATCGGGCAAGGGGTACACCGTTGGCGGTTCTCTATGATACACATGTACTTACAATGACAAGAACTTACCGGTGACTAAACTTGAGTAGCATGAAGAGCGACCCTCGTATGCAAGGGACATGAGATTTCTAACTTATACTTCGTCAGGCATGTACACCATAGTTTGTTCACTTTAACCTTAATCACTTCAAGATGCTTATGATAGGGGCAATGAGAGCTAAAAGCTATAAGTACCATAATTTTTGGAAGCTCTTTATGAAACTTGAATCTCTGCTTCCTTCTATGAAGGCATTTCTTTTACTTTTATATTGAGTCTCCACCTTCTATCTTTATGCACCTACTTTGAGAGCATAGTGGCCATTATTAGTTCTATGTGCATTGTCCCAAGACTTATTGATTGATTCATAACTGTGATATTGTTTGTTCTTAAATTATTTGTATCTAGTCACCCTTATAAACTTTGAAGGTGTCCTATGCATTTATGTTTGCTACTCTATGAGGGACAAGCTGAATGCCTCTATGCTATGTTTTCTTTATGAGAAACAAACAAACGTCTTGCAAAGCATTGTTATTCATGAATCTTTTGTTTTTGCCTTTTCATGTTGCAACATAGTTTCTTTGTCTTATTGCTAGAACTTTGTCTTTCATGTTATGATTGAAGTAATGATCCCAGCATTGAATGTTTTACAAAATAATTTGATCAAGTTTATGATGGTGCATGTCACCTCAAAAATTATTATTTCTTTTTATCACTTACCTACTCGAGGACAAGCAGGAGTTAAGCTTGGGGATGTTGATACATTGCAAATGTATCTATAATTTTTGATGTTCCATGCTTGGTTTTATCTACTTTCTTATGTTTTGTCCACACTTTGGAGTACTTTTCATATGATTTCTTGGACTAACCTATTAACAAGAGTCATAGTGCCAGTTGCCTGTTTTCTGCTATTTTTGGTTCCAGAAAGTCAGAAAATGAATATTCTTGGAATTGGACGGGACAAAAGCCAAAGTTCCTATTTTCTCGGAAGACTCACGGAGCCAGGAGAGTCGGAGAGGGGCCACAGGGTGGCCACACACCCCAGGCGCGTGTACCCCTAGGCCACGCCAGGGCATGGTGTGGGCCCCCTGGCTGGCCACCGACCTTGCCTCCTTCGCCTATATATTCCTCCCGAGGCAAAAACCCTAGAGAGTCAATCAGAAATCCACGAAAAGTTCCACAGTGCCGCCGCCACCGAAAGGGAGATTCGGGGGACAAAAAGTGTCTGTTCCGGCACCCTGCCAGGACAGGGAAGTTCCCCCGGAGCCATCTCCATCACCGTTGCTGATTCCCATGATGAGGAGGGAGTAGTTCTCTCTCGAGGCTAAGGGTTCTACCGGTAGCTATGTGTTCATCTCTCTCTCTATGCATGATCTTATTGAGATCATGAGCTTGTAATCTATAGATCTACCTTGCTACTCAAGTGCTTTAATAGATCTCTGTTATCCCCATGTGTGTGAAAGTGACAACATGCACACCATGGTGGCACTTAGGCTAGAGATTTCAAATACTTGTCATGAGTTATATTTGGAGTTGGATGTCTTTATGAAATTGTGGTGTTTGTTGGAACCATCTAGTGCTCAAGGTGACAATGTGGGGTTTTATAGATGGGAAAGACTTACTTTGAGGTGTGCTGTTATAGCCCTACCATCGATTAGAGTGTTCAACCGGAGAGTAGTTAAGAGTAGTATCATAAAGAGAAAATATTTATATGAGAGTGTTCACTAGTGAAAGTATGATCCCTAGGCCTTGTTTCTAAGCATTGAAACACCGTTTGCAATTAGATCTGTTACATGTTTGCTTGCTTACATCTTTATTTCAGTTTTCCTTTAGTCTTTTCCCACATCGACCACACGCCATCAAGCTATTTTCTAGCACTGTTACCACTTATAATTATCTATACCACTTGTATTTCACTATCTCTTCGCCGAACTAGTGCACCTATACACCTCACAAGTGTATTAGGTGTGTTGGGGACACAAGAGACTTCTTGTATCTTGATTGCAGGGTTGCTTGAGAGGGGATACCTTTGACCACTTCCTCCCTGAGTTCGATAAACCTTGGGTGATCCACTTAAGGGAAAACTTGATGCTGTTCTACAAACCTCTGCACTTGGAGGCCCAATAACTGTCTACAAGAATAGAAGTGCGTAGACATCAGTGGACTCTTTGGAATAACTTGGTTTTATTTGGAGTTGGATGCATGAGTGGAAATCATACTTGGTATGGAGGCTAGCAAAAGACTGGGAGCAACCAACTAAGAGAGCAATAATGGCCATAATCATGCAAAGCGACAAAACATCATTAATTAAAGCATAAAGTGATATTACAAGTCGAAAACTAAAGGATCATAGAGGCTATAGTGACTTGTTATAGTCTTAACATGGTGTGAGCATGTGTGAAGTCAGCCCAAATAAAGCATCAAAGAAGAATACCACAATACTATGCTTTATTATGCTAAAACAACGCATGATTCTTTCAAGGCACATTAAGCAATCTCGAGTATTTGTAACATGTCATGCTATAGCAAAAATCACTAAGCATAAAGCCAAAAAAATATCAAGCATGACATGACAAAGCATATGCCACAGTAAAAAACAAGCTCTTTTTTTACCACTTAAGCATCAAATTTTCCTACTCTTTTCCAATCCAAACTAATCTTATTTAAAAACTAATGTATGAATGAGGGGGTCCAACCAATTTATTCAAGAAAACTAAGCAAACTAAGCAAACAAAAACCAAAAACAAAAATAAAGACGCTCCAAGAACAACACAACTATGCATGAAACAATAAAAATAAAGTGTTTGGAAGAAACCTGAGATTTTTTATTGATGAAGAAGGGGATGCCTTGGGCATCCCCAACCTTTGACGCTTGTACTTCTTGGATATATCTTGGGGTGAAACGGGTGGCATCCCCAAGCTTGAGATTTTGTCCATGCTTCATCTTATCACATTACTCTTTCCTACACTTAAAATTTTCCTTCATACAAAACTTCACACAATCTTCATTAGCAACATTAGTATACTCAAGATAATAAGTCTTTTGGTTCAGTTCCAACAAAAATAAAGCTTTCATTAAAACAAAGCTAATGTAGCACTTCCTTTAAAAAGTTCAAATGATCAAAGAAAACTCAAAAAGAAAGAGATTAAGAGGCAAATGCAAATAATGGTAGAAATCTGTCAAAATAGACCAGCAGGTAAAAACCAATTTTTTCGAAGACCTTCTGTTGCTCAAATCGAAAAGTGTTGAATTAACAAAAGTTGGATAACAACCTGGGGTAGAAGCACAAAATATTACACCTCAAACCGACGTATAGAGATTTTTCACGAATTTTTACAGCGAAGCACAAAAATCTGTTTTGGGACAGCAACTTTCCCAAGTATTACTTCTCTCTCATTAGAGGTTACTCTTGGCACAAAAATCACACAAAAATGATAAGGAGAGGTTATTACTGAAGCAATAACTTCCAAGACTCAACTAAAACTTTTGGGTTATCTCCCAATAAGTACTTTTCTTTAACGCCTTTAAGTTAGGCATAAGAAGCAAGAAAAGAATCAAGTATTCTCAAATGAAGAAGCATTAAGATTGATACCAGAAATATCTTCAACAAGGCAAGGTATATCATTCAAATAAGTTCTAGAAGATCCTCTCCCAATGCTCTTGGGTTCACTATTTTCATCAAACGGGTTTTCAGGAACAATCCAATCAAAATTCTTTTCTAAGGCTTCATGCATTCCTACAAGTTTAAAAGGTATTGGTATTTTAATTTCCTCTCCATTTTAGGTTTGGTTTTATCCATCCTTTCTCGTGTACCAATAACATCTACACATGAGCCAAGCGTATTAAAACTATCAAAAACTTTTCTGGCTTCCTTAACAACATTATAGAATTCTTTAAGCAAGGTTTTTAGAATAAAATCTCTCTTTTCAGGGTCCTCAATATCTTTAAGTTTAAGAAACATCACTTGCATTATGGGGTTAAGGTTAACAAACCTAGCTTCCAACATGTGGACTAAAGAGGCTGCAACAATTTCATAATTTGGAGAAAGTTCTGCTAGGGGTCTATCTTCAATATCCTCATGCTTGCTAACATGATTAAAGAATTTTTCAATATTTCCTTTACCAATTATAGAGCCACTACCTATTGAAAGGTCTTTCAGGGTCAACTTAGGGATCAACATAGTGAGCTAGGAACTAGGTAATAACAATAGAAAGAACTATTTTTTTGTGTTTTTGATAAAAGAAGCAAACTAGAACAACTATTTTTGTGTGTTTTTGATAAAAAAACAAGCAAACAAAGCAAAAATAAAGTAAGCAAAACGAAAATAACAAAGTAAAGAGATTGGTTATGAGGGACTCCCCTTGTTAAGATGTCCTTGTGTAGCATCCCAATTGTCTAACAATTGCAATGCTATTAGCCTAGTCTATATATATGCTACTTCCTACATATAATTGTTGCATCATAATCATATCATGATCATGTCATCATGCCACCTTGCATTTGAGCATCATATAAAACCCTTTTCATTTGGTTCTTCTCTCATATGCATTTATTAATTGTATTTGCCTCTTGATACATTGTAGTTGGTTCTTGATATATTGTTAATGCCCAAATTGAGTTGGTGGCATATCTTTTTCAACTCCACCAACTTTCTTTGTCACCACCCCATAATTCCACCATCCAACTAAATGTGAGCGTTGCATTTTATTTGGGTTTACCTCTAGCTCATGAGGGTTGGGATGGGTCCACTTACAATTCCACATGTTCCCATATATGCACCATGTTGTTTTCACATTATTGGTATATGAGAGCCACATGGCCACCTTTGCATGCTTTGTGAGTGAAATTCCTTGTCAAGCTTCCTTATGGATTATTTTGAAGGTATGCTCATGTTGGGATATTTTTGAGGCTATTAAGAATCTAGTGGAACATACACACTAGCAAGTTCAAATTATATTAAAAAATGAGCATCCTCCATCTACTCCACATGGAACATCCACCTTAATTCTTTTGGGCTTGGCCTTAGACCCATATTTGTGGGAATGCATGTGAATAAATGCCATGGGAATTTACTATTGTTTTCGCAAGTATAAACATGGCTTTTACTACTCATGCATGTGCCATGCAAAATCACCACCACCCTCTTTTATTTGGTTTTTCTTTGATTTTTGGAGTGAAGCATGGCTCTTTCGAAATCAAGTCTAGTTTGTTTAGATTTGATTCTCTCCACCATCCTAGAGGCTTCCTCTCTTTGTTTTGTGGGCATATATTACATGCAATGGTACATGGGGCATATGTTCCCCCCTTCACCAAAATCTTTCACCCTAAACATCTCTCTCTCTCTCTCTCTCTCTCTCTCTCTCTCTCTTCTACCATCACCATGTGTCCAACAAAAACCCACTCACCCTCACCCCATCTCCTTACCTCATGCATGACCTTGTGGGATCATGTAAAACCCTAAATACCTAACCACCCTACCCCCTACCTCTCCCCTCCTTCCCTAGCTTTGGCTAAGGCACACCTCACCACCCTCTCTAACCTAACCATCTACCCCTCCACCCGTGGCCACCACCCCTTGTGGTTTGGCTTGGCCTAACCCTAACCATGCCGAGCCCCATGACCCCCTAACCTAACCCTAGACCGAGCCTCCATGCCACACCGAGCCTCCCCCCTCTCTCTCTCTCTCGCTGACCAGCCGGCCCCACCCAAGCCACCCTTCCTCTCTGCCTGGTCTAGCTGCAGCCACCACCCCCAGGCCCGAGTCTAGCCAAGCACGTGAGGAGAGGGAGGAAAAAGGTGGTCACCACCTTTTCTAACCCGAGCCACCACGGCATATCCCCTCCTGTCCCTATCTACCCCTTCTCTCTACCGTGCAGCCCCAGATCCTACCCCAGGCCCTGCGCCACAGCCCTTTTCCCTATCTCCCCCTGCCACCACCTCTTCCACCACCGGCCGCCGACGTCGGCATCGGCGTTCCACCACAGATCGAGGAGGCAGTCGAGGTTGTTGGGGTGTCGAGGAAGGCAACAAGGACCCCGGCGTCGCCCCTGTACACGGCGTCAAGGAGGATACGCCCAGCCCCGTCGCACACGCTGTCGTCCCGATGAAACCCTAGTCGGGGGAGCACCAGCGTCTCCGACGATCCTCTGCGTCGCGGACCGAACCACCTCCTCCAACCTCCCCGCGGTGAGCCGCCGCACCTCCCTGACACCCTCTTGGCCGTCTTCGTTCATGAACGCGCCGCTCGTTTTGGCGAACGCCCTCTGTGCGCCGGCGTTCGTGGTCGGTTTTCCTCGTCGTGGCGTCGCAGAGGGACTTCTAGCCGCGTAGCCCTTTTCCACCAGCAACCCAAGCCAGCCCCAGCGGTCGCCGCCGCCTGCGCGCGATCGATCGATCGCGGGTTCGAGCCCCCGCTGCGCCGTGCGCCGTCGACCGACAATTTCGTCAATAAACCCTTGAAGAAAAACAATAGTTGTGTACTTCTGTCAAAAAACACCCCACCTTTTTACTCCCTCAAACCCGTGCTCCCCCAGGTCCCACCTGTCTGCCTCTCTGGCCTTTTAACAAAAGGTACCGCAGCTTTTGATTCATCAACCCGCGCTCCATCCGAACCCCACCTGTTAGCCACCGTGGTGTTTTACAAAAAGGCACCCGCAAGGTCTGGGCCTCAACCCGCAGTCCCCGGTTTTGCCGCGTGGCACCCGCCCGCTCAGCCACTGTCGCGTGGGCTCGTATGACCTCCAACCCCACCTGTCGGTCTCGGTGGCTCGGCAAACGCGCGGTGAGAAAAACCCGAGCCAATCCCGCTGTGTCACCGAGCGCTGAGTCAGCGCAGGCCCCACCCGTCAGCTGCAGAGGCTAGTTTCGTTTGTGTATAAAAAGTGTCTATTCTTTTCTATTTAAAATAAAAATGTTTTCAGAAATGTTTAATATGATTTTAAATCCAGAAATTAATAACTTATAATTGGTAATTCCAAATTTGACAAATAATATATGTTTTTGAATCAGAAAAATGTGAGGATTTCAAATCTGCTATCCAAAATAATGTTTGACTAATTTAAATTTTCGAAATTGTTTAAACGTAATAAAAATGCCTTTTCTTAATTAATTAATAACTTTAAATCTACAACTCCAAATTTGACAAATAATATGTCTAAATCGATCAGCGCGACGAGCCCGTTCTTTTTATGCAGTCCGTGTTCTGAATTGCAGCATGCATCATATAAATATTAAGTAGACAGCAAGTTATATGGGAGCAAAACATGACTAAAACTTAATAAAATGCTTTATTCTTGTACCCCACACCTCACCCATGCCATGCTACATTATTGCCATGTAAATTGTGCATCATTCATCATGGCATACTTGTTTGCTTGTCGCATTTTCATTATATGCTTGTGCACTTTATTTATGTTGGCCCTTGTTTGTTTGGTTCTTCTTTCGAATAGACGCCGAACAGGGGAAATATCAGAAATCCCAGGAGTACTACCCAGATCCATCTCTCGCTTCAACTGAGCTGCCAGGCAAGTACTACCACATGCTTGCATACATATAGTACCTATTGCTTCTATCTTATTCTTGCATCATTGAGTCGCGATTGCATTAAATTGAATCCCAAGTACTGCATAGCCTTTACTTTTAAACCCCACCGAAGCTTGTTCTTCCATCCCATGAGCCATTACTACAGGAGTTGTTTGAGCCATGCGAGTCGTAGAACAGCATGTGTAGGGTATGTGAGTGTCTGATGGATAACGAGATACCTAAACAACTTAACCTGGGTAGTAATGGGATAACTAATGAAAGAGGCACCGGTGAGCAATATTTGTTATTTGTTTTTTCATGCTCACTTGTGTCCCGTAGGACCCCGAGTACTTGATTCCTGTTCCTTGACTATTTGCACTATCCACATCCGGGAGGCCTTATGGACCACTTGAGCCAGAGCTTGATTCATTTCTATTTCTTGGGGCCACAACTAGTTTGGGGTTTTATTACTATCCTGTACTTATGCCATGCTTTACTGCTTTATTTACGATTGTGCGTGGAGCACCTGTACTTTTTTGGATCGTGACACATTTTCGCTGTATCAACAAGCCTAGTCACACTTTCGGGTTCCCAGTCGTTTACCGTCGTCCACACAAACCCTGGGTCCGTTCCGGAGCCGGCCAACTTCGTTGCGGGTAGCTTAGTGGGGTGGCCCCCTGGAATATTTTATGAATCCTGTGATCACTTTGTCGTGAATGCCTCGTTGGGTTTTGAGTTGGTTTTTCCGAGGTTGATCGAGTGTGTGTTGCTTTTGTGCACCCCTGCAGGGTAAATCTTTCTGAAAGCCGTGTCCGCGGTTATGGACGACTTGGAGCACAATTTCTCGATCATAGACAAGTATAACTAAAGTACCGCTTTTAATCTGACTAAATACCTGACTAGTAAATAGTGCAATACTCATGGAATGGTTAATAAAACTGCCAACGTATGGGTTGTTCGTCCGCTTTCTCGTTGGTAAGCGAGAAGGAGGATGGATCTATTACTTTATACTGTTATAACTGTTGTTTCTAATTAACGGACATTCGTCTATTATTGGTTAGGCGGATGGTTAGCGAGTATCTATAGACTTGTTAGTTATTATCTTTTGTTGCAATTGCGTCACCCCAGGTTATGTCCCCTTTAGAGGCATAAAGACTTGCTGAGTACCCCTACGGTCTCACACGATAAATTGTTTGATTCAGATGAACAGGTGTATTCGCGAGATGGATACTAGGTGGAGGAGACAGATGATGTTGGCAACGATCACTCGATGTAGAGATTCCAGGGATGGGGATCCGCGAGATCTGTGGGCGGGATGTGCTTACTTCTGTGGCATCTTATGCCGATTTGCTTCTTGTCCGTACTCGGATCTTGTTTCCCGCTTCCGCTTGATACTCTGATGTTTGATGTATGAGGAGCTATCCTAAACTATTATCTCTATCTAGGATATTTGGATCTTGCCGTATGGCGTTGCAATATTTCTATTTTTAGATGGAATGGCTCTGAGAACTGTTGTAAGGTAGCTTGCATACATACTCACTTGTGTATGTATTTGATCTCTTCTCGTATTGCCTACGCCGCTCGCTCTTGTCCCGATGGCTTGGAAGTGGTTAGACGACCGACGGGTCTACACATGGGTGGCCCCTGGGCCCCGCTGTACTATTTTAACCACTTCCGTTTCATCCAGGCTTGAACTTAGAGCGTAGGGTCCGAGGTAGTTACAATTGGTATTAGAGCCATCCCGCCCTTCAGGGTCTCAGCCAAATGGTCGTTGTCAGTCTAGCAAATATTTTGGTAGCTATGTATACTAGCGAAAAACAAAAACGTGAGAGTAGGACTGCTTCCACTTTTCTTCTTACCCACCCACCCTTTTCTGGTAAGGAAGTGTAACGTTTTCAATCCTCTTCTAAAAATTCAAACTAGGATTCACGTGTTCTGGGTTTCGTAGTACCATAGGAAGTGTGTGTGTGTGTAATTCTTTGTCTATCTGTTGCATCCAACTTGTTGTCGCTATCTACCTTTTGGTTATCAACTGTTGGTACATTCCATACCGACAGGCTTTTGTAAAACCGACGCGATCTATCTGACTCCTTGTTAACCGGTGCCATCTTGTTAAGGGTGTTCTTCCTTCCAGCATGCTTTCACAGAATGTGGAGTTGCTAATCCCTATCGGATAAGTGGTTTTGCGCATTTATTGGTATTTTTAATGCCGAAAAATGCGGGAAATTTTTCTTTGATACATCTGTGTTTCCACACCTCACCGTGTGTGAAACATTATCTATCTTCCTTTTATCGGCATGTTCATGCTAACTCATTCTTTTGTCACCGGCGCTTGATCTGGGAGTTTTCCTTTTTCTTCAATTCTTTTGGGCTAAGTACATAACTCGCGTCGATCTGATGCTTGTGATTGTAATTTGGTTCTCAACATAGCTATATGACACTTATCATGAGTGGAGTATGGTTAATGCTATCTATTTTCATCCTCCAAATGGTGGCGGTTATCTCCTATGATTTGAGTTACACCATGATCATATCTATGCTTATTCAAGTACCTTTGGAAATCCGGAGTTTTCTCAAGCCACTACGGTGGTCTATCATCTGTTTATCATGCTTCACATCTTGTTGGAACTCCATATCTGCAAAATTCTCTTTGATACGAGGGAATTGCATCTTTTCGCCTCTGATAGTTTTTCTTAAGGTATGAGCTATCATCGTTTCTTTATCCAAGATCTCTTTATCCTTGTAACCGGTGATCCGATCGACAATGTGAACCAGGCGACATCTCTTTTTCTTCCGAAGGACCAGATAATCTATTCTGCCAGTGCATCTTCTTCAACACAAACCGTGCTCTTAATATTGATCTTTCAAAGAGCGTTGAGCTCAGGAAGTGTTTCGAGCATTTGTTCGTTTCTCTCGCCTCTTGAACTTGGTATTCTGGGAATATCTTGTTAATCCATGGTGGTATATGTTGATAATATGCTTGCTTATTCTGTATCAATGGAAGGACATGGAAGATCAATTGTGTCTCCTTCTCTCAAGCTTCGTGAACACTCCATGTGTGCAAAGTTCTCAACGTGTGAATTCTGGCTTTTTGAAGTCACCTATCTCGACCACGTCTTTCTGCTAAATACATCGCGTCGATTCTGGAATCAGCAAGCCATTGTTAAATTCCACCCTCCACCTTCAACTTAACCTGGAGATTTTCTTTGTTGGCAAGTTGTCATCGTCTTTCCGCCGAAGTTTCCCTCAAGACAGCTAAATCTCTCTTGGTTATTCTTCAGAAGAATCAGTAATTCTTTTGATCTTCCGCTCAGTAAGTAATCTTTTGAAACCCTCTCGTTCTATCGTCTATGCTCAATCCACCGGAGGCCATGAAGACTTTTCAGATCTTTTGTAATCCTTTTGTTCAAGTTAGTGCTATCTTTTTATTTATCTGTTGAATCTTGCAGTTTTCTCCGTAATCTTCCTTCATATCTTTCCGGTGGCTTAGTACTTCTGACATGAGGATAACATCATCATCTTTATCTATTTTGGTTTCGACGAATCGTTTGCATCTATCTTTGTTTTCATACGGAGTTCCATGAGTTCTTGTCAAGTTCTTCAGTCTGTTCGGCAGTTGGGTTGCATAGTTTTCCATTCATGTGCGGAGTAATGCTTTGAGTGCGGGATGGAGTAGCTACCATACCACTACCCTTATCATTCGCTTTTGTACAATGAATTGGTGAATTAATGCGATTTAACTCAGTCCACGGAAGTATAAGTGGCCTTTATCCCTCGATACTTTTACTTCCAGCCTTGTTTTTCCGGAGTGCTCTCTCGAAGAAGGTAATCCTTAATCTCTTGTTGGTGGCTGCATCTACACGGAGCAAAATCTTCAATGATCTGGTGGAAACCAATGCAAAATCTTCTCTGTCTTCTTTTCTCTACCGGTGCTCGACATCTTCAAACAAGATGGAAGGAAACTATATCTGTCTTCAATTTGTCAAATTCCTTTTCTCTTGGTAAAGCCAATTATGGTTGATGCCATCAGTCGCAAATCTATTGCATTAGCCTCAAGGTTAAAGAAAGCAATAAGTATCTATACAATAAACCCCAGATCCTCCATATTCTTTTCTTCTCGGGATTCCACCATAAACTAGCATCACCTCCTTCTCTTGAAGATATATCCGCGCACCTCAATTGTGTGATCCTTGGTTCTTACCGGCGCAAGAATCTAATCCGACAATGTCTAACTAAATCTTTCCGTTGATATCAAGGAACTCTATTGTTTGAAGGCGATATTGTTTCCGAACTTCCTTTCTCAAATCTGAGGGAAGGTACAGTGCTATTTTCATAGTGGTTGATAACTTCTCCAAAGTCGCTATTTTCGTCCGGCAAGGGCAAGAATCATCATCACTTGCAGCTTCCGATCTTTAATCCTAACGGTGTGTCTTTTCTTTATCCATGATACATTGTCCTTTTTATTTCTTTCACAAGTGGTTCTTTTTTTTATCATGTTTCTCGAGAAAACCGGAGCTATGTTCATCCTATCCTTCTTGTCTCACGACAATCCTTCAATTCTTCTAACCCTTTGTGTCTCAAGCAAAACGAAAGACTCGCAACAAGTCTAGCAAGTTTTGCAAGGTGTAATGGTCGCACCACTCCATTGTTCATCATCTTGGGAACACAAGGATCTCCTTCGTTCCGAACACCCGCCTCTCCTTGTGTTGGTTTCTTTTTCCTAGGAATCTCGGGGCGAGATTCTTGTTTAGTGGGGGAGAGTTGTAGCATCCCAATTGTCTAACAGTTGCAATGCTACTAGCCTAGTCTATATATATGCTACTTCCTACATATAATTGTTGCATCATAATCATATCATGCTCATGTCATCATGCCACCTTGCATTTGAGCATCATATAAAACCCTTTTCATTTGGTTCTTCTCTCATATGCATTTATTAATTGTATTTGCCTCTTGATACATTGTAGTTGGTTCTTGATATATTGTTAATGCCCAAATTGAGTTGGGTGCATATCTTTTTCAACTCCACCACCTTTCTTTGTCACCACCCCATAATTCCACCATCCAACTAAATGTGAGCGTTGCATTTTATTTGGGTTTACCTCTAGCTCATGTGGGTTGGGATGGGTCCACTTACAATTCCACATGTTCCCATATATGTACCATGTTGTTTTCACATTATTGGTATATGAGAGCCACATGGCCACCTTTGCATGTTTTGTGAGTGAAACCCCTTGTCAAGCTTCCTTATGGATTATTTTGAAGGTATGCTCATGTTGGGATATTTTTGAGGCTATTAAGCATCTAGTGGAACATACACACTAGCAAGTTCAAATTATATTCAAAAATGAGCATCCTCCATCTACTCCACATGGAACATCCACCTTAATTCTTTTGGGCTTGGCCTTAGACCCATATTTGTGGGAATGCATGTGAATAAATGCCATGGGAATTTACTATTGTTTTCGCAAGTATAAACATGGCTTTTACTACTCATGCATGGGCCATGCAAAATCACCACCACCCTCTTTTATTTGGTTTTTCTTTGATTTTTGGAGTGAAGCATGGCTCTTTCGAAATCAAGTCTAGTTTGTTTAGATTTGATTCTCTCCACCATCCTAGAGGCTTCCTCTCTTTGTTTTGTGGGCATATGTTACATGCAATGGTACATGGGGCATATGTTCCTCCCTTCACCAAAATCTTTCACCCTAAACATCTCTCTCTCTCTCTTCTACCATCACCATGTGTCCAATAAAAACCCACTCACCCTCACCCCATCTCCTTACCTCATGCATGACCTTGTGGGATCATGTAAAACCCTAAATCCCTAACCACCCTACCCCCTACCTCTCCCCTCCTTCCCTAGCTTCGGCTAAGGCACACCTCACCACCCCTCTCTAACCTAACCATCTACCCCTCCACCTGTGGCCACCACCCCTTGTGGTTTGGCTCGGCCTAACCCTAACCATGCCGAGCCCCATGACCCCCTAACCTAACCCTAGACCGAGCCTCCATGCCACACCGAGCCTCCCCTCTCTCTCTCGTTGACCAGCTGGCCCCACCTGAGCCACCCTTCCTCTCTGCCTGGTCCAGCTGCAGCCACCACCCCCCAGGCCCGAGTCTAGCCAAGCACGTGAGGAGAGGGAGGAAAAAGGTGGTCACCACCTTTTCTAACCCGAGCCACCACGGCATCTCCCCTCCCGTCCTTATCTACCCCTTCTCTTTGCCGTGTAGCCCCAGATCCTACCCTAGTCCCTGCGCCGCAGCCCTTTTCCCCATCTCCCCCTGCCACCACCTCTTCCACCACCGGCTGCCGACGTCGGCATCGGCGTTCCACCACAGATCGAGGAGGCGGGCGAGGTTGTTGGGGTGTCGAGGAAGGCAGCGAGGACCCCGACGTCGCCCCTATACACGGCGTCGACGAGGAGACGCCCAGCCCTGTCGCACATGCCGTCGTCCCGACGAAACCCTAGCCGTGGGAGCACCAGCGTCTCCAACGATCCTCTGCGTCGCGGACCGAACCACCTCCTCCAACCTCCCCGCGGTGAGCCGCCGCACCTCCCTGACTCCCTCTTGACCGTCTTCGCTTCCTGAACGCGCCGCTCGTTTTGACGAACACCCTCTGTGTGCCAGCGTTCGCGGTTGGTTTTTCTCGCTGTGGCGTCACAGAGGGACTTCTAGCCGTGTAGCCCTTTTCCACCAGACCAAGCCATCCCAGTGATGCCGCGCTTCGCGATCGATCGATCATGAGTTCGAGCCCCACGCTGGCGTCTGCCGTCGGTAAACGATTTAAATCGATTAACCCTGGAAGAAAAACAGTAGTTGTGTACTTCTTTCAGAAACCCCCCCACCTTTTTACTCCCTCAAAGCCGCGCTCCCCCAGGTCCCACCTGTCTGCCTCTCTGGCCTTTTAACAAAAAGGTACCGCAGCTTTTGATTCATCAACCCGCGCTCCATCCGAACCCCACCTGTCAGTCGCCGTGGTGTTTTACAAAAAGGCACCCGCAAGGTCTGGGCCTCAACCCGCGGTCCCCGGTTTTGCCGCGTGGCACCCGCCCGCTCAGCCACTGTCGCGTGGGCCCGTATGACCTCCAACCCCACCTGTCGGTCTCGGTGGCTCGTGACAGCGGTGAAACGGAGCCAATCCATTGTGTCACGGCTGAGTCAGCACAGGCCCCACCCGTCAGCTGCAGAGGCTAGTTTCGTTTGTGTATAAAAAGTGTATGTTCTTTTCTGTTTAAAATAAAAATGTTTTCAGAAATGTTTAATATGATTTTAAATCTAGAAATTAATAACTTATAGTTGGTAATTCCAAATTTAACAAATAATATATGTTTTTGAATCAAAAAAATGTGAGGATTTCAAATCTGCCATCCAAAATAATGTTTGACTAATTTAAATTTTCGAAATTGTTTAAACGTAATAAAAATGCCTTTTCTTAATTAATTAATAACTTTAAATCTACAACTCCAAATTTGACAAATAATATGTCTAAATCGATCAGCACGACGAGCCCGTTCTGTTTATGCAGTCCGTGTTCTGAATTGCAGCATGCATCATATAAATATTAAGTGGACAGCAAGTTATATGGGAGCAAAACATGACTAAAACTTAATAAAATGCTTTATTCTTGTACCCCACACCTCACCCATGCCATGCTACATTATTGCCATGTAAATTGTGCATCATTCATCATGGAATACTTGTTTGCTTGTCGCATTTTCATTATATGCTTGTGCACTTTATTTATGTTGGCCCTTGTTTGTTTGGTTCTTCTTTCGAATAGACGCCGAACAGGGGAAATATCAGAAATCCCAGGAGTACTACCCAGATCCGCTTCAACTGAGCTGCCAGGCAAGCACTACCACATGCTTGCATACATATAGTACCTATTGCTTCTATCTTATTCTTGCATCATTAAGTCGCGATTGCATTAAATTGAATCCCAAGTACTGCATAGCCTTTACTTTTAAACCCCACCGAAGCTTGTTCCTCCATCCCATGAGCCATTACTACAGGAGTTGTTTGAGCCATGCGAGTCGTAGAACAGCATGTATAGGGTATGTGAGTGTCTGATGGATAACGAGGTACCTAAACAACTTAACCTGGATAGTAATGGGATAACTAATGAAAGAGGCACCGGTGAGCAATATCTGTTATTTGTTTTTTTATGCTCACTTGTGTCCCGTAGGACCCCGAGTACTTGATTCTTGTTCCTTGACTATTCGCACTATCCACATCCGGGAGGCCTTATGGACCCCCTGAGCCAGAGCTTGATTCATTTCTATTTCTTGGGGCCACAACTAGTTTGGGGTTTTATTACTATCCTGTACTTATGCCATGCTTTACTGCTTTATTTACAATTGTGCGTGGAGCACCTGTACTGTTTTGGATCGTGACACGTTTTCGTGGTATTGACAAGCCCAGTCACACTTTTGGGTTCCCAGTCCCGCCGTCCACACAAACCCTGGGTCCATTCTAGAGCCGGCCAACTTCGTTGCGGGTAGCTTAGTGGGGTGGCCCCCTGGAATATTTTATGAATCCTGTGATCGCTTTGTCGTGAATGCCTCGTTGGGTTTTGAGTTGGTTTTTCTGAGGTTGATCGAGTGTGTGTTGCTATTTGTGCACCCCTGCAGGGTAAATCTTTCTGAAAGCCATGTCCGCGGTTATGGACGACTTGGAGCACAGTTTCTCGATCATAGACAAGTATAACTAAAGTACCGCTTTTAATCTGACCAAATACCTGACTACTAAATAGTGCAATACTCATGGAATGGTTAATAAAACTGCCAACGGATGGGTTGTTCGTCCGCTTTCTCGTTGGTAAGCGAGAAGGAGGATGGATCTATTACTTTATACTGTTATAACTGTTGTTTCTAATTAACGGACATTCGTCTATTATTGGTTAGGCGGATGGTTAGCGAGTATCTATAGACTTGCTAGTTATTATCTTTTGTTGCAATTGCGTCACCCCAGGTTATGTCCCCTTTAGAGGCATAAAGACTTGCTGAGTACCCCTAGGGTCTCACACGATAAATTGTTTGATTCAAATGAATAGGTGTATTCGCAAGATGGATACTGGGTGGAGGAGACAGATGATGTTGGCGATCACTCGGTGTAGAGATTCCGGGGATGGGGATCCGCGAGATCTCTGGGCGGGATGTGCTTACTTCTGTGGCATCTTATGCCGATTTGCTTCTTGTCCGTACTCGGATCTTGTTTCCCGCTTCCGCTTGATACTCTGATGTTTGATGTATGAGGAGCTATCCTAAACTATTATCTCTATCTAGGATATTTGGATCTTGCCGTATGGCGTTGCAATATTTCTATTTTTTTTAGATGGAATGGCTCTGAGAACTGTTGTAAGGTAGCTTGCATACATACTCACTTGTGTATGTATTTGATCTCTTCGCCTGTTGCCTATGCCGCTCGCTCTTGTCCCGATGTCTTGGAAGTGGTTAGGAAGGTAGGTCGAATTACGTGGGCGACCCTTAGGCCCCATTGTTCTATTTTAACCACTTCCGTTTCATCCAGGCTTGAACTTAGAGCGTAGGGTCCGAGGTAGTTACACCTTGGCTCCCTGGCAACGGCGCCAGGAAAATTCTTTCTTACTCAATATGTAGAGCTCATTGGGGAACCCCAAGAGGAAGGTATGATGAGCACAACAACAAGTTTTCCCTCAGTTATGAAACCAAGGTTATCGAACCAGTAGGAGCAAGGAAACACCTCCAAGGTGTTGTTTCCAACTTGGAATCCTACACAACACAATCACAGAACTTTGCCCCAAACTTACAGTGAGGTTGTCAATCTCATCGGTTTTGCTGAAAACAAAGGATTAAACATATTGTGTAGAACATAGTAATTGCTTGTAGAAAGTAAATAGAAAATAGTAAATAGATTGTAGATTGATGGTAAAAGGATGGACCGGGGTCCATAGTTCACTAGTGGTGATTTTCCTTAAGATAGATGACATGTTGGGTGAACAAATTACAGTGGGGCAATTGACAAATATCGA
Source organism: Avena insularis (assembly GCA_023614405.1). Taxonomy (NCBI): domain Eukaryota; kingdom Viridiplantae; phylum Streptophyta; class Magnoliopsida; order Poales; family Poaceae; genus Avena; species Avena insularis. The sequence continues at coordinate 568,033,656 of CM042686.1, forward strand.
GAAAGCATACATGCATATACTAATCATCTTAATTTGATTGGGCATTACAACATTATACATAGACCGTAATCCAACTGCATCTATGACTAATAATCCACCTTCAGGTTATCATCCGAACCGCCTCCAGTATTAAGTTGCAAGCAACAGATAATTGCATTAAGCAAAGTGTGTAAAGTAAACAATACGATTGTTTTATGAACAAAGGATTGTTGTTTTCTCTCTAGTAGCAACAGCACATCTAGTACCTTAGAGATTTCTGTCACTTCCCTAGATTCCTAGAGGCATGAACCCACTATCGAGCATAAATACTCCCCCTTGGAGTTGCTAGGATCTATTCGGCCAAGATAGCTACTAACAACGGAGAGCATGCAAGATCAGAAATAACAAAGACATGATAGAATCAATAATCAATCTGAAATAGTATCTCAATATCCATCGGATCCCCGCAAACACAACATGTAGGATTACAAATAGATGATCTTGATCATGAACGGAGCTCACAAGATCTAAAATGGTAGCACAAAGGAGAAGAACCAACCATCTAGCTACTACATGGACCCGTAGTCTAGGGATGAACTACTCACGCATCACACCGGAGGCAGGCATGGTGATGAAGAAGGCCTCCAGGGTGTCCCCTCCGGCAGGGTGTCGGGAAGAGCTTCAGATCCCTCCCGATCTAGGGATGGAGATGATGGCGGCTACAAACTCTTTCGTGAAATTTTGATCGGATACTTAGGGTTTCTGTATCGGACGCTTCTTATAGGCGAAGGGGCGAGGTCGGTGGAGTACCAGGGAGCCCACACCACCCCCTGGCGCAACCTAGCCTGGCCCGCACCACCAGGTGGTGTGGCCGGCCCCTGGCTCCTCTCCATCTCGTCTTCTGGCTCTGTGACTCTTCCGGTAAAATATTGACTTTAGCTTTTGTCCCGTCCAATTCCGAGAATATTCATTTTCTGGTTTTTCTGGAACCAAAAATAGCAGAAAACAGGCAACTGGCACTGTGGCATCTTGTTAATAGGTTAGTCCCTGAAAGTGTATAAAAATACTCCAAAGTATGGACAAAACATAAGAAAGTAGATATAAAACAAGCATAGAACATCAAAAATTATAGATACGTTTGCAACGTATCAACCAACTTAAAGGCCTCGGTGGGGATTTCTTATGAAGCTCTGTCTAAGCGTTACCTAGGACTGCCTACGGTAGTGGATCGTTCAAAGAATGGATGTTTTAAATATATTATAGAACGATGGGGCAAGGTCAAGGGTTGGAAGGGACAACGTATGTCCAAGGAGGCAAATGACGTGTTAGTTAAGTCTGTTTTGCAGGTTGTGCCAGCGTAACCGATGAGTTTTTTACTCTTCTCCAAGAAACAATGTAAAAAAGCTAAGTGCCGTATCTTCAGATTTTTAGTGGGGGGATTCAGATGACCAGTGTAAAGTGCACTAGATTAGGTGGGACAGGATGTGTCGAGCCAAGAGCCACACGGGTCTTGGTTTTAGAGACTTTGAAAGCTCCAATCATGCTTTTCTGGCTAAGAAGGGTTGCAGATGATAACTGATCTAGACTCTTTCTGCGCGCGTGTGCTCAAAGCGAGGTATTTTAAGGATGGGTGTTTTTTGAATGCAACCTGTCCAAAGCGTGCCTCATATACATGGAGGAGTATTATCCATGGGAGAGATCTCCTTAGAGCTGGATTAGTCTGGAGGATCGGGGATGGGTCATGCATACAAGCTATGGAGGACAAGTGGATCCCGAGGTTGAGCGCACAACACCCACTGGGGTGTAAGCAAGACGACTGCCCAACTCTTGTTCGTGATTTTTTTGTTCCAGATGGAGGGATGTGGGATGAGAATAAACTCCGTATGTTCCTCCATGAACAAGACGTCTGATACATCTTCACTGTTCCGGTTGGCAGACCGGGGTCACGGGATTTCCTGGGATGGAGTTACACCAAATCGGAGCTCTTTTCAGTTAAGTTGGCATACCATCTGGCTGCGCAACTCAAGCGACTAGCAAAGGGCCTGACGGAATCATCTCGAAGTTGCGATCAACATAGAGGTTGGCTAACTCTTTGGGGTGCAAATGTCCCGGACAAAGTCAGGGTACACTTCTGGAGGTTTATAGAGAACGGCGTAGCAGTGGGTACTAAACTCAAATACCGAAGAATCAAAGACATGGTTAACTGTCTAGTGTGCGATAGAGATGAGAGTTTGGTACATCGTTTCTGGAATTGTTCACATTTAGCCAGGTCTTGGAAGGTGCTTGAAGAGGAGATGGGTTTAGTCATGGAGAAACCACCTGATCAGTTAGTTTGTCATTCAGATCTCAAGGGGTGGCTTTTGGACTGGATTGGAAAGGCAAGTGGGCATATGATAGCATGGAGTATGCTACTGATCTATAACATGTGGTTATCCAAAATTTGATGCTCGTGACACTAAACGTATTGCTGATCCCACGACTATTGTGAGAAGAACTATTGCAGGGATGGAGGAATGGCTAAATGTTCATAAGCCTGCACCAGGGGCAACACCGAAGGCACATGAGCACTGGCTCCCGCCAGGTCAGGGGTGGTGCAAGGTGAACGTCGACGACGCTTTCAGATCTTGGATCACAACGACAATGGTGGTGCAGTTGTTAGAGACTGCCATGGTAGCTTTCTTGCAGGAGCTTGCCATTTTTTTCTACATGTCGCTGACGCTGAAAGAGCTGAGATTATGGCATGCAAGAGGGAACCGCTGGTGCCTGGTTGCGAGCGGGGTTCAGGTGAAGCGTGTTGTTCTGGAGACGGACAATGTCAAGGTTGTGGCAAAACTCGGTAAGGAAGGACAGTATCTACGGTCCGCTGGTTAGTGAAATAAAATCTCTCCTACAAGGTTTTGAAGAATCCTCGGCACGTTATGAATTAATGCAATCGCAGCGTTTAATCTGTAAAAAAACTCCAGATCCATCGAAAAGCGAACCTTCTGATTAGAATAGTCAATTCTGCTCGTGGGCAACTACTGCAGCAAACTTGTCAGCTACGTCAGCGTCACACCGAACGTGGATACTTCTTCTCTTCCAACGTTGACCCACGAGTCAAACGTTCAAACTTTGTTCTGTTATTAAGCCGTCAATCAAGACGGAGAAAAATAAGAAGTGAAAATACGCCTTCCACATAAACCTCCGGTGGCGGTATCCCCTTTCTCCAGCCGCGCGACGAGCCGGAAAGAGAGAAGAGAACCCCGAGATTCGTGCCGCCCGCGTCGGCGCCCACCGCCTCACGCCTCGCCGTCAAATTCCGGGGCCGCGCCGCCACGAGATACCTCTCGATTCTAGCCGCCGCCGATTATTTCGAAGCCGATGCCTCGGAAGTCGTCGAAGACGAAGGCCGGCCGCGGGCCCGCGCCCAAGCCCCACGGGAAGGCCGCCGCCTCCGTCTCGTACCCTAACCCGGCCCACGAGTACCCCTACGACGCCGAGCTCTCCGCCGCCGAAGCCCTCGGGCGCCTCGACCTCGACGCCTCCACCGCGGCCGCTGCCGCCGAGGATGCTCCCGTGGAGACGCCGCCTCCCCAGCCCGAGGTCCCCGCGCCGCGGCCGCCGCCTCAGCCGCCGATGGAAGCCTCGTCCTCCGGGAGCGGTGCGGCGGGAGGGGGACGGCAGGAAGAGGGCCTGAGAAGGCTACAGGAGCTGGTAGCGATTGGTCGGGAGGAGGTGGAGTTGACCGAGGAGGAGGTGCGCGCCAACTATCAGAGGCAGGAGGACGAGGTAATGCGATGGTCTCCTTCTCTCTCCCTTTGCGACTCGTGAACTGTTCAGTAGATCGTGAAGCATGACCGAGTAGCTTCTGTCATGGAAACGCGGCGGTAGTAAACTTCATGATCCCTTTTCCTGCTGCGCTTTACTTACTGATTCTCCGAGGGCCAACCGAGGGCTGGAATTATACTTTAGCATCTCAAAAGGTGCACAGTGAGAGCCCTTTAGTTAATTCATGCCTGCATTTGTGGTCAATCTCGTTGGTAAATTTCTAAGATCGGGTGAGGATCATTGGTTCATGGTTTCTGCCATTCATAGGAAATGAACCGGAGAAATTAAGACCGTGTCGTGCACATTCGTTGGCATAGTTATACTAAGTGTCAAGTAGTAAGATACTGATTGTCAAGTAGTATGAAAGGGAGTCTTCAGATGTACTTAAATCTATTTGTTGTTATCTTGTTTTTACTTGGACATGTGCTATCACTTATCTTAGCCTGATAGAATCTAAATACTTTGCTCAGATATGTGCCTTGGAAGCAATTTTCGGCGACAATGTAGTCATGTTCAATAGAAAGGAGGGCCAGCGGTCTTTCCAGGTATATCCCTCACGGTCAATTTTCAGGTCACATTCTTATCTGTCAGGGCAAGGGTTCCAAGCTGTTGTTGTAATTACAGGTTCATGTGCATATTGAGATCCCAGATGGTACAGATGTATCGGCGAGGCTCAGTTTTGGTGCTGGAACACTAAATTATAAGGAAGGACACGATGCTGATGCCACGGATGATCTTGTTTACAAGTTTAGAGTTGAGCATCTATCACCAATCCTGCTAACATGTCTCATGCCTTTGTCGTACCCGAGCCATCAACCACCCTTTTTCACCATGTCCGTCGAATGGCTAGACAAAGTGATGATTTCGTCATTATGTCACATGCTGGATATGGCTTGGGAAGAGCAACAGGGCATGGAAGTAATATATCAGTGGGTGCAATGGCTCCAAAGCTCTTCCCTGTCTTACTTAGGATTTGACAATGAGATAGTTTTAAGCAAGGGTGATCTAGCGTGTACTGAAGATGGTGGAGATAGGCGTGCTTGTCCAGACAATGCTCCACCTGATGTTACAATTCCAAGGATTATTAGATACAATGATGATAAGCGTCATGAAGCCTTTTTGCATGCTATCCATGACTGCATGATTTGTTTCAGCGAGTTTCCTGGTAACTCTTTCTTCCATTTCCACAGAACTATTTGCACAAGTGTTATAGTAGAAGTCTTCTGCTGTGTTACACTTACCACATTTGACATGTACTGTCCTGTGGTTGTCCTTACTCAGAGTGGAACTATCTTGGTTAAGTGCAGTTTAGTTCCCATAGTATTGGTTTTTTTAACAGAAAAAAGAGACTATATATGGTAATGGCAACATAGTTATATAGGTGCAATGTTAGAGGTTCTCATTTAGACATTCAATTCATCAGTCCTTGTTCTGAGTGAAACTGTCTTTGTAAACAATTTAAAAAATTAGAATCATGGTACTGAGGTCTTCATGGTGCATGTCCAACCTTTATGTTTTCCATTGACATTTGTCGATCCCTGTTATTTGAATTTCGCCTCTATTTTTGAGTCTAATTTATTGTTTCATCAGGTGTTGATTTCATCAAACTTCCATGCCACCATTTCTTTTGCCAGAAATGCATGCAAACTTATTGCAAAATGCATGTCAAGGAAGGAAGTGTAGTAAAGTTGTTGTGTCCTGATACAAAATGTGGAGCCGTTGTTCCTCCCAATATATTGAAAGTGCTGTTGGGGGAGGATGTTGAACGCTGGGAAGCATTGCTTCTTCAGAGAACCCTTGATGCAATGATTGACGTTGTTTATTGTCCGAGATGTCAAACTGCTTGCTTGGAAGACTCAGGTGATGAAGCTGTGTGTTCAAGTTGTTTATTCTGCTTCTGCACACTTTGTAAAGAGCGCCGTCATGTTGGGGTGGAATGTTTATCTCCAGAAGAAAAACTTATTATTTTGGAGGTATGAAGACTATGTCTCACATACTTATATTAGCAGTAATACAGTGGCAGTAATCCACCATACTGGCATATAATTTACTATAGTAAAAGCTTTAGAATTAATACCTCTTAGACGATGGGGGCGATTTACCTTGTCCCAATAAACCCCTAGCTGAAGCTTCAATCCTGTCTCTTTTGTCCTTATGTCATTGGTTTCCATTCTAGGGCAGTTAAAAAAATACCTTAAAACAGATCAGTATAACCATTCCAACAAATGGTGAGATACGAGTTCATGCCAAGTAATTACTGATTTACTAGATCCTGTACAATGGTCTGACCTGGTAGCATGGTGACTGGATCATTAGTTTCCATTAGGGAAGTAAGAGTACTTGAAAATGAATTATTATTACCATTGCAAGAAATGGTAAGGTACAACATGCCAAGAAATCGCTGATTTACTAGATCCTGGCCAATGGTGAGACCTGGTAGGATGGTGATTGTAGACTGTGGCTATAGGAAGAAGATATGTGTCATTTGCAATGAGAGGATCTGAGGATGTTGTGTCCACTGATAGCTCGCATGGAAAGTTTCTAGAATTATTTGCTGCCCGATATGGATCTGAATATTAGTCTCCTGAATCTAAGAGGTTACCTGATGTTCTTCACATAGGATTTTAACCTGATAGATAAGTATGTCTATCTAAGTCGTAGACATATTTTACTCACTGGGTGCCCTTTGACCATAGAATATTTGTTCTGTAAATAGTTACTGCACTTCAGGGCTAGGTTTTTGCAAGCATTGATATACATGTGTTTTTCCTTTATCCATCTGCTGGATGGCTGCACTAAAGATAATTCACATTTTGCTAAACTTCAGTAATAATGACGCCAGATTATCTGTTTCTATTCGTCCTTGGTTCATTATTTTCTTAGATAATTGTTGGGAATGCTAACTTCCTTTCGTTTGGCACAGAAACGTCAAAAGTCTGGGCAATCAAAGGGAGATATTCAGAAGCTTATGGATGAAGTACGCAGCATCAAGGAAATTATGAAGGATGCAAAACAGTGCCCGCGCTGCAAGATGGCTATATCTAAGATAGAAGGATGCAATAAGATGACCTGTTGGAACTGTGGCCGGTTCTTTTGCTACCAATGCAACGCTGCAATTAGTGGATATGATCATTTCAAGTAAGTTCTCTTTTAGTAGTATCTACTTTTGTTCATTGACATAGCTGTGAATTGACAAATAATTATGTTGTTGCCTCCAGGGGTGATTGTGTAGTATTCGATCAGGTTGAAATTGATAGATGGGAGATGCAAGTGAATCAAAGGCAACAACGCCAAGTTGTTGCACAAGTGCAGGCTGACTTGTTTGAAGGAGAATATGGTTACCCGTGTCCCACTTGCCGCACAGCAGTTCCAAAGGTAAATAGGAAAATACCTTACTTGTGAACATATTTGAGGACCAGCTTCTCTAATAATAATGAGAATGATCAAATTGCCTATCTTTTGCATCAAGAAACCAATAGGTGCTATTTCATGTACAACTACTTGTGGTCACTTTTTCCTTTGAATTTTTTTCATGTGGTTATTCTTTCACCTCTAGTCATGATTACCAATTTAACTATTTATTACCAGTTCAGTATCTTCCATTAGTCATGACTAGCAAAGTGTATTTTAGTTACTGTGTAAATCAGCAACTGATCCTTACGTTAGTTTACTTTCTAAAAGTTTTTTTTTGCTTGAGCCAAGAGAAGTCTCAGGCTAGCCACTCCCCGCGTGCTCCTAGTGAACTTATAGATCTTGACCATAATTTTGTTTATTTTTCCACATTGCCCTTCCTCATGATTCTGTATTTGCTTTGGTAACTTGGGCAGATTGGAAACAACAACCATCTCTACTGTTGGTCATGCAACCAACACTTCTGTGCATTGTGCCGGAAGTCTGTCCAGAAGATGTCACAGCATTTTGGTCCCAAGGGGTGCAAGCAACATACTGCAGATCCCTGATGCAGGTTGTCGTATATGCGCAGCCTCAACGCAAGTCCAATTTCCAAAGGTCTGTGTGTGCATATACACTTGTCGCCGGGTGCATTCGCCTTGGCGTTACCGACATTTGGAAGCGAACTTGGTTTCTACTCTCGGCTTCCTTGTACTCGTAAAAGCAGCTCAGAAATTTTTATTCATTAGCAGATATCTATTTGTTTATCCTGTTCATTTCCGTGTATGTTTTGTTGAGAAGAATCTGCATATTCAGGATGCCAGTTGTCCCCTTGTATCATTGTAGTGATACATTGCAAATATCTTTTTTTATAGTGTTGCTTATTGTGTCGTGTGTTTATGTTTGCTCTATATCTCGAATTGTATGCCCTTTTTTAAACCTTCAAGGCTGTGACGTTTGTATGATGACTTAAGTCTAATGTACTTGATAAAGCAATATGTACCTCATTGGTTGCGTGGAAATTTATAGGATTTATTTATGTTCATTTTATGCACATGAAATTCATGTCACCACAGAAGTTGCAAAATTTAGCAACAGAGTGGACCTTTGATCAGAAGCCATATCTATCAAGTCTACAACTATACTCTTATTTAATACTATCCCGTGGCAAATATTTTTTTATCTGCATTGATCACAACACGAAGAACATAAAGTCACTGGTAGATGTATTCACATCATATTATATGTAGGGGAATGATGAGCCTTTGGTTAGCACGGGGAAGCCGGCGACTGGAGCGAGCTCAGCTTCGTCCTCGGAAGGGATTGACGGCTTAGCATCGATTGGCCTGCAAGAAACACAACAATGCATGAAGAGTTAGAAATCACAAAAAAAGAGAACAAAAGACATGACACAGATTATCACAAAACTAACACAGTAAGATGCACATAATGTATCATCCAGACGTTTTATGTCCCATAGGAGGGAAATTAAACTTCCTTTAGACTAAAGACATATTACTCTTGTAGGAACTCAAACAAATTATGCACTGTGACATGAGGAAATTACAGTTCATACTTAGATTAATAGATGCTGCTCTCTTAGAAACTCAAATTGATTCTTCACACTGAGAAAATCAAATGTGTGGATTTGTAGTGGAGTACCTCGCAGTCAAAAAAATGAAGTCAAACGCGTATAAGCTTGATGTGTTTATTGATCCATTAGTTCCCCAATGTGTTTAAAGCACATGAGGACTTACCACTGATAGCTTCAGCGAGACACACCTTTGACCGGCAAAATCCGTATATTTTCTCCTTTGACCTATATGTAAGTATACTTTTTTTGTAAAGAAATGCATACACTACGATGAAAATAGAAAAGTGAACAGTGCAACACGGAGGGATATTTGATTTCCTATAAATATAAGAGTATATGACTTTTAGTGCTCGAAGAAGATAGACCATTGAAGAAAACGGAATACATGAAACAACTGTTGTGAGATACCTGGAAGAATACCATTATATCAATTGAAACTGGAGCTACCTGATCTAAATGGAGCAAATTAAAAAGCATTGGTATTGGGAATTAATAGACAGTGTATGCTTTCTTAGAAGTGTTGTATAGATTTTGCTACCAAAAGAAAAAAGAAACCATTATGAATGGTCGAGTAGCTGTTTTTTTTAGATGAATGGTCTAGTAGCTGGTAATTCAGTAACTGTTCCAGGTATCAAACTCGTGGTGCTGCCTAGAAACAACTCTTCTATTTTTAAAGTTGCCAAAATGGAAACACAGGTCATACTTAAGAATATATTTACATGTTCCCTGCTAATAGTTTGGTGGAGTGCTAACCTGCATGGCAACAACGGCAATAGAAACATGTTGTATAGAGAGTGTCCAGGTTGGTTTCTCAACAGACATTAGAATTCACATTAGAAAATCTGCAAGTGATCTAGGACATGAACCAACGCCATTGAAACAAATATTGGTCACTCTTAATCGGCAACTTTCACCATGTAATTAGCCTAGACAAAGATGAACCATCCACACTTACCTTGCTATAAAAGGACAAGTTTTACGGTACCTTTTACTTCTGATAGAGGTGGTACAAGCATGAATTCATCGTACGGCTCAGATTCAGCGCCGGAGAATAGGCCCAACAAGCCTAGGAAGTCGTAGGTATCAGAAAAATTAACTGTGGACAACAGGCCCGTGAGCACGCATGCATACCGCCGCCTCCACCTCTTATCACTGTTACGGAATACATAATGATCGTTAAGAGTGAATGCAGATTTGTTCTTCCCTCGGTAGTTTTAAAATATTTCAAAACTGATGTCAAATACATGTGTCCGCCAGGATTGGGCTCATCAATAATAGGCATCACAGCCGCGGGGAAACTTTTTTACTATAAAGAACAGTCCGTGCTTAATTTGACTGAGTTTTATTATAAATAAATATTTTTTCTTACATAGAATCCTTTGTAAGTTCGGAATTATGACAAACTATCTTCAATAATCGTAGTGACATATACCTCATTGGAGGCTTTGACGTACTCCCTCCGTTCGGAAATATAAGATATTCTATCTTTGTGAAACGAATGTATCTAGATATCTTTTAGTTTATAAGTTTACTCTGAATCTATAAACCTATACACTAAAAGATGTCTAGATACATTTGATTCACAAACCTAAAACGTCTTATATTTCCAAACGGAGGGAGTAGATGTGAAACTATAAAGTGCAACATGACAAGATTGCACTTGACGGTGGCGAATAATAAATCTTAAAGGTAGAGCAGATACCAAAACATTGACAACTTGTGGTATATGACATCGCAACAGAATCTCTGTGCCATCGTATTAGTTACATGCCTGTACATTTACTGTAAAACCTCGACCACATTTGATGGATGTTGTATACATGTAGAAGTTGAATACAATTTTCTCTAAACCTCTTCGAGAGTTCGTGTCCACCGATGGGGAGGTTGAAGCTGCTGGAGCTGCTGCTCTTATATCAGTACACAGCAAACAGATAGACATCCGAGTCCGCACATGTAAAAACACTGCCTAAGATAATCATTATAGTCTATTTGTCTGACGAAGAACCTTCAGTTTTACAATCTCTTCTGTGCAGTTCAACATTCAGAGGCTTGCATGTGATGTACTGTACAAGGTGGGGACCCTAGAAGAGGCCAAGAGAGCACTGCATAAGATAATCAAGACAAGCAACAAATAAAATGAGGATCACACATTACCAGAATTTACCCAGATTCTCCAGCACTAGAAGCTTGTGTCGTGACCCGGCAAAAATAACGAAGGATCATGTAATGTAGCATGAACAAGTGCAAAATAAGATGAGTATCCCTTGATAATGAGAATCTCCATGGGAGGAAATCGCCAAGTATTTATATGCTTGTATCCTTGAACCATAGAGTAGCGCATGTTGCTTGTGGAAACTAAAATCTTTTGCCAGATGAGCTAGTTCGTTGGTTTCCGCATGACAGGAATATTAGTGCTATGAAAATTCTTACACTAAACTGTGTGGGTGTTTATCTTGGCATGCTCATCAGTTTGTGGTACACCTGGAACTGCGTTTACAACTTTACAAGCACCACGAATACAGATACCTCTGCGGAAGTGCAGTGTTTGACATGCTTCTATAGAAACTATAAAGGGAACTTATAGTAATCAAGCTAATCCCATGGATATTATTAAGGATCCAGGAAGTGAGCCTACTGGTGCTCTTTAAGAGGTAGAGTGTATGGTTTTGGTCTCATCATTCTACTTTATACCCAATGCTCTCGAGCTTTTGTTTTCTATTGCATTTTATGCGTACTTGTTGTCTTCCAGGAGCTCTATTGGCTTGAAAAATAATGTCTGGTCCCCTCCTAAAATTTACCTATTTACACAAGAATATTTGTTCCTCTTTTTACTTTCCCCAAAAGAACAACCACAATCCCTATGAGATGCACCGAGTTTTTACAAGTGACAACAGACCCAATTATCTTTATTCAACATGCACTCTACCACTGACAACAGAGCTAGCATATATATTTGATAGAAGTGAAAATATTCCCCACAATGGCTGAAATTGGCAAGTTGTACTCATCAGAGTGCGCATTTAGCACGATTAACCAGCCTTCAACAAGCACTTAGGATTTCAGTATTCATTTCAGATAACTTACATGGAGCCAGAGAGGTTGCCGCGGAGAAAAATATGACCGTGCTCTTGTCGGTGGCGGCAAAACAAGGAGGCAGGGATGGCAGGCACCTACCCAAGGACCGTACACTACTTCGTCGACCTCCTCCCCTGCTCCACCCCCTCGCCGGCCTCCTCCCCATCCACAGCAGGCCACCACAACGTCGCCGGACTAGCTATCCCTTCACGGCGGCGCCGACAGAACGAAGGTTGACGACCGTGTTGCGGCCGCATGTCAACACCCGGGTTTTTAATCCCAGATGCCCGTTATGCCATACCTCGCAATCCCAGGATTACCATTTTTGCGAGACATAACGGATTGGATATCACAGTACATCATCCATTACAAACCATACATAAGGTCTTACACAAATAAGGATCTCATGATCCAGTCTTAATACAACAAGCAGCGGAATTAAAAGATAAGCGTAGAGGTGGAGTCCATCTTCAGGGGCACAAGCAATGCTGACGAAGGCAGATAGTCCTAGTTATCATAGCCGTCCTGCTGGCCATCATCTTGATAGTCTCCTTCATAGTCTGGCCATGAGAATAGCCAGGGACAAAAGCCATGAGTACTCTTTAAGTACTCGCAAACTACCACTAACAAGTAATATAGTTCTAGGTTAAATTGCTAAATCTAAGTTTAACTATAAAGTTAAGTTTGAAACTAAGCTGAGTTCTGAAGCAAAGAAAGATAAAATAAAGTTCTAGAATCACTTAAGTTGGGAAGCTATTGTCATAAACACAACTCTGTTGTAGTCAAGTCAAGATTCATCATTCATTTCATAAGTGGTTTGGAAAACATCTGACAACGAAATAGTATGGCCATTCCAACTGTTCATAACCGCGGACGCGGCTATTCGAATAGTTTGACACTCTGCAGAGGTGGTACACTTTCACCACAAGATTTGATATATCTGTCAGGGATAACCCTGAATCATCATACTTAGTATGCAGATAATCAAACATAACCTTCCCTTTACACACCCTAGTATAAGCACCTCTCCTATGAGCATGGCCTCCCAACCATGACCATTAGTCATCTTGGGCACTGCATAGGTGAACAACATTGAGAGGTAGCCTCAGCTCAAACCTCTCCCGCGAGGGAACTAATACTAATGCATATAAATTTCCAGCTAAGCCTTACCCAATTCAGGTAGTGTGGTTGTACGGTAAATTTGGAATGGTATCGCATCCGAATCCAACCATCAGTTTTGTAAAGGGTTAAGGCTCATGCCTCAACATTTCACCATCATAAACCATTTGTGTTTTTCAACACATGTCAAAACATCTCAATAGAATGACTCATCATTCCAAGGTTTTCATAATTCATTTTCACCAAGTGTTCCCATCTAAAGTGACTCAAGTTTTTGATCTACTATAAACTACTAAGTTAAGAGTGTTCACTAAGGTGGAAATGGTGGGATCAATCTCATGCCATATAATGACATCTAAAGGGTTCTAGATAGGTCAAGTTTTATACTCTTTATGCTACCTTCAAAACAAGTAAAGAACTTTGGGTAAAGTAAAGGAAGTAAAGCTTGTAAATAAGACTTGGGGTAACTAATAGTCAAAGTGTTATGACTTAAGCATGCCTATAGCATTTTGGATCAAGTTAACTAGCTTAATTCTAGCTTGCTACAATAGCTTGCCTTGGTTGGTGAAGTGGTTGAAGTTTTCTTCTTCTTCTTCTTGGTAGAACTCCTCCTCCTCGAATTCTTGGTCGGTACTATCGTCTATAAATACATACGGAGTACACAATCACCAAACAATACTTAACTAGTCTAGTTAGCATTCTAAGACACACCTTTAATGGTTTATTATCATCACAAGCATCACAAGTTTAATTCAATAGTTTCATCCTTTTTATTTTAGAAAAGTAATTTCTACTCATTGAAAAATTAACTAAGATTTAATATTCACCACTTAAAATATGAGATCATGTGGACACATGTCCTCACCACATATTCTAACATGTGGGAATGTGTTTTAAGGGTTGGATCATAATTACTTTGGTTTGAGTTCATTATTTAATGATTTAAAGTGACTAGAAATGCCTATATAGCATTATTTTGGTACTAGTCCAAAGTCACTGCATGTAAACCTTAATATTATTACATACTCAGATAGGTATGATGAAATGTGAATTTTGAGAGTTGGAAACAACTCAAAATCTATCTTAGTTGATTTTATAAAAATGTTGCAAGGTGCGAATGCTTCTGTTTTATTATTTTTACTAGGAGAGATCTATAACTCTAATTGAATTAAATCCAACGGGCTTGGATAGATAATTTCAATACCTTTCAGGTAAAATTAGTTTCATGCAATTTGGATTTGTCAAACTCCCAGAATTGATTTTTAAACTAGTGGACAGAAACTAGATTAACTCTAAATAGAAAAAACTAAATTTGAAACTTTCACACGTGCGAGAACTAACTGGGCCAGCCCAGCTACGCACAGTGAGCGCAGCGGGCTACCTGACAGGCGGGCTCCACCAGTCAGCGGCACCACTTAACCGAAACGGTATCTAGCATCCTGGGCCACACGATCTAAAGGCGATCCAACGGTGGTGAGTCATCGTCGACGACGGATCACTCCGGCGAGAACATGACCTAGACGCGACGGTAGGGGTCGATTGGGAGCATACCAGGGCTCCAGCAAGGTCGGCGATGCGGGCAAACGGGCTGGTAGGCGACGGCGAGGCGAGGCGCGGTTGCAGCGAAGCTTGGGGTGCCCTAAATCGCAAACGCCCTTCTCCTCCTGCTACAGCGGCTTCGACTTCAATTCCGGCGAGACAGAGCTCGAGCGGCTTCGGCGAGGGGTGGGTAAGTTTCAGTGAGAGGTGAGGAGTGTGGAGAAATGGTGCTGGGGTGGCCGCTTTATATAGGGTCGACGAGGGGGCAGAGCGGGCGACGGTGAGGTCATCGGTGACGATGCTGCGGGGCTCTCTCGGCATGGGCGAGGGTGGCGTTGGATACTCTGTTCCCCGGCGATCCTCTGAGGCTTAAAGGTGCGGCAAGGCGGAGTCTCTACTAGTCGGGAGCGTGCGGTGAGCTGCGCGCAGATGGCGGTGTTCGACGCTGTTCCTTCGGTCTGTTGGTCACGAGGCGGCTAACGACGATGTCTGGGCGGTTGCTGGGCCTGCTGCGGGTGCTGCCACGCAATGCTAGCGCTAGGCGTGGTCGGTGCGGCTCTGGCGGGCGCGGCGCTCCAGGGTGATCGGCATGGCGGACAGCGGCATGGGCGCGAGCAATTGAGGCTTGTCCTCCGCTTGTTTTTGGTCGGGGGCTGGTCGAGGCGAAGCGGTGTGACGGCGCATGTCTCCCAGCAAGCGAAGGAGAGTGCGGGACGGGCTGGGGCGAGCGGTCCGTGGTTGACCTGGGGCATGGCGTCGGGCGGCTAGCTACTGGAGCAGACAGGGGAGAGGGAGAGAGGGTTAGGGCCGGGGTTCTAGCTGGGGGAACCAGGGGACCAAGTTAGGCCCAAATGGTGACCAAAACTACTGCTCACTATAGTGTTTTAGGATTTGCAAGATTTGTGTCTGCCACCTGCTCGACAAAATGGCCGCAAGAAGCAAAAATTTGAATTTTGGGTTCAAATTTTTTGAGTGATCTCCACTAGTACTAGGTAGTCTCTGGTTGCAAGGGTTTTGAAATTGGACTTCAAATGGATGGTTTTTGAAATAGGGGTGATCTAGGCATATGCATTGAATTCAATCTTGAACTGTCATTTAAAATTAATATTTGAATGTTTTTAGCAGATCACAAAGTGGTCCTTGGCACCTCATTATGTGTACTAGCAAGGGGTGTAAAGATCCACAAATGTTTCTGTTAAGTTTTGAGTACTAGAAATAGCCAAAGTATGCATGATAGTTAATTTGGCCAAAATGACCATTTACTTCAATTATTCATTTTGAGTTGTTTTTTCTTTAGGAAAAGTTTGGGAATGATTTATATGATGTTTATTTCACCTAAGAATCATTTTACAAGCAATGAATCACAGAACCATGGCAATTCAAAACAACTCCTAATTTAAATGCACATACACATGAATGCTTTCATACTTTGAATTGGAAAAGTTTTTTGTTAACCCTAAACTTGATGAATTGGATCTTGATAAGCTTGGATTAAAGTTTTGGGATGTTACAAACCTTCCCCCCTTAAACAAAATCTCGTCCCGAGATTTACAAAGAAAACTAGGAACTAAAGAGATCTGGGAACTCTGTCCTAACGTAATCTTCGTGCTCCCAAGTGGCTTCCTCCTCGGTATGGTTGCTCCACTGAATCTTGAGAAACTTGATACTCCTGGTCCTGGTAGTTCTGTAGGCTTATTTTAAGATACGTATGGGCACTTACCAATAGGTCAGGTCATTTTTGATCTCTACAGCTCTGTGATCGATGCTCTTGAAAACTTCAGTCTTCTCGGGCACTTCCAAGCATTTGCGAAGTAACGAGATATGGAACACATTGTGGATGGCTGGCGTCTCTTCAGGCAGTTCCAGTTGATACGATACTTCTCCCCGACGGTTAAGAATCTTGAAGGGCCCAATATATCTGGGGGCTAACTTTCTTTTCAGACTAAAGCGTTGAGTTCCCTTCAATGGTGAAACCTTGAGATACACAAAATCTCCGACATTGAAAGTTAGGTCTCTCCTTCTCTTGTCAGCATAACTCTTTTGTCTGGATTGGGCGGTCTTGAGGTGCTCACGGACTTTGTGAACCTTCTCTTCCGCTTCTCGGAGAATGTCGGGTCCAAAGATCTGACTCTCTCCTACTTGCGACCAATTCAAAGGGGTACGACACTTTCTTCCGTATAGGAAATCAAATGGTGCCATCTGCAAACTAGCTTGATAATTGTTGTTATATGAGAATTCTGCGAAAGGCAGGCAGTCTTACCATTTTGATCCGTATTCCAACACACAAGCTCTAAGCATATCCTCTAGGATCTGGTTGACTCTCTCAGTCTGTCCATCAGTTTGCGGGTGATACGTGGTACTAAAGTTCAACTTGATTCCCAATCCTTCTTGGACTTTCTGCCAAAATCTTGAGGTAAACTGGGTTCCTCGATCTGATACGATGGTCTTGGGGGTTCCATGCAGGCTGACAATCCTAGCAATATACAGTTCTGCTAACTTCGCACTCTGGTAGGTAGTCTTGACAGGCATAAAGTGGGCTACCTTGGACAATCTATCAACTATGACCTAGATTGAGTCATTTCCCCTACTAGAAGTAGGCAAACCGGTGATAAAGTCCATTCTGACAGAATCCCATTTCCATTCCGGAATCTGCAATGGTTGCAACAGTCCTGCAGGTCTCTGATGCTCTCCTTTGACTCTTTGACAGATGTCAAATTTGGCGATGTAGCTTCCGATTTCTCTCTTCATCTTGTGCCACCAAAATTGTTCCTTCAAATCCTGATACATCTTTGTTCCTCCGGGGTGGATAGAATAAAGAGTATCATGAGTGTAGCATCCCAATTGTCTAACAATTGTAATGCTACTTGGTCTAGTAATATAATGGCTACTTCAAATATAAAATTGTTGCATCATCATTATATCATGCTCATGTCATCATGCCACCTTGCATTTGAGCATCATATAAAATCCCCTTTTTGTTTTGGTTCTTCTCTCATATGCATTATTAATTGTATTTGCCTCTTGATATTGTATTTGGTTGTTGATATATTGTTTAATGCCCAAGTTGAGTTGGGGGCATATCTTTTATTTAGCTCCACCACTTTTCTTGTCATCACCCCATAATTCTACCATCCAACTAAATATGGGCTTTGCACTTTATTTGAGTTTACCTCTAGCTCATGTAGGTTGGGATGGATCCAATTCTTTTCCACATGCTCTCATCTTAGCATCATGTTGTTTTCACATCATTGATATATGAGAGCCACATGGCCACTTTTGCATGCCTTGTGAGTGGACCCTTTTTCCTAGCTTCCATATGGATTATTATGGATTTATGCTCATGTTGGGATATTTGGGGCTATTAAACAGCTAGTGGAATATACACACTATTAAGTCCCAATTTTCTTCAAATGTGATCATCTCCAACTACTCCACATGGGGCAACCTTTCATTTCTTTTGCTTGGCTTTATTCCACCTTTGGAAATGCAAATGAACAATGCCATGTTTAATATTATTGTTTTCACAAGAATCAACATGGTATTAAATATTTTGCATGGGACATGCAAGTACCACCCATTCTAGATTTTGGTTTTTATTTGAATCTTGAGTGGACCATCATATCTCACTCTCTCTATCCTTTCTTTTGGCTTGATCTATGTTGATCTTGCTTAAAACCCCATCACCATATCCATCTATACCATCATCCCTTCTCTTCTTCTCTCTCTTTTGGCTATCTTGTTTGAGCTTGTTTGATCATGGTTGAGCTTGCCAAGGGATTGCCACCACCTCATCTTTTCTCTCTCTCTAAACTCTCTCCTAATCTATACCTCTTCCTTCTAACCTAAAACCATACCCCCTAGTACCAAACCCTAATCTATACCTAATCTAAGACAAACCCTAAGTACCCCCCATCTCTCCTCTCTTTAGCCACCACCCCGAGCCATGACCTACCTAGCTTGGCCACCCTGGCAACCTAGCTACCCCACCAAACCTAAACCCTAACCGAGCCTAGCTCCTACCCTAGCCCCCACCCGAGCTCCTCCCTCTCTCTTTTCTCTCCATGCCACAAGGGCCCTCCACCCCGAGCCTCCCTCCTGGCCTCACCCTACCCCACCTGGACGTCCCCATCTACTCGCCCCTCATACCTGCCTCACTTGGGCAGAGCACGTGAGGAGGAGGAAGGAGGGAAAAGGTGGCCGAAGCCACCTTTATCTCCAACCACTCCCCCCACGGCACCTCCTTTCCTCTCCGTCCCTATCCATCCTCTCTACCTTGCCCAGCTACCCCAGATCCACCCCAGCGGCGCCCTTCCCTCTCCCCTCTCTGCTCCATCGCCACCGTCTACACCATCGTCTGCACCCTCGGCCTCCACCGCGTCCAGCCGATCCAGCCGTCAAGTGCGCCGTCGAGGAGGCCTGGAAGACCAAGGCCAGTCCCCTGCATCGACCCGTACACGCAGAAGCTGAGGGGAGGCGCCAGAGCCGGAGATCGCCGTCGCGTCGACCCCGAAACCCTAGCTCCGGTCCGTCTGCGCCGTCGTCGATCGCCAGCGCCCCGACCCGATCCTACACCACCGGCACACTCTTGGTGAGCCCCTTAACCCCTTGGACACACTCCGCCGTTGCTGCATCATGCGCGGACAATTGACGAACTCTGTCTTCAAGGCGTCGCGTTCGTTCTCCTCGCCAGAAGGCCGCTTAGCCCTCATCTAGCCGCCGGCAGCATTTAGCAACTCCTAGCCCTACCGCCTGGTTGCACCTTGCGCACTTCCCGGCCCCAGATCGAGCCCGCTTCGCTCGCGCTCAGACGATCTGTCGATCGCGGCAGAGAAGAGGACCAGTGGGTCCGAGTCGTCCTTTTTGCGTATAACCCCCACACCTTTTTCTGCATCAACCCATGGCCTCGCAGGCCCACCGTCGACCTCCCGTGGCGTTTTGCAAAAGGATCCCGTAGTTTCAGAACCTCAACCCAGCCCCCGAGCCACGTGGTCGACCCTTGACATCTCTCTCGCCAAGTGGGCTCATGAGCGCCGGGTCCCACCTGTCATTCGCTTGAGCTAGAGCAGGCCGCGGTGTAAAACATTTTCTGTGCGCGTGCGTTGCTGAGTCAGCGCGTGGCCCACCCGTCAGCGTCTGTGGCTGGCTCAATCTGAGTATAAAAAGTATTCCTCTGTAATCTGTTTTAATTCAATCTTTTTAAATTTAATTCAAATTCAAATTCAAATTTAAATTCTGTTTTTAAATAACTTTTGAAATATGAACCCAAATAATACAAATGATATATGTTTTGAGATCAGAAAAATATGAGGAATCCAAATATGCCCTTCAAAATATATTTTGAACATTTAAAATTTCCAAGTTTATTTAAATTGCAATAAAATGCCCTTTTGTCTTAAATAATTAATAACTTTTGTTTTATAAGTCCAAATTTAACAAATAATATGTCTAAAATGATTAGCTCGACGAGACCTTTCTGGTTATGCATTCCATGATCTGTTTTGCAGCATGCATCATATAAATATAATGTATACAGCAACTAAATTGAGAATAAAATGGGACCAAAACCCAATAAAAATGTTTATTCTTGTATTCCACACCTCACCATGCCATGCTAACTTATTTCCATGCAAATTGTGCATCATTCATCATGGCATGATTGTTTGCTTGATGCATTTTATTCATATGCTTGTGCACCTTATTTATGTTGGCCCTTGTTTGTTTGGTTCTTCTTCGAATAGACGCTGAGCAGGGGATATATCAAGACACCCAGGAGTACCACCCAGATCCACCCCTTGCTTCAACTGAGCTGCCAGGCAAGCACTACCACATGCTTGCATACATCTAGTACCTATTGCCTCTTTCTTATTCTTGCATCATTGAGTCGCGATTGCATTAAATTGAATCCCAAGTACTGCATAGCCTTTACTTTTAAACCCCACCGAAGCTTGTTCCTCCATCCCATGAGCCATTACTACAGGAGTTGTTTGAGCCATGCGAGTCGTAGAACAACATGTGTAGGGTATGTGAGTGTCTGATGGAAAATGAGGTACCTAAACAACTTGACCTGAGTAGTAATGGGATAACTAATGAAAGTGGCATCGGTGAGCCATATTTGCTATTTGGTTTTTCAGGCTCACTTGTGTCCCGTAGGACCCCGAGTACTTGATTCCTGTTCCTTGATTATTCGCGCTATCCACATCCGGGAGGCCTTATGGACCCCCCTGAGCCAGAGCTTGATTCATTCTTATTTCTTGGGGCCACAAACTAGTTTGAGGTTTTATTTACTATCCTGTACTTATGCCATGCCTTACTGCTTTAATTTAAATTGTGCGAGGTAATGCACACTGTACTGTTTAGGGCCGTGACCCGTTTCACATGTCGACAAGCCCACCACACTTTCGGGTTCCGGTCGTTACTGCCGGCTCACAAACCTTGAGGCCGTCTGAGTCACTAACTTCGCTATGGTAGCTCAATGGGGTGGCCCCCTGAAATATTTCTGAATCCTGTAATTGCTTTGTCGTGACTGCCTCGTTGGGTTTTGATTTGGTTTTTCCGAGGCATATCGAGTGTGTGTTGCTATTTGTGCACCCCTGCAGGGTAAAACTTTCTGAAAGCCGTGTCCGCGGTTATGGACGACTTGGAGCACAGTTTCTCGATCATAGACAAGCATAACTAAAGTACCGCTTTTAATTTGACTAGACTAGGTACCTGACTAGTAAATAGTGCAACACTCATGGATTGGATAATGAAACTGCCAACGGATGGGGGGGTTGTTCGTCCGCTTCCTCGTCGGTAAGCGAGGAGGAGGATGGATCTGTTAAGATTACCATTATAACTGTTGTTATTAATTCACGGACATCCGTCTATCTCTGGTTAGGCGGATGGTTAGCGAGTATTTGTAGAATTGTTAGGGTTTATCTTTTGCTGCAATTGCGTCACCCCAGGTTGTGTCCCCGTTAGAGGCATAAATACTTGCTGAGTACCCCTAGGGTCTCACACGATAAATTATTGGTTCAGATGAACAGGTACACTCGCGGATGATCTTGGGTGGAAGAGACGGACGATGTGGGCAACGATCATTCGGTGTAGAGATTCCGGGAATGGGGATCCGTGAGATCTGTGGGCGGGATGTGCTTATTTATGGGGCATCTTATGCCGATTTGCTTCTTATCCGTACTCGGATTTTGTCTTCCGCTTCACCGATACTCGATGTTTGATGTATGAGGAGATATCCTAAACTATTATATCTATCTAGGATATTTGGATCTTGCCGTATGGCGTTGCTATATTTCCTTTCTTTTTAGATGGAATGGCTCTGATGTACTATTGTATGGTGGCTTGCATACATACTCATTTGTGTATGTAGTTGATCCCTTCGCCTGCCGATTACGCCGCCCGTTCTTGTCCCGATGTTTGGAAATGGTTGGGACGGCCGAAAGGTCTACCTGTGAGTGGCATTTGGGCCCCACCGTACTATTTCAACCATTTCTGCTCATCCAGGCTTGTAACTAGGAGCGTAATTCACCGAGGTAGTTACAATGAGCTTCCTTCATGATAACTTGCTTCAGTTCCGAATCTGCTGGCACACAGATACATCCTTTGTACCATAGTACTCCTTCTTCGTCTTCGGTGAATCCAGGTACCTTTCCTATACCAATACGACGTTTGATTCCGTCGATACTTTCATTCCCCTTCTGGGCTTCCTTGATTTGGCTAATCAAAGTGGGTTGAAGTTCAATGCTAGCTAAGAATCCTTTGCTAACTAATTCCGTCCTGAACTGCTCCAACTCTTCATACAAACTTGGTTGCTTCTCCTTGATCATAGTGTTTAGCCTACACGGCAATCTGCTAAGAGCATCCGCTACCACATTGGCTTTGCCGGGGTGATAGTGAATGTCAAGGTCATAATCCTTGATTAACCCTATCCATCTCCGTTGCCTCATATTCAGCTCCTTCTGAGTGAAAATATACTTTAAACTCTTGTGATCTGAGTAAATCTCACAGCGATTACCCATCAAATAATGACACCATGTCTTCAATGCTAGAACCACAACTGCTAGCTCAAGATCATGGGTCGGATACTTCTGCTCATGCTGTTTCAGTTGTCGAGACAGATACACGATGACTTTGCCTTCTTGCATCAGCACACATCCTAGACCAATCTTGGATGCGTCACAATACACATCAAACAGCTTCTTGATGTCTGGCATGATCAATATTGGGGCTGATATCAATCTCTTCTTCAGCTCCTAAAAACTGGCTTCACATTTGTCGGTCCATTCAAACTTCTTGTCCTTCTTCAACAATTGGGTCATGGGTCTGGCGATGCTTGAGAACCCTTCTACGAACTTGCGGTAGTATCCCGCTAATCCGAGAAATGCACGGACTTGGGTTTGAGTGGTTGGAGCTTCCCATTCTTCAACATCTTTGATCTTGGCGGGATCAACAGAGACTCCTCTGGCAGACACAATATGTCCTAGGAATCCTACTTCTTTCAGCCAAAACTCACACTTGCTGAACTTGGCATATAACTGATGCTCTCTCAAGGTTTCTAGGATGATTCTCAGATGTTGCTCATGCTATTCTTCTAACTTGGAGTAGATAAGAATGTCGTCGATAAACACAACTACAAACTTATCTAGGAAATTCATAAAGATCTTATTCATGAGATTTATGAAATAAGCAAGGGCATTGGTTAATCCAAAAGACATAACCGTATACTCGTATAAACCATAGCGAGTAGTAAAGGCGGTCTTCGGAATATCCGTTGCACGAATCTTAAGTTGGTGATAACCAGTCCTAAGATCAATCTTTGAGAATACTTGGGCTCCAGTCAACTGATCAAATAGATCCTCTATCTTTGGCAAGGGGTACTTTTTCTTGATGGTGACGTCATTCAACTTTCTGTAATCTGTGCACAAACGATTGCCTCCATCTTTCTTGTCAACGAATAACACTGGTGATCTCCATGGCGATATGCTTGGTTGAATCAAGCCTTTCTCTAACATAGCATCCAACTGCTTCTTCAGTTCCACTAACTCTGAGGGGTTGATGCTATAGGGTCTCTGGGCTATGGGTCCAGTTCCGGGGATTAGTTCGATAATGAACTCAATATCCCTATTCGGGGGCATACCTAGCAATTCATCTGGGAATACGTCGGGGTATTCACAGACTACTCTGACTTGGTCAATGGTGGGCAGGGCTACACTCTTGTTGCACTTGAATTGACGGGGTAAGGTTTCAGATATATGCTCTACTATTACTCCAGAACTACTGGTCATGGTGATGGCTTTCTTAGCACAGTCTATCAGTCCTTTATGCCTTGACATCCAGTCCATACCTAGTACTACTTCCAATCCTTTGGTCCCAAGTACAATTAGGTTGGCATAAAAATCTATCCCATGTATTCTTATAGGCACAACTTTGCAAATTTTTCTAGCTTTGGTTGTTGAACCGGGGATTTGAACTATCATGACATGCTTCAGGTTGGTTGGGTGAATCTTACTAGTGCATGCAAATTCTTCGGTGACAAATGAATGCGATGCTCCCGAATCAAACAATACTCTTGCTAAGACTGAGTTGACAGAAAACATACCCAGTACTACATCTGGCGCTTCCTGGGCTTCTTCTGCGTTCATGTGGAAGAGACGGCCGTTGCGGTTGTGAGGGTTCTCTGGGGCAAATCTTCTTCCTGGTTGAACACGGCGCTGCTGTTGAGCTGGGGCATTCACATTGGCATTGGCTGCAGTCTTCTTGGGACACTCATTGGAGTAGTGACCCTTCACTCCACACTCGAAACAAGTGATATGGGACTTGTCCTTGACTGCGACAGGCATAGCATTGCTGCCAGTTCTGGGTGCAGTGTTGTTGTTGTTGTTCTTGGGAGGTGCACGGTTGAAATTGTTGGCATTGCCGGAGTTGTGATTATTTCCTCCTGACTTCCCATTGCCTCCGCTATGGTTGGGGTAGCTCGGGAGAGACATTGGGGGTCGGTTGTTCCTTGGTGCATATCCTGGTGAAGGGTTGGGACGGTACTTCTGGTGACTGCTGGATCCAGCTTGCTGCATCATGCGACGCTTGCGGTTGTCGTTTGCTTGGTTAATCTTCCCTTCCATCTGAATGGCATAGTCGACTAGTTCTTCGAGATCCTTGAAATGGATGTTGACGAGGATCGTCTGCATCTCATCATGCAGTCCATTCAAGAATCTCTCCTTCTTCTTGGCCTCCGTGTTGATCTCATCAGGTGCATATCTGGCAAGTGACAGGAATCTGTCATGGTATTCTACCACAGTCATTCTTCCTTGCTTCAATTCAAGGAATTCATCTCTCATCTGGTTGACTAGACCTTGCGGCACGTGGGTGCGGCTGAACTTGAATTTGAATGCTTCCCAGGTCATCACTTGACCATGGTTCATATTGTGGATACTATTCCACCAAGCTCTTGCATCTCCTGCCAGATAGTGGGTGGCGAAGAGGAATTTCTCGTTTTCATCAACTCCTGCAACTTCTAAGTTGTTTTCCATTGTCTGTAACCAGTCATCAGCATCTAATGGGTTTTCAGATTGGTTGAAGATTGGGGGATTGGTATTCTGAAAATTCTTCAGCTTGGATCCTTGGTGATCCTGATTTCCATGTCCCTGGTTGTTGAGAGCCATCTGGGCGATCTGCTGCAATGTTGCTAAGTTGGCTTGGCGCTCTACCCTGCTTGCTTCACGGTCTGGGATGAGATTCTGCAAGATCTGCAGCATTGAGTCTTGCGACGAGCTGCTCCCTCCTTGGTTTCCACGAGTCATCTGAAGATTGAGATAGATATAGGGGTAAGAGGGAAAGTTCTAAGGTTCATGGTTTTGGTTTTCAAAGCTAAAACTTTGAGTTAGACTCAGGTTTTTTCAACTATCTTCATTTCATTCGTGCAAACAAGCACACGATATAACACACACCACAACAATGAAGGGAAAACATATGGTTTGAAGAACCATTCTATAAGCTACGATACAGTGGGACCAATACATCTCATGCTACGACAATGCTCTAGTGCATCTACTCATCGTCGATGAAGTCGGAGTCCTCATCACTAGTGTAGAAGTCCACGGCATCCTCCTCCAGAAAGTCATCATCGTTGCTGAGGTAAGAATCCATGTCTCCCTGGATGTCTTCACCCTCATCTTCTTCTTCCTTTGCTGCAAGCTAAGCTTCCTGCTCCTTGACGGTCTTCTCGAGGTCGGCCACCTTCTTGCGAAGATGAGAGATGGTGCGATCCTTATTTGCACGCTGGCGGCGAAGAGACTGGCGATCCTGGACGAGCAGTGCGAAAGTCTGGGCCTTCTGGTCGGCAATGGCACGGTTCTGGTTGGCTAACTCCCTAGCATTGTCTAGTTCCTGCTGTCTGTCATGCAGCAAGAAGTCAAGATTTTCCACTTGACGCCTCAACTCTGGGTGACTTGGCATCTCCATCGGCATTCCCATGAAGTCACGTCTTGCATAGTGGGCAAAACGGGTTCCTTGGATTTTGTTGACGCTGAGGACACATAGACGTGCGAGAGCTTCATGCATTGCTCTGGCTAATCCATCTAGCCAGTTGTTCTCTCTCACGGAGAACTGAATTCTCCCAGAAGTTGGTGCTTCGATGCTTCCTCTAAGATCCGCGGTGACTAGCCACTGTAGGTCTCCTCCTGGGGGTCCTGGAAGTTGAGCTCCAAGAAACTCCGGATGTGGGCGTCCTAGTAACTCCGACAGTGAATCTAGATCCCTCTGGAAGATTAGCTGACCTCCGTTTCCCAACTGGTAAAACTTGCTAAACTGAGTCTCCATCTACAAGAAATTAGGATGAGGAAGTTAGTGAAGTGATCAAGTGTGTCAAATTTTAAGTAGTGGTGTAAGAATTTTTGAGGAACATGAATTTTTGAGGAAGAATGAATCCACAAGGATAAGAGAGAAGATAGTTTTTCATAAATACTCACTTTGGTTTTGAAACTAAGTTTTTGTTTGAACGTCCATTCTAACTAGGGTCTCCTATGGTCAGGATGGCTCTGATACCAACTTGTCAACACCCGGATTTTTAATCCTAGATGCCCGTTATGCCATACCTCGCAATCCCAGGATTACCATTTTTGCGAGACATAACGGATTGGATATCATAGTACATCATCCATTACAAACCATACATAAGGTCTTACACAAATAAGGATCTCATGATCCATTCTTAATACAACAAGCAGCAGAATTAAAAGATAAGCGTAGCGGTGGGGTCCATCTTCAAGGGCACAGGCAATGCTGACGAAGGCAGATAGTCCTAGTTATCATAGCCGTCCTGCTGGCCATCATCTTGATATTCTCCTTCATAGTATGGCCATGAGAATAGCCAGGGACCAAAGCCATGAGTACTCTTTAAGTACTCGCAAATTACCACTAACAAGTAATATAGTTCTAGGTTAAATTGCTCAATCTAAGTTTAACTATAAAGTTAAGTTTGAAACCTAAGCTGAGTTCTGAAGCAAAGAAAGATAAAATAAAGTTCTAGAATCACTTAAGTTGGGAAGCTATTGTCATAAACACAACCCTGTTGTAGTCAAGTCAAGATTCATCATTCATTTCATAAGTGGTTTGGAAAACATCTGACAACGAAACGGTATGGCCATTCCAACTTTCCATAACCACGGACGCGGCTATTCGAATAGTTTGACACTCTGCAGAGGTGGTACACTTTCACCACAAGATTCGATACATCTGTCAGGGATAACCCTGAATCATCATACTTGGTATGCAGATAATCAAACATAACCTTCCCTTTACACACCCTAGTATAAGCACCTATCCTATGAGCATGGCCTCCCAACCATGACCATTAGTCATCTTGGGCACTGCATAGATGGACAACATTGAGAGGTAGCCTCATCTCAAACCTCTCCCGCGAGGGAACTAATACTAATGCATATAAATTTCCAGCTAAGCCTTACCCAATTCAGGTAGTGTGGTTGTACGGTAAATTTGGAATGGTATCGCATCCGAATCCAACCATCAGTTTTGTAAAAGGATTAAGGCTCATGCCTCAACATTTCACCATCATAAACCATTTGTGTTTCTCAACACATGTCAAAACATCTCAATAGAATGACTCATCATTCCAAGGTTTTCATAATTCATTTTCACCAAGTGTTCCCATCTAAAGTGACTCAAGTTTTTGATCTACTATAAACTACTAAGTTAAGAGTGTTCACTAAGGTGGAAATGGTGGGATCAATCTCATGCCATATAATGACATCTAAAGGGTTCTAGATAGGTCAAGTTTTATACTCTTTATGCTACGTTCAAAACAAGTAAAGAACTTTGGGTGAAGTAAAGGAAGTAAAGCTTGTAAATAAGACTTGGGGTAACTAATAGTCAAAGTGTTATGACTTAAGCATGCCTATAGCATTTTGGATCAAGTTAACTGGCTTAATTCTAGCTTGCTACAGTAGCTTGCCTTGGTTGGTGCAGTGGTTGAAGTTTTCTTCTTCTTCTTGGTAGAACTCCTCCTCCTCGAAAGCTTGGTGGGTACTATCGTCTATAAATACATACGGAGTACACAATCACCAAACAATACTTAACTAGTCTAGTTAGCATTCTAAGACACACCTTTGATGGTCTATTATCATCACAAGCATCACAAGTTTAATTCAATAGTTTCATCCTTTTTATTTTAGAAAAGTAATTTCTACTCATTGAAAAATTAACTAAGATTTAATATTCACCACTTAAAATATGAGATCATGTGGACACATGTCCTCACCACATATTCTAACATGTGGGAATGTGTTTTAAGGGTTGGATCATAATTACTTTTGTTTGAGTTCATTATTTAATGATTTAAAGTGACTAGAAATGCCTATATAGCATTATTTTGGTACTAGTCCAAAGTCACTGCATGTAAACCTTAATATTATTACATATTCATATAGGTATGATGAATGTGAATTTTGAGAGTTGGAAACAACTCAAAATCTATCTTAGTTGATTTTATAAAAATGTTGCAAGGTGCAAATGCTTCTGTTTTATTATTTTTACTAGGAGATATCTATAACTCTAATTGAATTAAATCCAATGGTCTTGGATAGATAATTTCAATACTTTTAGGCAAAATTGGTTTCATGCAATTTGGATTTGTCAAACTCCCAGAATTGATTTTTAAACTAGTGGACAGAAACTAGATTAACTCTAAATAGAAAAAACTAAATTTGGAACTTTCACACGTGCGGGAACTAACTAGGCCGGCCCAGCTATGCACAGTGAGCGCAGCGGGCTGCCTGAAAGGCAGGCTCCACCAGTCAGCGGCACCACTTAACCAAAATGGTATCTAGCATCCTGGGCCACACGATCTAAAGGCGATCCAACGGTGGTGAGTCATCGTCGACGACGGATCACTCCGGCGAGAACATGACCTAGACGCGGTGGTGGGGGTCGATTGGGAGCATACCAGGGCTCCAGCAAGGTCGGCGATGCGGGAAAACAGGCTGGTAGGCGACGATGAGGTGAGGCGCGGTTGTGGTGGAGCTTGGGTGCCCTAAATTGCAAACGCCCTTCTCCTCCTGCTGCGGCGGCTTCGGCTTCAATTCCGGCGAGATAGAGCTCGAGTGGCTTCGGCGAGGGGTGGGTAAGTTTCAGTGAGAGGTGAGGAGTGTGGGAGTGTGGAGAAATTGTGCTAGGGTGGCTACTTTATATAGGGCCGACGAGGTGGCAGAGCGGGTGACGGTGAGGTCATCGGTGACGACGCTGCGGGGCTCTCTCGGCATGGGCAAGGGCGGCGTTGGATACTCTGTTCCCCGGCGATCCTCTGAGGCTTAAAGGCGCGGCAAGGCGGAGTCTCTACTGGTCGGGAGCGTGTGGTGAGCTGCGCGCAGACGGCGGTGTTCGACGCTGTTCCTCCGGTCTGTTGGTCACGATGCGGCTAACGACGATGTTTGGGCGGTTGCTGGGCCTGCTGTGGGTGCTGCCATGCAATGCTAGCGCTAGGCGTGGTCGGTGCGGCTCTGGCGGGCGCGGCGCTCCAGGGTGATCGGCATGGCAGACAGCGGCATGGGCGCGAGCAATTGAGGCTTGTCCTCCGCTCGTTTTCGGTCGGGGGCTGGTCGAGGCGAAGCGGTGTGATGGCGCCTGTCTCCCAGCAAGTGAAGGAGAGCGCGGGACGGGCTAGGGCGAGCGGTCCGTGGTCGACCTGGGGCATGGCGTCGGGCGGCTAGCTACTGGAGCAGACAGGAGAGAGGGAGAGAGGTTTAGGGCCGGGGTTCTAGCTGGGGGAACCAGGGGACCAAGTTAGGCGCAAATGGTGACCAAAACTACTGCTCACTATAGTGTTTTAGGATTTGCAAGATTTGTGTCTGCCACCAGCTCGACAAAATGGCCGCAAGAAGCAAAAATTTGAATTTTGGGTTCAAAATTTTTGAGTGATCTCCACTAGTACTAGGTAGTCTCTGGTTGCAAGGGTTTTGAAATTGGACTTCAAATGGATGGTTTTTGAAATAGGGGTGATCTAGGCATATGCATTGAATTCAATTTTGAACTGTCATTTAAAATTATTATTTGAATGTTTTTAGAAGATCACAAAGTGGGCCTTGGTACCTCATTATGTGTACTAGCAAGGGGTGTAAAGATCCACAAATGTTTCTGTTAAGTTTTGAGTACTAGAAATAGCCAAAGTATGCATGATAGTTAATTTGGCCAAAATGACCATTTACTTCAATTATTCATTTTGAGTTGTTTTTTCTTTAGGAAAAGTTTGGCAATGATTTAGATGATGTTTCTTTCACCTAAGAATCATTTTACAAGCAATGAATCATAGAACCATGGCAATTCAAAACAACTCCTAATTTAAATGCACATACACATGAATGCTTTCATACTTTGAATTGGAAAAGTTTTTTGTTAACCCTAAACTTGATGAATTGGATCTTGATAAGCTTGGTTTAAAGTTTTGGGATGTTACACCGCACCCACGCAACCAAGGCGGAAGGCGGCTAACCTGGCCGAGGAGCAACTTGTCATTGGCCTTGAGGACCTTTAATTGCTGATCCTGGGCATCTTGCAGCTGACCACCTGCCTGGGCGTCGGGTACTGGACGCCGTACTCCCTATACTACCAAGAAGTAGCAGTGGCCTCGGGAGAGAATGGAGCATGGCGGCCCGGCGGCACGGTCATACGCCCCTCCACATGAGCTAGTCCTCCAAGGCGCATATCGGTGATGCAGTTCCTCGGCAACTAGCCTTCCATAGCGCGTGCACCCTGGTGCTCGGGTCCCCAACCAGGGCCCCGTCGACGGCGAGTCCGATGGCATGGCTGCCCCAGTGGTGTTGTCCTTGATCCCTTCTTGGCATGGCTGAAGCTTTGGGAGGAAGCGAGGGACAGGGATCCGGACCAGCTGCGGACCGTGATGAACGCCTGGCCCTGCCCTCCGAACCGTGTGCAGAGCTCGGCCGCCTTGGTGACCTAAGAGGGAGGCGCCGTGGAATCTTGGATCGGGGGCGAGGCCAGGCACCCAGGATGTACATGGATAGTGTCAGGCCTGATGCCGCTTCTTCAGTCAAGTTTAGTTACTGTTCCCCCCTTGAGCTCGCTTCAGCAAGCTTCAGTCAATTTCAGTTATGCAAAAGACCGTTTTAGACCTTTCCTTCTAGAACCTTATCTCTGTGAGCCAGGGACAGTTTTGTAATAAGCTTGAGCCTGCCTTTTGATATAAAGGGCAGGTGGGGTGGTCAGGAGGATCAAGCTAATGAAAAAAACCCATTTATCTTTATCGTTCTTACCTTTAGTAGTTGTTGTAGATCTGAGCCCCAAGAGCTCCCCTTCTTCCTCCTCTCAACAATCGGCCACGACTGCCAGATCGTGACAAGTGATATCAGAGACTGGTTGCTATCTCCCTGCCTCCGCCCCCCACAATTCCGTCCGCCGTATTCCCCACAATTCCTCTCCCACTGTTCTCGAGGTTACCGGTCATCTCGATCCGGTCGTAAAATCCCTCACCCACCAACCCCCGACCGCGACGATGCCGAAAGGAGCAAGGTCCCATTCGTCTTCACCCTCAGGGCGCACCACGGACGATGAGAAGGACGACGCCCAGGCCAGGAGGAACTTACCCCGCGACGTCCGCCACATCAGCCGCAGCCTCGACCAGCACCAAGCGGACAATTCAGCTGCTCTACAAACAATCCAAGGTGAAATGGCTCGAATGACCGAAATGATGTCTCTGATGTCGGCCAATTTTGCTCGCTGTGCTCCTGCGGAGGTGTTGGAGATATGCCCAAGAGGCAATAATAAAAGTGGTTATTATTATATCTTTGTGTTTATGATGAATGTTTACATCCCATGCTATAATTGTATTATTAGGAAACACTAATACTTGTGTGTTTTGTAAACATAAAAGAGTCCCTAGTAAGCCTCTTGTTGAACTAGCTTGTTGATTAATAGATGATCATGGTTTTCTGATCATGGACATTGGATGTCATTAATAACAAGGTTATATCATTAGGAGAATGATGTGATGAACACACACCCATAGTGCGTGTAGCATAAGATCAAGTCATTAAGTTCGTATTGCTACAAGCTTTCAAAT
Source organism: Avena insularis (assembly GCA_023614405.1). Classification (NCBI taxonomy): domain Eukaryota; kingdom Viridiplantae; phylum Streptophyta; class Magnoliopsida; order Poales; family Poaceae; genus Avena; species Avena insularis. The sequence continues at coordinate 568,065,740 of CM042686.1, forward strand.
GCATAGTAACCTAATCCTTCGACCATGAGGTTATGTTAATCACCATCACCGGATGGGTACTTTGATGACATCAAACACCGCTTCGTAACTGGGTGGTTATAAAGGTGTCATTGGGTATTCTAAAAGTATGTGTTGAAGCGCATGGACCAATATTGGGATTTGTCCATCCAATATGACGGATAGATATGCTCTAGGCCCTCTCGGTGGAATGTCATCTAGTTAGCTTGCAAGCATGTGACTAGGTCACAAGGGATGACATATCATGGAACGAGTAAAGAGTACTTATCAGTAACGAGGTAGAACTAGGTATGAAGATACCAACGATCAAACCTCGGATAAGTAGAGTATCGCGTGACAAAGGGAATTGGTTTTCGTATGTTAATGGTTCTATCGATCACGAAGTCATCGTTGAGTATGTGGGAGCCGTTATGGATCTCCAGATCCCGCTGATGGTTATTGATCGGAGAGGTGTCTTCATCATGTCTGCATATTCACGAACCGTAGGGTGACACACTTAAGGTTCGATGCTGTTTAGGTAGATATGGAATGTGCGTTGGATACCGAATGTTGTTCGAAGTCTCGGATTGGATCTAGGACATCACGAGGAGATCCGGAATTGTCCGGAGAATAAGATTCATATAATTGAGATCATTTTCTAGGTTCGGAAATGTTCCGGAATGTTTATATGGGGATTCTAGAAGGTTTCAGAATGTTCCGGAAGGTTCTAGAAAGTTCTGTGTGGTTTACTTGAAAACCAAGAAAGGAAAAGGGGAAACTTGGGGGAGAAACTCCCCAAGCCCCTTGTCTTGACCCTAGAGGTGGCCCTAGGGGTGGGAACCCTAGGCGCCACCCCTCCCTCTATAAATAGAGGGGTGGAGGCGCCCCCCCTTGACCCCTCCCACTACTTGCCCTAGCCGCCTCTCTCCTCCTCCTTCGCTCTGTTCTGGCTTAGGCGAAGCTCTGCAGAATTCTCTACTCCACCACCACCACCACGCCGTCGTGCTGCTGGGATTCCATGGAGAGAGATCTACTACCTCCGCTGATCGCTGGAACAGGGAGAGGAAGATCTGCATCGACTCCGCACGTGTGACCGATTGCGGAAGCGTTGCCAGAAGGCTCGTCCACTCGATCTTGAGATCGGCAAGTGATCGTCTACATCAACCACGAGATCTGATCTCGCACAAGGCTTTCGGATCTACAAGGGTTAGTACAGATCTATCTCGTTACACATGTCTAATAGATTAGTTCTTGGCTTTTATCTAGATTAGATCTGGGTTTTGTTCGTTCTTGCGGTAGAATTTTTTTGTTTTCCATGCTACGAACCCATCAGTGGTATTAGAGCCATGTCTATGCGTAGATCTGTTGCACGAGTAGAACACAATGGTTTTGTGGGTGTTGTTGCTCGTGCCGTCTTTTGCTTTGTGTACTTTGCATCTTGCGGTATGGTGGGATGAAGCGGCTCGGGCTAACCTTATGTCATGGTGGTGTCACGGCAGATGCCATGGATAGGCTAAAGATGGGGACTAATACACGCTAAGGGAATCCATGGAGGGATAGTGAAGTGATTCTCCACACAGAAGTTTATATTTGCTTTGTCTCCAAGGTTACAAGTGCTCCTAGAGCTGTATTGGCGAGAGGAGGAAGAAGGAGCTCTCTTACTCCCGCTCACAGATCACCCTTCAAATCCTAGCCAAACTAGCCAAATCGGAACCTCCTCTACAGAAGCCCTAGCCCTCCTTATATAGGGAGGGCTAGGTCTCCATCTAGGGCATACGTGGAGGTATATTCCTAAGAATATGCCATCTCCCAAAGTAGTAAGCCGACTGGGTTACTTTTCCCTCGCGTCACACATGCAGAGGCTACGTGAGCCTCTGCGGCGCCCGCGTCAGCCGACATGGGCATCGTCACCCTTGTCGGCCACGCCTCGGTGGTCCTGCCCTTGTCTGCTTCGCTCAGGCAGTGTGTACCGGGGCTTCTTTTGACCAGCGAGATTCCTTCCTTCTCCTAGAAGCTAGATGTGCCCCGGATCATAGTTGATCCGGCCACACCTGTTCCTGCATACAAGTTAAACATACATTTCCGACTTACTGCTTAAGTCGGTTGAGACTCAGTTAGGCGAACGCCCCTGGTCCGGGTTACCCCGTGATTCGGCTTGTCTTGAGGTGACCCGTCCAGCATCCGCTTTGGCCTTGTCGAACCTCGGATAACTCGGCCTTTATACCCAGGCGTGACCCTACCCGGGGGTATCCCCCAACATTAGTCCCCGAAGCTGGTGCGGTCTTAGCTGCCTCGGCCGCTAAGGCCACATCAGGTTCAATTATGTTTGACCTTTGGACGTTATTTCCGAGTTACCTCCTTGTCTCGGGTTATATGGATTTATGTTCCTCTCGCACGTTCCAAGTTTTCACTTGCCGGCCGGGTTACCACTTCAACTCGGACCTCATGGCTTTACTTTCCCTCTGCACATTCCAAGTTTTCATTTGCTGGCCGGGTTACCACGGTCCTATCCGGGTCTTGCTTCCTTCTCTCGTAAGCCAACCCACGTGGAGGCTAATCATTGTGTTGTCTCATTTTAAGGGCCAGCACAGTAACCGCCGCAGTAATTGTCAGTCATCATTGTGCGCGGGTCACGTCACGCCTGCCTCCTCGTTTACCGCATCAACATGTCACGTCACGGGACCAACTCCACTCTGTTGCCTTCGGTGTGGCTCCTTGTTGATTGGTTGATGTGGGTGGTACACGGCCATTGCGTGGGGCTTGCCCGCAGGACGCGATCCCACCTTCTCCTCGTGGGAGAGGTTAAATAGGGGAGGGGCGCATCACTTAGGCTTTTTCCCCTCACCGCGCTCCTCTGCCCTTTGCTCTTCTTCTTTGTCTTCCTCGCGACCGCGCCGCTGCCAGTGCTCCTAAGCAGCAGCGCCGCCGCCGCATTTTCCCACCCAGATTTCTATGTCGTCGCTGCCGCTACGCGCCTCCTCCACCACGGGTCGCTACCAATCTAGGCCTTTGCCCTCGCCGCCGCTAGCGCCAGCGAGGGCAGCGATTATCAGATGACGGAGGAGGATCTCGTCGTTGCTGAGCAAGAAATGGAGGAAGACTCCGCCGCCACGGACCATGGCGCGTGGGCCGGGTCATGGGTCTGCCAAGATGACTTGTACTGGCTCTACCGGACCAGACGCATCCCCGCCGGCGTCATCGCGTGCCTTGCCTCCGCCGAACTCGCCCCCTTACCTAATCCGGGTGAGTATGTTGTGTTCTTGTCGCACTTCCAACGGGGGTTTGGTTTGCCGGTCAGTGATTTCTTCCATGACTGGTTGAGCACGTACGAACTCCAGCCGCACCACCTTCCTGCCAACGCAATCACCTCTCTTTCTGCTTTTGCCTCTACGATCAAGGGCTACGCCAGATTGTGGCCCACGAAGGAGCTATGGATCCGGTTTTTCGGCCTTCGTCGTAATGTCATTCCAAATATTCAACTTGATCCGGAGGACAAGCAGCTCACTCAATTCGGAGCTGCATCCATGTCACCCCGGAGGTTTTCTGTTTTCGCTCGAGTCACCGGGTTGGAGTCCTGCAAAGGATGGGCCCGGACTTTCTTTTATGTCCGGAATGAGGGCACTAAAGACTTGATCCGGCTGCTTCCCTATGCTCCAGGTCCACCTAACCCGGAAACGTGGGACGTTGTCCCCAAGAAGCCCACAGCCTTGGCCAATCAGGTCAACAAGAGGTTTGCGGAGCTGAATAAGCTCGGGTTGCACAACGAGGATGCTATGATCATGTTCGTGCGCAACCGAATCTCCCCCTCCAGAGGCGCACCCACAAGGTGTGCCATATGAGCTTCGACTGCGACCCCAACCGGACCTCGTCCTTCGAGTTGAGCAACTCGGAGATCTATCGCCGGGTCAAGGCTCTCTTCACCACCCACAAGGACTTCTCCACTGAATGGACGTGGGGAATTGAGCATTTCTGCCGGGATAGGCTCCCTCCCTCGGTAAGCTTCGTGGCGCACATTTACTCCGGGTTAATTATATGTCGGTCATTGTTCTACTTTTGACTCTGTTGTTCATTCTTTTCCTCAGCTATTCCTTCAGCAGACCCTCGAGGACGGCACCGATCCGACCCTTAAATGGGCGCCTGACCGGGAGACCCCGGACAATGAAGAGCCGGACCAGGAGATGTTCCTCCTGATGGACCGGCCTTCTGGCGACCCACCGGTAAACCCTCTTCTATTAGAGATTGGCCCGATGATGAAGATGACTCGGATGTCGAGGTGATTGAACCTATTGATGCTGTCCCCCTTTCTTATGCTTTTCCGGCATCAGCTAACCCCGGTGGGCAGATCCATGAGGACCCTCCCCTTGCCATGGGGGAACCTGTTCCGGCAGCACCGAAGAAGAAGCGTGGAGCTGCATCAAGTTCCTCCTCCAGACCTTCTCAGCCCTCCAAAAGGTGAAAGAAGTCCAGAGACAAAACTGCTTCCAAGCCTGCAGGCAAGGCCCCGGCACGAAGGGCTCGGAAACCCAAGGAGCCCCAAACCTCGAACGCGTAAGTCTCTTTTTTCTCCTGCAACTTGTTCTTTCTTGCATTGTTGTAATTTCACTTCTGACATTATTTGATTTGACAGGGCTGCGGTGGAGGTCCCTCAGAGTGGATCTAGCATCTCTTCGCCGCTCCATCCTAGCTCCTCTCCCCCTCGTGACGACGAGTCATGCCCGCTGAGCCCTATTCCAGAGGGTTCTGCGGCTGCTCCGGGTTCTAGCCCGCCTCGTCTAGAGGGGGGACCCCGGAGAGGGGGAGACGGATCTAGTCGAGGCAGCGGCATCCACCACTTCGGCTCCACCGCAACCAGCAACTACTGAAACTACCTCCGTACCAGCACCAACACCAGCACCAGCACCAATTCTGGCACCAGCACCAACTCCGGCAGCAAGAACATCAGCAGCAGCACCAGCTCCAGCAACAAGGGCACCAGCGCCAAGCTCCTCCGCCTCGTCCAAGTCTTCTCGGTCTCGGCGAGGAAGTACCCAGGCAGCTCCTAAGGGGAAATCAGCCGCAACCACTTCCTCCTCTCAGCGAGCCAAAGGCAAGAAATCCCTTGACGTCACCAGGGCAGCGTCCACCGGGTCTGGACAGCGCACCCTCGCGTCCATGCTTGCCCAGAAGGCTCCAGCACCGAAGGACGCCTCTGCCGAGCCAACTAGTGCGCAACATTACGCACACCAGTCAAGACCCTTGCTCAGGTTGAGAGGAGAGAGGCACATGCGAGGGCTTGGTGGCGCCCACATGCTCAGCGAGGCGATATCCTCCGACCGTGATCGAGTTTATGAATAATCGAACAAAGGCGGAGTTCGTCTATAACGACGATCTCCGGAGAAGTTCGGTCCGCCGAATTATTCGCTGCCAGATGAATCTGACCTCTAAGGCGATTAACCTTGCGGGTCGGATGATGGAGTGCGTTACCTCACCTTTTCCTTATCATGCACTAGCAATATAACCATTAGTCCCGAGCCTCAGGGAGTAACTTGTTACTCGTCCGGATGCTCATAGAACTAACGTAGCTCCTTCATAATTTCAAATATGCACACACCTAGAGCCGGGTTAAGTTCCACTTGGCCCGGATTTTGTACACTTCGAATATGCACACACCTAGAGCCGGGTTAAGTTCCACTTGGCCCGGATCATGTACACTTCGAATATGCACACACCTAGAGCCGGGTTAAGTTCCACTTGACCCAGATCTTGTACACTTCGAATATGCACACACCTAGAACCGGGTTAAGTTCCACTTGGCCCGGATTTTGTACACTTTGAATATGCACACACCTAGAGCTGTGTTAAGTTCCACTTGGCCCGGATCTTGTACACTTCGAATATGCACACACCTAGAGCTGTGTTAAGTTCCACTTGGCCCGGATCTTGTACACTTCGAATATGCACACACCTAGAACCGGGTTAAGTTCCACTTAGCCCGGATTTTGTATACTTCGAATATGCACACACCTAGAGCCGTGTTAATTTCCACTTGGCCTGGATCTTGTACACTTCGAATATGCACACACCTAGAGCCGTGTTAAGTTCCACTTGGCCCGGATCTTGTACACTTCGAATATGCACACACCTAGAGCCGTTTTAAGTTCCACTTGGCCCAGATCTTGTACACTTCGAATATGCACACACCTAGAGCCATGTTAAGTTCCACTTGGCCCGGATCTTGTACACTTCGAATATGCACAAGGCTTAAGCCAAATTTTTGTATTATTTTTAGGTGACCACCAACCACCGGAGTGCTAAGTTCAAGCGTCTCTGGATACCCACAAGATGCTGCTCGTAAAGCACAATGCACATCTCGCTGAGCATGAGAAAAGGGGTAAATTTCTCCCTTGGCGCTTCTCCATTTTCCTTCATCTTCCTCTGCCGAACTAATCTTATTATTTGGTTTCCGTAGCTGGGGTGGAGGTTGAGAACAAGATTATGCGAAAGAACCTGGAGCAGATCAAGGGTAAGTCCTTTTTGTCCGACCCTGCTTTGCTTTCCATCTTCTTTTCCTCTTGGCTCGGCAAACATTCATACCTCGGCTCTGCCGGGTCAACACGCTATTTCAGCATCTCTTGAAGATAGTGTACCCGTGCCTGACATGATGCTGCATTTTCTCGAACAAGCAGGGCAGCATCAGGCCGAGCTCAAAAAGAAAGACGATGAGCTTGCCCTCCTCCGAACCAAGAACGGCGAGATTGCCAATCTAAAGGTAGAAATGAAGAAGATGAAGGCGCAGCACCAAACCGAGCTTGAAAAGGCTGGCCAGGACTTCACCGAAGAACGCGAGCGCCTCAACCTCCAAATTGCCAAGGACCGCGATCTTCTCCAGGAGGCCGACGTCAAACTTGAGTCGGTGACGCTGGTGGTGCAGCTCCGTCAAAGACGCGATAATTGCATCAATGAACTGACCCGGATCCACAGCCACATTTCACATAAGTTCCTTTCCCTTATCTGACATACTTCTCCGGGTTACTTCATATGTCTTTTCTTCAACTTCTCCCTTTGCCTTGTTTTCAGGCCACTTTCCAGAGGGTACTCCTATTGCGAGCGCTGCTGTTGCCAACTTCCGCCGAGAGAGGGGTACTCCCGTCGCTTCTGACGGTGAGAGCATTCCCCTTGACATGGAGGACCTATTGGTCAGCCTGTCATCTCGCGTGGAAATCATCAAGAATTATGGCAGGGACCTCCTCGACGTTTTAGTCCGAGTCTTCAACACGTTCTGGCCCGGTGAGAGCGCTCCAAAGAGAGTTTCACTTCTTGCTGAAAAGCTGTCGGAGATCGAGACTCAGCTCGACCTTTGGAGGGAGTCCGCTGGACGTGCTGCAGCTGAGACCGTTCTTCACCACATACTCACGTGGTATGAGAAGATCGACCTCAGCCTCGTGACGCATGTGCGCACCGGATCCAAGTGGACCGATGACCCGGAATGGGTAGCTCGGCGCCTGGCTTGCGCCCATAGCCTTGTTGAATATTCTCCCATTCACGAATGGACTGAGGGTCCGAGCTTCCTGGAAGCCGCTGGCGACGAAGGGGTCGAGAATGTCAAAGATAGTTCGGACGAGGATGGAGAGGACGATGCCTCGGATATCGAAGAAGACGAAGATGACGCCGAACTTCCTCCTGCTGCTGCTCCTTAATTAAAAACACTTGAAAACTTATCAGATCCCCGGTATGCCGGGTGGAAATGTATCCCGTACTTATGTAATATTTTGCTACTAAGTTTGTATGCCGGATTAACTTGGGCGTAGTCCCTGAGTTTCGTTTTCTTGTTCGTCCAATCTTCTGGTTCGGTTCGTGTCTACCTTGATTCGGTTTTACGACTTACGAATCCGAGCTTCAAAAATTGTTTTAACAATACTTAGAAACTTTTAGGCTTAGCTCAAAATAATTTAGCATAATAGTTTGAAAGTAAATACAAGGTTAGTCCGAAAACAAACGTCGGCTCGATTAAGTTCTTTTTCCTTAGTTGTTTTTCATGTGCTACGCAATTCCAAACTTGTTCTCTTGTTTGCCATGAAGCCAATTCTTGTTGGGCAACAGCAAGTCGAAGAGTTGGGTTTTTGGTGCTCACACATTACTGATCCGAGTTAAGTAGAACAACTTACTCCAGCTGACGTAATAAAAACAACAACAAATATTATTAAGGCAGTCCCCGAGTTACTGCTCGAGGTGCCAATATTTCATTCATAAGCTCATTGCCGGCATACATACCGACACATGAGAAGACTCGGATACATACACTTCTCCGCTAAGTGTAGAAAGGACGAAGTAGAGCTACATTCCATGGGCGCTTAGATTCTTCGCCGGACCTGTCCGCCTTGTTTTTTTCCTGTGGCTTTGCATCTATAAGATAATAAGAGTCATTGTGCAATGCTTTGCTCACGATGAACGGCCCTTCCCATGGGGGGGGATAATTTATGCATCTTTGGCGATCGTTGTACCAACCGGAGCACCAGATCGCCTTCCCGAAAGACTCGGGGGCTTACTTTCTGGCTATGATAGCGTCGGAGATTTTGCTGATATATGGCGGATCTGGACAATGCCAGTTCTCTCGCTTCTTCCAGCAGATCAACATCATTTTGCTGGGCTTCTTGCACTTCGGCTTCTGTGTATTGGGTGACCCTAGGCGAATCATGCTCTATGTCGGCTGGTAATACAGCTTCTGCCCCATATACCAGAAAAAACGGCGTATATCCTGTTGATCGATTCGGAGTTGTTCTTAAACTCCACAGTACCGGTGGTAGTTCTTCTATCCAGCACCCCGCTGATCTTTGCAGCGGCTCAATGAGCCGGGGTTTGATCCCGGATAATACTAATCAGTTGGATCTTTCCACCTGTCCGTTCGATGTGGGGTGGGCTATCGAGGCTACGTCGAGTCGGATCTTCTTGTCCCGGTAGAAACGCGCAAATGCTCCTTCTGCAAAATTTGTTCCATTATCAGTTATGATACTGTGTGGGTAACCGTACCTCAAGATTATATCTTTGAGAAATGTTACGGCCGTAGCCCCATCACATTTCCTTATAGGCTTTACTTCGATCCACTTTGTAAACTTGTCTACCATGACCAAAATGTGGTTCATATAATCTTGGTTCAGGACCAACCATATAATCTACTTTGATCCCCTTGATGGTTTAAACGGGCCAACCATATCCAAGCACCATACGGCGAATGGCCATGTAATTGGTATGGTCTTGAGTTCCGACATTGGCATATGTGTCTTGGTAGCGTACCTCTGACAACCATTGCATTTTCTCACCAGATCTTCTTCTTGTTCTAAGGCACTTGGCCAGTAGAACCCATGCCGGAACGCTTTTGCCACCAAGGCTCGGGATGAAGCATGATGCCCGCACTCTCCTTGGTGTATATCTCGGAGGATGTCAAGCCCTTCTTCCGGGTCAACGCCTCGCTGGAGTACATTGGTTACACTCCGTTTGTACAGCTCGGAATTGATAATAGTGTATGCCTTTGTTGTCCTCTGAGTTTGCCTGGATAACACCTCCTCAGTGGGTAACGTTCCATCTTTCAGGAATTGAAATATAGGCAGTGCCCAAGCTGGTATTGCTCGTGCAGGGAACACATCCTCATCAATTTCCATCTGATCCACCGGCATAACTTCAACCGGATCATGCTGAGCAGTCCCTGGGTCCTGCGAGGTAGTCCCCGGGTTCGCTAAGGCAGTCCCCGGGCTTGTTGATGCACTCCCCGGGTTTCACGCACTACCTCCCATGTCAATGTCCATGGGCTCAGCTCTGGATTCTGTATCTTCCGGGACATAGATCGATTCGGTTCCTGGGGACGGCCTGATAGATGGTTTTCTGAGGTGTTCCAATGCTACACCCGGTGGAATTGCTTGTCGGGTTGATCCGAGCTTCGATAGCATGTCGGCAGCCTCATTTTCCACCTGGGGTACATGGTGAAATTCACACCCCTCAAAGTAACCAGATATCTTCTGTACATGAAATCTGTACAGCACCATGTTTGGATCAAGGGCGTCACACAGTCCTGATACTTGCTGTACCACCAAATCCAAGTCGCCAAAGCATATGATCCGACGTATCCCAATCTCTTTTGCTACCTTGATCCCATGCACAAGTGCTTCATACTCTGCGACATTATTCGATGCCGCGAAATGGATTTGGAGCACATATTTCAGCTGGTCCTTCTTTGGCGAGGTAAGCACAACTCCAGCGCCTAGCCCGGTTTTTGTTTTTGACCCGTCAAAGTGCATCCTCCAGTAGTTCGGATCTGGTGGCGGTGGTTCGTATTGTACCTCGGCCCAATCTACAAAAAAGTCCGCCACAGCCTGAGACTTGATTGCTTCTCTTCTGTCATATTGTGGCGCATAAGGAGCTAGTTCAATTGCCCATTTTGTGATTCGACCACTTGCGTCCTTGTTACCCATTATCTCGGATATGGGAGCCTCACATATTACTTTGATGGGGTGCTCCTGAAAGTAATGCTTTAACTTCTTTGCCGCCATATAGACACCATATGCCACCTTTTGAAAGTGTGGATAGTTCTGTTTTGAGGCAGATAATACCTTGATCAAGTAATACACTGGCTTCTGCACCGACTTACCCTCTTCATCGCGCTCTACTACAATCACTGCACTTACAACTCGGTTGGTTGCGGCTATGTAGAGCAACATTGGCTCCTTTGATAGTGGAGAGGCTAACACTAGTGCAGTGGCTAACATCTTTTTTAAGTGGGCAAAGGCTTCATCGGCCCGTGGCGTCCAAACGAACTTATCCGACTTTTTCATGAGTTGGTAGAGAGGCAATGCCTTTTCTCTCAACCGACATACAAACCGACTCAACGATGCTAGGCACCCAGTGAACTTCTGGACATCGTTAAGACACTTCGGCAGCTCCATTCGTTCAATGGCCCGGATCTTAGTTGGATTGACTTCGATACCTCGGCTGGAGACAAGAAATCCGAGTAATTTTCCAGCCGGGACACCGAAGGTACATTTTTCTAGGTTAAGCTTCATTTGGAACCTTCTTAAGTTCGCGAATGTCTGCCTGATGTCATCAAGGAGCGTTTTGCTTTCCTTGGTCTTGATAACCACATAATCCACATATACTTATACATTTTGACCTATTTGGTCGTGCAAACATTTTTGCATACATCTTTGGTATGTTGCACCTGCATTACATAAACCAAACGGCATGGTGCGATAGCAATAAGCCCCGTACGGGGTGATAAATGCGGTCTTTATTTGATCATCCGGATTCAGAGGTATCTGGTGGAAACCAGAATATGCATCAATGAATGACAACAGTTCACATCCCGCGGTTGAGTCTATGACCTGATCTATCCTCGGCAGTGGAAATGGATCTTTTGGACACGCCTTGTTCAGGTTCGTGTAATCGATACACATACGCCAAACTACTGCCACGTTCGGATCATCCTTCTTCTTTTCCACCAGCACCGGATTAGAGAGCCAATCTGGATATAGTACTTCCATGATAAATCCTACTGCTAGCAACCGAGCTATCTCGTCTCCAATGCCTTTTCTCCTATCCTCAGCGAAGCGGCGGAGGGGTTGCTTCACCGGCCTTGCTCCGGGTCTTACGTTCAAAGAGTGCTCGGCCAACTCCCTCGAAACACCTTGCAAGTCCTGTGTAGACCAAGAAAAAATATCCCGATTCTCACGGAGGAAGTTGACGAGCTCGCTTTCCTATTTATCATTCAACCCAACACCAATTGTTACGGTGCGCTCTGGGAACATATCATCAACAGGCACTTTCTTAGTATCCTTTGCGGCTTGGAACAAAACGCTACCATGCGGGTTACTCAACGCCGGCATATCTTTGCTGTGACTGAGCTAATGCCGCCACCTCTTGGATTTTTCTTTTCTCTTGCACAATCACGAGTGACTCGGCTAGGTTAGACCCGGCTGAGGCACACTCAATGGAACGTCGGAAATCTCCAGCAATGGTAATCACTCCATTTGGCCCGGGCAATTTCATCTTCAGATAACTGATGTGGAAGCTTGCCATGAACTTGTTCAATGCTGGCCTTCCGAGTAACGCGTGATACGCACTTTCCAAGTTCACCACCTCAAACTCCAGATTCTCAGTTCGGCAATTATCTCTCGTGCCGAACAATACGTCAACCCGGGCTTTGCCTATGGGCTCACAAGAAATGCCTGGTACAATACCATGGAAAGTTGTCCTTGTAGCCTGGAGCATGTTCTCCGAGATACCCAACTTGCGCATTGTATCCGCATACATGATGTTAATGCTACTACCATTGTCAATCAGTACCTTGGAGAATCTCACATTGATGTTAGGCCCAATGAATGTCGGGTCCAGTACTAGCGCATACGAACCAGGACTCGGCATAAGCTTGGGATGATCTTTGATGCTCCAAATGATTTCTTGGTCAGACCAAGGCATATACCTCATCACATGAGCATTACGCATTCACCTCCATATGTCGGTACGCAAGCTTTTCCTATCTGTTTCCTCGTTGGTAAATACACGTGAACTCGATGATGCTCCACACTCATTCCTCCCCTCATTTTTGGGGTACCTCTGATCCGGCTGGTGCTGATTTTCCACTTGATGCACTGCATCCCTTCTCTCATTGTTGTCATACCTCGGCGGAGGGGGAGGCAACATTAGCTGTTGCGTGTTCGCTCTAGAGAGCAATTGCTGCCGGGGTAACTCCTGCCGAGGTTGATCATTCCGGGGTGCCTGAGCATTCCCCGCACCGCCTTGTTCAATCTTGCGCATCCACTCACATTGCCTCGTCGTATGACCCGCCGGGTTACTCGGATTTGGCGTGTGGAACTTACACGGCTGATCCAACATCGACTCATAGGTGTACCTCGGACAGTCCTTCCTTTCTTGCCACTGTTTCTTTTGTTCTGGCGTCCAAGTTTTCTTGCCATCGTTTCTCGGAGTCCATTGCCCTCCAGTTTTCTGGCGTTGACTGCCCCCTGCTCCGGGCTGATCTTGATTCACAGCTGCAACTTGTTGCGAACCGTACCGGTGATCCGGTCTATCATCCCTTCTTTTTCCTCTATAGTCATTCCTTCGGGATGATCCGTCTCCATCTCTTTGGTAATACTCATAGTTTGACTCGTTTGACACAAGCCTAGGTTGAGTCGGATCTCCCAGAGCATAGGAATCAGCAATCCGGATCATCTCTGCCAACGTGGTGGGCATCTTCCTTTGTAACTTTTGCCACGGTTAAACGCATATCTGCATCCTGTGCAAACCACGCTATGGCCTGTGATTCTATCACGCCCTCACATGAGTTTCTCACGGTACACCACCGAGTTAAAAACTCCCGGTCCGTCTCATTCGGTCTTTGCTTGCACATAGCTAGGGCCTGTGGCCTATTCGGCCTCTGATACGTACTCGAGAAATTGCTGATGAACATCTCTTCAAAATCTATCCGGCAGTTAATGCTTCTTGGTGGCAAATTGTTCAGCCATACCCTTGCCGGGCCCTCCAACATCTGGGGTACGTATCGTACAACCCACCTCAAGTTGCCTGTAGCAATTTTCACAGCCGTTGCATAATTTATCAGCCAATCCTCCGTCTTAGTGCTGCCGTCATACGTCTTCGTGCCTCTGGGTAACTAGAAGTTAGGTACTGGTGGCTCTTTCATGATCCGGGGTCCAAAACACGCAGGACCTGGAGGATCTTGACTTTCAATCTGCTCCGACCTATAAAGTCGATCCAGTTTCAACCTGGCATAATCCGGCATCAAATCCCTGCTTCCCAATCTTGACCCTATCACATGATAGTTTGGCCTTGGGTATCCTGCATTTACCATTTCCGAATCTCCGTCATTGTACCGGTCTCGTTCTCATGGCGCATCTTTCTGTTGCATACCTCGACTGGCACTTTGCTCTTGCCTTGGCATATTCCGCTGCTACGGTTGTCCTGTAGAGTTGCGCTGTCCGGCATTGCCGTTAACAATGTTTCCTTGACCGGCATTGCCTTGGTCACGGTTACCTCGGTCAGCTTCACCTCGGCTTACACTCCGTCGATCGTCGTTTCTTTGTATTTCTTTTGCCTTTCCTGCCCTTGTCGGGTCATACGGAACAATCTGCTTGTTTCTCTTGGCCGAGGTTACTACCTCCTCTCTCCTTTGACCACCATGAGGGGACGATGCGGCTCCAGCGGATTTCTCCGGTTTACCCACCGTCGAATGAACGATCTTGGAGGCCCCAGCTCTCTCCGGGTTTGCCCTAAGCAGTTCCTCATTTTGCCTGTTCGCTATCCGAACCAACTCATTGACCCGATCTTGCTGTCTCTGACGGGCTTCACCCGTCAGACCCTCTAGCTCGGATCTGGTGCATCTCTTTGCTCTGAGGTTTTTCGCGAGAATCTTGTGCTTGGCAGCCCTACGGACAAACAGTTTTCAGACTCCTCAATCCGAGTATCCCCTTCTTTGTTCATTTCACTCATGAGATTTCTCCCCTTCACTTTTACAGCATCTACCTTGTTTGCCTTTGCGTACTCACGCAACGTCATGTTCGACGACTGCTGAGCCGCAGCAATCTTTTTCGCTCCCTCTAGAATTTTCTGCCTAGTTTCCTCTAGCTCGGCATGTGCCTGAGCCGGATCTACCACCGCTGCTACCGGGTTTGCTAAGCTATCCATAGCCTCTCTCAGTATATTCTCAGGTCTCTCTAGTGGAGGACCTCTACCTTTCCTCGGTGCCTTAGGTGTTACCTCCGGATCTGGTGCCGGATCCTTGCTTGCGCCTGCCCCCGGCGCAGTCATCATCACTTCAGCATGGTCCGGGGAGCGAGCGATACGCGCCCCGTGAACCATGCTAAGGGGTGGTTGCCCTGCTTCAACGACGTGCCGCGGATGAACGCATGATACGTCCATATCAACGTAGACCTTGTGCGCACCCAACTTGACAAAGAGGCCGTTGCGCGGAAGTGGGCGCGTGCCGAAGCAGCCAGCGTTGTCGCTGACAAAGTCCAGCGCTCCAAAGCGCTGAACAAGCCCGGAGACAATGCATTCACCGGTGCCGATGAGGTTTCTCGTCCGGATCTTCACCCCTGCTAGCGCCGCTAGCCCCACGGTGGGCGCCAACTGTCGTGGTGGTGTCACGGCAGATGCCATGGATAGGCTAAAGGTAGGGACTAATACACGCTAGGGGAATCCAGGGAGGGATAGTGAAGTGATTCTCCACACAGAAGTTTATATTTTCTTTGTCTCCAAGGTTACAAGTGCTCCTAGAGCTGTATTGGCGAGAGGAGGAAGAAGGAGCTCTCTTACTCTCGCTCACAGATCACCCTTCAAATCCTAGCCAAACTAGCCAAATCAGAACCTCCTCTACAGAAGCCCTAGCCCTCCTTATATAGGGGGGCTAGGTCTCCATCTAGGGCATACGTGGAGGTATATTCCTAAGAATATGCCATCTCCCAAAGTAGTAAGCCGATTGGGTTACTTTTCCCTCGCGTCACACAGGCAGAGGCTACGTGAGCCTCTGCGGCGCCCGCGTCAGCCGACATGGGCATCGTCACCCTTGTCGGCCACGCCTTGGTGGTCCTGCCCTTGTCTGCTTCGCTCAGGCAATGCGTACCAGGGCTTCTTTTGACCAGCGAGATTCCTTCCTTCTCCTAGAAGCTAGATGTGCCCCGGATCATAGTTGATCCGGCCACACCTGTTCCTGCATACAAGTTAAACATACATTTCCGACTTACTGCTTAAGTCGGTTGAGACTCAGTTAGGCGAACACCCCCTGGTCCAGGTTACCCCGTGATTCGGCTTGCCTTGAGGTGACCCAGCCAGCATCCGCTTTGGCCTTGCCGAACCTCAGCTAACTCGGCCTTTATACCCCGGCGTGACCCTACCCGGGGGTATCCCCCCAACACCTTACATGTCATCGCACATGAGACTTGCTCCACGCTTGACGTGTAACTTGCTTTGCACAAGTGGCTTTGCGGGTGTCTGTCTCTCCCACCATAGTATAGATCCAATTTACACTTTGCACTTGATAGCACTTGTATCAACGTTGTGGTTCAGTTTTGTAGGTAAGATCTGTTCTTATTCGAAAGCCCCAAACCACGTAAAACATGCAAAGAAAATTAGAGGCGTCTAACTTGTTTTTGCAGGGGTTTTGTGATGTGATATGGCCATCATGTGATTGTGATTATATTTTATGTATGCAATGATCCTTGTTGTAATATGGCAACCGGCAGGAGCCTAATGGTTGTCTTTAATTCTGTTGAGACATGTGTGTCTATTCATCTTGTAATAGCTTTATTCCAAGTAGTTGTAACAGTTGCTAGTGATGATGGACAACCATGAAGTGGCGCCACTGACCTTGATGCAATGCTGGTGATGATGGAGATCATGTCTGTGCTTTGGAGATGGAGATCAAAGGCATAAGAAGAAAGGGCCATATCATATCACACTAATTATGAATTGCCTGTGATGTTAATCCTTTATGCATCTTGTATTGCTTAGATCGCGACGGTAGCATTATAATATGATCCCTCTCACTAAATATCAAGTAGTAAAGTGTTCGTCCTTAGTTGGCACCGTTGCTAAGACTCGTCGTTTCGAAGCATCTCGTGATGATCGGATGTGATAGATTCTACGTGTACATACAACGGGTGCAAGCCAGTTTTGCACATGTGTAAACTAAGGTTAATCTTGATGAGCCTAGCATGTACAGACATGGTCTCGGAACACGGGATACCGAAAGGTAGAGCATGAGTCATATAAATGATATGATGAACATGAAGATTGTTCGCCATTGAAACTACATCTTCTCTCGTGAAGATCGGACTTGGTATAGTGGATTTGGTTCGTGTAATCACTAAGACAACATGAGGGATGTTGTTTTGAGTGGGAGTTCACCTAGTTAATTTAATAATTAAAATTGAACTCAATTTATCATAAACTTAGTCTAAACTACTTGCAAATTTGTTGTAGATTATGGCGAACCTCTCCATCAATTTCAATGTGTTCCTAGAGAAAGAAAAGCTTAAGAACAATGGAAGCAACTTCACGGACTGGCTCCATGGGCTGAAGATTATCCTCAGGGCTGGTCAGTTGACCTATGTGCTCGAAGCACCGCTAGGTGACCCACCTGCAGAAGATGCCACCGATGACGTAAAGAATGTTTACGCCACTCGGAAAAATTACTACTCCACGGTTCAGTGTGCCATCCTGTACAGTTTAGAAATGGAGCTTCAGAAGCGCTTTGAGCACCACGACCCGTTTGATATCATCAAAGAGCTCAAGCTGATTTTTGAGACTCATGCGGCCGTGGAGAGCTATGAGGCCTCCGAAAAGTTCTTTAACTATAAGATGGAAGAGGGCAGCTCCGTTAGCGAGCACGTGCTCACCATGTGCAGGGCATAAACAAGCTCCAAGAGTTGGGGATAACGATTCCTAATGAGTTAGGGATTCACCGTGTCCTCCAATCACGCCGAGTTATAAGAACTTTGTGATGAACTACAATATGCCTTTGCATGAACAAGACGTTGCCTGAACTATCGTCCATGCTGAAAACTGCTGAAGTGGAGATCAAGAAGGAGCACCAAGTGTTGATGGTCAATAAGACCACCAATTTCAAGAAACAGGGCAAGCCTAAGAACAAGGGCAACTTCAAGAAGGACGGCAAGAAAGTCGCTACCGCTAAGGAGCCCAAGGCTGGTCCTAAGCCCAGCGACTGCTTCTACTGCAAGGGTGCTGGTCACTAGAAGCGTAACTGCCCCAAGTACCTGGCGGATCTAAAGAACGGCAACATCAAGAAGAAAGGTATATTTGATATACATGTTATTGATGTGTATCTTACTAGTAATCGTAGTAGTGCACAGGTATTTGATCTGGTTCGGTTGCTCATATTTGTAACTCAAAGCGAAACCGGAATAAGCTTAAGGCGAGGAGAGGCAGGTGACGATGCGTTGGAAATGGCTCCAAGGTTGATGTGATCGCCGTCGGACGCTCCTCTACATCTACCATCGGGATTAGTTTTAAATTTAAATAATTGTTATTTGGTGTCTGCGTTAAGCATGAACATTATCTGGATCTTGTTTATTGCAGAGCCATACTCTTTTAAGTCTGAGAATAAAGGTTGTTCGATTTATATGAGTAATATCTTTTATGGTAATGCACCTGAGATGAATGGTTTATTCTTACTGAATCTCGGTAGTAGTGATACACATGTTCACAACATAGATGCTAAACGAATAAAATTGAATGATAATTCTACATACATGTGGCACTGTCGCTTGGTCACATTGGAGTGAAGCGTATGAAGAAACTCCATTATGATGGACTTCTTGAATCACTTGATTTTGAATCACTTGAAAGATGTGAAGCATGTCTAATGGGAAAAATGACTAAGACTCCATTCTCTGGAATAATGGAGCGAGCTACGGACTTATTGGAAATAATACATACCGATGTATGCGGCCCAATGAGTGTAGCATCGCGTGGTGGATATCGTTATGTTCTCACTTTCACGGATGACTTAAGTAGATATGGGTATGTCTACTTTATGAAACATAAGTCCGAAACTTTTGAGAAGTTTAAGGAATTTCAAAGTGAAGTGGAAAATCATCGTAACAAGAAGATTAAATTTCTGCGTTCTGACCGCGGAGGTGAATATCTAAGTTATGAGTTTGGCATGCATTTAAAAAATGTGGAATACTTTCGCAATTGACACTGCCGGGAACACCACAGCGTAATGGTGTGTCCGAACGTTGTAATCGAACTCTCTTAGATATGGTTCGGTCTATGATGTCTCTTACAGATTTACCGCTATCATTTTGGGGCTATGCATTAGAGACAACCGCATTCACTTTAAATAGGGCACCATCTAAATCCGTTGAAACGACACCGTACGAATTGTGGTTTGGAAAGAAACCTAAGTTGTTGTTCCTTAAAGTTTGGGGTTCTTGGCGTATGTAAAGAAGTTACAACCTGATAAGCTTGAACCCAAAGCGGAGAAATGCGTCTTCATAGGATACCCTAAAGAAACAATTAGGTATACCTTCTATCATAGATCTGAAGGCAAAGTTTTTGTTGCCAAGAATGGATCCTTTCTTGAGAAGGAGTTTCTCTCGAAGGAAGTGACTAGAAGGAAAGTAGAAGTCGACGAGGTTATTGAACCTTCTCTCGGAATTGAGAGTGGCACAGCACCGGAAGATGGTTTTGTGCCGCCTGCACCAATTGGAGAGGAAGCTAATGATGGTGATCATGAAACTTCGAACGAAGTTGCTGCTGAACCTCGCAGGTCAACGAGGGTTCGTACCAATCCTGATTGGTATGACCCTGCCTTGAACGTCATGTTGGTGGACAACATTGATGACCCTGCGACGTATGAAGAAGCTATGGTGAGCCCAGATTCTGACAAATGGTTAGAAGCCATGAAATCCGAAATGGGATCCATGTACGAAAACCAAGTGTGGACTTTGGTGGACTTACCGGATGGCCGTAAGGCTGTCGAGAACAAATGGATTTTCAAAAGAAAAATAGATGCTGATGGTAATGTTACCGTCTATAAAGCTCGACTTGTCGCGAAAGGGTTCTGACAAATTCAAGGAGTTGACTACGATGAGACATTCTCACTAGTAGCGAAGCTAAAGTCTATGAGGATTTTGTTAGCAATTGCTGCATATTTCGATTATGAGATTTGGCAGATGGATGTCAAAGCGGCGTTCCTTAATGGAGACATTGAGGAAGAGTTGTATATGGTACAACCCAAGGGTTTTGTCGATCCTAAAGAAGCTAACAAGGTATGCAAACTTCAGCGCTCCATTTATGGACTGAAGCAAGCATCCCGGAGTTGGAATCAACGTTTTGATAAAGTAATCAAAAACTTTGGATTTATACAAACTTATGGAGAAGCTTGTATTTACAAGAAAGTGAGTGGGAGCTCTATAGCATTCCTAGTACTATATGTAGATGACATATTGTTGATTGGGAATGATATAGAACTTCTTAATAGTGTCAAAGCCTATTTGAATAATAGTTTTTCAATGAAGGATCTTGGCGAAGCGGAATATATTCTAGGCATCAAGATTTATAGAGATAGATCAATATGCCTAATAGAGCTTTCACAAAG
Source organism: Avena insularis (assembly GCA_023614405.1). Taxonomy (NCBI): domain Eukaryota; kingdom Viridiplantae; phylum Streptophyta; class Magnoliopsida; order Poales; family Poaceae; genus Avena; species Avena insularis. The sequence goes on from CM042686.1 coordinate 568,085,838, forward strand.
TACATACTTGGACAAAGTTCTAAAGAGGTTTAGAATGGAAGAGAGCAAGAAAGGGTTCTTGCCCATGTTGCCAGGTAAAACCTTGAGTAAGACTCAAAGTCCAGCTACGGCAGAAGATAGAGAGAAAATGAGTAATATTCCCTATGCCTCGGCCATAGGTTCTATTATGTATGCCATGCTGTGTACAAGACCAGATATAGCACATGTTGTTAGTTTGACTAGCAGATATCAAAGTGATCCTGGAATGGAGCACTGGACAGCGGTCAAGAATATCCTAAAGTACCTAAACAGGACTAAGGATATGGTTCTTTCTTATGGAGGTGATGAACAGCTTGTTGTAAACAGTTACACTGATGCTAGTTGGAACACCGATCCAGATGACTCGAAGTCACAGTCTGGATACATATTTATTTTGAATGGTGCTGCAGTGAGCTGGAGGAGTGCCAAGCAAAGCGTTGTGGCGAAATCTTCAACTGAATCGGAATACATAGCTGCTTCGGAGGCTGCACAAGAAGCCATATGGATGAAGGAGTTCATTACCGAACTTGGCGTGGTTCCTAGTGCGTTGGACCCGATGGCCATCTATTGTGACAACACAGGTGCCATAGCTAATGCATAGGAGCCAAGGTCACATAGCAAGCTGAAGCACATCAAGCTATGTTTCCATGCTATTCGCGAGTATGTCCAAGATGGTGACATAAAGATTTGCAAAGTACACACTGATCTGAATGTGGCGGATCCGTTGACTAAACCTCTCCCTAGAGCAAAGCATGACCAACACCAGAACGCCATGGGTGTTAGGTATATTACCATGTAATCTAGATTATTGACTCTAGTGCAAGTGGGAGACTGTTGGAGATATGCCCAAGAGGCAATAATAAAAGTGGTTATTATTATATCTTTGTGTTTATGATGAATGTTTACATCCCATGCTATAATTGTATTATTAGGAAACACTAATACTTGTGTGTTTTGTAAACATAAAAGAGTCCCTAGTAAGCCTCTTGTTGAACTAGCTTGTTGATTAATAGATGATCATGGTTTCCTGATCATGGACATTGGATGTCATTAATAACAAGGTTATATCATTAGGAGAATGATGTGATGGACACACACCCATAGTAAGTGTAGCATAAGATCAAGTCATTAAGTTCGTATTGCTACAAGCTTTCAAATGCATAGTAACCTAATCCTTCGACCAAGAGGTTATGTTAATCACCATCACCAGATGGGTACTTTGATGACATCAAACTGTTGGGTCCGCAACATAGAAAACAAAAAAATTCCTACGGTGTGAACTACACGCCAAGATCTATCTACTAGGTACAAAGAAACGGGTGGACACACATCCAACGAGAACTTACCCTCGTAGACAACGAGCTTTGTTAACGAGTAGGAACTCGTGGTTGATGTAGTCGTACACTTGCCGATCTCAAGATCGTGAGGAAGTCCGAGCGCCGCAACTCAGCAGCGCATCCGCTTTTCCACACACGTTCAAGCCACGGACAACCTCCACCTCCTCGCTCCAGCAATCCAATGGAAGCAAGAACTCCTTCCAGACGAAATGTCAGGAACATGTATCTCGCTAATCCGAGACCATGGGGAATAATTCTAGAGGGGAGAAATCCTTCACAAGGAGGTGTGAGGATGAAGGAGGAATGGGTGGCCTTTTATAGGAGGAGGGTACCCCTCTCTCCATGGTCGGCGCGCATGGGGGTGACCCTCACCTCCCCATTCATGTGGTGGTAACCTCCACATTAAAATGCCTCTTCACATTCCCTTTTAAAGTCTCCACTTTAAATGCATTAAATTTCTCCAAATTTAATGCTCTCTCATTAATAAAACTCTTTTATTAAATTTATTCAGAATTTTGTTAATTACTTTAATTAACAAACATTCACATATACCTTGCAATATTTCAATATCCCATGCAGAACCACCTTACGCAATTTCACTGAAACAATTTCCGGTTTCTATTGAAACAATTCCTGCGCTTTGCAATTCTTTTCGTCAAACATATGTGCTCCAAAATGGTGTCCGTAACTCTTAAGTGTGCCACCCTACGGTTCACGAATAATGCGAGACATGATCGAGACCCTTCTCCGATCAATAATCAATGGGACACGGAGATCCGTCTTGACTCCTACACATTCAACGATGACTTCTGTGATCATGAGAACCTTTAACGCTTGTAACTAAATCCCTTTGTCTCTCGATATATTACATGTCCGAGATTCGATCATCGGTATCTCCATACCTAGTTTGATCTCGTTACCGACATGCACTCTTTTCTTGTTCCCGTGATATAACATTCTAGTGATCACATCACTTGCTTGCAAGCTATCCTAATGTGATATCAACGAGAGGGCCCAGAGTATATCTATCCATCATCTGGATTGACAAATTCCACTCTTGATCCATGAGCCTCAACATAACACCTTCGTAGTACTGAACCCATCTTTATAGTCACCCTGTTACGGTGTGGCATTTGATGTTATCAAGATACTCTTCCGGTGTCAGCAATTAACATGATCTCATGGTCTAAGGATAAAGATTACTTCATATGATGTTATAGCAATATAAACATAATGACTTGATCGTAATGCTATACTTCGGATGAATGTTCATCACATCATTCCACCAATGGTGTGACCTTGTTATTAACAACATCCAATGTCCATGATCAGGAAACCTTGATCATCTTATTAATCAACAAGCTAGTCTATAAGAGAGGCATGACTAGGAACCCTTTTTGTTTATTCAACACACATGTATTGATGTTTCCGAATCAATACAATTCTAGCATGTAAAATAAACATCTATCATGTATAAGGAATATATAATAACAACTTTATTATTGCCTCTCAGGGCATATTTCCTTCACAAACACCGCTTCATAACTGGGTGGTTATAAAGGTGTCATTGGGTATTCTAAAAGTATGTGTTGAAGCGCATGGACCAAGATTGGGATTTTTCCATCCATATGACGGATAGATATGCTCTGGGCCCTCTCGGTGGAATGTCATCTAGTTAGCTTGCAAGCATGTGACTAGGTCACAAGGGATGACATATCATAGAACGAGATAAAACAACACATACTTCAACCCATACCAGCAAAGTTACACGGCCCCAACCCTGTCAACATCAAACCTCGAATAAGTAGAGTATCACGTGACAAAGGGAATTGGTTTTCGAATGTTAATGGTTCTATCGATCACGAAGTCACCGTTGAGTATGTGGGAGCCGTTATGGATCTCCAGATCCCGCTGATGGTTATTGATCGGAGAGGTGTCCTCATCATGTCTGCATATTCACGAACCATAGGGTGACACACTTAAGGTTCGATGTTGTTTATGTAGATATGGAATGTGCGTTGGAGACCGAATGTTGTTCGGAGTCTCGGATTGGATCTAGGACATCACGAGGAGATCCGGAATTGTCCGGAGAATAAGATTCATATAATGGAGATCATTTTATAGGTTCGGAAATGTTCCAGAGTGTTTATATGGGGATTCTAGAAGGTTTCGGAATGTTCCGGAAGGTTCTAGAAAGTTCTGTGGGGTTTACTTGAAAACCAAGAAAGGAAAAGGGGAAACTTGGGGGGGAAGGAAACTCCCCCCAAGCCCCCCCTTGTGCTTCGGCCCTAGAGGTGGCCCTAGGGGTGGGAACCCTAGGCGCCACCCCTCCCTCTATAAATAGAGGGGTGGAGGCGCCCCCCTTGACCCCTCCCACTACTTGCCCTAGCCGCCTCTCTCCTCCTCCTTCGGTCTGCTCTGGCTTAGGCGAAGCCCTGCAGAATTCTCTACTACACCACCACCACCACGCCGTCGTGCTGCTGGGATTCCGTGGAGAGATCTACTACCTCCGCTGCTCGCTGGAACAGGGAGAGGAAGGTTTGCATCGACTCCGTACGTGTGACCGATTGCGGAAGCACTGCCGGAACGCGGCACCGGAAGGCTCGTCCACTCGATCTTGAGATCGGCAAGTGATCGTCTACATCAACCACGAGATCCGATCTTGCACAAGGCTTTCGGATCTACAAGGGTTAGTACAGATCTATCTCGTTGCACATGTCTAATAGATTAGATCTGGGTTTTGTTCGTTCTTGCGGTAGAAATTTTTTGTTTTCCATGCTACGAACCCATTAGGAGGTCCCTCCTGTATCGGAGGCAACCCAGATGAACCAAAGCTCAGCTTTTTCCACCCCACCCCCTCTTCCCAACAAATCCCTATCACCAATTACTGAATTCTCTACCCCAACACCGACCCCAACTACCTTACCCACTACCACCCTCCCTCCACAATTTAGGAAGCTGAGCTCTGCCCAACTCCCACATCCCAGTTTTCCCCCAAATTCCCACACTTTACAATCCCAGCAATGCTTCACTCCAATATACACAGAATCAGGCATGCTGGTCGCTACCCAGCAACAAAACCAGACACCATCCTCGTCAGAACAATACTTCCAGTATACCAACCCAGCGTCAAACCCACACCTTTACCAACCAAATACCCCTCAATTCCAAAACAACACATACTTCAACCCATACCAGCAAAGTTACACCGGCCCCAACCCTGTCAATAACAACCAGTTCCATCCGACCTTCCCGCCACAATACCCCCACCAAACCTACCCACCCCCTCAACACAGCCAACCCTTTCCAACAACAAACCCACCCTCCCAACAAACAACCCAATCCTACCACTACCAGCCACACCATAATAGTTACAACCATACCCACACTCAGGGACAGCAACAACAGAACGCGCGGTGCGACCTCAGTCATCAAAATCCATACTCCAATGGCAATCAAATTATGGACCAACATTCTGGGCAAGGTAATACTTCTATTCAGAGAACATAAGCTGAGCCACATAACTAGAATAGTGGCCATCAATACTTGGGAGATAATCAGCACAACCACCATCCTCCATACCAAGAACCCCATATAAGAACACCTCATGTGGAACTACCAATCTTTAATGGAGATTCCCCACGAGCATGGCTAATGGAATGTGCTGACATCTTTGAGTTGGTCAATATACCTCCTGATAATAGAGTAAAGTGGGCTATTGCACATATCAGAGGACAGGCAAAAACTTGGTTAAACAGTGCTGGTTTTCACCTGGAAGCCATAAGTTGGGCTGAACTCAGCCAAGTCCTCATTGACAGGTTTCCTAACACTAGTGTCAATGATCCCATGGACCAGCTGCAAGCTCTCAAGCAAGTAACTTCTATGAATGCTTACATTGATATCTATGAGAATTGGATGACTCAAATGAAAAGAGAAAAACCATACCTACAGTTGGACTTCTTCCTGGACAGATTCATTTGTGGCTTGAAAGATAGCATTAAACACAATGTCCAATGCTAGAAACCAACCTCACTCCTCTCAGCTTATTGGTATGCCAGACAATATGAAAAAGCATACCTATCCAGTGTAAAAAGAACTACTCCTCCTGCAATACAACCAAGACCAGCTGCTCCAATACAAGCCATGCCTCCTGCTAACAGAGAAATAAGGAACAGGCCAGCAAATGACAGAGCAAGACCACCAAGGAAATGTTGGTATTGCCCTGAAAATTGGAGTCTGGGTCATAAATGCCTGCCTATGCAAAGAGCCTTGAACAACGTCCAAATGCAGGGTCATTCTGATGATGAAAAAGCTGAAGAAGAAGAACAACAGGAAAACCAAGTTATTCCACCTGCAGAAGTACTGGTAGTGGCTGCAGAACTAGTAGAAGATAAACCACAAGAGCAGTTGATGAAAATTTCAGCGGCAGCATATGGTGGATATGCTACTGAGTCCACCATATCCCTAGCTCTAAAAATACACAATGCCACTGCTATTGCCCTGGCAGACACTGGAAGCACTAATACATTCATCAGCTATGACTTTGCCATCAAAAACAGAATTCCTATGACACCTACCAAACAGAGGCTAGTCAAGGTAGATGGTGGAGGTACTCTCTGCTCAGATGCAATAGCTTACAATTGCTCTTTCAGCATAGAAGGTCAAAAATTCACAACCAACTTCAGAATCCTGCAGTTGCAAGGATCAGATGTGATTTTAGGGGTTAATTGGTTCAAGGAATATAACCCTGCCACATTTGATTTCATTGGGAGAAGCATAACTATTGGCCTTCAAGGCAAGTTACATACCTTCCAAGACCACATGTTTCCCAAGGACAGATTCCTGATATCCAATGATCACTCAGCAAACTAATTGAACAAGGTGCAACTGGATATATACTATTCCAAACAGAGGAAGACAAGGACCTTGAGGACCAGCCCCCCATTCCTGATGAATTAGTAAATATCCTACACCAATTCCAGGACATCTTCCAAGCACCTATAGGGCTTCCACCACCAAGAGAGTGTGACCATACGATTCCCCTGCTGCCAAATGAGAAACCACCAAATTTAAGGCCATACAGGATGTCACACTCTCAGAAGAATGCAGTGGAGCTACTAATCAAACAAATGCTCAAAAATGAAGAAATTACACCAAGCAAGAGCCCCTTCTCTTCCCCTGCTATCCTTGTAAGGAAAAAAGACAAGTCTTGGAGATTGTGTGTGGATTTCAGAGGTCTAAACTCCATGACTATCAAAAACAAATTTCCAATCCCTGTAATTGAAGATTTATTGGATGAATTACATGGGGCAGTAATATTTTCCAAGCTGGACTTAAGGTCAGGGTATCACCAGATAAGGATGAACCCCAAGGACATCCATAAAACAGCATTCTCTACTCATCTGGGACACTATGAGTACCTGGTCATGCCGTTTGGATTGTGCAACGCCCCTGCAACCTTCCAAGAACTGATGAACTCAGTATTTGCCCAATTTTTTACGAAATTTGTCTTAGTCTTCTTTGATGATATTCTCATCTACAGCAAATCCCCATCTGAGCACACAGTACACCTCCAAGTGCTAGCCGTGCTCAGACAACATCAATTACAAGCTAAGATGTCAAAATGCTCATTTGGTCAATCCCATGTGGAGTATCTGGGCCATATAATTTCAGGCCATGGAGTGCAGACAGACCCTGAAAAGATTAGGGACATTACCAAATGGGACAGACCACAAACCATCAAAAAGCTAAGAGGATTTCTGGGACTAACATGCTACTATAGGAAGTTCATTAAGAACTACGCAATCATTTGTAAACCATTGCACCAGATCCTGAAGAAAGACTCTTTTCTATGGGGACAAGAACAAGAAGAAGCTTTTGATCAGTTGAAGAAAACTATGTCAACTCCACCATTGTTGGCTCTCCCAAACTTCTCCAAGCCTTTTGTACTAGAGATAGATGCTTGTGCTACAGGAATTGGGGTTGTATTGATGTAGGAAGGCAGACCCTTAGCATTCTTTAGCAAGAGCCTAGGCCCAAGAAACAGTGCTCAACCAATTTATGAAAAAGAAGAACTAGCCATGTTGGAAGCTCTAAAAAAATGGAGACATTATTTCTTAGGAAATAAATTAATTATAAAGACTGACCAAAGCAGCCTCAGATATTTATCAAGTCAGAAACTCTTAGAAGGCATCCAACACAAACTGATGCTGAAACTGTTGGAGTTGGACTACACGATAGAGTACAAGAAAGGTTGTGAGAATGTTATGGCTGATGCCTTGTCTAGAAAATATCAGCACCACACCAACGACACAGAAGACAGCCAAGTTATTTAGTGTCAAGCCACTTCCATGATTATACCATCTTGGACAACTGACATTGTGGATTCATACAATGGAGACAGTCACTGTACCAAACTGCTCCAGGAATTGGCAATCAACAAGGACATCCACCCTCCCTATAGTCTACAGTCTAGCATCTTAAGGTACAAAGGAATATTGTACATTGGATCTTCTATCGATCTCAGGAACAGAGTATTTGATTCCTTCCACTCCTCAGCCTTGGGTGGACACTCAGGCATCAAGGCAACCCACCATAGATTGAAACAACTCTTTTACTAGCCGAAATTCAAGGAATATCTCACAAAGAAAATCACTGAGTGTCCATTTTGCCAAATTTCAAAAACAGAAAAGGTGCAGTACCCTGGGTTGCTACAACCACTCCCCATACCAAAAGGCAAATGGTCTGGAATCAGTTTAGATTTTATTGAAGGCCTACCCAAATCCCAAGGCAAGGATGTAATCCTAGTTGTGGTAGATAGACTGACTAAATATGCTTATTTCTTGTTGCTGTCCCACCCCTACACGATCCATAAGGTGGCAGATCTATTCATTGACACTATCATCAAGCTGCATGGCCCTCCTACCATTATTGTCAGCGACAGGGACATGATATTTACAAGTAAATTGTGGCAGGAAATCTTCAATTCCCTTAAGATCTCCTTGCATTTTTCTACTTCATACCACCCAGAATCTGATGGGCAGACAGAAAGGGTAAACCAGTGCTTAGAACAATACCTGAGGTGCATGGCCTTCCAAGAACCCAAAAAATGGACCAACTGGATCCCAGCTGCTGAATGGTGGTACAATAGTACTTATCATTCTTCCATCAAGATGTCTCCTTTTGAAGCATTATATGAATATCCACCTCCCCAACTTTCTTCTGCTGCAATACCAGCTGACATCTCTCTGGAAGCACAAGCAACATTGGCAAACAAGGAAAACATGCTCCAGCAACTCCAAAGGAACCTAGCAAAGGCACATAAAACAATGAAGAAATTTGCTGACAAGAAGAGAACCAAGAGAAGTTTCTTGTTGGGGGACATGGTTTATCTAAAAATGCAACCTCACAGGGAAACAACTTTGGGTTTGAGAAATTCCCTCAAATTAACTTCTAAGTGGTATGGACCCTTCCGAATCATTGATACTGTGGGAACAAGAGCTTACAAACTACAGCTCCCTGCTGGATCTCAACTCCACAATGTATTCCATGTGAACCAACTCAAGAAGCACCTGGGAGCACACGCTATACCAAATTTGTCCCTACCGTTAGTTACGTCTACAGGTAAAATTAAATTATGTCCTGTTGCTATTCTTAACCGCAGGCAAATTCCAAGGAGCATTGGAGAATATGATGTTGCTGTACCACAATGGCTCGTCCACTGGGAAAATATGACTCCGGAAGAGGCAACCTGGGAGGATGCAGATTTCATTCAATCCACATTTCCCTCGTTCAAGCCATGACGTCTTGAGTCAAGGGGAGGGCACTGTCAGGCCTGAGGCCGCTTCTTCAGTCAAGTTCAGTTACTGTCCCCCCTTGAGCTCACTTCAGCTCGCTTCAGTCAAGTTCAGTTATGCAAAAGACCGTTTTAAACCTTTCCTTCTAGAACCTTATCTCTGTGAGCCAGGGATAGTTTTGTAATAAGCTTGAGCCTGCCTTTCGATATAAAGGGCAGGTGGGGTGGTCGGGAGGATCAAGCTAATGAAAAAAACCCATTTATCTTTATCGTTCTTACCTTTAGTAGTTGCTATAGATCTGAGCCCCGAGAGCTCCCCTTCTTCCTCCTCTCAACAATCGGCCACGACTACCAGATCGTGACAGATAGGAGGCCAGCGGAGGGGGTTAGGTTGATATCTTGGCATAGGAGCGGTGCAAGCAAGTGGGAGGGGCTGAGGCGGCGCTGGCGCCGGAGGTGCGCATTGGGAGATAGGCGGCGGCACCCACGCAGCAAGGTCGACTCGTGGAAGAAGCAGGGTTAGGAGTTTTTTTTGCGAAAGATAGCACATCAACTGAACAAGTTGGACTCTCTCGGGCCAGGCCCATCTACGACCCTTTTCTGGTGTGGTGCCGATTTTGCTCAGCAGTATGAATCGTACTGGCCATCTTATTCCCACCGGTATGATTTTTTGTAGGCCTTAGGATGGACGAAAATGGATGGCCATAATTTATTTGAGGGTACCACAAAACACCTCTATAAAAGAGTGCACATTTAAAGCAGATCTGCACAATTGTAATTAGTGATTTTATATGAACATTCCAAGCACAGGGCAGTTTGCTGGCTATATAATTCAATAAACTAACAATTCATTAGTTACCAACTCCAAACGATAAAAGCATATTACTCCTTTTACGGATTTTTGCCAAGCATAGGGCAGTTTGCTGGCTATATAATTCAATAAACTAACAATTTATTAGTTACCAACTCCAAACGATAAAAACATATTACTCCTTTTATGGATTTTTTCTCTCAGCACGGGCACGAACAATACAGAACTGATATTAACATAATCATTACCCTTCTTAATTTGTAGACAAAAGATGTTGATTGATTAGCACCCCTAGGTGTTTAACGGTTTGGTTGGTTCCCGGTTACACTATGCTCCTGTGCGAAAAATTTGTATTGATCATTTGCATAAGATGATCCTAAAGACTTTTAGTTTGATATGAAATAAAGCTCTTTAACTTGAAGAAAATGGTCAGAATATCTTATATATATGATATTGTTCAGTTCTTGTTGTATGAAATAAAACTCTCCTCTTAAAAATCAGCATGAACGGACTAAGACAAAAGAAGTAGATTCCTGTCACATTTGCTTTGAGGATCATGAAGATGGTCCTTAAATGAACCTTTCAACTCACCAACCAGGAACAACTCGACCTCACATGCCGCATAGCCAACCAATTGCACCTTTAACAAAACATGGGTCATCAAGTAAATAAGAAACAACATATGATTTAAGATATAATCTAGACTAATAATTTGTGAGAACTGTAAAAGGACATACCAAAATGGCATGATCAACTTTACAAAGAACTTTCAATTCTACTATGCGAAACCTCATAGATGTGGGGCAAACAAATCAGAGAGAGGTTGGAGCCACCACCAAACGGAGGAACACGTATCCGCCATGGCATCAATCAGCAGAAGGGGCAGCCTACAAAACTGAAGGAAATATGCCCTGAGAGGCAATAATAAAGTTGTTATTATGTATTCCTTGTATATGATAGATGTTTATTTTGCATGCTATAATTGTATTGATAGGAAACATCAATACATGTGTGTTTAATAAACAAAAATGGTTCCTAGTTATGCCTCTCTTATAGACTAGCTTGTTGATTAACAAGATGATCAAGGTTTCCTGATCATGGACATTGGATGTTGTTAATAACAAGGTCACATCATTTGTGAAATGATGTGATGAACATTCATCCGAAGTATAGCATTACGATCAAGTCATTATGTTTATATTGCTATAACATCATACAAAGTAGTCTTAGTCCTTAGACCATGAGATCATGTTAATTGCTAACACCGGAAGAGTATCTTGATAACATCAAACGTCACACCGTAACAGGGTGACCATAAAGGTAGGTTCAGTGCTATGAAGGTGTTATGTTGAGGCTCATGGATCAAGAGTGGAATTTGTCAATCCCGATGACGGATAGATATACTCTGGGCCCTCTCGGTGATATCACATTAAGATAGCTTGCAAGCAAGTGATGTGATCACTAGAATGTTATATCACGGGAACGAGAAAAGAGTGCATGTCGGTAACGAGATCAAACTAGGTATTTGGATACCGATGATCGAATCTCGGACATGTATTATATCATGAGACAAAGGGATTAAATTGCTGACGTTAAAGGTTCTCATGATCACAGAAGTCATCATTGAATATGCAGGAGTCAGTATGGATCTCCAGGTCCCGCTTCTGATTATTGATCTGAGAGGAGTCTCAATCATGTCTGCATTATCCGCGAACCGTAGGGTGACACACTTAAGGGTTGTCGGACACCATTTAGGAGCACATATGTTCGAGACAAAAGGGTTGCAAAGCGCAGGAAATGTTTCGATAGAAACAGGAATTGTTTCGATAGAAACCGGAATTGTTTCGGGTGAAATTGCAGAAAGTGGTTCTGCATGTGATATTGAAATGTTGCAAGGGGTTTTATGTGAATGTTTGTTAATTAAAGTAATTAACAAAATTCTGAATAAAATAAATAAAAGAGTTTTATTAATTGAGAGTTGCATTTAATTTGGTGGAAATTAAATACATGTGAGTGGGATTTTGGGTGAAGGCCATGTTTATGTGAGTGGAGGTTCACCACATGAATGAAGGAGGGGAGGAGTCCCCCCCCTCATGCGCCGGCTATGGGAGGGGAGGGGTCTCCCTCCCTCCTATATAAAGCCCCCCTCTCCCCTCTCACAAACTATACCTCCTCGTGAAGGATCTCTCTCCCCCTCTAGATATTCCCCCATGGTCTCGGATTAGCGAGATACATGTTCCCGGTGGCCTTGCGTCTGGAAGGAGTTGCTGCTTCTGCTGATTCGCTGGAGCAAGGAGGTGGAGGTTGTCCGGTGGCTTGAACGTGTGTGCGAGGACGGATGCGCTGCTGATTTGCGGCGCTCGGACTTCCACACGATCTTGAGATCGACAAGCGTACGACTACATCAACCAAGAGTTCCTACTCGTTAACAAAACTCGTTGTCTTCGAGGGTAAGTTCTCCATGTATGTATGTCCACCCGTTGCTCTGTATCTAGTAGATAGATCTTGGCGTATAGTTCTCATCGTAGGAATTTTTTTGTTTTCTATGCTGCGGACCCAACAGTGGTATCAGAGCCTGATCTATGCGTAGGTGCTTTGCACGGGTAGTACACATATGTTTATATGTGGGTGATGATGATCATGTTATTGCATCTTCTATGTACTTTGGATATTGGTGGCATAGTGGGATGAAGCGGCCCGGACCAACCTTACATGTCATCGTACATGAGACCGGTTCCACGACTGACATGCAACTAGTTTTGCATAAGTGGCTAGCGGGTGTCTGTCTCTCCTACTATAGTCAATATCTGATTTACAACGAGTTGCTAATAACTTGGTTATCCTCGTTGTGGTTCATGTTCGTAGGTAAGACCGGTTCTATCTCCGAAAGCCCTAAGCCACGTAAAACTTGCAATTGATAAATTAGAGGCGTCTAGTTTAGATCGTTGCTGGGCTAGTGTCTTGATATGATATTGTTGTAAGTAGATGTATGATAGATACTCTTACAACTCACTTAACGTGTAAGTTCCATAGACCTTGGCCTTACACACAAAGGAATGATAGAGATCATACCACGATGCAAATGATAGAGATCAAATGCATGGACCATATCACCTCACTTCACACATTAGATGTTAACATCTTATATTGCTAGTTTGGCGCTTTTGGTAGCATTATAAGATGATCCCTCATTTAGATATCAAGATAAAATGTGTTCTTCCTTAAGTATGCACCATTTTTTGGATCGTGTTTTGAGGCATCACGTGATGATCGGGTGTTCTCGACTCTACGGTTTCATACAACGGGTGTAAGACAGTTTTACACATGCGAATACTAAGGTTCTTACTTGACGAGCCTAGCATGTACAGACATGGCCTCGGAACACGGACTGAAAGGTTAAACATGAGTCATATAGTTGATATGATGCCCATATAGATGCTCGCCTTTGAAGCTACACCGACTCACGTGATGATCGGACTTGGTGTAGTGGATTTGGTTCATGTAATCACCAAAAGGACACGAGGGATGTCGTTTTTGAGTGGGAGTTCATTAGTAATTTGGATTAGTTGAACTCAATCTATCATAAACTTAGTCCAAATATATTTTACAAATTCTGTTGTAGATGGCACCACCTGCTTTTAATTTCAATGTGTTCATGGAGAAAGAGAAGCTTGCTGCGAATGGTAGCAACTTCACCAACTGGGCTATGAATTTGAGGATTCTCCTCACTGCTGCACAAAAGCAATATGTGCTAGAGGCGCCGCTAGGCCCCCCACCAGCTCTTGATGCCCCTGACGAGGAAAAGAACGTCTATATAACTCGTCAGGAGTACCACGACTTAGTTCATTGCGGCATACTGTATGGGCTAGAGCCAGAACTTCGAAAACATTTCGAAAATGGTAATGCCTTTGATACCATGGGAGAATTGAAAATGATTTTCGATACCCATGCTGCCGTAGAGATTTATAATGCTTCTGAAAAGTTCTTTAGCTGCATGATGGAAGAGAACAGCTCCGTTAGTGAGCACGTACTCAAAATGCCTGGGTACGCCGATAAGCTTGTGTCCTTAGGAATAACGATTCCCATTGACTTAGGCATACATCATGTTCTCCAATCTCTGCCACCTAGCTACAAGATCTTCGTGATGAACTATAATATGCAGGTCATGAAGAAGTCTCTTCCTGAGCTTATGTCAATGCTTAAGACTGCAGAAGTGGAGATTAGGAAAGAACATCAAGTGTTGATGATCAATAAGACCACCGGTTTCAAGAAGGACAAGAAAGGCAAGCAGAAGGGAAAGAAGGGCAGCAAATCTGTTGTCGCGCCTGAAAAGAAACCCCGAGCTGGCCCTAAGTATGACACCGAGTGCTACTATTGCAAGGGGACTGGCCATTGGAAGCGCAACTGCCCCAAGTATTTGGCGGACAAGAAGGCCCGCAAGGCAAACAAAGGTATATGTGATATACATGTTATTGATGTGTACTTGACTAGTACTCATGATAGCACGGTATTTGATACTGAGATTGGTTGCTAATATATGTAACTCGGTTCAGGGGCTGCGGAACAAGCGACAACTAGCAAGGGATGAGGTCATGATGCGGGTCGGCAATGGATCAAGAGTTGATGTGATCTCCGTCGGAACGCTGCCTCTCCATATGCCGTCGGGATTAGTTATAAACCTGAATAATTGTTATTTGGTGCCTGCATTGAGCATGAACATTGTATCCGGATCGTGTTTGATGCAAAGTGGTTATTCGTTTAAGTCTGAAAACAATGGTTGTTCGACTTATATGAATAATATCTTTTATGGTCATGCACTGTGTTGAATGGTTTATTTACATTGGATCTCGATAGTAGTATTACGCATATTCATAATGTTGATGCTAAAAGGATTAAACTTGATAATGATATATCTGCATATATGTGGCAATTGCCGTCTAGGTCATATTGGCGTTAACGCATGAAGAAACTCCATTCGATGGACTTTTGGAATCACTTGATTTTGAATCATTTGATACATGTGAGCCATGCCTTATGGGCAAGATGATTAGAACACCTTTCGGTTCAATGGAGCAGGCGGATTTATTGGAAATCATACATCTTGATGTGTGTGGACCAATGAGTGTGTCGTGTGAGGTGGATATCGTTATTTTGTTACTTTCACAGATGATTTGAGTAGATACGGGTATATCTATTTGATGAAACATAAGTGAAACCTTTGAAAAGTTCAAAGAATTTCAGAATGAAGTGGAAAGTCATCGTAATGTAAAGATCAAATTTCTGCGGTCCGACCATGGAGGAGAGTATCTTAATTCTGAGTTTAGCACACATATGAAAGGCGTAGAATAGTTTCACAACTCACGCTGCGGAACACCACAACGTAATGGTGTGTCGAACGTCGTAATCGTACTTTATTGGATATGGTTCGATCTATGATGTCTCTGACGACTTGCCACTGTCATTTTGGGGTTATGCTGAAAACGCTGCATTCACTTTAAATAGGGCACCGTCTAAATCCGTTGAAAAGACCGTATGAATTATGGTTTGAAACAAACCTAAGCTGTCATTCTTAAAGTTTGGGGATGCGATGTTTATGTGAAGAAACTTCAACCGGATAAACTCGAACCCAAAGCGAAAATTGCGTCTTCATAGGATACCCTAAGGAAACGATTGGGTATACCTTCTATCATAGATCCGAGGGCAAGGTTTTTGTTGCCAAGAATGAATCCTTTCTTGAGAAGGAGTTTCTCGCGAAAGGTGTGAGTAGTCGAAAGGTAGAACTCGAAGAGGTTATTGAACCTTCTCTTTATGAAATTGCGAGTAGCGCAGCACCGGAAGTTGTTTCGGAGTTGAATTCACCTAATGAAGAGAGAGCTAATGATATTGATCATGAAACTCGAAGAGGACACTACCGAACCTCGCAGTCAAGCGGGACACGTGCATCTCCTAATGTCACGGCAATCCTGTTATGAATTTCATGATTGATGAAATAGATGACCTATGACGTATGAAGAAGCGATGATGAGCCCGATTCCAACAAATGGCTAAAAGCCATGAAATCGAGATGGAATCCATGTACGAAAACCAGTTTTGGACCTTGGTGGACTTACCTCACGATCGAAGGCCGTTGAGAATAAATGGATTTTCAAAAGAAAAGCGATCTTGATGGTAATGTAACCATCTATAAGGCTCGACTTGTCACAAAGGGGTTTGACAAATTCAAGGAGTTGACTACGATGAGACATTCTCTCCGTAGCGATGCTTAAGTCGGTTAGGATTATGTTAGCAATTGCATATTTCGATTATGAAATATGGCAGATGGATGTCAAAACTGCGTTCCTCAATGGTAATATTGAGGAAGAGTTGTATATGATACAACCTAAGGGTTTTGTCGATCCTAAGGATGCTGATAAGGTGTGCAAACTTCAGCGATCCATCTATGGATGAAGCAAGCATCCGGAGTTGGAATCTCCGCTTTGATGAGGTGATCAAAGAGTTTGGATTTGTCCAAACTTATGGAGAGGCTTGTATTTACAAGAAAGTGAGTGGGAGCAATGTGACATTTCTGATATTATATGTGGATGACATATTATTGATTGGAAATGATATAGATCTTTTAAACAATGTTAAAAGTTATCTAAACAGCAAATTTTCGATGAAGGACCTTGGTGAAGCTTCATATATATTAGGCATTAAAATCTATAGAGATAGATCAAGACGCCTAATTGGGCTATCGCAGAGCACATACCTTGATAAGATATTAAAGAAGTTTAATATGGACGGAAGTAAGAAGGGGTACTTACCTATGTTGCAAGGCAAGACATTGAGTAAGACTCAAAGTCTGGCTACGGAGGAAGAAAGAGAGATAATGGATAAGATCCCCTATGCCTCAGCCATAGGCTCTATAATGTATGCCATGCTATGTACAAGACCGGATGTGGCACATGCTATTAGTTTGACTAGTAGGTACCAACCTGATCCAGGTTCGGAACACTGGATAGCGGTCAAGAATATCCTTAAGTACTTGAGAAGAGCTAAGGATATGTTTCTTGTATACGGAGGTGAAGAAGAGCTAGTCGCTAAGTGTTATGTTGATGCTAGCTTTGACACTGATCCAGATGACTCTAAGTCTCAATCCGGATACGTATTTCTCTTGAACGGAGCAGAAGTTAGTTGGAGGAGCTCCAAACAACCTGTGGTGGCTGGATCAATGACGGAGGCGGAATATGTTCTTTGCTTGAGCGGCCAGAAGCGGTTTGGATGAAGGAGTTCATAACGGAACTAGGTGTGGTTCCTAGTGCGTTGGACCCAATGGTGATCTATTGTGACAATAATGGAGCCATAGCCAACGCCAAGGAACCAAGGTCTCACAAGAATTCCAAGCATATTAAGCGCCGGTTTCACTCCATCCGCGAGCATGTCAAGGATGGAGATATAAAGATTTGTAAAGTGCATACGGACCTAAATGTAGCAGATCCGTTGACTAAAGTACTCCCTAGGGCAAAACATGATCAACACCAGAACTCCATGGGTGTTAGATTTATCACTATATAAACTAGATTATTGTCTCTAGTGCAAGTGGGAGACTGAAGAAAATATGCCCTGAGAGGCAATAATAAAGTTGTTATTATGTATTCCTTGTATATGATAGATGTTTATTTTGCATGCTATAATTGTATTGATAGGAAACATCAATACATGTGTGTTTAATAAACAAAAATGGTTCCTAGTTATGCCTCTCTTATAGACTAGCTTGTTGATTAACAAGATGATCAAGGTTTCCTGATCATGGACATTGGATGTTGTTAATAACAAGGTCACAACATTTGTGAAATGATGTGATGAACATTTATCCGAAGTATAGCATTACGATCAAGTCATTATGTTTATATTTCTATAACATCATACAAAGTAGTCTTAGTCCTTAGACCATGAGATCATGTTAATTGCTAACACCGGAAGAGTATCTTGATAACATCAAACGTCACACCGTAACAGGGTGACCATAAAGGTGGGTTCAGTGCTATGAAGGTGTTATGTTGAGGCTCATGGATCAAGAGTGGAATTTATCAATCCCGATGACGGATAGGGCCCTCTCGGTGATATCACATTAAGATAGCTTGTAAGCAAGTGATGTGATCACTAGAATGTTATATCACGGGAATGAGAAAATAGTGCATGTCGGTAACGAGATCAAACTAGGTATTTGGATACCGATGATCGAATCTCGGACATGTATTATATCATGAGACAAAGGGATTAAATTGCTGACGTTAAAGGTTCTCATGATCACAGAAGTCATCATTGAATATGCAGGAGTCGGTATGGATCTCCAGGTCCCGCTTCTGATTATTGATCTGAGAGGAGTCTCAATCATGTCTGCATTATCCGCGAACCGTAGGGTGACACACTTAAGGGTTGCCGGACACCATTTAGGAGCACATATGTTCGAGACAAAAGGGTTGCAAAGCGCAGGAAATGTTTCGATAGAAACAGGAATTGTTTCGATAGAAACCAGAATTGTTTCGGGTGAAATTGCAGAAAGTGGTTCTGCATGTGATATTGAAATGTTGCAAGGGGTTTTATGTGAATGTTTGTTAATTAAAGTAATTAACAAAATTCTGAATAAAATAAATAAAAGAGTTTTATTAATTGAGAGTTGCATTTAATTTGGTGGAAATTAAATACATGTGAGTGGGATTTTGGGTGAAGGCCATGGTTATGTGAGTGGAGGTTCACCACATGAATGAAGGAGGGGAGGAGTCCCCCCCCTCATGCGCCGGCTATGGGAGGGAGGGTCTCCTCCTCCTATATAAAGCCCCTCTCCCCTCTCACAAACTACACCTCCTCGTGAAGGATCTCTCCCTCTAGATATTCCCCATGGTCTCGGATTAGCGAGATACATGTTCCCGTGGCCTTAAATGCGGAAGGAGTTGCTGCTTCCGCTGATTCGCTGGAGCAAGGAGGTGGAGGTTGTCCGGTGGCTTGAATGTGTGTGCGAGGACGGATGCGCTGCTGATTTGCGGCGCTCGGACTTCCACATGATCTTGAGATCGGCAAGCGTACGACTACATCAACCACGAGTTCCTACTCGTTAACAAACTCGTTATCTTCGAGGGTAAGTTCTTCATGGATGTATGTCCACCCGTTGCTCTATATCTACTAGATAGATCTTGGCGTATAGTTCTCATCGTAGGAATTTTTTTGTTTTCTATGCTGCGGACCCAACAAAAACAGAAAAACAAATCAAGAACACAAATGGATCAACCCCACACACAAGAAAAAAATAATGCCCACGAACACTAATCTCCACCTCTGCCCCATGTACCAAGCAACACCCACACATTCAGAACCTTCAGATGCATTGCCCTGCTTGCACTACCAACATCATTCACTGTACTACCTGCAGGTGAGGGCGAACTAATTTAGGAACCACAATGCATTAGCATCATTTTCTGGATATTCACAAGCTAAATTCAAAATGGTATATTTTCAATGTGTAAAGAAGATAAAGTTATATATAAGGATTTATAATTTGTAGGTATATAATAGGGAAAAGAATTTGTAGTTTTAGTGGAACGTTAGCCAAAACATCAATATCAAAGCTTAGATATACCTCTGTTAAAAAAGCTTAGGACTACTTGTGTATGCCGACACTTTTCGGTGGATATTGACCAAATAAATTCAGTCCCGTACAATTATCTATGTACCTAATAAAAAGAAACCTCGCTAAGAGATGCCTGGTTAGAACTACTTACAACCATGGTCCCAATTCCCAAAGCCTTCTATTTGGTTGTTCTGCAATAGTTTCACCATCTCCATTTTGTCATTCGCTAATTTGATTCTGTAACCGTATGAGAAAAAGATTGAGCGACATATAAGAAACCAACTAACTTAATTAATTTTTGTAAGCAAGAACACATGAAAGAAGTAATGTGAAACTAATAGTAGTAAGAGTCAGACCTCAAAAAAAATATCCAATTCCTTTGTCCTCTAACCATAATGAACTGCACCAAGTAGTTGTCAGATTGGTTAAAAACAAATAAATGGAGCGATGCTTCACATCAAAAGAACTCAATTTCTTTTGCTATTTATAAAGGTATAGAAGAAAGTAACCGGACGGAAGGTTCATACCTGGCGCTGCAGCAAAAAGGGCCCAGGAACTCGAGTATGCTTTCCGTTGAGCATGGATGGAACCTAGATTTGTACAAAGACAACATGAGCGAGGAGTTGTCCGACGCCACGGCGAGAATAAGCCCAGGGTGATTCGCTGCTCAGCAGCCAATAGTAGCCGGAAACGGGGAACGGTGTCCCGTTCCACGATCCGGATTCATCGTCCCAGATTTGGGATTAGAGTCGGTGTACGGTACGGTACGATTCGGTCAAAGAAACGCGTCCCCGAACAGTCCTGGACGTAAAGATTCGATGGTTGGAGGTTTAACTGGTGTCTATTCCACTGTCCGCCCGGCGTCAACCAGATCCAAAGAAAGAAAACCAACAGTCCAGGAGTTCTCTGTTGTCAATCTATTTTTTGAAGGAGGAAAACGATGAGTCCAGGTCGAACAAAGCAAGAACAAAACCAACTAGGAGAGGTACGTGTTCCTCGGCTAGCTGTACCGTACCGGATTCATCGTCCCAAAATTGATCGAGTCACGTCCTCGACACCGAATAATCGTTTGAGAGATGTATACCCCAGATGTTTCCTATTTTTACTGGCCTCCGTCCCCCGTCCCTCGTTCCCGTTCCCCGTTCCCCTCGTACCGGAAACATGGCAACTTTGAGCCAGAGACCAGACCGTCTGCATACGTACATGCCCAAAACCAGGAGCAACCTTTGTCGCCGGATCTGCCGATCAAGGGGGTTGTGGTTAGAATCTGAGCGACCTCGGCGGCGGCGGTATCCATGAAGGATGTCAAGCACGACACCGAGGATCTCGGCTGGCCAGCATGTCCTGTCGGCTCGATCATCTCCATCTGTGCCGGATCCACCCCCTTCATCTCGTCACCATCCCTCCGGGCTTTGCGTCTGTTCAAAGCATTGATGCTAGACCGACCTCCGCAGTGCTCTGGCCTTCATCCTGGTGACCATGGGCGGCAACACGGGGCTGCACGACAAACATACAGGTGATGGAGGTGATTTAGGGGCAACGGGAGCGTCGGTGGCGACGGCCGGCTCGAGAAGAGGAGGCGGTTGGCGGAGGAATAGTCGGAGGGGCGCACGAAAGCCTCGTAGCCGCCGGTCGCTGTCGGAGCGGTGGTCGACGCGGTCGGACCTGTACTTGACCACCCCTGTTCGCCTTGCTGCCTCCACGACGACCGCGTCGCCGGCACCCAACTCCCTCCCGAGGTCGGGCGGTGGCCCGTCGGCGCCCATAGCGCGTCTGGCGCTGGCCGTCGGCGGAGTCCCCCGGTCAGCCGACTGGGCGTGGTAGTAGTGGGGGCATGGGGCACGCGTCCTTCTGGAGTCTTCGGTCAAAGCGGCGAAAGATATCCTAATCGCAAGCCCACGTTTAAAGCCTACGTCTACTGTTCATGTGCAAAACTTGCACATGAACAGTACAATAGCCGAGGTGGCACGGCTCATCGAGTGCTGAAACAGTTGTCTTTCATATATGTAGTAATTGCACTTCCATGTCTTGAGTTTCATTGGGCATTTGACCACATGCACCATAGTCATTTCGCGTTGCAAATGTGGGCCCATCAGCAAATGATAAATTAAACTAAAAAGTGTAATCTGTCACAGAAAAATATGAGAAATAAGCCAAACTCTGAGATAACTGGACTCTAATACTAAATCCGGCCACATGTAATGTAATATCCAGTTCACCGAGATATTCTGTTTCGTTTCAGTTCACCTAAAATCCTGAGCTTGCGAAATGGTATATTTTGAAAAATTTGGAGCGTTTTCGTGCTTTTGCTTTCTATACAGGAATTCTATTACTCCCTCTGATCCATATTAAGTGTCGCTGAATTGGATATGAATCGGATTTTTGGATTTTATTACCAATACATTATTGTTTTTGTCGATAAGGGATGAGAGCTGATTTTCGGCACCTGGGCACCAGTGTGCCTTTGATTCGAAATTTTTAAAATTTGTACTTTTGGATTGTATTAAAAGAACACAAAACTTATTTCGAGGATACATGTATGTGGTTTGAATACCTGTAGAAACGTTCGGTAAAAAACTCGTTTTATTTTGGGCTATAGAAAAAACAAATTTCTATCAGATTTATCATTTTTTATTTGCCGAAATTTCTTTCGGAACAGGCATATGTCCCGCTATATTAATAGCAACCAGGTGAGACCGCTGCTGGGCCAGACAACACAACATCCAAAGAAAGAGACATAGCACGATACAAGATGTTGGGGCAGCAGCAGCACACACGCCCGGACGAAAACAAAGAAAAATAAAAAAGAATAGAGACGGAGGCGGATCAACTGAACGAGTAAGACCGCAACCGCTGCAGCCTCTGAAGAAATTTTACCCTGCTCCTGGCCCCAACTCGTCAAGCACCAAGCGGCACCCTCAAAAGGGAAAGCGACCGCTGCTGTCCGGACGAGAGACTGGCCCTAGGGTTTCCCCCGACACACAGATGGGAGTGGATGGAGGATAGCCACGACGCATTCCATAAATTTCTATCATACCTTCGGAATGCATATATGTTAACACGTATTTATTTCAGATTTTTAGAGTTTTGAAAATAGGTTTTTAAAATTTGCTGCTATGGATTTTCGCCAAGTTATTTTCTTTCTGCGTTCCAAAATGAGTTCAGATTTCGCAGCAAGCAAGCCGCTGGTCTCGCTCGTGTCGTGTGGCCCCGACACCGGCACGAGCCTATCCCAGGAGGAGCTCAGCTGGAGGAGGAGGAGAAGTGACGAAAAGCAAAACTCACGCGGCGGAAATCGCCGAAGAGCCGTAGACAATTATCACCACCTATCCGAGTTCCCGTGGTGCGGCACGGCAGCAGCAAGAGAACATGGGAAGCGCGGGGGCGCTGCTCTCCCACCCGCCACCGCAGCTCGGCGGCACCCTCCTGCGTCGCCACCGCATCTCCGTCCCCAGTCTCGTCCCCTGCACGCCCGAGCCCCTCCACTGCCGCCGCCGCCGGAGGCACCTCCGCTGCTCCGCGGTTGAAGGGGAGACGGATTCGCCGCTGCCTCAGAGGGAGGAGTCTCCGTCGACCAGCCTCCAGCTCCAGGATCCACTTCCAGGCCCTGGTACGCCCCCTCTAGCCTCTTCTTTAATTCTCATGCTTGCTTAGTCAAGAATTTGAGGGATTGGATGGAGAATTTGAGGGTCTTTAGTGCTCCACTGTCTGTCAGACTTCATTTCAAGTTTCTGACCCGGAGAGGAATTGATGTTAACTATTCCATAAAGAATCTGCCAGTCAAGATATATGCTTCAATATCCACCTTCTAGGCGCTCACTGCGTCAGCCGTTGCTACATACAGCGCTAAAATATTGGAATGAAATAAATCCACATACCCCGGCGAAGCTCTAACTGATCGGCCACATCACACACGCCCACACACACATAACAGAAGGTTAGGGGTGGGTGATTCAAATGGTATTTGTAATCTTGTGGCCCGTGGGGTTAATTAACCGGTTTTAGAGTTGGTGGTTGTGTAGCCGATCTGTGAAAACCTTAGGGGGAGGGGGAGTATATGGGCTTATTCCTACTGTCATTTATCATAAAACCTAAACACTAAAGAGAATAGACACAGTTTTGTGTGATACAGTTGTACACTAGAAGAAGCATTTGTTTGGCTTCAAGTCACTGTCCAGTTCATCAGCGTTAGCTATTTCAGCTGGCAAATTTACCTTTTATTTGATGGTCATAATACGCCTTAATCTTACTGATTGTTGTTATGCTTTGATGGAGTTTCTTTTCGGAATATGTGACTGCTCAAACTCACCTTGTGCAGTCGAAAATGGTTCCTTTGGCGGTCTCGCACAGGAAGAAGATCCCAGTTCTCTGTATAATTTTCTTTATCCGAGCAAAGAGCTACTTCCAGATGATAAGGAAATGAGTATATTTGATCATCTGGAGGAACTTCGTGAGAGGATATTTGTATCAGTGTTGGCTGTTGGAGCTTCAATACTTGGTTGTTTTTTCTTCTCCAAGGATATAATCAAGATTCTAGAAGCACCTGTCAGTGTTCAGGGTGTCCGGTTCTTGCAACTCTCTCCTGGAGAATTTTTCTTTACAACATTGAAGGTGAGCCTATGCAAATCTAAATATTCTTCAATTAGAATTTTGCTGGTATTATTCTTATTTTTCATTGATAATATTCTTGGCTGTGATGGTAAACCTCTAAGGCTAAGTCAACTTTCTTATTTGAATGTTATAGTAATATTGCACTGCGAGGTTATTCATGGTTATACATAGTGTACAGCCAGGGGACTCTGTCAGGTACAAAGAAACATGCGCAACCATATTTGCTGGGAAATCCAAATTAGTCTCAGTCATTTGCTCAATCTGCATCTGGCACACTCACCAGCACCCTCTTAAAGTCTGAACATACCAAAACCTTCACTCGCACAGTTAGGAAGCTAAAGTACAAGTTCTTTTTGCCGCTTCTGGGAGCTCATTTTGCATATCCTACAAACAGAATGCAAAGCTGTAAGTAGTCAGATTAGCATATGTGCCTGTCCAATAGCACTTGATAAATCTCACATTGGCTGAGCTAGCGGCCTAGCGCACAAACTTTCTTGATGCGGAGTGGGGTGGGCACTGGGCAGCAAGGTTTGTGAGAATGGAAAGGGATGGTAGAGGTAAAATTTAATGTGTGTGCTCACATCGGTGCATAACTTCAATACTCCGATATACTTTCTTTCGAATAGTTTAGTCACTTTTTACGGTTCAATAGTTAATATGACAGACAGTCACAAACTTAATTCTGGAAACTACCACGCCATTTTGCTTGTAAACACATGGGAGTAACTCAAACCTAAGTACATGTGTCTTCAGCTTGTTAGAAAATAAATCTGCAGTTTTTACGTTCATTGGTCTATGGTGAAAAAGATGGCTAACTATGAAGAAATGCAGAAACTACTGCACATACTGGTCTATAAACTGCTCTCAAGACCTTTACATTTTGTGTAGGTTATTAGTCTATATGGAAAAATAATTTAGTTTTTTTATATTATCGTCCCCTTTGTGTATTAGATTTTAATAGTTGGCACCCTTCTTCAATTTTGTCCATTATAGTTATGCGTTAAAGCAAATTAACTGATGATATTCTTTTTGTTATTTTCAACATTATTCAGGTTTCAGGTTATTGCGGTCTTCTAATCGGAAGTCCTATCATTTTGTACGAGATCATAGCATTTGTTCTCCCAGGTTTAACCAAGGATGAGCGGAAATTCTTAGGGCCCATTGTTTTGGGTTCTTCAGTTCTGTTCTACCTTGGCATTTTGTTCTCCTACACTGTCCTTGCTCCAGCAGCACTGAACTTCTTCGTGAACTATGCCGAAGGGGCGGTGGAGTCGATATGGTCAATAGACCAGTACTTTGAGTTTGTACTCGTGCTTCTGTTCAGCACAGGGTTATCTTTTCAGGTAAACAAATGGCCCTGTATGTTTACAACAAGATATCTAGGTTGAGTGTTACAGACCTACAGTTGATGCAAAATTAACGTTTACATAGATAAAAGATAAAATGGTCATACAGGATACATTTTCCTCAGAACCCACTTTCCTGTAGGCCTGCTAGGTTGAAGTCGGGTTGGTAAAATGATGTGTGACATTTATGCAGACACTGCAGACACAAATAGGTCGGATTAGTCTATTTTTGCAAACAAAGTTATACACCTGTCAAGAAAGTTGTCCACGGATCTATTCTGTTATCTACGTTTTTAAACTTTGCCACGAGTGTCATGCAGACTACTGCATAAACAAGTAAGAAAGTAAATTTGAAAAGAGTTCCTAACCATGCACACTCAGTCAGTAGATGATTGGAGATTACAACTGGAGATTGCGCTCGTGTATGTCTGAATACATCGTTATCTGAATGAGTTACTCATTGTGTTCCTTTCCTCTGTTGTAATAATCTAATCTAATTATCCTAGAACCGCACAAGTCTTCATCTTACCAACTGAATCCAGAGAAGTTTTCAAAAAAAAACTGAATACAGAGAAAGAGAACTAACCCTGCATGCCACTATTTTGCAGGTCCCTGTGATCCAGCTCCTGCTGGGGCAAGTCGGACTGGTTTCCAGCGACCAAATGCTATCGATCTGGAGGTACGTCGTCGTCGGCGCGGTGGTCGCTGCCGCTGTGCTCACGCCCTCGACCGACCCGTTGACGCAGATGCTCTTGGCGGGTCCGCTGCTTGGTCTGTACCTGGGTGGAGCATGGATGGTCAGGCTAATAGGGCGCTAACTGCAGCTGCAACTAGAGTGTAGTACAAGTCGTAGCCGTGGCGGTTGTTCTCGCTTTGGGTCCATGTTTGTAACATAGTCTTGTATAAAGTTTTCTCGGCTCATTTTTGAGTGGAAGATTATATATATAGGATTTGTTTATGGCCCTTTTGTATGTGATCTGTGTGCACGTGAAGTTCATGCCACCACAAGAGTTGCAGAAATTTAGCAACACGGTGGAATTTTGATCATATTCCTCAAACTCTGAGATACCTGGATTCTGATTAGGGCGTCAAACGTGGCGGGTTGTGGCACTACTTTTTCACTAACCCTTCTTTAATTTTATTAACTTTCTAGACTTCTTTTTGCCTATAGTTTGCTTCGCGGGTTGTTATGCGGGTGCCGCTTGACACCCTAACTCTGATGATACCCAATCCGTACATGGTTCGCTATATACATACTCCCTCCGACCTATTCGAATGTATCTAGCACTAAGGCCCAGTTCTTTTGGCGGCTTCTCCAAGAAGCCGCCCTAACCCCAGCTTCCTAGGGAAGCCGGTTCTAAAATTTTGTGAGGCTTCCAAGTTAGTTTAGTCTTAACCATTTTGGAAGCCTTCTAATTTTTTTGAACCCAACTAAAAGAAAGGTAGAGGCGGCTTCTCGAAGCCGCCAAAAAAGAAAATGTCTCTAGATCCGAATATCGAAGTGGACAGAGGAAGTACATGGTTCGCAATCAGGTTATTGGATCCGTGTACACCCCGAATTTAATTTCCCCGTGCGCGCAGAGTAGCAATTCCGACCCGGCAAGGGAGGCAGGCAGGCGGCAACCCGCGGTCAGATGGAGAGCCCTGGCGGTCACGGCGGTTCCCACGGAGAGGAGGGCGACCTCTCGCTGTCGCCGGAGGCGGCGAGGATGCTGCGCGAGATGGCGCTGCGGGAGGGAGAGGAGCCCGATCTGCCGGAGGAGCTGCTGCGCTCCAACGACCAGCTCCAACAGGACGAGGTACTCCCTGCTGGAACTGACGCTCCGCCCTAGACCTCGTTGCTCATAAACCTTACTACCCTTGGGCCGATTTTGTGAACTGCATTGCAGACGCCTTGTGGTTCCTAAATTGCGCGCAATTTTGGGCGCAGAAAAGGTCCAGGTTAGGTCAATTTCGACCTAACTGGGTGGATGAACTCGTAGCAGAAAACCCTGAACAGCCATTACCAATCATGGTTGGTGTTAATAATGTCGGCGTGTTACCTTGTGTCCAGGACCAATGCATGCCGGTTTTTGTAGTCCTCTTGTGTCGTGTAGAGGTTGTGATTTGGGAATAGCAGCGACTTGATTGTAAGATCCCAGTATTTGCTGCTCAGCCATTCATCTGAACAGGCTCTGAAACTGAAAGAGTGCATAATGATCTGGAGGAGCTGGTTACTCTCTAGTACTTGGTTACAGAATTAGAGTGGCCCTTCCAGGTTTCTCGCCTGCAGGATAAAAATACGTGAATAGCTTCATATATAAAGTTTTTTTTCCAAGACAGAAACTACATGACTTCTCTTATGCAAAACTACTTGTGTTCAGCAACGGAAGATAAGTATTGATCAAAACTTCTGATAAACCCTCGGGCCAAATTTTCGGAAACTGCGTTGCTGACCCTGTTGTGACTGCTGCCGTCTGTCGAAACTTCTCAATCGCGCACACTTTTGCCTAGCGGAAGATAGAGGTCGCAGAAAAGGTCTAGGCTAGGGCGTAACTGAGTGGATGGACTTGCAGCAGAAAATCAGGGACATTCAGTGCAGATCATGGTCAATGTTAATGTTGGCACAATGTAGTCCTCTTGTGTTGTCTTGTCCAGAGGTGGCGATTTGGGAATAGAAGCGACTTGATTGTAATCTCGAAATATTTACTGCTCTGACATTCAGCTAAAACTGAAACAATGCATTCAATGGTCGTTGGTTGCAGAATTAGAAAAGTTGGTTACAGAACTAAACAGGTTTCTGGCGTGCAGGATATCTGAACCAAAAAAAGTTGTGCCATTGGTTAACATTTGTTAGTAGTTCCGTAAGTTACTTCATATAGGGACGACATAACTTTTCTTATGCCAAATAACATATGGTCAGAAACTGAAGAGAATTATCCATCGTCTCAAACTTGTATAGTATAACAAAACTGTACGAGTAGTAAATTTCCAAAAGGCAAATGCTGAGGAGGTAATACTTTTTGTGATAATATTATTTCTTAGATGCTAGCACTGGAGGCAATTTATGGAGACAAGATACACATTTTTGATGAAAAGACTAGACCGCGGTCTTTCCAGGTAAAACTTCTTTCAATTGGTCTCAGACTCCCAGAAAATCAGTAGCTATCGCCGGCAAACAAAAGTCATGATACTTTCTTTTTCCATTTTCAATTCTCTGCAGATCCAGGTGCATTGTGAAATTCCAGATGGTATCAGTGTATCCGCAGAACCATCCCAGTGTGTTGATGATGATGACCCAAACAACCAGCTCCTTAACAACTTCAGTGTCGAGCACTTGGCTCCACTAGCACTGACATGCCTCATGCCTCCATCTTACCCAAGCCATCGTCCTCCGTACTTAACTCTCGGCGTACAATGGTTGGACAATGTGAAGGTTTCCTCCCTTTGTCACATGCTCGACTCGATCTGGGCACAACAACCTGGACAGGAAGTTGTTTATGAGTGGGTGCAATGGCTGCAGAGCTCTATGCTTTCTCATCTTGGTTTTGATGATGGAATAGTCATACGACCACCTGATGATAGTATGGTGGGTCCTGTGGATGTTCGAGTCGTTGGAGAGATTCTGCCTGTAGAGGATGTCGTTCAACGTTTGATCAGCTACAATGAGGAGAAGTGTCATGAATCCTTTCTTACAGGCCTTCATGCCTGCATGATTTGCTTCTGTGAGTACACAGGTAACTCGAATGCTCCAGTTTATGCTCACCCTTCCTGGCACTCATCTCGTGCACTGCGCTCTGCATTAGATTATCTTTTTTTTTCTTCAGGATTTTGCATGAATTCTAGCTAACATTGGTTGTATCTATTGAAAAATCTATTTTTGGTGTATATCCCAGAGCCAGCTATAATAACTCAAGTAAATACAATGTTAAATATTTGTTCAAACTAGTTTAAATTAATTAAGAGAACAAGTTACTGGCAAAATAAATCGTTTTTTCGGGTACAACTTATCCCCCACAAATTATATACATATATTAATAAATAAAAGTAGCTTACACACAAATTTGCAAGGTTCAAGGTTCAACCTAAACCTTACCACAATTAATCATGTCCATGTCTTTGATTACCCTCAGGTGTTGGTTTCGTAAAACTTCCATGCCAGCATTACTTTTGCCAGAGGTGCATGGAGACGTACTCAAGAATGCATGTCAACGAAGGAACAGTACTGCAATTGGTGTGCCCCGATGACAAGTGCGAAGGCTTTGTTCCTCCTAATCTATTGCAGAGGTTGCTAGGACATGCAGATTTTGAACGGTGGGAAAAGTTAATGCTTCAGAAGGCTCTAGATTCAATGGATGATTTAGCTTACTGTCCAAGATGTGGAACAGCTTGCCTGGAAGACGAGGACAAAGCCCAGTGCTCCAATTGCCTCTTCTACTTCTGCACCCGTTGCAGAGATCCTTGCCACATAGGGAGGGGCTGCATTATTCTTACTCCAGAAGAAAAATTACTCACCTTAGAGGTAGAAAGTGGATCTACCTTGACATGCTCTGTTTAAAATCCAGCTAAAAAGTACTCCCTCCATTCACTAAAAGAAGATGTTTAATAGTTTGCTAAAACATCTTATATTAGTAAACCGAGGAAGTACAGATCATTGTTTTCCATAGACATTAGCTGGGAAGGTTAACTATCAGATCCAAGTTTAACTTGGTACGTATGAAGACACACACAGAGGCTTGATGATGTTAAACTTTCTATTGGATATTCTTCATAAAAGAGAAGACTTGCTTGGTTCTTCGGAATTTAGAAAACATAAAGTTTGAACTAAAATAGAAAACCTCAAGTGTGGAAAATTGAATCATGTGCCCTACTGAAGTGCTGCATGTGGAAATTTGGAGTATATATAGTACTCCCTCCGTCCTAAAAAGGCTGTCTTAAGTTTGTTTAAATTTTGATGTATCTATATACTAAATAGTGTCTAGATACATCTAAGTTTAGACAAACTTGAGACATCCTTTTTGAGACGGAGGGAGTAATAGTGATTGCGGTTCGACATGTCTTTGTACCGAGCTTATTATCGTAAAAAATATTTATCTGGGTCTAGATAAAAGGCATAACAAGTATTTTGGATACATGTAAAAAAAACATTTTGGACACAATAACTTTCACATACTAGCTAATTTTCTGTTTTATGGTAACACATTTAGTTCTTAAGGCTATTGTAGAATATGATGCGTTCCCAGCGATTGATCAAAGCAATAAGAATATTATTGAGACCACACAATTATCACTGTGCTGTTTGGTTTATGCAGGAACGCAAAAAGGTGTGTCGCTTGAGCAAAGGAGAAGTTAGCATGATAACTACCTTGGCGAATGAAATATTTAGCATCAGGGAAGTGCTCAGTTCCTCCGTTCCATGTCCTCGCTGTGGTATCGCCATCTCACGTGTGTCTGGCTGCGACCACATGTGTTGCAAGAAATGCGGTAAACATTTTAACTACGCCCTTGCTAGAAGAGACAATGTAAGTGCCATGGATTTCATTGAAGAGGACGAGGCACAGAAAGAACCAGTAATGGGACTGTCCCTCAGCGCCAGACAATATCCATGCCCGCGATGCCGCAAGCCACATTCCAAGGTAAAGTTATTGCAGAGGGCAGGGGTGCACTTGATGTCTTCTACAGTACTACTATCTTTTTTCATCATCTTTTCACCTGGTGCTGGGATATGATTTCTTTCACTATCTCTTATATGAGCAGATTGGAAACAACAACCACCTCGTCTGCGGGGCATGTCAGACTCATTACTGTGCTCTGTGTCGGAAGGTGGTCCGGAAGAGCTCGGAGCACTATGGCCCCAGAGGGTGCAGGCAGCACACTGTCGACCCTTCTGAGGTTGCTCAGGCTGGAACAACGAACAAGGATGATGAGTCTGGATCCGAACTTGTATGAAATGATCTAAAGGTGGAGGATCAGTTTCGACTACAATTGGCATCTGTCGTTAATACATAATACAGTTTATTAGAATACAACAATATTAGTATACATCTAAAACCTTTCTTTATGGAACATGTAATTGAAGATCAGTAAACATCTCAATTTTTTTGATATTAGTGTTTTTATTAGTTTGGGAGCATCAGTTATATTGTTGGAAAGCTTGACAGATTCAACACGACATGGTGTTCAAGGAATTAAGCCCTGCGCACCCATCTCTCTGAATTTGGGTTGTGACAGATTCGTTTCCGATTCCAATAAGACAAGGAAAAAAGTTTTAACTTCCGTTTCCGTTTCGTTTTCGACACTAGCTAAACAGAACCCGCCAAACAAGTTCGTACAGTTCCGTTGCGATTACGTCAAAAAATTCGGCGGCCCACCAGGATCAAACCCGTGGTGGTACCCACCCCCAGATTCCTGCGCAACCAGAAGACCGCTCCGGCCGCCACCAGCAGTCCGCTTATGGAGAGCCTTCGCGGCGGCTCTCACGGGAAGGGCGACCTCTCGCCGTCGCCGGAGGCGGTGCGGATGCTGCGCGCGATGGTGCTACGGGATCGCCAGGAGGGAGAGGAGCCCGATCTGCCGGATGAGCAGCTACGCTCCAACGACCAGCTCCAGCAAGATGAGGTACCACCACTCCTACCTCGCTAGGGATTGGCACTTGGGCCAACTTTGCGGAACTGTATTGCGAAATTCCTCTCGTGACCACGCGCGGTGGTTCTGGTCTGCACCGAGACCTCCGTATTCCACACAATTTTTGCCCCAGGCTAGTGCAATTTCGCTCAGGTCTCAGAATGAACTTTAGAAGAAAAAGGGAACTCGTTGCAAATCATGATCGATTGTCGTTGTGTACCCATGTCTCCGTGACCAATCTGCAGACTGTACTCTTTGTGTTATGTATAGAATTGTGATTTGGACGACTCCAACTTTGTAAGGTGGTTGGAGAACTAGAACGACACTTCCAGATTCCCCGTAGAATGCAGAAATAATGATGGATTTGTTAAAAAATAATATATCGGCAAATATACATAAGTTAATACTAAAACATATTCTTAGATTGAAGAAAATTTGATGCCAAAAACATGTGTTACAAAAACAGATGGTGAATATTTTTTTAGTTTTCCCAAATTTAGACGAATGTGCAATATAGTAAATTTCAAAACTCTTGCCGATGTAAATTTCCTCCGGTATATGATTGCGCAGATGCTGGCACTGGAGGCAATTTATGGAGACAATCTAGATACTTTTGGTGAAAAGTCTGCACCACGGTCATTCCAGGTATTATCTGTTTTCCATATTTATTTTATTGAGGAATTTTTTTAATCGGTTCCAGACTTCCAGGACACAGCAATTACAAAAAAAATGTTATAATTGTTTTTTTTTCCGCATTCAATTCTCCGCAGATCCATGTGAATTGTGAAATTCCAGATGGTATCTCTGTGTCTGCAGAACTTCTGCGGGTTGTTGATGATTACCCAAACAACCGGTTCTTCGACACATTCAGTGTCGAGCACTTGGCTCCAATATCCCTGACATGCATTATGCCTCCACCGTACCCGAGCCATCATTCTCCATACTTCACTCTCGGTGTGCAGTGGTTGGATAGTGTGAAGATTTCCTCCCTCTGTCACATGCTCGACTCGATCTGGGCGCAACAACCGGGACAGGAAGTTGTTTTTGAGTGGGTGCAATGGCTGCAGAGCTCTGCGCTTTCTCATCTTGGCTTTGACGACGGAATAGTCATACGACAACCTGATGATAGTATGATGGATCCTGTGGATGTTCGTGTTGTCGGAGAGATTCTCTCTGTAGACGATATCGTTCAACGGTTGATCAACTACAATGAAGAGCAATTGCAAGAATCATTTCTCCATGGCCTTCATGTCTGCATGATTTGCTTCAGTGAGTACAAAGGTAACTCGGATGCCCCATTGATGCTCGAGTACTCTTCCTAGTGCTCGGTTTTGTACTAAGTACAGTATCAGATCAGCTCTATTCTTGCAGGACTTGCCATTCGTTATTTCGCAACTTCTGCTCTGTCGTACTGTTAATTTACAAGGTTCTGCTGAAACCAATGTACATCACAAACAACTAAAGAACCTAACTTATTCAAGATAAGCTTATCTTCCCTGCAATAATTAAAAACTATAAGCATCTTCACAAAGTTTCTACAATTTCCAAGATTAGCACAATTAATCATGTCCATGTGTATTTCTTCTGATGTACTATAATCATGAACTATCCAAGTTCAACCATGTCCAGAATCTGGAATTCAAAGTTAAATCTGTATCTTTTTTTATTATCAGGCATTGACTTCATAAAACTTCCATGCCATCATTACTGTTGCCGGAATTGCATGGAAACATACTCAAGGATGCATGTGAAGGAAGGATCAGTCATGAAATTGGTGTGCCCTGATGAAAAATGTGGAGGTTTGGTTCCTCCTAATCTACTGAAGAGCTTGCTAGGAGAGGCAGATTTTGAACGGTGGGAAAGGTTGATACTCCAAAGGACTCTGGACTCAATGGCTGATGTAGCTTACTGTCCAAGATGTCAAACAGCTTGCCTGGAAGATGAGGACAACGCCCAGTGCACCAAGTGCCTCTTCAGCTTCTGTACCCGCTGCAGAGACCGTCGTCACGTAGGGGAGAGATGCCTTACTCCGGAAGAAAAACTTCTCTCTTTGGAGGTTCAAAATCCCTCTAAACACTATTTACATTCTCTTGTTTCCAGAAAGTATTATCTACCACTGAACACTACATATTCTTTTGTTTGCAGAAAGTATAATCTACCATCTCATCCTCTATTCAGTCCATCTAAACTCTACATATTCTGTTTTTCTGTCACAAGTATTAGCTGTGATATTCGCTATAAGAGCTAAATTTCAACATTAAGAACAAGGGGACTTGGGGATGCCAAAATTGTTATTAGATATTTCATGATATATAAAACATATGTAGTTCAGAACTTGTAATTTCCTTTGACACTTTAGGCTTGATATATATCACAGTGTTCAGTGTGCTCTTTGTTTTACACAGGAATGTGAAAAGGTACGCAAACTAAGCAAAGGCTATACTGTATCTACTAAGTTGGAAGACGAAATACGCAGCATCAAGGAAATACTTCATTCTTCTGTCCCGTGTCCGCATTGTGGTAGTGCCATCTCACGCGTGTCAGGGTGCAACCACATGCGTTGTACGAACTGTAATAAGTCGTTCTGCTATGGCTGTGGCAAGCCACTCAGTGCTATTCATACAAGGTACATTCTTCAGATCAAGTGTGAGCTGTCAAACATCCTGTCACATCACATAGCTATTCTCTGGATAACAAATCTGAACCTGTGCTCCCCTTTGAAGTGAACAATGCAGAAGGGATTCTGAGAAGTTGGCAGAGAAGCTGGATAAGGTTGATTCTATCGAAGAGTTAGTGAGAAAACTGAAACTGGGAGCATGCAAACAGCATCCGTGCCCGAGTTGCCACCAGATAACTTACAAGGTAATTTTTTTTGGTGGCTATAGATGATGGCTGTGGTTTATTTTAATGGGATCTGAAGTTAGCTATAGTTCATTTTTCACTTGATTGTGGTAACTGAATACATCGTCTCTGATGTGAGCAGCTGGGAAACAACAACCATGTCTTCTGCGGGGCATGCCGGGTTCATCACTGTGCTCAGTGCCGGAAGGTGGTGCGGAAGAGCTCGGAGCACTTTGGCCCCCGAGGGTGCAAGCAACACACTGTCGAGCCCGAGGTCGCTAAGAATAGACTAAAGAAGAACGATGATTCTCAATCAGAATCCTTGTGAGAATATCTAAAGGTGTCAGTTTGTATTTTCTTTTATTGGAAAAAAGAAGTATGCGTTTTTTTCCTTTGCTGCTCTCACATATCATTTCAAGTACTCACTTGATCACGAGACATTAAAGTTCGTCTTGGCATCGCGCTATCGCTGCCCTTCCGTACTGGCACTCTGACAGGATCGTCCCTTTTCCTGACTCCTAGCACCCGACTGAAAACTAGTACTGGTAGGAATATGCCATCAGTAGGCTGATAACTGGTACTACTGTGAATTCAACTCACTTGATAATCTAGGGGCCTGCTTATTTGCGAGAAACGCACTGAACTTCCCAGGTTCAGTCTCAAACGTGGCGCTCCCTGCAGCTTCAGGTTCCATAGAAGAACAAAGATACATGCGTGAGAAAGCTGTAGCAGAACGATCGACTTAACGGGGCCTGGAGTTGTAGGAATTCTGGATGAACCAGGCGACCGAACTGCCGAGCTGAGTACGGCGGCGAGCAACCGGTGTACTCGTACTCATCGTCCAGCATGCGAACCGTGACCTCGAACAGATGGTTTTGGTGTTAATGAAAACATTATTAGTGGATTAACCATGCACTCAAGCATTATAGGTTTATTCAAAGTTTGCACAAAGAATGGCTGGAGAACCCTCAAGGAGAGAAGACAGTCACCCATCGTTTTCTTCATTTATTTGAGTTGCTAGGAAATCGCACTACCAACAGGGGATCCCCATCAGAACGTATGGGTGGAATCAAATCATGTACACAAGAACTTTTTCACCAAATAAATTCTCCCCATTGACTTGAAAGAGCTCTAAATCCAATTGTCGAGTTGTTGGTTCTCCAGAACTTTCTTGGGTTAACTGCCTGAAACTTCTGGTGGCCCGGAGCTTCCGGCCAGGAACATCCGAATCTATACAATGTGTTCTCAACGTTTGGTGATGCGTCGCCAAATTGTGAAAAACCTTTGTACATGGATGGAAGTTTAGACCGGGAACTTCTGGGGCCAGGACTCAAATTTCCTAAATCTCTCTCCCTAGTGCTCCAATCTTGTTGATTCTCTAGGGTTTGGGGAGAAGGTCTAGATACATTAATCCCCTAAAGGAAATTTTATTCTCCCTACTATCCATTGTGTGGATATTTTTTCTCTTGGGTATTTGGACACCCTGGATGAAAGAGGTGACCGATTATAGTGGTGTAAAGCTTCATGGTGTTCTTGGAAGCCTCCAATTGAGTTGCGAAGTTTTCCACAAGTTTGTTTGTGATGTAAGTTTAGACCGGAAGCCGACCGAGAACTTCTAGGGGCAGGACTTTTGGCCCTTAACCTCGGAACTTCTGGCCCGTGGAGAAATCCCAACAAATCGGTTTTGGGGGTACCTATATAAATCCTTCTTCTTTTGCAAGTGAAGGTTGCCTATTTCCTCTCTCTTTCCACCATTTTTGTTAAAATTCAAACTGCCCAGATCTCTCTCCCTATTGCTCCAATCTTGTTGATTCTCTAGGGCTTGGGGCGAAGGTCTAGATCCATTAATCCACTGAAGGAAATTATATTCTCCCTACTATCCATTCTGGATATTGTTACTCTTGGGTATTTGGACTCCCTGGACGGAAGAGGTCACCTTTAAGGTCAATTATAGTGGTGTAAAGCTTCATGGTGTTCTTGGTAACATTCAATTGAGGATCGAGGCACCTTACATCATGCGATTGCTCAAGGATATTGGTGAGAATCATGCCACCGCACCTCCCAAACAAAGACGTACCACCAAGGTGGGAACTCCGAGATACATTGATGTTCCATTGTGTGGTTATGTCTCGAACTTTACTTGTTCTACCTTAGTTTCCTATATTTCTTAGCTAGTCGTATCGAAAAAGTGTGCATGTTAGGAGCAAGAAAGGTGATGGATGGGGTGGTTTTTTTTGTGCCCAAACCCCCACATTAAGGGTTAGGGAGGAAACTAGGGTGATTGTTGAAAATGTTCTTAGAGCAACTCTAGATGGTTCACTCAAAGTCATCCGCCATTTAAAATTGCATTTATAAGGAAACAACCTAATATAGCATATTTTTAAAACTCTCATGCCTTAAAATTTAAAAGGTTCTGACCCGAAAGTACATAAACATTATATAAATTTGAGAAAAATGATTCAATTCTCCACCAACTGCTCCAGGACGAGTCTCATCATCCATCCGCGTCATCGCCGGCTCCACAACTGCCTGTATTGAGGATATGCATAATGGATAACACCATAGCATGACCTTAATCCGGCTAACCCAGGTGAAAGGACAAATGCCCTTATCCATTACTTTGGTTAATGCTGACACCGGAGCTAAAGTGCAGACTAATGTTATCTACTAGTGTATACACATGTTTTAGTCTGCAAGTGATGATGAGAGGTGGTGTGAGACCCCCTCATTCGCTATTCAAGAAAAGAGTCTGTGTTTTCGTTGCTTTTTCTCTCTCGTTATTATTTGAGTCTATTAGGAAATACTGTAGTATTAAGAGGGGCGGTCTCGATGAGCTCTTTGGCGATGCTTTACACCTTATACACATCCTAACACGAATCAACCCCACACCCACTTGATATGAGCCATAGAAATCATTGAAAAATAGCATGTTTTGGGTTTACTGTGAAATCGACAGGATCTCCGACACGCTGGCCTGGCCACCGAAACGTTCGGCCATCGCCGAGCTGATCCGACGCTTGTGAGTATCCCCCTTGGTATAGGGGTTCGGTGGCTTGCCGATCATTCCGACGGCCACCGGTTGACCCGACCTAGACCAGCTGTACCAGGCGTCGGTCCTTCCGGCATGGGTTCCGGTCCGCCGGCCGTGTTGCCGATCTGTCCGGCGTGCGCTCCAGCACCACCGGACTTATAGCCGGTTCTGGTGCAGGAATCCCTAAACGACTAGTTTTCCACCTCGGACTATATATACCCATTTCTTCTCCACTGAGAGCTTAGGTCAATCATTCATATTCTTTCTTTGATCTCTCTCTCTCTCCATTACTGAAACACCAAAATCTTGAGGATCTCCCATTCTACCCAATCAAAGCCAAATCCCTTTGGTAG
Source organism: Avena insularis (assembly GCA_023614405.1). Taxonomy (NCBI): domain Eukaryota; kingdom Viridiplantae; phylum Streptophyta; class Magnoliopsida; order Poales; family Poaceae; genus Avena; species Avena insularis. Next base: position 568,124,191 of record CM042686.1, read on the forward strand.
AAAGCAAGAGGAGGTCCCGATCTATGTTTCCACCAAGCCAAATTTCTTCCCTCTGGACTTCATCGAGTTTTCTTGTTACTCTTGGGTTCATGGGAAACCCTAGGCGGCTAGGGTCGCTCGGAGGCTTTCGGCTTGTGATTTTCCCTGTGGAAAGTTTGAGAGGGTTTGGAAACTACCTCAAAGTCTACCACAAGCGAGTGAGCTATTCCTTCATCAGGATAGGCTTGGAGATAAGGTACCCTACGTGGCTTTGGAAAATCCTTCGTGGGGTCTCACACCTCTCCAAACATGGTGTAGCTCCCCTCCAAGGGAGTGAACATGGGAATACATCTTTGTCTCCGCGTGCTTCGGTTATCCCTAAACCAAACCTCTTACTTGTGTTGTTTAACTTGTGATAGCCTTCGTGCTTGAACTATCTTGTATCATCATCTAGGTTGCCTCACCTAATTTGCATTTAGGCACACTTATATTCTACAAATCCTAAAACTTGCAAAAGTTTTTTTTTTGTAGAAACCTATTTACTCCCACTCTAGGTTAACCATCTTACCCTTTAAATTGGTATCAGAGCCTAGGGCTCTTTTAAGGGCTTTACCGCCTAAGAGAAAAGATGGTTTTCTCTGATGATGAGGAGGGCAAGACTTTTTCGGTCAAGGAGCTTCGTGAAATCCTTGCCAAGGATTTCCGTGAAAAGGCGAAGGAGGATTCGAACCTCTTTGCTCCAATTAGTTTCTTAGAAGGATGTTTTAAGGGAATTGGCAAGGGAGCCCTTCATTGTGGCACTTCGGTAGTACCTCATGGGAGGCCATTGGACACCAGAAAGGAGAGCGTTGACGGGTCCTATAATGAGAGTGACCCTTCAAAAATCTCCACGCCCCCTAATAAATTTCCTTATATATATCCTAAGCAAAAGAACACCATGCCTTATATATTAATGGTTTGGGTCCCACACCCCTGTTTGATGGAACTCACTTCTCTAATTGGAAAGCTACCATGGAATCTCATCTTCGCAGCTACAGTGTGGAGCTATGGGATATTGTGCTCAATGGCTTTGACCCACGAGATCTAAACAACGTCACACCTGGAGAGTACTATGATCGTCTACTAAATGCTACAACTTGTGATAATACTCAGACTGCCATTAGACGCACTCTCCTTGATCAAGTTAGTGGCATTCACTCCGCTAAGGAGCTTTGGGATAGGATTTATATTCTCCAAGAGGGAACATCTCTCATCCAAAAGTCCAAGTGACATGGGTATACCCTATGGGTACTCGTGTTTAGCCTATACGGTCATACCCAAGAGGAACCTGCAGGACAATTGAAGCCCAACAAGGATTCGGGTGGCCCAAGTCTGGAGGGAGGCGACTCCGATACGAAAAGCAATGGATAGATTTTCAAAAGGGTGAAACCCTAATATGTAACTGACTCGACCTGCTATCCTGAGACCTAGCCTCCCTATATAAAGGTTAGGAGGGGGCAGCGAGAAAGATATTCGCAACCCTAGCATACACCTCGCCAGATCTCATATGTGTACCCCTTGTAACTTTCAACTCCTCAAAATCAAAGAGCAGACAAGCAAGAGTAGGGTCCCTTCCAAGGGCCTGAACCTGGGTAAACCGAGTGTCCCCTATATGCTTGTTTGCTAGCCGATTGATGCCTCCAGCGCTCCCTACTTCCTGTAACCCTAGTTCGTCAACGATGTGCATTGATGAGTTAACCCCTCGTCAATTGGCGTCGTCTATGGGAATCGGGAGTGCTGATGTTGCGGCTTCCTCGGCCCCATCAACTATGATCTACAACTCCACTGCAACGGAGAATTGCCTCCTCTTCGGTACCTTCGACTTCACCGTCCACTCGCCGGCGACTCGCTCGGACTTAGAGTCTGTGGGCGACAGAATCGGCATGACGATCGGAAGCCTACGCTTCTAGGTCGGCCAGATCGGCATGCTCCGCTTCCCCGATCACCCGCAGGCACCCTTGATTGCCCCTGCCTCATGGTTCTCACCACTGATGGCACCCTGAGCAAACTCAACGCCTCGGCATCAGCCTACGACACATATAGCGACAACAATTGCGAGTCCGATCTATCCGATCTGACATTGAAAGATGGCACCTACGACTCTGGATCTAAAAGTTGCGGAAGCAGCAGCTTCCCCAACCACTATATGTGTGCTGTCGTCAACACCAGCAACCAGGGGCCAACAAACGGTGCCCCTACCAATGGGCCCGTCAATGACGACCCCACCAATGCCCCGTCAATAGTCCTCCTACCAATGGCCCTGTCAACGGCGAAGACCACGTCCCTCCCAACCTCGATAATCAATGTGAGCACGCCAACAGCGGGTCAGAGCACCAGCAAATCGACCTCAACCAAACCGAATGGGCACGATGCAAGGAGGCCCTGCAAGGCAACCTCCTGCCACCTGACGCACCACGCGACATGATAATGGGATACCATTGGCTACTCATCTAGGAGTTCAAGCGCCAGCAGGTAGTGAACACGCAACTCGAAGACCACAGAAAAGTCGCAGATGAATCGAGTGCTCGACGACCAGCGATCTCCTCTATCGGTGGATCCTCCTCCAAGGGAAACGGTCCCGCGGCTGCAAAAGGCACTCTCGTTTGGACCACCTAAACAACAAAGATCGAGACAAGGCTACTAGAGCCCTCGACTTCTTGTTCATGTCGGTGGACTCGCGGGGTCACATGATCCCAAAAACACCGCAATCAGCGGTGATAGCACCTACCATGTATCTGCTCACCAACCAGCAACCAGCTGGAGATCCACGACCTGTCGTGCATCGATCCGCCATTGCTAGGATTGGATTGGTCGAAGCTACGCTTGCCAAGGAGCCAACACCAGAGCCAAAGAAATTCAAGGCTCCATCTCCAAAATACTACTTGATGTCTTCTAGCAAAGACGACATGATCTATCACGACGACGCCGCATCTCGCGAAGACACGATCATGACTATGACGCATGTGACGCCATCACCCAGCACAAGGTCGAAAAGATGTGTGCCAAGCATGCCTACTCAACAGAGTCAAAGGATGAAGGACAGAACTCTATGGCGCCGGCTGCTTTAGTAGAGCTATATGGTAGGGTTTAAACTTCCTTCGAAAAACCCGAAGTTCAACGGCCTCCAGGACCCGAAGTTGACCTATACGGCAGGATTCTGATTGGGCTGGTGATAAGGTTGACCAGAAGTCGACCTCTAGGGCTTTCTAATTCATTGGCCAGCCGTTCGTGAGTTGGTCATCCAAGAAACAAAACTCCACCACCCTATCCACCTCCGAAGCCGAATACATATCCGTGGCATCTTATTGCGCTCAATTATTATGGATGAGGACCTTAAAAGACTATGGTGTGTCTCTTGGTACAGTGCCTCTTCTATGTGACAATGAAAGTGCAATAAAGATTGCCAATAACTCCGTCCAACATTGCTACACGAAACATATTGACATCCGCCACCACTTCCTACATGACCATGTTGAAAATGGTGACATCAATCTCACTCATGTGGGAACGATGTTCCAATTAGCGGATATTTTCACGAAACCTTTGGATGAAGCCTATTTTGTCATGTTGAGTAAAGAACTCGGTATTATAGATCCTAAAAACATGGATTGATTTACTTCTTGCACTATATTCTTGCTCTTAACATGATATGTAGCTTAGTCGCGCAACACATGTGGGGATAGTCATCTTACCATGTCTTGGTTTGATGCATACTTATGTGTGCGATATAAATTTATCTCATGTCATGATATGGGTCCAAGCATCTATTTTTGAGGCACCATGACATTTGTGCTTAAATATAGGGGAGAAATCCCCCACCAAACATTTGCCTCTTGTGTATTGTGTGAATTATCTCTTGATGATTTCAAACACATGCCCATTATTGCTATTCATATTTTATTTGGTTTTTAATCTAGTGCGTCTGGATAGAATACTTGTTTTTTCATATTGAGTACATGTCACTTTGGTTCTACAAAGATTACACTGTCTACATCCATGTCAATGGCCCAAATATTTCAGCTCTAGGAAGTTTCGGCGGTGGCCTTGGCCTGCCGGTACTACCACTGGAAGCTCCGGCATGCACTGACTGTTCTAGCGATGACCAAACAACCATATTGAGCTCTATTTCGGTCACTAACGATTTGTTTGACGTGGACTATGGTCCCATCGGGCTTATCGTTGATTATGAAAAAGAGATTTCTATTTCCATGCCCTTGGTTCGTTAGTTGTACTCAGTTTTCCCTAGCCGCTTAACTTTTCCTCACTTTTGACCATATCCTTCTATGAAACTCTCACACGGTCGGGCCGTGTTCAGTCGGGTCCCGTAGTGGACCCTCGCCATTACGTGCTAACAAGTGGAGCCGCGTTTTGTCAGGTCTCATAGTGGAACCTTGCTGTTACATGCTGACAAGTGGGGCCGTGTTCAGTAGGTTCCCGTAGTGGACACCTATCTCCACTTATCCAGATCAACATGGGACCCACAGCTTATCCACGTGAGCGCAAGACCCACAACTTACCCAGGTTAGCGTTGCAAGATGGGACTCCGAGCCAGCCCCGCGCCCGTTCCATTGCCTCCCCTTTCTTCTTCTTCTCCAGCGATGGTGACCCTTTGTCTAGCTTCACTTCAGCCTCCCGTTCATCCTGGCCGCAGTATGGTGTCATCCCATTGACTTGTATGAAGGATGATAATGGTAACCATGCGCAGGGAAGGTTAGATCTCGCACCAAAATGTTCTGATGATTGGGCGCACGCTTGCTATGGAGAATGCAGCCGGCGAGCCATTCTAATGATTTTGGTTTATCGAGTTAATGTCTCGGCTGCAATCAAGTGAATCTATGAGGTGAAAGTCAAACTTTGAGATCTAGGGAGATGGATGTATAAGAAATAAGAAAATGACACGACTCTTGAACACTTTCAAATTAAAAAATATACAACTCTTAATGTAAAAGAGTGTTTATAATTGACACAACTCTTAAACACTTTCAAATTACAATTTGGGCATGATAATGTTGTCCTAAGAAAATCTTGAGAGATTACCATTTTTAGAGCGTGAAAAGTGATCCCTAAATTAAAACCTTTATGCCTCGTGCATATACACCTTCGAACACTGTGAAATCACACTTACTACATGATAATGTCATGCTAAGAAAATCTTGAGAGTTTATCATTTTCATAGAGTGAAATATTATGCATAAACTTGGATATACAAAAATTATACACCTTTGAACACTTTGAAATCGTACTTAATATGTGATAATGATGTGCTAACAAAATCTTGAGAGATTATCATTTTCATATAGTGAAATGTAATGCATAAACTTGCATATACTAAAATTATACACCTTTGAACTTTTTGAAATCGCACTTAGGACAGTGCTATTTTTTTTTGATCATTTATTGTTTTCATGAAGTGAAATATAATGCATAAACTTGCGTATACAAAAATTATAAACCTTTAAACACTGTGAAATCACACTTAATACGTGATAATGATGTGCTAACAAAATTTGAGAGATTATCATTTTCTCCCTATTTTCATAGAGTGGAATGCAATGCATAAACTTTGCATATACGAAAATTATACATCTTTGAACTCTTTGAAATCGCACTTAATACATGATAATGTTCTGCTAAGAAAATCTTGAGAGATTATTATTTTCATAGAGTGGAATGTAATGCATAAACTTGCATATCCAAAAATTATACACCTTTGAACACTTTCCCTTCAAATTATATTGAAAATCATTTGTTTATGGAGTTAAAGTATCGGTGGCAAACTTGTTATTTTGCATGGATAGAGGGGTGCCCCCGATAGACATAGGGGTTATCCCGTCCGCTCGATCACAGAGGATCAACGGTTGGTGGACACGATCCGCGTGATAACTGTCTCAACCAATCAGAGCGTAGCAGCCAAGATGAGCACATGTGTGAGAGTTTGTGACTAAGAGAGAGGGGAACACTGAGTAGTACTTAAAAAACAAGGACAAAACTGAGTAGAACTTAAAAACCAAGGGCAAAACTGACAAAGGGATTCAAATAGAAAATAGAAAGAGATTTAAAAAATGGAAAATGCATCTTTTATACAATAAAATACATCTTCAAACTATTTGCAATTCAATATATATCAGTTTGACAATTATTGCCTCATTTAGACAAACTATATTTTGGGCAAAGATGTTTTGGGAAGAGGCTTGAGTATAAAGCCATGAATCTTTATAGATAGTAAGTGATTTGAGAAGTGGTGATTTATGTTAAAACTTGATTTCTATATATTTCTTATGGTGGTAGGTCACATAATAAGACTCCCTGGGTAGATGTCACTATGTTTTGATCTTTTTGAATTTGTTGTGCATAAAATGACTCAATTAGCTAGCTAAAATCCATTCATTGACTCCCTATTGACCAGCCACCAGAGGGTAAAACTGAGTATATTGCACACGACAGTGTTAGTACTAGAGGGAAAAACTGAGTACAACCAAACTGTCAGTGTTACACTCGAGGTTATAACTGAGCATAACTAAGTCGCTAGGGTTAGACACGAGGGAAAAACATGATGCACGGTATGTGTGTCGCGATGCATGGGGCGGTAGCGGACATGTGGCCGTGCATGGTGCAGTAGCGTACGCGGTTGCGCGGTGCACGGTGGTGCAACAAAACGTCCCTTCCCTTCACATTTATAGAGGCCTCCTCACTCTCACTCATCACTCACTCACGCAACAGTCTCCACTATCACATCACCTTCTGCAAACCCCCAAGAAAACCCCAACCACACCGATGATGGAGAAGAACGGCGTGGTGGCCATCGTCGGCTCCAAGGCTGCCGGCGAGGAGGCTCCCATCCCTGTACATGTCCCTGTCAAGGCATCGAAGGCAGCCATCGTCCCCGTCCAGACCCCCGTCCCCGTTTCCGCCATAGCCAGCGGCGAGGAGGCCCTCGCCGGTCTCTGGCAGATCCCGCTCGGCTGGGACCCCTACGAGGAGGAGGATTACATCAGGCCGGAGAAACCCTATGACACCAGCATCGCCGACCCATGGTCGGAGGTAACTAGGGTTTTCTCCCCTTTCTTCGTTCTTCCCCCATTCCCATTGTTGGATGCTAGATCATATGTTATTAGAGTTCGGCTGTTCGTATTTTCAATCGTGGGATGCTAGGTATTTTATAGTAGCTAATCCTCTTGTGTTAGATCTCGTATTTCAATGAATCCCCTATTTATATTTCAATCCTTTTTTATTTGTCCTTCGAGTTGCAGTTAAGGGATTCCCTAGTTAGTACTAGCGTCGATCTGAAGTTGGGATGAGTATTCGATTTGGTTTGAGATATGAGGATTGGGGAATAATCAGGAGATCTCAATCGGTTAATTTATGCAAATAATCAATCCCGATAATCAAGGTATCTTAATCATGTTGTTATTGCACTCTACTGTTTTTTCCAATAGGAGGATAGCAGCGACGTCTGCAGCAACGACGAGTCCAAGGACACCAAGACTCGTCAGGTGCTGAGGAGGCTGAAGTCCAACCAGTATGACAACTTCTTTGCCGACGACGTCTACATGTGCCCATTCTGCACTAGGAGGTTCCACGCCACCAACTTCAACTCCCTCGTGAAGCATGCCGAGGACGTGAGGACCTGTGGCGAGTCCATGAACGTCCAAGTCTTTAGAGCCAAGCACCAGGCACTCGGTTTTCACCTCCGCAAACTCCAGAAGGTGGCCATCCAGGAGGGTCGCATGCCCCCGATAAAGCCCAACGCGCCCAAGATCAAGGGACTAGGCAACAAGAAGTGGAGGAGGCGCCAGAGGGAGGAGGCGGAGGCCATGAGGGGCCATTGATCTTGTGCTGCTGCTGTAACGCAGCTGCTTTTGTATTGTCTGTGTTGAACTTGTCCGCTGCTGCTGCTGAGCAGCGTAATTGTCGAACCTCGTTAAGCACCATACTATATATCCTATATTAGCTGCTTTATCTACATCTGATATATATCCTATATTAGCTTCTTTATCTACATCTGCTCTATTTACTAAATGTATCTATGGTGTTGGTTAGATTTGCTGCTCTAGATTTGCTACCAGATTGGGAAAAAACGAGGGCTAAAAAGAACAATGAATGAATAGAGAAGCTGCTCTAGATTCACTAACTTTCTGGGAAAAAACACAACTATTAGCGAAAGAGAGGGGGAAAAGGCGCTCTTAAAAAGGCCAATCATAAAAATAACAAAAAATAAAACTTCCAATTTAGACGATAGGGCGCACGTAACCACCAAACGCGCCCACATGGTCCCACACCATGTCCCCCATAACACGTTCCCAATAAACCAGCCCCACGTAGTCCCACATGGCACGGCCCCATGACACCACCCTATAGGAAATTCCCTCCACCAAATCCTCCCCAAACTTCACCATTCCATAGATCGGGTCATTTGACGGTGCTCCACCGAAGGATTTGTCCTCCCCTTGACCACATTGGGAGATCAGGGATTTTCTCCACGTTCTTCCCATGTGGTTCATCTCCTTGTCACAACTTTGTCAAGGGAAATCATGGCTTATTCGGAGTCTCCGGGTACTTTGCTCCATCTATTGCCCCGTCTTTCCCTAGTTTTACTCCATCTCCTAGGTGTTGAAGAACTAGGGTTTTCCATCTAGTGTACCTCTTTGTCTTTGGATGCCACCCACGTCAAATCATGGCCTCCCACTAACTCACTAGTCATATTTATGTAAATTTTGAGTCACCTTTGTGAATTTGTGAGACATTGCCGCTCATGTGCTTTTTCTAGCGGTGGCTCCGGTCTGCCGAACCTAGCGCCGACCATTTCTGTGGTGAAAAGCTTCAGAAGTGGGTCCGACTCGTAGGACCTAACGCCAAAATTCCTTGTCTTCGAATTCTTCAAATGTGCACATGCTCAAATCTGATGTTGTTGGGTTCCTCTCCTGTGGCATGTACACATGTTTATGTTTTGCTCTCTTTTTGCGGTTCTTAATTATAGTTTCTGAGCATAGTGAGTTCGCTGTTGAGACAGAGGTTAAGACAGCCAAGAAGCGGAAGCTTGATGTTCAACGGCCACCTTCTAGCCATTCTAGTGGCCATCTCACCGAGCGTCAAGAAGCAGCATCAGAAGTAGGGGAATCAGGTACTAGAGGTAGTCAATCGGATCTAAGGAAGAAATCCACTGCTAATAAAGCGGCTATGAAGTGCAAGGCCCTTGGTCACACTGAATAAGAAGTTCCTCCTAATGTCAACACCTACTCTGAGATGTCTAGTGTTGAGTGGAGAAACCTTAGGAGGGAAAACCCTTGTTGGTTCCGTGATGGCACCTATCAATGTTAGGACCAGTTTTTCTCGACAGATACTCAACGCTGTTTTTGGGATGATTTTTACAATCATAAAGTTTGCATGAAGTCTGGTTTTACTGTTCCTCCCAAGTACCTCAATGAGGAACACTATGAGTAGCACGTTAATAGGGACTTTCGATTCATTGATGCAGCCCTACAGAAGCTAGATGTGTATGATATCACCACCATCAATGTGAAGCTTATGCTAGTTACCATCCGTTAGTTCTTCTGTATGGTGTTCTTCCACACCGACTCTGATCGCACCATCACATGGATGACTAGCACTCAACCTTATTCTGCCACGTTTGTTGAGTTTTGTGCTGCTTTGGGCTACATTAAAGGATAGGGTCCGTGGTTTTTTGCATTCACTTTGAGAGGGCCATGCTTGATGATCGCATTGGTCATTGGTATCTTGAGGACCCAATCCATGCTCCACCCTGCCTTTCTGGGATGTAATTCTATTACATGTACCTTGCCAAGCTCTTCCATCACAACCTTGTGAGCAAGGCAGGTGATGGAGGTGACTGCCATGGGTATCACAAGAATCCGATGTACTATTGCCATCCCCACCATTTGAGTAAGATCAATGGTTGTGACTTCATCTATTTTGAGATTCACCGTTCCATGGAGAAGCGCATGACGCCCAAATATTTCCAATATTTTCAAGGCCTGATCAATGCAACACTGCCTGCCACAAGTCTTCCTCGTGGCCAGCGTGAAGACATGGACATTTTCACTTTGCCTCTCTGTGGTCATCATGTGGATCTTCCTGAGATGATGCCTTCTGAGTGTAGGACCAAGGCAGCTCATGACCCACAATTGGCAACTTCTAGTTTTCGCCTCCTCGCTCTTCCTTGCAAGAATGGTCTTGCCAAGTTCTTCACCAGCCTATGGGATATGTGTTGGAGTTCATATGATGTTGCCCATAGGATTCTTGAGCTCAGTCAAGAGAGTAGAAGGAAGCACAATGTTTTCATGGGAGAAATAGGCCACCCTGTTCCTGTTGTTGGAGTCTTGGAGATGAGTTGAATCCCGTCCCATATGTCAACTATGTTATGCCACCACTTGATGAGAACATGTTCAGAGGGTTTGATCCATCCCAGATGCCACTCTTTCCTCCCTCCAGCTTTGCTGCTTCCAATGAGGATGAGGATGGTAATGATGACGAAGAGGATGGGGATGAGGAAGATGAGGAAGAAGAAGACTCTGCTGCTCGGGATCACTTTGTTTGAGCACTAGCATCATCTATTCTCTTGTTCTTTTTTGGTGTTTTGATGCCAAAGGGGGAGAATAGCGTAGAGTCTACTTAGGATACATGTTCTTTTCTAGGGTTTCCGGGGTTCACCGTATGCACAGGCCTTGCTACTTCCTTTGGTTCTTATGGGCTTGTGCTACTCTTTGCTATATTTCGAACCATTTGGATTTGTGTGGTGTGTTGGACAAGTTTGTATTATTATTATAGTACTTGGATATTGTGATGCTATGCTCTATGTTATCTTGTTTCATTCTACTAGATATCCTTGTTATTAACTTGTCAATACCATGCTTGTTTCCTAAGGATTTTGGGGGAGCTCTCCACATCTCAAATTGTTGCACTTTGCATTTAAACGCAAAATCAACCAAGTGCATACTTTATGGGGAAGCTTTCTTAAAATCTTCCAAGGAAACATTTTTCATAATATTGTTATAATATCTCTATGTGACTCTAGCTCGATTTGTCATCGTTAACCAAAAAGGAGAGATTGAAAGGGAAAATGCCCTTATCCATTATTTTGGTTCATGCTGACACCAGAGCTAAATTGTGGACTAATGTTATCTACTACTGTATACACAAGAAAAGAGTCTGCAAGTGATGATGAGAGGTGGTGTGAGATCCCCCATTTGTTATTCAAGAAAAGAGTCGGTGTATTCATTGCTTTTTCTCTCTCGTTATTATTTGAGTCTAGTAGGAAACACTGCACTATTAAGAGGGGCGGTCTCGATGAGCTCTTTGGGGATGCTTTACACCTTATACACATCCTAACACCAATCAACCCCACACCCACCTGAGATGAGCCATAGTCGTCGTTGATAAAGAGCATGTTTTGGGTTTACTGCAAAATCGGTAGGATCTCCGGCACGCTGGCTTGGCCACCGAAACATTCGGCCATCGTCGAGCTGATCCGACGCTCTCCGGTATCCCCCTTAGTATAGGGATTTGGTGGCTTGACGATCATTCTGGTGGCTCCAGTCCGCCGGCTGTGTTGCCGATCCGTCCGACATGCATTCCGGTGCCACCGAACTTATAGCTAGTTCTAGTGCAGGAATCTCTAAATGGATATTTTTCCACCTCGGACTATATATACCCCTTTCTTCTCCATTGAGAGGTTAGGTCAATCATTCATATTGTTTCTTTGAGCTCTCTCTTTCTCTCTTCATTGTTGAAACACCAAAAGCTTGAGGATCTCCCATTCTACCCAACCAAAGCCAAATCCCTTTGGTAGAAAGCAAGAGGAGGTCCCATCTATGTTTCCACCAAGATAAATTCATTCCCCTTGAGTTCATCGAGTTTTCTTGTTACTCTTGGGTTCGTGGGAAACCCTAGGCAGCTAGGGTATCCCAGAGGCTTTTGGCTTGTGATTTGCCCGTGGAAAGTTTGTGAGGGTTTGGAGACTACCTCAAAGTCTAGCACAAGTGAGTGAGCTATTCCTTCATCGGGATAGGCTCGGAGATAAGGTGCCCTTCATGGATTGGGTAAATCCTTCGTGGGATCCCACACCTCTCCAAATGTGACGTAGCTCCCCCTAAGGGAGTGAACACGGGAATACATATTTGTCTCCGCATGCTTCAATTATCCCTAAACAGAACCTCTTACTTGTGTTGTTTACCTTGTGATAGCCTTTCATGCTTGAAGTATCTTGTATCATCATCTAGGTTGCCTTACCTAGTTTGCATTTAGGAATACTTATAATCCGTGAAGCCAAAAACTTGCAAAATATTATAAATAAATATGTAGAAATATATTCATCCCTCTAGGTTAACCATCTTACCCTTCACCGGGTGGCCCACATATGGTGGCAAGGCCTATGGCCTACTAGATGGGCCGGTTAGAGGATTTTACAAGGGATGCCCAAACCGGATATGGGAAGGCTACGGATACCATCACACGTGAAGCTAGAGCCTTGGAGTGCAAGGCACAAAGACTAGTTGTCTTAGTGTAGGACCATGTAATCCATCTGGCTAGGACTTTCCATGTAACCCTAGGTTTTGGCGTCTTTATAAGACGACCTACAAGAACCTTTAGGGCAACAATCTACATAACAACTCATGCACAACGAACCTTACTATTTGTGTAACCCGGAATATCGTCATTATAGTGATTTATAGTAGGAGTAGGATCTCGCCACCATCGTGACATCTGAACCTGGGTAAGCTATGTCATCTTGATCCCGGACGCTCACCAAACCTTCATCCCCCACCTCTTTAAACTCTGTGAGAAACTCCTCATGGCGTATTCATCGACAATATCATGATAACCCCCTCTTTTATGGTTGACCGGTCTCGTTCAGCTCCTCCTCGCTCCATTTCCCGCTCACCGGGGGCCCACGCATACCACATTACACACTCTAGGGTCATATGGTCTTGTCTAGGATGTCCAGACAAGCATTCAAGTTGCCTTCACTGAGGGAAAAAATGGTATTATCAAAATTTGGTGTGATAAGAGATTTTTGTTTGAAAAGGAGGATAACCCCCAATATCTGTACCAACTGATGCATATAGCTTTCTATTATTAAAAGTTAGGCAAGACGTATCAAATGTAACCATACATAACTAGGCTACCACTAACCCTATGGTAAAAGACAAAAAATGAAAATACCCAACTCCTAGGCAAAACCTTCAAGAAGGATTGCGCCAATGAAGACGAGTCCAACCGTGGGTCGTCTGGGGATTTTCATACCCAAAGAAGAGATTCGAGCCACCAGCTTTAACAAGGACATGGTGCAAGCGAGCGTTTACATTACGTAGTAATCAAGTATTTTCACCAGAGTGCAAAACTCCATGTTGAAAGCGTTTCTACCATCAACATTTGTCCAGCTAATGAATCCTCGCTAACCGGATGCCGCTAGAGTAGAGACTAGAAATTGATGACTCTTACCATCGTACCTCTAGCCAATGTTGCAGCACCTTCCATGGGAAAATATATTTTAAAATGTCAGAAAATTTCAAAAAAATATTTACATGTACATCCATGCATTATATGTTCATACACAAGTTTCCATGAAAAAAGAATATTTTAGGTGTCCCATATAAAAAAGACAAATTTCAGTGCTCCAGCGTGTCTATTCACGAACATGTTTTTTGTCTTTTGTACACAAGCGACATAAAATGTTCATTTTTGCTAAAAACTTGTGTACGGACATAGAATGTTTGGATGTACATGCGACAATTATGTTCAGATTTTTCTTGAAAATTTAAATTTTATTTTTTATGTATTTTTCACAATGGATCATTTACACTTGGGAGCCAAAACGCCACCTCCTCCTTCTTTCATGTACACTTTAATAAATGGGGATATAAGGGTAACAAGTTGATTAACTCAAAGGACATCGGGCATGCCATTCAACTTAGATTGAGCAGAGCAGCAGATCCCGATCAAACATATTTCAAATTTTAGAAATAGGAAGGGAAAACTTTTCGGTACCTATTTAAAAAAAAATATCAGGAGGTCTAGACTATGTGTGGTGCTGCTTACCACCCATAGCGTGATCAGGAGGTATCTTAGTTGGCATGAACTCTCAAACGCTTTCTGTCAATAAATTTGTTTGGGGAGAGAGGTGTGGCAAGTTCCATCTCTCTAATAAATGTGATAATTTTAAATGGTCTCTAGTTGTTGTATATGGAGCAGCTGAAGATGCTAAGAAAGGTGAATTCTTGGCAGAGCTGGTCCACATGTGTCAAGATGATTTGTTACCCATGTTGGTCAGAGGCGATTTTAATATCATTAGACATCAAGAAGAAAAGAATTACGATACTTTTAGTGCTAGATGTCCTTTCATTTTTAATGCGATTATTGAAAGCCTCGATCTCGGGGAATTAGCCATGTCCAGAAGGCAATTTACTTGGGCAATAGAAAAGAAATCCCCACATACAAAAGGTTGGATGGAGTTCTAGTAGTGTGTCATGGGAACAAAAGTTTCCTTTCGTTAGTCTAAGAGCACTAACCAAAGGGCTCGGATCATACGTTGTTGCTTATTGACTCGGGGGAACAAGCTCACGGGGGCAACACGACACCTTTCTCTTTTGAATTATCATGGTTGCAACAAGATGGATACTATGAGATGATAGTAAGAGAGTCGACGGTAATTAATCATGGAAAGAATCTAATGGAGATATGGCAAAATACGATATGTCATCTCCATAATTTTCTTAGGGGCTAGGCAAGAAATTTAAGCGGTGATTATAGAATCCAAAAGTAAAGGATTTTAATCATTATCGATAGGTTATATATCAAAGAATAAAGCTCCCCGCTCAATGCCTCAGAGCGAGAGGAATTGAGAGATGCTAATGATAAAATCGCTAAGCTCCTATGTGATGAAAAAATCAAAATGAGCACAACGCTCAAAAGTAAAATATGTTCAAGAGGGTGGAAATTGGACGAAATACTTCCACCCTCATTGCTAATGGAAAGCATAGAAGGAAAGATATTTTTGAACTCAAACAATATGAAGGAACTTACGTAGGAAAAGAGAATATTAAGTGATATATCACCATATTTTATAAAAGAATTTTTGGACCACCTAGCTAGAATAATTTCACTTTGAACGAAACAGAAATTGGGGACATCCCGCAATGTCCGAGTAAGAAAATAAGATTCTTACACCCGACTTTGCATAAAAGGAGATGCATGATGCTATTATGTAAATGAAAAAGAATAAGGTTGCAGGACCTGATGGGTTCCCTGTTGAATTCTACCAAGCGTTCTGGGAGAAAATTAAGCACGATTTAATGAACATGTTCGAAAATTTTCAACAAGGAGAGCTATCACTATTCCATTTAAACTATGGTACTATTATTCTTCTACCTAAGAAAAAGAATGCGGTCCAGATTTAACAATACATGCAGATATGTCTACTAAATGTAAGCTTCAATTTTTTTACAAAGGTAGGAACCAACCGTGTTACAATTGTAGCAGAACAGGTAATCAGAGGAACTCGAACGACATATTCTAGAAGGGGTGTTGATTCTTCATGAGATTATCCATGAACTTCATAGGAAGAAAATGGACAGGTCTTACTAAAAATAGACTTTGAAAATGCATATGATAAAGTTAAATGGCCCTTCTTGCAGCAAGTAATGCGGATGAAAGGTTTTGATCCGAAGCGGTTCCGCTGGATAGATGATTTCATTAGCGGAGGGAGTGTTGGTATTAAAGTCAATGATGACATAGGTCATTACTTTCAAACTTCTAAAGGTTTTAGGCAAGGGGGTCCACTATCTACTATGCTTTTCAACATTGTGGATGATATATTAGCAATCCTAATTTCATGGGCAAAATAAGATGGGAAAGTAGAGGGGCTCATACCACATATAGTCGAGTGAGGGATGTCGATATTACAATATGCGGATGATACTATCATTTTTATGGAACATGATTTGGAAAAAGCGCTCAATATGAAATTAATTTTATGCATCTTAGAACAACTATCAGGACTCAAGATAAACTTTCATAAGAGAAAAGTATTTTGTTTTGGTAAAGCAAAAGAACAACATGATAAATATATCAATTTCTTTGGTTTCGAGGCCGGTTTGTTCCCTTTTAGATACTTGGGAATTCTTATCCACTTTCGCAAACTAAAAAATGGTGAATGGAAATCGGTAGAAGATCGTTTTGAGCGAAAACTTGCTAGTTGGTTGGGAAAATTGTTGTCTTATAGGGATCGGTTAGTACTAGTTAATCCAATATTAACTAGTCTACCGATGTTCATGATATCCTTCTTTGAAATACCCAAAGGGATAAAGAAAAGATTAGACTATTTTCGCACATGATTTTTTTTGGCAAAGTGATGGTCATAAGAGAAAGTATAGACTAACTCGTTGGAACATCATATGCCGTCTAAAAGATCAGAGGGGGGCATGGGGTGGAGGTAATTGACATAAAAAACAAATGTATTTTAAGTAAATGGTTCTACAAATTGCTAACTAAAGAAAGGTTCTGGCAAGAAATTATTTATAAAAGAATATCTACACTCTAGTTCTTTATCGCAAGTAAAGGCAAAAGCCTCAAACTCTCCCTTTTGGAAAGGAATTTTTAAAAGTAAAGATGACTATTTCGATCGAGGGTCCTTTCAAATAGGGAACAGCGAGAAAACTCGTTGTTAGGAAGATACTTGGTTGGACAATACTCCTTTATCTAATCAATATCCAAATTTATATTGTATTGTCCAAACAAAACATGCGACGGTTGCTAGTTATGATGCACACACCTTTGAATATTGGCTTTAGAAAACACTTACGGGCAATAGGGGAGTGAGATGGCTCCATCTAGTTCGCTGTTTGATGGATATAAATTTAACTGATGAGTCAGACAAGTTTGTTTGGAAACTAACAAAGTCGGGATCTTTTTGGGTCAAATCCTTATATCTAGATCATTTGAATGTCCACACTAGATTCTTGCATAATTATATTTAGAAAATAAAAGTACCACTAAAAATCTGAATTTTCATGTGGTTCTTATATGACAGAGTGTTACTTACAAAATTCAACCTGGCGAAAAGAAATTGGCAAGGAAGTAAGAGGTGTTGTTTATGTTATCACAATGAATCAATACAACACTTGTTCATATCGTGTCCTCTTGCAAAAGTAGTGTAGCATATTGTACATAGGGATTTCTATTTTTGTGCCCCTGGTTCGTTAGTTGTACTCAGTTTTTCCCAGCCGTTTAGTTTTTCCTCACTTTTCCCCTCCCACCATTCCGAAACCCTCACATGCGCTCAGACGGGTGGATGCCGTCAGGTCAAAGGCTTGACTGTTACATGCTGACAGGTGGGACCGCGTTGGGCGGGTCCTACCTTGAGTGTTACGTTACGTCGCCTCGACCGTTACATGCTGATAGGTGGGGCCATGTTGGGACGGGTCCTGCATACGTGGTGAAGGGTGGGGCCGCGTTGGGATGAGTCTTGCATACGTGGTGAAGGGTGGGGCTGCATGGAGACACGTCGGACCAGCCATTCTCGCTCCAACCCTGGAACATCTCCCACACCGCCCCTCCGCTCTGCTCCCCCGCCGTCATGCCCTCCTACCTAAGAGCCCCTCCTACCTTAGGTTGTCCTCGGCCCCTGAGCCGCCCCCTCCCCCTAGACGTTGAGCCTACTCCAGCTCTGCTTCCTCCCCCGCTAGATCTACCCTTTTCGCGGAACAGTATGCGATGTCGGCGGGTGTACTGGTCCTCCCTGTCGAGCGCGGAGAAGATTGGGTGGAATCGGAGGGATCTAACGCATGGATTCCATCTGGATAAGTATTGTTTCCCTTTGTGGATTGATTATAGGAAGTAATTGAGCATGAATCGCCGGTGCTCAGCTAACTGCCTTGCTTTTCGAATAGGATTGATCCAGTGCTGGCATTTCGGCTGGCGGTTAAACTGGATACTAGCGTAATCCGTGCTTGTGAATGGTATCTCTCTGGATTATACTTCCCAGCGGTGGTTGCAACCTCCATAACTCTCAGAGATTTGAAAGATAAAATATATTCTAAATTCTATTGGAGCAATGGCAATTTAGTTGATTTGCAATATTTCAACATTAGCGAGCAAATATTGCTCCCACTAACTAGCGAAGCTGATCTGGTAATGCTTTTCTCTTTGAATGCTGCCGAATGTTTTGGTCAAATTCATCTTCATGTGTAACCTAAAGCTGAACACACAGGAAAGAGGGCTAAAGCATCATCTGGTGGTCAGACATCATCAAGTGGTCAGGCATCATCAAGTGGTCGGGCATCATGTGTCTCTGTTGTCTCTGCTAATAGTGTGTGCCCCCGTGCTCCTTGTAGGTCCACAACAGTACCATCTGTTGGCACTGCGAGTGTAAGCCAAATCGCTCGTGCGGCCGATGTGGAGGACGAAGCAGAGCTTGCCGAGGGAGCGCCTCCACTAGATGATGAGGATGAGTTGATGTTTCCTGAATTGGTAGATAGATTTAGTAAACAGGCACTAGAGGATCAATACACGGAGGAATTGGCCCGCGGTGCTAGATTTGATGACACTGATGAAGAAGAGAACAGGGAGAACAATGACAGTCTTGTTTTAGCCGAGTACGATGGTGAGGACTTGCCAGTAATTGAGTGGGACATGAACGATCCTAAGATTTCAGAAGGCACCGTATTTGAAACGATGTGGGACTGTCATAATGCCCTTACTACATATTGCATCTGTACCAATAATGATTATGTTGTTATTAAGAGTGAGCCAGCAAGGTTCACAGTGAAGTGCCCATACAAGAGGTGTAGGTGGAGGATGCACGCATCCACTATGCTTAGGAGCAGTTTGGTTCAAGTATTACAGACAGTTGTGTATTTTAGATCATTGTGTAGAATTTGTTAACTGTACCTGACATTTTCATTATGTTTCAGATAAAAGGTAACCAGTTCGAACATTCTTGTCCACCTCAAGGGGGACAACCAAAGGACAAAACAAAACTAGCAAAGACTAGTTGGTTGGCAGATGCAATCATGGATTGGATGAGAGCGAACCCATCACTTGGTGCAACAACGCTCATAAAAAAAGTTTCTGAAAAGTTTAATATTACAGTACCTTACATGAGGATGTTCTTGATAGGATCAATGGTCCATGGAATGAAAGTTTTTAGTTGCTTTATAGCTTCAAAGCTGAAGTGGAGATGGCTAGTCCAGGTAGTGTTGTACATATAGACAGGCATACAGTTCAGTACAAAATAAGAGGGAAGACAATGGAGAAGGAGTGCTTTAGAAGGGCTTTTGTTTGTTTCAAAGCTTGATGGCAAGGGTTTCTGGATGGTTGCAGGCCTTATTTGTCCATGGATGCAATAGCTCTTCATGGTAGATTTAAAGGACAACTAGTAGCTGTTACTGCAGTTGATGGCCACAATTGGATGTTCCCTGTTGCTTTTGGAGTTTTGGAGATTGAGTCATAGGAAATTTGGACTTGGTTTCTGGAGAATTTGCGCGACCTTATAGGTCATCCACCAGGACTTACTATCCACACGGACGCTTGCAAAGGTTTGGAGAAAGCTGTAGAAGCAGTATTCCCCGGAGTGGAGCATATGGTATGTATGTGTAAAGTTTATACTAACAACCTATGTCCAGCTTCATACACATGCATTTTGAGGAAGCATCTGTATCATTTGGAAGTGTTGTATAAAAAACCCTGCGGTGAAGGAGTACTTGGATGCACATCATGGAATGGTGTGGTCAAGAAGCCAATTCAATGAAATTTGCAAGGTAGACTATGTGACAAGTAACCTTGTAGAGAGTTTCAATGCAAAGGTCAAGTCATTGAAAGAGCTTATGTTGTGGCAAATGTTTGATAAGATTAGGCATATGATCATGATAAAGATCAATTTGCGTCAAAGAATTGCATCAACAGTATATGCTGGCCATCTCATCCTCCCATCTTTGATTAAGGCATTGCATGCCAGGGCAAAACAGTTGAAGATGAAATGCATTAGAAAAGGAATGGAGGCTGAGGTAACATACACTGACAGTAAAGATAGGCAATGGAGGTATCTAGTGAGTTTGGCTGACAGGACATGCCATTGCAGGCAATGGCAGCTTCGTGGAAAATCCTGCATGCATGCATTGTTTTTCATGGGTGTTCTAGGAGGTGAAGAGGGTGAAGTTGATCAGTACATGTCAGAGTATTTATTCGTTGCCAAATTTAGGGCAGCATATGCTCATAATGTTCCAGCCTTGTTGGGAAAAGACCAATGGATGGAAGTGAATCTAGGCTTCAAGCTATACCCTCCAGTTTTTACTAGACCAGCATGTAGGCCAAGGAAGAATAGGATGAGAGCTAGTGCAGAGGGTGGTGCATCACCTCGATGACGTAAGTGCAAACATTGTTGGATCCTAGGGCACATTGCTAGGCTTTGTAAAAATGCAGTGGACCTAGCTTATGGAATGGATGATCAGGCGGGAGCAGCAAATGCAGATGAGAATGAAGTATCTGAACAAGAGGAGAATGAAGCAATGGATACATTGCAGATTGAACCAACGGATCGAGAGGAGATTGAACCAGATCCAGGTGAGATTGAACCAAATGCACGGGAGATTGAACCAGGTGCATGGGTGATTGAACCAATGGATCGAGAGGAGATGGAACCAGATGCAGGGGCGATTGAACCAATGGACCGAGAGGAGATTGAACCAAATGAAGGGGAGATTGCACCAAATGCATGGGAGATTGAAGCAATTTATTCATTAGAAGCAGAGTTCAAAAGTAAAGAAATTACACAAGAGGATATTGAAGAAATGATGCCAATGCATTTTGAACCATATGAACCAATGAATCGAAACGTGGTTGAACCAATTGTACGACAGACTGAAGCACTTGATTCATTTGATGCAGAGAAAAAGAACAAAGGGAACAAACGGAAGAAGTTGATGGTGTACTCTGAGAATATTCTAGCCAGGATCACCCGGAGCAAGGTGGTGAACTCCGAGAATATTCTAGCGAAAAACACTAGGAGCAAGAAAAAATGAATTTGAATTATTAATTTGAATTTGTATGATGAATTTGAACTACTATCAATGTTTGTATTGAATTTGAACTACTGTCAATGTTTGTGACGCTTCCAAGTTTGTATGTTGGATAACCCCATAATGTATGTGTTATTGCAAGTTTCTATTGTCATGCACCTAGTTGCTTAGCACTGCTCAGTTTTGCCCTCGACATATGGTCAACACATGGGGTTTAGCTAGTTCATGGCTTAAACCATAGAAAACATTGACCACTTGATCCAAAATTTGGCACACTTGTGTATCCTGGATTGATTTACCATATGAAATTGGAAATTTTGTATTTACTTGTAATCAGCCACATTTTTATTTTTCTAAGTGATTAAATTCAAATAAATGGTTTTAGGGTTATTTTAATTCAAAAAAGAAGTCAAAACATAGTGCAATCTTCACATGGAGTCTTGTTATGTTAACTAAAACCTAGCATGAATAATAAAGGAAAAGGAAATAAAGAGAAATGGACTTCTCCCCTAAACCACTTCTTGGAATGAGCTACTAGCTATGAAGATGCATGGCTTTCTACTCAGTCAACCTCCAAGGTAACCCATCCCAAAACATACTTTGTCTAAATGAGGCCAAATTTGGCACACTTGTGTATCTTTGAGTTGCAAACAATATAATATCGGCCAAGATGGATTATTTTGTTCAAATAACACATTTTCCATTTGTTATGCCAAAATCTAGAATTTCCCTTAGTCATTTTTTATCTGAGCGCCCTTGTTTTCCTTAGCTCTACTCAGTTTTCCCCTCCCGCTAAAGTTTTCCTTAGTTTTCCCCTCATGCTAAAAGTTTTCTCACTTTTCCCCTCTCTCATGTCTCAGTTTGGCTAGCACTCTGATTGGTCAAGATGTATGTCACACGGATCTTGGCCAACCACCATTGGATACATCATGATCCGAAGGGCTGGAGGTCTCTCTCTTCCGATGGGCGCACCTAACCTTGTACGGTGAGCAGAGCCCGACAGGCTGGATGTCTCTCCCTCCATTTCCCTGTCGCACGTATACCAGCCGCGTCAACTAGTGTTCAAAAAAAAACTAGCGCTCAGTTTGGTGTTCAAAAAAAACTAGCGCTCAGTTTGGCTGCGCTCTAATTGGTCGAGATGTATGTCATACAAATCTTGGACAACCACCATTGGATACATCATGATCCGACGGGCTGGAGGTCTCTCCCTCCCTTTCCCTGTCGCACGTATACCGACAGCATCTTCCTCCCCTCCTATCGACATACGGCAGCGTGGACCTACGTGTGAGGGTCGAAACGGCTTGCGGCGGCGCGGATCTAAGCACGGCTGCTAGAACAGAGTGCGGCGGTGAGGATCTAACCATCTGAAAGACACCGATGGAAGCCATCATCCGCAACATTAGTGCGACGGTGGTGGTGCCGACAATAGCCATCGATGAAAGACACCGATGGAAGCCATCATCCGTTCACATCTACGGATGTGGTGCCGACAGTGGGGATTGATGCGACGACGATTGAAGCCATCATCTGCAACATCTACGGCTGTGGTGCCAACAATGTTCATCAATGCAAAGACGATTGAAGCCATCATCCGCAACATCACTGCGACGGTGTAGATCATGAAGCGAAGTTGTGGGAGGCAGGCCGCGGTCGTGGCCGACACGTCAAGGTGCATTCGATGGTGAAGGTCGGATGGGAGCACTTTGCCCGTACTTCTTGGAGTACACATACGGTGGGGAGGGCGGCTAGCTCACCTTCCACTTAAAATTGGGACAAATTTAAGCCCAATTTGAACCAAAATTCCATGACTTAAAATATATATATGATTTGAATAAATTTGACATGTATTTGAGCCGTGAGACCGGTGGATATCCTCTAAAGCTGATTCATAAGTAGTAGTACTTGCTTTGACAATCTCCGATAGGCTTGTATAAATTTGATCGAAATATGTATGATTTGAATCAAAATTGATATGTATTTGAGCAGTGAGGATGATGGTTATGCTCTAAAGCTGATTCATAAGTAGTACTCCCTCCGATCCAAATTAGTTGATTTAGATTTGATTAGATTCGATTGTATCTTGAGGAATTTGAGTTAACTAACTTGGATTGACAATCTCAGCCACTAATTTTGAACGGAGAATGGATGCTGCTGCCAACGCTGCAACTCTACCTGGCAGCCACGATGGCAGCGACAGAACAGTCAAAACTGATAGACCCCAACTTGACCCTCTAGGCATTTGGCACTTCAACTATGGGCAGCTAGATCCAATGGAAAGCAACTCAGGCCCCGCAATGCATTCTCTCGACAACTTTGGGACCGCTAGATCCAATGGCAAGCAACTTGGGTACCACAATGCATTCTCTCGACCACTTTGGGACCGCTAAATCTAATGACAAGCAACGCAGGCACCACAATGCATTCTCTCAACAACTCTGGGACCGCAAAGTGACTAAATTCGCAGGAACTAACAACCATCTATTGAATAACAATTCTACTCTCTACTACCCCCCCCCCCCCGCGCGCTTCACTTGAAGTTCATGTTTTAGATTTTCTACGACTTGATCAGATACAGCAAGATCAACCTCAGGTGTCAACTTCTCTTTACGAATAAGCTCTTCCTCGACGGTACGCTTCAGCTCAAATATCAACAGGTTTTTACGGGCCAATTCATCACCTAACTTGGCAACCATCTCCTCCAAATCCATCCTATGGATAGACCACTGAGTTGATTCATCCTGGTATGCAATGTACCATGGATCACCGGCCTGCATAGCACACTGTAACAATCCCAAAACAAACTAAATTTGAATCAGTCCGACAGGCCATGTCAGCACTTCAAATTCAACGGTAGTACAAAGAGAAGGAGCTACATGCACTTCCAACATGGTAGGAGAAGGAGAATGTGTCCACGACATGATCGATTCCCCACCCTCGCCGGTGTACCCGCTACGACCAGACATTGAGAACTAATTTGCACCTACAATATCGAGGAAATTACGGGAACCGAATCGCTTAGGGTGGGCGGAGCAGGAGCGGAGGTCTTAGCAAGCACTACTAACAATTGATGCGACTGTTCGTTGAGCTATGGCGGCGGAATCAAATCCCGGTCGTCGTGGGCGGCGGACCTGCCTGCGGTTGGTACTGCCCCAACGTACAATGTGTGCGGACGAAACATGTGCTGGAGCCGTGGTTGAGGTGCAGCGCGATAGTCCATCCGATACCGCCTTAGGACCGATCCGGCGACACACCGACGCGTCGATGATGGCTGCTCTATCCGCCGGTGGGATACGAGTTTCTCGGGGCTGGGGGCTGGGAGAGGATGAGAGAGAGAGACGTGTCATACATGACCCCACCTGTCAATTATTTCATATTTGCCAATTTTGCAAATCTGCCAAACTTTTTCTTTGAAATTTGCATATTTGCCACATGACCACCACATGCCAGTGACACACAAAATGGCAAATATGCAAGTTGCAAAGTAAAACATGGAAAATATGCAAATCCCCTCTAGCCCCACATGACGCCCCCACCGATCATTGGCTACAAAGGCCCCACAGAACGGCTCCACATAGCTGCCGCATCGTTCATTGGCTTCGGCGACCCCACATAATGGCTCCATTTGTCATTGGCTGCACCAGGAAAAACGGGCCCAACAAGTCAGTGAGAGACGGATGGCTGGTCCACCGTGTATCACGGCCCCACATGTCAGCATGTAACGGTCGAGGCGACATAACGTAACGCTCAACATAGGACCCGCCCAACACGGTCCTACCTATCAACATGTCACGGTCAAGCCTTCGACCTGACGGCATCCACCCGTCCAAGCGCATGTGAGGGTTTCAGAATGGTGGGAGGGTGATAGCTGTGAGATTTGACACATTTTTGATGGCTTTTATTGATGGTTTTCTCCCGGATTTGATCGTTTTCTAGGTTTACCTAAAGCTAATACTTCGGTAACAAAGAAAACTTGGTTTTTATTGTGT
This sequence comes from Avena insularis, assembly GCA_023614405.1. NCBI lineage: Eukaryota > Viridiplantae > Streptophyta > Magnoliopsida > Poales > Poaceae > Avena > Avena insularis. Next base: position 568,149,224 of record CM042686.1, read on the forward strand.
GTTTCAGGTTCTGAATGTCATCGGAAGGATTTAACTAGAGAAATACGATAGTCTGGAGAAAACAAGCAAGTCTCACTTTGGAAGCACGCGAGGGGAGCTTACAGAAGCTTTAACGAGCAACTATACGGCGGGAATATTTTTCCGGCCGTATAGTTCCCGGCGTATAGTTGCCGACGCCTCTATCTTGTCAAAAGGGCAAACTTCCATGAAGGGGAGGGGAGCAAAAACACAACACAACAACCGCCATACCATCCAGAAGGGAGAAAGAAGAGATTCGGAGAAGAAGGAGAAGACGTTCTTCATCTCGCTCCACGATCTTCGACCTCCTAGCCAATACACCCCCACAGCCACTACTTATACTTGAGAGAGAGAGGGATCTCCACCTTGCAAGACTAGGGTTTAAGATTGTTTCTTCCCATCTTAAATTGTGTTAGATATTTTTCTATTCTTATTGTGGATCTCCATGGTAATACAAAGAGAATTCCCTTTATTTGATTATATTGATGATCCGTTCTTATCTCATGTCTGAGTAATCCCCTTGGGCGTGGGAGATGTAGGGGATTGGTGAGATGTGATATGCCTTCATATATTTTCCATTAGTTTGTGATTGATTTTAATTACTATATTATGTGTGCTTGACTATCTGTGGGATGCCTAATGCTTGTTGTCCAATTAAGGGCCCAGACAACACGATACTTTGTTCTACATAGATGAGATCTTGTTTGCTAGTGGACCGACGACCCCTGGGTGACACGGGGATATCAATGGAAAGCTAGTTGACTCGAGGATAACGAGTAACCATTGTGCTTATTGCATTAGTCTGGCCCAAGGAGCTTAATCGTTAAGCGACCTGAAGGGCCTTAATCGTCTAGTGTCTGACCATTGTTTTGGTAGCAGGCTAGTAGGATTATTGAAGTTGGGATGAAATCTACCAAGAGGAGTTCCGACTAATTATGGGTTGCTCGCCTACACATATATCTATAAGATTATAATTGTTACATTTACCACTCATCCACATGGCACGGTCACTATCACCATGAATTGAATCTCCTCGCGCCTTCTTTCGCCATCTGCAGGAAATAACAAACAAGCTCGGACCTTCTTTCCCCAAGAAGACACATTAGAGAATTCAACAATGTGATAACATCACTCGGACCAAAAGGTTTGCCAAGAGACTTCTCTCATCTTAAATTATTTCGATGGTCTCTTAAAGGTAAAGCTCTAGACTGGTTATACTCTCTCCCTCGCCATTACATTAAATACTGGGAAAATTGCATTACTAAATTCATAAACAGGTTTAATCCTTTTAAAAAGGTAACTGAACTAAGAAAGAACATAGGCAACTTTAGTCAGAACGAGGGAGAAAACTACCCACAAGCCTGAGAAAGATTCTTTGGAATGATCAATAGAATTCCTAATCATGGATATTCTGAACTAACAATCTGCCATTTATTTTACCATGGTCTCAATACTCAATGTAGAGAACTGCTTGACTTCTCAACAAGAGGATCAATAAATACTTTAACTAGTAAAGAATGTTTGGAATTAATGCCTACTATGACTAAGGATGATTCTTTATATAATTATAATTTTGGCACTAAGCCGGAAAAAGGGATACTTCAGATAACTCCTGATCTTATGCCTGAGGTACGCCAAACTATGAAAGAAAAAGGTATACCTTCTGAACTTGCTAAGGAAAACAAACAGGATTTGTTACAAGTTTTAAATGAAGAAGATGAAACTAGAAAAGTTTTTCAAGAATTAAAACATCGACAAGTGAAATATCATAATAACTTGCATAAGCATTTCCAAAAACACAAAAATATTTTGGCGGAACTCACTAAAAATTATGATGAGATTGGCCAAGAAATAAAACTATTTCACAAGTATCTTAGTATGATTGAAACCTAGTGTGAACAAATAGCATTTGATTATTAAATTTTTCTTCGTGATGATAAAGATATTTCTGTTTCTACTAATGTTGTCACAAGAAGGGATGTAGTTGTTACAGGACACTTAGGACCATCGGAATACGAAGCTGAAAAGGAGCGAAAGGAAAAATCCTTGCTCGAAGCAAGCCAAGAAGATGATACATTGGTGGATCCTCAAGATGAGACTGAAACACAAGATCAACCCAAGGAGGACCAAAATGATGCACAAGATGACCATTATGACTCTGATGCAGAGACGGTTGTGTTGGGTCCGCAGCATATAAAACAAAAACTTTCCTACAATGAGAACTACACGCTAAGATCTATCTACTAGGTACAAAACAACGGGTGGACATACATCCAACGAGAACTTACCCTCGAAGACAACGAGTTTTGTTAACGAGTAGGAACTCGTGGTTGATGTAGTCGTACGCTTGCCGATCTCAAGATCGTGAGGAAGTCCGAGCGCCACAACTCAGCAGTGCATCCGTACTCGCACACACGTTCAAGCCACCGGACAACCTCCACCTCCTCGCTCCAGCGATCCAACGGAAGCAGCAACTCCTTCCAGACGAAATGCCACTGGGAACATGTATCTCGCTAATCCGAGACCATGAGGGAATAATACTAGAGGGGGAGAGAGGTCCTTCACAAGGAAGTGTGAGGAAGAAGGAGGGATAGGGTGGCCTTTTATAGGAGGAGGGGGGTTGCCCCTCCTCTCCATGGCCGACGCATGGGAGGTGACTCCTCATGTCTCCCATTCATGTGGTGGTAACCCCTCCACATTAAAATGCCTCTTCACATTCCCTTTTAAAGTCCCCACTTTAAATGCATTAAAATTCTCTAAGTTTAATGCTCTCTCATTTAATAAAACTCTTTTATTAAATTTATTCAGAATTTTGTTAATTACTTTAATTAACAAACATTCACATATAACCCCTTGCAATATTTCAATATCACATGCAGAACCATTTTCTGCAATTTCACCCGAAACAATTTCCGGTTTCTATTGAAACAATCCATGTGCTTTGCAATTCTTTCGTCTGAAACATATGTGCTCCAAAATGGTGTCCGGTAAATCTTAAGTGTGTCACCCTACGGTTCGCAAATAATGCAGACATGATTGAGACTCCTCTCAGATCAATAATCAGAAGCGGGACCTGGAGATCCATACTGACTCCTGCATATTCAACGATGACTTCTGTGATCGTGAGAACCTTTAACGCTTGTAATCTAATCCCTTTGTCTCTTGATATAATACATGTCCGAGATTCGATCATTGGTATCCAAATACCTAGTTTGATCTCGTTACCAACATGCACTCTTTTCTCGTTCCCGTGATATAACATTCTAGTGATCACATCACTTGCTTGCAAGCTATCTCAATGTGATATCACCGAGAGGGCCTAGAGTATATCTATCCGTCATCGGGATTGAGAAAATCCACTCTTGATCCATGAGCCTCAACATAACACCTTTGTAGCACTGAACCCATCTTTATAGTCACCATGTTACGGTGTGACGTTTGATGTTATCAAGATACTCTTCGGGTGTTAGCAATTAACATGAATTCATGGTCTAAGGATAAAGATTACTTCGTATGATGTTATAGCAATATAAACATAATGACTTGATCGTAATGCTATACTTCGGATGAATGTTAATCACATCATTTCACAAATGCTGTGACCTTGTTATTAACAACATCCAATGTCCATGATCAGGAAACCTTGATCATCTTGTTAATCAACAAGCTAGTCTATAAGAGAGGCATAACTAGGAACCCTTTTTGTTTATTAAACACACATGTATTGATGTTTCCGATCAATACAATTCTAGCATGCAAAATAAACATCTATCATATATAAGGAATACATAATAACAACTTTATTATTACCTCTCAGGGCATATTTCCTTCAGTCTCCCACTTGCACTAGAGACAATAATCTAGTTCACATAGTGATAAATGTAACACCCATGGAGTTCTGGTGTTGATCATGTTTTTCCCTAGGGAGAGCTTTAGTCAACGGATCTGCTACATTTAGGTCCGTGTGTACTTTACAAATCTTTATATCTCCATCCTTGACATGCTCGCGGATGGAGTGAAACCGGCGCTTAATATGCTTGGAATTCTTGTGAGACCTCGGTTCCTTTGCATTGGCTATGGCTCCATTGTTGTCACAATAGATCACCATTGGGTCCAATGCACTAGGAACCACACCTAGTTCCGTAATGAACTCTTTCATCCAAACCGCTTCCTGCGCCGCTGATACATTGCAAATGTATCTATAATTTTTGATGTTCCATGCTTGGTTTTATCCACTTTCTTGTGTTTTGTTCCAACTTTGGAGTACTTTTCATATGATTTCTTGGACTAACCTATTAACAAGAGCCATAGTGCCAGCTGCCTATTTTCTGCTGTTTTTGGTTCCAGGAAAGTCAGAAAATGAATATTCTCGGAATTGGACGGGACAAAAGCCAAAGTGCCTATTTTTCCGGAAGGGATCAAGTGCCAGAATACGAGACGGAGAGGGGCCAGGGGCCGGCCACACCACCTGGCTGCGCGGCCAGGCTTGGCCCGCGCCAGGGGGTGGTCTGGCCGACCCCAGCACCCCCTCGACCTCTCCTTCCGCCTATAAGTTGCCCTCGGGACGAAAACCCTAGGTACCCGATCAAAAATCCACGAAAGAGTCTCAGAGCCGGCCATCTCCATCCCTAGATCGGGAGGGATCAAGCTCTTCCCAAGACACTGCCGGAGAGGGGAATTCACCCTAGAGGCCTTCTTCATCACCATGCAAGCCTCCGGTGTGATGCGTGAGTAGTTCATCCTTGGACTACGGATCCATGTAGTAGCTAGATGGCTGGTTTCTCCTCCTTTGTGCTTTCATGTTTAGATCTTGTGAGCTCTGTTCATGATCAAGATCATCTATTTGTAATTCATACATGTTGTGTTTGCGGGGATCCGATGGATATTGAGATGCTATTTCAGATTGATTATTGATTCTATCATGTCTTTGTTATTTGAGATCTTGCATGCTTTCCGTTGTTAGTAGCTATCTTGGCCAAGCAGATGCTAGCAACTCCAAGAGTTAGTATTTGTGCTCGATAGTGGGTTCATGCCTCTGGTAATCTAGGGAAGTGACAGAAATGTCTAAGGCACTAGATGTGCTGTTGCTACTAGGGAGAAAACAACGATCATTTGTTCATAGAACAATTGTATTGTTTACTTTACACGCAGTTCGTAAAGCAATAATCTGTTGCTTGCAACTTAATACTGAAGGGGGTTCGGATGATAACCTGAAGGTGGATTATTAGTCATAGATGCAGTTGGATGGCGGTCTATGTATTATGTTGTAGGGCTTTCTATTTTCGTGCCCTTAGGTCCTTAGTTATACTCAGTTTTCCCCAGCCCCTTAGTTTTTCCTTAGTTTTCCCCTCCTATAGTTTGAAACACTCACAAGTACTGGAACGGCCGGTAGCCGTCAGGTTAGAGGCCTTGACCGTTAGTCGGAAATTGGGGCTGCAGGCCTCCTCCTGACATCTCATCTTGTAGGGTCAGGAGACACGTCGGAGCAGCCATCCATCTATCACTGACGTGTGGGCCGTTTTATTTCATGATTTTATAGGCGGTGCTGCCAATGACAAATGGGGCCACTCTATAGGGCTGCCGCAGCCAATGACCAGTGGGGTCGTCTATTTTTCAGGAAAAGACATATATTGCCGCTCTGTGGGGTTGCCGCTGCCAATGACCAGTGGGGTCGTCTATTTATTTATAGAAAATCATATATTGCCGCTATGTGGGGCCTCCGCAGCCAATGACCAGTGGGATCGTCTATTTTTCAGAAAAAAACATATATTGCCGCTCTGTGGCGCTGCCGTAGCTAATGACCAGTGGGGCCGTCTATTTATTTATAGAAAATCATATATTGCCGCTCTGTGGGGCCTCCACAACCAATGACCAGTGGGGTCGTCTATTTTTCAGGAAAAGACATATATTGCCGCTCTGTGGGGCTGCCGCAGCCAATGACCAGTGAGGTCGTCTATTTATTTATAGAAAATCATATATTGCCGCTCTGTGGGGCCTCCACAGCCAATGACCAGTGGGGTCGTCTATTTTTTAGGAAAAGACATATATTGCCGCTCTGTGGGGCTGCCGCAGCTAATGACCAGTGGGGTCGTCTATTTATTTAGAGAATATCATAAAGAGAAGAAACAAGTTCGCTAATTAATTTTTCTTAAGCTAGACCCATCAGGTGACTATTTTCGCAGCTTAATCTAAAGTGAATTTTATGCTAAACATGGTTGGAACCTAGTGTTGTGTATCTCCTTAGTCACCGGAGAACCGCTGGCAGCTCGTTCCCCACCCTCGGACGGAGCAGCCATCGCCGGCGCCTCGTCGCGCCGCCGGCTCTGTCCCCCGACGGCGTCGGACGGACTGCGGCGGTGCACGTCAACCACGGCTCCAGTAGTTGTTTCGTCCGCACGCATTGTACCCACCGCAGGAAAGTCCACCGCAAGCAGATCCGCCGCCCACGATGACCGGGATTTGTTCCGTGCACCAATTGGTAGTATAGCTTGGTAAGACCTCCGCTTCTGCCTCCCCCGCCCCCTAATCGATTCGGTTCCCGTAATTTATTGGAGTTTGCAGGTGCGAAATAGTCCTCAATCTGGTCGTAGCGGGTACACCGGCAAGGGTGGGGATTCGATCATCTCGTGGCCACATTCTACTTCTCCTACCTCGTCGGAAGTGCAGGTATCTAGCTTCTGCTCTCTGTACTACCGTTGAATTTGAAGTGCCGCCATGGCCTGTTGGAGTGATTTCAGTTGTTCTTTTTTCCATTATTGTTACAGTTAGCTAGGCAAGCCGATGATCCATGGTACATTGCATACCAAGATGAATCAACCCAGTGGTGTAGCCAGAGGATGGATTTGGAGGAGAAGGTGGCCAATTTAGGTGATGAATTGGCCCGTAAAAACCTGATGATATTCGAGCTGAAGCGTACTGTAGAGGAAGAAAAGAAGAATTCAGAGCTTATTCGCAAGGAGAAGTTGAGAGTTGAGACAGATCTTGCCGTATTTGATCAAGTGGTAGAAAATCTAGAACATGAACTTCAAGTGATGGGAGAGGAGAAAAGTAGATTCATCTGGGCAGTTTTATTAGTTGTCATCCCTCTCCTAGTAGTTATGTGGTTGTGGTAGACGATTTAGATAGTATAGAATTGTTATTCAGTAGATGGCTCTAACCACTGTATTTTGTTGTGGCTCTAACCACTGTATTTTGGCGTACAATTTCCTAGTTGTGCTAAGTAATGTGCGTGATAATTTTAGCATGTACCAGCCTCTCGGATCAAATACATATCAATCTTCCCAATCAAGTTGGGATAGAATTCAAATCATAGATACGGATGTACATGGACACATCAAGAACGTGGAGAAGCTTTTTTTGAGACGGAGGTAGTAGTTCGAACAATTTTATCCCAATTTGAAATTGAAAAATACAAATTTATCATAATTTATCCCAATTTGCGGCGTCGAACACGGCCGCGCAGCGATGGGCAAGAAGGGCTGGGACGATGGGCGGCTGAGGGGTGGTCATCTGCGCCATCCACCATCGAAGCGATGTTGTAGGCGATGACTTCAATGTTCGTGGCAACGATGACCACTGTCGGCACCGCCGCTGTCTTGGTGTACTTCATCAGCGACGGATCTGCGGAGGGCTGGATCGGCGGCTTCACAGCACGGTTGTAGACGACGGCTTCAATCGTCTTGGCATCGATTCGCACTCTCGACACCAGAAGTGAGACATCAACAGGCTCCGACATTGAAGGCTGGATCTGTGCCGTCGAAGCGATGTTGTAGGTGATGGCTTCAATGTTCGTGGCATCGATGACCACTGTCGGCACGGCCACCGTCTTGGTGTCCTTCATCAGCAACGGATCTGAGGAGGGCAACGGAAGTGAGACATCAACAGGCTCCGACATTGAATGCTGGATCTGCGCCGTCGAAGCGATGTTGTAGGCGATGGCTTCAATGACCTTGCCATCGATGACCACAGTCGGCACGGCCGCCGTCTTGGTGTTCTTCATCATCAACAGATCTGAGAAGAGAAACGAAAGTGAGACAGAGAGAGACATTTCAACTATTTCTGAGGGTTAGATCCTCACCGACACTCTTAGATCCATGCCGCCGCACAGTTAGATCCGCGCCGCCGCACGCCGCCGCACGCACGATTAGATCCGTGCCGCCGCGACCGCCAGAGTAAGAGAGGAAATAGGAGAGAGGAAGATGCGACTGGAAGATGCGACTGCCAGGGTTGGTAGGTATGTGCTCTGCTCTTCTCTCCGTATGCGTCCATCGTGGTAGAGAGATATACAGGTCGTCCGATCATAAATGATCGAACGGTGCAAGCGTTCGTTGAGCTTTCAACCAACCAAGATCCGTGTGACATACATCTTGACCAATCAGAGATCAACCAGTGAGTACAAGTGAGGAAAACTGAGTAGAACTAAGAGGGGGAAAAGTGAGGAAATGTTTATCGGAAGGGCAAAACTGATTAGGACTGAGTAAAACAAGTGGGCCCGGAGGGGGAAAACTGAGTAACACTAAGTAAAACAGGGGCACCCAAATAATAAAGGGACTAAGGGAAATTGAAGCTTTTGGCATAAAAATTGTAAAATTGTGTTATTTGAACAGTATAGTACATTTTGGCTGACGTGATATTATTTGCAATTCAAAGATACACAAGTGTGACGAATTTGGACCCATTTGGACAAAGTTTGTAAGCATAGTTGGTATTTGGGAGGTGTGTTGAGTAGAAAGCCCTGCATCTTCATAGCTAGTAGCTCATGGACTAGGAAGTGGTTTTGAAGTTTTTGGCATAAAAACTTCATATCTCTATATTTCCTTTTCCATTATTATTTCTCTAGGTTGTAGGTAACATAACAAGACTCCATGGGAAGGTTCCACCATGTTTTGAATTATTTTGAATTAAACCGTAAACCCTAAACCCTAAAACCCCAAACCCTAGAGAAAATGATAAATGTGGCTTAAATGTGGCTTAACACATACATTCAAGGGATCCCTACATTCAAATTGTTCAATACAAAGGGAACCCCAATACAAAGGGAATCCCAAAACAAATTGTTCATACAAATTCAAATTGTTCAATACAAAGGGATCCCCAATACAAATTGTTCATACAAATTCAAATTGTTCATACAAATTAAAATTAATTGTTCAGAATAAAATCTTTCTCTTGCTCCTGGTGTGATTCGCTGGGGCCACCACCTTACTTCGGGTAACCCTAACAGGGATATTACCGGTGTCTACCTTCCTTTTGCCCTCTTTCTTGTTCTTCTTCTTCTCCGAAGCTTGTGCTTTTTCTTCTGCAATTTGCTCTTCAAAGTTAGCACTCAGCTGGGCCATATTAAATTCAAGGCACTCTTTGTGAATCTGTTCCCTCTCCTCTAGACTCATCGGTTCAAGCAGCTCTCGATCCATCTGTTCCCTCTGCTCTCGATCCATCGGTTCAACCAGCTCTAGATCCATCGGTTCAATCAGCTCTCGATCCATCGGTTCAATTTCCTCATGTTGAATTGCTGCTTCAATCTCCTCATGTTGAATTGCTGCTTCAATCTCCTCATGTTGAATTGTTGCTTCATTCTCCTCTGCATTTGCTGCTCCCGCCTGATGTTCCATTCCATGAGCTGGGTCAACATCATTTTTACAAAGCCTAGCAATGTGTCCAGGGATTCCACAACGTTTGCACTTACGTCTTCGAATCGGTGCACCACCCTCTGCACTAGCTCTGATCTTATTCTTCCTCGGCCTACCTGCCGGTCTAGTCAAAACTGGAGAGTACATTTTGAAGCCTGGATCGACTGTCATCCATTGGTCTTTTCCCAACAAGGTAGGAACATTCATAGCATATGCAGCCCTAAATTTGGCAACAAAGAAATAATCTGACACATACTGATCAACTTCACCTTCTTCACCCCCTATAACACTCATGAAAAACAATGCGTGTATGCAGGGTATCCCACGGATCTGCCATCCCCTACAATGGCATTTCCTATCAACCAAACTCACTGGATACCTCCACTGCCTGTTTTTACTGTCAGTGTAGGTTACCTCAGCCTCCATTCCTTTTCTGACGCATTGCATCTTCAATTGTTTTGCCCTGTCATGCAAAGACTTAATCAAAGATGGGAGCATGAGATGGCCAGCATATTTTGTGGATGCAATTCTTTGACGCGAATCGATCTTTATCATGATCATCTGCCTAATCTTATCAAATATTTGCCACAACATAAGCCCTTTCAATGACTTGACCTTTGAATTGAAACTCTCCGCAAGGTTACTTGTTACATAGTCTACCTTGCAAATTTCATTGAATTGGCTTCTTGACCACACCCTACCATGATGTTCATCCAAGTACTCCTTCACCCCAGGTTTTTGTTTATACAACGCATCCAAATGAAACAGATGCTTCCTAGAGCTGCATGTGTATGAAGCTGGCCATAGGTTGTCAGTAAAAACTTTACCCTTGAATTTCTTTGTAAAATTCTGTACTAAGTGTCGCATACATTCCCTATGCTCCACTCTAGGGAATACTGCTTCTACCGCACTCTCCAAACCTTTGCAAGCGTCTGTGTGGATAACAAGTCCTGTTGGATGACCTATAAGGTCGCGCAAATTCTGCAGAAACCAAGTCCAACTTTCCTCTGACTCAACCTCCAAAACTCCATAAGCAACAGGGAACATCCAACTGTGTCCATCAACTGCAGTAGCAGCAACTAGCTGTCCTTTAAACCTGCCATGAAGAGTTGTTGCATCCACGGCCAAATAAGGCCTGCAGCCGTCCAGAAAGCCTTTCTAGCAAGCTTTGAAACAAACAAAAGCCCTTCTAAACATTCCTTGTGCATTACCTTCCCGCTTTTCAATTTGTAGGGAATTGTATGCTTGTCTATCGCTACAACATTGCCTGGACTAGCCATCTCCACTTCAGCTTTGAAAGTGTAAAGCAACTGAAAGCTTTCATTCCATGGACCATTGATCTTGTCAAGAGCCATTTCCTTTGCATAGAACATCCTCATGTAAGGTACTTTTATTTGAAACTTCTCAACCATCTTTTTTTGGAGTGCTGTTGGACCAAGTGAAGGAGTTTCTCTCAGCCAATCTAGGATTATATCTGCCAACCACCTAGTCTTTGCTAGCTTTGTTTTCACCTCTGGCTCTCCCCCTCGAGGTGGACAAGCATGGACGTGCTCATTCTTCTTTATCTGAAACATAATGATAAGGGATGTCAGTAACAGTTAACAAATATTACACCGTGATCTGAAATACACAACTGGTTTGCGTAGTACCTGAACCAAGGTGCTTCTGCGCATTGTGGATGCATGCAGCCTCCACCTACACCTCTTGTATGGGCATTTAACTATGAACCTACCTGGCTCACTTTTAATAACCTCATAATTATTCTTAGAGAGAAGGCAATATGTAGTAATTGCATTACGGCAGTCCATCATCGTTTGAAATATGGTGCCTTCTGCAAGCTGAGGATCCTCCCTGTTCCACTCAATTGTTGGCAAGTCATCACCTTCGTAATCGGCTAAAACGAGGCTGTCATTGTTCTCATTCTTCTCTTCATCATCAGTGTCATCAAATCTGGCACCAAAAGCAATATCTTCCATGTATTGATCCTTCATTGCCTGCTTACTGCATCGATCTACCAATTCAGGAAACATCAACTCATCCTCATCATCTTGAGGAGACTGATCCCCAATCTCTGCATCGTCCTCCACATCGACCGCAGGAACGATCTGGCTACCACTAGCACTGGGGACAGATGGTGCTGCTGTGGACCTACAAGGAGCGCCGTGGCGCACACTATTAGCAGAGGCAGCAGCAGTAGAGAGACATGATGCCCGACCACCTGATCATGCCCCAGCACCAGATGATGTCTGGCCCCTGTCCACATGGATACGAATTTTACCGAACCGGCAAGAAGCATTCAAAGCAAAAAGAATTCCCAGATCGTCGTCGGAAATTAGTGGAACAAATCTTCACTCCGTGCTGTTGAAATATTCGAAATGAACTGCATCGCGAGAGCTCCAGGTGTACTTATAGTAGATGTTAGCTTTCAAATCCCTCAACGAGATGGTGGTTGCAACCACCGCAGGGAAGCAAAACCCATTCTTATAGCGTTTAGAATCATGCGTAAAGCTAGAATCTAGCCTAACCACCAGCCGAAAAGCCAGCGCTGGATCAATCCTATTCGAAAAGCAACGCAGTTAGTTGAGCAACAACGATTGGCGCTCAAAAACCGCCTACTGTTAATTCACATAGGCAGACGATGCTTACCCAGATGGAATCCATGCGTTAGATCCCTCCGATTCCCAATCATCTCCACGGCTGACAGGAAGAGAAGGCACACCAGAAGGATATACAAACTCCGCGACAGGGGTAGATCCAGATCAGGTGGAGGCAGAGCCCTCTCCGCCTCCCGGGGGTGGTGGCGGGGGCGGGGGCGGCTCGGCGGCGGACGACTCCATAAGGTAGGAGGGCAGGACGGCGTGGAGGCGGAGGGGCGGTGTGTGAGCTCCTCCAGTCTCGGGCAGAGGGGAAAGCTTTGGGTGAGCTCCTCCAGTCAACAGTCAACACAAATCGAAAGCAACGGTCAATTCAAAACCATCGTGGCTCCCTAGCCGTCACCGGTAACGGTCAAGGCCTCTGACAAGACGGCAACCCTCCCGTCTGAGCGTCTGCGAGGGGTTTCAAACTAGAGGGAGGGGAAAACTGAGGAAAAGTTAAGCGACTGGGGAAAACTGAGTACAACTAACGAACCAGGGGCACGAGAGTAGAAAACCCTATGTTGTAATGCCCAATCAAGTCTCAAAGGAGTCAAGATGATTAGTATATGCATGTATTGCTTTCTCGGTGTTTGTCAATTGCCCCGCAGTAATTTGTTCACCCAGCATGTTATCTATCTAAGGAGAGCCACCTCTAGTGAACTATGGATCCCGGTCCTTGTCTTCTATATACAATCTATAGTCTTTTACTGCTTTGTGTTTACTTTCTGCAAACTTTTACTTCTTTCCATTCGATACGTTTAATCCTTTGTTTTCCGCAAAACACGGTGAGATTTACAACCTCATCGCAAGTTGGGGACAAAGTTCTGTGGTTGTGTTGTGCAGGTCTCCACGTTGCTACTAGCACCGGTAGTGCGCCCTGCCAAAGCTCAGCTAGTAACACCTTTGGGGTGTTTCCTTGCTCCTACTGGTTCGATTAAACCTTGGTTTCATAACTGAGGGAAACTTACTGTTGTGCTCATCATACCTTCCTCTTGGGGTTCCCAACGAGATCTACGTTGAAAGTCGAGTGCATCAGCCGCTTCTGAAGCAGCAACATATTCCGCCTCCGTCGTTGATCCAGCCACCACAGGTTGTTTGGAACTCCTCCAACTAACTGTTGCTCCGTTCAAGAGAAATACGTATCCGGATTGAGACTTAGAGTCATCCGGATCGGTGTCAAAGCTAGCATCAACATAACACTTAGCGACTAGCTCTTCTTCACCTCCGTATATAACAAACATATCCCTAGTTCTTCTCAAGTATTTGAGGATGTTCTTGACCGCTATCCAAAGGTTCAACCGGATCAGATTGGTACCTACTAGTCAAACTAATAGCATGTGCCACATCCGGTCTTGTACATAGCATGGCATACATAATAGATCCTATGGCCGAGGCATAGGGGATTTTATCCATCATCTCTCTTTCTTCCGCCATAGCCGGACTTTGAGTCTTACTCAATGTCTTGCCTTGCAACATAGGTAAGAACCCCTTCTTACTTTCGTCCATATTAAACTTCTTTAATATCTTATCAAGGTATGTACTCTGTGATAGCCCAATTAGGCGCCTTGATCTATCACTATAGATTTTAATGCCTAATATATATGACGCTTCACCAAGGTCTTTCATCGAAAATTTGCTGTTTAGATATCTTTTAACACTATTTAAAAGATCTATAGCATTTCCAATCAATAATATGTCATCCACATATAATATCAGAAATGCCACATTGCTCCCATTCACTTTCTTGTAAATACAAGCCTCTCCATAAGTTTGGACAAATCCAAACTCTTTGATCACCTCATCAAAGCGGAGATTCCAACTCCGGGATGCTTGCTTCAGTCCATAGATGGATCGCTGAAGTTTGCATACCTTATTAGTATCCTTAGGATCGAAAAAACCCTTAGGTTGTATCATATACAACTCTTCTTCAATATTACCATTGAGGAATGCAGTTTTGACATCCATCTGCCATATTTCATAATCGAAATATGCATCAATTGCTAACATAATCCTAAACGACTTAAGCATCGCTACGGGAGAGAATGTCTCATCGTAGTCAACTCCTTGAATTTGTCGAAATCCCTTTGCGACAAGTCGAGCCTTATAGATGGTCACATTACCATTAGCATCAGTTTTTCTTTTGAAAATCCATTTATTCTCAACGGCCTTTCGATCATGAGGTAAGTCCACCAAGGTCCAAACTTGCTTCTCGTACATGGATTCCATCTCGGATTTCATGGCTTCTAGCCATTTGTTGGAATCCGGGCTCATCATCGCTTCTTCATACGTCGCAGGGTCATCCATTTCATCAACCATGAAATTCACAACAGGATTGCCGTACAGTTCAGGAGCTGCACGTGTCCTGCTTGACCTGCGAGGTTCGGTAGTGTCCTCTTTCGGAGTTTCATGATCAATATCATTAGCTCTCTCTTCATTAGGTGAAGTCAACTCCGAAACATTTTCCGGTGCTGCGCTACTCGCCATTTCATGAAGAGAAGGTTCAATAACCTCTTCGAGTTCTACCTTCCGACTACTCACACCTTTCGCAAGAAACTCCTTCTCAAGAAAGGATCCATTCTTGGCAACAAAAACCTTGCCCTCGGATCTGTGATAGAAGGTATACCCAATCATTTCCTTAGGGTATCCTATGAAGATGCATTTTTCCGCTTTGGGTTCGAGTTTATCCGGCTGAAGTTTCTTCACATAAACATCGCATCCCCAAACTTTAAGAAATGACAACTTAGGTTTGTTTCCAAACTATAATTCATACGGTGTCGTTTCAACAGATTTAGATGGTGCCCGATTTAAAGTGAATGCAATGTTTCAAAGGCATAACCCCAAAATGACAAAGGGCAAGTCGGAGACATCATAGATCGAACCATATCCAATAAAGTACGATTACAACGTTCCGACACACCATTACGTTGTGGTGTTCTGACAGGTGTGAGTTGTGAAACTATTCCACACTCTTTCATGTGTGTGCTAAACTCGTAACTTAGATACTCACCTCCACGGCCAGACCGAAGAAATTTGATCTTTCTATTACGATGATTTTCCACTTCATTCTGAAATTCCTTGAACTTTTCAAAGGTTTGAGACTTGTGTTTCATCAAATAGATATACCCGTATCTACTCAAATCATCCATGAAAGTAACAAAATAACGATATCCACCTTGCGCCGACACACTCATTGGTCCACACACATCAGTATGTATGATTTCCAATAGATCTGTCGCCCATTCCATTGAACCGGAAAACGACGTTCTAGTCATCTTGCCCATAAGGCATGGCTCACATGTATCAAATGATTCAAAACCAAGTGATTCCAAAAGTCCATCAGAATGGAGTTTCTTCATGCGTTTAACGCCAATATGACCTAAACGGCAGTGCCACATATATGCAGATATATCATTATAAAGTTTAATCTTTTTAGCATTAACATTATGAATATGCGTAATATTACTATCGAGATCCAACAGAAATAAACCATTCAACATAGGTGCATGACCATAAAAGATATCATTCTTATAAATCGAACAACCATTGTTTTCAGATTAAAAGGAATAACCACTTTGCATCAAACACGATCTGGATACAATGTTCATGCTCAGTGCAGGCACCAAATAACAATTATTCAGGTTTATAACTAATCCCGATGGCATATGGAGAGGTAGCGTCCCGACGGCGATCACATCAACTTTTGATCCATTGCTGACCCGCATCCTGACCTCATCCCTTGCTAGTTGTCGCTTGTTTCGCAGCCCCTGAATCAAGTTACATATATTAGCAACCGATCCCGTATCAAATACCCAGGTGCTACTGCGAGTACTAGTCAAGTACACATCAATAACATGTATATCACATATACCTTTGTTTGCCTTGCCGGACTTCTTGTCCGCCAAATACTTTAGGCGATTGCGCTTCAATGGCGATCCCTTGCAATAGTAGCACTCGATTGTCGGACTTAGGGCTAGCTCGGGGTTTCTTTTCAGCGTGGCATGATTTGCCACCCTTCTTTCCTTGCTTGCCTTTCTTGTCCTTCTTGAAACCGGTGGTCCTATTGATCATCATCACTTGATGTTCTTTCCTAATCTCCACTTCTGCGGTCTTAAGCATTGTGAAGCTGGAAGAGACTTCTTCATGCCCTGCATATTATAGTTCATGACGAAGCTCTTGTAGCTAGGTGGCAGAGATTGGGGAACACGATATATGCCTAAGTCAATGGGAATCGTTATTCCCAAGGACACAAGCTTATCGGCGTACTCAGACATTTTGAGTACATGCTCACTAACGGAGCTATTCTCCTCCATCATGCAACTAAAGAACTTTTCAGTAGCATTATAACTCTCTACGGCAGCGTGGGTATCAAAAATCATTTTCAATTCTCCCATGGTATCAAAGGCATTGCCATTTTCGAAACACTTTCGAAGTTCTGGCTCTAGCCCATACAAGATGTCAATGAACTAAGTTGTGGTCCGATGACCCACAAGTATAGGGGTGTATCGCGGTATTTTTAGGGAAGTGAAACCCAATTTATTGATTCGACACAAGGGAGCCAAAGAATACTTATCAGCCTTAACAACTGAGTTGTCAATTCAGCTGCACTGAAACAATCTTGCTCACAGAGTTTATCAAGAGTAACAGTTTTGTAGTAGGAATAGTAAAATAATGAGTAGCAAAGCAAAGACGGTAGTAACAAAAGCGATAGCAGTGGGATTCGAAAAGGTAGGCATAGGATGGATGGACGAGCGTTGCATGGATAAGACAATTCACATAGCAATCAGAACATAGGCAATTGCGATAAATAAGATAAAGCATCCAAGTACTAGACAATCCTAGGCATGTGTTCCATATATAGTCATACGTCCTCAATGAGAACTTGCACAACATCTTTTGTCCTGCCAAACCGTTTGCAGCAGGGCCTCTAGGAACTACTAGCAATTAAGGTGCTCCTTTTAATAGAGCACCGAGCAAAGCATTAACACTCGTGAACACATGTGATCCTCACATCAAAGCCTTTCCTTCCGGCTACCCGATTTACATCGCCGGGACCATAGGTTCCGGAACGACGCGGTGTATACAACTTGCGATAAGACCAAGAACAATACTATCATAATGAATCAATAACATGTTCAGATCTGAAATCATGGCACTCGGGCCCTAGTGACAAGCATTAAGCACAACAAGTCGCAACAAAGTCATAAAGCACTAATAAAAGATACTAGGCACCATGCCCTAACAATCTGCCATTATCTTAACGATCTCATCCAATCCCTACCATCCCCATAGCCTACAGCGGGGGATTACTCACTCATAGATGGGGGAAACATGGATGGTCGATGGAGAAGCGATGGTGATGATGATGGCGATGATCTCCTCCAATTCCCGTCCGTGAGTGCCGAACAGTTTACAGTGCTGTTTCGTGGAATCTGATGGTGGCGGTGGAGCGGAACTCCTTCTGGAAAACGTCGACCCCCCCAAGTTTTTAGGTCAGAAGGCTTCTTATAGGCGAAGAGGGAGACCGAGGGGTGCCTAGGGCCACCACACCATGCCCTGGCGCGGCCAGGCCCAGCCCGCGCCTAGGGGTGGTGTGGCCAGCCCCTGGCTCTCCTCCGTCTCGTATTCTAGCTCCTGGAGTTTTCTGGAAAAAAGGCACTTTGGCTTTTGTCCCGTCCAATTCCGAGAATATTCATTTTCTGACTTTCCTAGAACCAAAAACATCAGAAAACAGGCAGTCGGCACTGTGGCTCTTGTTAATAGGTTAGTCCAAGAAATCATATGAAAAGTACTCCAAAGTGTGGACAAAACATGAGAAAGTGGATAAAACCAAGCATGGAGCATCAAAAATTATAGATACATTTGCAATGTATCATGGTCCTCTTGACGAGTCACATAGACATTCTTTTCCTCGTCAGGGGCATCAGGAGCTGGTGGGGGGCCTAGCGGCGCATCTAGCACATATTGCTTTTGTGCAGCAGTGAGGAGAATCCTCAAATTCATAGCCCAGTTGGTGAAGTTGCTACCATTCGCAGCAAGTTTCTCTTTCTCCATGAACACATTGAAGTTAAAAGCAGGTGGTGCCATCTACAACATAATTTGTAAATTTTATTTAGACTAAGTTTATGATAGAGTGAGCTCAACTAATCCAAATTACTAATGATTCCCACTCAAAAACGACATCCCTTGTGTCCTTTTGGTGATTACATGAACCAAATCCACTACACCAAGTCCGATCATCACGTGAGTTGATGTAGCTTCAAAGGCGAGCATCTATATGGGCATCATATCAACTATATGACTCATGCTTAACCTTTCGGTCCGTGTTTCGAGGCCATGTCTGTACATGCTAGGCTCGCCAAGTAAGAACCTTAGTATTCGCGTGCGTAAAACTGTCTTACACCCGTTTCTATGAAAGCGTAGATTCGAGTACACCTGATCATCACGTGATGTCTCGAAACACGATCCACATAACGGTGCATACTTAAGGAAGAACACAATTTTATCTTGATATCTAAATGAGGGATCATCTTACAATGCTACCAAAAGTGCCAAACTAGCAGTATAAGATGCTAACATCTAATGTGTAAAGTGAGATGATATGGTCCATGCATTTGATCTCTATCATTTGCATCGTGGTATGATCTCTATCATTCCTTTG
Organism: Avena insularis; assembly: GCA_023614405.1. Lineage (NCBI taxonomy): Eukaryota > Viridiplantae > Streptophyta > Magnoliopsida > Poales > Poaceae > Avena > Avena insularis. Next base: position 568,168,165 of record CM042686.1, read on the forward strand.
TGTGTAAGGCCAAGGTCTATGGAACTTACACGTTGAGTGAGTTGTAAGAGTATCTATCATACATCTACTTACAACAATACCATATCAAGACACTAGCCCAGCAACGATCTAAACTAGATGCCTCTAATTTATCAATTGCAAGTTTTAGGTGGCTTAGGGCTTTCGGAGATAGAACCGTTCATACCTACGAACATGAACCACAACGAGGATAACCAAGTTATTAGCACCTCGTTGTAAATCAGATATTGACTATAGTAGGAGAGACAGACACCCGCCAGCCACTTATGCAAAACTAGTTGCATGTCAGTCGTGGAACCGGTCTCATGTACGATGACATGTAAGGTTGGTCCGGGTCGCTTCATCCCACTATGCCACAAATATCCAAAATACATAGAAGATGCAATAACATGATCATCATCGCCCACATATAAACATATGTGTACTACCCGTGCAAAGCACCTACGCATAGATCGTGCTCTAATACCACTGTTGGGTCCGCAGATAGAAAACAAAAATTTCCTACGATGAGAACTATACGCCAAGATCTATCTACTAGATACAGCAATGGGTGGACATACATCCATGGAGAACTTACCCTCAAAGACAACGAGTTTTGTTAAGCAGTAGGAACTCGTGGTTGATGTAGTAAATACGCTTGCCGATCTCAAGATCGTGTGGAAGTCCGGCCGCAAATCAGCAGCGCATCCGTCCTCGCACACACGTTCAAGCCACCGGACAACCTCCTCCTCGCTCCAGCGATCCAAATGAGCAAGAACTCCTTCAGACGAAATGCCACGGAACATGTATCTCGCTAATCCGAGACCATGGGGAATAATTCTAGAGGAGAGAGATCCTTCACAAGGAGGTGTGAGGATGAAGGAGGGAATGTGTGGCCTTTATAGGAGGAGGGGTGCCCCTCTCTCCATGGCTAGCATGGGGGTGACCCTCACCTCCCCATTCATGTGGTGGTAACCCTCCACATTAAAATGCCTCTTCACATTCCCTTTTAAAGTCTCCACTTTAAATGCATTAAATTTCTCCAAATTTAATGCTCTCTCATTAATAAAACTCTTTTATTAAATTTATTCAGAATTTTGTTAATTACTTTAATTAACAAACATTCACATATAGCCCTTGCAATATTTCAATATCACATGCGTAACCACCTTACGCAATTTCACCAAACAATTTCGGTTTCTATTGAAACAATTCCTGCGCTTTGCAATTCTTTTTCTGAAACATATGTGCTCCAAAATGGTGTCCGTAACTCTTAAGTGTGCCACCCTACGGTTTCATGAATAATGCGTACATGATCGAGACCCTTCTCCGATTTAATCAGCCCGGGACACGGAGATCCGTATTGACTCCTACACATTCAACGATGACTCCTGTGATCGTGAGAACCTTTAACGCTTGTAACTAAATCCCTTTGTCTCTTGATATATTACATGTCCGAGATTCGATCATCGGTATCTCCATACCTAGTTTGATCTCGTTACCGACATGCACTTCTCGTTCCCGTGATATAACATTCTAGTGATCACATCACTTGCTTGCAAGCTATCCTAATGTGATATCACCGAGAGGGCCCAGAGTATATCTATCCGTCATCTGGATTGACAAATTCCACTCTTGATCCATGAGCCTCAACATAACACCTTCGCAGTACTGAACCCATCTTTATAGTCACCCTGTTACGGTGTGACGTTTGATGTTATCAAGATACTCTTCCGGTGTTAGCAATTAACATGATCTCATGGTCTAAGGATAAAGATTACTTCGTATGATGTTATAGCAATATAAACATAATGACTTGATCGTAATGCTATACTTCGGATGAATGTTCATCACATCATTTCACAAATGCTGTGACCTTGTTATTAACAACATCCAATGTCCATGATCAGGAAACCTTGATCATCTTGTTAATCAACAAGCTAGTCTATAAGAGAGGCATAACTAGGAACCCTTTTTGTTTATTAAACACACATGTATTGATGTTTCCTATCAATACAATTATAGCATGCAAAATAAACATCTATCATATACAAGGAATACATAATAACAACTTTATTATTGCCTCTCAGGGCATATTTCCTTCAGTCTCCCACTTGTACTAGAGACAATAATCTAGTTTATATAGTGATAAATCTAACACCCATGGAGTTCCGGTGTTGATAATGTTTTGCCCTAGGGAGTACTTTAGTCAACGGATCTGCTACATTCAGGTCCGTGTGCACTTTACAAATATTTATATCTCCATCCTTGACATGCTCGCGGATGGAGTGAAACCGGCGCTTAATATGCTTGGAATTCTTGTGAGACCTTGGTTCCTTGGCGTTGGCTATGGCTCCATTATTGTCATAATAGATCACCATTGGGTCCAACGCACTAGGAACCACACCTAGTTCCGTTATGAGCTCCTTCATCCAAACCGCTTCTGCTGGCTTACGGCAAAGAACATATTCCACCTCCGTCGTTGATCCAGCCACCACAGGTTGTTTGGAGCTCTTCCAACTAACTTCTTGCTCGTTCAAGAGAAATACGATCCGGATTGAGACTTAGAGTCATCCGGATCAGTGTCAAACTAGCATCGACATAACACTTAGCGACTAGCTCTTCTTCACCTCAGATACAAGAAACATATCCTTAGTTCTTCTCAAGTACTTAAGGATATTCTTGACCGCTATCCAGATGTTCGAACTCTGGATCAGTTGGTACCTACTAGTCAAACTAATAGCATGTGCCACATCCGGTCTTGTACATAGCATGGCATACATTATAGAGCCTATGGCTGAGGCATAGAGGATCTTATCCATTATCTCTCTTTCTTCCGCCGTAGCCGGACTTTGAGTCTTACTCAATGTCTTGCCTTGCAACATAGGTAAGTACCCCTTCTTACTTCCGTCCATATTAAACTTCTTTAATATCTTATCAAGGTATGTACTCTGTGATAGCCCAATTAGGCGTCTTGATCTATCTCTATAGATTTTAATACCTAATATATATGAAGCTTCACCAAGGTCCTTCATCGAAAATTTGCTGTTTAGATAACTTTTAACACTGTTTAAAAGATCTATATCATTTCCAATCAATAATATGTCATCCACATATAATATCAGAAATGCCACATTGCTCCCACTCACTTTCTTGTAAATACAAGCCTCTCCATAAGTTTGGACAAATCCAAACTCTTTGATCACCTCATCAAAGCGGAGATTCCAACTCCGGGATGCTTGCTTCAGTCCATAGATGGATCGCTGAAGTTTGCACACCTTATCAGCATCCTTAGGATCGACAAAACCCTTAGGTTGTATCATATACAACTCTTCTTCAATATTACCATTGAGGAACGCAGTTTTGACATCCATCTGCCATATTTATCATAATCGAAATATGCAGCAATTGCTAACATAATCCTAACCGACTTAAGCATCACTACGGGAGAGAATGTCTCATCGTAGTCAACTCCTTGAATTTGTCGAAACCCCTATGCGACAAGTCGAGCCTTATAGATGGTTACATTACCATCAGCATCAGTTTTTCTTTTGAAAATCCATTTATTCTCAACGGCCTTTCGATTGTGAGGTAAGTCTACCAAGGTCCAAACCTGGTTTTCGTACATGGATTCCATCTTGGATTTCATGGCTTCTAGCCATTTCTTGGAATCAGGGCTCATCATCGCTTCTTCATACGTCGCAGGGTCATCTATTTCATCAATAATGAAATTCATAACAGGATTGCCGTATAGTTCAGAGGGTCTGCGTGTCACCTTGACTCGAGGTTTGGTAGTGTCCTCTTTCAGAGTTTCATGATCAATATCATTAGCTCTCTCTTCATTAGGTGAAGTCAACTCCAAAACAACTTATGGAGCTGCGCTACTCGCCATTTCATGAAGAGAAGGTTCAATAACCTCTTCGAGTTCTACCTTCCGAGTACTCACACCTTTCGTGAGAAACTCCTTCTCAAGAAAGGATCCATTCTTGGCAACAAAGACCTTACCCTCGGATCTATGATAGAAGGTATAGCCAATCGTTTCCTTAGGGTATCCTATGAAGACGCATTTTTCCGCTTTGGGTTCGAGTTTATCCGGTTGAAGTTTCTTCACATAAACATCGCATCCCCAAACTTTAAGAAATGACAGCTTAGGTTTGTTTTCAAACCATAATTCATACGGTGTCTTTTCAACGGATTTAGATGGTGCCCTATTTAAAGTGAATGCAGCAGTTTCCAGTGCATAACCCCAAAATGACAGTGGCAAGTCAGTCAGAGACATCATAGATCGAACCATATCCAATAAAGTACGATTACGACGTTCTGACACACCATTACGTTGTGGTGTTCCTAGAGCATGAGTTGTGAAACTATTCCATCTTTCATATGTGTGCTAAACTTCGTAATTAAGATACTCTCCTCCACGGTCGGATTTAGAAATTTGATCTTTCTGTTATGATGATTTTCCACTTCATTCTGAAATTCTTTGAACCTTTCAAAGGTTTCAGACTTATGTTTCATCAAATAGATATACCCGTATCTACTCAAATCATCCATGAAAGTAACAAAATAACGATATCCACCTCGCGCCGACACACTCATTGGTCCACACACATCAGTATATATGATTTCCAATAAATCTGTCGCCCGTTCCATCGAACCGGAAAACGGCGTTCTAGTCATCTTGCCAATAAGGCATGGCTCACATGTATCAAATGATTCAAAATCAAGTGATTCCAAAAGTCCTTCAGAATGGAGTTTCTTCATGCGTTTAACGCTAATATGACCTAGACGGCAGTGCCACATATATGTAGATATATCATTATCAAGTTTAATCCTTTTAGCATCAACATTATGAATATGCCTAATACTACTATCGAGATCCAACAGAAATAAACCATTCAACACAGGTGCATGACCATAAAAGATATTATTCATATAAATCGAATAACCATTGTTTTCAGACTTAAACGAATAACCACTTTGCATCAAACACGATCCGGATACAATGTTCATGCTCAGTGCATGCACCAAATAACAATTATTCATGTTTATAACTAATCCCGACGGCATATGGAGAGGTAGCGTTCCGACGGCGATCACATCAACTCTTGATCCATTGCCGACCCGCATCGTGACCTCGTCCCTTGCTAGTTGTCGCTTGTTCCGCAGCCCCTGAACCGAGTTACATATATTAGCAAACGATCCCGTATCAAATACCTAGGTGCTACTGTGAGTACTAGTCAAGTACACATCAATAACATGTATATCACATATACCTTTGTTTGCCTTGCCGGCCTTCTTGTCCGCCAAATACTTTGGGCGATTAAGCTTCAATGGCGATCCCTTGCAATAGTAGCACTCGGTGTCAGACTTAGGGCCAGCTCGGGGTTTCTTTTCAGGCGCGACAACAGATTTGCCGTCCTTCTTTCCCTTCTGCTTGCCTTTCTTGTCCTTCTTGAAACTGGTGGTCTTATTGATCATCAACACTTGATGTTCTTTCCTAATCTCCACTTCTGCAGTCTTAAGCATTGACAGAAGCTCGGGAAGAGACTTCTTCATGCCCTGCATATTATAGTTCATCATGAAGCTCTTGTAGCTAGGTGGAAGTGATTGGAGAACATGATGTATGCCTAAGTCAATGGGAATCGTTATTCCCAAGGACACAAGCTTATCGGCGTACCCAGACATTTTGACTACGTGCTCACTAACGGAGCTGTTCTCTTCCATCATGCAGCTAAAGAACTTTTCAGAAGCATTATAACTATCTATGGTAGCATGGGTATCGAAAATCATTTTCAATTCTCCCATGGTATCAAAGGTATTGCCATTTTCTAAACGTTTTCGAAGTTCTAACTCTAGCCCATACAGTATGCCGCAATGAACTAAGTTGTGGTCCTCTTGACGAGTTATATAGACATTCTTTTCCTCGTCAGGGGCATCAGGAGCTGGTGGGGGGCCTAGCGGCGCCTCTAGCACATATTGCTTTTGTGCAGCAATGACTCATGCTTAACCTTTCGGTCCGTGTTCCGAGGCCATGTCTGTACATGCTAGGCTCGTCAAGTAAGAACATTAGTATTTGCGTGTGTAAAACTGTCTTACACCCGTTGTATGAAAGCGTAGAGTCGAGAACACCCAATCATCACGTGATGCCTCAAAACACGATCCACAAAACGGTGCATACTTAAGGAAGAACACATTTTATCTTGATATCTAAATGAGGGATCATCTTATAATGCTACCAAAAGCGCCAAACTAGCAATATAAGATGCTAATGTCTGAAGTGAGGTGATATGGTCCATGCATTTGATCTCTATCATTTGCATCATGGTATGATCTCTATCATTCCTTTGTGTGTAAGGCCAAGGTCTATGGAACTTACACGTTAAGTGAGTTGTAAGAGTATCTATCATACATCTACTTACAACAATACCATATCAATACACTAGCCTAGCAACGATCTAAACTAGACGCCTCTAATTTATCAATTGCAAGTTTTACGTGGCTTAGGGCTTTCGGAGATAGAACCGGTCTTACCTACGAACATGAACCACAACAAGGATAACCAAGTTATTAGCAACTTGTTGTAAATCAGATATTGACTATAGTAGGAGAGACAGACACCCGCTAGCCACTTATGCAAAACTAGTTGCATGTCAGTCGTGGAACCGGTCTCATATGATGACATGTAAGGTTGGTCCGCCGCTTCATCCCACTATGCCACCAATATCCAAAGTACATAGAAGATGCAATAACATGATCATCATACCACATATAAACATATGTGTACTACCCGTGCAAAGCACCTACGCATAGATCAGGCTCGATACCAATTATTAGGTCCGCATAGAAAACAAAAAATTCCTCGATGAGAACTATACGCCAAGATCTATCTACTAGATACGAACAGCGGGTGGACATACATCCATGGAGAACTTACCCTCGAAGACAACGAGTTTTGTTAACAGTAGGAACTCGTGGTTGATGTAGTCGCGCTTGCCGATCTCAAGATCATGTGGAAGTCCGAGCGCCAAATCAGCCAGCATCCGTCCTCGCACACACGTTCAAGCCACGGACAACCTCCACCTCCTCGCTCCAGCGATCCAAATGAAGCAACTCCTTCTACGAAATGCCACTGGAACATGTATCTCGCTAATTCAAGACCATGGGGGAATAATTCTGGAGGGTGAGAGAGATCCTTCACAAGGAGGTGTGAGGATGAAGGAGGGAATGTGTGGCCTTTTATAGGAGGAGGGGGGTGCCCCCTCTCTCCATGGCCGGCGCATGGAGGGGTGACTCCTCACCTCCTCCATTCATGTGGTGGTAACCCCTCCACATTAAAATGCCTCTTCACATTCCCTTTTAAAGTCTCCACTTTAAATGCATTAAAATTCTCCAAGTTTAATGCTCTCTCATTTAATAAAACTCTTTTTATTAAATTTATTCAGAATTTTGTTAATTACTTTAATTAACAAACATTCACATATAGCCCTTGCAATATTTCAATATCACATGCGTAACCACCTTACGCAATTTCACCAAAACAATTTCCGGTTTCTATTGAAACAATTCCTGCGCTTTGCAATTCTTTCGTCTAAAACATATGTGCTCCAAAATGGTGTCCGGTAACTCTTAAGTGTGCCACCCTACGGTTCGCGAATAATGCATACATGATCGAGACCCTTCTCCGATCAATAATCAGCAGCGGGACCTGGAGATCCGTACTGACTCCTACACATTCAACGATGACTCCTGTGATCGTGAGAACCTTTAACGCTTGTAACTAAATCCCTTTGTCTCTCGATATATTACATGTCCGAGATTCGATCATCGGTATCTCCATACCTAGTTTGATCTCGTTACCGACATGCACTCTTTTCTCGTTCCCGTGATATAACATTCTAGTGATCACATCACTTGCTTGCAAGCTATCCTAATGTGATATCACCGAGAGGGCCCAGAGTATATCTATCCGTCATCTGGATTGACAAATTCCACTCTTGATCCATGAGCCTCAACATAACACCTTCGCAGTACTGAACCCATCTTTATAGTCACCCTGTTACGGTGTGATGTTTGATGTTATCAAGATACTCTTCCGGTGTTAGCAATTAACATGATCTCATGGTATAAGGATAAAGATTACTTCGTTTGATGTTATAGCAATATAAACATAATGACTTGATCGTAATGCAATACTTCGGATGAATGTTCATCACATCATTTCACAAATGCTGTGACCTTGTTATTAACAACATCCAATGTCCATGATCAGGAAACCTTGATCATCTTGTTAATCAACAAGCTAGTCTATAAGATAGGCATAACTAGGAACCCTTTTTGTTTATTAAACACACATGTATTGATGTTTCCTATCAATACAATTATAGCATGCAAAATAAACATCTATCATATACAAGGAATACATAATAACAACTTTATTATTGCCTCTCAGGGCATATTTCCTTCACTATAGCGTCTCAAGTGGAGAGACTTGGGAGGTTATTTCTGTTAATGGTGGCAGTCAATTTTACCAAAAGATGATTTCCACCATTCAGAACCCAACCATCCGCTACTATGCTTTGTTCCTCGCCAACACACTGCTGGGAAGGGGTGACACCGGTTCCATGGCCAATGCGGACATGGCAATGATCACCATGGCTCTTTTCCCGACTGCACCGTGATGGCCCAAGATATCTCGAGCTCGTTGGGGAACCCCAAGAGGAAGGTATGATGATCACAACATCAAGTTTTCCCTCAGTTATGAAACCAAGGTTTAATCGAACCAGTAGGATCAAGGAAACACCCCAAAGGTGTTGCTAGCTAAACTTTGGCAGGGCGCATTACCGGTGCCAGCAGCAACGTGGAGACCTACACAACACAACCACGGAACTTTACCCCCAACTTACAGTGAGGTTGTCAATCTCACCGGTTTTGCTGAAAACAAAGGATTAAACGTATTGTGTGGAAGAAAGTAATAGTTTGCGTAAAGTAAATGTAAAGCAAGAAGTTGTAGATTGATGGTGAAAGAAAGGACCGGGGTCCATAGTTCACTAGTGGTGGCTCTCCTTAAGATAGATGACATGTTGGGTGAACAAATTACAGCGGGGCAATTGACAAACATCGAGAAAGCAATCATGCATATACTACTCATCTTGACTCCTTTGAGATTTAATTGGGCATTACAACATTATACATAGACCGTAATCCAACTGCATCTATGACTAATAATCCACCTTCAGGTTATCATCCGACCCCCCTCCAGTATTAAGTTGCAAGCAACAGATAATTGCATTACGCATTGCGTGTAAAGTAAACAATACGATTGTTCTATGAACAAAGGATTGTTGTTTTCTCCCTAGTAGCAACAACACATCTAGTACCTTAGAGATTTCTGTCACTTCCCCAGATTACTAGAGGCATGAACCCACTATCGATCATAAATACTAACTCTTGGAGTTGCTAGCATCTACTTGGCCAAGATAGTTACTAACAACGGAAAGCATGCAAGATCACAAATAACAAAGACATGATAGAATCAATAATCAATCTGAAATAGCATCTCAATATCCATCGGATCCCTGCAAACACAACATGTATGAATTACAAATAGATGATCTTGATCATGAACGGAGCTCACAAGATCTAAACATGATAACACAAAGGAGGAGAACCAGCCATCTAGCTACTACATGGACTCGTAGTCCAAGGATGAACTACTCACGCATCACACCGGAGGCTTGCATGGTGATGAAGAAGGCCTCCAGGGTGAATTCTCCCCTCCGGTAGGGTGTCGGGAAGAGCTTTAGATCCCTCCCGATCTAGGGATGGAGATGACGGCGGCTACAGAATCTTTCGTGGAATTTTGATCGGGTACTTAGGGTTTCTATATTGGAAGCGATATATAGGCGAAAGGGGAGGTCGAGGGGGTGTCGGAGGTAGCCAGACCACCCCCTGGTGCGGGCTAGGTTGGGCCGCGTGGCCAGGTGGTGTGGCGGCCCCCTGGCCCCTCTCCGTCTCGTATTCTGGCTCCTTGTATCCCTCGGTGAAAAACTGACGTTGGCTTTTGTCCCGTCCAATTCCGAGAATATTCATTTTCTGACTTTCCTGGAACCAAAAACAACAAAAAACAGGAAGCTGGCACTGTGGCTCTTGTTAATAGGTTAGTCCAAGAAAGTGTATAGAAAGTACTCCAAAGTTGGAACAAAACATAAGAAAGTAGATAAAAACCAAGCCTGGAACATCAAAAATTATGGATACGTTAGCAACGTATCACACCGCAAAGCTCCAGTCCTGCATCTCTACTCATCCAGCACTTTCGCCACCAGGGCAACAAGACCAAAGGTGATATTCGCATTGGAGGATTGGTAACCCACCTTTCCTATGTATTAAATATAATACTACATGTTATGGAACCTGTTGACGTCTCCAAACTTATGGACGTCAAGTATTTGACTGCTTGTGGCTTCCTTGGTGTTTACCATGCTAACCAGAGGCTCCGAGCATATCAATTAAATTATCTTGGAGATGCACAGGGAGAGCAGGTCCAGCTGCCATGCCTCCAAGCCTTCTCGATAGTGGAGAAGGACGCTTGGATCCTCACCAAGTACCAAGTGATGGAGATCCTGGCCGAGCTCCAGCCTGATGAAGAGGAAGGTGAAGGAGGATAGCATGATGAGTAGGAGCAGGAGCAAGAGGAAGAGTAGGGACACAACCCTGCTTGGGAAGGACAGCAGCAGCAGCAGCAGCAGCCAGTAGGAGCCTGGGAATCGTGGCCCAACCAGCCACAGTAGGAGTACGGCTATGTCCCCTATCAGGAATTCCAGCAGCTCAACCAGCGCGTTGGGGAGATCGACCACACTCTTCAAGACGTGAATGAATATGTGAATACTTTGACTCACAACTTCAGTCACTTCATGACCCATTTCCCCGACTACTACCAGCAGTATCCGCACTAGTCGCCAAATGACGACAACAACTAAGCCTGGCAATTGCCTAAGCTTGGGGGAAGTTTGAAAACCTCCAAACTTTGCATTCATGTTTTTATTTCTTCTTTTGATTTATTTTATTTCTTCAAAATTTGCATGTTTATTTTCAGTTTTGCATTCCTAAACCGAAAATACAAAAAAATTATTTGTAACTTTATTTTCAAGTTCATTTCTTTGTTTCTCTCGGAGATTGCTTAATTTCAGGTGATTTGGCAATATGGAATGTAGGAGAGGTTCGACTCAAATACAAGAACGAAACAAGCAAGAGGAGGTATCGCATTCCTTTCATCACACTCTTTGCAACCTTAAATTGATCCTACAATTATTGACTTGCTTGCACTGGAGTCACTGCCCACTTAGCTTGTTATCCTACAAATTCTATTCCTTTGCTAGTGTCTCCTTTTTAGCCTTAAAACAATGAGCAATGAACTTGGTTAAAAATACTTCCTACATTTTTACAACAAGAAAAAGCATCTGAAAGATGACTTGAGTCCATGCTTAGCTCAAAGAATTTGATTTTAGAACTACTCCATCCCATTTGAGCTTAATATAAATAGACTCGATAGTAACCTTGATTGAAATTGTTTGATTAAATGGATGCTTCTAAGTAGTAAAAATTATGCCACTACCTTTTCTAATAATTATCGTAAGATATTTTCTTTACGCGTGTCATTACAACTCTATCGTGCTCCATGGGGAACTATTGACTCCGCTGGCCAACGAACGGTCTAAATGTGAGAAACCACTTGATTTCGGCTATTGAGTTATGTAAACGTCTGTAGAAGCAATGCTATGACGTGTAAAATTTTTAGTCTCCGCATGGTTTCACGTTCCAAGTGAAGTTCTAGTACTCCTCCGGCCCATTATTGTTCAACATCATTTATTGGCATGGTCACGAGTGCACAACGCAGCCCCAATTAACATGTTAAAAATAGTGGCATGATTTTTCTATGGAAGAGCTGAAGTTTTTGAAAGCTAAAAGAAAGAAAAAGGTGCTTTGAGAGTCTTGAATTTTGACATGGGAGTAGATGAGTTGTTCTTAAATTAAATGTTTTGATGTCAACTTGAGTACTATTAATCGGTTAAATGAACAAGAACAAAAAGTTTTCATCTCTCAACAAAGAGAGGCACCAAAAGAATCTATCTTACTTTCCTAGCTAAACTTTCGACATTTGCTTGGGCATATGATTTATTTGCTAATAATATATACGTGGTTAGGAAGTGGACTCAGTGCAATCTTGTGAATACTTGTATGATCATATTTAAGATTGCAGGGATTGTGAAGAAAAGAATTTGACACCAATTCAAACTTGTGAGTTCCTTTATTTTCAGTTTCGAATCTCCACTATTCTTCCTTATTTCCTTGTCACTCGAGGGCGAGCAACATCTAAGCTTGGGGGAGTTGATAGCTGTGAGATTTGACACATTTTTATGGCTTTTATTGATGGTTTTCTCCTAGATTTGATTGTTTTTTGGCTTTACCTAACGCCAATGCTCTGGTAACAAAGAAAACTTGGGTTTTAATGTGTGTTTCAGGTTCTAAACGTCAACAGAAGGATTTAACTAGAGAAATTCAATATTCTGGAGAAAACAAGCAAGTCTCACTTTAGAAGCATGCGAGGGGAGCTCACAGAAGCTTTAACGAGCAACTATACGGCAGGAATATTTTTCTGGCCGTATAGTTCAGGCCGTATAATTGCCACCGCCTCTGTCTTGTCAAAAGGGACAACTTCCATGAAGGGGAGGGGAGCGAAAACACAACACAACAGCCGCCATACCATCCAGAAGGGATAAAGAAGAGATCCGTAGAAGAAGGAGAAGACGTTCTTCATCTTGCTCCATGATCTTTGACCTCCTAGCCAATACACCCCCATAGCCACTACTTGTACTTGAGAGAGAGAGAGGGATATCCACCTTGCAAGACTAGGGTTTGAGATTGTTTCTTCCCATCTTGAATTGTGTTAGATATTTTTCTATTCTTATTGTGGATCTCCACGGTAATATAAAGACGAAATCCCTTTATTTGATTATATTGATGATCCGTTCTTCTCTCATGTGTGAGTAATCCCCTTGGGCGTGGGAGATGTAGGGGATTGGTGAGATGTGATGTGCCTTCATATATTTTCCATTAGTTTGTGATTTATTTTAATTAATATATTATGTGTGCTTGACTATCTTTGGGATGCCTAATGCTTGTTGTCCAATTAAGGGCCCAGACAACACGATACTTTGTTTTACATAGATGAGATCTTGTTTGCTAGTGGACCGGCGACCCCCGGGTGACACATGGATATCAATGGAAAGCTAGTTGACTCGAGGATAACGAGTAACCATTGTGCTTATTGCATTAGTTCGATCCAAGGAGCTTAATCGCTAAGCGACCTAAAGAGTCTTAATCATCTAGTGTCTAACCATGGTTTTGGTAGCAGGCTAATAGGATTATTGAAGTTAGGATGAAATCTACCAAGAGGAGTTCCGGCTAATTATGGGTTGCTCGTCTACACATATATTTATAAGATTATAATTGTTACATTTACCACTCGTCCACCTGGCACAGTCACTATCACCATGAACTGAATCTCCCCGCGCCTTCTTTCTCCATCTGCAAGAAACAACAAACAAGCAAAGTCGTTCTTTACTTTTATGCTTTATATTTCTGAAGTTTATATTTTAGTTCTATTTAAGTCTATCGCATTTAATCAAAACACCATTCTTATTTCAACACTTGTAGTCAATTCACTCGAAGACCTGTGACAACTTCGGGTGTGACAGAGACTTCATCAATAAACACTTACCTTTGGGCTCCCTGTGAGATCTATATCTAAACTTCAAAACTAGTTGTAAATGATCTATGCTCTTGCAGACATCAGAGGGGAAAAGTGAGGAAAAACTAAGCGGGTGGGGAAAATGAGTACAACTAACGAACAAGAGGCACGGAAATAGAAATCCCTTGTACATATGGCCTTTAGTATTACTCCTCCTACTAGCATTAATAATTTGTTTGACAATTGGCTAATAGGAGTTCCAAAAGAGTTCAAAGTACGAATCTGAGTGAGTGTATGTGCTTTACTTTGGGCCACATGGACATACAGAACGATTATATATTTAACAAGGCAAAAACTACTTTTTATGTAGGTTATCCTAATAGCTACTCACTGAATCCATACGCGGTCCTTCATACAACCAATGGACAAGAGAGAAGATCTGGATACTGGGTGTAGCAAGCTCGAGTCGGTGGCATAGGATTTACAGAGCCAATGCAACTGGAATTTTGATCACAGGATAACATGCTGATGCAGAGTCACTTCATGTATAGATGGTTGATACATATCTCAATCATGTGTAACCCATGATATAATCTTTTGTAAACGATGAACTAAGAATAAAGTAATAAAGGGCCGTATGCATCTGCTGATGCGATGCCGGGGCTAAGTCTCCATTTCGAGAAAAAACTTAGATCGATCTGTAGATGTGTGCTTGCTGTGAGATGTAGAAAGTGCACGCAAAACAATAAATACATGTCACATCGTTCGCGTTCTAACCTAAACGAAGTGTCAAAAATCCAATTTATAGATACTTGCATAATCACACTAATTTATTCGAACATACTATAGAGAAAAGGTACGGGAGAAGTTTGATTGATTCTAACAGATTTTTGGTTTAATGGTGTGAGAAGTTTTGAGGGCCAATTTATGTAATTTCAAAACACTTTAGGGCCTATTCTGTAACATTTATTTTTTGTCCAAGGCCATTGTGGCATGCTAGGTGGACAGAGTTAGCACCAACGCCGTGATTTAGACTAATTATGTTCCATGATAATGTTTTAGCAAACTATTTTAGTTTGTCAAGATGTTCTATATTACGAAACAAGGTGGTAGTTTTGGATATTAGCTTGTCAAAATTAAATGTATAAAGTTTGACTAGTATATAGGAAAAAGTTAACATCTATAGTACAAAAAGTTACCATATTTTAAAAAATAAAGACAATTATTGTCCCAATATATTAATTAAGAAGAAGCGAATTTTCTTATTAATTTACATAAAACTAGACAAAATCCGATACAAAATGGACCAACGCGAACTACTCACAAAGAAGGAAAAACACACACACACGAACAGATCACCCCAACAAGCACATCAAATACACCACATCTGCAACCCCTAACAACACCAACCCTCGATAAGAACATACCAACAAAAGAATGTTGGAGATATGCCCTAGAGGCAATAATAAATGTAGTTATTATTATATCTTTGTGTTTATGATAAATGTTTACATTCATGCTATAATAGTATTAACAAGGAAACCATTAATACTTGTGTGATTTGTAAACTTAATTTGAAGTCCCTAGTATAGCCTCTATACTTCACTAGCTTGTTGGTTGATTGATGATTGTGGTTTCCCTATCATGAACATTGAGATGTTATCAACAACAAGATCATATCGTTAGGAGAATGATATGGTGGACATACTCCTATAGATAAGCATAGCATAAAGATCAAGTCATTTCAATAGTTCAATTGCTATATGCTTTCTGATACATAGTAACCTAATTCCTTCGACCATGAGATCATGCATATCACCTTTACTGGATGGATGCTTTGATGTCATCAAACACCACACCGTAACAGGGTGGCTATAAAGGTGGTATTGAGTGTTCGGAAAGTATTGGTTGAAACACATGGATCAAGAGTGGGATTTGTCCATCCATATGACGGATAGATATTCTCTGGGCCCTCTCGGTGAAATGTCATCCAATTAGCTTGCAAGCATGTGACTGGGTCACAAGGGATCACATATCACGGGAACGAGAAAAGAGTACTTATCAGTAACGAGGTTGAACTAGGTATGCAGAGATACCGACGATCATAACCTCGGATAAGTAACATATCGTGAGACAAAGGGAAATTGGTATCGTATGTAAGTGGTTCATTCGATCGCAAAGTAATCGAGAAATATGTGAGCCATATGAATTTCCAGATTCCTCTATTGGTTATTGATTCGGAGAAGTGTCTCGATCATGTCCGCATAATTCACGAACCGTAGGGAGACACACTTAAGGATTCGACGTTGTTTGAGTAGTTATGGTATTATGAGAAAGAGACCGAATGTTGTTCGGAGTCTCGGATGGGATCCGGATATCACGAGGTGATCCGGAATGGTCCGGAGAATAAGATTCATATAAGGAAAGTCCCGCTTCGAGTTGGGGAATGGTTCCGTGTTTTCATCGGGAACATTCTAGAAGGTCTCGGAATGTCCCAAGACCGAGGGGGGAAGGGTACATGAATGTGTCATTGTAAGTTGGAATGATTGCATCATGTACTAGGTGTTCTTGCTGTCCAAAATAAAGGGTTTATTTAAATCCTAAATTGAAAAGTCAAACGGCTAGTTTGAAAGTCAAACGGCAATTTTGGGAAGTGGGAAAAGAGGAGGAGGTGGAGGCCGACTTGGGGAGAGTCCCCTTGGTCGTGGCGCCTCCCAAGGCCGACTTGGGAGGACTCCTCCCTTGGCCGGCCCTCCCACCTATAAAGGGAGGGGCAGGGCCTCCCCTCCTAGTACACACAAGTTCCTATCTTCTACCTCCGGTTTAGAGCCGTGTTGGTTTAGTGCTTCTAATTGCTTTAGCCAGCTTTAGAGCCTTCTAATTGGTTTAGAGCCTTCTAATTGGTGTGTCTAATTACTAGACCACTAATAGCCTCTCTCATAAGCTCCACCATACTCGACCGCTTAAGGCGGCCTCATGGATCTCCCTCTACTTCCTAAGATTACGCCAGTCACGGAATCGCGAGGAGAGTGCTACAACCTCCGCCCCTGCTGGAACAAGGGAGAGGAAGGTCTTCGTCGAGTACCAGACGTGTGACCGACTACGGGAGCGCTGCCGGAACGTGGCGCCGGAAGGATCGTCTACGCGATCTTGAGATCGGAAAGAGTACGACTACATCACCCACGAGAATCGCTCGTTAAACACTTTGGAATCTTCGAGGGTGAGTTATTCCATCGACTGCTACAATCTTGTAGATTGATCTTGGCTTGTTTGTTTGTATGCGATAGAAATTTTTTGTTTTCCATGCTACGAAACCCTAAAGTGGTATCAGAGCCGTGTCTATATGTAGATCTGTTGCACGAGTAGAACACAATGGTCATTGTGGGCATTGATGCTTTTATTGTAGATTGCTTTTTGTGTACTTTGCATCTTGCGGTATGTTGGGATGAAGCGGCCCGGGCTAACCTTACATGACATCGTTCATGAGACTTGCTCCACGCTTGACATGCAACTTGTATTGCATAAGTGGCTTTATGGGTGCTGCTTTCTCCTAGCATAGTAAAGATAAAATTTACAAGTGGTTATCAACAATGCTAGTATAAATGTTGTGGTTCTTGTTCGTAAGTTATAACGACACTTATTGAAAGCCCCAAACCAAGTAAAATATGCAAAGAAAGTAGAGGCGTCTAACTTTGTTTTGAATGGGTGTGCAGTGATTTTATATGTCCATGATTGTGATTATATTTGATGTATGCAATGTTCCTTATTGTAAGTTGGCAACCGCAGGAGCCATATGGTTGTCTTTAATTTCGTTAAGACCGTGTCTATTCAAAATAGTTGTAATAGTTGAAGCTGGTGGACGACAACCATAAAGAAGCGTCATTGACCTTGATGCTATGCCGGTGATGATGGAGATCATGTTCGTGCTTGAAGATGGAGATCGGAAGCACAAAGAAGAAAGGCCATATCATATCACATATTATGAATTGCATGTGATGTTAATCCTTTATGCATCTTGTATTGCTTAGTAGACGACGGTAGCATTATAAGATGATCCCTCATGCACATAAATTTCAAGTTCTAAAGTGTTCACCCTTAGTATTCACCGCTGCCAAAGCTTGTCGCTCAAGCACCACGTGATGATCGGGTGTCTTTGATGCCGCGGGTGCATACAACGTAAGCAAGCCAGATTTGCTTATGCGGTAGCTAAGGTTTGATCTTGACGAGCCTAGCATGTACAGGCATGGCCTCAGGAACACGGATCGCCGAAAGGTAAAGCATGAATCATATAGTAGATATGATGAACATGATGATTGTTCGCCATTGAAACTATATCAACTCTCGTGATGATCGGTGTTGATGTAGTGGATTTGGTTCGTGTGATCACTAAAACAATGAGAGGGATGTTGTTTTGAGTGGGAGTTCACCTAGTTTAATTTCATTAATTAATTTGAACTCAATTTTTCATAAACTTAGTCTAAACTATTGCAAATATGTTGTAGATCAATGGCAGCCCCTACCATCAATTTTAATGCGTACCTAGAGAAAGAAAAGTTGAAAAACAATGGAAGCAACTTCGCGGATTGGTTCCGCAATTTGAGGATTGTCCTCACAGCCGGTAATTTGACCTATGTGCTGGATGCACCGCTAGGTGACCCACCTACATTGATGCCACCGATGAAGTAAAGAATGTTTACCTCGCCTAAGAATCAGTACTCCATAGTTCAAAGGTGCTATCTTGTATGGTTTAGAATCGAGCTTCGTAAAAGGTTTGAAGAGTCGACCCATATGATATTGTCGAGGATCTCAAATTAATTTTTGAGACTCATGCGCAATTGAAAGTTATGAAGCTTCGAAAAGTTCTTTAACCGCAAGATGGAAGAGGGCAGTCTGTCGGAGCATGTGCTTAAGATGTCCGGGCATGCAAATAAACTTCAAAGCTTGGGTATAGTGATTCCTAATACTTTGGGGTTTACGCATCCTCCAATCACTACCACCAAGTTACAAGAACTTTGTGATGAACTACAACATGCGTAACATGAACAAAGAGTTGCAGAACTATTTGCTATGTTAAAATCTGCGTAAGTGGAGATCAAGAAAGAGCACCAAGTGTTGATGGTCAATAAGACCACCAAATTCAAGAAAGGCAAGTCTAAGGTAAGGGACACTTCAAGAAGGGTGGTAAGAAAGTTACCACGGACGAAGAAGACCAAGGCTGGACCCAAGCTCGATAATCGAGTGCTTACCGCAAGGGAGAAGGTCATCGAAGCGGAATTGCCCAAAGTACTTGGCGGATTTGAAGAACGGCAACATCAAGAAGAAAGGTATATTTGATATACATGTTATTGATGTGTATCTCACTAGTATTCGTAGTAGTGCCTGGGTATTTGATACTGGTTCGGTTGCTCATATTTGTAACTCAAACAGAGCTGCGAATAAACGGAAGCTAGTGAAGAACGAGGTGACGATGCGCTGGGAAACGGATCAAAGGTTGATGTGATCGGTCGGCACGCTACCTCTTCATCTACCATCGGGATTAGTTTTATACTTAAATAATTGTTATTTGGTGCTCGTTGAGCATGAACATTATATCGTGATCTTGTTTATTGCTAGACGGTTACTTTTTTAAATCCGATAATAATGGTTGTTCGATTTATATGAGTAATATGTTTTATGCACATGCACCTTTGATAGATGGTCTATTCTTGTTGAATCTCGATAGTGGAAATACACATATCAACAACATTGAGGCTAAACGTTTGAAATCAAGCGATAATTCGACCTATATGTGTCAATCGCTGCCTTGGTCACATTGGAGTGAAGCGTATGAAGAAACTCCATTCGATGGACTTCTTGAATCACTTGATTTTGAATCACTTGAAAGATGCGAAGCATGTCTGATGGGTAAAATGACTAAGACTCCATTTTCTGGTATAATGGAGCGAGCTACGGACTTACTGGAAATCATACATACCAATGTGTGTGGTCCAATGAGTGTAGCATCGCGCAGTGGTTATCGTTATGTTCTTACCTTCACGGATGACTTGAGTAGATATGGGTATATCTATTTCATGAAACATAAGTCCAAAACTTTCGAGAAGTTTAAGGAGTTTCAAAGTGAGGTAGAGAATCAACGTAACAAGAAGATTAAATTTCTACGTTCTGATCGTGGAGGTGAATATCTAAGTTACGAGTTTGGCGAGCATTTGAAGAAATGTGGAATACTTCGCAGCTTGACACCGCCGAACACCACAACAGTAATGGTGTGTCTGAACGTCATAATCGAACTCTCTTAGATATGGTTCGCTCTATGATGTCACTTACAGATTTACCGCTATCATTTTGGGGTTATGCATTAGAAACAGCATTCACTTTAAATAGGGCACCATCTAAATCCGCTGAAACGACACCGTATGAATTATGGTTTGGGAAGAAACCTAAATTGTCGTTCCTTAAAATTTGGGGATGCGGCCTATGTAAAGAAGTTACAGCCGACAAGCTTGAACCCAAAGCGGAAAAATGCGCCTTCATAGGATACCCAAGGAAACTATTGGGTATACCTTCTATCATAGATCCGGCAAAATCTTCGTTAAGAATGGATCCTTTCTAGAGAAGGAATTTCTCTCAAAGAAGTGACGAAGGAAAGTAGAACTCGACGAGGTTGTCGAACCTTCTCTCGAATTGCGTAGCGCAAAGACCGGAAGAAGTTCCCGTGGTACCTGCACCAATAAGAGAGGAAGCTAATGATGGTGATCATGAAACTTCTTGAAGTTGCTACAGAGCCCTGAGGTCAACGAAATCGTACCACTCCAGTTGGTATGATCCGTTATGAATGTCATGTTGGTGGACAACACCGATGACCCCGAGACATATGAGGAAGCAATGATGAGCCCAGATTCCAATAAATGGCAAGAAGCCATGAAATCCGAGATTGGATCCATGTACGAAAACCAAGTATGGACTTTGGTGGACTTACCGGATGGCCGGAAGGCTGTCGAGAACAAATGGATTTTCAAGAAGAAAACAGATGTCGATGGTAATGTTATCATCTATAAAGCTCGACTTGTCGCAAAAGGGTTTCGACAAATTCAAGGAGTTGACTACGATGAGACTTTCTCACCGGTAGCGAAGCTAAAGTCTGGGAAGGATTATGTTAGCAATCGCTGCATATTATGATTATGAGATATGGCAGATGGATGTCAAACAGGCAGTCCTCAATGGAGACATTGATGAAGAGTTGTATATGATGCAACCCAAAGGTTTTGTCGATCCTAAAGATGCTAACAAGGTATGCAAGCTTCAACGGTCCATCTATGGATTGAAGCAAGCATCCCGAAGTTGGAATCAACGTTTTGGTAATCAAAAGTTTTGGTTTTATACAAACTTATGGAGAAGCTTGTATTTACAAGAAAATGAGTGGGAGCTCTGTAGCATTCTTAATACTATATGTGGATGACATATTGTTGATTGGGAATGACCTTCTTAATAGTGTCAAAGAGTATTTGAATAATAGTTTTTCAATGAAGGATCTTGGCGAAGCAGCTTACATATTAGGCATAAAGGTTTATAGAGATAGATCGAAACGCCAAATATCATTGTCACAAAGTACATATTTGGACAAAGTTCTAAAGAGGTTTGGAATGGAAGATAGCAAGAAAGGGTTCTTGCCCATGTTGCCCAATACGACCTTGAGTAAAACTCAAAGTCCGACATCGGCAGAAGATAGAGAAAGGATGAGTAAAACTCCCTATGCCTCAGCCATAGGATCTCTAATGTATGCCATGCTATGTACTAGACCCGACATCGCATATGCTGTTAGTCTAACTAGCAGATATCAAAGTGATCCAGGAGTGGATCATTGGACAATGATCAAAACATCCTTAAGTACTTGAGAAGAACTAAGGATATGGTTCTTTCTTATGGAGGTGATGAACATGTTGTTAATGGTTACACCGATGCTAGTTGGAACACCGATCCGGATGATTCTAAATCACAATCTGGATATGTATTTATTTTGAATGGTGCAGCAGTTATTGGAGGAGTGCAAAGCAAAGCGTTGTGGCGAGATCTTCAACTGAATCGGAATACATGGTCGCTTTGAGGCTTCACAAGAAGCGATATGGATGAAAGAGTTCATTACAGAGCTGGGTGTGGTTCCAAGTGCTGGACCCAATGTCTATCTACTATGATAACATGGGCGCCATAGCCAATGCGCAAGAACCAAGGTCACACAAGAAGTGAAGCATATCAAGTGCGTTTCCACGCTATTCGAGAACATATCCAGGATGGGGATATAAAGATTTGCAAAGTACACAGATCTGAATGTGGCGGATCCGTTGACTAAACCTCTCCCGAGGGCAAACATGACCAACACCAAACTGCCATGGGTGTTCGGTATATTACCATGTAATCTAGATTAGATGACTCTAGTGCAAGTGGGAGACTGTTGGAGATATGCCCTAGAGGCAATAATAAATGTAGTTATTATTATATCTTTGTGTTTATGATAAATGTTTACATTCATGCTATAATAGTATTAACAAGGAAACCATTAATACTTGTGTGATTTGTAAACTTAATTTGAAGTCCCTAGTATAGCCTCTATACTTCACTAGCTTGTTGGTTGATTGATGATTGTGGTTTCCTATCATGAACATTGAGATGTTATCAACAACAAGATCATATCGTTAGGAGAATGATATGGTGGACATACTCCTATAGATAAGCATAGCATAAAGATCAAGTCATTTCAATAGTTCAATTGCTATATGCTTTCTGATACATAGTAACCTAATTCCTTCGACCATGAGATCATGCATATCACCTTTACTGGATGGATGCTTTGATGTCATCAAACACCACACCGTAACAGGTGGCTATAAAGGTGGTATTGAGTGTTCGGAAAGTATTGGTTGAAACACATGGATCAAGAGTGGATTTGTCCATCCATATGACGGATAGATATTCTGGGCCCTCTCGGTGAAATGTCATCCAATTAGCTTGCAAGCATGTGACTGGGTCACAAGGGATCACATATCACGGAACGAGAAAAGAGTACTTATCGAACGAGGTTGAACTAGGTATGCGGAGATACCGACGATCATAACCTCGGATAAGTAACATATCGTGAGACAAAGGGAAATTGGTATCGTATGTAAGTGGTTCATTCGATCGCAGTAATCGAGAAATATGTGGAGCCATATGAATTTCCAGATTCCTCTATTGGTTATTGATTCGAGAAGTGTCTCGATCATGTCCGCATAATTCACGAACCGTAGGGAGACACACTTAAGGATTCGACGTTGTTTGAGTAGTTATGGTATTATGAGAAAGAGACCGAATGTTGTTCGAGTCTCGGATGGGATCCGGATATCACGAGGTGATCCGGAATGGTCCGAGAATAAGATTCATATAAGGAAAGTCCCGTTGAGTTGGGGAATGGTTCCTGTTTTCATCGAACATTCTAGAAGGTCCTGAATGTCCAAGACTCAGGGGGGAAGGTACATGAATGTGTCATTGTAAGTTGGAATGATTGCATCATGTACTAGGTGTTCTTGCTGTCCAAAATAAAGGGTTTATTTAAATCCTAAATTGAAAAGTCAAACGGCTAGTTTGAAAGTCAAACGCAATTTTGGGAAGTGGGAAAAGAGGAGGAGGTGGAGGCTTGGGGAGGAGTCCCCTTGGCGCTGGCCTCCCAAGGCCGACTTGGGAGGACTCCTCCCTTGGCCGACCCTCCCACCTATATAAGGAGGGGCAGGGCTCCCTCCTAGTACACACAAGTTCCTATCTTCTACCTCCGGTTTAGAGCCGTTTTGGTTTAGAGCTTCTAATTTCTTTAGCCAGCGGTTTATAGCCGTCTAATTTGTTTAGAGCCTTCTAATTGGTGTGTCTAATTACTAGACCACTAATAGCCACTCTCATAAGCTCCACCATACTGCACCGCTTAAGCCTCATGGGATCTCCCTCTACTTCCTGTACACGTCACAGCCGGAATCGCGAGGAGAGTGCTACAACCTCCATCGCCTTTGGAACAAGGAGAGGAAGGTCTTCGAAAATTTAACGTGTGACCGACTACGGGAGCGCTGAACGTATACGGAAGGATCGCTTCACGCGATCTTGAGATCGGAAAGAGTACGACTACATCACCCACGAGAATCTGCTCTCGTTAAACACTTTGGAATCTTCGAGGGTGAGTTATTCCATCGACTCGTTGCTACAATCTAGTAGATAGATCTTGGCTTGTTTGTTTGTATGCGATAGAAATTTTTTGTTTTCCATGCTACGAAACCCTACAAAGAAATGGGCAACACCAAAGCCACAAATTGACCAAACCCGATAGGACACACCAAGAAACCAAAGATCATCTGTCAAGCAGCCGTGGACACCTTTCCAATGGCGCTACTCTTCATGCCTTTGCACCTTAGTGACTTCTCCTTATGGGTGCCAGACCGAGGGCAATCACTAGTCCTCTTGCTTTGATTGCCATCCCTGTTAAGAGGCAAGCAATCACCCTTTCACATACAGGAATACCAACATCCGATCTACTAAGAAATTCACTAATCTCTTTGCAAAGAGAGTATCGGGATCACACGTTGGCCGAGGTGAAATGGGTGCCGAGGCCACATCTCATCACTCAGGCGAGATCAAGGTCGTCGGTGAGTCCACCTTCACAATGTTTACCATACTAATTGATATATATATATCAATGCAGATTTGCTACTCATGCATATAGCTGCACATATGCAACTGACCATTAGATATAGAGATCAAATGCATCCCCACATGCGATGACAGTCTTTTGAACATGATGGTAGGCTAATGGCAGAGTGCAACG
The DNA here is from genome assembly GCA_023614405.1 of Avena insularis. Taxonomy (NCBI): domain Eukaryota; kingdom Viridiplantae; phylum Streptophyta; class Magnoliopsida; order Poales; family Poaceae; genus Avena; species Avena insularis. Next base: position 568,192,746 of record CM042686.1, read on the forward strand.
CCACATGCCGTTTGAAAGCCTGCATGCATGTGATATACCTCTATTGCGTCTTTTTTGCATGCTAATGTGAATGACTACCTTTTTTGCATGCAAAACTTACTACCATTGGATATAAGCTTTGATTTATTTGCATGAAAACAAGGAAGCAATCAAATGATGTTTGGGCTAGGTGGTGCCACACCCACATAGAAGATGCCAGGACATGTGTAGTTTCTTGCTAGCTGGTGCCACATGAAGGAGATATGCCATAGAGGCAAATAATAAAAGGGTTTTATTGTCATATATCATTAGTTCATAATAGTTTTATATCATGCTATAACTGTATCAATCAAAAACATTGATGCATGTGTGGTATATAAACAAACCCAGGTCCCTAGTAGCCTCTGTTCAACTACTTCATTGGTCAGATGATGATCAAGGTTTCCTGATCATGGGGCTATGAAACAAAAGTCAACTAACAATGAAGTCATATCATCTAGAATGATGTGATGGACACTTCCCACCAATGATTGTTTCAACACGATCATGTCACTTAGTTCACGTTGCAATTGTCAGGAACGGAGTGTCCTAATCCTTAGACCGTGAGATCATATCAATCACTCTCACCTGAGAATACTTAGATAGCATCAAACATCACTCGGTTAAACGGTGATCATAAAGGTATGTTCAGGTATCCAAAGGGGCATGTAGAGGCATTATGCCTCAAGATCGGGATTTGTTCTCCTGTGTGACGGGAAGATATACTGGGCCCACTCGATGAATTACATCCATGTTACGCAACACATGACTAGGTCATGGGGATGGAATTTCACGAAAACGACTAAAACGGTACTTGTTAGAAACAAGATTGAACAAGGTATTGTGATACCAATGATCAAATCTCGAACAAGTCTCGTATCACATAACAAATGGAATTGGACATATCGTTTCAAGTTCGACACGATGGAGATTCGTGGAGTGCATAGGGGTCAACATGGGCATCTGATCCCGCTGTTGATTATTGATAGAGATCATGTCTATAGCATTCCCGAACCGTAGGGAAACATGCTCAAGGGCGATACGATGCTTAGAGATCCTCCTGAGAGATGGAATCATGAAAGAGAGAGAAATCGGAATTGTTTCAGGGAGATCCGAAGTTGTTCGGTGAAAGAAAGAATGAAAATGGCTAAAAGGAGTTTCAAATAAATGGCAATTTATAATATGCATTTATCATATATTAATTATGAATTAACTTATATTAAATAAATATTAAAATTAAAATTTATAAAACAATTTTCTCATTAGGCCAAAATCCCGGAGAAAATTGGCCCAGGAGAAAGCCGCAGGAAAAGGACAACAAAAACAACACTCAGATGCGTGCTGGGCCGTTTGATCTAGCCAAGACGCTAAGTGCCACACAGGCAGGCGGCAAGTAATTGGTGCCACGCAAGCGAGCGACAGGCAGCCGTAGCCAGCGTCCCACCCGACTCCGGCCCAATGCGGCGTCTGCAGAGGGGCATGGTGGTGGCTGGCTGGCGTTAGCTCACCCTTCACCGCCACTGTTGGTTGCTGGGTTGGCTCCAACAACTGAGCTCTTTTTCTCCTTTTCTTTATACTTTTAGTCTCACATCCATCTAAAGAGGAGGGCACACATCCCTTCTCTATATAAAGGGGTCCAATGGATGGGATTAAAACATACCAACGAATATTCTCTAAGGCGTCTTTCCTTAGAGAAATATCCCCTCTCTCTAGTTGTCTTTGCGGTGGCACGGTCCCAGGGAAAGGACTGTACGCGCAAAGTCAACGCATCTGCGGCACGCCGTTGTGTTGTAGTGATTTCACTAGGAGGTATACTTCCGCAACCTCGACAGGGATCAAGAAGTTTGGGAGTCATTGTATTGCATCGTATGTGTGCGATAAATCGGGGGAGCTGCACTTGTAGCGACCGAACGTCGTGCAAGGACCTGGACAAGGGGTGACATGCGAGAAGCTTTGCGACCTTGAGGTCGGGCGATATGCATCATCTACGCTCATGCATGAGCGTAACGCTCTCTCGGTCTTTAAGAGTACATTACCGCTGTCTTCCTCTGTTACTACATTACTTTTAGATAGATCCTTGGCTAATCAGGACGTTCCACGTAGTATTTTTTTTATTATATGCTGCGGAAACTCTGCACCGCAGCCCCAAGATGCAAACCAATCAATCCTTATTTCAGGCAAGCTGGTCCAACAACCCAGGAGGTGAAACAAATCAACCGTTGTTTGAAGAGGTGGTGCCACATGCGGTAGACACGAAGAACATAACAACTATTGTTTTACTCAACATAGTGCCACATCCAATTCTTGTTTCACTCAAGGTCGTGCAATAGCCTACCAGGTGAACCCAATCAATTGTTGTTTGGTAAGGTGGCACAAGCCGCAGATGAAAATAGAACATCTATTATTTTGCTCCCACATAGTGTCACATCCACAACCACGTAAATAAAACAAAAAAAAACTACCTAGCCAAATAGCATGCAATAGGACTTTCACCTTAAGGGAGGAAAAAACCAGTCTCTAAAACCTGCTTTCATAGAGTTTTGCATATAAACTAGGGGTGAGTGGTCTTTTGGTTGGAACGTGCTCTGGGTATAACACCGTTATTTTTTTTGCATGTGTCTATCCTTTCATCTCGTGTACTCTCTATATCTCTTTATGTGTTATTCAATGGGTAGATGGATATGCGCAGCTATACCCGTGAGTAGCTAGCTATTTACTATATACTCATGGATGTACATACTTCCACATTCAATATATCTCACATACATGGGTATTATACCACTTTATCATTTTCAGTATACTTCATTAATTATTATAACATACCTCAATACAAGAAGTACAAAAAAAATTCATCAGAGCCCTTAGTTCTTTTAATATGCCATTTTTACATACAGAAAAATAGTATATATACAAATAATATAAGGTATATAGACTTACATGAATTTTTTATAACTCACTTTTATGTATCTAATATTTAGTAATGAAGTATATTAAAAATTATAAAGAGGTATAATTGACTCATCTATGTGGTATAACGAACATGGGAGTATGTACGCCCAAGAGTATATATAATTGTAGATGTTGATTTTTTATGTTGGCTTTGACCAAAGTAATATTAGAAGTAAAGTAAAATAGGGGAGTATTTTTTGAGTAATAAATTATTAGACCAATTCATATATTCTTTCAACTATAATAGACTAAAATAAACCCGACAATCAAGTTCTAGAGAGTTCATTCCCTCAAAAAAAAAAGTCCTAGAGAATTCATGCGGCACGAGGGTGACTGCGCGGTTCCACCTCGGGGCTCGGGCCGCCCACCAAGATCAAACTCGTGTACACACACGGACGCGCACACCAATTTCCTCCGTCCGTACGCGGCAGCGGCAGCGGCACCGTAGCAACCAGCAAGGCCGCCCCCGCCGCCACCCCCAGTCCGCTTATGGAGAGCCCTCGCGCCGACGTCCACGGAGAGGGCGACCTCTCTCCGTCGCAGGTTGCCGTGAGGATGCTGCGCGAGATGGCGCTACGGGACCGCCAGGAGGGAGAGGAGCTCGATCTGCCGGACGAGCAGCTGCGCTCCAACAACCAGCTCCAGCAAGACGAGGTACCGTTGACACCGCTACTACCTCGCTAGAGATTTAGCCCTTGGGGCCAGTTTTGCGGAACAGCATTGCGAATCCCTCTCGTGACCGCGGGGCGGTTCTAGTGTCCACCGAAACCTCCAAATTCCTCAAATTTTGCAAACCGGAACGGGCGCGCACCCGCTGCGGATCATGTTATATGTTTGTGGTGGTATTTCACCGTGTGCCCTTGAATCTGCAGGAGAGTTTCTAGTCCTCTCGTGCAACTAGATTGTTAGATTCCCCGCAGAAAAAAAGGAAATCGATTGTAAGATCGAAATTGTTGGTATGCTGTGAATCAGCTAAACGGGCTTTGGAACACACACCCACAGCTCTATTATCAATGGTCTAGCGAAGATGTTTGCATTACTAAATGGACGCTTCCAGGTTCCTTTTAGAAATAAGTTAAAAAGGTTCCTTTTAGAAATGATGGAATTCATTAAAACATTGGTCCGTGAATAGACAAGTTTATAATACTCTGAAGAGTGGTTGGTTATATCAGTTTTCTCAAATATAGATGAATGGATACTACAGTAAATTTACAATTTTTCTGCCGATGTAAAATTTTCTCTGATATATGATTGCACAGATGCTGGCACTGGAGGCAATTTATGGAGATAATTTACATGTTTTTGGTGAAAATTTTGTCCCACTGTCTTTCCAGGTATATCTGCTTTCCTATATTTACTTTCTTGAGGCAATTATTGTTGTTTTAGTTGATTCCAGATCTTCAGGATTCGTAAATTATCAGAAAACTCCACAGAATTGTGATGTTTTTTTCCATTTTGAATTATTTGCAGATCCTTGTGCATTGTGAAATTCCAGATGGTATCAGTGTGTCCATAGACCTTCGCCAGGGTGTTCATGATTACCCAAACAACTGGTTCACATTTAGTGTCAAGCACTTGGCTCCAATATCACTGACATGCCTCATGCCTCCATCGTACCCGAGCCATCACCCTCCATACTTTACTCTCGGTGCAGAATGGTTGGATAGTGTGAAGGTTTCCACCCTTTGTCACATGCTTGACTCGATTTGGGCGCAGCAACCTGGACAGGAAGTTATTTTTGAGTGGGTGCAATGGCTGCAGAGCTCTATGCTCTCCCATCTTGGTTTTGATAGACGACTAATCATACGGCAGTCTGATAGAAAGGTTGATCCTGTGGATGTTCGGGTTGTTGGAGACATTCTATCTGTAGAGGAGATTGTTGAACGTTTGATCAGCTACAACGAAGAGCAATGCCATGAAACATTTCTTCGTGGCCTCCATGTCTGTACAATTTGCTTACATGAGTACACAGGTAATTCAGATGCTCCATCTGATGCAGGGGTTCTTTCCCTGGTGCTCATGTTTGTACTGTGTTATGCAGTAGATTATCATTATCTTTTATGAGGACTTACCATACGTAATTCACAGCTAAATCTCCAGTTCTCCATCATAACTAAAATCTATTGTTTTCAAACAGTAAGGGAGAGCGCTACTGATATAGTAGTATATACTGGACACTAAATTTGGGCTCCATGGAGCGAGGGCCCCATGTTTTAAAATGCACAAATTTAATCCATATTTTGATATAGTTTTCTGAAATTTTAGTTCTGGGATAATCTATTTGCATTCCATGCTGCTTTTATAGAAACCAACACATAGCTGCGGTCAAACAATCATTAGAAAAAGTACAATTGAAGTTTTAGTTCAAACTTGTTTCAACTAGTTAGTACACATTTTAAACCAGACTCAACATATATCAAGTTATTTTGTGCCCCATACCTTGGCGAAACTAAAAAAAATCGGGCATGGTCCTGTTAACTACATTAATGTGAGTAAATACAAGTAAATTACAGGTTTTGAGGAACCAAGGTACAGCCCAAACGGCTTAAAAACCTAATCGCTTATTGATAAGCATATTTTCCCAATAAGAAATAAAAATTATAAGCTTCTTTACAATTTTTTTATAATTTTCAAGATTAGCACAATTAGTCATGTTCATGTGTCATTCTACTGAGGTATACTCATGAACAATCCATGTTCCATCATGTCTATAGCCTGGAATAGTTTCAAGTTAATTCTGAAACTGCTATTCTTTTGATCACCCTCAGGCATTGACTTCATAGAACTTCCATGCCGTCATTACTTTTGCTGGAGGTGCATGGAGACATACTCAAAGATGCATGTCAAGGAAGGATCAGTACTGAAATTGGTGTGCCCTGATGAGAAATGTGGAGGTTTTGTTCCTCCTAATCTATTGAAGAGGTTGCTCGGAGAAGCAGATTTTGAACGGTGGGAAAGATTGATACTTCAGAAGACTCTAGACTCGATGGCTGATGTTGCTTACTGTCCAAGATGTGAAACACCTTGCCTGGAAGAAGATGACACTGCCCAGTGCTCCAACTGCCACTTCAGCTTCTGCACCCGCTGCAGAGGTCGCCGCCACATAGGGGCGAAATGCATTACTCCAGAAGAAAAACTTCTTTCCTTGCAGGTTCAAACTCCATCTAAACACTGTGAATTCTCATTTTACGGTAACAATTACTAGCTGTCTGCCCATGCTCTAATCTAAATCCATCGAAACAATACATATTCACTTTTCTGTAAAGTATTGGCTGTTATATTCACTATGGGGGTTTACTTCCAACATATTAAGAACAGGATTATTGGGAAACAAAATTTGTACATTAGTTTTTTTGCTAACCAGCCAAACCTGGTCCAAAGTGCAAAATTATTGGGGCTCCACTAGTGTGTCATGTACAGCATTTGAATATACCTGGTCCAAAATGCAACTAGAAACACAATGCCTGGTCAAAGTGCAATTTACTCAAGGAAAATACATTGCAAGATAACTCTACTTGCCACATTGTTGGTGTTCTTTATAAAAAAGATCCACATCACTTATGTGAATTCTAGAAAAATATATAGCTTTACTTGCATATAGTGTATCTGTGTTCTAGATACAGTAACTATTCATAAACAAATTATGTTTCCAGAACACATTCTGTTACTTTAAGGTTATTGTAAAACATGGTCCTTTTTCCAGTAAGATGGACATTCCAGGTTCCATGATTTTCTCAAGGGCTATTCATCATTTGTCTCAGACTCTTAGTGGATATCCATGCAATGAGAACATTATTGAGATCACAACATAAAGTGTGCTATTTGTTTTATACAGGAGCGTGAGAAGGTACCCAACTTGAGCAAAGGCAATACTGGGCATAAAATTAACGTGGCGAATGAAATATTTAGCATCAAAGAAATACTTCGTTCTTGTGTTGCATGTCCGCATTGTGGCGTTGCCATCTCACGCGCGTCAGGCTGCAACCACATTCTTTGCAGGAACTGTGATAAGTCGTTCTGCTATAGCTGTGGCAAGGCGGTAAATCAAGATCATACAAGGTATTCTTCTGCTGTCCCCCGGTTAAGTGTGATATGTCAAGGGTCAAGTATTCTGTACCGTAGCTAATTCTCTGCATACCAACTCTGAACCATCTTCCCTCCCTTTTTGAAAGTGAGCAATGCAAGATTGACAGAGAGAAGCTGAGAGTGAAGGTGGAGGTGAATGATGTGATGAAAAAGATGCAGAAAGACCTGAGGTTGACACTGTCCAGAGCGCATCCATGCTCAAACTGCCACCAGCCAAATTTCAAGGTAAAGTATTTGTGTACCTCATGTATCATATGGATACAAGTGATCTCTTGTAGTGTGTTCTGAAGATAGCTGTCATTTTTTTTCCACTTGATTCTGGTAATAATGAAGGCAGTCTCTGATTTGAGCAGGTTGGAAACAACAACCATATCTTCTGCGGGACATGCCAGGTTCATTACTGTGCTCTGTGCCAGAAGAGGGTGTACAAGAGCACGGAGCACTATGGGCCCCGGGGGTGCAAGCAGCACACCGTCGACCTCGGGTTCGCCTAGACTGGACCCTAGTAAGAACGATTGACTGTGAATCAGAATCCTTTTGAGATATAGATGATCCAAGGGCGAGCGCTGGTTTTGGCTACGTGAGCAGGTTCAGTCCTGTGCCGATACACAGTTTCAGATAGTGTTAACAGTCGCATCTATGACACTTTTTTGTTTTACCGAGCATGATATTTTTTTTTGGGATATTGCTGAAGCTCTGAGCCCTGGAGACCATTGTAGTTTTATGTCGAGGAACATCGGTTATGTGGAAGGCCTTTATATTTGCAAAGCTTTGCCGGATTCAGTAAAACACAGTGTTTCTAGGCATTAAGCCCACGACACTCTTTTTTATTGTGAACAATGAAATGCTAGGTGTTGCTTCCTTTGATGCCGTGAATCACTTGTGATTGGTATCGCTGAACTGCTTAAGTATAGCTCCTCTTGGTGTTGTTGCTGATATCAGTGGCCCTCCTCCTCCGTAGGCACAGGATCATCCCTTTGCCGAACTCCCAGCACCCCCTTGACTTCTGCTCAACCAAAAACGTTCTCATTGTAGTACTATTGGATACCAAGCAATGCAGTAGTGGGCTAGTGGCAGGAATTCTTACTTGATAATTCGCGCGCCTGGTTGTTGGTGAGGAAGGCACTGAACGTCCCGGGTTCAGTCTCGAACGTGGCGCTCCGTGCAGCATCGACGCTTCAGGATCCAAAGAGAGAAACATCAGAAAATAAAGTAGAAACTGTCGACCTGACGGAGGCACGGAGCCTGCAGGCGCACCCACCTGCCGAGCACGGTGGCGAGCAGCTGGTAATTGTAGTCGTCGTCCATGTTGTCCAGTATGCGAACCGTGACCTCAAATAGGTGGACCTGCTGCCCGCTGCGTTTGGGCGAGGGGTCGGTGCTGGTGACGACGAGGGTGGCGACGGCGAGCACCGTCAGGATGGCGAGCGATGCCAACGTCTGGCTTGTGGTTTTCACCATGGTTTGCGTTGCGGGAGCTGTAGAGACTGGTCTCGGTCTCAGGTGGTGCTGGTGGGTGAAGAGGGCGGACTGGGACGTTCTTATAGGATTCGGCGCGTCCTTGTCTGAACTGTTATGTGAAATCTCATTTAAGATTGTTTACTATGACTGGCGTTTTTGGTGCCTGCTAATGCAGGATTAAGACATGCAGAATTTCAACGTGTGCAGTAGTAGTAACAGCTTAAAAGCAGTGAGCTACTTATGTAGATTCTGTTGGTAGTTTCACTGGGTGCAGCGATGCAACGTGCTCTGGCGCGGACCAGGAACAGTGTGCTTCTCAACTTCTGAACAGAAAACGCTGTGCATCTTGTACAAGCGGAACTGGAATTTCTCGGGTGAACTGCATGCATCTATGGATTTCGTCAGTAGAGTATAATTTTATAGCATCACATCATGCGTTTTATGCTATATATCCAGGATTTTCTCTTCCCTGGACACCACAACGATCATCCGTGTACCAACAGTTGGCAAAAAAAAAAAAAAAAGCTCCGCCACAGATGCATAAGCTTTGACAATGAATTCTTTTCCAGAAGATGAAAGACAATAACATGAAGGGATTTTTACCATGCACGATCATAAGTTAGTTGGCACTATCACACGCTAATACGCATATCTTAAACGTGGCAACATATTCACTCCTAACTAGTTAACCTTGCTTACAATATATCGTGTTTAATCGACTCATCAGAAACTCAAGATACAACAAACATAAAAGTCCTAATCTATGCAACCTAATCTGCAAAACTGTATGAACGGGAGCATGCGTTTGACGCTAGAACTTTATCCCCACGCACTGCGGTGAACCCCAGTGCTCGCTCCGGAACCCGCTAAACTGGACCTCCTTCTTGCACAATGTGCAGTAGCTGGCTTGGCACGCCCAGCAGTAAACATACTTCTCATCACCCTGGATGCATGTGTATGTGGCCATTGGTTAGATAGATGCAATATAGAGACAAGTTGCAGATTTGGGAAGATAGGGTCCATTATTACCTTGTGAATTTTTATACGGCATTTCGGACATTTTATAGTACTGCCAACCGGTTGACTCTGGGCTCGTCGGCGGTTTTTAGCTTCTAGCTGGTCCAATCTCTTCCGCCAATCCGTTGTGTCCTTCTCTTTCTCCTCGTAGAGGTCACAGTTCCGGCTGTAGTTTTTCAGAACATACATGCATATAAAGATAAGTAAAGCCTAGATTCTTGACACTTATTTTGTTTTTATTTAAAAGATCCTGGATAGTTCAGACTGCCATACTCGAAATGGTTGTAGCCAGCGATGATAGCCTTGCCACAGATGAAGCAGAATACCTGACCACACTTGATACATACCACTTTGTTGCATCCTTCACTTTTGCTGATGGTCATCCTGCATTTGGGACATGATCTAGCATCGCTGTAAAGACTCTGTATGCTCAGCATTTCCTCCACCATCCCCCTTGCGGCAATCTTGCCTGATGCCTGCAGACATTATAATTAAATAAAAAACAACAGACAGGAAATGTTCAGTAACATGAAATTATTTTCCAGCAGTCCGTGTGGCATTTAATAATGAAGAAAAAAAGAGGTGCCAAATGCGTATGACACTCTCCAAAGATCTATGATAGATTGCAGATCAAATGCATATTGTAAGTCTGAGGAATTTAACAACAAAACTCAAGATCTTTTGTTGAGGTATACTCTGGCCCCGTCTACCCAAATGAATATAGTTGCACGGTATATCTATAAACGCAGGTTGCCTCAACCAGTCCTACAGCATGAGGGATTTTAGATGCATTCCTACCTGCTGCTGCAGGAGCTTCTCTTCCAGAGTTAGACACGGCTTTCCTGGATGGCGCGGGTCCTTGCACAGCGAGCAGAATACAAAGCGACATTTTGGGCATTGCGCATTATTATCCTCATCTGCCAAGCAAGCGGTTGCACACCTTGGACAGTGTACCAAGTCTGACATTGAGTCCAATGCTTTCTCAAGAGTAAGCTTATCCCAGCGTTCAAATTCTTCCTCGCTGAGAAGTCTCTTTAACAAATAAGGTGGAATAGAAGCAGTGCACTTAGTATCAGGGCATACCAACTGAAACAAAGTACCTTCCTTCACATGCATCCTGCATAAGGTCTCCATGCACTCGAAACAAAACATGTGCTGGCACGGAAGCTTGATGAAGTTTGAACCTAATTGTTTCAAAATTGAAGTTAATTAGAAGCCATATTCAGTTTCCTATAAGAAGCTTAATTAGAAGCCCAGAAGATCCTAATAGTATCTACTATGATCTTTTGGTACAATTTTGGTACAACTGCACAATAATATAGAAGAGAAAAACGAACGAAAAGAAAAGGAAAAGGCTTACCTTTACTCTGGCTGAGGCAAATCATGCACATGTGGAGATCCTCAAGAAAAACTTGGTAGCACTTCTTACTACTGTAACTGAGCATCCAAGGGATTACAGACTCCAATGAGAGACTTCTCGAGATTGCACGGTTATCTCCTTTGTGTGCAGAGATATCATAACCTAATGTTATTTTCTTACCGAACCCGAGGTGTGGCAAAGAAGAATTACGTATCCACTCGACCCATTGATATACAATTTCCTGCCCCGGTAGCTCTGCCCAAATGGTGTCGAGCATTTCGCAGAGCTTCAAAACACTAGGCCCATCCATCCATTTAGCGGTGACTGTAAAATACGGGGGCTCTTTGCTAGGATAGGACTGCGGAAGCACACATGTCAGTATCAAAGGGGGCAGGTGCTGAATGTTGCATGAGTACGAGAGATCATGTTGTTTATCCTCATGTTGTTCTGTACAATCATCATCAGGACATTCTCCATTTCCGTTGGCTGAATCAAACTTAGCGCACACTTCGGCACCATCGTGCAAATCGTAACGTATGTAGATCTGTAATTCAAGGAATAGAAAATGGAGAAATCATTAAACCCGGATCATCACCATCCAATAATGAGGAATGAAGTCAGTTAAGAGCAGCACAAGAAACCTGGAAACAGCGGAGCCTGTTTTGCTTCTGAATTCAACCAAATCGTCTCCATATATTGCTTCCAGTGCCAGCAGCTGCAGTGCACAATGAGACCGTGTGAGGAAACAAACACATCTACCTGGCCACTATCTAAAACTGAAAGAGAAAATCACTTCTGAACCACTGGATAAGAAATCTATGCCCTGTATATACATACGAGGATGAACTTGGTAGAAAACATATTCCCTGTACTCCTCCCCAAATCAACCACCCTCGTACTACACAGTTACGGAGGCAATCAATAGTCATTAGGAGTAAAACACACACAGGCGCAGTGACGAGACTAGTACCATCTCGAGACGGGTGGGGAGCAAGCTCCCGTTCCGAGTCCAAGTTCATAGGCTGGTGGTCACCCGCTGGAACCAAGTTAGCCGCACTGCCGCAGACAGTGCGCCGGGGAGTCGTCCAGGAGAGAGCCCAGCGAGGTCAGCGAGGAGGAGGAATGGGCTGCGCCCCTCCGGCGCACAGCACGAAAGGCGGCCGGCGGCGCCCACATCCGTGACCTAGGTCTGGCGTTTATCGCGAGTGGCTGTCTCGGTCGGAATTGGAGTGAGCCAGTGAGGTTGTGACGAGGAGAGGGTAATTTCAGGATTTAGAAAAATGACAAGTTATTAATTTTTGTATGCCACTAATGGCAAACGCGTCAAGAAATTAGAACACAAGTCAGAATGAGATTCTTATCCGTCCCTAATGTATAACAATATTTAGTGAAGATTCATGATTTTCTAGCCGATCAATTGAATACTAGTATACCTTTTTTTTCAAAGGGACTCAATAGTGAGTGTACCTTAAGTCACTTGCTTACAATCATTTAGTTGTAGTACTACTTATTTCTAACTTTCTACGATAATTACGACCTCTCTTACTAAATCGATCCTGCCAAAGAACGAACAAAATAATAACCTTTAATTTGATTTTATATACTCCCTCTATCATTGAAAAGGATGTCGCAGATTTGTTCAGATGTGCATGTATGTGACATACTTTTCAGGATGGAGGGACTATATGCAAATTATATTTATAGATCTAATGAAGATTTATTTTTCGAAAAATCACGCAGTAAAAATAGCCAAACATATTAAAATGCACATTTTGTTTAGAACAAAGGCAGAGTCATAAGTTTCATTTTTTTCTTTTCAGAAAGGAGGTTGAGGTTCATAGTCCTAGCCTCTGTGTCGAAAACATGCATAAGGCTTTTATTTAAATTTTATTCAACAAAGTTGTGACAAGAATAAAATGTACTCCCTTCGTTCAGAAATATAAGATGTTTTAGCTTAGTGAAATGAGTGTATCTAGACATGTTTTAGTGTGTAGGTTCATCAAGATTTAGAGTGAACCTACACACTAAAAAGAGTCTAGATACACTTCTTTTATAAAGCTAAAACATCTTATATTTTTGAACGGAGGGAGTAATCATCAACAAGACTCTACGAGAAAAGGTACCTTTTTAGTAAGTAATATTTTGGCAATCATGAGCATAACACGATTAACATGGTTCAAGGCAGTATCTTAATGCAAGGGGTATGTATTTCGAGGTTTTCACATGCACAATATGTTCCATGGTATTTCCTGTTTAGTCAGCATGTCATAGGTAACAACAGGACACAAATAAAAAAGCACAGTCCTAAGAAGAAGAGACAGGCAACATTGCAACTAGGACCGCAGCAGAGATCAAGATCGTAAGATCAGTAAAAATTTCCAATGTATAGTAGGCATTTAAATCAGCGTGCACCAGACCTCGTCCTCCTGTCGCTGCAGGTTGTCTTGTATCTCATCCTCCCCAGCCTCACCCTCAGCGCGAGAGCGAGCTTCCGCCGCCGAGGCGGCCTTCTCCAGCCTCCACTCCGCCTCGGCCACCGCCGCCCAAGGGGAGTCCAGGTCGTCCACGTCCTCCTCGCCACCCGCATCACGCGACACCGACCACGCTTCCGCGGCGCTCGACGTGGTGGATGCCTCGGCCGAGAAGGTGCTGAGGGACGTCGACGCTGCTGCCATGGAGGGTGCAAACTGCAAACGCGACCGATAACTCGTTGTTGGCTAGACTGAGCACGTATTCTCGCCGGAAAAACTCACGCGGGCATACTCGTGTACTAGTACTACCAAACGATCACGGTATGGTCATTATATACGGCCAGTACGTACTCCTACTCGGATATGAACTTTGGCGAGTAAGACACGCGCACGGACAAGAGCACAAGACCCTTTCGGAACGTGTACATGCTACTCTCTCCGTCTCAAAATAGATCTCAAAATAGATCTCAAAATTTGGATATATTTATGGAGAGTGCTACGCGTCCTTAAGAGGATAATTCCCCCGATCCCCCGGCCCCCCTCATGATACGTGTCCTCTAAAATAACTGTAAATCCCGCTTTTGCTACAATCGACCCGATTTTGCTATAAAGTGTCCCGCTTTTGCTACGTGTAGCCAAAGGTTCGGTCCAAAAAATAGAAAAACAGACTTGACCTTGCCGGAGATCTCGCCGGAGACCGTGTAGCAAAAAAGTTATGCTAATGTAGCATATCTGACCTCGCTGGAGACTCGCCGGAGGCTTTCGCCGGTAGACCGTGTAGCAAAAGTTTTATGCTATTGTAGCAAAACCGCAAAATGGTGGTAGCAAAAAGAATATGCTAATGTAGCAAAAAAACGACCTCGCCGGAGATCTCTCGCCAAATACCTCATAGCAAAATCATAGAGCGGAAATAGCAAAACAAAAATGAAATGTAGCATAAATATTATGTTAAGATAGCAAATGCTCGTGGCTCAGACAGACAACATATGTAGCAAGATCGGTCAACATAAATAGCAAAACTAGAAGATAGTTGTAGCAAGCCCGTACGCCTTAAGTTGTCTAGACGTCGCCGCAGCCCATGGCTGTGGAATCCGGTGACTCCGGCGAGGGTGGGGGAGGGCCGCGGTGCAGGGAGGCTACTCCGATGAGGGTAAGGGAGGACGGTGCAGGGAGCCTAGGCAAGGAGGGGCGCGGTGGCGTGAGGGCGGGCAACAAGGCAGCAATGGCATGGCCGGCGCAGAATGGCGCTGTGGCAATGCAAGTAGCAATGACGGTGCATGCGCTGAAAGCGGGTGGCGCAGCGCAATAGAATGGTGACAATGGCGAAGGCGTAGCGGCGGCGGCGAAAGAAGCAATGGCGGTGATGTGGGGGGCAAGGAGCTGGCACGCTCCAATGTATGGCCGTGGTCAGGATGGCGGCTGAAAAAAAACATGCGGTTGGGAACTGAAGGAAGAAGGCAGAGGAAGGAGAGGATAAGGCCGGGCCCACCCACTGCCCTCGCGAGGCCGTTTCAGTGCGATCCTGGGGATGAAAGCTAGGGATCCTCGGAGGATCCCTATCATTTCCCTATATCTATATACTACATAGTGTCTAGATTCATTCAAATTTTGACAATCTGGGACATCTATTTTGAGACGGAGGGAGTATATCTTTTTTCTTTTCGTAAAGTTAGAGATGCAAATTGGTCAATATTTTCTGATGACATCATCATTTTAGAAAAGCTAGTTCAATTTTTTTTTGCGGGTAAGTTAGTTCATTTTTTTACTAAAGAAGATAAATGGTACTCCCTCCGACCCATATTAGTTGACATAGATTGGCTAGATACGGATGTATCTAATACTAAAATATGTCTAGATACATCTGAATCTAGACAAACTTGAGTCAACTAATTTTGATCGAAGGGAGTATGTTATATGTTGATCGCCTTTCTGTATCACCGACAAGGAGGGGCCACGAGGCCGATCTAATGCGACATTGGTTGTTGGCGCTCCTATGCCGGTCTCTGTAGGTGAGGGCCAGCGTGGGAGTACCTAACACATTATTAGACCGTGCGTGCTGTCGTTATGATCCGCTTTGTGTCCGGCATCCCCGGGGGAGGGGGTTATTATAGGGGGCGCTGATGGAGATACCCTAGATTGAGTATCACTCCTCGAAGGCCAACCTTTGTGGTCTAGCATGTGGGAGATGGTCAACCGAGCAACGACACATGTCTCTACAGGGGACCGGTGTTTTTCGTTTCCCGTTCGGCGCGTGCCCTCTCGATCGTTTTCATCGGTAACTAAGTACTTGCCTGCACATGGACTAGGCACAAATTACATAGTAAGCTACCAAAGTACAAATATACAAAGTACACTACACTACGGACTGGAGTTCAAAAAGTAAACTAACCAAAGTACACCAAAGTTTTAGAAAACGAAGTACATGTACACAAAATGAAGTACAAAGTACGCAAAATACCGAGTACAAGTACACAGAAGACGAAGTAGAAGTACACAGAAGGCTAAGTATAAGTATGCGAAAGAGGTAAAATTACACAGAAGACCTAATACAATTAACAAAAGACGAAATATAAGTATATAGAAAGCGAAGTACAACTATTTTGAAGCGATATACAAAAAGAGTTCGTCAAAACCGATAAACATGAGATTTAGTTTGAACATCTCCACCGAGCAGCTCAAAAGTGAAATGTGGATTTGGTGGATGCGAAGGCAAAATTGTACATTTGGTGGATGCGAAGGCAAATTGTACATGCGGAAAAGATTCCAATAGATTCAATTGCAAGTATGTCAATACGCATTATCACATCAAGCTATATAAAGACATTGTGGAAGAATGTAGCGCCAAGGACTAGTACCTGGAAAAAACCACAGGAGGGTTTTGTGATGATAAATGTGGATGCTAGTTTCAATCGAGGAAATCTTACAGGAGGACTTGGTGTGGTTATCAGAGATGGTATGGGTAACTTTATTGTAGCTTGTAATAACCCTGTTAATTTTGCTATTGATGCAAACACTTTGGAAGCACAGGCTAATGCAGGGGCTTGGGATTAGCCAACGAGGTGGGATGCTCGAAGGTTGTGATCCAATTTGACTGTTTACAAGTCATTGAAGCACTTCAATCCGGAGATTTTTCATTGACAGCGGCGGTGGCATATTATGATGATATCTATGTCCAAGCTTCAACATTCTCTGCTTGTGTTTTTAGCTACTGTAATAGGGAAGCGAACTGTGTAGCTGATAGCCTTTCTAGAGTTTTGGAGTCACAGCCGAATGTTTGGGTTGATGATCCACCTAGCTTTATTATTTCCCTATTAATTGACGATGTGTCTGTAATTTGATTAATAAAGCTCACAACAGGACGGAGCCCTATTGTTTCCCTAAAAAAAAAAGAGGCCTAATCCTCTTTTTTCACAAAATGAGAAACGAAACTGCACTTTCTATAAACTATAGTATTTGCTGCCTAGGCATAAGAATACCGCAGTATTGCTATACTGCGGTTTTTGTAAAACTTTGCTTAGATGCAAACTGAACAAAGTTCATCCGGGCACACACTACCGATGACATCGTCACTACATTACACTTCTCCTCATCAGTCATCACTATGAAACATCGACAAGCGGAGGAATCATCGTCGCAATCCATCTTGATCACCGTCGAGGGGCTAGCCTCATAATCATGTCTCTTGGCTTCTTCTCTTTCTTGGCCCTCTCCACATAGAACTCGTACTCCGCCTGCATGTACTGTGGATTTTCCTGGCAGACCTCATCATTGCCGCAACATCGCTCTCGTGGGCACGGTGGTCTTGCACGACGAGACGGTCTTCTTTATCCTCTTTTCGGGACTCAACTCGCAAATCTGGAGCGAGGAACTCCGCCTCGGCAAGGTTCTCGACATCCGGGAAATTGAGCTTAGTCCGGCTGGCGGTACCTCCAAGCGGCAAGGTCGTATGCGCACAGAGAGATCTGGTGACTTGAAGGTGACCAGCTGGTGCCGGCAGTCGTTGATCGTGATCTCCGCCGTGTATCGACGAAACACTTGGAGCCGAATGCCACAGAAGCCAGTGTTGCTCTATGGCTCCATGCACGACGGCATCCTCGACAACCCGATGGTGGTGCTACGAGGCTGAGGTGGTGCGCTAGCGGGAGGAGAGGCCGAGTTCAGGAAGAGAGAGGGAGAGGGAGTGTGAAGGAGGAGGTGAATGGGGAAGGAAGAAAGGTGGCTGGGTCGCCCGCCCGCGACCTTATCATCCCAGGGCACCAAGCCGTATGACGGGGTAGGGCTCCTACCATGGCGCTACCTAACCCAACCCTGAGACCATTTCGCTACGCTGGGAAGTAGGGTAGCCTTACATGGCGCTACCAAAATGAGGGTAGCATCCCTGATGTAGTACAAGCGTTACCCTAAGGGGCTAGTTTCTTGAATTTCTTCCGCGGTAGCACGGTCCAATAAATATGCGGTCGCACCAAATAGCAATATGAAAAATAAAAAGAAATAGAAAAGTACTCGTCTCAAAAGAAATATCGGAAATTTGTCTAAATTTAATGTATATAGACACTTTTATTATATAGATAAATTTTAATTTAGACAAACTTGTGACATCTATTTTGAAACAGAGAGAGTAAAAAAACATCTAGGGTATTGATTTTGGGTATCTATTAAAAAAAACTTTCCCAGTTTACACATCGATTATCCGGGATCTGCATGGTCTAACCCTGACCTTCTACTAGTATCAACACTTCTAAGAGGATGTATCCTTCGAAAAGATGCCATATTACTCTCTCCGTTCACTAATGTAAGACCTTCTAACTTTTTCTGAAAATGCATTTATCTAAACATGTTTTATTGTTTAGATTTATCCATTCTAATTCGAATCTAGTCTACTTTAAAATATCTATAAGATCTTACATTAGTGAACGGAAGGAGTATCAATTATTTGATTATTATGCTCGGTTGTTGTATGATTTTTGTGTCTGTGTTTTATCATTTTGCATATGAAGTCTATGCAAAACCCTAGATTTACGGGTTCAGATGCGAGTGACGCGGAACAGAGCCCGTAAACCAAAACTGAAAAACAGAATATTCTGCACCAGCGTTTTCTCGACCAAAAAACACGAATCCAGTGGTCTGAACTCGCGGTTTACAGGTCGCTCTTTTACGGTAACTGTTAGAGATGCTCTTACTGTGAAGCCGCGGAAGCTACGGTTCAGCGTGATGGAGGAGATGCAAGAGTATGAAATCACCTTCAAGGGAGCCGCTGGGAGCGTCAAGGAGGCGCACACGTTTGGATCGATCGTGTGGAGCGACGGTGAGCACACGGTGGCGAGCCCCGTCGCCATAACCTGATAGCGGAGATATGATGCGGGTTTTGTTATGCAGTTTTTGGCGTGTGTCTCCTGTTTGTGCCAACTGCAATACGGGTACATTGACGACGTCGGGGAATGAAATGGTCTCATGATCAGATTGTAATAAGCTGGAATTCCTAAAAACGGGTAGTCGGGGAATGAAATGGTCACATGATCAGATTGTAAAAGCCGCTTTTAGGGTGTCATTCAGCTCACAGATTAGTTTCGCAGAATTAAATACAATACACGAATTTTTTGGATTTTGTTATCACTTGCTGTACTATCTGCTAAAGAAAGTGAAAAAAGCAAAGCAACAACATGTTAGCAAGCTGATCTAACCAGGCAACCGTCTCACACCATATCATACCAGACCTGAGAATTACTACTGAGGATTTCAGAATTTGGTATACGAACCTTCATAAGCTGCGATAAAATGTGGAAACGGGGAGCCGGTGCTACATATTTTCAAGCCCTACGCATTCCGGCGATCCCCAGTGCCCCCTCTTCAGTATCTTACCCTCGACAGCCCGTTTGCACAGCGTGCAGTAACTTGTTCGGCACGCCCAGCAGAAGACATATTTGTCATCATCCTGGATGACATCAATAAATCAGTAGCCGGCGATGTTTAGATTTGTCAAATGGCACTATCCATGATGAAATGGAACCACATTCTGCCCCACCTGATACATGCTGATTCAGAAGATATCTATTGTTACCTTGAAAGTTTTTTCCCGGCATCTAGGACACCTTATGCTGCCGCCCAATGGTTGCTTTTGAGCGCGCTCCTGGATTCCACTCTGCATTTTCATCATTTGCGTGTCCCACTCCGTGGTATCTCTAGCCGCATAGAGCCCACAGTCCCTGCAATGGATAATATATATTTGAAGCTATAGATTTTCAAATTGCACATGCAAATAAGTAAGGCGAATATTGCGAATGAAATTCCATCGCGATGGAGGTTGGATATCGTAGAATGGCCTACTTGCTGAAGTGGCTGTAGCCACTGATTGCCTTGCAGCAACGGAAGCAGAATAACTGGCCACAGCTAGTGCACATCATCTTGTTGCAGCCTGCGCTTCTGTTGATGGCCATTCGACAGTTGGGACATAACCGGACATCCTTGTACAGTTCTCTGATGTTCAGCAGTTCCTGCGCCATCTCCGTCTCGGTCAACTTGCCTGACGCCTGAAAAATCGTAAATTAAAGACATCCATCAAATGGTAAATGCTCAGTAAAACTCTGGCAAAATCAGGGTCTACTTGCAGTACTAACACGAAAAATATTTTATTTGCATTTTTTACCTTCTGGCGCTGGAGCTTTTGTTCTGGAGTTGGACACTGCTTCCCTGGATGCCATAGTTCCTTGCAAACACCACAGAAGGTAAACGAACATTTCGCACATTGTGCATTGTTATCCTCATCTTGCAAGCAACCAATCTCACACTTTGGGCAGTAAACCACGTCTGCCATAGAGTTCAGTGCTTTCTCAAGGGCAAGCCTATCCCAACGTTCAAAATCTTCTATGCTGAGAAGCCTCTTTAACAAATTGTGTGGGATGGAAGTATTGCACTTTCTGTCAGGGCACACTAACTGAAACAAACTTCCTTCCTTCACATGCATCTTGCATAAGGTCTCCATGCACTTCACACAGAACAAGTGCTGGCATGGAAGCTTGATAAAGTTTGAGCCTATTTGATTCAAGAGTAGACTCAATTTACAAGTGAACTACGTTCAGAGAACAGTTCAGAATGGAACAAAGTACAACTGGTGAAATTAGGCACCACATAAAACTATGATTGGAAATGAGTAACACGTTCTCTCCTCGAGATATTTATTATATTGTAAACATGTACCCTTCTTTTTTTGGCAGAAAAAAGAGACTAAGCTCACCCATTTCACAGTTAATATTTACCATGAAGCATGAAAAGTTCAACCGGGCATTAGTTACAAAACTATTAGTTACCACTCAACGACAATACAAGGTGGATGAACCCAATTAAATAGATGGTATTTTTCCAGGAATTCCTTTAGAAATACATGTGAAACCTAACATCTTAGTTCCATGCCATATGTTACTGCTGAATAAAAAAGATGTCAAAGAGGAACGGCTTTACCTTTGCTCTGATTAAGGCATATCATGCACATATGGACCTCCTCAAGAAAAGCTTGGTGACGCTTCTTACTACTGTAGTCGAGCATCGAAGGGATAAAAGACTCCAGTGGGATACTTCTTGAGATTGCACGGACATCTCCTTTATTTGTTGGAATGTCTTCACCTAACATTATTTTGCCGTCAAACCAGAGATTCGACAAGGAAGAATTGCGTATCCACTCGACCCATTGATAGACCACTTCCTGCCCTGGCAACTCTGCCCAAATGGTATCAAGCATCGTACAGAGTTGAGAAACATTATGCCCATCCATCCATTTAGCAGTGACCGTGAAATATGGGGGGTCTTTGCTAGGATAGGACTTTGGAAGTAAGCATGTCAATATCAATGGAGGCAGGTAGTCAAAGTTGCAGTTGTAAAAGAATTCATCTTGTCTGGTGTCATGTTCCTCTGTATCATCGTTAGGACATCCTCCATCTTTTTGATTCACATTTCCTGAAGAAATCTTAGCGCACACTTCAGCACCATCATTCAACTCGTAACGTATGTAAATCTGGAATTATAGAGAGAGAAAAATCAAAACCAAGATTTTATCATCCAATAACACTGATGGGCATTATAAAAAACCTGAAAATAGCGGAGCCCTCCTTTGTTTTCTAGCACATCAAGATCATCCCCATATATTGCTTCCAATGCCATCAGCTGCAGTAAAGGTCAAATGAGGAAGCAAATGAGCCATGTTAAA
This sequence comes from Avena insularis, assembly GCA_023614405.1. Lineage (NCBI taxonomy): Eukaryota > Viridiplantae > Streptophyta > Magnoliopsida > Poales > Poaceae > Avena > Avena insularis. Next base: position 568,214,305 of record CM042686.1, read on the forward strand.
ATTGTAAAGCATCAACAGTACAATGAAGCAACATGATTCACAAACTTAAAAGCAACACCAAGTCACCAACACATATCTACAAATCGTTTTTTAGAATTAAAATATGAAAATATTGCAAGCCTCTTTTACCCTGAAACTTTTTTTACTAGTATGTTCCAGAGAAAATTAATCGCATTGCTCTGTAGTTTTCAGAAGAAAACTCACGAAACCCACCTAATAATCAGAAGCTAGCCTCACGACCGTACGAATTGGGAAAATACATTGCAAATTTTCGCCACAGCTCAGATCAAGATCATAGACAAGATAAATTAATTTTCCAATTTGACATTCACTAGACCCGACCTCGTCGTCCTGCCGCTGCTGGTTTTCTCGTATCTCATCCGCATCTGCCTCGTTCCCGGCGCGAAGGTGGAGTGCTGCAGCAGCTGCGGCCATGGCGGCCTCCTCCATCCTCGATTCCGCCTCGGCCGTCGCAACCCACGGGATGTCTAGGTCGAGTACGTCCTCCTCGGCGCCGCCATCACACGATACCGGCCTTGCCTCTGCCTCAGCCGCGGGCGATGAGGACGCGGACGACGAGGGGGCTCCGTCGGATGAGGATTCGGGGGAGGACTGGCGGTGGAGTTCGAGCGCTCGCGATAACGTGGCGCCGACGGGAGCTGCTGCCATGGCGCGAGCTCGGAGTTGGTCGTTGGCTCGGGGTCAGTCCCTGATTCTGATTCTGGGGGCGGGGTTGCGGGGCTGCTCGTTTTTTTTTTAACGGTTTTGTTTTGTTTGGGGAATTTGTATATCTTCAGGTAGCCCTAAATTTTTTTAATTTTTTTGACCTAGGAAAGCAAAAGCCGCACAGCAAATTTTATTTACTGCCGGATAAAAGTACAACATGCTATAAATACAATGAGCACAAATAAAAAGAGAAGAAGGGGTACCTAAAGGAGAGAGAAAACCCAAGTCTATGCTTTTTCTTAATCCTATGGCCTAACAAAGATATGTCATTAATAAAATTACATTTCCACCTTGCAAAGGTGGGCCTCTCATGTTGGAAGATCTTTCCATTACGTTGTTTCCAAATATACCAGCAGGCCATAATCATAATCTCCATAAAAATGTCTTGCCAAAATTTGTTCTGGCTGCAACAACAATAGCCTGAATATCATCGCCCATGATCCAGTCAATTTGGAGATATGCCCAGATCCTTTGAGCCCTAAATTTTGTCAAACTCGGCGAACAGATGTGAGTCGTCCGATCACCCATCAATGATCCCGCTCGTCCCGCTCCATAACCATAACTTGGCCGCCTTCATCATGCAAAATCTCAAAGATATGATGTGGGTTTGGTGGTGATTGTGTCTCCCGTTTGTGCAGTGGCGGAGATGCATGTTGTTCACCTGGTCGCTTGACATCACAAAAATTTGGAAAACACCATAGATACTAACTATGGTTATAGAATTTTGACCCCATAAGTAGTAGCTAATGACCTTTTGACATCACTATGTGCCAATCCTAGCTCCACCACTACGTTTGTGGTAAGCTGCAATTCGAGTACCTTGATGGCGTCACACAATTAGGGTCGTATAATTATCTCATATTGTAAGCAGCAATTCCGTTATGTTTTTCATGCGCTTGGCATATAATTTCCGCGTGGGTCCACCGAAAACCAAGAGCATGTACAAGGGAATACATGGTGAGTCTTTTTCTAACCCACCACGGACCACGACAACTAGAGGACATAATAAATACTATAAATTTTTAAAATGTATTATCTTTTAATTATATCCCCAACCATTTACCAGAATTAATTGAATTTCAAAGATTTTTCCATTTATAAGGAATAGTCTTCTTTTAATTTAAATAGACCATCATTTTTTTGCGAAAATATTACATAGGAGCTGGCATGTGTCAGCTAAACCCTCTAGACTAGATGATAACCACACCGCCGTACGAGCGTTCTTCCTAGCATAGTTTGCCATAAAATGGCTACTAATAGTATGACATCTTTTGACATTAGAATACCCCATTAGTTTATGCAATGTTGTGTATAAAGTTGTCTCCAAGTGCTTGATGAATATAATGAGGCCTTTTCTAGATGATATTATATCTCCATCACAAAGCGCCTTTGTCCCCGATTGCTTGAAAATAGATAATGCTCTCCTTGCCTTTGAATGTATTTTTTTCGAACCTGGACTATGGGGTAAAACTCCATTGCATTTTATTATTAAAAGACCAAAACAAGAGCTAGAAGTCTAGAGAGCTTGCAAAAATACAAAGAAAGGAGAAAACTAGCAGAGCCTAGAAATAGAAAAACAAAAAAGGAGAAAAGGGAAACATCTAGACTAAGGAGTCAAGCCATCTTGACAAGTCCGCGGAACGTTTGGCCTTTACTCTTATGCACATGCAGAGTGGCATCATGAATAAAAGCATACCTCCATGCTCTAAAGGTTGGCATGACCTTATGAAAAATTGTCTCATTTCTACCTTCCAAATGTGCCAGCAAGCCATAATCACAACCACCGGGAAGAAGGGATGGCCAAGCCCATTCCTTGCTCTCGAAAAGACTTCCTCAAAGGAATCCCCATGGTTCCATTTGATCCGTAGGTAATTCCATATCCTGACACTGAATGAGCAGTGAAAAAACAGATGGGTCCAGTCTCTTTGATTCGTGTAGGGCACATAACACAATGATACTCTTGTGTGACATTGCAGTTTCTTCGACGCAGCATATCCCTAGTGTTGAGATGGTCACCGATCATCAGCCAGGCAAATACCTTAATTCTGAGCATTACTCTGCCCTGCCATAACCACCCATAAACCTTGCCAGCCGACGGTGTATCATTAGTTGTATATCCAACGGTGGACAAAAACATTCGACGGTGATTGCGTCCTCGGCTAAGATGGGATATCTAGTAGTGCACAGAGCCATGCATCATAGCATGGGTCCTTCTCCCATGGCACCATACTTAAGAGGTGTGGGCCTAGTGTGCAGATGGCAGCCACGTCAGACAAAGCACGACGCCATTCTTCGGGGTGCCATGATTCAGAAGATGGCATTGTCTACCATGGTGCCTACTGTTGAGATCAGTGGCGGAGGATAAAAAGAATCCAAGGTAGAGTGAACTCTACAAAAATGGTGGAAAGATTAGAATTGCCCCGAGAGAGTAATAATATAATTGATCTAACATAAACACTTAGTAATATAAGTAGAACCTAGAAAACTACTAACAACGAAGCTTTAATGACGTAGATGTCATAGGCAATGGAAATGCTCTACCATTTTCTTTTCAAAAATTGTCCGTTATTTTACCAGTCAAGACATTTGAATATCTATCGCTCGATTTAGCAAATCAGCAAGTCACCAAGAAGCCATCGAAGATATCTTATTGCGCAACTCTGTCTCGATGCATGATTTTGTCTCTGAAAAAACCCTTTCAACTGTTGCCGTTGCCACCGATGAAAGAAATGCCAACTCAAGGTTATGTTGTATATTCTCATACTCATAATAAAGGAAATATCAATGATAAATATATGTAAGACGAGTAATGTTATTCACGTTCAACCTAGAAAACGAGTCTCTTAATTCAAGACAAGAGAAGTTTTGAAGCAAGTCTTAAGATAACTTATTAAAGCGATGATCAAAATCATTAAACAGAGACATTTATACTAAAACATTGAGAATTGGCAATCAATAAAATGTACAAAATCAAAGCATAACCTTAAAACACAATCCATGACATACCTAGATTTGATTTCAGCCACACCCCATATGTTTGAAAAATACCCTGATGTCCTCTTCAAATAACCCACCTAGGACATCATTTAGAGTCACGTTATGTTAAACTGAGAATTAGATATTGTAAAGAGAAAGAGTTGGTTTCGGTCGAGACTAGACCAAGCCCCTATTTTTGGTTTAGAATCGATTTTCTGTAGTGTCCACATTCCCGTACGGAGTCTGTTTCCAATCGTGTGACCACTCAAAAAAATTAGAAAAAAAAGGTACATATAAAATGTTTTGCAGAAAAAAAGAAAGGTAGGGCGGCGACGCTTCCTTGCCTGACTTTGAGCTAGGCTCTGCTGAGTATAAAGTCGCCCGGTGCAACATCAAGAAAAAAAATATTATTTTTTAAAATCTTTTCGGAAGTAGATTATTTTGTGCTTAACCTCTATGATTAGAACGATTTTGCCGTTTTTGCCTGTGAGACGGGACAATGAGAGTTGGGCCAAGAAGGGATTGACATGTGTTTTAGCCGGGGCAGGAAACAGACAGAAATGCAGGCAGATGACGTCGGCTAATCTCATACGGTCATACGCTATAGGTATAGGAAGGTAAATAATGTTTTCAGAGAATAGATGGTTGAGTAAAATGCCTTTCCGCGGGATCACTATGCATGATTGTTTCGTGCCATGGTTAATTAACAAGAAATGTATATATTGTTGTGACCTGCAGGCAGTTCTCGTCCGCGATGAAAAACATCGAGGCCCCCAAAACCTAAAGCACAACCCACGAAAACCATTATTCGGAAGCAACGGGTGAAGAAACATTTTTTCGCTCTCAAGATCAATATGATGAAAGCTCATGATAGAGTTGAATGGAGTTATCTTCAGGGTTGTCTTCTAAAGTTGGGTTTGCTGCTCCCTGGATTGAGTCTATGATGAGGTGTGTCACTCGGGTTCGCTATGCTGTCAAGGTAAATGGTGAACTGACACAACCAGTGATTCCCACCAGAGGCATTCGACAAGGGGATCCTATTAGCCCCTACTTGTTCCTACTGCACACAGAGGGACTGTCATGTTTATTGCATGAGCGAGAAGAGACTGGAGAGCTACAAGGTATTCGTAATGGCCGTCATGGGCCTCTGATATCCCATATTCTCTTTGCATATGATAGTATTTTCTTCGCTAAGAGCGATCAATGTAGTGTGGACACGTTGGTTTATACCCCGAAGGTATATTGGGATGGCTCGGGGCAGAATAATAATCTTGAAAATCCACCATATTCTTTGGCAACAACTGCGATCTGCAGCTGAAGAACAACGTTATGGATCAGTTTGGGGTTCACAATGAAGCCCTACAGGATTCATACCTTGGGATGCCGACTGGTGTGGGTAGATCTCCGATCGGGTGTTTCCAGTTTCTTCCTGACAGGGCTTGGAAGTGTATTAACGCATGCTCGGATAGACCACTCTCAACGACTGGCAAAGAAGTTTTCCTCAAGGCTGTTGTGAAAGCAATAGCTACCTATGTTATGAGTTTCTTCATCTTACCTGTTGAAATGGATCGTATGGGCACCTAGAGGGAGGGTGAATAGGTGCTACTCTAAATTTTAATACTTTTTCAATTTAGGCTTGACACAAAAGGTAAATTCTCTAGATATGCAACTATGGTGAATTTTCCTATATGCTAACCTAGCTACTAAACAAGTAAAGGCGGTGAGAGGAATCGGGTAACCATAGTGGAGCACGCGGATACACAAGGTTTGTTTTATCGCAGTTCCTTCCTTGTTAAGGGAAGTACATCTGCGTTGGAGGGGTGGGTGGTACCAAGACCACCACACCACAATAGGCCTCACCCTGTTCTCCGATGGATCTCGCCACAACTGGCCTGATCCACCTTTCCACTATATGGTACCCTTCGAGGCGGGAACTGGTGCCTTTACAACTAGTTCTGGGCACACATCCACAACCGAATTGGAGGCTCCCGAGATGACAACAATCTGCCACAAGAAACAAGTTTATCAAATAACAAAACCAGGATCTAGACATTCGAATGAACCTCTAGATCAAAGGGCCCTTAAATGAATGAGGTAGGAAATGAAGAACTTCTTCGGTGATGGCATAGATCAAGGCCTCCTCCTTCGATTCCCCAAAGATCATCAAAGCCTTCGGGAGGTTAACAGTGGAGATCTTGTGGAAAATCGATTTGAAAAGTGTAGAGCTTTTTCGTCAGATCTAAGAAACTCCAAAATGAAGATGGAGAGGGGTATTTGTACCCCCTCCTGGAAAGCTACCGTTGGAGTCAACCGGGGCTGGATAATCTGCCCCAAGTGGGGGGCGGATAATCCGGCCTGGTAAAAGGTCCGGCCCGGTGCCAAAAATCCGGGCCAAAACTCCACCCCCTATCAGAGCGACGCGCCTCACGACCTTTGTAGAAATCCCGAGGGGATAATCCGGCCTGCCAGGAGGGGCGGATTATCTAGCAAGGACAAAATCTCTGGGCCTAGTCAGAAAATCCGGTGGATTCTCCGCCCCCTATCAGAGAGACGCGCCTCCGATCCTTAGTCAATTTCGCCAGGGGACGGATAATCCGGCCCTAGCCAGGGGCGGATAATCCGCCCTCAGATTCTCTGTTTTGCTGTATTTGACCATAAGTCCCCTTTTTGGGAGTAGAATCTGCAATACTTAGAACACAATTAAAGTATCCTTGGTATTGTTATCTAGCACAAAAAACTCTAGGGATCATGAAATATTCTTTCACATGTGGCCATGACGAGTCCAAAATTGAAGCATATTTACCTTTTGTTTTTACATAAGTAGAATAGAGATTTTGTATTTTAATGCGTTTGTCCGCACCTTTTGTCGTTGTTGCAACAGGATCCCAAATTACTGAGTCTCTTATGAACTATCAATTGCAACTGTGATATTATGTTGCAATATGATATTTTTAAGTGATAAAAATCATTTAATTGATTTACCTTTACACCTGGGAGAATAGCAAACGTGAGGAAGGCTACTACAGTGTTAACAGCTAGTGGTATGGGCAGAGACCTCCCATACCGTTCACTTGTACCACGCGCCAGCACGTGTGCTTCGTCAAATACTTTCTCTGGCTAAGACGAATCACAGATCTGACATTCACAGCAACCTTGAGCAACCAAAAACCACATCAGAAAGAGATCTGAAGGAGAAACTTGGAGAAGGGCAAATCCCTGCAGCTTCATGGATCATTGGAGGACATCACATCATCCCCTTCATCATCAACCGTTGCATCACCATCACCACTATTAGCATCTTTCATTCATTAGATCTTGTTGTAATTCCAGATATAATTGTGGTTTGCACTAGATTTATTCTCGTACTTTTATCCATCCATATGATTATGATGATGTCATTGATTGCTTCCATGTGTGAGTAGTTTACCCTCATTCTTGGGGAGATGGAGAAACCCTAGCACTATTATGAAATTGAAATAAAGATGATTTATTCCTGTGTCCATATGACTTACTGGTCTATGATATATTTATGATGTATGTTTGATCTCTCTTTAGATGGTATGTGTATTCAGCCACATATCATTTGCCTTCGGGACTAAAGAAGAGGGTGAAATCCTTTGGACGTGTTTGTAAGCATGCCCCAGGAACTATCGTGACTATTGGGACCGGCTAGCAATCTGCACGGTCAAAGGAGGATTAAGAGAGATTCCCTAAGCTAATTACAATATCAATAGGGAGACCCTTAATTGCGGTGGTCTATATGGGTGATTTCTCTCAGACATCGTGATGGTTATTTATAGGTGACCTCATTCTTGGCTCAACAAAGTGAGTGCCTATGAGCCTTGTATTGAACATCTTATTATGGAGCTCTCTCCACACATATCATGACACAAGAAGTAGTTTATCCTAATTATGAATAATAATAGCATGCTAGAGGTGTATCCTACATCACCGAGAACGCTTTAGCCCTGTTGAGTTCAACCATGTTTCCAAACACTCTTGTTACTTGCTTTCTTTTACATGTTTTAATTACTTTTCTGCATTCAACCAAAAAACCTTTCGAACACCCTTTACTTGAAATCAAAGGCGCTTACAAGTATTCTTTGGTAGACAATGACGAGGGGCATAAATACCTTAACCAAAAAATCTATGTGGGTTCGATACTCTTATTTCGAAACTAGCTACAATCGATCTGTGCACTTGTAGTCATCAAGCTATTTTATGGCATCGTTGCTGGGGAGCTAAGCGCTTTTGGTGTTTGTTGTTACTACCTCCGTCCCAAGGATTAAGGCCTATAATTGTTTGTAAAAGTCAAACTACGTAAAGTTTGACCAAGTTTTTAGAAAAAATATTAATATTTACAATATGAAATATATACCCTTGGATACATCATGAAACATATTTTCATGTTGTATCTATATAATATCATAGTTCTTGATAGTTTTTTCAAAAAAATTGGTCAAACTTTCTGTAGCTTGAATTTTCAAAAAAATTATAGGCCTTAAGTCTTGGGATGGAGGGAGTAGTTGTTTATTCCAATAAATGTTTTACTAAAGTTGTTTGCTAGTTTTAGGTAAACACCATGGGCGAGTACCGACATTTAATTCAGCTAGAGGTTGTAAAGAATTCTGGTGCACCCATGGACACTTATTTAAATGCAATAACCCTAGAGGGAATGATATTAACCCCATGCTTTTGGATCTTTTGCATACTAAAAAGTTTACAGGGGACGGGACGGAGGATCTGTATGAGCATGTAGGGTTCTTTGAAGATACATGTAGGATTTTTCGTCTTAATATACTCACCGAGGATGAGGTTAAATCTTCTCTTTTTGTTCAAACTCTTATTGATGAGGCCCGTTCTTGGTACATTCAAAGTCCTAAAAAAAAATACTAACTCATGGGAGAGTTTAGCCTCTTCGTTCCTAGTTGATTTCTTTCCCGGGATGAAAACTCTTGGAGCGAGACGCATGATCACCAATTTTAAAGGAAAACCTGAAGAAAGCTTGCATGAAGGATACACAAGGTTTAGGGGACTGCTCAATCACTACCCCCACCATAACTTCCCGCCTTGGTTGGTAATACATACTTTCTACGCAGGTTTGAGCACTATTAATAGATATGAGCTAGACTCGCTTACCAATGGGTTGTTTACTAAATTTAGTGTTGAAAGAGCCTAGAATTTGCTAGACATAGTGCATAGGATAGATAAAGCTTATTGTGGATCCCAACTTAACAAAAAAATCCTATAGAGTATAATTGTTTGAGAAGATTTCTAGCTTCGGGCAAAGTAGAGAAATTGCTTGGGAATTTCAACCTTGACCCCGCATGATTGTTCAAATTGTTAAAACCTATGCTGAATATTTGTAGATCCCAAAAGAATGGGAACATTACACGGTGCCTAGTAAGGATAAGCCCCCTAAATCTAGTTATAAGGACAAATACTCACAAATCTAGAAAAGGTGCTGGACGAGGAGGAAACTATCCTCACAAAAAATAATAGAGAGTAAGGGTGAAAGAAATAAAAGGATAGGGGGTTAGCTAAAAACCTGGTGAAAGGACCGTATGGGCACCTAGAAGGGGGGTTGAATAGGTGCTACTTCAAATTTTACTCTTTTTCAAATTAAGGTTTGACACAAAGGTAAATTTTCTAGATATGCAACTATGGTGAATTTACCTATATGTCACACTAGCACAACTAACTAAGTAGAAGCAAGATAAAATAAGGTGCGGTAAAGGATAGAAGTAACCAAAGTGAAGCACGCGGGGACACAAGGATTATTTCCCATAGTTCCTTCCTTTTGACGAGAATTACATCTGCGTTTGGAGAGGGGTGGTACCAAACCACCAACTCCACGAGAGGCCTCCCTCGTTCTCCGGTGAACCTCACCACAAGGAGATCGATTCACGCTTCCACTATGTCAGCAACCTTTGAGGTGGAAGACGACACCTTTACAACAAGTTCGAGGCACACATCCACGACTGAATTAGAGGCTCACGAATACAAGCAAGCTATCACAACAATCAAAGACAAGCTTGTAACAACCAAATCAAGAACTAGGGTTTCCAATGAAACACTAGAACAAGGGGCCCTCAAGTGAATGAGGAGGGAATGGAAATCTCTCTTGGTGAAGCTGTAGATCAAGGACTCCTCCTTCGATTATCCAAAGATCAAGGACTTTGGATGGTTGTAGATGGAGTTATTGTTGATTTGGTGGCTCTAGGGTAGGGTTCTTCTCTTCAGGAATGAGCTACCACTCAAGGTAGAAGAAGGGGCCTTTATATAGGCCCCCAGAAATGTAGCCGTTAGAACCACTTAACCCGGACAGTCCGACAGAATCGATCCGGACACTCCGGCCATAGTGCAACGGACACTTTGGCCCAACAAAGAATCCGGCCAGAGTCCGGGCAGTGTCCGAGTAGAGTCCGATATGGGTTACTGAATGTCCGCACCCTCTAAGGAATCCTTCGGGCCAGACACTCCGGCTGACACCAGCTTGACATTCTGGCTAGGCTTGATACTCCGGCTGAAATCTATCGGACAGTCCTGTGCAGACTTGATTTAGTACAGATAAATCCTAGGGCCCTCTTTTCCTTACAACATGATAATGATAATATTCTGCAGGCAATATAGATATATGCTGAAACATTTTAGCAGCAGATTAAAACAATCCTAGTTTTATCAACAAACATCAAAACAAAATGAAGGGCACAAATGCCCTTTCACATGGGAACCATCAAAAATAACATTGGCAAAGTAAAAGACGTTCTAGAACCTAAGGTGTTTGAGGATGAAGTAATAGTGGTAAGTAAAGAATCTTCTGATATGATAAGAGGCAAGTTTGATGGTAAAAATAGAAGTCAACAGAAAATCCCTTTTTCTTTAGGGGAACTACTTATGTAGGGTTTTGTGACTTAAACTCTTCCATTAACATTATGCCTTACACAATCTATGAAGAGTTGCGATGCCATCTTTATGAACCAGATCTTGAGCCATCCAAAGTTACATTTATGCTCTCTAACCGAACCTTGCAGCGAACTCACATGATTCTTTGCAATGTCTGCATTTCTGTAGGAGCTTTTGTGTACCCAGTTGATTTTCATGTCATTGAAATGCCTTTAAACTCCTTTTGTCCTGCCATTTTTGGTAACCGATTTTATAGCTCTATAAATATTGATATTGATAACAAGAAACAAGTTTTGTCTCTACAGTTTGGGGAACAAGTTTTAGAAGTTAATTGTAGCCAATTCACAAAGTTGCCTTATGAGAAGAAAAATGAATTTAAAGAGGAGAGAACTATTGAAGAATTGATGGAAATTTATTTTTGTATTCCACAATCCGAGTTGGAGAGGAGTTTGATAGATAATGATTCACTCCCAAACGACTCTACAAAAGAATATTTGGACAAAATCCTCAACTCTGCACCAGAAATTGAGAATCTCCTTGGAGACAAATTCGAAGAACTTGAAAGAAAAGGAGACGAGGATCCACCACCTCTTGTTTTGAAGCCTCTCCCTCCAGGGCTCAGGTATGAATTCTTAGATAAGTAAGGTATGTTCCCTGTAATTATAGATGATAATCTCTCTTCTGACAAAAATAAGAAATTGTTAGAAGTACTTGTCAAACAACGTGAAGCTTTTGGATACACTCTTAGTGACATAAAAGAGATAGATCCTTCCATAGTGACTCATAAAATACCTATGGTTGAGGATGATAAACCATGTGTTGATAATCAAAAAAGGTTGAATTTCAGAATGAAAGAGGTAGTAAGAAAAGAAGTCATACGTACGTTAGATAATGGTATTATCTATCCAATCTCCGATAGCAAATGGGTAAGCCCAACTCATTGTATACATAAGGAAGACTATTGATGGCTCTGAAATATGGCCATCTATATTCATATTTAAACTAGATATTATTTATATTTTATTATGAAATATCACTCTAAATCCTGCCACTAATGCCTAATGATCAAAGGGGTATGCAATCATTTCTTTCTATTTTTCCTGCACAAATAATGACGTTTGATAATGGGATCACTACATTAAAGTCAAAGATACGAGATTTCCAACAACCCGATGAAACCAGGAGTCGTGAAGTGGAGACAGACGCTTTAACGACCAACTATACAACGGGAATAAAATTCTGGCCGTATAGTTCCGGTCGTATAGTTGCCAATTTACACTGCTAGGTCAAACAAAACAACTTTCGTGAAGGGAACCCTATATAAAGAGGCATCGGGTGACGATAAAAGAGAGCTCTTCCCGACCATCAGCCGCCTCCAGATCTCCATCCACGACAGAGCCGCCTGAGGAATAGACTTAGATCTAATCTCCAAACCCATCTCCACCACCATAGCCATATTCTACCACTTGTAATAGTAGATATCTTCTTCGATTGGCGACATTGTAAAACTATTTGCTATCAATCTCATGATTTCCAATATTTATGATCTTTGATCTCATCTCTATGTGTGAGTAATTCTCCTTGGGCTAAGGGCTTCCGTCTAGCCATGTAGCTTTTGTGCATGTTATTTATCATAGATGGGATCACGTATTAGTTTGTATGACATGATGATTATTGTATCCTATCTTGCCTCAATCTAAGGACTTGTCAGGTACCCAAGACCCTGATGATTGAGATAGGTATAGGGAGTATGAGTAATGACTAATCTGCAGGTTGGGAACCCTAGTGATAGAAGGGGTAGTACGATTGTATGTGTGGGATTTACTTGGGATTAACAGCGACATCACTATGCATATCATTAGATCTCTTTCTGCTATGGATGAGACTACTAGGTTATTGCTATAAGCGGTTGCGGAGGTAATAGCAATTATGGATGCACTATCCACATATAATTTATCTTGCTCTAACAATTATATGCATACTTTATTTTTATCTTTTATTCCCATCAAATGTTTTGCACTGGTGAAACTGAACGCCCTAGGCCCTCTCTCTCCATCATCGACAACAACAAAAAGACAGAAACTCTTGGTCCGGTAAAAACACAAAAGGAATTCTAAAACTCCTGAAGGTCCGTTAAAGTAACTTCACTACATTTTCTGCTTCCCGAGGATTCAATAAACCTAGGTCTACTAGGGAAAAATAGCTATACTACATCCATAATCCGGATAGAAGGTATCAACCCTTTTCCTAGAACTGTTGCCGCGGGAAGCAATAGCTATCCTGGTGAGTAAGCAATAGCTACCCTGGTCTCCAAGGAAGAACGAGGATTGTTGAGGCACATCTAGGTAAGATAACCGAGAGTCAAACTCTCATTCTAGCTAAATTTGCAGGTAAAGCTGAGCCTATTCCTGTTGAAGACCTCAAAATGATGAGAATCCAAAGGGAGGAGCCTGAAGAACTTGATTATTGTAATGTGATGTCTACGCACTTCTATTCTTGTAGACAGTTGTTGGGCCTCCAAGTGCAGAGGTTTGTAGAACAGCAAACAAGTTTTACCTTAAGTGGATTACCCAAGGTTTATCGAACTCAAGGAGGAAGTGGTCAAAGGTATCCCCTCTCAAGCAACCCTGCAATCAAGATACAAGAAGTCTCTTGTGTCCCCAACACACCCAATACACTTGTCAGGTGTATAGGTGCACTAGTTCGGCGAAGAGATAGTGAAATACAAGTGGTATGGATATCATATAATGGTGCTAGAAAATAGCTTGATGGCGTGGAAAAGACTAAAGGCAAACTGAAATAAAGAAGGAAGCAAGCAAACATGTAACAGATCTAGTTACAAACGGTGTTTCAATGCTTAGAAACAAGGCCTAGGGATCATACTTTCACTAGTGAACACTCTCATATAAATATATTCTCTTTATGATACTACTCTTAACTAATCTCCGGTTGAACACTCTAATCGATGGTAGGGCTATAACAGCACACCTCAAAGTAAGCCTTTCCCATCTAGATAACCCCACACTGTCACCTTGAGCACTAGATGGTTCCAACAAACACCACAATTTTATAAAGACATCCAACTCCAAATATAACTCATAACAAGTATTTGTAATCTCTAGCCTAAGTGCCACCATGGTGTGCACGCTGTCACTTTCACACACATGGGGAGAGCAGAGATCTATTAAAGCACTTGAGTAGCAAGGTAGATCTATAGATTACAAGCTCATGATCTCAATAAGATCATGCATAGAGAGAGATGAACACATAGCTACCGGTAGAACCCTTAGCCTCGAGAGAGAATGATACATTGCAAATGTATCTATAATTTTTAATGTTCCATGCTTGGTTTTATCCACTTTCTTGTGTTTTGTTCCAACTTTGGAGTACTTTTCATATGATTTCTTGGACTAACCTATTAACAAGAGCCAAAGTGCCAGCTGCCTATTTTCGGCTATTTTTGGTTCCAGGAAAGTCATAAAAGGAATATTCTCGGAATTGGACAGGACAAAAGCCAAAGTGCCTATTTTTCCGGATGTCATCAAGTGCCAGAATACGAGACGGAGAGGGGCCAGGGGGCCACCACACCACCGTCAAGAGACGGCCGGGCCCGCCCGTGCTGGGGGTGGTGTGGCTGCCTCACCCCCTCGGCCACTCCTTCCGCTTATATATTGCCCTCGACGAAAACCCTAAGTACCCGATCAAAATCCACGAAGAGTCTCAGAGTCACGTCATCTCCATCCCTAGATCGAGAGGGATCTGAAGCTCTTCCCGGCACCCTGCCGGAGAGGGGAATTCACCCTAGAGGCCTTCTTCATCACCATGCAATCCTCCGGTGTGATGCGTGAGTAGTTCATCCTTGGACTATGGGTCCATGTAGTAGCTAGATGGCTGGTTCTCCTCCTTTGTGCTTTCATGTCTAGATCTTGTGAGCTCCGTTCATGATCAAGATCATCTATTTGTAATTCTGCATGTTGTGTTTGCGGGGATTCGATGGATATTGAGATGCTATTTCAGATTGATTATTGATTCTATCATGTCTTTGTTATTTGTGATCTTGCATGCTTTCCGTTGTTAGTAGCTATCTTGGCCAAGTAGATGCTAGCAACTCCAAGAGTTAGTATTTATGCTCGATAATGGGTTCATGCCTCTGGTAATCTGGGGAAGTGATAGAAATCTCTAAGGTACTAGATGTGTTGTTGCTACTAGGGAGAAAACAACAATTCTTTATTCATAGAACAATCGTATTGTTTACTTTACACGCAGTTCGTAAATCAATAATCTGTTGCTTGCAACTTAATAATCGGAGGGGTTCGATGATAGCCTGAAGGTGGATTATTAGTCATAGATGCAGTTGGATGGCGGTCTATGTATAATGTTGTAATGCCCAATCAAGTCTCAAAGGAGTCAAGATGATTAGTATATGCATGTATTGCTTTCTCGGTGTTTGTCAATTGCCCCGCTGTAATTTGTTCACCCAGCATGTTATCTATCTTAAGGAGAGCCACCTCTAGTAAACTATGGATCCCGGTCCTTTTTCTTTACATACAATCTATAAACTGTTTACTGCTTTGTGTTTACTTTCTGCAATCTTTTACTTCTTTCCATTCGATACGTTTAATCCTTTGTTTTCTGCAAAACACGGTGAGATTGACAACCTCATCGCAAGTTGGGGACAAAGTTTTGTGGTTGTGTTGTGCAGGTCTCCACGTTGCTACTAGCACCAGTAGTGCGCCCTGCCAAAGCTCAGCTAGTAACACCTTTGGGGTGTTTCCTTACTCCTACTGGTTCGATTAAACGTTGGTTTCATACTGAGGGAAACTTGCTGCTGTGCTCATCATACCTTCCTCTTGGGGTTCCCAACGAGCTCTACATCAACCACGCACCAGCACTTTTCTAGGCGCCGTGCACTGAGCCATCAAGCATTTTTCTGGCGCTGTTGCCGGGGAGTCAAGGACATCTTCACAAGGGGAGTCCCTCATAACCAATCTCTTTACTTTGTTGTTTTTGTTTTGCTTAGTTTCTTTTTTCTTTGTTTGCTTGTTTTGTTATCAAAAAGACAAAAAAATTAGTTTTACTAGTTTGCTTTCTTATTTCAAAAACACAAAAAAATAGTTCCTATCTTGAGTTGCCACTATGTCTAGCCTTGCTCCAATCACTAAGTCACCTGAGGAAATTATTTTCACTTTTAAACAAGGAATTGAGGAAAGTTTTAAAGAAGCTTGGTCTAGAATCTCCGATCTACATGAAAAAACTGAGCCTAAAATGACTCAAAGCTTGTTCCTTAGCAGTTTTTACCTTGGGATTGCTCTTTGCTATAGATATGCTTTAGATGCTGTTGTGGGAGGAGATTTCCTCCAATTTAATGAGGATGATGCTATTAATGCTATAAATAAATTGATCCTCACTTACAACATGCCTAGCCAAACTGATATTTCTTTCGCAAAAATATTTGCTAGGTTGAACACTCTTGAGGCTAGCACTACTAGTTTAGAAAATTGCTATAACATGCTTAGAGAGCATCACAATTATGTTCCAATAAACTCTGAACCATCAAAGTGGTTCCCTACAGTAAATATTGAGATGAACACCGAAACTTTTCAAGCTCGTTGTGATATCATGTCTAAATTTTGTCTTATGCCCAAAGATATTTATAAATCTCTGAACACTTGGGGGATCACTGAAGGAGGAAAAGAAATATCTCTTGCTAATAATACTACCATATTACCTCTTGGAATAGCTGAAGGAGTGTCTACAAAGATCCTTGGGAAAATGATTTCTATTGATTATCTTGTTATTGAATGTGCAGGAAAAGGACAAATTACACTTGGAAGGTCCCTATTAGAACTCCTTGGAGCAATAATAGATGTGGGAAAGGGGACCATGCACCTTTCTTATCCACCAAACAATCATATTTTCTCCAAGGTTAAGAATAAAAGTAAGAGAGGTAAGGGCAAGAAATTTGGTCTTAATGCTTCTTCACTTGAGAACACTTGATTTTTTTTCTTGCTTCTTATGCCTAACTTAAAGGCGTTAAAGAAAAGTACTTATTGGGAGATAACCCAAAAGTTTTAGATGATTCTTGGAAGTTATTACCTCTGTAATAACCGCTCCTTATCCTTTTTATTTGCTTTTTGTGCCAAGAGTAACCTCTAATGAGAGAGAAGTAATGATTGGGAAAGTTGCTGTCCCGAAACAGATTTTTCTGCTTCACCGTAAAATTTCGTGAGAGAGCTCTGTATGTCGTATTGAGCTGTAATGTTTTGTGCTTCTGACCCAGGTTGTTATATAACTTTCGTTAGTTCAACACTTTTTGATTTGAGCAACAGAAGGTCTTCGAAAAAATTCGTCTTTACCTGCTGGTCTGTTTTGACAGATTTCTGCCATTTTCTGTATTTGCTTCTTGTTGGTTCCTTTTTGAGTTCTTTTGGGGAATTGAGATTTTTGAGGGAAGTGCTATAATATCTAGTGTTCTAATGGAAGTTTATTTGGTGTTAGAACTGAACCTTAAGACTTATTTATCTTAAGTGCACTAATGTTGCTAATAAAGATTGTGTGAAGTTTTGTATGAAGGAAAAATTTCAGGTGTATGGAAGGAATGAGTAATGAGATGAAGGATGGACTAAAGCTCAAGATTCGGGATGCCATGCGTTTCACCCCAAGAAATATCCAAGAAGTACAAGCGTCAAAGCTTGGGGATGCCCAAGGCACCCCCTTCTTCATCAATAAAAATTCCAGGTTTCTTCCAAACGCTTTATTTTTATTGTTTCATGCACAGTTGTGTTGTTCTTGGAGCGTCTTCTTTTTCATTTTCATTTTGGTTTTTTGTTTGCTTAGTTTGCTGAATAAATTGGTTGTACCCCCTCTTTCATACATTGTTTTGCAAATAGTTTGGTTTGGTTTGGAAAAGGGTAGGAAAGTTCATGCTTATGTGGTAAAAAGAGCTCGTTTTTGACTGTGGCCTATGCTTTGGCATGCCATGCTTGATATTGTTTTGGATTTATGCTTAGTATTCTTTGTTGTACCATGACTTGTTATAAACAATTGAGATTGCTTAATGTGCCTTGGATGAATCATGCGTTGTTTTAGCATATTAAAGCATAGTATTGTGGTATTCTCCTTTGATGCTTTATTTGGGTTGACTTGGCGCATGCTCACACCATGTTATGACTATCTCAAAGTCACCATAGCCTTTATGATCCTTTAGTTTTCAACTTGTAGTATCACTTTATGCTTTGATCAATGATGTTTTGTCGCTCTGCATGATTATGGACATTATTGCTCTCTTAGTTTGTCGCTCCCAGTCTTTTGCTAGCCTCCACAACCAAGTATGAGTTCCACTCATGCATCCAACTCCCTAAACCAAGTTATTCCAAAGATTCACCATACCTACCTACTAGCTTATGCTATTCCAAGTATATTCATGCTTTTGTTTACCTTCCAAATTAAACTTGTTATGAGAAAACTAGTGATTAAAGCTCTCACGAACTTGATGGCACACTTTACTTTTTGCATCTAATAAACTTGAACCATTGGGTCCTTCTTTGTTACGTATATGCTTGCGCTTTATAAGTTGAAATTAGCAGAACCATGTTTCATGGGTAACGTTTTCAACATTGCACTTGTACTTTGTACCTCGTTGATATCATGTTCTTTTGCTTACGGATCCCGGCAGTGTGAAATAAAAGTGGAACTTGTAAGATCATGGAGTTTGTATGTGTGTTAGAGAAACGCTTGGGCCGCTAGCCTAAGCCATGCCTAATCGTGGTGGAAACTTGCAGCATCACCATAATTAGCACTCTATGAAGCATCCTCAATAAAAACCTATGAAAATAGCAAATAAAAAGATCGCTGAGATGCTCATTGTCTGCTTGCCTTGTCATTTTGATTACGGGAAAGCTCCCGTATCATGTGCAAGGGGTACCCCATTGGCGGTTCTTAATGATACACATATACTTACAATGACAAGAGCTTACTCGTGACTGAAGTTGAGTAGCATGAGGATCGGTCTTCGTAAGTAAGGGGCATGAGATTTTGGTTTATAACTTGTCAAGCATATCCTCTTAGTTGTGTCACTTTAACCTTAATCACCTTAAAGATGCTTATGATAGGGGCAATGAGAGCTGAAAGCTATAAGTACCATAATTTTTGGAAGCTCTTTATGAGACTTGAATCCCTACTTCCTTTTGAAGGCCTTTCTTCCACCATTATATTGAGTCTCCACCTTCTATCTTTATGCACCTACTTTGAGAGCATAGTGGCCATTCTTAGTTCTATGTGCATTGTCCCAAGACTAGTTGATTGATGCATAACTTGATATTGCTTGTTTTAAACTTTTGTATCTAGTCACTCTTATGAACTTTGAACGTGACCTATGCATTTATATTTTCTACTCTATGAGGGACAAGCTGAATACTATTATGCTATGTTTTCTTTATGTGAAACAAACAAACGTCTTGCAAAGCATTGTTATTCATGAATCTATTGTTTGTGCCTTTTCATGTTGCATCATAGTTTCTTTGCTTATTGCTAGAACTTTGTCTTTCATGTTATGATTGAAGTACTATGATCCGAGCTTTGAATGTTTTACAAATACTTTGATCAAGTTTATGATGGTGCATGTCACCTCAAAAATTATTCTTTCTTTTTATCACTTACCTACTCGAGGACGAGCAGGAGTTAAGCTTGGGGATGTTGATACATTGCAAATGTATCTATAATTTTTGATGTTCCATGCTTGGTTTTATCCACTTTCTTGTGTTTTGTTCCAACTTTGGAGTACTTTTCATATGATTTCTTGGACTAACCTATTAACAAGAGCCACAGTGCCATTGCTTTTCTGCTGTTTTGGTTCCAAGAAAGTCGAAAATGAATATTCTCGAATTGGACGAGACAAAAGCCAAAGTGCCTATTTTCCAGATGTCATCAAGTGCTGAATCGAGGCGGAGAGGGGCCGGGGCCACACACCACCTGGCACGGCCAGGCCTGGCCCGCGCCAGGTGGTGTGGATGCTCCGGCACCCTCGGCCTCTCCTTCCGCCTATATATTGCCCTCGACGAAAACCCTAAGCACCATCAAAATCCACGAAAGAGTCTGTAGCCACCGTCATCTCCATCCCTAGATCGGGAGGGATCTGAAGCTCTTCTTGGCACCCTGCCGGAGAGGGGAATTCACCCTGGAGGCCTTCTTCATCACAATGCAAGCCTCCAGTGTGATGCGTGAGTAGTTCATCTTTGGACTATGTGTCCATGTAGTAGCTAGATGGCTGGTTCTCCTCCTTTGTGCTTTCATGTCTAGACCTTGTGAGCTCCGTTCATGATCAAGATCATCTATTTGTAATTCTGCATGTTGTGTTTGCGGGGATCCAATGGATATTGAGATGCTATTTCAGATTGATTATTGATTCTATCATGTCTTTGTTATTTGTGATCTTGCATGCTTTCTGTTGTTAGTAGCTATCTTGGCCAAGTAGATGCTAGCAACTCCAAGAGTTAGTATTTATGCTCGATAGTGGGTTCATGCCTCTAGTAATCTGGGGAAGTGACAGAATTCTCTTAGGTACTAGATGTGTTGTTGCTACTAGGGAGAAAACAACAATCCTTTGTCCATAGAACAATCGTATTGTTTACTTTACACGCAGTTCATAAAGCAATAATCTGTTGCTTACAACTTAATACTGGAGGGGTTCTATGATAACCAAGGTGGATTATTAGTCATAGATGCAGTTGGATGGCGGTCTATGTATAATGTTGTAATGCCCAATCAAGTCTCAAAGGAGTCAAGATGATTAGTATATGCATGTATTGCTTTCTCGGTGTTTGTCAATTTCCCCGCTGTAATTTGTTCACCCAGCATGTTATCTATTTTAAGGAGAGCCACCTCTAGTAAACTATGGATCCCGGTCCTTTTTCTTTACATACAATCTATAAACTGTTTACTGCTTTGTGTTTACTTTCTGCAATCTTTTACTTCTTTCCATTCGACACGTTTAATCCTTTGTTTTCCGCAAAACATGGTGAGATTGACAACCTCATCGCAAGTTGGGGACAAAGTTATGTGGTTGTGTTGTGCAGGTCTCCATGTTGCTACTAGCACCGGTAGTGCGCCCTACCAAAGCTCAGCGAGTAACACATTTGGGGTGTTTCCTTGCTCCTAATGGTTCGATTAAACCTTGGTTTCATACTGAGGGAAACTTGCTGCTGTGCTCATCATACCTTCCTCTTGGGGTTCCCAACAAGCTCTACATCAACCATGCACCAGCACTTTTCTGGGCGCCGTGCACTGAGCCATCAGAGAACTACTCCCTCCTCATCATGGGAATCAGCAATGGTGATGGATATGGCGGTGGAGATCAATGGAGATGGCTCCGGGGGCACTTCCCCATCCCGGCAGGGTGCCGGAACAGAGACTTTCTGTCCCCCGAATCTCCCCTTCGGTGGCGTCGGCGCAGTGGAACTTTTCGTGGATTTCTGATTGACTATCTAGGGTTTTGGTATCGGGAGGCTCACATAGGCGAAGGAGGCGAGGTCGGTGGCCGTCCAGGGGGCCCACACCATGCCCTGGCGCGGCCTGGGGGTACCCGCGCTTGGGGGTGTGTGGCCAGGCCCTGGCCCTCCTCCGTCTCGTATTCTGGCTCCGTGAGTCTTCCGGTAAAATAGGAACTTTGGATTTTGTCCTGTCCAATTCTGAGAATATTCATTTTCTGACTTTCCTGGAACCAAAAATAGCAGAAAACAGGCAACTGGCACTGTGGAATCTTGTTAATAGGTTAGTCCAAGAAAGTCTATGAAAAGTACTCCAAAGTTGGAACAAAACATAAGAAAGTAGATAAAACCAAGCATGGAACATCAAAAATTATAGATACATTTGCAATGTATCAACATCCCCAAGCTTAACTCCTGCTCGTCCTCGAGTAGGTAAGTGATAAAAAGAAAGAATAATTTTTGAGGTGACATGCACCATCAAAGACTTAATCAAAGTATTTGTAAAACATTCAAAGCTGGGATCATATTACTTCAATCATAACATGAAAGATAAAGTTCTAGCAATAAGACAAAGAAACTATGATGCAACATGAAAAGGCACAAACAAAAGATTCATGAATAACAATGCTTTGCAAGACGTTTGTTTGTTTCACATAAAGAAAACATAGCATAATAGCATTCAACTTGTTCCTCATAGAGTAGCAAATATAAATGCATAGGACACCTTCAAAGTTCATAAGAGTGACTAGATACAAATAGTTTAAAACAAGCAATATCAAGTTATGCATCAATCAACTAGTCTTGGGACAATGCACATAGAACTAAGAATGGCCACTATGCTCTCAAAGTAGGTGCATAAAGGTAGAAGGTGGAGACTCAATATATTGGTGGAAGAAAGGCCTTCATAGAAGGAAGTAGGGATTCAGGTCTCATAAAGAGCTTCCAAAAATTATGGTACTTATAGTTTTCAGCTCTCATTGCCCCTATCATAAGCATCTTGAAGTGATTAAGGTTAAAGTGAACAAACTATGGTGTACATGCTTGACGAAGTATAAGTGAGAAATCTCATGTCCCTTGAATACGAGGGTCGCTCCTCATGCTACTCAAGTTTAGTCACCGGTAAGTTCTTGTCCTCATAAGTACATGTGTATCATAGAGAACCGCCAATGGTGTACCCCTTGCCCGATGATACGGAAGAATCCCCATATCAAAATGACAATGCGAGCACACAACGAGCATCTCAGCAATCTTCTTATTTACCATGGGAATATGGTGCTTTTTTCTCTCTTTCCTCTTTTCATAATCTTTTTTTTTATTTTCTCCTTTTTTTCTCAATATAGGACTCTCTTTTTTTATAAGAAGAATGCTTCATAGACAGCTCATTATGGTTACGCTGCAGGTTTCCACCATGTCAGCATGGATTAGACCAGCGACCCAAAGCGCTTTCTAACACATATACATAACTCCATGGACTTACAAGCTCCCCTTTCATTTCACACCGACGGCATCCATATACAAAAGAGCATGATATCAACTAGGTACAAGTACCAAGTGCAATGTTGAAAGTGTTCCCCATGACAACATGGTTCTGCAAATTCCCAACAAATAAGTGCAAGCATATACAACATAGACGACACAATGGTTCAAGTTTATTAAGGGCAAGAAAAGTAAAGTGTGCCATCAAGTTCGTGAGAGCTTTAATCACTAGTTTTCTCATAACAAGTTTAATTTAGAAGGTAAACAAAAGCATGAATATACTTGGAATAGCATAAGCTAGTAGGTAGGTATGGTGGAATCTTTGGAATAACTTGGTTTAAGGAGTTGGATACATGAGTGGAACTCATAATTGGTTGTGGAGGCTAGCCAAAGACTGGGAGCGACAAACTAAGAGAGCAATAATGGCCATAATCATGCAGAGCGACAAAACATCATTGATCAAAGCATAAAGTGGTACTACAAGTTGAAAACTAAAGGATTATAAAGGCTGTGGTGACTTGAGATAGTCATAACATGGTGTGAGCATGCGCCAAGTCGACCCAAATAAAGCATCAAAGGAGAATACCACAATACTATGCTTTAATATGCTAAAACAACGCATGATTCATCCAAGGCACATTAAGCAATCTCAATTGTTTATAACAAGTCATGGTACAGCAAAAAATACTAAGCATCAAGCCAAAACAATATCAAGCATGGCATGACAAAGCATAGGCCATAGTCAAAAACAAGCTCTCTTTACCACTTAAGCATAAACTTTCCTACTCTTTTCCAATCCAAACCAAACTATTTGAAAACCAATGTATGAAATAGGGGGTCCAACAAATTTATTCAGCAAACTAAGCAAACAAAGCAAATGAAAAACCAAAACAAAAACGAAAAATAAGACGCTCCAAGAACAACACAATTGTGCATGAAACAATAAAAATAAAGTGTTTGGAAGAAACCTGGAATTTTTATTGATGAAGAAGGGGATGCCTTGGGCACCCCCAAGCTTTGACGCTTGTACTTCTTGGATATTTCTTGGGGTGACACGCGTGGCATCCCCAATCTTGAGCTTTAGTCCATCCTTCATCTCATTACTCATTCCTTCCATACACCTGAAATTTTTCCTTCATACAAAACTTCACACAATCTTTATTAGCAACATTAGTGCACTCAAGATAAATAAGTCTTAAGGTTCAGTTCTAACACCAAATAAACTTCCATTAGAACACTATATACTGTAGCACTTCCCTCAAAAATCTCAATTCCCCAAAAGAACTCAAAAAGGAACCAACAAGAAGCAAATGCGGAAAATGGCAGAAATCTGTCAAAACAGACCAGCAGGTAAATACGAATTTTTTTGAAGACCTTCTGTTTCTAAAATCAAAAAGTGTTGAACTAAGGAAAGTTAGATAACAACCTAAGGAAGAAGCACAAAAATTCACGCCTCAAAAAGACGTTTGGAGATTTTACACGATTTTTTACGGTGAAGCAAAGAAATCTGTTTCGGGATAACAACTTTCCCAGACATTACTTCTCTCTCATTAGAGGTTACTCTTGGCACAAAAAGCAAATAAAAAGGATAAGGAGCGGTTATTACTGAAGTAATAACTTTCAAGACTCATCTAAAACTTTTGGGTTATCTCCCAATAAGTACTTTGCTTTAACGCCTTTAAGTTAGGCATGATAGTTTGAGAAGATGCTCACATAAGAAATATGAATTGAAGTAAAAGAGAGCATCAAGAAGCAAATTCAAAGCACATTTAAGTCTAACACACTTCCTATGCATAGGAATCTTGTAAAGAAACAAGTCATGAAAGCACAAAGCAACAAGCATAGTAAAGCAAAACAAGTGCAACTTCAAGACTTTCAACATAAAGAGGGGAAACTTAATATTATTGAGATGCATAAAACCATGTTTCCCTCTCTCATAATAACTTTCAGTAGCATCATGAATAAAATTAACATTATAACTATCACATAAAACATTCTTATCATGAGCCACATTCATAAAAGAATTAATACTCTCCACATAAGCATAGTCATTCTTATTAATCGTAGTGGGAGCAAATTCAACAAAATAGCTATCATTATTATTCTCATCACCATAATCATCAAATATAGAAGACATGTTGTAATCATAATTAATTTTCTCCTCAATAGTAGGTGGACTGAAAATATCATATTCATCATTGTAATCATCATATATTGGAGGCATAGTATCATCAAAGTAAATTTTCTCCTCCATGCCTGGGGGGATAAAAAGATCATTTTCATAGGAACTAGCTTCCCCAAGCTTAGACTTTTCCATAGCATTAGCAATAATGGTGTACAAAGAATTCATACTAACAACATTGCTATTAGCATGCAAATAAAGTTCCATAGGTTTTTTAATTTTCTCTTCAAACACTTCATGTCCTAACTCAAGATAAATACTATAAAGCTCTCTATTTTTTTGTTGTTTTCCATTAAGCCTAACTAGTCAAAACAAGAAACAAGAAGACAAAATTGCAGAATCTAAAGGAAATAACTTCGAGCACTCACACCGGAGGATGTGAGTACCTTTTACCTTACCTCCCCGGCAACGGCGCCAGAAAATAGGCGTTTGTCGTGGGAGGCTCTTCTTCTTTAATCCTCCGGTGTGAATACATTTTACCTTACCTCCCCAGCAACGGCGCCAGAAAATAGCTTGATGTCTACGCACTTCTATTCTTGTAGACAGTTGTTGGGCCTCCAAGTGCAGAGGTTTGTAGAGCAGCAGCAAGTTTTCCCTTAAGTGGATTACCCAAGGTTTATCGAACTCAGGGAGGAAGTGGTCAAAGGTATCCCCTCTCAAGCAACCCTGCAATCAAGATACAAGAAGTCTCTTGTGTCCCCAACACACCCAATACACTTGTCAGGTGTATAGGTGCACTTGTTCGGCGAAGAGATAGTGAAATACAAGTGGTATGGATATAATATAACGGTGCTAGAAAATAGCTTGATGGCGTGGAAAAGACTAAAGGCAAACTGAAATAAAGAAGGAAGCAAGCAAACATGTAATAGATCTAGTTGCAAACAGTGTTTCAATGCTTAGAAACAAGGCCTAGGGATCATACTTTCACTAGTGAACACTCTCATATAAATATATCCTCTTTATGATACTACTCTTAACTAATCTCCAGTTGAACACTCTAATCGATGGTAGGGCTATAACAGCACACCTCAAAGTAAGCCTTTCTCATCTAGATAACCCCACATTGTCACCTTGAGCACTAGATGGTTCCGACAAACACCACAATTTCATAAACACATCCAACTCCAAATATAACTCATAACATGTATTTGTAATCTCTAGCCTAAGTGTCACCATGGTGTGCACACTGTCAATTTCACACACATGGGGAGAGCAGAGATCTATTAAAGCACTTGAGTAGCAAGGTAGATCTATAGATTACAAGCTCATGATCTCAATGCATAGAGAGAGAGATGAACACATAGCTACCGGTAGAACCCTTAGCCTCGAGAGAGAACTACTCTCTCCTCATCATGGGAATCAGCAATGGTGATGGAGATGGCGGTGAAGATCGATGGAGATGGCTCAGGGCACCTCCGTCTGGCAGGTGCCGAGCAGACTTTCTCCCCGAATCTCCTTCGTGGCGGTGCAGCGGAACTTTTCGTGGATTTCTGATTGACTATCTAGGGTTTTGGTATCGGGAGGCTCTTATAGGCGAAGGAGGCAAGGTCGGTGGCCGGCCAGGGGGCCCACACCATGCCCTGACGCGGCCTGGGGGTACCCGTGCCTGGGGGCGTGTGGCCAGGCCCTGGCCCTCCTCTTTCTCGTATTCTGGCTCCGTGAGTCTTCCGGTAAAATAGGAACTTTGGCGTTTGTCCCGTCCAATTATGAGAATATTCATTTTCTGACTTTCCTGGAACCAAAAACAGCAGAAAATAGGCAACTGGCACTGTGGCATCTTGTTAATAGGTTAGTCCAAGAAAGTCTATGAAAAGTACTCCAAAGTTGGAACAAAACATAAGAAAGTAGATAAAACCAAGCATGGAACATCAAAAATTATAGATGCATTTGCAATGTATCATAATGCTCCCTCACCAAGTTACACCGTCGAAGATCTTGTAAAAAGGATCATCATTAATATTCCGGTAAGTGAAGGAAATGATGAAGCCATGTATCAACACTTCGTTAATCAAGTAGCAATAAAGGCACGTGAGCTTGAATAAGAATATAAGAAAATTGCTGAAAAATTACCTGTTAAGCTTGATGATATATTTGATCCTACTATTAAGATTAAAATTGGGACCAATGAGATAGCTGCACTCTGTGATCTAGGTGCAAGTGTTTCAAAAATTCCAAAGAGTCTTTTTAATAAGTTAAATCTTGGCTCTTTTGAAATCACCGAGTTAAAATTACATCTTGCAGAGTCTACCTACAAACAAGCCACATGAATTAAGGAGAATACTTTAATATACATTAAAGGTTGTCCTGCTCTTATTTATTTTGTTATTGTTGACATGCCTGAAGATGCTACTGCTCCTATTATATTGGGCCATCCTTTCTTAAGAACTATTAAGACTTTGATTAATCTCCATGAAGTGAACGTGAAGATTCAATTGCCTTCGTGGGATCCTTTTGTTATTCATTTCCCCTGGAAGAAGAAAGCCAAGCATGATGAAAAGGAGGCCATCACACTTTGAAGGCCAACTATTTTGAAGTAGGTGTTCACTCATCTGGCCTAAGTGAGCAACATCAAGGTCAATCATTTGACCATAAAAGAGCACAGCATGGGAGGCAACCCATGAGAAATAAAGGTTTGAGTAAAGTTTTTAAGTTTTAGTTTAAGTTTATGTTTAATAAAGAGTGATAGAAAACTCTAGTTGAGGAGAAGATGTTCGGTAGTACTAAAAATCTTGTTATATACATGTTGTTGTTGGTCGGCAATTTTTACTGTCAACTTTCTGTCAAAAACAAGGTATTTCGCTAGGTTTTACAATAAGAAGTAATTCTCGAAGAAACGGAATTTTTTTGATGGTTATAGAGAGTTTAATGACCAACTATATGGCGGGAATAAAAATTCTGGCTGTATAGTTCCAGCCGTATAGATACTTTTGCCATCGACAATTTTTCTTTCAAAAGTACTGATGGTTTAATGACCAACTATACAGCGGGAATAGAAATTCTAGCCGTATAGCTCCCATCATATAGATATCGATGCTTTCATACAAATTATTTTCCAGGTACAGATGGTTTGACGACCAACTATACGGCGGGAACAAATTGTTCCGGTCGTATAGTTTTGGTCGTATAGCTGCACCGCCAGGTGGAAACCCTAAAATTTTGACAGCAGGCCAACTATACAGTGGGAACACATTGTTTCAGCCGTATAGTTTGCCCATATAGTTGCGTCCGACCACAAAAACGCCACAGGAGGTACTTCCAACCCCAAAACTTCAATCATTTTTTCTTTCTTCTACCTCCAAACTCTCTCAAAACCTCAAGAGATCTTCATCTCTACTCAATTTCGTTCGATTTCCTCGCACACAAGTGATCTACGGTATGTTTCTCCTCTGATCCTCCAATTACTTTTTGCAATCTTCGATATATCGTCATTATCAATCTAGAGTGAGACCTACTATGAACTAATTGCCATGATTCTCTTGTCTAGATTATTATTTTGAGGGGATTCTTTAGTGTGCGATGATGAGGAATATGTTATGCTTACTATTGTTAGATCAAAAAGTTTTTTGTCTTTCCTTGTTATTTTTAGATCATAAAAACAAGGAGCCAAACTCGTGCTCGTGCTGCTGCTAGCGCTTCTCGGGCTATCGCTCAAGAACACATGGGGATACGGTTCAGGAATGAGCTCCAACATGATCACTTTGACAGGATCAAGAACCGAGAAGTGAAGGCAACCAAGTGGGCTTGCCCCATTATATTGAACCAACTCGGTATTTCTGATGACTTCAATTTACTTTGTAATAGAGTTAGCCTGGAAAACTTTGTATTCAATGATGTGCCTACCTATCACCAGTTAACCATTGAATTTTTAAGTTCTTTTCAAAGCACTGTTAAACTATGGCATGGAAAGGACCGGATTTCCTTTCGGCTCATGAATAATAATTACACTTTATCACTAGATGAATGGTGCGCGTGCTTTAATTTGCCAAACAGTAATGATAATGACTTGCGCGCATCCTTTACTGGCTTAGACCCTTCCCCGGAACGATATTATAATAGAATAAGCTTCACTTCTAGAGTGAGCAAGGGGAAGAATATTCAACATCCTGCAATTCACTACTTGTTCTATGTTATTGCTAACACCTTGCAGGCACATAATGAGTTCATGAGACTCAATGAGGAGGACATATTAGTCCTTTCAAAGGCTACTTTTAACAACTGCAACTTTTCATTCAATTTGGGCGCAATCCTTGTGCGCAACCTGGAGCACCAATCCTCCCAAAGCCAAGGACCAATCATAGGTGGAGGCATCATCACCGTGCTTGCCAATGCCCTAGGCATCAACCTAGGTGAGTTGCAACCTATGTTAGGTGAGTGACATGTTGGTTTCTCTACTTTAAAGTCTTGTGGAATGCTCACTAGGAGAGGTGGTGTTTATTACCTACATATTGCTGGAGCTGGGCGTATCTATCCCGCTCCTATGCCTAATGGTCTTTTCTCCATCAAGGAAGGATGTTTGCTATATGACTTGCAGGTTGAGCAACACCAACCCGAGGAGGAGATTCTGGACAAGGATGAGGACCAAGAAGAGGAGCAAGAAGTTCCTTATGAAGAGGAGTAGCCATCAACCCGGTTCGCTACATACCAAGACTTCTAAGAACTTGGAGGGACTGTGGAGAGGATGCATAGCCTCTCCTTGAACCTCCGAGGAACAACTAGTAATTTATCAATTCAATTTGCGAACTAGAGTTCTGACTTTTTCCCGCCACCACAATGATTTGAAGGGCTTGCAAAATCCTAAGCTTGGGGGAAGTTTCCTCAATTATTTTTATTTGGTGTTTGTTTTCTTTTATTTATTACGAGGCTACGTTTTTAATTTGAGTTTATAAGCACTTGTGTTGGTTTCTCCAAAACTTTATCTTTAGTTATTTCTATTTGCTTTCAAGATTTTCTAGCCGAGCTTTGCCGCCAATTTTCTATTCTTTAATTCCCTCTCTTAAAAACAACAAAAAGATTTCTCCATTTATCTTTATTTTCCCTCTTCTTTCTTTTCTTTTCGCCTCGAGGTTCTCATGTATTTGTAGGAAGAGTGATTGACTTTGATTTTCCAAGAAAACAAATCAAAAAGGAAGAGAGAAGTGGAACCAAACATGAGAGGTATGCCTTAGGACTCCCCACTTTTGAAGTTTGATAAACCCATGCTACTAGTAGTAAATGTTCAGATATTATATTGGTGGAGTGAGTATTGTATTATAGTAAAATTTTGTTGGCATGGGTATTTAGTTGGGTACGTTTTGTTCCAGCTCTTGTAGTTAACCAAGTCTTGCCTAAAAATTTGCTAAACAATCGAAATAAGAAAAAGTCTCACAATTGAAGTCTTGGGTGTTGTAGTGTTTAGTCTTGAATGCTTATTTCTAGAGATACTCAACACCACGGAATATAATGATTGACTTGATAGCTCTCTTTAAAAGGATTTGTTCGATTGAATTAATGTTTAGCGGTTTTTGTGAGCATGCCAAAGTTTGACTTGTGACTCATAAGAATGATATAGCTTTATGCGTGTCAAACTTCATGGGATGCCAACAACTCCGCTAGCCTACGAACGATCTTCATGGAGGAAACTCCTAGATTTTGGCTATGAGTTGATTAAACATATGTAGCAGCAATGCTATAATGGGTAAGATTCTTGGCATTCGCAGGTAGTTGTGTTCAAAATGGAATCACTCCTCTGGCTGTTATGAGTAATCATTATACAAAAGGAACAAAACCTTAGTGATGCCACGAGTGTCCATCATAACCTGATAAACTAATTAAAGTCTTTGGCATGCTCTCAATTACTTAAGAACTGAAATTCTTGAAGGACAATGAATAGAAAAGTAGTGCTTGAAGAGTCTTGATTTATTGATGTGGGAGAATTGAGATACTCTAGTGTCTATGTTTTTCATGACAACTCTCACACTCTCAATTTTACATGATTATACTGTATTGTTCAAAGGCAAGCCTATGAGTTGATTACATGACATGGAATAAAGTTTACTCATTTGAATCATCCATGTTAACAATAATTTTGCCGCGCTATAAGGATGCATAAAACCCGTATGATATACTTGCCATTACTCTATCTATGCTGAAGTTTTTTAGATTTATAAAGTGGAGGAAACATGAGACTACCAATCATGAGTAAGATCATCATCTCTTTATTTCAGTTTAAATGCTGAGTTCCTTTTTGGTTTTGGTTTTCTTGCTCTAGGATGATCAAGTTTAAGCTTGTGGAGGTTGATGGCTCTGAAATATAGCCATCTACGTCCACATGTAAACTAGATATTCTTCATATTTTTTATGAAATATCTCTCTAAATCCTGCCACTAATGCCTAATGATCAAAGGAGTATGCAATCCTTTCTTTCTATTTTTCCGTACGCAGATAATGATGTTTGATGATGGGAATCACCACAGTAAAGTCAAAGATACGAGATTTCCAACAACCCGAAGAAACCAGGAGTCATGAAGTGGAGGCAGATGCTTTAATGACCAACTATACGGCGGGAATAATATTCCGGCCGTATAGTTTCAGTCGAATAATTGCCATCGACACTGCTAGGTCAAACATAACAACTTTCGTGAAGGGGCCCCTATATAAAGAGGACTCGGGCAACGAGAAAAGAGAGCTCTTCCCGACCATCAGCGCCTCCAGATCTCCATCCACAACACCGAAGATCCGCCGGAGGAATAGACTTAGATCTAATCTCCAAACCAATCTCCACCACCATAGCCATATTCCACCACTTGTAATATTAGATCTCTTCTTTGATTGGTGACATTGTAAGACTATTTGCTATCAATTTCATGATTTCCACTACAATGTTTATGATCTTTGATCTCATCTCTATGTGTGAGTAATTCTCCTTTGGCTAAGGGCTTCAATCTAGCCATGTAGCTTTTGTGCATGTTATTTATCATAGATGGGATCATGTATTAGTTTGTATGACATGATGATTATTGTATCCTCTCTTGCCTCAATCTAAGGACTTGTCAGGTACCCAAGACCCTGAGGATTGAGACAGGTATAGGGAGTATGAGTAATGACTAATCTGCAGGTTGGGAACCCTAGTGATAGAAGGGGTAGTACGACTGTATGTGCGGGATTTACTTGGGATTAGCGGTGACGTCACTATGCATATCATTAGATCTCTTTCTTCTATAGATGAGACTAGTAGGTTATTACTATAAGCGGTTGCGGAGGCAATAGCAATTATGGATGCACTATCCACATATAATTTATCTTGCTCTAATAATTACATGCATACTTTATTTTTATCTTTTATTCCCATCAGATGTTTTGCACAGCTACTGGTGAAACCGAACGCCCTAGGCCGTCTCTCTCCATCATCGACAACAACAAAAAGATGCAAACTCTTGGTCTGGTAAAAACACAAAAGGAATTCTAAAACTCCTGAAGGTCCGTTAAAGTAACTTCACTACGTTTCTGCTTCCCGAGGATTCGATAAACCTAGGTCTACTAGGGAAAAAGAGCTATACTACATCTGTAATCCGGATCGAAGGTATCAACTGTATAACCATAATTAATAATAATAAGGATGAATTAATCCCTGCTAGAACTATAGTAGGGTATAAAATGTGTATAGACTTTAGGAAATTAAACAAGGAAACGATAAAACATCATAATCAAATACCTTTCATGAATAACATCTTAGGAAGGATGTCTGGTAACTCTCACTTCTGTTTTCTTGATGGCTATTCGGGTTATTCTCAAATCATTGTTCAGCCCAACCAAGAAAAAAATACTTTCACTTGTCCTTACTGAACCTATGCTTATCGACTAATGCATTTTGGTTTATGTAATGCAGCTGCTAGTTTTCAAGAGTGTGTTTTGAAAATATTTGGCAATTTTGTAGAAAGCTCTATGGAAGTTCTCATGGACAACTTTGTTGTGTACAGAACCACTTTTGAGCAGTGTCTCTATAATTTTAATAGAGTCTTACAATGGTGTAGACAAACCAAGCTGGTTCTCAATTGGGAGCAGTGCCGATTTATGGTAAGAGAAGGTATAGTTTTCATAGAATTTCTGAAAAAGGGATTGAGGTTGATGGTTCAAACCTTGTTACTTTAGAAAAGTTGCCAATCCCACAAGACGTGAAAGGGTTAAAGGACTTTCTTGGGCATCCGGTTTCAATAAGTGTTTTTTAAGGATTTTGCTAAAGTGGCTGCTCCTTTAACACGTCTCCTAGATAAACATACCTTTTCGCTTTTGATAGAAATTGCATTGATTCTTTTGAGCAATTGAAAAAAGCCCTAGTTTCTGCACCTATTATTCAACCACCAAATTGGGACGAGCCATTTGAAATTACTAGATGATGCCCCGCGCGTTGCTGCGAGAATATTATAAGACATGATGCTAATGTAAATGGTGACAAATCAGTTAAATTAAGTTAGCAAAACAAATACATATTCAACAAATGACTTCATAAACAATATTTAGAACTTAACACACTTAACCTTTGCTAGACTGGACTAAGAACATGGAAAAAATAGTTATTCACTTTTCTCACAATTTGTACTTACCACATGATTGCAGAACACACTGCTATCTATGGCCATATGTGGACTGTGGTACGTACAGGCCCAACACTGAAAGTGTGTTTCTGACATGTTCAATCATATGATGATTACTTGCCGAAACATGAGAATTTTAGATATGTATCAATGCCACAGAACGTTGTTGGGTTGATGTTTAATAATTAAATTGACCTGCATAGATAAATATGTAATAGCAAGAGTCACTTGTCCGTGGAATCAAAGTACTATGTATAAGCAACTAAACATTGATAATGAGAAATTGGTGTAGGTATGTACACACTTCTGCTGAAACATAGGTACCACATAGACCGACATCTAATACATGAGTGAGTATATCTTTCAGAAAAATAGATGAAAATGTATGCCATAGATAGATAAAAAAGATGAGTCTTCTTACCAATCTCATACTTATGCATAATTAGGTATGTAAGGCACTGTATCGGTCAGCTGGCAGACGATGTGTTGCAGGAACTTGGAGAGACACGATGGCTACGAAAAAGACTGTACATCTGGCCATGATAACATAACCAATAAAATTTGTTGCATGAGAAATGGAACTCGCATTATATACTTGGTTTGCCACACAGTACAATGTCTGGCTGAAACAAACACGAGTATTTTGCAAATATTAATATAAAACTTTGCATATGAATGTATAGCAAAAAACACCGAGTAATTGGAATCAGCACCCCACACATGGCACAAATTCGATATTTATAAATTGTATATACCACTAATTTTCTAGAATTGTGTGGTAATTATTTTCTTAGAGTTTAGGTGTAATACAATAGAAACTAAATATGCGTCAGTCATATCATTAGCAACTCTTGAGAAGGATATACCTGATATGGCGATAAGTACAACGGATAAAGAGGCATACCAGTTTCAATCTGCAATTATGATTGTAACTTGTTGAGATGGCCATAGATATCAATGAATATTAGAGTTATATCATGAATCCTTGAAATAATTCATCTGGCAGGCAAGTGAAAATGAATATTAGTGTTATATCATGAATCCTGTCATGGTTCAAGAGGTATACCAACCTTACTTGCATAGATAAAAGTATTCAAAAGTGCTTATCTAAATACTAACGCGCTGAGCTGTAATGAAAAATGGTATAGAATATAATCAATGGAACAGTAATAGAAACAGGATTTTCTTACCAATCTCACAGTCACAGCCCATTACAGGGAGTCCAACAATCTATCAAACAATTCACCATTAGGGGCATTATTTCGAGCAGTTGCCAGTCAACAACCTACCAGATATTACACATGCATCAACCTTATTTCGAGCCGTTGCCAGTCAACAACCTACCAGATATTGCACATGCATCAACCTTAAAGATGAGGATAGGGAGATCTCGTGGTTAGTGCGCATGGGATGCAGGGTAAAATCCACCACGGAACTTGCTTCTGACTATCCCATCTCAACTCCAGATCATAGACACGAAAGAGACTTAACAAAAACAGCATGCAAGGAGGAAGGGAGCCTTGGTCGGCCAGAGGTCTAGCATGCCAACAAAGGGGATCAAACAACATCTAGCCAGGAAGTTGTGGCATGGGAGGCAGACATGCAGTGCAAAATCTCATTCGGGAGACGGGAGAGGGACAGGAATAGGAAGTATGCTAGTATAGGCATATATGCAGCTATTGGGGCCATGGAGGGGAGAAAACGCCTGATAATGGGGTCTCTTTAATGTGTGTTTAACTGCCGAGACATTGCACTGTAAACTGAATTTTCTTTGATGATGTGGTGGACGACCGATGGAATAATGGAAGGACATGGAACCCCAAAGAATTCCTAGTCGTTTGGGATCTTTTCAGCATTGATGATTTGCTACTAAAAATATAAAATATAAAATGATGACGTGGCATTTAGGCCCAGAAGGTGAGGTGGACGTCTTTCATGTTGAGAGAAATCCTTTCGTGGGGATGATCTTCTTAGTTATATAGGATGTGTGATGCTAGTGATTATGCTATTGGGGACATTCTAGGACAAAGAGATGGATCAAACCTAAACATCATTCAATATGCTAGTCAAGTTTTCAATGAAGATCAAAGAAATTATGCAACAACTGAAAAAGAGTTTTTAGCTGTGGTTTTTTCTTGTGATAAATTTAGACACTACATCATCAATTCAAAGGTAATAATTCATACAGATCATTAGGCTTTAAGACATCTTCTAGCTAAGAAAGATGTTAAACCCTGTCTAATTAAATGGGGCATGTTAATCCAGGAATATGACCTGCTGATGGCAACAATAGTGGCCACTTTTCTTTGGGACTCCAAGTGCGGGGTGTTGTAGCAAGCTTTTTTTTCCCCACAAGGGTGATTTGAGGGTTTATATCGAACTCTTGGGGAGTTGGTTATGGAAGGGTTTTTGTCTCCTCCTTCTCAAGCAACCTATAAAGTAAAATAATTTGTCTTGTGTCCCCAACTTCACTAAGTGGTTGTCAAGCACAAGGTTTCGTATTAGTAATATGAAATAAAATATAAAGTAAACTAAAGTAAATAAAGTAAAGTAATGAAAACTAGATGATATGGAAGATAGTAGAGTTGTTTTTTGTATTTTCAAAATAATAAATTGCAGAAAATATAAAAGATAGTAGATGCTATGGAAAGGTGCTTCTTATGATTAAAATTGGACCGGGGTTCATGGGTTCACTTGTCTACTCTCTTTTTAAGATGCAGTGATCACAAAACAATTCATCAATGATAAATTTCCATGGAAATTCTATATGTGTTTGATAAGGAAACAATATGGGCATCATGTTCTAACATAGAGATGAAATACATCTCTCTTATACTCCTCAAGAAATGGAAACTCCATGCAATATTGAATTAAGAACAAATCAGAGTATAGCTTTAAGTAATATAACATGATGTTTGAAATACAAATATTCTACCTTGATCTAAGAAGATTATCACATTGTCACATGATAACTATAGCAAATGATTTCACTTTATCCCTAGTGAGGTAGCAAAATAAAGGTAAAAACCAAAGTAGATCTTGAATATTGTTTGTCACAATTCAACCACTACCACCATGCTACTCCGTCTAATACACACTTCTCCCCATACAAGTTCTTGCATACAAGTTGGATCAAAACAAGCAATTAAGAACAGGGTACATGATAAGCATCTATCAATACATCTTACACAAAATAGATTCCAATCTCAAATATCAAATCATTGAACAAAGATCCACCACATAGGAATTACAAATATGACCATAATCATGTTGGGCAGCTCATATGGTACTAGATCTATGAACAACAAGAGAGAAATAGATCAAGCTACTGCCACAAACCCATATCCCAGTGGTGGACTACTCCCTATTCATCATGGTGATGATGCTAGAGATGTTGGAGAGGGTGGAGATCCGGGGAGGTGGCTTCGGTGGAGTTTCCCCTCCAATCTTTGTTGGATCTGACTCTATTTGGTGGTGTTTTCGGCTCTGGTGTCTCTTGTCTCGAGGACTCCCCGGGGATCCTTATATAGGGGTTTTTAGGTCAAGAGAACTCCGTAGGCAAAAGAATCAAGGCGATCGGACGACCGAGGAGCAAATTAGGGTAGGTGGCGTGCCTACCTGGACTGGGCGTGCCACCCATTCTCATTTGGGCCTCTTGGCCCTTCGGGTGGGATTCTTATGCTCCAGATGCTTCTCATGGATAAATATTGGCATTCCCAAAAGTTCAGGTCCATTTGACTTTGTATAGGTCCTGAAACATCAAAAACATTGAAAACAGGTTTTTCTGCCCTATCGGGTTATAGCCAAAATAAAGTGGACCATTGGTAAATCCCCAAAAACTCAATATAAAACATGGATATAATATTATATATGATGCAAACATGTTGGAAAACATGTTAACAAACTAAAAAGTTCATGTATGCATTTTACATGCATCAACATCCCCAAGCTTAACCTATGCTCGTCCTTGAGCATGAAGGTGATAAAAAATAAACATGGACTTTGGAGTTTGTTACTTTTGCTTATTTATTATCATGTAAAGTTCATAGGATCAATTCCTTTCAATGAAACATAATATGCAAGTGTACTATCAAGTTGTATCTTTTACACATCTATAAACATGTTAGAGCATCTCTAATAGAACCCATAAACGCCGTGAGAACTGAACTTTTCCGGTGGATTTATGGGTTTGGGCCGAATGCATAGTAGAACAGAGCCCGAAACGGTGGCCTGACCCGTAAAAGTTTCTCGGGGGCCTGAATAACGCGAGCCTCGCCCCGTATTAAAACGGGTCGCGAAGGGGAGTTCGGTTTCCAAACCCTACTCCACTCCGCCACTGATGCCGCTCCGCTGCCTCGCTCCACCTCCTCCGATGAGAAATCGTCGCACCGCCAGCACCGCTTCGCCGCACCTCGACCTCCCCATGGCTAGCCGCGAAATCTCCGCTAGGGGAGGCGGTGGTTTGGGCGGCGGGGACTCGCCGCCGCGGCCCCCGTTTTCCGCACTGAGGCGGAGCAGCACAAATGGAAATGTTCAGAGGGCGCGCGCAAGCGCAGCACCAACCGGTGGATGAACTGGGGGATCATGCCCCGGGGAAGCTCGTGCGGTCCGCAAATGATGGCGAGGGATCCTCCTCCGGTGGGTCATGCTGCCCCCCTCGCCCGCTGGTGTACGATAGCTTGGAGGAGGAGGAGGAGGATGCGGTGCCGGTGTGGGAGCCTCTCTTCTCCGCGGGCGACTATGTCCATGATGACCAGGAGGAGGACGCCATCATCATGCAGGTGGAGGCCATGTCCGAGGCGGAGGCGCGAGCATGCTGGCACCGGGAGGAGGCCGACACCGTCTGCCAGGTCCACGAGTACGAGGCGGCACGCCAGGAGGAACGCGTCCACCGTGTCAAGCTCGAGATCGTCGAGCTCGACTTGGAGTAGGAGCTCGATGTGTCCGCCGCCTCGCCTTCCTCTGCCACCACCTCCGCCGCCACGCGTAGAGGCCCTCGAGGCCGAATTTTGGTCAAAATTAGGTCACGCGGTGGTGGCTATTATTTAATTTTGGTTCTTAGTAGAAATTATGTAAAGTTTGATGCTCAATCAGAGCATCAACTAATGTAAATATGTGTTCATCGATGAATTCTCCCGCGAGAATTAAATTTTGTTTTTCAGTTCCTATTACAGTTTCTATTCTACACTAGTGGAAAAATCAACCTAACAGACGTTTTCAGGAGACTGAAATCACCGTTTTCAGTTTCGGTGAGTTCAGTCTCTATTAGAGATGCTCTTAAATAATAAGTAATGGTGTGATAAAACAAATGATGAACACAACAAACCTTCAAGCACACTTTGATGAACCTATAGAATAAGAAACTCTTTTCATTATGGGCATTGGTGTTTCATGCCTTTATTTTTGGGCTACTTCTTAGTTTCATGCCCTTGACTGGAAGACTCACTTCTTAGTTTCATGTCTTCCCTTGAGATGTTTTGCATCCCGTACCGAAAGTAAGCGTTGAATACATATGTTAATCCTCCATAAAGAATGTAAAAAATAAAGTTTTGAGCTATGTAGTTCATGTCAACAATACTAATAAGGATGGGGTTCCAAGTATATTTTATTTTAAAGCTTCATATGTTTATGTGCTAAACATCTTAGAAGTTGATTGTTTCATGCACCATACCTATGACCTTGCACTCCTCATGCTACTCAACTTAGGCATGTCATTGTATGCATTGGTCTTAGAAACTGCATCACTGAAGTACCTCTTGCTCCTTGTGTAGCTATATGCCTCCTTTTGTATTTATTTATTTAGCATAGGAGTTAATATAATTCCTTGGTCATGTTCAAGGTGGGAGGGGACAGTATCTCTACTCCATAAGAACAAATAAAAACAGACATATGAATCATATCAACAAGGATCATCATGATGTAAGTTTCCACCATGAGTTTCCGCACAGCGCATGGATTTGACTAGCGGTTCAGGAGCATTTTCTCTCAACTTGCCTACTCAAGTATGCACACTTTATTTCACATCGATGCAAACTATAGGCAGAACTTTAACATGATAAATTATCAACATTCAAAATTGAAAGCTTGTGCCATGACAACATGGTTTGGCAAACAACAACTAATAAGATGTAAAGCACAAAAATTTCCATAGTGGTATCCCCCTAAACCTTACTTTCTTATGAGCTTTAAAATACATGAAAAGGTGGTTTTAAAAATGTTTGGAGGATTATCATACATACTATACTTGAAAGTCTTAGCTTACAATGTCTAGTTTATGCGGTTTGGAACAAGTCTTAGCTTGTATTGTGAAGGCTTAGAAAAAAGAGATCTAAAGAGTGTGCCATCTAGTTTACAATGTCAACATTTATTTTCTCACCTTGCTCTTTAATGTTTAACATAATTATACACAAGCAAAGGATACAAATTAATAGGCACAAAACAAATCATACTTCATATAAAGTACTTGAGCTTAAGAACTAGACACGACATGAATTTTAGCCTTTTGCTTTTATCTCCCCTTTTCTTTTATTTCAAGGCATTATTATTCATTTTTAATCTCATTAAGGCAAAGTTTATTTTCAGTAGATCTATCATAAACATTTATATTAATAGTAGTGGTGGTCCTTTTAATGCAAAACAAAAGTAAAATAAACAAAACAGACGCTCCAAGTTTCTACGATAGTTTTATGTTGTTCGAAAAATAAAGTTTAGAGGTTTATAAACCGAAAGTTTAATAGGTCTAGTGGGGTGTCTTGGGAATCCCAAAGCTTATGGTTTTCACCATCCTTGTATTTCTCTTGGTGTGATGTTCCTCTATTCCCTATCAAAAAACTTCAACACAAAACTTTTTCTCCCATCTATTTTCTGAGTGGTGACATTAGTAGCACAAAAGTATAATAGTTGCTGCATATATATCAAAGACAAAATTCTTTCTAAATGTTCCAGCAAGCATATAATGTTCCTACATATCCATAGCATATAATATGACTCATAACAATCATTTTAAGACACTTGGGAATGGTTAAAACAAAACATGGCAGAATCTGTCCAGATTTTCAGCAGCAGCAAAACGAATTTTTCTGGCCCACTTAAACATGTCAGGAATTTTAGACAATTTTTGTGAGTACATAGGATGAAAATTTGTAAATGCTGTGTAAATATGAGCGCAATCAAAGTTACATAAAAAACAGAAAATTCTTGCACTAAAAACTGTTCTGCAAAAATTTGTTACTCCATATGTTTAGCAAGTTTTTAACATCCAAAATGGGTTCCACTTGGAACTTTATTAAAAAGTACAGAAAGAAAACCAAAACAAAACTCTCTTGCTAAAGCAATAGTTTAAATCAAAAATCTGAAAGAAAATAACCGGGTTGCCTCCCGCAAAGCGCTTTCTTTATAGCCATATAGCTAGGCTTTACTTACTTGGTTTAAATGATGTGGAACTCATGGGATAGCTTGTGCTTCTTTTCTACGCCCTTCTTCCTTGGAAAGTGTTCCATACATTTCTTGTGAAGAAACTTAAACTTCGCATTTCCTTCTTTTGTATCAATGACTGCACCTGTGGTTCTCAAAAACGGTCTACCAAGTATTATAGGACTTGAGGTATTGCTCCCCATGTCCATGACAATAAAATCAACAGGTACAAATGTCATATGCAATTCAACCATGATATATCTAACTTTTCCTAAAGTATGTTTAGTTGAATCATCAACAAGTAAAATATCTATAGTGTATTTTTCCATAGGTTTCAAATCAAGTAAATCATATAGATCTTTAGATAAAACTGAGACACTAGATCCTAAATCTAGAATAGCATGATGTGTCTCTTTTCCAATAGTGATTAAAATCATGGGGATCCATACATCCCCAAGCTTAGGTGGTATCATAGCTTCATTATTATATCTTTCAATCTTTTCTTTTATAACATAATTTGCTAGGTAGGAACCAAATCCTGCTTGATGACCACTAAAAGATGGATCATTAGAAAACTTCTGCAATAAGTTAATGAGTTCATGCAAGCTACATTTATCAAGATCAAGTAGAGGTTCTTTTGTTTCACTTAGCATTTTTACTTCTTGTACTTGTTTATCTCTATTATATAAACTGAAGATTTCATGTCTATCATCAAATACATCTTCTGGCACTTTAGCTTTTTCAAGGCTTTCTTGGACTTTTACTTCTAAGAGTAGGCCATCTAACAATATATAAGCGGTGTTGGTAGTTATATTCATGAAAGAACCTCCACTCTTTTTATCTAAATAGGACATTGAACTCTTAGTTAACCCTCTATAGAAGATATGCATTAATATCTAGTCTCTAAAACTACGTTTTGTTCCAAAAGCTATTTCTCTAAATCTTTCCCAAGCTCTTATAAGAGGTTCATATTTATTTTGTTTAAACATGATAAGCATTTCCCTAAGATGGCCTATTATTTTAGGGGTTCCAAATCTTTCAAGAAAAGCAGCTTTAACATTAAACCAAGAGCTAAAATTTTTGGGTGGCCATTCTAAAATCCAATCTAATGCCTTACCAACAAGTGAATATGGAAAAGTTTAACTTTAACCATACTATTGTTTTTATTACTCATGTTTAAATCTTCGCATCTTTCATTAAAAGTTCTCAAATGCTGCATAGGATTTTCATTAGGCTTCCCATAAAAATGGTTTTCATAAATGGATTTAGTAGCTGCAGGGTCTATTTCAAATGGTTCAAATGGTATCTCACCTTCTTTTGGGAAGTTCTTTAGACTAAAAGGCTAATAAGCTCTCTTTTCCATTTTTATGTGTTTTTGTGTTTTAAGGAAGAACTTAAAAAGTCTAAAAACAAGACAAAATAAAATACTTTAAAAATCTAAAAGGAGAAGAAAAACATCATACAGGTGCAACCTCTGATGGCTCGTGATTGATGAGCTCGTTGGGGAACCCCAAGAGGAAGGTATGATGAGCACAGAAGTAAGTTTCCCTCAGTTATGAAAACTTGCGATGAGGTTGTCAATCTCACCGGTTTTGCTGAAAACAAAGGATTAAACGTATTGAATGAAAGGAAGTAATAGTTTGTAGAAAGTAAACACAAAGCAGTAAACAGTTTGTAGGTTGAATGTAAAAGAAAGGACCGGGGTCCATAGTTCACTAGAGGTGGCTCTCCTTAAGATAGATAACATGCTGGGTGAACAAATTACAGCGGGGCAATTAACAAACATCGAGAAAGCATACAAGCATATATTAATCATCTTGACTCCTTTGAGACTTGATTGGGCATTACAACATTATACATAGACCGCCATCCAACTTCATCTATGACTAATAATCCACCTTCAGGTTATCATCCAAACCCCCTCCAGTACTAAGTTGCAAGCAACAGATTATTGCTTTACGAATTGCGTGTAATTTAAATAATACGATTGTTCTATGAACAAAGGATTGTTGTTTTCTCCCTAGTAGCAACAGCACATCTAGTACCTTAGAGATTTCTGTCACTTCCCCAGATTACCAGAGGCATGAACCCACTATCGAGCATCAATACTAACTCTTGGAGTTGCTAGCATCTACTTGGCCAAGATAGCTACTAACAATGGAAAGCATGAAAGATCACAAATAACAAAGACATGATAGAATCAATAATCAATCTAAAATAGCATCTCAATATCCATCGGATCCCCGCAAACACAACATGCATAATTACAAATAGATGATCTTGATCATGAAGGGAGCTCACAAGATCTAGACATGAAAGCACAAAGGAGGAGAACCAGCCATCTAGCTACTACATGGACCCGTAGTCCAGAGATGAACTACTCACGCATCACACCGGAGGCTTGCATGATGATGAAGAAGGCCTCTAGGGTGAATTCCCCTCTCCGGCAGGGTGCCGGGAAGAGCTTCAAATCCCTCCCGATCTAGGGATGGAGATGACGACGGCTACAGACTCTTTCGTGGAATTTTGATCGGGTACTTAGGGTTTTGGTATCAAAGGTAATATAAAGGCGGAAGGAGAGGTCGAGGGGGTGTTGGGGTCGGCCAGACCACCCCTGGCGTGAGCCAGGCCTGGCCGCACGGCCAGGTGGTGTGGTCGGGCCCTAGCCCTTGTGTGTCTCGTATTCTGGCTCCATATGTCTCCCGGTAAAATAGTGACTTTGGCTTTTGTCCCGTCCAATTCCAAGAATATTCATTTTCTTACTTCCTGGAACCAAAAACAACAGAAAACAGGCAGCTGGCACTGTGGCTCTTTTTAATAGGTTAGTCCAAGAAATCATATGAAAAGTACTCCAAAGTGTGGACAAAACACAAGAAAGTAGATAAAACCAAGCATGGAACATCAAAAATTATAGATACATTTGCAATGTATCAACATTCCCAAGCTTAACTCTTTCTCGTCCTCGAGTAGGTAAGTGATAAAAAGAAAGAATAATTTTTTAGGTGACATGCACCTTTATAAACTTGATCAAAGTATTTGTAAAACATTCAAAGCTGGGATCATAGTACTTCAATCATAACATGAAAGACAAAATTCTAGCAATAAGACAAAGAAACTATGTTCCAACATGAAAAGGCACAAACAAAAGATTCATGAATAACAATTCTTTGTAAGACGTTTGTTTGTTTAACATAAATAAAACATAGCATAGTAGTATTTAGCTTGTCCCTCATAGAGTAGAAAATATAAATGCATAGGACACCTTCAAAGTTCATAAGAGTGACTAGATACAAATAGTTTAAAACAAGCAATATCAAGTTATGCATCAATCAACTAGTCTTGGGACAATGCACATAGAACTAAGAATGGCCACTATGCTCTCAAAGTAGGTGCATAAAGGTAGAAGGTGGAGACTCAATATAATGGTGGAAGAAATGCCTTCATAGAAGGAAGTAGGGATTCAAGTCTCATAAAGAGCTTCCAAAAATTATGGTACTTAATAGCTTTCAGCTCTCATTGCCCCTATCATAAGCATCTTGAAGTGATTAAGCTTAAAGTGAACAAACTATGGTGTACATGCTTGACGAAGTATAAGTTAGAAATCTCATGTCCCTTGAATACGAGGGCCGCTCATCATGCTACTCAAGTTTAGTCACCGGTAAGTTCTTGTCATCGTAAGTACATGTGTATCATAGAGAACCTCCAACGGGGTACCCCTTGCCCGATGATACGGAAGAATCCCCATATCAAAATGACAAGGCAAGCGGACAACGAGCATCTCAGCAATCTTCTTATTTACCATGGGAATATGGTGCTTTTTTCTCTCTTTCCTCTTTTCATAATCTCATCATTGTTTTCTCTTTTTTCT
This sequence comes from Avena insularis, assembly GCA_023614405.1. Lineage (NCBI taxonomy): Eukaryota > Viridiplantae > Streptophyta > Magnoliopsida > Poales > Poaceae > Avena > Avena insularis. The sequence goes on from CM042686.1 coordinate 568,258,906, forward strand.
CTTTTTCTCAATATAGGACTCTTTTTTTATAAGAAGAATGTTTCATAGACAGCTCATTATGGTTACGCTGCAGGTTTCCACCATGTCAGCATGGATTAGACCAGCGGCCCAGGCGTTTATCTAACACATATAAATAACTCCATGGACTTACAAGCTCCCCTTTCATTTCGCACCGACGACATCCATAGACAAAAGAGCGTGATATCAACTAGGTACAAAGTACCCGTGCAATGTTGAAAGTGTTCCCCATGACAGCATGGTTCTGCTAATTCCCAACAAATAAGTGCAAGCATATAGAACATAGACGACACAATGGTTCAAGTTTATTAAGGGCAAGAAAAGTAAAGTTTGTCGTTGCTGGCTCGTGGTTGATGTAGAGCTCATTGGGAACCCCAAGAGGAAGGTATGATGAGCACAGCAGCAAGTTTTCCCTCAGTTATGAGACCAAGGTTTAATTGAACCAGTAGGAGCAAGGAAACACCCCAAAGGTGTTACTAGCTGAGCTTTGGCAGGGCGCAATACCGGTGCTAGTAGCAACGTGGAGACCTGCACAACACAACCACAGAACTTTGTCCCCAACTTGCGATGAGGTTGTCAATCTCACCGTGTTTTGCAGAAAAAAAATGATTAAACGTATCGAATGGAAAGAAGTAAAAGTTTGCAGAAAGTAAACACAAAGGAGTAAAAGATTGTAGATTGTATGTAAAGTAAAGGACCGGGATCCATAGTTCACTAGAGGTGGCTCTCCTTAGATAGATAACATGTTGGGTGAACAAATTACAGCGGGGCAATTCACAAACACCGAGAAAGCAATACATGCATATACTAATCATCTTGACTCCTCTGAGACTTGATTGGGCATTACAACATAATACATAGACCGCCATCCAACTGCATGTATGACTAATAATCCACCTTCAGGTTATCATCCGAACCCCCTCCAGTATTAAGTTGCAAGCAACAGATTATTGCTTTACGAACTGCGTGTAAAGTAAACAATACAATTGTTCTATGAACAAAGGATCGTTATTTTCTCCCTAGTAGCAACAGCATATCTAGTACCATAGAGATTTCTGTCACTTCCCCAGATTACCAGAGGCATGAACCCACTATCGAGCATAAATACTAACTCTTGGAGTTGCTAGCATCTACTTGGCCAAGATAGCTACTAACAACGGAAAGCATGCAAGATCTCAAATAACAAAGACATGATAGAATCAATAATCAATCTAAAATAGCATCTCAATATCCATTGGATCCCCGCAAACACAACATGTATGGATTACAAATAGATGATCTTGATCATGAACGGAGCTCACAAGATCTAAACATGAAAGCACAAAGGAGGAGAAACCAGCCATCTAGCTACTACATGGATCCGTAGTCCAAGGATGAACTACTCACGCATCACACCGGAGGCTTGCATGGTGATGAAGAAGGCCTCGGTGAATTCCCTCTCCGGCAGGTCTTGGAAGAGCTTCAGATCCCTCCCGATCTAGGGATGGAGATGACTCTGAACTCTTCGTGGATTTTTGATCGGGTACTTAGGGTTTTCGTCCCGAGGGCAACTTATAGGCGGAAGGAGAGGCCAAGGGGGTGCCGGGAGCCACCACACCACCCCCTGGCGCGGGCCAAGCCTGGCCGCGCGGCCAAGTGGTGTGGCCGGCCCCTGTCCCCTCTCCGTCTCGTATTCTGGCACTTGATCCCTTCCGGAAAAATAGGCACTTTGGCTTTTGTCCCGTCCAATTCCGAGAATATTCATTTTCTGACTTTCCTGGAACCAAAAAGAGCAGAAAACAGGCAGCTGGCACTATGGCTCTTGTTAATAGGTTAGTCCAAGAAATCATATGAAAAGTACTCCAAAGTTGGAACAAAACACAAGAAAGTGGATAAACTAAGCATGGAACATGAAAAATTATAGATACATTTGCAATGTATCAGCCGTCAAGTTCGTGAGAGCTTTAATCACTAGTTTTCTCATAACAAGTTTAATTTGGAAGGTAAACAAAAGCATGAATATACTTGGAATAACATATGCTAGTAGGTAGGTATGGTCGACTCTTTGGAATAACTTGGATTAGGGAGTTGGATGCATGAGTGGAACTCATACTTGGTTGTGGAGGCTAGCAAAAGACTGGGAGCGACAAACTAAGAGAGCAATAATGGCCATAATCATGCAGAGCGACAAAACATCATTGATCAAAGCATAAAGTGATACTACAAGTTGAAAACTAAAGGATCATAAAGGCTATGGTGACTTGGGATAGTCATAACATGGTGTGAGCATGCGCCAAGTCAACCCAAATAAAGCATCAAAGGAGAATACCACAATACTATGCTTTAATATGCTAAAACCACGCATGATTCATCCAAGGCACATTAAGCAATCTCAATTGTTTGTAACAATTCATGCTACAACAAAGAATACTAAGCATAAAGCCAAAACAATATCAAGCATGGCATGACAAAGCATAGGCCACAGTAAAAAACAAGCTCTCTTTACCACTTAAGTATGAGCTTTCCTACTCTTTTCCAATCCAAACCAAACTATTCGAAAACCAATGTATGAAAGAGGGGGTCCAACCAATTTATTCAGCAAACTAAGGAAATAAAGCAAACGAAAAACCAAAACGAAAACGAAAACGAAAAAGAAGACGCTCCAAGAACAACACAATTGTGCATGAAACAATAAAAATGAAGCGTTTGGAAGAAACCTATGATTTTTATTGATGAAGAGGGGGATGCCTTGGGCACCCCCAAGCTTTGACACTTGTACTTCTTGGATATTTCTTGGGGTGACACGCGTGGCATCCCCAAGCTTGAGCTTTAGTCCATCCTTCATCTCATTACTCATTCCTTCCATACACCTGAAATTTTTCCTTCATACAAAACTTCACACAATCTTTATTAGCAACATTAGTGCACTCAAGATAATAGGTCTTTAGGTTCAGTTCTAACACCAATAAAACTTACATTAAAACACTAGCTACTGTAGCACTTCCATTAAAACACTAGCTATTGTAGCACTTCCCTCAAAAAGCTCAATTCTCCAAAAGAACTCAAAAAGGAAGCAACAAAAAGCAAATGCTCAAAACAGACCAGCAGGTAAAGACGAATTTTTTCGAAGACCTTCTGTTGCTCAAATCAAAAAGTGTTAAACTAATGAAAGTTATATAACAACCTGGGGCAGAAGCACAAAAATTCACGCCTCAAAAGGACATACAGAGATTTTACACGAATGTTTATGGTGAAGCACAGTAATCTGTTTCGGGACAGCAACTTTCCCAATCATTACTTCTCTCTCATTAGAGGTTACTCTTAGCACAAAAAGCAAATAAAAAGGATAAGGAGCGGTTATTACTGACGTAATAACTTCCAAGACACATCTAAAACTTTTGGGTTATCTCCCAATAAGTACTTTTCTTTAACGCCTTTAAGTTAGGCATAAGAAGCAAGAAAAAGAATCAAGTGTTCTCAAATGAAGAAGCATTAAAACAAAATTTCGTTTTCATAGGAGAGGCAAAAGAAATCTTCTCTCTCTTCTTAGGGAAGTGTTCTATACTTTTCTTGAGTGGGACTTGATATTTAATGGTGTCTTCTTTCATATTAATAATGGCACCTACAGTTCTAAGAAAAGGTCTTCCCAAAGTAATAGGACAAGAAGCATTGCATTCAACATCCAAAACATAGAAATCAACGGGGACATAGGAATTGTTAACCATAATAAGAACATCAGTAATACTCCCCATGAGTTTCTTTTTAGCATTATCATCAAGTGGGACATTCAAATAACAATCTTCAAGTGGAGGCAAATCAAGCATATCATAAATACTTCTAGGCATAATAGAAACACTACTATCAAGATCACATAAAGCTTTGAAATCAAAGTCATTCACTTTCATATTAATGATGGGTTCCCAACCATCTTCTTGTTTTATAGGAATAGAAGCTTTATGTTTCATCTTTTCTTCTTTAATATTTATGAGAGCATCAGTAATGTGTTTTGTAAAGGCCATGTTAATAGCACTAGCATTAGGACTTTTAGCAAGCTTTTGTAGGAACTTAATAACTTTAGAGATATTACAACCATCAAGATCAAAATCAAAATTATCATCTAAAGTAGTAGAGCTATTACTAGCCTCAACACTAGTGGTGGTGATAGTAGAAACACTAATGTTTCTAGCAATTTCATCTTCTCTTTCCCACTTAGCATGTAATTCAGCTAATATTCTAACATTTTCATCAATTCTTACTTGTATAGCATTAGTAGCTGCAAAGGGATTATCATTAGTTTCAGGTTTAGCAGCCATTTTATTAATCAATGAAGATTGAGCTTTAGACAAAGATGATATATTCCTTTCAGCATTAGAAATTTTCAATTGTAAACTAGGAATTTCCCTATTTAGACTCTCAAGTTGATGGCTAATGTTCTTCAAAATGATAGATTGTTCCTCCATAGTTTTAGTAAATAGTTGATTTTGTTCATATTGCATTTGCATGAAGTTCTTATTGGCTCTTTCAACTTCTAAAATTCTTCCTTCACTAGGTAATCCAGGTTTGCCATTATAACCATAAGTATTATTTGGAGGCAACTGGAACTGTGGCTCTTGTTAATAGGTTAGTCCAAGAACAGCTTTTCTGAAACCAAAAACAGCAGAAAACCGGCAACTAGCACTGTGGCTCTTGTTAATAGGTTAGTCCAAGAAATCATATGAAAAGTACTCCAAAGTGTGGACAAAACACAAGAAAGTAGATAAAACCAAGCATGGAACATCAAAAATTATAGATACATTTGCAATGTATCAGTAATATGAAATAAAATATAAACTAAAATAAAGTAAAGTAATGCAAACTAGATGATATGAAAGATAGTAGAGTTGTTTTTGGGTTTTTATGAGTGATTGCAAGTAAAGAAAGTATTTTTGTATTTTCGAAATAAAAATTGCAGAAATATAAAGGATAGTAGATGCAATGGAAAGGTGTTTCTTATGATTAAAATTGGACCAGGGTTCATGGGTTCACTTGTCTACTCTCTTTTTACGTTAGAGTGATCATAAAACAATTCATCAATGGTAAATTTTCATGGAAATTCTATATGTGTTTGATAAGGAATCAATATAGGCATCACGTTCTAACATAGAGATGAAATACATCTTTCTTATACTCTTCAAGAAATGGAAACTCCATGCAATCTTGAATTAAGAACAAATCAGAGTATAGCGTTAAGTAATATAACATGATGTTTGAAATATAAATATGCTACCTTGATCTAACAAGATTATCACACTGTCACATGATAACTATAGCACATGATTTCACTTTATCCCTAGTGAGGCAGCAAAAGAAAGGTAAAAACCAAAGTAGATATTGAATATTGTTTGTCACAATTCAACCACAACCACCATGCTACTCCATCTAATACACACTTCTCCCCATACAAGTTCTTGCATATTGAATATTGAATATTGTTTGGATCAAAACAAGCAATTAAGAACGGGGTACATGATATGCATCTACCAATACATCTTACACAAAATAGATTCCAATCTTAAATATCAAATAATAGAACAAAGATCCACCACATAGGAATTACAAATATGACAATAATCATGTAGGGAAGCTCATATGGTACAAGATCTATGAAGAACAAGAGAGAAAATAGATCAAGCTACTACCACAAACCCATAGCCTGGAGGTGGACTACTCCCTCTTCATCATGGTGATGATGCTGGAGATGTTGGAGAGGGTGGAGATCCCCCGGAGGCGGCTTCGGCGGTGTTTCCCCCTCCAATCTTCATTGGATTTGACTTTGCTTGGTGGTGTTTTCATCTCTAGTGTCTTCTATCTCGAGGACTCCCCAGGGGATACTTATATAGGGTTTTTAGGTCAAGAGAACTCCGTGGATGAAAGAATCAAGGCGATAGGATGACCGAGGAGCAAATGAGGGTAGGTTGGCCCTCTAGGTGGGATTCTTGTGCTCCAGATGCTTCTCGGATAAATATTAGCATTCCCAAAAGTTCAGGTCCATTTGACTTTATATAGGTCCTGAAACATCAAAAACATTAAAAACATGGTTTTTCTGCCCTACCGGGTTATAGCCAAAATAAAGGGGATCATTGGTAAATCCCCAAAAATTAATATAAAACATGGATATAACATTATATATGATGCAAATATGTGGGAAAACATCTTAACAAACTACCGAGTTCATGTATGCATTTTACATGCATCACCTGCAAATAGTGGATAGAAGAGGTAAGGATAATCCCGTTGTCGATCATCTCTCACGTATGGAGGGTAGTATAGAAAGATCCCATTCCCATTAACGAATCATTGCCAGGAGAATATCTTGCTGCTATAGAGTCAAGCGATCCTTGGTTTGCAGACTATGCTAACTTTCTTGTAGGTAAGTTTCTGCCAAAGGGAATGAATTACAATCAAAGAATTCTTTTAATGATTTAAAACATTACTTTTGGGATGATCCTTATTTATATAAGCATGGTATTTATGGGATAATTAGGAAATGTGTACCTGACCATGGTCTTGTCATGATAGTCCTTATGGGGGACACCACATTGGTGAATGTACAACAACCAAGGTCTTACAATCAGGATTTTACTGGCCAACCTTGGTTAGGGATGCCCATGATTACGTTGGGAGCTGTGATGCGTGTCAACATATGAGTAACATTAGCAAACAAGAAATGTCTATGAAATATAATCTCATAATAGATCCATTTGATGTTTGGGGAATTGATTTTATGGGACCTTTCGTTCCCTCTACCCGATAAACTTATATTCTTGTTGATGTTGACTATGTTACCAAGTGGGTAGAAGCTATACCCACTTCCCATGCAGATACAACCACCTCCATCAAAATGATTAAAGACATCATTTTTTCCAGGTTCAGAGTACCTGGATTTTTAATTACTGATGGTGGAACTCATTTTATAAAGGGTACTTTCAGCAAAATACTTCAGAAGTATGGAGTCAACCATCGAGTATCCTCGCCTTATCACCCACAAACCAGTGGGCAAGTAGAACTATCTAACATGGAGATTAAAGCATACTCCAGAAGACGATGAATAAATCAAGAAAGGATTAGGCTATGAAGCTTAACGATGTGTAATGGGCATATCACGCAACATTCAAAAATCCAATGGGAATGACACCATATAAGATGGTTTATGGTAAATCTTGTCATCTCCCGTTAGAGTTTTAGCATAAGGCTCGTTGGGCTATTAAAACTATGAACTTCGACTTCAAAACTACAGGAGAGAAACGTCTCTTAGATATTCATGCTTTAGATGAACTCAGGAATGAGTCCTATGAGAATGCAAGGATATTTAAGGAAAAAAGTAAAGAAATGGCATGATAGAAAATTAGAGAATAAAGAATTTAAGTCTGGAGATAAGGTTTTGCTCTACAACTCTAGGCTTAAGATTTTTGCATATAAGCTAAAATACAAGTGGGAAGGACCTTATGAGGTTGAGGAGGCGTACCCCTCGGGATCGGTAATGTTGAAAAATACTACTCTCTCTTCTTCACCCTAGATTGTTAATGGAAAGCGTTTAAAACACTACAGAATTGGGGAAGTCAACATGGTGGAGCTAATCTTCTTAATCTCGGCCGAGGAATATATCAAACAAAGTGACGTAACAAGGTCTTAGCTGCTTAATTTTGCTATTCCGGAAGCTTATTAGTTCGCCTTGTCATATTATTTGCATCCCCTTCGATTTTCTAATTTTCTGAGCTATTTTTCAACCTGGTATGGGCGGGCCGTACGGGCAGACTGCCCGTACTAGTGGTCATTGATAACCCACAAGTATAGGGGATCGTGTGTAGCCTTTTCGATAAGTAAGAGTGTCGAACCTAACGAGGAGCTAAAGGTAGGATAAATATTCTCTCAAGTTCTATCAACCACTGATACAACTCTACGCACACTAAACGTTTGCATTATCTAGGAAATAAAACTAGAGTAACAATACGAGTAATAGAGATAGCTTTGCATGATAATAAATAACAAGAAAGTAAAGCTAGTTGCTACAGCAATAAAATATACTAAACTAACAGAACCATAAGTGTGGAATAGTGGTGGTAATTGTGGTGGCTTTGTCCAAGTTTAAATAGTGAATAGATCAGGTTCATTGTATTCGATGCAATTTCTATGTGGGAGGGGCTAAATATACATGCGCTTCACTACTTGGAATTACATGTACTATATGATTGGATTGTTAGCAAACATCCGTAAATACTAATCAATGCATTAAGGTTTCCCCAACCATAGCCTTAAGTTTAATGGTCCTCTTACTCCCATACGTGCAACGTTCCGGTTCGCATCCTCAGATTTCTGTCACTCCGGCAGAACTTCCCCCTTCCTCTTACACATACTACAAACTCTATGATGTTTAATCCATGCGCGCAAAAATATAATGGACACCAAAGAACTGTACCATATCAACATACAACTCTAATGAACCAAAGACGTTTAACCATTCAATCTAAGAAAAAAGAAACTACGCTAACATGACATAGATCATAGGATTATAACTTATAGCATCAAACACCATGTTTACATAGGATGGTACAGAGGTGTGTGGAAGCATGAACCACTGCATACTAGGAGGATTAGGTGATGGAGATGGCGGTGAAGATAGTGAAGAGGGCGGCGGCGGCGACGCGGGGGACTCCTTCCCCGTCGCCGGTATCATGGGGGAGCATCGCCCCTTAGCCTCCTTCCTTCATGGCTTCTTGGGAGCCCTCCCCCATGGAGATGGGATCCATGGGGGAGGCAAAAACATAGCCTTGGTGGCTGCAAATTCGTGGGTGGAGATGCCCTGGGTGAATTAGGTTTCCCCCCTTTATATAGCTTCTCGGATTCCCGTCATCCCATCTTAAGCTGCAGTAAATCGGGCTTAAATGGCTCGTCCGGACTCGGAATCAGCTAAATTTTATATCCAGAACGTTTATCGTGAAATTTTCAACAACTTTGTAGTTGAAGAGTTATCCGTTTGACGCCGGCTTTGACCCGAAACGTGGCCATCTTCAAAAAGAATTCTGAGACAGATTTTTGAAAAAATCCCAATTTGACTCCAACAAGGTTTCCACTTGTATTCTTGGTAATTCCTACACATCAAAGTGTAAAACAAGAACATTGTGCACTTTTGCAACTATTAGTAGGTTAGTCCAAATAAATCATAAACTTTATACAAAAAGGAGTGTCAAAAGAATATTATTAGCATGAAACCATCAAAAATTATAGATACGTTATGGACGTATCAACATCCCCAAGCTTAGTTACTGCTCGTCCTCGAGTAGGAAAACGATCAAAACAATATAATTTTTGAGGTGACATGCAGACAACACAATCTTGATCATCATTATTGTAAAAGCATTGATAGCTGGGATTAAGGTACTCTAAACATGAATCATGAAAGATAGAGTTATAACAATAAGACATAGCAACTATATTGTAACATGAAAAGGCACAAACAAAACATTCATGAATAACAATGCTTTGGAAGATGTTTGTTTGTTTCACATAAAGAAAGCATAATGAGAATGGTATTCAGATTGTCCCTCATAGAGTAGCAAAATATAAATACATAGGACACCTTCAAAGTTCATGAGGGTGACTAGATACAAATAGTTTAAGAACAAGCAATATCAAAGTTATGCATCAATCAACAAGTCTTGGGACAATGCACATTAAACTAAGAATGGCCACCATGCTCTCTTAATAGTGCATAAAGATAGAAGATGGAGACTCAACATAAAAGTAAAAGAAAGTCCTTAGAAGAAAGTAGGAATTCAAGTCTCATAAAGAGCTTCCAAAAATTATGGTACTTATTAGCTTTCAGCTCTCATTGCCCCTATCATAAGCATCTTTAAATGGTTACGGTTAAAGTGACACAACTAAGAGGATATGCTTGACAAGTTATAAGTTGAAATCTCATGCCCCTTACTTACGAGTACCGAACCTCATGCTACTCAACTTCAGTCACAAGTAAGCTCTTGTCATTGTAAGTACATATGTATCATAGAGAACCGCCAACGGGGTACCCCTGGCACATGATACAGAAGCTATCCCATAATGAAAATAACAAGGAAAGCAGACAATGAGTATCTCAGTGATCTTTTTATTTGCTATTTGCATAGGTTTTTATTGAGGATGCTTCATAGAGTGCTCATTATGGTTATGCTGCAAGTTTCCACCATAATTAGGCATGGCTTAGGCTAGCGGCCCAGGCGTTTCTCTAACACACATACAAACTCCATGATCTTGCAAGTTCCCCTTTTATTTCAAACCATCGGGATCCATAAGCAAAAGAATCATGATATCAACAGAATATAAGTGCAATGTTGAAAGCGTTCCCCATGATACATGGTTCTGCTAACTTCAACTTATAAAGCGCAAGCATATACACAACAAAGATGAACACAATGGTTCAAGTTTATTAAGTGCAATAAAATAAATTGTGCCATCAAGTTCGTGAGAGCTTTAATCACTAATTTTCACATAACAAGTTTAATTCAGAAGGTAGATAAAATCATGGATATACTTGGACTAGCAAATGCTAATAGGTAGGTATGGTGGACTCTTTGGGATAACTTGGTTTTATTTGGAGTTGGATACATGAGTGGAACTCATACTTGGTTATGGAGGCTAGCAAAAGACTGGGAGCAACCAACTAAAAGAGCAATAATAGCCATAATCATGCAAAGCGACAAAACATCATTAATTAAAGCATAAAGTTAAATTACAAGTTGAAAACTAAAGGATCATAAAGGCTATGGTGACTAGGGATAGTCATAACATGGTGTGAGCATGCGACAAGTCAACCCAAATAAAGCATCAAAGGAGAATACCACAATACTATGCTTTAATATGCTAAAACAATGCATGATTCTTTCAAGGCACATTAAGCAATCTCAATTGTTTATAACATGTCATGCTACAGCAAAAATCACTAAGCAGAAAGCCAAAACAATACCAAGCATGACATGACAAAGCATAGGCCACCGTCAAAAAACGAGCTCCTTTTACCACTTAAGCATGAACTTTTCCTACTTTTTTCCAATCCAAACCACACTTATTTGAAAACTAATGTATGAAAGAGGGGGTCCAACCAATTTATTAAAGCAAACTAAGCAAACCAAGCAAACGAAAACCAAAAACCGAAAATGAAGACGCTCCAAGAACAATACAACTGTGCATGAAACAATAAAATGAAGTGTTTGGAAGAACCTGAGATTTTTATTGATGAAGAAGGGGATGCCTTGGGCATCCCCAAGATTTGACGCTTGTACTTCTTGGATATTTCTTGGGGTGACACGGGGTGGCATCCCCAAGCTTGATCTTTAGTCCATTCTTCATCTCATTACATCATTCTTTCCTTAACACCTAAAATTTTTCCTTCATACAAAACTTCACATAATCTTCATTAGCAACATTAGTGTACTCAAGATAATAAGTATTTGGGTTCAGTTTCAACACCAATAAAACTTCCATTAAAACACAAGCTACTGTAGCACTTCCCTTAAAAAGCTCAATTCCCCAAAGAGAACCCAAAAAGGAATCAACAAGAAGCAAATGCAAATAATGGTAGAAATCTGTCAAAACAGAGCAACAGATAGAAACCAAATTTTTCGAAGACCTTCTGTTGCTCAAATCGAGAAGTGTTGATCTAACTAAAGTTGAGTAACAACCTGGGGCAGAAGCAAAAAAAATTACAGCTCAAACCGACTTACAGAGATTTTACACGAATTTGTATAGCGAACCACAAAAATCTGTTTCGGGACAGCAACTTTCCCAAGCATTACTTCTCTCTCATTAGAGGTTACTCTTGGCACAAAAAGCAAATAAAAAGGATAATGAGAGGTTATTACTGAAACAATAACTTCCAAGACTCAACTAAAACTTTTGGGTTATCTCCCAATAAGTACTTTTCTTTAACGCCTTTAAATTAGGCATAGGGGCAAGATTCAAGTATTTTCGAATGAATGAGCATTAAGATCAATACCAGAAATATCTTTGTTTTTAAAGGCATCATGCATTCCTACAAGTTTTTAACTAAAAAGCTTCAATGGAAAGATTTGTTTTGGTTTCATAGGCATGAACACAAGTGTTCAAGGCCGACCCCCACTTAACCATTACTCATCTTTCCAATCAGTTTCCTTTTTGAAAACATTTATAGGTAACAAGTACAACTAATTTTTTTTGTAATTCGCATTCCCTATCCATACTAAGATAGATAACAACTTAAAACTGAAAGTAAAATCTACTTAGAGATAAAGCAAACAAGTGCACACAAGAATATTCACCCACATGCTATTGATCCCCGGCAACGGCACCAAAAAAGGTCTTGATAACCCACAAGTATAGGGGATCGTGTGTAGCCTTTTCGATAAGTAAGAGTGTCGAACCCAACGAGGAGCTAAAGGTAGGATAAATATTCTCTCAAGTTCTATCAACCACTGATACAACTCTATACACACTAAACGTTTGCATTATCTAGGAAATAAAACTAGAGCAACAATACGAGTAATAGAGATAACTTTGCATGATAATAAATAAGAAGAAAGTAAAGCTAGTTGCAACAGCAATAAAATATACTAAACTAACAGAACCATGAGTGTGGAATAGTGGTGGTAATTGTGGTGGCTTTGTCCAAGTTTAAATAGCAAATCGATCAGGTTCATTGTCTTCGATGCAGTTTCTATGTGGGAGAGGCTAAATATACATGTGCTTCACTACTTGGAATTACATGTACTATATGATTGGATTGTTAGCAAACATCCATAAGAACTAATCAATGCATTAAGATTTCCCCAACCATAGCCTTAAGTTTAATGGTCCTTGATGGCCCAAAATATATCGAGCTCGTTAGGGAACCCCAAGAGGAAGGTACGATGAGCATAGCAGCAAGTTTTCCCTCACTACGAAACCAAGGTTATCAATCCAGTAGGAGCAAGGAAACACCCCAAAGGTGTTGCTAGCTGACGCTATGAAGCACTACGGTGCCAAGAAGAACGTGAGACCTGCACAACACAACCACAGAACTATGTCCCCAACTTGCGATGAGGTTATCAATCTCACTGGTTTTGCTGAAAACAAATGATTAAATGTATCGAATGGAAGAAGTAATAGTTTGCAGAAAGTAAACACAAAGCATTAAACAATTTGATTGTAGATTGAATGTAAAATAAAGGACCGGGGTCCATAGTTCACTAGAGGTGGCTCTCCTTAAGATAGATAACATGCTGGGTGAACAAATTACAGCAGGGAAATTGACAAACATCGAGAAAGAATACAAGCATATACTAGTCATCTTGACTCCTTTAAGATTTGATTGGGCATTACAACATTATACATAGACCGCCATCCAACTACATCTATGAATAATAATTCACCTTCAGGTTATCATCCGAACCCCCTCCAGTATTAAGTTGCAAGCAACAGATTATTGCATTATGAATTGTGTGTAAAGTAAACAATACGATTGTTCTATGAACAAAGGATTGTTGTTTTCTCCCTACTAGCAACAGCACATCTAGTACCTTAGAGATTTCTGTCACTTCCCCAGATTACCAGAGGCATGAACCCACTATCGAGTATAAATACTAACTCTTGGAGTTGCTAGCATCTACTTGGCCAAGATAGCTACTAACAACGGAAAGCATGCAAGATCACAAATAACAAAGACATGATAGAATCAATAATCAATCTGAAATAGCATCTCAATATCCATCGGATCCCCGCAAACACAACATGCAGAATTACAAATAGATGATCTTGATCATGAACGGAGCTCACAAGATCTAAACATGATAGCACAGAGGAGGAGAACCAGCCATCTAGCTACTACATGGACCCGTAGTCCAGAGATGAACTACTCACGCATCACACTAGAGGCTTGCATGGTGATGAAGAAGGCCAGTGGTGAATTCCCTCTCCGGTAGGGTGCCAGGAAGAGCTTCAGATCCCTCCCGATCTAGGGACAGAGACGACGGCGGCTACAGACTCTTTCGTGGAATTTTGATCGGGTACTTAGGGTTTCTGTATCAGAGGCAATATATAGGCGGAAGGAGAGGCCGAGGGGGCGGTGGAGGCGGCCACACCAGCCCTTGGCACGGGCCAGGCCTGACCGCACGGCCAGGTGGTGTGTCGGCCCCCTGGCCCCTCTCCGTCTCGTATTCTGGCTCCAGGTGTCCCCCGGTAAAATAATAACTTTGGCTTTTATCCCATCCAATTCCGAGAATATTCATTTTCTGACTTCCTGGAACCAAAAATAGCAGAAAACAGGCAGCTGGCATTGTGGCTCTTGTTAATAGGTTAGTCCAAGAAATCATATGAAAAGTATTCCAAAGTGTGGACAAAACATAAGAAAGTAGATAAAACCAAGCATGGAACATAAAAAATATAGATATATTTGCAATGTATCAACATCCCCAAGCTTAACTCCTGCTCGTCCTCGAGTAGGTAAGTGATAAAAAGAAAGAATAATTTTTGAGGTGACATGCACCATCATAAACTTGATCAAAGTATTTGTAAAACATGGATAGCTGGGATCATAGTACTTCAATCATAACATGAAAGATAAAGTTCTAGCAACAAGACAAATAAACTATGTTGCAACATGAAAAGGCACAAACAGAAGATTCATGAATAACAATGCTTTGCAAGATGTTTGTTTGTTTCACATAAAGAAAACATAACATAGTAGCATTCAGCTTGTCCCTCATAGAGTAGCAAAACATAAATGCATAGGACACCTTCAAAGTTCATAAGAGTGACTAGATACAAATAGTTTAAAACAAGCAATATCAAGTTATGCATCAATCAACAAGTCTTGGGACAATGCACATAGAACTAAGAATGGCCACTATGCTCTCAAAGTAGGTGCATAAATATAGAAGGTGGAGACTCAACATAAAAGTAAAAGAAGGGCCTTCGTAGAAGGAAGTAGGGATTCAAGTCTCATAAAGAGCTTCCAAAAATTATGTACTTATTAGCTTTCATCTCTCATTGCCCCTATCATAAGCATCTTGAAGGTGATTAAGGTTAAAGTGACACAACTAAGAGGATATGCTTGACAAGTTATAAACCGAAATCTCATGCCCCTTACTTATGAAGACCGAACCTCATTCTACTCAACTTTAGTCACAAGTAAGATCTTGTCATTGTAAGTACATATGTATCATAAAGAACATGAATGTGGTACCCTTGCACATGATACAGGAGCTATCCCATGATCAAAATGACAAGGCAAGCAGACAATGAGCATCTCAGTGATCTTTTTATTTGCTATTTGCATAGGTTTTTATTGAGGATGCTTCATAGAGTGCTCATTATGGTGATGCTGCAAGTTTCCACCATGATTAGGCATGGCTTAGGCTAGCGGCCCAGGCGTTTCTCTAACACACATGCAAACTCCATGATCTTACAAGTTCCACTTTTATTTCACACCGCCGGGATCCATAAGCAAAAGAACATGATATCAACAGTGTACAAAGTACAAGTCCAATGTTGAAAGCATTCCCCATGATACATGATTCTGCTAATTTCAACTTATAAAGCGCAAACATATACGCAACAAAGATGTACCCAATGGTTCAAGTTTATTAAATGCAAAAAAACGTAAAGTGTGCCATCAAGTTCGTGAGAGCTTTAATCACTAGTTTTCTCATAACAAGTTTAATTTGGAAGGTAGACAAAAACATGAATATACTTGGAATATCATATGCTAGTAGGTAGGTATGGTGGACTCTTTGGAATAACTTGGTTTAAGGAATTGGATGCATGAGTGGAACTCATACTTGGTTACGGAGGCTAGCAAAAGACTGGGAGCGACAAACTAAGAGAGCAATAATGGCCATAATCATGCAGAGCGGCAAAACATCATTTATCAAAGCATAAAGTGATACTACAAGTTGAAAACTAAAGGATCATAAAGGATATGGTGTCTTTGGATAGTCATAACATGGTGTGAGCATGCGCCAAGTCAACCCAAATAAAGCATCAAAGGAGAATACCACAATACTATGCTTTAATATGCTAAAACAACGCATGATTCATCCAAGGCACATTAAGCAATCTCAATTGTTTATAACAAGTCATGCTACAGCAAATAATAGTAAGCATAAAGCCAAAACAATACCAAGCATGGCATGACAAAGCATAGGCCACAGTAAAAACAAGCTCTCTTTACCACTTAAGCATGAGCTTTCCTACTCTTTTCCAATCCAAACCAAACTATTTGAAAACCAATGTATGAAAGAGGGGGTCCAACCAATTTATTCAGCAAACTAAGCAAACAAATCAAACGAAAACGAAAACCAAAACGAAAACGAAAAAGAAGACGCTCCAAGAACAACACAACTATGCATGAAACAATAAAAATGAAGCGTTTGGAAGAAACCTAGGATTTTTATTGATGAAGAGGGGGGTGCCTTGGGCATCCCCAAGTTTTGACGCTTGTACTTCATGGATATTTCTTGGGGTGACACGCGTGGCATCTCTAATCTTGAGCTTTTGTCCATCCTTCATCTCATTACTCATTCCTTCCATACACCTAAATTTTTTCCTTCATACAAAATTTCACACAATCTTTATTAGCAACATTAGTGCACTCAAGATAATAGGTCTTTAGGTTCAGTTCTAACACCAATAAAACTTTCATGAAAACACTAGATATTGTAGCACTTCCCTCAAAAAGCTCAATTCCCCAAAAGAACTCAAAAAGGAACCAACAAGAAGCAAATGCAGAAAATGGTAGAAATCTGTCAAAACAGACCAGCAGGTAAAGACAATTTTTTTTGAAGACCTTCTGTTGCTCAAACCAAAAAGTGTTGAACTAACGAAAGTTAGATAACAACCTGGGGAAGAAGCACAAAAATTCACGCCTCAAAAGGACGTACAGAGATTTTACATGAATTGTTACGGTGAAGCACAGAAATCTGTTTCGGGACATCAACTTTCCCAATCATTACTTCTCTCTCATTAGAGGTTACTCTTGACAGAAAAAGCAAATAAAAAGGATAAGGAGCGGTTATTACTGAAGTAATAACTTCCAAGACTCATCTAAAACTTTTGGGTTATCTCCCAATAAGTACTTTTTAACGCTTTTAAGTTAGGCATAAGAATCAAGAAAAAGAATCAAGTGTTCTCAAATGAAGAAGCATTAAGAGCAATACCAGAAATATCTTCAACAAGGCAAGGTATATCATCCAAATAAGTTCTAGAGGGTCCCCTCTCAATGCTCTTGGGTTCACTATTTTCATCAAAAGTGTTTTCAGGAACAATCCAATCAAGATTCTTTTCTATGGCTTCATGCATTGCTACGAGTTTAAAAGGTATCGGTATCTTAGGTTCCTCCCCATTAGGTTAGGTTTTGTCCATCTTTTCTCATGTACCAATAACATCTACGCATGATCCTAGCATATTAAAACATTCAAAGACTTTTCTAGCTTCCTTGGCAACATCATATAATTCCTTAAGCAAAGTTTCAAGGATAAAATCTCTCTTTTCGGGGTCATCAATTTCTTTAAGTTTAAGAAACATTACTTGCATTAAGGGGTTAAGGTTAACAAACCTAGCTTCCAACATGTGAACTAAAGAAGCTGTAGCAATCTCATAGTTTGGAGAAAGTTCTACAAGGGATCTATCCTCAATATCCTCATGTTTACTAACATGATTAAAGAATTCTTCAATATTATCTTTTCCAATTATAGAACCACTCCCTATTGAAAGGTCTTTCAGGGTGAATTTAGGGATCAACATGGTGAGCTAAGGGAGAGGTAACAACTAAAGGAGAGCAAACAAAACAAAAGTAAACTAAGCAAAAAAAAAATAACAAAGTAAAGAGATTGGTTATGAGGGACTCCCCTTGTGAAGATGTCCTTGACTCCCCGGCAACGGCGCCAGAAAAAGAGCTTGATGGCCCAAAATATATCGAGCTTGTTGGGGAACCCCAAGAGGAAGGTATGATGAAAACATCAGCAAGTTTTCCCTCAGTACGAAACCAACGTTATCAATCCAGTAGGAGCAAGGAAACACCCCAAAGGTGTTACTAGCTGGACATTGGCAGGGCGCACTACCGGTGCCAGCAGCAACGTGGAGACCTGCACAACACAACCGTAGAACTCTGTCCCCAACTTGCGATGAGGTTGTTAATCTCACCGGTTTTGCTAAAAACAAAGGATTAAACGTATCGAATGGAAGGAAGTAATAGTTTGCAGAAAGTAAACACAAAGCAGTAAACAGTTTGATTGTAGATTGAATGTAAAATAAAGGACCGGGGTCCATAGTTCACTAGAGGTGGCTCTCCTTAAGATAGATAACATGTTGGGTGAACAAATTACAGCGGAGCAATTGACAAACATCGAGAAATCATACAAGCATATACTAGTCATCTTGACTCCTTTGAGATTCGATTGGGCATTACAACATTATACATAGACAGTCATCCAACTGCATCTATGACTAATAATCCACCTTCAGGTTATCATCCGAACCCCCTCCAGTATTAAGTTGCAAGCAACAGATTATTGTATTACGAATTGCGTGTAAAGTAAACAATACGATTGTTCTATGAACAAAGTATTGTTGTTTTCTCCCTAGTAGTAACAACACATCTAGTACCTTAGAGATTTCTATCACTTCCCCAGATTACCAGAGGCATGAACCCACTATCGAGCATAAGTACTAACTCTTGGAGTTGCTAGCATCTACTTGGCAAAGATAGCTACTAACAACGGAAAGCATGCAAGATCACAAATAACAAAGACATGATAGAATCAATAATCAATCTGAAATAGCATCTCAATATCCATCGGATCCCTGCAAACACAACATGCAGAATTACAAATAGATGATCTTGATCATGAATGGATATCACAAGATCTAAACATGATAGCACAAAGGAGGAGAACCAGCCATCTAGCTACTACATGGACCCGTAGTCTAGAGATGAACTACTCACGCATCACACCGGAGGCTTGCATGGTGATGAAGAAGGCCTCCAGGGTGAATTCCCCTCTCCGGCAGGGTGCCGAGAAGAGCTTCAGATCCCTCCCGAGATGACGGCGGCGGCTACAGACTCTTTTGTGGAATTTTGATCGGGTACTTAGGTTTTCTGTATCAGAGGCAATATATAGGCAGAAGGAGAGGCCGAGGGGGTGTTGGAGGCGGCCACACCACCCCCTGGTGCGGGCCAGGCCTGGCCGCGTGGCCAGGTGGTGTGGCGGCCCCTGGCCCCTATCCGTCTCATATTCTGGCTCCAGGTGTCCCCCGGTAAAATAATAACTTTGGCTTTTGTCCCGTCCAATTCTGAGAATATTCATTTTCTGACTTCCTGGAACCAAAAATAGCAGAAACAAATGGTACCGTGGCTCTTGTTAATAGGTTAGTCCAAGAAATCATATGAAAAGTACTCCAAAGTGTGGACAAAACATAAGAAAGTAGATAAAACCAAGCATGAAACATCAAAAATTATATATACATTTGCAATGTATCAGTCCTCTTACTCCTATACGTGCAACGTTCCGGTTCGCGTCCTCAGGTTTCTGTCACTCCGGCAGAACTTCCCCCCTTCCTCTTACACATGCTACAAACCCTATGATGTTTAATCCATGCGCGCACAAATATAATGGACACCAAAGGAATGTACCATATCAACATACAACTCTAATGAACCAAAGACGTTCAACCATTCAATCTAAGAAAAAAGAAACTACGCAAACATGACATAGATCATAGGATTATAACTTATAGCATCAAACACCATGTTTACATAGAACGGTACAGAGGTGTGTGGAAGGATGAACCACTGCATGCTAGGAGGATTAGGTGATGGAGATGGTGGTGAAGTGGGTGGCGGCGGCGCCGGCGGAGGCGCGGGGGACTCCTTCCCCGCCGTCGGTATCATGGGGGAGCATCGCCCCTTAGCCCCCTTCCTTCATGGCTTCTTGGGAGCCCTCCCCTATGGAGATGGGATCCATGAGGGAGGCAAAAACGTGGATTTGGTGGCTGCAAATTCGTGGGTGGAGATGCTCTGGGTGAATTAGGTTTCCTCCCTTTATATAGCTTCTCGGATTTCCATCATCCCATCTTGAGCTGTAGTAAATCGGGCCTAAAAGGCCCGTTCGAACTCAGAATCAGATAAATTTTATGTCCAGAACGTTTGTCGTCAAATTTTCAACAACTTTGTAGTTGAAGAGTTTTCTGTTTGACGCCGGCTTCGACCCAAAACGTGACCATCTTCAAAAAGAGTTCTAAGACAAATTTCTGGAAAAAATCCCAATTTGACTCTAACAAGGTTTCCACTTGCATTCTTGGTAATTCCTACACATCAAAGTGTAAAATAAGAACATTGTGCACTTTTGCAACTATTAGTAGGTTAGTCCAAATAAATCATAAACTTTATAAAAAAGGAGTGTCAAAAGTATATTATTAGCATGAAACCATCAAAAATTATAGATACGTTATGGACGTATCCGTCATTAAGCACACAGAACCCGGTATTCGTTTTCTTGAGATTCGGTACGACCGGACCGTACGGGCAGATGCGCCCGTACCAATGGTCGTTAACTCGTCAGTATATCTTCTGGATTTCTCGCATTTTGGTAGGACTGGGTTGTATGGGCAGACGCGCCCGTACCGATGGTCGTTACCAGCTTTGTTTCCTGCTCGTTTATTCGTCGTGTGTGTCAAAAATAGAGCTGACGAAGGTCAGCAAGACATCAGTACGGGTGCATGGTACGGACGGGGCCCGCCCGTACCATTACCCCTCTTCATCTAAAGATATTTTCCCCTTTTGATTGCACATTTTCCCCATTTTTGTCTTTCACCATCATCTTTTAGATCTAGGGTTTTTCTTATTTGTCTTCTATTATGACACCTCAGATCTCAGTTGATCATTCAAGAACTATATAGCCTTTTCATATCAAGCAGATCTGGACCAAGAAGGAAGATGTTGCTGCAACACAAGCCAAGAGAAGGGAATTTGAGAGGGATTCTTTGTCTTCCTCAAATAAAGAGTCTACTCAAGTGGTTCCACTCCCCAACTGGGAGAATATGTTTCCGCGCAAGTTGGAGATGCTCAGGAACGTGGAACAAAGGAAGAACAAAGGGGAATCCCCACTCAACCTCTACAGGTACAACCTTCGTGGATCTTCTCTCAAATCTCCTCCCGGATCCTCTTCTCGAAAAGAGGAAAAACGGGATGAGATTAGGGAAAAGATCGAGAACCTTGAAAATATTTCCAAAGATTGTGTTGCAAATATTGGGGAAGGAGTTGACTCTTACTGGATAATGCGCAAATACCTCCCCATCAGCGTCAAGAACTGGTTCCTTGCTTCTTCTCCGGTTGCATAGGCGTCACGAGCAAGAGACCTCGATCTCGTTGGCTCTCGGCCGGAGATCGCCGGAGTCTGGTGGCGGAGACACCCAGGGTTGGAATTGTAATCTTCCTTTTATGTTTCGGGTGTTTTGTGTAAAGTGGAGGCCCCTTTTCTTAATTTCTAGCCTGGCTAGGGTGCTTTTTGCTAGAGGCCTCCCATATCTTGTACATGCCACGTTGTATAATCGTAGCTTCTAGGGTCGCTTGACCCTTTTACCATTCAAAAAAGCAAAAGTGTGGAAGAAGCTGTGAAACATTAAAGCCCCGGGAAAGATGAAAATTATTTTATGGCGATTAGCTTATAATTGCCTACCAAGCGGTACCCAGCTTCGACTTCACAATAGAGGCATATATATTTTTAGTCCTACAACTTACACAGCGGGCGTGTTTTAGTCCCATATCTTGTAAAGTGAGTAATAGTAGTCCCATAACTTGCAACCCGGAAACATTTTAGTCCAATTTGATCGAAATTTTGGGATTTTGAACGAATTTGATCGAAATTTGATCGAAATTTGGATCCAGAGCTCGATGTCTCGATGATGGCAAGTGGTTCGTCCCCGCCGGCATCAAGACAGCTTGTTCCTTGCTTCTTTTTCGGTTGCATAGGCGTCACGAGCAAGAGACCTCGATCTCGCTGGCTCTCGGCCGGAGATCGCCGGAGTCTGGTGGCGGAGACACCCAGGGTTGGAATTGTAATCTTCTTTTTATGTTTCGGGTGTTTTGTGTAAAGTGGAGGCCCCTTTTATTATTTTCTAGCCTGGCTAGGGTGCTTTTTGCTAGAGGCCTCCCATATCTTGTACCTGCCACGTTGTATAATCGCAGCTTCTAGGGTCGCTTGACCCTTTTTCCGTTCAAAAAAAGAAGCAAAAGTGTGGAAGAAACTGTGAAACATTAAAGCCTCGGGAAAGATGAAAATTACTTTATGGCGATTAGCTCATAATTGCCTACCAAGCGGTACCCAGCTTCGACTTCACAATAGAGGCATATACATTTTTAGTCCTACAGCTTATACCGCGGGTGCGTTTTAGTTCCATATCTTGTAAAGTGAGTAATAGTAGTCCCATAACTTGCAACCCGAAAACATTTTAGTCCAATTTGATCGAAATTTTGGGATTTTGAACGAATTTATCAATCTTTTGATCGAAACTCATTCTGGATCTGACATGTAGTATTATATTTTTTTCCAAAATGACTCCCTATTTATTTTTCTTTGCCGCCTGCCTTCCATGGTACGGAAGGACATAAGAAAACAAATTGAAAAATCGTGGGGATTAAACTCACAACCTATTCTACCAAAGAAATCAAAGCTTACCATCACAGCACACACATCAATGTGCTTACATCAAGAGCGGTGGTTTATTATACATTATTTTCAGCCTGATTCGTCCTAGCTCACCTACATGCACACGCATTATATATACTAACGCGCGCACACAAGTGACGTGAACCTTGATTGATTGAGTGGTATACACACAGGCTACATGTAAGCTTTCATTTTGGACATTTAAAAATACATGTTGTAAAATTGTAAAAAAATCTAAAAGAAAATACATGTTGTAAAATTGTAAAAAAATCTAAAAGAAAATATGCAAATTTTTAATCCGGAATAATTTGTGTGGCTATATAGAAAAGACAAAATTAGTGATCTGGGTTTGTAAACTATGCACCTTCAAATTATATCAGAATTGTCTTTTTTATGTGTAGCCCCACCATAAATTAATCCAGGTTGAAATTTTACACACTCAAAAGCTTACGTCATTGCCAACATGTACATATTTTTAGAAGGTGTATTTGATACTTTGAATTGTATTTATTAAATGTTTAAAATAAAGACAACTGTGTAGCCCAAGTTTAAAATGCATTTTTTACTTGGATACATGTCCTCATACACATATACGAGTAACAGGAAAATGGATTTAGAGTACGTCCTCCGTGGAGAACTTTTTTGAATTTTTCAAAAAGCGTTTAATATTTTTTTAATATATTCATGTAGCCAATAATGTGAAATATATGGATGCAAAATTTCAAAGGAAAATACATTGTATTTCGTGCGTAGTAAAAAAGACAAATATGACCAATTTTGAAAAAAAGGAGGCTCATTAAAAAATTGTACTGCGGCTAGAATACAATTTGTTTCTTATGATGTTTTGCACACACCTATTATAAATCATTATCTACGCCTCTATATATTTTTTGAATTTTTTTGAAACTTCAAATTTGATTTTTTTAGAAAAAAGTAAAGTCCACCGTTGCCGCCAATCGACGCTCTTGATCAGGAACCGGCTATCCTAGAAAAATATCTGCTACTAGCTACTGTTAAAACTTAAATTTGTTCTAAATAGTACAGCTAGCTACTACCTCCGTTTTACAATATAGCCTTTTAAAAAGACTTATATTATGAAACGGAGGGCAGTACTAGCTTAATGACTAAGCTTCACGGTAGATATAGTGGACTGGTGCCGACATACGCATGATGAATTGATTTGGTACAGATGACGTAAGCATTTATACATACGTGTGTGTGCATTTATGTTGTATAAAAGAATTACATCCATGTAAGCAGTAGTCGTCCGTTGACGTAGCCCGTAAATCTAAAAACTAGAAAGGTACAGAGTTCAAATGCCTACAGCTTTAACTATTTAATTTGTACGTCTACTGATAGGTAGGCTTGGATGTCAGTCCGTATCAAGGATTTAAATGCAAGAGAAAAATATAAAGGGATTATTTTGAAAAAAATACGATGCTATAATTGGATGTTAGTCAAATCTGCTGAAATTTGATTAAATTGGACTAAAATAGTCTCAAGATGTAAGTTGTAGGACTACTATTGCTCAACATCCCCATGATACAAGAAGTGAGACTAAGAGTGTATATATATACCTCTTCGCAAATATTCTTACTGAGGACACATGCAATTTTTATGAGAGGGAAGAAAACGCGGCGCACGCTCTCCTTTTATGTTCCTATGTAGCTGAGGTTTGGAGCGCTGATGTCTACGCACTTCTATTCTTATAGGCAGTTATTGGGCCTCCAAGTGCAGAGGTTTGTAGAATAGCAGGAAGTTTTCCCTTAAGTGGATCACCCAAGGTTTATCGAACTCAGGGAGGGAGTGGTCAAAGGTATTGCCTCTCAAGCAATCCTGCAATCAAGATACAAGAAATCCCTTGTGTCCCCAACACACCTAATACACTTGTCAGGTGTATAGGTGCACTAGTTTGGCGAAGAGATAGTGAAATACAAGTGGTATGGATATAAGACAATGGTGCTAGAAAATACTTTGATGGCGTGGAAGAGACTAAAGGCAAACTGAAATAAAGATAGAAGCAAGCAAACATGTAATAGATCTAATAGCAAACGGTGTTTCAGTGTTTAGAAACAAGGTCTAGGGATCATACTTTCACTAGTGAACACTCTCATATAAAAATATTCTTCTTTATGATACTACGCTAAACTACTCTCCGGTTGGACACTCTAATCCATGGTAGGGCTATAACAGCACACCTCAAAGTAAGTCTTTCACATCTAGATAACTCCACACTGTCACCTTGAGCACTAGATGGTTCCAACAAACACCACAATTTCATAAAGACATCCAACTCCAAATATAACTCATAACAAGTATTTGTAATCTCTAGCCTAAGTGCCACCATGGTGTGCACGCTGTCACTTTCACACACATGGGGAGAGCAGAGATCTATTAAAGCACTTGAGTAGCAAGGTAGATCTATTGATTACAAGCTCATGATCACAATATGATCATGCATAGAGAGAGAGATGAACACATAGCTACCGGTAGAACCCTTAGCCTCGAGAGAGAACTACTCCCTCCTTATCATGGGAATCAGCAATGGGGATGGAGATGGTGGTGGAGATCGATGGAGATGGCTCCGGGGGCACTTCCCCGTCCCGGTAGGGTGCCGGAACAGAGACTTTCTGTCCCCCGAATCTCCCCTTCGGTGGCGGGGGCGCTGCGAAACTTTTCGTGGCTGGAGGCTTGACGATTTAGGGTTTCTGCCTCGGGGAAGATATATAGGCAAAAGAGGCAAGGTCGGTGGCCGGCCAGGGGGCCCACACCATGCCCTGGCGCGGCCTAGGTGGACCCGTGCCTAGGGGTGGTGTGGCCACCCTGTGGCCCCTCTCCGTCTCGTATTCTGGCTCCGTGAGTCTTCCGGTAAAATATCAACTTTGGCTTTTGTCCCGTCCAATTCCGAGAATATTCATTTTCTGACTTCCTGAAACCAAAAACAGCAGAAAACAGGCAGCTGACACTGTGGCTCTTGTTAATAGGTTAGTCCAAGAAATCATATGAAAAGTACTCCAAAGTGTGGACAAAACATAAGAAAGTAGATAAAACCAAGTATGGAACATCAAAAATTATAGATACGTTTGCAACGTATCAAGCGCCGCGAAGGAGGCCTTCCTAGTTCATCTCAAACGAAAGTGGTTCACTAATCCAAAATCTTAGGTTCTGAACTTTCTGGAGAGATCCATTCGCGAGTCTGACAGGTACGATGTGGCATCTTTGGGAGGCGCGTAATAGTGTTTGACATGCAGAAGAGAGGGAACACCCTAACAGTCTTGCTGAGCAGGTAAAAGAAGACATTGAGTTGATTATGTTGCATATACTAAAGCCATCGTCCGTCCAAAGGCGTGAGACCTCTACACCTCGGCAATGGTCTCCGTCGCTAGTTGGAACGGTTGCCGTTAATGTCGATGCAGCTTTGTTGGTGTCTTCGTCCAGAATGGGGATAAGCATCGTGATCAGGAGCCACAACGGAGATTTTCTTACTGCTTGCAGTAAGTTAGTTGATCAGGTCACGGAGCCGAAAATTGCCGAAGCACTAGCTGTTAGGTGTGCAATGTTAGCCTATTGTGATCTCTAGGTGTTAATCTAGTGGGTAGAAAACTAAGGCTTGAAAGAAAATAGCTTATGAGAGAGAAAACAGAGAGAGGAGAGGGGTCGGTCTTGGCGTCATACCATCGGTCTTCATTGTCGAGGATGAAGTCGATATGGAGGGCGACGGAGTGGTGGCGGCGGTGAGGTGGGTTATTCCCACCGCTGCAGCGCTGGCCAGATCGGTGGCTCTAGGGTTTAGGGTTTTCGGTGGGGTGAGTGGGCACGACCAACCTTGGCGTGCGTGCCCCCGGCCCCCACCTCTTTATATGCGCTGCACGACAGGGGCCCACCAACGATAGCGACGTTGGGCGCCCCCGATCAGGGCGCGAGACCAAGTCGTTCGTCCGTCGGGGCGAACGTGTGGAGATCAAACTAACATTCTCCCCCTTGATCTCATCTTTCATTTAACTTATACTTTAAACTTATACTTTGGCACCCATTTCATCATAGATCAACATATAGAGCATGTCTCATCATAATGGTCAGTTACGCACCATAGATTCAACAACCACTATACACTCTCTATTTTGAAATAGACTCTTGTTCTTAGGCCCTTAATATCCAGGTATCATAGGCTTTCCCATAGACCCATGCCAGCTAAGTGTTCTCTAAACACACTGGGTGGTAAGCCTTTTGTGAGTGGATCCGCGAGCATTTCTTTTATACTTATATGCTCTAAACTTATGGTATGATCCTGGATTCTTTCTTTCATAACATAAAACTTAATGTTAATGTGTTTGGCAGCAACACTTGACTTATTGTTGTGAGCATAGAATACTGCTGGCTCATTGTCGCAGTACATTTTGAGTGGTCTTTGAATGCTGTCCACCACTCTCAACCCGGGTATAAACTTCTTTAACCAGTTTGCCTGCCCCGTGGCCTCATAACATGCTACATACTTAGGTACCATCGTGGACGATGCCGTGATGGTTTGCTTGGAGCTTTTCCACGATATAGCTCCACCTGCGAGAGTAAATATATATCTTGACGTGGATTTTCTTTCATCTATATCTCCCGCATAGTTTGCATCTGAATACCCTTCTATCTCAAGGGAATCGGATCTTCTGTATGTTAACATGAGGCCTTTTGAGCCTTTTGCATAACGCGGTGCCTTCTTTACCATTTTCCAATGATCTATTCCTAGATTGCTTTGAAATCTGCCAAGAACCCCGGTAACAAAAGCTAAGTCAGGGCGTGTACATACTTGAGCATACATCAAGCTTCCGACAGCAGAAGCATATGGAACCGCTTTCATTTGATCGATCTCATATTGGTTCCTGGGACGCTGAAAATTCCCAAATCTATCGCCCTTGACTATAGGGGCAGGCGTAGGATTACTCGCATGTATACTATACTTCTTCAGAATCTTCTCTAAGTATGCCTTCTGCAATAGCCCTAAAACCCCCTTTTCTCTATCTCGGAGAATTTAAATTCCTAGAACGAATGAAGCTTCACCAAGATATTTCATATCAAAGTTCGAGGACAAGAACTTCTTTGTCTCTAATAGTAGACTAACATCACTACTAGCGAGTAGAATGTCATCCACATACAGGATAAGGAAAATGAATTTCCCATTCTTGAACTTTGCATATACGCAATTGTCCTCCTCATTCTCATCGAACCCAAACTTCCTTATTGTTTCATGGAACTTTAAGTACCATTGCCTAGAGGCCTGTTTTAATCCATAAATGGATTTCTTCAGACAACATCCCATACGTTTTTTTCCTTCCACAACAAACCCTTGGGTTGTGCCATGTAAATTTTTTCTTCCAAGTCTCCATTTAGGAAAGCCGTCTTTACATCCATCTGATGCAATTCTAAATCATAGTGTGCCACTGAAGCCATTACGATTCTAAATGAATCCTTACTTGAGACTGGAGAAAATGTCTCATTATAATCTATTCCTTCTCTTTGGGTGAAGACTTTAGCAACATGTCGTGCTTTATATCTTTCAATATTCCCTCTAGAGTCACATTTTGTTTTGTAGACCCATTTGCAGCCTACTATTTTGGCTCCTTTAGGAATTTCTTCTAAATCCTAGACTTTGTTGCTACTCATGGATCTCATTTCAACTTCCATGGCTTCAAGCCACTTCGATGAGTGAGCACTTTTAATGGCTTCTTCAAATGTGGTGGGATCACCCTCCATTTGAACTTCTTCACTGACATAGATTTCAAAATCGTTAGGAATAGTTGGCTTTCTAGTTCTTTGAGACCTTCTAAGGGTATCGCCTTCTGGCACATTCTCTGTGTGGGGCTGTTGCAGCTCTCCCTCTTGTGTGGTAACAGGGTCTTCATTTTCATTCATTGTTGCCACAGGAGAACTAACAACAGGTGTCACATCGCCATTATCATGTGTCGATGCAGCAGTAGGTATCGAGAAAAACGGTTCCTGAATCATCGGAGTGGGTGCATGCACCCGCTTCTCCTCAAGGTTGATTTCTCGAGATACCATGCTCCTCCTGATCATCTGATCCTCTAGAAACACAGCGTGTCTCATTTCCACAAACTTAGTAATTCTGTCTGGACAATAGAAACGATAACCTTTCGACTTGTCTGGATAGCCAATGAAGTGGCAACTTACTATTTTAGGATCTAACTTCCCAAGGTTTGGGTTGAAGAGTTTGGCCTCAGCTGGACAGCCCCACACTCGCAAATAATTGAGTGAAGGTTCACGACTAGTCCATAACTCATATGGTGTTTTAGACACCGACTTACTGGGAACTCTATTAAGTATGTGAATGATGGTTTTTAACGCCTCCATCCACAAGCCAATCGGTAAGGTGGAGTAACTTAACATTCTTCTCACCATATCCATCAAGGTACGGTTACGTCTTTCAGCTACTCCATTCTGCTGAGGCTCTCCCGACGTTGAATACTGGGCAACTATACCATGTTCCTGTAGAAACCTTGCAAAGGGTCCAGGAACTTGCCCATATGGGGTATGCCGACCGTAGTATTTGCCTCCATGATCGGACCTTACTACTTTAATCTTTAAACTATGCTGATTTTCAACTTCAGCCTTAAATATCTTAAATTTATCCAATGCTTCTGAACGCTCTTTAATTGGATAAATATAACCATAACGCGAATAATCATCCGTGAATGTTATGAAGGAATTATATCCATCCACAGATGTCACAGGAAACGGACCACATATATCCGTATGAATTATTTCTAAAACTCTTGTGCTTCTTTTGGCGCCCTTTTTAATGTTCTTTATGAACTTTCCTTTAATGCAATCGATGCATTGCTCTAAATTTGAAAATTCTAAAGGCGGTAGAATTGATTCTTTTACTAAGCGTTCTATTCTCCCCTCGAAATATGGCCTAAACAACAGTGCCATAATTTCAAAGAGGTATCATCAATTCTTTTTCTCTTATTCTTTCCATTTAGGGATGATGAGGCATTCTCATTCTCAGCGCTTAATGCATTCACATTCTCACTAAGTGATAAGAAATAAAGCTTGTCTTGTATGAAAGCAAGACCATCAATCTCATTATTAAACTTGATCTTACATTGTCCATCACCAAAATGGCAAGCAAAACCATCATCATCTAAGCGTGATACACTTATTAAGTTTCGATGCAAAGAGGGTACATAAAGTACATCTACTAGTAAAAGTACAAAGCCATTTGCTAATTCTAACGGGAGATCTCCAATGGCTTCGACTTCAGCTTGGACGCCATTTGCAACTTTAATTCTTCTTTCTCCTCTTTGCAGGGTCCTTCTCATACGGAATCCCTATAATGAATTTGCAACATGAACAGTCGCACCTGAGTTGATCCACCAAGTAGATTTTGCATAACTTAAAAATAAGGATTCATCAATAAACGTAATTAAATCCTCACCATTCTTGCACAGATGCTTCAGAAAAGCCACACAGTCACTCATGTAGTGGCCCTTCTGCTTGCACCACTTGCAGGTGTCCTTGTCCACCTCCTGCACCTGGTGATCATGAGCCTTTCCATGCGGCCTAGAAGAAGAGGGATGCCCCTGAGGTTTCCCATGTGGCTTGGAACCCTGCAAGTTCCTCTTCTTGGTTGGTGTCATGGTGGTGTCACGGCAGATGCCATGGATAGGCTAAAGGTGGGGACTAATATGCGCTAGGGGAATCCAGGGAGGGATAGTAGAGTGATTCTCTACATAGAAGCTTCGTATTGATGTTCAGTCTCCAAGATTACAAGTGCTCCTCGAGCTGTATTGACAAGAGGAGGAAGAAGAAACTCTCTTACTCTTGCCTACTAACTAGCCCAAGAACCCTAGATCCACTAGTGTTTTTCTTACTACGTCTCTGAAAAGACCTAACCCCCTTACCAGAACCCCAACCTCCCCTTATATAGGGGTGGTTCGGTCCTGGCCTAGGGCATATGTGGAGGCATATTCCTCCTCCCAAAATAGTAACCCGACAGGGGTGCTTTTCCCCACGTGTCACTCTTGCTTTAGCGACGTTGCCTCTGCGGCGCCTGCGTCAGCCGACGTGAGCGTCGTCACCCTTGTCGGCCATGATCCGGTGGTCCTGCCCTTGCTTTATTCGCTCATCCAGTACGCACCGGGCCTTCTTTTTGACCAGAGATATTCCTTCCTTCTCCTAGAAGCCAAACGAGGATCCGGATCACAGTTGATCCGACCACACCTGTTCCTGCATATAAGCTAGACAAGTGTCTCCGACTTACTCCTTGAGTCGGATGAGACAATGTTAGGCGACCCCCTTGGTTCGGGTTACTCCGTGATCCGGCCTGCCTTGAGGTGACTCGGCCAGCATCCGCTTTGACCTTGCCAAACCTCGGCTAACTCGACCCTTAAACCCCGGAGTGACCCTACCCGGGGTTACCCCCACAACATTAGTCCCCGAAGTTGGTGTGGCCTTAGCGGCCTTGGTTGCTAAGGCCACATCAGGTTCATTCGTATCCAAGCTTCGGATGTTTATCTCCGGGTTAACTTTTTGTCTCGGATTATATAGATTTACGTTCCCTTTGCACGCTCCAAGTTTTCACTTGCCGGTCGGGTCACCACTTTGGCTCGGATCGTATGGTTTTACTTTCCCTCTGCACGGTTCAAGTTTTCACTTGCCGGCCGGGTTACCACCATGGCTCGGATCCGGGCCTTGCTTCCTTCTCTCGTACGCCAACCCACGTAGCGGTTAATCATTACGTTGCCTTATTTTAAGGGCTGCAAGAACGCAGTCGCCGCGATAAATGTCGATTATGCGGGGGTTACGTCACGTCTGTCTCCTCGTTTACCGCAACTGCACGTCGTGTCATGGGATCACATTTGCTCTGCGGTCCCCGGTGTGGCTTATCTCTGATTGGTCAATGCTGGCGATACACGGCCACACCGTGTGGTTTTCCAGCGCAGCACGATCCCACTCGTTGATGACTAGGGGCGGTTAAATAGGGGAGGGGCACGCTCCTTAGAACTTTTCCATCTCCGCGCCCCCTCGCCCGTTCCTCTTCTTCTTCCTCGCAAATCGCTGGCCTTCCCATGCGTTGCAGCGGCAGCCGCCGCCGCACCTTCTTCGTTCCTCCGCACCGCAGTCACCGCTGCACCTCTGTTTAGCCACGGGTCCTCGTCAGTCTAGACCGCAGAGCCCCGCCGCCGCCAGCTCCAGCGAGGACAGCGGAATCGAAATGACGGAGGAGGAGCTCATCGTCATTGAGCAGGAGATGGAGGAGGACGCCATGGCTGCCTCTGGTCTGCGAGGACGACATCGCCTGGCTCTATCAGACCCGGCGCATTCCCGCCAGCGTCGCCGCTCGTCTCCACTCCTCGGAGTTGGCCTCCTCACCCAATCCGGGTGAGTTCGTTGTTTTCCTATCCCATTTCCAACGGGGATTTGGGCTTCCAGTGAGTGATTTCTTCCGGGACTGGATCCGGACCTATCACCTGCAACCACATCATCTCCCGGTGAACGCCATCACCTCTCTGTTCGCTTTCGTTTCTTTGATCGAGGGCTACATCGGGCTATGGCCTACGAAGGAGCTATGGATCCGGTTCTTCGGCCTTCGCCGCAACGTCGTCCCCAACATCCACGTCAAGTCGAAGGACAAGCAGCTAACTCAGTTCGGAGCTGCCTCGATCTCGCCCCGGAGGTATTCAATCTTTCCCCGGGTCACCGGGCTTGACTCCTGCAAAGGATGGGCCTGGGCCTTCTTCTATGTCCGGAACGAAGGCACAGAAGATTTGATCCGGTTGCTGCCCTACGCTCCGGGTCCCCCTAACATGGATTTCTGGGAGGAGGTTACCAAGAAACCTACGGCTCTGGACAACCAAGTGAACAAAAGGTTTGCAGAGCTGAAGAAGCTCGGATTGCGCAACGAGGATGCCATGATCACATTCGTGCGCAACCGAATCTCTCCCCTTCAGCGGCGCACTCACAAGTTGTGCCATATGAGCTTCAGTCGCGACCCCAACCGAACCTCCTCGTTCGAGTTGAGCAATACGGATATCTTCCGCCGGGTCAAAGCTCTTTTCACCACCCATAAGGACTTCTTCGCCGAATGGACGTGGGGAATCGAGCATTACTGCCGTGACAGGCTCCCTCCCGCGGTAAGCTTCGCGGGGTAAACTTATTTCGGATCAATTTCATGTCGGTTCTTATCATATTTCTGACTTTGCTCCTTGTGCTTTTTTCTCAGCTGTTTCTCCAGCAAACCCTCGAGGATGGCCCGGATCCGACCCTTAAGTGGGCCCCGGACCGAGAAATTCTGGATGAGGAGGAGCCGGACCAGGAGATGTTCCTCCCCACACCCGATGCCACCAAACGACCCAGCGGTAAATTCTCTTCTCTTAGAGATTGGCCCGACAATGAGGATGACTCGGATATCGATGTGATTGAACCCGTTGAGGTTGTCCCTCTTTATTTTGCCTTCCCGACATCAGCTAACCCCGGTAGGCACATCCACGAGGATTCTTCACTTGCCACGGGCGAGCCTATTCCGGTGGCGTCAAAGAAGAAGCGCGGATCCGCGTCGAGTTCTTCTTCCGAACCTTCTCAGCCTTCCAGAAGGCAAAAGAAGGCCGTAGACAAGACTGCCTCCAAACGGGCAGGCAAAGCCCCGGCACGGAGGGCCCGGAAACCTAAGGAGGCTGAGACCTCGGATGCGTAAGTTCTTTTTTCACTGCGCAACACACTTCTCCCTGCTTCGGGGTAATTGCACTCCTGACATTATGTTCTCTTGCAGGGCTCCTGTGGAGGTCCCTCAGAGCGGATCGAGCATCTCCTCTCCTCTTCGGTCTAGTCCTTCCCCTCCCCGTGACGACGAGTCATGCCCGCTGAGCCCTATTCCGGAGGGCTCTGCGGCCGCTCTGGGTTCCGCAGTACCTCCTTTAGAGGGACGTGACCTCGGATAGGGAGGGGTCGGATCGGCCGAGGCAACGGCGTCCGGCACTTCGGCATTGCCGCAACCAGCAACTACCAAGTCTACCGCAACTCCAGCACCAGCAGCAGCTCCAGCACCAGCCACCGAACCAGCGCCTGTCCCGGCTCCGAAGAAAGCAACAGCAGGTCCAGCGCCAGCCACCAAAGCTCCCGTGCCAAGTTCATATGCCTCGTCCGAGTCATCTCAAGCTCGGCGAGGACCCACTCCAGCGGCTTCCAAGGGCAAATCCACTATGGTCACTTCCTCCTAGCAGGCCAAAGGCAAGTCCACCTCCGTCGAGGCTGGGCAGCGAACCTTGTCGTCGATGCTTCCAAAGAAATCACCAGCAGCGACGGATCCTCCTACCGAGCCAGCTGATTCGCAGCAGATGGTTCTTCACACTAGCCCAGCTCTTGCCCTGATTGAAAGCAAAGAAGCTCACGCAAAGTGCTTGGTGGCACCTCACATGCCCACTGGCAAACGGTACCCTCCGAGCCTCATCGAGTTTGTCATGAACTAGAATAAGGCGGAGTTCGTCTACAACGACGATCTCCCGGAAAAGTTCGGCCCAGCTGAATTTTCTGCTCAGATGAATACCGCCGCCAAGGCCATTAACCTTGCTGGGCGTATGATGGAGGTACGTTGTTTCTTCTTTACATGCTGTAGATAATAACCATTAGTCCCCGAGCCTCCGGCGGAGTAACTTGTTACTCGGCCGGATGCTCCTTAGAAGATCAACGTAGCTGCATGTAAACTTCAAATATGCACACACCTAGAGCCGGGTTAAGTTCCGCTTGGCTCGGATCTCATATACTTCGAATATGCACACACCTAGAGCCGGGTTAAGTTCCGCTTGGCCAGGATCTTGTACACTTCGAATATGCACACACTAGAGCCGGGTTAAGTTCCGCTTGGCCCGGATCTTGTACACTTCGAATATGCACACACCTAGAGCCGGGTTAAGTTCCGCTTGGACCGGATCTTGTACACTTCGAATATGCACACACCTAGAGCCGGGTTAAGTTCCGCTTGGCCCGGATCTTGTACACTTCGAATATGCATCGAACTAACATCACACGCCTGTGCCTTTGTCAGGTAACCACCAACCATCGGAGCGCGGAGTTTCAGCGCCTGCTTGATACCCACAAGATCTTGCGTGCAAAACACGTTGCACTTAGCGCGGAGCATGAAAAGAGAGGTAATTTTCTCCCTTAACACCTCACCATTTCGTTTGTTTCTGCCGGACTAACCCCCTTATTCGGTTTGCAGCTGGGGTGGAGGCTGAAAACAAGATTATGCGGAAAAACTTGGAAGAAATCCGAGGTATGTCCCCTTTCGACCAACGTCGCTGTGTTTTCCATTTTTTCTTTTTCTTGGCTCGGCAAACATTCACTCCTCGGCTTTGCTGGGTCAACACACTATTTCAGCATCGCTTGAGGATAGTGTGCCCGTGCCTGGTATGATGCTACATTTTCTCGAACAAGCAGGACAGCATCAAGCCGAGATGAAGAAGAAGGACGATGAGCTTGCCCTCCTCCGGACCAAGGACGGCGAGATAGTCAAACTCAAGGCCGAGATGGAGAAGATGAAGTCCCAACACAAAACCGAGCTCCAGAAAGTTGGCCAGAACTTCACTGAAGAGCGTGAGCGCTTCACCCTCCAGATCTCCAAGGACCAGGATCTGCTCAAGGAATCCGAAGTCCGGCTTGGGTCGGCGCTTGCCGAGCTTGAACAACTTCGCCAGAGACGCGATAGTTGTATCAAAGAGTTGACCCGGATCCATCGCCATATCTCACGTATGTTTCTTCTCCTTGCCCGACCTAGTTTTCCGGGTTAGCTCATAAGCCTTTGCTTCAGCATCCTCCCTTTCCTTATTTTCAGATAACTTTCCGGAGGGTAACGCATCGCCAAGGCCTGCCGTTGCAAAATTCCGCCAAGAGAGGGGTACTCCCATCGCTCCTGATGGTGAGAGCATCCCTTTAGACATGGAGGACCTGTTGGTTAGCGTGTCAGCTCGGGTGGAAACTATCAAGAACTATGGAAAAGATCTCCTCGATGTTGCGGTCCGGATCTTCAACACCTTCTGGCCAAGCGAGGACGCTCCGGAAAGGATCACGCTCCTTGCAGAAAAACTGATGGAGATTGAGACTCAACTTGACCTCTGGAGGGAATCTGTCGGGCGTGCCGCGGCAGATACCCTTCTCCATCATATCCTTTCATGGTACGAGAAAATCGATCTGAGCCTGATCACCCGCCAGCACACCGGATCCAAATGGACCGATGATCCGGAGTGGGTAGATCGGCGCCAGGCTTGCGCCTACAGCCTCATCGAATATTCTCTAGTCCATGACTGGGTTGAGGGGCCGAGCTTTCTGGAATCCGGCGAGGAGGAGCAGATGGAGAACGTGGAGGATGGGTCGGGCGATGATGGAGAAGATGCTGCTTCAGATATTGAAGACAGTGATGATGACGCCGAACTTCCTCCTCCTGCCGCTCCTTAGTTGAAAAAACTTGAAAGTTTATCAGATCCCCGGAATGCCGGGTGCAATTGTACGCTGAATACATAATATTTTGCTACTATGCTTGTATGCTGGATTAACTTGGGCGTAGTCCCCGAGTTTCATTTTCTTGTTCGTCCAATTCTCCGGCTCGATTCGTGTCTACCTTGATTCGGTTTTACGACTTACGAACCCGAGCCTCAAGAATCGTTTTAACAATACTGAGAAACTTTGAGGCTTGGCTCAAAATAATTCAACATAATAGCTTGAAAGTAAATACGGGGTTAGTCGAAAAAACAAACGTTAGCGGGAATAGGATCGTTTCCTTAGTAGTTTTTCATGTGTTACACAATTCCAAACTTGTTCCCTTGCTCGCCATGAAGCCAATTCTTGTTGGACAGCAGCAAGTCGAAGGGTTGGGTTTTTGGTGCTCACACATTACTAATCCGGGTTAAGCAAAACGAGTCATTCAAACTAACGCATAAAAAGTAGCAACAATCATTTATTAAGGCAGTCCCCGAGTTACTGCTCGAGGCTCCACTATTCCATTGATAAGCTCATTGCCGACATACATACCGACATATGAGGATGACTCGGGTACATACACTCTTTGGCTAAGTGTAGAAGGGGCGAAGTAGTGCTACATTCCACGGTCGCTTGGATTCCTCTCCGGACCTGTCCGCCTTGTTCTTTTCCTGTGGCTTTGCGTCTATGAGATAGTAAGAGTCATTGTGCAATGCTTTGCTCACAATAAATGGTCCTTCCCATGGGGGGATAATTTATGCATGCCAGTGGTACGCTGTACCAACCGGAGCACCAGATCGCCTTCCCGGAAGACTCGGGGACACACTTTCCGGCTATGATAGCGTCGGAGATTTTGCTGATATATGGCGGATCTGGACAGTGCCAGTTCTCTCGCTTCTTCCAGCAGATCAACATCATTTTGCCGGGCTTCTTGCACTTTGGCCTCTGTGTATTGGGTGACCCTAGGCGAGTCATGCTCTATGTCGGCTGGTAATACAGCTTCTGCCCCATATACCAGAAAGAACGACGTGTAGCCTGTTGATCGATTCGGAGTTGTTCTTAAACTCCACAATATCGCTGGTAGTTCTTCTATCTAGCACCCCGCTGATCTTTGCAGCGGCTCAATGAGCCGGGGTTTTACCCCGGATAGCACTAATCCGTTGGATCTTTCCACTTGTCCGTTCGATGCGGGGTGGGCTATCGAGGCTATGTCAAGTCGGATTTTCTTATCTCGGCAGAATCGTGCAAATGCTCCTTCAGCAAAATTGGTGCCGTTATCAGTTATGATACTATGAGGATAACCGTATCTCAAGATGATGTCTTTGAGAAATGTCACAGACGTAGCTCCATCACATTTTCTTATAGGCTTCACTTCGATCCATTTTGTAAACTTGTCCACCATGACCAGAATGTGCGTCATGTTCCCTTTTGCTGGTTTGAACGGGCCAACCATATCCAAGCACCATACAGCGAATGGCCATGTAATTGGTATGGTTTTGAGTTCCGACATAGGCATATGTGTCTTGGTGGCGTATCTTTGGCAACCATTGCATTTTCTCACCAGATCCTCCGCTTGCTCCAAGGCGCTTGGCCAGTAAAATCCATGCCGGAATGCCTTTGCCACTAAGGCCCGGGATGAGGCGTGATGCCCGCATTCTCCTTGGTGTATATCTCGGAGGATATCAAGTCCTTCTTCCGGATCAACACACCGCTGGAGGACATTGGTTACACTCTGTTTGTACAGCTCGGAATTGATGATTGTGTAAGCTTTGGCTCTTCTCTGAGTTTGCCTGGCTAGCACTTCCTCGGTGGGTAACATTCCATCTTTCAAGAACTGGTATATAGACAGTGCCCAAGCTGGTATTGCTCGCGCAGGGAACAACTCCTCATCAATTTCCATCCGATCCACTGGCATAACTTCAACCGGATCGCGCTGAACAGTCCCCGGGTCTAACGAGGTAGTCCTCGGGTTTGCCGAGGTAATCCCCGGGTTTGCCGAGGTAGTCCCCGTGTTCGGCGTACTACCTCCCATATCAATGTCCATGGGCTCAGCTCCGGGTTCCGTGTTTTCCGGGACATAAATTGAATCGGTTCCTGGGGACGGCCTGATAGATGGCTTTCTGAGGCGCTCCAATGCAACACCCGGTGGAATTGCCTGTCGGGTCGAGCCGAGCTTCGACAGCATGTCGGCAGCTTTGTTTTCCACGCGAGGTACATGATGAAATTTACATCCCTCAAAGTAACCCGAGATTTTCTGCACATGAAATCTGTATAGTGCCATGTTTGGATCCAGGGCGTCCCACACTCCGGACACTTGCTATATTACTAGATCCGAGTCACCAAAGCAGATTATCCGACGTATGCCAATTTCCTTTGCCACTTTGAGACCATGCACAAGAGCCTCGTACTCAGCGACATTGTTCGATGCCGCGAAATGGATCTGCAATACGTACTTGAGCTGATCCTTCTTTGGCGAGGTAAGCACAACCCCGGCACCTAATCCGGTTTTGGTCTTCGATCTGTCAAAGTGCATCCTCCAGTAGTTCGGATCCGGTGGCGGTGGTTCGTATTGTACCTCGGCCCAATCCACGAAAAAGTCCGCTGACAGGACTTGATCGCTTCTCTTCTATCGTTTGGGCGCCAGATGGTGCTAGCTCAATTGCCCATTTCGCAATTCTGCCATTCGCATCTTTGTTACCCATTATCTCGGATATGGGGGATTCACATATCACTTTGATGGGATGCTCTTCAAAGTAGTGCTTTAACTTCTTTGCCGCCATATAAACTCTGTATGCCATCTTTTGAAAATGCGGGTAGTTCTGTTTTGAGGCAGACAATACCTCGCTCAAGTAATACACTGGTCTCTGCACCGACTTACCCTCTTCATCTCGTTCCACTACAATCACTTCACTTACAACTCGGTTGGTTGCGGCTATGTAGAGCAACATTGGCTCCTTCGACAGTGGAGAAGCTAACACTGGTGCAGTGGCCAGCATCTTTTTCAAGTGGGCAAAAGCTTCATCAGCCTGCGGCGTCCAAACGAATTTATCTGACTTTTTCATGAGTTGGTAGAGAGGCAGTGCCTTTTCCCCTAACCGACATACAAACCGACTCAATGACGCCAGGCATCCAGTGAACTTCTGGACGTCGTTGAGACACTTCGGCAGCTCCATTCGTTCGATGGCTCGGATCTTAGTTGGATTAACCTCGATACCCCGGCTGGAGACGAGAAATCCGAGTAATTTCCCAGCCGGGACACCGAAGGTACATTTCTCCGGGTTAAGCTTCATCCGGAATCTCCTCAAGTTCGTGAATGTTTGCCTTATGTCGTCAAGGAGCGTTGCGCTTTCCTTGGTCTTGATAACCACATCATCCACGTATACTTGTACATTTTTACCTATTTGATCGTGCAAACATTTTTGCATACATCTTTGGTACGTTGCTCCCGCGTTTCGTAAACCAAACGGCATAGTGCGATAGTAATAAGCCCCATACGGGGTAATAAAGGCAGTTTTTATTTGATCATCCGGGTTCAGGGGTATCTGGTGGAAACCATAATAAGCGTCAATAAATGACAATAGTTCACATCCCGCGGTAGAGTCGATGACCTGATCTATCCTCGGCAGTGGAAATGGATCTTTTGGACACGCCTTGTTCAGGTTCGTGTAATCGATACACATACGCCAAACCACCGCCACGTTCGGATCATCCTTTTTCTTTTCTACCAGCACCAGATTAGAGAGCCAATCCGGATATAGCACTTCCATGATGAATCCTGCTGCTAGCAACCGAGCTATCTCGTCACCAATGACCTTTCTCCTATCCTCGGTGAAGCGTCAGAGAGGCTGCTTCATCGGCCTTGCTCCAGGTCTTACATTCAAAGAGTGCTCGGCCAACTCCCTCGGAACACCTTGCAAGTCCTGCGTGGACCAAGCAAAAATATCCCGATTCTCACGGAGGAAGTTGGCGAGCTCGCTTTCCTATTTGTCAGTTAACCCGGCCCCAATTGTCACGTGCGCTCGAAACATGTTATCCACCGGGATCTTCTTGGTGTCCTTCGCGTCTTGAAATGAAACGCTTCCATGCGGGTTACTTAACGCCTGCATATACTGCTGCGCGAACTGAGCTAATGCCGCCACCTCTTGGATTTTTCTTTTCTCTTGGGCAATTACGAGTGACTCGGCTAGGTTAGACCCGGCTGAAGCGCACTCCATAGAACGTCGGAAATCCCCAGCGATAGTAATTGCTCCATTTGGCCCGGGCAACTTCATCTTCAGATAACTAACGTGGCAACTTGCCATGAATTTGCTCAGTGCTGGTCTCCCGAGTAATACATGATATGCGCTCTCCAAGTTTACCACCTCAAACTCCAGATTTTCGGTTCGACAGTTATCCCTCGTACCGAATAGCACGTCGACCCGGACTTTGCCTATGGGCTCACAGGATATGCCCGGTACGATACCGTGAAAAGTTGTTCTTGTAGCCTGGAGCATGTTCTCCGAGATGCCCAACTTGCACATCGTATCCGCATACATGATGTTAATGCTACTGCCATTGTCGATCAGTACCTTGGAGAACCTCACATTAATGTTTGGTCCAATGAACGTCGGATCTAACACTAGTGCATACGAGCTCGGACTTGGCATAAGCTTGGGATGATCTTTGACGCTCCAGGTAATTTCCTGGTCCGACCAAGACATGTACCTCGTCACTGCAGGCATAACCGCGTTAACCTCCATATGTCGGCGCTGCAAGCTCTTCCTATCTGTTTCCTCTGTTGTGAACACACAATAGCTCTGGTGATGTTCCCTGTACTCATTTCATCCCTCGTTTCCGGAGTACCTCTGATCCGGTTGTTGCTGGTTTTCCACCTGATGCACTGCATCCCTTCTTTCCTTTGTTGTCATACCTCGGCGGAGGGGAGGCAACATCGCTTCGCGTGTTTGCTCCGGAGAGCAATTGCTGCCGGGGTAACTCCTGCCGAGGTTGATCATTCCGAGGTGCCTGAGCATTCCCCGAACCACCTTGTTCTATCTTGCGCATCCACTCACATTGTATCGTCGTGTGACCCGCCGGGCTGTTCGGATTTGGCGTGTGAAACTTGCACGGCTGGTCCAACATTGACTCGTAGGTATACCTCGGACGATCTTTCTTTTCTTGCCATTGCTTCTTCTGCTCCGGAGTCCATGTTTTCTTGCCATCGTTCTGAGGAGTCCATTGCCCTCCCGTTCTCTGGCGTTGGTTGCTCCCTGCCCCGGGCTGATCTTGATTCACGGCCGCAACTTGTTGCGAACCATATCGATGGTCCGGTCTATCGTCTCTCCTTTTTCCCCTGTAATCGTTCCTCCGGGATGACCCGGATCCGTCCCTCGGATAGTACTCCTCATTTGACTCGTTCGACGCGATCCTAGGTTGCGTCGGATCACCCAAAGCATAAGAATCCGCGATCCGGATCATCTCTGCCAATGTGACTGGCATTTTCCTTTGCAATTTCATCCACAACTCTCTGTCATATCTACATCCTTGTGCGAACCATGCTATAGCCTATGAATCTATGACTCCCTCACACGAGTTTCTCACGGTACACCACCGGGTCAAGAATTCACGGTCCGTTTCATTAGATCTCTGCTTGCACATTGCCAGGGTCTACGGTCTATTCGGTCTCTGATACGTACTTGAGAAGTTGCTGATGAACATTTCTTCAAAATCTATCCAACAATTGATGCTTCCGGGCGGCAAATTATTCAGCCAAACCCTAGCTGGACCTTCCAACATTTGGGGTACATATCGTACAGCCCACCTCAAGTTGCCAGTTGCAATTTTCACAGCTGTTGCGTAGTTTCTAGCCAATCCTCCGGCTTTGTACTGCCGTCATACATCTTCATGCCCCTGGGTAATTGGAAATTGGGTACTGGCGGTTCCTTCATGATCCGGGGTCCGAAGCACGTTGGACCCGGAGGAC
The DNA here is from genome assembly GCA_023614405.1 of Avena insularis. NCBI lineage: Eukaryota > Viridiplantae > Streptophyta > Magnoliopsida > Poales > Poaceae > Avena > Avena insularis. The sequence continues at coordinate 568,301,047 of CM042686.1, forward strand.
CTTGACATTCGATCTGTTCCGACCTATATAGGCGATCCAGTTTTAGCCTGGCGTCATCCGGCATCAAATCTCTGCTTCCCAATCTCGACCCTATCACATGATAGTCCGGTCTTGCGTATCCCGCATTCATCATCTCCGAGTCTCCATCATTGTATCGGTCTTGTTCTTGTTGTGCACCTCTCTGTTGCATACCACGGCCGGCACTTTGCTCTTGCCTTGGTGCATTCCGCTGCTGCGGTTGACCCGCTCCTGCCGAGTTTCGCTGTCCGGCATTGCCGTTGGCAGCATTCCCTTGACCAGCGTTGCCTTGGTCGTGGTTACCTCGGCCAGCTTCACCTCGGCTCATACTTCGTCGATCGTCGTTTTTCCGCATCTCTTTTTCCTTTCCCGCACGTGTTGGGTCGTACGGAACGATCTGCTTGTTCCGTCTGGCCGAGGTTACTACCTCTTCTCTTCTAGGGCCACCATGAGGCGATGACGCAGCTCCAGTGGATTTCTCCGGATTACCCATCACCGAATGGACGATCTTAGAAGCTCCAACTCTCTCTGGGTTACCTCTCAACAGCTCCTCATTCTGCCTGTTCGCGATCCGAGCCAGCTCGTTAACCCGGTCTTGCTGTCTTTGGCGGGCTTCACCCGTCAGACCCTCTAGCTCGGACGCCGCGGCATCTGCTACTCTGAGGTTCTTCGCCGGGGTACTATACTTTGGCAACCCCACAGACAGAAAGTTTTCCGACCCTTCTGGTCCATCATCACCTTCTCTGTTCATCTCGCTTATGAGGTTTCTCCCTTTTACCCTCACTGCATCAACCTTGTTCGCTTTCACGTACTCACGCAGCATCATGTTCAACGACTGTTGAGCCGCTGCTATTTTCTTTGCGCCCTCTAGTAGCTTTCGCCGGGTCTCCTCTAGCTCGTCCTGTGCCTGAGCCGGATCTACCACTGCTGCCACCGGGTTAGCCAAGCTATCCATAGCTTCCCTCAGCACGTTCTCAGGCCTCTCTAGCGGAGGACCCCTAGCTTTCCTTGGTGCCTTGGGTGTTACCTCCGGGTCTGGCGCCGGATCCTTGCTCGCGCCCGCGCCTGGCGTGGTCATCATCACCTCTGCATGGTCCAGGGAGCGAGCGATACGCGCCCCGCGAGCCACAGTGAGGGGTGGTTCCCCCGCATCGACGACGCGACGCGGATGAACACAAGACACGTCCACAGCAACATAGACCTTGTGCGCGCCGAATCGCCGTTGACGAAGAAGCGCGCTGCGAAGCAGCCAACGTTGTCGCTGGCGTAGTCCAGCGCGCGAAGCTGAACGAGCCCGAGCGATCGTTCACGGTGCCGATGAAATTTCCCGTCCGGATCTTCACCCCTGCTAGCGCCACTAGCCCCACGGTGGGCGCCAACTGTCGTGGTGGTGTCACGGCAGATGCCATGGATAGGCTAAAGGTGGGGACTAATATGCGCTAGGGGAATCCAGGGAGGGATAGTAGAGTGATTCTCTACACAAAAGCTTCGTATTGATGTTCAGTCTCCAAGATTACAAGTGCTCCTCGAGCTGTATTGACAAGAGGAGGAAGAAGAAACTCTCTTACTCTTGCCTACTAACTAGCCCAAGAACCCTAGATCCACTAGTGTTTTTCTTGCTACGTCTCTGAAAAGACCCAACCCCCTTACCAGAACCCCAACCTTCCCTTATATAGGGGTGGTTCGGTCCTGGCCTAGGGCATACGTGGAGGCATATTCCCAAAATAGTAACCCGACAGGGGTGCTTTTCCCCCGCGTCACTCTTGCTTTAGCGACGTTGCCTCTGCGACGCCTGCGTCAGCCGACGTGAGCGTCGTCACCCTTGTCGGCCACGATCCGGTGGTCCTGCCCTTGCTTTATTCGCTCATCCAGTACGCACCGGGCCTTCTTTTTGACCAGAGATATTCCTTCCTTCTCCTAGAAGCCAAACGAGGATCCGGATCACAGTTGATCCGCCACACTGTCCTGCATATAAGCTAGACAAGTGTCTCCGACTTACTCCTTGAGTCGGACGAGACAATGTTAGCGACCACGGTCCGGGTTACTCCGTGATCCGGCCTGCCTTGAGGTGACTCGGCCAGCATCCGCTTTGACCTTGCCGAACCTCGGCTAACTCGGCCCTTAAACCCCGAAGTGACCCTACCCGGGCTTATCCCCCCAACAGTTGGGCTCAGGTAGTTCACAGAATCACCGGATTGCCCCTTAAGCCTCTCTTCTTCTTGTACGCACATGACCATCATCTTCTCAATGCCCCAATTTTCTGGCTGTGCGTTGTAGTTCACAGCAAAGGTCTCGAATTGATTTGGTAGTGAGGCAAAAATCAGATGAATAATGAACTTGTCTGGAAGCTCCATGCCCATGGACTTAAGCTTGGAAGACATGTTGCTCATTCGCAATATGTGGTCCCTTACTTCACCACCAGTATATCTTGTAGTAACAAGTTTCTTAATGAGAGAGCTTGCATAGGCTTTTGAAGACCCAGTAAACTGACTCTCTACCTTCTTTAGGTACTCACTGGCAGTGCTACACTCTGAAATTGCTCCCCTTATAGCCTCCATAATAGAGCTCTTAATCACCATCAAGCACTTTCTGTTGGACGAGTCCCACTTTGCACGATCAAGGTCGTATTTCATTCTTATTGGTCCATGGTTATGGACCCTTTTGTTGAAGTCAACTTCACTTCCTTTTTCGCCCCTCACGGGGTCCTCAGGTTCTATGGGACAAGCCTCAATCAGTGCCAAGTCGAGGTCAAGCAGAGCAAGCCCCATCTCAACCTTCTCTCGCCATGAGCCGTAGTTCCCTCCATTGAGAGGCTCAATAGCCGAGATGAAACTCATATGATTGCCTGAAAACAAAATATTATCAAAATGAGTTAATTCAACGTTGGTCAAATTAAAACATGAACCTTCTCAATATTAATTCTACATCACCGTTGGGCAGAAATAGAACTAATAGTGATGAAACTGACTATTCATGGTGAAAATCTTACTAACAACATTGGTCATCAAATAAAATCATCACTTTACTGCATTTAAGCAATTACTTTTAACTATTTACAGCGGAAGAATAAATTACAAATTCATTAAACTTTACATCTTTACAGAAACTTTTTTATTACTTTTCCATTTTTCTAGACAAAATTTTGTTGGATAAATTTGAATAGAAAAAACGGTGCAAGATTTCATCAAATATGATCAAAACTGTTAAAAAAAGTTTCTGTAAAAATAAAAAACAGAAAAATTGGACTTTCTAAAGAGGAAAAACGGCCCACTGCCGCTGTCCTTGTTCTGTACTGCGCGCGCACTAGCATCAGCGGCCCACGCGCCTTGCCCCTGGACAAAATCGGCCTATCGGCCCACGCTGGAGCGCACCTAGTGCGCCATCCCATCGTAGCCGTCGGATCCGGTCGAGTCCAATCGGACGGACGCGCGCGCCTGTTGTAGGGACAAAACAGCCCGTGGCCCTCTCCCGAAAACCCTAGCACCACTTCTCACCCCCCTCGCGCATGTCTATCCCGCTCTGCGGCGGCAGGAAAGGTCTCCTGCGGCCGGCCTGCCCCCGCCGACAGCGAGGAGCGGCGCCGCCCGGCCTTCCATGAGCCGCGACGAGCCCGTCTCCCCTATTCCCATCCTTCTCCACCTACTGACACCACCAAAACCCCCCGAACGGAGCAGAGGGGTAGCAACAGCTAGCGGCAGCGCCCACCTTGGCCCTTTGCCGGCGCGTGCATCCACCCGAGGGTGGGCGCGCCGCCGTCAAACGTCGCAGGCGGTGGCTCCCTTTGCCGGCGCACAGCCGGTGAACCTTTTCTCTTTGATTCGAGCTTGGGAAGGGAAAACTAGGGCTTTTCTCTCTGTTTCGATTCGGGTTTGGGGAACTTTTCTGCGTGGAAAAACTAGGGGCTTTTGTTTGTGGCTTTGGGGGTTTCTTGCTTTCTTTACCCCAGATGGGGTTGTGTTCTTCTTCCTGACCTCGGCTTGCCGATACGTCGGAATCGAGAGGAGCGGTGCGGCCTCGTGGCGGTGCTTCTGGAAACCCTAGCCCTCTTGCTTTTCTTTTCGGATTTGCTACTACCTCAACTAGATTAACAACTCTAGGAAGCTCTGATATCATTGTTAGCCTATTATGATCTCTAGGTGTTAATCCAGTGGGTAGAAAACTAAGGCTTGAAAGAAAATAGCTTCTAAGAGAGAAAACAGAGAGAGGAGAGGGGTCGGTCTTGGCGTCATACCATCGGTCTTCATTGTTGAGGATGAGTCGACATGGAGGGCGACGGAGTGGTGGCGGCGGTGAGGTGGGTTGTTCCCGCCGCTACAACGCTGGCCAGATCGGTGGCTCTAGGGTTTAGGGTTTTCGGTGGGGTGAGTGGGCACGACGAACCTTGGTGTGCGTGCCCCCGCCCCCACCTCTTTATATGCGCTGCGCGACAGGGGCCCACCAACGATAGCGACGTTGGACGCCCCCGATCAGGACGCGAGACCAAGTCGTTCGTCCGTTGAGGCGAACGTGTGGAGATCAAACTAACATGCAGTTATCCGCGCTCGGGAAGCAAACTTGGACAGTTTCATCTTGGTGTCTGATCGTCTCTCTGTTCTTCTACACATTGACTCCTCATCATAGGATAGATCACTGGTTGGTGTGTTGTCATCTAGGATATCAAATCCATGGCGGCAACTTTTACCTCGGTGATCTTTCGTCACGTTAATCGTATCTGTAATAATTCAGCCCGCTGTTTGGCTCTTCGACCAGAACTCTCTGGTAGCTGCTTACTTTCCTGTTGTTGCTCCGGATTTTATCCGGGACAAACTTTGTACAGTATATTGACTATATTTGGTCAATAAAGTGGCTGAATTCTTAAAAAAAAAAAAACCCCACGAAAACCATCAAAACTGTGACGTGTCGACGAGCGAAAAGTGCATCTAGCCATCCCGAAAATTCCACCCCAACCAAAGCCGACGCAGGTCCTGTACGGAGGACGGAGGAAGGAAGCGAGCGGAGGACGGAGGAAAGGGCGCGGACCAGAGGCGACGGTGCGGAGGCCGACCTGGGGACGCTGCCGACGGAAACCTCCTCCGGCTACAGCAAGCCCTTCTGTCCGGTGAGTCGCTCCCCCGCCTCTTGCCCTCTTCTTCCCTCCCTAGGGTTTCTCGGCCGTCGCCGGCGTCCACCTCCCGTTCTTTGATCTGGTTCTTTGAACGCTGGGAAGAGAGCCTAGGGGTGGCGATTTGGTTCTTTGGACGCTGGGAAGGGAGAGCGCCTGGAGAGTGGCTCGCCGGTGATTCTGTTCTTGGCACCAAACTGAATTGGATCCTTTGGAATTTGGCTGCGCTGGGTGGCTGCCCTCGTGGCTGACCTGATGATATACTCTGGCTCTCCCGTACCTTTCTTTCCCCTTTTCGTTAATGCGTTTTGTCATGTAAATGCACATACTAGAGTATCAGTGCAGAGATACCAGAGACTCCAAATGAAAAGGAGTTACGGAGTACCCAAGTGTTGATTGTGCCTCTAGCAATTGTTGGTCCCAAGTTTTAGTTTTCAGAATTTGCATGTTCAGAGAGTATGTACCTATGGATACTGAAAAGAGGTTGTAGCTGCGTCATTCGTGTAGAAATTTGCGGAAATTTCACAGTAAGCAGTTTAATTCTCGGAGGGAACTGAAGTCTTCCGCTGCAGCAGCTGCAGCTGATTTCCTTAGGACGTTTTTTTAGTTCCCAACCTTAGTGAAATCGAACCTTAGACTAGTTACAGCACAATACTTTTTGTAGATATAATGAAGGACGTGTGCTTATCAAGTTATTTCTTGTATCATGGAAATGTTACTTGTATGGTTGTTGGCTTGCAACACTAATTACCTGCTCTTTCATGTTACTAGTATCCGGCTGAGTCATGTTACAAGTATATATTTGTTTGGAGTTAATGTGGCTGTTACTAGTAGCCGGCTGACTGTTGTTATAGTATTATTACACTGAACTAATGATTGTCCATGGTGATGGTCTTCCATGCATATTACCAAGAAAGCATTGCAGTAGATTAGTATTATGCTGACTTCTTGAGACAAGAGAGCTAGCTAGAGTCGGGTCTGATGTTCTCTTCGTGTTATCGAAACAAGAGAGCAAGCTAGATTATTATTTAGCAGCACATGTTCAATCTTAGATTCTACTATTTCTTTTGTGATGTTAGACTACAACTATAGCTATTACTGGTAAAACTCACTAAAGGGTGTGTCTTTATCATGTATCTATGCATGTTTCCACTTAGTTCTAATGTATGGCTGCATGTGTGCTGCAGCCAAAAACTTGTATGTATGTTAGATTTAGCAATATCTCCTGCTTTCTTGGTTTAACCGTCTGTTTTCTCTCTTCCTAGATCTAGTAGAGTACAGATCTGTGACGAAGCTATTGAGCACTCTTCTTCTCCCCTTCCTTTCGTGCCTGCAGGCTGCAGGAGTAGCAGGGGATCATGGCGTCGTCAATCAAGAACGTGACGGTGGAGGACTCTAGCGCAGTCGGCTGCGGCATATGCCAGTGTCTACTGAAGCCGCCCATCTTCCAGGTACACACTACACACGCGGATCTCCACGGCACAGCTAGCTCAACAGTTTTTTTCTTTTCTTTTAGTAAAAAGGAGCTAGCTTGACAGTCACGCAGATCTCATTTTTACCTGGTACATACTATTTTACTGGCTAATGTGGTTCCGACTTGTTAATTGCAGTGTGAGGTGGGACACATGGTGTGCTCAGAGTGCAGCGTGAAGCTGGCAGCAAGCGAGACGTGCCACGTGTGTCGGCGTGCCCTTGCCGGTGGCTACAAGCGGTGCTATGGCGTGGAGCACATTGTGGAGTGCCTCAAGGTGCCGTGCCCCAACGAGGACTACGGCTGCTCCGTCAAGCTTGCCCTCTACGACGCGAGCGCACACCTCCAGGCTTGCCAGTACAGGCCGCTTCACTGCCCCGCAGAGAAGTGCACCTTCTTCACTGGCGGCCTGGGGGCGCTCCTGGACCATTTCGTCAAGAAGCACAGATGGCCGGCAACCGACGTTTTAATCAAGAAGCACAGATGGCCGTCAACCGACGTGTACGATGGCAGGACGAACTTGGCACTCGTTGACGGCTTCAACGTAATCCGGCTCTGCTATCCTTTGTCCGAGCCTTCAGTAACAGGGATAGGGTACACTGTCCAAATCCTGAATCACCTGGTCCTCCTAAAGGTGACGCGGGAGTCGTATGGCCGCGTCGTCACTCCTATCCACATAATTCCTCGTGATGCCAAGAAATGCCAGCTGAAGCTCGCCTACGAAACTCCTTGCGGCACCCAGCACGTGGAATATGCATTCAACATGGCGTCCACGTCCAGTGGACTGCCTTCTCTTGACGATTGCTTCGAGTTCGTCATCCCAAAATCTGTCCAGCCGCTCGATGTGGATACTATCAAGTTAGCAATCACATGTTCGTACCCAGTGTCGACCAACACAAGTCCTAAGTCATGGCCGGAGGTGACAGACTAATCGGAGGCCTGGAGGGTTATTTTGGTTTAGTTTGGACCCGTCCTAATCAAATGGTGGCAGGGCTGGCTTAATTAGGCATCTTGCTAGAGAGAACTGTTCGTCGGTATGGTGCAGCTATTCATTTAAGCAAAACTAGTTCTTTATTTTGCTAACCTCAACCATGAACTATCTCTAAGCTTAATCTGCTACTATGTGCATGTGGTACCCTGCCATGTGTGTTGGATGGCTCCTTCTGCAATATGTTGGTGCTGCAGCTATTATCAGGTTTAGATGTTATGGAATGCACTCCTGATGTCCTGGATCTGTTCGTTTAGTTAATCCACTTGTGAGCCTGTCCTTTTTTGTCTGTTTCTTCTCTATGCTTTGTTACTAAGGCTTGTGAAAATTCTTGTTCTGTTGGATTGTCTGATTTTTTGCTATAGTTTCTACAGCTGTGGATTGGTTCCAGCCTTCCAGGTCCAAGTTCTCGGGCAACTGATGCCTTGTACTGTACTATAGTACTATGTATCAATGCATAGAAGCATATCCCCTGTTCAGCCGGAGGCAAAAGCCCTGGCGATTCATGACGGAGATTGGCGCGAGGCGGCTATTTGAACAAAATTGCAGCTAAAGTTGAAAGAAATTCATAAACTGAACTCGCGGCAAAAGTATTTCATGTCACTAACTCTTTTTTGCAGCGCTATATAGATTGGCGCTGCTTTCTACATTGCACTGTGTTGTGCAACGCTAAGACTGCCGGCGCTGCACTGTGTTGTGCAATGCCATGTACTGCGGCGTTTGCACGGTAGAGTGCATCGCTGCTCTATAGAGCGTTGTAAAAAGAGTTAGTAGTGTGAAATACTTTTGCCACGAGTTTAATTTGTAATTTTTTTTTAACTTTAGGTCAGTTTTGTTCAAATTGTCGCGTGAGGCAGCATGCCGGCAGTAGATGGCCCACGAGCTTAGCAGCCACGGCACCTTCGGGCTGCTACTAGTCACACCCTGCAAATCCTTGTGGATTTGTCAGGCGGTCACTGGGTCTGGGCACGCCTGGCCCGGATAGCCAGAGTCGAGGACGGCCATGGCCCTGCAGGCCCAGATCAGGATGGTCCGACTTGCGTCCTCATCAACCGCTCCCACTCTGCCATATCTCTGGGCTCAAAGAGTCGACAGTTCCTACAGTTGATGGACAATGTGTGCTATAGTTTGTCAAATGATACTATCTAGGATGCACTCCCCTTCTTATAAGGAACGGAAAGAACGTGAATGGTCTACCTGAAATGATCGTAGCCAGCGATTGCCTTGCCGCAACGGAAGCAAAAGAACTGACCACAGTTGCCACACACCATTTTATTGCAGCCTGCACTCTTGGCGATGGCGATTCTGCAATTTGGACATAGTCGAACATCCTTGTACAGCTCTTTGATGTTCAACAATTCCTCTGCCATCTCCCGCTCAGTCATCCTGCCAGACGCCTGAGATCGTAAAAGTAAATAACAAACGACACATGCTTAATAAAACGGATTGTATTCGTGGCGTTCATCCAAAGCTAACACGGAAGATATATACTGTACGTATTTTGTTTGCATTTTTACCTTCCGGCGCTGGAGTTTTTGTTCTGGAGTTAGACACTGCTTCCCTGGGTGCCATAGTTCCTTGCAAAACCCGCAGAAGGTAAATAAACATTTCGGACATTGCGCAGTGTTATCCTCATCTTCCACACAACCGACCGCACACTTTGGGCAGTAAACCACGTCTGACGTTGAGTCTAAAGCTTTCTCAAGGGCAAGCCTATCCCAGCCTTGAAATTCATCTTCGCTAAGAAGCCTCTTCAACAGATAGTGCGGAATGGAGGCGTTACACTTGGTGTCGGGGCATACTAACTGAAACAAAGTGCCTTCCTTCACATGCATCCTGCATAACGTCTCCATGCACTTGATGCAAAACAAGTGGTGACATGGAAGCTTGATGAAGTTGGAACCTAAATGTTTCAAAATCATAGTTAGTTTATGGGGTGATGAACCTTGATTAAGAAACTTGATTGGAAATAAAATGTCATAGAAGCAGCATATATGAAACATATACTAACAGATTGGCTACTTGCTAGTATTACTGCTGAATAAAGAAGAAGGCCGCAAAAGGAAACTGTTTTACCTTTCGTCTGGTTAAGGCATATCATGCACGTATGGAGATCCTCAAGAAAAGCTTGATAACGTTTCTTACTACTGTAACTGAGCATCGAAGGGGATGGTAGTCTCCAACGGGAGACTTCTTGAGATCGCACGTCTGTCTCCAGTATATGTTGGAACGTCTTGACCTAGCATTATCTTGCCATCAAACCAGAGATGTAACAAAGAAGAATTGTGTATCCACTCGACCCACTGATACACCACTTCCTGTCCTGGCAGCTCTGCCCAGATGGTGTCAAGCATCTCACAGAGTTGGGACACATTAGACTCGTCCATCCATTTAGCGGTGACAGCGAAATATGGTGCCTCTTTGCTAGGATATGATTTGGGAAGTATAGGCATGGTGTAAGAGAATTCATCCGATCCAGCATCGTGTTCGTCTCTAGTGTCATCATCATCAGGACATCCTCCAAATTTTGTTTTTTCGTTAGCTGAAGAAAGCTTAGCACACACTTCAGCGTCATCATGAAGATCATACCGTACGAAAATCTGCAATTCAAGTGGTAAAATTAGGGAGTAGCATCATTCTCGAAAAAAAAAGGTACGGTAGCATTAATAAACCAAGATTTCCACCATCCAAGAATAGATGAAATAGCTAGCAGTAGCACTGATGGACAACACGAGTAAGTTAACCTGGAAACAGCGGAGCCCTCCTTTGTTTTCAAATTCAACAAGATCATCTCCGAATATTGCTTCCAATGCCATCAGCTGCAGTGAAGATCAAATTTGCAAACGAATGAGCCATGGTATAATTGTATTAGACTGTTTGAGCTAAGAAAATAATGGCAAGACTAGCTATCTTCCCGAGGTTTTGCAGAACCACCTCCTAAAATTCTAAAACCTTAACAAACATCTAAGGTGATAAGGTCACGATCCAGTGAATAGAAAAACTGCATTGCAAGTTCGAAACTATATATGCAATTATGCATCAGAGCAAAGATATAAAAAAAATCAAGGTACAAGATTACTGAAAAATGTCCAATTTTGATCAGTATAGTAGACCTCGTCCTCCTGACGCTCCTGGTTGTTTCGTATCTCGTCTTCGTACGCCGCACCCTCAGCCTGTCTCGACGAAGCCGCGGCCATGGCGGCTACCTCCAGCCTCGACTCCGCCTCGGCCGCCGGGACCCACGGGGAGTCCACGTCGAGCACGTCCGCCTCGGCGCCGCCATCACACGAGACCAGCCTCCGCTCCGCCTGTGCGGCGCTCGATGAGGACGAGGAGGATGCCTCGGATGAGAATTCTAGGGAGGGGTCGTGCTGGGGTTCGAGCGCTCTCGATGTCGTGGCGCCGACGGAAGGTGTTGCCATGGCGGCAGCTCGGAGTTGTCGTTGCGTCCTGATCGTACGCGTCGCTCCCTTTTTGTCGCCCCCGCTGTGGGGTTTGTGTAGTTTTTAGCAAGTGAAAAAAAACTTATCACGATGTCGCGTCCGTTACGGACACAATGCCCACATACTGCGCGCGTTGGCCCAGCCCAACAAGGTCAGTTGCCATTTTTTTGCTTTTTATTTCTTCTTCGCGCTGTACTTTCTGTTCTGTTTTTTCGTCCTATTTTTTCGCTCTTCTTTATTTTTTTATTGTTTTCAATACTTTTACTTTTAATCTTTTATTACTTCAAATGTAATTCTACATTCTTTGCCTTTTGTTGCATTTTACTTTTGACTAGTTTAATCATTTTTTATTTAAGAATTAATAGTACTACATAGTTAATTTTCCTTTGTACAAATATATGAGAACATTTGAGCTATTGGTCATCAATTTCACTATTTTTGTAACATTGCTTATTTTTCGGTTCTTATAAGAAATCTCGTAGCATAAGACTCTCCATATCCACACGCCCCCTCCCCAATTCCCCTCCTCTTGCCACCACATACCGCCTAATATATATATATCCGAGTGAACTTTGATAACATACCCTGCCTAGGTTTGTTTGGTCGCATTCGGAACTACGCGGTTATCAAATTGGCTGCTTTGGACCCTCGATCGCAGCAATGAACGTTTTGGCAGGGCAGGCAATCTTCCAAGTTATGGATCTTTAGAGCATGACTAACAGCGTCCATAGGCCAAACCCGTATTTTTCTGACGAGTATACGGGCTCTGGCCGCATGGACGAGCTAACAGAGCACGTATATGGCCCAGCCCGTAAAGAATTTTCATAGGCCCCCGTTAAAAGCCCTCTCCGACTCCTACTAGTATCGGCCGACGGAGCGGACATGGGTCAGAACCCTCATCCCTCCGTCGCGTCCAAACCCTAGCCTCGCGTCCAAACCCTAACTTGTACTTTCTGTTCTGTTCTTTTATCCTATTTTTTCGCTCTTCTTTATTTTTTGGATTGTTTTCAATACTTTTACTTTTATTAATACTTTAAAAGTAATTCTACATTCTTTTCCTTCTGTTCTATTTTACGTTTGGCAAGCTTATGATTTGTTTTGATTTTATTTAAGAATTGACACATAGTTAATTTTCCTTTGTACAAATATATGAGAACATTTGAGCTGTCGGTCATCAATTTCACTAAAATGCTTATTTTTCGGTTCTTACAACTGAGGCCATGCAAATCTCGTCCTCCCTCCGACCCGATTCATCTAGATACGGATGTATCTAGTCAAGTTTTAGTGATAGATACATTCGTATCTAGACAAATCCAAGTCAACTAATATAGGTCGGAGAGCGTACCATAAGACTCTCCATATCCCGACGTCCCCTTCCCTTGCCACCACATACCGTCTAATTTTTTTTAGTGAACGATTTGGATCTATTTTACATGTTCACGATAAGTACAAGGCATACCAAATATAGTAAAAGTTACATTGAGATCCTTGCACCACCTAACAACCACTACTAACGCTAGAGCAAGCCACCAACGTGCCAGTGTCGTTGCTCCCTTGCTAGAGCCGTCCTAACGTTTTTTATGATAGTCGGAAAGTCTTCGTGCAAGTGCCCCCTACAGACCAGCGTCCCAGAGGTGAAGTAGTGTCGATGCCGGTAGTCGGTAGACCAAACTCTAACTTTAGGGACCCTTATACGGCGCCGAGTACAGGCCCGAGGTCCCCACCCCCTCCGTCCGTCGAAACGGCAAGAAGGAGAAAGCGGGGACCATCCATTTCCACCCTAGCCGCCGTCTCTATTTTGTTTTGCGGGAGGAGAGACGCGTGCAGACGCGATAGAGGTGGACCTCTTTACATACCGCCTAATATATATCCGAGTGAACATCGATAACATACCCTTCCAAGGTTTGTTTGGTCTGTAGATCTTGTCCTAATCTCCCTGCACATAATAGTACTGTAGCTTCGATTAAACCAAAGCAGCAAAGTGAATTTAAATTTAACACTCCCTCCATCTTAAAATAAATGTCGCAAATTTCAAAAATTAGATGAGCCTAGACTATTTAGTAGATAGTACGTACCTCTAAATTTAAACAAAATTTTGACATCTATTATGAGACAGAGGGAGTACTATACAACTTTAGTAGCTATGTGACACCTGCGTAAGAGCATCTCCAACAGACGTCCAAAAATTTGGCGCTCTAAAACTGCTTTCCAGCACGCTGTATCCGATTTTAGCGCGTGTGGCACGCGATTGCTTCACCGGAGGCTCTATTTTACAGCGCACGACAAACAACAGTTTACCAGACGCACTAAAATAGAGAATGTCAAGCACAACTTTTTTTAACAAACAGGTCCCTAACTTTTACGAGCAAGACCCTACAAAACTTTTGGAAAAATCAATTGGGTCCTTTAATCATCAGTACAAGCCTCCAATTGAATTGATTCGATCTCCTTGAGTTGTTGTACAAGGACGGAGACAGTACCAGAGTAGCATCAGCCAATTAAACTGTCACTGAACATGGAATCGATTCCATCTCTACCGAGCAGTTGCAGACTAGTATCAAACGAGCAGCATCATGAAATTGATTCGAGCGGGCCAGCATGCACATTTGAAATCCTGATAACCTAATGGTTAACCATTGGTACCTTTTCGACTGTATGGTTAAATAGGTTCGAGTTCGGAAAGAAAATGGTTAACCAAGTCCCATCTTGAATCTATTCTCTACGTCCGGAATTAACTGACGCATGTTTGTCAAGATTCATATGTATTGAAACGAGTTTTAGTGTATGTGTACTTCCTATGTTTTAAAATATAAAATGTTTTATCTTTTTTTTGAAACATATGTTCTAGACACGATTTTACTGTATTTATTAAAAGTCGTCTAGATACATGTGTTTCAGAAAAAATCTAAAATATCTTATATTTTAAAAGTAGGGTGTCAGGTGGGATCCCACCAAATCTCCACTTCTAGTTCATTTTCCAAATTCTAATATAAATTTTGAGAATTTTTTTGAAATAGAATTTAGCACATGAATTGCAAATGGTAGGATCCTGCTTGACATCTTATTTGAAACGGAGTGAGTAGATACTTGTGAATCTTGACAATTGTAAGTCAGTTAATTCTAGACGGAGAAAACGCTAGTGATAAAAGAGAGCATAGACGTCTTGCTAGTAGCCACAAAAGATGTGTTGTCACATAAAACAGATTGTGTCGTGCATGTTCTTGATGATGTTTCATTCGAGAAACATAAACAGTGACCGATGCGGGGCATACCGCTCGCGTCCACCACGTTAGCACTTGCACGCCGGCGCTCTACCACCGTGTTATATGGGTTAGATGGTTGCGTGGTCACATGAAACAGTTAAGGTCCATGCTCCATCGACTCTGACAAAGCAGCCCATGTATGTTTTATGAAAACAGCTAGTTGTCTGCCGTCTGTAGCTACAGCCAGTTATAACGATCCGCCTGCACGTGTGATGCATATACTCTTTGACCATGTGGTCCTCCTTCCCTCTTTCCTCCGTTGCATCTAAGAACGTCTCCAACAACATACCCATAATTTGGTTAAACGCATTGGGTTTGTGTAAGGGAGAGAGAATGTTTGTGTAACCAGACTAGTATGTACTTTTCTAGCTCTCACATAATATGGTTAGTCAAAACTGGTTTGCACATCCGACTCATATGTCAATGAGTCCTTTTCTTTTCTCTTCCTTTTCTCCACTCGGCCCAAGCCTTCGGCGACAGGTCTCGCTCCGCTCGTCAGAAGTTGGCATTTACTTTGTAAAATTTTGATCAACATATAACAAACTCCACCTTTAGACAAATTCATTCTTGTAGCATTAACAATAATCATCTTCCTAAACAAACAAATCAAGTACTTTCGGCGCTAATAGCCACTTGGGCTAATCAGCTAAACCAACTAAGTTCGAGCAAAGCTCAAACTTAGCAACAGAAACGTGTTTAGTCATCACATCAGCAGGATTATCATGAGTATTGATCTTGCATACATTTAACTTACCTTGAGCAACAATGTCTCTAAAAAAAATGGTACTTGACATCAATGTGCTTAGTTCTCTCATGGAACATCTGATCTTTTGTAAGGTATATGGCATCAGTGTCCTGTCTCAGCCCAAGCCTCTGGCGACGGGTCTCGCTCCACTCGTCAGAAGTTGGCCTTTACATTGTAGAATTTGGATCAACATATAATATGCTATATGAACATGCTTGAAATGTTGCAAAAGTCTTCAGAATTTTTACAAATTTACAAGAATAAATGAGTATTTGTTACATAAGGTATTTGTTTTTTCTACATGAGAATGCTTGAAATGCTACAAAAGTTTTCACAAGTTCTATGGATTCCCAAGGATTTGTTAAACACGATATTTGTTTTTACTACATGTGCATGCATGCTAAAGGAGTTTTCACTAGAGTGGCTCAGGGAAGATAATGTAATATGGGTAGAGCCGGCTAACGCCTAGCACTTGTCATGTTTTATCCAGGACAACTAGTCATAACAGTATTCTACTACTAGTGTCTTCCCTGCGCTGCGCATGCCCTTCCAAGTCCAAGAGATACCTTTTCCCCGATCCTCCAAAATCGCGCGCTTCAACACAAGATGCTACTACTCACCCGATTCTCTGGATCTCATGTTAGGTAACCTACCCTCCATGTCATGATCCATGATGATGCCCGACCCCAGTCGATCAATCATGCAATTTGCTCTGCTCGATCAAGGTACACGACACGACATCAAACATATATACTACTAGACCAATAAATAAATAAATAAATAAATAAAAAGGTAGTCGAGGAAGTAGAAAACATGAGCAGCGAATGAGAAAAGGTGAAGGAGACATGAGGCAGCAGGCTACATCAGATTGTCAAAAAAGCACAAAGGTAGCTAGCAGCATGCATATACATAGTCTAAATTTCTTAAAAGCCAGAATCCAGCCGATTGGCCAGGCGAAAATGGCAGGAGGAAAATTCGATGATAACGCGCTCGCGTCACGGTGACGATCGATACCAAGTCTTTGTCGTATACCAGTCGGCAACTCAAGTTAAGTTTACATTCCACCGGAAATCTTGACTCCTTTGTGGGTTCGCATTTGCACCACTTTGCTTGCGCTGCCCAGAAATTATTTTCAGCCTAGCCTAGCTATCTCCTTTTCGTATAGTCTTCGTATGCTATACTGGGATCTGTCTGTACTCCCCTTGCAGACGTACAATTGTACGGTTATACGTGTATTTGTACTAGCATCAGTCGTAGCCGTTGGATCGCGTTGCTTGTTTTCTAATGCTAAGGATCGAACGGCCGGGTGCGTAGTGGTGATCTCACAAACCCATCGGGATATCCGTGAGAACGGCGGCAGAGGGTTGAGGTTCAGGTTCCAGGGACGACGTGGCGACGACGACGGGGCCAGCTTCAAAGTAGTACGACAATGGGTCGTCCACGGGACCCGGCAGCGGTTGTGGGTCCGGTTGGTACTGGTAGTCCTCGATGGGCCCCCACAGGCCCAGCTCCCGCTCCAGGTCCTCCAACCACCACTCCTTCCCGTCGTCGGCCGTCGCGGCGGCCTCTGTTCCGTTGCCGTCGCACGGCGCCGCATTGCTCCACGGGGCTTGAGGAGTTCCTTCCGCGCACGCGCCTGGGATGCCGTCGTCGTCGTCGTCGATGATGTTCCATAGCTCCGGCACGATGTCGATCTCCGGCAGGTCGAGCAGCTCGTTGTCGTCGTCCACCACGCACGGCGGGGACGCGGACGAGCAGGGCGAGGTCGGCGCGCAGTGCGTCTCGGGCGGCACGGTGTCCAGGAGCATGTCGAGTTCGAAGGCGAAGTCGAGCATGGGGATCTCGATCTTATCGAGCTCTGTTTCCTCGTTGTTGCTCGTGTCGCCGGAGTCGGCGCTGGAGCTGTTTGTCGTGGCCGTTGTCGTGGAGGAGGACGGCGACGGCGCGTCGACGCGGACGGTGGTCTTCTTCTTGCACTTGTTCTTCTTCTCGCCGGCGGCGCTGTCGGCGACCCGCTTCTTGAGGTGCGTGTTCCATACGTTCTTGATCTCGTTGTCGGTCCTCCCCGGCAGGCACGCCGCGATCTTGGACCACCTAGATAGACAGAACGCACAGAATTTGGAAATCAAGTGTTAGTCCACCGCGTGCGTGTGAGTGTTGAAAATCGGCAGGTGATTGACTCTGACGCGAGCAAAAGTAATTGACGCACTTGTTGCCTAGCATGTTGTGCAGCTTGATGAGGGTCTCCTCCTCCTCGGCGGTGAAGTTGCCGCGCTTGAGGTCCGGGCGGAGGTAGTTGATCCACCGGAGCCGGCAGCTCTTCCCGCACCGGAGCAGACCTGTCCAAAACGTATCCACCACATGAGCCGACCAAGTTTTCTCAAAACAGAATTGGCAAGAACATATACTACTAAGTTACTACTGTTCGATCGATATCGATCGGCGGCCAGGCCATTAATTACGTACCTGCTTGCTTGGGCAGGGCTCGCCAGTTGGCGTGGCCGTACTTCTGAATGTAGGCGATGAGGCGCATGTCCTCCTCCGGCGTCCAGGAGCCCTTGTTGAGCCCCACCTTGGCGCAGCACGGTGCCCGGCCTTTCCCCATCGACCGATCGATCGACCCCCAGCAGCCTCACGCACCAAAGCCGCTAGCTCTCTGCTGATCAACAACAGCTAGCTCGGGTCGTCGCCGATGGTCTCTCAGCTGCCTATACTGTTGCTGTTGACAGACACCGTGCCCTCGCTCGCTCTCTTGTACCGGACGTGTGCAAGCTGCAACCGGGACACATCCAGGACCAGGCGTATATATAGTAGTACCACGCGAGCGTGGCTCGGGGCGCGCGGTGAAACTGTGGCTGAGGCAGGTAGGGGGACGCGCGCGACGCCGACCGGGTGACACCGAAGCCAGTGCTACAGCGCGGTGTGTTTGTGTGTCCAGTCCCCCGTCCCCACCGCGCGGACTCCGCTCACCTAACCGCGCTCCCTCTCTACCCTGTCACCACTCACCCACACTACTACACCTGATGAGTGAGTTTACCCAACGAGAAGGTGGCGTTGCGTCTTGCGTGCGTGCCGGGTTAATTCGCCCTGGCCGCGACGTACGGGCGTGCCGACGTTGCGCCGGCGTGGGCCTCCGCGCGATCTGGGTGAATGTCTCTCGTGCCCAGTTGGTTGTCCGAGTACGATGTCCGCCTGGGGCCGGGGATCCCGTGGCTGCCCCCACGAATGGACGTGTGTCCTTCCGTGGCGCCAGCATCGGACATGCCGTGGATCGCGCCCTGGACTCATGGCCATGGACCCAAAACACACACAAAGGGAGTACGTTTTTTTTTTTGAACGGGCAAAGGGAGTACGTAGTAGGTTAAACGGGACAGGGATAGCTACCTAGTGAGAACTCTTCCTCTTTTTTTTTTTCTTCCTGCGTTTCGTCCAAATCAACTTGAATGGTGAGGGAACAGTGGGCAAATAAAGCGCCTTGCTTCGAACCAAATTTATCGGGTAAAAGACCGGAGCAGTCCCGACTGTTGGGAGAGCCTTCATGACAGGTGAATCAACAAAACAGTCTGCTCCCACCCTACGCTAATCAGACCGCCTGTCTAATAATTCATCCGCCATTTTCCCCTAATTATAATAACAAGGGGGAACAGGACGGTACTGGATTGCAACCTCATAACAAACAGCTAATCAACGATGCGCGCGCATAATTGACACATTTCATATTGCTTATTAGTATTTGATTCAGAAAAGTCCAAACGTACGGACATATAGCATGATTTAAACCAAGACATCGCTCAAGACTTCAATATATATCCACCACAGTAGTACGAACTTACATGGAATTGATCGGTCGATCGATGCCAAGAAAAATGTGCGGAATTCCCACGGAGCGCTGCTAGCTATATGCTGTCCTCTCTAGATATTCCATTTGCAGCAGTGGGCGCATTAAAAGATGGGAGAAGTGTTATGTGTTCTCAAAGCATACTTTGAGAGAAAGATGCCTACTGCTCAGCATTTACTCCACCCGAGAGATGTTGAACAACATTGCCGCACGTTTTGTGCATACATTTCCTATTTTGCTACTTTTTATTTATTTTTGTGGAGTTAATTACGTAGCCACATGACGCCCGAGCCACGCATATCGTAGCCACATGACGCCCGAGCCACGCATATCGTAGCCACATGACGCCCGAGCCACAAAGCTGTACCGCAATCTCACACACCCATATAGCCCAGTATGTGCCCTCGCTTGCATGTACCTAGAGTCAAGACTTTCATAGGCAAAGGCCGTGATGTTGCGGCGGTGGCAAGCGTTAAATCTGGCTCAAAGTGGTTTTTGTTCGTGGCTTCGCAGGGGAGGATTGATCGTCAGGACGAAGCGGACAACAAAGTTGGCGGCGAAGCCTAAAGTGCTTGAGAGGGGAGGATTGATGCAAGGTTGAAGCGGACAACAAAGTTGGCAGCGAAGTTCAAAGGGGGCGGCAGTGATGATGGCCTCCTTTTCCTACTAGGAAGTGGTATTGTATCAAGAGGGTCGGGACCCATATGGCCAATCCATCCAAATAATAAAATGGACAAAAAAGATTGGAAATATACTACTAAATGAGGCAATTAGCGTAAATTGGTGTAGTAGGGGTCAAGGCTTCGTAGGCAGCAAAGGCGGCGATGATGCGGCGGCGGCATGTGTTGAATCTGGCTCAAAGAGGTTTTTGTTACGTGGCCTCATAGGGAAGGATTAATCGTCAGGATGAAGACGACAACGAAGTTGGGAGCGAAGCCAAAGGGAGGGGTACTGATTATGGCCTCCTTTTCCTCCTAGGAAGTGGTATTGTATCAGGATGATCGGCACATATCTATATGGCGAATCCATCCAAACATTGAAATGGATAAAAAAAGAAAAGATTTTTTTTACTAGACAGGTAACCCGGATGAAAAGCTCCTAAATAAGGTAATTAGCATACAAATGGTGAAGTAGGGGACATAACTAAAGTTCACTTTTTCTTGGATAAATTTGGCATGAGCACTATATTTCGATTAACCTAAGTGCTTCAGCTGATCTCAGCGCAATCACCCACCACCATGCATGCTGCTTTTCAAGTTTCCAACTAATCCACAACTGAGACGATAATCTACATGCCTTTTGCCCGGATAATGTTTAAATTAGTGGAGGGCTGTGCTGCATATTTCAACCTCACTTCATTATCCATGCAACCAAATATGACCGGAGACGCAGCCATGCACGCATGTGTCGAGCAAGCAATGCTTGGCGGCTCCAAGAAGGGATCGCCACCTCAGAGCTCTGAGTTGTTACCCTCAACTCCCATACGTTTTCGTGATAGCATGCAGCTGATTTCTCGTGCATAGACTAATTTGGGGTGCCCGATTTAGCAAGGGGCGTGCCTTGACCATCCAGCCGCAGGCTTTCCATTCCATGCGCGTAGATTATACTAGTACACACGTACCACACATGCATGACCGGTGCCACGTCGCCTTTCTTATTCGGTTCGAAGGGGAATAAGGTATACGTAGCAAAGAACATTATCTCGATGCAATATGTTGGTGGCAAGGTGCTGGCACAAGCCTCGCCGAACGGAAAGGAGCTGCATGCATGCTTGATTTGTCCAGAAAACAAGTCGTGGGCACTGCACACGCGTTGCCTTTAAAATTAATATTTTTGTCCAGGCGGATCAAGGGGAATCAAGTTTCGGTTTGAGAGATTGGTCCTGTAGCATGTCCGACAATAAACGACACACATACTCCCTACATTGAGAAATATAAGACATTTTAGCTTTGTAAATAAATGTATCGAGATGCTTTTTACTGTACAGATTCACTTTGAAGCTCTATGAACCAATACACTAAAAAAAATAGATACATTCATTCACAAAGAAACGTTTTATATTTCCTAATGGAGGGAGTAGTACGAGAGTAAACGGCTCCGGTCCAATGTCGCTACACTGAATTGTTTAGCAGGATGTTTAGGTCTGAAACACCAGGATGAGATCAGAGGGTTAGCATTCACGAGGAGGACATCCTGAAACGACACCGCTCTTGC
Organism: Avena insularis; assembly: GCA_023614405.1. Lineage (NCBI taxonomy): Eukaryota > Viridiplantae > Streptophyta > Magnoliopsida > Poales > Poaceae > Avena > Avena insularis. Next base: position 568,322,128 of record CM042686.1, read on the forward strand.
GACCCGCGTCCCCCTCCCCCCACCCACCCCACGCTGTGGAGGTAGTTCCCTCCCGCACGACTGTGGCGCGGTCGTCTGTGACTACTGCTGCACCATCCTATTTCGCCTTCAGACCTCGTGACGGTCACCACATGGAGACAACAAGGGTGGCGACAAGACCGTGGCGGCGAACAATGGTGGGCGGCAAGTTGGATGGAGTGCATGGAGCAGCCGGGGTTGTGGTTTTGGGGGGTTCGGGCAAAATCCTAGTCGGCTCGTCTGGCACCGATGCAGCGGTGTCGTCGTTCCTTCCTGAAAAGCGTCGGGTGTACACCTTCCCCCACTTCCCTCCGAGTACTGGGAAAAACCCTAGGACCACTTCGGGCAACAACGTCATCATCGTCGTGTTCCTTCTTGGAGGTGTTGCTTTGTGCTCAACGGTTCGACACACTAGTCCCATGGTGGGCCAAATCTAGAGGGCGCAGCGATTGCGAGTCATCTTCGCTTAGTCGATATGTCGTTGTTAGCATTGTTTTTTCTTTTTTTTCTCTGTGTTTTAGTTTGGGTTTGCTTGTGCTGAGGCCCAGCAGATGTATCGTTGTATCGGATGGTTGCTATATTAATATAGCAGGGGGGAAGCCTGTTTCGAGGTGGTCTGAAACACCATAAAAATACAATAATAGAAAACACACATCAATAAGTGACGTGGGGTGATCATGTCAATGCCCATGGTTAATGGACTTGCGTTTTGATGAAGAGCACACGGCGGAAACTTCGTCGGCTAACAAACAAGCAACACGGGCACACTGTGTTTACCTAGGTTCAAGCCCCCGGAGGGAAAACCCTACGCCTGCTTGTCTACTCTTGATTAATGGAGATCCGAAGGATTACAAGGGTGCCGAGATGGAAGGGATACGCATATGAGATCTGCCAGGTGTATGGCGAGAGTATTGATTACCCTTCTCGGCACTCCCTCCTGGTCCTTATATGGGGGAGCTAGGTCTCGAGATACGTCCGAGTCGGCTACAGAACGAGGGTGAAACCCTAAACATGCCTATCTAATCTTGTCGTGTCCATCAAGGAGTCGTTCCTTTCATGGGCTCAGATTCACTCGGATCGTTGATAACCCACAAGTATAGTGGATCGTGTGTAGCCTTTTCGATAAGTAAGAGTGTCGAATCCAACGATGAGCTAAAGGTAGGATAAATGTTCTCTCAAGTTCTATCAACCACTGATACAACTCTACGCACACTAAACGTTTATATTATCTAGAAAATAAAAACTAGAGCAACAATACGAGTACTAGAGATAGCTTTGCATGATAATAAATAACAAGAAAGTAAAACTAGTTACTGCAGCAATAAAATACACTAAACTAATAGAACCATGAGTGTGGAATAGTGGTGGTAATTGTGGTGTCTTTGTCCAAGTTTAAATAGCGAATAGATCGGATTCATTGTCTTCGATGTAGTTTTCTATGTGAGGGAGGCTAAATATACATGCGCTTCACTACTTGGAATTACATGTACTATATGATTGAATTGTTAGCAAACATCCGTAACTACTAACAATGCATTAAGGTTTCCCTAACCATAGCCTTAAGTTTAATGGTCCTCTTACTCCCATACGTGCAACGTTCCGGTTCGCGTCCTCAGATTTCTGTCACTCCGGCAGAACTCCCCCCTTCCTTTTACACATACTACAAACCCTATGATGTTTAATCCATGTGCGCACAAATATAATGGACTCCAAAGGACAATACCATATTAACATACAACTCTAATGAACCAAAGACGTTCAACCATTCAATCTAAAAACAAAGAAACTACACAAACATGACATAGATCATAGGATTATAACTTATAGCATCAAACACCATGTTTACATAGGACGGTACAGAGGTGTATGAGAGGATGAACCACTACATACTAGGAGGATTAGGTGATGGATATGGCGGTGAAGATGGTGAAGAGGGCGGCGGCGGCGCGGGGGACTCCTTTCCCGCCGCCGGTATCATGGGGGAGCACCGCCCCTTAGCCCCTTCCTTCATGGCTTCTTGGGAGCCCTCTCCCATGGAGATGGGATCCATGGGGGAGGCAAAAATGTGGCTTTGGTGGATGCAAATTCGTGGGTGGAGGTGCCCTGGTCGAATTAGGTTTCCTCCCTTTATATAGGTTCTCGGATTCCCGTCACCCCATCTTGGGCTGCAGTAAATTGGCCCTAGTAGGCCCATACGGACTTGGAATCAGCTAAATTTTATGTCTATAATGTTTGTCGTGAAATTTCAAACAATTTTGTAGTTTAAGAGTTTTCCGTTTGACGCCGTCTTCGACCCGAAACGTGACCATCTTCAAAAAGAGTTCTAAGACAGATTTCTGGAAAAATCCCAATTTGACTCCAATAAGTTTTTCACTTGTATTCTTGGTAATTCCTACACATCAAAGTGTAAAACAAGAGCATTGTGCACTTTTGCAACTATTAGTAGGTTAGTCCAAATCAATCATAAACTTTATAAAAAAAGGAGTGTCAAAAGCATATTATTAGCATAAAACCATCAAAAATTATAGATACGTTATGGACATATCAATCGTCATGGGATTTATCGTCCTTGGCGGATCGTCACATGGGACTCCCGTTGGGCCAAACCAGATAGGCTAAAGGTAAGTACCTATAGGGTATACCTATGTTAGTAGCCCCCGAGTATCCGGTCGAATCGAAGATTCGGGTGGAGACTTTGGAAGCCATTCACTCGAAGGTTCATCAGGTTTGTCTATGAAGTTTGTGTAATACATAGGTATTGTGGCACATATGCCTGGTTCATCCGACGGATCGGGACCAGTTAATTGCTCTCAGGAAAAAACAAACATGGCCTACTCAAACACGAGTCCCCGGACTCGAATTCAGAAATTGCTGGTGACATGGGTATACCCTACAGGCACTCGAGTTTGGTATATACGGTCCAAATACATATAGGCCACGGTGTTGCCAAGGCCCGGATGGAAGGACTCGAGTAACCTACGGACTCTCGATTGCTTGAAGAACAAAAAGAAGCTAAAGATAGAAAGATTAAAGGGAAAACCCTAACTTGTAACCGACTCGACCTGCTACCTGAGATCTAGCCTATCTATATAAAGGCTAGGAGGGGGCAGCGAGGAGGGCACACGCAACCCTAGTTTCCACAACCTTCGCCAGATTACATCTGCGTACCATTGTAACTTTCGACTCCTTCAATAATTCCACGAGCAGACAAGCAGGAGTAGGGACCTCTACGAGGCCTGAACCTAGGTAAATCCTTTGTCCCCTGTGTGCTTGTTTGCTAGCCGATAGATGTCTCCAGCGCTCCCTCCTTCTCCAAAACCCAAGTCCATAACAATGGGCATTGATGAGTTAAACCCTTGTCAATTGGCGCCGTCTGTGGGAACTGGGAGTTCTGATGTTGCGGCTTCTTCGGCCCCATCAACCGTGATCTACAACTCCGCAACAGCGGAGATTCGCCAGCTCTTTGGCGCCTTCGACTTCACCGTCCACACGCCGGCCACCCGCCCGACCTTCGAGCCCGTGGGCGACGGAATCAGTCTGGCGATTGGGAGCTTCCGCTTCCAAGTTGGTCAGATGGGCACGCTTCGCATGCCTGACCAGTCGGCAACATCGGTGATTGCCCCGGCATCATGGTTCCCTCCATCGATTGGCACCCTCAGCAAGCTCAACGCTCCGGTCAGCGACAGCAGTCGCGACTCCGATCTAAGCGATCTGGCCACTGAAGATGGAACCTACGGTTCCGGATCTGAAGATGCAACAGCTTCCCTAATCACTTCATGTGCGTCGTCATCAACGCGGGCTACACCTCCGCCAATCACGGTAACGGTGGCAACACCGGCAACGACACCGATCCACCCAATCACGGCAACGGTGGTAACACCGGCAACGGCACCGACCCACCCAATGCCGGCAACGGTGGCAACGGCGGTAACGGTGGCAACGGAGGAGCAGTCGAACCTCCTAGCATGATCAACAAGCAAACCGGCAAACGCGTCGTGATCAGGCTCAACGAGCAAGAGTGGGATCGCTGCCGCGAATCCCTACAAGGTGCACCTCTACCCTTCGGGTCCCTGCAGGAACTGCTGATGTGCTACCACTGGCTCCTAAAAGAGGAATTCAAGCGCCAAAAACAAGCAATCGCGCAACTTGAGGCGCGTAAAAAGGCAGCGGACGAATCAAGCCTTCGTCGTGCTGGGATCTCCTCCTACGGAGGATCCTCCTCAAGAGGCAACGAGTACCTCGCCAAGAAGAGGCAGTCGCGGATGGCTCACCTTACCGAACAAGAGCGCATAGATGCCGCGAAAGTCCTCGACTTCAGTTCTATGACGGTCGACACGAGAGGCAACGTGTTTCCTAGGACACCGCAGGCCGCGGTGACAGCAGCCACCATGTACCTCCTCAATAACCAGCCACCAGCTGGAGATCCCCGAACGGCCATGCACCGATCTATGATCGCGGGCCTGGGGCTAATCGAGGCCGCCCTCAACAAGGAATCGGTACCAGACCCAAAAAAGGGCAAAGTGCTAGCAAAGCGCTACTCCTCGCCCTCGTCCAGCGATGACAGTCACGACCTGTCTCGACGCTGCCTCTCACGGCGACACGATCGCGACTACGATGCACGCGACGAACTCACGCAGCACAAGATCGACAAGTCAAGGGAACGACGTGCTCGGTCGACTGATTCGGAAGAGGAAGATGGGGAGCTCTGCGGCGCCAGATGCTTCAGCAGATCCATCAGGCAAAAGCGAATGCCTAAAGGGTTTAAACTCCCATCGGAGAACCCGAAATTTGACTTTCTGCAGGACCCCAAGATCTGGCTGGAGGATGACATCTCCTCCGTCAGGCTACATGGAGGCAGTCGAAGTACTGCCATGCAATGCTTACAGCTACAGCTGCAGGGCGCCGCCCGGGCATGGCTCAATAACCTCCCACGCGGATCCATTCGCAGTTGGGATGAGCTAGTCTACAACTTCGTGCGCAACTTTAAGGGCACGTACAAACGCCCCGCCTCAATCGAAGAACTGAGATGCTGCCAGCAAAGATCTGGCGAATCGCTGCGCTCTTACATCCAAAGGTGGTCCATCATCAAGAACTCCGTGGAGAACATCTCGGAAGACCGCGCGATTGATGCATTCAATGGCGGTGTCCGCCGCATGGAACTCAGGGAGGAGCTAGGACGCTCAAAGCCCCAGACCATTGACCACCTGATGGAGATCACGAATCGGTGGGCCGATGGAGAAGATTCGGTGAAGAATTGCGTTCACTCTGACGAGGAGGCAGAACTCGAACAAAGATGTGACCGCCGGGGTAAGCATCGCATGCGCGTCTACGATGATCGCGATGACGTCAACATGGTCGCAGCTGGCTACGCCGATAGACGCGACGATAACGGCAACAGCAGATACCGTAGCGACGGATACCACGACTCCGGGAAAACCACGCAAGTGTGGCAATGCCGCACTCACGATGAAGCACCCGCGACCTCCATCGAGGACAAACTGTCCGGGCCATGCACGGTACACTTCTACATCGACAAGCATGATGGCAAGAGAAAGTCCAGCCACCTCCTCAAGGACTGCTGCGAGTTCCTCAAGCTACACGAGGGATTGGTTCGGATGAACCGCAATGCAGTCGAAAGAGGCTACGGAGCCACTCTAGGCGCCGTGGCACATGGCGCACCACCACCACCACCTGGGCCACCCCCGAACGGAGCTGCACCGGACCAGCACCACGGAGGCGAACCATACCCACGGGCCATGGGTACCATGATGATCCAAAAGGGCGCCCAATAGGGTGCAGAAGGCCATCACTCGCCAAGTCAACTTGGCCATGCACTCGCCACCATCCACCACTGAGTACCTCAGTGGCAGTGAGTCGTGCATTACCTTCGACAAACACGACCACCCGCCCCAAATACCTCGCCTAGGTCATTGCCCCCTCATACTCGAGGCGCAAATGGGAGGCTTCGACATGAGTCGCGTCTTCATGGACGGCGGAAGCGGCATCAACCTCATATTCGCGAGTACCTTGCGAGCAATGAGGATCCCTCTAACCTGCTTGGAGGCATCGGACACAACGTTCCACGACATCGTCCCAGGGAAAGGCGTATACCCTCCTGGGCAAAATCAACCTGGACGTCATCTTTGGCACGCCGAAGAACTTCCGGCGCGAGCGCATCGACTTTGAGGTCGTCGACTGGCCCTCACAATACCATTGCATCCTTGGGCGCGTCGCATTCGCCAGGTTCATGGCAGTACCCCACTACGCCTACCTACAGATGAAAATGCCAGGTCCCAACGGCGTCATAACGATCAATGGGAACTTCGAGCGATCTGACGCTTGAGACAGGGAATTCAATAGAATCTCCCAGTCCTTCGGCATGCAGGAGGAACTCGTAAGACTGAAAGAGACGACAGACAATAGTCTGCCTCCCCTGAGTAGGCCAAGCTCACCTGATCTCTCCTTCGACTCATCTGTGCACACAAAGAAGGTGCAGGTCCATCCATCAGATCCCGCCAAAACGGCCCTCATCGCGAACAACTTGAGTCCCGCATAGGAACTCGCGCTCGTCAAATTCCTCCGTGAGCACTGGGAAATTTTGCTCGGTGTCCCGCGAACATGCCAGAGTTCCCAGAGAATTCACGAGCATGCACTAACGTCAACCCCGATGCAAGGCCACCAAGCAAACAATCAGTAATCGTTCGAGCCACGAGCGCAGCAATGTAATGGAGATCAACAGACTCCTCGAGGCCAAATTCATACGCAAGATCAAGGAAAGCACTTGGCTCGCCAATACGGTGTTGGTGCCAAAAAAGGACACGGATATCCTACGGATGTGCGTGGAATTCACTTCTTTAAACAAGCACTGCCCAAAAGATCACTTCCCGCTACCACGGATCGATCAAATCATCGACTCCACTGCTGGATGCGAGCGCCTCTGCTTCCTCGATGCCTACTCAGGCTATAACCAAATTTGAATGAAGGAGGAAGACCAGGAGAAGACCGTGTTCACAACGCCCTTCGGTATGTTTTGCTACAACACAATGCCCTTCGGGCTAAAAAACGCGGGAGCCACCTACCAGCGGTGCATGCAGGCTTGCCTCAAGGAGCAACTGGGTCGCAACATCCAAGTCTATGTCGACGACATAGTAATCAAAACCAAGGAGGAAGCCTCTCTAATCGACGACTTGCGCGAAACCTTCGCCAATATCGATCGTTACCGGATTAAGCTCAACCCAGACAAATGCGCCTTCGGCGTACCATCTGGGCAACTGCTCGGATATCTCATCTCCGCGAGGGGGATTGAGGCAAACCCGAAAAAGATAAAGGCCATACTGGCCATGGAGAAGCCAAAGAACATAAGAGGCGCCCAGCAACTAGCTGGACGAATCGCGACCCTTAGTCGATTTATCAGTCGAATGGGAGAAAAGGCACTGCCCTTCTATCAGCTCCTCCGCAAAGCTGACAAATTCGAGTGGACCAATGAAGCGCAAGAAGCATTCGAAGATCTCAAGCGCCTGCTATCCACCTCGCCAGTACTGGTGACTCCACGAGAAAGGGAACCACTACTGATGTACATCTCCGCTACTAACCAAGTGGTTAGTACAGTGCTTGTTGTCGAGCGGGCCGAGGAAAACAAGGTCCATGGTGTACAACGTCCGGTATACTACCTCAGCGAGGTCCTCACGCCAACAAAACAGCGGTACCCGCACTACCAGAAGATGGCGTACGGTGTCTTCATGACCGCCCGGCGACTGCGCCATTACTTCCAAGAACACACAATCATGGTACTCAGCGATGCCCCATTGGGACATATCCTCAACAACTCCGACGCCACGGGGCGAGTCGTGCTTTGGGGAATCGAATTGTCTCCACGAGACATCACATACGAAAAGCGCGACGCAATCAAGTCGCAAGTTCTCCCTGACTTCCTCGTGCATTGGATGGAAAACCAACTCCCGGATAAGCCAGATATGTCCTACCTCTGGACAATGCACTTCGACGGATCCAAGCGGAAAGATGGAGCAGAGCAGTGTCATCTCGACATCACCTCAAGGAGACAAACTGAAATATATCCTGCGAATGCAGTTCACAGCGTCAAACAACGAGGCTGAATACGAGGCCCTGTTGCACGGGATGAGGATGTCAAAAGCCTGCGGCGCAAAGAGGCTCATCATATATGGTGACTCCAAGCTGGTCGTCAACCAAACAATGCACGAGTGCGACGCACTGAATGACAACATGATCGCGTACCGCGACCTCTACGATACACTCGAAGGAGACTTCGACGGTTGCAAATTGCGACACGTAGGTCGCGAAAGCAACGAGGAGGCGGACACACTCGCCAACATAGGCTCTACCTGCGCCCCCATACCACCCGGGGTATTTCTCGAGCGCATCTGCGAACGCTCCATCAAGCCAAAGGCTGTAGAGAAGAAAACAAGCGCAGCAACAGACTCGAGGGCTACGCCACCCAATGAGCCAATGGCACTCGATGACTTGGAGCTAGACACAGGACTCGAGGGACCAATGAGCGTCATGATGATCGAACAATCCTGGACGCAGCCGTACATTACGTACCTCCTCAGCAAGCACCTATTGGACGACCCGACAGACGCACGGCACATCACGTGATGCTCCAAGGCATTCGCTGTTATCAACGGCGAATTGTATAAACGCAGCATCACAGCCGTGTTACAACGATGCGTCTCCCTGGCCGATGGAAGAGCAGTCCTCCTCGACATCCACGAAGGGACCTGCGGGCACCACGGCGGCAGTCGCGCCCTCGTTGCCAAAGCTCTACGAGCTGGATTTTACTAGCCCACGGCCATGCGCGACACCAAGGACATAGTATAAAAGTGCAACGCTTGTCAGCGATTTGCGGACAAGCCACACGCACTAGGCGCAGAACTACGGCCTATTCCATTGGCCTGGCCCTTCGCACAATGGGGGCTCGACATGGTGGGCAAGCTCCCAAGGTCCTCGCAAGGAGGCTACGTCTACCTCTTGGTCGCAGTCGACAAGTTCACCAAGTGGATTGAGGCCATGCTAGTGACCAAACAATCAGGGCACAGCGCGGTCAAGTTCTTCGAGTCCATTGTGTACCGCTTCGGCGTGCCGCACAACATCATCACTGACAACGGGACGAACTTCACATCCAAGGAGTTCCAAGAATTCTGCGGAAACCTGAGGATCAACATCAGTTACGCCTCGTCACAGATCCACACCAACGGTCGTGGAAAAAGCAAACGGGCTCGCTCATAGCGGCATCAAGAAGCGACTCCTTCGACCACTCGAACAAGCCACGGGTTGCTGGCCAGATGATCTCCAATCCGTACTCTGGAGCCTACATACAACTCCAAACAGCGCCACGGGCTACACGCCATTCTTTATGGTGCACGGAGCGGTACTACCCACCAAGTAAGGTACAAGGCGCCACGAAGTCGCCATAGGAACAAGAGTCCTCTCTTGCACTCGAAGACTCCGTCGACCTCCTCGACGAGGCAAGAGAAATCGCCGCAGAAAGATCCACGATCTACCAGCAGAACCTGCGCAACTACCACAGTAGAAGGCTTCGCCCTAGATCCTTCGTCGAAGGTGACCTGGTCTCGCGATCAAGCAGCAGGGCATCTCAAGCTCGAACTTCGAAGGACCGCATATGATTACGTATAATCCTAGGTGGCGCCTATCGCCTTCAAGATTTAGAGACAGGAGTCGCATACTCCAACCCTTAGAACGTCGCACAACTGCGACGCTTCTACCCCTAGTTGTTTTACTTTTTACATCGCAAATAAGGCTACTCAGCCAAGGCTACTTAGCCACACATTGTACCTCGTACTACTCTTCAAATAAATAAAAGCTAAGTGCCCCAAAACTCTGTGTTTTTCTTTCACTTTTGTCAATTTTATACTCGGGGGCTACGCCATCCTACCTACATCTGTTCTTCGAACCAATAAACGCGATATCCTGAGTAGCTGGCACACCAATCGAACTTCTTAACGCAAACTCAACCCAGCCGCAACGCGCCTGGCAGGTTGACAAAGGGATGGCCAGGCTAACGAAAAGGACTCGCATAGTGCAACGCACCTGACGCTGACAAAGCTGTTTATACACATTTGACAATAAATTATCTACAACATATATATGAACTTTACAACACAAATACACTTATGTGCAGGATACAAATCTAGATACTGCTGCAACAGAAGAACATTAGTTTGTTCCTCGAAGAAGTTGACAATCTCCTCTGCCGGATGGTCCACCGCCTGATAGTGTGGCACCATATTCCAAGCAGATCCGGCTGGCGGCGCTGGCGGCCCGGAAGCAATGGCGGCGACATCCACGTCAGGCATGTGCAATCGCACCATCGACAGGGCAGCCTTGGCACCAGCCACCAACTGCTGCCTCATGCACTTGCGAACCACGGACGTATCTTGAAATTTGGCCAGGAGAGCCAGCAGGCTTGATGGAGTGTCATCCAACGGGAACATCGCCCAATAGATGTTCTTCAAACACGACTGTGACTTCTTCAGGAAGAGCAGCACTCGCGAAGCGCGATCCTGCAGGGTCGCCAATGCAGTCGCACGATCATGATCTAACCAGAAGTATCTACTCTCTTGAAGTTGCTCCTAGGTGATATCATGAAGGTGGATGGCAATCCTATCCCTCTGCTCCTGCGGACGGCGTGCGCTAACAACTACACGAAGCAGCACCAACAACATGATTACAACGTACCATTGCGACTAACTACAAAGGAAAAGATGAGGACGAGCAAACTAACACTTAAACTGGTCGCCCAGCCGCGTCACCTCGCCAAGCATATATTGCTCGTGGGCGGCGGATTTTTTCGCCTTCGACTTCCACACGTCCGCATTACCACGGATCAGGGGCAACTCACGCTCCAGCTGCTTCACACGATCATGAAGTCACGACAGCAAGGATAGCTCCTCTACCCTGGAGCGCAGTGGTGCTACTGTCTCATCAAGAGATGGCGAATCCTGGTTTTCCCCCACAGGACCACTCGATGTGCCCTACCACAAGTCAAGACAAAAGCAAATAAGATGACCAAATCAACACAAAGGCAAGGGGAACAGACGCATTCAAGATAAGCATAAGTGTTTACAAACACACTCGCCAGCAGGCACGTCCTTAGACTAAAAGGACAACTGATCAATTATTACAACAAGTTAACTACGGAGCAGCTGGCTTCTTCGACTTCGACGCCTTCAGGGGCTTCATCAAGTCCATGGCAGTATCAGATGCCACAGACTTTCCGCCGGCCCCCGAGGCCGAAGCTTCCGCCGCCTTCTTTGCACGTTGGAGCTCCTCCGAATACTTGGCAACAGTATTTATCAAGGAATGGCCATATTTGGCGCAAGTAGTCGCAAAGGGAGCAAAGACTACCTGCTGACCATCCGCGCCAACGGGCATCGCCTTCGACACAGCAGAGGGATCTATCTCGACTCCGTGGGCTTGCACCATGGCAAGTGACATCGTCGCACCATCCGCGTGGAGGGAGTTCTTGTAAGTAGCAGGCACACCCCCGGCGAGTGACTCCACCAGCTTGTCCATATTATCGACCAGCTCCGCCTTTGGCATCAACTCCTCCCGGAGGCAACTAAGGGCGACCTTGGCCTTGGACAACGTATCCTGAATGGCGGCGCTTCGGTCCTCGACCGCAGATACCGCGCCGGCCAGAGCGTCATCATGACGAAGGGCCCGTGGGTCAAAACTCAAGTCGCCAGCATCTACACCGAAAATACACACATGGATCAACTTCTAGTGCCACCGGCAAAAACTCTAGATGCAGAGAGGAACATCAAAAAAATATCTACCAGTAAAGGTACCTGAGAGGGCCTTGGCGACTGAGAACAGTTGCTCTTCGAACAACTTTTCCCTGGCCGCAAAGGAGGCGCGCAGATCCTCTTCGCGCTTCTGGGCATCATCACGAGCCACGATTGCCTCGTTGCGCCCCTTCACAGCTGTGGCTAATGTCTTCTCCAACGTGGCGACGTTGCGCGGTAAAGCGTTATGCTCAGCTACATGGCAGTTAATAATTGGCTATCAGTCGATTGTACCAAAACAGAGAGAAGACGAAAAGAATAAGTGTAGAGAACTCACTTTCGACCACGCGGTGACGCGTCTCCAGCATTGCATGCTGGCGACCCATCACCATCACCTGCTCCACCACCTGCGCGACTTCCTTTACAAGGAGCTGTCACACAAAACAAGGAGTCAGAAGAGGGCAGCAGAAGGCGTTGACTGCCACATTAAAAAAGAAGGAAAGATATACTTACATGGTCCTCTAGCGACTCTGAAGAAGTTTGCTGAACCGTCATCCGAGCAACCATTCGATGCTCCCTTATGTGAGGAGAGCTCGAAGAATTGTGCCCGGAGTGGCCACCGCCGGAGGAGAAGGAGCGCGCTCGACTTCTACTTTGGCCCTTGAGGTCGCGACTCCAGATTCCTTCAAAAAATCGACGTCGCCAGAAGATGACGACGCCTCTTGGCTACAAGACCAAATCCACAATGAGAAAAGGAAAACTCCAGGGCAAAGCCAACAAGAAGAAAACAGAAAAGTGAACTCGCAAATTTACCAGTCAAAGTTGTCAAGATTAAACGTGGCCTCCGCCGACTCTGACAAAGACTCCTTCGGCAATCGCATCTTCTTGCGAGAAGATGGTGCCACAGCCCTCACAGGAACGGCGGGAATTGGCGATTCCACGCCAGCAGCTGTGCCTTCTGGAGTCAAAGGAGTCGACGCATCGGAATCCTTGCTACGCGAACGCCATGCAGTATCCGGCTCTGACTCGGGGCTTCTATTCCACATCGGCGACAATGACTCAGACTCGTCCTCTTCCAAAGCTTCATGAGGAATAATACCCTCGTGGAGAGGAGGCATACAAGGCGACACCGCCCAATCTCGCATAAAGACAAAGGAAGATCAGAAATGTAATGTAAGCAATGTAAAAGCAATCGCGAAAATAAGCTACTGCATAGCACAACTGTACCTCAGGAGGAGGATTCGAAGCATCGAAAGGAGGAACGACTGGTTCATTCAGAAGCACATCCTTGAAGGTGTACTTCGTGACCAGTCACACCCTCTTATCTACCTCACTCGCGGACATGCCATCGGTAGACACGTGAGTGGCATCATTAGCGCCACCCCATTGAAACATGGGATGGACTCTGGCCTAGAGAGGCTGGATGCGACGACGCAGCCAAGTCCTGACAAGGGCGCAGCCTCTCTCTTCTGCGCCTATGCCACTCTCGAGGTCACAGACGTGTTGATATAGCACGTCTGTCTCTGCGAGTTCGGCAGGCATGACCACGTTCTTCCAAGAACGCATCTTCTTGCAGGGAGTCGTGGGATCGAAAGGCGCGAGTCCAAAGTGCTCGTCCTCGGCCTTCTGGTCGTGAACATAGAACCATTTGTCCCTCCATCCCTGGACGAACTTGGCAAGCTTGATGTCCAAGTATGTGGCGGACGGGTCGACATGGATTCCACAACCACCTATGTCGGAGACTAGAGAGCCAGAGGCGGACTGACGCTTCAGTTTAAATACGCGTTTGAAAAGGCCAAAGTGCGGCTCAATTCCGAGTCAGCACTCGCAAAGAGTGATGAAACAGGTGATGTGGAGAATCGAGTTTGGGAACAGCTGATGGAGCTGGAGCCCGTAGAAACAAAGGAGACCCCTAAGAAATGGATGGAGAGGCAAATAAAGGCCGCGAATGATGAATGCAAAAAACATCACTCGAAAACCAGCGGGAGGCACAGGAATGGTCTCACCGCTGGGGACGCGCGAATCGGCGACTGCTGTAGAAATAACTCCGTCTTGGCGAAGAAGACGGAGATCCGACGCCTTGATGATAGAAGGGCGCCATGCGCCATTGGTCACGCGGGTGCCCGCGACTTTCTTTTTCCCGCCGGCGGCGGCACTAGTGCCCGCAGTAGCAGGGCCACCCTTCTTCTTCGTCGCGGCAACGGTGGCCACGGATTCAGCGGCAGCGCCTCCTTTCTTCTTTCCCATTGTGCGGCGGCGATGAGAGTGAAGAAAATAACTTGGAAACGAGCGGAGGTGGTCCAGAGTTGAGGAGGAGATGAGCGCAGGGAAAAGCAGATGAGCAGCAGCAATGGCGATGGCAGCGAGGAAGAAAAGAGTGCAGATGGAAAATTACCGCCATAGCGCTGCTACTTAACCCCTAGGAGATGCAATCCAACGGCTCACAAAAACCCTACTGGACGCGTGGCACGCATCGCGCTCGACACGTGGAGAAGAGGAAGCGCGAACCGTCCCTCCACTGCTCCCATTATGCACGGAAATCGAGGAGACACAGTTAATAATAAGGTTACGCATGCACAGTCAAATCAAAGTCAGAAAGTGGGACCCACCGCCACACGTCCCACAAAATCGCCACGGACAACCGAGGTCATGCAAGCGCCAAGACCGACGTCATCAAAGGTTACTTTTAGTCCTTGCCGGAGTCTTCGACTCCACCAAGCACTGGGTTACTCCCATAGGAGCTGGCGCGACCCTACGATTTTTCTTTTCTTATTGCAGGGATATAGGCAATCACAATCAAACCCAACCACTCGAATCACGGTTCGACTATGGACATGGGTTACTCCCATAGGGAGCGCCGGAAACAATTTCGACTGAAACAAGCAAGCAAAACACGACAGCAGGCGCAAACGTGTTTTAGTCCCTACCTAAGTCTTCGACTGAAACAAACAAGCAAAGACGACAGCAGTCGCAAAAATTCTTTAGTCCCTGCCTGAGTCTTCGACTCAACCAGGCACTCGGGGGCTACTCCCATAGGGAGCGCTGGCCGCGCACCCTATGATTATTTGCACAAAAACTGTGTGTTGATAACATCCACACTCGCAGATCATGGCGACACCGCCTCATAATTTTCCATGCAAAGAGACTACGTCTCCTTGGTCGCCTGAATCGTCTCCGCGATGATAAAATTCGGATGCCGTGCTTACAGCGTGAAGGTAAGACCTGAATAAGGTCCGCAACGATTTAATCGCGACTACCGTAAATATATCCGTGGTTCAGAGGCACGATGAACATGCCTTGACGGACGCGTCGAGTGCTCACACCCATATAACTGGAATTCGACTCCTGTAAGACCTCCGCGGCCTGAGTCGAATTACGCCAGCACTTTTCCGGATTCGAGTCCGGGGACACGAGTTTGAGTAGATTGCGTTGTTTCACCCTAAGGTGGTTAACTGATTCCGACACTTCGGCTATATCAGGCACGTATATCAACAATCCCTATGACATAAATAAAAGCAGTCGAAAATGTACTCATTCAGCCACTCGAAGACTTCAAAGTCCCCAATGAATCACGATTCCACCGACACTGGGGCTACTGACATGGGTATACCCTACAGGCACTCGAGTTTGGTATATACAGTCCAAATACATACAGGCCACGGTGTCGCCAAGGCCCGAATAGAAGGACTCGAGTAACCTACAGACTCTCTATTGCTTGAAGAACAAGAAGAAGCTAAAGATAGAAAGATTAAAGGGAAAACCCTAACTTATAACCGACTCGACCTGCTATCCGAGACGTAGCCTATCTATATAAAGGCTAGGAGGGGGCAGCGAGGAGGGCACACACAACCCTAGTTTCCACAACCTTCGCCAGATTACATCTGCGCACCATTGTAACTTTCGACTCCTTCAATAATTCCACGAGCAGACAAGCAAGAGTAGGGACCTCTACAAGGCCTGAACCTGGGTAAATCCTTTGTCCCCTGTGTTCTTGTTTGGTAGCCGATAGATGTCTCCAGCGCTCCCTTCTTCTCCAAAACCCAAGTCCATAACAATGGGCATTGATGAGTTAAACCCTCGTCAGCTGGTGTAATTCGACTCATGCCAAAGAGACCTTACTGAGCTGAATTCCAGTTTCAGTGTTTATATACCCAACGTGTCCGTTGGGATTTTTCTATCGCACCTGCTGGTGTGGTATCTAACTAGTAGAGCGCAGCAGGTGCGATTGCCAGTCCATCAGACTATGTTCGTAGGTCTTATCTTTGCATCATGGACGCAACATCCGAAGGTTTGTCACCACGGAGGTGTTTGGGTTGGCCTAGGAGACTGTGTCTCTAAACTTTCCATTTGGAAGGTGTGTAAGTGAAGTCGCCAATTGTACTGATTGCCATAGGCAAATTGTTGTCGCAGACGTAGTCAACATGGCGAATAGTTCGGCGATCTTGTGTTTTCTATAGGGTGTGTGATAAGTGCATATTTGCATCATGTTTTATATTATTATTTTGCATTATAGATATAGGATCTTGGTATTTTATGGCGTTCGCGCGTATATTTTATGTCTATTTTCACTAGGATCAGGACAGATGATGGATATAATGGACACAATTCTTGGAGCAGTTGTATTAGGGAGAAAAGGAGTCAAAAACAACGTAAATCGCGTATTTGGGAAATATCAATAGTACCAGAAGAAAACCCAATGTGATCAAGGCATACAGACGGTTCAACGACCAACTATACGGAGGGAATAAATCTTCTGACCGTATAGTTCTCGTTGTATAGTTGGAGCCGCCTCCGCCTCCTCAAATAGTTTCACCCCATGCAACTGGATCAAAGAGATGACATACAGAACACTCAGAAATCGTCGAAACCTCACCTCCGGAAGGCATCTATATGGGTAACTTGCTCAAGGGATCCATCTTCGCCCTACGCAGATCTGGGAGGCCAAGACATCGATCTTCATCTTCATCAACCGCTTCACCACCATCATCTCCATCCATCCCATCTTCATCCCATCTACATCTTGTTGTACTTTTCATACTCGTTGTGGATTTATACAAGAACTATTCATTTACAATTGCTTCTATTACCATTACCATGATGTTGATTGCCTCCATGTCTGAGTAAATCTTTAGTTCTTGGAGAGATGGAGAAACCCTAGCATATGATTAAGATGCGATAGAAATTATTATGTTATACATCATTATGTGTATGTGTTAATTGTCTTCATCTTGATGTTGGAAGTTGTGCACCTCTTTAATATTTGCCTCTTATGGGGACTCGATGAAGGGGATTACTTGTTGGTAGACGGAGGGATGATAGCACTTACTATGACTATAAAGCTGTTGTCATTCTTTACATGCTAACTTTGGGAATCAAGGAGAACTCATAATGCCATGTCCATGCCATGGGAGAAATCCCTTAATAGCGAGATAATACGATTGATGTCGTTTATCCGTCAGTTGTGGTTATGAAGGATGATGTGAGCAGTGGTTGCTGCCTATTTGTCTATATATGGAGCTCCTCCCACATACATACATATCATAAGAATATCTGTTATCATAATCTTGATTGCTTAGTCTAAATTGCTAGCAGTGTATCCACCACTCCCTGAGAACGCTTTTTCCCCTATTATAGTTCCAAGATCTTTTACACATGCGATTCTTACTTTCTGCATTAAGTTTTACTTTACTTTAAATTGCTTCATTCAACCAAAAACCCAAAAACAACTCTACTTTTCTTGCCTCTTAAAGTTATTTCTTAAGTACTTCGTTTAGTTTTAGTTAAAAGCATTTTAGTCTTTCGCCTACTGCTCCCTGTGGGATCGATATCTTTATTTCGAAACTAGCTACAAACGATCTGTGCACTTGCAGTCATCAGTGTGCGGCCAGCGCTCCCTATGGGATTAGCCCCCGAGTGTCTGCTCGACTCGCAGACTTGAGCAGATACTTATAATCGTCGATTGCTTCGAGTGAACACCGTTGGCACCCACATTTTTTGAATGCGCGATCAGAGATCCCTATGGGAGGAGCCCCCGACTCCTGAATCGGATCGTGGATGTGAGTCACGGGTTGGGGTGTGTCCTTCGACTATTTGCGACTGATGGGCTATACACTCGACCCAGAAATACTTTGGCTGCTCGACCAGAGCTCCTATTAGGAGTAGCCCCCGAGTGTCTACTGAGTCGTAGACTCGAGCAAAAACTGAGATGCTTCTTGTTCTGTGAAGGTTGTATAGCCAAGGAGAGCGGCTGCCTTTGAACTTGATGCTGATGGGATCATACACATGGGTAACGTCATGCATGATGCCCGGTAATCTCAACCGTTAGACTGACCAGTTGAAGGGACATGACAGTAGGGGGCCATAGAATAAAGCTAACCAAATTTGACCATGCAATGCAAAAAGGGCATTTAACCGGGTCTCCTTGATTTTCACGCGTGGTGGAGGAAGTGTGGCGACGGTTCGGATTTTTGAGCCGCCACATGTTTGCTCTGAATGTCGCTGAATGTGAGGCTACGCGATCAGGGGAAGAGCTTGGAGAAGTGAAACTTAGCCCTTAAAGGCCTATTGGACATTTGGAAGTCCAGGACGGAGAGGGCCGCAGATCGCGAGGAGTATCTGTTTGGAGATCTAGAGTATCTCAACAAGTATCTGAAGTGTAAATACTTGGAGACTTTGTTGGTTCCTTTGTTTTCTTCTTGTTTTGACGTGTCGTTCTTCCTTGTTGCTGCAGTTGTCATCCACAACCCTCAGGAGGAAGAGAATGTTATCAACTCTCGATTGAACTCCCTGAGGGAGGAGGACCTAGAAGTTTGCGGGTCCTTTTGGATGGACAGGAACAAGGCGTACATGCTTGCTAAACTTCATGAGACGGTTCACCATGTTGTGAAGTGCATGAAGGGAGCCCGGAAGATATTGGATGCGGTACATAGTATTATGTTCCCACTGGATCCTGGGACCATGAGTCTGATAGGCTTGATGAGGTGATTTTGTGATCGCAGATGAATTGTTACCTTTGTGCGTGCCCAACTACTTGCAGGTGCATAGATGGTGCTCACGTTTGTTCGGATTCATCACCCGCAAATGGATGTGCAGGCCGTCATGAAGTATCTTCCTCCAACACTGGATGGATCCACTAGGGAGTTGGCGCCACATTTTGAAGCTGTTCGTGGTCCAGTTGTATGTATAGCTCGCCACATTGATAGGAGTGAGCAATATTTTTTTTAGCAGCGGCGAGATCATCCGCGTGTATAGCGAATGTAGCTGTCGCATGAAGCGCGTTTAATAGTGATCTTGTAAGATTGTATCAGCCTATTGGCCTACTGTAAATGGTATTGGCATGTTGGCCTATCTAAAATGTATTAGCCTGTTGGCCCGTTGTATCATTTTTTATTCACTCGAAGTTTTATGCGATGTGCCAAGGTACTCGGGAATCGAGGGTTTGGTAGTTGAGTAGGTTCGACTACTAGGGCCTTTGCAGATGTTGTTGAGTAAAGTTAGTTGACAGTATGTATAAATGTGTTGAGAGGCCTAGCGCCCGAGTGCTGTAATGCGTGGGAGGAAAAGTGGCTGATCATCTCTAAGTAGAGGAAACTGTCTTTATTGGTTGTAGGTAGTAAGTACAAGTGTTTGCCTAAGTAGCCTTATTGAAGAGTAAATGTGACTAGGTGTAGAAGTGGCACAGCTATGCGACATTCCAGGGGTTGGTGTATGCGACTCTGGTTTCCACGTCCTTGAGGCGATATGCGACACCTAGTATCACCTCGGTGATGATGAACGATTCTACCCAGGGGATTCGATCTTGAGGTGTTCTTTCTTCTTAAGTCGTAGCACAAGATCTCCTTTGAAGAAGGACCTAGGTCGTAGTCAATGACCGTGGTAGTTGCGGAGGCTTTGTTGATACACAACCGCTCGTGCGACAGCTATGTCGCGGGCTTCGCCAAGGAGGCACCTTGGCTGGCAGAACTTCTTTAGCACCATGCACCAGGAAGAAAGGTGTGTAGCCAGTAGCATTGATTGTTCCCCTTTAACGAGGATACACCAACCAACGATATCCCTGCCTGTTGAACGCTTGATTCATCGGCGAGTCGCCACCATTCTTCGATATGGGCATTGAGCGCCTGCTAGCGGCAGAGGTCCTTGGCTAGGTACCAATGGTATGGCATTAGTACCTCTAGATAGGAGGCAAAGGCACACCGCCCCTCAGGGCCTGTTTAACCCTTTCCCACTCCTCATCCGTGAGGTGGATCTGTGGGAGGTCGTTGGTGTTGTTGCGATTGGCTCCATTCTCAGCCTCGGGTCCGGTGTTGGTGTCAGTGCTGCTATTACCAGCAACACCGTCAGTGTTGGCGTTGATGATGGTACAGTGGTAGTGGTTGATGTATACGTTGCTTCCGACGCTTTTTGGATCGAATCTGATTTGTCGTCGACTTCCCGTGGGTTGTTCAGATCAGAGTCGCAACTATCGTTGCTATCTGGGCCATAAGCCGAAGAGGAGGTGTTGAGATCACTGAGAGTCCCCAATGTTGGTGGGATCCACGAGGCAGGTGCAATCGACGGTGGCGCCGACTACTCCGGGACCGAGCGGATCTGGTCGGAAGGCATAGCGTGACGATCTTGTCGAACTAGAAGTTCTGGTCGCCGAGCAACATCCTGGATCCATCGGCGAGGGATCTGAAAGATTCGCGTGAAGCTGGCGTGTGGATGGTGAAGTCGAATGATCTGAAGCAGATCTGGCCTGCCGAGGCCGACGAGTCATAGACCGCTGGAGATGGAGCCACCAAACTCAAGACATCAGCGTGCAAACTTCCCACAGATGACGCCAATTTACATGGGGTGATCACGTCAACTCCCATGGTTAATGGAATTGGGTTTTTAGGAAGAGTGAACACTAGAAACTTTGTCGACTAACAAACAAGCAACACGAGGACACAGTGTTTACCCAGGTTCAGGCCCCCGGAGGGAAAACCCTACTCATGCTTGTCTGCTCTTGATTAATGAAGATCTGAAGGATTACAAGGGTGTCGAGATGGTGGTGATGCGCAGATGAGATCTAGCAAGTGTATGATGAGAGTATTGATTACCCTTCTCGTTGCTCCCTCCTAGCCCTTATATGGGGGAGGCAGGTCTCAGGATACGTTCGAGTCAGTTACAGAACGAGGGTGAAAACCTAAACGTTCCTATCTAATGTTTTTGTGTCTGCCAAGGTGTCGTGCGTTTCATGGGCTCAGATTCAACCGGATCATCATGGGCTTTATCATCCTTAGCGGATCGTCACATGGGCCTCCCACTGGGCTGAACCAGATAATCCAAAGGTAAGTACCCGTAGGGTATACCTATGTTAATAAGGGTGTCTCTAGCGGCACAACACATCAGATAGCTAGTATGTTTGAAATGGTTCGTTTGGATTGGTCCATGGACAAAAATGGGTCGATGTCTAGCGCGCCAGGCCAGTGCGCCCAGCGGTCAGGCCTATTTGATTCGAGATGGCCATTTTGGCCAGACGGTGTGATCACTGCCATTGACGCCATAGTTTTCAGCGAGATCCTGCTGCGCCACCACCATTTCCTGCTATGTTTCCCACCTCACCGCTCTACTACCCGCCAATTCTATCGAGTTCTCGCCGCATTCAGTCGCTGGCTATAAATGGAGAAGCAGGCCATGGTGCAAATTGTGCAAACACAAATCCCACCCACGTCTGGTTGTCGTCTTCCCACCACTCGTGCTCGCAACCTAGATGGAGGATAGCCGGAGACGTTGCCAGTTGTGGTGATTGACGTTGCTGCCTGATACATTCCAAATGTATCTATAATTTTTGATGTTCCATGCTTGGTTTTATCCACTTTCTTGTGTTTTGTCCACACTTTGGAGTACTTTTCATATGATTTCTTGGACTAACCTATTAATAAGAGCCACAGTGCCAGCTGCCTGTTTTCTGCTGTTTTTGGTTCCAGGAAAGTCAGAAAATGAATATTCTCGGAATTGGACGGGACAAAAGCCAAAGTGCCTATTTTTCCGGAAGTCATCAAATGCCATAATACGATACGGAGAGGGGCCAGAGGGCGGCCACACCACCTGGCTGCACGGCCAGGTTGGCCCGCGCCAGGGGGTGGTGTGGCCAACCCAGGCACCCCCTCGGCCTCTCCTTCTGCCTATATATTGCCCTCGGGACGAAAACCCTAAGGGCCCGATCAAAAATCCACAAAAGAGTCTGTAGCCGCCGTCATCTCCATCCCTAGACCGGGAGGGATCTGAAGCTCTTCCCGATACCCTGCCGGAGAGAGGAATTCACCCTGGAGGCCTTCTTCATCATCATGCAAGCCTCCGGTGTGATGCGTGAGTAGTTCATCCTTGGACTACGGATCCATGTAGTAGCTAGATGGCTGGTTCTCCTCCTTTGTGCTTTCATGTCTAGATCTTGTGAGCTCCGTTCATGATCAAGATCATCTATTTGTAATTATGCATGTTGTGTTTGCGTGGATCTGATGGATATTGAGATGCTATTTCAGATTGATTATTGATTCTATCATGTCTTTGTTATTTGTGATCTTGCATGCTTTCCGTTGTTAGTAGCTATCTTGGCCAAGTAGATGCTATCAACTCCAAGAGTTAGTATTTATGCTTGATAGTGGGTTCATGCCTCTGGTAATCTAGGGAAGTGACAGAAATCTCTAAGGTACTACATGTGCGGTTGCTACTAGGGAGAAAACAACAATCCTTTGTTCATAGAACAATCGTATTGTTTACTTTACACGTAGTTTGTAAAGCAATAATCTATTGCTTGCAACTTAATACTGGAGGGGGTTCGGATGATAACCTGAAGGTGGATTATTAGTCATATATGCAGTTGGATGACGGTCTATGTATAATGTTGTAATGCCCAATTGAATCTCAAAGGAGTCAAGATGATTAGTATATGCATGTATTGCTTTCTTGATGTTTGTCAATTGCCCCGATATAATTTGTTCACCCAGCATGTTATCTATCTTAAGGAGAGCCACCTCTAGTGAACTATGGATCCCGGTCCTTTTTCTTTACATACAATCTACAATCTTTTACTGCTTTGTGTTTACTTTCTGCAAACTATTACTTCCTTCCATTCGATACGTTTAATCCTTTGTTTTCCGCAAAACACGGTGAGATTGAAAACCTCATCGCAAGTTGGGGACAAAGTTCTGTGGTTGTGTTGTGCAGGTCTCCATGTTGCTACTAGCACCGGTAGTGCGCCCTGCCAATGCTCAGCTAGCAACAACTTTGGGGTGTTTCCTTGCTCCTACTGGTTCGATTAAACCTTGGTTTCATAACTAAGGGAAACTTGCTGTTGTGCTCATCACACCTTCCTCTTGGGGTTCCCAACGAGCTCTACATCAACACCGCACCCGCACTTTTCTAGTGCCGTACACTGAGCCATCAAGCATTTTTCTGGCGCCGTTGCCAGGGAGTCAAGGACATCTTCACAAGGGGAGTCCCGCATAACCAATCTCTTTACTTTGTTATTTTTGTTTTGCTTAGTTTCTTTTTGTTTTGTTTGCTTGTTTCTTTA
The DNA here is from genome assembly GCA_023614405.1 of Avena insularis. NCBI lineage: Eukaryota > Viridiplantae > Streptophyta > Magnoliopsida > Poales > Poaceae > Avena > Avena insularis. The sequence continues at coordinate 568,345,468 of CM042686.1, forward strand.
TCAAAAACACAAAAAAATAGTTTTACTTGTTTGCTTTCTTATTTGAAAACACAAAAAAATGACTACTCTTGAAAACACTAAGTTGTGTGACTTCACTAGCACCAACAACAATGATTTTATGAGCACACCTATTGCTCCACCTGTGCCTACAGATACTTTCTTTGAGATAAAACTTGTTTTACTCAATCTTGTTATGGGAGAACAATTTTCTGGTATTGTAAATGAAGATGCTGCTTCCCATCTAAATAACTTTGTTGAACTTTGTGAGATGCAAAAGCATAGGGATGTAGATGGTGATATTATTAAACTGAAATTGTTTCCTTTCTCTTTGAGAGTAAAAGCTAAAGAATGGTTAAATTTCTTAACTAGGAATAGTATTGATTCTTGGACTAAGTGCAAAGATGCTTTCATTGGAAAATACTATCCTCCTGCTAAGATTATATCTATGAGAAGTGAAATAATGAAGTTTAAACAATCTGATAATGAACATGTTGCTCAAGCTTGGGAAAGAATGAAATCTTTGGTAAAGAATTGTCTCACTCATGGACTAACTGCTTGGATGATCATCCAAACTTTTTATGCAGGATTGAACTATTCTTCAAGGAACCTATTGGATTCTGCTGCTGGAGGTACCTTTATGACCATCACTTTGGGTGCCGCAACAAAACTTCTGGACAATATGATGGTTAATTATTCTGAATGGCATACTAAGAGAGCTCCACAAGGTAAGAAGGTAAATTCTGTTGTGGAAACCTCCTCCTTGAGTGATAAGATTGATATTATTATGTCTATGCTTGTTAAAGGGAATACCCATATTGATCCAAATAATGTTCCTTTAGCCTCTTTGGTTGCTCAAGAAGAGCAAGTTGATGTGAACTTCATAAGAAATAATAATTTTGGCAACAATGTTTTTGGTAATAACATTTATAGGCCCTGCCCTCCTAGTAATACTTATGGTTATAGTGGTAAACCTGGATTACCTAGTGAAGGAAGAATTTTAGAAGTTGAAAGAGCCACTAAAAACTTCATGCAAATGCAATATGAGCAAAATAAACTATTTACTAAAACTATGGAGGAACAATCTACCATCTTGAAGAGCATTAGCCATCAACTTGAGAGTCTAAATAGGGAAATTCCTAGTTTACAATTGAAACTCTCTAATGCTGAAAGGAATATATCATCTCTATCTGAAGCTCAATCTTCATTGATTAATAAAATGGCTGCTAAACCTGAAACTAATGAGAATCCCTTTGCAGCTACTAATGCTATACAAGTAAGAATTGATGAAAATGTTAGACTATTAGCTTAATTACATTCTAAGTGGGAAAGAGAAGATGAAATTGCTAGAAACTTTAGTGTTTCTACTATCACCACCACTAGTGTTGAGGCTAGTAATAGTTCTACTACTCTAGATGATAAGTATGGTTTTGATCTTGATGGTTGCAATATCTCTGAAGTTATTAAGTTCCTACAAAAGCTTGCTAAAAGTCCTAATGCTAGTGCTATGAACATGGCCTTTACAAAACACATTACTGATGCTCTCATAAAGATTAAAGAAGAAAAGATGAAACATAAAGCTTATATTCCTATAAAACAATAAGATGGTTGGGAACCCATCATTAATATGAAAGTGAATGACTTTGATTTCAAAGCTTTATGTGATCTTGATAGTAGTGTTTCTATTATGCCTAGAAGGATTTATGATATCCTTGATTTGCCTCCTCTTGAAGATTGTTATTTGAATGTCCCACTTGATGATAATGCTAAGCAGAAACTCATGGGGAGTCTTAATGATGTTCTTATTATGTTTAACAATACCTATGTCCCTGTTGATTTCTATGTTTTGGATGTTGAATACAATGCTTCTTGTCCTATTACTTTGGGAAGACCTTTTCTTAGAACTGTTGGTTTCATTATTGATATGAAAGAAGGCACCATTAAATATCAACTCCCACTCAAGAAAGGAATAGAACACTTCCCTAAGAAGAGAGAGCATATTTCTTTTGCTTCTCCTATGAAAACAAAATTTGGTCTTAATTCTTCTTCATTTGAGAACACTTGATTCTTTCTTTGCTTCTTATGCCTAACTTAAAGGCGTTAAAGAAAAGTACTTATTGGGAGATTACCCAAAAGTTTTAGATGAGTCTTGGAAGTTATTACTTCAGTAATAACCGCTCCTTATCCTTTTTATTTGCTTTTTGTGCCAAGAGTAACCTCTAATGAGAGAGAAGTAATGATTGAGAAAGTTGTTGTCCCGAAACAGATTTCTGTGCTTCACCGTAAAAATTCGTGTAAAATCTCTGAACGTCTTTTTGAGGCGTGAATGTTTGTGCTTCTGCCCCAGGTTGTTATCTAACTTTCATTAGTTCAACACTTTTTGATTTGAGCAACAGAAGGTCTTAGAAAAAATTCGTCTTTACCTGCTGGTCTGTTTTGACAGATTTCTACCATTTTCTGCATTTGCTTCTTGTTGGTTCCTTTTTGAGTTCTTTTGGGGAATTGAGCTTTTTGAGGGAAGTGCTACAGTATCTAGTGTTCTAATGGAAGTTTATTTGGTGTTATAACAGAACCTTAAGACTTATTTATCTTGAGTGCACTAATGTTGCTAATAAAGATTGTGTGAAGTTTTGTATGAAGGAAAATTTTCAGGTGTATGGAAGGAATGAGTAACGAGATGAAGGATGGACTAAAGCTCAAGCTTCAGGATGCCATGCGTGTCACCCAAAGAAATCTCCAAGAAGTACAAGCGTCAAAGCTTGGGGATGCCCAAGGCATCCCGTTCTTCATCAATAAAAATCCGAGGTTTCTTCCAAACTCTTCATTTTTATTGTTTCATGCACAGTTGTGTTGTTCTTGGAGCGTCTTATTTTTCGTTTTCATTTTGGTTTTTCGTTTTCTTTTGTTTGCTTAGTTTTCTGAATAAATTGGTTGGACCCCCTCTTTCATACATTGGTTTATAAAAAGATTGGTTTGGTTTGGAAAAGAGTAGGAAAGTTCATGCTTATGTGGTAAAAAGAGCTCGTTTTTGACTATGGCCTATGCTTTGTCATGCCATGCTTGATATTGTTTTGGCTTTATGCTTAGTATTCTTTGCTGTAGCATGACTTTTTATAAATAATTGAGATTACTTAATGTGCCTTGGATGAATCATGCGTTGTTTTAGCATATTAAAGCATAGTATAGTGGTATTCTCCTTTGATGCATTATTTGGGTTGACTTGGCGCATGCTCACACCATGTTATGACTATCTCAAGTCAACTAAGCCTTTATAATCCTTTAGTTTTCAACTTGTAGTATCACTTTATGCTTTGATCAATGATGTTTTGTCGCTCTGCATGATTATGGCCATTACTGCTCTCTTAGTTTGTCGCTCCCAGTCTTTTGCTAGCATCCACAACAAAGTATGAGTTCCACTCATGCATCCAACTCCCTAAACCAAGTTATTCCAAAGAGTCCACCATACCTACCTACTAGCTTATGCTATTCCAAGTATATTCATGTTTTTGTTTACCTTCCGAATTAAACTTGTTATGAGAAAACTAGTGATTAAAGCTCTCACGAACTTGATGGCACACTTTACTTTTCTTGCCCTTAATAAACTTGAACCATTGTGTCGTCTATGTTGTATATGCTTGCACTTATTTGTTAGGAATTAGCAGAACCATGCTTTCATGGGGAATCCTTTCAACATTGCACTTGGTACTTGTACCTAGTTGATATCATGCTCTTTTGTATATGGATGTTGTCGGTGTGAAATGAAAGGGGAGCTTGTAAGTCCATGGAGTTATGTATATGTGTTAGAGAAACGCCTGGGTCGCTGGTCTAATCCATGCTGACATGGTGAAAACCTGCAGCGCAACCATAATGAGCTGTCTATGAAGCATTCTTCTTATAAAAAAAAGAGTCCTATATTGAGAAAAAAGAAAAAAGAGAAAAAAAGAGATTATGAAAAGAGGAAAGAGAGAAAAAAACACCATATTCCCATGGTAAATAAGAAGATTGCTGAGATGCTCGTTGTCTGCTTGCCTTATCATTTTGATATGGGGATTCTTCCGTATCATCGGGCAAGGGGTACCCCGTTGGCGGTTCTCTATGATACACATGTACTTACAATGACAAGAACTTACCGGTGACTAAACTTGAGTAGCATGAGGAGCGACCCTCGAGTACAAGGGACATGAGATTTCTAACTTATACTTCATCAAGCATGTACACCATAGTTTGTTCACTTTAACCTTAATCACTTCAAGATGCTTATGATAGGGGCAATGAGAGCTGAAAGCTATAAGTACCATAATTTTTGGAAGCTCTTTATGAGACTTGAATCCCTACTTCCTTTTATAAAAAGGCCTTTCTTCCACCATTACATTGAGTCTCCACCTTCTACCTTTATGCACCTACTTTGAGAGCATAGTGGCCATTCTTAGTTCTATGTGCATTGTCCCAAGACAAGTTGATTGATGCATAACTTGATATTGCTTGTTTTAAACTATCTGTATCTAGTCACTCTTATAAACTTTGAAGGTGTTCTATGCATTTATGTTTGCTACTCTATGAGGGACAAGCTGAATACTATTGTGCTATGTTTTCTTTATGTGAAACAAACAAACATCTTGCAAAGCATTGTTATTCATGAATCTTTTGTTTGTGCCTTTTTATGCTACATCATAGTTTCTTTGTCTTATTGTGAGTACTTTGTCTTTCATGTTATGATTGAAGTACTATGATCCTAGCTTTGAATGTTTTACAAATACTTTGATCAAGTCTTTGATGGTGCATGTCACCTCAAATATTATTCTTTCTTTTTATCACTTACCTACTCAAAGACGAGGAGGAGTTAAGCTTGGGGATGTTGATACATTGCAAATGTATCTATAATTTTTGATGTTCCATGCTTGGTTTTATCCACTTTCTTGTGTTTTGTCCACAATTTGGTGTACTTTTCATATGATTTCTTGGACTAACCTATTAACAAGAGCCATAGTGCTAGCTGCCTGTTTTCTGCTGTTTTTGGTTCCAGGAAAGTCAGAAAATGAATATTCTCGGAATTGGATGGGACAAAAGCCAAAGTGCCTATTTTTCCGAAAGTCATCAGATGCCAAAATAGGAGACAGAGAGGGGCCAGAGGGCGGCCACACCACCTGGCCACGCGACCAGGCTTGGCCCGCGCCACGGGGTGGTGTGGCCAGCCTAGGCACCCCCTCGGCCTCTCCTTCCGCCTATATATTACCCTCAGGATGAAAACCCTAAGGGCCCGATCAAAAATCCACGAAAGAGTCTGTAGCCGCCGTCATCTCCATCCCTAGATCGGGAGGGATCTGAAGCTCTTCCCGGCACCCTGCCGGAGAGGGGAATTCACCCTGGAGGCCTTCTTCATCATCATGCAAGCCTCCGGTGTGATGCGTGAGTAGTTCATCCTTGGACTACGGATCCATGTAGTAGCTAGATGGCTGGTTCTCCTCCTTTGTGCTTTCATGTCTAGATCTTGTGAGCTCCGTTCATGATCAAGATCATCTATTTGTAATTCTGCATGTTGTGTTTGCGGGGATCCGATGGATATTGAGATGTTATTTCAGATTGATTATTGATTCTATCATGTCTTTGTTATTTGTTATCTTGCATGCTTTCCATTGTTAGTAGCTATCTTGGCCAAGTAGATGCTATCAACTCCAAGAGTTAGTATTTATGCTCGATAGTGGGTTCATGCCTCTGGTAATCTGGGGAAGTGACATAAATCTCTAAGGTACTAGATGTGCTGTTGCTACTAGGGAGAAAACAACAATCCTTTGTTCATAGAACAATCGTATTGTTTACTTTACACGCAGTTCGTAAAGCAATAATCTGTTGCTTGCAACTTAATACTAGAGGGGGTTCGGATGATAACCTGAAGGTGGATTATTAGTCATAGATGCAGTTGGATGGCGGTCTATTTATAATGTTGTAATGCCCAATCAAATCTCAAAGGAGTCAAGATGATTAGTATATGCATGTATTGCTTTCTCGATGTTTGTCAATTGCCCCACTATAATTTGTTCACCCAGCATGTTATCTATCTTAAGGAGAGCCACCTCTAGTGAACTATGGATCCTGGTCCTTTTTCTTTACATACAATCTACAATCTTTTACTGCTTTGTGTTTACTTTCTGCAAACTATTACTTCCTTCCATTCGATACGTTTAATCCTGTGTTTTCCGCAAAACACGGTGAGATTGACAACCTCATCACAAGTTGGGGACAAAGTTCTGTGGTTGTGTTGTGCAGGTCTCCACATTGCTACTAGCACCGGTAGTGCGCCCTGTCAAGGCTCAGCTAGCAACACCTTTGGGGTGTTTCCTTGCTCCTACTGGTTCGATTAAACCTTGGTTTCATAACTGAGGGAAACTTGCTGCTATGCTCATCATACCTTCCTCTTGGGGTTCCCAACAAGCTCTACATCAACACCGCACCAGCACATTTCTAGCGCCGTACACTAAGCCATCACTACCGACGAGGATGACGACCTCTCCGATGTTAACGACGAGGTGGAGACGCCAATGACCAGTAGGTGATCCTCGCCTCCATCCAATAGGCGCGTGGACAAGGGGGAAACACGGGAGCTCACAGAGGTCGGAGGAGGGTCCCTCCGGAGGCCGGCATGGCCGTATCAAGTGCCAGTCAACCGGACCACCAAGCAATGTTTCGGGTGGGACGTCCTCAACCACGTCATGCTATCAGAGCACCTTCAGAGACAAGAACTTATCGAGGCTCCTCGGAGTGCCTCAATGCGGTGCGTGCCTGTTGACTCGTGTATTAACGAGCTCGTTAGGGAACCCCAAGAGGAAGGTATGATGAGCACAATAGTAAGTTTTCCCTCATTTATGAAACCAAGGTTATCAATCCAGTAGGAGAAAGGAAACACCTCAAAGGTGTAGCTAGCTAAACGCTATGTATGCATCGGTGCCAAGAAGAACGTGGAGACCTGCACAACACAACCACAGAATTCTGTCCCCAACTTCTGATGACCCACAAGTATAGGGGGTGTATCGCAGTATTTTCGATAAGTAAGAGTGTCGAACCCAACGAGGAGCAGAAGGTGCTGGCTAGTGGTATGGATCAGGAATTCTCTGTAAATACTTAGCAAACTGATTTTGAGGGGTTTTCGATAAAGCAAGTAAACAAAGTACGAGTAAACAAAATACAGTAGGAATAAATGCAGCAAATGGCCCAATCCTTTATGCAGCAAAGGACAAGATGGTTGTATTACTTAAGATGACCAAACGTTCTCGAGGACACATGGGAAGACTGGCAAGTGCTTTCGCTTCATACAGTTAATTAATCTTCTTTAGCTTGCTAAGTGTTGTGTGGGTAAACCTGTGCTAATGTACCGCCCCATCCAATACTAATACATACTTGTGATTATACCCCTTGCTAACATCCGTAAGTACAAGAAAGTAATTAAGGTACAAACCTAACCACAGCTTTAAACTCTAAGACCCTTACGTCCCTTGTGCAATGGTTTCCTAACGGGGGTTCAGGTTTCTGTCACTCCGGCAACCCCTATGATTAGTAGCCAAATACACAATGCATTCCCCTAGGCCCATATAGGTGAAGTGTCATGTAGTCGACGTTCACATGACACCACTAGAAGAAGTACACCACAACTTAAATAACAATCTATTGAATCTTTCTCAACACAACTCCACTACTAACAACAAGACGTCTCCCATGTCCTCAAGAACAAAACGAACTACTCACAAGACATCATATGGATCATGATCAGAGATGGAATAATGATGTATAACAATCTGAACATAAACAATAATTCAATGGTTCACTCAATAGCATCAACTACAAAGAGTAATCAACACCGGGAAAGTTTCCCCTATGAACTAATGCAAGATTCAACTCAATTGTTACAATGATATGGAGATGGTGATGAGGGTGCTGATGGTGATGATGGTGGTGATGATGATGATGATGATCCCGATGAAGTCCAGCTTGATGGTGGTGTTGATGGCGACGATCTCCCCTCTCCGAGAAGGAATTCCCCCGGCAGAAATCTGTCTGCCGGAGAGATCTTTCTCTCTCGATGTTTTCCGCCCCGCAGAGGCGGCGGAATCTTTCTGTGGTCACTCCCTGACAAGGGTTTAACTCATCAATGCCCATTGTTATGGACTTGGGTTTTGGAGAAGTTGGGAAACGCTGGAAGTCTCAATCGGCTAACAGACAAGCACACAGGGACGCAAGGTTTACCCAGGTTCAGGCCTCGTAGAGGACCCTACTCCTGCTTGCCTGCTCTTGATTGATGATGATCCGAAGGATTACAATGTCGTCGATGGCGGTGTCGCGCAGATTAGATCTGGCGTATGGGAGATCGTAGATCTATCTATTGAGGGAGTCGCGATGTCTAGATCTATTGTGGCGTAGCATGGGAGATCGTAGATCTATCTATTGGGGGAGAGGGTGCCTTCTCGTTGGACCCTCCTAGCCTTTATATATGAGGATGCTAGGTCTCGGGTACCAATAGAAGTTGGTTACAAGTTAGATTAGAACTCTAGTCTTGAGCTTTCCTTGTCTTGTACGTTGGGAGTCGGTGTCCATATGGGCTTCATATCAGTCGAACCGTCATGGGCGTCATGGACCTGTGCAGGTCGTCGAGTGCGCCTTCCATTGAGCCGCACCAGGTAGGCTGTAGTCGAGTGCCTATTGGGCATACCCATGTCAGTAGCCCCCGAGTGTTCATGTGAATCGTAGATTCGGATGGAGACTCAGAAGTCTTGATCTTTGCATTAGGATGTCGGAGTCGACAATTGTGTCGAGTGCGAAGCACTTCACCTAGAAGTACATCGAGTCAGTCAAATTTGTAGTAGTTCATAGGGATGATGGTAAACGTGCCTGGTGTGCTCGATGGATCGAGACCAGTTAATTGCTCTAGGGCAAAAACAACGCAACCTACTCAAACTCGAGTCCTCGGACTCGAATACGGAAATTGCTGGCGTAATTCGACTCAGGCCGCGAAGGTCTTATATGAGTCAAATTCCAGTGTGTAAATGTGAGCACTCGACGTGTCCGTCAAGGCTTATTCATCGTACCTGTAGGTACGGATTATTTCTGGTAGAGCGCAGCAGATGCGTTGCCAGGCCTTATTCAGGTCTTATCTTCACGCTGTAAGCGCGGCATCCGAATTTTGTCATCACGGAGATGATTCGGGTGGCCTAGGAGACGTAATCTCTTTGTAGGGAAAATATGAGGCGGAGTCGCCATAGCATTCGAGTGTGGATGTTATCAACACACAGTACGATATACAAGCAAAAATAATCATAGGGTGCGCGGCCAGCGCTCCCTATGGGAGTAGCCCCCGAGTGCCTATTCGAGTCGTAGACTCGAGTGGGGACTAAAAACATTTTGCGACTGCTGTCGTCTTTTTCTTGTTTCAGTCGAATATGCTTTCAGCACTCCCTATGGGAGTAACCCGAAGTCCACAATCGAATCGTAGATTCGAGTGAAGGGTTTTCATGATGCTTGGATATCTTCACAAATTTCTTCGGGTGCGCGGCCAGCGCTCCCTATGGGAGTAGCCCCCGAGTCCTTAGTCGAATCGTGGATTCGAGTGAGGATTCAGAATGTGCCACTCGAGGATATCGTATATGCGCGTCCAGCGCTCCAGTTTGGAGTAGCCCCCTAGTGTCTGGCGGAGTCATAGACTCAGGCAGAGACTCGAGTATTGTATCTTGTAGACGTAGTCGCCAATCATGCGAGAAGAAGACGTGGGTGAGTTGACGATGCAGATGGAGTCGATGCAGTCACTTTTGTCGGGTGTGTGGCTAACGTCGCATGTGTGTAGTATCAAGCTATGCAACCATCCGAGGAGGGACTCGACTCGGGTCTTGAGTGTATAGCATAGCTAGTTGTTTTGTCGACTTAAGTTGGAGGACCCGATAGGATAGCTTGACGCAGTCGACGTCCTTGTAAGCTGTAGAAAACATATAGAATTGTGAAGTACTTGCATCTTGTAAAGAATATTTGCATGTTGGATTGTAAAGTAAAATTCTGGTGCCAATCGAGTCGACATTTTTGCACGGTATGCTAGGCCTTTTCGTTAGCCTGATTACCCTTAGTCTCAGTACCTTGCCGAGGCACTCGGTGTTCAAGGATTCGACGATCAGGCAGAATCAGCTACTCGGGCTTTCGTGTATGGGGTGCTCGAGTGTGTGGAGTCGATGATACATTAGGTAACTCGAAGAGGGCGCAACCCCCGAGTGTTTCGAGTGCGATTAAAACAAATGATTATTGAAACTTGGTATAGGAAACTTAGCTTTATTGGTTGTTGACGTGGACAAAGTTGATGCAGCCGTGGATGAAATCGATGCAGTAGAGGATCGCGTGGTGGAGTCGAAGACACAGTAGGTCGGCGGAGTCTAAGACCGCAGCGCGTCGCCGCAGCTGGACCGTAGCAGGTCGCGTGATGGAGTCGAAGACTCAGTAGGTCGGCGGAGTCGAAGACCGCAGTGAGTCACCATAGCCCAAGACCGCAGTGAGTCACCGTAGATGAAGGCGACAGTGGGCCTTGCGAAGATTGTAGTGGTTCGCGGTCGTGGGAGTCGAGGGAGCTAGGTCTCAGGTACCAATACGAGTTGGTTACAAGTTAGATTAGAACTCTAGTTTTGAGCTTTCCTTGTCTTGTACGTTGGGAGTCGATGTCCATATGGGCTTCATATCAGTCGAACCGTCATGGGCGTCATGGACCTGTGCAGGTCGTCGAGTGCGCCTTCCGTTGAGCCGCACCAGGTAGGCTGTAGTCGAGTGCCTATTGGGCATACCCATGTCACTCCTCGAGTCTTAGGGTTTCGGGAGGATGATATACGCCAGAGGGGAGAGGCTGGAGTGGGCCAGGGTGGCCACACCACCTCCAGGCGCGGCCTAGGCCTGCCCGCGCCATGGGGTGGTGTGGGCCCCTTGTGGCCCACCTCCACTCCATCTTCTGGCATCATTAGTCTTCTGGAAAAATAGGATTTTCCGTATATTTTCCTGGATTTTCTGATCTTCGCGAATTTTGCCTCCAAACAGCACATTTTCCATCAGAATCCTGACTGCAACGGTCCATGCTCCAAAAGTCATCAACCATGCAAAAATAGATGAAACAACATAAGTATCACCTCTCAATATGAAATATATCAATGAATAATAGTGAATTAAGACATAGAATAGTGATGCAAAATGGACGTATCAACTCCCCTAAGCTTAGACTTTGCTTGTCCCCAAGCTTAGACTTTGCTTGTCCCCAAGCTTATACTTAGACAGTGAGCATCTCAGCGATCTTTTTATTTGCTATTTGTATAGGTTTTTCTTGAGGATGCTTCATAGAATGCTCACTATAGTTATGCTGCAAGTTTCCACCATGATTAGGTATGGCTTAGGCTAGCGGCCCGGGCGTTTCTCTAACACACATATAAACTCCATGATCTTACAAGTTCCACCTTTATTTCACACCGCCGGGATCCATAAGCAAAATACATGATATCAACTAGGTACAAAGTACCAAATGAAGTGTTGAAAGCGGTCCCCATGATACATGGTTCAGCTAACTTCAACTCATAAAGCGCAAGCATATACGCAATAAAGAAGGACCCAATGGTTCAAGTTTATTAAATGCAAGAAATTAACGTGTGCCATCAAGTTCGTGAGAGATTTAATCACTAATTTTCACATAACAAGTTTAATTTGGGAGGTAGATAAAACAAGAATTTACTTGGAATAGCAATAATGCTACTAGGTAGGTATGGTGGACACAAATGGCAAAGGTTTTGGTTTAAAGGAGGTGGATGCACGAGAAGAATACCCTCTCAGTACAGGTTTTTGGCTAGCAAGGCTGGGTAGCAAGTATAAGAGTTGAGGGAAACAAACAAACAAACATACAAGTGATAAAGACAAACATGCAATCTTCCTTGGAAGCACAAAAGATCTTAACTAGAGAATACTAGACTTATGAGCAAATCAAGAAAGAAAGATGATGAAATTATTTTACTCTAGAGTACCTTTATCTTTTTCTTTCAACTCTCAAAAAGGTGTTGCTACTGACCGAGCCAGGTTTGGCAAAACCAACTAAATTAACTCAATGATCCCAAAGTGCTACCAATACTAACAACAAGATCAATCATATAACCACGAATTGAAAACTTATATAAGCTATGCAAAAGAGTGAATGCTAGAACTTCTCATTAATATTCCATAACGGAAACTCACACCAAGGGATACATATCTAACGAGAGAGGGGACACTTCCATAATGCAAACCATACTACCTAATAACTCCTCTATTCATGATATGACTCTACTAATAAGGTAAAAAGATAGAAGATAGTGATGTGATACCGCGACACTCCCCCAAGCTTGGAACAAACCAAGGGGATGCCAAACCTGATGACGAGTTACTCCTTCGGTGGTGGTGGTGGTATCCTCTCGATGAGCTCTCTGATAAGTTTCCCCAAATCCTCAATCTCAAAGGTGAGATTACGAATAAGCTGCGAGTTTTGCTCAATGCGGCTCATGATAATGTCGGGTTGAGAATTCCAGCTCTTGTTATTCTTTCCCCACTCTTCCTCCTTGAAGTCTTCTTTTCCTGCATAGCTAGAACGAGGCAAATCCCAATTGGAGGGTAATTTCTCCTTGGGCATATTCTGGTATTGATGATCATGGATAAGGGTATGGAAAGGATTTCTGGTGCGTGGAGGAAGTGACCGTGGAGCCAAACTGTGACGAGGAGCTTTCCCCCCAGTCTGCATCCGTGTCGTCCTTCTGACCTTGGCAGGTTTCACCACTCCAATGCTTCCAATGGTAGTGCTGGCATGCGGATGTTGGCCTTGCTCCTCTTCACCTTCACTCTTGATCTCCTTCTCCTTCCTAGGGTCTAAGAGGTCTTCCTCCATAGGCTCCTTCCCTTTATCCTTGGCAGACACAATTGTGCTTCTAAGCTTTCAAAGAGTATGTCCTGACAGAAACATATCGAAACAAGAACACGACGAAAACGCGATATACGAACCTCGGGGGATCTGGGGGGTTATATATTATGAAGTTTCATATCAAAAGGAAGGTACTGGGAGAAATCGAGTCGGAGGCAGAGTCCGGGGTGGAATCACCACCTGGTGGCGCGGCCAGGGGTGGGCCCGCGCCACAGGGTGGTGTGAGCCACCCTGGCTCCGTTTTCGTCCCTTTTCACTTCATAACTTTCCTTATTGACTAAAAACTGCAAAAATATAGTTGTATTGTAATTTCGTGGAACTTTTCTTACCAGAACTGTTACCTATTTGAAAACAGACTCTGCAGGTCTCTAAATTTGGTATCTAGTAGATTCTTCCGGAGTCATCTCTTGAATATCATTGATATCTTCATCTTCATACACTTATTACTTGAGTCATAAAACCCTTCTCTTCCTTATTACACCATTATCTCCACTACCTGGAAATTTCTTTCACACAAAACTACACACAATTCTCATTAGCAACATTAGTATAAGTAAAGTGATAAAACCTTTTGAGTCCAACTTCAACTAAAAACCAACAAAACATAAGCTACCGGAGCAACTCCTTCTGAAAACCCAAAAAGAATTCAAAAAGGAAATCGAATAAAGAAGCAAATGTAAGATTGGCTAAATCTGTCAAAACAGACCAGCAGGTAAAGATCAATTTTTTCGAAAATCTTCTGTTGCTCAAATCAAAAAGTGCAAAACTAACTAAAGTTAAATAACAACCTGGGGCAGAAGCACAAACAATTACAGCTCAATCCGACATACAGATATCTCTCACAAATTTTTACGGTGAAGCACAAAAATCTGTTTCGGGACAGCAACTTCCCCAAATCTTACTTCTCTCTCATTAGAGGTTGATCTTGACACAAAAACCAAACAAAATGGATAAGGAGCGGTTATTACCGAAGTAATAACTTCCAAGACTCAAAGAAACAAAAACAAACTAAAAGCAAAAACAAATTGGGTTGTCTCCCATAAAGCTCTTTCTTTATAGCCATTAAGATGGGCATGATAATTTTGAAGAAGCTCTCATAGGGATATGGATTGAAGTGAAAGAGAGCATTAAGAAGCAAAAACACACACTCATTTAAGTCTAACCCACTTCCTATGCAAGGGGATTTTGTAAACAAACAAGTTGTTGAAACCAGAGGCTTCTTGCATAAGAAGGCAAAACAAGTGCAACATAAAAACTTTCAGCATAAAACGAAGAAACTTGATATTATTGAGATACATAAGAACACTTTTCCCTCTCTCATAGTAGCTTTCAGTATCATGCATAAAGTTAACAATATAGCTATCACAAGGGCCATCATAGCAATGATCACTTATTCTAATAGAAAACACGGGAATATTAGCTCTCATAACACTACTATGTGAAACAATATTAGAGGTATCCTTACAAAGGATAGTGTGTCCCTCTTTTTCATATTTAGTAACAAAGTTTTTCACATTTGCTATTATAGGTTCATCAACCATTTGTTTATCAGGTTCAATAGCTTTACTCATACTTTCATTAACCATACTAGCTATCATAGAATGCTCCTTTACCTTAACTGGAAAAGGCATTTTCTCAATATAAGGTTCAGGTAAAACATGATTAGTAGTATAAACTTCAGTATTTCTTGCAGGAACACTCTTAGCAACATCTTTATAAGGTTCATGATACTTATTCCACTTCTTTTTAGGCACTTCAATGTAGGAAGCAAAAGCCTTAAAATAAGAAGCAATAGCTTGAGAGTCTAGACCATAAGCATTTTTAATATTTTGAAAGTCATCAGTTCCCATAAAAGATTCAATGCATTCATAATCATAATTTATACCTGACTTTCTACCTTTGTCATTCTCCCAAGCTTCAGCATTGTCTTGAATACGGTCCAGAAGATCCCATTTAGCTTCTTCTTCCATGCGAGTGAATGATCCAGCACAAGAAGCATCCAATAAATCTTTATCATGTAGAGGGAGCCTTGCATAAAAGTTATTGATAATAATATTGTTGGGGAGCTCATGAATGGGACATTTTAGCATTAGTAACTTCAATCTCCCCCAAGCTTGAGTTGTACTCTCTCCATCAAGAGGCCAAAAGTTGTATATTTGATTCCGATCTTTATGAATCTCACTAGGAGGATAAAACTTTGAATAAAAGAGAGGCACTATTTCCTCCCATTCCAGAGCTTGAACATTCTTCAGCAGCTTATACCATTCCTCAGCTCTTCCTTTTAGTGATAATGAGAATAACTTCTTCTTAACTTGATCTGTAGTAATACCTGTACACTTGAACAACCCGCATAATTCGTGTATAAAGAGTAAATGATCACCGGGATAGATAGTTCCATCCCCAACATAGTAGTTATCCATAACACGATCAATAATTCTTGTAGGTATTTTGAAAACATCATTCTCAGCAGGTGGTGGCTTATCTACTACCTTAGCAGTGGTAGTAGCATTACCAAATAAGAAACTCAGCGAATTATCCATAACGAAAATAAAGCAACTAACAGAAGTAAACAATACTCACAGTAGAAGCTTCCTTTACCAGTTCCACTCTCCAATAGCGCTTCACTCCCCGGCAACGGCGCCAGAAAATAGTCTTGATGACCCACAAGTATAGGGGGTGTATTGTAGTATTTTTGATAAATAAGAGTGTTGAACCCAACGAGGAGCAGAAGGTGCTGGCTAGTGGTCTGGATCAGGAATTCTCTGCAAATACTTAGCAAACGGATTTTTAGGGGTTTTCGATAAAGCAAGTAAACAAAGTACGAGTAAACAAAAGACAGTAGGAATAAATGCATCAAGTGACCCAATCCTTTATGCAGCAAAGGACAAGCCGGTTGTATTACTTAAGATGACCAAACGTTCTCGAGGACACATGGGAAGACTGTCAAGTGCTTTCGCTTCATATAGTTGATTAATCTTCTTTAGCTTGTTAATTGTTGTGTGGGTGAACCTGTGCTAATGTACCGCCCCATCCAAGACTAATATATACTTGTGGTTATACCCCTTGCAAACATCCGTAAGTACAAGAAAGTAATTAAGGTAGAAACCTAACCACAGCTTTAAACTCTAAGACCCTTACGTCCCTTGTGCAATGGTTTCCTAACAGGGGTTCAGGTTTTACATCACAAGCAACCCCTATGATTAGTAGCCAAATACACAATGCATTCCCCTAGGCCCATATAGGTGAAGTGTCATGTAGTCGATGTTCACATGACACCACTAGAAGAAGTACACCAACTTAAATAACAATCTATTGAATCTTTCTCAACACAACTCCACTACTAACAACAAGACTTCTCCCATGTCCTCAAGAACAAAACGAACTACTCACAAGACATCATATGGATCATGATCAGAGATGGAATAATGATGTATAACAATCTGAACATAAACAATAATTCAATGGTTCACTCAATAACATCAACTGCAAAGAGTAATCAACACCGGGAAAGTTTCCCCTATGAACTAATGCAAGATTCAACTCAATTGTTACAGCGATATGGAGATGGTGATGAGGGTGCTGATGGTGATGATGGTGGTGATGATGATGATGATGATCTCGATGAAGTCCAGCTTGATGGTGGTGTTTATGGCGATGATCTCCCCTCCCCGGGAAGGAATTCCCCTGGCAGAAATCTGTCTGCCAGAGAGATCTTTCTCTCTCGGTGTTTTCCGCCCCGCAGAGGCGGCGAAATCTTTCTATGGTCGCTCCCCGAGTCTTAGGGTTTCGGGAGGATGATATACGCTAGAGGGGAGAGGCTGGAGTAGGCCAGGGTGGCCACACCACCTCTAGGCGCGGCCTAGGCCTGCCCGCGCCATGGGTTGGTGTGGGCCCCCTGTGGCCCACCTCCACTCCATCTTCTGGCATCATTAGTCTTCTGAAAAATAGGATTTTCCGTATATTTTCCCGGATTTTCTGATCTTCACGAATTTTGCCTCCAAACAACACCTTTTCCATCAGAATCCTGACTGCAGCGGTCCATGCTCCAAAAGTCATCAACCATGCAAAAATAGATGAAACAACATAAGTATCACCTCTCAATATGAAATATATCAATGAATAATAGTGAAGACATAGAATAGTGATGCAAAAGGGACGTATCACTTGCGATGAGGTTGTCAACCTCACCGGTTTTGCTGAAAACAAAGGATTAAATGTATTGAATAGAAGAAAGTAATAGTTTGCAGAAAGTAAACACAAAGCAGTAAATAGTTGATTGTAGATTGAAAGTAAAAGAAAGGACCGGGGTCCATAGTTCACTAGAGGTGGCTCTCCTTAAGATAGATAACAAGTTGGGTGAACAAATTACAGCGGGGCAATTGACAAACATCAAGAAAGCATACAAGCATATACTAATTATCTTGACTCCTTTGAGATTCAATTGGGCATTACAACATTATACATAGACCGCCATCCAACTGCATCTATGACTAATAATCCACCTTCAGGTTATCATCCGAACCCCCTCTAGTATTAAGTTGCAAGCAACGGATAATTGCATTATGAATTGCGTGTAAAGTAAACAATACGATTGTTCGATGAACAAAGGATTGTTGTTTTCTCCCTAGTAGCAACCGCACATCTAGTACCTTAGAGATTTCATCACTTCCCAGTTACGGAGGCATGAACCCACTATCGAGCATAAATACTAACTCTTGGAGTTTCTAGCATCTACTTGGCCAAGATAGCTACTAACAACGGAAAGCATGCAAGATCACAAATAACAAAGGCATGATAGAATCAATAATCAATCTGAAATAGCATCTCAATATTCATTGGATCCCAGCAAACACAACATGCAGAATTACAAATAGATGATCTTGATCATCATGAACGGAGCTCACAAGATCTAGACATGATAGCACAAAGGAGGAGAACCAGCCATCTAGCTAGTACATGGACCCGTAGTCCAGTGATGAACTACTCACGCATCACACTGGAGGCTTGCATGATGATGAAGAAGGCCTCCAGGGTGAATTCCCCTCTCCGGCAGGGTGCCGGGAAGAGCTTCCAATCCCTCCACGATCTAGGGATGGAGATGATGGCGGCTACAGACTCTTTCGTGGATTTTTGATCGGGTACTTAGGGCTTCCGTATCAAAGGAAATATATAGGCGGAAGGAGAGGCCGAGGGGGTGCCTGGGGCGGCCATACCACCCCCTGGCACGGGCCAGGCCTAGCCGTGCGGCCAGGTGGTGTGGCCAGGCCCCAGCCCCTCTCCGTCTCGTATTCTGGCTCCAGGTGTCCCTCGATGAAAAACTGACTTTGGCTTTTGTCCCGTCCAATTCCGAGAATATTCATTTTCTGACTTTCCTGGAACCAAAAACAGCAGAAAACAGGCAGCTGGCACTGTGGCTCTTGTTAATAGGTTAATCCAAGAAATCATATGAAAAGTACTCCAAAGTGTGGACAAAACACAAGAAAGTAGATAAAACCAAGCATGGAACATCAAAAATTATAGATACATTTGCAATGTATCAACATCCCCAAGCTTAACTCCTGCTCGTCCTCGAGTAGGTAAGTGATAAAAAGAAAGAATATTTTTTTAGGTGACATGCACCATCATAAACTTGATCAAAGTATTTGTAAAACATTCAAAGCTGGGATCATAGTACTTCAATCATAACATGAAAGATAAAGTTTTAGCAATAAGACAAAGAAACTTTGTTGCAACATGAAAAGGCACAAACAAAAGATTCATGAATAACAATATTTTTCAAGACGTTTGTTTGTTTCACATAAAGAAAACATAGCATAGTGGTATTCAGCTTGTCCCTCATAAAGTAGCAAACATAAATGCATAGGACACCTTCAAAGTTTATAAGAGTGACTAGATACAAATAGTTTAAATCAAGCAATATCAAGGTATGCATCAATCAACAAGTCTCGGGACAATGCACATAGAACTAAGAATGGCCACTATGCTCTCAAAGTAGGTGCATAAAGATAGAAGGTGGAGACTCAACATAAAAGTAAAAGAAAGGCCTTCATAGAAGGAAGTAGGGATTCAAGTCTCATAAAGAGCTTCCAAAAATTATGGTACTTAATAGCTTTCAGCTCTCATTGCCCCTATCATAAGCATCTTGAAGTGATTAAGGTTAAAATGAACAAACTATGGTGTATATGCTTGACAAAGTATAAGTTGGAAATCTCATGTCCCTTGAATACGAGGGTCGCTCCTCATGCTACTCAAGTTTAGTCACCGGTAAGTTCTTGCCATCATAAGTACATGTGTATCATAGAGAACCGCCAACGGGGTACCCCTTGCCCGATGATACGGAAGAATCCCCATATCAAAATGACAAGGCAAGCAGACAACGAGCATCTCAGCAATCTTCTTATTTACCATGGGAAAATGGTGCTTTTTTCTCTCTTTCCTCTTTTCTCATTTTTTTTTCTTTTTCTCTTTTTCTCAATCTCTATCTCTTTTTTTATAAGAAGAATGCTTCATAGATTGCTCATTATGGTTACGCTGTAGGTTTTCACCATGATTAGGCATGGATTAGACCAGCGGCTCAGGCGTTTCTCTAACACACATACGTAACTCCATGGACTTACAAGCTCCCCTTTCATTTCACACTGACGACATCCATAGACAAAAGAGCATGATATCAACTAGGTACAATGTATAAGTGCAATGTTGAAAGCGTTCCCCATGACAGCATGGTTCTGCTAATCCCCAACATATAAGTGCAAGCATATATAGCATACATGACACAACGGTTCAAGTTTATTAAGGTCAAGAAAAGTAAAGTGTGCCATCAAGTTCGTGAGAGCTTTAATCACTAGTTTTCTCATAACAAGTTTAATTCGGAAGGTAGATAAAAACATGAATATACTTGGAATAGCATATGCTAGTAGGTAGGTATGGTGGACTCTTTGGAATAACTTGGTTTAAGGAGTTGGATGCATGAGTGGAACTCATACTTGGTTGCGGAGGCTAGCAAAAGGCTGGGAGCGACAAACTAAGAGAGCAATAATGGCCATAATCATGCAGAGCGACAAAACATCATTGATCAAAGCATAAAGTGATACTACAAGTTGAAAACTAAAGGATCATAAAGGCTATGGTAACTTGGGATAGTCATAACATGGTGTGAGCATGTGCCAAGTCAACCCAAATAAAGCATCAAAGGAGAATACCACAATACTATGCTTTAATATGCCAAAACAACGTATGATTCTTCCAAGGCACATTAAGCAATCTCAATTGTTTATATAAAGTCATGCTACATCAAAGAATACTAAGCATAAAGCCAAAACAATATCAAGCATGGCATGACAAAGCATAGGCCACAGTTAAAAACAAGCTCTCTTTACCACTTACGCATGAACTTTCCTACTCTTTTCCAACCCAAACCAAACTATTTGAAAACCAATGTATGAAAGAGGGGGTCCAACCAATTTATTCAGCAAACTAAGCAAACAAAGCAAACAAAAAAACAAAACGAAAAAGAAAAAGAAAATGCTCCAAGAACAACACAACTGTGCATGAAACAATAAAAATGAAGCGTTTGGAAGAAACCTAGGATTTTTATTGATGAAGAGGGAGATGCCTTGGGCATCCCCAAGCTTTGACGCTTGTACTTCTTGGATATTTCTTGGGGTGACACGCGTGGCATCCCCAAGCTTGAGCTTTAGTCCATTCTTCATCTCATTACTCATTCCTTCCATACACTTGAAAATTTTCCTTCATACAAAACTTCACACAATCTTTATTAGCAACATTAGTGCACTTACGATAATAAGTCTTTTAAGTTCAGTTCCAACACCAATAAAACTTCCATTAAAATACTAGCTACTGTAGCACTTCCCTCAAAAATCTCAATTCCCCACAATACTCAAAAAGGAACCAACAAGAAGCAAATGCAAAAAATGGCAGAAATCTGTCAAAACAGACCAGCAGGTAAAGACGAATTTTTTCGAAGACCTTCTGTTGCTTAAATCAAAAAGTGTTGAACTAAAGAAAGTTAATAACAACCTGGAGCAGAAGCACAAAAATTTACGCCTCAAAAGGACGTACAGAGATTTTACAAGAATTTTTACGGTGAAGCACAAAAATCTGTTTCGGGACAGCAACTTTCCCAATCATTACTTCTCTCTCATTAGAGGTTACTCTTGGCACAAAAATCAAATAAAAAGGATAAGGAGCGGTTATTACTGAAGTAATAACTTCCAAGACTCATCTAAAACTTTTAGGTTATCTATCAATAAGTAATTTTCTTTAACGCCTTTAAGTTAGGCATAAGAAGCAAGAAAAAGAATCAAGTGTTCTCAAATAAAGAAGCATTAAGAGCAATACCAGAAATATCTTCAACAAGGCAAGGTATCTCATCCAAATAAGTTCTAGAGGATCTTCTCTCAATGCTCTTTGGTTCACTATTTTCATCAAACGGGTTTTCGGGAACAATCCAATCAAGATTCTTTTCTATGGTTTCATGCATTGCTACAAGTTTAAAGGGTATTGGTATCTTAGTTTCCTCCCCATTAGGTTGAGTTTTGTTCATCTTTTCTCACGTACCAACATATTCTACACATGAGCCTAGAATATTGAAACGTTCAAAGACTTTTCTAGCTTCCTTGGCAACATCATAGAATTCCTTAAGCAAAGTTTCTAGAATAAAATCCCTCTTTTCAGGGTCCTCAATTTCTTTAAGTTTAAGAAACATTACTTGCATTAAGGGGTTAAGGTTGACAAACCTAGCTTCCAACATGTGAACTAAAGAAGCTGCAACAATTTCATAGTTTGGAGCAAGTTCTGCAAGGGATCTATCCTCAATATCCTCATGCTTACTAACATGATTGAAGAATTCTTCAATATTATCTTTTCCAATTAAAGAACCACTACCTATTGAAAGGTCTTTCAGCGTGAATTTAGGGATCAACATAGTGTGTTAAGGGAAAGGTAACAACTATAGAAAGACTTAATTTTTTTGTGTTTTTTAATAAGGAAAGCAAACTTGTAAAACTAATTTTTTTTGTGTTTTTGATAAAGAAACAAGCAAACAAAGCAAAAGTAAACTAAGCAAAACAAAAATAACAAAGTAAAGAGATTGGTTATGATGGACTCCCCTTGTGAAGATGTCCTTGACTCCCCGGCAACGGCGCCAGAAAAAGTACTTGCTGACTCATGTATTAACAAGCTCGTTGGGGAACCCCAAGAGGAAGGTATGATGAGCATAGTAGTAAGTTTTCCCTCAGTTATGAAACCAAGGTTATCAATCCAGTAGGAGCAAGAAAACACCTCAAAGGTGTACCTAGCTGAACGTTGGCAGGGCGCACTACCGGTGCCAGCAGCAACGTGGAGACCTCCACAACACAGTCACAGAATTCTGTCCCCAACTTGCTATGAGGTTGTCAATCTCACCGGTTTTGCTAAAAACAAAGGATTAAACGTATCGAATGGAAGAAAGTAATAGTTTGCAGAAAGTAAACACAAAGTAATAAATAGTTGATTGTAGATTGAAAGTAAAAGAAAGGACTGGGGTCCATAGTTCACTAGAGGTGGCTCTCCTTAAGATAGATAACATGTTGGGTGAACAAATTACAGCGGGGCAATTGACAAACATTGAGAAAGCATACAAGCATATACTAATCATCTTGACTCCTTTGAGATTCGATTAGGCATTACAACATTATACATAGACCATCATCCAACTGTATCTATGACTAATAATCCACCTTC
Source organism: Avena insularis (assembly GCA_023614405.1). Taxonomy (NCBI): domain Eukaryota; kingdom Viridiplantae; phylum Streptophyta; class Magnoliopsida; order Poales; family Poaceae; genus Avena; species Avena insularis. The sequence goes on from CM042686.1 coordinate 568,368,149, forward strand.
AGGTTATCATCTGAACCCCCTCCAGTATTAAGTTGCAAGCAACGGATAATTGCATTACGAATTGCGTGTAAAGTAAACAATACAATTGTTCTATGAACAAATGATTGTTGTTTTATCCCTAGTAGCAACAACACATCTATGTTGGAGATATGCCCAAGAGGCAATAATAAAAGTGGTTATTATTATATCTTTGTGTTTATGATGAATGTTTACATTCCATGCTATAATTGTATTATAAGGAAACACTGATACATGTGTGTTTTGTAAACATAAAAGAGTCCCTAGTAAGCCTCTTGTGGAACTAGCTTGTTGATTAAATGATGATCATGGTTTTCTGATCATGGACATTGGATGTCATTAATAACAAGGTTATATCATTAGGAGAATGATGTGATGGACACACACACCCATAGTAAGCGTAGCATAAGATCAAGTCATTAAGTTCGTATTGTGTGATGTGATGGACACACACACACACCCTAATCCTTCGACCATGAGGTTATGTTAATCACCATCACCGGACGGGTACTTTGATGACATCAAACACCGCTTCGTAACTGGGTGGTTATAAAGGTGTCATTGGGTATTCTGAAAGTATGTGTTGAAGCGTATGGACCAAGATTGGGATTTGTCCATCCATATGACGGATAGATATGCTCTGGGCCCTCTCGGTGGAATGTCATATAGTTAGCTTGCAAGCATGTGACTAGGTCACAAGGGATGACATAACATGGAACGAGTAAAGAGTACTTATCAGTAACGAGGTAGAACTAGGTATGGAGATATCGACGATCAAACCTCGGATAAGTAGAATATCGCGTGACAAAGGGAATTGGTTTCGTATGTTAATGGTTCTATCGATCACGAAGTCATTGTTGAGTATGTGGGAGCCATTATGGATCTCCAGATCCCGCTGATGGTTATTGATCAGAGAGGTGTCTTCATCATGTCTGCATATTCACGAACCGTAGGGTGACACACTTAAGGTTCGAAGTTGTTTTAAGTAGATATGGAATATGCGTTGGAGACCGAATGTTGTTCGGAGTCTCGGATTGGATCCGGGACATCACGAGGAGATCCGGAATTGTCCGGAGAATAAGATTCATATATTGGGGATCATTTTCTAAGTTAGGAAATGTTCCGGGGTATTTATATGAGGATTCTAGAAGGTTTCAGAATGTTCCGGAAGGTTCTAGGAGATTTCTTGGAGTTTACTTGAAAACCAAGAAAGGATCAAGGAGTCCTTGTGGGGCAAGACAAGGAGTCGTGGGGGAGGAGGACTCCTCCCCCCCCTCCCAATCCGCCGGCCAAGGAAGGGAGGGGAGTCCTACTAGGACTCCCCCTCCCATGGCGCCTCCCTCCTTTAAATAGAGGGGTGGGGGCGCCACCCCCTTGCCCCCTCCACTTCAAACCCTAGCCGCCGCCTCTCTCCTCTTCCTTCCCTCTCAGGCTTAGGCAAGCCTGCAGAATTCTCTACTCCACCACCACCACCACACCGTCGTCTTTTGTGATTCCATGGAGAAGATCTACTACCTCCGCTGCTCATTGAACGGGAGAGGAAGGTCTGCTTCGACTCACGCATGTGACCGATCGAAAAGCGCTGCCGGAACGCGGCGCTGGAAGGATCGTCCACACGATCTTGAGATCGGCAAGTGATCGACTACATCAACCACGAGATCCAATCTCGTAACGCTTTTGGATCTACGAGGGTTAGTACAGATCTATCTCGTTGCAAATGTCTAATAGATTAGATCTTGGCTTTTATCTAGATTAGATCTAGGTTTTGTTCGTTCTTGCGGTAGAATTTTTTTGTTTTCCATGCTACGGACCCTTCAGTGGTATCAGAGCCGTATCTATGCGTAGATCTTGCCTGCAGTAGAACACAATGGTTTTGTGGGCGTTGGTGCTCGTGCCGTCTTTTGCTTTGTGTACTTTGCATCTTGCGGAATGGTGGGATGAAGCGGCTCGGGCTAACCTTACATGTCATTGCACATGAGACTTGCTCCACGCTCGACGTGTAACTTGCTTTGCACAAGTGGCTTTGCGGGTGTCTGTCTCTCTCACCATAGTATAGATCCAATCTACACTTTGCACTCGATAGCACTTGTATCAACGTTGTGGTTCAGTTTCGTAGGTAAGATCCGTTCTTATTCGAAAGCCCCAAACCACGTAAAACATGCAAAGAAATTTAGAGGAGTCTAACTTGTTTTTGCAGGGGTTTTGTGATGTGATATGGCCATCATGTGATTGTGATTATATTTGATGTATGCAATGATCCTTGTTGTAATATGGCAACCGACAGGAGCCTAATAGTTGTCTTTAATTCTGTTAAGACCTGCGTGTCTATTCATCCTGTAATAGCTTTATTCCAAGTAGTTGTAACAGTTGCTGGTGATGATGGACAACCATGAAGTGACGCCACTGACCTTGACGCAATGCTGGTGATGATGGAGATCATGTCCGTGCTTTGGAGATGGAGATCAAAGGCATAAGAAGAAAGGGCCATATCATATCACACTAATTATGAATTGCCTGTGATGTTAATCCTTTATGCATCGTGTATTGCTTAGATCACGACGGTAGCATTATAATATGATCCCTCTCACTAAATTTCAAGTAATAAAGTGTTCGTCCTTAGTTGGCACCGTTGCTAAGACTCGTCGTCTCGAAGCATCTCGTGATGATCGGATGTGATAGATTCTACGTGTGCATACAACAGGTGCAAGCCAGATTTGCACATGCGGAAACTAAGGTTAATCTTGATGAGCCTAGCATGTACAGACATGGTCTTGGAACACAGAATACCGAAAGGTAGAGCATGAATCATATAAGTGATATGATGAACATGAAGATTGTTCGCCGATGAAACTACATCTTCTCTCGTGAAGATCGGATTTGGTGTAGTAGACTTGGTTCGTGTAATCACTAAGACAATGTGAGGGGTGTTGTTTTGAGTGGGAGTTCACCTAGTTAATTTAAGAATTAAAATTGAACTCAATTTATCATAAACTTAGTCTAAACTACTTGCAAATTTGTTGTAGATTATGGCAAACCTCTCCATCAATTTCAATGCATTCCTAGAGAAAGAAAAGCTTAAGAACAATGGAAGCAACTTCACTGACCGCTCGTGGTCTCAAGATTGTCCTCGTGGCTGGTCGATGACCTATGTGCTCAAGCACCACTAGGTGACCCACCTGCAGAAGATGCCACCGATGACGTAAAGAATGTTTACGCCACTCGAAAAATCATTACTCCAGTTCGCTGTACCATCCTCATGCGGTCTAGAAACGGAGCTCCAGAAGCGTTTTGAGCACCACGACTCGTTCGAGATCATTAAGGAGCTCAAGCTCATTTTTGAGACTCACGCGGCCGTGGAGAGCTATGAGGCCTCCGAAAAGTTCTTTACCTATAAGATGGAAGAGGGAAGTCTACATGCAGCACGTGCTCACCATGTCCAGGCACGCAAACAAGCTCCAAGAGTTGGGGATAACGATTCCTAATGAGTTAGGGATTCACCGTGTCCTCCAATCACTGCCACCGAAGTTATAAGAACTTTGTGATGAACTACAATATGCAATTGCATGAACAAGATGTTGCCCGAACTATCGTCCATGCTGAAAACTGCTGAAGTGGAGATCAAGAAGGAGCACCAAGTGTTGATGGTCAATAAGACCACCAATTTCAAGAAACAGGCAAGCCTAAGAAAAGGGCAACTTCAAGAAGGACGGCAAGAAAGTCGCTAAGAAGCCCAAGGCTGCTCCTAAGCCTGAAACTGAATGCTTCTCTTGCAAGGGTGCTGGTCATCGGAAGCGAATCGCCCCAAGTACCTGGCGGATCTGAAGAACGGCAACATCAAGAAGAAAGGTATATTCGATATACATGTTATTGATGTGTATCTTACTAGTAATCGTAGTAGTGCTTGGGTATTTGATACTAGTTCGGTTGCTCATATTTGTAACTCGAAACAGGAGCTGCGGAATAAACGAAGACTGGCGAGAGACGAGGTGACGATCTGGCGTTGAAATGGCTCCAAGGTTGATGTGATCGCCGTCGGCATGCTCCCTCTACATCTACCTTCCGTATTAGTTTTAAATTTAAATAATTGTTATTTGGTGCCTGCGTTAAGCATGAACATTATATCTGGATCTTGTTTATTAAGTAGACGGTTACTCTTTTAAGTCTGAGAATAAAGGTTGTTCGATTTATATGAGTAATATCTTTTATGGTAATGCACATGAGATGAATGGTTTATTCTTATTGAATCTCGATAGTAGTGATACACATGTTCACAACATAGATGCTAAACGAATAAAATTGAATGATAATTCTACATACATGTGGCAATCGCTGCCTTGGTCACATTGGAGTGAAGCGTATGAAGAAACTCCATTCTGATGGACTTCTTGAATCACTTGATTTTGAATCACTTGAAAGATGCGAAGCATGTCTAATGGGAAAAATGACTAAGACTCCATTCTCTGGAATAATGGAGCGAGCTACAGACTTATTGGAAATAATACATACCGATGTGTGCGGTCCAATGAGTGTAGCATCGCGTGGTGGATATCGTTATGTTCTCACTTTCACGGATGACTTAAGTAGATATGGGTATGTCTACTTTATGAAACATAAGTCCGAAACTTTCGAGAAGTTTAAGGAATTTCAAAGTGAAGTGGAAAATCATCGTAACAAGAAGATTAAGTTTCTGCGTTCTGACCGCGGAGGTGAATATCTGAGTTATGAGTTCGGCATGCATTTAAAGAAATGTGGAATACTTTCGCAGTTGACACCGTCGGGAACACCACAGCGTAATGGTGTGTCCGAACATCGTAATCGAACTCTCTTAGATATGGTTCAGTCTATGATGTCTCTTACAGATTTACAACTATCGTTTTGGGGCTATGCATTAGAGACAGCCGCATTCACTTTAAATAGGGCACCATCTAAATCCGGTGAAACGACACCGTACGAATTGTGGTTTGGTAAGAAACCTAAGTTGTCGTTCCTTAAAGTTTGGGGTTGTGAAGCGTATGTAAAGAAGTTACAACCTGATAAGCTTGAACCCAAAGCGGAGAAATGCGTCTTCATAGGATACCCTAAAGAAACAATTGGGTATACCTTCTATCATAGATCCGAAGGCAAAATTTTCAAGGTTAAGAATGGATCCTTTCTTGAGAAGGAGTTTCTCGAAGGAAGTGACTGGAAGGAAAGTAGAACTCGACGAGGTTATTGAACCTTCTCTCGGAGTTGAGAGTAGCGCAGACCGAAGATGTTTTGTGCACCGCACACCAATTGGAGAGGAAGCTAATGATGGTGATCATGAAACTTCGAACGAAGTTACTGCAGAACCTCGCAGGTCAACAAGGGTTCGTACCACTCCTCATTGGTATGACTCTACCTTGAACGTCATGTTGGTGGACAACACTGATGACCCTGCGACGTATGAAGAAGCTATGGTGAGCCCAGATTCCGATAAATGGCTAGAAGCCATGAAATCCGAGATGGGATCCATGTACGAAAACCAAGTGTGGACTTTGGTGGACTTACCGGATGGCCGTAAGGCTGTCGAGAACAAATGGATTTTCAAAAGAAAAACAGATGATGATGGTAATGTTACCGTCTATAAAGCTCGACTTGTCGCGAAAGGGTTCTGACAAATTCAAGGAGTTGACTACGATGAGACTTTCTCACCAGTAGCGAAGCTAAAGTCTGTGACGATTTTGTTAGCAATCGCTGTATATTTCGATTATGAAATTTGGCAGATGGATGTCAAAACGGCGTTCCTTAATGGTGACATTTAGGAAGAGTTGTATATGGTACAACCCAAGGGTTTTGTCGATCCTAGTGATGCTGACAAGGTAGGCAAACTTCAGCGCTCCATTTATGGACTGAAGCAAGCATCCCGGAGTTGGAATCAATGTTTTGATAAAGTAATCAAAAACTTTGGATTTATACAAACTTATGGAGAAGCTTGTATTTACAAGAAAGTGAGTGGGAGCTCTGTAGCATTCCTAGTACTATATGTAGATGACATATTGTTGATTGGGAATGATATAGAACTTCTTAATAGCGTCAAAACCTATTTGAATAATAGTTTTTCAATGAAGGATCTTGGCGAAGCGGCATATATTCTAGGCATCAAGATTTATAGAGATAGATCAAGACGCCTAATAGCGCTTTCACAAAGTACATACTTAGACAAAGTTCTAAAGAAGTTTAGAATGGAAGAGAGCAAGAAAGGTTCCGTGCCCATGTTGTCAGGTAAGACCTTGAGTAAGACTCAAAGTCCGGCTACGGCAGAAGATAGAGAAAAGATGAATAATATTTCCTATGCCTCGGCCATAGGTTCTATCATGTATGCCATGTTGTGTACAAGACCGGATATAGCACATGCTGTTAGTTTGACTAGCAGATATCAAAGTGATCCTGGAATGGAACACTGGACAGCGGTCAAGAATATCCTAAAGTACCTGAATAGGACTAAGGATATGGTTCTTTCTTATGGAGGTGATGAACAGCTTGTTGTAAACGGTTACACTGATGCTAGTTGGAACACCGATCCAGATGACTCGAAGTCACACTGGATAATGATTTATTTTGAATGGTGCTGCAGTGAGCTGGAGGAGTGCCAAGCAAAGCGTTTTGGCGAAATCTTTAACTGAATCGGAATACATAGCTGCTTCGGAGGCTGCACAAGAAGCCATATGGATGAAGGAGTTCATTACTGAACTTGGCGTGGTTCCCAGTGCGTTGGACCCGATGGCCATCTACTGTGACAACACAGGTGCCATAGCTAATGCACAGGAGCCAAGGTCACATAGCAAGCTGAAGCACATCAAGCTACATTTCCATGCTATTCGCGAGTATGTCCGAGATGGTGACATAAAGATTTGCAAAGTACACACTGATCTGAATGTGGCGGATCCGTTGACTAAACCTCTCCCTAGAGCAAAGCATGTCCAACACCAGAACGCCATGGGTGTTAGGTATATTACCATGTAATCTAGATTATTGACTCTAGTGCAAGTGGGAGACTGTTGGAGATATGCCCAAGAGGCAATAATAAAAGTGGTTATTATTATATCTTTGTGTTTATGATGAATGTTTACATTCCATGCTATAATTGTATTATAAGGAAACACTGATACATGTGTGTTTTGTAAACATAAAAGAGTCCCTAGTAAGCCTCTTGTGGAACTAGCTTGTTGATTAAATGATGATCATGGTTTCCTGATCATGGACATTGGATGTCATTAATAACAAGGTTATATCATTAGGAGAATGATGTGATGGACACACACACCCATAGTAAGCGTAGCATAAGATCAAGTCATTAAGTTCGTATTGCTATAAGCTTTTAAATGCATAGTAACCTAATCCTTTGACCATGAGGTTATGTTAATCACCATCACCGTACGGGTACTTTGATGACATCAAACACCGCTTCGTAACTGGGTGGTTATAAAGGTGTCATTGGGTATTCTGAAAGTATGTGTTGAAGCGCATGGACCAAGATTGGGATTTGTCCATCCATATGACGGATATATATGCTCTGGGCCCTCTCGGTGGAATGTCATCTAGTTAGCTTGCAAGCATGTGACTAGGTCACAAGGGATGACATAACATGGAACGAGTAAAGAGTACTTATCAGTAATGAGGTAGAACTAGGTATGGAGATACCGACGATCAAACCTCGGATAAGTAGAATATCGCGTGACAAAGGGAATTGGTTTCATATGTTAATGGTTCTATCGATCACGAAGTCATCGTTGAGTATGTGGGAGCCATTATGGATCTCCAGATCCCGCTGATGGTTATTGATCGGAGAGGTGTCTTCATCATGTCTGCATATTCATGAACCGTAGGGTGACACACTTAAGGTTCGAAGTTGTTTTAAGTAGATATGGAATATGCGTTGGAGACCGAATGTTGTTCGGAGTCTCGGATTGGATCCGGGACATCACGAGGAGATCCGGAATTGTCCGAAGAATAAGATTCATATATTGGGGATCATTTTCTAAGTTAGGAAATGTTCCGGGGTATTTGTACGAGGATTCTAGAAGGTTTCGGAATATTCCGGAAGGTTCTAGGAGATTTCTTGGAGTTTGCTTGAAAATCAAGAAAGGATCAAGGAGTCCTTGTGGGGCAAGACAAGGAGTCGTGGGGGAGGAGGCCTCCTGCCCCCCTCCCAATCCGCCGGCCAAGGAAGGGAGGGGAGTCCTACTAGGACTCCCCCTCCCATGGCGCCTCCCTCCTTTAAATAGAGGGTGGGCGCCACCCCTGCCCTCCACTTCAAACCCTAGCCGCCTCTCCTCCTCCTTCCTCTCTCAGGCTTAGGCGAAGCCCCAGAATTCTCTACTCCACCACCACCACCACACCATCGTGGCTGGGATTCCGTGGAGAAGATCTACTACCTCCGCTTCACTTGGGAACAGGGAGAGGAAGGTCTGCTGACTCGCACGCAGTGACCGACTACTGAAGCGCCGAACGCTACGGAAGGATCGTCCACACGATCTTGAGATCGGCAAGTGATCGACTACATCAACCACGAGATCCAATCTCGTAACGCTTTCGGATCTATGAGGGTTAGTACAAATCTATCTCGTTGCACATGTCTAATAGATTAGATCTTGGCTTTTATCTAGATTAGATCTGGGTTTTGTTCGTTCTTGCGGTAGAAATTTTTTGTTTTCCATGCTACGAACCCTTCAATCTAGTACCTTAGAGATATCTGTCACTTTCCCAGATTACCAGAGGCATGAACCCACTATCGAGCATAAATACTAACTCTTGGAGTTGCTAGCATCTACTTGGCCAAGATAGCTACTAACAACGGAAAGCATGCAAGATCACAAATAACAAAGATATGATAGAATCAATAATCAATATGAAATAGCATCTCAATATCCATCGGATCCCCGCAAACACAACATGCAGAATTACAAATAGATGATCTTGATCATGAACGGAGCTCACAAGATCTAGACATGATAGCACAAAGGAGGAGAACCAGCCATCTAGCTACTACATGGACCCGTAGTCCAGAGATGAACTACTCATGCATCACACCGGAGTCTTGCATGATGATGAAGAAGGCCTCCAGGGTGAATTCCCCTCTCCGGCAGGGTGCCGGGAAGAGCTTCAGATCCCTCCCGATCTAGGGATGGAGATGACGGCTGACTCTGAACTCTTCGTGGATTTTGATCGGGTACTTAGGGTTTCCAGTATCGGAGGCAATATATAGCGGAAGGAGAGGCCGAGGGTGCACTGGGCGGACCACCCCTGGCGCGGGCAGCCGCGCGGCCAGGTGGTGTGGCCAGGCCCTATCCCCTCTCCGTCTTGTATTCTGGCTCCAGGTGTCCCTCTGTAATAAACTGACTTTGGCTTTTGTCCCGTCCAATTCCGAGGATATTCATTTTCTAACTTTCCTGGAACCAAAAATAGCAGAAAACAGGCAGCTGGCACTGTGGCTCTTGTTAATAGGTTAGTCCAAGAAATCATATGAAAAGTACTCCAAAGTGTGGATAAAACACAAGAAAGTAGATAAAACCAAGCATGGAACATCAAAAATTATAGATACATTTGCAATGTATCAGTATCAGTGCCAACCCTGACGATACGGCCACACATGCTCACTTTGACCAAGCACAGGATTAGATCGACAACTGAGGGCGATCTACCACTCTCGCAAAGTGGAATCGAGCCTCGTTTACCGCCACGCCTGAATAACGAGGCAATCTTCCGCTCTCGAGGGTCATAGCCAGTGCTGACACCAGATGTAGTTGTATTATGTTCAAACTATGTAAAAGTCTTCTAATATATAAATGGAATTAGTTTTCTGAATTGCTTGGATCCAGTGTGTCACTTCCACACATGCCTAGACGGCCGACACCGGACACGCCCGCAGTCTGTGGCACGTCCGTCTAGATGCATTCACGGACCAAATTTGGTGGTCGAATGGGTCATATCGGACACGTCGGTCCATTTGGATTACATCGCTAGAGAGTGTGTGCCTTATCCTCCTGTGCGGCCATACCGGAACAAACCTGCTTGAACCGTTTAGGTCACGCCGCTGGAGATGCCCTGAAGATTCGCGGAGGTTGGAATGGGAGTTGCAACAAATATTTCTGAGTTGTAAGCTGTGTACCGCTCTACTACTAGCCGGCTTAGAGCATCTCCATTCAGCCCCCACGGACACCCCAGGCCTATTTTCGGATAAATCTAGATAAAAAAAATCCCAACCACGCCCCCAGGAGCCCGAAATTCGTCGGATTGGGCCCAAAATGCATCTGACGAACTCAACGCCCTCGGGTTCGCCTGGGGGCGCCGGATGGAGAAGAATTGGTGGGAAGCAGCGGACCCGCCAAGTGGGGCCAAGTTGTTGGCGAGAGAGGTCGTTCGTCCTCATCGCCTCGGCTCCCACGCGAATAAATGCGCCATCGGCGGTCAGCCTTTCCCCAGACGCGGCAGGTCGACATCCAATCCTCGTCCACGTGGCGTGGTTATGGCGAGTTAGCACCCCAGCTTCTACACCCCTCCCACCACTTCTCCTCACGTGGATACACCCCTCCCGCCTTGCCACCACCGATAAATAGGCCCAACCTCGTCGTCTGTTGCACACCAAAAACTCCATCCCGTCTCCCTTCCTCCTTGAGCACCGGTGGAACCTCGGCAAACCATGGCGGAGCGCTTTCCCGACGACGACGTGGCGGTGAACGACTTCGACCGCCATTCGCTCAGTGAGTGGAAGGGCCGCCTCTTCTACGAGGCCAACTACCTGGTGTCACTGAACTTCCGCGCGCCGACAGGATTGGTGCTGAATGTCAGCGACGTGTCGGTGCCACCTCCTCCCTAGGGCGTCAACAATATCGGCAAGATCCAGGCCGTCTTGACCTGGATGTCTGACGAGGACTGCGCCGATCCGCAACACTTCCCCGACAACTAGGCCGCCTGGACAGAGTACTTCCGTGAGCGGCGTGAGCGGGAGATGGCGGCCTACGAGGGGCCGCCGCCGGCGCCGAAGTGAAAGAACGCCGAAGGGCGGCGCCTATGGTGGGGCGTGCCTGGGCAAACGCTGGCCGCCGTCCTCGAACACATCGAGGCCGGTAACTCGTCCGCCTCACGTACCCGGCGAGGATGCCAGCGCGACAGCTCCTGGTTGCCAAGGCGGATGCAGGCTTTCTCCTCGTCATCCTTGGCTTCAGCCTCTCACTCCTCTGGCGAGGCGCCGCCGCTTCTGCCGGTGAAACGCGAGCCGTCTTCATCACCCCCTTCGGCGACGGCATCGACGCGTCGCCAGCCACCTCAGGGTTCGCGTGGCATCGTCATCGGAGAGCTCGGTGCGTCGCCCCCGCCCTAGGCAACCCCGCCTTCCGGCCACCTCCGCCTCGTCCAGCCGAAGAAGGAGCCGGTGGCCACGTTGGAGGACGAGCAGGACAGCTACGTCCTCAACATGGCCATGGCGGCCTCCCTCAACGACGTGCCGCCAATGCAGCTCCCCGAAGTTCTCGCCTGGTCCAAGGCGGAGTACGAGCGGGAGAAGGCCAAACGCCAGCGGGCGCTGCTCCACGTAGCCAATCGTCAGGCTCGCCGCCGCGGCAACGTCGTCGTCCTGGACGACACCGACTCCGACGAGGGCCTGAGCATTAGGCCTCCTCGCATCGTTTCATTAGTTTATTTTATCCTATTTTTAGTTTAAATTCAGAGTAAATAGCCTATAATGAACCGATTTCGCAAGTTATAAATCGCCGAATTAATATGAATTTCACCTAAATTTACTTGTATTTCGTCAAATTTTGATTTAAATTTCGCGAATTCAAATGCGATCGTCGGCGTCACCTGGGATCGTGACTGGGAATCCATCCGGCGAAAAAAAATCGCCAGATTTCGGCCTAGGGCTCAAAAGAGTGGAGATGCTCTTAGGCAGTTCCATCCTGCCACCATGCATGTACCTCCAAATGATGATTGCACAAAATGTCGAATATAAGCAGTGATGATCTTGGTGACGACTAAACAGGCGCCCTCCAACAACCAAGTCGCTTTCTATCCGGAGACTGCAGCAGATTCTTCAGTGTCGTCTATGTGCCCCAGCGCCCGCGCGGCGCAAGTCTTCGAGTTAGGGTAACCAACATCCATCGCCGTTTTACCTTCCCCTGCACCTAACCCTTGACATGCTGGTCGATCGTGGAAATCCATCACGCGGCGAATTGCAGTCTCGTATTGTGTCACCGTGTGCGGCTCCATCATGGGTCGACCCTGCAGAAAGAAAGTATAAAAAAGAACGGACTCGCCCTGCCTTTTGTTAAAGTTTCTTGACCTGCCCATCTGTGATACCCTACCTAGATCCGATTGACATTTTAGCTAACCTCATCAGTGACATGTTTCGAGGACAGGATGGAGAGCCAATGCTATGAGAGAGAAAGACGAGGAAGACATCACTCGTAAGCTAGCGTCACCTATCTCTTTGGGATTGCTTTTCATTTGAGCTCCGTTGCCTCTACTTACATAAGTGAACTGGATGTGTTCAGTGGGATGAAGTAATTACTAGCTCATAGCTTGGTGATATTCTCAACATGGATAAGGTCTTTTATGTAATATTGTCGGTCATTTTCCATATCAAAATTTTAGGACAGCATTTTAGGCTTGTGATTTTTTCCTTTTTTCGAGCTTACTTGTGATATAGCTGAAGTACTCAATTAGATATTACAGATTGTTGCTTAAGAAATTATTATTAGAAAAAGGTCTAGTTATTTCACTCACTTAACTATTGACAAGGTTAATTTGGTCAAAAAGGTCTAAAATAAGACAAACTTACTTATAAATTTTAAACAGGTTTGAAAATGGCACGACAGTGGTTTAACACACCTAGAAAACTAGGTAACACAGTAAAGTCCCAATAATTATTAAAAAAATAAGATTTAAAGGGTATGTAGAATTATAAAATAAATGGCATATTTCTTGAAAAGTGAAACATAGATTTTGTCAAAACAATGTCTACTTAGAACTCAAGATTAATAAAACAAAAACATAAGATTATTCACACACGTAAACAAAATGGGAACGTTATGGATGAAAGTAGGGAAATGCAAAAATATATGAAAATAAATAAATATTCTAGAAAACCCAAATAGTTTTAGAGATTAAACCTTAGAAATAATTTATGAGCATTCATGGAAAATCCCCTTTCTTATTCGAAATTCGGGATCTTCCCAATATCTTTTTCCACATTTTTATTCATTTCAAATTTCACCAAATTATTCAAATAAATTACCTCTTTGCATTTCCCTGTTTTTTAGTTTTCATTATTTTTGGTTCATTGGGTTGCTACATGTGTAAAACCATTATCACATTATTGTCAAACCACCTTGAGATGGTGAGAGATAGGGTTACGAGTAAGAGTCTGCATAAACCCGCGGACAGGTGTTCTAAAAGTCAACCTAGTACAATTTTGATTGAAAATTAACACACGTTTGACTTTTAATATATCTATATGCAGGTTTGCGCGTTGTCCGCTACGCATCAGTCATGTTTTGGCACTTGGTGGTCATGTTTGTTTGTTTATAGAATTGGACACTCTACTTAGATTCAGCTAATAACCGTGATGAACCCAAAAAAAAGAGGTCATTTTAATTTATATTGGTGCATGTGTGCAAAAATCCAAAGTGAAGATTAATTTGTCGTTCACTACGAACGCCGAGAGAAAGACTTGTAAACAAAAGACTAGACACACATAGCACACACGCTTTGCTTTTATCACTAAGCAGACCCAACATATTATTATCGATTTAGGAAGCGTTATTTTCCTTGCGCCTATAAAAACAGTATTATTTGCTTTATCGGTGGTGTACTTGACGAACTGTTTCATATGCTGTAGACCAAAAAAAAGACAGATAAAGACTACACATTAATAAGCACGTTTGTTTTTGTGTTCCATAGTACAATATGACCAAGGCAGGATACCAGCTCAGTGCACGCGGCCGTACAGTAGTAGTAGTACGCCGCTCCGTGTATGTCCCCGGGAACGGGGTGAAAAGGAAGCGTGAATCTGCTATGTACGGAGATCAACGTCTGGGTGCAGGTAGGTGACGACTGTATCGGTCATGTTTTGGCACTTAATGGTGATGTTTGTTTGGTTATAGAATTGGAGACTCGACTTAGATTCAGCTAATAACCTTTGGACCAAAATGGGTTTTTTAATCATTGTAATTCATATTGGTGCATGTTGGGAAAATGCCTCAATAGAAGATTATTAGGTCCTAGTGAGAGAGGCGATCGGTGGCCTTTGTATAACTCATTTAGGGTTCCATCCTTCTTACCGTTGACGTGCTGGTCCGCTTCATCTTCAATGGCCTTGGACGTATAGCGGACCATCCCAACGCTAGTAGGAGAGTATATGTTTTTTTGTTTCTGCTTGATTTTTAGTGTTTTTTTAGGATGGTGAGTTGGCGACTATATCTTAAAGTCATAATAAGGTTCTCTTTGTCATATACTTGCTCCAGTGTTGTGTCTAGCTCTGAGAGAGGACACTTGGAGTCGTGTGTCAGGCAGCTCTCATGACATCTGATCAATTTTCATGTTCGTTAACGTGATTTCAGGTCAGTCTCTTCTCATATAAAGTTGTCATCATTGACAATGGTTGATGCTCTCGCGCGTTGGTCTTTTTTTCATTTCTTTGCACGACGATTTCCCTGTTTTGTACTACAACAAGATCTATTATGACAAACTTTATCTAGTTTCGACGATAGAGGGACGAGGATGGCGATGCACCATCGATTCGCGCTAGTGTCTGTATTCGTCGCTAGATGGTCCAAGGATCTATTTGTGTTTTTCATAATTTCGGTGTCTTTTGTTTTGATGTTTATAATCGTTAATAGATCGAAGCGCCAAAAAGATTAATTTGCTTTTGCACGTATACCCAGAGAAAGACTAGACATACTACATAGCACACACGCTTTGCTTTTGTTAGTAAGCGCACCCAACATATTGTGATCGATTAAGGAAACGTTATTTTCCTTGCCCGCGTGTATAAAAAACAGTATTGTTTGCTTTATCGGTGGTGTACTTGACGAACTGTTTCATGTGCTGTAGACCAAAGAAAGGCAGATAAAGACTAGTATACTATTAGCGCACTATTAAACACGTTTGTTTTCCTGTTCCACAATACAACATGACCGAGGCAGGGTACCAACAACTAGTGCACGCGGCCGTACAGCATGATGCCGCGCTCCGTGTATGTCCCGGTTGAGTTGAAAAACAGGGAGCACGGCGGAAAGGGCAGCGCGGATCTACGTACAGAGATCAGCGTCTGAGTGCAGGTAGGTGGCGACTGTCCATCCAGGGCAAGGGGTCACACTACGTACTACCAAAAGGTTTGTATTTTTCTTTCCGAAAAGGAGATCACACTAGTACCAAAGGAGTATAGCAGAGTTTATAACGAAAACACCGTGGCTGGCCCTGGGACCTGCCGTGCATGCGCGAGCACGACGTGACAAGATTAATTAGACCGATGGAATAGGAAGTGGCACCAAAAGAGGCTTCAACGACGCCTTTTTGGATGGCAATGGTTATACTAGTACTGTAGTATTTTCAACACATGCGGACTTGATGATGATGAGGCTTTCCGATGCCGGTCCAATTGATGCCGTATGTGTTCGGGGACCCCGCCACGCGTGCAAAACTCCGCGGGCCAAAGACAAGCTAGAAAGGCAAGGCGTCCTCGGTGCAGCCAGTGTGAATCTGCGGATACGGCCGCCCGCCGCGGTTCTCGCCGCCTTGCTGGGATCCGCGGCGGGTCACCACATCATCATTCCTTTGACCGGCGCTCCGGGTGGGGGTGGGCACGGCCGGCAGGGCCGCAGTCCAGTGGAGGCGAGAACGGGAATGTACGGATCAGGTACTCAGGTCAGGTGCGCCAGCCGCGCGCGACACAGCAGACACGTGTGGTACGCTCTGCTGGGCGCTGTGCTCCGGGCGGTGGCGTTGAGACCTGTAGCTTGGAGGCGAGCGTGCGTGCGTATGTCGCGGCCCCGCCGGGAGTTAAATGTGCGATCGATCGATAGATGTCGTCTCAAGGCCCCGCGCGACGGATACTTGGGATTTCGGCAAGGTCTCGCAGGCAGCACCGTCGCCCGCCCGTTGGGTCCCTGACGTACATCCGTCGAGTCATGTCCGTCTGTCTGACTAGCTAGCTACGGGCCAGATTCAGATCATTCATCCATCACGCGCGGGGTAGGCTGGGGCCTGGGGAACATGCCAAGTCTACCGTGGGCGTTGCGCCATAGGAGTACAGATCATCGTCGATGTACGTGTCGGGAGGGATCCATCGGTCGATGCCAAAGTTGACGCGCGGCCCGACCATGCAGCTAGCTGCTGTCAGCGTCAACGTTTCATTCTGTATGACCCAGATGATGCTTCCCCGACCCTACAAAAATAGGAGTGGCGCGCAGCAACGCTTTCCTTTTGTCTAAAGAACCAAGGAATTAGCTAGATGGACCATAGTATTATTGGACTCTGACGGGCCCGGCCGATCGCTTCATTGCAGATCAAAAGAGTCTTGTGCAGTGATGAAGCATGCAACCCGTCGAGTCGCCGTCCACGTCACATTGTCAGGCCACGAGGTTGGTATCGTATCAGCCGTCCTTTTTCATATAGTATGAATTTATGATCCAGCAATATGGAATCAAGCAGTCTTTACAGCAAAGCTTCTATGATTGTAGTTTGTAGTAGAAAATACTATACTCGCAAGTCTAAAAAAATTGAATGCAATTTACTACTGCAATAGCTCAATGTACATTTACTACTTATTTTGTTATTTTTTTGTCGGCTTGGAGATTATCATATAGCATATGCATATTTTCATGTCTTTTATTAACTTTTTCGTAATATTTCCCCCGTTTCAAAGTATAAGATATTTTAGTTTTTATGAAACGAATCAAAAACTAAAACATCTTATATTTTAGAACGGAGGCAGTATTTCGAAACTTTTGGAAATGATTTGTCATTAAGTTACTCCTTTGGTACGACCCCTTGATTAGGAAATTCACGTCGGAATGCGACTTTAGACATGTGTACTAATTATTTTTAGTTTATTTTGGTTACAATACAGTCAACAATTAAATCTTAGCCGGAGGAGACATGAAAAAAGAGAAATTACATGCATCTACTGTTGAAAATATAAGCAAATTACCATAATATTTAATCCGAAATAAGTAATAATAAATCATGACTATAAGTGCTAGAATTAATCTAATCATGTATACTAGCAGAATAAACGAACAGATCATATTCAACCAGAATAAACAGATCACATCTATTCCAAGAGCTAGTACAAGAAATCGCAATGACTGAACTAGATAGGAACAGATTACGTGCGGTCTTTGGAGGAGGAATCGGGTTCGCGTTCAGGTTGGGGTTGAGGTTGACACCGTGTCGTCGACCATGGCGTCGATGTAGAGGCTGCGATGTCCGGAAGAAGTCCTCGTCGAAGAAGGAGTGGTCGATCGACGTGATGTTCGATGGTCGCAGACGCCGCTCCCAAAAACTTGATCGCCTCACCCGCATGTGTTCACGAGAGGCGGTGGTTCCGAGGCCCTCGTCCCGTCGTCCGGTGCACGCCGGAAGAGGATGGAGAAGGTGTAGCGGCGGCGCAAGGTTCTGGAGGCAGAGAGATGTGTATTTTCTCGTATTAGGGTTTTAGCCTAAGGCCGTCTATATATAGGCGCCGGTCGGGTAAGACGTGGGGCGTAGTCCACGTCCGAGTAGTAACAGCCCACGTTTCCGAAAAAACCGGAAACGGCTGACAGAAAAATAACTCGCACAATAATTTTTCCGAGCAGCAAAAAGATAAGATCGGCACCAAGACACAATTCCGCAAAGCGGCTGCGTGGCGAGGCGTGGCGAGGCGGGCGGCGGAGGAGGAGGAGCGCGCATGTATGCCACTCCTCTTCACTCTCTTTAGGAGGTAGTGAAACACTCCACTATATATATTGGTCCAACTCCCTCTAAACTAGCAAGGTGGGACTAAACTTTGGTGCCACCCCTTGCTAGGCATGAATGGGCCAAGAGAATTTCAGAATTTGTATTAGGCTATGGACCAAGGCCCACACCCAAATTCCAACAATCCCCCACAAATTCTCATAGACACATATCATCACATCACATCAATCAGTTCCAGAGCATTGTTTATATACCGGTGCGAGGTGGAGACTGTTAAGTTGAACTTCCACTTAGAACTTCATGCTACACTAGATTGCAACTTGAATAGTGGACTATGCCTTGAACTATAAGTTTGGTGCGCACTAGTTTCACATAAGGTCTAGACCGATACAGGGCTGCCGCTAAGCTTCTCCTCGGTTTGGAGATTATGCGTCATACTCCATGGCCTTTCATGAGTTTATTAGAGAGCACCCAACTCTCACGGACTGCGACGTTTGATCGGACTATAGGTGTGTTCTTCAAAAGATGTTCGCAGGACAACATCTTTGCTTAAACAAGCCACTCGAACACATTAAGGTAAATACCAACCTGCCATGCAGAATAGGAGAGTATTGCATCTATACGGAGTGGTAGTATGCTATAAGGATACTCTCCTCCCGGTTGACCAACAGCTTGTCTCCCAACTCTACTTCACGGGATCTCCGATCACATAGAGCGGGTTACCACCGTGAGCAACTCAAAAGTGGGTCTCAAACCCATCTCCTCGATGCATTATCTATCACATTACGTGATAGACCCTTTGTGAAGGATCTGCCAGATTTTAGATGTTTGGATATAATCCAATGCAATAACTCGAGTTTCTCATTTTCCCAGATTTCAATCTCCTCTTCACATGTCTTGATGACTTCATATTGTCCTTAGAACTATTTATTTTATGATCACAGTTTGATTATCACAGTTCATAAGGATTGCGGGTATTGGTTTTTCAACCACGTAAGTTCATCAAGAGTTCACGGCCACTCGCTTCAACAAAGGGTCATGTCTAATGCCGTGAGTTCTGCTTCCATAGTTGACCTGGTTAAGATGACCTGCCTGCAAGACTACCAAGAAACAGCGCCACCACCAAGTGTAAACACATAACCACTCGTGGCCTTAGTCTCATCAGATCGAATCCAGTTTGAGTCACTATACCCTTCAAGTACCCTTGGATACCCGGAGTGAATCCCATAGCTCGCAAAGGCCTTTCAAATAACGCAAAACCCTTTCAAGGGCCTGCCAATGAACATCTCCGGATTTGAGACAAATCGACTTAACTTGCTTACAGAAAGGAGATGTTAGGCCTCAGAAGGCGGCTAAATACATAAGCGAGCCAATAATCTGAGAATATCTCACCGATCTTTAGCATCCTTAGGATCTCCCCGATTCTTTCAACCAACACGCTAGGATCATATGGTGTAGGAGAGGATCTACATTCGCTATACCCAAAACGACTCAAGATCTTCTCCACATAGTGAGACCGAAGCGTGTTATCCCACCATCATCATCTTTCAGCTTGATGTTCAATATCACATCAGCCACTCCTAGATCTTTCATCTCAAAACAACGAGATAGAAAGTCTTTGACCTCATTGATAACATTAATATTGGTCCCGAATATCGATATCATCAACATACGTACATAAGATGACTCCTCGCCCCACCATGGCGATAGTACACACACTTGTCAGCTTCGTTTATAATAAAGCCTTCATCAGTTAAAGTCCTTTCAAACTTCTCATGCCACTGCTTAGGTGCTTGCTTAAGACCATACAGAGACTTCAGTAACTTGCACACCTTGCCTTGTTGACCATCTATCATGAATCCATCCTACCGATCCATATAAATTTCCTCATCTAACTCTCCATTTAGGAAAGCCTTAACGTCCATTTGATGAACGAGAAGATCATGCGAGGCAGCCAAGGATAGCAAGACTCGAATGGTGGTCAATCTAGCCACAGGTGAATAAGTATCAAAGAAGTCTTCGCCTTCTTTCTGGGTATAACCCTTGGCAACAAGGCCTGCCTTATACTTCTCAATAGTACCATCAGGTCTAAGCTTCTTCTTAAACACCCACTTACATCCTACAGGTTTGCACCCATAAGGACGATCAGTAATTTCCCAAGTTCCGCTTTGCTATGATGGAATCCATCTCATCGAACGGCTTCTTTCCGATGAGTCGACATCTTGAGATGCATAAGCTTCAAATAGAAGTGGGAGTATCATCCACGAGGTATACAATGAAATCATCACCAAAGGACTTCGCATCCTTTGTCTCTTACTCGTAGGAGCTTCACCGTTATCCTCCACGGGATTATCAGGTGTTCTATCGAAATGGTGGATTCAGGAATTGTGATTAATTCTTGACTAGATAAACTAGGCATCTCCTGATTTGATGAACTAGACGAATCTTTCATGGGAAAGATGTCTTCAAAGAAAGTCGCATCATTCGACTCCATGATTGTACCAACATGCATGTCGATACCGAGATTTCACTATCAAAATCTATAGCCAATGCTCTGAAATGCATATCCCGTAAAGACACAATCCACGGTTTTTGGTCCAAGCTTGCGCTTCTTGCATCGGCACATTCACTTTCGCCAAACAACCCCAAGTTCGTAAGTAGGAGAGTTTCAGCCTTTCCTTTCCCATTCCTCAAATGGAGTAATGGTTTTGTTCTTTTGGGAACACGGTTTAGGACATGACACGTGATCTTTATCGCCTCCCCACCATTCCTTGGATAGACCCGATGTATCTAACATGGCGTTAACCAAATCAGTTAGAGTACGGTTCTTTCTTTCGCCACCCCATTTGACCGAGGTGAGTAGGGAGGCGTCCTCTCATGGATAATACCATGCTCCGCACAAAAGAATCAAATTCGTTGGAAAAATACTCTCCACCACGATCGGATCAAGTCGCAATCTTTCGATCAAGTTGGTTTTCTGATTCAGCTTTATAGATTTTGAAGTGATTAAAAGCTTCATCTTTAGATTTCAGAAGATACACATAAAGATCGAGTGGAATCATCAATTAAAGTCATGAAATATCGCTTCCACCTTTTGTCAACTCACCATTCATCTCATAAAGATCTGAATGTATTAGTTCGATGGTGCCAAATCTAACCTCGGTAGTCTTGTGAGACTTGCGAGGTTGCTTAGCTTGCACATACTTGACACTTGGAACTTTTGAGAGTAAATTTCGAATTAAATTCATATCGGCAAGCGTCATGCACCCAAAATTAATATGACAAAGTCGTGAATGCCAAATATTGGACTCACAATCATTGCAAACATGATTAATAACTTGAGTACATAAGTCGACAAAGATAAGCGGAACAAGCCTCCGCACTCATAACCCTTTCCAACAAATTGTCCACACTTAGAAATTACAACTTTATTGGACTCAAAGACTAACTTAAAACCATCTCGACACAGAAGAGATCCGTTGACGAGATTCTTATTGATTGAGGGAACGCGTCGCACATTCTTCACCAGACGATCTTCCCAGTAAACTTCAGATCCACCGTACCAACACCTTGAATGAAGCACGTGAGCCGCTTCCCATCAGCATGGAGCCAGCCCGTTCGACCTGATAAGAAGAGAACATGGAAATATCAGCACATACATGTATATTTGCACTAAGGTGTCTATCCACCAATCAGGTGAATTACAAACTGAAAGAACAGTGGGAAATATACCGCACTCAGATCCTTCATCTCAATATCACCAAGGACAACATTAGCGGACTTGCCACTATTTCCATGTGAACGCTTGTCAAAGCGATTGGGGCAGCTAGGAGCCCAATGATTAGGATCACCACGACATGGCAGGATCCTTTCTTCTTATACTCAGTCTTCTTCTTGAAGTTGGTAGTCCGCGGCCTTGTTTTTGCCATCAAACTTTCCTTTGCCATCGACCTG
This sequence comes from Avena insularis, assembly GCA_023614405.1. Classification (NCBI taxonomy): domain Eukaryota; kingdom Viridiplantae; phylum Streptophyta; class Magnoliopsida; order Poales; family Poaceae; genus Avena; species Avena insularis. The sequence continues at coordinate 568,390,037 of CM042686.1, forward strand.
TTCTTATTCTTGAACTTGTGGGATCAGTAAGTTGTTTTCTGCACTACATGTGCGCTAGAACTTCCATCAAAGCCTCGAGGACGTGTATCTTTTGCTCGCCTTTTCTTCAACATGAAGAGATCCGATGAGATCCAAACAAAACTCTGTCTCTTATGTTTCAGAGAGGTAGCAAAGTTCCTCCAAGAAGGAGGAAGCTTGGCAATAATGCCTCCGCCACGAACTTGTCCGTAAGTTACACTTGAACTGCTCGAGTTCTTTGGCAAGGATCAGATCTCATGAGCCTGATCCACGATGGTACGGTCATCACCATCTTGTAGTCATAGAATTGCTCCATGATATACAGATTGCCAAAGATCCGAAACACCAAACTTGGCGTCCAAAGGCATCTCACACATCCTTGCCATTATCAAATGACATATAGGTGTCAACAATGTTGTCACCAAGAATATTGAACAAAGCCCCATAAACATGGTGTCGACTTTCTGAAACGCTTCCTCCCGAGCAGGAGAAAGGTCTCCTCAGTTTGCCAAGAGTGGCGCTATAGCAGCCTAGGTTTTCAACCATAGAACCGCTCTAAGCGCCATCTCTTATAATTGACAATCAAAAGGAGGCGGCCTTGTAGCCGCGGCTAAACCAGTTGAATTCAGTTGCCTATAATCAGGTTTTTGGATTGTTGAAAATATAAGCAAATTACCATAATATTTAATCCGAAATAAGTAATAATAAATCATGACTATAAGTGCTAGAATTAATCTAATCATGTATACTAGCAGAATAAACGAACAGATCATATTCAACCAGAATAAACATATCACATCTATTCCAAGAGCTAGTACAAGAAACTGCAACAGAAACTGAACTAGATAGGAACAGATTACGTACGGTGCTGGAGGAGGAATCGGGTTCGCGTTCAGGTTGGGGTTGAGGTTGACACCAGTGTCGTCAGCCATGGCGTCGATGTAGAGGCTGCTGATGTCCGGGAAGAAGTCCTCGTCGGGGAAGGAGTGGTCGATCGACGTGATGCCGTCAGTAGTAGCGCAGACGCGCTCCCCAAAAACCTGATCGCCCCTCACCCGTACAGGTTCACGAGAGGCGGTGGTTCCAGAGGCCTACTGTCCCGTCGTCCGGTGCACGCCGGAAGAGGGGATGGAGAAGGTGTAGCGGCGGAGCAAGGTTCCGGAGGCAACCCTAAGGCCGTCTATATATAGGCGCCGGTCCATGTTTCCGGAAAAACCGGAAACGGCTGACAGAAAAATAACTCGCACAATAATTTTCCCGAGCAGCAAAAAGATAAGATCGGCACAATTCCGCAAACCGCGACGCTTGGCGTGGCGTGGCGAGGCGGGCGGCGGAGGAGGAGCGCGCGTGTATGCCACTCCTCTTCACTCTCTTTATGAGGTAGTGAAACACTCCACTATATATATTGGTGAAGGGTTTCGCAGCATAGTAAATCAAATTTTTCTACGGAAGCGAACAGAGGGAAAGCCAAGATCTAATCTAGGAGATGCAAACAACAAGAGAGATTGGATTAGATCTTCATACCCTTGAAGATTCAGACATGAACGCTAAATCGAACGTGGGTGATGTAGTCGTACTCGCTTCTCCTCCTCGCGATCCGATCCGATCTAGCACCACAAGTGGCGGTGCCTCCGTGAGATGCACACGTGCAGCACCTCGACGTCTCCTCCTTCTTCGGACCAGCAAGTATGGTGGAGAGATGGATTGGATCTACAGCACGACGGCGTGGTGTATATGGTGGAGAATTTCTGCCGCATGGCTTCGCCTACAAACAGTCGGGAGGGAAAGAGGAAGGGCAGCAGGGCAACTGGGTTTGGAGGAAGGTGTAAGGGTGTGTGATAGGGGGTGCACCAGCCCTCTATATATAGAGGGGGGGTGCTGCCAGCCCTAGCCTCTCCTCCAAGCCTATCTCTAGTTTAAACAATTTAAACTCTCCCTTATCTAGAAATCCTATCTTATCTTATCTCTAGTTTAAACGATTTAAACTCTCTAGGATCGGCTGGGCCCTATGGGGCCTTGTGCCCCTGGCCCAATACGGCCAGGACACTCCCTCATAGGCCCATGCCCCCTCCCGGAAGGTGGGGCCACGTTGGCCCCCTTCCGAAGGTTCTAGAAGCTTCCAGACAATACCGATTAACACGGAACTATTCAACTCCAAAACTGCACTGCCTTATATGAATCTTATTCTCCGGACCATTCGAACCTCTCGTGATATCCCGGATCCCATCCGAGACTCGAACAAAAATTCATAAACCAATTATCCAATCTATCCTAGCGCCGAGACACGTTATGTGTGACCTCGGGTTCGAGAATATGCGCACATGATCTTCTATCAATAATCAACAGGGTCCAGGCACCCATGTTGACTCCACACATTCATCGATGATCATATCGGATGAACCACGATGCCAGGATTCAATCAATCCCATATACATATTCCCTTCGTCTCGCGGTATTTTACTTGCCCGAGATTCGATCGTCGGTATCGTCATACCTAGTTCAGTCTCGCTCACAAGTACTTTACTGCTCCGTAATCCGATATCACTTTGTGATTAACTCCTTAACCACATACTTGCAAGCGGTGTTGATATCGATTCACGAGTGGGCCCAAGCATATCTCTCTCCGACTTGGGAGGACAAATCCCATCTCGATACATACAACCCAACAGATACTTTCCGATCACCGAGAGACACCTTTATGATCACCCTCTCATAGGATGACGTTTGATGACCTCAAAGCTTTCTTCCGATACCTGTGGAGTTGTATTATCTCATGGTCTAAGGAATACAATATTTGACATGAGAAAAGCTTCGCAAAGACGAACACGATGAAACGATCTAATAGCTTTGCTTAGTTTGGTCTGTCCACCATATCATTCTCCCAATGATATGATCTCATTATCAATTGACAACTCATGTCTATGGTTAGGAAACCTTAACCATCATTGATCAATGAGCTAGTCCATAGAGGCGATTAGGGACACGGTGTTGTTCACAAACCACACAAGTATTAATGTTTCCGCTAATACAATTCTAGCATGGAATATAAACTTTATCATGAACAAGAATTATAATAATAACATCTTTATTATTGCCTCTAGGGCATAATTCCAAGATCTCCCACTTGCACTAGAGTCAATAATCTAGTTTACATTTGGCAACAATCTCACACCCATGGCATCGAGGTGCTGATCATGTTTTACACGTGGAAGAAGTTTAGTCAATGGATCTGCGACATTCAGATCTGTATGTACTTTGCTGATCTTCGGATCTCCATCCGCTATATAATCTCGGATTATATGAAACTTGCGATTGATATGCTTGGTCTTTGGATGATATCTTGGTTCCTTAGCGAGTGCTATGGCGCGGTGTTGTCACACAATATCTCCAAGTGGGTCCAATGCACTTGAACCACGCCAAGCTCATGATGAAGTTTCGATCCAAACTCCTTCACTTGACGCTTCAAGCCATGTATTCCGCTTCTCATAGATCCCGCGATCACCTTTGCTTGCAGCTTCTCCACCACAGCTCCTCCATTCAAAATATACACGTATCCCGTCTCGAGATTTACAATCATCCTTGTCGAAACTAGCATCGACGTAACCTTTTACGACGAATGTTCATCACCCCATAGACTAAGAACATTTCTTTAGTCCTATTCAGGTACCTTAGGATGTTCTTCACGGCTGTCCAAAGGTTCCACTCTGGATCACTTTGATATCTTCGTCAAACTAAGAGCATTGGACACATCCGGTCTAGTACACAAAGATGGCATACATGATGGAACCTATGGCCGAGGCATAAGGCACTTTGCTCATAGCTTCCTATCATTTACCAGAATGGACACCGAGCCTTGCTCAATATCTTCCTCGACAACATAGGCACTGAACCTTTCAATGCCTTATCCATTCTCGAACCTTTTCGTAACTTTGTCTAGGTATGTACTCGCTTAAAGCTATCAGCCTTTGTCTATCTCTATAGATCTTGATGCCCAATATATAAGCAGCTTCACCTAGGTCTTTCATTGAAAACACTTGTTCAAATAACTCTTCACATCAAGCATGTTGATGTCATTTCCAATAATCAATATGTCATCCACATATAGTACCGTAAACGCCACCGAGCTCCCACTCACTTTCTTGTAGATGCAAGCTTCAGAGCAATTTGGAACAAATCCAAAGCTCTTGATCACTTGATCAAAACGAAGGTTCCAACTCCGAGATGCTTGCTTCCCATAAATGGAACGCTGAAGTTTGCATACTTTATCAGCATCCTTAGGATCGACAAAACCTTCGGGTTGCATCATATACAACTCTTCATTAATGTTGCCATTGAGGAAAGCAGTCTTGACATCCATTTGCCATATTTCATAATCATGAAACGCAGCAATTGCTAATAAAATCCGAATAGAATTAAATATCGCTACGGGAGAGAAAGTCTCATCGTAGTCAACACCTTGAACTTGTCGAAAACCTTTCGCGACAAGCCGTGCTTTATAGACGGTAACATTACCATCCGCGTCCGTTTTCTTCTTGAAGATCCATTTGCACTCAACGGCCTTTCGATTCGCTAGGAGGGTCCACCAAAGTCCATACTTGGTTTTCGCTCATGGATCCCAATTGGATTTCATGGCTTCTAGCCATTTCTCGAGTCCGGGCTCATCATCGCTTCCTCATAGTTCGTGAGGTTCATTGTCTTCTACTAACAAGACAAATAAGACAGGTTGCTGCATTCACTCAGAGGGGCACGCGACCTTGTCGACCAAGCGACGTTCAAGAGCAAGATCGTCCAAGCTTCATGATCCTTGTCATTAGCTTCCTCTATTGTTGGCGCGAAGACCTGGAACAATTTCAGGTGCGTGCTACTCTCCAATTCAAGAGAAGGTTCAACAACCTCGTCTAGCTCTACTTTCCTCCCACTCACTTCTTTCGAGAGAAACTCCTTCTCAAGAAAGGAACCGTTCTTTGCGACAAACACTTTGCCTTCGGTTCTGTGATAGAAGGTATACCCAATTGTTTCCTTAGGGTATCCTATGAAGACGCATTTCTCCGCTTTGGGTTCGAGCTTGTCGGGCATCAACTTCTTGACGTAAGCTTCGCATCCCCAAACTTTAAGAAACGACAACTTAGGTTTAGCACCAAACCACAGTTCATACGGTGTCGTCTCAACGGATTTAGATGGAGCCCTATTTAAAGTGAATGCAGCGGTTTCTAATGCATAACCCCAAAATGATAACGGCAGATCAGTAAGAGACATCATCGATCGGACCATATCTAATAGGGTTCGATTCCACGTTCGAGACACACCATTGCGTTTGTGGTGTTCCGTGTGTCTTGAGTTGTGATACGATTCCACTTGCTTTGAGATGCGTGAGAAAATCATAACTCAAATATTCGCCCCCACGATCGGATCGTAGAAACTTAATCTTTCTGTTACGATGGTTCTCCACTTCATTCTGAAATTCTTTGAACTTTTCAAACGTTTCAGATTTATGTTTCATTAAATAGATATACCCATATCTACTTAAGTCATCGGTAAAAGTGAGAAAATAGCGATATCCACCGCGCGTCGAAACACTCATCGGTCCGCATACATCGGTATGTATGATTTCCAACAAGTCTGTTGCTCGCTCCATCATACCGAGAACGGGTTTTGATCATCTTGCCCATGAGGCATGGTTCGCATGTGTCAAATGATTCAAAATCAAGAGACTCCAAAAGTCCATCGAATGGAGTTTCTTCATGCGCTTTACACCAATATGACCTAGACGACAAGCCACAAATAAGTAGTATTATCACTATCTACTTTGCATCTCTTAGCCTCAATGTTATGGATGTGTGTTTCATCCCTTTCGAGATTTAGAAGAAATAAACCATTCACAAGAGGTGCATGACCATAAAAGATGTTACTCATATAAATAGAACAACCATTATTCTCCGATTTAAATGAATAACCGTCTTGCAATAAACACGATCCGAAATAATGTTCATGCTCAACGCAGCACATAATAACATTTATTAAGGTTTAAAACTAATCGAAGGTAAAACTAAGGAGAGCGTGCCGACGGCCATCACATCAACTCTTGATCCGTTGCCACGCGAATCGTCACCTCATCCTCGCGTCATTGCCTATTCCGTAGCTCTGCTTTGAGTTACAAATATTAGCAACCGAACCAAAGATCAAATACCCGTGCACTACAACGAGGGCTAGTAAGGAAAACATCAATAACATGTATATCAAATATACCTTTGATGGTGCCAGCCTTCTTGTCCGCTAAGTACTTGGACAACATGCCTAATGACCCTTGTCCTTGCAATAGAAGCACCCGGTCGGCTTGGGTCCGTACTTGAGCTTCTACTCGAGGGCAACGCGTTGCCGCCTCCTTTCTTGAAGGGCTTCTTTGCACCTTACCTTTCTTAAAGGAGGGCTTGTTGACCATCAACACATGATTATCCTTTTGATGTCCACCTCCGCAGCCTTCAGCTTTGCGAAGAGCTCGGTGATCGTATCGATGGAACCAATCTGATTATGAGTCACTACAAAACTTTTGTAGCTGGGAGGAGTGATTGCGAACCACATCAATCGTGAGCTCCTCCGAATCTTGCATCCAGGTTGCTCAAGGCGTTGAGTGTAGCCCGACATCTTTATGGCGTGCTCACTAACGAACTCCTTCCTCCATCTTGCAGTTAAAGAACTTCTCGGAGATCTCATATCTCTCGAGCGGGCCTGAGTCTGAAACATGGTTTTCAGCCTCGAGAATCTCAAAGGGCCCGGATAGTTTTCAAACGATTTTGAAGTTCCGGTTCCATAGCAAACAACATGGTGCTCTTAATCACACCATAATCATCTTTGCGCGATCGATAGACAGCTTTCTCATCGATCCGTAGCGATTCGGCAGGGGGTCACCTAACGCTTTCCAAGGACATAGTCCTTTTGTCCGCCGTATGTAATGATTCTTAGATTGCGGAACCAGTTGGTGAAGTTAGACCCATTGTTTCTAAGCTTTTCTATCTCAGCAAAAACGTTGAAGTTGAAGTTGGACTTGGCCATGTGATCTCTGATTTGCAAGTACAATTTAGACTATGTTCATGATAAATAGTTCAACTTAATCAAATTACTAGATGAACTCCCACTAAATTCAACATCCCTCAAGTTGTTTAGTGAACACGATCCAAATTCACCACACCTAATCCGATCATCACGAGAAGAGATGTGGTTTCAATGGTGGACAACGAAGTGTCGATCATATCATTCATATGACTCATGCTTAACCTTTCGGTTCTTGTGTTCCGAGGCCATGTCTGTACATGCTAGGCTCGTCAAGTTAGACCCAAGTATTTCTGCGTGTGCAAAACTGGCTTGCACCCGTTGTATGTGAGCGTAGAGTCTATAGCACCCGATCATCACGTGATGCTTGGACACGACGAACTTTCGCAATTGCATACTTGGGGAGAACACAGTTTTATCTTGATCTTTAAGTGAGGAATCATCTTATAATGCTACCGTCGCAATCTAAGCATAATAAGATACATAAAAGGATAAACATCACATGCATATAACTTTATGTGACATGGTATAGCCAATCTTCGCGCAATGATCTCCATCTTGTGCGTTCCGGCATGATCTCCATCACTCCACCATGATTGCCTCCACCACGAATAGCAACTACAACTATTGCTAACTACTTAGCGATAAAGTAAAGCTATTACATGGCGTATAAGAAGTTAACTCGCAGGTCATACACAATTATAAAGACAACCATATGGCTCCTGCCGGTTGTGTACTCATCGACATGCAAGTCGTGAAACATTACAAAACATGATCATCGCATACAATATACACATCACATCTTGGGCCATACCATATCACAGAACACTCCTGCAAAAACAAGTTAGACGCCTCTACTTTGTTGTTGCATGTTTACGTGGCTTATGGGAGTAGATGCTAAACGATTCTTACCTACGGAAAGCCACAACGGTGATATTATGGTTGCCAAACTCCGTGTTAATCCCATGACAACTATAGTGAGAGCGGCATCCACCAGCCGCATGTGTGGTACAAGCCACACGTCAAGTGCGAGCGGTCTCATGACGGCGTCGGCGTAAGGTTGGCCTGGACCGCTTCAATCTCACTATCCCGTCATAAGAAGAACACAAACAAGAGGCTTGCAACAGAAAATCAACGCCGCAACAACCATGTTGCGTTCTACTCGTGAATCACATCTACGCATAGATCTAGCTCGATACCATCAAGGGTTTCAGAGCAAAGTAAATCAAATTTTTCTACTGAACAGAGGGAAAGCCAAGATCTAATCTAGGAGATGCAAACAACGAGAGAGATTGGATTAGATCTTCATACCCTTGAAGATTACAGCAGTGAACGTTAAATGAACGTGGGTGATGTAGTCGTACTCGCTTCTCCTCCCCGCGATCCGATCCGATCTAGCACCACAAGTGGCGGTGCCTCCGTGAGATGCACACGTGCAGCACCTCGACGTCTCCTCCTTCTTCGGACCAGCAAGTATGGTGGAGAGATGGATTGGATCTACAGCACGACGGCGTGGTGTATATGGTGGAGAATTTCTGCCGCAGGGCTTCGCCTACAAACAGTCGGGAGGGAGAGAGGAAGGGCAGCAGGGCAACTGGGTTTGGAGGAAGGTGTAAGGGTGTGTGAGAGGGGGCGCACCAGCCCTCTATATAGAGAGGGGGTGCGGCCAGCCCTAGCCTCTCCTCCAAGCCTATCTCTAGTTTAAACAATTTAAACTCTCCCTTATCTAGAAATCCTATCTTATCTTATCTCTAGTTTAAACGATTTAAACTCTCTAGGATCGGCTGGGCCCTATGGGGCCTTGTGCCCCTGGCCCAATGCGGCCAGGACACTCCCTCATAGGCCCATGCCCCCTCCCGGAAGGTGGGGCCACGTTGGCCCCCTTCCGAAAGGTTCTAGAAGCTTCCGGTACAATACCGATTAACCTGGAACTATTCCGAACTCCAAAAACTGCACTGCCTTATATGAATCTTATTCTCCGGACCATTCCAGAACCTCTCGTGATATCCCGGATCCCATCCGAGACTCCGAACAAAAATTCATAAACCAATTATCCAATCTATCCTAGCGTCGAGACACGTTAAGTGTGACCCTGCGGGTTCGAGAATATGCAGACATGATCTTCTATCAATAATCAACAGCGGGGTCTGGGCACCCATGTTGACTCCCACACATTCATCGATGATCATATCGGATGAACCACGATGCCAGGATTCAATCAATCCCATATACATATTCCCTTCGTCTCGCGGTATTTTACTTGCCCGAGATTCGATCGTCGGTATCGTCATACCTAGTTCAGTCTCGTTCACAGCAAGTACTTTACTCGTTCCGTAATCCGATATCACTTTGTGATTAACTCCTTAACCACATGCTTGCAAACGGTGTTGATATCGATTACCGAGTGGGCCCGAAGCATATCTCTCCGACTTGGGAGGGACAAATCCCATCTCGATACATACAACCCAACAGATACTTTCCGATCACCTGAGAGACACCTTTATGATCACCCTCTCATAGGATGACGTTTGATGACCTCAAAGCTTTCTTCTGATACCAGGGAGTTGTATTATCTCATGGTCTAAGGAATACAATATTTGACATGAGAAAAGCTTCACAAATACGAACACGATGAAACGATCTAATAGCTTTGCTTAGTTTGGGTATGTCCACCATATCATTCTCCCAATGATATGATCTCATTATCAATTGACAACTCATGTCTATAGTTAGGAAACCTTAACCATCATTGATCAATGAGCTAGTCCATAGAGGCGTACTAGGGACACGGTGTTGTTCACAAACCACACAAGTATTAATGTTTCCGCTTAATACAATTCTAGCATGGAATATAAACTTTATCATGAACAAGAATTATAATAATAACATCTTTATTATTGCCTCTAGGGCATAATTCCAACAATTGGTCCAACTCCCTCTAAACTAGCAAGGTGGGACTAAACTTTGGTGCCACCCCTTGCTAGGCATGAATGGGCCAAGAGAATTTCAGAATTTGTATTAGGCTATGGGCCAAGGCCCACACCCAAATTCCAACATCTACATGGGGTATAAATTACCTAAGCACATGAGACCTTGTGTCGCTCTACCGATGACACTTGAGGCAACACCTTAGCCATTTCCACCAAAAAAAAACCCCAACTTTCATGGTACCTTCGTCCTCAGCCTTGTCGTGGAGGTGATGGGGCTCCGTCCCGCTCATCCAAGTACGTGGAGGAGGAGGAAGACTCCCATGGGCTACACATGTCTATTTCGTTCTATGGCGGGTCACTCAATAAACATTTACCACTTCTGGTGAAGGGAGACACCGACCAAAGGCGGCTAGGAGGGAAGCATTGCTCGATTCTGATGAAAAATATCGGTTGATGACAGACTAGGTCGACTTGGTAGTAATTGACCGATCAAGTGTCTGCATCAGCGGTGGCAGTTTCCTCAACATTCGGGTGAGGTAGTGCTCCCCGCTTTTTTGTGATCCCAGGTGTATCTAGGTTACATACGCCTTACATGTGAGGGAAAACCCTTGTTATTCTTTTGTTGTGTCGCAGATATCAGGAAGCCCAGTAGGTGGCGGTGTGTTTGCGGTATCTAGTGATGTCGTGGACAACATCCAAGCGGGATGGAGGACTATGGAATGGTGTGAGGGTCTTGTTGTGATCATGGTGTACTTGTGTGATGTCTAAATAAATGTGTGTGAAACTATAGTCACACACTTCAGGGGATGGAGGCTAATTCGGATAAGGATCTAAGTTAGATTAGGCATTGAGTCCTGATGGGCTTCTACACAGAAACCCACTATGAGACGTCTTGTAAGGGTTTACCAAAGTTCTCGAGAAACCAAGCTGCACATATCCCCGCACCCAAGTTGCTCGTTCAGCTCAAGCAAGCCGGCGAGTGAACTCTTGATCAAACGGTGGGTACCTTGGAGGCCTTGCGACAACGGCGCTAGGACAATGGTTCCTGGTCTTACTGTGTTACCATTGCGCAATAATCAAAGGATTTAAATTAACTTTTTTACAAGTTGGTACACAGATATATGTTCCAAACTGTAAAAGTTTGGATTACAAGACAAATTCTGCTTGGAATAGTACCTCAAATTACTCTTCACAGTATATTTTGAATTCTTCACTATTCATGGCGTATTCTTATCAGTTTTATTAATTGATGTATGTCTTCATCTTAGATATGCTTTTTCTATGACATACGCATACAATGTTGACGTTGTCAAATTTTACGATTTTTTCTTGATCGCTAGTTCGGTCTTAGTCAATTTTGTGTTAATTTTTACATGTTCACTAAGAGCTATCGACGCTGTCAAATTTTACAGATTTTGCTTGACTGCTAGTTCGGTCTTAGTAAAATTTGTGTTAACTTTTACACGTTCACTGAGAGCATATGATATCAATGCTATACTTTCCTATATGTTTCCTTGACTTCTAGTTCAGTATCTCAGTAGTAATACGGCAGCACCTAAAGAGGAGGAAGCACTAGTTATCTCCACTATCTATCCGGCCGGTAAAGAAAAAAGATACAGCATGTGCAGAAGATCATGCGGAATGACATGTGGGCCCTCTGAGATGATTCGTTATGGAACTGGTACAATGTGACAACGCAAAACATAGGACGACCTGACTTGTCAATCATGTAGCACGTCAGGGGTTAAATTGTTTTTAATTCGATGAAGGTCAAATCTCTACCACCCAACAGTTTCTACAATGTCTGGCCAAGTATCCAAATTCCATGACAGCCAAGTATGCAGTATGAAATTTGTAGAATTAAGCGACCGCTTCTATCTGAACATTTGAATGTCCACGTACGGAGGCAACGAAAGCTCATATGTCACCACTCCACATTAGGAAGTACTCCCTCCGTTCAGAAATATAAGACATTTTATCATGTGAAATAAATGTATCTAGACGTTTTTTCGTGTATAGGTTCGTTCCGAACCTCTATGAACCTCTACGCTAAAAAAGTCTAAATACATTCGATTTATAAAAACTAAAACGTCTTATATTTTTGAACAGAGGGAGTAGGAGTATCAAGTATGGTGATGCAGTATACCGATGCTAAATTTTCTGCGCCACTAGCTTCCGTTTTGTAATCATGGGCGCCACCTTTACCTAGTGGGAGTTGGCACCAAATATAAGTCGCACTCTAGTTCACGTTCTGATCTGGTCAAGATGCATGTTGTGGAATTTTCTTTATTGCCCATAACTGAAGAAAAATAGTACATTTTAGGCAATTGAATAACTACAAATGTTGTCAGTGTCAATATAAAAACTGGAAACGCTCACTGTAGATTGAGATAGGACAATGTTTGTACAAACCATTTTTCATTTTCTATGCAGAAATCTTGTAAGTTGTATGTGTGACAATATGTACAAACTCAATGCAGCAACTGCGTCTGAGATCGATCGCTCTTTTTTTTTAAGATAATTTGTCGCTTAATCTATTTAGCCAATTTGGTATCCTTTGTTTTTTTTACTCCAACAACACGTCGCACAGATATAGTAACATTTCCCCACAATGCTTTTATACGAAAATATGCCGACCAATAGAGACGGTGGATGATGGTATTGGTGGATCTGACAACCGGTATAGGTCTTCTCTTTCATCCTTCAATTGGAACTTCTTTTTTTAGATGATACTTTTTATGTTGTTTTGTTTGTTTCCCAATGTTCATATCAAGTTTTGAGTTCAAACTTATGACATGACTGTTTGATATCGTATAGATACCATATAAATAGTTTGAGGTTTTTCATGAAAATTTACACCAAGATTTTAACATGGGATATCATGGAATCAGCTAGGAAACAGTACATATAATTTGATATTTTCCTCGAATCAGGCTTTCGCCTCGCTATATTGATATAGCAATCACACGGTACAACGAGCACGCTGGGGCCACAACACAACCAAGCCCAACAGAAAATAAAAAGAACAAAAGAGAAACAAATGCCAACATTGGCAGATCGATGAAACAAGGTGGCCCTCTACCGCTGCGCCCTCCGAAAATGTCCCACCGTGCTCCTGGCATTCCGAACCACCGTGTACCAAGCGACACCTTCAGCAAGGAATGCGACGACGACGCCGCTATCGCCCGGACTGGTCCTAGGGTTTCCCATGGTACACGGAGGGGGTGGAGAGGGGGTACCCGACCCCCTTCAGGAAGGAGAGACGACACCCGCAGGCACCACCACGACAGTACCGGATGAGGACGACAGGGATTTCGCCCACCCCCAAGGAACCACTGCCACAGATGGTCCAAAGAGCTCCATGTAACCCACTGCCAACCAGCACGCGCCTCCACGGAAAAAACGCCACCTTCATCATCTCACTGTGGGCATCAACACGAGGCCTGGAGGAAGGAGACAGAGTTACTAGGGATAGTAGCATCACAGCTGCGCAGGAAGGAACTACCTCCACCGCCGCAGCAGTAGCCGACCGGATACGGCAACAGGGACACACTAGGTCTCGGGCCCGGCCGAGCCCAGATGGGCTCGCAAAGCCCCCGTCGCCACGTTGCAGCAAGGGCAGCCGCGAGCGCCGCTACCATCCCGGAGCCTTCGTCTCGCCTCATCTTCCTCTAGGAGGCACAGTCGCCGTACTCGGAGAAGAAGCCCGCCCAGATCCAGATCAGGCCCAGATCTGGGTCGAGCAAGCGCCGCCGATAGCCGTATGCTGCTGCACCCTGCCGCCAAGGAGCTGCACCACCGCGCTTGCATCGACCCCGCCTGCGGAAATCACGCCGCCAAGCCGGACCGCCGCCGCTGAGCATCTTCGTTGCCGTCCAGGGCCGCCGACCCCTTCCACGCACCGGGGAGAGCCATGCCCGCCGCCGCCAGCCCCTAGCCCCACGCGGGCAACGACCGGCGACGATGAGAGGGGAGAGGGCGAGGAAGGTCTCTGGGACGGGGGAGGTGGAGGGCACCGCCCATCGCCCGCGGGGGGAGGGGGGGGAGGAGCGGGCAGACGCGAGCCGTTTTCGGAAATAATGAACTAGCTCGTTGGTTCATAATTTGATATTTTCATCTTGAAATTCTGTGGTACATTAGGTGCATATGATGTGGATGTTCTTACCTTTACACAATTTATTGACTTTTAGTTTGTTCATAGGGTACTTCGAGTTGTTTTACACGTTCGCTAAGAATATGGTATCAATTTGATTTAGGTACTAGTTCTTTTGTTTATATTGACATTTACTTGGGTCTCGCACTAGTAATATGGTAGCGAATGCATCTATTTACCCGCCGCCTGTAAATTAGAGAGATAGGTGCAGTGCAGAAGAGGTGGAATGACGATCCCTCTGAGATGATTAGTTATGGAAACGGCCGCATGCATCAATGCAAAGATATGACGAAGTTAGTTGCGAATCGTTTGCAAGGTAGTCGGTAGGTAGCGTGGACGTTTAGACCGTCCGTTTTGACTATGTTTCGTGCTGTAAGTTTTGTTAAGTTTCATCTAGATTTTTTATTTCGGAAACTGATTGGTAAGCGAACAAACCAGTTGGCTAGCGTGCACGGTAGAGTTGCCTTTCTGCGTCGTCGGGAATTTCTTTTGCAACGAGGGTCAAATTTCCACCAGGGTATTGCATCTACTCCCTCCGTTTTAAAATATAAAATGTTTTACCTTTATAAAAGGAGTGTATCTAGACTTCTTTTAGTGTGTAAAATGTTTTAGCCACACTAAAAGGAGTCTAGATACACTCCTTTTATAAAGCTAAAACATTTTATATTTTAAAACGGAGGGAGTACAATTCTCTAGCCAAGTCTCTAAATTTCCATGACAGCCAAGTGTGTACTATGAAATTTATAGAATTTGGAGCAGCCGTTTCCATCTGAACGAGACGTTTGAACGTCTACTATGTACGGATGCAAAAGCTCATAGGTCACTAACTCAACATAAGGAAGCAGTTTGATCCGATCGAGTGGTGCTAAATTTTCTGCACTTCAGTTTTGTAGTCATGTCCGGGCACCACCTTTAACTAGTTGGAGTTGGCACCAATGATAGATAAGTCGCACTCTAGTTTACTTCCCGCATCTCTAGTCAAGATGCATGGTTGTGGACTTCTCTTAACTAAAGCACAATAGACATTTCAGGCAGTTAATAAAAAAAACTCAATAAGTACATACATCGTCGGTGCACGTTAATTAAAAAAAAAAAGTGGAAACGAACACTGTAGATTGGTAAAAGGACAGCTTTCGTACAAATAAATTCCATTTAGTAATCTGAATAAGTAAAACCGTACGTACTCTGTACAAACTAAATGGAGCAACTGCTCTGCTCTACTCTATTCAACCATTCGGTTGTCACCCGTTAACTATTTGTAATCTCTAAGACCACGTCGCGCAGACACAGTAACATCCACAAACTTGTTGAAGCATTCATCCATTTAATTGACGACTGATCACGCGAATGCCTCGAAAAAGCACGCCGAGATCGACACCTCCTGCAAGGTTCAGAGAGCCGATTGCCACGGACGCCGCAACTGATGCGTCAGGGCGCGGCATCCAGAATTCAGAGGGACTGTTGCAGGATCGTTATAGTCGAGTCGAGGCGACCGATCCATTTAAACACAACCATATGTTATATATTGTATAACAATAACTAGAATAAAGTCTTTCAGACTATGTATATTATGTGAATCAGACATAATATTGTAATGTATTTATATTTCATATTTGTGATGTAAATACTAAAAAGGAAGAATGGCTTTCCGTCCGCCGCCGCTGCCGGAACTTGCTTTTTCCTTTGCACGTTTTGTTGCCAGGGAGAATTGTCGCTCCCATTTTCGTCACCGGACATTCGGCCTTGCCGCTGCACGTCGCCGGAATTTTGGCCGGAACTTTGGCCGCCGATTTCAGCGTCGCCAGCACAGGAATGGTGGTCTTCGCCACCACAGAACACCGCTTGGTCGTCGTCCCTATGGGCGTGGCAGTCTTCGCCGCCGCCACCGCCACAACCAGCACCACCTCCGTGGTAACCAGTGGGCGCAGCACCGCCACTTCCCTGGAGCACCAGGACCTTCTACAAGCAGAGTTGTGCCCAGGGAAGAGGCTCCGGCAGCTGTGAGCGCCGCTGCGCCGGTGGTTGTCGTCGCTGTGCCGGAGGTTGCCGCGCCGGACGACGCCGCAGCGCCGGTGGTTGTCGTCGCTGTGCCGGAGGTTGCCGCGCCGGACGACGCCGCAGCGCCGGTGGTTGTCGTCGCTGTGCCAGAGGTTGCCGCGCTGGACGACGCCGCAGTGCCGGTGGTTGCCGCTGAAGAAGCCAACGCCGTGTACGAAGACGAGGCCTCAGCCTCGAACGTAACCGCCGACACAGGCGATCTGCTGCCTCCTCCAGCGGCCTTCGCAGCCCCGCCCATGGAATGGCTCCTAGGCGGGCCGGCGCGGTTGGCTCACCGACGACCGGGCGATACTTCAGCGACGAGGAAGAAGAAGCAATGCCTCCGCTGCAGATTACTTGCGCCCACGGGTACGGCCCTTGTCCCCGTCTCCGACGCCCTCGACGAGGACCCGGAACACCGCTCCGCCAGGCTCGTCCCGTGACGGAGTCGTTCCAACCGCCGACTGCGGTTCCCATGGGCGTACTCAGCCGGAGATGAAGGAGAAGGAGAACGGCGCCGCAGCCTCTTTCGCGTTGTCCCGCCCCGACCTCAACCTCCCCGCGCAGGATCTGAAGGAGAAGGTCGAGGACACGGCGCCATCGGCCTCGCTTCCGACGCCCTCGCCGGAGGCCCGCGTGCTCCTCCGTCGCTTCGCATCGGCCATGGCGGCCCGCCCCTCTGGAATCCGCATCGGGACTTGGTCCCCGGTGAAGCTTGGCCTCACCGACCGCGAGGGAGGCCTCCGCCTCGACGAATCCTCCACTGGAACGAGCCGGCGCTGAGTCGTTGGTAGTCGAAGAACGGGAGAATTTGGGGAGCATATGACTGAACCTTATCCGCTCACCGTTCTTCCCAATCCTTCTTTGACTCTTCCTAGCGCCAGCGGTCTGTACGTCCATAATAAAAATAAGGCCCAAGGCCATACTGTGTGATGCATTCGGTCATATAGGCTGATTTATTAATTACTCCATCACATCGTACTAGTAGCAATATACATGATTTGCACTACTAGTAGAATAGATAGTCCTGTAACCTTCTGTTTAGGATATTACATTTGACTATTATTCAGTGTAACAGCCTATTGTGATGTAAATATATATTTTAGACCTTATGTCTATAAATAATATGACTTGTTATTAATACATTTGTATTTAGCATCTTATAACATGTTATTTGGTACAACAATTTAATTTTGCGCTTGAAACTAAATCTTCTTGCAAAAATAAAAATATGTGACTATCTCGAATATTATTTGTGAAACACAAGGTAATGGCATCTACTGCATAAAATGCAGATTATCCATTACTATGAGGCGTACTTATTAGTCTTTTCGACAATAAGATTACCTACAAGTGCTCTTCCAAATAAATTAAGACGAAAGTATAACACAAGGTAATAGGATAAGGCGTCTACCGACACTCATCGGACTATGCTTCCTACTACTGAGAGATGTACTCTGCAGATATGGAGATTATCTACAATGTGTTAACTTGAAATTCGAAGATCTACACATGTACAAATTATAAGCATTAGCTTAAATCCAAATGTTCCTCTAAAACAATTTTGTTGTTTACCAAACTATATTTTACTCTCTAGTAAAATTAATTAAATGCATGATCACATGCAGGAAAAATGGGTGACATCAATAAAAAAGATTTCCAAGAACTGCAAGTTGATGGAAGTAATTATCTATCATGGGCCATGGATACGAAAATAAACTTAACTAGTCGTAACCTTGGTCCCACAATTATCACACCCCCTGAAGATGCTCCAGAAATACCCCTAGTGGTAAAGTATGCGGCATTACATTTTATAAGGCACCACCTCCATCCTGATCTAAAAAATGAATATATGATGGAGGAGGACCCACTAGCCTTATGGAACTCCCTCAAGGAGAGATACGACCAACAAAGAGCAGTTATGTTGCCGGAAGCCGAGAGAGAATGGTCCCTCATAAGGTTTCAGGACTTCAAGTCTGCTATGCATATAATTCTGCCGCATAAAGTTAACTCCAAACTGAGATTTTGCAACAAACAAGTTTCAGATGGACTTAATAGAAAACTTTATGCACCTTCCATCCCTCGATGAGGATATTGCAGCAACAATCTCGTCAACAGAAATACACAAAGTACTCTGAGCTTATATACACATTACTTCAGGCTGAGAAGCATGATGAACTTCTCATGAAAAATCATAATTCCCGTAACTCGCTCATGCCACTCCTGAAGCACATGCTAATGCTCATTTTACTAATAAATTTGGAAACCGTAAAAGGAACTTCCGAAATTCAAGGAAAGTGGAAAAGAACGATGGTCAATCTAAGGGAAAGGTCATTTCAAGAAAAATGATCGAATCGACAAATCTCAAGTTTGTCAAAGGTGTGGATGCGAATCACCGTACAAACAAATGTCGTATTCCCAAGCACCTCGTGGATCTATACATGAAGCATGGAGGAAAAGGAAGCAAGTTCATGGAAACAAGGCTGAAGCTCACTTCAATGCCATAGAAGACAACCCTCAAGCTGGTCCTTCTCAAAGTGCTATAGAAGAATTTAAGCCAAAGGACGACATCATCCTCGATGAAGACATGCTTGTGGATTACACTCAAGATGTTTTTGGAGACTTAAATTAATCTCCATAAACAATTGATGTCATTTAGCCATTTAAACACAACCATATGTTATATATTGTATAACAATAACTAGAATAAAGTCTTTCAGACTATGTATATTATGTGAATCAGACATAATATTGTAATGTATTTATATTTCATATTTGTGATGTAAATACTATGTATGTAATTTGATGAATATATGAATAAAATAAATTTATTCTAAAATATTCTTTTTCTACTTTTTAGAATTTTTACGGGAAACAATCTGATGGAAGAAGAATTATGTCTAGTGGATAGTGCTACCACTAACACAATTTTAAGGGAAACAAAATACTTCCAAACTCTTACCAAGAGAAAGGAAGATGTTATGACTATAACTGGGAGTAACAAAGCAATTATTGGTTCGGGAAGAGCCACATTCACACTCCCTATGGGTACTACTATTGTAATTCAGAATGCGCTCTTGTATCCTGAATCCACACGTACCCTTATAAGTTTCAAAGATATCCGATCAAATGATTTCCATCTTAAAACTGTAAAGATGGATAAGAAAGAATATTTGCTTTTAACAAAAAGCGACGGATATGAGGAACAAACTCTTGAAAAATTCCCTTCATTTTCATCCGGATTATACTTTACCAATGATGTTGAGGTCATCAACATAAACTGAGATGATGCAAAATCCCTTTGAGGATTTCTTTATAAAAACGCATGGGCAATCATCATTATTTGAGTATCCTTTATGGATAAGGAACTCACTAAGCCGGTTATACCATATTTTACCCGACTGCTTTAAGCCATAGAGTGACTTTTGTAATTTGACACAATACATGTTGCGATTTATGTTTGGATTCGGAATTTTAAGTCCATCAGGGACTTTCATATAAATATCCGCATCGAGTGATCCATATAGATAAGCGGTCACTACATCCATTAACTGCATTGATAAATTCATCTGTACTGCCAATGATATTAAGTATCGAAACATAATTCCACTCATTACAGGAGAATATGTATCGTCGTAGTCGATACCGGGTCTCTGCGTAAACCCTTGTGCTACTAGCCTCGCTTTATATCTCACCACCTCATTATTTTCGTTCCTTTTTCGAACGAAAACCCATTTAGCTCCCACGGGGAAAACTTTAAATCTTGATAAATTCAAGACTTGGCATGATCGCCTTGGTCATCCTGGAATAGGTATGATGAGAAAAATTATTAGCAATTCTGTTGGTCATAATTTACCAATTAAAAGATTTCCCAAATCATCAGATTTTGTATGCACTGCATGTGCTACGGGAAAACTAATAACTAAGCCATCCTACCTCAAAGTTAAAAATGAGTCACTCAATTTTCTTGAAAGAATTCAAGGAGATATATGTGGTCCAATACAACCTCTATCTGGACCATTTAGGTACTTCATGGTGCTAATTGATGCATCCACTAGATGGTCACATGTGTGTTTATTATCCACACGTAATCATGCCTTTGCCAAATTAATTGCTCAAATTATCAAATTACGATCAAATCATCCTGAACATAGGATAAAAACAATAAGAATGGATAATGCGGCTGAATTTAGTTCACGTGCATTTAATGATTATTGTATGGCTTTAGGTATCCATCTAGAACATTCAGTACCTTATGTGCATACTCAAAATGGAATGGCCGAATCTTTAATCAAAAGAGTAAAGTTAATTGCTAGACCACTATTGCAGAATTGCAATTTACCAACCTCTTGTTGGGGACATGCGGTTTTACACGCCGCAGATCTGATACAAGTCAGACCAACTGCATATCATGAAACTTCCCCGTTTCAAATAGTACGAGGCAATCAGCCAAGTATTTCCCACCTAAAAAATTATCGGTTCTGTATACGTGCCGATATCACCACCGCAGCGTACCTCCATGGGCCCCCATAGAAAATTAGGAATCTATGTGGAATATAACTCTCCGTCAATTATAAAATATTTAGAACCCCTAACAGGGGACCTGTTTACAGCCCGGTACACTGATTCAATTTTTGATGAGGATCATTTCCCGGCATTAGGGGGAGAAACAAACCACAATGAATGCCAGGAAATAGATTGGAATGTGACAGGCATCCAATCCTTAGATCCATGTACTAAAGAATCTGAATCTGAAGTTCAGAGAATAATAGATTTGCAACACTTTGCAAACAACTTGCCAGATGCATTTACTGATCACAAAGGTGTCACTAAATCTTATATCCCTGCAGTTAATGCACCAGAACGAGTAGAGGTACCAAATAAAACTACTCAACCCCCAATTACAAATAAAAGGGGGAGAAATCTGGTCACCAGGGAAAAGGATTCTCAAATGCCACCGCGGAAACAAATAAAATCACTAAATGCAAATCGACCTGAAGTTGATAGACACCAAACAGATGTTCAACATCAAGAGCCCATCATAAATGTGCACACAAATTCTAATGCTGGGACATCGAAACAACCAGACTCCGTTGTTATGGGAAATCACACGGTGCCTGAGGTAATCAATGAAATCTCCACAAACTATATCGATTCGGGAGAATCATATAATAGAAAGACTACACTTGTCGACACATATTTCTCCTCTAAAATTGCTAAAACCCTTCAACTGGATCCAGAGCCAACATCTATCAAAGAGTGCACAAGCGCTCAGATTGGCCTAAATGGAAGGAGGCAATTGAGGCAGAACTGCACTAATAAAAGAGAGGTATTCTCTAAAGTAATACCTACTCCTCATAAAGTTTTCCCGTGGGAGCTAAATGGGTTTTCGTTCGAAAAAGGAACGAAAATAATGAGGTGGTGAGATATAAAGCGAGGCTAGTAGCACAAGGGTTTACGCAGAGACCCGGTATCGACTACGACGATACATATTCTCCTGTAATGAGTGGAATTACGTTTCGATACTTAATATCATTGGCAGTACAGATGAATTTATCAATGCAGTTAATGGATGTAGTGACCGCTTATCTATATGGATCACTCGATGCGGATATTTATATGAAAGTCCCTGATGGACTTAAAATTCTGAATCCAAACATAAATCGCAACATGTATTGTGTCAAATTACAAAAGTCACTCTATGGCTTAAAGCAGTCGGGTAAAATGTGGTATAACCGGCTTAGTGAGTTCCTTATCCATAAAGGATACTCAAATAATGATGATTGCCCATGCGTTTTTATAAAGAAATCCTCAAAGGGATTTTGCATCATCTCAGTTTATGTTGATGACCTCAACATCATTGGTAACGCAGCAGATATATCTGTAGCACGCAATCATTTAATGACGGAATTTGAGATGAAGGATTTGGGAAAAACCAAATTCTGCTTAGGTTTACAACTTGAGCACCTTCCTCAGGAATACTCGTTTATCAGCCCGCATATATTCAGAAAGTTCTGGAAAAATTCAATATGGATAAATCATATCCATCCAAAACACCCATGGTCGTCAGATCCCTTGATAGAGAAAAGGATCCCTTTAGACCTAGGGATAATAACGAAGATGTATTGGGACCTGAGTTTCCATACCTTAGTGCTATAGGAGCACTAATGTACCTTGCTAATTGTACTAGACCAGATATTGCCTTCGATGAATTTCTTTGGCTAGACATAGTGCTGCTCCAACAAAACGCCATTGGGCTGGAGTAAAGAATATCTTCAGATATTTACAAGATACTAAAGATCTTGGTTTATTCTATCAGAAAAATCAAGATATGACTTTGACTGGCTATACTGATGCTGGCTATCTTTCTGATCCCCATAATGCTAGATCACAAACAGGGTTTGTATTTTTATATGGTGGAACTGCTATTTCATGGAAGTCCACAAAACAGACTCTTGTAGCAACTTCCACTAACCACTCTGAAATAATTGCATTATATGAAGCCTCACGAGTGTGTATGGCTTCAGCAGTGATTAATCATATACAAACATCATGTGGTATTGGTTCATTAGAATCACCAACTATTATCTATGAGGATAATGCATGTGTTACTCAAATGCATATGGGATATATTAAAAGTAATATTACAAAACATATTGCTCCAAAACTGTTCTTTCCTCATGAATTACAGAAAAATGGAGAAATTAATATTTTGCAAACAAAGTCATGTGACAATCTTGCAGATTTGTTCACTAAGTCTTTACCAACATCTGCATTTCAAAAATGCATTCATGGTATTGGTATGAGACGACTTCGAAATTTGCAAAGTTCAGGGGGAGAAATCTCCTAAGACTGAACTTAGTATTTAATATCCGATAACAATATATTGTACTCTTTCATATGAGTTCTCCAATGGATTTCTCATACAGATTTTATGGTACAATTATTATACCAATGGTATATCGGATTCCTATATTCTCCTTATATTTTCCACAGGATTCTAGAGTACATATGTTGTACAAGATCAAGCTTTCAAGATAAAGAACAATCAAGATATTCTAGCACTCAGGACATTATGATGGATTCAATATCTCAAAGACGATCAAAGTATTCAAGACTCTCCGACATCCAAAATATATGATGATTCTCAAGACAATGAAGATAGAAACAACGTTGTCCAAGGAGGAGTGTTAGGAATCAATTATTAACTAAATAGACGGTTAATAGATTCCAATAGAATATTCGTTTTGTCCAACCGCTTGTATATAGTGAACCGTCACCGTGTCTTTTCGGAACCGTTGTGCCTCTTCCGAATTGACACAAAGCATGTAACCGACTATGTATTCACGACTGTTGGGTACTATAAAAACCCCAGTCACTATCAATGAAAGTACTCATTTTCCTTTCAATCTTTCTGTCTCTCTTCACGTTATCAGCACTTGCCCTGCCAGAGTGAGTAGGCCCAAGGAGAAGAACAGAGAAAAGGTAAGAAAAAGGAAGAATGGCTTTCCGTCCGCCGCCGCTGCCGGAACTTGCTTTTTCCTTTGCACGTTTTGTTGCCAGGGAGAATCGTCGCTCCCATTTTCGTCACCGGACATTCGGCCTTGCCGCTGCACGTCGCCGGAATTTCGGCGGAACTTTGGGCCGATTTCAGCGTCGCCAAGACAGAATGGTGGTCTCCGCCACCCACGAACACCGCTGGTCGTCCCTATGGGCGTGGCGATCTCCGCCGCCACCGCCACAACCAGCACCACCTCCGTGGTAACCACGGTGAGCACCGCCACTTCCGAGCACCAGGACCTTCTACAAGCGAGTTGTGCCCGGGGAAGAGGCTCGGCGATCAGAGCGCCCATTCTGCCGTGGTTGTCGTCGCTGTCGGAGGTTGCCGCGCCGACGACGCCAGCGCCGGTGGTTGTCGCTGTCTTGCGGAGGTTGCCGCGCCAGACGGCGCCGCAGCGCCGGTGGTTGTCGTCGCTATGCGAAGGTTGCCGCGCTGACGGCGCTTGATGCGGTGGTTGCCGCTGAAGAAGCCAACGCCGTGTCTGAAGACGAGGCCTCAGCCTCGAACGTAACCGCCGACACTGAGCGATCTGCTTCCTCCTCCGGTGACCTTCGCCCGCCCATGGAATGGCTCCTAAGCGGGCGGCGCCCGTTGGCTCACCGGCGACCGGGCGATACTTCAGCGACGAGGAAGAAGAAGCAATGCCTCCGCTGCAGATTACTTGCGCCACGGTACGGCCCTTGTCCCCGTCTCCGGCGCCCTCGGCGAGGACCCGGAACACGCCGCTCCGCCAGCTCGTCCCGTGTGAGTCGTTCAACCGCCATTGCGGTTCCCATGGGCGATACTCCAGCCGGAGATGAAGGAGAAGGAGAACGGCGTCGCAGCCTCTGCTCGCGTTGTCCCAGCTCCCGACCTCAACCTCCCGCGCAGGATCTGAAGGAGAAGGTCGAGGACACGGCGCCATCGGCCTCGCTTCCGGCGCCCTCGCCCGGAGCCCGCGTGCTCCTCCGTAAACCGCGCCGGCCATGGCGGCCGCCCTCTGGAATCCGCGCCGGGACTTGGTCCCCGGTGAAGCTTGGCCTCACCGACATGAGGGAGGCCTCCGCCTCGACGAATCCTCCACTGGAGCAGGCGGCGCTGAGTCGTTGGTAGTCGAAGAACGGAGAATTTGGGAGCATATGACTGAACCTTATCCGCTCACCGTTCTTCCCAATCCTTCTTTGACTCTTCCTAGCGCCTGTCTGTACGTCCATAATAAAAATAAGGCCCAAGGCCATACTGTGTGATGCATTCGGTCATATAGGCTGATTTATTAATTACTCCATCACATCGTACTAGTAGCAATATACATGATTTGCACTACTAGTAGAATAGATAGTCCTGTAACCTTCATTTAGGATATTACATTTGACTATTATTCAGTGTAACAGCCTATTGTGATGTAAATGTATATTTTAGACCTTATGTCTATAAATAATATGACTTGTTATTAATACATTTGTATTTAGCATCTTATAACATGTTATTTGGTACAACAATTTAATTTTGCGCTTGAAACTAAATCTTCTTGCAAAAATAAAAATATGTGACTATCTCGAATATTATTTGTGAAACACAAGGTAATGGCATCTACTGCATAAAATGCAGATTATCCATTACTATGAGGCGTACTTATTAGTCTTTTCGACAATAAGATTACCTACAAGTGCTCTTCCAAATAAATTAAGACGAAAGTATAACACAAGGTAATAGGATAAGGCGTCTACCGACACTCATCGGACTATGCTTCCTACTACTGAGAGATGTACTCTGCAGATATGGAGATTATCTACAATGTGTTAACTTGAAATTCGAAGATCTACACATGTACAAATTATAAGCATTAGCTTAAATCCAAATGTTCCTCTAAAACAATTTTGTTGTTTACCAAACTATATTTTACTCTCTAGTAAAATTAATTAAATGCATGATCACATGCAGGAAAAATGGGTGACATCAATAAAAAAGATTTCCAAGAACTGCAAGTTGATGGAAGTAATTATCTATCATGGGCCATGGATACGAAAATAAACTTAACTAGTCGTAACCTTGGTCCCACAATTATCACACCCCCTGAAGATGCTCCAGAAATACCCCTAGTGGTAAAGTATGCGGCATTACATTTTATAAGGCACCACCTCCATCCTGATCTAAAAAATGAATATATGATGGAGGAGGACCCACTAGCCTTATGGAACTCCCTCAAGGAGAGATACGACCAACAAAGAGCAGTTATGTTGCCGGAAGCCGAGAGAGAATGGTCCCTCATAAGGTTTCAGGACTTCAAGTCTGTTGCGGCATATAATTCTGCCGTGCATAAAGTTAACTCCAAACTGAGATTTTGCAACAAACAAGTTTCAGATGCGGACTTAATAGAGAAAACTTTATGCACCTTCCATCCCTCGATGAGGATATTGCAGCAACAATATCGTCAACAGAAATACACAAAGTACTCTGAGCTTATATACACATTACTTCAGGCTGAGAAGCATGATGAACTTCTCATGAAAAATCATAATTCCCGCCCAACGGCCATGCCACTCCCTGAAGCACATGCTAATGCTCATTTTACTAATAAATTTGGAAACCGTAAAAGGAACTTCCGGAAATTCAAGGGAAAGTGGAAAAAGAACGATGGTCAATCTAAGGGGAAAGGTCATTTCAAGAAAAATGATCGAACTGACAAATCTCAAGTTTGTCAAAGGTGTGGATGTGCGAATCACCGTACAAACAAATGTCGTATTCCCAAGCACCTCGTGGATCTATACATGAAGCATGGAGGAAAAGGGAAGCAAGTTCATGGAAACAAGGCTGAAGCTCACTTCAATGCCATAGAAGACAACCCTCAAGCTGGTCCTTCTCAAAGTGCTATAGAAGAATTTAAGCCAAAGGACGACATCATCCTCGATGAAGACATGCTTGTGGATTACACTCAAGATGTTTTTGGAGACTTAAATTAATCTCCATAAACAATTGATGTCATTTAGCCATTTAAACACAACCATATGTTATATATTGTATAACAATAACTAGAATAAAGTCTTTCAGACTATGTATATTATGTGAATCAGACATAATATTGTAATGTATTTATATTTCATATTTGTGATGTAAATACTATGTATGTAATTTGATGAATATATGAATAAAATAAATTTATTCTAAAATATTCTTTTTCTACTTTTTAGAATTTTTACGGGAAACAATCTGATGGAAGAAGAATTATGTCTAGTGGATAGTGCTACCACTAACACAATTTTAAGGGAAACAAAATACTTCAAAACTCTTACCAAGAGAAAGGAAGATGTTATGACTATAACTGGGAGTAACAAAGCAATTATTGGTTCGGGAAGAGCCACATTCACACTCCCTATGGGTACTACTATTGTAATTCAGAATGCGCTCTTGTATCCTGAATCCACACGTACCCTTATAAGTTTCAAAGATATCCGATCAAATGATTTCCATCTTAAAACTGTAAAGATGGATAAGAAAGAATATTTGCTTTTAACAAAAAGCGACGGATATGAGGAACAAACTCTTGAAAAATTCCTTCATTTTCATCCGGATTATACTTTACATACATCAAACCCGTACCTTTTGTTGCGTACAAAATAATTTTTCAAAATCTTGATAAATTCAAGACTTGGCATGATCGCCTTGGTCATCCTGGAATAGGTATGATGAGAAAAATTATTAGCAATTCTGTTGGTCATAATTTACCAATTAAAAGATTTCCCAAATCATCAGATTTTGTATGCACTGCATGTGCTACGGGAAAACTAATAACTAAGCCATCCTACCTCAAAGTTAAAAATGAGTCACTCAATTTTCTTGAAAGAATTCAAGGAGATATATGTGGTCCAATACAACCTCTATCTGGACCATTTAGGTACTTCATGGTGCTAATTGATGCATCCACTAGATGGTCACATGTGTGTTTATTATCCACACGTAATCATGCCTTTGCCAAATTAATTGCTCAAATTATCAAATTACGATCAAATCATCCTGAACATAGGATAAAAACAATAAGAATGGATAATGCGGCTGAATTTAGTTCACGTGCATTTAATGATTATTGTATGGCTTTAGGTATCCATCTAGAACATTCAGTACCTTATGTGCATACTCAAAATGGAATGGCCGAATCTTTAATCAAAAGAGTAAAGTTAATTGCTAGACCACTATTGCAGAATTGCAATTTACCAACCTCTTGTTGGGGACATGCGGTTTACGCCGCAGATCTGATACAAGTCGGACCAACGCATATCATGAAACTTCCCGTTTCAAATAGTACGAGGCAATCAGCCAAGTATTTCCCACTGAAAATTCGGTTCATGTATCGTGCCGATATCACCACCGCATGGCGTACCTCCATGGGGGCCCCCATAGAAAATTAGGAATCTATGTGGGATATAACTCTCCGTCAATTATAAAATATTTAGAACCCTAACGGGGACCTGTTTACAACCGATGCAGCTGATTCAATTTTGATGAGGATCATTTCCCGGCATTAGGGAGAAACAAACCACAATGAATGCCAGAAATAGATTGGAATGTGACAGCATCCAATCCTTAGATCCACGTACTAAAGAATCTGAATCTGAAGTTCGAGAATAATAGATTTGCAACACTTTGCAAACAACTTGCCGATGCATTTACGATCACAAAGGTGTCACTAAATCTTATATCCTGCGGTTAATGCACCGAGCAGTAGAGGTACCAAATAAAACTACTCAACCCCAATTACAAATAAAGGGGAGAAATCTGGTCACCAGGGAAAAGGATTCTCAAATGCCACCACGGAAACAAAGAAAATCACTAAATGCAAATCGACCTGAAGTTGATAGACACCAAACAGATGTTCAACATCAAGAGCCCATCATAAATGTGCACACAAATTCTAATCCTGGGACATCGAAACAACCAGACTCCGTTGTTATGGGAAATCACACGGTGCCTGAGGTAATCAATGAAATCTCCATAAACTATATCGATTCGGGAGAATCATATAATAGAAAGACTACACTTGTCGACACATATTTCTCCTCTAAAATTGCTAAAACCCTTCAACTGGATCCAGAGCCAACATCTATGAAAGAGTGCACAGCGCTCAGATTGGCCTAAATGGAAGGAGGCAATTGAGGCGAACTGCACTTAATAAAAGAGAGGTATTCTCTAAAGTAATACCTACTCCTCATAAAGTTTTCCCTGTGGGAGCTAAATGGGTTTTCGTTCGGAAAAGGAACGAAAATAATGAGGTGGTGAGATATAAAGCGAGGCTAGTAGCACAAGGGTTTACGCAGAGACCGGTATCGACTACTGACGATACATATTCTCCTGTAATGAGTGGAATTACGTTTGATACTTAATATCATTGGCGATGAGATGAATTTATCAATGCAGTTAATGGATGTAGTGACGCTTATCTATATGGATCACTTTCGATGCGGATATTTATATGAAAGTCCTGATGGACTTAAAATTCGAATCAAACATAAATCGCAACATGTATTGTGTCAAATTACAAAAGTCACTCTATGGCTTAAAGCGTCGGGTAAAATGTGGTATAACCGGCTTAGTGAGTTCCTTATCCATAAAGGATACTCAAATAATGATGATTGCCCATGCGTTTTTATAAAGAAATCCTCAAAGGATTTTGCATCATCTCGATTTATGTTGATGACCTCAACATCATTGGTAACGCAGCAGATATATCTCAGAGTACGCAATCATTTAATGACGGAATTTGAGATGAAGGATTTGGGAAAAACCAAATTCCTTAGGTTTACAACTTGAGCACCTTCCTCGGGAATACTCGTTTATCAGCCGCATATATTCAGAAAGTTCTGGAAAAATTCAATATGGATAAATCATATCCATCCAAAACACCCATGGTCGAGATCCCTTGATAGAGAAAAGGATCCCTTTAGACCTAGGGATAATAACGAAGATGTATTGGGACCTGAGTTTCCATACCTTAGTGCTATAGGAGCACTAATGTACCTTGCTAATTGTACTAGACCAGATATTGCCTTCGCAGTGAATTTGCTGGCTAGACATAGTGCTGCTCCAACAAAACGCCATTGGGCTGGAGTAAAGAATATCTTCAGATATTTACAAGGTACTAAAGATCTTGGTTTATTCTATCAGAAAAATCAAGATATGACTTTGACAGCTATCTTGATCTTGGCTATCTTTCCATCCCCATAATGCTAGATCACAAACAGGGTTTGTATTTTTATATGGTGGAACTGCTATTTCATGGAAGTCCACAAAACAGACTCTTGTAGCAACTTCCACTAACCACTCTGAAATAATTGCATTATATGAAGCCTCACGAGAGTGTGTATGGCTTCGCGGAGTGATTAATCATATACAAACATCATGTGGTATTGGTTCATTAGAATCACCAACTATTATCTATGAGGATAATGCCGCATGTGTTACTCAAATGCATATGGGATATATTAAAAGTAATATTACAAAACATATTGCTCCAAAACTGTTCTTTCCTCATGAATTACAGAAAAATGGAGAAATTAATATTTTGCAAACAAAGTCATGTGACAATCTTGCAGATTTGTTCACTAAGTCTTTACCAACATCTGCATTTCAAAAATGCATTCATGGTATTGGTATGAGACGACTTCGAAATTTGCAAAGTTCAGGGGGAGAAATCTCCTAAGACTGAACTTAGTATTTAATATCCGATAACAATATATTGTACTCTTTCATATGAGTTCTCCAATGGATTTCTCATACAGATTTTATGGTACAATTATTATACCAATGGTATATCGGATTCCTATATTCTCCTTATATTTTCCACAGGATTCTGGAGTACATATGTTGTACAAGATCAAGCTTTCAAGATAAAGAACAATCAAGATATTCTAGCACTCAGGACATTATGATGGATTCAATATCTCAAAGACGATCAAAGTATTCAAGACTCTCCGACATCCAAAATATATGATGATTCTCAAGACAATGAAGATAGAAACAACGTTGTCCAAGGGGGAGTGTTAGGAATCAATTATTAACTAAATAGACGGTTAATAGATTCCAATAGAATATTCGTTTTGTCCAACCGCTTGTATATAGCGAACCATCACCGTGTCTTTTCGGAACCGTTGTGCCTCTTCCGAATCGACACAAAGCATGTAACCGACTATGTATTCACGACTGTTGGGTACTATAAAAACCCCAGTCACTATCAATGAAAGTACTCATTTTCCTTTCAATCTTTCTGTCTCTCTTCACCATCGATGGATCGGGTGTGAAAAATGGCGGAGGGCTTCCCGGCCCCGGACGCGGACGTGACGTGGCGTCAGAGAAATTCCCCGCAGTAGCCATCGATCTCTCCATCGGAGCGCGTACGTTGACGCGCGCGCTGGCATCGCAGTGGCGGCTCGCCTCGCCTCCGACGTCACACGATCGAGATCCGGCACTTTGCGACTTACGCAAAACGTCTCGCTAGCTAGCCATCTACCTCGGCGACCAGCACAACACGTACCATCTCCATCTCCTCTTAATCACCTCCACGTATTCTCTTGTACGACGCGGACGGTACGTGTCGTGTACCGCGGCGTCAGCCCCGGTCACATTGTGGCGCAAGATTCCCGCCGACTACCGGCCCGGGCGATCGGCGGCGAGGTACGAACGGAACGGTGATGGTTTTTGCTGTACTAGCGCCTACCTGCCGGTAGTCACCAGACACTGTAGCCCGTCCTGCCTAGTGGCTGTTGTGGGTAAGATGCTGTCCGCCGAGTGACAGGTGAAAACCACCTCGATCGTCAGATCACGTTTCTTTCAGGTGAAACAAAAGGGTGGTAGCATCTTTGGAGTTCGGCAGGTAACGCGATCACGCAACGCCTAGGTTGTCTAGCTAGCTAGCTAGTCCGTGCCGACCGACAGTACCAGCAGCCAGCAGCCAAGGTTCATCCAGTAGAAGAAAGTTTCAGACCGCGCCTTGGTAATCGGTGTCAAGCCAGCTAATCGGTGATTCAGAAAGCGCCTCCGGTCACTAACAGACAGTCCCGATGTTTCATCACAGGCAAGAACAGAACGGTAATAAGTAACGCGGTAACATTATTGCAGTGTCAAAGAGTCGCTAGCTATGATTAGGTGACATATATAGGCTGCTGTAAAATTCAACCTCGGCAACCTGAACTGATGCGCGCGAGTCGCTCGGCAAATGATGATCGGCGAGCCTCGAAGCGAACTGCCTTTGACGAACGGGGCGTATGTGTCGTCGCCCTCCGGTTTTCAACCGGGTAGCGGTGGTAGACTTACCAGTAGCACAGTGGTTTTCAGTTGGGATTAGGTACCGGGAGCCTAGCCTTGGACTCGCTCGCCAAATAAACTAGTCCAAAAGGACAAAGGTGGCTTTCGTCTTGGTGAGATTTTGTGTCCTTTGCCCCGTCGTCCATCGACCGACCCATCGATCGAGTTTGTTGGGTTGGGTGGGGGGTGGGGTTAGATAGGTGTGTGTGTGTGTGTGTGTGTGAAATGACATAGTGCTGCTGTAAGCCCGGCGTAAACTTGGTGTCACTTCAGAGACCAGGAGGAGTGCCCATCCCACATCACCAGGCCACAGGGGCAGTGATGGACACCGTATGTGTTCCTTTCCGTGACTTAAGTTATTTTGGGAAGACTTTAGAGGCGAAAAAGGACGGATCATTTTCGCCAAAGGAGATTACGCCACATTTGTTGCTGTGTGCCTGTGCGGGTGGGAGATCGATGGATCGAAGGGTGGAAATGGTTTGCCTTTTCGAGGCAATGAGGTCGAGACTTTTCAAGCCGCATTGGTTGGGCCACAGTTTCGGCCCGATTAGAGGAAACATGGGGCAGGTATTATGAGCGAAGCGGCCGTCGCCTGCAGAAGCCCAACCTCGTAGTAAGACCCTGTCTCGTATGTATGGCCCTGATTTCCATGCCGCACGAGACAAGTCTGGGTGCCCATCACCGAGAGAAAAAACCAAGAACTTTGAGCACCGCCACCAAGGATTCAAATCAGCACGTGACCGAATTCCCCATTACTACATAAGAAGAAGCCAAAACAGTCGCCGGCGACCATGAATGACCCCAGCGGCCAACCTGCCCCTCCGTTGCGGCCTGCAATTTATGAAGTCGCGACTTCTGAACCCGATCGACGCGCTGGCAAGTGGCCAACAGGAAGGGTTGTTCGTCATTCAGGTACGGACAGAGAGTTACAGGATCGCACAGTCACACTGCAGCTCCTGCCAAGTTCAGGCTCAAGACACGCTGCTAGCTTGCACGTCGCTGTGATCCCCGCGGGCACACTTGCCCACTGGCGCACAACAACAGCTTTGCTGCACGCTGCATCTGGCTGTGTGCTTGCTGAACTCGGCGCGCAGGTGTCCTCAACAAGGAAGTTAGCTCGAGATACTTTTGTTGCCCTTTGCTTCGGAAGATTACAAAGGCCACCCGTCCGTACAGAACGCCTCTGCTACACTCAAAGCAACGAGCTGTTTGTTAGTGCTAAGCAACCGCATGCAGAGCGAGGCGCGTGAGATTCGGAGAAGCGTGAAAAAAGTGTTGAACAGTACTACAGTTTCGGCAACCATAAGAAGTTCAGAAAGCCAGCAAGTATCATCAGCGTACGCTTTCGCTTTCACATCGCCAGTCAGGGCAGTATATACATTTTCGTCGTGTGGTCGAGAGAGGATGCAGAGGCAGCTGAGCACGCCGGAGATGCCCATTTTCTCGCGGGAGGACGAGGAGGAGGCCGACTTGGAGGCCAAGCCGGAGAAGGCGCCGGCTATCCGGTCGTCGTCGTCGGAGCGGTCCATCCACCTCGTTCCGGTGCTCACCGTGCTCTGCTTCGTCATCCTCTTCCTATGCTCCCACGCACCCTCTGTTTCTGGTACGTGCAGCCCTTCTGCTGGCAAATACAGTGGTGTTTTTGGTTTCTGAGGTCTGCACTTTTGCTGCGTTTTGCTCTGCAGATATGTCGAGTTTCGGAGGGAAGGCTGCAGGGAAGCCCAAGTCGCTCTGACGCGGACCAAGGAGGAGTCGGTCATGATAAAAGCTATAGATGTTATATATGCCAACAAAATGTGAACGTTTCCTGTTTATTTTCTTGATCTCAGTTGTGAAGCATAGACATGCTGTATGGAAATCATTTGCAGCCACAAAGAGCATAAAAAGCGCAAACGTAATGGCAATGCTGTCCAATGCTTTTCATCGCATGTGTTCAGTGCCATTTACTCCATCCATAATTGTGCAGTGCACATAACCTCGGATCATTTGTCTGTTTAAGGTGTACAAATCGGTAGAATAATTGCGGCGTACGATCATCCTTGCCAAACAACGGTGTCTGACGCTGCTCGGTAGTGTCGTCGCCCAGCTTTCACAATCCCATCTGATGAAAAAAGCAGCACTGAACATACAAGATAAATGGAGACAACAGTTATGACTTATGCCAAGCAAACGAAATATACAAGCAGCACATTAGGGACAGGACCATGGTATCAGGTTTCGTAGAATCAAGAAACCAAGGGGGCTTCTTGCAGGCAGCAGGGAACAAACATGGTCTTCGAGTTTCACTATTTCATCGATAAGATTCTGGCTCAATTTTTTTGATTCAATATAAGCCCTCATATCAGCGGCAAAACTATAGACTCGGAATTTAGGCCACAACAAAGACTGCCCACTTATTCAACCAAATGAGCATCAAGGACAAAGATAACATGGTACAGCATGTTTGAAAAATACATATATTTTCTCAGGACAGGAAAACAGAAAACCATCCCAGAGAACAAGAGAAGCAAAGATCCAACGCAAGCACTACCTTTGAGTCAAATAATTTCACACTGAAAGTGCATGATAACGGTGTTTGATTAATTAAAACAGCTGCTACAAATTGCAAACTCTTTAGGTCCAATAAATTCAACCTTCAAACAGGTGAATTAGAATATAGCAACCGCAACACTACAGTCTGAATTCAACAACAATTTCATGTCTATTTACAACCATGTGTCAACCAGATCACAGTATCAAGCCCTGGGCAGGTTCAGGCTTTTTAGGTGCAGCAGTAACAGCAGGTGGAGACGCATTGCTGGAATCATCTACCGTAATGGGGACGGTTGCAGCTGTAGATATAGGGAAATCTTCAAGGGTTTCAGAGGCATGTACCCTAGTGAATTCACGGTCCAAATTCTTGTGCTCTGTAGTGCCGTCGGACACGTTAGCTTGTGTGGACTCGCCCGCAACAGTCTTACCCTCCTGTTCAGCGGCTATTTTCTCCTTTGCCTTTGCCCCAACATCATTTGCAGTATTCGCAACCTTACTGAAGGCACCAGATACCCATGCTGCTCCAATAAGGGCATACCTGTTCTTCATGATGGCAGATCCAGCAGTACTGACACCCTGTTCAGCAGCTGCAAGTGCTGATCTTGTCTTCTCAGAGACTAGATATTTCTGATCCAAGTCCTTTACTTTGTCATTTACAACTGAGGTGCCAACACTGATCTTCTCACTTAAACCGATTCTCTTGTCAAAGGATGATACTCTAGCAGTTGCAGTGGATGTGAGTTGATGCTTCTCATCCAAAGCTTTTGCTTTATCAAGTGCATCCCTACCAAGAATGAACCCCTTGGCCAGCATGGTTCCAACAATGTCCTCTGCCTTCTCAAGAGCAGAAGGCTTTGTATCCTTGGGCTGTGGGTGCACAACAATGCAACAACTTCCATTACCACCAGAAAAATACCTTACTACACTACAAACATGCATATTACAAATTACTTATCATACCTCTAGCTCAGCTAAAACATAAGCTGGTAGCTCATAATCAGTGGCTGGTGTTACGATGACAGCCATGTCAACTATTGTGGCACCCTGGACAGCAATGAAACCATGTGTCACATATTCATCATAATAGCGGTCCCAGCAAGTAAAAAGTAATTCTGCAATGTAATCAGCAGGCCAAGAAACAATTCTGTGACTAGCTATGTGCGTGCAAATTCTTTTCTATCCAAACATATTGGGTTTGTGTTGAAATATCAGTTGGCAAATGAATTAGTAAACTTCCAGCATTAACATAAGCAAGCATTGGCAAGTTATTTTGCTTGAAACATTCAATGGAACTAAGGAAGATCTCTTCTAATCTTTACAACTGGGAGCTGAGATCATGGCAACAGTTTACAGAAGATGGCTACATATCACTGGTATTTAGGTTTGTTAATAAAAACTCCAACCATTACAAAATATAGGACTTATTTTGTCTTACCCATAGACCAAGCAAACAAGACAAGTGACTAAAGTCTAAAGCGCTGTATTCACTGTATGCCTGTAGGGCATACAAAGTAAAATTGGATATTTATTAGGCATATATAAGGAATAAAACACTTCTTTGACATTTTGCATTTTCGAACAGATGGAGTATATCAGTGTATGCAACCAAATCATCTAGAGTTGTAACTAGTAAGTCAACGAATCATCTAATTTTGTGGGGAAACAGAAGAATTATAAAGAGATGTGAGGTAAACAAGGTACCGTAAGAAGCATAGCTGTCTCAGCTCCTTGCTTGTCTTTAAAAGTAATGTAGGCTACTTGAGACAGCTCGTCATCACTGCAAAGCATTCAAATAGGTTAATGTGATTCATAGTACACGGTGTATAACAAACATAATGATTATGATAGTACCAACCTTCGCATTTCAACATGCACAAGATCACCAGAAAAGGAGAAGAATTCCTTTACATCTCTTTGCGCTGCTTTCAGTGACAAATTGCTCACCATGACTGTGCTGAGCGTGGTTGTCTTCAAACAACAAATGGTGTAAAAGGAATAATTAATATGCCATCTGATAGACAATATGTCTACAATATTCAGCATAGCTAGCATATCAGATTAAATAGAAGGAAGAGCTCAATTCTAAACCGGTATCATTGGCGTTCATTTGTTTGCTTACACGACAGTGGAGAAGGAAGGCTCCCTAGTCTGATTGCTACATAACATTCTTAGTGCCTACAGTGCAATGAAGAGAGTAATAAGAACTTCCCCCCCCTTGATTTCTTCAGTGCAGGCAAGAAGGCATCAACACAGAATAGGGCAAGGCTATCAGCTAGGGAGTATACAGACTAGCTAAATCAGGCACTGAGGCACACTGACATCACTGCTGCAGTGACTGGACAGCAGATTAGCTTCCCTGGCATTGCACATTCAATTCAGGGGTACAATGCCGACCAAAATGGGACGAGATTTCACTAGGAAAAAATTGGTATCAAATTGCTGGCGGACTGCCACAGACACAGCGTTGCACAATTGATTCTAGCGAACAACGGTTGCTGGAACCCCAAGTCTCTACCTTTCCCAACTTTGGCATGACCAGCATGACTACAGAAGAATTAGTTCAGGGCGGTGTATTGACCGTAAATCTCAAATCTAGAACCCCAAGACCTAAACCCCCGTTTCTAAGTTCTAACAAGCAAACCAAATCAAGGAACCAAACATATACTCGGATCGGAAATGGCACAAGCCATGGCCCCAAAAGCTATTTGCGAACAAGCGAGGGAAGGGGGGCAATCGTGAGCTCACCGCCATGGCCGCGACGGGATGCGATGCCGAGATCTCCGAACCCTAACCGCTGACTTGAATCGGGAAACGGGAAGAGGAGGGGAGAAAAGTATTGGTGAAATGGATCCGCCGTGTCCGGCGGGCGGGATTTATAGAGGGGGACGACGGAGTGGAGCACGCGGCGGTTCCTGCCGTCTGACTCCAACAGTAGACGTGGAAGTGGTGATGCGGCGACGTGTGGGGCGTGCCGTCTGGGACCCACTTGCTTTGGGCTTTTACTTTGCGTTCGGCTGGGTCCAGTCCAGAGGAATACAGGATCCGATCTGGGCATCTGGCCCAGGACGGCCACGGCAACGAAGATGAGCAGAGTGAGGTGGTTAAGGTAATTTTCATTTCTCCCCTAAAAAAAAGTAAAAAAAAAAAAGGTAATTTTCATTTCTCCCCTAAAAAAAAGTAATTTTTCTTTCTTTCTTTTTGGACACGGCTACACACGCTGCGCTCGTCTAGTCGGATAACAACACCTAGCGGGCGGGCGTTCCAACAGCGATGGACCCGCGTGTCCCCGCATCCCGCGTCGCAGGAAAACGACAAAAAAGCCCCTGCTACCTCTCCACCTGATTTGCGTTCCCACTCCACCTTCACATGCCAAAAAAGTTACCCACCCCCCGTGTCCAACTACAATACAGAGAAAAGAATCTAGGTGATCTTCTTCTTCTCCAAGAAAGGATACGCCAAGCAAAAAAAGAGGAAAAGTAGATCGGGATCCAAGTAGATCTGGGACTCACCTTCCGTTTTCAATCTCCAGAGTACCACCAAAATTCGCCCTCGCAAAACTCCAGTGAATTTGAAAACATACAGGAGGCCAACAAAAAAGAAGAAGAGCAAAAAGTTTAGGTACCTTTTAAAACCTTACATCAAAAAGTTTGAAAAACTTCCAGTAATCTGGAAGGAGATGAGGAGGGCGGAAAACCACACGAAAATGTCTTGAATTTACAAAAGAAAACAAAGGGCAAAAACATTCCAATCTCTGTCCACACCATAAAAAACTACATGAACCACTGCATATCTTTACCACCGCCTAAACTAACTTTCTCACTACCTGTTTCCAATAACTTGTAGAAATATCTTTCTCACTACATGTGTCCAAAAATCTGTAGATATCTCTATCCCTGCCTATGTCTAAAGTTGTACAAGTGTAAACCTGTAATGTGTAAAATAATTACTCTAGATCATAAATCAAGTAACCTAGAGAGAAAAATTGAGTTGTTCTGCCTATTCATAATAACACGTGAAAAAAACAAAGGGCAAAAACATTCCAATCTCTGTCCACACCATGAAAAACTACATGAGCCACTGCATATCTTTACCACCGCCTAAACTAACTTTCTCACTACCTGTTTCCAATAACTTGTAGAAATATCTTTCTCACTACATATGTCCAAAAATCTATAGATATCTCTGTCCCTGCCTATGTCTAAAGTTGTACAAGTGTAAACCTGCAATGTGTAAAAAATACTCTAGATCATAAATCAAGTAACCTAGAGAGAAAAATTGAGTTGTTCTGCCTATTCATAATAACACGTGAAAAAAGTTTGCAGAGTTATCCACCTGATAAGACATGAGTTACCCATGCTGTAAATAATAAGTTATCCACTATTTTGTATCAAGTTATTTACTTGATGTACAATGATAGAACAGTTGACAAATTAAATGATTTGATTGGCAGGAAAAAGATAAACCAAAGAAAAGAGATGGATATCGACCTTAACCTTGAAACTCAAGGTGACTGATCTCGCACGGATGGTCAAATACAAGCAGCTGAAGGTGATGTAGGACCTCACGAACAAATAAAACTATATATACAAGGCGAGGGCTCTATCGCACATGGTCAAGTGCAAGTTCAAGATGAAGGTGTGGTACAACCTACAAAAGTTATAACTGTTTAAACTTGTATCTATCAGAAAAGTTATACATGCTTATTCTGTTCATTTACCCATACCAATAGCATTAACTTAC
The DNA here is from genome assembly GCA_023614405.1 of Avena insularis. Taxonomy (NCBI): domain Eukaryota; kingdom Viridiplantae; phylum Streptophyta; class Magnoliopsida; order Poales; family Poaceae; genus Avena; species Avena insularis. The sequence continues at coordinate 568,429,326 of CM042686.1, forward strand.
CCATACCATGCTAGTTAAAAAGTTATACATGCTTAATCAAATAAAGTTATCCATTCCAGTAGCATTAACTTACTCATACATGCTAATAAAAGTTATACATGCTTATTCTATTCAATTACCCATGCTAGTAAACGATATCTATGCTTATTCTGTTTGGTTACTCCAGCCATTAGCATTAACTTACCCACGCATGCTAGTAAAATGTTATTCATGCTTATTCAGTTAAAGTTATCCATGATAGTAGCATTAACTTACTCCATACATGCTAGTAAAAAATATAGTCATGCCTATTTAGTTTGGTTACCCATGCTAGTAGAAATAACTTACTCATGCATGCTAATAAAAGTTATCCATGCTTATTCAGTTTAGTTACCCATGCAAATAGCATTAATATATCCATGCATTCTAGTAAAATATAAAGAACATAAAAGATAGACATGTCAAAAGGTAAGATGAACACATATCAAGCATAGAAAAAATTATCCATTCAATTACCATTTACTTATCCACCGGTGAAACAATAAAGTTACCACACCTTGTCCTAATAAGTTACTCATACAATTAAAACTGATGCAGAAAATATACCATTGGTGCGCATATTATAGTGCATAATGAGAGTGACGATGATTTACAACAAGCTAGAACAACAACAGGTGCAAGCATTGGGGAGTCGATCGGAAATACTGTTGGGTCCAATGAAGATAACTGGTATGAACATAGAGACGGTGCCGACTCAACACCGCAACCGCCGGCTACTCAAATGCAGTTTGATAGTTTTCAATCAGCAAAAGAACACTACATGGCCTATACGCAGAGAAAAGGGTTCAGAATAAGGATAGATTGGTCGAGAAAAAGAAGAGATGGTGAGTATAACAAGGTGAACCTTGTGTGCACAAAAGTAGAGAAAATTTATGAAGCAAAAGAGGACATGCAGAATCCGGTGGGTGCAATCAAGAAAAGCAAGAAAAACACACATCCAAAAACAGGTTGCGCAGCGCAATGCACATAAAGAGAAAGGATGCGTGGTTTTATGTTCGAGACTACTCCGATGACCATAACCACCCATTGATCATAAAACCTTCTCTAACAAGGTTCCTCCGTTCACACCGCCACATACCACTAGAAGAAAGAGGTTTCTTGAGGCTGCTACGGGAGTGCTGTTGGAATTATGCCCTAGAGGCAATAATAAAGATGTTATTATTATAATTCTTGTTCATGATAAAGTTTATATTCCATGCTAGAATTGTATTAAGCGGAAACATTAATACTTGTGTGGTTTGTGAACAACATTGTCCCTAAATGCGCCTCTATGGACTAGCTCATTGATCAATGATGGTTAAGGTTTCCTAACCATAGACATGAGTTGTAAATTGATAATGAGATCATATCATTGGGAGAATGATGTGGTGGACAGACCCAAACTAAGCAAAGCAATTAGATCGTTTCATCGTGTTCATCTTTGCGAAGCTTTTCCTATGTCAAATATTGTATTCCTTAGACCATGAGATAATACAACTCCCTGGTATCGGAAGAAAGCTTTGAGGTCATCAAACGTCATCCTATGAGAGGGTGATCATAAAGGTGTCTCTCAGGTGATCGGAAAGTATCTGTTGGGTTGTATGTATCGAGATGGGATTTGTCCCTCCCAAGTCGGAGAGATATACTTGGGCCCACTCGTGTCGATATCAACACCGCTTGCAAGCATGTGGTTAAGGAGTTAATCACAAAGTGATATCGGATTACGGAACGAGTAAAGTACTTGCTGTGATCGAGATTGAACTAGGTATGACGATACCGACGATCGAATCTCGGGCAAGTAAAATATCGCGAGACGAAGGGAATATATATATATGGGATTGATTGAATCCTGGCATCGTGGTTCATCCGATATGATCATCGATGAATGTGTGGGAGTCAATAAGGGTGCCCAGACCCCGCTATTGATTATTGATAGAAGATCATGTCTGCACATTCTCGAACCCGCAGGGTCACACACTTAACGTGTCTCGACGCTAGGATAGATTGGATAATTGGTTTATGAATTTTTGTTCGGAGTCTCGGATGGGATCCGGGATATCACGAGAGGTTCCAGAATGGTCCGGAGAATAAGATTCATATAAAGGCGGTGCAGTTTTGGAGTTGAATTGTTAGGATTAATCGGTATTGTACCGGAAGCTTCTAGAACCTTCCGGAAGGGGGCCAACGTGGTCCCACCTTCCGGGAGGGGGCATGGGCCTATGAGGGAGTGTCCTGGCCGCATTGGGACAGGGTCACAAGGCCACATAGGGCCCAACTGATCCTAGATAAGTTTAAATTCGTTTAAACTAGAGATAGGGTTATCTAGATAAGGGGAGAGTTTAAATTGTTTAAACTAGAGATAGGCTTGGAGGAGGGGCTAGGGCTGGCCGCCACCACCCCCTCTATATATAGAGGGCTGGTGCACCCCCTCCCCCCCCACACACACACATCTCCCTCCAAGCCCTAGTTGCCCTGCTGCCCTCCTCTCTCCCTCCCGACTGTTTGTAGGCGAAGCCCTGCAGCAGAAATTCTCCACCATATACACCACGCCGTCGTGTTGTAGATCCAATCCATCTCTCCACCATACTTGCTGGTCCGAGGAAGGAGGAGACGTCGAGGTGCTGCACGTGTGCATCTCACGGAGGCACCGCCACTTGTGGTGCTAGATCGGATCGGATCGCGAGGAGGAGAAGCGAAATGCGACTACATCACCCACGTTCGACGAGCGTTCCGCTGTCTTGAATCTTCAAGGGTATGAAGATCTAATCCAATCTCTCTCGTTGTTTGCATCTCCTAGATTAGATCTTGGCTTTCCCTCTGTTCGCTTAGAGAAAATTTTGATTTACTATGTGCGAAACCCTTGATGGTATCGAGCTAGATCTATGCGTAGATGTGATTCACGAGTAGAGCGCAACATGGTTGTTGCGGGCATTGATGTTTTCTGTTGCAAGCCTCTTGTTTGTGTTCTTCTTATGGCCGGGATAGTGAGATTGAAGCGGTCCAGGCCAACCTTACGCGACGTCGTTCATGAGACCGACTCCGCACGTGTGGCTTGTACCACACATGCGGTGGTGGATGTCGGTTCTCTCACTATAGTTGTCATGGGTTTAACACGGAGTTTGGCAACCATACTATCACCGTTGTGTCTTTCTTTAGGTAAGAATCGTTCTTAGCATCTACTCCCATAAGCCACGTAAAACATGCAACAACAAAGTAGGCGTCTAACTTGTTTTTAGGAGTGTTTTCGTGATATGGTATGGCCCAAGATGTGATGTGTATATTGTATGCGATGATCATGTTTTGTAATGTTTCACGACTTGCATGTCGATGAGTACACAACGGCAGAGCCATATGGTTGTCTTTATAATTGTGTATGACCTGAGTCAACTTCTTATACGCCATGTAATAGCTTTACTTTATCGCTAAGTAGTTAGCAATAGTTGTAGTTGCTATTCGTGGTGGAGGCAATCATGGTGGAGTGATGGAGATCATGCCGGAACGCACAAGATGGAGATCATTGCGCGAAGATTGGCTATACCATGTCACATAAAGTTATATGCATGTGATGTTTATCCTTTTATGTATCTTATTATGCTCAGATCACGACGGTAGCATTATAAGATGATTCCTCACTTAAAGATCAAGATAAAACTGTGTTCTCCCCATGTATGCACCGTTGCAAAAGTTCGTCGTGTCCAAGCATCACGTGATGATCGGGTGCTATAGACTCTCAGCTCACATACAACGGTGCAAGCCAGTTTTGCACACGCGGAAATACTTGGGTTTGACTTGACGAGCCTAGCATGTATAGACATGGCCTCGGAACACATGAACCGAAAGGTTAAGCATGAGTCATATGAATGATATGATCGACACTTCGTTGTCCACCATTAAAACCACATCTCTTCTCATGAAGATCGGATTAGGTGTGGTGAATTTGGATCATGTTCACTAAACAACTTGAGGGATGTTGAATTTAGTGGGAGTTCATCTAGTAATTTGATTAAGTTGAACTATTTATCAAGAACATAGTCTAAATTGTACTTGCAAATACTGTAGATCACATGGCCAAGTCCAACTTCAACTTCAACGTTTTTGCTGAGATAGAAAAGCTTAGAAACAATGGGTCTAACTTCACCAAATGGTTCCGCATTAAGAATCATTCTCATTGGCGGACAAAGGACTATGTCCTTGAGAAAGCGCTAGGTGACCCTGCTATAGATCGCCGGCGCCTTACCGATGAAAAAGCTGTTTATCAGTCGTGCAAGGATGATTATGATTTGATTAAGATCGCCATGTTGTATGCTATGGAATCGGATCTTCAAAATCGCTTTGAGGAGTTCGCCGGGCCCTTTGAGATTCTCGAGGAGCTGAAAAACATGTTTCAGACTCAAGCCCGTTCTGAGAGATATGAGATCTCTAAGAAATTCTTTAACTACAAGATGGAGGAAGGGAGTTCCGTTAGTGAGCACGCCATTGAGATGACGGGCTACACTCAACGCCTTGAGCAACTGGACTACAAGATTCCAGAGGAGCTCAAGATTGACACTCCTAGCTACAAAAGTTTTGTAGTTGATTACAATCAGATTGGTTCCACTGATATGATCCGAGCTCTTTGCTAAGATGAAAGTAGCGGTGAACATCAAAAGAATAATCATATGTTGATGGTCAACAAGCCCCCACCTTTAAGAAAGGTAAGGTGCAAGGAAGCCCTTCAAGAAAGGCGGCAAGCGTTGCTGTTCTGCTTAGAGGAAGCCAGTGCGGTCCTAAGTCGGACCTTCGAGTGCTTCTATTGCAAGGACAAGGGTTCTATTGCAAGGACAAGGGTCACTTTAGCATCGGCAAGTAGCGGACAAGAAGGCTGGCACCATCAAAGGTATATTTGATATACATGTTATTGATGTTTTCCTTACTAGCCCTCATTGTAGTGCCAGGTATTTGATACGGTTCGATTGCTAATATTTGTAACTCGAAGCAGAGCTACGGAATGAGGCGACTGCGAGGATGAGGTGACGATCTTGCGTTGGCAACGGATCAAGAGTTGATGTGATGGCCGTCGACGCTCTCCTTAGTTTTACCTTCGGATTAGTTTTAAACCTTAATAAATGTTATTATGTGCCTGCGTTGAGCATGAACATTATTTACGGATCGTGTTTATTGCAAGACGGTTATTCATTTAAATCGGAGAATAATGGTTGTTCTATTTATATGAGTAACATCTTTTATGGTCATGCACCTCTTGTGAATGGTTTATTTCTTCTAAATCTCGAAAGGGATGAAACACACATCCATAACATTGAGGCTAAGAGATGCAAAGTAGATAGTGATAATACTACTTATTTGTGGCACCGTCTAGGTCATATTGGAGTAAAGCGCATGAAGAAACTCCATTCGATGGACTTTTGGAGTCTCTTGATTTTGAATCATTTGACACATGCGAACCATGCCTCATGGGCAAGATGATCAAAACCCGTTCTCGGTATGATGGAGCGAGCAACGGACTTGTTGGAAATCATACATACCGATGTATGCGGACCGATGAGTGTTTCGAACGCCGGTGGATATCGCTATTTTCTCACTTTTACCGATGACTTAAGTAGATATGGGTATATCTATTTAATGAAACATAAATCTGAAAGCGTTTGAAAAGTTCAAAGAATTTCAGAATGAAGTGGAGAACCATCGTAGTAAAGATTAAGTTTCTGATCCGATCGTGGGGCGAATATTTGAGTTATGATTTTCTCACGCATCTCAAAGCAAGTGGAATCGTTTCACAACTCACGCCACGGAACACCACAACGCAATGGTGTGTCGAGCAGGAATCGAACCCTATTAGATATGGTCCGATCGATGATGTCTCTTCTTGATTTGCGTTATCATTTTGGGGTTATGCATTAGAAACCGCTGCATTCACTTTAAATAGGGCTCCATCTAAATCCATTGAGACGACACCGTATGAACTGTGGTTTGGTGCTAAACCTAAGTTGTCGTTTCTTAAAGTTTGGGATGCGAAGCTTCGTCAAGAAGTTGATGCCGACAAGCTCGAACCCAAAGCGGAGAAATGCGTCTTCATAGGATACCCTAAGGAAACTATTGGGTATACCTTCTATCACGTAACCGAAGGCAAAGTGTTTTATGAAGAACGGTTCCTTTCTTGAGAAGGAGTTTCTCTCGAAAGAAGTGAGTGGTAGGAAAGTAGAGCTAGACGAGGTTATTGAACCTTCACTTGAATTGGAGAGAAGCGCAGCACCTGAAATTGTTCGATGCCTTTGCACCAACAATAGAGGAAGCTAGTGACAAGGATCATGAAGCTTGGACGATGTCGCTCTTGAGCGTCGCAGTCGACAAGGTCACGTGCCCCTCTGAGTGGTACGGCAACCTGTCTTGATTTGTCTTGTTAGTAGAAGGCGGTGAACCTACGAACTATGAGGAAGCGATGATGAGCCCAGACTCTGAGAAATGTCTAGAAGCCATGAAATCCGAATTGGGATCCATGAGCGAAAACCAAGTATGGACTTTGGTGGACCCTCCTAGCGACCGAAAGGCCGTTGAGTGCAAATGGATCTTCAAGAAGAAAACGGACGCGGATGGTAATGTTACCGTCTATAAAGCATGGCTTGTTGCGAAAGGTTTTCGACAAGTTCAAGGTGTTGACTACGATGAGACTTTCTCTCCCGTAGCGATGTTTAAGTCTATTCGGATTTTATTAGCAATTGCTGAGTTTAATGATTATGAAATATGGCAAATGTATGTCAATAATGATTTCCTCAATGGCAAAATTGATGAATAGTTGTATATGATGAAACCAGAAGGTTTGTCGATCCTAAGGATGCTGATAAAGTATGCAAACTTCAGCGTTCCATTTATGGATCAAGCAAGCATCTCGGAGTTGGAACCTTCGTTTTGATCAAGTGATCAAGAGCTTTGGATTTGTTCCAAATTGCTCTGAAGCTTGCATCTACAAGAAAGTGAGTGGGAGCTCGGTGGCGTTTACGGTACTATATGTGGATGACATATTGATTATTGGAAATGACATCAACATGCTTAACGATGTGAAGAGTTATTTGAACAAGTGTTTTTCAATGAAAGACCTAGGTGAAGTGCTTATATATTGGGCATCAAGATCTATAGAGATAGACAAAGACGCCTGATAGCTTTAAGCGGTACATACCTAGACAAAGTTACGAAAAGGTTCGTAATGGATAAGGCATTGAAAGGTTTAGTGCCTATGTTGTCGGGTAAGATATTGAGCAAGGCTCGGTGTCCGACTCTAGTAAATGATAGGGAAGCTATGAGCAAAGTGCCTTATGCCTCGGCCATAGGTTCCATCATGTATGCCATCTTTGTGTACTAGACGGATGTGTCCAATGCTCTTAGTTTGACGAGCAGATATCAAAGTGATCCGAGTGGAACCTTTGGACAGCCGTGAAGAACATCCTAAGGTACCTGAATAGGACTAAAGAAATGTTCTTAGTCTATGGGGGTGATGAACAGCTCGTCGTAAAAGGTTACGTCGATGCTAGTTTCGACACCGACAAGGATGATTGTAAATCTCAGACAGGATACGTGTATATTTTGAATGGAGGAGCTGTGGTGGAGAAGCTGCAAGCAAAGCGTGATCGCGGGATCTACATGAGAAGCGGAATACATGGCTGCTGCAGCGTCAAGTGAAGGAGTTTGGATCAGAAACTTCATCCGAGCTTGGCGTGGTTCAAGTGCATTGGACCCCTTGGAGATATTGTGTGACAACACGGCGCCATAGCACTCGCTAAGGAACCAAGATATCATCCAAAGACCAAGCATATCAACTAAGTTTCATATAATCCGAGATTATATAGCGAGATGGAGATCTGAAGATCAGCAAAGTACATACAGATCTGAATGTCGCAGATCCATTGACTAAACCTCTTCCACGTGTAAAACATGATCAGCACCTCAGTGCCATGGGTGTGAGATTGTTGCCAAATGTAAACTAGATTATTGACTCTAGTGCAAGTGGGAGACTGTTGGAATTATGCCCTAGAGGCAATAATAAAGATGTTATTATTATAATTCTTGTTCATGATAAAGTTTATATTCCATGCTAGAATTGTATTAAGCGGAAACATTAATACTTGTGTGGTTTGTGAACAACACCGTGTCCCTAGTACGCCTCTATGGACTAGCTCATTGATCAATGATGGTTAAGGTTTCCTAACCATAGACATGAGTTGTCAATTGATAATGAGATCATATCATTGGGAGAATGATGTGGTGGAAAGACCCAAACTAAGCAAAGCAATTAGATCGTTTCATCGTGTTCATCTTTGCGAAGCTTTTCCTATGTCAAATATTGTATTCCTTAGACCATGAGATAATACAACTCCCTGGTATCGGAAGAAAGCTTTGAGGTCATCAAACGTCATCCTATGAGAGGGTGATCATAAAGGTGTCTCTCGGTGATCGGAAAGTATCATTGGGTTGTATGTATCGAGATGGGATTATCCCTCCCAAGTCGGAGAGATATACTTGGGCCCACTCGGTAATCGATATCAACACGCTTGCAAGCATGTGGTTAAGGAGTTAATCACAAAGTGATATCGGATTACGCGAGTAAAGTACTTCTTTGTGAACGAGATTGAACTAGGTATGACGATACCGACGATCGAATCTCGGCAAGTAAAATATCGCGAGACGAAGGGAATATATATATGGGATTGATTGAATCCTGGCATCGTGGTTCATCCGATATGATCATCGATGAATGTGTAGAGTCAATAAGGGTGCCAGACCCGTTGATTATTGATAGAAGATCATGTACGCACATTCTCGAACCGCAGGTCACACATAACGTGTCTCGGCTAGGATAGATTGGATAATTGGTTTATGAATTTTTGTTCGAGTCTCGGATGGGATCCGGGATATCACGAGAGGTTCCGAATGGTCCGGAGAATAAGATTCATATAAAGGCGGTGCAGTTTTGGAGTTCGAATTGTTAGGATTAATCGGTATTACGGAAGCTTCTAGAACCTTCCGGAAGGGGGCCAACATGGTCCCACCTTCCGGGAGGGGGCATGGGCCTATGAGGGAGTGTCCTGGCCGCATTGGGCCAGGGGCACAAGGCCACATAGGGCCCAGCCGATCCTAGATAAGTTTAAATTCGTTTAAACTAGAGATAGGGTTATCTAGATAAGGGGAGAGTTTAAATTGTTTAAACTAGAGATAGGCTTGGAGGAGGGGCTAGGGCTGGCCGCCACCACCCCCTCTATATATAGAGGGCTGGTGCGCCCCCTCCCCCCCCACACACACATCTCCCTCCAAGCCCTAGTTGCCCTGCTGCCCTCCTCTCTCCCTCCCATTGTTTGTGGCGAAGCCTGCAGTAAATTCTCCACCATATACACCACTGTCGTGTTGTAGATCCAATCCATCTCTCCACCATACTTGCTGGTACGAGGAAGGAGGAGGCGCCGAGGTGCTGCGTGTGCATCTCACGGAGGCACCGCCACTTGTGGTGCTAGATCGGATCGGATCGCGAGGAGGAGAAGCGAAATGCGACTACATCACCCACGTTCCGACGAACGTTCCGCTGTGCAAATCTTCAAGGGTATGAAGATCTAATCCAATCTCTCTCGTTGTTTGCATCTCCTAGATTAGATCTTGGCTTTCCCTCTGTTCGCTTCCGTAGAAAATTTTGATTTACTATGCTGCGAAACCCTTCAAGTGCAACATCCCAACGAGCAGACAAATGCAGCTCATGTCAAAGTTCTATGAGAAGTTCAATGACGTACCATATATTGAGAAATATGTGGCAAATCTAAAATCATATTTTCAAAATGATACGAATAACCATGACATGCAAGACACATTGACATTATTTGACAAGATAAGGGTTGATGACAAAGATTTTTTCTACAAATTAGACTCAGGCAGAAACACGACCGGGACTAATGCTCCGGACGGAAGGCCCTTTTTCTACTAGTGCATGCCAAGAATTTGAACACCGAGTGAGAAGCATGTCGATGTAGAATTTTCTCAATAGCCATCATATCGCGAATGGTCCAAAGTGACCAGGACATCGCGACGAACACTAGCCAGAAGAGACGGTGACCCTTTCCTGCATGATTTGCCTAGGTTTCTACGAATTCACTGAGATCATAGGCTCGCTAGTCTGGGCCCAATGCATCTCTAGTAAAGTTCCACATAAATTGGGTCGCGGGGCAAGTAAACATTATGTGTGTGTGTCTAATTCAGGGACCCCACATAGAGGGCACAAGCCGTAGTTGGGCCCATGTATTTTGGCCACTTCGACCCCTAAGGGTAAGGGGTTTCGCAGTAGTTGCCAAACGGAGATCTTTGTCTTTAGTGGCAAGGGTACCTTCCAGAGAGGGTTTCGTCCATGGTAGGCTAGGCCTCCAAAGAGGGCCCTATAAGCCGAGATGACCGTGAAACACCCTGAAGAGGTCAAGCGCCACCCCACATTGTCAGGTGCGTCCATGACAGTTGAAATGGATCGTATGGGCACCTAGAGGGGGGTGGATAGGTGCTGCTTCAAATTTAATGTTTTTTCAATTTTAGGCTTGACACAAATAGTAAATTCTCTAGATATACTATTATATAGAATTTCCCTATATGCAAACCTAACTACTAGCAAGTAAAGTCGAGTAAAGTGAGGAACGAGGAAACCGTGGTGAAGCACGTGGAGACACATGATTTGTTTTACCGTAGTTCCTTCCTTGTTAAGGGAAGTACATCTGCGTTAGAGGGGTGGGTGGTACTAAGACCACTACGCCACAATAGGCCTCACCCTGTTCTCCGATGGATTCCGCCACCAAAGGCCTAGTCCACCTTTCCACTATAGAAACCCTTCGAGGCGGGAACCGACGCATTTACACAACTAGAGGGGCACAACTCCACAACCGAATTGGAGGCTCTCGTAATGACAACAAGCTGCCACAAGAACAATTGTTATCAATAATAAAGTACAAGATCTAGATATCAACGAGAATACTAGATCGGGGATTCTACAAGTGAATGGAGAGGAGTTGAAGCGCTTGATTCGTGATGATGATGAATGATGTCTCCTTCTTCAATTCCCCCAAAGATTGAAGCCTTCGGGTGGTTGAAGTGGGAGATCTAGGGAGGAAGCTTCTGCACTAGGTCTGATATTTTTCGTATGAACCAAGAGATCTGACCGGAGGGGATGATGGGGCTTTTATACCCCCTGTCCAAATGGAGCCGTTGGAGCCATTTGGGGCCAGATTATCCGGCCCAAGTGAGGGACGGATTATCCGGCCTGGGGAATACTCCATCCCAGACTCGGATTATCCGGCAAATAATCCGCCCCCGAATAGAAGATCACGCAAGGTGGTCCTTGGCATCTTCCACTGGGGGGGCAGATTATCCGGCCCTAGAGGAGGGCCAGATTATCCGGCTGGGGGAAATCCGCCCCATCCACGGATTGTCCGAGGGAAAATCCGCCCCCAGACAGAAGCTCACGCTGACGCTCCCTTGGGCAATTTCCCTGGGGCCGGATTATCTGGCCCTAGAGGAAGGCCGGATTATTCGGTCCTGGGGAAAATCCGCCCCTGCACCGGACTGTCCGGGGGAAATCCACCCCCAGACAGAAGCTCACGCGCGGCCAGCCTTTGCCAAGATGGATAGGCCGGATTATCCGGCCCTTGATGGGGGCGGATAATCCATCCCCCAAATACTGATAACCCACAAGTATAGGGGATCGTGTGTAGCCTTTTCAATAATAAGAGTGTCGAACCCAACGAGAAGCTAAAGGTAGGATAAATTTTCTCTCAAGTTCTATCAACCACTAATACAACTCTACGCACACTAAATGTTTGCATTATCTAGGGAATAAAACTAAAGCAACAATACCTTGCATGATAATAAATAACAAGAAAGTAAAGTTAGTTGCTGCAGCAATAAAATACACTAAACTAACAGAACCATGAGTGTGGAATAGTGGTGGTAATTGTGGTGGCTTTGTCCAAGTTTAATTAGTGAATAAATCGGGTTCATTGTCTTTGATGCAGTTTTCTATGTGGGAGAGGCTAAATATACATGCGCTTCACTACTTGGAATTACATGTACTATATAATTAGATTGTTAGCAAACATCCGTAACTACTAATAATGCATTAAGGTTTCCCCAACCATAGCCTTAAGTTTAATGGTTCTCTTACTCACATACGTGCAACGTTCCGGTTCGCGTTTTCAGGTTTCTGTCATTCCGGCAGAACTCCCCCTTCCTCTTACACATACTACAAACCCTATGATGTTTAATCCATGCGCGTACAAATATAATGGAAACCAAAGGACTGTACCATATCAACATACAACTCTAATGAACCAAATACATTCAACCATTCAATCTAAGAACAAAGAAACTACACAAACATGACATAGATCATAGGATTATAACTTATAGCATCAAACACCATGTTTACATAGGACGATACAGAGGTGTGTGGAAGGATGAACCACTACATACTAGGAGGATTAGGTGATGGAGATGGCGGTGAAGATGCTAAAGAGGGAGGCGCCGGCGCCGGCGCCGGTGCGGGGGACTCCTTCCCCGCCGCCGGTATCATGGGGGAGCACCGCCCCTTAGCCCCCTTCCTTCATGGCTTCTTAGGAGCCCTCCCCCATGGAGATCCATGGGGAGGCAAAAACGTGGCTTTGGCGGCTGCAAATTCATGGGTGGAGGTGTCCTCCACAAATTAGGTTTCCTCCCTTTATATAGCTTCTCGGATTCCCGTCACCCCATCTTGGGCTACAGTAAATCGGGCCTAGCGAGCCCTTCTGGACTCTGAATCAGCTAAATTTTATGTCCAGAACATTTGTCGTGAAATTTCCAACAACTTTGTAGTTGAAGAGTTTTCCGTTTGACGCCGTCTTCGATCTGAAACGTGACCATCTTCAAAAAGAGTTCTGAGACAGATTTCTGGAAAATCCCAATTTGACTCCAACAAGGTTTCCACTTGTATTCTTGGTAATTCCTACACATCAAAGTGTAAAACAAGAACATTGTGCATTTTGCAACTATTAGTAGGTTAGTCCAAATAAATCATGAACTTTATATAAAAAGGAGTGTCAAAAGCATAATATTAGCATAAAACCATCAAAAATTATAGATACGTTATGGACGTATCAACATCCAAAACACTTCCCTACACACTTAGCACACATGAGAAAACTTCGTGGTATTGTTATCTAACATACAAAACACAGGGAACCATGAAATATTCTTTCAATCTCCTCTTTTTGGTGTTAGATGACAATATCGGGATTTGCAAGATAGCTTCTCAAAACAACAAAATTTAACGAATGAAAAGGACTCCCCCTCAATGTGTGCATAATAAAATTTGTGTTTGAATATAAATGCACACAAATAGGTACAAGTCTATTTCATTGGAATATAAACAACATAATCATACCACCGATAGAGAGAGGCATCCTCAAGATAGCCAGTATATCCAATGTGATAACCATTATAAATGCCTTCCTCGAGATAGATATCCAATATGGCCAATATGATAGAATATGATAGATGAATCCATAAGTATATCCACAAGATAAATCCAGAGCCACACAACCACATAGTCTTATACAGAGCAAATCACAAATAGAAGTTCAACGCTAAATGGGCACAAGCGAGAAAAAGACCGAAAAGATAAAATGCGAATGCTTGCGCGCGACCCATGCAAATCCATGAAGACCTCATCCTCGTCCTTGTCCCTGTCCTCATCCTTGTCCTCAAGCTCCTCGGTGTCATCCTCCTCATCATCAGCAGTGGCAGCGAAAGGAAACAAGTGACGCTCAAGCTCTCCGTAGTTGAGCCCAGAGGAAGAGTTCCACCGAGCATATGGTGTAGGAGTAGTAGGAGTAGGGGGTCGCCTGATGCTCCGGACACATGGTGAAGAATGAGCTGCTAAGTGTGAGCCATCTCGTGGCGCTGCTTGTACGCCTCATACTGTCCCTTGCGAGTGTCCACCCCCATGCAAAGAATGTTCCGCTGGAACCAATTCAGCTGCTTGATCTCGCGAGCAATAGGAGGCACTGGGGGCCTACGAGCACTGGCACGAGCATCCCTCATGAGACCCTCACGAGCAGAAGATGGGTATGAGGTCTTCCGAACCTTGTTATAAATCTTCTTTGCCTTGTGAACCACATCGATGTTAAACTCTTCAGTGGGAAGCAGGTGCATGATGATACGTTGCAAACGTATCTATGATTTTTGATGTTCCATGCTTGGTGTTTATCTACTTTCTTATGTTTTGTCCATACTTTGGAGTATTTTTATACACTTTCTAGGACTAACCTATTAACAAGATGCCACAATGCCAGTTGCCTGTTTTCTGCTATTTTTGGTTCCAGGAAAGTCAAAAAATGAATATTCTCGAAATTGGACAGGACAAAAAGCCAAAGTCGATATTTTACCGGAAGACTCACGGATCCAGAAGACAAGACGAAGAGGGGCCATAGGGTGGCCATCCCCCTCTTGGCGCAGGCAGCCCTAGGCCACGCCAGGGCATGGTATGGGCCCCCTGGCCGGCCACCGACCTTGCCCCTTCACCTATAAGAAGCCCCAGATGCAAAAACCCTAAATCCAGGAGCCTCCAGCCACGAAAAGTTCCGCAGTGCCGCCGCCACCAAAGGGGAGATTCAGGGGATAGAAAGTCTCTGTTCCGGCACCCTGTCGGGACGGGGAAGTGCCCCCGGAGCCATCTCCATCGATCTCCACCACCATCTCCATCACCATTGCTGATTCCCATGATGATGAGAGAGTAGTTCTCTCTCGAGGCTAAGGGTTCTACCGGTAGCTATGTGTTCATCTCTCTCTCCCTATGCATGATCATATTGTGATCATGATCTTTGTAATCAAGTAGATCTACCTTGCTACTCAAGTGCTTTAATAGATCTCTGCTCTCCCCATGTGTGTGTGAAAGTGACAACGTACACACCATGGTGGCACTTAGGCTAGAGATTACAAATACTTGTTATGAGTTATATTTGGAGTTGGTTATTTCTATGAAATTGTGGTGTTTGTTGGAACCATCTAGAGCTCAAGGTGACAGTGTGGGGTCATCTAGATGGGGAAAGCGAACTTTGAGGTGTGCTGTTATAGCCCTACCATGGATTAGAAAGTCCAACCGGAGAGTAGTTCAGAGTAGTATCATGAAAAGAAGATATTTATATGAGAGTGTTCACTAGTGAAAGTATGATCCCTAGGCCTTGTTTCTAAACATTGAAACACCATTTGCAACTAGATCTGTTACATGTTTGCTTGCTGCCATCTTTATTTCAGTTTGCCTTTAGTCTCTTCCACGCCATCAAAGTATTTTCTATCACCATTACCACTTATAATTATCTATACCACTTGTATTTCACTATCTCTTCGCCGAACTAGTGCACCTATACACCTGACAAGTATATTAGGTGTGTTTGGGACACAAGAGACTTCTTGTATCTTGATTGCAGGGTTGCTTGAGAGGGAATACCTTTGACCACTTCCTCCTTGAGTTCGATAAACCTTGGGTGATCCACTTAAGGGAAAACTTGTTGCTGTTCTACAAACATCTGCACTTGGAGGCCCAACAACTGTCTATAAGAATAGAAGTGCGTAGACATCAGCTACCATCTGACATCCGAAGGTGGGCTGAAGATCTTCAACGTATACAATATAGCAACCTCAGGATGGATTTCTTTGATATCCAGGAGGAGATCTCGACAATCATGCACCAACAAGTCATAAAATCCAGGGGCCTCCTCTACGGTAGCATTCCACTGCACAACAAGGACATAGATGCACACTTAGCGAGGCAGGGTGACAGTAGGACGTTCATGATGTTGGCGAAAGGAGCTAAACGGGGCTTCGTGAATATCCCCGAGCCGACTCATCAACCGAAGAAGTCTTGATGTTTGCTTAGCTAGTTGTTAGTTCCGAACTTGTGTTGTAAACATTATCATCCCTATGTTAACTTGCCTAGCAACCTCTAGAGTATGTTCTGTAAACCGTTGAACTTGATTATGAGTGACGCTAGTTATTTGTGTTATGCACTATTTTAAGTGCTTGTTGCTTTTCATTCGTTATTGTCGCCCTACTTCTTGTGGTTTGCTTTCTTTGTCTTTCTTTGAAATGCTGATGATTAAAACGTGTTGTGGCGTCATGTGTGTGACCATGTCGTTGCTGGATCTAGTGTGCCAAGTAGACTAGAGGTTTGTGCATATACTCTACTTGCCGCCCCAGATCCATCAGCGGCATTGTCATTTTCCGTGCCCAACCTAAGTATGAGGCAAGTAGACTTGTAACAATGTCACCCAAGTTAATACTATTTCATCTCGTAGCCCCAAAGTCGAAAGAGGATAAATATTTTCGAGGTTCATATACGTAAGACATAATATGTTCAGCAGTAAGCCAAGGAAAGGATTCTGGATCCACGTGTCAACGACTCCTTTCGACACACCAAACTCGAAATGAGTCGTTGCCGTGGAGACCGAATCCTTTCCTTGCTTTACCGCTGGACATATCATGCCCATGCTATATGAATCGTGGAAGTATTTCTCTTCTTTTGTCTTTGGCGATACGAATAGATTAGATAGCGTGAATTAAATGAAATGGTGAATTATGTAGTTTCAAATGTCTCATTGTACAAACCTCTGCACTTGGAGGCCCAACAACTGTCTACAAGAATAGAAGTGCGTAGACATCAAGCTATTTTCTGGCGCCATTGCCGGGGAGGTAAGGTAAAAAGTACTCACATCCTCCGGTGTGAGTGCTCGAAGTTATTTCCTTTAGATTCTGCAATTTTGTCTTTTTGTTTCTTGTTTTTACTAGTTTGGCTTAATGGAAAACAACAACAAAATTAGAGAGCTTTTTAGTATTTTTCCTAATGTAGAACATGAATTGTCTGAAAATAAAATTAAAAAACCCATGGAACTTTCTTTGCATGCTAATAGAAATGTTATTAGTATGAATCTTTTGAACACCTTTGTTACTAATGCTATGGAAACGTCTAAGCTTGGGGAAGTTAGTTTTTATGAAAATGATCTTTTTAGTTCCCCAGCTTTAAAGAAGAAAATTTTCTCTGATGATACTTTATCTCCCATATGTGGTAATTCTAATGATACTTGTGATATTTTAAATTCACATACTAAAAGCATCTCTTTTAAAATACCTATAAAATTGTTGAACGTGTTATGAACAACTGTTATTTGGGAGATGGAACTGTCCATCCTGGTGATCATTTACTCTTTTTACACGAATTATGCGAGTTGTTCAAGTGTGCAGGTATTTCAATGAACCAAGTTAAGAGGAAGTTATTCCCTTTTTCACTTAAGGGCAAAGCAAGGGAGTGGTATGAGCTACTAGATGATCCTCATCATTTGGAGTGGAAGGAACTTGAATCTCTCTTTTACTCTAAATTTTATCCTCCTCATGAAATTCATAAAGATAGGAATTACATTTATAATTTTCATCCACATGATGGAGAAAGTATTGCCCAAGCATGGGGGAGATTGAAGTCACTAATGCTCAAATGTCCCATTCATGAGCTCCCCAGTAATATTGTTATTAATAATTTCTATGCAAGGCTTTCAGGACATTACAAGGACTATCTAGTTACTTGTTTAGAGGAATCCTTCACAAGTAAGGAGGTCAAAGCTAAGTGGGATCTTCTTGAAACAATTCAAAGCAATACCGAAGATTGGGATAACAACAAAGGTAAAGAACCAGGTATAAACTATGAGTATGATTGCATTAAGTCTTTTGCTGAAACTGCTGATTTTCAAGAGCTTAGTGCTAAATATGGTCTTGATCCTCAAATTCTTATTGGTTGTTTTAGATCCTTTTCTTCTCCTATTAATGCTCCTAAAGAAAAATGGGACATGTATCATGAGCCTTTTAAAGACACTTGCATGGAAAATGAAATCGTTTTTAATAATAGCAATAAACATGCTCAAACCTCTGAAAGTACTATTTCTTATAAGCATGTTAATTTTTGTGGAATACATAGACCTTGTGATTAAAATAAAATTGAAGAAGAATATTGTATCACCCACAGGAATGAAAAAACTAGAACGTGGTATAGGGATCTAAATGATCTTGGTAATGTGCCCTCTATCCTTTTATTTATGAACTTTGCTTTGAAGTGGGTCATTTCAATTTTCAATGCTCAGGCCATAATAATAGCCCTTCTAATCCAATGAGTACTGAAAGTTTGTATTGTAATGACATGATCACTCCTAATCAGCATGATGAACTTACATTATTTTTGGGGTGTGAAGAGTTATCAAGAAAAACCTCGTTGGTAGATATGGGTGCTTTTGATATGAATAGCGTCCTGCATAGTTGTCATCTTTATTGTGTTGATAATTGTCACACAAATACTTACATACAAAATATTATAAAAGATGAGATTTTACCAAAATATGACAGGACTAATATGTGTTTTGATCTTATTAATGAAAAGAAGGAATCCTCCAAAGTTTCTTATATTGTCTCTAACAATATACTAGGGTATATGGAGAAGCTTCCTTTCAAGCCTCTCCCTCCTAAAGAGAAGAAGAAAAAGAAGAAAAGGAGGAGTAAAAGGAGAGAGGAAACGGTATTTCCCCTAAGCATGTTGCTCCTAGTATAATCTTTGATGAGTCTAAACTAGATGATGTTCCTATGCATGTTACCTATAGTAGTGATCATGATTGGGAAAAGCACACTTATTTTGATATTGAAAATCTCTTCGGTACCAATTCTAAAAATGATGATATTAATAATTGTTGTACTATTAGTGCTATCCATGTTCCTTCCAATGATGATACGTTTACAAATGAACACACTTTGAAAGATAACAATTCTATTGCTTATGATGATACTATACTTCCAATATATGATGATTGCAATGATGAATATGATATTTTCAGTCAACCTACTATTGAGGAGGAAATTAATTATGATTACAATATGCCTCCTATATTTGATGATTATGGTGATCAGAATAATAATGATAGCTATTTTGTTGAATTTTCTCCCACTACAATTTAATAAGAATGACTATGTTTACGTGGGGAGTATTAATTCCTTTATGCATGTGGCTCATGATAAGAATGTTTCATGTTGTAGTTATATTGTTAATTTTATTCATGATGCTACTGAAAGTTATTATGAGAGAGGGAAGCATGGTCTTATGTATCTCAACATTATTAAGTTTCCCCTCTTTATGTTGAAAGTCTTGAAATTGCACTTGTTTTGCTTTACTATGCTTGTTGCTTTGTGCTTTCATGACTTGTTTCTTTACAAGATTCCTATGCATAGGAAGTGGGTTATACTTAAATGTGTTTTGAATTTGCTTCTTGATGCTCTGTTTTACTTCAATTCATATTTCTTATGTGAGCATCTTCTCAAACTATCAAGCCTAACTTAAAGGCGTTAAAGAAAAGTACTTATTGGGAGATAACCCAAAAGTTTTAGTTGAGTTTTGAAAGTTATTGCTTCTGTAATAACCACTCCTTATCCTTTTATCTGCTTTTTGTGCCAAGAGTAACCTCTAATGAGAGAGAAGTAATGCTTGGTAAAGTTGCTGTCCCGAAACAGATTTTTGTGCTTCACTGTAAAAATTCGTGTAAAATCTCTGTACATTGTTTTGAGGTGTGAATTTTTGTTCTTCTGCCCTAGGTTGTTATCCAACTTTCGTTAGTTCAACACTTTTCGATTTGAGCAATAGAAGGTCTTCGAAAAAATTGGTTTTTACCTGCTCGTCTGTTTTGACAGATTTCTGCCATTATTTGCATTTGCCTCTTAATCTCTTTCTCTTTGAGTTCTATTTGATCACTTGAACTTTTTGAAGGAAGTGCTACAGTAGCTTGTGTTTTAATGGAAGTTTTACTTGTGTTGAAACTGAACCAAAGACTTGTTATCTTGAGTGCACTGATGTTGCTAATAAAGATTGTGTGAAGTTATGTATGAAGGAAAAAATCAGGTGTATGGAGAGAATGATGTAATGAGATGAAGAATGGACTAAAGCTCAAGCTTGGGGATGCGACACGTGTCACCCCAAGAAATATCCAAGAAGTACAAGCGTCAAAGCTTGGGATGCCCAAGGCATCCCCTTCTTCATCAATAAAAATCTCAGGTTTCTTCCAAACACTTCATTTTTATTGTTTCATGCACAGTTGTGTTGTTCTTGGAGTGTCTTTGTTTTTGTTTTTAGTTTTAGTTTGCTTAGTTTGCTTGAATAAATTGGTTGGACCCCTCATCCATACATTAGTTTTCAAATAAGATTGGTTTGGATTAGAAAAGAGTAGGAAAGTTCATGCTTAAGTGGTAAAAAGGATCTTGTTTTTGACTGTGACTTAGACTTTATCATGTCATGCTTGATATTGTTTTGGCTTTATGCTTAGTGACTATTGCTGTAGCATGACTTGTTATAAACAACTGAGATTGCTTAATGTGCCTTGAAAGAATCATGCGTTGTTTTAGCATATAAAAGCATAATATTGTGATATTCTCCTTTAAATGCTTTATTTGGGTTGACTTGGCGCATGCTCACACCATGTTAAGATTACACCAAGTCACCATAGCCTCTATGATCCTTTAGTTTTCGACTTGTAATATCACTTTATGCTTTAACTAATAATGTTTTGTCGCTTTGCATGATTATGGCCATTATTGCTCTCTTAGTTGGTCGCTCCCAGTCTTTTGCTAGCCTCCATACCAAGTATGATTTCAACTCATGCATCCAACTCCAAATAAAACCATGTTATTCCAAAGAGTCCACCATACCTACCTATTAGCATTTGCTATTCAAAGTATATTCATGTTTTTATATACCTTCCGAATTAAACTTGTTATGAGAAAACTAGTGATTAAAGCTCTCACGAACTTGATGGCACACTTTACTTTTCTTGCCCCTAATAAACTTGAACCATTGTGTCATCTATGTTGTATATGCTTGCACTTATATGTTGGGGATTAGCAGAACCATGATGTCATGGGGAACGCTTTCAACATTGCACTTGTACTTTGTACCTAGTTGATATCATGCTCTTTTGTCTATGGATGTCGTCAGTGTGAAATGAAAGGGGAGCTTGTAATTCCATGGAGTTATGTATGTGTGTTAGAGAAATGCCTAGGCCGCCGGTCTAATCCATGCCTAATCATGGTGGAAACCTGAAGCGTAACCATAATGAGCAATCTATGAAGCATTCTTCTTATAAAAAAAGAGATAGAGATTGAAAAAGAAAAAGAAAAAAAAGATGAGAAAAGAGGAAAGAGAGAAAAAAGCACCATTTTCCCATGGTAAATAAGATGATTGCTGAGATGCTTATTGTCTACTTGCCTTGTCATTTTGATATGGGGATTCTTCCGTATCATCGGGCAAGGGGTACCCCATTGGTGGTTCTCTATGATACACATGTACTTACTATGACAAGAACTTACCGGTGACTAAACTTGAGTAGCATGAGGAGTGGCCCTCGTATTCAAGGGACATGAGATTGCCAACTTATACTTTGTCAAGCATATACTCCATAGTTTGTTCACTTTAACCTTAATCATTTCAAGATTCTTATGATAGGGGCAAAGAGAGCTGAAAGCTAATAAGTACCATAATTTTTGGAAGCTCTTTATGAAACTTGAATCCCTGCTTCCTTCTATGAAGGCCTTTCTTTTACTTTTATATTGAGTCTCCACCTTCTATCTTTATGCACCTATTGAGAGAGCATAGTGGCCATTCTTCGTTTAATGTGCAATGTCCCAAGACTTGTTGATTGATGCATAACTTTGATATTGCTTGTTCTTAAACTATTTGTATCTAGTCACTCTTATGAACTTTGAAGGTGTCCTATGCATTTATGTTTGCTACTCTATGAGGGACAAGCTGAATGCCACTATGCTATGTTTTCTTTATGTGAAACAGACAAACATATTGCAAAGCATTGTTATTCATGAGATCTTTTGTTTGTGCCTTTTCATGTTACAACATAGTTGCTATGTCTTATTGTTAGAACTTTATCTTTCATGCTATGTTGAAGTACTATGATCCCAGCTATCAATGTTTTACAAATACTTTGATCAAGTTTATGATGGTGCATTTCACCTCAAAAATTATTCTTTCTTTTTATCACTTACCTACTCAAGGACAAGCAGGAGTTAAGCTTGGGGATGTTGATACGCTGCAAACGTATCTATAATTTTTGATGTTCCATGCTTGGTGTTTATCTACTTTCTTATGTTTTTTCCATACTTTGGAGTATTTTTATAAACTTTCTGGGACTAACCTATTAACAAGATGACACAGTGCCAGTTGCCTGTTTTCTGTTGTTTTTGGTTCCAGGAAAGTCAGAAAATGAATATTCTCAGAATTGGACAGGACAAAAAGCCAAAGTCGATATTTTACCGGAAGACTCACGGAGCTAAAAGACTAGACGGAGAGGGGCCATAGGGTGGCCACCCCCCCTTGGCACGGGCAGCCCTAGGACACGTCAGGGCATGGTGTGGGCCCTCTGGCCTGCCATCGACCTTGCCCCTTCGCCTATAAGAAGCCCCCGATGCAAAAAACCTAAATCTGGGAGCCTCCAGCCACGAAAAGTTCCGCAGCGCTACCGCCACCGAAGGGGAGATTCTAGGGATAGAAAGTCTCTGTTCTGACACCCTGCTGGGATAGGGAAGTGCCCCCAGAGCCATCTCCACCGATCTCGACCACCATCTCCATCATCGTTGCTGATTCCCACGATGATGAGGGAGTAGTTCTCTCTCGAGGCTAAGGGTTCTACCGGTAGCTATGTGTTCATCTATCTCTCTATGCATGATCATATTGTGATCATGAGCTTTGTAATCAAGTAAATCTACCTTGCTACTCAAGTGCTTTGATAGATCTCTGCTCTCCCCATGTGTGTGAAAGTCACAGCGTGCACACCATGGTGGCACTTAGGCTAGAGATTACAAATACTTGTTATAAGTTATATTTGGAGTTGGATGTTTCTATGAAATTGTGGTGTTTGTTGGAACCATCTAGAGCTCAAGGTGATAGTGTGGGGTTATCTAGATGGGGAAAGTGAACTTTGAGGTGTGCTGTTATAGCCCTACCATGGATTAGAGTGTCCAACCGGAGAGTAGTTCAGAGTTGTATCATAAAGAGAAGATATTTATATGAGAGTGTTCACTAGCGAAAGTATGATCCTTAGGCCTTGTTTCTAAGCATTGAAACACCGTTTGCAATTAGATCTGTTACATGTTTGCTTGCTGCCATCTTTATTTCAGTTTGCCTTTAGTCTCTTCCACGCCATCAAGCTATTTTCTGGCACCGTTGTCTTATATCCATACCACTTGTATTTTACTATCTCTTCGCCGAACTAGTGCACCTATACGCCTGAAAAGTGTATTGGGTGTGTTGGGGACACAAGAGACTTCTTGTATCTTGATTGCAGGGTTGCTTGAGAGGGATAACTTTGACCACTTTCTCCCTGAGTTCGATAAACCTTGGGTAATCCACTTAAGGGAAACTTGCTGCTGTTCTACAAACCTTTGCACTTGGAGGCCCAACAACTGTCTACAATAATAGAAGTGCGAAGACATCACATGATCAGCATCATAATGTATGGTGCATACGGGATGGATAGCCTATTGAACATGGCGTCAATCAACTCATGGTAAATAAAGTCCATCACATCCAGCTTGTAATTAACGGACTCATCCGCACAAGATGCAACCTCATGAGAGAAGGCAAGAAGTTGAACCAGGTGACCACGAATGCTATCATTGTTCCCTCCACTCGGGGTGATAGAATCACGGAAGAGTCCCACCAAGATGGCATACAAAGGAGAAAGACCAGCAAAGGTGCCCACAATACCATTGTCAACTATGCACGGAGAGAGAGCTGCATCTTTGTTGGGCTTGAGCTAGGTGATGATACGGTGGCCACTCGCACGATCCCTGTTGCGAAAGGAATATCCAAGCACCCCAGCAAAAACACAAAAATCAGCTTGCATAGGCCTGTCATGAGTCATCCACTTCATGGTGCAGTGCTCATCACCACAAATAACCAAGGTGGAGAAGAACTGCTTCACAATCTCAGAATCATAGCAGCATTGAAGGGCCATGAGATGGTTTAGCCCCATCCTGTCAGTCACATACATGGCATCAACAAGTTGAGGCTTTTCCATGGCCTCGGCAAGAATCAAAGGATGCATAGGCCGAATCTTCTACCGAGCATAAACGTCTTCATAGATACCCTTTTGTTCAGCACACCAAAAACGAGAGTCACCCAGCTCAGTGTCGTGTGCTGACTCAACGAACAGATCACGATGACGAATGGAGGAGTACGCAATCGGATCCATCTGCTTATAGTTAATCTTGGGCTCTTTGCCCTTCCTCTTGGACACACCCTTCCTAGTCCTATCCCTCCTTGCCTACTCAACCATGTGGTCATCCTCTTTCTTCCTTCTCCTCAGTTCAACCTCGTCCACAGTACGACCCTCACTGTCTTCCCTAAAATAGTGGCCACGAGGACGATGCCTGTAGGTCTTGGGGACACTAGAACCACCTGTGAAACGAGAAAGATGGATAACATGGGGATAAGCACACACACATAAGCCCAAGAGAGACCGTAGAAATAGTAGGCAAACAGTCCATAGTCCAATCATACACAATGCACAAAATCCACACGAAACTAAAGCAGTTTTGACTCTCTCAGGCCGGATTATCCGGCCTGGCTAGGGGCGGATAATCCGGCCCTGGCAAAAAATCTCAGATTCGCCTAGATTGGATGCAAAAATGTAGATCGGACATAGGTACTGTAAGACTACAATCTCTACATGAAGCAACAACCTTCTAGACCACGTTCCACCCAACAAGATACACATCAAGCCAAAGATGGGGAGAGAGGGAGTTACCCTCACTCATTGGAGGAGGAACGCAGAGGAGAAGGTACCCGGAGGCACGGAGAAGAAGATCTCGGGGAGGCCCGGAGAATCCAGTGGCCGGGAAGGCTCTGGGGAGGGTGGGAGATAGGCGGCAACTAAGGAGAGGGAGGGGGTCGAGGGAGAAGTGCTGCTTGTTTTGAGCCCTTCCCTCGGCCTGCACCTTAATAGGCTTGGGCCGGATTATCTGGCCTCAAATCTGAATTTCTGTTACACACAGATTCAGGCCCGCGCATCGCCCAAAAAACCCTCACAAGTGTGAACAAAGGACTTGTGTGCTAGAGTAGATGGTTTAGAGGTAGAGAAAGGCTTGGGACGAGAGAACCAAACTGAGATGGTACTACACACTCAAGATTGCAAGAATCAAATCAACTAAAAGCAAAAATTGAGTGTGATTTCCATAAGAACATGAGATGAGCAAAAACAACCAAAAGGATCCACATAAATCCAACTCTTCACATGGAAGAGGGCGGTGGCCGAGGCCACCTTGTTGGAGTGCATCGTATGACACCGCGAAGATATATCTTGGGTTCATGACCAATACTCATCAATAAGCTCACATATCACAAAATGATTTTAAGAGAAATGATTTGACTTGCTTTCAGCATTATGGGGGGAGGGTTAGCCCAATCAATTAGGACCACACTCCCCCTATATCCATGCCCACACCTAGACCATATAAGTATGAGATGTAAGGATGAGTGCATGGGTAATCAAGACAAGCTCCTTGAATCAACGATATTTAGCTCATTCCTCAAGTAACAAAACCTTGCTTCATCAAGTGGCTTCGTGAAAATATCAGCAAGTTGGTTCTTCGTGCTCACAAAAGATAGATCAATATCGCCTCGAGCAACATGGTCCCGAATGAAATGATTCCGAATCTCAATATGCTTCGTCCTTGTGTGTTGCACCAGATTATATGCAATTTTGATTGCACTTTCATTATCGCATAAAAGAGGCACTTTGTCACAATTGACACCATATTCCTTTAAAGTTTGCCTCATCCATAATAATTGTGTACATGCACTAGCAGCAGCCACATATTCAGCTTCGGTGGTGGAAAGAGATATACAATTCTGCTTTTTAGAAGACCAACATACTAAAGACCTTCCCAAGAGTTGACAAGCTCCAGAAGTTTATTTCCGATCATCCTTATCACCAGCCCAATCTGAATCAGTATAGCCACAAAGAGAGAAATTGGAGCCCTTGGGATACCATAGACCAAAGTTAGGGGAATGAACCAAATATCGGAAGATCCTCTTGACCGCCACTAAGTGGCTTTCTTTAGGAGCTGCTTGATACCTTGCACACACACCTACACTCAACACAATATCGGGTCTAGATGCGCAGAGGTAAAGAAGAGAGCCGATCATGGATCAGTATACCTTTTGGTCCACATCTTTACCATGGGGATTAAGTTCAAGGTGACATTTTGTTTGCATCGGGGTGGCGACGCCATTAAGATCCGTCATCTTGAATCTCTTGAGCATGTCTTGGATGTATGCTTGATTTATGAAGGTTCCTTCTCTAAGTTGTTTGATCTCAAATCCAAGAAAGAACCGTAACTCCCCCATCATAGACATCTCAAACCTGTTAGTCATAAGCTTTGAAAATTCATCATTAAAAGCTTTATTAGTAGAGCCAAAGATAATGTCGTCTACATATAGTTGGCATATGAAGAGCTCCCCCTTAACCTTCTTAGTAAAAAGAGTGGGATCGATTTGCCCAACTTCGAATCCACGGTCTAGCAAAATCTCTTTAAGGTGTTCATACCACGCGCGTGGGGCTTGTTTAAGGCCATAGAGTGCCTTATCGAGTTTGTAGACATGGTTCGGGAAGTTAGGATCCTCAAAACCCGAGGGTTGCTTTACATATACCAACTCATGTAGAGGACCATTAAGAAAAGCACTCTTAACGTACATTTGCTGTAATTTAAAATTATTATGAGCAGCATAAGCAAGAAGGATACGGATGGACTCAAGATGAGACACATGAGCATAAGTCTTGCCAAAGTCGATGCCCTCAACTTGGGAATAGCCTTGTGCCAGGAGTCTTGCCTTGTTCCTTACAACAATGACATTTTCATCTTGCTTATTTTTGAATATCCACTTTGTGCCGATAACATTGCGACAATCCTTGGGCTTCTCTACTAATTTCCAAACCTTGTTGCGTGCAAAGTTATTCAACTCTTCATGCATAGCAACAACCCAATCCAGATCTTCAAGAGCTTCAAAAACCTTCTTGGGTTCCACCATTGAGATGTGAGCTTGATGCTCACCGAAACTTGCTAACTCCCTTCTCGTGGATACCCTTCGACGGAGATCACCTACAACTTTGTCAAGAGTGTGACCCCTTAATTCAAGATTTCTATCAGCACGAGCTTTGCGAAGAAGTTCAATTAGCTTGTTGTCTCTTGGGGGAATAACTTCATCATTTGAGTTTTCGTTGGACTCATTGGCTTGGCCTTGATCTTTAGCTTGATTAGCAGGTGTAAGAGATGAAGGATCTTGCCCTTGATGTTGATCCATAGCCATAACAGGAGGCTGCTGCTGTTCAGGATTTTTAGGGCTGGATAATCTGGCCAAGGGTGGGGCCGGATAATTCGGGGGCAGCAGGAAAATCCGGCATGGGACTTGCAGCGGATTCTTCGACATGTTGGTCATTTCTGCCAAATGAAGAGGGTTGGCCAGATAATCCGGTGTCCACCGGATAATCCGGCCTGGAGCAGTCTGGAACATTTGCTTGATGATCTTCAGCAGTTTGTGGGATTGGTGTAGAGGTTTCTCCAATGGTTGGAGCATGTTGTGCCTGTGTCGATGAGGGCTCTACTTGAGTAGAGCATTGTCCTTCCCGATCCACCACAAGGGGTTCCTCAATGGGTCAGAAAAATCCCACGCACATTCTTCTTATGGCATCTTGGGGTATTTCAACATCTGCATCACAAACATCAACTTGCCCCGCACGGGAGCCATCATTTTCTTCGAACACCAAACTACAAGATTCTACAACAGTTCCGGGGAGCTTATTGTAGACTCTATAAGTGTGGGATTCGACATCATAACCAACAAAAATGCCTTCTAAAGCCTTAGACTCAAATTTAGATAAACGAACTCCTTTAATGAGAAAGAAACACTTACAACCAAATACCCGGAAGTAAGAAATGTTTGGCTTGTTACCAGTAAGAATTTCATATGGAGTCTTGTCCAAGATTTTGCGGAGGTAGAGACGGTTGGATGAATGGAAAGCGGCAGAGATTGCTTCAGCCCAGAAGTTATAATGAGACTTAAATTCATCTAGCATTGATCTGGCCATATCCATTAAGGTCATGTTCTTCCTCTCGGCAACACCATTTTGTTGAGGGTTATACGCAGCGAAATATTGATGTCTTATCCCCTCTTCACTTAGAAATTCATTTAAGGTGTAGTTCTTGAACTCGGAGCCATTATCACTTCTAATTGCCAATATAGGGACATTGTGTTGACGTTGAACCTCGTTGGCAAAGTCGATGACCGTTTGTTGAGTCTCGCTCTCCAACTTGAAGAAATAGACCCAAGTGTATCTTGAGTAATCATCAACAATCATGAGGCAATACTTCTTCCCACTGATGACCCACAAGTATAGGGGGTGTATCGCAGTATTTTCGATAAGTAAGAGTGTCGAACCCAACAAGGAGCAGAAGGTGCTGGCTAGTGGTATGGATCATGAATTCTCTGCAAATACTTAGCAAACGGATTTTTAGGGGTTTTTGATAAAGCAAGTAAACAAAGTACGAGTAAATAAAAGACAATAAGAATAGATGCAGCAAGTGGCCCAATCCTTTATGCAGCAAAGGACAAGCCGGTTGTATTACTTAAGATGACCAAACGTTCTCGAGGACACATGGGAAGACTGTCAAGTGCTTTTGCTTCATATAGTTGATTAATCTTCTTTAGCTTGCTAAGTGTTGTGTGGGTGAACCTATGCTAATGTACCAACCTTCCTAGGACTAATACATACTTGTGATTATACCCCTTGCAAACATCCGTAAGTACAAGATAGTAATTAAGGTAGAAACCTAACCACAACTTTAAACTCTAAGACCCTTACGTCCCTTGTGCAATGGTTTCCTAATGGGGGTTCAGGTTTCTGTCACTCCGGCAACCCCTATGATTAGTAGCCAAATACACAATGCATTCCCCTAGGCCCATATAGGTGAAGTGTCATGTAGTCGACGTTCACATGACACCACTAGAATAAGTACACCACAACTTAAATATCAAACTATTGAATCTTTCTCAACACAATTCCACTACTAACAACATGACTTCTCCCATGTCCTCAAGAACAAAATGAACTACTCACAAGACATCATATGGATCATGATCAGAGATGGAATAATGATGTATGAGAATCTGAACATAAATAATAATTCAATGGTTCACTCAATAGAATCAACTACAAAGAGTAATCAACACCGGGAAAGTTTCCCCTAAGAACTATGAAAGATTCAACCCAATTTTTACAACAATATGGAGATGGTGATGAGGGTGCTGATGGTGATGATGGTGGTGATGATGATGATCCCGATGAAGTCCAGCTTGATGGTGGTGTTGATGGCGACGATCTCCCCTCTCCGGGACGGAATTCCCCCGGCAGAAATCTGTCTGCCGGAGAGATCTTTCTCTCTCGGTGTTTTCCGCCCCGTAGAGGCGGCGGAATCTTTCTGTGGTCGCTCCCCGAGTCTTAGGGTTTCGGGAGGAATATATACGCTAGAGGGGAGAGCTAGAGGGGGGCTAGGGCGGCCACACCACCTGGTGGCGAGGCCTAGGGTGGCCCGTGCCAGGGGGTGGTGTGGGCCTCCTGTGGGCCGTCTCAGCCTCCCGTTCTGGCTTCCTTCGTCTTCTGGAAAAATAGGATTTTCCATGTATTTTCTTGTATTTTCTGATCTTCGTGAATTTTGCCTCCAAACAACACCTTTTCCATCAGAATCTTGACTGCAGCGGTCCATGCTCCAAAAGTCATCAACCGTGCAAAAATAGATGAAATAACATAAGTATCAACTCTTAATATGAAATATATCAATGAATAACCGTGAATTATGATATAGAATAGTGATGAAAAATGGACGTATCAACTCCCCCCAAGCTTAGACTTCGCTTGTCCCCAAGCGAAACTGAGCTCAATAGACATGACCTCAGGTTTATGGAGTGAAGAGTCGATAAAATAATACAGACAAGAAACATCACATTCATAAATACATAGATCATAATAGAAGACAACTCACTATTATATAACTTACTTGCAATAAGTAAAGGAAATACAATAAAGATACATAAAGTAAATCATAATTGGTAATGGCAAACTTAGCTCTTGGTCGAAGAATAGTTGATAATTTGCTGGAGTTCACAAATAACTGGTTTTCAATGATAGCTTTCAAAGTAGTAATCACCAAGATAAGAGCAATGTGCAAAACAAGTAACATAAGAAACATGATTGAATAAAGCATCATATGAATGAATGAAATACAACAACTCAAAATACTTGCTGAGATAGAAGGGAATAGGTTTACTGACTCAACTAAAAAGTAAAAAAGGCCCTTCGCAGAGGGAAGCAGGGATTACAAGTTTCATAAAGAGCTCCCAAAAATTATGATACTTATTAGCTTTCAGCTCTCATTGCCCCTATCATAGGCATTTTTAGGTGATTAAGGTTAAAGTGATCAAATATGAGGATATGCATTGACAAGTTGTAAATTGAGAATCTCATGTCCCTTGAATACGAGGGCCGCTCCTCATGCTACTCAAGTTTAGTCACCGGTAAGTTCTTGTCATTGTAAGCACATGTGTATCATAGAGAACCGCCAATGGGGTACCCCTTGCCCGATGATACGGAAGAATCCCCATATCAAAATAACAAGACAAGCAGGCAACAAGTATCTCAGCAACCTTCTTATTTACCATGGGAATATGGTGCTTTTTTCTCTCTTTCCTCTTTTCATAATATCTCTTTTTTTCTTTTTCTCTTTTTCTCAATATCGGACTCTTTTTTTATAAGAAGATTGCTTCATAGATACTCGTTATGGTTACGTTGCAGGTTTCCACCATGTTAGCATGGATTAGACCAGAGGCCCATGCGTTTCTCTAACGCACATGCATAACTCCATGGACTTACAAGCTCCCCTTTCATTTCACACAAACGACACCCAAAGACAAAAGAACATGATATCAACTAGGTACAAAGTACCAGTGCAATTTTGAAAGCGTTCCCCATGACAACATGGTTCTGCTAATTCACAACTCACAAAGCACAAGCATATACACAACATAGATGGGCACAATGTTTCAAGTTTATTAAATGCGAGAAAGTAAAGTGTGCCATCAAGTTTGTGAGAGCTTTAATCACTAATTTTCACATAACAAGTTTAATTTGGAAGGTAGATAAAAACATGAATTTACTTGGAATATCAATAACGCTAATAGGTAGGTATGGTGGACACAAATGGCATGGGTTTGGTTTAAAGGATTAGATGCATGAGAAGAATTCCCTCTCAGTACAGG
Source organism: Avena insularis (assembly GCA_023614405.1). Taxonomy (NCBI): domain Eukaryota; kingdom Viridiplantae; phylum Streptophyta; class Magnoliopsida; order Poales; family Poaceae; genus Avena; species Avena insularis. Next base: position 568,460,782 of record CM042686.1, read on the forward strand.
TTTTTGGCTAGCAAGGCTGGGTAGCAAGTATAAGAGTTGAAGGAAACAAACAAACATACAAGTGATAAAGACAAACATGCAATCTTCCTTGGAAGCACAAAAGATCTTAACTAGAGAATACTAAACTTATGAGCAAATCAAGAAAGAAAGATGATGAAATTATTTTTCTTTTAAGTACTTTTATCTTTTTCATTCAACTCTCAAAAATAGTGTTGCTACTAACCGAGCCAGGTTTGCCAAAACCAACTAAATTAACTCAATGATCCCAAAGTGCTACCAATACTAACAACAGGATCAATCATATAACCACTAATTGAAAACTAATATAAGATATGCAAAAGAGTAAATGATAGAACTTCTCATTAATAATCCATAACGGCAACTCACACCAAGGGATACATATCTAACGAGAGAGAGGACACTTCCATAATGCAAACCATCCTACATGATAACTTCTCTATTCATGATATGACTCTACTAAAAAGGTAAAAAGATAGAAGATAGTGATGTGATACCGCGACACTCCCCCAAGCTTGGAACAAGCCAAGGGGATTCCAAACCTGATGACGAATTATTCCTTTGGTGGTGGTGGTAATATTTTCTTAGTTGACGTGAGGAAATCTTCCAGCATCTTGCGAAGCCTATTATTCTCCCATTGAAGCATGTCCACCTTCCTCCTCAAGTCTTGGTACTTATCGCAGAACTCCTTAGTGACTCGTAGGGCTTCCGTTGATGCAGGGCAAGTGACTAAAGGTACCAGCCCCTGCTTGGGGTCTTGGAGATCTTCCTCCATAGGCTCCTTTCCTTTATCCTTGGCAGAGACCATTGTGCTTTGAAGCTTTCAAAGATAGCTCCAGGCAAAAACAGATCGAAACAAAAGCACGACGAAAACATGATATACGAACCTCGGGAGATCCGGGGGTTATATATTACGAAGTTTCATAGCAGAAGGAAGGTACTGGGAGAAAACGGGTCGGAGACGAAGTCTAGAGTGGCCACACCACCTGGTGGCGCGGCCAGGGGTGGGCCCGCACCACAGGGTGGTGTGAGCCACCCTGGCTCCGTTTCCATCCCTCTTTCGCTTTGTAGCTTTCCTTATTGTCTAAAAACTGCAAAACTATAGTTGGATAGTATTTTCGCGAAACTTTCTTACCAGAACTGTTACCTATTTGAAAATGGACTCTACGGGTCTCTGAATTTGGTCCTTGATAAATTTTTCCGGAGTTATAACTTGAAAGGCATCAACGTCTTCATTGTAAGAATCTCCAGCAATATAGTGCTTGAGTCGCTGCCCATTCACTACTTGTGTAGTGTTATCTTTTAAAGAAGAAATTTTTATTGCTCCCGAATGGTACACTTCTTCAATAATGAAAGGTCCTTCCCATTTTGACAGTAGTTTTCCTGCAAAAAACCTGAGATGAGACCTATACAATAGAACCTTCTCACCAACATTAAATTCTCTCTTAAGTATTCGCTTGTCATGCCATCTTTTAACTTTTTCCTTAAAGAGCCTAGCATTTTCATAGGCTTCACTCCTCCATTCATCTAAAGAACTTAAGTCAAATAATCTTTTCTCACCAGCGAGCTTACAATCTCTATTTAGTTCTTTAACTGCCTAGTAAGCTTTGTTTTCTAATTCTAAAGGCAGGTGACAAGCTTTCCCATAAACCATTTTATAAGGAGACATCCCCATAGGGTATTTGTAGGCGGTCCTATAAGCCCATAAAGCATCACTCAACTTTTTAGCCCAGTTTTTTCTAGATCTATTAACAGTCTTTTGCAAGATGGATTTAATTTCTCTATTTGATAACTCTACTTGCCCACTAGTTTGGGGTGATAAGCTGAAGCAATTCTAAGATTAACATCATATTTAGCAAGGGTCTTTCTAAAACCACCATGAATGAAATGAGAACCTCCATCAGTCATGAGATACCTAGGCACTCCAAACCTAGGAAAGATAACATCCTTAAGCATTTTTAGAGAAGTCTCCCCATCAGCACTCTTCGTAGGAATGGCTTCTACCCACTTAGTAACATAATCAACGGCAACGAGAATATGAGTATAACCTTTTGAGAGAGGAAACGTACCCATAAAGTCAAATCCCCAACAATTAAAGGGTTCAATAACTAGAGAGTAGTTCATAGGCATTTCATTGCGTCTAGAAATATTACCAACACGCTGACATTCATCACAAGATAAAACAAATTTTCTTGCATCTTGAAAAAGGGTAAGCCAGTAGAAACCTGATTGTAGCACCTTTTGCGCAGTTCTATCTCCTGCATGATGTCCTCCATAAGCACTACCATGACATTTACACAATATCTCCTTTTGTTCATATTCTAGAACACATCTTCGCATAATTCCATCCACTCCTTGTTTATATAAGTGTGGGTCATCCCAAAAATAATGCCTCAAATCATAGAAGAACTTCCTTCTTTGCTGAGCTGTAAAAGTTGGAGGCAAATACTTGGAGACAATAAAGTTAGCATAATCAGTGTACCAAGGGCTCCTTCGCGAGCTTACCCCTACCGCAGCCAACTGTTCATTTGGAAAACTATCATTAACAGGCATAGGGTTAAAAGAGATGTTTTCCTATTGAGATAAATTATCAGCTACAGGGTTTTTAGCACCTTTCCTATCTACTATATGTAGATCAAACTCCTGTAAAAGCAGCACACATCTAATAAGCCTAGGCTTAGCATCCTTCTTCGTCATAAGGTATTTAATAGCAGCATGATCAGTATGAATGGTGACTTTTGAGTCTACAATATAGGGTCTAAATTTATCACAAGAGAAGATGACAGCTAGAAATTCTTTTTTAGTGGTAGCATAATTCCTTTGAGAAGCATCTAGAGTCTTACTAGCATAATGAATAACGTTTAGATTTTTATCAATTTGTTGCCCAAGGACAGCACCTATAGAAAATCACTAGCATCGCACATTATTTCAAAGGGTAAACTCTAATCAGGTGGTTGAACGATAGGAGCTGTAGTTAAAGCCTTCTTAAGAGTTTCAAAAGCTTCCTTACAATCATCATAAAAAACAAAGGGTACATCTTTTTGAAGAAGATTAGTGAGGGGTTTTGATATCCTAGAAAAATCTTAAATAAACCTTCTATAGAAACCAGCATGACCAAGGATACTACAAATACCTTTGATGTCTCTTGGACATGGCATTTTCTCAATTGCCTCAACCTTATCTCTATCAACTTTTATGCCCCTTTCAGAAACCTTATGCCCAAGGACAATCCCTTCATTAACCATGAAATTACACTTATCCCGATTAAGAACAAGATTAGTTTCTTCACACCTCTGCAAAACTTTATCAAGGTTGTGCAGACAATTATCAAAAGAAGTTCCATAGATAGAAAAGTCATCCATGAACACTTCCACAATTTCCTCACAAAAACCATGAAAGATAGCATACATGCATCTTTGAAAGGTAGCAGGAGCATTACATAAACCAAAAGGCATACGTCTATAAGCATAAGTTCTGTAAGGGCAAGTAAAAGTAGTTTTTTCTTGATCTTGTTGTTTAACAACAATTTGAGAGAAACAAGAATAACCATCAAGAAAACAAAAATGGGTCTTTTTAGACAACCTTTCCAACATTTGATCAATAAAAGGAAGCGGGTAATGATCTTTCTTAGTAACTTTGTTGACTTTCCTAAAATCAATGCACATCCTATAGCCTACTACTATTCTTTGGGGAATAAGCTCATCATTATCATTAGGAACAACGGTAATTCCTCCTTTTTTAGGAACAGAATGGACAAGACTAACCCATTCACTATCAGCAATAGGGTAAATAATACCAGCATCAAGGAGTTTTAATACCTCATTTCTTACCACTTCCTTCATCTTAGGATTTAGATGTCATTGGTGCTTGATGACCCACAAGTATAGGGGGTGTATTGCAGTATTTTTGATAAGTAAGAGTGTCGAACCCAACAAGGAGCAGAAGGTGCTGGCTAGTGGTATGGATCAGGAATTCTCTGCAAATACTTAGCAAATGGATTTTTAGGGTTTTTTGATAAAGCAAGTAAACGAAGTACGAGTAAATAAAAGACAGTAGGAATAAATTCAGCAAGTGGCCCAATCCTTTATGCAGCAAAGGACAAGCCGGTTGTATTACTTAAGATGACCAAACGTTCTCGAGGACACATGGGAAGACTGTCAAGTGCTTTCGCTTCATATAGTTGATTAATCTTCTTTAGCTTGCTAAGTGTTGTGTGGGTGAACCTGTGCTAATGTACCGACCTTCCTAGGACTAATACATACTTGTGATTATACCCCTTGCAAACATCCGTAAGTACAAGAAAGTAATTAAGGTAGAAACCTAACCACAACTTTAAACTCTAAGACCCTTACGTCCCTTGTGCAATGGTTTCCTAACGGGGGTTCAGGTTTCTATCACTCCGGCAACCCCTACGATTAGTATCCAAATACACAATGCATTCCCCTAGGCCCATATAGGTGAAGTGTCATGTAGTCGATGTTCACATGACACCACTAGAAGAAGTACACCACAACTTAAATATCAAACTATTGAATCTTTCTCAACACAATTCCACTACTAACAACATGACTTCTCCTATGTCCTCAAGAACAAAATGAACTACTCACAAGACATCATATGGATCATGATCAGAGATGGAATAATGATGTATAACAATATAAACATAAACAATAATTCAATGGTTCACTCAATAGCATCAACTACAAAGAGTAATCAACACCGGGAAAGTTTCCCCTAAGAACTATGCAAGATTCAACCCAATTGTTACAACAATATGGAGATGGTGATGAGGGTGCTTATGGTGATGATGGTGGTGGTGATGATGATGATGATCCCGATGAAGTCCAGCTTGATGGTGGTGTTGATGGCGACGATCTCCCCTCTCCGGGAAGGAATTCCCCCGACAGAATTCTGTCTGCCGGAGAGATCTTTATCTCTCGGTATTTTCCGCCCTGCAGAGGCGGCGGAATCTTTATGTGGTCGCTCCCCGAGTCTTAGGGTTTCGGGAGGAATATATACGCTAGAGGGGAGAGCCAGAGGTGGGCCAGGGTGGCCACACCACCTGGTGGCGCGGCCTAGGGTGGCCCACGCCAGGGGTGATGTGGGCCCCCTGTGGCCCATCTCCACTCCCTTTTCTAGCAGCCTTCGTCTTCTGGAAAAATAGGATTTTCCGTATATTTTCCCGGATTTTCTGATCTTTGCGAATTTTGCCTCCAAGCAACACCTTTTCCATCAGAATCCTGACTGCAGCGGCCCATGCTCCAAAAGTCATCAACCATGCAAAAACATATGAAATAACATAAGTATCATCTCTTAATATGAAATATATCAATGAATAATAGTAAATTATGATATAGAATAGTGATGCAAAATGGACGTATCAACTCCCCCAAGCTTAGACTTCGCTTGTCCCCAAGCGAAACTGAGCTCAATAAACATGACCTTAGGTTTATGGAGTGAAGAGTCAATAAAAGAATACAGACAAGAAGCATCATATTCATCAATACATAGATCATAATAGAAGACAACTCACTATTATATAACTTAACTTATAATAAGTAAAGGAAACACAATAAAGATACATAAAGTGAATCATAATTGGTAATGGCAAACTCAGCTCTTGGTCGAAGAATGGTTGATAATTTGCTGGAGTTCACAAATAACTGGTTTTCAATGATAGCTTTCAAAGTAGTAATCACCAAGATAAGAGCAATGTGCAAAACAAGTAACATAAGAAACATGATTGAATAAATCATCATATGAATGAATGAAACACAACAACTCAAAATACTTGCTGAGATAGAAGGGAATAGGTTTACTGACTCAACTAAAAAGTAAAAGAAAGGCCCTTCGCAGAGGGAAGCAGGGATTGCAAGTTTCATCAAGAGCTCCCAAAAATTATGATACTTATTAGCTTTTAGCTCTCATTGCCCCTATCATAGGCATCTTTAGGTGATTAAGGTTAAAGTGATCAAATATGACGATATGCATTGACAAGATGTAAATTGAGAATCTCATGTCCCTTGAATACGAGGGCCGCTCTTCATGCTACTCAAGTTTAGTCACCGGTAAGTTCTTGTCATCATAAGCACATGTGTATCATAGAGAACCGCCAATGGGGTACCCCCTTGCCCGATGATACGGAAGAATCCCCATATCAAAATGACACGGCAAGCAGACAACAAGCATCTCAGCAATCTTCTTATTTACCATGGGAATATGGTGCTTTTTCTCTCTTTCCTCTTTTCATAATATCTCTTTTTTTATTTTTCTCTTTTTCTCAATCTCTATCTCTTTTTTATAAGAAGAATGCTTCATAGATACTTGTTATGGTTACGCTGCAAGTTTCCACCTCACAAGATGGATTAGACCAAAGGCCTGTGCTTTCTCTAACACACATGCATAACTCCATGGACTTACAAGCTCCCCTTTCATTTCACACCGACGACATCCATAGACAAAAGAACATGATATCAACTAGGTAGACAGTACCCGTGCAATGTTGAAAGCATTCCCCATGACGGCATGGTTCTGCTAATTCACAACTTACAAAGCGCAAGCATATATGCAACATAGGTGGGCACAATGGTTCAAGTTTATTAAGTGCAAGAAAGTAAAGTGTGCCATCAAGTTCGTGAGAGCTTTAATCACTACTTTTCACATAACAAGTTTAATTTGGGAGGTAGATAAAACAAGAATTTACTTGGAATAGCAATAATGCTAATAGGTAGGTATGGTGGACACAAATGGCATGGGTTTGGTTTTAAGGAGGTGGATGCACGAGAAGAATTCCCTCTCAGTACAGGTTTTTGGCTAGCAAGGTTGGGTAGCAAGTATAAGAGTTGAAGGAAACAAACAAACATACAAGTGATAAAAACAAAGATGCAATATTCCTTGGAAGCACAAAATATCTTAACTAGAGAATACTAAACTTATGAGCTAATCAAGAAAGAAAGATGATAAAATTATATTTCTTTAGAGTACTTTTATCTTTTCATTCAACTCTCAAGTATAGTGTTGCTACTGACTGAGCCAGGTTTGCCAAAACCAACTAAATTAACTCAATGATCCCAGAGTGATACCAATAATAACAACAAGATCAATCATATAACCACTAATTGAAAACTAATATAAGCTATGAAAAAGAGTAAATGATAGAACTTCTCATTAATAATCCATAACGGCAATTCACACCAAGGGATACTTATCTAACGAGAGAGGGGACACTTCCATAATGCAAACCATCCTACATAATAACTTCTCTATTCATGATATGACTCTACTAAAAGGTAAAAAGATAGAAGATAGTGATGTGATACCGCGACACTCCCCCAAGCTTGGAACAAGCCAAGGGGATGACAAACCTGATGACGAATTACTCCTTCGGTGGTGGTGGTAATATTTTCTTAGTTGACGTGAGGAAATCTTCCAACATCTTATGAAGCCTATTATTCTTCCATTGAAGCATGTCCACCTTCCTCCTCAAGTCTCGGTACTTATCACAGAACTCCTTAGTGACTCGTAGGGCTTCCTTTGATGCAGGGCAAGTGACTAAAGGTACCAGCCCCTGCTTGGGGTCTTGGAGATCTTCCTCCATAGACTCCTTTCCTTTATCCTTGGCGAACACCATTGTGCTTCTAAGCTTTCAAAGATAGTTCCTGGCAGAAACAGATCGAAACAAAAACACGACGAGAACACGATATACGAACCTCGGGGGATCCGGGGGATTATATATTAAGAAGTTTCACAACAAAAGGAAGGTACTGGGGGAAGACGGGTCGGAGACGGAGTCCGGAGTGGCCACACCACCTGGTGGCGCGGCCAGGGGTGGGCCCGTGCCACAGGGTGGTGTGAGCCACCCTGGCTCCGTTTTCGTCCCTTTTTCGCTTCGTAGCTTTCCTTATTGTCTAAAAACTCTAAAAATATAGTTGGGTAGTATTTTCACGGAACTTTTCTTACCAGAACTGTTACCTATTTGGAAACGGACTCAGCAGGTCTCTGAATTTGGTCCTTGATAAATTTCTCTGGAGTTATCACTTGAAAGGCATCAACATCTTCATTGAAAGAATCTCCTGCAATATAGTGCTTGAGTCGCTGCCCATTCACTACTTGTGTAGTATTATATTTTAAAGAAGAAATTTTTACTGCTCTCGAACGGTACACTTCTTCAATAATGAAGGGTCCTTCCCATTTTGACAGTAGCTTTCTTGCAAAAAATCTGAGACGTGACCTATACAATAGAACTTTCTCACCAACATGAAATTCTCTCTTAAGTATTCGCTTGTCATGCCATCTTTTAACTTTTTCTTTAAAGAGCCTAGCATTTTCATAGGCTTCACTCCTCCATTCATCTAAGGAACTTAAATCAAATTATCTTTTCTCACCTATGAGCTTACAATCTATATTGAGTTCTTTAACTGCCTAGTAAGCTTTGTGTTCTAATTCTAAAGGGAGGTGACAAGCTTTCCCATAAACCATTTTATAGGGAGACATCCCCATAGGGTTTTTGTAGGCAGTTCTATAAGCCTATAAAGCATCATTCAACTTTTTAGCCTAGTTTTTTCTAGATCTATTAACAGTATTTTGCAAGATTGATTTAATCTCTCTATTTGATAACTCTACTTGCCCACTAGTTTGGGGGTGATAAGCTGAAGCAATTCTATGATTAACATCATATTTAGCAAGGGTCTTTCTAAAACCACCATGAATGAAATGAGAACCCCCATCAGTCATGAGATACCTAGGCACTCCAAATCTAGGAAAGATAACATCCTTAAGAATTTTTAGAGAAGTCTCCCCGTCGGCACTCCTGGTAGGAATGGCTTCTACCCACTTAGTAACATAATCAACGGCAACAAGAATATGAGTATAACCTTTCGAGGGAGGAAAAGGACCCATAAAGTCAAATCCCCAGCAATCAAAGGGTTCAATAACTAGAGAGTAGTTCATAGGCATTTCATTGCGTGTAGAAATATTACCAACACGCTGACATTCATCACAAGATAAAACAAATTTTCTTGCATCTTTAAAAAGGGTAGGCTAGTAGAAACCTGATTGTAGCACCTTTTGCACATTTCTATCTCCTGCATGATGTCCTCCATAAGCACTACCATGACATTTACGCAATATCTCCTTTTGTTCATATTCTGGAACACATCTTCGCATAATACCATCCACTTCTTCTTTATATAAGTGTGGGTCATCCCAAAAATAATGCCTCAAATCATAAAAGAACTTCCTTCTTTGCTGAGTTGTAAAAGTCGGAGGCAAATACTTGAGACAATAAAATTAGCATAATTAGCGCATTCAAGGGCTCCTCATGAAGCTTACCCTCATCAGCTTAACCTGCTCATTTGGAAAACTATCATTTACAGGCATAGGGTCAAAAGAGATGTTTTCCAATCGAGATAAATTATCAGCTACAGGGTTTTTAGCACCTTTCCTATCTACTATATGTAGATCAAACTCTTGTAAAAGCAGCACACATCTAATAAGCCTAGGCTTAGCATCCTTCTTCGTCATAAGGTATTTAATAGCAGCATGATCAGTATGAATGGTGACTTTTGAGTCTACAATATAGGGTCTAAACTTACCACAAGCAAAAATGACAGCTAGAAATTCTTTTTCAGTTGTAGCATAATTCCTTTGAGCAGCGTCTAGAGTCTTACTAGCATAATGAATAACGTTTAGATTTTTATCAATTCGTTTCCCAAGGACAGCACCTACAGAAAAATCACTAGCATCACACATTATTTCAAAGGGTAAACTCCAATCAGTTGGTTGAACGATAGGGGCTGTAGTTAAAGCCTTCTTAAGAGTTTCAAAAGCTTCCGTACAATCATCATCAAAAACGAAGGGTACGTCTTCTTGAAGAAGATTAGTGAGGGGTTTTGATATCCTAGAAAAGTCTTTAATAAACCTTCTATAGAAACTAGCATGACCAAGGATACTACGAATACCTTTGATGTCTCTTGGACATGGCATTTTCTCAATTGCCTCAACCTTAGCTCTATCAACTTCTATGCCTCTTTCAGAAACTTTATGCCCAAGGACAATCCCTTCATTAACCATGAAGTGGGACTTCTCCCAATTAAGAACAAGATTAGTTTCTTCACACCTCTGCAAAACTTTATCAAGGTTGTGCAGACAATTATCAAAAGAAGTTCCATAGACAGAAAAGTCATCCATGAACACTTCCACAATTTCCTCACAAAAACCATGAAAGATAGCAGACATGCATCTTTGAAAAGTAGCTGGAGCATTACATAAACCAAAAGGAATATGCCTATAAGCGTAAGTTCCGTAAGGGCAAGTAAAAGTAGTTTTTTCTTGATCTTGTTGTTTAACAGCAATTTGAGAGAAACCAGAATAACCATCAAGAAAACAAAAATGGGTCTTTTTAGATAACCTTTCCAACATTTGATCAATAAAAGGAAGCGGGTAATAATCCTTCTTAGTAGCCTTGTTGACTTTTCTAAAATCAATGCACATCCTATAGCCTACTACTATTCTTTGGGGAATAAGATCATCATTATCATTAGGAACAACAGTAATTCCTCCTTTTTTAGGAACACAATGGACAGGACTAACCCATTCACTATCAGCAATAGGGTAAATAATACCAGCATCAAGGAGTTTCAATACCTCATTCCTTACCACTTCCTTCATCTTAGGATTTAAACGTCGTTGGTGCTCTACTACTGGCTTTGCATCTGGTTCTATATTGATAGAATGCTGACATGTAGTAGGTGAAATCCCTTTTAAATCATCCAGAGTATAGCCCATAGCTCCTCGGTGTTTCTTCAAAACCTCCAATAACCTTTCCTCTTCCTTCCCTGAAAGTTTAGAGCTAATAATAACAGGATATATCTTTTTATTATCAATATAAGCATATTTAAGATCATCAGGGAGAGGTTTTAGATCGAAGACCGGATCCTTTTTAGGTGGCAACATGGTACCCAAGTCTTCTACAGGCAAGTTATGCTTAAGTATCTTGGGTTGACGATGGAGAATCTCATCAATCTCATTCCTTTCTTGCATGAAGATCTCACTTTCGTGATCTTCCATAAATTGCTGCAAAGCATTGTTAGGAGCAAGATAAATAGAAGCGAGTTGTTCAACTCTAAAATCCTCATTATGGGTTTCCTCTTCACAAGGTTCTTTAGTAAATTTCAAAAAATTAAACTCATAAGATTCCCCATCAAACTTAGTCAAGATTTGCTCCCTCTTGCAATCTATAATAGCTCCACAAGTACTCAAGAAAGGTCTACCAAAAATGATAGGATAAGTTTTACTAGCAGTTGAACCAAGTACTAGAAAATCAGCAGGATACTTAATCTTACCACAAAGAACTTCCACATCTCGTACAATACCAATTGGAGAGATGGTCTCTCTATTAGCAATGTGAATAACCACATCAATCTCTTCCAATTCGCAGGGACTGATTTCATGCATAATTTCTCTGTAGAGCTCATAAGGAATAGCACTGGAACTTGCACCAATATCACATAAACCATAATAGCAATGATCACCAATTCTAACAGAAAGCACAAGGACACTAGCTTTTTTAGTTCTATTAGGATGTGAAACAATATTAGAAGCATCCTCACAAAAGACTATGTGTCCATCTTCTACGCTTTTAGTGACAAGGTCTTTCACAATTGCTACCACAGGTTCAACGTTTATTTGTTCATCAGGTTTTACAGTTCTCTTTTCACTTTTAGTGATTACACTAGTTATCATAGGATGATCCTTTACCTTATCTGGGAAGGGAATCTTCTCGATATAAGGTTCAGGTAAGATGTGATCAATAGTGCAATACTCAACACTCCCAATAGGAACACAGTCAACAATATCTTTATAAGGTGCATGGTACTTGCTCCATCCCCTTTTCGGGATTTCAATATAAGAAGAAAAAGCCTTAAAGAAATTTGTAATAACTTGTAAATCAAGACCATAAGTATTATTAATATTTCGAAAGTCATCAGTTCCCATAAAATATTCAATGCATTCATAATCATAATTTATACCTGACTTTCTACCTTTGTCATTCTCCCAAGCTTCAACATTGTCTTGGATACGGTCCAGAAGGTCCCATTTAGCTTCTTCTTCCATGCGAGTGAATGATCCAGCACAAGAAGCATCCAATAAATCCTTGTCATGTAGAGGGAGCCTTGCATAAAAGTTATTGATAATAATATTGTTGGGGAGCTCATGAATGGGACATTTGAGCATTAGTAACTTCAATCTCCCCCAAGCTTGAGCTGTACTCTCTCCATCAAGAGGCCAAAAGTTGTATATTTGATTCCGATCTTTATGAATCTCACTAGTAGAATAAAACTTTGAATAAAAGAGAGGTACTATTTCCTCCCATTCCAGAGCTTGACCATTCTTCAGCAGCTTATACCATTCCTTAGCTCTTCCTTTTAGTGATAATGAGAATAACTTCTTCTTAACTTGACCTGTAGTAATACCTGCACACTTGAACAACCCGCATAATTCGTGTATAAAGAGTAAATGATCACCGGGATGGACAGTTCCATCGCCAACATAGTAGTTATCGATTAATAATTCTTGTAGGTATTTTAAAAGCATCATCCTTAACAGGTGGTGGTTCATCTACTACCTTAGCAGTGGTAGTAGCATTACCAAATAAGAAACTCAGCGAATTATCCATAACGAAAATAAAGCAACTAACAGAAGTAAACAATACTCATAGTAGAAGTTTCCTTTACCAGTTCCACTCTCCAATAGCGCTTCACTCCCTGGCAATGGCGCCAGAAAATAGTCTTGATGACCCACAAGTATAGAGGGTGTATCGCAGTATTTTCGATAAGTAAGAGTGTCAAACCCAACGAGGAGAAGAAGGTGCTGGCTAGTGGTATGGATCAGGAATTCTCTACAAATACTTAGCCAACGAATTTTTAGGGGTTTTTGATAATGCAAGTAAATAAAGTGCGAGTAAATAAAAGACAATAAGAATAAATGTAGCAAGTGGCCCAATCCTTTATTCAGCAAAGGACAAGCCGGTTGTATTACTTAAGATGACCAAACATTCTCGAGGACACACGGGAATTCTATCAAGTGCTTTCGCTTCATATAGTTGATTAATCTTCTTTAGCTTGCTAAGTGTTGTGTGGGTGGACCTATGCTAATGTACCGGCCTTCCTAGGACTAATACATACTTGTGATTATACCCCTTGCAAACATACATAAATACAAGAAAGTAATTAAGGTAGAAACCTAACCACAACTTTAAACTCTAAGACCCTTACGTCCCTTGTGCAATGGTTTCCTAACGGGGGTTCAGGTTTCTGTCACTCCGGCAACCCCTACGATTAGTAGCCAAATACACAACACATTCCCCTAGGCCCATATAGGTGAAGTGTCATGTAGTCGACGTTCACATGACACCACTAGAAGAAGTACACCACAACTTAAATATCAAACTATTAAATCTTTCTCAACACAATTCCACTACTAACAACATGACTTCTCCCATGTCCTCAAGAACAAAACAAACTACTCACAAGACATCATATGGATCATGATCAGAGATGGAATAATGATGTATAACAATCTAAACATAAACAATAATTCAATGGTTCACTCAATAGCGTCAACTACAAAGATTAATCAACACCGGGAAAGTTTCCCCTAAGAACTATGCAAGATTCAACCCAATTGTTACAGCAATATGGAGATGGTGATGAGGGTGCTGATGGTGATGATGGTGGTGATGATGATGATGATGATCCCGATGAAGTCCAGCTTGATGGTGGTGTTGATGGCGACGATCTCCCCTCTTCGGGACGGAATTCCCCCGGCAGAAATCTGTCTGCCGGAGAGATCTTTCTCTCTCGGTGTTTTCCGCCCCGCAGAGGCGGCGGAATCTTTCTGCGGTTGCTCCTCGAGTCTTAGGGTTTCGGGAGGAATATATACGCTAGAGGGGAGAGCTAGAGGTGGGCCAGGGCGGCCACACCACCTGGTGGCATGGCCTAGGGTGGCCCGTCTCAGCCTCCCCTTCTAGCTTTCTTTGTCTTCTGGAAAAATAGGATTTTCCATGTATTTTCCCAGATTTTCTGATCTTCATGAATTTTGCCTCCAAACAGCACCTTTTCCATCAGAATCCTGACTGTAGCGGTCCTTGCTCCAAAAGTCATCAACCATGCAAAAATAGATGAAATAACATAAGTATCAACTCTTAATATGAAATATATCAATGAATAAAAGTGAATTATGATATAGAATAGTGATGCAAAATGGACGTATCACCCACCGAGGCTTGCATGAGATGGAGGACCAAAGAGATCCACATGAAGGAGCTCCAAAATTCTCTTTGAAGAAATAATGGTCTTCCTTCGATGGGGAGAGTCATGCATTTTCCCTTCAACACAAGCCCTGCAAACACGATCTTTGGCAAAGGAAACATTTTATTTTAGTCCAAGGATGTGGCCACCCTTGTGGAGACTTTGAAAAGTTCTCATATTGACGTGGGCTAGTCGGCGATGCCATAACCAACCCGCGTCGGCCTTTCCAGAAAGACACATCGGGCCTATAGGGGTTTTCCCCGAGAAGTCCACCATGTAGAGGTCATTTTCGACATATCCCATGAAAGCGACCTTTAGAGACTTGCTCCACAAGAATACCACCAAATCAGCATCAATGAAAACTACAAATCCCATCTTACCAAGGGCATGAACTGAAAGTAATTTGTAACCAAGAGTCTCAACAAGCATGACATCCACGAGAGAGATATCGTGAGCAACCACAACTTTGCCGAGACCCAATAACTCAGATTTTGACTTGTCACCATAGGAGACGGTTATGTGATCATGATTTGGCCACATCTCCATGATGATCTCCTTGCTTCCGGTCATATGACTAGTGCACCCGCTATCAAGCACCCATTTGGACCCTCCAAAAGCATAGCCCTGCAAGAAAGTTACTTCTTGGTTTTAGGTACCCATTTCTCAGTGGGTCCTCTCATGTTAGTAACAAGGGTCTTTGGAACCCAAATAGACCAAGATATGTAACTATCAAATGGACCTACATAGATAGCATATACATCACTATAATAATCATGAAATAATTCATAGTTTGGATTATTAACCCCTGCAAAACCAACATAGTTAGCCTTGTCATTAGTTGTGGTGCTTGACTTTGGTTGAGCAGTTTTGCTCTTCTTCTTCTAATTATTCTTCTTCTTTGTTTGTCTTGGGAACAAAACCAAGACCTTCCTTTCCATTGCTTAACCTTTGCTTGCTAAGAATCTCATCTAGGACTTCTTTATCTTTAGATTGAGACTCCTTTACAAGTTCTTCCTTTAACCTTGCATTTTCTTCAATAATGCCTTCATGTCCACATGTTGGTGTGAATGTGCTAGACATATCGTACTTGTCCAATTGAGTTTGGAGCTGATTATGAGACTCATGTAGAGTAGAATGATCACTCTCCAAAGCCTTGTGAGCAATGTCAAGTTTCTCAAACTTCTCTGAGAGTCTAGCATGAGCAGCCCCAAATTCATTCTTTTCCTTCTTGAGTTTCTTTACCTTAGCAAGAGCATTATCGTGTTCTTTAATGAGATGGGAAACAACCTCTTCATGGGACTCCTCAATTGATTCAAGTTTCTCCTCTAAGGATACTCGAGCTTCCTCTTCTTCCTCTAAGGCATTCTTCAAGGAGGCAATTTCCAAGGCATATTCTCTTTCGATTCAACCCTTTTCTTCGAGAAGATCTTCGGAATGAGCAAGTTGACTCATAAGAGCATCAAAGTGAATTTTGTGCTCACCTTGCAAGTTAGTGAAAAAATTGTCCAAGGCAATAACTTCCTCTTTTATCTAAGACTAGTATGATCATCCATATCCATATTTATGTTAGTCTTAGGAAATGAAGAAATAGAAGATGATACCTCGGACCCTCTTGCCATAAGGCAAGTGACGTTGTTATTGATGATGTTTTTGTTTGGAGAGTCGAAGAGTGATGATGGGGTGGATGTGGTGGCTATAGCAGCCACTATTGGGGATATACTTTCCGGGTATCCTCACAGTTCCTCACTGACCAGGGTGGCCCACTTCAGGTTAGAGCTTTGCTTCACGGGCAGGCCAGTCAGGGAGAAAGACGGAGTCCAATCCGGCTACGAGAAGGCCCAGAAGACTTACAGACTTAGGCCCATAATGTTACTTGTAGTTCAAGATGTACTCTGTAACCGACTCTTAGTTGTAGCCAGATAGATCTCTCCTGTAAACCCTAGGCCGGATATCTATATAAGCCGTCCTAGGGAGAGCCTTTAGGGCAACGCTCTAAACACCTCAATAGTCTACAATCTCAACTCGCACAGGCGAAACCCTTGTAACCCATATTCGCTCTATCAGACATCGATTGCTAGCAGGAGTAGGATCCGTCCAAAGCCGGAGGATTCGAACCTGGGTAAACTTGTGTGCTCACCATCCCGGAACACCATACGTCTCACACCCCTCTCTTCCGCACGCCTCGAGGACCCCCTCATGGCGTACTTGTCCTCAATCCGATGACAGTTGGCGCCCACCGTGGGGCAAGTGAGCTTCGGATCTGTGTTCCGAGCGGAATCTGCAAGAATCGAAATCGGCGAGACTATCACCTTCGGTCACATCCTCTACGCCAGCGATGTCCCTCTCATTGTTCTCGACGAGACTTGGATTCCGGATAGGGAGGCCGTGACTGCCTACACAATCATGTCTTTTGGTGAGATCGATGTGTACATCGGTTTTGCTAAACCTGCCCCACCCACCCCAGCGGTGATGATAGAGGCAGAAGAATCTTCTGGGCCGCCTTTGTCCGCGGAGGCGACGGAGTTCCGGATCTCAGAAAAACCTAATCCCACCCAGCCCACACTAGTTGCGGAGATAGTGGAGAAATCCAAGCCTGAAGAAGACCTAGCAGCCCAAGTCGAATCTAGAGTGGATCTCCCTGAAGAAGCCGGATCCCAGATCGACCCACCCGTGGAAGTCGAAATTCAGGAGGAGCAAGTCAACTACACTGATTCCGGCTCTGATGATGCCGGCACAGACAGGCCTTTCCTAAGGTACACACTGTGACGTATGATGATGCAAGATGAAAGCGCAGATGCAATTCTTGAGACCATCAAAAGTTTCGACATGGCTGATCGCGAGAGCCGCAGGTACCTCGGGAAGCACGCGTCGCACTTTGTTGGATATGTGGGATCCAGATCCGGCTCTGCCGATGCTGGAGAAAACACCGACTCTATGCTGGAGGCAATTGGAACAAACACCGACGTACCCGCATCCTCGGATGAATCGATGACGTCAGCGGATTTCCGAAAGTTCTCCACGGAATATGAAGAGGAGTATAACTCCAAAGCTGCAGAAGAAGGAGAAGCCATGGATGAAGGATCCGGGGAACACTCTCCCAAAGCGCAGGATGACATGGACGTCGGAGATAATCCCGAAGTCCAGATGTCCGAAAGTACCGATCAGAGCTTGACTCCGGGAAACGGACCCAAAGCCGTCTTTGCTATTGGCGCTGCCAAGAAGGCAAAGAAGAAGAACAAGACCCCGGCAAAAGACCCTCTGACAGAGGAGGTGATTGTCGAGGAATACGAAGAAGACTCGGATGGAGCACTTATCCTAGAAGAGCTGAAAAAAGAAGAATCGGTGGATGGACACGTGATCACTGAAGGTGCACGTAAACTCATCGATGATGCATTAACCACACCTATCCCTACAGCTGCAGAACTTACTGCTGAAGAGCTGGACGAAAGGGCCCAAGCCATAGAAGCGCGTCGTCAACAACTCCTGGATGAACCCAAAAACATCGAGGGGGAAAAGAAATGCATGGCAACTAAAGATTATATGTCTCAGTTGCATCAGAAGACCCAGAAACGTTACACAGGTGACGGTAAGTTTCCGGAAGTGAACAAGGTCCTCTTTGAAGGAGATCCAGGGATGCCTCGTCTCGACAGCAAGGGAGACATGGTGTACCCAACACCGGTACAGAACACTATCGCAGCACGAGATATCCTGTCAAATAACCCAGGCCCAGAACAGGTTCGATTGGGCATCAAGCTACTCACCAAGGGTCTGGAGCAACAGATGGCTGCGAAATCCGGAAGTGGAAAACGGGTCTTGAAATCCGACCAATGTCACATGGACTCAGCCTGGAATGATATAAGGCCCCAGCGTGTTCCGGAATAGCGTCACTGTTCCGACCGATGGCAATATAACTACTCTAGAACCGGATCGTCAGGACAGCATCACAGAACCGCACGTGACTAGAGCAACGCCGCTCTAGCGGCCGAGCAAGAGGCCATTGCTGCACTGTATCCGAGGAACCCTCCCTGATGAGAGTCGTATGATCGAAGGGGAGAAGATAAAGAGAAACGTCGGGAGGAGGATCGTCAAAAAATGCCACCTCCTAGACATGCAAGCCGTCCGGCTGAGCCTCACCATGGTGGGAACAACGGACGAAGGAACGACAGAAACCATGCCGGCACAAGCAGGCAGGGGGCTCGTCATAGTGAAGACCCTCCCCGGAACCGGAATAATGACGCTCCGGATAGAGGCCAGCGATCAGCCGGAAACCATCCAGCTGCCCCACCCTCTCCACCAAGCAGTCATCACAACGGCTCTCAAGTGGGACTAGGAGGACGACATGGCGGAGGAGGTGGTGGCAGAAGCCGAAGTCCGGCTCCAAGGCACCGCAGCCACAGCCGACATTCAGGACGATCTCTATCCCCGAACGATGCAAGGCACGGGATTAATTCCAACATAGAGGCACGGCGCTACAAAAACGATGATATCTACGTGGGACCAAAATGCTTTGGACCACGCATCAGAGCTACAAGATTCCCGGAAGGATTTGCCATCTCAAGACATATCCAAGCCTACGATGGCATTGCTCGGCCAGATACCTGGCTACAGGATTTTTTCCAAGCTTGCTGCATTGCCAAAGGCGGAAATATCCTGGCCACAACCCGATATCTCCCACTTATGTTGCGGAAGACGTCACGATCATGGCTCAATGAACTTCCAGAGAACACCATCCATAACTGGTATGACATGCAAAGTGCGTTCTTTCGGAATTTTGAAGGCACATATCGGAGGCCCTATACGGTCGGAGACCTACAACGTTGCACCCAGAAGGCCGGAGAAACTTGTCGGGATTACCTCGGATGATGGATCGACACCAAGAACTCCTATGAAGGAGTGAACGATCAAACTGCGATTGAAGCTTTCATCACAGGACTCCCAATTGGTCTACTACGCCATCGTTTGAAGTGTGACAAGGTCACTGATTTGGGAGAGATGATAGAAACAGCGAGCAAGTATGCAGATGCCGACGATGATGCAGAGGGTTTACTCAATGCCCTAGCTGTGCCACAGTCGGCAAAACAATCAAAGCAACAAGCTCAGAAGCGCAAAAATACCTCGGAAGAGAAACCCAACACGGAAACGGTAGTCATCACTGCTACTTTCGGGTCTGGAGGACGCGGTGGAGGTCGCGGGCGTGGCCGTGGGACTTCAAGCGTCCAAGGTAGAGGAGAACAGCAACCAGGCAAAACCTACTCTTGGGCCGACATTGCCAATAACCCATGTGTGCATCACCTAGACGCCAATGGGGGCTCATCCCACACCAATGCCGAATGTCGTTTCAATGACGACATAAAAAGAGATGATACCGCGGGCTACAAAGCTAAGCGGGAGAAGGGAAAGAGGAATTCCAAAAAGAAAAAGAGACCAAGGAAGATTCTGACATGGAGGAAGCTGATGCTTCAAATCCCAAGCCGGAAGGGAAGAAAACTTTTCCCACCAAGAAGGACACTTATGTCACTTTCCTCGGGTCTCAACCAGCAAAGATCAAGAAAGCAGTTCTACACGAGCTCAACGCAACAGTTCCGGCTGTCCCCCAATACTTGGACTGGTCAGAAGTGGCAATCACATTTGACTGCGTTGAGCATCCGCCTAAGTTGCACAGGCGAGGAAAATACGCCTTAATCGTCAATCCACTTATTGACGGTTATGGTTTCTCCAAGACCCTCATGGACGGTGGTAGCAGTATCAATATTCTCTATGTCGAAACGCTACGCCGGATGAAGATCTCGGAAACCCAGCTGAACCATAGCTCTGTGATCTTTCACGGAGTTGTCCCAGGAAGACAAGCTAATTCCCTGCGAGAGATTACTTTGGATGTCACCTTTGGAACTCCAAAGAACTATCGGATGGAGGCACTTTCCTTCGAAGTGGTCCCGTTCAAGACCACGTACCACGCTATATTCGGACGTCCGACTTACTGGGCTTTTATGGCTCGTCTGTGTTACATTTACAATATGATGAAAATTCTAGGTCCCAACAGCGTGATCACCATCAGGGGAGACCCGAAGAAAGCGCGAGAGTGTGAGGATGGAAATCCCGCCTTTGTCGAAGCCGTGCTGCATGCCCAGGAGTACCAGGAGATCAAGAAGAGCATAGATTTGTCCAAGATGCCCACGACGAAGAAGGAGGTGACAAAGTCAAATCCGGAGTTCAAGGCATCAGAAGAGACGAAGAAGACGCCGTTGAAGGATGATGACCCTCCAAGGTGACCCAAATAGGCGTAGGCCTAGGTAGCGCATAGGAAAGCACGCTCGTCAAGTTCCTCCAAGCAAATCAAGATATCTTCGCATGGCAGCCATCTGACATGACTAGAGTACCTAGGGAACTTGTCGAGCACTCTTTAAATGTAAACCCGAATGCTAAACCCGTCAAATAGTCCCTATGATGTTTTGGCAATGAAAAGCGTAAGGCAATAGCTAAGGAACTAGCACGGTTCGAGTTAGCCGGATTCATAGAAGTGGTCATCCACACTGAGTGGTCGGCCAATCCTGTAATGGTCCCTAAAAAGGACACCACTGATTTAAGGATGTGTGTTGATTATACTGCCTTGAACAAGGCTTGTCCAAAAGATCCGTTCGCTTTGCCTAGAATTGATCAAGTTATCGATTCTACGGCAGGCTCGAAACTCCTCTGTTTTCTTGACGCATATTCCGGTTATCACCAAATCCGGATGAAGGAATCTAACAAAGTGAAAACTTCATTCATAACTCCCTTCGGAACCTTCTGTTTTGTTATGATGCCCTTTGTGCTAAAGAACGCAAGAGCTACGTACCAGCGCATGATGCAGTGTTGCCTCCACGACCAACTCGGACGCAATGTACATGCATACGTGGATGATATTGCAGTGATGTCCAAAAAGAAGGAAACACTGATTTCGGACTTGGAGGAAACGTTCGCCAATCTACGAAAATACAACATCATGCTTAACCCGAAGAAATGCTTCTTTGGAATACCAGCCAGAAAATTGTTAGGTTTCATCGTGTCTCAAAGAGGCATAGAGGTGAAACGGGACAAAATCAAGGCTATACTCAATATTTCCAGGCCAACTCGCCTGAAGGACGTACAAAGATTAACTGGCTGCATCGCTGTAGTCAGTCGATTCGTAAGACGACTTGGTGAAAGAGCCGCACCATTATACAAACTCTTGAAAAAGACCAAGGATTTTGTTTGGACTGATGAAGCTGAAGCTGCACTACAAGACCTGAAGAAAGTACTCTCATCTGCTCCTATCCTTGCAGCGTCGGAACCTCAGGAACCGATGTTGCTCTATCTTGCTGCGACAAATAAGGACGTTAGTATCGTCATGGTGGTGGAGAGACCAGAGGAAAATCAGGAACACCTGGTGCAGTGTTCGACTTACTTTGTTAGTGAGGTCCTGACAGAATCAAAACAGCGGTATCCACACTATCAAAAGTTGGTTTACGGTGTTTTTCTAGCATCTCGTAAGTTATGACACTATTTTCAGGAGCATCCAATTACCGTGGTGAGCACAACTCCCATGAGAGATATAATCAACAACAGTGACGCCACAGGACGCGTCGCCAAATGGGGCATAGAGCTTTCAACTTTTGATATTGAGTATAAACCTCGGACAACAATTAAATCCCAGATCCTTGCTGACTTTGTCACTGATTGGACAGAGACAAAGGAGAAAATGACCCTCCCTGAGTCAGAATACTGGACCCTCTACTTTGATGGGTCTAAGGCTCGAGGGGGCTCAGGGTCTGGCGTGGTGCTCAAATCACCCCAAGGAGATAAACTTTTATACGTGTTGCAGATCCACTTCACAGCGACAAACAATATTGCCGAGTATGAAGCACTGCTGCATGGAATCTGGATTGCTAAGGATATTGGCATCCGACGTTTGATGTGTTATGGAGATTCAGATCTTGTTGCCCAACAAGTGTCGGATATTTTTAATGCAAATAAACACATGGCAGCATATAAAGCTGTCGTGGATGATCTATCTAAATTGTTCGAAGGGTTTGAGGTTCAACACATCCCTCGAGCAGAAAACGAGGAAGCGAATGCACTATCTCGGATAGGCTCTGCACGGAAAGAGGTCCCTGAAATGGATCGTATGGGCACCTAGAGGGGGGAGGTGAATAGGTGCTACACCAATTTTTAATTCTTTTTCAATTTTAGGCTTAGCACAAAGGTAAATTCTCTAGATAAACTAATGTGTGGAATTTCCCTATATGCAAACCTATCTACTAGCGAGTAAGGAGCGAGTGGAAGAGGAATGAGTGAACCGAAGTGAAGAACGCAGAGACACAGGATTTATTTGCCCGTAGTTCCTTCCTTGTTAAGGGAAGTACATCTGTGTTGGAGGGGTGGGCGGTACTAAGACCACCACGCCACAAAAGGCCTCACCCTGTTCTCCGATGGATCTTGCCACAACAGGCCTGATCCACCTTCCACTATAGGTACCCTTCGAGGCGGGCATCGGCGCCTTTACACAACTAGCGGGGCAACAACTCCACAACAACTTGGAGGCTCCCGAAATGACAACAAGCTGCCACAAGAACAAAGTTGTCAAATACAATAACACGATCTAGGTATTAACGAGAATACTAGATCAGGGATTTCTCCAAGTGAATGGAGAGGAGTTGAAGCGCTTGATTCTTGATGTTGATGGTGAACTTCTCCTCCTTCAATTCCACCAAAGATCAAGACCTTAGGGTGGTTGAAGTGGGAGATCGAGATTTAGAGCTCTTGCATAGGGTCTGGTCGAATTCAAATGAATCAAGAGTTCTGGACGTTGGGGAAGAAGGGGTACTTATACCCCCTTCCAAAAACCAGCCGTTGCATACTTTAGGGGCCGGATTATCCGGCCCAAGTGAGGGCCGGATTATCCGTGCAGGAAACTCCGCCTGACTGGAATATCCGGCAGAAAATCTGCCCCCTCTCTGAGCATCGCGCCGAGCTTGCCCTTGATCAACTTCTGGGGGCCAGATTATCCGGCCCTATGCGAAGGCCGGATTATCCGGCCTGGGGAAGAAAAACCGCCCTAGTTCGGATTTTCCGGTAGAAAATCTGTCCGGATACCGAGCGACGCGCCTTGGCTCCTTTTGCTCGAAAACTGGGGGCCGGATTATCCGGCCCTTGCGAAACCCGGATTATCCGGCCTGGGGAGGAAAAACCGCCCCAGTTCGGATTTTCCGGGAGAAAATCCGACTGGACATAGAGCGACGCGCCTTGGCTTCCTTGAGAGATGAGGTAGGCCGGATTATCCGGCCCTTGGAGGGGCGGATTATCCGGCCCCCCTCAAAACTTCCTGCACACTTAGCACACATGAAAAGTCTCCATAGTATTGTTATCTAACACGCAAAACATAGGAAAACATGAAATGTTCTTTCAATCTCCCGCTTTTTGGTGTTAGATGACAATACTAGGATTTACAGGAGAAAGACACAAGACAAACAGAGATAACTATGGAAGGGACTCCCCCTCAATGTGTGCATAATAGAGTTTTGCATTGGAATACAAATGCACACAAATAGGTGAATCTATTCCATAGACAAAAGGGCAAAAACACATACCACCGAAGTAGAGAATAGGCATCATTGACGTAAATCACAATTATTATTGGATAACCATTATGAGTGCGCGCCTTCCGTGATAAACCTCCAGCAATAGGATGTGAATAGATATAACCATGAGCATAATCCATGATATGAAGTCCATAGGTATCATCCAGACAACCACATAAAGTCTCAACCACAAATCACAAACCACGAATATAAAAGTTCAACGCTAAATGGGCATAAGCAAGAAATAATGAATAAAAAGTGCAAGTGCTTATGCCCGACCCATGCAAATCCACGGACAACCTAATAGAACTACTTCTCCCCCTTTGGCATCGAGACACCAAAAAGGGAGAAGAGTGATGCTAGCGCCCCATGGGATCACTCATCATAGTCCTCGTCCTCGTCCTCATCCTCATGCTCTTCCTCATCCTCATCTTCAAGCTCCTCAGTGTCACCTTCCTCATCAGCAGCAGGCGCAGAGGGGAACAAGTGACGCTCCAGCTCACCATAGTTCAGCCCGGAGGAAGAGTTCCACCGAGCATATGGAGTGGGAGGTGTAGGAGTCGGAGGAGCATCCAAAGCGCCAGACACGTGGTGGAGAATGAGCTGCTGGGAGTGAGCCAACTCATGGCGCTGCCTGTAGGCCTCATACTGACCCTTGCGTGTGTCCACACCCATGCAGAGGATGTGACACTGGAACCAGTTCAGCTGCTTGATCTCGTGGGCCACGGGAGGCACTGGGGGCCGACGAGCATCCCTCATGAGGCCCTCAGGAGCAGAGGAGGGGTGAGCAGTATTCCGAACCTTGTTGTAAATCTTCTTGGCCTTGTGCACCGAGTCAATGCGGAACTCCTCGGCAGGAAGCAGGTGGCGGATGAGCAACATAATGTAGGGAACATAGGGAATGGACAGACGGTTGAACATAGCATCACACAACTCATGGTAAATGAAGTCCATGACATCCAGCCTGTACTGCACTGACTCGTCCTCGCAGGAGGCAACCTCATGAGAAAATTGAAGTAGCTGAACAAGGTGACCATGGATGCTGTCATTGTTGCCCCCACTCGGTGTAATAGAGTCATGGAAGAGACCCACCAATGCAGCATAGATGGGAGCAAGACCAGCCACAGTACCGACAATTCCATTGTCCACAGTGCACGGAGAGAGAGCAGCATCCTTGTTGGGCTTCAACTGAGTGATGATGCGGTGGCCACTGGCTCTATCCCTGCTGCGGAAGGAGTACCCCAAAACCTCAACAAACACGTGAAAATCAGCATTCATGGGCCTGTCATGAGTCATCCACTTCATAGTGCGATGCTCATCACCACAAATCACCAGAGCGGAGAAGAATTGCTTCACCACCTCAGAGTCAAAGGAGCACTGGAGGGACATGAGATGGTGCAGCCCCATCCTCTCAGCCACATACATTGCATCCACAAGATGCGCCTTCTCCAAAGCATCAGCAAGTACCAGAGGGTGCACAGGCCTAATGTTCAGCCTGACATAGATGTCTTCATAAATCCCTTTCTGTTCTGCACACCAAAACCGGGTATCCCCCAGCTCATCATCACGAGGCAGCTCAGCAAACAAGTCACGGTGACGAATGGCAGAGAAGGAGACCGTATCCAGAGCCCTGTAGTTGATCTTAGGCTCCTTGCCCTTCCTCTTGGACACACCCTTCCTAGTCCTCTTGGATTGTTCAGCCATGCGCCTCTCTTCGTTCTTCCTTCTCCGCAATTCAACTTCATCCACTAGGTTACCTTGACCGTCGTCCCGAAAGTACTTGGCGTGAGGACGGCGCTTGTAGGTCTTGGGAACACCGGAACCACCTGTGAGGAGAATAAGGGCGATAGCAAGGGGATAAGCATACACACAAGTCTAGGAGAGAGCATGGAACAAGTAGGAAAAAAGTTCATAGGTCAAAACTACTCAATACATACACCATAGTGAAACTTGAAGGCGATTTGACAGCTTGGATTATCCGGCCTGGCCAGGGGCGGATAATCCGGCCCTGGCAGAAATTTTCGATTCCACCAAGAATGCATGCAAAAAAGTAGATCGGGCCTAGAAACTGTAAGACTACAAGTTTTATGCGAAAACACATCCTTCTAGACAATGTTCCATCCAACAAGATACACATCTAGCCAAAGATAGGGAGAGAGGGAGTTACCCTCACTCATTGGAGGAAGAACGCAGAGGAGAAGGTACCCGGAGGCATAGAGAATAAGATCCGGGGAGGCCCGGAAAATCCGGTGGCCAGAGAGGCTCCAGGGAGGGTGAGGGGCGGCAGGCGGCAGCTGGGGAGAAGGAGAGGGCTGGGGGAGAAGTGTTGCTCGTTATGAGCCCTTCTCCCCGAGCCCTGCCCTTTAAGATCAAATCTGCCAGGGCCGGATTATCCGGCCAATACTTGGGCCGGATTATCCGACCTAAAATCTGGGATTCTATTATACACAGAACCAGGCCCGCGCGTCCCCAAACAACACCCCTACAACGTGTACAAGGGACTTGTGTGCAAGAATAGATGGCTTAGAGGTAGGGAAGTCTTAGGATTAAGAGAGCCAAACTAGGATGGTACTAGACACTCAAAATTGCAAAAAAACAAATCAAATAAAAGCCAAGATTGAGAGTGATTCCCATAAGAACAAGAGAGAGCAAAAACATCCAAAAAGATCCAATTCTCCACAAAGGAGAGGGCGGTGGCCGAAGCCACCTTGTTGGAGTGTATGGTGTGACACCGCAAAGATATATCTTGGGTTCACGACCAATACTCATCAATAAGATCACATATCAAAACATGATATTAAGAGAAATGATATAACTTGCTATTGGCATTATGGGGGGAGGGTTATCCCAATAAGTTAGGACCACACTCCCCCTTTATCCATGCCCACACCTAGACCAAACAAGGATTGAGATGTACGAGTGGGTAACCTTGGGAGTAACCTTGGGAGCCACAGGAGCATAGGCCTCGCCGAAGTCGATGCCCTCAACTTGGGAGTAACCTTGTGCCACAAGTCTTGCCTTGTTCCTCACAACAATGCCATTCTCATCTTGCTTGTTCTTGAAAATCCACTTGGTGCTGATAACATTGCGACACTCTTTGGGTTTCTCCACTAGTTTCCAGACTTTGTTGCGCTCGAAATTGTTCAATTCTTCATGCATAGCAACAACCCAGTCTGGGTCTTCAAGAGCTTCAAAGACCTTCTTAGGTTCCACCATGGAGATATGAGCTTGATGCTCACCAAAACTGGACAACTCTCTTCTAGTAGACACCCTTCGTCGAAGATCACCAACAACCTTGTCGAGAGTGTGACCCCTCAACTCAAGGTTACAATCAGCCCGAGCCTTGCGACGAAGTTCAATAAGTTTGTTGTCTCTTGGTGGAGGAGATTCATCACTTGAGTCTTCATTGGAGGCATTTTCTCCGCCTTGATCAGTAGCTGGAACATCAGTAGCAGGTGGTGGAGATGCATGCCCTTGAGGTGAGTCCGTAGCCATAACAGGAGGCTGTAGAACTGGAGAGTCAGGACCGGATAATTCGGCCGATGAAGAGGCCGGATAATCCGGCCTGGGAGGACTTGCAGCAGCATCATTAGGAAGCCTTGGACTTGCTTGAACTGGCGAGGAGCCGGATAATCCGGGGTCAGCCGGAAAATTCGGCATGGAGCTTGTGTTAATATCTTCACCACTAGGAGCTGCATGGACAGTTGGAGCGGGGTGGCCGAATAATCCGGTATCCACCGGAAAATCCGGCCTGGAGCTTTCTGGAGCAACTTGACCTTCAGCAGTTGATGGAGATGGTGTAGAAGTTGCCCCCGTGGTTGGAGCATGTTGCGTATGTGTAGATGAGGGCTCTATATGAGTAGAGCATTGTCCTTCCCGGTCTGCCACAAGGGGTTCCTCAATGGGGTGGAAGAATCCCACGCCCATTCTTCTTATGGCATCTTGGGGTATTTAAACATCTGCATCACAAACACCAACTTGCTCCGCACGGGAACCGTCATTTTCCTCGAACACCACACTACAAGATTCTACAACAGTTCCGGAGAGCTTATTGTAGACTCTATAAGTGTGGGATTCGGCACCATAACCAACAAAAATACCTTCTAGAGCCTTAGATTCAAACTTAGATAAACGAACTCCTTTAATAAGAAAGAAACACTTACACCTGAATACCCGAAAGTATGAGATGTTTGGCTTGTTACCGGTAAGTATTTCATACGGAGTCTTGTCCAAAATCTTGCGGAGGTATAAACGATTGGATGAATGACAAGCAATAGAGATTGCTTCAGCCCAGAAGTTATATGGAGATTTGAATTCGGCCAACATTGATCTTGCCATGTCCATTAGAGTTCGATTCTTCCTCTCGGCTACACCATTTTGTTGAGGGGTGTACGCAGCGGAATATTGATGTCTTATCCCCTCTTCACTTAGGAACTCATTTAAGGTGTAGTTCTTGAACTCCGAGTCGTTATCACTCCTTATAGCCAGAATGGGGACGTTGTGTTGATGTTGAACCTCGCTATAAGTCGATGACAGTTTGTTGAGTTTCACTCTTCAACTTGAAGAAATAAACCCAAGTGTATCTTGAGTAATCATCAACAATCACTAGACAATACTTCTTCCCACCGAGGCTTGCATGAGATGGAGGTCCGAAAAGATCCACATGAAGAAGCTCCAAGATCCTTTTTGAAGAGATAATAGTTTTCCTTCGATGAGGAGAATCATGCATTTTCCCTTCAACACACGCCCTACGTATACCGATCTTTGGCAAAAGAGACATTTTCTTTTAGTCCAAGAATGTGGCCACCCTTGTGGAGACTTTTCAAAGTTCTCATATTGACGTGGGCTAGTCGGCGATGCCATAGCCAACCCGCGTCAGCCTTTCCGAAAAGACACATCGGACCTGTAGTGGTTTTCCCCGAAAATCCTACCATGTACAGGTCGTTTTCGACATATCCCACGAAAGCGACTTTTAGAGACTTGCTCCACAAGAGTACCACCAAATCAGCATCAATGTAAACTGCAAAGCCCATCTTACCAAGGGCACAAACTGAAAGTAAGTTATACCCGAGGGTCTCAACAAGCATGACGTCCACGAGGGAGATATCATGAGCCACCACAACTTTGCCGAGACCCAATACCTCAGATTTTGACTTGTCACCATAGGAGACGGTAATGTGATCAAGGTTTGGCCGCATCTCCGTGATGATATCCTTGCTTCCGGTCATATGACTCGTACAACCGCTATCGAGTACCCATTTAGAACCACCGGAAGCATAGCCCTGCAAGAAAATTACTTCTTGGTTTTAGGTACCCATTTTTCAATGGGTCCTCTCATGTTAGTAACAAGGGTCTTGGGAACCCAAATAGACCAAGGAATGTAACAATCATAAGGCCCTACATAACTAGCATAAACATCACCATAAGCATCACAATATAGTTCGAAGTTAGGATTGTTGATCCCTGCAAAACCATCATAATTAGTCTTGTCATTGGTAATGTTGCTAGTCTTCGATTGAGCAGTCTTGTTCTTCTTCTTGTTGTTGTTTTTCTTGCTCTTTATCTTGGGTATGTAACCAAGACCTTCTTTACTGTTGTTTGTCCTTTGCCTGCTCAGTATCTCATCAATAACCCCTTTACCTTTGTGTTGAGAACTCCTTGCAAGATCTTCTTTTCCAAAGGATGGAGATGAGGTACTTGGTACATTATACCGTTTCAATTGAGTTTGGAGCTGGTCATGAGACTCATTTAGAGTAGAATGATCACTCTTCAATGCCTTGTGAGCACTTTCAAGATCATCAAACTTCTCCAAAAGTCTAGCATGAACAGCCCCAAAATCAATCTTTTCTTTCTTTAGTTTCTTTACCTTGGCAAGGGCATGGTCACGTTCTTTAATGAGCTGAGCTACAGCTTCTTCTTGTGACTCCTCTAGGGATTCAAGTCTTTCTTCCAAAGAAACTTGAGTTTCCTCTTCCTCTTCCAAGGAATTCTTCAAAGAGGCTATCTCCAAGGCAACTTCTCTTTCAATTCTGCCCTTTTCTTCAAGGAGATCTTCGGCTCGAGCAAGTTGACTCATAAGAGTATCAAAATGGAGTTTGTGCTCACCTTGTAGGTTAGTGAAAAAAGTATCCAAGGCAATAACTTCTTCTTTCATTTCAAGACTTTCATGATCATCCATATCCAAAATTATGTTAGTCTTAGAAAATGAGGAGTTAGAAGTCGATACCTCGGATCCTCTTGCCATTAGGCAAGTGGCGTTGTTGTTGATGGCGTTCTCGTTCGGCGAGTAGAAGAGAGAGGAGGGAGTCGATGTGGTGGCTATAGCAGCCACTTCACGGGAACTATCATCATCCTCTTCAACTTCACTTGCGGAGGAGTATTCCTCTTGAGCTACAAGGACCATCTTGGGTTGCTTCTTGAACGGGCCATTCTTCTTAGCAAATGGCTTCTTCTTAGGAACTTTGGATTTCTCTTTGAGAATGAGCCTGCCACAATTGTCTTCTCTATTTTCATAAGGACACTCGGCTACAAAGTGCAGTCTATCTCCACAGTTGAAGCAAGTTCTCAATCTTGGGCCACTTTCTCTTCTTCCATTTGGCCCGTTCTTGCGCTCAAGTTCAGACTTGGCTTTGGCAGGGTCCTTCCAAAAGTTCCTTGCATAGAATGCCATGTACTCACCATGAGCACGTTTGACCTCATCGGGGCATTCCATGGATCCCCTCTCAAATGCTCCTTCATCATCCTCTTACTCAACAACATTGGCTTTGAGAGCCACATTGACACCCTTTTGCATTCCAATGGCCCGAGCATGGGCATCTTCAGCATTCTTTGCCGCCACTTTGAATGACGCCATTTCTTGCATGACTTCATTGGATGTCATTTGATGATAGTTGTGTCTACCTTGCAAGCTCTTCAAATCCGTCGGTTCGAAAGGCATTAAGGCACTCACATACTTTCTTTTTATCCATGCATCACCAATGTGAGTGGCCCCATGCTTCCGAAATGTTGTTGCGATGCCCTTGAGTCTTCTATACATGTCCTCATGGTTTTCACCATCCAACATGTAGAATCCGTTAGCTTCGTTACTAAGGGCATCATACCGGTTTCTTCTCATGCTTTCATTTCCAACAAAAAGGTCCGTAAGAGCATCCCACGCCTCTTTAGCCATGTTGAGATGTTCAATGTGTGGCATGTCCTTGGGACCCACACCCAGCTGTATCATGTGGAGAGCAGTGGCATTCAACTGGCTATCCACAACTTCCCTTCTTGTTAGATTGGTTTGATCTCCAACATGAAGTCCTTCTTCAATGATCCTCCACAATTCAATAGAGGAGCTGCAAACATGAGATTTCATTAGAAATTGCCATTGGTTAAAAGAAGATGCAGTGAGCTTGGGTGGATCACCCCTATTGTTTATATGAGGATGAGGTATAGGTGGGTCGGGGGAATATACATGGTGAACCTCACTATATTCCTCCTTACCACTTTCCTTTTTGGAGGTGGAACCATTTAGTTTTTCACCTTCCACATCATCATCCTTAGATCCGGTGTTACCCTTTTCCTTAGATGATGGTGAGGGAGCCTCAGAGGAGGATGGAGATGGGGCTATGGATGATGTAAGGCGAGCAATCATTTGATTCATCTCCTCCATCTTGGCCTCAAAGGATTTCAACAAGGTTGTTTCCAACGACTTGAGATCATCCATTGTGACCTTATCCACAGCCTCATTTCCATCATCCCTGGTACCCATACTACTCTTAGGCGGTTAAGCCCGAATTAAGAGCCGGGGCTCTGATACCAATTGAAATGGATTGTATGGGCACCTAGAGGGGGGGTGAATAGGTGCTACACCAATTTTTAATTCTTTTTCAATTTTAGGCTTAGCACAAAGGTAAATTCTCTAGATAAACTAATGTGTGGAATTTCCCTATATGCAAACCTATCTACTAGCGAGTAAGGAGCGAGTGGAAGAGGAACGAGTGAACCAAAGTGAAGCACACGGAGACACAGGATTTGTTTGACCGCAGTTCCTTCCTTGTTAAGGGAAGTACGTCTGTGTTGGAGGGGTGGGTGGTACTAAGACCACCACGCCACAAAAGGCCTCACCCTGTTCTCCGATGGATCTCGCCACAACAGGCCTGATGCACCTTCCACTATAGGTACCCTTCGAGGCAGGCACCGGCGCCTTTACACAACTAGCGGGGTAACAACTCCACAACAACTTGGAGGCTCCCGAAATGACAACAAGTTGCCACAAGAACAAAGTTGTCAAATACAATAACACGATCTAGGTATTAACGAGAATACTAGATCAAGGATTTCTCCAAGTGAATGGAGAGGAGTTGAAGCGCTTGATTCCTGATGTTGATGATGAACTTCTCCTCCTTCAATTCCACCAAAGATCAAGACCTTAGGGTGGTTGAAGTGGGAGATCGAGATTTAGAGCTCTTGCATAGGGTTTGGTCGAATTCAAATGAATCAAGAGTTCTAGACGTTGGGGAAGAAGGGGTACTTATACCCCCTTCCAAAAACCAGCCGTTGCACACTTTAGGGGCCGGATTATCCGGCCCAAGTGAGGGCCGGATTATCCGGTCTGGGGAAACTCCGCTCCAGACTCGGAATATCCGGTAGAAAATCCGCCCCCTCTCTGAGCGTCACGCCGAGCTTGCCCTTGATCAACTTCTGGGGGCCGGATTATCCGGCCTAGGGAAGAAAAACCGCCCCAGTTCGGATTTTCCGGTAGAAAATCCGACTGGATACCGAGCGACGCGCCTTGGCTTCTTTTGCTCGAAAACTAGGGGCCGGATTATCTGGCCCTTGAGAAACCCGGATTATCCGGCCTGGGGAGGAAAAACCGCCCCAGTTTGGATTTTCCGGGGAAAAATCCGACTGGACACAGAGCGACGTGCCTTGGCTTCCTTGAGAGATGAGGTAGGCCGGATTATCCGGCCCTTGGAGGGGCGGATTATCCGGCCCCCCTCAAAACTTCCTGCACACTTAACACACATGAAAAGTCTCCATAGTATTGTTATCTAACACGCAAAACATAGGAAAACATGAAATGTTCTTTCAGTCCCGGATGGCGCTTTTTTAGAGCACCTCAAAGTTCCCTCAATAAAGGGAGTAAATGAGGAATATCCGACCAAATCCGACTCACCTCTAATAGCAGTTCTGGTTGTAATTCTCAGCTGGACTCAACCCTACCTAGATTATCTGGTAGATGGCAAATTACCCGAAGACGAGGTTCTGAGCCGGCAGATTATCCGACGAGCAAAAGCCTATACTATTGTTAAAGGTGAGCTCTATAAATGGAGTGTTTCTGGGGTTTTTCAGCGCTGCGTATCTCCGGAAGAAGGAGTGGAAATCTTAAGAGAAATCCACGAAGGCGAGTGTGGTCACCACGCTGCAGCCAAATCTTTAGTGGCAAAAGCTTTTAGACACAGATTTTTCTGGCTTACAGCTCAAGCAGATGCCGAACGATTAGTCAAGACATGCAAAGGCTGCCAAAAGTACGCCAAGCAAGCTCATGTTCACCGATCAGTCATAACAATACC
Source organism: Avena insularis (assembly GCA_023614405.1). NCBI lineage: Eukaryota > Viridiplantae > Streptophyta > Magnoliopsida > Poales > Poaceae > Avena > Avena insularis. Next base: position 568,494,256 of record CM042686.1, read on the forward strand.
TATAACATGGCCTTTTATGTCCTGGGGCTTGATATGGTAGGACCATTTAAACGAGCTCCAAGTGGATTTACTCACCTCTTAGTGATGGTGGATAAATTCACCAAATGGATTGAGGCTAAAACTGTCACTAGTTGTGATGGAGCAATAGCCAAAAGGTTTGTCGAGGATGTTATAATCCGGTATGGTTATCCACATAGCATTATCACGGACAACGGGAGTAACTTTTCAATGGGAGAATTGGCTGAATTCTGCAACGAGCAAAATATCCGGCTTGACATTGCGTCAGTCGCACATCCACAGGCTAACGGACAAGTCGAAAGAGCAAATGGTTTAATCCTACAAGGCCTAAAACCGAGACTCGAAGCACCACTACGACGTGCTGCGGGGGCTTGGGCAGAGGAATTACCCTCTGTAATATGGAGTTTACGAACAACCCCAAATAGGTCAACTAGATACACACCTTTCTTCTTGGTCTATGGCATAGAAGCAGTTCTTCCTAGTGATTTAATTCATACTTCTCCTAGAGTGGCCGCGTATATTGAAGAGGATGCCGAGATTTCTCGACAAAATGATCTCGACTTAGTCGAAGAAGTTCGCGTCGTTGCTGAAATGAGATCTACAGCCTATCAGCAGAAGTTACGCAAGTATCATGGCCAGAGAGTCCGAAATAGATCTTTCAATGAAGGTGATTTGGTTCTCCGGCTTGTGCAACAAAGAAAGCACAAACTTTCCCCAGTATGGGAAGGGCCCTTTTTAGTTAGTCGAGTATTGCACAATGGATCGTACTACTTAACTGACATGAGGCCAGTCAAAGAAAGACCTGCTACTAAGAAGAGAAAGAGAGCTGGAGGCAGTACAAATCCAAATGAGTTAGACATACCATGGAATATTGCTCAGCTACGTCCCTTTTATTCTTAGTTTATCCTTCTTTGTAATCATATATGTGTACATGCTCTGAGAGAAATAAAAGTTTTGGTTGCCTCAAGTTTTTCTGAGAAGTTTTTACCATCTTATTTCCAAATGATCATGTCGTAGTCGAAAATCCCAGAATGCGTGAAAGTACTTTATGCTCATGTTCGTTCTGGTTTAGATTTCCGATTCTAAAAATTGCTACCCTCGGGTATAACTCTAAAATTTCTAGTCTTTACTTTGGTTATTTGTCTGATTGCTGGATGCGGGCATTTTCCGAGTAGTGAATTGTTGGTACTGGAAGCCGGCTTTGTTTCTGAGTTTAAACTGGTTTAGCGATTGAGCTCCGTTGCTCGGCAAAGTTTCTGGCAGAAGGTTTAGCCGGCTCACGAAAGGGACGAGGCGGAAAACCAGATAAACGATAAGTATAGACGAAAAAATACAAGTGCTTGTGTAAACATTTCAGGCACACAAAAAATTTAAAGCCAAAACTGCTGAATAAGATCAAAAGCTTAGCACTAGAAAAATTATAGTACTGCATATTTACAGGCCCATCATGTTTTTTAGAATAACACAAATATTTCTGTTAATCTATGATGCAGGAGAGGAAGGAGCTGCCGGCTCGCTGGATACACCGCCTTGATATCGTTCCGAGATGTCCACATCCGAGGTGGTGCGTTCATCGTCGGAAACTTCTGCTGAATCTTCTGGAGGCGGAGGTGGAGTGTCCACGCGGGTGAAGAAAGGAGTCTCATAGCTGGTCAAATCAGCCACGTGACACCCATATCCGGCGCAGGAGTCCATGATGGCTTGAATGTCCTATTCCTGGTCGTCTTCATCTACTTTGTAGTACCCTCTAGTCACTTGCCATATTTCCATGTTTCCATGGTGGCTCATGACCATGGTGAGAGTGTTTTGCGCCGCACTCCGCGCGTAAGACATGTTCCAATCCTGGACAAGTTGCAGCTTCTCCTTGGCCTTGTCCCGCACCTGAAAATCTGACATGTTATGCATGTCCGGAATCTTGAGAGCGGAAGTCATGAAGCAGGTCGCCGACTTGAGTAAGCCAGTGGGTGCGGGGATTGGCGGAGGAAGAGTCTGTCAAGTTCAGAGGACCTATAAACAAAACAAGTTAAGAAAATCTGACATTGAGAGAAGTCAAAGAAAGGGGGAAAGTCAGACAGATGGAACGAACCGAAAATGACGTTGTCAATTTTGGTCTTCTCTTCCCGAAGACTCTGGAGTTCAGCCCGGAGCTCCTCGGAAAGATCCTTCTCTCTGCACAACTCATTGTTAAGGTCCAAGATTTTCTGCTCTTGAGCAGCAATCTTGCGATCACGCTCATCGGTATCCATGGAGGAGGACTCAAGGATTTGAGCAATGCTCTTTTCATGATCCGCCTTGAGCTGATCTAGCTCTTGGCGAAGCTCCTTGTTCTCCACCACCAAAGTCTTGAGGTTCTCGGCCTCTTCAATCATGGCACAGGATTGTTTCACCAGTGCTATAAGTCAAAAAGAACAAAAGTTCAACGAAAAAATTCGACATTGAAAACACAAAGACGAGGTTTGAGTCTCAGAATGTTTACCTTCGACTTCATCCTTGGCAACTTTAAGTTCAACATTTTTAAGACGGAGAGCTCTGATCTCTCTCCGCTTATCACAGACATTCTTCAACAAATCCTAGTTATAGGAATATACTTTTTGTAAGTCAGAATACCCAAAGTCTGAAAGCTACTAAAGACTCGGGCTAATATTTTTTGCTAATATCAGCACGAGCCTTGGGGGCTACACTAGTTCGTTCTTTGGCATCCTAAGGAAGCATAAACCTGGATTATTCATCTGTTCGTGAGTGAGTTTATCCAAACTCGCGTTCACTTCAACTGCAACCTTCTCAGCGAGAGTTAGAGGGGTCACAGGAGTAGTTAGAAGCTCCCCGGACCTAATCCTCTCGTTGCAAAGAAGCACTTGCTCAAGAAGATTAGAGTGCTTGACGTCCTCTGCTTCTTGCGCTTCTTCTTCGGCAGATAAGGTACTTTTCTCCAGGCATTGCCTGGCCAGCCGCTGGATCTCTTCAACAGATTTCCGAGACAGGCCAAACTTGGCAAGTCCCGGATTGCTGAGAAGGTTCTCGGTGAAGGTTTCTGCCGAGGGATCATTACCCAAAGAGGGTTCACCCTTATCTAAACCTGACTCACCCATGGTGACGTCAGTTTGCGATTCAAGGATCGCAGGCTCCATTGAAGGAGCCGGATCTTCTGTGACGACCGGAGAAGGGATGATCACCGGTGTTGCGGAAGGTTGAGGGGCAGGAGTCGGAGGAGCCACGGCAGGAGAAGCTATGGTAAGCTTCGTCTGCCGCAGGGGCTTCGAAGAAGTTCCCTTCCACTTGCCCTTGATGAGCGGTTTAGCTCTGAGAATGTAATAGAGTCGGAAACATTACATCTCGGAAGGAAATTCGAGTAAAGCACAAAGACGGAAGTTGTGATTGAAAGTTACCTCTTCACGACGGGCACCTCCTTTGTGCCAACAGCCACTGTCGAAGCTTTGCGCTTCTTGAGCGCAGCATCCGGCAATGGTACCACTTCTGTCTCTTGAGAAAACTCTGGAGGATATCCTTTGAGCGGAGCAAATTCCAACTCGGGGAGGTCAACAAGCTGAAAAGAAGAAAACATACCAGTATTGTAGTATAACTCAAAGATTGAAACACATAAAAAGGTGTACTGATAGAAGCTTACCGACACTACGGGGTTTTCTACCGTATGCATATCTAGAGAAACCTTCGGGATCCTCCTCTCGATCCGCTCCCTGATCAGCCACTTGATCTGGCTTATATAGCCATGCGTGGTGTAGGCTTTGGGGCTGATGCGGAGGGAGTCTTTCTTGGACAACATGATGGAGTGCATCAGTCGATTTCCGTGGTACTGAAGGGGCTGGATCCGGCATGAGACCCAGCATTGGACCAAGTTGGATCCCTTCAGTCCCTTGTGTTTGATCAGATATTCGACCCGCCTCTTAGCGAGGATCAGATCGTCACTGAGAGCCGGAGCAGCCTCGTCCCAAGATATAAGGAAGCTCCGTCAACAAAAGTCGGCAAAGTAGTAGCTTTGTCGGGAGCCGGAATATCCCTATGGTAAAAGAACGTGGCTGGCCATTGTTTGACCGAGTCACTAGCTATGATTTTGGGATATGCGCGCTCACGTCTAAGCGAAAAGCTAATGGTACCGGTGATATAACGAACACCGGCAGTAATAGAGTTTCTCCGGACATGAAAGTAGTACCGGAATAACGTCAAACTCGGCCTAATGCCGAGAAAGCCCTCACACAAAGAAGCGTAAGCGCTCATCTCTAAGAGAGAGTTGGGAGGAAGATGGTGGAGTTGAACTCCGTAATGGTCAATCACCTCGGAGAAGAACTCTGAGGGAGGAAACGACAAACCTCACCGAGGGGTCGTGGAAGTGGACCCTGGCCACGGGCCTTGGGTTGGGGACGGTTTCCTCAGCCCGCTCCGCTTGACGCACGGAGGAGCCCTTCATTCTCCATGTTCTGGAGCTTCTCGTCGTCAAGCACGCAGGGGATCCAGACCCCATGGAAGCTTTCCTTCTCCGCCGCCGCTTCCGTCGCTGCTGTCGCCGCCGCTGCCGCCAAGCCGGAAGAGGAAGAAGAAGCCATTTCTCCGGCAGGCAGATGACCTAGGATGGGCGGCGCTGGGAGTTTTTTGGGGGAAAACGGAGGAGCTCTGTGCACGCGGGGGAGATTTGGAGGAGAGGAAAAGGCAAAGGACAGGTGAAGAGAAGAGGAGAAGAATCCTCACCCCTTATATGCACCTAACCGCGCAAAGATTCGTGCAAATGCTACAGTGTAACCGCCATGCGTCATGGAAGGAACTGGGAAGGACCCACGTGATGATTACGTCACCTCGATCTCCGTGCACGCATTGAAACGGCACCTCGGTTCCACGAACCGCGGACCCACCAACGGTCGTGCTGACAGTATGTCTGCCAGATGGCGTGACTTGACCATGACTTGTGTCAAGTGGCGTTAGAGACCAAGTTCCGGCTTAGTTTGAAATCAAGCTGGAAAATCCGAGTAACCTGTTGATAGGTCCGACTTATTTTTAAGACCCGGATCGTATTTTTTGTTGTGAAGTTTCAGGAACCCTTCAAGATTCTGCAAGCCGAAGATCAAGCTAGACGGTGATCAATCCGACTTTGGATCTTGGAGGCCTCCGGGGGCTACTGTTGGGGATATACTTTCCGGGTATCCTCATAGTTCCTCACTGACCAGGGTGGCCCACTTCGGGTTAGAGCTTTGCTTCATGGGCGGCCCAGTCAGGGAGAAAGACGGAGTCCAATCCGGCTACGGGAAGGCCTAGAAGACTTACAGACTTAGGCACATAATGTTACTTGTAGTTGAAGATGTACTCTATAACCGACTCTTAGTCGTAGTCGGATAGATCTCTCGTGTAAACCCTAGGCCGGATATCTATATAAGCCGTCCTAGGGAGAGCCTTTAGGGCAATGCTCTAAACACCTCAATAGTCTACAATCTCAACTCGCACAGGCGAAACCCTTGTAACCCATATTCCGGCTCTGCCATATTACTGGATTGCTAGTAGGAGTAGGATTCGTCCAAAGCCGGCGGATTCGAACCTGGGTAAACTTGTGTGCTCACCATCCCGAAACACCGTACGTCTCACACCCCTCTCTTCCGCACGCCTCGAGGACCCCCTCATGGCGTACTTGTCCTCAATCCAACGACATCCACCTCTCGAGAACTATCTTCATCCTCTTCGTCTTCACTAGCGGAGGAGTATTCTTCTTGTGCTACCAAGACAATCTTGGGTTGCTTTTTGTAAGGACCATTCTTTTTGATAAATGGCTTCTTTCGAGGTGCATTGGACTTTTCTTTAAGGATGAGCCTGCCACCATTGTCTTCTCTACTTTGATATGGACATTCAGCCACAAAGTGTAACCTATCTCCACAATTGTAGCATGTTCTTAGTTTTGGGTCATTCTCTCTTCTTCCACTTGACCCATTCTTGCATTCAAGTTCAGACTTGGCCTTGGCTGGATCCTTCCAAAAATTCCTTGCATAAAAAGTCATGTACTCACCATGAGCACGCTTGACTTCCTCGGGGCAGCCCATTGAGACAACATCGTAACCTCTTTCATCCTCATCTTGCTCAACAACATTTGCCTTTATAGCCACATTGACCCCTTTTTGCATTCCAATAGCCCGAGCACGGGCATATTCGATGTTCTTGGCGGCAACTTTGAAGGCCGCCATTTCTTACATGACTTCATTGGAAGTCATTTGGTGGTAGTTGTGTCTACCTTGCAAACTCTTCAAGTCCGTTAGCCAAATGGCATGAGGGCACTCACATATTTCCTTTTGATCCAGGCATCGACAATGTGAGTGGCTCCATGCTTTCTAAAGGTTGTTGCAATGCTCTTGAGCCTTCTATACATGTCTTAATGGTCCTCACCATCCAACATGTAGAATCCTTCAGCTTCATTACTGATACATTGCAAATGTATCTATAATTTTTTATGTTCCATGCTTGGTTTTATCTACTTTCTTGTGTTTTGTTCCAACTTTGGAGTACTTTTCATATGATTTCTTGGACTAACCTATTAACAAGAGACACAGTGCCAGTTGCCTGTTTTCTGGTGTTTTTGGTTCTAGGAAAGTCAGAAAATCAATATTCTCGGAATTGGACCGGACAAAAGCCAAAGTTGTTATTTTCCCGTAAGACTCGCGGAGCCAGAAGGAGAGTCGGAGAGGGGCCATAGGGTGGCCACACCCCCCTTGGCGCGGGCAACCCTAGGCTGCGCCAGGGCATGGTGTGGGCCTCCTGGCCGGCCACCGACCTTGTCCTTTCACTTATATATTCCTCCCGAGGCAAAAACCCTAAATCATCAAGCCTCCAGCCACGAAAAGTTCTGAAGCGCCGCCACCACCGAAGGGGAGATTCAGGGGACAGAAAGTCTATGTTCCGGCACCCTGCCAGGACGGGGAAGTGCCCCCGGAGCCATCTCCATCGATCTCCACCACCATCTCCATCGCCATTGCTGATTCCCATGATGATGAGGGAGTAGTTCTTCCTCAAGGCTAAGGGTTCTACCGGTAGTATGTGTTCATCTCTCTCTCTATGCATGATCTTATGAGATCATGAGCTTTGTAATCAAGTAGATCTACCTTGCCAGTAGAGTGCTTTAATAGATCTCTTCTCTCCCCATGTGTGTGAAAGTGACAGCATGCACACCATGGTGGCACTTAGGCTAGAGATTACAAATACTTGTTATGAGTTATATTTGGAGTTGGATGTCTTTATGAAATTGTGGTGTTTGTTGGAACCATCTAGTGCTCAAGGTGACAGTGTGGGGTTATCTAGATGGGAAAGGCTTGCTTTGAGGTGTGTTGTTATAGCCCTACCATGGATTAGAGTGTCCAACCGGAGAGTAGTTCAGAGTAGTATCATGAAGATAATATATTTATATGAGAGTGTTCACTAGTGAAAGTATGATCCCTATGCCTTGTTTCTAAGCATTGAAACACCATTTGCTACTAGATCTGTTACATGTTTGCTTGCTTCCATCTTTATTTCAGTATGCCTTTAGTCTCTTCCATGCCATCAAGCTATTTTCTATCACCGTTACCATTTATAATTATCCATACCACTTGTATTTCACTATCTCTTCACCGAACTAGTGCACCTATACACCTGACAAGTGTATTAGGTGTGTTGGGGACACAAGAGACTTGTATCTTGATTACAGGGTTGCTTGAGAGGGGATACCTTTGACCACTTCTTCCCTAAGTTCGATAAACCTTGGGTGATCCAGTAGGGAAAACTTGTTGCTGTTCTACAAACCTCTGCACTTGGAGGCCCAACAACTGTCTACAAGAATAGAAGTGCGTAGACATCAAGCTATTTTCTGGCGCCGTTGCCGGGGACTGAAGAAGAAGAAGCTCCCACGTCAACCACGCCAAATAGTATTTTCGGCCGCTGTTGCGGAGGTAAGGTAAAAGGTACTCACATCCTCCGGTGTGAGTGCTCGAAGTTATTTCCTTTAGATTCTGCAATTTTGTCTTTTTGTTTCTTGTTTTCACTAGTTAGGCTTAATGGAAAACAAAAAAAATTAGAGAGCTTTATAGTATTTATCTTGAGTTAGGACATGAAGTGTTTGAAGAGAAAATTAAAAAACTTATGGAACTTTATTTGCATGCTAATAGCAATGTTGTTAGCATGAATTCTTTGGACACCATTATTGCTAATGCTATGGAAAAGTCTAAGCTTGGGGAAGCTAGTTTTTATGGAAATGATCTTTTTAGTTCCCCAGCTTTGGAAGATAGCTATTCTATTCCTTATGTTGATATCAAACCTCCAATATATGATGATTACAATGATGAATATGATATTTTCAGTCCATCTACTATTGAGGAGAAAATTAATTATGATTACAATATGCTTCCTATATTTGATGATTATGGTGATGAGAATAATAATGATAGCTATTTTGTTGAATTTGCTCCCACTACAATTAATAAGAATGAGTATGCTTATGTGGAGAGTAATAATTATTATATGCATGTGGCTCATGATAAGAATGTTTTATGTGATAGTTATATTGTTAATTTTATTCATGATGCTACTGAAAGTTATTATGAGAGAGGGAAACATGGTTTTATGTATCTCAACAATATTAAGTTTCCCCTCTTTATGTTGAACTTTTTTTAAGTTGCACTTGTTTTGCTTTCCCATGCTTGTTGCTTTGTGCTTTCATGACTTGTTTCTTTACAAGATTCCTATGCATAGGAAGTGGGTTAGACTTAAATGTACTTTGAATTTGCTTCTTGATGCTCTCTTTTACTTCAATTCATATTTCTTATGTGAGCACCTTCTCAAACTATCATGCCTAACTTAAAGGCGTTAAAGAAAAGTACTTATTGGAAGATAACCCAAAAGTTTTAGATGAGTCTTGGAAGTTATTGCTTCGGTAATAACCCCTCCTTATCCTTTTTATTTGCTTTTTGTGCCAAGAGTAACCTCTAATGATAGAGAAGTAATGATTGGCAAAGTTGCTGTCCCGAAACAGATTTATGTGCTTCACCGTAAAAATTCGTGTAAAATCTCTGAACACCCTTTTGAGGCGTGATTTTTTGTGCTTCTGCCCCAGGTTGTTATCTAACTTTAGTTAGTTCAACACTTTTTGATTTGAGCAACAGAAGGTCTTCGAAAAAATTCGTGTTTACCTGCTGGTCTGTTTTGATAGACTTCTGCCATTTTCTGCATTTGCTTCTTGTTGGTTCTTTTTTGAGTTCTTTTGGGGAATTGAGCTTTTTTAGGGAAGTGCTACAGTAGATAGTGTTTTAATGGAAGTTTATTGGTGTTAGAACTGAACTTAAAGACCTATTATCTTGAGTGCACTAATGTTGCTAATAAAGATTGTGTGAAGTTTTGTATGAAGGAAAAATTTCTGGTGTATGGAAGGAATGAGTAATGAGATGAAGGATGGACTAAAGCTCAAGCTTGGGGATGCCACGCGTGTCACCCCAAGAAATATCCAAAAGTACAAGCGTCAAAGCTTGGGGATGCCCAAGGCATCCCCTTCCTCATCAATAAAAATCCCAGGTTCCTTCCAAACGCTTTATTTTTATTGTTTCATGCACAGTTGTGTTGTTCTTGGAGAGTCTTGTTTTTCGTTTTTGTTTTGGTTTTTTCGTTTCCTTGGTTTTCTTAGTTTGCTTGAATAAATTGTTTGGACCCCCTCTTTCATACATTGGTTTTTAAATAGTTTGGTTTGGTTTGGAAAAGAGTAGGAAAGTTCATGCTTAAGTGGTAATGAGAGTTTGTTTTTGACTGTGGCCTATGCTTTGTCATGCCATGCTTGATATTATTTTGGCTTTATGCTTACTGATCTTTGATGTAGCATGATATGTTATAAACAACTGAGATTGCTTAATGTGCCTGGGATGAATCATGCGTTGTTTTAGGATATTAAAGCATAATATTGTGGTATTCTCCTTTGATGCTTTATTTGGGTTGACTTGGCACATGCTCACACCATGTTATGACTATTCCAAGTCACCATAGCCTTTATGATCCTTTAGTTTTCAACTTTTAGTATCATTTTATGCTTTGATCAATGATGTTTTGTCGCTCTGCATGATTATGGCCATTATTGCTCTCTTAGTTTGTCGCTCCCAGTCTTTTGCTAGCCTCCGCAACCAAGTATGAGTTCCACTCATGCATCCAACTCCCTAAACCAAGTTATTCCAAAGAGTCCACCATACCTACCTACTAGCTATGTTATTCCAAGTATATTCATGCTTTTGTTTATCTTCTAAATTAAACTTGTTATGAGAAAACTAGTGATTAAAGAGGGGGTCCAAACAATTTATTCAACCTAGGCGTTTCTCTCACAAACTTTATGGCACACTTTACTTTTCTTGCCCTTAATAAACTTGAACCATTGTGTCGTCTATGTTGTATATGCTTGCACTTATTTGTTGGGGATTAGCAGAACCATGGTGTCATGGGAAACGCTTTCAACATTGCACGGGTACTTTGTACCTAGTTGATATCATGCTCTTTTGTCTATGGATGTCGTCGGTGTGAAATGAAAGGGGAGCTTGTAAGTCCATGGAGTTATGTATATGTGTTAGAGAAACGCCTGGGTCGCTGGTCTAATCCATGCTGACATGGTGGAAACCTGTAGCGTAACCATAATGAGTTGTCTATGAAGCATTCTTCTTATAAAAAAAGAGTCCTATATTGAGAAAAAAGAGAAAAAAAAGAGATTATGAAAAGAGGAAAGAGAGAAAAAAGCACCATATTCCCACGGTAAATAAGAAGATTGCTGAGATGCTTGTTGTCTACTTGCCTTGTCATTTTGATATGGGGATTCTTCCGTATCATCGTGCAAGGGTACCTTAATGTTCTCTATGATACACATGTACATATGATGACAAGAACTTACCGGTGACTAAACTTGAGTAGCATGAGGAGCGGCCCTCGTATTCAAGGGACATGAGATTCCTAACTTATACTTCATCAAGCATATACACCATAGTTTGTTCACTTTAACCTTAATCACTTCAAGATGCTTATGATAGGGGCAATGAGAGCTGAAAGCTATAAGTACCATAATTTTTGGAAGCTCTTTATGAAACTTGAATCTCTGCTTCCTTCTATGAAGGCCTTTCTTCCACCATTATATTGAGTCTCCACCTTCTACCTTTATGCACCTACTTTGAGAGCATAGTGGCCATTCTTAGTCCTATGTGCATTGTCCCAAGACTTGTTGATTGATGCATAGCTTTGATATTGCTTCTTTTAAACTATTTGTATCTAGTCACTCTTATGAACTTTGAAGGTGTCCTATGCATTTATGTTTTGCTACTCCATGAGGGACAAGCTGAATGCCACTATGCTATGTTTTCTTTATGTGAAACAAACAAACGTTTTGCAAAGCATTGTTATTCATGAATCTTTTGTTTGTATCTTTTCATGTTGCAACATAGTTGCTATGTCTTATTGTTAGAACTATATCTTTCATGCTATGTTGAAGTACTATGATCCTAGCTTTGAATGTTTTACAAGTATTTTGATCAAGTTTATGATGGTGCATGTCACCTCAAAAATTATTCTTTCTTTTTATCACTTACCTACTCGAGGACGAGCAGGAGTTAAGCTTGGGGATGTTGATACATTGCAAATGTATCTATAATTTTTGATGTTCCATGCTTGGTTTTATCTACTTTCTTGTGTTTTGTTCCAATTTGGAGTACTTTTCATATGATTTCTTGGACTAACCTATTAACAAGAGCCACAGTGCCAGTTGCCTGTTTTCTGCTGTTTTTGGTTCCAGGAAAGTCAGAAAATCAATATTCTTGGAATTGGATCGGACAAAAGCCAAAGTTGTTATTTTCCCGGAAGACTCACGGAGCCAGAAGGAGAGTCAAAGAGGGGCCACAGGGTGGCCACACCCTCCCTTGGCGCGGGCAACCCTAGGCTGCGCCAGGGCATGGTGTGGGCCCCCTGGCCGGCCACCGACATTGCCCTTTCGCTTATATATTCCTCCCGAGGCAAAAACCCTAAATCATCAAGCCCCCAGCCACGAAAAGTTCTGTAGCGCCGCCGCCACCGAAGGGGAGATTCGGGGGACAGAAAGTCTCTGTTCTGGCACCCTGCCGGGACAGGGAAGTGCCCCCGGAGCCATCTCCATCGTTCTCCACCACCATCTCCATCGCCATTGCTGATTCCCATGATGATGAGGGAGTAGTTCTTCCTCAAGGCTAAGGGTTCTACCGGTAGCTATGTGTTCATCTCTCTCTCTATGCATGATCTTATGAGATCATGAGCTTTGTAATCAAGTAGATCTACCTTGCTACTCAAGTGCTTTAATAGATCTCTACTCTCCCCATGTGTGTGAAACTGACAGCGTGCACACCATGGTGGCACTTAGGCTAGAGATTACAAATAATTGTTATGAGTTATATTTGGAGTTGGATGTATTTATGAAATTGTGGTGTTTGTTGGAACCATCTAGTGCTCAAGGTGACAGTGTGGGGTTATCTAGATGGGAAAGGCTTGCTTTGAGGTGTGTTGTTATAGCCCTACCATGGATTAGAGTGTCCAACCGGAGAGTAGTTCAGAGTACTATCATGAAGATAATATATTTATATGAGAGTGTTCACTAGTGAAAGTATGATCCCTAGGCCTTGTTTCTAAGCATTGAAACACCGTTTGCTACTAGATATGTTACATGTTTGCTTGCTTCCATCTTTATTTCAGTTTGCCTTTAGTCTCTTCCACGCCATCAAGCTATTTTCTATCACCGTTACCACTTATAATTATCCATACCACTTGTATTTCACTATCTCGTCCCTGAACTAGTGTACCTATACACCTGACAAGTGTATTGGTGTGTTGGGGACACACGAGACTTCTTGTATCTTGATTGCAAGGTTGCTTGAGAGGGTATACCTTTGACCACTTCCTCCCTGAGTTCGATAAACCTTGGGTGATCCACTTAAGGGAAAACTTCCTGCTGTTCTACAAACCTCTACACTTGGAGGCCCAATAACTGTCTACAAGAATAGAAGTGCGTAGACATCAATTACTAAGAGCATCGTACCTATTCGTTCTCATGCTTTCATTTCCAATGAATAGATCAGTGAGAGCATCCCAAACTTCTTTGGCGGTGTTGAAGTGCTCAATGTGGGGCATGTCCTTGGGACCAATTCCGAGCTGGATCATGTGGAGAGCCGTTACATTCAATTGACTATCCACAACTTCTCTTCTAGTCAAGTTGTTAGGGTCTCCAATATGAAGACCATCTTCGATAATCCTCCAAAGCTCAATGACGAACTGCATACATGAGACTTCATTAAGAATTTCCATTGATTAAAAGTAGATGCATTAAGCTTGGGTGGATCACCCCTATTGTTTATATGAGGATGAGGGATAGGTGGGTCGGGAGAATATAGATGAGGAACCTCACTATAGTCCTCCTTACCACTTCCCTTCTTGGAGGTGGAATCATTATGTTTTCACCTACCACTTCATCTTCCTTAGATCCGGCGTGAGCCTTATCCTTGGATAGAGGAGTGGTGGCCTCATAGAAAGATGGAGATGGGGCTGTAGATGATGTGAGGCGAGCAATCATTTGCTGCATCTCCTCCATCTTTGTCTCAAAGGATTTCAACAAGGTTGTTTCCAACGTCTTGAGGTCATCCATTGTGACCTTGTCCACAGCCTCATTCCCATTTTCCTTAGTAGCCATACTTCTCTTAGGCAGTTAAGCCCGAATAAAGAGTCGGGGCTTTGATACCAATTGAAATGGATCGTATGGGCACCTAGAGGGGGGTGAATAGGTGCTACTTCAATTTTTAATGCTTTTTCAATTTTAGGCTTGACACAAATGGTAAATTCTCTAGATATACTATTATATAGAATTTACCTGTATGCAAACCTAACTACTAGAGAGTAAAGGCGAGTAAAGTGAGGAACGAGGAAACTATGGTAAAGCATGCGGAGACACAGGATTTGTTTTACCGCGGTTCCTTCCTTGTTAAAGGAAGTACATCTGCGTTGGAGGGGTGGGCGGTGATACGTTGCAAACGTATCTATAATTTTTTATGTTCCATGCTTGTTTTATATCCACTTTCTTGTGTTTTGTTCATACTTTGATATACTTTTATGCATTTTCTGGGACTAACTTATTAACAAGATGCCACAGTTCCAGTTGCATGTTTTCTTCTGTTTTTTGTTCCAGAAAAGCCAGAAAATGAATATTCTTGGAATTGGACGGGACAAAAGCCAAATTCGATATTTTACCGGAAGACACATGGAGTCCCTGGGGCGATAACCCTAAATCGAAAAGCCTCCAGCCACGAAAATTTCCACAGCTCCGCCGACACCAAAGGGGAGATTCGGGGGATAGAAAGTCTCTATTCTGGCACCCTGCCAGGACGGGGAAGTGCCCCTGGAGCCATCTCCATCGCTCTCCACCACCATCTCCATCGCCGTTGCTGATTCCCATGATGATGAGGGAGTAGTTCTTCCTCAAGGCTAAGGGTTCTACCGGTAGCTATGTGTTCATCTCTCTCTATGCATGATCATATTGTGATCATGAGCTTTGTAATCAAGTAGATCTACTTTGCTACTCAAGTGCTTTAATAGATCTCTGCTCTCCCCATGTGTGTGAAAGGACTGCGTGCACACCATGGTGGTACTTAGGCTAGAGATTACAAATACTTGTTATGAGTTATATTTGGAGTTGGATGTCTCTATGAAATTGTGGTGTTTGTTGGAACCATCTAGTGCTCAAGGTGACAGTGTGGGGTTATCTAGATGGGGAAAGCGAATTTTGAGGTGTGTTGTTATAGCCCTACCATGGATTAGAGTGTCCAACCGGAGAGTAGTTTAGAGTAGTATCATGAAGAGAAGATATTTACATGAGAGTGTTAACTAGTGATAGAATGAGCCCTAGGCCTTGTTTCTAAGCATTGAAACACCATTTGCAACTAGATTTGTTACATGTTTGCTTGCTTCCATCTTTATTTCAGTTTGCCTTTAGTCTCTTCCACGCCATCAAAGCTATTTTCTGGCACCGTTGTCTTATATCTATACCACTTGTATTTCACTATCTCTTCGCCGAACTAGTGCACCTATACACCTGACAAGTGTATTGGGTGTGTTGGGGACACAAGAGACTTCTTGTATCTTGATTGCAGGGTTGCTTGAGAGGGATACCTTTGACCACTTCCTCCCTGAGTTCGATAAACCTTGGGTAATCCACTTAAGGGAAAACTTGCTTCTGTTCTACAAACCTCTACACTTGGAGGCCCAACAACTGTCTACAAGAATAGAAGTGGGTAGACATCAGGCGGTACTAAGACCACCACGCCACAATAGGCCTCACCTTGTTCTCCAATGGATTCCGCCACCAAAGCCTGATCCACCTTTCCACTATAGGAACCCTTCGAGGCGGGAACCGGCGCCTTTACACAACTAGCGGGGCACAACTCCACAACCGAATTGGAGGCTCCCGTAATGAAAACAAGCTTCCACAAGAACAATTGTTATCAATAATAAAGTACAAGATCTAGATATCAACGAGAATACTAGATCGGAGATTCTCCAAGTGAATGGAGAGGAGTTGAAGCGCTTGATTCGTGATGATGATGAATGATGTCTCCTCCTTCAATTCCCCCAAATATCGAAGTCTTCGGGTGGTTGAAGTGGGAGATCTAGGGAGGGAGCTTCTGCACCAGGTCTGATATTTTTCATATGAACCAAGAGATCTGACCGGAGGGGATGATGGGGCTTTTATACCCCATGTCCAAACGGAGCCGTTGGAGCCATTTGGGGCCGGATTATCTGGCCTAGGGAATACTCCGCCCTAGACTCGAATTATCCGGCAAATAATCCGCCCTCGAATAGAAGAACACGCAGGGTGGTCCTTGGCATCTTCCCCTGGGGGCGGATTATCTGGCCCTAGAGGAGGGCCGGATTATCCGGTTAGGGGGAAAATCCGCCCCAGCCACGGATTGTCCAGGGGAAAATCCGCCCCAAGACAGAAGCTCACGCTGATGCTCCCTTGGACAATTTCCCTAGGCCGGATTATTCAGCCCTAGAGGAAGGGGCCGGATTATCCGGTCCTGGGGAAAATCCGCCCCAGCGTCGAAATGTCCGGGAGAAAATCCGCCCCCAGACAGAAGCTCATGCGCGGCCAGCCTTTGCCAAGATGGACATGCCGGATTATCCGGCCCTTGATGGGGGCAGATAATCCGGCCCCCAAATACCAAAACACTTCACTGCACACTTAGCACACATGAGAAAACTTCGTGGTATTGTTTTCTAACACACAAAACACAAGGAACCATGAAATGTTCTTTCAACAGTTGCTGGCAAAACCGTCCTAAGTTCCCTCCAAGCTTTGGTTTCCGTCGGTCCGAAGGTTCTACAGAACGAGATGTTCCATGTACCCTCTTGGACCGCAGCGGCAACCCTAGGAGATGGCTCAGAACATATGGCGAACAGGCTCGGGTACACATCCCGAAGGGGGCATTCCCCTAGCCAGGTGTCTAGCCAAAACATGGTACCTTCTCCATTCCCTATGGACATGGTCACCCCAAGCCGGATCTCATGCTTGATCTCCTAGATGGAGTGCTAGAGCTGGGAGCCGTCCTGGCGATCACAGTCTAGGAGGGGACGACCTCGGAGGTATTTGTCCTTAATTAGCTTGAGCCATAGGGCTCCATCATCTCGCAGAATGCGCCAAACCCATTTGAGCATCCGGGCCTTATTGAATTGGTGGGATGCTAGAATACCTATGCCCCCAAGCTCCTTGGTGGCGCAAATATCTTCCCACTTGACCATGTGATATTTTTGGTGTCCCTTGGGATCTTGCCAGAAAAAGTGTGATAGCTCCTTATCAAAGGATCAATGCACCCCTTCCTGGAGGAGGTAGAGACCCATCATATACATGGGTAAGCTGGACAGGCACGAGTCAATCAGGACCGTCTTGCTACCTTTCGATGTGAATCTTCCACACCAAGGCTCAAATCTCGATTGAACTCTACCAACGCGTGGTTCCAAGCCCCTAATAAGGATCCTGGTATCACAGATCGGCATTCCCAAATAGGTAATTGGGAATGAGCTCAGAGTACCTGGATGCGATAATATTGCTCTTGTCAAAGTTAATCCTGAGTCCTGACATGTCCTAGAAGCAGAGTAAAAGAAACTTGAGGTTTGCAATATCCAAGGTCAATCATCCAATCATGATCATCATGTCGCCTGCGTATTGGAGGTGAGTGACCCCACCTCCGGGAATCAGGTGTCCTAGCACTCCAGAGATATGGCCGGCTGCCCTAGCCTTATCTAGCATCTCTGCAAGAGCATCCACCGCCACATTAAAGAGCAAGGGGATACGGGGTCGCCCTATCTCACTCCGCATGAGGGACTGAAGTAGGGCCCAATTTTGCCATTGATATTAATCGCATTGTTCCCCGTCATGACGAACTGCATTATCCATGTGATCAGGTGGTCGTCAAATCCTCATCGCAGGAAGACCTGACGTAGAAACCGCCAGTACAGTCGGTCATTGGCGATCTGAAAATCTAGTTTCAGAAAGATGCCTTTCAACCTTCTGGACTTGACCTCATGGATAATCTCATGTAGCGCATGAACCCATCATGTATGAGTCGGCCTTTGAGGGAGGCGAACTAATACTGATGAGTGAGTTGCTCCATCACAGGGGCAAGGCGAGTGGCACAAACTTTTGTAAAGATCCACTAGGTGACATTCAGAACCGTGATGGGTCTGAATTGGCGAATATACGAGGCCCCTACCACTTTAGGGATAAGGGTGATTACTCCAAAGTTCAGGCGACCCATCACAAGAGTGCTAGTGTAAAACTCCTGGAACATCGACATGATAACCGCTTGGAGCTCCTTCTAGAAAGCCTGGAAGAAAGCCACCGGGAGGCCATCAGGGCCCGGGGCGGAGCTGGCCTTCATGGCCTTCACCGCTTTTGCTATCTCCTCTGACAGGAATGGGAGGGTGAGTTCCGCATTATCATCAGTTGTGACCCTGGCCCTAACTGGCCAAAAGTCCTCTCCCAATGCGACCCCTGTGTGGGGTCCTGCTGAGAAGAGCTCCTTGTAGAACGTGTAAATATGGGAAGATAGATCTCCTGCCTCCTCTAGGAGGTGCCCATCATCCCAGAGGCAGGGAATAGAGCACTTCCCGCGGCGCCCATTGGCCACCGCCTGGAAGTAGGTCGTGTTCGCATCCCCTACAAGAGCCAATTTTGTCGACTCCGTTGTCACCAAAAGAGCTCCTCACCTTTGTAGATCTCGACTAGTGAGGTCTCTAGTGCATAACGATGGGTCCACTCATCCTCTGAGAGACCCATCGAGTCTGCAACACGATCCATGACCTGGATCTCCTCCAACAACGCTCCTTTCTAGAGTCTGATCGCTGCACCCAGATTAGCACCCTATCCTCTCATGGATGGATGGGCCATCTTGGCGCAATGATGCCACACATCCACCGCACTAAATCTTCTGGGGGGAAGTCGCCGCCTCTGCCGTCCACTTGGCTTGGACCGCCTCCATGAACCCTGGTTGTTGAAGCCAGAAGTTCTCGAAGTGGAAGCGGTCCAGGCATGGCGGTGAGCTCCCCCATATCGACAGAAGTAACACGACATGATCCGAGCCCATTCAGATGATGGCGCAAAGCGAGCACAGGGGAAAGGCCACTTCCCACTCTACCGAGACAAAGACACGGTCGAGAACGCTCTTGACCGGATCTAGTCTGTTATTTGTCTAGGTAAAGCGGGCACCCACACACGTGATCTCTCTAAGGGCGAGATCAATGATACAATTGTTAAACATCTGCATGCGGGGGATGTCCATGTTGTGGGAGATCATGTCGTCTGGTGAGCGAATCAGGTTGAAGTCGCCTGCCACAACAACCAGGAGGATGCAATGCTCCACTTTATTCTTCAATTCTTCCAAGAAAGTCGGGGAGTGACTATGGTCTGCGGGGCCATAGACGATGATGACCTCCCAGAGGAGGTTGATCGTTTATGGATGAGGATCATGCTCACAAAGAATTCCCCACGGTCTATATCCTCTCCTTTACGCCAAGGAGGATACCGTCGGAGTGGCCCGAGGCTGGGAGCCAGTTCCTGTGAACTTGTGTTGAGACAAGCCTGGGAGCTCAGACATGAGGAAATCTTGCTTATTCGTCTCTTGGAGGCCCACAATATCCACGTCCTCTTATTGCATGTATTTCTTAATTTGTCATTTAGGACCATCATTCCCAAAGCCCATAATGTTCCAAATGAACGGTTTGATTGCTGGTCAGTTCATTGGATGAACCTCTGGGCGTCTGGGTGCCGACGTCGTCCTATTTACGTTTTAAAAATTTATAAAGTTTGACTTTGACTAAACCCGTAGGATGCGAGGTAATTGTGAATGGAGGAAGTAGATCAGACGTGATCAATGGTCCTCCACCCCTCGAGGCAAGCCTCCACTCGTCAACGAAGGGGAGTGGGGAGATGAGACAGAGCCACATTTATGCTCTTTATGGTGATGAAAGTAAGGGGTTAATATTGCTAGCTTAACTATGCCCAAATATAATGCGTTGGTGCTTGTACTTCACGAAAACATTCTTAACACATTTCTTGTATGGAGTAGAAATAGGGATAAAAATCAGGCATCCCGCAAGCCCGCATGTAAGTATATCGAAAGTTAAAACAGGTGATGTCAAATAAAAATTGCACTTGGTTGATCTTAAGAACACTTATACGCGGGTTTATGCGGCTTCTACTTGCATCCAAACCAGAAACAACAGATTTATAATATCATTAACTTCCATACTCAAATTCAATAAGGGATTTATTCAAATTATTGAGCCGGAAATTCAGGCATGTACTTCTGGAGCGCGTGAGCAACGCAGTGGCTGCAAATTAATATAGACCGAAGCTGTGGTGATGCAGCTTCTTCGTATTCTTGGGAGGCCGGAGCACAGTGCTGAGAGCTTTGCGAGTTACCAAGGCAGCTTTCAGTAGCTCCATAACCTGGTACGATAAACAGTAAAACCTAGAGTTAGCCTATCAGAGATGCTGACGAGTTTTATTTTATAGGGGAGAAATGCATGTATACAGAAAACAATAACCTCCATTTCCAAAAAAAAAGAAAACAATAACCTGGGGTTTAGTGAGAGTGAGTTTTCTCCACGAGGTCCTTTCTCTGAATCTTGGCTTCACTAATAACTTGCAGAGTGCTTTCTAAGGACAGTGGAAGAACAGACAGGTTATCCGTAACCATGAAGTTGTGAGCCCCTTGCTTCACATATGATTCTCCATTTCCACTTTCTTCTCCCTTGGGTGATTTGGGGTCCCGCTCAAAAAGGCTTGCTTTCTTTACAATATTGAGGCAATTTTTATATCTGCTCACTCCATAGTTATCATAATACTGCTCAGCACAACGGGAAAGATTCATGAAACCACTGATCTTGAAGCAGCTAAAGCAGGCATTGATCTCTTGTTTATATGGAGATAGTTCTTCAACTTGAAGCATCTTACTAGCACGGCAACCAAAGAAGGGTGACAGGTTTGGGGACAGTAGAAATGTTTGGTATTCTGGTCTCAGGAATCCTATAGAACTTCCATTTATGCTACTGTAAAGGTTGTAAATACATCCTGTTGATCCGCACTTCCCATACCTTTTCACAACGGATGCTAGAGGTATGCTCAGTAATCCAAACAGAAGATCCACAAAATCGCCACCAACTTCAGCATACAAGATCGATGAGTTGTTTTCTGACTGAAGAACCCTTATGTTGACATTCATTAGCTCCTCCTCAGCATCTTGTTCATGATGCAAGTTCTCAGGGAGCATATCTGTGACTGAATCATCAGGCGAGATATGAACATCAAAATAGTGACCGGTCAATGGGTTCTTCGAAGTTAATGACCTCTTGAGCAGGCTAATCATCTGTAGCAAATGTACCAATAAGTTTGCAGGTTTCAGCGCAATGATTAATTTATAATTAGTTGAGAATAGACAAACCTTGTCCGAACTAAGTTGGAGAATCTTCTGCTCTAAACTGGAGGGATCATGCACCCCAAACTTGTCCAAAACGGTCAACATGAGAGAAGTTGAGGCCGGTGCAACATTGAGATCATCGGTGATGATAAACTTCATATATCCTTTGACAAAAACTCCATCTTCAGAACCACCACCAGCAGTGTTAGAACCATTCTCTGGCCTCTCCCCGGCATGCTGCGTCATGACTTTGCCGCATTTGCAGACAGCGCCCGGGACAGAGCTACACGCGCCGTCAGCATGGGCGCAGCAGCTCGTGTCAGCGCAAACATAGACCTCCCTGTGCTTGGTGTCGTCGACTCTGACCTTGAGTTGACAGCACTGCATCGCCGCGCCATTGATGGGCCTGAGAAGCATCGTCTTGCAGGCCTCGGTTCTGAAGAAGTTCGTGGGGAGCCCCTCCACGCTCTTGTAGAGCTCGTCCAGGCATCCGGCCTGGGACTGTTTGCCGAGGAGGCGAACGACGGTGCCGAGAGGCAGCGTGAGGAGGCCGAAGAGCACGTCGACGAACTCCTTGCCGGACTCCGCGAAGAGCACCCTGCTCTTCTCCTTGTCCACGAAAAACTTCACCTCGACCGTCGGTCCTTCTGTGGTGGCCATGGTGGAGGTGATCCGGTGAAGTGCGCGGGTTGCAGAATGCGGTGATGTGATCCTGTCTTGGGGCTTAAATGTGTTGTGCAGCCCAAACGGCAAGCCTTGCCAGCTTGTTGTCGTGGGAAGTTCACCAGTCCTGGAAACTGAATCGGCTGATGGATCGCTCGAACTTCGAGGAGTTGGTGTACTAGAGTTATGTTCACCTCTCCGTTCCACACACGACGTAGTGTTTTGGGTTCCTTCATCTACCTACATTGCGGTTTGTGTATGAATATTTGGTGTGTCTAATTCTCAATCATTTAATTCTCGGTCACGTGATGTCAGGCTGGACCTAGTGGGAGACCTCTGTTTAGGATTATATGTCTCAATAGCTTTTTTATATTATTTAAGATTATAAGAGCAAGGGCAATAGTAGAGCCAACCGTTGACTATAAGTCATGTCCATGTCATCTAGAGTCAATCTAATAGCCAACATGTACAATAAAAAATGATTAGAGTATCATAGATAGATATTGTATCATAGCACGTAAAATTAGAAAATACTCATGCAAATAAATCTTGTACACAATTTTGCACTGAGATTCTACAAATAATTAAATATAGTACTAGTATGATACTACCATATGATACCATGCACTATGGAGATAGTATCATATACTAGTATCATATGCACGATACTAGTAGTATGATACTACCACTATGACCAGCCTCATCAACCTTAGTTTCGAAGTTCACTTGTAAGAGCAACTCCAACAGATGCTAAAAAACGTGTCGTGCTAAAAATAACCGTAGATTTAGCAGGCGCACGGACGCTTTTGCTCCTCCAGCAGGCGCTGCATAGTTGCGTGCGCTAATTTTTTTCACCACGTGGCAATTTGCGATCCGCGGCGTACCAAATTTGTTGCACACCGTCCAGCGCGCGCTATCACTCGGCGACACGCGAGAAACCCAACTGTCGCTGAAAAATCACCCGCGCCCGCGCTACCCCCATCCCGCCGGCACCGCCGTTTCGATTCGCTGCTGCGCGCAGTGTCTGCAGGTCTGCCGCCACCGTGCCTCCCCACACCTTCCCCGAGCTCGCCGCGGTGGGAACCGAAGTGAGCTGTCGGCGGAGCACTTCTTTTTTCATGCCGCCAAGCGAACTGTCGTCGTCGCGCCTCGGCTAACTCGGAGTTGCTGCGCTGCTCTCGACGACCGCCATGTCCTCCTCAAGCCGGCACACTACTTGGCGCACGCTAGGTGCTCGGCAAAATGGCTGCAAGGTACGTTTCGCCGCCGGCCATGCCATTTTTCCTCCAAATTTTATGTTAGTTTCGGTAGACGAAGTGAGTCTATTTTCGTGCTTGTAGAGGTTGTTGTATGATTCATCCGACGATGAACTAGAGCTCGAGGAAGATGAGAATATATCGATGCTATTAGCTTGGCGCGTGACGAAAGAATCGAAGCGCGATGGCTTGGTTTTTGGTAGGCGCAAGTTGTGGAGGGAAAGGATCACAGGACACGAGAGGTTGATGCGGATGTATTTCAACGATAATGCCACCTTCCTGAAGGAGTATTTTCTTCGGAGTTTTAGGATGAGCATCGGTTTGTTCAAGCGCATTTGCAAAGAGGTGACCAAGTTTGATCAGTTCTTCGAGCGAAAGAGGAATGCTGCCGGAGAGCTTGGGCATAGCACCTATCAGAAGGTGACCGCCCTTGAGTATGATGGCATACGATATACTGGCAGATCTTGTTGATGACCACTTGGCAATGAGTGAGAGTCAAGCCATTGAGTGTGTCAAGCGCTTTGCCGTCGCAATTGTGCGCGTGTTTGGCACCGTCTACTTGAGAGCCCCCAATGCCGAAGATACAGCTAGATTTTTGAAGGAGAACAAGGCTCGGGGTTCCCTGAAATGCTTGGATCTATTGATTTATGCATTGGAGTTAGAAGAATTGTCCTGCAACATGGCATGGACAATTTAAAGATCACAAGAAGGATTGCACTATTATCCTTGAAGCCATGGCAGATTATGAGACTTTGATTTGGCATGCATTTTTTAGAATGCTCGGCTCCTGCAATGACATCATTGTTCTTCAACGGTCTCCTCTTATGTCAAGGATTGCATTGCGTAAAGGTCCACAAGTGGAGTTTGAAGCAAATGGCCACAAATACAACTATGGCTATCTTGCCGTTGGCATCTACCCAAGATGGCAAACTTTTGTGAAACCGGTTCACAAACCCAAAGGTAAGAAAGAAAAGGATTTTCACGCCGCACAAACGGCTGCTAGAAAAGATGTGGAGAGAACTTTTGGGATTTTGCAAGCTCAATTTGCTATTATGAGAGGACCGGCTAGATTTTAGGAACAAGAATGCCTTTGGTACATCATGACCGCTTGTGTCATCATGCATAATATGATCATTGAGGATGATCGTGGCAAATATGTAGATCGCAACCACCACTATGACTTGATGAGGATTCCCGTACAAGTGTATAGGAGAGAGCATAGGGTGACGCGTTTCATTGCCTCATATCATGTCATTCACGACAATGAGATCCATGATAATCTTCAAAAAGATCTTATCAAGGAGTGGTGAAAGTGGTTTGGAGCACAACGTTGAGTTCTCCTTTTATTTGTAAAAATAATTTTTGTAATGTTGATGAAAAACCTGTTGTATTTGTTGGTGAATAATTCCTATATTTATTGTATTTTTTATGTATCATTTGTTTGTGTTGTAATAATAATTAGTCATTTTTTGTTAAATTTATTTAGATTTGTTTGATGTTTTGATCCTATAGTTTATTGTGAAACATGTTTGCGCCGGCGTGCTGCATTTTGCCATGCCTACTGGAGGTGCTTTTTTGCTTTATTTCTACGTGCCGCTTTTAACGCTTCCACGGGAGGAGAAGTGCGCGCCGCACTGGAAGCTGGAAACAGTGATCGGGCACTACATACGCTATTTAGCATGCAGCGTTTTCCACGGACAGCTAGAGTTGCTCTAAAGCCACAACTCCCAAAACTTTTCTGTGGTAACAAATAATACAGGATTAACCTTTTTTTTTTAGATAATGCACTACCAGGATTAACCATATTTCATTTTATCAGCACAATCAACTGACAGATGTTGACTACGTTCCTTAGTTCAACATCTACCCTTCATTCAGCCTACTGGGCACCACATCTTCGTAAATATGCTACTCCAGCCCTTACCACAACTTTATCCAACCTTTGCTCCTTTCCATAAACTTCCTCCTCTTTTTCAAAAACTTTCCTCACATTTCAGCAAAAGGTTTTATGTTTCGAGAAACAGTGACCTTACAGTCTTGGCAGTTGGCACTATGTAACCTTTTTAAAATTTCAGTTTGAAACACACAGGGCTTTTGCACATGCAACGAGTTCACCCTGTAAGTGGGCGCGTCCATGGTGGCACACCACCTTGCCGCCTGTGCCCAAATAAACTAGATGGGATGTTTTATTTGTGGCCATTCAAACTGTTCATGTTCCACGGCGTCTACTCTGCCCACCTAAACCCACTTTAGTTTCTGTGTGTTGCGCTGGATGATAGCTATTTCTTCAGGTTACCTTAAGAAGTTCTGTCCGGGCAGCTATGCATGCTAGCTTTGCAAACTACCCTAGCATATACTCCCTCTGTCCCAAAATAAGTACCTTAACTTTGATTAAATTCACATGTATTTATATACTAAAACATGTCTAGATACATACGAATCTAGACAAAGTCATTGAAAGTCATTTATTTTGGGCTAGACATGTTTTAGTATATACTCTCTCCATTTCAAAATATAAGATGTTTTAGCTTTGTGAAACGAGTGTATCTAGACCTCTTTTAGTGTGTAGGTTCACTCCAAAACTAGATGAACCTACACACTAAAAAGAGTCTAGATACACTCCTTTCACAAAGGTAAAACATCTTATATTTTAGAACGGAGGGAGTAGATACATGCGAATTTAGTCGAAGTTAAGTCACTTATTTTGAGACGGAGCGAGTAGCGATTATCTAAAAGATCAATATACCAAAAATGAACCAGTAATCATTCAAACGATCCAAATATCAAACTCCATCAGTACTACGAAAGTACTCCCTCCGTTTCAAAATATAAGATGTTTTAGCTTTGTGAATGAAATGTATCTAGACCTCTTTTAGTGTCTAGGTTCATCTAGGTTTGGAGTGAACCTAGACACTAAAAGGGGTCTAGATACACTCTTTTCACAAAGCTAAAACATCTTATATTTTAAAACGGAGGGAGTAAGTGATAAGGCAGTGAAAATATGGATAAGGCTAAGTGATTCGGATTTCTGTCAACAATTCCACATGCATATGAATAGCAAAAGCATTAGTACGGTAAGCAATCTCTACAACTTCTGTGATAAAATCTACGGAGTACAATATCACACCAGAATAATGTTTTCGTCGTGCGCGTGCATCTGCCCAGCACATCGCCTCCCTCCGTGGCTCGCTCCATCTATTGATCTAAGCATCGATCCATGTAGTTAAGCTGTGTAAAACTACAGGGATTATGTCAGCAAATGATCAACATACTGTAATATGATTAACATTATTCAGCAGAATATGCACAAGCAATGGAAGTTACCTGATGCAAATAAAGGCAAGAAGTAACAGTATGTTCAGAATAAATGAAGCAATGAGTATGTTCAGAAAGGGAAGATGACATGCATCTTCTTCACTTGTACATCAGAATGCTATGACAGTCTTTTACTAATTCAAAGTTCACAGATGTGTTCAGAAAAAATAGAATCAGATGAAAGCATTCTAACTTCATATCAAGCTCTCACAAGTCACAAGTCACAGATGAGTGCCACCGAAGAACGCCGTGCTGGCAGGTGAGGTATGACTTCTAGTAGTTTTGGTTGTTGTGATCAGAAATATAGAAACAAAGCAATAATACTTGGTGTGTTACAGTCTATTTTTTTCACGCGTGAAGTCTCAATGTTTATGCTAACATATCTTATGTTAGGAAGAACAGACTTGTTCACACGCATTACTTGCCATGCATTTGCAGCCAGTGTAGATATACTCAGAGGAGACACAAATGACAATGATATAGTGATACTGTTTGACTGGCAATCTTCAGTCTCACCATTGATTCACAAGAGCTCCGATCTACCTTTTCAATGGCAATCTTCAGTCTCACCATTGCAACACATTATCTACTTCAGGGAAAAACTTCGCAGGTAAGCATGCAAACATATATGCACATTAGAATCCCGACTTCTTAGCAAAATACAAACTTATGAAGAAATGAATTATATAATAAACTTTCACCAAAGGGTGTATCCTACAAAGAAGCGTTACATGGTGACCTGGGAGGATCAGGGAAGCATAGCTAAGGAATCGTGAAACAAAGACACTACAAACTATATAAGGAAATACTAAAAGGAAGAATAAAAATACTCACTAACAATGCTCGCAACATCATGCTGGCCACACTGGTATCGCCGGACCCCTGCGGCTCCCCACAAAATTTCAGATAAAATATATTCAGTATTCAGACCTATTACAGTACTAGGACAATATACTTGTGTAAGCTGATAAATGACAGTACCAGGACCAAAAAGAAGTGCCAACAATCATACTTGTGAGCAAAACGTTGTGCTAAAAAATTCAGTATTTTTAGCATCAATACAACCCAGTATTTGACGCGATTTTTTAGCATTGTGGAGGTGTTACTGATATCTAAGTAAGTCATATTCCAACGTCCAACCCTCAACACAGCTGCCAAGAATTAACCACCATGCATATCTGGCCATCAATTGCCTGTGCTGGCTGAAGCTTTTCGGAAACTGTACATCTCCTGCCTCACACTGCAAGATCCTCCTCACTACCGGTTCACTTCACATCGTTAATTAACCATCATATATTAGAGAAACATATCTACACACGAGTTTGCTGTCAAGCCTCTAAAAGACCATAAGAGTTTTACACGTAAGTTGGATGAGTTTTCTTGGCTAGTGTCTTTTGGTTTCCCACCCACATATCTGAAACTACAGCACTACAACTATATTTATTAGGAATCGAAGACCAAAATCTGAAGCTAGTATGACTCGGATACTCTGGATCAGAACATTTTTGCAAGTTGTTTTCTAGAGCTGTTCTGCAAACATTAGGGAAAACTGACCCCTTTTTTCATACTGCTTCAGTTTCAGAGTAACATTCCATCAGGCCAAACATTCCATCAACTTTTTTAGCAAGATTCTGCTAAAAATTTCAGTATTTGACGCTACAGTCTACATGGATTTTACATGGATCCTTCCAAACACCAGGACCTTCTACAACATGAACCTAGACAAATTGAGTCAAACAAACAACACAACCCAGACAAATTTGACACTTTGACGCTACAGTCTACACTGCACACTATCTGATTGAATTTAAGCAGGAGGGAGAGGGCGATTTACCTTCTTCCCCTTCTTGGACGAAGCCACTGGGTCCTGCCCCACAGAGACGCTACCCGCTGGATCCTGCCCCAAATCGCTGGAATCCTGGCCTCCTTGCTTCGTGGGCGAGGTTCTGGATGTGATGTCGCCGCCGACGGGGAAGTGGGCCGATGGGCGAGGATCTGGGGCGGCGCGGTGCTGGCCATGCAGCTTGGTATGCGAGGGGAAGGAAGGGGACGAGCGGGGGAAGGAAGGGGACGGGCGGGGGAAGACAGCGGCAATGGGGGAATGGGTCCTCGGGGCATGGCGTCTGCCTCCATGGAGGGGAACGAGGGCGTCCCGATGCAGCGTGGGCGTGGCGGCGGGAGCGAGCAGCCCGTGCGTGTCCGTGATATTAGTTCGCTGGCCCATGGGTGTCCATTTAGCGGAAACAGGTGGGATGGGCTGGCGGCGCCGTGGGCTGCCCAATCCCACCTACAGGCTGACAACGAGTGCAGCAACAACAACAACTATCTTGAACAAGTAACCTTAATGAGACTCCCTGACTAGTACTGTGCAAAAAGAGGACCATGTCAACGATGTTTTTACCTCACAATGTTTGGCTGACGCTGCACCACAGGAGGTGTTGGATGCTGCCAAGATGCACCAATAGGCAGCTCTAGAGTAGGGGGAAGCTGCTGATGTCTGTAGTTGTCATAGCCTGTGTGCGCCATAGGCAAATAAGTTTGGGGGTTGTGAATACCCATGGTAGCTGGCTCCATGGTAACTGTTGAAGCATGGCTGGGGTGCCTGAAATCATAGGCAACAAACAGCTTATAGTAAGATGATGCGAAAACGGACACCTAGGCAACACTTCAAAAGTAGCACATCACAGCATAATTTCATCTTTGTTACTCATTATTATATTACAATGGCCTCAAATAAGGAATTCATCATAACAGCATAGCAGAAATAGATAATTTCATCTTTGTTACTCATTATATATTACAATGACCTCAAATAAGGAATTCATCATAACAGAATAGCAAAAACAGATAATTTCATCTTTGTTACTCATTATATATTACAATGACCTCAAATAAGGAATTAGGGATATTATAACTGAGCCAAATTGGAGCTCCCTCATGATCTGGTCATTTTCAACCGTCTGATCGCCCCTGTTAGCACTTCCTGGCCGTTTGATCTTCTTCAATCCCGCATGGGCCAAAATATCCCTAGGGGAAGCTACTCTAGAGCACAAATTGGCCTGTGTGGTTAATTGGGCCAAGGAAAACACTAAGGCCCATGTAAGGATCTACCCTTTTTTTTTTGAGGAATTGTATGGATCTACCCGTTCGCCTCATCTAGCCACACAGATTTGATCGAGAGAGGAATCAGAGATTAAGGATTGAGGTCAGGAGGAGAAGCAGCAGGGGAGGTGATGCGGCGAGCGGCATGTCGTTCTGTCCTTCAAGGTGGAGTGGTGCCCCCTGTTGTCGTCCAGCCACCGCCCTCCTCCTCCTTCTGTGGCAGTGCAGCAGGGAGGGCTCCGCCTTTGGATGGCAAGAAGCTCCGCTCTAAGACCGATGGCGGCGCTACATCACCAAGGCCTCGACGAACCTGTTTGGAAGAGAATATTTGCAGTCCTCCAGCATGCCGCCAACATCCCTCAGGCAGGAAGGTACGTGCAGGCGTCATAGCGGCTTGGACTCCAATCCGTCCCCTTCCCCTTCACCCACCACCACGGCTGCTGAGGCCAAGGCCGGTTCCGATTGACCCATACATCGTCTGGCCCCCCTGTTAGCACTTCCTGGCCGTTTGATCTTCTTCAATCTCATATGAGCAGGCCAACATTGTTGATTTCCTAAGTTGTTCTTAGAGCTTGAAACAGAAGGGCCTGGCTTTCTAGAGAAGAAAGATGGCGCATCTATTTTTTTCTTAGAATGTCATTCTTTATAGTATGTCTGCTCTGAA
The DNA here is from genome assembly GCA_023614405.1 of Avena insularis. NCBI lineage: Eukaryota > Viridiplantae > Streptophyta > Magnoliopsida > Poales > Poaceae > Avena > Avena insularis. Next base: position 568,524,234 of record CM042686.1, read on the forward strand.
ATAAGTAGACGATCCTGAGTTTGTGGAGTTATTTGTAATGATCGCTGACATTTACAGAATTGAATATTGTTTGTATGAACGTATGAAAGCAATGAAACTAGGTGTCATACTATGATCCCGACCACCAAAAAAGTTGCCACTTGAGTTAGTCTTGGCTAATGCTCACGTCTCGCATATTTATAAACATTCAAGGCGTTTTATTTGAAAAAGAGCACCACCATCCCATCATGATATATATAATTAATTAAATTTACCAAAAACTTCAAATGTCAAACATAACCTGAAGGTAACTGTCAGTTCAAATCTGAATATATTTCTAAGATTACCTAACATTCTTTGGTTCTAATGGACGAGGCGCGGCAACACGCACCAACATGATCTAGTTCATCATAACAGTTTGTTGCTTTTAGACATATGTTCACACTACGTGCCCATAGCTTATATTTTCCCCTGTTTTACTTTCAAAACGCACAATGCAACAATGCAGAGAACATGTCAAATTAGGTCCATCGGCATACTACTAAGAATATATCTATCTTGCAAGTAAGTGGAGATGGTATTCTATTCCACAGCTACAGGTCAACAGAGAAGATTATCACCAATGTTTTTACCTCGTGAGGTCCAAACTCACTGCTAGGCGTCAACTGATGATTTGATGGTGGCCACAGCGGCTGGTAGTTGTGATGACCATGTGAAGAGGCCAACGCTGCATACCCAGGGCCAGAGGGTCCATCTGGCTTGTTGAAGTATTGCTGCTGTGGCTGCAAAGGCACATTCTAAATTAATCTTGCTGTGTGATGATGAGAAAATAGACAAACGTGAAACAGGGTATATGAAATACAACATACCACATTGTTCTGAAGGGCCGACGATGGATACCCAGGGGCATAGTCCCACTTGCTGAAGTACTGCTGTTGTGGCTGGAAATGGTGCATTGTAATTAATCTTGCTGAACGATGATGAGATAATGGATTGGAATCAGGGCATATGGAATTCATCATACCAGATTATTTTCAGGGTGATAGATACCAGCTTCAGTTAGTGTACGCCTGATATTCGACAGAGTTTCTGATATGCTGAGGAACAGAAAGCAATTAGACACAATATGGCAATATCACATAAAACTAAATAGCGAATATCTATCAAATTATAGAATGAGTTGATCTAAACCGGAACATATAGCAGCTAGGAAGAGAGTCCCCATAATAGAGAATAAGAAACTTGCCTTGGGAGTGGTTTGCAGGAACCCACACGGCGGATCTATGCACAGACAGAAGAGAGAGAGAGAGGGCAAGTTAGTTTGCAGCAATTCAATTCAATTCTTCGAAATAAAAAGTGATGCGAAATACTAACTGAGGTTTCGCCTGGATGATTTGCAGAGTTGCTAGCCTCGGTGATCTTGCGATATGCTGAGACTTGAATGCCTACAGAGATGAATTCATAAGGAACAGCAATAATCCCAATATTTTTTAGGGAACCCGCAAAACGAATATCATCAAATAGGTCCACACGCACACACACAAACAAACAAAAAATAAGAGCAGGTACCAGGATTAGTCATATCCAGATGGCGGGACAATGTACAGGCACGGAAAGGATGTTCAGGCCTGTGATAGGCATAAGCGTCCGGAAGACAATATGGTTCAATTGCTTTCAGTGACTTGTTTCCTATGTCAACAGCAACCACCATTCCACCCCGTTGACTGGGTTCCAGCACAGATTTGAGATGAAGAATACTAGCATCATCATCCGGGCTCAGGATGGGGAAAGCTGAGTAGAGGTCCGTCAGCCGCTGTGTGCCCTCCTTCTCCTTAATCTCAGCAACACGAGCTTGTGATGTCTTGTGCCAAACCAAGTCAGTCGGCAACGACGAAACTAGTTTCAGAGTCCATGTCACAGCCCTCCAGGCATCCCTGAAGCAGGAGAGCTGCTGCTTGGGATTCCCATCGATAGCTTTGCGCTTGAGGGACATGAGCAAGTCTGATCCGTAGATCACATTATCCTCGTTGTTTTCAGGAGGATTCTCCATCTCGACAAACTTGAGCACGCCCCCGCCATTCACGCATGTGAGATCCCGAAACCAGCTTGCTGAGCTGTATGGTGGGTCAGCTAAAGGGCTTTTCCTCACCTTTTGGGTTGGGGGAATGGGATATTTGAGTTTGTACCTGTTTCCAGGCAACGGCTCGGGCAAGGGGATGAAGAAGCCTGCAGCAGTAGCAGCAGCGCCATCTTGTTGGTGCTGAAGAAGAAGAGGTAGGTCGCAGACTAGGATGCCGTGCGACAAATCAACCCAGCCCAGTTGTGTTCCGCCAAGCCTGATCACCTTATCTGGCATAACCCTGTCGATCCCAGGACATGGATTTGGCAACGTCCTGGTGGTCCATGATTTCGTCTCGGACGAGTAGATCCGGAGCTGGTAGCCGTCCGACGACTCTGACGACGGCGCATCACGGAGAGCAGCCAGGAGATAGTTGTTGCCTTGGGTGAGGATGCCCAGCTCCCTGACATCGACCAGATCATCACGGTCGTCGGGACCAGGAATCCGCTCGAGCGACGACGGGGCGGCGGCCTTGTAGAGGAAATACTCGCGGCGGCTGTAGGAGCTATCAAAGACGCCACGGAGGAGGACGAAAGGGCCGTCGGCGCCGACCACGCGTGGCCAAATAGAGAAAAGGCATCGCTCCCCATCGGGGTAGGTGCAGTGGATGGAGAAGATGGAGAGCTGCGGCGGGTCGGCCACCCAGAAGGAGACCGCCATGGTGTTGCCATCTTTGGATTTGGCGGTGGCCGTGGTGTCGTTCCCGCTGGCGGTGAAGTACGGTTTCCGGTCGAGGAGGAGAATAGAACCTCCGACTCCGACTCGATTGGGCATGGCTGCCATCCCCAGTCGATCGATCGATTTGCTCTCCTCCGACCCGACTACTGGGGATACGGCAGACAATTGAGGGCCGGCTCCTTGAGGAAAGAAGAAAGAATCGATTTTGATTTTGGGATTTGACAATACCGACGATAGGTAATCGAGGGGAGAGGGTGGAAGAAAGAAGGGATCGATTTTGATTTGGGGTATTCGCGAAAAAAAAGAAGAGATTTTGATTTGGGGATTTCTCTTGGAAGGGATACACTCCTTTCCTCCTCTCTCTCCATATGAGGAAGAAGAGGCGGCGGCGGAAAGTCCATGGCACGGGCTGGGCCTCCGCCTCGGGTGATCTCTCGGCCCAGCAACATTATTTCTATATATTAGAGTGAAAGTGTTTCAGTTTCGGTATTTGGAAAATAACCCCGTCCCGTTCGATTTTCCTGGTCTACCGTCTACTGCCGAGAGGGAGGCGAGGTTGCCTGATGGTGCGCCGCCACTTGTATCGCCCTCGCCTTTCCGTCGATGATACCAATTACACCTAGCATCTGCAACAATGTTGTCCTAACGGCCATACGGATGTATACAGTAAAAAGAAATTATAAAAAAAAAGTCCCGCTACAACCGTCATTCATTGAAACAACAGTACTACACCACCAAGACAGCACCAGAAGTTCAGCTTCTCCAAAAACGATGCCTCCAAAAAGGGAACAGTACACAAACACCGTCATCGTCCGATCAAAGATCTAAGTTTTCACTCTAAAGAAAGTTCACGCTCTCAAAACAATACCTTCAACAAGGTCATTGTCAGACACAACCAATTAAGGCCACACCCTAGGTGTTCACCCTGAAAGATAGTACCATGAACCTCTCATGTGCAGTCGCCCCCACTTGCATGCCACTGCTCCAATTCACAAGTCACCTAGCCAATTCCTCATCACCACCCAGACTCAAACCACCATTGTCAGTCCTCAGATCTCGGTCTCCATGAATTTCTCCGTCAGCACCATGAAACGAGAACATGCCCCATGATAATAACAGCCAACAGAGCTTCGAAGCGCATCCTCTGAAACCAAACGGTCAGAGTAAACACATGGGTGCGCACAACCGAATCTAATCCGATCCAGCAAACTCACGGCATGAGTGCACTATGGAGTTCACCGGTGTAGCCTTCCGGAACACGACACAGAAACCAGATCAATGGAGACCAACATCCGACAGATCTTCGTCTTGGCTTGAGAGGGATCCAGGACCACCTCCTTTATTAAAACCGAGCCAGCAGCCCCCATGCCACCCGCCGGAAACTAGCAGGATCCACCGTACGATGGCAAGACCACTAGGCCGACCACTCCGACGGAGAAGGAGGTCACCACCACCACGCCGGGGGCAGATGCCCCAAGCGCCCTAGTGTCGCGAACAAGGCCTGGGTAACCTAGGCATCGGCATCGAGGGCAACGGACGGGGGTAGATCGCGGCCTGCCAAGACCTGAATCCCCGTCGCTGCTTGCCATCATCTGGGCCAAGGATTACCGGTCGTCGCCGCCACAACAACACCACCGAACCAGCCGATGCGGACGCCGCCGCCTATTTCGCTAGATCGCGGGCAGGGACTCCGCCGCCGCCACGCCGCCAGATCTTTGCCCGACGACGATGCGGGCGGCAGCGGCGGGAGGAAAGATCAAGGGAGGAAGGACTAGGCCGGGGAGGGGGGGGGTCCGCCGGCGTGGCGCGGCGCCGCTGCGCGGGTGTGGGAGAGGGGCGCGGGAGGAGGTTCCTACTCTGGCGAGACACGACCTGCCTCCACCTCGATAAGCCTAGCGTGCCATGGGCGCCTAGCTCCACTTGCTACGCCAGATGCGGTGGCGGCACCCAGCGCGACGACGCTGCCGACGACCTCCACGAGGGTGAGGGCGAGAGGTGGGATAATGGTGCGCTGCCGCTGGTATTTCCACCACCTTCCTATCCTTCTCCTACTCCGACGAGGCACGACCCGCCTCCACCTCGATAAGCCTGGCGTGCCATGGGCGCCCAACTCCACTCGCTAACTCCGACGCGCGGTACGGCGGCGGCACCCAGCGCGACGACGTTGCCAACGACCTCCACGAGGGCGAGGGCGACACGCCATGGCTCTTGAGTGACGCTGAGCCCGCTAGCAGCGGGGACCATGGCGTCAGGTGAAGGAAATATGCCCTGAGAGGCGATAATAAAGTTGTTATTATATATTCCTTATATATGATAGATGTTTATTTTGAATGCTAGAATTGTATTGATCGGAAACATCAATACATGTGTGTTTAATAAACAAAAAGGGTTTCTAGTTATGCCTCTCTTATAGACTAGCTTGTTGATTAACAAGATGATCAAGATTTCCTGATCATGGACATTGGATGTTGTTAATAACAAGGTCACAACATTTGTGAAATGATGTGATGAACATTCATCCGAAGTATAGCATTACGATCAAGTCATTATGTTTACATTGCTATAACATCATATAAAGTAATCTTTATCCTTAGACCATGAGATCATGTTAATTGCTAACACCGAAAGAGTATCTTGCTAGCATCAAACGTCACACCGTAACAGGGTGACTATAAAGATGGGTTCAGTGCTACGAAGGTGTTATGTTGAGGCTCATGGATGCCATGCTATGTACAAGACCGGATGTGGCATATGCTATTAGTTTGACTAGTAGGTACCAATCTGATCCAGGTTCGGAACACTGGATAGCGGTCAAGAACATCCTCAAGTACTTGAGAAGAACTAGGGATATGTTTCTTATATACGGAGGTGAAGAAGAGCTAGTCCTAAGTGTTATGTCGATGCTAGCTTTGACACTGATCCGGATGACTCTAAGTCTCAAATCCGGATACGTATTTCTCTTGAACGGAGCAACAGTTAGTTGGAGGAGTTCCAAACAACCTGTGATGGCTGGATCAACGACGGAATGAATATGTTCTTTGCTTGAGCGGCGCAGGAAGCGGTTTGGATGAAAGAGTTCATTACGGAACTAGGTGTGGTTCCTAGTGCATTGGACCCGATGGTGATCTATTGTGACAACAATGGAGCCATAGCCAACGCCGAGGAACCGAGGTCTCACAAGAATTCCAAGCATATTAAGCGCCGGTTTAACTCCATCCACGAACATGTCAAGGATGGAGATATAAAGATTTGTAAAGTACACACAGACCTAAATGTAGCAGATCTGTTGACTAAAGCTCTCCCTAGGGCAAAACATGATCAACACCAGAACTCCATGGGTGTTAGATTTATCACTATGTGAACTAGATTATTGTTTCTAGTGCAAGTGGGAGACTGAAGGAAATATGTCCTGAGAGGCAATAATAAAGTTGTTATTATGTATTCCTTATATATGATAGATGTTTATTTTGCATGCTAGAATTGTATTGATCGGAAACACTAATACATGTGTGTTTAATAAACAAAAAGGGTTCCTAGTTATGCCTCTCTTATAGACTAGCTTGTTGATTAACAAGATGATCAAGGTTTCCTGATCATGGATATTGGATGTTGTTAATAACAAGGTCACGACATTTGTGAAATGATGTGATGAACATTCATCCGAAGTATAGCATTACGATCAAGTCATTATGTTTACATTGCTATAACATCATACGAAGTAATCTTTATCCTTAGACCATGAGATCATGTTAATTGCTAACACTGCAAGAGTATCTTGATAACATCAAACGTCACACCATAATAGGATGACTATAAAGATGAGTTCAGTGCTACGAAGGTGTTATATTGAGGCTCATGGATCAAGAGTGTAATTTGTCAATCCCGATGACGGATAGATATACTCTGGGCCCTCTCGGTGATATCACATTAAGATAGCTTGCAAACAAGTGATGTGATCACTAGAATGTTATATCACGGGAACGAGAAAAGAGTGCATGTCGGTAACGAGATCAAAGTAGGTATTTGGATACCGATGATCGAATCTCGGACATGTATTATATCAAGAGACAAAGGGATTAAATTACAAGCGTTAAAGGTTCTCACGATCACAGAAGTCATCGTTGAATATGCAGGAGTCAGTATGGACCTCCAGGTCCCGCTTCTGATTATTAATCTGAGAGGAGTCTCAATCATGTCTGTATTATTCGCGAACCGTAGGGTGACACACTTCAGAGTTACCAGACACCATTTTGGAGCACATATGTTTCAGACAAAAGAATTACAAAGTACAGGAATTGTTTCTATAGAAACCGGAAATTGTTTCGGGTGAAATTGCAGAAAGTGGTTCTGCATGTGATATTAAAATATTGCAAGGGGTTATATGTGAATGTTTATTAATTAAAGTAATTAACAAAATTCTGAATAAATTTAATAAAAGAGTTTTATTAAATGAGAGAGCATTAAACTTAGAGAATTTAATGCATTTAAAGTGGGGACTTTAAAAGGGAATGTGAAGAGCCATTTTAATGTGGAGGGGTTACCACCACATGAATGGAGGAGTTGAAGGGTCACCTCCCCCATGCGCCGGCCATGGGGAGGGGCACCTCCTCCTCCTATAAAAGGCCCCCCTCTTCCTCCTTCTTCCTTACACCTCCTCGTGAAGGATCTCTCTCTCCTCTAGAATTATTCCCCCATGGTCTCGGATTAGCGAGATACATGTTTCCGGTGGCATTTCGTCTAAAAGAAGTTGCTGCTTCCGCTGGATCGCTGGAGCGAGGAGGTGAAGGTTGTCCGGTGGCTTGAACGTGTGTGCGAGTACGGATGCGCTACTGAGTTGCGGCGCTCAGACTTCCACACGATCTTGAGATCGGCAAGTGTACGACTACATCAACCACGAGTTCCTACTCGTTAACAAAACTCGTTGTCTTTGAGGGTAAGTTCTCGATGGATGTATGTCCACCCGTTGCTCTGTACCTAGTAGATAGATCTTGGCGCGTAGTTCTCGTTATAGGAAAAATTTTGTTTTCTATGTTGCGGACCCAACATCAGGAGGCTGCCGGAGACGAGGACGCGGCGGCGGCTGAAGCACTACGAGGATGTAGATGACCTTGAGCAGGGCAGGGGCGTTGTCGGGGTCGCGGGGAGAAGGACATTGGGGACGGCAGGGCTCTGGTGGCAGGGAGCGGTGACCAGGGGGAGGCAGACGCTCGGCAGTGAGATGCAGTCGAGGGAAAGGGAGGAGAGCGGCGAGCTCGCGAGCGCAGGCAGAGGCGTTGGGGGGTGAGTGGCGGCGCCTGGGATGGACGGCGGAAAAGCAGAGGAAGTGGGAGACACGGGGGCGATGACGCGATGGTTGGGCGCAATACGGGGCAAGGTGGAGCGTCGCGGAGGTTGAAGGAGAGGACCGGCAGGGGCCATGTCGGGATTGAGCCATGTTTGAGGACCGGCTGCACTGGAATGCAGCGAGGGAGGCGGCGCTAGGGGTAGGAACATAGCTGGCGACGACGACTTGCACGGGCCAGGGACGCGGCGAGCCCTTGTGGTGGCGGCGACTATCGCGGGTTGTTTGGGGCTGGGTCGGTGTTGATTTCGGTAGTGTGTGGGTGCGTGCGTTGCTTGTGTAGCGTCGTCAAGTGTGTGCTTCCATTGGTTGTGTTGTTGTGTGTGCTATTTTTTCTTTCTTTTTCTTTTTTTCTTTTTTCTTTTTTGATTTTTTCTTTGTTTTAAAATTTTCATTATTTATGGGGAAAATCACGTTTTTTATTTTTTTATGGTTTCTAAATTTAGTTCATGATTTCGAAATTGGTTCATGATATTTTAAAATTTTGGTTCATGACATGAAAAATTATTCGAGTGTTTTTAAACATTGGTTCATGACTTTCGAATTTTGTTCATGATTTCTAAAATTTGGTTCGTGAATTTTAAAAATTATTCATGATATAAAAATCCATTCATGATTTTAAATTTTTGGTTCATAATTTTTTAAAATGGTTCATGATTTTACTAAAAAGGTTCATGAATAAAAAATCATAACAAAATTAATTCCGAATTGAAAAAAGAAAAGAAACGTAAAATATGCAACAGACAAAAGATAAACGAAAAGGGATAGTATCTTACTGTGGACTCCGCCGCACTAAGTGGCCTATGGCACCACCCGGCATGCAGTGGCGTATCCAATAGGGGTGTCATGGGTGCCATGGCACCCTCCAAAAATACAATCTTATTTTAGCTACTAATAGTTGTACTAATTATGACTAAATGCAAAGCTTAATATGGTACTTTTTAAGCTTGGTACTCCCACCGACTTCATTCTAGATCAGCCACTACCGACAGGATTGTTCGGTGTGGGAGTTTGGGTAAGGTGTTAGGTGGGCTTAGAACTAGGTGGGGGTGGTAGGTAGACCTCCGGTTGGGTTGGGCTTGACTTGGCCGACTGGGACGTCTCCCTCCCCCTTTAAAAAGATTTTTACTTATTTGCCATTTTATTTTATTTTAAAAACATTTTGTAATTAGTTTTATACAAAACAAATATCTAGAAGACTAGGATTTTTAAGTTAAAATTAAAGGAGGGAAGTAATGTCAAAGGGCCGGCTGCCTTAAGGTCTCGAAAAAGAAAATGGAAGAACTTTTAGACCAAAAGAAAGAAGCTATTTGCATGATGTAATACAACAAACCTTTTATACAAACAATTGTTTCATGATGCCATGGCTCCTGAGTGTCGCTGAGCTTCCCTATGCCTCGTCCTCCAACAAAGATCCAACGCTGCCACGAATTAACTCGCAAGCCCACAAGATTAGATTAGGAATAGCAGAGACCTGCAACTACTGACTAACATCTTGCCAGTCTATAACATAACCACCATCGACCGTTATGTTCATGCTCAACGTCTTGTGAAGGCGGATGCGACACATGGGTGGCGAACTAGAGCGACGCGTTTGATAGTGAGGTTGTCTTAAGATTTTTTTTGAATTTTATATTTACGCGTGCGACATGAATAATGATGGTTTTTAATGGCTTGTGGTAACACAGGGGTATTCAACTAGTTACTAGCAAAAGTGTCGATGCTTTGTATCGGGTTTATAAATGATAATTACTAAATTGAAGAAATAAAATAAAATTTTATTCTCAATGGATTGTGATAATCAGATTTTGAGTGCTTTACTGCATAATATAATAAGATTGAAGGCTCAAGTGACAAAGATACAAGATCTTTTGTGTAATTTAATAAGTGCATGGACTAAAATGAAAAAGTGACGAAGAGATAAGGCTCTCTAAATCCTCTTCGTGGGACACATCAACTGATTTGCTAACTTCCGAAAAAGATGATTTTCTCACCGCCTGGGTGGTTCGAGCAGCACCGGATGGCCGCCATGGCACAGAGCTGGACCATTGGTTTCCTTCCCGTCGAGATCCTTGGCATGGGGAGCCGCCCCGGTTGGACTTCTTCGTGGGTGCCAAACCCGCCTCCTCATTCCCTTCGGCCGCCGCCAAGCACGCACACACAGGCCACAGGCACGACCTCGCCTTCCTCTATCATTCCCCTCATCCTCTCCCTCTCAAGCCAGCTATGGTCCGTCTCCATCTAGGCGATTTTTCACCATGCAAGGTGTTGTGCGCCTGTGTTGTCTCTCTCTTTTCAATCTCTCATTGCCTCCACTAAATTCTAGCCATTTAGTGTGTATGGCTCTCTTTTCCGTTTCCTCCAAGACAACCATCTTTAGGAAATTTAATTCCTTGCAATCGTTTGATTTGAGTGGTGTAGTTTATTTGATTTCATGACAGCTTGCTGATTGTGGCCAACTTGCGGAAGTATATGAACCGGTGAGACTCGAAGTAAGGGAGCGAGGTGGTACTATTGTTGGGGAATGCGCTACGCAAAATAAATTTTTCTAGCGCATAACAGGATCATATGCAAAGGGAGAGACAACGGATCATCGAAGATCGAACTAGCGGAAGTTTGTCGATGACGAGGTTGGTCGTGCGTCGATCCCCACAATAAGTCTTAGTGAGTCGCGAGGAGATATATTATCCCATGGACGGCTTCCATCAACATGCACCGATGAAGACGTCGTTATCAAAGTAGTATGTGCATCGATTCCTGCAGCTAGTCGATTAGCCACAAGAAGATTTCTTCTTGTGAATATCCGCACGATCAAGTGCTCCAAGTGTCGACCTCCACCGGTATCCACACATACAAGATCAGCGACACCACATCAAGGTGTGATCAAGAAAACACACGGACAAAGCAGGAACATTTCGATGACGATTAGGCAGCGCTTCCGCAGTCCCATCTAGATTAGATCGAAACGGACATAGAACTCAACAGCGCTCTGGCATCGTAGTAGAAGAAGAAGTACCTAGGGCACATCCGCCCTAGGGTTTATCACCATGCCATGGAGGTGGAGAAGAGAGGAGGACGGTGGCGGCTATGCGGGGAGATGGTGGCGCGCGGCGCACGGCTAGGGTTTTGGAGGCGGCGGTGGTGTTACGGCTTGGAGAAGGTTAGGCCACGACTTGAGTGCCTTTTGGGGTGCCCCTTGGTGCCCTTTTATGCACGGAAAGGCCCCTTGGGTCGTCCTTGACCCAGCCCCAAAGTTTGGACGAGTTCGGATAAGTGTAGGTCAATCCAAACCTAGTCAAAAACGGCTTCCTTTACCAAGTCTAAATTTGACTAGAGTATCTTTTCTTGCCCATTATGGCAACGTGTTTGTACCTATTATGGAACCTTCCGGACATCCTTAGATGACCCGGGTCACCCCGGTACCTTTCGGGACCTTTCATAACCTTTCGGAACCATCTGCTCCTTTCAAAACCTTCCATATATGTTTGGAGCCATTCCGGACACTCTCGAGACTATTTCGGACACTTTTGAGATCATCTGGGACCTCTTGGAACCATTTCGAGATCATCCTAGACACTCTCAGAACCCTTCTCTCATCTCATTAATGCTCAAAACTTATTTCGAACACTCTGGGCAATATTTCGAACACCTCTGATATATTCTGAGACACTCCGAACATCTTCGGAATACTTCTCTACTAAATCTTCATTCACACTCATATTCTAAATACCATTGAACTCTTAAGTGTGTGTCCCTATGGGTTCGGATATTTTTGGACATGTCCGGAACTCATTCCGCGACAATGATTACTATTAGCGTCTTGATACACGTAGTAATCCCCGCAAATAACACGAAGATCTTTATCGTGTGAACCATTTGTACTATATCCGATATATACCGTATTGCTTCGTTGATACTTTACATTGCCCGAGATGAAACACTAGGTTATTCTCATTACCTAGCATGTACTATTTACTCATACCGCACTGTCATGTCAATTAGGCAAACACGTTCGTCTTTCCTTTAGTTCCTCTCAACCATCTAGTACTTTTCCGTTTGACAAGGGGTAGCCTCGGCAATGTCCATGGTGAAGTACTTAGGGTTTCGCGGAAAAGAGAATGCTGGGGATTTCGTCGGATGTCAGGAAAACAATAGAGTCAAAGTCGCCTAAATATTTGAAAATCGCATTATTACAAGTTGCCTAGGAGTTTTTTTGGTACCCTCGCTTGGGCTTCTCCCGTCCTATATATAATAGGCCTGGTCTCAAAGCTGTATGCGGATAGGTTTTACATACACGCAATTACAATACCAATACAATGTCGGTTCATAGTCTCTTTCCTAATACAATCAAAGTCTTTGTCGGCTGTTTCCTTGGGCTATCATCTGAAATCTTCATGGGCTGGAAGCCTTTTGCCCAGTATAGGATAGCAAATCATAAGCATGCGAGTAATCATACCTATGTCAGTAGCCCCCGAGATTCTACTTGAACCGCAGTTTCAGGTTGAGTCTCAAAGTTTCTTTTTCCTTCTTTTCCTTTATTTTTATTTTTTATAGGAATTTGATACAACGAGCCTGATGCTTCCGACGGATCGGGAATCAGTTAATTGCTCCTGGACAAAAACAAGGTTGTCCTACATCAAATTCAAGTCCCCAGGCCTGAACTTGGAATTAACTACTGGCGTAATTCAGTTCGGGTCGTTGAGGTCTTATCGAATACTGAATCCCAGTTTCATTTTATCGGGTACCCAACGCGTTCATCTGGATTTTTCATCGTATCATTGATATGGATATTTTACTGGCAGAGCGCATTCTTGTGCGATTACTAGGCCACACAGGATGAATCCTGGGGTCTTACCTTCACGTTTTTGAATATGGCATTCGGATTTTTGTCGCGTTTGAGCACGATCCGAGATTTTGGTTTTTTGGCGATTGGCTTGCTTGGCTGCCAATATTTCTGACTTTTATCAGATAGTTTAATGCTTTATGTCGGCTCCCGATGGGAGTAACCTTTCTGAAGATACCTTTTTGAGGATACATCGATGTAAAACTCATAGGTATTTTCAATCATGAATATTTTTGTTTTAATCATACATAATTGGATTTCTACCGGGTGCGCGTCAATGCTCCCGATGGGAGTAGCCCCCGAGGCTATGTTCGGATGCCTGTATCTAGACATAGGCTCATAGTTGTTGTTAGCTTGATGGAAAACATAGATCTTTTGAACAGATATAAATAATAAAGAGCTTAAGGTATGAAAAACTTATCTTTTTATACACAAGGCGAAAAACCGATGATACATTATTTTTTTGCGGATGATGCCTACCCGTTGGCCTGGATATTCTGGCTTAAGAAGCCGAACCGTAAATCTTATGTATTGTAAGTAATCTTATGCGTAAAAGCGTCGTAGCTGCACTACGTTCCATGGATTGGAGTATTTGACTCCCGTCTTCTTGTCTTGTAATCGATATGCTCCTTCGGGAATAACTTCTGTGACGATGTATGGTCCTTCCCATGGCGATTCTAACTTTCGGTAGCCATCTTGCTTGAGGCGAAGAACCCCTACTATGAAAGACCTAGGCCGCAATCGTCGGCTATGGTAATTGTGCGTTTTGCTGGTACATAGTTGCTCTTTGTAGGGCTTCATCTCAAGCTTCATCAAGTGCATCCACATCATCTTCGAGTGCTTCTCTTGATTCATCTTCATCGTATGCAACTACTCTTGGGGATTCATGTGACACTTCAACAGGAAACACGACTTATGCACTGTGGACCAGAAAAAAAGGTGTCCCTTGTGTCAAATTATTTGGGGTTGTACATAAACTCCATAAGACAGATGGTAATTCATCAACCCATGCTCTTTTTGCTCTGTAAAGTGGAGCTAGTAGTCTTTTCTTGAGTTCAGCAGTAACTAGTCCATTGCCTTTTTCTACTTGTCCATTTATTTGCGGGTGAGCTACCGAGGCGTAGCTTACTTTGATACCCATCTCCTGGCAGTACTCCTTGAACTCATTGGAAGTAAAGTTAGTTCCATTGTTTGTAATGATGCTGTTCGGTACGCCGAACCAAAATACTATGGATTTAATGAAATTCATAGCCAAAGTTCCGTCTTGGATGGTGACAGGCATGGCTTCGATTCATTTAGTAAATTTGTCAACTGCTACTAGCAGAAATGCGTGTCCTCCTGGCGATGATTTGTGAAGTTCTCCCACCATATCGTGTCTCCACTGAGCGAAGGGCCAAGCCATATGTATAGGATTTAACTCAGCGGCGGGTTCTCCAGGCTTTGTTGCAAACTGTTGACATGCTTCACATGTTCTGACGATATCTTTTGCATCTTGAACTGTAGTGAGCTAGTAAAATCCTGCCCTGAATGCTTTGGCAGCAAATGTTCGGCTACTAGCATGATGACCACAAACTCCTTCATGTATATCTTTGAGTATGATTTTCCTTCTTCGGGTGTTACGCAACGCTGCAACACACCCGAAATACTTCTCTTATACAACTCCCCTTTGATTATTCTGAAGGCCTTCGATCTTCGGGTGATTCGCCGGGCTTCTATCACATCTTCGGGTAGCTCTCCCTTAGTCATGTATGCTATATACAACTACATCCATGTAGGTTCAATTAGCATGACCTCTCCAATTTCCTGTTCTTCTTCTTCAATGGTCTCTTCTATACTCTTGGTCGCTGATGGAGTCCCCGAGTCTTTTTGCGAGTTACTCTTTTTTCCCGTTTTTGGTGCTACGACCTCGGAGACTTTTTGCTTTGATCGATCATTCTGTTATTTCTTCCCAAAAAAAACCGGGTGGCACTGGTAAGCACAGGGATCCGATGTTTGCTAGATTGTCAGCTTCTTTATTGCTTGCTCTCCCTATGTGCGATACTTCGCATCCATCAAATTGAGCTTCCATAATGCCATATGGATCGCGGTAGGAAATCATGTTATCACTAATGGCATCACACTTGTTCATTGCTTGTTGTGCCACAAGATTGGAATCTCCAAAGATTTTGAGGCGAGTTGCACCGCAAGCTTTGGCCATTCGCATGTCGTGCAACAAGGCCTCGTATTCAACTTCATTATTGGATGCGTTTGCAAAGTTCATCCGAAGTATATAGCGCATTTTGTCGCCTTGTGGTGATACTAGTATGACTCCTGCCCCTTCTCCTTCCGTTCTTTTTGATCCATCAAAGTACATTGTCCAGGCACTAGAAAGGTCAGGTGGACCCGCACATTGCAACTCTATCTATTCTGTGATAAAATCCGGCAAAACTTGTGACTTGAATGTCTTGCGCTTCTCATATGTGATGTCTCGAGGAGATAATTCGATGCCCCATAGAGAGACACGCCCAGTTGCTTCTGGATTGTTGAGGATGTTTGACAAAGGTGCTTCATTAACCACTATGATCGGACGTTCCAAAAAGTAATGGCGTAGTTTACGTGCTATCATAAATACCCTATACGCTAGTTTTTGGTAATGTGGGTACCTTTGTTTGGATGGCGATAAGACATTGCTCAGGAAGTAGACTGGCGTCTGTACACCGTGGGATTTTCCTTCTTTGGGTCGTTCCACGACCAAGACCGTGCTGATGACCTGATTTGTGGCAGCGATATAAAGCAGTAAAGGTTCTTGCTCCTTTGGTGACATGACGATGGGAGATATCAAAAGTGTCCTTTTAAGATCTTCAAATGCGCGTTGAGCTTCTTCCGTCCATTCAAATTTCTCTGATTTCCTCATGAGGGTGTAAAATGGCAACGCTTTTTTTCCTAATCTTGCAATGAGACGACTGAGTGCCGCTACTCGCCCCGCCAGCTGCTGTACACCACATAAATTTGTTGGCTTTTTCATTGTTAAAATTGCTTGTATTTTCTCGGGATTAGCCTCGATTCCTCTTGCTGATACCAAATATCCGAGGAGTTGCCCTGCCGGGACTCCAAAGGAACATTTATTTTGGTTCAGTTTGATGCTAAATTTGTCGAGATTTTCGAACGTTTCTTCGAGGTCCTTGATGAGTGTAGATCCTTATCTTGTTGTAACTATAACGTCATTGATATATACTTGTACGTTTGTGCCTATTTGGCTTCCTAGAAATTTCTGCATCATCCACTAATATGTTGCTCCGGCGTTCTTGAGGCCGAAGGGCATTGTTATGTAGCAGAATACACCATAAGGCATGATAAATGCCGTTTTCTCCTGATCTTCTTCCTTCATCCTAATCTGGTGGTATCCTGAGTAAGCATCCAAGAAAGAAAGATGTTCGCATCCCGCAGTTGCATAGATTATTTGGTCGATTCGTGGCAATGGGAAGTGATCTTTTGGACAATATTTGTTCAGTGCAGTAAAGTCAATGCACATCCGAAGTTCTATAGTATTTTTCTTTGGAACACATACTGGGTTTGCGACCCACTCTGCTTTTGTTAGTTCTCTGATAAAGTTGGCATCAGTAAGGTGATGGAGCTCCTTTCCAATGGCTTTACGCTTTGGTTCTATGAAGCGATGAAGCGGTTGCTTTACTGGCTTCGCCTTTGTATCCAAATTTAATGCATGCTCAACAAGTTCCCTGAGAATTCCCGGCATGTCAGAAGGTAGCCACGCAAAGATCTCCCAGTGCTCACGGAGGAACCCGGTGAGCACGCTTTCCTATGCGGGACCAAGATTGGAAGCCACAAATGTTGTTTTTATCGGGTCGACAGGATGGATCTGTACTTATTTTGTGTCTTTTGCAGTGTCAAAAGCCTGATCGGGACTGACACGTGCTACTTCCAGTGGTTCTGCGATTGCTGAAGTTTTGAGTTATTCGAACTCCGTTGCCATCCCGAAAGATTCAGAAATTTTGTTGAACTCCCGATTGCAATTGTCGGCACGTGTGAAGCTTCCTTTTACCGTGATGATTCCTTTTGGTGTTGGCATTTTCATGACTAGGTACGCATAATGCAGAACTGCCATGAACCATGCGAAAGCTGGTCGTCCCAGGATCGCATGATATTGTGATGGCTAGTCCATGACTTCGAATTCGACTTTTTCTCGCCTGAAATTTACTTTGGATCCAAAAACAATGTCAAGAAATATTTTTCCTAAAGGAATTTCGGCTTTACTTGGTGCTATTCTATGGAAAGATGTTTCTGTTGGCACGAGATTGTCTAGGGGATAGCCCATTGCTCTTAGCGTTTTTGCGTAGATCAGATTTATGCTGCTTCCTGCATCCATGAAGATCTTTCTCATATCGAACCCGCCAATTTGTGCTTCGACTATCAACGCTGAGTGACCCGGTCGTGGGACCCAAAGGGGGTGATCGGCTCTGCTGAATGTGATTTCTTGCTCTGACCAATGGAGATATTCGGGTGTGGTTGATGTTGTTGTTTCCGCCATATTGATTTGTCTTGTGATGAGCTTCTGGGTTCTGTTGGATAGACACCCTTTCTATATCATGGACATTGCCCCTTTTGACCTAGGGTATTCACCGTTTTGATCAGTTGTGTTTTGTGGTAGCACTGGTGGTGGTGGTGCTGGTGCGCCGATGGCTAATGTGCCAGGAGCAGATGTGTATCCTCGGTTTGCCGCTTCGATTGCTTTTGCATTTAATAGCTCCTGAACTTAAACTATGCTCGACAGTATCTCATGAGATGGTTAGATTATCGTCTGCCTGCTGAGTCGATGTAAAAGTGCACATTACAGGGTCCTTCCAGCATTTGCATTGCATACATGGGTGGGTCTCGAGCTCTTGGCTGGTACCACTGTGTTGACTGGCGTCGTCCCTGTTATGGCGGTATCCGCCGTTGTAGTTGTTGCTTCTGTTATTACCTTCACCCGAGAAACTGGCTACGACGTAACTTGGTCCCGTGTTTCCATCGTTGTTCCTTCTTTTTCTATCGTTGCCGCATTTATCCCTGTCTTCCTCGGATGATCGCCTACGCTTATTATGCAACGCGTCTTCTCCATTAGCCCAACGATTTGCTATTTCCATTAATTGTGAGATTGTTTTGGGTTTAACTTGTCCCAGTTCTTCAATGAATTCTCGGTGACGGAGGCCGTCGTTGAAGGCATTGATGGCCCTTTCGTCAAATATGGACTCAGCTGAGTTTTTTATGATATTCCATCATTGGATGAATACTCTTATTTATTCCCCAGATTTTTGTTTGCTTGCCCGCAACTGCTCCAAGGATGCAGGTCGTTTAAACGTGGATTTGGAAGTGTTGGATGAACTTATCTTCCAGGTCATTCCAACTGCCAATGGAATCTTCGGGTAACTTTCTAAGCCATGATCTTGTGGCGCCTGTGAGGTGTAGTTGTAAGCTTTGCATTGCGGTAGCTATGGAGTAGCCTTGTAACTTGATAGTGGACAAATAATCTGCTAACCATGCTTCGGGTTCCTAGAGTCCATCGTACTTTTGGCGGTCGTGCGGAAGTTTGAAGTCCTTGGGTACTGAGGTTTTGTGAATCCATTGAGTGAAACAGCTGGCCCCGCAGAGCTCGTAATCGTCTTTGTTGTATCCATCATGGTATCGTCGGCTGCGGTTTTCATCTCTTGATCCATCGTTCATGTGTTGTGTGTTGTCATTTGTTGTGTTGCTTCGCAGCTCGGGTCCTACGAGGTGTGCCTGTTGTGGCGATCGAGATCATCGGGTGTGTCCCACTTGCCGAGGGCTACTGCGACGGCGTGGGGATCTATCAAGCTATCACGTGGTTCCTTGCTCTGCTTCCGCGAGGGAGGCTCCCACCATGCCAAGGTTCATCAGGGAAGAGCGGTGGAGGGCTGGACGGGGATTGTCGGGTGCGAGCTGAGTTGTGATCAGATATGTTTGCGCGGCCACAATGGCTGCCTAGGCTGTTTTTGCCTTGATGTTTCCTGCTTGGTCGATCAACATGAATAATAGATCAAGATCCTGGATGAGTCTGCTTCTTTCTGCTTCAAGGATATTCTGCAGTCGAGATGTTCTCCTTCTTGGCGGTGCTCCTCCTGTTACACTTCCTAATCCTCGGGTAGAGCTTAACTGTGCCCGTCGTAAGCTGGATTCGTAGGCTAATCTCTTTCTTTCGTCGAGTTGCCTCTGCATCCTGAGTAGGTCTCTCTTCTTGTGATGAAGCAGATATTGGTATGCTAATATATCCTTGTGTGAAGCGTCCGCTGTCATCGGAACTGCTCCTGAAATTGCTTCCCTTGCTTTTTGCCATGCCGCTGCTGGTAGCCGAAGAGTTTGCCTCTCTCCTCCATGCGGTTCTCCGCCTCTTCCTTGGACTACGCAGTTATCCATCGTTTCTCCTCCGTTTCCGTGGCCCGCTTCATTGCTGTGATTTCCTGCATTGTCATCTGATAAAATATCATTGGGGTCGAGGATAGGGTTACTGTTAGAGTCGCGTGGTGTTGAGGTGTTCCCGTTGACCATGCACACTTGGTGGCATGTTATGCGTGGGCTAATGATGTTGTCTTCTTCCCCGAAGGATGTGCTGGTAATATTCTAAGATTGTATTTCTGGGTAGATCTTTGCTATCCTTTTTCTAAAGTCGACGTTTTCGCTGCTTTCTTCGGGTTCTAAATTTGTCAGGTTTGCTTTGCGTGGTGGAGTTGGCTGAGGACCTGATCCGAAGGAGAGATTATCGTAAAGACCATCAAGGTCTCCCAGATCCATCTCGATTTGCTTGTTTTCTTCGCCTGCTTCGATCTATGTTGTGGCGGCCATGCAGGATCCGACAGATGATGCGGGTACCGCCATAGGCGTAGGTTTTTCCACCGACGGTTCTGATGTGATCAGGGCCGAAGGGTGCGGTTCTTGCGGGTATTCTACTTGGAAGTGTAAGCTTCCGATGATTAGATCGGATCTGCTGTTGAAATCGGCGGGTACCAATATAGGGGTGGCGGGCGTGGATCTACTTTTGTCGGGTTGATGCTTGGTGGAGAGTGGACCGCCAAATCCATGGTTCCAGTGTTCAGGTTTCCCACAAACGGCGCCAATTGACGAGGGGTAACCTCGGCAATGTCCATGGTGAAGGACTTAGGGTTTCGCGAAAAAGAGAACGCTGGGGATTTCGTCGGATGTCAGGAAAACAATGGAGTCAAAGTCGCCTGAATATTTGGAAATCGCACTATTACAAGTTTCCTGAGAGTTTTTTTGGTACCGTCGCTTGGGCTTCTCCCATCCTATATATAATAGGCCGGGTCTCAAAGCTGTATACGGATAGGTTTTACATACACGCAATTACAATACCAACACAATGTCGGTTCATAGTCTCTTTCCTAATACAATCAAAGTCTTTGTCGACTGCTTCCTTGGGCTATCATCTGAAATTTTCATGGTCCGGAAGCCTTTGACCCAGTATAGGGTAGCAAATCATAAGCATCTGAGTAATTGATGAACCACAAGTATAGGGGGTGTATTGCAGTATTTTCGAGGGAAGTGAAACCCAATTTATTGATTCGACACAAGGGGAGCCAAAGAATATTTATAAGCCTTAACAACTGAGTTGTCAATTCAGCTGCACCTAGAAACAATCTTGCTCATAGCAGTTTATCAGTAGCAATAGTTTTGTAATAGCAAAGTAACAGCAGTAGTAAAAGTAGAGACAATAGTAACAATAGCAGTAAACAGTAGGATTAGAGCGCGGTAGGCATAGGAATGGATGGGCAGGCGTTGCATGGACAAGACAATTCATAAAGCAATCAAGACATAGGGCATTTGCAGATAAATAAGATAAAGCATCCAAGTACTAAATAATCATAGGCATGTGTTCCATATATAGTCATACGTGCTCGCAATGAGAACTTGCACAACATCTTTTGTCCTGCCAGCCCGCTTTGCGCGGGCCTCAAGGGAACTACTGGCAATTAAGGTGCTCCTTTTAATAGAGCACCGGAGCAAAGCATTAACACTCCGTGAACACATGTGGTCCTCACATCAAAACCATTCCCTCCGGTTATCTCGATTGCTTTCACTTCGGGGCCTTTGGTTCCGGACAACAACGTGTGTATACAACTTGCAGGTAAGACCATAAACAATACTATCATAATGAATCATTATGACAAGCATTAAGCATACCAAGTTGCAACAAAGTCAAAAATCACTAATAATAGATAGTAGGCACCATGCCCTAACAATCCGATGCCATTAAATGAACAATCTCATCCAATTCCTACCATGCCCATAGCGTACAGCGGTGAATTACTCACTCATAGATGGGGGAAATATGGATGGTCGATGGAGAAGCGATGGTGACGATGATGGCGATGATCTCCTCCAATTCCCCATCCTGGCAGGGTGCTAGAATGGAGTTTTTGGCGCTGATTCGTGGAATCTGGTGGTGGAGGCGAAGTGGAACTCTTTCTGGAAAAACATCGACCCCCCTTGGTTTTTAGGTCAAGAGGCATCTTATAGGCGAAGAGGGAGGCCGAGGGGGTAGCCAAGGCAGCCACACTACCCCCTGGCGCGGCCAGGCCTGGCCCGCGTGGCCAGGTGGTGTGGGCCCCTCGTGGCCCTACTCCGTCTCGTCTTCTAGCTCCGTGAGTCTTCTGGTGAAATAGGATTTTTGGCATATTTTTCGGGATTTTTCCTGATAGTTGATTTTCTGCACAAAAACTTGACACCAAGGTAATTCTGCTGAAAATAGCGTCACTCCGTGTTAGTTGTATCCAAATCACACAAGTTTAGAGGAAAAACAATAGCAAAAGTGTTCGGGAAAGTAGATACGTTTTGGACGTATCAACTCCCCCCAAGCTTAGCTTATTGCTTGTCCTCAAGCAATTCAGTTGAAAACTGAGTGCGATAAAAGAAACTTCCATGAACACATTTGCTTCATAAGATGTACATATTCTCAGCATGTGATCAACTACTTAGGCAGTTCACAATGAAGAGTATGCAACTAAGTTTACTTAATAGTCATTGCAAGCTACGAAGAGATTCCAACTCAAAAATAGGAAGTAGCATGAAACATAAACATAAGCAACATTGTAATGCTCATAAAAAGGTATGATAGAGTGGTATCTCGCTTGCCTTTGATTGTAGAGCAAACATAAATGCCAAGGCACCTCTGAAGTTCAAGTGAAGACTAGAAGTAAAGATATCAAAGATACAAGCATCAAAGTCATGACATAGTTAATCGAGTTTTGAGACAAGCACATTACACTAAGAATGACAACTATGCTCTCAAGAAAGTGCTCATAGAAAATGTGGTGACTCAACAAGAAAATGAAAAAGGTTTTGAAAAGTTGGAAAGGCTTCCAAATGCTGAAAGTATGGTACTCATTAGCTTTGAGCTCTCATTGCCCCTATCATAAGCATCTTTAAGTGGTTAAGGTTAAAGTGACACAACTAAGAGGATATGCTTGACAAGTTATAAGTTGAAATCTCATACCCCTTGCTTACGAGTACCGAACCTCATGCTACTCAACTTTAGTCACAAGTAAGCTCTTGTCATTGTAAATACATATGTATCATAGAGAACCACCAATGGGGTACCCCTTGCACATGATACATGAGCTATCCCATAATCCAAATGACAAGGCAAGCAGACAATGAGCATCTCAACGATCTTTTTATTTGCTATTTGCATAGGTTTTTATTAAGGATGCTTCATAGAATGCTCATTATGGTTATGTTGCAAGTTTCCACCATGATCAGGCATGGCTTAGGCTAGCGGCCCAGGTGTTTCTCTAACACACATACAAACTCCATGATCTTACAAGTTCCCCTTTTATTTCACACCGTCGGGATCCATAAGCAAAAGAACATGATATCAACTAGGTACAAAGTATCAATGCAATGTTGAAAGCGTTCCCCATGACAACATGGTTCTGCTAACTTCAACTTATAAAGCACAAGCATATACGCAACAAAGATGGACACAATGGTTCAAGATTATTAAATGCAGGAAAAGTAAAGTGTGCCATCAAGTTCGTGAGAGCTTTACTAACTAACTTTCTCATAACAAGAAACATTTTATTCGGAAGAAAACAAGGCATACTTAATATGCACGAAACAGCAAATGATGCTAATAGGTAGATATGGTGGACACTTTTCACAATATTGGTTTTGGGGAGTTGGATGCACGAGTAAAGATTGTACTCAACACAAGTGAAGGCTAGCAATAGTAAGGGAGCGACAAACGAGAGAGCAATAACTGTCATAATCATGCTTGCAATAAAACAAGACTAATCATGGCATGAAAGTGATTCAAGAACCCTGAGGCAAAATAATTCATCGAGGCTTAACTGATTGTTTCAGTCATATGCATGCGTGAGCATGTGCCAAGTCAATTCAAGTGAAACATTCAGAGGAGGATACCACAATGTCATACCAGGTTATGAATAGAACAATGCAAGCAAACATTCATATGACATGCTACAAACTATTAGCAAGCTGGAGCTAATCATAAGAAAGCAAGAACTACTAAGCATCCGTAAATAACATACACCTTACATGAACAGACTAAGCATGCCCACAATGATGAGTATATGTGCAAAAATGAAAACAAATAGAGTTTGTTACTAGCCTCTTACCACACCTCAAGTTGTCATTAATCCTCATTATTTCCCTTCACTTGTATGGCTTGAATAATAACATGAAACCAAATTCCACTGTGGACTGCTGAACCCTGCAACAAACTTCACAAAACCAAAGAAGCACAACAAATATTTTTGGTGTTTTTGAGTTTTAAAGGCAAGAGTAAAAAGTAAGAACAAGCAAAGCACAATCTTTTTGGGTTTTTCAAATAATCAAAACAAAGCCAAATAGAAGAAGCAAACCAAGGCAAAAAGAAAGAGAAGCAAACAAAGAGAAACAAAGAAAATATTTTTGGTCTTTTTGTGTTTTTAGAAAGCAAAAGAAAAGAAAGAACGAAAACTAAAAAGAAAGCGAAACATGGATATACAAAGTGTCGACTGAACATGATATGTAAATGAGTGTGCTGTCAGAGTACCTCCCCCCAAGCTTAGGCTTTTGGCCTAAGTGGGTATCAATCCCAATGCAGGTAAGGATTCCATGCCGGCGGGTCATCATAAGAATGATTCTAGTTACGCCCTTGGGAAGAACAAGAAGCTCCCCAATCATATGTAGGATGCTGGTACGAGGACTCCCCCTCATTCGAGGGCTGGACCGAATCATCTGTAGCCTCCCCTCCAGTATCTTGCTCCTGTTGGGAGAGCTCCCCCAGATACGCATCGAGTTCTTCCTTAGTGAGTGACCATCCTACCCTGGTATCAAGATTAAACAAAACAGGCGCATGAAGAAGAACAACATGCTCTGACTTACTCTTTCTCCAACCAGCCTTAAAAAAGGTTATTTCATAAGACAAATCACTCAAATTAGCCCAAGAGGAAACAAACTTATGTTGTATCATGGAATTAAGGTCAAGTCTCTCTATGGGAAACTATAGGTCTAAATGATGAGGCACTAAACCATGCAAAGCTAATAAACGAGAGGCAATGAGGCCTCCACAAATTTCACCTTTCTCGCGGATCGCAGCAAGACGGAAAGCTATCAAGGCACCCAAATTATAAGTCCTATCTTGTTTTAAAGCAGCTGAGATGAATGCTAGATCATACGAGGATAATTTATTAGCAGTCTTCCTAGCGAGAACACACTTGGCAATAAATTAGGCGAAGTAGCGAATAGACGGGAGATGGATATTACGAATTTTACCGCTCTCCTTTGAGAAGCTGCTCCCTTGGCAAATCTCCGCATACAAGTCCATGAGTGGTGTAGGTCGCTCCCTAATCTTTTCACACGATCCCCACTGAGGTACTCTAATAGCTGCACAAAAATCATCAAAGGGGAGGTCGACAGCTATATTGTAAATTTTGTAGTGAACCATGGGGTTAGGCAAAGAGCAACTAAATCGAAAGTCCTGCACCACAGACATGGTTAGCTTCACAAATTGGTGAGTTTCATCTCCCACAAAGTGCTCCAATCCTGCATTAGTGATTAAAGTATGGAAGTCTCGAGAGATCCCTGCAGCCCCCATGAATTCTGGGCATGGATAGATAGAAGGAAAAACCCGCTCCTCATGGTGGACCTTCATTACCACAGGCACCCTTAATTCATGTTGGTTGAGTTGGTGTTCATCCATCCTCTTTTCTGAAATTTTAGACAACCATCATACAAGTGATTGCAAAGTGATTACAAAATGAAAGGAACTACTCATAGGGACTTATAAGAGGCCTACATGCATCAAAAGAATATCTATAAGCATTGAACAAGCTTACAAGCTCACATAACCTATCACCTACAACAGCAAAATACTCAAGATATATACCACTAAACACAAATCTACTTGGACAAGCGGAGGAGTCACATACCGACGAACAAATGCTCCAAATTTCAGCATCAAAGATGGGCTGAGCAAGGAGATCTAAAAATCGTGGGCAAGAACAGCAAGAACGCGATTTCGAGCAAAGAACTGATGTTTTCTCAGGAGAGAGAGAGAGCCGTGGCAAGTGAGAGAGTGAGTGGAGGGCCAGGGGTGGCCCACACCATGGCTAGGCGCGCCCCTGGGCTGGCCGCGCCACCAGGTGGTGTGCCTGCCTGGTGGGCCCTCCTAGGTCACTCCAGGCACTCCCCTGCCCCTTTTTTCACGTAAAAATTTAATATGAATTTTCTAGAATTTTTCGAGACACTTTATTATTAGCAATTTTTAGGTATTGATGAATGATTTTTCTGCAGAAAGATGATATGGGAATGATGCAAAAAAAACGAAACTAAAACTTCAGAAGTTCTAAGACACTCTAATATGCAAGCAACTAGCAACAGAAAAGTAAACTAAGCGAAAGCAAAAACTAAAAGTAAGCAGAGATAATCATGGTGAAAACATTATTTTGTTCATTAAAATCCTTTTGTTAACAATGTTGACCAGGTCTTGTTACCAAAACAATTTTATATGAAACAAAACTTTGTATTCCACTAATGATTATGTTACTCAACCTTGATAACAATGGTCTCAATCATAATAGTTTCATATTTTTCTCGTGGTATGGGACAATATATTTCTCCAACTTGGATGCCCTCAACATGTTCAATTGAATTTAAACCATAAGTCCTATCAATCTTCTTGGGGAAATAGACAGTATGCTCCTTGTCATTAACATTAAAAGTCACCTTTCCTTGATTACAATTAATAACAGCTCCTGCAGTATTAAGAAAAGGTCTTCCAAGAATAATAGACATATTGTCATCTTCAGGCATTTCAAGCACAACAAAGTCAGTTAATATCAAGAAATTATGAGCCACTTGAACAGGTACATCCTCACATATTTCAATAGGAACAGTAGTAGATTTATCAGCCATTTGCAAAGATATATCAGTTGGTATTAGTTTTTCCAGTTGAAGTCTCTTATAGAGAGAAAAAGGCATAACACTAACTCCTACTCCCAAATCACACAAAGCAGTCCTAACATAACTATTTTTAATAGAGCAAGGAATAGTTGGAATCCCTGGGTCTCCAAGTTTCTTTGGAACCTTACCATTAAAGGAATAGTTAGCAAGCATCAATAGAGCAAGGAATAGTTACGAAGCATCCCTGGGTCTACAAGTTTTTAATAGAGCAAGGAATAGTTGAAATCCCTAGGTCTCCAAGTTATTAGAGGCAATATCCTTCATATACTTTGAGTAAGGAGGCAATTTAATAGCATCAATCAAAGGAATTTGCAAAAATAAAGGTTTCATCCACTCACAAAACTTATTATAGTGTTCATATTCCTTTGACTTGTGTTTCTTATCAGGGAAAGGCATAGGTTTTTGGACTCAAGGCTCTCTTTCATTACCATGTTTCTTAGCAACAAAATATTATTTAGTGTATTTAGTATTCTTAGTGTGCCTTTCAGGTTCTTCTTCAACTTTTTCTTTATTTGGAGCATCGTTTTCCTCATTGCCACTTTCAGTTTCAGCATCAGAGACAGATATACTATTGGGATCTTTAGCAGGTTCAGGAGATTCTACAATAGTTTTACGTTTCCTTCTCCTTTTCTTAGGAGAAGTACCACTATTTTCAATTTGCTGGGAATCTTGCTCAATTCTTTTAGGATGCCCCTCAAGATGTAGAGGATCCTAGGTGGCAACACCACTTCTAGTTCTAATTTCATAAGCATGTTTTTCTTTAGCAGCATTAACTAGCAAGTCTTTTTGTACTTTAATAAGCTAATCAATTTGAGTTTGAACCATTTGGAAGTGTTTAACAAGCATTTTAACATCATTAGAAGTTCTTTCCACAATATCTTTTAACTCAACGATAGCTCTAGAGTTTTCCATTAGATGATTTTGCACCCTTTTATTAAAATTATCCTGCTTAACAATAAAAATATCAAATTCTTCTAAGCATTGATCAGGAGGTTTAGAGTAAGGAATATCACCTTCATCAAAGTGTTGGAGAGAGTGTACCTCAATAGTGGATGAGTGGGAGATTGGCTTACATAATTCTTCTATAGGAGGTAAGTTCTTCACATCTGCAGCTTTAATACCCTTCTTATTAAGACATTTCTTGGCTTCCTTCATCACTTCATCATTTAGTTCAATAACTCCCCTCTTCTTTGATGTTGGTGTAGGCGCATGAATAGTTAACTCATGTGTAGTTGTCTTAGGTATAGTTGGTTCAGGAGGAGTCCAATCTTCATAATTCTTGCTTATTTTAGCCATTAATTCCTCAGCTTCTTTGGGAGTTATATTCCTGAAAACACAATCAACACAACTATCTAGGTATGTCCTAGATTCTTCAGTTAGTCCATTATAATATATATCAAGAAGCTCATTCTTAGGTAATGGACATCCAGGTTGTGCATGAATCAAAGCATAGAACCTTGCCCATGATTCAGGCAATACCTTTTTTTCTCCCTGTTTAAAATCAAAAAGTTCCTGCAAAATGGCATGTCTAGCACTAGGAGGAAAATATTTCTGAAGGAAAGTACTAATCAAGCAATCAGGGCTATCAATAGATCCAGGAGGTAAATTGTTAAACCAAGTTTTAGCTTCTCCTTTCAGTGAAAAAGGGAAAATTTTAGCAACAAAGTAGGTGCGCATCTTAATATCATCAAAAAATAAACCACTCATGGTAGAAAGCTTAGTCATATGTGCTACATCACTTTCATTCTTAGTCCCACAAAAAGGTTCTTTCTCAACATTAGTTATGTAAGATAAATCAAGAGAGAAATCATAATCCTTAGCTTTAATGTTTATGGGAGATGCAGCAAACTTAGCATTAGGAGACAATTTTGGTTTTATAGTACGCCTCTCAAGGAGACTCTTAATAGCACTCCTATCATGGGTGTTTTGACATTCTTTAATAAATTCATCGGTCATCTTTATATAACCGTCTTCAATATCATAACTCTCTAGACTCGGGTGAACTAACAGGTGTAGTAGTGTCTTCATTAGGAGTTTCAGTATTCCCAGCTATAGTTCTAGCAATCTTAGCATCTAGGGAAGGACCTAATGAACCACTTTTATCAAGCACAGTAGAAGAACAATCATAAGTATCAGAAGTTTCAGATTCAGCAGTAGTAGCAGTATGTGTAGCATGTGTATGGGGTGGTGTAAGGAGCTTACTCATAACAGATGGTGAATCAAGAGCAACAGAGGTGTTCAGAACCGTACCTCTTCTTATAGTGGATGGTAAAATAGGAACCTTGCCATCAGGAGACTTACCCATGATGGATGGATGGCAGCGAACAATAGTGATTCCAAGTGAACTTGATAAATAGAGCTATGCTCCCCGGCAACGGCGCTAGAAAATAGTCTTGATGACCCACAAGTATAGGGGGTGTATCGCAGTATTTTCGAGGGAAGTGGAACCCAATTTATTGATTCGACACAAGGGAAGCCAAAGAATATTTATAAGCCTTAACAACTGAGTTGTCAATTCAGCTGCACCTGAAAACAATCTTGCTCACAACAGTTTATTAGTAGCAACAGTTTTGTAATAGCAATAGCAAAGTAACAACAATAGTAAAAGTAGAGACAGTAGTAACAATAGCAGTAAACAGTAGGATTAAAGCGCGGTAGGCATAGGGATGGATGGACGGGCGTTGCATGGACAAGACAATTCATAAAGCAATCAAGACATAGGCATTTGCAGATAAATAAGATAAAGCATCCAAGTAATAAATAATCATAGGCATGTGTTCCATATATAGTCATACGTGCTCGTAATGAGAACTTGCACAACATCTTTTGTCCTGCCAGCCCGTTTGCAGCGAGGCCTCAAGGGAACTACTGGCAATTAAGGTGCTCCTTTTAATAGAGCACCGGAGCAAAGCATTAACACTCCGTGAACACATGTGATCCTCACATCAAAGCCATTCCCTCCGGTTATCCCGATTGCTATCACTCCGGGCCTTTGGTTTCGGACAACAACTTGTGTATACAACTTGCAGGTAAGACCATAAACAATACTATCATAATGAATCAATAACATGTTCAGATCTGAAATCATGGCACTCGGGCCCTAGTGACAAGCATTAAACATAACAAGTTGCAACAAAGTCAAAAAGCACTAATAATAGATCCTAGGCACCATGCCCTAA
The DNA here is from genome assembly GCA_023614405.1 of Avena insularis. Lineage (NCBI taxonomy): Eukaryota > Viridiplantae > Streptophyta > Magnoliopsida > Poales > Poaceae > Avena > Avena insularis. The sequence continues at coordinate 568,553,846 of CM042686.1, forward strand.
CAATCTGATGTCATTACATGAATGATCTCATCCAATCCCTACCATCCCCATAGCCTACAGCGGGGGATTACTCACTCATAGATGGGGAAATATGGATGGTCGATGGAGAAGCGATGGTGACGAGGATGGCGATGATCTCCTCAATTTCCCTGTCCCAGCAGGGTGCCAGAACGGAGTTTCTGGCACTGATTCGCATAATCTGGTGGTGGCGTCAAAGTGGAACTCTTTCTGAAAAAACATCGAACCCCCCTCGGTTTTTAGGTCAAGAGGCATCTTATAGGCGAAGAGGGAGGCCGAGGGGGCAGCCGAGGCGGCCACACCACCCCCTGGCATGGCCAGGCCTGGCCTGCGTGGCCAGGTGGTGTGGGCCCCTCGTGGCCCTACTCCGTCTCGTCTTCTGGCTCCGTGAGTCTTCTGGTGAAATAGGATTTTTGATATATTTTCCAGGATTTTTCCTTATAGTTGATTTTCTGCATAAAAACTAGACACCAAGGTAATTCTGCTGAAAACAACGTTAGTCCATGTTAGTTGTATTCAAATCATACAAGTTTAGAGGAAAAATAATAGCAAAAGTGTTCGAAAAAGTAGATACGTTTTGGACGTATCAGTAATCATACCTATGTCACCGTTTGAATTAATACATTGTGATTTATGGACATCTCCCCATGAGAGTTTTTCTGGTTTCAAATTTTATCTTGTTATTCTTGATGATTTTACTCACTTTATTTGGACTTTCCCCGTGCGCAACAAATCTGATGTACACATATTTTTTCTAAATTTCCAACGTTATGTAGCTACACACTTCTTTCTTCCTTTAAAATTTATTCATTGTGATAATGGTAATTTTTTGATAATAATCGAAATAGAATTTTTTCCTTAGTTATGGCATTCTCCTGCATTTTTCCTGTCCCTATACCTCTCCTCAAAACGGTAAGGCTGAACGAGCTCTACGCACAATCAACGATATTATTCGCAACCTTTTAATTCACTCATCTATGCCTCCAAAATATTGGGCTGAGGCGCTACGCACTGCCAAATATCTCCTAAACATAAGACCAACTAAATCAAACCCCAATAATACTCCCTATTTTTCTCTTTTTCGTTGTCATCCCGATTACTTCGAGCTACGCGTTTTTGGTTGCCTTTGTTTTTCTGATATGTATGCCACGTCACCTAACAAACCAGCACCCCGATCTATCTCCTGTGTGTTTCTCAGTTACTCCGACGAACACAAAGGCTTTCGTTGTCTTGATCTTATTTCTGGCCGAATTCACATATCTTGTCACGTCACTTTTATCGAACACATCTTCCCTTTTTTCCAATGCTCCCAGCCTACCGAAACCGAACCCTCTTCAACATCGCCCCAACCCGTCGTGCCATCCTACACCCTCTTCACATTGTACCAACCCCGGCCCCACCGGACCCAACCCTAGCCCTGCCGCGGCAGAACTTTCACCACTTTTTCCTGCTGCAGCAGAATGCGATAACACCACGACAGCAAGCTCTGCCGTGGCAGCCGAAATGACAGAAAACTCTGCCGCGACAGACTTCTCTGTCGTGCCACCAGATCCACCCTCCCCTTCTTCCGAATCCTCCACTACGCTGGGCCATCCTCCGCCCTCTCCTCTACAACCTCCAACTCATGCTGTTCCTATCACCAAACCTACTAATGATCATGTATGCACACTCGTGCAAAATCAGGATTTCGACTACCAACTCAAAAACTTAATCTCCATGTCACTCCCTCTATACCTCCCATCCCTAAAACTTATAAATCATCCCTTCTCGATCCCCACTAGACTTCTGCTATGCGTGAAGAATTCCAAGCTCTCATAGACAATTAAACTTGGCAACTCATCCCTCGACCTCCTGGTGCAAATGTTGTTTCTGATAAATGGGTTTTTGTCAAAAATTTCACTCCGATGGTTCTCTCTCGTTATAAAGCCCATTGGGTATGTCGTGGCTTTTCTCAATAGCATGGTCTTGATTACGATGAAACATTTTCCCCTGTAGTTAAACCAAGTACTATTTGCACAGTTCTTAGTATTGCAGTCACCTCTTGTTGGCCTTCTCCATCACTTCTTAGGCATTGCTGTCACTCGTGAGTCGTGATACTCGTGGTCTTTTTCTTTCTCAAATACATCACATCATTGATCTACTAACTAAGTCCGGCATGCTTGACTGTCAACCTTCTAAAACTCCTGTAGACACAATAACAAAACTCTCCTCCTCCGGTGAAGTCTTTTCCGACGCTACTCTATATCATAGTTTAATCGGTGCTCTCCAATATCTCACTCTCACTCGACCAGAAACCTCTTTTGTTGTTCAACAAGCCATGCATGATCCTCGCATTCCACATTACAATCATGTTAAACATGTCCTTCGTTATCTCAAAGGTACTCTTGATCATGGTCTCCACATATATTCCTCCTCTTCACACACTTTGACAACATATTCCGATGCTGACTGGGATGGTTGTCCGGATACTCGTAGATCCACATCTCGATACTATGTTTTTCTTGGTAACAACTTGATTTCATGGTCTTCGAAATGACAGGTTGCAGTTTCACGTTCGTCAGCAGAGGCTGGGTACCGTGCAGTGGCACATGTTGTCGCCAAAACGGTTTGGTTGCGTCAGCTTCTCTCGGATCTTTGTCATCCTATCCAGCAGGCTGCTGTGGTTTATTGTGATAATATTTCAGCTGTTTATATGTCCAGCAATCCAGTGCAACATCGTGGACCAAGCACATCGAGATTGATATTCATTTTGTCCAAGAGAAGGTGGCCCTAGGACAAGTTCGAGTTCTTGATGTTCCAACCACTGCACAATTTGCCGATATCTTCACCAAGGGTCTTCAGACAACTTCGTTCACTGGCATTCATTTCAGTCTCAACGTTGGTGAACCACACGTTGACACTGTGGGAGGATGTTAGATTATAAGGCGGTTTGGGTTTACTTGTAACTTAAGTTAGGGTTAGACCGGCTGACCCTCTATATATATTCCTTGTAATCCCCAAAACAATGCAATTATTACGAGACAAATATATTTCTACATGAGGCACTACAAATATACTGTGCACTAACTGGATCCTAATGAAATATGGCATCCCTTGTGTGCATCGTCAAAGTCATGATCAGTGAAAGTCCCACCATTGTAGTGCTCACCAATCTCAATAACATGGTTTGTAAGCATCGTACATTGGTGTGACAACTGTCGGTGATGTTTGGGGGAAGTAACAACTGAATAGGAAATAGAAAATAGAAATGAAATGCAAATTGCAAGCAACCTGAACAGGCATGAACGCTACAAGTGGTTCAATTTTATTCAGACATGATAGTAGGAGAAACTCCAACATGCATAGGCGGAACAGTAGTAAACTAATATGGTAATTTCTTCATCCCATCTTCTGGCTTCAGTTCAGGAGGCCCTGCCCTGAAGTACAGGTGACGCTGCTACTTTTTGGGTGGCAGGAGCAAGCTGGTGAGTGCATCGCGGGTCAGCATTGCAGCCCTCAGCAGCTTCAGAACCTGATGACCAGCAAGCCAACATCAGTCAGTTTGAGCACAAACTGAAATTGTAAGAATGGACCAGTTTTCATGAGTCATGCTGGTCAACTACATTTCAGGCATGAGCTGTTTAGCATTTGCTGGGATTACCTGGGTTTTGTCGAGAGTGAGCTCTTTCTCCACAAGCTTCTCCTTTGGAACCTTGGCTGCCCGCAAGACTTGCAGAGTGTTAGCCAGGGAGGAAGGACACGAAGATCATTGGTCACCAGGAAGTTTCTAAGCCCTCCCTTGACATATGCATTATAATCACTTCCTTTGCTGGGGGACCTTGGGTTCATTTCGGTAACAGTAATCTTGTCAGGGTAAGAACAACGGCATCCACCATATCCTGCGAGTACACGACACCTAATACACCCGAAGGTCAGAGCTCTTGGATTTAATTCTTCAGTGTGCAGCACATTGCTACTGCAACCAAAGAAGGGCGCCAGCTTCGGTGTTAGAAGTAAGCTTCGGCGTTCTTGTTTCATGATAGTTTTGGCGCTCCCATCGATACTCACGTAAAGACTATCGATACACCCATTTGGGGACCATTGACCATAAGTGTTGATTATGGATCCAAGTGGAACGCAAAGCAGTCCGAAGAGAAAATCAACAAAGTCTGCTCCGACTTCAGCATACAACACCGTCGAGTTGTCCTTCGTGTGAACGAGCTTTATCTTGATTGTGCTAAAGACAGGATTAGTATCTTCTTTTGGAAACGGATTATCGGGGACCGGATCGAATTGTATTGCGTCTGGCGAGATAGCAACATCAAAACAGAGCCCCGTTAAAGGTTGCTTCGACAGCAGTGCTGTCTTGAGCAAGCTAGTTATCTGCAGGAAAATTACGATTAAGCAATGAATGAATTGTTCTTGCATTTGGTCGAAATATATTACTGTCTAGAATATTTTTCTATCAGAGAGACAAACCTTGTTGGCATCGAGTTCAAGAGTCTTCTCCTCAAGCTTGGCTTCGTCTTGTAGCCCAAACCTATCGAGCAGGGAAAACACAAGACCTGTAGAAGCAGGAGCCACTTGGAGATCATCACTGACGATGATCTTCGGGCCATTTTTGACAAACACCCCATCCTCATTGTCTCCAACAGCAACAAGAAGATTCGGTGGATATTTCCAAAGGCTTACACAGGAGGCAGGTTTGCAATTGCAAATACCTTGGACAGAGCTAAAGTGAGTACACTGCTTCTGTGAGCAGGTGTAAAATCCACTATGATTGGTATCATCCACTTTGACCTTAAGCCGGTCGCAGTAGAACGCGGCAGCATTAACAGGACTGAGAAGCATGGTCCTGCATGCCGTGGTCTGAAAGTGATCTATACCGAGAGTCTCCACGCTCTTGTACAGCTCATCAAGGCATCCTATCTGAGACTGCTTACCGAGACGACGAACGATGGTGCCGAGTGGCAGCGTGAGGAAACTGAAGAGGACGTCGACGAACTCCTTGTCAGCTTCTGCAAACAGCACCTTTTTCTTCTCCTTGTCGATGAACAGCTTCACAGCGACCGTTGGTCCGCCGTCGCTTGACATGGTCGACGAGCATGTACTGTAGGCAGGTGTTCCTAGCTTCTGACTAACCGGTGAGCAAGATGAGTTTAGGAGTTGCATATGGATCCTTTAAATATCCTCGATCCATAGCTGTGTTGCGTGGCGTTAGTAACAGCACGATTAAATGGCTGAGTGGAATCTGAAGGGGCTATTAAAGGCTCCACACCAAGAGTCTCTAGTGGAGAAAGGCTGGTGCGCATGGTTCATACATGCAGATCTTTTCATTTCTCAAGAGGAGGATGTTGAGCTTCTTTGCATTATTTCTCATCCGAAGCTGCATGAGGCATGCGACGGTTGGAAGGCGCATGGGCGGTATGACCATACTTTAGCTCTGTCAAAATTTGAAGCAGTAGGAGAGTTTGAAGTGGTCGGTTCGATCTCTAAATCAGACGTTTGCAGACCAGCTCGTTTTTTTTACTACAACAAAATAAGATGGAATATTTCCAATGGTAGAAAACAAGCATCTAGTCCCGGTTCGTAAAAGCATTTAGTCCTGGTTGCGCAACTGGGGTTGTAAAATCGGGACTAGAAGTCCGACCTTTAGTCCCGGTTTTCTTACGAACCAGGACTAGAAGGCCTCCACGTGGCCCCGTGTAGTGCGCTAGGTTGGAGGACCTTTAGTCCCGGTTCATGTTATGAACCGGGCTAAAGGGTCTCTGCCGCGGTAGCATTTTGGGGCAATCCGCTGCCGCGACAGGAGGGGGTTTTAGGGTTTAGGGTTTTTTGTTTTCTTTTCATTTTAGGGTTTTGTGTTTTCCCTTAGTCTCGGTTCCTTTTTATTCTGTGTTTTTCATTTCAAATAAGTTTTCATATACATACACGACGCTACCACACGGCACTACTACATAGTGTACACGTTGATATATAATATAATTTCTCTTGCGAGCATTCATACATATATATATACAATTTGGTATACGAGTCCTAGCTAGGACTAGAGCCAGTCTATTTAATTAAATGGATGCTTTAGACTCTATTTATAATATATTTTTCACATAGGTCTATGACCTCGCCAACCAAAAATCCCGCTAATTTCTCTTGAGTTGCTATTAGGCAGTCCTGTGGTAGGAGCTTTTCCCGCATCGCGTCCAACTATAAAGAAGAAGATCAATATGAATATATCAATCATCATAAAAAATATGAATGGAACTCAACACAAATTATGGTAATAAAAATAAATTGTGAATATATTGTTTACGTACTCCAAGAAATTCCAAGTTCTGCTTAGTAGTCAAAACGCGAATGAACTCGCAAACATAGTATTCACATAAATTAGTCCCCTGTGACTGGATCGCGCACTTTACAAGAATAGAACTCAGTCAAATAATAATCATGCATGATAATTATATTGAAACTAGAATTAAAAAGATGTGCGAAACTAGCTCGTACTACTTACCGGGATCGGATTAAAACTCAGCTCCGCACGCCATTGACCAGTGGTCACGGTCTTGAACCGTGTCCAAACACTGCCCGACAAAAAAATGAATGAATGAGTTAATAATTACTTGATATCTCAGAAAATGAACGAAAGAGACCGATATAGTGCGATAATGATTGAAATTACTTCCATGTCCTTTTGTAATGGGTCCATTATTTGAATCTTCCCAAGTCAACAGAAATGCTTAGAAGAATCCAGTGAAAGCTACGTTGGATTTATATACGTCAGTAATTCATCATTTACACTTAACATCGAGTAAGTAAAAGTTAATGTGTATAAGACAGTAACATTCTCACCCGTAGTTGTAAGAAAATAGTATTTCCTCATAATAATGCTACTTCTTGAGAAACCTTAGCAAGTTACGCTCCGTGTCCACATGTTACATCTTTAGCATAGCTTCATTAACTCGATTTGGATTAACGAACCCAAATAAATAGATTCTCCTTTTTTTACATTCGAGAATCTTCATTCTACATCATAGCATACAAAAGAATACAGTGAGGATAATTACCGGCAATGGATTGAACGAGCTGAGCTAGAGACTTAATTACATAAATAAATTAATCACTTACAGACAATAGCAACTGTGAAGAGATTTGTCGAGTGCCCTTTGATTGAATAACTGAAAGATTTCTTCAAGCTCAATATGGACCTTGTTTGGAACGAAGTAATGCTCCTCTCTAACTTTTGGTATGATCCATTGTCGCCCTTTTTCTGCGGCTATCTGGTACCATTCATGCAATTGTCGTATTTTTTTAGCAGATCCCGGAGCCTCTCATAACTGACCATAGGCTCCCCGTGGACATATCATCGTGCTACATCACCCTTGGGGAAGAAAGCAGTGCCGCTAAGAATTTCATCAAGAGACATATTACATTGCTCGGCCAATACCTGAGCTGTTTGCATATCCAAAGGTTCTCCCCCATAAATTTGATGTTCGGGTAACACCTTGAGTGGAGGGATCGATTGTTTTGCTTGTTCTCCGAGCCGAGGAACGTCTTTTTTAATGCTTCCTCTACCACTTGATCTCTTCTGTTTCGAATTCACCTTCTTCACAAGACAACATGTATAGTTATCTAACGCAGTTAACTTAGTAAGGACTATTATCATATTTCATATAGTTATCTAACTTCTGTTGGAAATATGACCTAGAGACAAATAGTAGTAAGGACTATTATCATATTTCATATAGTTTATGATTAAGTTTTATATCATGCTATAACTGTATTGAGTGGAAACATCAATACACGTGTGATATATAAACAATCAGGGGTTCCTAGCGAAATTCTAGTCACTGGTTCATTGGTCAACAAATGATCATGTTTCCTGATCATGTGGCATTTATGCCAGTTGGAAATGGAGTCAACTCATTCGGAGAATAAGATGATGAACCAATACCCAACCTAAACATCATGATCCGATCATGTCACGAAGTTCAAGTTACGATGATTAGAAAAGGATCCTCGTATACTATTTATTTAGACCGTGAGGCTATATCAATCACTGTCTCCCGAGAGTGCTTAGATAGCATCAAGCGCCACTTGGTAATACAGTGGTTATAAAGGTGTGTTCAGGTACTTGGAGGAAACCGTAGAGGCAATATATGTCAAGAGCGGGATTTGTCCGTCCATGTGATGGGAAGATACTCAAGGGCCCACTCGGAGAGGTTATATCCAATAGCTGCGCAGCGTGTGATTTGATCACATGGATATCACTTGTCGGAACGAGTTGATACATTGCAAATGTATCTATAATTTTTGATGTTCCATGCTTAGTTTTATCCACTTTCTTGTGTTTTGTCCACACTTTGGAGTACTTTTCATATGATTTCTTGGACTAACCTATTAACAAGAGCCACAGTGCCAGCTGCCTGTTTTCTGCTGTTTTTGGTTCCAGGAAAGTCAGAAAATGAATATTCTCGGAATTGGACGGGACAAAAGCCAAAGTGCCTATTTTTCCGGAAGTCATCAGATGCCAGAGTACGATACGGAGAGGGACCAGGGGGCCACCACACCACCTGGCCGTGCGGCCCAGCCTGGCCCGCGCCAGGGGGTGGTGTGGCCGCCTCTGGCACCCCCTCGGCCTCCCCTTCCGACTATAAGATGCCCTCGGGACGGAAACCGTAAGTACCCGATCAAAAATCCACGAAAGAGTCTGTAGCCACCATCATCTCCATCCCTTGATCGGGAGGGATCTGAAGCTCTTCCCGGCACCCTATCGGAGAGGGGAATTCACCCTGGAGGCCTTCTTCATCACCATGCAAGCCTCCGGTGTGATGTGTGAGTAGTTCATCCTTGGACTACGGATCCATGTAGTAGCTAGATGGCTGGTTCTCCTCCTTTGTTCTTTCATGTCTAGATCTTGTGAGCTCCGTTCATGATCAAGGTCATCTATTTGTAATTATGCATGTTGTGTTTGCGGGGATCCGATGGATATTGAGATGCTATTTCAGATTGATTATTGATTCTATCATTTCTTTGTTATTTGTGATCTTGCATGCTTTCCGTTGTTAGTAGCTATCTTGGCCGAGTAGATGCTAGCAACTCCAAGAGTTAGTATTTATGCTCGATAGTGGGTTCATGCCTTTGGTAATCTGGGGAAGTGACAGAAATCTCTAAGGTACTAGATGTGCTGTTGCTACTAGGGAGAAAACAACAATCCTTTGTTCATAGAACAATCGTATTATTTACTTTACACGCAGTTCGTAAAGCAATAATCTATTGCTTGCAACTTAATACTGGAGGGGGTTCGGATGATAACCTGAAGGTGGATTATTAGTCATAGATGCAGTTGGATGGCGGTCTATGTATAATGTTGTAATGCCCAATCAAGTTCCAAAGGAGTCAATATGATTAGTATATGCATGTATTGCTTTCTCGATGTTTGTTAATTGCCCCGCTGTAATTTGTTCACCCAACATGTTATCTATCTTAAGGAGAGCCGCCTCTAGTGAACTATGGATCCTAGTCCTTTTCTTTACATACAATCTATAAACTACTACTGCTTTGTGTTTACTTTCTGCAAACTTTTACTTCTTTCCATTCGATACATTTAATCCTTTGTTTTCTGCAAAACACGGTGAGATTGACAACCTCATCGCAAGTTGGGGACAAAGTTCTGTGGTTGTGTTGTGCAAGTCTCCACGTTGCTACTAGCACCGGTAGTGCGCCCTGCCAAGGCTCAGCTAGCAACACCTTTGGGGTGTTTCCTTTCTCTTACTGGTTCGATTAAACCTTGGTTTCATAACTGAGAGAAACTTGCTGCTGTGCTCATCATACCTTCCTCTTGGGGTTCCCAAAGAGCTCTACATCAACCATGCTCCAGCATTTTTCTGGCGCCATACACAGAGCCATCAAGCATTTTTCCAAGCGCCAAGTGGGGAGTCAAGGACATCTTCACAAGGGGAGTCCCTCATAACCAATCTCTTTACTTTGTTATTTTTGTTTTTCTTAGTTTCTTTTTTCTTTGTTTGCTTGTTTTCTTATCAAAAACACACAAAAAATAGTTTTACTAGTTTGCTTTCTTATTTGAAAACACAAAAAAATGACTACTCTTGAAAACACTAAGTTGTGTGACTTCACTAGCACCAACAACAATGATTTTATGAGCACACCCATTGCTCCACCTGTGCCTGAAGATACTTTCTTTGATATAAAACCTGCTTTACTCAATCTTGTTCTGAGAGAATAATTTTCTAGCATTGGTAATGAAGATGCTGCTTCCCATCTAAATAACTTTGTTGAACTTTGTGAGATGCAAAAGCATAGGGATGTAGATGGTGATATTATTAAGCTGAAATTGTTTCCTTTCTCTTTGAGAGGAAAAGCTAAAGAATGATTGAATTCCTTAACTAGGAATAGTATTGATTCTTGGACTAAGTGCAAAGATGCTTTTATTGGAAAATACTATCCTCCTGCTAAGATTATATCTATGAGATGTGAAATAATGAAGTTTAAACAACTTGATAACGAGCATGTTGCTCAAGCTTGGGAAAGAATGAAATCTTTGGTAAAGAATTGTCCCACTCATGGACTGACTGCTTGGATGATCATCCTAACTTTTTATGCAGGATTGAACTATTCTTTAAGGAACCTATTGGACTCTGCTGCTGGAGGTACCTTTATGACCATCACTTTGGGTGCTACAACAAAACTTCTAGACAATATGATGGTTAATTATTCTGAATGGCATACTGAGAGAGCTCCACAAGGTAAGAAGGTAAATTCTGTTGAGGAAACTTCCTCCTTGAGTGATAAGATTGATATTATTATGTCTATGCTTGTGAATGGGAAAGCCCATATGGATCCAAATAATGTTCCTTTAGCCTCTTTGGTTGCTCAAGAAGAGTAAGTTGATGTGAACTTCATAAGAAATAACAACTTTGGCAATAATGCTTATAGGAGTAATTTTGGTAACAATAATTACAAGCCATATCCTCCCAACAATGGTAATGCTTATGGAAATTCTTACAACAATAATAGGAGTTCTTCCTCTGAACTTGAAGTTATGCTTAAAGAGTTTATTAGTAAACAAACTGCTTTCAATAAAACTATTGAGGAAAAACTCTCTAATGCTGAAAGAAATATAGCATCTTTGGCTGAAGCTCAATCTTCTTTGAATAAAATGGTTGCTAAACCTGAAACTAATGATAATCCCTATGCAGCTACTAATGCTATACAAGTAAGAATTGATGAAAATGTTAGACTATTAGCTGAATTACATGCTAAGTGGGAAAGAGAAGATGAAATTGCTAGAAACATTAGTGTTTCTACTATCACCACCACTAGTGTTGAGGCTAGTAATAGTTCTACTACTTTAGATGTTAAAATTGATTTTGATCTTGATGGTTGCAATATCTCTAAAGTTATTAAGTTCCTACAAAAGCTTGCTAAAAGTCCTAATGCTAGTGCTATGAACATTGCCTTTACAAAACACATTACTAATGCTCTCATAAAGATTAAAGAAGAAAAGATGAAACATAAAGCCTCTATTCCTATAAAACAAGAAGATGGTTGGGAACCCATCATTAATATGAAAGTGAATGACTTTGATTTCAAAGCTTTATGTGATCTTGATAGTAGTGTTTCTATTATGCCTAGAAGGATTTATGATATGCTTGATTTGCCTCCACTTGAAGATTGTTATTTGAATGTCCCACTTGATGATAATGCTAAAAAGAAACTCATGGGGAGTCTTAATGATGTTCTTATTATGGTTAAAAATGCCTATGTCCCCATTGATTTCTATGTTTTGGATGTTGAATACAATGCTCCTTGTCCTATTACTTTGGGAAGACCTTTTCTTATAATTGTTGGTGCCATCATTGATATGAAAGAAGGCACCATTAAATATCAACTCCCACTCAAGAAAGGTATAGAACACTTCCCTAAGAATAGAGAGAATATTTATTTTGCTTCTCCTATGAAAACAAAATTTGGTCTTAATGCTTCTTCATTTGAGAACACTTGATTCTTTTTCTTGCTTCTTATGCCTAACTTAAATGCGTTAAAGAAAAGTACTTATTGGGAGATAGCCCAAAAGTTTTAGATGATTCTTGGAAGTTATTACCTCTGTAATAACCTCTCCTTATCCTTTTTATTTGCTTTTTGTGCCAAGAGTAACCTCTAATGAGAGAAAAGTAATGATTGGGAAAGTTGCTGTCCCGAAACAGATTTCTATGCTTCACCGTAAAAATTCTTGTAGAATCTCTGAACATCTTTTTGAGGCGTGAATTTTTGTGCTTCTGACCCAGGTTATTATCTAAATTTCGTTAGTTCAACACTTTTTGATTTGAGCAACATAAGGTCTTCGAAAAAATTCGTCTTTACCTTCTGGTCTGTTTTGACAGATTTCTGCCATTTTTCTGCATTTGCTTCTTGTTGGTTACTTTTTGAGTTCTTTTGGGGAATTGAGATTTTTGAGGGAAGTGCTACAGTAGATAGTGTTCTAATGGAATTTTATTTGGTGTTAGAACTTAACCTTAAGACTTATTTATCTTGAGTGCACTAATGTTGTTAATAAAGATTGTGTTAAGTTTTGTATGAAGGAAAAATTTCAGGTGTATGGAAGGAATGAGTAATAAGATGAAGGATGGACTAAAGCTCAAGCTTGGGGATGCCGCGCGTGTCACCCCAAGAAATATCCAAGAAGTACAAGCGTCAAAGCTTGGGGATGCCCAAGGCATCCCCTTCTTCATCAATAAAAATCCCAGGTTTCTTCCAAACACTTCATTTTTATTGTTTCATGCACAGTTGTGTTTTTCTTAGAGCATCTTATTTTTCATTTTCGTTTTGGTTTTTAGTTTGCTTTTTTTTCTTAGTTTGCTGAATAAATTTGTTGGACCCCCTCTTTCATACATTGGTTTACAAATAGTTTGGTTTGGTTTGGAAAAGAGTAGAAAAGTTCATATTCATGTGGTAAAAATAGCTCGTTTTTTGACTGTGGCCTATGCTTTGTCATACCATGCTTGATATTGTTTTGGTTTTATGCTTAGTATTCTTTGCTGTAGCATGACTTGTTATAAACAATTGAGATTGCTTAATGTGCCTTGGATGAATCATGCGTTGTTTTAGCATATTAAAGCATAGTATAGTGGTATTCTCCTTTGATGCTTTATTTGGGTTGACTTGGCGCATGCTCACACCATGTTATGACTATCTCAAGTCACCATAGCCTTTATGATCCTTTAGTTTTCAACTTGTAGTATCACTTTATGCTTTGATCAATGATGTTTTGTCGCTCTGCATGATTATGGCCATTATTTCTCTTTTAGTTGGTCGCTCTTAGTCTTTTGCTAGCCTCCATAACCAAATATGAGTTCCACTCATGCATCCAACTCCCTAAACCAAGTTATTCCAAAGAGTCCACCATACCTACCTACTAGCTTATGCTATTCCAAGTATATTCATGCTTTTGTTTACCTTCCAAATTAAACTTGTTATGAGAAAACTAGTGATTAAAGCTCTCACGAACTTGATGGCAGACTTTACTTTTCTTGCCCTTAATAAACTTGAACCATTGTGTCGTCTATGTTGTATATGCTTGCACTTATTTGTTGGGAATTAGCAGAACCATGCTTTCATGGGGAATGCTTTCAACATTGCACTTGGTACCTGTACCTAGTTGATATCATGCTCTTTTGTATATGGATGTCGTCGGTGTGAAATGAAAGGGGGAGCTTGTAAGTCCATGGAGTTATGTATATGTGTTAGAGAAATGCTTGGGCCGCTGGTCTAATCCATGCTGACATGGTGGAAACCTGCAGCGTAACCATAATGAGCTGTCTATGAAGCATTCTTCTTATAAAAAAAGAGTCCTATATTGAGAAAAAAAGAGAAAAGAGAAAAAAAAGGTTATGAAAAGAGGAAAGAGAGAAAAAAGCACCATATTCCCATGGTAAATAAGAAGATTGCTGAGATGCTCGTTGTCTGCTTGCCTTGTCATTTTGATATGGGGATTCTTCCATATCATCGGGCAAGGGGTACCCCGTTGGAGGTTCTCTATTATACACATGTACTTACGATGACAAGAACTTATCGGTGACTAAACTTGAGGAGCATGAGGAGCGGCCCTCGTATACAAGGGACATGAGATTCCTAACTTATACTTCGTCAAGCATGTACACCATAGTTTGTTCACTTTAACCTTAATCACTTCAAGATGCTTATGATAGGGGTAATGAGAGCTGAAAGCTATAAGTACCATAATTTTTGGAAGCTCTTTATGAAACTTGAATCTCTACTTACTTCTATGAAGGCCTTTCTTCCACCATTATATTGAGTCTCCACCTTCTACCTTTATGCACCTACTTTGAGAGCATAGTGGCCATTCTTAGTTCTATGTGCATTGTCCCAAGACTAGTTGATTGATGCATACCTTGATATTGCTTGTTTTAAACCATTTGTATCTAGTCACTCTTATGAACTTTGAAGGTGTCCTATGCATTTATATTTTCTACTCTATGAGGGACAAGCTGAATACTATTATGTTATGTTTTCTTTATGTGAAACAAACAAACGTCTTGCAAAGCATTGTTATTCATGAATCTTTTGTTTGTGCCTTTTCATGTTGCATCATAGTTTCTTTGTCTTATTGCTAGAACTTTGTCTTTCATGTTATGATTGAAGTACTATGATCCCAGCTATCAATGGTTTACAAATACTTTGATCAAGTTTCTGATGGTGCATGTCACCTCAAAATTATTCTTTCTTTTTATCACTTTCCTACTCGAGGACGAGCAGGAGTTAAGCTTGGGGATGTTGATACATTGCAAATGTATCTATAATTTTTGATGTTCCATGCTTAGTTTTATCCACTTTCTTGTGTTTTGTCCACACTTTGGAGTACTTTTCATATGATTTCTTGGACTAACCTATTAACAAGAGCCACAGTGCCAGCTGCCTGTTCTCTATTGTTTTTGGTTCCAGGAAAGTCAGAAACTGAATATTCTCGGAATTGGACAGGACAAAAGCCAAAGTGCCTATTTTTCCGGAAGTCATCAGATGCCAGAGTACGAGACGGAGAGGGGCCAGGGGGCCACCACACCACCTGGCCGTGCGGCCCAGCCTGGCCCACGCCAGGGGGTGGTGCGGCCGCCTCCGGCACCCCCTCGGCCTCCCCTTCTGACTATAAGATGCCCTCGGGACGGAAACCCTAAGTACCCAATCAAAAATCCATGAAAGAGTCTGTAGCCGCTGTCATCTCCATCCCTAGATCAGGAGGGATCTGAAGTTCTTCCCGGCACCCTGCCGTAGAGGGGAATTCACCCTGGAGGCCTTCTTCATCACCATGCAAGCCTCCGGTGTGATGCGTGAGTAGTTCATCCTTGGACTACGGATCCATGTAGTAGCTAGATGGCTGGTTCTCCTCCTTTGTGCTTTCATGTCTAGATCTTGTGAGCTCCGTTCATGATCAAGATCATCTATTTGTAATTCTGCATGTTGTGTTTGCGGGGATCCGATGGATATTGAGATGCTATTTCAGATTGATTATTGATTCTATCATGTCTTTGTTATTTGTGATCTTGCATGCTTTCCGTTGTTAGTAGTTATCTTAGCCGAGTAGATGCTAGCAACTCCAAGAGTTACTATTTATGCTCGATAGTGGGTTCATGCCTCTGGTAATCTAGGGAAGTGACATAAATCTCTAAGGTACTAGATGTGTTGTTGCTACTAGGGAGAAAACAACAATCCTTTGTGCATAGAACAATCGTATTGTTTACTTTACATGATTCAGAAGCAATAATCTATTGCTTGCAACTTAATACTGGAGGGGGTTCGGATGATAACCTGAAGGTGGATTATTATTCATAGATGCAGTTGGATGGCGGTCTATGTATAATGTTGTAATGCCCAATCAAGTTCCAAAGGAGTCAATATGATTAGTATATGCATGTATTGCTTTCTCGATGTTTGTCAATTGCCCCGCTGTAATTTGTTCACCCAACATGTTATCTATCTTAAGGAGAGCCACCTCTAGTGAACTATGGATCCTGGTCCTTTTCTTTACATACAATCTATAAACTGTTACTGCTTTGTGTTTACTTTCTGCAAACTTTTACTTCTTTCCATTCGATACGTTTAATCCTTTGTTTTCCGCAAAACACGGTGAGATTGACAACCTCATCGCAAGTTGGGGACAAAGTTCTTTGGTTGTGTTGTGCAGGTCTCCATGTTGCTACTAGCATCGGTAGTGCGCCCTGCCAAGGCTCAGCTAGAAACACCTTTGGGGTGTTTCCTTGCTCCTACTGGTTCGATTAAACCTTGGTTTCATAACTGAGGGAAACTTGCTGCTGTGCTCATCATACCTTCCTCTTGGGGTTCCCAACGAGCTCTACATCAACCACGCTCCAGCATTTTTCTAGCGCCATACACAGAGCCATCACGAGTCAAGTAGCATTGTTCGGTAACGAGATTGAACACGACATGGTGATGTCATTGATCAGATCTCGGGCAATGCAAGTATCGAGAGACAAAGGGAATAAGACACGAATGTCCCGGTTCAAACGATGAAAGATCTTTGTAGAACGCACAGGGGTCACATGGCCATCCAGGTCCCTCTGTCGATCATTGGTGCGGGAGTGTCCCGACCATGTCTGGTGTGTTCCCGAACCGTGGGGTATCACTCTTAAGGGCTTGATGATGCTTAGAGAGTGTTTATAGGATCAGTAGAATCACCAAAGAATAGTAGAGAGAAAACCAGAAGGGTTTCGGTAAGTCCGGAGGATGTCCGGAGTGGAGGTGGAAGGTGTCCCATAGCCACGGAGGTTGAATAATATGTGAATGAATGTTAAATATTGATTTAATCATTTATTCATAATTATTTAATAAAGAGAAAAATCAATTTAAATGGTCAAAGGCTTAATGGGCTAATTCCCGGAGGGGAGAGGGCCCATTAGGGAAAGGAGAGAGGGAGATGGGGCCAAGGGGGTGGCCGGTGCCCTAGTGGGACAGCCCCCCTCCCCCCGCGTGCGGGGCCCATGGGGGTGGCCGGCGGTGCCACCCCTCCCCCCTCCTCTCCTTTAGTCCCACCCCGGGACTTTGAGGGAGGTAGTACCTCCCCTCCCCCTATATATAGTGGGGGTATTTGGCCAGATAAATACAACGAATAATCAATAAAGGTCTTCTCACTTTTGGGAGGACCTCTAATTGATATTTTCTCCCTCTCCCTCTCTCTCGTGACCATGGTCCCAAGTCTGGACTGCACGAATGAGAGACATCTTCACCGCAGAGCGTCGTCGTGTTGTGGGATTCGGATCCAGGAGCTCTACTTTCACAACAGCTGCTGGATTTGGGAAGCGGGAGTCATCGTCGGGCACCAGACGTGTGTAACTCCCTGCGAGGTGTCGCACTTGAGGCACTCAAGTCGTTGGAGCCAAAGGAGCACGAGGACTTCATCACGACCTTGAGGTCGGCTTCGGCTCGTCTACATCAACCACGCTCTCCTGAGCGTTGACAACACTTTTCAGTCTTCAAGGGTAAGTTCACGAAAAGCCCTCCCATTACTGTATTACTAATAGATAGGTCCTGGCAGCTTCAGGGGTTCAGGGGCGTAGGGTAAAAATTATTGTTTTCATACGCGGAACCCCAATAGTGGTATCAGAGCTAGATCTATATGTAGTAATGCTAGTACGGGTAGAACACACGAGGTGTAGCGTGCGGGCGTTGATCTTTTAGTTGTTACCCTCCCACGTGTACTTGTGTATACTGCAACAATGCTTGATAAAGCGGCCCCCAACCGACTTTACGCGTTCATTCACGAGACTGGTCCACGCTTGACATACGTCTTGTACCGTATAAAGTGGCTTAGGGGGGTGTCTATCTCTCTCGCATTAGTTGGTATAACATTTGCAACGGAGGGCCCCGAAAGGGGTGTAGTAGAGACAAGTACTTGATCATCGTTGTGCTAGAAGTTCATAAGTAAGAATGGTTCTTGTGCGAAAGCCCATTCAGCCACGTAAAACATGCAAAGATAAAGTAGAGGCGTCTAACTTTGTTTTGCAGGGGGGCGTTGCTTTGTGATATGGTTGTGGCAAAGTTAAAGTGATTACCTTATGTTACGTAGTAGTAGATAGTTACGGAGGTGACAAACTATCACGCCGGAATGACACCGGTACCCTGGTGTCTACGGCGCCGGAACCCTGGTGCCGGAATCTAGTGACGACAGATGAAGATCACGACGTGAAGGACCATATCACATTGCATTTACATTCAATGTTATTGTTTGTATATCTTATTGTGTGCTAGTATTAGATACTTGATGGTAGCCTAATAAGATGATCCCTATTAAAATTACCAACGATTGTGTTCCCCCTTAGTGTGCACCACCAAGAAAGTTCTTCGGTATGAGGCGATCCATGGTACAGGCATGGGTGTCAGACATATCTTCGTTCGCATACAGTGGGTGTAAGCCATGTTGCACATCAAATACACTAAGGTTGAGTTGGCGAGCCTAGCACGCCATAGAAGCGTGGCCTTGGAACACGGATGGTCGAAAGATTGAGCACGAGTCTCATGAATGATGTGACCAATGTTTAGCGTCCACCCTTGAACCCACATTAATGGCCATGACGATCAGGGGAGATGTGGCTGATAGGGGTCGTGTTATCACTAGGAACCCTTCTGGGGATAGGTGTTTCTGAGTGGAGTTATTATTAACTCATTTAATTATAAAGTTAGTCTAAATTCGTTTTTGAAATTATAAATCTAGAAAATGGTTCTCACCGATATTACCTTCCCTATTGACGATTGGTTAAAAGGAGAAAAGCTCAAGTTAGATGGATCCAACTTCTCTGCATGGGTCATGCGCCTTTTCGATCTCCTTGGTGAGTACAAAGTGGCTGACTACATGATCTATGAGATGTACTTGGAGCCACCCTATTCTCATGAGACCCAGGAGCAGCGGGATCTCCGCTGCCGTCGTCGTGTGATGGCCACATTCATATCAGTGACGATGCACCTCGAGATGGAGGATGGGCTATGGCCAATGGTGGGAAGTCTTAATCCCCGAATGGTCATGGCACACCTGAGATCGCATTTCGTGGAATAAGTGCTCGTGTGGGAGTATGAGCTGATGGGGGACTTCCTCTCCATAAAGATGGAGGAGGGCTCCTCACTGGACGAGCACTTATTGAGCATGTACGATGCATACATGAGTCTGGCATACTACCTGGAAAACTGGTTCGCAAGCTCTTTTGCAATGGGAGTTGTGCTGTGGTCGCTACCACCAAGCTTCTAAGCACAAGTCAGGATTTGCATTATGAGAGGAGACAGGGAAACACTGGATTTCCACGAGTTCATATCACATTTCAGAGGTGTGGTGGTTGAATCCGGTGTCGCTGAGGTCATCAATGACAAAGGTATATATTTGATATACAATTTTATAAATTTTATAATCTTGCAAACACATTTGCAGTGTTAAGTATATTTGATACTTGTTCTGTTTTGCTGAAAACAGGTCCTTCTGCATGAGAGGTGCTTGTTGGATAGGAGATGACGTTGCGTGCTGATGGCGAGCATGATGATGATGGCCAACGATGCTCTCCCTCAACATTTATCATTTAGTTTATGTTTTTGGATAGTTATTGTAATCAAAATACTATGAACTTCTTTAGTGTGTCTCACACTTTGTGACACGGTTATTCATATGAGTTTGTAACAAATAGTTGTTCTACTTTTATGAATTATTTCTATTTGTGTTCATATCTTGTTTGATTATATGTGAAATATCCTTGTTGATTGAAACTAATTGATAATACATGAACATTTGTAAAATATTGAAATGCCTTAAAATACCCAACTTAAATGATATTCGTTACTGAATGAAAACCATTGTTTAAATTCAAAGTTATTGATAATATGTGAAAGTCATTCAATTTCTTATCACATATAAATCATGCCTAAGTTCAGCAAAATAACTTGAACACAGTGTATTACTTGGATACAAAGTGTTTAATGAATTGTTGAAAGTGAATACATATTCGATGTATTGTGTTTTAACAAAGTGGTAATTATCATTATATGATTGTTTAAATGTGTAAATAAGTTTACCAAAGGAAACATGAATATGAAACTATTTGATTTGATCAAAGTGTTTCATCAACAAAGGGTATAAATATAAAAGAGAATCTAATTACTATGATTTGATAAATAGTAATGAAATTCAACTTTATAAGATTGGCATAAAAGAATTATGGAATGCAAAGCATTTTGAAATGTCAAAATGCAAAGCATCACAATGTGATATTGGATATCAAAGTGGGTAAATAGATGGCACCAAATAAATCATTGTAGTATATATGTAGAGACCATTAGTTAGAAATAGTTAGCACTCAATTAGAATATATAGTGAACCATTTGAATTCGTGAAAGCGGCTCCATATCTAGTATGGATCATCGTAAAAGTTTTGGGGTTATTCGATATAACCAAAACAATAGCTAATAAGTCCTTGTAGAGTATTTGTTGGAAACTTTGAATACGAAATCCATAGCTAAACCAAAAGAGAAGCAAAACTTGTATTGCTTGGATTTTGGTACATTTTTTAGAAAGCTCACTTTTAGTGATATTTCTCGATTATGGAGCAAATGGAAGATAGTGTAAATCATGATGAGGATTCAAAACCCTACATCAGAGTGTTGAGAAGCACAACGGAAAACATTCCTGAACGATTCTCTTCACAAAAGGAAAGAATCAATGATAATGATCATTGTGTTTTTCCCACTAGTGTCTTCACTACATGAAGTAGGATTCAAAATGTAATCCATATCTTGTATGGACACATTTGTGAATCATTTGTCATGATTCTTGGAATATGACATACCTACGAACTACTAAGGAAATAATGGTAAACTAGAATTATGAGAAATCCTAAAAGCAAAATTCCCTTGAGATTAGAAAGCAATTCATTGCTGAATCTCACAACTAAAAGGGGTTACTTGAATTTTCCCAAATGACTGCAAAGCCATAGTGGAAAATGGGGTGAATGACAAAGGGACAATTTGTCAAGTATTGGACGAATTCAAATGAATTTTATTCAAGTGTGCTAAATGTATAGTGGATTTAAAACTAGTAAAAGTACTAGTATCTCATGATACATCTCCAACTTTGATATTTGATCAAAGGATTTTGAAATTGTTCAAAATAGTGAGTAGATGTGCAATTTGCATGAAATTGAGTGGGAGCTATGAAAGTCTTCCTAAAACAATATGTGATTGACATATTTTTGAGTGGGAGCAATATAAGTCTCAAATTCAAATATGTAGGAACATAGTTTGAGTAAGAGTAGTGACTCATACCCAAATATGGTAGGAACATATTTTGAGTGGGAGCTTATAGGAGTGATTCTTAAGTATGTTAATAATAAAAGCGCAAGTACCGATAAATAATGATTTATAAGGTGTAGAAGTTGATAATAGGTGTATATGATATTATGTAATATGAAGGAAATATGCCCTGAGAGGCAATAATAAAGTTGTTATTATGTATTCCTTGTATATGATTGATGTTTATTTTTCATGCTATAATTGTATTGATAGGAAACTTCAATACATGTGTGTTTAATCAACAAAAAGGTTCATAGTTATGCCTCTCTTATAGACTAGCTCGTTGATTAACAAGATGATCAAAGTTTCCTGATCATGGACATTGGATGTTGTTAATAACGAGGTCACATCATTTGTGAAATGATGTGATGAACATTCATCCGAAGTATAACATTATGATCAAAGTCATTATGTTTATATTGCTATAACATCATACGAAGTAATCTTAGTCCTTAGACCATGAGATCATGTTAATTGCTAACACCAGAAGAGTATCTTGATAACATCAAACCTCACACCGTAACAGGGTGACTATAGAGGTGGGTTCAGTGCTTACGAAGGTGTTATGTTGAGGCTCATGGATCAAGAGTGGAATTTGTCAATCCTAATGACGGATAGATATACTCTGGGCCCTCTCGGTGATATCACATTAAGATAGCTTGCAAGCAAGTGATGTGATCACTAGAATGTTATATCACGGGAACGAGAAAAGAGTGCATGTCGGTAACGAGATCAAACTAGGTATTTGGATACCGATGATCAAATCTCGAACATGTATTATATCATGAGACAAAGGGATTAAATTACTAGCGTTAAAGGTTCTCACGATCAGAGAAGTCATCATTGAATGT
The DNA here is from genome assembly GCA_023614405.1 of Avena insularis. Taxonomy (NCBI): domain Eukaryota; kingdom Viridiplantae; phylum Streptophyta; class Magnoliopsida; order Poales; family Poaceae; genus Avena; species Avena insularis. The sequence continues at coordinate 568,576,063 of CM042686.1, forward strand.
GTAGGAGTCAGTATGGATCTCCAGGTCCCGCTTCTGATTATTGATCTGAGAGGAGTTTCAATCATGTCTGCATTATTCGCGAACCGTAGGGTGACACACTTAAGGGTTGCCGGACACCATTTTGGAGCACATATGTTTCATATGAAAGAATTGCAAAGCGCAGGAATTGTTTCGATAGAAACCGGAATTGTTTCGGGTGAAATTGCATAAAGTGGTTCTACATGTGATATTGAAATGTTGCAAGGGGTTTTATGTGAATGATTGTTAATTAAAGTAATTAAGAAAATTCTGAATAAAATAAATAAAAGAGTTTTATTAATTGAGAGTTGCATTAAATTTGGTGGAAATTTAATGCATGTGAGTGGAATTTTGGGTGGAGCTTGAATTGATGTGAGTGGAGCTTCTACCACATGAATGAGGAAGAGGTGGGGGCAGCCCCCTTGGCCGCCGGCCATGGGAGGGGAGGAGCCCCCCTCTCCTATAAAAAGCCCCCTCTCCTCCCTCAGAAAGCACACCTCCTCGTGAAGGATCTCTCTCCCCCTCTAGATATTCCTCCATGGTCTCGGATTAGCGAGATACATGTTCCCGGTGGCCTTGCGTCTGGAAGGAGTTGCTGCTTCCGCTGATTCGCTGGAGCGAGGAGGTGGAGGTTGTCCGGTGGCTTGGACGTGTGTGCAAGGATGGACGCGCTGCTGATTTGCGGTGCTAGGACTTCCACACGATCTTGAGATCGACAAGCGTACGACTACATCATCCATGAGTTCCAACTCGTTAACAAAACTCTGTTGTCTTCGAGCGTAAGTTCTCTATGGATGTATATCCACCCGTTGCTCTGTATCTAGTAGATAGATCTTGGCGTATAGTTCCCATCGTAGGAATTTTTTTGTTTTCTATGCTGCGAACCCAACAGTGGTATTTGAGCCTGATCTATGCGTAGGTGCTTAGCACGGGTAGTACACATATGTTTATATGTGGGCGATGATGATCATGTTATTACATCTTCTATGTATTTCGGATATTGGTGGCATAGTGGGATGAAGCGGTCCAGACCAACCTTACATGTCATCGCACATGAGACCGGTTCCACGACTGACATGCAACTACTTTTGCATAAGTGGCTGGCGGGTGTCTATCTCTCCTACTATAGTCAATATCTGATTTACAACGAGTTGCTAATAACTTGGTTATCCTCGTTGTGGTTCCATGTTCGTAGGTAAGAACGGTTCTATCTCCGAAAGCCCTAAGCCACGTAAAACTTGCAATGGATAAATTAGAGGCGTCTAGTTTAGATTGTTGCTGGGCTAATGTCTTGATATGGTATTGTTGTAAGTAGATGTATGATAGATACTCTTACAACACACTTAACATGTAAGTTCCATAGACCTTGGCCTTACACACAAAGGAATGATAGAGATCATACCACGATGCAAATGATAGAGATCAAATGCATGGACCATATCATCTCACTTTACACATGAGATGTTTGCATCTTATATTGCTAGTTTGGCGCTTTTGGTAGCATTGTAAGATGATCTCTCATTTAGATATCAAGATAAAATGTGTTCTTCCTTAAGTATGCACCGTTCTATGGATCGTGTTTCGAGACATCACGTGATGATCGGGTGTACTCGACTCTACGTTTTCATACAACGGGTGTAAGACAGTTTTACACAGGCGAATACTAAGGTTCTTACTTGGCGAGCCTAGCATGTATAGACATGGCCTCGGAACACGGACCGAAAGGTTAAGCATGAGTCATATAGTTGATATGATGCCCATATAGAAGCTCGCCTTTAAAGCTACACCAACTCACGTGATGATCGGACTTGGTGTAGTGGATTTGGTTCATGTAATCACCAAAAGGACACGAGGGATGTCGTTTTTGAGTGGGAGTTCATTAGTAATTTGGATTAGTTGAACTCAATGTATCATAAACTTAGTCTAAATAAACTTCACAAATTCTATTGTAGATGGCACCACCTGCTTTTAATTTCAATGTGTTCATGTAGAAAGACAAACTTGCTGCGAATGGTAGCAACTTCACCAACTGGGCTATGAATTTGAGGATTCTCCTCACTGCTGCACAAAAGAAATATGTGCTAGAGGTGCCGATCGGCCCCCCACCAGCTCCTGATGCCCCTGACGAGGAAAAGAATGTCTATATAACTCGTCAGGAGGACCACAACTTAGTTCATTGCGGCATACTATATGGGCTAGAGCCAGAACTTCGAAAGCGTTTCGAAAATGGCAATGCCTTTGATACCATGGGAGAATTGAAAATGATTTTCGATACCCATGCTACCGTAGAGAGTTATAATGCTTCTCAAAAGTTCTTTAGCTGCATGATGGAGGAGAACAACTCCGTTAGTGAGCATGTACTCAAAATGTTTGGGTACGCTGATAAGCTTGTGTCCTTGGTAATAACGATTCCCATTCACTTAGGCATACATCATGTTCTCCAATCTCTTCCACCTAGCTACAAGAGCTTCGTGATGAACTATAACATGCATGGCATGAAGAAGTCTCTTCCCGAGCTTCTGTCAATGCTTAAGACTGCAGAAGTGGAGATTAGGAAAGAACATCAAGTGTTGATGATCAATAAGACCACCGGTTTCAAGAAGGACAAGAAAGGCAAGCAGAAGGGAAAGAAGGGCGGCAAGTCTGTTGCCGCACCTGAAAAGAAATCCCGAGCTGGCCCTAAGTCTGATACCGAGTGCTACTATTGCAAGGGGACTGGCCATTAGAAGTGCAACTGCCCCAAGTATTTGGCGGACAAGAAGGCCGGCAAGGCAAACAAAGGTATATGTGATATACATGTTATTGATGTGTACTTGACTAGTACTCGAAGTAGCACCTGGGTATTTGACATAGGATCGGTTGCTAATATATGTAACTCGATTCAGGGGCTGTGGAACAAGCGACGGCTAGCAAGGGATGAGGTCACGATGCGGGTCGGTAATGGATCAAGAGTTGATGTGATTGCCGTCGGAATGCTGCCTCTCCATATGCCGTCGGGATTAGTGATAAATCTAAATAATTGTTATTTGGTGCTTGCACTGAGCATGGACATTGTATCCAGATCGTGTTTGATGCGAAGTGGTTATTCCTTTAAATATGAAAACAATGGTTGTTCGATTTATATGAACGATATCTTTTATGGTCATGCACCTGTGATGAATGGTTTATTTCTGTTGGATCTCGATAGTAGTATTACACATATTCGTAATGTTGATGCTAAAAGGATTAAACTTGATAATGATATATCTGCATATATGTGGCAATCATTGCTAGGTCATATTACGTTAAACGCATGAAGAAACTCCATTCGATGGACTTTTGGAATCACTTGATTTTGAATCATTTGATACATGTGAGCCATGCCTTATGGGTAAGATGACTAGAACGCCGCTTTTCCGGTTCAATGGAGCAGGCGATGATTTATTGGAAATCATACATACTGATGTGTGTGGACCAATGAGTGTGTCGGTGCGAGGTGGATATCGTTATTTTGTTACTTTCATGGATGATTTGAGTAGATACGGGTATATCTATTTGATGAAACATAAGTCTGAAACCTTTGAAAAGTTCAAGGAATTTTAGAATGAAGTGGAAAATCATCGTAACAGAAGGATCAAATTTCTGCGGTCCGACCGTGGAGGAGAGTATCTTAGTTACGAGTTTAGCACACATATGAAAGACCGTGGAATAGTTTCACAATTCACGGCTGCCAGAACACCACAACGTAATGGTGTGTCAGAACATCGTAATCGTACTTTATTGGATATGGTTCGATCAATGATGTCTCTGACTGACTTGCCACTATCATTTTGGGGTTGTGTACTGGAAGCCGTTGCATTCACTTTAAATCGGGAACCATCTAACTTCGTTGAAACGACACCGTATGAATTATGGTTTGGAAACAAACCTAAGCTGTCATTTCCTAAAGTTTGGGGATGCGATGTTTATGTGAAGAAACTTCAGCCGGATAAACTCGAACCCAAAGCAGAAAAATGCGTCTTCATAGGATACCCTAAGGAAACGATTGGGTATACCTTCTATCATAGATCCGAGGGCAAGGTTTTTGTTGCCAAGAATGGATCCTTTCTTGAGAAGGAGTTTCTCGCGAAAGGTGTGAGTAGTCGGAAGGTAGAACTCAAAGAGGTTATTGAACCTTCTCTTCATGAAATGGCGAGTGGCGCAGCACCGGAAATTTTTTCGGAGTTGACTTCACCTGATGAAGAGAGAGCTAATGATAATAATAATGAAACTCTGAAAGAGGACACTATCGAACCTCGCAGGTCAAGCAGGACACGTGCAGCTCCTGAACTGTACGGAAATCCTATTATAAATTTCATGATTGATAAAATGGATGACCCTACAACGTATGAACAAGCGATGATGAGCTCGAATTCCAACAAATGGATAGAAGCCATGAAATCCGAGATGGAATCCATGTACGAAAACTAGGTTTGGACCTTGGTGGACTTACCTCACGACCGAAAGGCCGTTGAGAATAAATGGATTTTCAAAAGAAAAACTGATGCTGATGGTAATGTGACCATCTATGAAGTTCGACTTGTCGCAAAACAGTTTCGACAAATTCAAGGAGTTGACTACGATGAGACATTCTCTCCCGTAGCGATGCTAAAGTCGGTTAGGATTATGTTAGCAATTGCTGCATATTTCGATTATGAAATATGGCAGATGGATGTCAAAACCGCGTTCCTCAATGGTAATATTGAAGAAGAGTTGTATATGATACAACCTAAGGGTTTTGTCGATCCTAAGGATGCTGATAAGGTATGCAAGCTTCAGCGATCCATCTATGGACTGAAGCAAGCATCCCGGAGTTGGAATCTCCGCTTTAATGAGGTGATCAAAGAGTTTGGATTTGTCCAAACTTATGGAGAGGCTTGTATTCACAAGAAAGTGAGTGGGAGCAATGTGGCATTTCTGATATTATATGTGGATGACATATTATTGATTGGAAATGATATAGATCTTTTAAATAGTGTTAAAAGTTATCTAAATAGTAAATTTTCGATGAAGGACCTTGGTGAAGCTTCATATATATTAGGCACTAAAATCTATAGAGATAGATCAAGGCGCCTAATTGGGCTATCGCAAAGTACATATCTTGATAAGATATTAAAGAAGTTTAATATGGACGGAAGTAAGAAGGGGTTCTTACCTATGTTGCAAGGCAAGACATTGAGTAAGACTCAAAGTCCGGCTACGGTGGAAGAAAGAGAGATAATGGATAAGATCCCCTATGCCTCAGCCATAGGATCTATAATGTACGCCATGCTATGTACAAGACCGGATGTGGCACATGCTATTAGTTTGACTAGTAGGTACCAATCTAATCCAGGTTTGGAACACTGGATAGCGGTCAAGAATATCCTTAAGTACTTAAGAAGAACTAAGGATATGTTTCTTGTATACGGAGATGAAGAAGAGCTAGTCGCTAAGTGTTATGTTGATGCTAGCTTTGACACTGATCCGGATGACTCTAAGTCTCAATCCGGATATGTATTTCTCTTGAACGGAGCAGCAGTTAGTTGGAGGAGTTCCAAACAACCTGTGGTGGCTGGATCAACGACGAGCGGAATATGTTGTCGCTTGAAGGGCGCAGAAGCGTGCGGATGAAGGAGTTCATAACGGAACTAGGCGTGGTTCCTAGTGCATTAGATCCAATGGTGATCTATTGTGACAACAATGGAGCCATTGCCAACGCCAAGGAACCAAGGTCTCACAAGAATTCCAAGCATATTAAGCGCCGGTTTCACTCCATCCGTGAGCATGTCAAGGATGGAGATATAAAGATTTGTAAAGTACACACGGACCTAAATGTAGCGGATCCGTTGACTAAAGTTCTCCCTAGGGCAAAACATGATCAACACTAGAACTCCATGGGTGTTAGATTTACCAATATGTGAACTAGATTATTGTCTCTAGTGCAAGTGGGAGACTAAAGGAAATATGCCATGAGAGGCAATAATAAAGTTGTTATTATGTATTCCTTGTATATGATAGATGTTTATTTTGCATGCTATAATTGTATTGATAGGAAACATCAATACATGTTTGTTTAATAAAGAAATAAAAGGTTCCTAGTTATGCCTCTCTTATAGACTAACTCGTTGATTAACAAGATGATCAAAGTTTCCTGATCATGGACATTGCATGTTGTTAATAATGAGGTTACAACATTTGTGAAATGATGTGATGAACATTCATCCGAAGTATAGCATTACGATCAAAGTCATTATGTTTATATTGCTATAACAACATACAAAGTAATCTTTATCCTTAGACCATGAGATCATGTTAATTGCTGACATCATAAGAGTAGCTTGATAACATCAAACGTCACACCGTAAAAGGGTGACTATAAAGGTGGGTTCAGATACTCCGAAGATGACAGGTTGAGGCTCATGGACCAAGATTTGAATTTTTCAATCCCGATGATGGATAGATATACTCGGGGCCCTCTCGGTGATATCACATTAAGATAGCTTGCAAGCAAGTGATGTGATCACTAGAATGTTATATCACGAGAACAAGAAAAGAGTATATGTCAGTAACGAGATTAAACCAGATATTTGGATACCGATGATCGAATCTCGGACATGTAATATATCATGAGACAAAGGGATTAAATTACTAGCATTAAAGGTTCTCACGATCACAGAAGTCATCGTTGAATGTGCAGGAGTCAGTATGGATCTCCAGGTCCCGCTTCTGATTATTGATTTGAGAGGAGTCTCAATCATGTCTGCATTATTCGTGAACCGTAGGGTGACACACTTAAGGGTTGCCAAACACCATTTTGGAGCACATATGTTTCAGACAAAAGAATTGGAAAGCGCTGGAATTATTTCGATGGAAACCGGAATTGTTTCGGGTGAAATTGCAGAAACTGGTTCTGCATGTGATATTGAAATGTTACAAGGGGTTTTATGTGAATGTTTGTTAATTAAAGTAATTAACAAAATTCTGAATAAAATAAATAAAAGAGTTTTATTAAATGAGAGTTGCATTAAATTTGGTGGAAATTTAATGCATGTGAGTGGAACTTTGGGTGGAGGCTAAATTGATGTGAGTGGAGCTTCCACCACATGAATGAGGAAGAGGTGGGGGCACCCCCCATGGGCGCCGGCCATGGGAGGGGAGGAGCCCCCCTCCTCCTATAAAAGGCTCCCCTCTCCTTCCTCACAAAACACACCTTCTCGTGAAGGATCTCTCTCCCCCTCTAGATATATTTTCCCATGGTCTTGGATTAGCGAGATACATGTTCCCGGTGGCATTGCGTCTGGAAGGAGTTGTTGCTTCTGCTGATTCGCTGGAGCGAGGAGGTGGAGGTTGATCGCTGGCCCGAACGTGTGTGCGAGGATGGATGCGCTGCTGATTTGCGGCGCTAGGACTTCCACACGATCTTGAGATCGGCAAGCATACGAATACATCATCCACGAGTTCCAACTCGTTGACAAAACTCTATTGTCTTCGAGGGTAAGTTCTCTATGGATGTATATCCACCCGTTACTTGTATCTAGTAGATAGATCTTGGCATATAGTTCTCATCATAGGAATTTTTTTGTTTTCTATGCTGTGAACCCAATAGAGGGCCCATTAGGGAAAGGAGAGAGGGAGAAGGGGCCAAGGGGGTGGCCGGCGCCCTAGTGGGCCAGCCCCCCCCCCCCGCGCAGGGCCCATGGGGTGGCCGGCGGTGCCACCCCTCTCCCTCCTCTCCTTTAGTCCCACCCCGGGACTTTGAGGGAGGTAGTACCTCCCCTCCCCCTATATATAGTGGAGGTATTTGGCCAGATAAATACACCGAATAATCAATAAAGGTATTCTCACTTTTGGGAGGACCTCTAATTGATATTTTCTCCCTCTCCCTCTCTCTCTCGTGACCGTGGTCCCAAGTCTGGACTGCGCGAACGAGATACATCTTCACCGCAAAACGCCGTCGTGCTGTGGAATTCGGATCCAGGAGCTCTACTTTCGCAACAGATGCTGGATTTGAGAAGCGGGAGTCATCGTCGGGCACCGGACGTGTGTAACTCCCCGCGAGGTGTCATCACGACCTTGAGGTCGGCTTCGGCTCGTCTACACCAACCACGCTCTCCTGAGCGTTGACAACGCTTTTCGGTCTTCAAGGCTAAGTTCGCGAAAATCCCCTCCCATTACTGTATTACTAATAGATAGGTCCTGGCAGCTTCAGGGGTTCAGGGGCGTAGGGTAAAAATTAATATTTTCACACGCGGAACCCAAACAACTTGGAGGTGGTGGACTTATAGTCAGAGGAGACAATGGACTCGGAGGAGACGGTGGCCTTGGAGGTGATGGATTGCTTCTCGGTGGAGATGGTGGACTTGGCGCCGAGCCTGGAAACTTGTTGTATTCCTTTTTCCAAAGAATGAAGCCACTCGTGACTTCTCCCAGTGTCGTCTCCCCTTCACCTCCAGGGATGTCAAGCTGTAGTGAGTGAAATAACAGTTGAACTTCATCCACACCGACACGAGCATAGCCAACTGGAATCGAACAATAATGGTAGGTCTCTCCAGGTGCAGAAGGTAAAGCAAAGACGACCGCCACCTTCATGGATATGTTCTTTAGTTCAACATGCAACTCACAACTTGTCTTCTCCTTGATTGCATCCACGGGTAGCCATCAATCGTTGCACCGGTATCATCTATCACTGGTGCATTATTCTCGATCACCAGTGCATCATTAGCCTGGACCTCCGTGAAAGACACGCTACTTTTTCGCTGAGATGGGCCAGCCGTATTGTCGAATGTAGAATCTTGCTGTCGGGCCAGTCCTCTAAGTTCATTAATCTTCTCTTGCTGCTGCTGCAACATGGCTTCAACCTTCGCCAACCGCTCTGCCTCCTCCGCTTGTTGCCGCTTCATTTTTCTCGATCGGCTTCTGTAAGTGTCAATGTACTAGGGAAACCTAGTAATCCATGGATAAGAAGGTCCAAAGCCTCGTGTTCGTCTAACCTTTTCAGGATTCCCGAGGGCCTTTGTCAGCTCATCGTTCTCTCTCTCGGGAACCTCTTTTATCACTTTAACCTCTTTTATCACTTTAATAAGTGCATTCTTGGGTTCAGCAATTTCTTTATTTGCAACAATGTCCCCTGTTTCTAGGTCATACGATGCCTCATGGCCAAGTATCCAATTTCTTGACCTCAAGGGCCAATCACTTGTAGCTAGAGTGATCCCTTTAGCTGCCAGGTCGGCCTCAGTTTTATCCCACTTAGGCTTGGCACTCCTGTAGCCACATGTCCCCATATGATAGTGATATTTCTTTTTGGAAGCATTTAGCTTATTCTTTGCCAACCTTGCCTTAGCTTCTTCTGAATCCTTGTAATCCAGAAATGCGGCCCAGTTATCCCGCTGCTTCTCTAGTGCGCTAGTGAATTTTTGAATTTTTTCTCCTTGACATACTTTTGGGATAATCTTTTCTTCCAGTTCTTGAATTATGTGCCCATCTTCTTAAGAGTCAACTCCTTGACTTTCAACCTCATTTCCTTTGTGAGCTTATCAGTCGGCAAGACTGGTAGGGTGAAATGTGTCATCAGTGAATTCTAAAGACAATCTTTGGCTCTATCGTCGATAAAACTAGCTCCAATTGGATCTCTTTTTTTCCTGGCTTATTCCAATGTCGAGTGAGTATTTCAAGCTTAATGTTAGTATGCAGTTGAGATAATTCAAAAAGAGCTAGCCCATATGGATAACAAGGGTCTTTTGCTCATTTTCTTTCTTCCTATTGAAGCAAGTATAGATTGCTCTACATCAGGACAAGAGGGATTCTTCTTCCTGCTGAAGCAATTATATATTCCTTTGCATTAAGATAAGGGGACATTGCATATAACATGATTGTGCTTATTTTGCTTTCCTATTAGGCACTGGAAAAGCCTTAATTGTGTTTTCTTCCTGTCTACAACTCAATGTGAGTTGGTCCGTCACATTTGTACTTGTCTTTAGGAATATCTAAATATTTGTTGTAATCAAATATAAGAAACCATATTCTCTTCTATAATTTTTTTGTAGAACTACCAAATTTCGTAGTAAATTAGAGATTGTATGTTTACACAATCAATTCTATCAAGCTTTTATTTCTCATTGTTCACAATGATACTAGGATTCATTTGCTGAAGAATTCTTCTTTTGCTGCTAGACGGTTCTTGGACTCTTGAGTTCTTCGGATGTTGAGAAGTAAAGGAAGACATACGAAGGACCCAAACGTTAATGGCATGATATTGTTGCTATTGTGGTAGGCGATTTTGTTGACTTTATGTCTACAGTATGTACCTAGCTTTTGCGTTGGCCTATATTTCTTACCTAACAAAATAAGTATCATCTATTGTTGCTCACCACAATTCATGTAATGGTTATTGTATACATCAAGAAACACTATGTATACACGAGGCAACACTACATGGGCATTTTAATAGTGAGTTAGACGTGATTAGTATGAGCACTTTGCCGTTGTATACATAAATACAACAAAACTATATTAATAGATTTGTATTATTTTCGGTGGTGCTATTATATATGCTTGCACGATTTTTGAGACATGTAAATGGAAGTTCTTTTGTTCTTAGTTCAAACATGTAGTTTTCTTGGTATAGATAATCCATACGGTCAGACGACTAAATGAATGCATGATTATGTTGCGTTTGGATGAGGTAAGACTGGACTGTATGTTTCTAAATAGATCACCAAATTCCTTCCGAAAACACATAGTATTACGTCAACCCTGTGCGTTGTTAGAACGCACTATCGACAGTGCGGCGAAGCGCGCTTCTTCCATCTAGTATTGTCTACTTTCCTTCATTGGAAAGCGTATGGCCTTACTTGTGGCTGTAAATGAAGTAAATGATGTGTTCTTTCGATTGATTGCTTCATATAGTTCAATTAAGCATTGTCAATTTATCTAGAATTTTTGTTTTTTACTCTGTGAAACAAGAATCCGTTTTGTTCAAAAAAAAGAGCTTTGCAACAAATCCTCATTTGGTCGCAAAAAAATCATCAGGAAAGAACATCATATGCAGCATGGAAGTAAACACTTTTTTCAAAATGCGGGAAGATCACCCGGCCTCTGCATCCAAGATGAACCCAACCTTTTTATTAGACTATTCACAAAGATCTTACAAAAGGAATTACAAAGATCGGACTGAAGCCACCAAACTAGCGACAACTCGCTACCCCACAACCATGATGAAGGGGGTGCATGAACACGGCCAACATCCTCACATCTAGGTATGAAAACGGAGCGAAAACGGACAGAACTGAGTGGTGCATATTTGTTTTCATAATTTTTTGCGGAAGCAGTAACGAATACAGAAACCTCGAAAACAAAAATAGAAGCAGATATTGTTAGAAATGGATACAAACCGAATACGGTGCAGACATGGAACGTTGCAGATTTTACCCGGAACAAAGAGAACCCTGGAATCATGCAACAAATCTCAAGCATTCTAGAAAACCAACAAAAAAAACCATGGTTATATATAGCACGGTGCTAGGTTTACAAGGCAATAAGGGAATGATCATTTATGGAAGCCTCCTCGAATGCATCAAGGGAGTACATGGTCTCTAGTACTGGGATAAGCAGCTTTGCAAGTTTTCCTTGACAAGGTCATATAGTGGGTCGGTTGGATTTGTCTATGCATATCAACCCTAAAACAGAAATTTCATATTAGACGGAAACGGAATCCATTTCCGCGTCTATTCCGTCGGAAAACACTGTTCCGTTTTTATTTCCGTTTCCGTCAATAAAATTCCATTTCTATTTCTATTTTGCAAAATTCCGTTTCCATTTTCATATTTTTATTCCGTTTCCGTTTTTCCGTGGAAAAGTCGGAAACTTTTCGCTCCACTTTCATCCCTACTCACATCACACCAACACACATCATCTAAAACCGAAGTCCTCAACAAGTTGACCAACAGCGATCAAGTGGCATAACCGGTCCAATAGACCCTCAGCGCGTACCAATACACGCTACAGAAGTCCTCGCTGACGCCGGCTTCCGCATACCCATCTTTAGAAGAAATAAATGCAATGATCTTGCGAGGCCTGCTGACAAGGGTTTAACTCGTCAATGCCCATTGTTATGGACTTGGGTTTTGGAGAAGGAGGGAGCGCTGGAGACATCTATCGGCTAGCAAACAAGCACACAAGGGACAAAGGATTTACCCAGGTTTAGACCTCGTAGAGGTCCCTACTCCTGCTTGTCTGCTCGTGGAATTATTGAGGGAGTCGAAAGTTACAATGGTGCGCAGATGTAATCTGGCGAAGGTTGTGGAAACTAGGGTTGCGTGTGTCCTCCTCGCCGCCCCCTCCTAGCCTTTATATAGAAAGGCTAGGTCTCGGGTAGCAGGTCGAGTCGGTTACAAGTTAGGGTTTTTCCCTTTAATCTTTCTATCTTTAGCTTCTTCTTGTTCTTCAAGCAATCGAAAGTCCGTAGGTTACTCGAGTCCCTCCATCCGGGCCTTGGCGACACCGTGGGCCTGTATGTATCTGGACCGTATATACCAAGCTCGAGTACCTGTAGGGTATACCCATGTCACCTGTCGTCAACGCCAGCATGATGCCAAACATCTCCACCACCCTATGCTAGTCCAACACGCACGCACGGTTGACATAGAGACCCCTCGGCACCATGCCGCTGAGTACCGATATCCGACGCAGCTTGAAACTATCGGGAGATCCGTCGTGCGCAGCACCTACCAAACCAGACATGACTGAGCGTAGCACCTGGCGGTTAGGCATGACTTGACATCTCCACCGGAGTATCCGTGCAAGTCGAAGCCGATACACCTCTTGCCACTACCATCCAACAATGATGCCCCCAAGAGGGAGAGCGACGCACAAGGCGCCGCCATCATCTGATCCGGGAAAATCGGGTCTAGGGTTTACCTTTAACGCGAGTAGGTAGACGACATCTGTAGTGGCGATGCGTTCAACAAGGTAATGACGCGAAGACGTCGCCATCGCCTGCCATGACTGGGGTCAAAGCACAGTTTTCACCGGCAGCCGCGCCTCCCCATCTCGCCACTGGTGCCGAAAGCGGAGATGACCTGCCCCAGCCGACCGACCATCTCCAGTGGAGGAGAGAGCCGCCGCCACCATGCCCGAGGCTGGAGGCCCCGGCTTCCTTATTCCGCGAATTGGCCTAGGAGAATAATCGCTTGCCATCGCCATGGCTGACGAGGTGCAGCCACTGCATAGGAGGAGGTCCATCCGAGAATGGGCCCAGATTGGACCCCCCTATAGCAACCGCGCTCCACGCCGACCGCCGCCAACCCGCAGCACCGACGGTGGATATGCGAGGAGTGGACGCTGCCGCCTCCTCAGATCGAAACTGCCGGCAGAGGAGCACCGCCGTCACCACCACATCACACGGGTTTTTCGCGGCGGCGCCCCCGACAGCGGCAGCGGTAGGGAAGAGAGGTGGGGGAGGGGCTGGAGGCACAGACTGGCTGGAGGCAGCATGCGGGGTCTCCCGGTGCGGCCCGGCGCCGCCGCACGGGTTAGGTCGTGGGGGAGGTCTTAGGCGGACAGGTAGGAGGGGGGGGGGGGGAAATGTTTGTATTGCGTGGAAGAACACTGATGAACAAAATATTTGTAGGAGCATATCGTCTGTGTGTTTGCAACAAAACGCGCATCAAAAATTACAAATTCACTACATGCGTTTTCGAGCACCGACCTTGACTGATCGAGCACGCTGGCGACCAATCTTAGGAAGCATGCATGCTACTACTAATCGTTATGAGAAACGGAAATTCAAGTAACTGAAACAGGCATAAGCAAATATATCGTACTAGAATCTTGCCGAACCTGTACGTACCGAGAGCTCTCCAAGAGGCGGCTGTAGCAAACCCATTTAGGGTTCTTTTCCTTCGCCGGCGACGCTACCGGTCTATCCCGGCTCCAGCGGCCTTAAGGCTTTGGAGACGTGGCGGACCACGGCCTCTCGCCGGCGGGAGGTTTTGGTGTTTTTTTAGACTATTTTCAATGTCTTCTTCAGGATGTTGAGACGGTGGCTATGTCCTGAGGTCAGAATAAGGAGAATATTCGTTTGCGGTACCAAACTTGGTGGGTGAGCGCACCGCGGTACCCGAGTTGCCATCAATCATGCGGGGCCATAGTAGATTCGCCAATTGTCCAGAAGGGCCAAATGGGGTGAATACAAATCTAACGCCCAAACGGTCGTTCGAACCAGACGAAAAACGGTTGAACTCAAATACCGCCGTTAGGTCAACTCTTCTTGGCCCGTCATGTCAGTATTCCCTGTTATCTTTTGCAGTCGTGGACTAGCTTACCCCTGCGTGGACAAGATCCCTGAGTGGACGAGATCTATTTCTTTGCTTTGCTCTGGTCTTCTCCCCTGCCCCCTCCCCATAACATTTGCTCAGCTCCGACTGCTCGTCTCAGATCGGAGCTCGCACTTGCTCTAATTTGCGTCTCCGCCATGTCCGGTCAACCTCCCACGCCTCTAATCGAAGCTCGCAGCCGTCGCCGTTGCATCGTCCGCCGTATCGGAGCTTCGCGTCCCCGGACTAATATCTCGCTAGTCCTTCTCGCACGGCGGAGCGCGTCCCGTCGGGCGATCCAGGCCGCGACCGCCTCGAAGTTTGCGCCCGCACCCGAGCATGGTAGCCCTGGCACATCAGTTCGACGACCACGCTCTTATGGCCACCGTGCTGGGCGTCTGTCCCGCCATGTCGCCGACAGAGTTGCTGTCGGCTTTCAGGTCTCGTTTTGGGATCAGACAAAATGAGGTCAACATTGAGGTATGCGCGCTGCCATTCGATTTTTTCGTCCGGTTCGAGCACAGCTCAGACACCGAGCGCGTTCTGCATTCTTCCCGTTCTTTCGAGTGCTGCGGGGAGAAAATGAGCTTCATGCGTTGGCATCGCGCCTGTGGGTGGGACGATCGCTTGGGGCAGCTTCGTTTCTTCTCCAAACTCGGCTTTGACGGGCTCCCATTGGATGCTTAGGAGCCGGAGGCCCTCAAGCAGGTCGTCAGTAGCCTTGGCAGCGAGCTGGTGGAAATCGTGCCACCGAGCGACAGATGGGTCATCGAGGTAAAGGCGTGGCTGAAAGATCCTGACGCCGTTCCTAAGATGTACGAGGTGCAGATTCCAAGCAGGACAGGGCGACAGCTTTGCTGGAAGCACCCGGTCATCATCCACCTGGAGGAGGTTCTGGACTCGGTACATGGCATTCAGGGCCCCGAAGAGGCTGCCAGAAAGCGCCCTCGTCGCCTGCAGTGTTGGCCTGGAAGGATCGATGGCACAGGACCGCCACCGTTTCGCGACGGGGCACACAGTTTCGGTGGGGGGACCGGGCTTGGATGAACTGGTGGTTCTGATTTCCCTCGAGTGAAGACAGAGCTCTAGTGAATTGCCGTGGTATGTGTGGCTAATGAATTTGTAGTATGGAGAGCGTAGCAGGAAGTTAGCATCGACTAAAAATGTGTAATAGTTTGAATCGATGTAGTACGTGTGTGTAATAGTTTGAAGTAGTATGTGTGTAATAGTTTGAATCGATGTAGTATGTGTGGGTAATGAATTTGATGTAGTTTGTGTGCGTGTAATAGTTTGAATCGATGTAGTTGAACACCGTGCTTTATAATTTCTGTGAATAACCAAGGACAACCTCATGAAAAGAGGGTGGTCTGGCAATGAGCAATGTCAATTCTGTGGATGCCAGGAAAATGTAGTCCATCTCCTCTTCAAGTACTCCCTCCGTTTCAAAATATAAGATGTTTTAGCTTTGTGAATGGAGCGTATCTAGACATCTTTTAGTGATGGTGCTTTCTAAACCTAGATGAACCTACATACTAAAAGAGAACTAGATACACTTCATTCACAAAGCTAAAACATCTTATATTTTGAAACGGAGGGAGTACAAGGTAGCTACATTTGTAACACGTTGAACTGCATGACCATTTTGCAGGCAACACAAAACAAAGGAAAAAATGGTTTACAACACAGACAGCAGACGCAAAATCTATAGTCTGGGATAAAAAGATGCCAGTTAACTGGATTGAACCACGACTAGTAATTAAAGGAAATGGGTACTTGATAGTATTTGCTTACAACAGTAGTACTTCCATACAAAAGGGTCTTATACCTGCACAAAAGTGGGCTAAACTTCCTACTAGTTTATAGAACAATTCGTCAGCATTTCATCTACAAAAGCCATTCTTCGGTCTGAACTTAACTATTCTACACTGAAGAAACTACAGATCTCCACCAGAAAAGTTGGCTGGCCAATTGCCTTGAGAGGACATAAGTTCTTTGATCATTTAACCCAAACTGATCTATTGCCTTCCCGCCAAACTACAAGAAATCTGCATCGTTCATGCACGAGAGATTTGCGTGCGCCAGTCCTGGTTCAGTTGGACCATCCACGCCGCCGCAACAATTTCTTCGAAACTGAAATTCGACATCTCCTTCTCGGGATCGTAGGTCCATGTGAACTCGAACCTGAATTCCGGGGCTGAGCTGATGCCCGCCGCCGGCTCCGGCTGTCGAACAATCCAGCATGCTGAGTGTAGACGCTTGGTCGCCGCAATAGTACGGCCTTCGACGGTGCGTAGGATGGAGCGTCTTTGCCACAGACAGCGTGCTCCCAGCCTACCCCACTGAGGTAAGGTAGTCCGCGCCGAAGCGTGGACGCGAGAGTTCCTAAACCTTGGCGCTGCCTTGTTCGAGGGTGTGTACCCTCGGCGGCGGTATGCTCTCATGAACGATTTGATACGTACCTTGTTCCCATTGCCTAGAGCATGCTGTAATGCCGCCGCGCGATTTCTCCACATCGCTCTCTTGGCCCTGCTTGCCACATCTAGCGCGGTCGCCGTCGCGGCCGATTCGGCACATTCGGGAAAATCATCCGCCTGGCAGGGCAATGGGAGACCGTCCTTGAAGTAGAGCTTCATGGCCTGCCTTAGAGGGGCTAAATACCCCAGTTTCGGCGGCTGTCGCGGCGACGGCGGCTTAGGCGGGGCCATGTTACCCTAGTTGGTGCCGCACGGAGGAGCTGCGCAAGGTGAACTGTGGTTAGTCAGAGAAGGGGAGTGAAAGACTGACAGTAGGTTTGGACTACGGGCACGCGTGAAAATAACCATTTCCCATTTCCTTAGAGGGTAATGATTTGACACTCGTTGCATTAATAGCTCAATCTTTATTTCCCTTCTCAGCATAAGAGTGCGAATGTATTAAAAATATCGGTCGTGGCTATCCACCTCATCGGGCAATGTACCAGGACAGGTAGGAGACGGGACCGGGTTTCATTTTAGAAATGTTGACGACTGTGACCTTATGTTTATACGATATTATTTACATGCCACCATGTACCGTCGAGTGTAGCAACACCATCAGAAATAGGGGATAACAACGTGGCGTGTTTTATTTTTTAAAGGGCATCAGAAACAGGGGATGCCGACGTGGCATGTTTTCTGACTGGCGGGCCCGCCCCCTCCACCTTCGACGGCGCGCATCCCAGGTTCGAGGGGTGGTGCTGCCCACCAACACATTATTGTGCAATTTTCCATGTGGGACCTGAATTCTGGCACTGAGCTGATGCCCGTGTCGAACACAGAGAATTCTGAAAGAAGCTACTAAAAATAAATATTTTGAATTTTGCGTGCAAGTTTTGATCAAACAGACTGACATGTGGGACCTGCTAAAAATTCCGTGAAGTGCTCCCCGTGCATAGTGCGCTGACAGGTGGCATGTTTTTTGACAGGCGAGCCCGCCTCCTCCACCTACGACGGCGCGCGTCCCAGGTTCGAGGGATGGTGCCGCCCACCAACACATTATTGTGCAATTTTCCATGCTTTGTCGCAACCAGCTCCGCTCCTCCGCTCTCTCTCTCGCCTTCCGCCACTCCGCTCGGGCCAGTGCACCGCTGTTGTCCCCTTGGGCGTCGTCCTCCGCCCTCCCTCCTGCCATCCCTCATGTCCCTCCTCCTCCCTGTCCTGTCTCCTTGCCGCCGCCCACCGCCTAGGCACGTCTGGAAATAAAAACCGAGAGTCGGCCGTTAGGTTAGGGGCCCAATGACGCTGGTGCTCCGGATCCCGCTCCGAGATGGATCCTGCGAGGCTTGAGAGCACGGATATGGGTCCTGCGCGGCTGGAGAGCACGGAATCTCCTTCAAGTCTGGAGAGCACAGAGGACAAGGAAACGGGGGGAGAGGTAGCGGGGTGCAGAGCTTTAGAGGTATGGAGCCCAGAGAAGGTGCCGTGCGTACACATTGAAAGGTAAGAACTGTGATTCTTTATCTGCATACCCCAATTAGCGTTTATAGTCCCGTGGTGATGCCAAGGATATGGGTTGGTAACCGCAGGACGTCTGTACAGCTTGTCCTTGAGCATGATGCTTTGTCAAGCGAGCATGAAGGCACTGAAACGTGTGGCGGTGCAGATGATGATGAGAAAGCATATCCAGACGTGGCTGCTGACCCTGATAGGATGGAGAGTAGGGAATATTTGGTTGATTCGAACTTTGAGCCTGACTATGGGCCTGATGACGAAGAGGAATGTGAAGATGTGGAAATGGGATGTAGATACGATGACGAAGACGTGGGCAGGCCAGTGATACACTTTGATAGGGACAATCCTACAATTGATGAGGGGACTGTCTTTGATAATGTGGAGGACTGCAGATATGCAGTTGCAACCTATGCAATCAGAGTTGGGTTCGAATTTATCATTGAAAAGAGCGACCAAAAGAGATTTAGGGTGCACTGTAGGGAAAGTAATGTGTGTAAATGGAGATTACATGCATCTCCAATGCAGGGTGGACACCCATTTCAGGTTGCAATAGCTACATTTAGTTTCAGTCTTTCTCATATTTATTCTGCTAATAACTAGCTCTGAATTATTTGGATTCTTATCGAATGCAGATCAAAGTAAACACGAAGGAACACAACTATCCTAATACTTCTTTAAGTGGTAAAATTAGACCAGTGACTACCAAGTGGATTGCTGCTACTGTACTTGACTGGGTGAGGCAGGATCATAACATTGGACCAGCTGAACTCAGAGCAAAGATTAGCAAAAAGTTTAACGTTCTGATTCCTTATCACAGAGTCTTTGATGGGAAGGAGATGGCTCTAGATTTCATTCAAGGCAAGTGGAATGACAGTTTTCATATGTTGTATAGTTTCAAAGCTCAGGTAGAGAAAACATCACCTGGTAGTGTTATTGACATTGATTACAAGGTTGTGAAAGGGAGAGAAAAGGTCTCGAGGGGGGTCAGGTATAAGCAGGCAGATAAGATATGCTTCAGGAGATGTTTTGTCTGCCTGAAGGCATGCTGGAAGGGTTCCTAGACGGCTGCAGACCATACTTGCCAATAGGCGCAACTTCTTTAACAGGGAAGTTCAGGGGACATGTTGCTTCTGCTTGTGCTTTGGACGTGCATAATTGGCTTCTACCCGTAGCTTATGCTGTTCTTGAGGGTGAATCAAATAAAAGTTGGACATGGTTCGTGCAGAGACTACGGGAAGTAATTGGTCACCCTGAAGGCTTGGTGATACACACCGGTGCATCCGAGGGTCTTGAGAATGCTGTTGGTGCTGTGTTTCCTGGGGTTGAGCATAGGGAATGCATGCGGAACCTCACTACTAACTTCACAAAGAAGTTCGAAGGAAAGATCTTTGAAGAGGACTTGTGGCGATCGGCATAAACATACATCCCAAGCACGCATGCTACTTACTTGCAGAACATGTATGTAGGTCCAAAGGTGAAAAAATACCTTGAGGAAAATCACACCAAGCTATGGGCCAGAAGCAAGTTTGGTGAGTTAAGCAAGGTGGATTTGGTATGCAATAATTTGGCAGAGAGTTTCAATGATAAGATTTCGGGCATGAAGACACTTGGAATTGTTATTTTGTTGGATGGAATAAGACAGTGCATAATGGTGAAGATAGATTTAAGGCAAAGAATTTGTGCAAGAAAATTTTTAGGCCATAAAATAGTTCTAAAGGTGGTTATGTTACAAAATGCAAGAACCAGGGCAATGAGAACGATAAATATGAGGGTGGTCAAAAGTTCCAGAATATTGGCTGAGGTTTATGCAGAATACAAGCGTGGAAGTGAACGGAGGTACACTATAGACATTGGAAACAAGACTTGTTCATGCAGGCAGTGGCAGATTACTGGTCTGCCATGTCACCATGCAATTTACTTCATCTTAAAGCTTAGAGGTAACGGAGCTGAAATAGAGAACTATGTTGACAACTATTTCTCCGTGGACAAGTTTGCTGCAACTTATGCAGAAAACATACCACCTATGGCCGATGAAAATGATGGGGAGATTGTCAATCCAGGGTTCAAACTTCAACCACCAGTTCTTAGGAGGCCACCTGGGAGGCCTAGAAAGCTACGGATCGTAGCCTCCACCGATAAAGGTCCAAGGCTTGGTGCTAGGAAAAGGAAATGCGGACGTTATGGCATATTCGGCCATATCAAGAGGTTGTGCAAAAACCCAGTTACACATGCTATTGTCCCTGTTCACACCCCGGTGGCAGAAAATGAGGCTTCTCAGCCAGAACTGGCGGAAGAGTAGCGCGAAGACGGTGATGAGCACTTGGAGGAAAACGTACATAAGCAGCCAATTTATGAAGAAGTGGAGGTACCGACGAGAAAAGGGTGTGAAAAGAAACAAAAGGGTAAGCGGAACAAGGAGGAAATGGCAAATAATGGAGGTGTATTAGAATATGAAGAAGTTGCAGGGATGATTGAGGACATTCTTGAGGATCTTTCGGCTAACTGCAGGAGAAATAATAAATCCCTGCCAATTTCATCTTTGTACGATTCTCCGGATGAAAGGTAAGCTTAAAAATTGTTTTATTTGCCATTTTATCATTTTTTTATCCTCATCAACTGATGCTTAATGCATCGTGGGCTAGCAGACTAATAAGAGGAGCAGAAAGATGCGGGCATAGTAACGTCCTATGTTGAATTGTATCATTGAAACTAAACTAGCTGTGTCGTCTTTATTTATATCTGGCGCATGCAACGTGTCTGTGATGGGGTCATGTGGACCAGATTACATTTTTTTAAAATATTATTACATTAATTTTTTACCTGCGTTTGGATGCGGCTACTAGTTCCCATCTCCCTTGCATTCCCATCTCCTCTGGCGCATTCCAGAATTATGGTTGTACCATCAAGTAGCAGAGTCAGCGTATTGTCCCATCAGGTGTGAATGCAATGACTTTGTTTGTTCAGAATTTGACGACTTTTGATTAGTTTGAAAGACAGAGAAACCTAAAACATGTATCTAGACATGTTTTGGGTATAGACACGTTTATTAAATATCTAAAAAAACTAAGTTAGTTACATCTGGACAGGAGTAGTACACTATTACAACACGCTCGATCCCTTCTCCTCAAGCGCACCCCAAATTACGGCTGTGCCATCAAGTGCTGGGAGCAGAGTCAGGGTATTGTCCCATTAGATATGCCAGGGAACGCGCAGACTTTATTTTTAGGATCAGACGAGTTTCGATCGACTAGTTTCAAAGACAAAGACAAGTAAAACATGTCCAACATATATAGATTATGACGATAATCGACCATGACTCAGGTGACCCAGATCCAAATAGCGCTTTAAGATACCGTACATAGATTTAATTTATGCTTAAGTGGCCCTAATCGACTATGATGCTCCCGTAGTCTCCATCATTGACAACGTTGTCCGTGTCGCCGCCAGCCTCCTCCGCGTCGGAATCGATGCCGACGTTCCCGGCAGCGTTTCTCCTCCTCATGGATTCTTCACGGCATGCTGCATCGATAACGGTGGAGGTCGTACGCCCGAGCACGCCGAAGCGCCTTCCTTCGGGTTCGCGAGATCCGGTGGATCTCCGCGGTGGGTTCCGCATACTCAATCAACACAACCGCTCCTTCTTGAACAGCTGCCAAGATTCGCCAGACGCTGCAGTACCGCGCCATTGCCCTCTTCCGCTCCGACAGCTGGCGGCGGTGCTCCTCGATCTGCCTTGCCAACGCGTTGTCGTGCAAGAGCGGCACGACATGAACCCCGACGTAGCTGAGCTCGAAGCCAGCCGGAAGCCTCGTGCAAGCTGAGTTTGGGCCTCTCCCTCTCCATGGCGATGAAGGAACACGATCTGATTTTTGGCCCCGAGGTTAAGGGGATAAAGGCAAGGACGTAGGCCCAGCGTAGTTGCCACGGCCAATCAGTTCGCAGAACAGACTTCTCGCGGATCGCCCTCGCGAAGGACATCACTATCGTCCACGCACCCCGATCCAACGACGCCTAACAATCGGGGATCGGGTCTTCTAGAAGCCCAGAGCGGTTGCTGGTTAGTTCTGCGCCCCGATTGTTTGTGGCCAACGGCGGTAGTTGAAAATAATACACATTTCAATGATACTGGTGGATCCATGTGTGGTCTCTAAAGATAACACACATCCAATGACTCTGGTTGTTGTTAGTAAAAAGAACACACATGCAATGACTCTGGTGGATCCATGTGAAAAGAACACACATGCAATGACACTGGTGGATCCATAGGTGGTATGTGAAAAGAACACACATGCAAAATGACTCTGGTTGTTGTTACTAAAAAGAACACGCATGCAATGACACTGGTGGATCCATAGGTGGATTATGAAATGAACACACATACAATGACACTGGTGGATCCATAGGTGGTATGTGAGAAGAACACACATTTCAATGACTCTGGTTGTTGTTACTAAAAAGAACACACATGCAATGACACTGGTGGATCCATAGGTGGTATGTGAAGAGATCACACATGCAAAATGACTCTGGTAGATCCATAGGTGGTATGTGAAAAGAACACACATGCAAAATGACTCTGGTTGTTGTTACTAAAAAGAACACACATGCAATGACACTGGTGGATCCATGGGTGGATTGTGAAAAGAGCACACATGCAATGACACTGGTGATCCATATGTGGTATGTGAAAAGAACACACATGCAATGACTCTGGTTGTTGTTAGTGAAAAGTACACACAAGCAATGACACTGGTGGATCCATATGTGGTCTCTGAAGAGAGCACACATTTCAATGACTCTTGTTGTTGTTAGTAAAAATAAAACACATGCAATGACACTGGTGGATCCATGTGTGGTCTCTGAAGAGAGCACACATGCAATGACCCTGGTTGTTGTTACTAAAAAGAACACACATGCAATGACACCGGTGAATCCATGTGTGGATTGTGAAGAGAACACACATGCAAAATGACTCTGGTTGTTGTTACTAAAAAGAACACACATGCAATGACACTGGTGGATCCATAGGTGGTGTGTGAAAAGAACACGCATGCAAAATGACTCTGGTTGTTGTTACTAAAAAGAACACACATGCAAAATGACTCTGGTTGTTGTTACTAAAAAGAACACACATGCAATGACACTGGTGGATCCATGTGTGGATTGTGAAAAGAACACACATGCAAAATGACTGGTTGTTGTTACTAAAAAGAACACACATGCAATGAAACCGGTGGATCCATGTGTGGTCTCTGTAGAGAACACACATTTCAATGACACTGGTGGATCCATATGTGGTATGTGAAAAGAACACACATGCAAAATGACTCTGGTTGTTGTTACTAAAAAGAACACACATGCAATGACACTGGTGGATCCATGGGTGGATTGTGAAAAGAGCACACATGCAATGACACTGGTGGATCCATATGTGGTATGTGAAAAGAACACACATGCAATGACTCCAGTTGTTGTTACTGAAAAGAACACACATGCAATGACACTGGTGGTATTATTTGCACTATCTGAGCGAGGTATTATCAGCCTCAAAACAAAATTATCCGCACTATCAGAAAGTGGTGTATGGTGTGTACATGTCGGCAAAGAAGCTAAAACATTATTTTGAGGAGCACCCCATCAAAGTAATATGTGAAGCCCCCATATCCGAGATAATGAGTAACAAGGATGCAAGTGGCAGGATTGCGAAATGGGCAATTGAGCTAGCTCCTTATGCGCCACAATATGACAGAAGAGAAGAAATCAAGTCTCAGGTTGTGGCCGACTTTTTTGTGGACTGGGCCAAGGTTCAATATGAACCACCGCTACCAGATCCGAACTATTGGAGAATGCACTTTGACGGGTCAAAAACAAAAACCGGGTTAGGCGCCGGAGTTGTGCTTACCTCGCCAAAGAATGACCAGTTGAAGTATGTGCTACAGATCCATTTCACAGCATCAAACAATGTCGCCAAATATGAAGCACTTGTGCATGGGCTCAAAGTGGCAAAAGAATTTGGGATACGTCGGATCCAATGCTTTGGTGACTCGGATTTGGTAGTTCAGCAAGTGTCGGGGTTGTGGGACGCTCTTGATCCAAACATGGCATTATACAGATTCCACGTGCAAAAGATATCTGGTTACTTTGAGGGATGCGAATTTCGCCATGTACCCCTGGTGGAAAATGAGGCTGCCGACGTATTGTCCAAGCTCGGATCAACCCGACAATCAATTACACCGGGTGTAGCATTAGAACACCTCAGAAAACCATCTATCAGGCCGTCCCTAGAAACCGACTCAATTTACGTCCCGGAGGATTCGGAGTCCGGAGCCATACCCATGGACATTGACATAGGAGGTGGTACGCGAAACCCGGGGACTGCCTCGGCAAACCCGGGGACTGCCTCGTCAAACCCGGGGACTGCTTCGCAAGACCCGGGGACTGCTCAGCGTGATCCGGCTGAAGTTATGCTGGTGGATCAGATGGAAGTTGATGAGGATGTGTTCCCTGTGCGAGCTGTACCAACTTGGGTGTTACCCATATTTCAATTCCTGAAAGATGGAACCTTACCCGCTGAGGAGGTGTTGTCCAGGCAAACTCAGAGGAGAGCAAAGGCATACATGATCATCAATTCCGAGCTATACAAAAGAAGTGTGACTAATGTCCTCCAGCGATGTGTTGACCCGGAAGAAGGGCTTGACATCCTCCGAGATATACATCAAGGGGAATGTGGGCATCATGCCTCGTCCAGAGCCTTGGTAGCAAAAGCTTTCCAGCATGGATTCTACTGGCCAAGTGCCTTGGAGCAAGCAGAGGACTTGGTAAGAAAATGCAATGGTTGTCAGAGGTATGCTACCAAGACACATATGCCAATGTCGGAGCTCAAGACCATACCAATCACCTGGCCATTTGCTGTATGGTGTTTGGACATGGTTGGCCCGTTCAAACCAGCAAGGGGAAATATGACTCACATTTTGGTCATGATTGATAAATTTACAAAGTGGATTGAGGTAAAGCCAATAAGAAAATGTGATGGGGCTACGGTCGTGACATTTCTCAAACATATCATCTTGAGATACAGTTATCCTCATAGTATCATAACAGATAATGGAACGAATTTTGCTGAAGGAGCATTTGCGCGATTCTGCTGAGATAAGAAGATCTGGCTGGACGTTGCCTTGGTAGCCCATCCTGCATTGAACGGACAAGTGGAAAGATCCAACAGATTAGTATTATCCAGGATAAAACCCCGGCTCATTGAACCGCTACAAAGATCAGTGGGGTGTTGGATAGAAGAACTACCAGCGGTATTGTGGAGTTTAAGAACAACTCCGAATCGATCAACAGGATAGCCGCCATTCTTTTTGGTATATGGGGCAGAAGCTGTATTACCAGCCGACATAGAGCATGATTCGCCTAGGGTCACCCAATACACAGAAGCCGAAGTGCAAGAAGCCCGGAAAAATGATGTTGATCTGCTGGAAGAAGCGAGAGAATTGGCATTGTCCAGATCCGCCATATATCAGTAAAATCTCCGACGCTATCATAGCTGGAAAGTAAACCCCCGAGTCTTCCAGGAAGGTGATCTGGTACTTCGGTTAGTACAACATACTGCTGGCATTCATTGTACATGCACAAGTTATCCCCCCCCATGGGAAGGGTCATTCATTGTGAGCAAAGCATTGCACAATGATTCTTATTATCTTATCGATGCAAAACCACAGGAGAAGAACAAGGCGGACAGGTCCAGCGAGGAATCTAAGCGTCCATGGAATGTAGCTCTACTTCGTCCTTTCTACACTTAGCAGAGAAGTGTATGTATCTGAATCTCTCATATGTCGGTGTGTATGCCGGCAATGAGTCTATCAATGAAATATGGGCACCTCGAGCAGTAACTCGGGGACTGCCTTGAAAATGTTTGTTGTCTTCTGTATTTATTATTTATACGTCGGCTGGCGTAAGTTTTTCTACTTAAGCCGGATTAGTAATGTGTGAGCACCAAGAACCCAACTCTTCGACTTGCTGCTGTCCAACAAGATTTGGCTTCATGGCAAGCAAGAGAACAAGTTTGGAATTGCGTAGCACATGAAAAACGACTAAGGAAAGGAACTTAATCGAGCCGACGTTTGTTTTTCGGACTAACCATATGTTTACTTTCGATTTATTATGCTGAATTATTTTGAGCTAATCCTAAAGTTTCCAAGTATTGTTAAGACAATTTTTGAAGCTCGGACTCGTAAGTCATAAAACCGAACCAAGGTAGACACGAGCCAAGCCAAGAGATTGGATGAACAAGAAAATGAACCTCGGGGACAACGCCCAAGTCAATCCAGCATAAAAACTTAGTAGCAAAACATCACTTGTGTGCTTGATACAATTGCACCCGGCATACCGGGGATCTGATGAAATTTAAAGTGTTTATAATCAAGGAGCAGCAGGAGGAGGTAATTCGGCGCCAGCAGGCGCAGCCCCAGCCTCGGCTTCAGAGTCATCGGTGTCCTCCTCGATGTCTGAGGCTTCGTCCTCTTCGTCTTCATCCGAATCATCTTCAGTGAATTCAACATTTTCATCGTCGGTGGCATCTAGGAAGCTTGGTCCCTCATTCCATTGATGAATGGGGGCGTATTGGATGAATCTATGAGCGCAAGCCTTGCGCCGAGCTACCCAATCCGGGTCAGTATACCACCTTGATCCGGTGCGCATGCGCTCAAGGAGTTTGAGGTTAATCTTCTCGTACCACATAAGCACGTAGTGAAGAACGATCTCAGCTCCGGTGCGTGTCGTCGGATTGATGACAAGTACGCCATGAGGGGGTCCTCGAGGCGTGCGGAAGAGAGGGGTGTGAGATGTACGGTGTTCCGGGACAGTGAGCACACAAGTTTACCCAGGTTTGAATCCACCGGCTTTGACGGACCCTACTCCTGCTAGCAATCCAGTAATACGGCAGCGCCGGAATATGGGTTACAAGGGTTTTTCCTGTGAGAGTTGAGATTGTAGACTATTGAGGTGTTGCCCTAAAGGCTCTCCCTAGGACGGCTTATATAGATATCCGGCCTAGGGTTTACAGGATAGATCTATCCGGCTACGAATAAGAGTCGGTTACAGAGTACATCTTTAACTACAAGTAACGTTATGGGCCTAAGTCGGTAAGTCTTCTGGGCCTTCCCGTAGCCGGATAGGACTCCGTCTTTCTCCCTGACTAGGCTGCCCGTGAAGCAATGCTCTAACCCGATGTGGGCCACCCTGGTCAGTGAGGAACTATGACGATACCCGGAAAGTATATCCCCAACAGCAGTCCCCGGAGGCCTCCAAGATCCAAAGTCAGATTTATCATCGTCTAGCTTGATCTTCGGCTTGCAGAATCTTGAAGGGTTCCTGAAACTTCACAATAAAAAAAATACGATTCGGGTCTTAAAAATAAGTTGGACCTATCAGTAGGTTACTTGGATTTTCCAGCTCGATTTCAAACTAAGCCGGAACTTGGTTCCCAACGCCACCTGACACAAGTCATGGTCAAGTCACGTCATCCGGACGTGCATTCGTCAAAGACGACACTGGTGGGTCCGCGGTCCGCAGAACCGAGGCGTCGTTTCAATGCGTGCGTGGAGATCGAGGCGATGCAATCATCGCGCGGGTCCTTCCCAGCTCTTTCCACGACGCGTGGCGGTTACACTATTGCATTTGCACGAATCTTGGCGCAGTTAGGTGGATATAAGGTGTTAGGATTTCTTCCTTCTTCTTCCACCAGTCCTTTGCCTTTTCCTCTCCTCCCAATCTCCCTGCGCGCATAGAGCTCCCCCGTTCCTCCCCCACAGAACTCCTAGCGCTGCCCCTTTTATGTCAATCGCTCGCCGGAGAAATGGCTTCATCTTCTTCCTCCGGCTTGGCGGCAGCGGCGGCGACGGTGACAACGGAAGCGGTGGCAGAGAAGGAGAGATTTCGCGGGCTCTGGATTCCCTACGCTCTCAACGAGGAGGGCCTCAGGAACATGGAGAAGGAGGGACTTCTTGCTGCCGGCGACTGGCGGTGTGGCTTCGAAGAAACCGTCCCCAACCCGCGTGACGGCGAGCGGGTCCACTTCGGCACCCACCTCGATAGAGGTTTGTCGTTTCCTCCCTCAGAGTTCTTCTCCGAGGTGATTGTTCATTACGGAGTTCAACTCCATCATCTTCCTCCCAACTCTCTGTTAGAGATGAGCGCGTACGCTTCATTGTGCGAGGGCTTTCTCGGCATTAGGCCGAGTTTGACTCTCTTCCGGTACTATTTCCACGTCAGGAGAAATTCCATTACTGCCGGTGTTCCTTATATCACCGGCACTATTAGATTTTCGCTTAGACGTGAGCGTGTGTATCCCAAAATTCTAGCCAGTGACTCGGTCAAACAATAGCCAGCCACATTTTTCTATCATAGGGATATTCCGGCTCCCAGCAAAGCCACTGCTTTGCCGGCTTTTATCGACGGAGCCGCC
This sequence comes from Avena insularis, assembly GCA_023614405.1. NCBI lineage: Eukaryota > Viridiplantae > Streptophyta > Magnoliopsida > Poales > Poaceae > Avena > Avena insularis. The sequence continues at coordinate 568,604,826 of CM042686.1, forward strand.
ATGGCCCAACCTTCTTGGGACGAGGCTGCTCCGGCTCTCACCGACAATCTGATCCTCGCTAAGAGGCGGATCGAGTACTTGATCAAACACAAGGGCTTGAAGGGATCCAACTTGGTCCAGTGCTGGGTCTCACGTCGGATCCAGCCCCTTCAGTACCACGGGACCCGAATGATGCATTCCATCACGTCGTCCAAAAAAGACTCCCTCCGCATCAGTCGCAAAGCCTACACCACACAAGGCTACATAAGCCAAGTTAAGTGGCTGATCCGGGAGCGGATCGAGAGGAGAATCCCGGAGGTTTCTTTGGACATGCATACGGCGGATAACCCCGTAGTGCCGGTAAGCTTCTAACAGTACACCTTTTTTATGTGTTTCAATCTTTGAATTATATCGCAATACTGATATGCTTTCTTCTTTTCAACTTGCCGACCTCCCCGAGTCGGAACTTGCTCCGCTCGAAGGATATCCTCCAGAGTTCTCTCAGGAGGTGGAGGTAGTTCCATTGCCGGATCTTGCGCTCAAGAAGCGCAAATCTCCGACAGTGGCTGTTGGCACAAAAGAGGTGCCTGTCGTGAAAGGTAACATTCAATCACAACTTCCACCTTTGTACCTTACTCAAATTTCTTTCCGATATGTAACGTTTCCGACTTTACTACATTCTCAGAGCAAAACCGCTCGTCAAGGGCAAGGGGAAAGGGATTCCTTCGAAGCCGCTGCGACAGACGAAGCTCACCATAGCTTCTCCTGCCGTGGCTCCTCCAACTCCTGCCCCTCAACCTTCTGCAATGCCAGCGACCATTCCTTCCCCGGTCGTTGCAGAAGATCCGGCTCCTTCAACGGAGCCTGTGGACCTTGGGTCGCAAATTGACGTCACCATGGGTGCGTCAGATCTAGATAAGGGTGAACCCTCTTTGGGCAATGATCCCTCGGCAGAAACTTCCGCCGAAAACCTCATGAGCAATCCGGGTCTTGCCAAGTTTGGCTTGTCCCGGAAATCTGCTGAAGAAATCCAGCGGCTTGCCAGGCAATGCCTAGAGAAAAGAACTTTATTCGCCGAGGAAGAAGCGCAAGAAGCAAAGGACGCCAAGTTCTCCGACCTTATCGCCTAGGTGCGCCTTCGCGACGAGAGGATCAGGATTGGTGAGCTTCCAAAAGCCCCAGTGATTCCTCTGACTCTCGCCGAGAAGGTGCCTGCTAAAGTGAACGCGGGTTTGGATAAACTCACCCGCGAACAACATGTAAGTCGGAATTCCAACTCCTGTTTTTTCCATTGTTTTATATCATATCCTCTAGCCCCCAAGCATGAAGTAGGATATACAATCCGGGTTTATGCTTCATTAGGATGCCAAAGAACGAACTAGTGTAGCCCCCAAGGCTCGTGCTGATATTAGCAAAAATATTAGCTTGAGTCTTAAGTAGCTTTCTGAGTTTGGGTATTCTGACTTACAGAAAGTGTGTTCCTATAATCAGGATTTATTGAAGAATGTCTGTGATAAGCAGAGAGAGATCAAAGCTCTCCGGCTTAAAAATGCTGAACTTAAAGTTGCCAAGGATGAGGCTGAAGGTAATCATTCCGAGACTCAAACCTTGTCTTTGCTATTTTCAATGTCGAATTTTTCTGAACTGTTGTTCTTTTTGACTTACAGGCGCTGGTGAAACAATCCGTCGCCATGATTGAAGAGGCCGAGAACCTCAAGACCTTGGTGGTGGAGAACAAGGAGCTTCGCCAAGAGCTGGACCAGCTCAAGGCAAATCATGAAAAGAGCATAGCTCAAGTCCTTGAATCCTCCTCCATGGCCACTGAAGAGCGTGATCGCAAGATCACTGCTCAAGATAAAATAATCTCGGACCTCAAGAATGAGCTTGACAGAGAGAAGGACATGTCCCAAGCGCTCCGGGCTGAACTCCAGAGTCTCCGGGAGGAGAAGACCAAAATTGACAATGTCATTTTCGGTACGTTCCATCTATTTGACCTATCTCTTTCTTCGACTTTTATCAATGTTGGATTTTTCTTAACTTGTTTTGTGTATAGGTCCTCTTAACTTGACGGAATCTTCCTCCTCCGAGCCCCGCACCCACCGGCTTACCCAAGTCGGTGACCTGCTTCATGACTTCTGCCAGTCCCTTGAGGACATCGACAAAGCTCTCAAGATTCCGGACATGCCAAGCATGTCGGATTTTCAGGTGCGGGACAAGGCAAAGGAGATGCCGCAACTTGTTCGGGACTAGAACATGTCCTACGTGCGGACTGTGGCGCAGAACACTCTCACCATGGTCATGAGCCATCATGGAAACATGGAAATATGGCAAGTGACCAGAGGGTACTGCAAAGTAGATGAAGACGGCCAGGAGCAGGACCTTCAAGCCATCATGCACTCCTGCGCCGGATATGGGTGTCACGTGGCTGATCTGACCAGCTACGAGATCCCCTACTTCACCCGCGTGGCTACTCCACCTCCTCCTCCAGAAGAAACATCAGAAGTTTCCGATGATGAACGCACCACCTCGGACGCGGACATCTCGGAACGATACCAAGGCGGCGGAACCAGCGAGCCGGCAGCTCCTTCATCTCCTCCTGCATCATAGATAAGAATTTTTTGTATTATTCCGGAAAAACATGATGCGTCTGTAAATATGCAGTACTTTAACTTTGCTAGTGCTAAGCTTTTGATCTATTCAACACTTTTGGCTTTGAAAATTTTGTGTGCCTGAAATGTTTACATAAGCACTTGTATTTTTTCCGTCTCTACTTATCGTTTATTTGGCTTTCTGCCTCGTCCCTTTCGTGATCCCGCTAAACCTTCTGCCGGAAACTTTGCCGAGCAACAAAGCTCAATTGCTAAACCAGTTTAAACTCAGAAACAAAGCCGGCTTCTAGTACCAACAATTCACTACTCGGAAAATGCCCGCATCCAGCAATCAGACAAATAACCAAAGTAAAGACTAGAAACTTTAGAGTTATACCCGAAGGTAGCAATTTTAGAATTGGAAATCTAAACCAGAACGAACATGAGCATAAAGTACTTTCAAGCATTCTAGGATTTTCGACTATGACATGATCATTCGGAAATAAGATGGTAAAAACTTCTCAGAAAAACTTGAGGCAACCAAAACTTTTATTTCTCTCAGAAAATGTACATATATATGATTACAAAGAAGGATAAACTAAGAACAAAAGGGACGTAGCTGAGCAATATTCCATGGTCTGTCTAACTCATCCGGATTTGTACTACCTCCAGCTCTCTTTCTCTTCTTAGTAGCAGGTCTTTCTTTGACTGGCCTCATGTCAGTTAAGTAGTACGATCCATTGTGTAATACTCGACTAACTAAAAAGGGCCCTTCCCATACTGGGAAAAGTTTGTGCTTTTGTTGCATGCGGAGAACCAAATCACCTTTATTGAAAGATCTATTTTGACTCTCCGCTATGATACTTTCATAACTTCTGCTGATAGGCTGTAGATCTCATTTCAGCAACGACGCGAACTTCTTCGACTAAGTCGAGATCATTTTGTCGAGAAATCTTGGCATCCTCTTTGATATACGCGGCCACTCTAGGAGAAGTATGAATCAAATCACTAGGAAGAACTGCTTCTATGCCATAGACCAAGAAGAAATGTGTGTATACTGTTGACCAGTTTGGAGTTGTTCGTAAACTCCAAATTACAGAGGGTAATTCCTCTGCCCAAGCCCCCGCAGCACGTCATAGTGGTGCTTCGAGTCTCGGTTTTAGGCCTTGTAGAATTAAAACATTTGCTCTTTCGACTTGTCCGTTAGCCTGGGGATGTGCGACTGACGCAATGTCAAGCCGGATATTTTGCTCGTTGCAGAATTCAGCCAATTCTCCCATAGAGAAGTTACTCCCTTTGTTCGTGATAATGCTATGTGGATAACCATACCGGATTATAACATCCTCGGCAAATCTTTTGGCTGTTGCTCCATCACAACTAGTGACAGGTTTAGCCTCAATCCATTTGGTGAATTTATCCACCATCACTAAGAGGTGAGTAAATCCACTTGGAGCTCGTTTAAATGGTCCTACCATATCAAGCCCCCAGACCGCAAAGGGCCATGTTATAGGTATTGTTCGCAGCTGATCAGCCGTAACATGAGCTTGCTTGGCGTACTTTTGGCAGCCTTTGCATGTCTTGACTAATCGTTCGGTGTCTGCCTGAGCTGTAAGCCAGAAAATCCGTGTCTAAAAGCTTTTGCCACTAAAGATTTGGCTGCAGCGTGGTGACCACACTCGCCTTCGTGGATTTCTCTTAAGATTTCCACTCCTTTTTCCGGAGATACACAGCACTGAAAAACCCTAGAAACACTCCGTTTATGGAGCTCGCCTTTAACAATAGTATAGGCTTTTGCTCGTCGGATAATCTGCCGGCTTAGCACCTCGTCTTCGGGTAATTTGCCATCTACCAAATAATCGAGGTAGGGTTGAGTCCAGCTGAGAATTACAGCCAGAACTGCTATCAAAGGTGAGTCGGATTTGGTCAGATATTCCTCATCTACTCCCTTTATTGAGGGAAATTTGAGGTGCTCTAAAAAAGCGCCATCCGGGACCTCTTTCCGCGCAGAACCTATCCGAGATAGTGCGTCTGCTTCCTCATTTTCTGCTCGAGGGATGTGTTGAACTTCAAACCCTTCGAACGATTTAGATAGATCATCCACGACAGCTTTATATGCTGCCATGTGTTTATTTGCATTACAAATATCCGACACTTGTTGAGCAACAAGATCCGAATCTCCGTAATACATCAAACGTCGGATGCCAATATCCTTAGCAATCCGGATTCCATGTAGCAATGCTTCATACTCGGCAATATTGTTTGTCATTGTGAAGTGTATCTGCAATACGTATAAAAGTTTATCTCCTTGGGGTGATTTGAGCACCACGCCAGCCCCCGAGCCCCCTCGAGCTTTAGACCCATCGAAAAAGAGGGTCCAATATTCCGACTCAGGGAGGATCATATTCTCCTTCATCTCTGTCCAATCAGCGACAAAGTCAGCAAGGATCTGGGATTTGATTGCTGTTCGAGGTTTATACTCAATATCGAAAGCTGAAAGCTCTATGCCCCATTTGGCGACGCGTCATGTGGCGTCACTGTTGTTGATTATATCTCTCATGGGAGCTGTGCTCACCATGGTAATTGGATGCTCCTGAAAGTAGTGTCGTAACTTATGAGATGCTAGAAAAACACTGCAAGCCAACTTTTGATAGTGCGGATACCGCTGTTTTGATTCTGTCAGGACCTCGCTGACAAAGTAAGTCGGACGCTGCACCAGGTGTTCCTGATTTTCCTCTGGTCTCTCCACCACCATGACGATACTAACAACCTTATTTGTCGCAGCAGATAGAGCAACATCGGTTCCTTAGGTTCCGGCGCTTCAAGGATAGGAGCAGATGAGAGTACTTTCTTTAAATCTTGTAGTACAGCTTCAGCTTCGTTAGTCCAAACAAAATCCTTGGTCTTTTTCTGGAGTTTGTATAATGGTGTGGCTCTTTCACCAAGCCGGCTTACAAATCGACTGACCGCAGCAATGCAACCAGTTAATCTTTGTACGTCCTTCAGGCGAGTTGGCCTGGAAATATTGAGTATAGCCTTGATTTTGTCCCGGTTCACCTCTATGCCTCTTTGAGACACATTGAAACCTAACAACTTTCTGGCTGGTATTCTAAAGAAGCATTTCTTTGGGTTAAGCATGATGTTGTATTTTCGCAGATTGGCAAATGTCTCCTCCAAGTCGGAAATCAACGTTTCCTTCTTTTTTGACATTACCGCGATATCATCCATGTATGCATGTACATTGCATCCGAGTTGGTCACGGAGGCAACGCTGCATCGTGCGCTGGTACGTAGCTCCCGCGTTCTTCAGCCCAAAGGGCATCATAACAAAACAGAAGGTTCCAAAAGGGGTTATGAATGAAGTTTTGATTTTGTCAGATTCCTTCATCCGAATTTGGTGATAACCGGAATATGCGTCGAGAAAACAGAGGAGTTCCAAGCCTGTCGTGGAATCGATAACTTGATCAATTCTAGGCAGAGTGAATGGATCTTTTGGACAAGCCTTGTTCAAGGTAGTATAATCAACACACATCCTTAAATCAGTGGTGTCCTTTTTAGGGACCATTACAAGATTGGCCGACCACTCAGTGTGGATGAGCTCTTCTATGAATCTGGCTAACTCGAGCCGCGCTAGTTCCTTAGCTATTGCCTTACGCTTTTCGTCGCCAAACCGTCATAAGGACTGTTTGACGGGTTTAGCATTCGGGTTTACATTTAGAGAGTGCTCGACAAGTTCCCTAGGTACTCCGGTCATGTCAGATGGCTGCCATGTGAACATATCTTGATTTTCTTGGAGGAACTTGACAAGCGCGCTTTCCTATGCGCTATCTAGGCCTACGCCTATCTGGGCCACCCTTGGAGGGGTCATCATCCTTCAACGGTGCTTTCTTCGTCTCTTCTGATTCCTTGAACTCTGGATTCGGCTTTGTCACCTCCTTCTTCGTTGCGGGCATCTCGGACGGATCTATGCTCTTCTTGATCTCCTGGTACTCCTAGGCATGCAGCACGGCTTCGGCAAAGGCGGCATTTCCATCCTCGCACTCTTGCGCTTTCTTCGGGTCTCCCCTGATGGTGATCACGTCGTTGGGACCTGGAATTTTCATCATATTGTAAATGTAACACGGACAAGCCATAAAAGCCCAGTAAGCCGGACGTCCGAATATAGCGTGGTATGTGCTCTTGAACGGGACCACTTCGAAGGAAAGTGCCTCCGTCCGATAGTTCTTTGGAGTTCCAAAGGTAACATCCAAAGTAATCTCTCCCAGGGAATTAGCTTGTCTTCCTGGGACAACTCCGTGAAAGATCACAGAGCTATGGTTCAGCTGGGTTTCCGAGATCTTCATCCGGCGTAGCGTTTCGACATAGAGAATATTGATAATGCTACCGCCGTCCATGAGGGTCTTGGAGAAACCATAACCGTCAATAAGTGGGTTGATGATTAAGGCGTATTTTCCTCGCCTGTGTAACTTAGGCGGATGATCATCGCGGTCAAATGTGATTGCCACTTCCGACCGGTACAGATACTGGGGGACAGCCGGAACTATTGCATTGAGCTCATGTAGAACTGCTTTCTTGACCTTTGCTAGTTGAGATCCGAGGAAAGTGACATAAGTGTCCTTCTTGGTGGGAAAAGTCTTCTTCCCTTCCGGCTTGGGATTTGAAGCATCAGCTTCCTCCATGTCGGAATCTTCCTTGGTCTCCTTTTCCTTTTTGGGATTTTTCTTTCCCTTCTTCTGCTTAGCTTTGTAGCCCGCGGTGTCATCTCTTGGTGTGGGACGAGCCCCCATTGGCGTCTAGGTGATGCACACATGGGTTATTGGCAATGTCGGCCCAAGAGTAGGTTTTGCCTGGTTGCTGTTCAACTCTACCTTGGACCCTTGAAGTCCCACGGCCACACCCGTGGCCTTCGCCACATCCTCCTCGTCCTCCAGACCTGGAAACAGTAGTAACCACCGCTGTTTCCGTGTTGGGTTTTTCTTCCGAGGTATTTTTGTGCTTCTGAGCTTGTTGCTTTGGTTGTCTTGCCGACTGAGGTACAGCTAGGGCATTGAGCAATCCCTCTGCATCATCGTCAGTATCTGCATACTTGCTCGCTGTTTCTATCATCTCTCCCAAATCAGTGACCTTGTCGCACTTCAAGCGATGACGCAGTAGACCAATTGGGAGACCTGCAATGAAAGCTTCAATCGCAGTTTGATCATTTACTCCTTCACAGGAGTTCTTGGTGTCGATCCATCGTCCGAGGTAGTCCCAGCAAGTTTCTCCGGCTTTCTGGGTGCAACGTTGTAGGTCTCCGACCGTACACGGCCTCCGATATGTGCCTTCAAAATTCTGAAAGAACACACTTTGCATGTCATACCAGTTATGGATGGTGTTCTCCGGAAGTTCATTGAGCCATGATCATGCCGTCTTCCGCAACATAAGTGGGAGATATCGGGTTGCGACCAGGATGTTTCCGCCTTTGGCAATGCAGCAAGCTTGGAAAAAATCCTGTAGCCAGGTATCTGGCCGAGCAATGCCATCGTAGGCTTGGACATGTCTTGAGATAGCAAATCCTTCTGGGAATTTTGTAGCTCTGGTGCGTGGTCCGAAGCACTTTGGGCCCACGTAGATATCATCATTTTCATAGCGCCGCGCCTCTATGTTGGAATTGATCCTGTGCCTTGCGTCGTTCGGGGATAGAGATCGTCCCAAATGTCGCCTGTGGCTGCGGTACCTTGGAGCCGGACTTCGGCTTCTGTTGCCACCTCCTCTGCCTCGTCGTCCTCCTTGCCCTCCTTGGGAGCCGTTGTGATGACTGCTTGGTGGAGAGGGTGGGGCAGCTGAATTGTTTCCGGCTGATCGCCGGCCTCCGTCCGGAGCGTCATTATTCCGGTTCTAGGGAGGATCTTGACTACGACGAGCCCCCTGCCGTCTTGTCCCAGCATGGTTTCCGTCGTTCCTTCGACCGTCGTTCCCACCATGGTGAGGCTCAGCCGGACGGCTTGTATGTCTAGGAGGTGGCATTCTCTGGCGATCCTCCTCCCGACGTTTCTCTTTATCTTCTCCCCTTTGATCGTTTGACTCTCGTCAGGGAGGGTTCCTCGGATTCAGGGTAGCAATGGCATCTTTTTCGGCCGCTGGAGTGACGCTGCTCTAGTTACACGTAGTTTTATGTTGCTGTCCTGACGACCCGGTTCTTGAATAATTGTCTTCCCAGCGTTCGGGGCGATGATACTTCTCCCGGACGTGATGGGATCTTACGTCAGCCCATGCCGAATCTGTGTGACATTGGTCGGAATCCGAGACCAGTTTTTGACTTCCAGACAGGGCGACCTTTTGATGCTCCAGTCCCTTGTTGAGTAGTTTGATACCCAAACGGATCTCCTCCGGTCCTAGATTAGCCGATAGAATTTCTCGGGCTGCCACGGTATTCTGCACTGGGGTTGGGATACCCAATCTCCTTTGCTACCTTTCTGTGGCTTCCCCATCTCATCTCCAAAAAGGACGGCACGGACATGTGGGAATTGGTTGTCATCTATGTGAAGCTTCCGTGTTTTCTGGTGCAACCGAGACATGTAGTCCTTAGTTGCCATGCGTTTCTTCTCCACCTCGATGTTTTTGGCTTCATCGAGTTTTTGATGACGCGCTTCTAGGGCTTGGGACCTTTCGTCCAGCTCTTCAGCAGTAAGTTCTGCAGCTGTAGGGATAGGTGTGGTTAATGCAGCATCGATGAGTTTACGCGCACCTTCGGTGATCACGTGTCCATCCACCGATTCTTCTTTTTTCGGCTCTTATGGGATAAGTGCTCCATCCGAGTCTTCTTCGTATTCCTCGGCAATCACCTCCTCTATCAGAGGGTCTTTTGCTAGGGTCTTGTTCTTCTTCTTTGCCTTCTTGGCAGCGCCGGTAGCAAAGACGGCTTTAGGTCCGTTTCCCGGAGTCAAGCTTTGATCAGTACTTTCGGACATCTGGACCTCGGGATTATCTCCGACGCCCATGTCATCCTGCGCTTTGGGAGAGTGTTCCCCGGATCCTTCATCCATGGATTCTCCTTCCTCTGCAGCTTTGGAGTTATACTCCTCTTCATACTCCATGGAGAACTTTCGGAAATCCGCTGACGTCATCGATTCATCCGAGGATGCGGGTGTCGTGATGGTGTCACGGCAGATGCCATGGATAGGCTAAAGGTGGGGACTAATATGCGCTAGGGGAATCCAGGGAGGGATAGTAGAGTGATTCTCTACACAGAAGCTTCATATTGATGTTCAGTCTCCAAGATTACAAGTGCTCCTCGAGCTGTATTGACAAGAGGAGGAAGAAGAAACTCTCTTACTCTTGCCTATCAACTAACCCCGAGAACCCTAGATCCACTAGTGCTCAACCCCCTTACCAGAACCCCAATCCCCCCTTATATAGGGGTGGTTCGGTCCTGGCCTAGGGCTTACGTGGAGGCATATTCCTAAGAATTTGCCTCCTCCCAAATTAGTAACCCGACAGGGGTGCTTTTCCCCCACGTCACTCTTTCTTTAGCGACGTTGCCTCTGCGGCGCCTGCGTCAGCCGACGTGAGCGTCGTCACCCTTGTCGGCCACGATCCGGTGGTCCTGCCCTTGCTTTATTCGCTCATCTAGTATGCACCGGGCCTTCTTTTTGACCAGAGATATTCCTTCCTTCTCCTAGAAGCCAAACGAGGACCCGGATCACAGTTGATCTGGCCACACATGTTCCTGCATATAAGCTAGACAAGCATTTCCGACTTACTCCTTGAGTCGGACGAGACAATGTTAGGCGAGCCCCTGGTCCGGGTTACTCCGTGATCTGGCCTGCCTTGAGGTGACTCGGCCAGCATCCGCTTTGACCTTGCCGAACCTCGGCTAACTCGGCCCTTATACCCCGGAGTGACCCTACCCGGGGTTATCCCCCCAACATTAGTCCCCGAAGCTGGTGCGGCCTTAGCGGCCTTGGTCGCTAAGGCCACATCAGGTTCATTCGTATCCAAGCTTCGGACGTTTATTTCCGGGTTAACTTTTTGTCTCGAATTATATGGACTTACGTTCCCTTCGCACGCTCCAAGTTTTCACTTGCCGGTCGGGTCACCATTTTGGCTCGGATCGTTTGGTTTTGCTTTCCCTCCGCACGGTTCAAGTTTTCACTTGCCGGCCGGGTTACCACCGTGGCTCGGATCCGGGCCTTGCTTCCTTCTCTCGTACGCCAACCCACGTAACGGTTAATCATTACGTTGCCTTATTTTAAGGGCTCGTAGTAACCGCCGCATAAATGTCGCGATTACTGCGGGGTTACGTCACGTCTGTCTCCTCGTTTACCGCAACTGCACGTCGTGTCATTGGATCACATTTACTCTATGGCCCCCGGTGTGGCTCCTCTCTGATTGGTCGATGCTGGTGATACACGGCCACATCGTGCGGTTTTCCTGCGCAGCACGATCCCACTCGTTGATGACTGGGGGCGGTTAAATAGGGGAGGGGCACGCTCCTTAGAACTTTTCCATCTCTGCGCCCCTCACCCGTTCCTCTTCTTCTTCCTCGCAACCGCGCGCGCCAGCGTTCAGTGGCAGCGCCGCGCATTTTCTTCGTTTCTCCGACGCAATCACTGCGCCTCCGCTTAGCCACGGGTCCTCGCTGGCCTAGACTGCAGCCCAGCCCGCCACCAGCTCCAGCGAAGACACCGGAATTGAGATGACGGAGGAAGAGCTCGTCGTTATTGAACAGGATATGGAGGAGGACGCTGGCACGGCGGACCGTGGCGTGTGGGCCGGCTCCTGGGTCTGCGAGGACGACATCGCCTGGCTCTACCGGACCCGGCGCATTCCCGCGGGCGTCGCTGCTCGTCTCCCCTCCTCTGAGCTGGCCCCCTCACCCAATCCGGGTGAATTTGTTGTTTTCTTATCCCATTTCCAACGAGGATTTGGGCTTCCAGTGAGTGATTTCTTCCGGGACTGGAACCGGACCTATCACTTGCAACCACATCATCTCCCGGCAAACGCCATCACCTCTCTGTCCGCTTTCGTTTCTTCGATCGAGGGCTACACCAGGCTATGGCCTACGAAGGAGTTGTGGATCCGGTTCTTTGGCCTCCGTCGCAACGTGGTCCCCAACATCCACATCGAGTCGGAGGACAAACAGCTAAATCAGTTCGGAGCTGCCTCGATCTCGCCTCGGAGGTATTCAATCTTTCCCCGGGTCACCGGGCTTGACTCCTGCAAAGGGTGGGCCCGAACCTTCTTCTACATCCAGAATGAAGGCACGGAAGATTTGATCCGGTTGCTGCCCTACGCTCCGGGTCCCCCTGACATGGATTTCTGGGAGGAGGTTGCCAGGAAGCCTACAGCCCTGGCCAACCAAGTGAACAAAAGGTTTCATGGTCAAGAAGCTCGGATTGCGCAACGAGGATGCCATGATCACATTCGTGCGCAACCGAATCTCTCCCCTTCAGCGGCGCACTCACAAGTTGTGGCATATGAGCTTTAGTCGCGACCCCAACCGAACCTCCTCATTCGAGTTGAGCAATACGGAGATCTTCCGCCGGGTCAAGGCTCTTTTCACCACCCATAAGGACTTCTCCACCGAATGGACGTGGGGAATCGAGCATTACTGCCGTGACAGGCTCCCTCCCGCGGTAAGCTTCGTGGGGTAAACTTATCTCGGATCAATTTCATGTCGGCTCTTATCACATTCTTGACCTTGCTCCTTGTGCTTTTTTCTTAGCTGTTTCTCTAGCAAACCCTCGAAGATGGACCGGATCCGACCCTTAAGTGGGCCCTGGACCGAAAAATTCCGGACGAGGAGGAGCCGGACCAGGAGATGTTCCTCCCCACACCCGATGCCACCAGACGACCCAACGGTAAATTCTCTTCTCTTAGAGATTGGCCCGACGATGAGGATGACTCAGATATTGATGTGATTGAACCAGTTGAGGCTGTCCGTCTTTCTTTTGCTTACCTGACATCAGCTAACCCTGGTGGGCACATCCACGAGGATCCTCCCCTTGCCACGGGCGAGCCTGCTCCGGCGGCGTCAAAGAAGAAGCGCGGAACCGCGTCGAGTTCTTCTTCCGAACCTTCTCAGCCTTCCAAAAGGCAAAAGAAGGCCGGAGACAAGACTGCCTCCAAACGAGTAGGCAAAGACCCGGCAAGGAGGGCCCGGAAACCTAAGGAGGCAGAGACCTCGGATGCGTAAGTTCTTTTTTCACTGCGCAACACACTTCTCCCTGCTTCGGGGTAATTTCACTCCTGACATTATTTTCTCTTGCAGGGCTCCTGTGGAGGTCCCTCAGAGCGGATCGAGCATCTCCTCTCCTCTTTGCTCTAGTCCTTCTCCTCCCGTGATGAGTCACGCCACGAGCCCTATTCGAGGAGCTGCGGCCCCGGTTCCGCAGTACCTCCTTCAGAGGGACGCGAGCTCGGATCGGGAGGGGTCGGATCGGCCGAGGCAACGGCGTCCGGCACTTTGGCATTGCCGCAACCAGCAACTATCAAGTCTACCGCAACTCCAGCACCAGCAGCAGCTCCAGCACCAGCCACCGAACCAGCGCCTGTCCCGGCTCTGAAGAAACCAATAGCAACTCCAGCGCCAGCCACCAAAGCTCCCGTGCCAAGTTCATCTGCCTCGTCCGAGTCATCTCAAGCTCGGCGAGGACCCACTCTAGCGGTTTCCAAGGGCAAATCCACTGCGGTCACTTCCTCCCAGCAGGCCAAAGGCAAATTCACCTCCGCCGAGGCTAGGCAGCGAACCTTGTCGTCGATGCTTCCAAAGAAATCCCCAGCGGCGATGGATCCTCCTGCCGAGCCAGCTGATTCGCAGTAGATGGTTCTTCACACTAGCCCAGCTCTTGCCCTGATTGAAAGGAAAGAAGCTCACGCCAAGGGTTTGGTGGCGCCTCACATGCCCACTGGCAAACGGTACCCTCCGAGCCTCATCGAGTTCGTCATGAACTGGAATAAGGCGGAGTTCGTCTACAACGACGATCTCCCGGAAAAGTTCGGCCCAGCTGAATTTTCCGCTCAGATGAATACTGCCGCCAAGGCCATTAACCTCGCTGGGCGTATGATGGAGGTACGTTGCTTCTTCTTTACGTGCTATAGATAATAACCTTTAGTCCCCGAGCCTCCGGCGGAGTAACATATTGCCCGGTCGGATGCTCCTTAGAATATCAACGTAGCGACATGTAAACTTTGAATATGCACACACCTAGAGCCGGGTTAAGTTCCGCTTGGCCCGGATCTTGTATACTTCAAATATGCACACACCTAGAGCCGGGTTAAGTTCCGCTTGGCCTGGATCTTGTACACTTTGAATATGCACACACCTAGAGCCGGGTTAAGTTCCGCTTGGCCCGGATCTTGTACACTTCGAATATGCACACACCTAGAGCCGGGTTAAGTTCCGCTTGGCCCGGATCTTGCACACTTCAAATATGCACACACCTAGAACCGGGTTAAGTTCCGCTTGGCCCGAATCTTGTACACTTTGAATATGCACACACCTAGAGCCGGTTAAGTTCCGCTTGGCCCGGATCTTGTACACTTCGAATATGCACCGAACTAACCGTATACGCCTCTGCCTTTGTCAGGTAACTACCAACCATCGGAGCGCCGAGTTTTAGCGCCTGCTTGATACCCATAAGACCTTGCACGCAAAACACGTTGCACTTGGCGCGGAGCATGAAAAGAGAGGTAATTTCCTCCCTTAACACCTCACCATTTCGTTTGCTTCTGCCGGACTAACCTCCTTATTCGGAATTTTGCAGCTGGGGTGGAGGCTGAAAACAAGATTATGCGGAAAAACTTGAAGGAAATCCGAGGTATGTCCCCTTTCAGCCAACGTCGCTGTGTTTTCCATTCTCTCTTTTTCTTGGCTCGGCAAACATTCACTCCTCGGCTTTGCCGGGTCAACACACTATTTCAGCATCGCTTGAGGATAGTGTGCCCGTGCCTGATATGATGTTGCATTTTCTCGAACAAGCAGGACAGCATCAAGCCGAGCTGAAGAAGAAGGACGATGAGCTTGCCCTCCTCCGGACCAAGGACGGCGAGATAGCCAAACTCAAGGCCGAGATGGAGAAGATGAAGGCCCAACACAAAACCGAGCTCCAGAAAGTTGGCCAGAACTTCACCGAAGAGCGTGAGCGCTTTACCCTTCAGATCTCCAAGGACCAGGATCTGCTCAAGGAATCCGAAGTCCGGCTTGGGTCGGCGCTTGCCAAGCTTGAACAACTTCGGCAGAGACGCGATAGTTGTATCAAGGAGTTGACCCGGATCCATCGCCATATCTCACGTAAGTTTCTTCGCCTTGCCCGACCTAGTTTTCTGGGTTAGCTCATATGCCTTTGCTTTAGCATCCTCCCTTTCCTTATTTTCAGATAACTTTCCGGAGGGTACTGCCATCGCCAGCGCGGCCGTTGCCAAATTCCGCCAAGAGAGGGGTACTCCCATTGCTCCTGATGGTGAGAGCATCCCTTTGGACATGGAGGACTTGTTGGTTAGCGTGTCAGCTCGGGTGGAAACTATCAAGAACTATGGAAAAGATCTCCTCGACGTTGCGGTCCAGATCTTCAACACATTCTGGCCAAGCGAGGACGCTCCGGAAAGGATCACGCTCCTTACGGAAAAACTGATGGAGATTGAGACTCAACTTGACCTCTGGAGGGAATCCGCTGGGCGTGCCGCGACAGATACCCTTCTCCATCATATCCTTTCATGGTACGAGAAAATCGATCTGAGCCTCCTCACCCATCGGCGCACCGGATCCAAATGGATCGATGATCCGGAGTGGGTAGCTCGGCGCCAGGCTTGCGCCTATAGCCTCATCGAATATTCTCTAGTCCATGACTGGGTTGAGGGGCCGAGCTTTCTTGACTCCGGCGAGGAGGAGCAGATGGAGAACGTGGAGGATGGGTCGGGCGATGATGGAGAAGATGCTGCTTCAGATATTGAAGACAGTGATGATGACGCCGAACTTCCTCCTCCTGCCGCTCCTTAGTTGAAAAAACTTGAAAATTTATCGATCCCAGATGCCGGGTGCAATTGTATGCTGAATACCTAATATTTTGCTACTATGCTTGTATGCTGGATTAACTTGGGCGTAGTCCCCGAGTTTCATTTTCTTGTTCGTCCAATTCTCCGGCTCGATCCGTGTCTACCTTGATTCGGTTTTACGACTTACGAACCCGAGCTTCAAGAATCGTTTTAACAATACTGAGAAACTTTGAGGCTTGGCTCAAAATAATTCAACATAATAGCTTGAAAATAAATACAGGGTTAGTCTAAAAAACAAACGTTAGCTTGAATAAACTCGTTTCCTTAGTCGTTTTTCATGTGCTACGCAATTCCGAACTTGTTCTCTTGCTTGCCATGAAGCCAATTCTTGTTGGACAGCAGCAAGTCGAAGAGTTGGGTTTTTGGTGCTCACACATTACTAATCCGGGTTAAGTAGAACAACTTATTCCAGCTAACGTATATAAAAAGTAACAAGAATCATTTATTAAGGCAGTCCCCGAGTTACTGCTCGAGGCCCTGCTATTTCATTGATAAACCCATTGCCGACAAACATAGCGACACTCGAGGATGACTCGGGTACATACACTTTTTAGCTAAGTGTAGAAGGGACGAAGTAGTGCTACATTCCATGGTCGCTTGGATTCCTCTCCGGACCTGTCCGCCTTGTTCTTTTCCTGTGGCTTTGCATTTATGAGATTGTAAGAGTCATTGTGCAATGCTTTGCTCACAATAAATGGTCCTTCCCATGGGGGGGATAATTTATGCATGCCAGTGGTACGCTGTACCAACCGGAGCACCAGATCGCCTTCCCGGAAGACTCGGGGGCACACTTTCCGGCTATGATAAAGGCGGAGATTCTATCGATATATGGCGGATCCGGATTGCGCTTCTTCGCTTCTTCCAGCAGATCAACATCATTTTGCTGGGCTTCTTGCACTTCGGCTTCTGTGTATTGGGTGACTCTAGGCGAATCATGCTCTATGTCGGCTGGTAATACAGCTTCTGCCCCATATACCAGAAAGAACGGCGTGTAGCCTGTTGATCGATTCGGAGTGGTTCTTAAACTCCACAATACCGCTGGTAGTTCTTCTATCCAGCACCCTGCCGATCTTGGCAGCGGCTCAATGAGCCAGGGTTTTATCCCGGATAGCACTAATCCGTTGGATCTTTCCACTTGTCCGTTCGATGCGGGGTGGGCTACCGAGGCTATGTCGAGTCGGATTTTCTTATCTCGGCAGAATCATGCAAATGCTCCTTCAGCAAAATTGGTGCCGTTATCAGTTATGATACTGTGAGGATAACCGTATCTCAAGATGATGTCTTTGAGAAATGTCACAGACGTAGCTCCATCACATTTTCTTATAGGCTTCACTTCTATCCATTTTGTAAACTTGTCCACCATGACCAGAATGTGCGTCATGGTCCCTTTTGCTGGTTTGAACGGGCCAACCATATCCAAGCACCACACAGCAAATGGCCATGTAATTGGTATGGTTTTGAGTTCCGACATAGGCATATGTGTCTTGGTGGCGTATCTTTGGCAACCATTGCATTTTCTCACCAGATCCTCCGCTTGCTCCAAGGAGCTTGGCCAGTAAAATCCATGTCGGAATGCCTTTGCCACTAAGGCCTCGGATGAGGCGTGATGCCCGCATTCTCCTTGGTGTATATCTCGGAGGATGTCAAGTCCTTCTTCTGGACCAACACACCGCTGGAGGACACGGGTTACACTCCGCTTGTACAGCTCAGAATTGATGATGGTGTAAGCTTTGGCTCTCCTCTGAGTTTGCCTGGCTAGCACCTCCTCAGTGGGTAACATTCCATCTTTCAAGAACTGATATATAGGCAGTGCCCAAGCTGGTACTGCTCTCTCAGGGAACATCTCCTCATCAATTTCCATCTGATCCACCGGCATAGCTTCAGCCGGATCATGCTAAACAGTCCCCGGGTCTGGTGAGGTAGTCCCCGGGTTTGCCGAGGTAATCCCCGGGTTCGGCGTACTATTTCCCCTGTCAATGTCCATGGGATCAGCTCCGGATTCCGCATTTTCCGGGACATAGATTGAATCGGTTCCTGGGGACGGCCTGATAGATGGCTTTCTGAGGTGCTCCAATGCAACACCCGGTGGAATTGCCTGTCGGGTCGAGCCGAGCTTCGACAGCATGTCGGCAACTTCGTTTTCCATGCGAGGTATATGATGAAACTCGCATCCCTCAAAGTAACCTGAGACTTTCTGCACATGAAATCTGTATAGTGCCATGTTTGGATCCAAGGAGTCCCACACTCCGGACACTTGTCAGACATTAGATCCGAGTGGCCAAAGCAGATTATCCGTCTTATGCCAATTTCTTTTGCCACTTTGAGACCATGCACAAGAGCCTCAGATTCAGCGACATTGTTCGATGCCGAAATGGATCTGCAATACGCATTGAGCTGATCCTTTTTGGCGAGGTAAGCACAACCCCGGCGCCTAATCCGGTTTTGGTCTTCGATCCACAAAATGCATCCTCCAATAGTTTGGATCCGTGGCGGTGGTTCGTATTGTACCTCGGCCCAATCCAGAAAATGTCCGCTATAGCCCGACTTGATCGCTTCTTCTGCATCGTCTTGGGCCAGATGGTGCTAGCTCAATTGCCCATTTCGCAATTCTGCCGTTCGCATCTTTGTTACCCATTATCTCGGATATGGGGCTTCAGATATCACTTTGATGGGATGCTCCTCAAAGTAGTGCTTTAACTTCTTGCCGCCATATAAACTCCAGATGCCACCTTTTGAAAATGCGGTAGTTCTATTTTGAGGCGCATAATACCTCGCTCAAGTAATACACCGTCTCGCACCGACTTACCCTCTTCATCTCGCTCCACTACAATCACCGTGACTTACAACTCGGTTGGTTGCGGCTATGTAGAGCAACATTGGCTCCTTCGACAAAGGAGAAGCTAACACCGTGCAAAGGGCCAACATCTTTTTAAGTGGGCAAAGCTTCATCGGCCTCAAGCGCCCAAATGAATTTATCTGATTTTTTCATGAGTTGGTAGAGAGGCGCCTTTTCCCTAGCCGACATACAAACCGACTCAACGATGCGGGCATCCAAAGGAACTTCTGGACATCGTTGAGACACTTCGCAGCTCCATTCGCTCGATGGCTCGGATCTTAGTTGGATTGACCTCGATACCTCGGTGGAGACGGAAATCCTAGTAATTTCCAGCCGACAATCAAGGTACATTTCTCCGTGTTAAGCTTCATTCAGAATCTCCTCAAGTTCGCGAATGTTTGCCTTATGTCGCCAAGGAGCGCTATGCTTCCTTGGTCTTGATAACCACATCGTCCACGTAAACTTGCACATTTTGACCTATTTGATCGCGGCAAACATTTTTGCATACATCTTTGGTATGTTGCTCCTGCGTTTCAGAAACCAAACGGCATAGTGCGATAGCAATAAGCCCCGTGACGGGTAATAAAGGCAGTTTTTATTTGATCATCCGGTTCAGGTATCCGTGGAAACCGGAATAAGCGTCAATAAATGACAACAGTTCACATCCCGCGGTGGAGTCGATGACCTGATCTATCTTCGGCAGTGGAAATGGATCTTTTGGACACGCTTGTTCAGGTTCGTGTAATCGATACACATACGCCAAACCACCGCCACGTTCGGATCGTCCTTTTTCTTTTCTACCAGCACCGGATTAGAGAGCCAATCCGGATACAGCACTTCCATGATGAATCCTGCTGCTAGCAACCGAGCTATCTCGTCACCAATGACCTTTCTCCTATCCTCGGCGAAGCGTCGGAGAGGCTGCTTCACCGGCCTTGCTCCGGGTCTTACATTCAGAGAGTGCTCGGCCAACTCCCTCGGAACACCTTGCAAGTCCTGTGTGGACCAAGCAAAAATATCCCGATTCTCATGGAGGAAATTGACGAGCTCGCTTTCCTATTTGTCAGTTAAACCGGCCCCAATTGTCACGGTACGCTCCAAAAACACGTTATCCACCGAGATCTTCTTGGTGTCCTTCGTGGCTTGAAATGAAACGCTTCCATGCGGGTTACTTAACGCCGGCATATACTGCTGCGCGGACCGAGCTAATGCTGTCACTTCTTGGATTTTTCTTTTCTCTTGGGCAATTACGAGTGACTCGGCTAGGTTAGACCCGGCTGAAGCGCACTCAATGGAACGTCGAAAATCCCCAGCGATAGTAATTGCCCCACTTGGCCCGGGCAGCTTCATCTTCAGATAGCCAACATGGCAACTTGCCATGAATTTGCCCAGCGCTGGTCTCCCGAGTAATGCATGATACGTGCTCTCCAGGTTTACCACTTCGAACTCCAGATTTTCGGTTCGGCAGTTATCCCTCATACCGAATAGCACGTCGACCTGGACTTTGCCTATGGGTTCGCAGGATATGCTGGGCACGATACCGTGAAAAGTTGTTCTCGTAGCCTGGAGCATGTTCTCCGAGATGCCCAACTTGCGCATCGTATCCGCATACATGATGTTAATGCTACTGCCATTGTCGATCAGTACCTTGGAGAATCTCACATTAATATTTGGTCCAATGAACGTCGGATCTAACACCAGTGCATACGAGCCCGGACTTGGCATAAGCTTGGGATGATCTTTAATGCTCCAGGTAATTTCCTGGTCCGACCAAGACATATACCTCGGCACTGCAGGCATAACCGCGTTAACCTCCATGTGTCGGCGCTACAAGCTTTTCCTATCCGTTTCCTCTGTTGTGAACACGCAATAGCTCTGGTGATGTTCCCTATACTCATTCCTTCCCTCATTTCCGGAATACCTCTGATCCGGTTGTTGCTGGTTTTCTACCTGATGCACTGCATCCCTTCTCTCACTGTTGTCATACCTCGGCGGAGGGGGAGGCAACATCAGTTGCTGTGTGTTTGCTCCGGAGAGAAATTGCTGCCGGGGTAATTCCTGCCGAGGTTGATCATTCCGAGGTGCTTGAGCATTCCCTGAACCACCTTGTTCTATCTTGCGCATCCACTCACACTGTCTCGTCGTGTGACCCGCCGGGCTGCTCGGATTTGGCGTGTGAAACTTGCACGACTGGTCCAACATTGACTCGTAGGTATACCGCGGACGATCTTTCTTTTCTTTCCATTGCTTCTTCTGCTCCGGAGTCCACGTTTTCTTGCCATCGTTTCGAGGAGTCCATTGCCCTCCCGTTCTCTGGCGTTGGTTGCTCCCTGCCCCGGGCTGATCTTGATTCACGGCCGCAACTTGTTGTGAGCCATATCGATGGTCCGGTCTATCGTCTCTCCTTTTTCCCCTGTAATCATTCCTCCGAGATGACCCGGATCCGTCCCTCGGATAGTACTCCTCATTTGACTCGTTCGACGCGATCCTAGGTTGAGTTGGATCACCCAAAGCATAAGAATCCGCGATCCGGATCATCTCTGCCAATGTGACTGGCATTTTCCTTTGCAATTTCATCCACAACTCGCTGCCATATCTACATCCTTGTGCGAACCAGGCTATAGCCTGTGACTCTATGACTCCCTCACACGAGTTTCTCACGGTACACCACCGGGTCAAGAATTCACGGTCTGTTTCGTTAGATCTCTGCTTGCACATTGCCAAGGTTTACGGTCTATTCGGTCTCTGATACATACTTGAGAAGTTGCTGATGAACATTTCTTCAAAATCTATCCAGCAATTGATGCTTTCGGGTGGTAAATTATTCAGCCAAACCCTAGCTGGACCTTCCAACATTTGGGGTACATATCGTACAGCCCACCTCAAGTTACCAGTTGCAATTTTCACAGCTGTTGCGTAGTTTATTAGCCAATCCTCCGGCTTCGTACTGCCGTCATACGTCTTCGTGCCCCCAGGTAATCGGAAATTGCATCAAGGCGGTTCCTTCATGATCCGGGGCCCAAAGCATGCTGGACCCGGAGGACCTTGACATTCAATTTGTTCCGACCTATACAGGTGATCCAGTTTCAATCTTGCGTCATCCGGCATCAAATCTCTGTTTCCCAATCTCGACCCTATCACATGATAGTCCGGTCTAGCATATCCCGCATTCATCATCTCCGAGTCTCCATCGTTGTATCGGCCTTGCTCTTGTTGTGCTCCTCTCTGTTGCATACCATGGCCGGCACTTTGCTCTTGCCTTGGTGCATTCCGCTGCTGCGGTTGACCCGCTCCTGCCGAGTTTCACTGTCCGGCATTGCTGTTGGCAGCATTCCCTTGACCGGCATTGCCTTGGTCGTGGTTACCTCGGCTCACACTTCGTCGATCGTCATTTTTCCGTATCTCTTTTTCCTTTCCGGCACGCGTTGGGTCGTACGGAACGATCTGCTTGTTCCGTCTGGCCGAGGTTACTACCTCTTCTCTTCTAGGGCCACCATGAGGCGATGATGCGGCTCCAGCGGATTTCTCCGGGTTACCCATCACCGAATGGACGATTTTAGAAGCTCCAACTCTCTCCGGGTTACCTCTCAACAGCTCCTCATTCTGCCTGTTCGCGATCCGAACCAGCTCGTTAACCCGGTCTTGCTGTCTTTGGCGGGCTTCACCCGTCAGACCCACTAGCTCAGACGCCGCGACATCTGCTGCTCTGAGGTTCTTTGCCGGGGTACTATACTTCGGCAACCCCACAGACAGATAGTTTTCCGACCCTTATGGTCCATCATCACCTTCTCTGTTCATCTCACTTATGAGGTTTCTCCCTTTTACCCTCACTGCATCAACCTTGTTCACTTTCGCGTACTCACGCAGCGTCATGTTCAACGACTGCTGAGCCGCTGCTATTTTCTTTGCACCCTCCAGTATCTTTCGCCGGGTCTCCTCTAGCTCGGCCTGTGCCTGAACCGGATCTACCACTGCTGCCACCGGGTTAGCCAAGCTATCCATAGCTTCCCTCAGCACGTTCTCGGGCCTCTCTAGCGGAGGACCCCTAGCTTTCCTTGGTGCCTTGGGTGTTGCCTCCGGGTCTGGCGTTGGATCCTTGCTTGCGCCCGCGCCTGGCGCAGTCATCATCACCTCTGCATGGTCCGGGGAGCGAGCGATACGCTACCATGAGCCACAGTGAGGGTGGTTCCCGCATCGACGACGCGACGCGATGAATGCAAGACACGCCCACGGCAACATAGACCTTGTCGTGCGAGCTTGACGAAGATGCCGCTATGCTGGAGGGGGCGTCAAGCAGCCAACGTTGTCGCTGACGTAGTCCAACAGACCGCTGAACGAGCCCGAGACGGCGCGTTCACCGTGCCGATGAAATTTCCCGTCCGGATCTTCACCGCTAGCGCCGCTAGCCCCACGGTGGCGCCAACCGTCAGGTGGTGTCACGGCAGATGCCATGGATAGGCTAAAGGTGGGGACTAATATGCGCTAGGGGAATCCAGGGAGGGATAGTAGAGTGATTCTCTACACAGAAGCTTCGTATTGATGTTCAGTCTCCAAGATTACAAGTGCTCCTCGAGCTGTATTGACAAGAGGAGGAAGAAGAAACTCTCTTACTCTTGCCTATCAACTAACCCCGAGAACCCTAGATCCACTAGTGCTCAACCCCCTTACCAGAACCCCAACCCCCCCTTATATAGGGGTGGTTCGGTCCTGGCCTAGGGCATACGTGGAGGCATATTCCTAAGAATATGCCTCCTCCCAAATTAGTAACCCGACAGGGGTGCTTTTCCCCCATGTCACTCTTGCTTTAGCGATGTTGCCTCTACGGCGCCTGCGTCAGCCGACGTGAGCATCGTCACCCTTGTCGGCCATGATCTGGTGGTCCTGCCCTTGCTTTATTCGCTCATCCAGTACGCACCGGGCCTTCTTTTTGACCAGAGATATTCCTTCCTTCTCCTAGAAGCCAAATGAGGACCCGGATCACAGTTGATCCGGCCACACCTGTTCCTGCATAAAAGCTAGACAAGTATTTTCGACTTACTCCTTGAGTCGGATGAGACAATGTTAGGCGAGCCCCCTAGTCCGGGTTACTCCGTGATCCGGCCTGCCTTGAGGTGACTCGGCCAGCATCCGCTTTGACCTTGCTGAACCTCGGCTAACTCGGCCCTTATACCCCGGAGTGACCCTACCCGGGGTTATCCCCCCAATAGCGGGTACGTCGGCGTTTGTTCCAATTGCCTCCAGAGTCGGTGTTTTCTCCAGCATCGACAGATCCGGATCCGGATCCCACGTATCCGAAGAAGTGCGACGCGAGTTTCTTGAGGTACCTGTGGCTTTCACGATCAGCCATGTCAAAACTTTTGATGGTCTCGAGGATTGCATCCGCGCTTTCGCCTTGCAGTATCATGCGTCTCAGCGTATACCTCAGGAAAGGCATGTCTGTCCCGGCATCATTAGATCCGGAATCAGTGTCGTTGTTATGCTCCTCCTGGATTTCGACTTCCACGGGTGGGTCGATCTGGGATCCGGCTTCTCCAGGGAGATCCACTCCAGATTCGACTTGGACCGCTAGGTCTTCTTCAGGCTCAGATTTCTCCATTATCTCTGCAAATGGTGCGGGATGGGTGGGATTAGGGTTTTCTGAGATCCGGAACTCTGCCGCCTCCACGGACAAAGGGGACCCAGAAGATTCTTCTGCCTCTATCATCACCGCTGGGGTGGGTTGGGCAGGTTCAGCGAAACCGATGTAAACATCGATCTCGCCAAAAGACATGATTGTGTAGGTAGTCACGGCCTCCCTAGCCGGAATCCAGGTCTCGTCAAGAATGATGAGAGGGACGTCGCTGGCGTAGAGGATGCGACCGACGACGATAGTCTTGCCGATTCTGATTCTTGCAGATTCCGCTCGGAACGCAGATCCGAAGCTCACTTGCCCCACGGTGGGCGCCAACTATCGTCGGATTGATGACAAGTACGCTATGAGGGGGTCCTCAAGGCGTGCGGAAGAGAGGGGTGTGAGACGTATGGTGTTTTGGGACAGTGAGCACACAAGTTTACCTAGGTTCGAATCCGCCGGATTTGGACGGACCCTACTCCTGCTAGCAATCTAGTAATACGGCAGCGCCGGAATATGGGTTACAAGGGTTTCGCCTGTGCGAGTTGAGATTGTAGACTATTGAGGTGTTTCCCTAAAGGCTCTCCCTAGGACGGCTTATATAGATATCCGGCCTAGGGTTTACAGGAGAGATATATCTGGCTACAACTAAGAGTTGGTTACAAAGTACATCTTGAACTACAAGTAACGTTATGGGCCTAAGTCGGTAAGTCTTCTGGGCCTTCCCGTAGCCGGATTGGACTCCGTCTTTCTCCCTGACTGGGCCGCCCGTGAAACAATGCTCTAACCCGAAGTGGGCCACCCTGGTCAGTGAGGAACTGTGAGGATACCCGGAAAGTATATCCCCAACAGCGCGTCCAGCTGATTCTCTCCAGAGATCGAGCTGAGTCTCGCACTCCATGAGCCTGGCAAAAAGAGCAGGGGCACCCTCCGGAGTATCTTCTCTAGGCCAAAAGGCATTGAAGATCCGGACTGCTACATCCAAGACGTCCTTGCCGTTGTTCTTCACAATCTCGACACGAGAGGACAAGCTGACCAGCAAGTCCTCCATGTCATATGGAATTTCTCCAGCGCCAGGGGCAATTGGGGTACCCCTCTTCTAGCGGAACTTGGCGACAGCGGTAGTTGCAACATCATTGCCCTCTGGAAATTTGTCTAAAAACGAGACAGGTGAAATAAGTGAGAAGGGTTGACCCGGAGAGATTCATGACAATTGAAGAGAAAAGGAACTAACGAGAAAAGTGGCTATGGATCCGGGTTAGCTCCTTGGTACACTTGTCACGCCTCTCCCGGAGTTGAACAAGCTCAGCATTCGCCGACTCAAGTTTAGAGTCGGCCTCCTTCAGCAATTCTTGGTCCTTGGCAATCTGGAGGTTGAGGCGCTCGCGCTCTTCAGTAAAGTCCTAGCCAGCTTTTTGAAGTTCGGATTGGTGCTGCGCTTTCAACTTCTTCATGTCTGCCTTGAGCTTGGCAATTTCATCATCTTTGGTTCAGAGGACGGCGAGCTCATCGTCTTTCTTCTTGAGTTCAGCTTGATGCTACCCTGCTTGTTCGAGAAAATGCAGCATCATATTAGGCGCGGGCACACTATCTTCTAGAGATGCTGAAATAGTTTGTGGACCCAGCAAAGCCGAGGTATGAATGTTTGCCGAGCCAAGGAGAAAAGGAGATAGAAAGCATAGCAATGTTGAGCAAAAATAACTTACCCTTGATCTGATCCAAGTTTTTCCTCATGATGGTATTCTCAGCCTCCACCCCAGCTGCGAAATCCGAATGATGGATTAGTTCGGCGGAAAAATAAAAAAACGGAAAAATATCACGGAAGAAACCTACCCCTTTTATCATGTTCGGCGATAAGCACAGTATGTTTCGCACGCAGCATTTTATGAGTATCCAGGAGACGCTGAAACTCAGCACTCCGGCGATTGGTGGTCACCTGAAAAAAGTACAAAAAGATAGCTTAGTCTTGTGCATATTCGAAGTGTACAAGATCCGGGGCAAGTGGAACTTAACCCAGCTCTAGGTGTGTGCATATTCGAAGTGTACAAGATCCGGGCCAAGTGGAACTTAACCCGGCTCTAGGTGTGTGCATATTCGAAGTGTACAAGATCCAGGCCAAGTGGAACTTAACTCGGCTCTAGGCGTGTGCATATTTGAAGTGTACAAGATCCGGGCCAAGTGGAACTTAACCCGGCTCTAGGTGTGTGCTATTGGAAGTGTACGAGATCCGGGCCAAGTGGAACTTAACCCGGCTCTAGGTGTGTGCATATTCAAAGTGTATGAGATTCAGGCCAAGTGGAACTTAACCCGGCTCTAGGTGTGTGCATATTCGAAGTGTACGAGATCCGGGACAAGTGGAACTTAACCCGGCTCTAGGTGTGTGCATATTCGAAGTGTACAAGATCCAGGCCAAGTGGAACTTAACCCGGCTCTAGGTGTGTGCATATTCAAAGTTATCAAGGAGTTACATTAGTTCTCTAAGGAGCATCCGGCCGAGTAATAAGTTACTCCCCCGGAGGCTCGGGGACTAATGGCTATATCAATAATGTCTACTACATGTTAAGGAAAAGACGAAGTAACGTACCTCCATCACCCGACCCGCAAGATTAATTGCCTTGGCAACAGTATTCATCTGCGCAGCATATTCGGCGGGACCGAACTTCTCCAGGAGATCGTCGTTGTGGACAAACTCCGCCTTGTTCCAGTTGTTCACAAACTCGATCAAGGTCGGAGGGTATCGCTCGCTGCTAAGCATGTGGGGCGCCACTAGGCCCCTGGCATGCGCTTCCTTTCTCTCAACCTGGGCAACGGCGGGGCTAGTGTGCAAAACAAGTTGCGCATCAGCTGACTCGGCAGGGGCGTCCTTCGGAGGTGGAGTCTTCTTTGAAAGCATGGACGCAAGTGTGCGCTGTCCAGCCTCGATTGACGCTGCCCTGGTGGCGTCAGGAGCCTTTTTGCCCTTGGGCTGCTGCTGAGAGGTTGAGGTTGCCGCAGCGGATTTGCCCTTGGGAGCTACCTTGGTGCTAGCCTTGGTGCTGCTGATGTCTTCTCGCCGAACCTTGGAAGACTCGGACAAGGCGGAGGGGCTTGGTGATGCTGCTGTTGCTTTTGCAGTTGCTGCTCGTGCTGGAGTTGGTGCTAGTGCTGGTGCTGATTTCTGCTTCGGCGGAGGTGCTGAGGGAACCTCGGTGGTAGCTGGTTGCGGCGAAGCCAAAGTAGTGGGTGCCGCTACCTCGGCAGAACCGCTTCCCCCCGCTCCGAGGTTGCCCTCCTCTTGACGAGGTGGGCTAGAATCCGGAGCAGCCGCTGAACCCTCCAGAATGGGGCTCAATGGGCGTGAGTCATCGCCACGAGGGGGAGAAGGGCTATGTCGGAGCAGAGAAGCAATACCAGATCCGCTCTGGGGAACCTCTACCGCGGCCCTGCCGAATCAAATCATAAATAATGAGAAACTATAATAAAGGAAGAGCAAGTGAATAGCAAAGGGAGAAACGACTTACTCATCCGAAGTCAGGGGATCTTTCGGCTTGCGAGCTCTCCGGGCCACGGCCTTAGTCGTGGCCTTGGTGGCAGTTTTGTCCCTAGACTTCTTTCGCCTTTTAGCTGGCTGAGAAGGCCCGGAGGAAGATGCAGATGTAGCTCCCCTCTTCTTCTTCGGTGCGACCGGGACAGGCTCACCCACGGCAAGGGGAGGGTCTTCATGGATCTGCCCACCGGGGTTAGCTGATGCCGGAAAAGCATAAGAAAGGGGGATAGCGTCAAATGCCTCCATCACCTCAACGCCCGAATCATCTTCATCGTCGGGCCAATCTCTAATGGAAGAGAGTTTACCGGTGGGTCGCTTGGTCGCATCAGCCATCGGATGTAACATCTCCTGATCCGGTTCCTCTTCGTCTGAGGTATCCCAGTCAGGTGCCCATTTGAGGGAAGGCTCGGTGCCATCCTCGAGGGTCTGCTGAAGAAACATCTAAGGGAAAGAAAAGGCAACACGATTAAACATACAACAAAAACCGACATATGATTTAACTCGGAAAAAGGTTTGGGGCACGAGACTTACCATGGGGGGAAGCCTATCTCGGCAGAAGTGTTTGATCCCCCACGTCCACTCAGAAGAGAAGTCCTTGTGGGTGGTGAAGAGGGCCTTGACCCGGCGGTAGATCTCGGTGTTATTTAACTCGAACGAGGAAGTCCGGTTGGGGTCGCGGCCCCAGCTCATGTGACAGAGTTTGTGCGTGTGTTTCTGAAGGGGGGAGATCCAGTTGCGGACGAACGTAATCATCGCATCCTTGTTGCGCAACCCCAAGTCCTTTAGCTCTTGGAACCTTTTGTTGACTTGGTTCACCAGGACGGTGGGCTTCTTGGGGACAGCGTCCCACAGATCCGGATTAGGAGGACCCGAAGCGTAAGGGCGCAGCCGGATCAGATCTTCAGATGTGTTGTTTCGGACATAGAAGAAAGTCCGGGCCCACCCCTTGCAAGAGTCAAGCCCCATGACTTGGGGGAAGATGGACTGTCTCCAGGGGAGATGGAAGCTACGCCGAACTGCGTGAGCTGTTTGTCCTCCAGGTCAAGTTCTATGTTCGGAATCACATTCCGACGAAGGCCAAAGAACCGGATCCAGAGCTCCTTCATGGGCCACAGTCCGGCATAGCCTTCAATGGTGGAAGCGAAGGCAGAGAGAGTTGATGGCATTAGCCGGAAGATGATGCGGCTGAAGCTCATATGTGTTGAGCCAGTCGTTGAAGAAATCGCTTGCTGGAAGCCCGAATCCACGTTGGAAGTGGGAGAGAAATACCACATACTCACCCGGATTGGGTGAGGGGGCAAGCTCGACGGCAGCGAGGCGTGCAGTGACACCCTCCAGGATGCGCCTAGTGCGATACAGCCAATCTAGGTCATCCTGGCAAACCCAGGATCCAGCCCACGCGCCACGGTCGGCGTTCTCCGCGTCTTCCTCCATCTCCTGCTCTGCGACGGCGAGCTCCTCCTCTGTCATCTCGAGATCACTTCCCTTACTGGTGCTAGCGGCGGTGGGTGACAGTGGCCTGGATAGGCGAGGACCCGTGGTGGAAGAGATGCGGGGAGATGGCGACGCAAAGCGTAGGGAAGCAAGGCGCTGTGGCTGCTACTCGAATCAAGGTGGCGGCGGCATTGTCGCTGAAAGGAAGAAGAAGAAGCGAGAAGAGGCGGGAAGTGGGGAAAGAACCCAAGGGGCACACCCCTCCCCTATTTAACCACTCCCTCGAGGGGTAGTGGGATCGCGTTGTGCGGGCGGGCCACACGATGTGGCCGTGTACAACCCGGATCAACCAATCAGCAGTGAGCCACAGGAAAGGCCACAGGGCGCAGGAAATCCCATGACGTGACATTATGATGCAGTTAACAAGGAGGCAGGCATGATATGACGTGTGCTACAGTAATAACTGACAATTACTGCGGCAGTTACTGGCGCAGACCCTTAAATGAGGCAAACGTGATGATTAATCTCCACGTGGGGAAGCGTACAAGAGAAAAAAGAGTGATCCGGATGAGTATGAGGTGACCCGGCCAGCGAGTGAAAACTCGGAATGTACCAAGGGAAAGTAAACCTATGAAAATCCAGACTATGAGGTAACTCGGAAAGAAAACCAGAGGCTCGATAAAATTGAACCTGCTGTGGCCTTAGCGGCTAAGGCAGCTAAGACCGCACCAGCTTCGGGGACTAATGTTGGGGGGATACCCCCGGGTAGGGTCATGCCGGGGTATAAAGGCCGAGTTAGCCGAGGTATGGCAAGGTCAAAGCAGATGCTGGCCGAGTCACCTCAAGGCAGGCCGAATCACGGCGTAACCCGGACCAGGGGATGTCCACCTAACTGGGTCTCAGCCGACTTATATCGTAAGTCGGTGAGATGTATCTAACTTATATGCAGGAACAGGTATGGCCGGATCAACTAGGTACGATCCGGGTTATAGCAAGCTTAAAAGAGAAGGAAGGTATCTCGCTGGTCAAAGGGTGACCACTGTACGCAGAGCGTGAGCAAAGCAGACAGAGGCCAGGACCACCGAGGCGTGGCCGACAAAGGTGACGAAGCCCGTGTCGGATGACGCGGGCACCGCAGAGGCTCACGTAGCCTCTACATGGATGACGCTAGGTTAAAGTAACCCGGTCGGCTTACTATTTTGGGAGGAGGCATATTCCTTGGAATATGCCTCCACGTATGCCCTAATTGGAGACCTAGCCACCCCTATATAAGGAGGGCTAGGGGCTCTGTAGAAGGGGTTGAGTTTTACTAGGTTGGTCTGAGACAGATTGAGCTCTAGAGAATCGTGTGTGTTCCTAAGGGCTAGCTAGTGGTGAGAGAAAGAGAGTTCCTTCTTCCTCCTCTCCCCAATACAGCTCAAGGAGCACTTGTAATATCTGGAAGTGGATCAAATACAAAGCTACTATGTGTGGAATCACCACACTATCCCTCCCTGGATTCCCCTAGTGCATTTAGTCCTCACCTTTAGCCTATACATGGCATCTGCCATGACACCACCACGACAATGTGTGTTCTCTAAAGAGAACACACATTTCAATGACACTGGTGGATCCATAGGTGGTATGTGAAAAGAACACACATGCAAAATGACTCTAGTTGTTGTTACTAAAAAGAACACACATGCAATGACTCTGGTGGATCCATGTTAAAAGAACACACATGCAATGACACTGGTGGATCCATAGGTGGTATGTGAAAAGAACACACATTTCAATGACTCTGGTTGTTGTTACTAAAAAGAACACACATGCAATGACACTGGTGGATCCATGGGTGGATTGTGAAAAGAACACACATGCAATGACACTGGTGGATCCATAGGTGGTATGTGAGAAGAACACACATGCAAAATGACTCTGGTTGTTGTTACTAAAAAGAACACATGCAATGACATGGTGGATCCATGTGGTCTCTGTAGAGAACACACATTTCAATGACACTGGTGGATAAATATGTGGTATGTGAAAAGAACACACATGCAATGACTCTGGTTGTTGTTAGTGAAAAGAACACACATGCAATGACACTGGTGGATCCATAGGTGGTATGTGAGAAGAACACACATGCAAAATGACTCTAGTTGTTATTACTAAAAAGAACACACATGCAATAACACTGGTGGAGGTGGGTTGTGAAAAGAACACACATGCAATGACACTGGTGGATCCATAGGTAGTATGTGAAAAGAACACACATGCAAAATGACTCTGGTTGTTGTTGCTAAAAAGAACATACATGCAATGACACTGGTGGATCCATAGGTGGTATGTGAAGAGAACACACATGCAAAATGACTCTGGTTGTTGTTACTAAAAAGAACACACATGCAATGACACTGGTGGATCCATGGGTGGATTGTGAAAAGAACACACATGCAATGACACTGGTGGATCCATATGTGGTATGTGAAAAGAACACACATGGAATGACTCTAGTTGTTGTTAGTAAAAAGAACACACATGCAATGACACTGGTGGATCCATAGGTGGATTGTGAAAAGAGCACAAATGCAATGACATTTGAATGGTACGGGTGGATCCATAGGCGGATTGTGAAAATAGATTTTCCCTCTCTCTCTCGGTCACAAATCTCACAAAAGCCCAAACGTGTGGAGATCCCAAACATGTGCTCACTCTGGGTGCTATGCCCTGATTGGCTGACACAGATGTCAGGTGGCTCGTCTCCACCAACCGTTGATCCCATGTGATCCAACGGGCAGGATAACCCCTCCCTTCTCCACTTTTTTTTATGCATGGTCAATCCGTGCCACCTCTCTATCCGTGCCACCGATACTAAACCCCCATAAACAAGTGAAAATCCATCTATCTAACTAAAATAAATAAAATAAATGATCATATTTCGAAGAAGCCATCGTCTTCGTCTTTCGTTCGCGTCTTCATCAACGCCATGGTCCTCATCGCCGCCGTCGGTGCCCTCCTCTCGACGACTCGACACCGCCCCTTCCTCGAATAAGCCGCTATCTCCTCGCCGAGTCCTCCTCCTCCTCTTCGTAGTCCCACGGGTCCACGTCACTCTCCTCCGCTTCTGCCTCCAACTGATCGATGAACGCCTCCTCGTTGGCCGAGTCGAACTCGTCCAAATAGCTATCTCCTCTATTCTTCCTGGTCTTCTTCTCGTTCCTCTTCTTGTCCGTACTCGCCGGTGCAACACGCGCCCCCGTCCTGGCTGCTACTTTGCGCTCGTCCGACGCTGTAGGTACCCCACGCTCCTCCTGCGCGGCCGGTACGAGCTTCGATGTCGCGGTGTCCTCGAGTGCCGATGTCGATGGATCCTGGCGCGGTCGGACACGACGTGCTGCCTCAGCAGGCGACTCGCGAGTGCGGACGATGCAGCAAAGAGCCGGGGACGCATGATGGTCAGTGGACGGCTTGGACCTGCCATTGCCACGGCGAGGGGGCATCGTGCTCGAGGTAGTTGCTCCGAATGGTCGATGGCGGGTACACAGAGTGGGGTGCCGATCTGATCAAGGATGAGCGGCGGTTTCGTGCATCGTGTCCACACGTGCATTTGTTGATTATCAAAAAAAGAAGAAGAAAGAAGTAATATCTCGCGTATTGAACATAATTTGATCACAACTAAAGTGGCACAGCGTATTCTAGACTCGTAAATATCCCGTGCGTGCCTGTCACGTGGAGTTCGACGGAGTTGGACGTGCTGACGTGATCGTGCAGCAGTTGCGCGCGTCATTGCCCCATCAACACGTGACACACGCACGCGGGGTGTGCGCGCTGATTCCCGTGACGACCACCCGACTCGCACTCCCCTTATCATATACTGGATTTTGGGCGGCGCCGAAGACCATTGAAGTGTCCATCGCAATAAAGACAAGTACCATTGATTCCCTACCCCTGCCTCCCTGGCTTCTTTGAGAAGGTAGACCGTACATGGTGGTCTTGTATATTAGTACTAGTACTACTGGACCACGGCCTGTACTCTTTACTCTTCTCCCACACTAATAATCACTATCTCCTTCCTCCTGCCTCCGCCACACTCACCCTGCAAGCCATGGCTCCACTGAGGAGGGAGGCCGGTCGACGATCCTCGCGGAGAAAAGGGAGAGAAATCGCCGCGAGGCACTTCTTGCTCTACCAGTCGCTCAAGCCCACCCTCTCATCGAGGCCCAATCTCCCCCGACAATGGCGCCGAATGTTCTAGCAGGCGAGGGATCCTCCCGGTACGGTCTCCTTATTCTACTTCTTCTCCATCTCCCTCTCCATCATGATCTTAATCAACTTCTTCTTGTTTTTCTTCTTCTTCTGGATCTTCCTCTTCTACGTATTACAGGTCGGCCGTGGAGCCCGAATCCACCATGACGGAGGCGTTGCAGGACCCGTTCGGCCCCGTTCCATGTCTCAGCGAGGTAGCAAATCTCCATGTTGTTATTTCTCCGAGTTATGATGTGGATTTCTTAGATGTTGTCCGCCCCGCATTGGTTTTTCTTCTTCTTTTGCGAGTTGTATTTGTTTTCATGAATATGACTGGATCTCTTGCTCTTTCCTTAATACCACTGTTCATAGATTCACTATGGATTTTTTGTGATTAGGATTAGTTTATCGTGGTCATGAATATAACTCCAGGTCCATTTTTTAACACTACGGCCAATAGATTCAACGGGGATTTTTTTGATCTGTATTAGTATTCACATGGGACCTGGAGTGTAATTGTAGAATTCCTATTTCAATTAACATGAACGATGCAGCGATCGAAGGCCAAGTACTGTGAGAAGGTGGCCGCGATCAGTTCGAAAATTGCCAACCAACATGAGCTTGCACGCTCCCTCACCCAAGCTAATGAGAGCCTACGCAAGCAATTATCTATGCAGAAGGAGATCTCGCTAGATTTTGCACGTGACGTCGTTAGGCTGCAGAAAGTGCTCGACCGTAACTTGATAAGGCAAGAACAGGCCATCAAGATAATCAACGAGCTCACGAAGGAGAAGAAGAATCTCGTGGAAAGGTGCATTCTCCTGCAGGACGAAGTCAGCGAGGCACTCAGAGGACGCGTCGAGGAAACCAAGGCTACCATCCGAGCCTACCATCACAGGAACCGTTGCCTGGATGCAGTCAAGGAGATGAAGGCGGATATGAGCAGAGGGATCGCCATACTCGAGGGTGTTCGGAAAGAGAACGAGGAGCTAAGGGCATGTCTGGAGGCGTACCAGAGCAATGCCCAAGTCTGATTCCTGTTAGCGGGGACACGAATACCAATTCGTCCTCCTCTCCTTTTGTAATGTTTAGGGTTCAGGGAGCAAAGCCCATGTCTGCTTCCCATTATAGGGTGCAATAAGAATCCTAGGGCAACTCCTTATCTATCTGGACATGTGTTGGTGTTCATGTTCATGAATGGACAGCATGTTCTCTTTCCATATGTATCTGGACATGGGTTTCTGCATTATGAGTTTGCCACTCTCCCACTACTATTTGGTGATATTGGGAAAAACCCACAGCACACTAAACTGCTGATAAATCTTATTTGTCTTCGAAATTGAAATTATGACAGTGCCACTAGTCGATTCATAAAATGTTGATTAGTACTAGATTGATTCTTCCTTGAAATTATGACAGTGCCACTAGTCGATTCGGTTAATTATGGAAACTAACCAGCTTGTCCTGGTGAACTGAACAAACCATACCATGTATTTTTGTTGCAGGGAAAGAGGCGAAAGATCGACCAGGACCTGGCGACCTGGCTAAATGACAAGATAGCAATCCAAAGGGAGAAGCGGAATTCCCAGAAACTGGCCTTTGACCAACTGCGCGCTGAATTCGCGGTCCTTTCTGACAAGTGCCAGAAACTGAAGGAGTTAAACACCGACTGGGCGAAGCTACACAGTGAAGGTCGCGCCTCGGCTAGGAAGCAGACGGAGATCATGAAAGGGATCTTGAAGGAAAATCATATCGCTACGGACAAAATTCTCCAATCCGTGACGGAGCGCTGGAACCTACAGCTGAAGCACGACATAGTACTGAAGGAGCTAGCCAATCTTAGGGAGGAAAACAGGCAGCTCCGGGCCAGGCTCGCTTGGACACAACATTTGTCTATTTAGTACTAAACTGCCTGGTTTATCCTCTGCAGTGGTGATTTTGTAAGCATGAACTTAACTCTATGCACGATATGTGTGTTCGTCTGAAATTAGTTTGCTTGAGGATTGAGTTTGGCTTAGTTCGTAAAGCGCAACTGCAAGTCTTACAATTAACTAGTTTCAGGCATTGGTACAACATAAATTATTCATCTCGAATTTCCTTTATCCTCTATAGTCTGTCCTTGTTCACCCTCGCGCAACTTCTTCAATTCCTTCAACAGATCCGCAATGCAGCACTCTAGCTTCTTCTTGTCTTCCCTGAGCTGATCCCTCTCCTTTTCTGCATTATGAATCAGCAACCTGTGACTATCCTGAAGCTTCTTTGCAGTTCCAACAACCAAGCTCCCATCGATTCCGTCAGTTAGCTTTGACTGCAAATTCTCGATTTCTTGTTCCAGCTCCTTATTTCATACCGACAGCTTATAATTTTTTTCAGCTGCATCACTTACATCAGTAAATCTCCCCGACCTTTCCAACTCATA
This sequence comes from Avena insularis, assembly GCA_023614405.1. Classification (NCBI taxonomy): domain Eukaryota; kingdom Viridiplantae; phylum Streptophyta; class Magnoliopsida; order Poales; family Poaceae; genus Avena; species Avena insularis. The sequence continues at coordinate 568,640,477 of CM042686.1, forward strand.
CATCTCCCATAACCGTGCCAAACATTTCTTAAGTGCATCTGTCCACTCAAGATCCACCCACTCTACTGCTTTACACACCGGGCCAACCTAAAAACACACACACTATAGTGTTATGAACATGCACGATACATTTTACTTCATGTCATAGTTGCACATAATGTAAACAAACCTGATTTGTACAGCCCAAAAACCTTCTCCCAGTGTTACTACCTTCGAATGCAACATATCTCCTTAGTTTTAACCCATGGTCACATGGCACTTCTCCATCGAGATCTAGGCCCTCCCATTCGGAGTCGTAGATCATCCTTGGTACCTATAGGTAAACGCAAAGCTAAAATCGAACACGATTGCATGCACATCTGGTCGGGCTCAGATCGAGTGAATTACCATTGCCTAACCCTAGCCCGAGAAAACAGAGGAACTCACATCATGGAAGGAATACTCGATGTCGGAGAGAAGGTTGTCGCTGCTCGACTGGTCGTCCTCGCCGTTCAAGGACAGCATGGCGAATGCGACAGCGTCGGAGAGAGAGAGAGAGAGAGAGAGAGAGAGAGAGAGAGAGAGAGAGAGAGAGAGAGCAGCCCTTCTACCGCTGTAATGATGACTAAATTGGCATGTTATAATAGTTTAATGGATACCATGCCCTTTCCCTGGATTACTGTCTCCTGCCTGATATGGATTCTCTTCACACATTCTCATTTCAAATATTAAACCTGCACTCCCTCCATCCCAATTTCATTGCCTAACGAAAACATACCAGTATATTACATCATCCAAAGAAACAAAATCATGTCAACTACAAGGTACTTATGCATCACTTCTTCAGTCATGGTTTCACAAAACATTATATTATAATCTCCTAACAAACATAACCACAACATGGTTTTCACAAAACATCATATTACAATCTCTCAACAAACGTAATCATAGAAACAAGTATATTACATCAACTCAAGAAACAAAATCATGTCGACTACAAGGTACTTACACATCACTTGTCCTGTCATGGTTTCGCAAAACATTACATTACAGTCTCTCAACAAACAAAATATCAGAAACAAGTACAGTACATCATCTCAAGAAACATAATCATGTCAACTACAATGTATTTATGCATCACTAGTCCAGTCATGGTTTCACAAAACATTACATTACAATGTCCCAACAAACATAATAACTGAAACAAGTACGGTACGTCATCTTAAGAAACATAATCATGTCAACTACAATGTACTTATGTCTTATTACAACAACGATGGTTTCAGTGAGTGACATGTCTGAAAAACTCAACAGCTCGCACAACATTATATCACAATCTCTCAACAAACATACTCATAGAAGCACGCTCTAAATGCAACAGCAGTCAATATTACAAATACAGGCAGGGGAACCTCGCGGTCCATATGACAAGCCCAGGGTAGCAGCTCTCATCAGACCTCATCAATGTCGACCACCTCATTCTGTTCAGCCACTACAGGGGCATCTACATCCACTATAACCTGTTCAACAACATCAGAAATGGTACCAAGGAAGAACACCTTCCTGGTTCACTTCTTTCGCCGCATAATCTACATAAGATCTTTAGTATCCAAAACATCTATGAATTGCTGCTTCATATGATGCCACCACCGGATTTTTTCCATCTGCTTAGGGCCAATACTGATTTTCTTACCGATCATATCTCTCATTTCATCAAGAGTTATGTTTTTGGAATCGACAGTGATCTCCACAGTACATGACAAAACTGGCTTATTAACTCCCTCATCAAGTTTTGCCATGTATGAATCCACCTCTATGCGTATACTGAACTTATCTAGATCAGCATCTATTGGTCCGTATTCTCTACGAGCGAAGCTCTGCACAAGATCTCCGAGATCGCATACATATCATCAATCATCGCTTCAACTTTCACCTTACGATCAGCTGCACAACACTCCCAAACCATCTGAAGCTCATGGGAGTGCTCAATTTCCTGATAGGTATCATTCATGTTGCACCACACCAATTTTGTCCTCTGTCTAGAACCCCAGGGAATTCTAGCGGCAAGCATATCTACCAGCTGCGAAACAGACATAACCTCTTTGCAATTCACAAGCAGATGCACATCTTGCCCGAACACAACCCTCTCGCAATCAAAATCAAGCTTTGCAGTGTACTGCGGAACATGAACTGTGAACTCATATAGGTCACTTATATCAAAACTGTGCCTAATTTGATTAAAAAGGGAAGCATTTCAGTTCATTCGATTCTATTATGCCGTAACTAATCTACTTGCAAGATAAGGTACAGATAAGAAAAATTCACCTCTCGCTCTTCTCCCGGGTTTTTTTCTTCGAGATCTGAGTGCTGCATCAGCCCACCGGAGCCGAACACTCCGCTGCCGGCCTTGCTTTTCTCTTCAACCCGCTGCTTGTAGGTACCTTGGGAGCAGAATCCTTGCTGGCCTCCTCGCTAACCGGGGCTGAAGACCTCGCCGCAGCTACGCGTTGAGCCCTAGACTTAGGCCCCGACGGATCCTTTTCAGTCGGCGACGTAGCTACAACCTTCGCCTTGCAAGACATGCTGGGCCGCCGCCGCCGAATTCAGTGTCGGGGGAGGGAGAAAAAAGGTCCTCCGCCGCCGGCAGATTTAGGGTCGAGGAAGGGAAGAAAAGGGACCGCTGCCGCCGCTGTAGCAAGATTCAGTGTCGATAGTTAGGAAAGTACAGTAATGGATTTGCCCCTACGACACGTGCAGGGTGGCTAAGAAGAGTGACCGGCGAAGGAGGAGCACAGCAGGAACTAGTGTAACGGAATATCCTGACTTAACGGGCACGATTTAAAAATATTTGGTTTGGCCATCATTCACTCGAAAGACCCCTCTCAGCAATTGGCGCCCCAACTTTTCAAAACGCGGTGATAAAAATCAACTTGGGTACCGCGTTGCCTGTCCACCCCAACTTTCGGCCGCAAAATGATATTCTCCAGAATAAGGTCCTTCCCGCCCTATCCTCGTTCTGGTGATGCATCTAGCATCAGCAGAGGGCGTGTGGAAGCATGTGTCCAACAGGTTTCTTGGGATCCGATCGTTTTTCGTATATGTGTTTTGAGGTCAGTCTCTTCCGATCTACGTTGTTCGTCTTCTGCGATGGTTGATGCTCTGGTGCGTTGGTCCTTTGGGGTCTTAGCACGACGACTTCCCGTCCGTCTACTATTACAAGCTCTACTACGACAAGCTTTGCCCGGCTCCGGTGATGGAGGGGTGAGGACGGCGGCGCGCCTTCGGCTCGTGCCAGTGTTTGTAGTCGTCGCTAGGTGGTCCAATAACCTATTTGTAATTTTTATTACTTTTAGGACACTTTGTACTACTGTTGATGATTATTAGTAGATCGATCAAAATTTCGCAAAAAAAAATAGATCGTACTAGAGGAATTGTTGAAGGGAAGAAACAAGCAGGATAAGAAGAACGGTTTCTGATCTGTTAATGTTCTTATTCGATGATATAGGACTCACAGTCCTCACATGGCTCCGAGAGCGGATTTACCACTTGTACGTTGGTCTCCGGTATCACATATACCCTAGGATTGTTAGAGATTCGTGCAGAGTCCACGAAGTCAACAACTGCCACACATTTACACTTAAGTCCCTCTAAAAAGTTGGAAACAATCTGAGCTCCACCTGGCAGTGAAACTTGTATGTTTCTTGACTGGGTCTGCTGAAATTTGTATGTCACGTCAAAATTTTGTTAATTTTGGTTTTTTTTCTAAAATTTTTATTGTTAATTTGATTGTTTTTTTTTGTTTATTCTACTATTGATATTGATGATATTGAACCGTGTATGTATCTGCAAGATTTAAAGCAATTTCAGATCTCTAATAAATCACGTATGAATCTAGACTGAGGTGAAAGGATTGTAAAATAGTTTGCACGAATCTCCAACAAATAAACGGTGAGATAGACCCGTTAGGCCCAACCTGTGGTATTGTATTTTTGCATGGCTCCAGGCCTTCCTCCAAGGCAGGTCACTCTCGGCCCCGCTTAGTTCCTTGGATATTAGCCAAAACTGGATGTAAATATTACGGACCTATAGGTCTCGCTAAAATCTTGGTATCCTCCATAATTTTCGGATCTGGCCGGTATATGAAATGATGAAACAAGCGGGAGGTAACTGACTCGGCTTTCGGAGTCGCGAGTTCCTCCTCAGCTGCAGAGGGTCTTTCGCTTCGAGGCCGGTGGTGGCTTGTGTTGAGGTCGTCGCAGCGCTGGTCGTGATATGTTTCTTTGGAGGCAAGAGCGTGCTGCTGAGGGCATCACGAGTCACCATTGCAGCTCTCAGTAGCTTCAGAACCTGTTGCCAGCAAACAATCACTGAGAGCCATCTATAAAACTGAAAAACAAAGCAGAATGATCTAGTTCTTCAGAATACCTGAGTTTTGTCAAGAGTTAGCTCTTTCTCCACAAGCTTGTTCTTCGGAATCTTCGCTGCATGTATGGCCTGGAGACTCATGGCCAAGGAGAAATCGACGATACGCAGATCGTTGGTCACCATGAAGTTTATCGATCCTCCGTTGACATAAGCTCTATAAGCAGTTTCACCTCCCTTGCTTGGGGATTTGGGATTCATCTCGTAATAGTAGAAATTTGCAGATTTAACTACTCTTTGTTTTAATTCTTCTACCTGCAGTACATTACTGCTGCAACCAAAGAAAGGGGCCAGCTTTGGGGATAGAAGTAAGCTTAAGCATTCTTGTTTGACACATGCTCCCACACTCTTGTAGATATTATCGATACATCCGCCTGGTGACAATTGACTATAAGTCCTAATTATGCATCCGACAGGAATGCAAAGCAGGCCAAAGAAAAGATCAACAAAGTCTTGCCCAACTTCAGCATATACCACCGAGGAATCATCATTTGTCTTGACAAGCCTTATCTTTATTGGTTTGAACTTGGGCTCAACCTCAACTGCTTGTTTGGTCAACCGACTTTCAGGAAACTGAGAAAAAGCCGCAGCATCCAGTGCGATAGCGACATCAAAATATAGGCCAGTTAAAGGTTGCTTCGACAGAAGGGCTCGCTTAAGCAAGCTGATTATCTGGAAGAAATAGAATTTAACCATCATTAATTAAAAAACATATGTTTTGCACAATAATTTGCACCGGGGCAGGGTAAGTCAGAGAAAGAGACGGAGATCATCCGTGATGATGAACTTTGTGCCACTTTTGGCAAAAATCCCATCCGCCATGTCTCCAACAGGAACAAAACCATTGTGCGGGAATCTCCTAAGGCTAACCATTTTATTTCGACACTTGCAAATAGCACCTGAGACTGAGCTGAAGTAATCATTGCAGCATGTATAATTCGCTGTTTGATCGGCATCGTCCACTTTGATTTTAAGACGGTCGCACTGAAACGCGGCAGCATTGACAGGGCTAAGAAGCATGGTCTTGCAAGCCTTGGTCTGGAAGTGAACTTCACTGAGACTCTCCACACTCCTGTACAGCTCATCAAGGCACCCTATCTGAGACTGCTTACCGAGGCGACGCACGATGGTGCCGAGAGGCAGCGTGAGGAAGCCGAAGAGGATGTCAACGAAGTCCTTGTCAGATTCTGCAAACAGCACCCTCTTCTTCTCCTTGTCGATGAACAGCTTGACAGCAACCGTTCGTCCGCGGTTGCTCGACATGGTGTGTGCACTAGTATCCAGGTGCTCGCGTAGGTGTTGTGCTAGTCTCTGAAACTATCTGATGAGGAGGGCAACTTTAGAGCAACAATAGGAGAGTCAATTGTTGGCTATAAATCCTTGCCATGTTATCTATAGCTACCTTATAGTTTATGTACAATAGTTAGCTATAAAAGAGTATTATTTTTTCAATATATGGCCCACTTGACACTCTCACAAAGTGTCTAGGAGCATGTGCTGCAGCTGGCTCTTATCCTACAGCCAGCATATCTTCTCTCACCTCTTCTCTCTCATCCAACTCAGCACAAATATAGTATTTAAATCTTTATAGCCTGCTTGCTCTTAGGGGTGGCTTGTGCAGTCTTTAAATATCCACCATGGCCGAGTGTGGACAATTTAATTGTTACCTGGAATCTGAAGGGTGCTAGTGGCTCCAGACGAAGAGTCTCCTACAGTACTGAAACGCTAGGGTAAATGCAATCTTTACTTTTCCGAATAGGAAGGTGTTGAGCTTCCCTGATTTTATTTCTCAATAAAAGATGCATGCCAAGGAATGGAAAGCTAATGCCCTTACGTATTGCTCAGACTTGAAGAGTTAAGTTTCGTATAAAATCTGAGTTGTGTTTATATATGTCGACAGTTGATCAGTGGACAACTAAGTTATATATTGTCTACTACTTTCCTTCACTAGTTAAGACTTTCATGTGTGCTAACGTATAAAATAAACTCAATTAATTTACACGCATATCTGGGGTGACCATAAACACCTGACGGTCAGCACTCAGCACTAGCCTTAATTTACAATTTCACACTCAGGCACTGCTTTGGCTTGGCTGCTCCACATGCTCGTTCATCTGCCCAGTGAGGTAGCGTCCCTTCTAAACTCTTCACTTCTCAATCTGCGCCAAAATTGCCGTTGAGTTGGAAAACCCTGGACTAAGCCGATCTGCTGGACAGATTCAGATTGTTGCCATCAGCTGTCAACAGAATTAAAACAACAGTGAGTATGTGACCAGAATGGTCAGACAAATAGTTGCAGATATACCAAGGAAAAATGGTTAGACTCGAGAAACCCTTACATGAACTCTGTTTCAGGACAAAAAAGCATGCACCGATCACAGCGTAGCAAAGGAGAAGAAACAATCCTTTCAGATAATGCGATGATCCGTCCTGCAAAGCACAAAAGCAATTCATTCACCACAATCATACAACGCCGAGGTGGTAGATTTTCAGATAGAAAAAATTCATAGCATTAGGTTTTGCTACTTAACCTATCAAAAAATAATTTTAGTCACTGAAATATTTTATTCTATGATATGCAGGTTGACTTGATTGGGGATGCCGAACATAACATAAAATTACCTGGAGGGTGAAGCTTGTCATTAATATTGCCAGAAACAACGAACCAGTCTCTAGCAGGTTGAGATCAAGATCCATTGGAACCCCCATGATCCAAGCTACAATGACACTCAAGGGAACCTAGCACAGTTCAGTTCCATCAGGAAAGAGACCAAGGCAAAGAACATAAGAATTTCACGATGCGTAGAGGTTAGTTAATACATACCACAAACATGGAAATCTGCGTAGCTGACCCCAAAGACACTCCAAGGGTGATGTCCTGTCATGGCCAAAAAAGCATTGAATTTGGTGTTAATGTTTGCTCATTCGATATATCAATGAGTATGCATATGGGTTCTCATGCTGCCTACCAGCTTGTTCTTGAAAGCAAATATCACTGCACCAGCATGCTCTGCTGCATTACCGACAATTGGAATCAGTATGACGCTAATGAAGCTTACCGATAGTTCCCAAGATTTTGATGCTGCCTACAAAATTTGTTCAGACAAATATTGTTAGCTACATTGTAGGTTAGCTCAAAGTAAAATTATGCAGGAAATTTCTTCAGAAAGCCCATCCAAACTATACATCATGAACATAGCATAATGCTGCGTACCTCAATTGTGCTTACGACATACTCTGATAGTACAGCAGTCATCACAGTCATGACTGCTAGCCAAATCATTGCACATGAAAATCCCAGCACTGGCTCATCTTCAGAGACCAAATCGTCAGCATCATCTTCAACCTAATCAATTTGTTGATACCAAAATTTTTGTTAACCAATTAATTATATACATGATGTTTGGTATTTCTGGTTTCTGATCAGCACTCTAGCATATATTACACACCTCCTGGGGCTCAAAGAGCTGGCGATGGGTCTTTAGCTGAAAGTAAAGGTAGGCTGCATAGGCCAGGATCATCACAACGCTACATGCCCGGGATAGCATTAATCCAGCATCCTCGGAGCTTACTGCATGCTCCCCAGCGCTTACTGCATACCTCAGCATCAGTGGCATGGAATTGCATAGCAAACCAAGAATCAGAAGCCCTGTGCTTACATCTGCTTGCTTCTGTAAAAGTCAAAACCATATCATTATTCATGCATCATAATAAATCCGCACACTCGTAGACAGCATAATAGTAATAGAAAGTATGGCTGCCGAGGTTACCTTGTCGTATGGCTGCTCACTGCCGAGGTTGGCAATGCCACCAAAGAAAAGGGAGGTGCCGAGGACAAGCAACAAGTTGGACAAGATGGAGCCGAGCAGGGAGCATTTCACCACCGTTATCTTGCCTTCACTCAGGGCGAAGAGTGCGATAATAACCTCGGTCACATTGCCGAATGTTGCATTCAGAAGTCCACCCACTGCAATTCAAGTAGGTAACTGTATGATGTCTGAGTTGCAGGGTGGATAAGTAGATTTGGCGTTTTGAGATCAACGACTCTTACCAGTAGGACCCGTGTAGTATGCAATCTGCCTATAATCAATTAACACATAGAACAGTGTACAAGTTTTAGCAACATAAAGAAGGTAACTACAAACGGAACAGGCTATGATGATGATGGACAGAAGAAACTCACTCGGTCAGGAAACTGAGTCGTTCGGCAAGAGGAATGAGACCAATTAAGCTAAGCACAAAGAGCCACACCTGTTCGAGTCCAAAATTAGGAAAAGCATGTTTGTTTCAGAAGTTGGGGAAATGGTAAAGAAGATCCGCGATCATTCAATCAGAGTAGATTATACTTCCTCCGCCTGGTAATAAGTGACTCGGTTTTGTCTAGATTCGCATGTATCTACACACTAAAACGCATCTAGATACATCATACATGCAAATATAGACAAATCGGAGTCACTTATTTCGAGACAGAGGGAGTATATGAGTATACGCTTTCTCTCCTATTGGTTTAGTTACGGAGATATAATTGTTCCTGTTTAAACATATTTGTGAATGTACAACTTTGAATATATTACTGTTGAGATGTCAAAAAACAAACCAAACCAAGGTAAGCTGGCATTTGCTTGTATGGTCACGTGTTTTCTATAGCATCGACACGGACTGTGAGAAGACGTAGAGTCACATGCCGAACATCAAGGGTGGGCAAAGAGACAAGAGAAGACAGTGCAACAAGAGGCATCTCTGCTTTGGCCAGAGGAATACCACAGTGTGCTTGGCCCTTGTTGAGCTTGAGGTCTTGAGTAGAAAGGAACTACAGGCGCAGAGCCTATGTAGGGACAGGATGCACCTGCTGACAACATTGCTACTTGGTGCTAATCTTGGCACTTGTTGCATGTAAAACGAGCTCAGAAGCGAGAATAGCTGCCATGGTGGTTGACTGAATATACTAGTAACATCAATTAGGAGGAGAAGGTGCAGACATGGGCGGTGGAGAGCAGTGCATGTGAAGGTGCAGACATGGGCATACTACTAGTTGGTGATAATTCCACGATCCCATCTGTACGCGTCAATTTTAATCAGTTTGGTATTTCAGGCTGCTAGCCATCTAGCTTAGCCCACATGGTCGATCTGGCCACATGTAATGTAAGAAGAGGTCGATGTACTAATAAAATGTAATCTAATCGCCATGATTCCAGCCTCTCTCGTAAGTAAACCTGTACTAATTGGTGTCTGACCCCCGTCTGTTTCACTTTGACCGCGGGAATGTCTAGCTTGCGCAACGCTCTCCTGCATTACTCTAGGATTAATTAGCTAGTAAATGTCAGAGCCCAGCGCGTACAGTATATTCTCTGGTATAATAGTAGATAGCTGTCATGTCACCACTTTTTTAAAATTCTACTACTGTAGGTATAGGAGAATGACAGATGATTTTGGCCGAAATGACACGGAAATTGATGTAATATTGTTGACCCTAACCGCAATCGTTGTCTATGTTGGCGACACCAGCTCAACAGGACACATGCAGTTTTTCATAGAACTCCGATTGCGATGGTGGAACGAGTGATAAGGTAAATTAATCGTCCCTACACATGACATGATCGATCCAATTGCGACGGTGGAATGGAGCAATCAGAATCGTAGAATTCCGATCGAGCAGACAGAAAACAGCAGCTAAACTAACAAGAGCAGGTGCAGCTAGTACGCACGTCAGGTAGATGTTGAGGTGCGTGGCCGAAACAGAGATTGGAACACGGGAACAATCGAAAACAGGATGGAGATCGATACTAGTGGAGAAGGATGAATGACGCACCTGTCCGAAGTGCATGTATCTGGCGAGGACGGCGAGCCCGACGGCGGGGAAGAGGACGAAGAGCCTGGTGCCGAGTAGCACCTCCTGGAGGGTTGAGAGGAAGGGGCGGAGCGCGGCGAAGGGCACCTTGCGGACGAGGGAGGTGTCGGACTTCTTGCGGAGGGAAGAGGATGACATGCTGTGCGCGGTGCGGTGGCCCAGGTGCCGCAACTCCTTGGCGTGGCCGTCCCCCGCCTCCAGCAGCGCCGCCGCCGCCGCGGCCGAGGAATCCATCTGCGCCGCCACGGAATCACGCGAGAGGAAGCAACGGAAGAAATCGATCGCCGCGAAGGTAGCCTCGCCGGGTCGGCCCTCTGCTGGTTAGTTAGTTGGACTCGGGGCTCTGCTTTCGTGTTTGGTTATTTGGAGATGGGCAGCGTCGTCACGTCGCTACCTCACCTCACCGTGGGATCAGGGGGGTGGGAAACTGGGAAGAGAGGAAAGGGGAGGGGCGGTGGCGTGCGACGCCCCTGGTCTGGGTCTGGGTCTGGGTCGTGGGTCTGGGTCTGGGTAACCGGCCCGCACCGGTTGGCTGAGGCTCCGCGCGCGTGGATTTAGTAACCGCTGCCGCTCAGATGCCGGCTCCCCCTCCAACCTCGGCACGGTTTGTTGTTTCCACTCCGCGTCCACCCGCCCACCCGCGTACGGCGCGGACGACAGCAAAGCCAAGCGGTGGCGAATGTGGGACGTGACTTAGCAGAGACACGTCTTTTCTTTTCTTTTTTATAGGGGAGAGACAAAACTTTTAAATTCCCGCGAACCTTCCACTTCCACTTCCACGTCAGTCTGTGGAAGTTCACTTTTTTTCCTTCCCTTCTTTCATGGTGTACCGGGACAACTTAACGGGAAGAAGTTCATGCATTTCATAATGTAATTTTCACCTACTTTGTAAAATATGTAATTTCTGCGTTGTGTCTCCAAATCTGGTCAAGACACGCAAAAGCCTTTTTTCTTTGTCTCGCTAGAACTTTTCAAGTGGTTTCCACTTTACCTCTCATACACGATGTCGCAGAGAGACTGTGTAGGTGCTTTGCATGCTCTGAGGCAAGATATGTCTCGTGTTTGATTGTCTGGAAAGCCATCTTGGGTTTCATGACAAAAGTTGAAGCCTAGTATTTGGTTAGCTGTTTTAGGGGTGTGTGGTAACCTCTTCGAGTGGTGTGGTTACCACCTTGTTTGTACAAAAATAATAAGCAAGAAATTAGATAGACACAATAACTTACCACATATCAACACAACTAGATCATAATAGCTTAACCAGCATAATAGTGCACATTTTAGCTTAACCAACATGGTAGGATGCAGTTCAACATACATACATAGCTCAATACAGAGACTCAAATACTGAACACATATCACCAGAACTAGATCACTCATCAATCATGGCAAGGGTTGGATAGTGCTCGGGCCACTTCTGGACAGTAGTCGAAGATGGTGACCCTGTAAACATCGACCATGATCACCTTGAAGGTCAAGAAGAAGACAATCTTGATCTGGTGACCGATGGAAAAGCCATCCCATCCTTGGTCCATGGTAGCCATTCCATTGACATCTACGAGCCTCACCATCCAACTGCACCTGGTGTTCGTCTTCAATGTGATGGTCCTTGGGATGGTGCCAAGGTAGAGATGGAAGACGCTAGAGAGATTGGAAGCAAATCCAACCCAAGTGCAAAGATGACCTTAGCAAAGTGGGTTGGAGATACCTCGTCATGGAATTGACCGGCCTTCCTCTTCGCATCTTGGAGGTGCTACCTTCTCCAGCTTCGCAAACAATGGGGCAAGAAGCGCCCATCATCATCATATATAAGTGAATTTAGGGATAAATCTCTGTCTCGCATGCCTCGATTATTTCTATACTCGAGCTCTTTACTTATGCAATTTATATTGTGATAGCCTTCGTTCTTGAAGTAATATATATTGCTATCACATGGTTGCTTGTCTTGCTTAGCATATATTATTGGTGCACCTATTTGAACCTAGCATATTTAGGTTTTGTACTTGATAAATTAAATTATAGTTTTATTCGGCATGTATTAGAGCCAAAATTGTAATTAGATTAAATCGCCTATTCACCCCTCCCCCTCTAGACGACATTTGTGTCCTTTCAACATGGTTTAGAGGGCCAAAGCTTAAGAAACACATATTTACAACAATTTTTGTACCAAGGGTAGATTTGATATTTCAATGGAAACTCTAAAAAAGGATTGTGAGGAAACTTACAACTGGCTTGTGCATATTCCTATTGAAACATGGCTAGACATGCCTTTGACACTATTTGCAAGACTGATATTGTTGTCACAACCAACTGTGGGAACTAGGAGTGCTGATGTCGCGACTTCTTCGGCCCCGACAACCGCGATCTACAACTCTGCAACAGCGGAGATTCGCTAGCTCTTCGGCGCCTTCGACTTCACCGTCCACACGCTGTCCTCTCGCCCGGCTTTCGAGTCCGTGGGCGATGGGATCGGCTTGGTGATCGGGAGCTTACGCTTCCAGGTGGGTCAGTTGGGCACACTTCGCCTCCCTGATTAGCCGATGGTCCCCGCTATTGCTCCAACATCGTGGTTTCCACCACCAATCGGCACCCTAAGCGAGCTCAACGCCCCGACAACAGTTAGGTGCACGGATAGCGACAGCAGTCGCGGATCCGATCTGGATGACCTGGCCACAGAGGATGGAGCCTACGGCTCCAGATCTGAGAGTTGTGGGAGCAACAGCTTCCCCAATCACTTCATGTGCGCCATCATCAACACAGACGACACTGGTGTCAATCGCGACAACACCGGTAACTGATTACCAACAGCGAAAACGGTGGCCCCACCAATGGCGCGCCCACCAACAATGGGACAGAAAGAGACCCGAACCTCACGGCGAATGAGCGCATCAAAGAGCGCATGCTGATCAAGCTCAACGACAACGAGTGGGCCCGCTATCGGGAGGCTCTTCGGGGTAATACTCTCCCCCTGAACTCATCGCAACAAATGTTGATGGGTTACCATTGGCTGCTCAAAGAGGAGTGCAAGCGCCAACAACAAGTAATCGCGCAACTCGACATGCGCAGAAAGGCGGCAAACGAGTCGAGCCTTCGACGGGCTCAACTCTCCATGGGAGGATCCTCCTATAAGGGTAACGACTACGTGGCCACCAAACTACGATCTCGACTGGCCCATCTCACCGACAAGGAGCATGAAGAAGTCGTGAAAGTCCTCGACTTTGGCTCCATGACGGTGGACACGCGGGGGAACATGCTCCCAAAGACGTCGTAAGCAGCGGTGACAGCGGCCACCATGTACCTCCTCAACAACCAGCCACCGGCTGGGGATCCGTGAGCTGCCATGCACCGATCTACGATCGCAGGCTTGGGGCTAGTCGAAGTTGCCCTCGTCAAGGAGCCAAAATCGGAGCCGAAGAAAAGTAAATCTTTGGACAAATATTACCACTTGTACTCCTCCAGCGATGACAGCCACGATCTGTCATGGTGATGTCGCTCACGACGGCATGACCACGACTATGACGTGCGTGATGACATCACGCGGCGCAAGGTCGACAAGATGCACGCAAGGTGTGCCCGTTTGACTGACTCGGAAGATGACGAAGTAGAGCTCAGGGCACGGATGCTTGGCGAGCCATCGTGACGAATGCCTAAGGGGTTCAAACTCCCATCGGAGAACCCAAAATTTGACGACCTATAGGACCCGAAGATCTGGCTGGAGGATCACATCTCCTCCGTCAGGCTACATGGCAAAGCTGATGACCCACAAGTATAGGGGGTGTATCGCAGTATTTTCGAGGGAAGTGAAACCCAATTTATTGATTCGACACAAGGGGAGCCAAAGAATATTTATAAGCCTTAACAACTGAGTTGTCATTTAGCTGCACCTGGAAACAATCTTGCTCACAGCAGTTTATCAGTAGCAACAGTTTTGTAGTAGGAATAGCAAAGTAACAGCAGTAGTAAAGTAAAGACAATAGTAACAATAGCAGTAAACAGTAGGATTAGAGTGCGGTAGGCATAGGGATGGATGGACGGGTGTTGCATGGACAAGACAATTCACATGGCAATCAAAACATTGGGTAATTGTAGATAAATAAGATAAAACATCCAAGTACTAAATAATCCTAGGCATGTGTTCCATATATAGTCATACGTGCTCGCAATGAGAACTTGCACAACATCTTTTGTCCTGCCAGCCCGTTTGCAGTGGAGCCTCAAGGGAACTACTAGCAATTAAGGTGCTCCTTTTAATAGAGCATCGGAGCAAAGCATTAACACTCCGTGAACATATGTGATCCTCACATCAAAGCCATTCCCTCCGGTTATCCCAATTTCTGTCACTTCGGGGCCATTGGTTCTGGACAACAACATGTGTATACAACTTGTAGGTAAGACCATAAACAATACTATCATAATGAATCCATAACATGTTCAGATCTGAAATCATGGCACTCGGGCCCTAGTGACAAGCATTAAGCACAACAAAGTCAAAAAGCACTAATAGTAGATACTAGGCACCATGCCCTAACAATCCGATGCCATTACATGAATGATCTTATCTAATCCCTACCATCCCCATAGCCTATAGCGGGGGATTACTCACTCATAGATCGGGGAAACATGGATGGTCGATGGAGAAGCGATGGTGATGATGACTGTGATGATCTCCTCCAATTCCCCGTCTCGGCAGGGTGCCAGAACAGAGTTTCTGGTTCTGAATCGTGGAATCTGGTGGTGGCGGTGGAGCGGAACTCTTTCTAGAAAAACATCGAACCCCCCTGAGTTTTTTAGGTCAAAAGGCAACTTATAGGCGAAGAGGGGGACAGACCAGGCCCTGGCGCGCGACTAGGCCTAGCCCAAGGCGCTGTGGTGTGGCTGAGCCCAGCCCCACTGCCTCGTGATTCGCCCGTGAGTCTTCTGGTGAAATAGGATTTTTGGCATATTTTCCGGGATTTTTCCTGATAGTTGATTTTCTGCACAAAAACTAGACACCAAGGCAATTCTGCTGAAAACAGCGTCAGTCCGTGTTAGTTGCATACAAATCACACAAGTTTAGAGGAAAAACAATAGCAAAAGTGTTCGGGAAGGTAGATACGTTTTAGACATATCAACTCCCCTCAAGCTTAGCTTATTGCTTGTCCTCAAGCAATTCAGTTGAAAACTGAGTGCAATAAAAGAAACTTTCACGAACACATTTGCTTCTTGATGTATATATTATCAGCATGTGATCAACTACTTAGACAATTCATAATAAGGAGTATGCAACTAAGTTTACTTAATAGGCATTGCAAGCTATAAAGAGATTCCAACTCAAAAATAATAAGTAGCATGAAACATAAACATAAGCAACATTACAATGCTCATAACAAGGTATGATAGAGTGGTATCTCGCTTGCCTTTTTATTGTGAATGCCAAGGAACCTCTAATGTTCAGGTGAAGACTAGAAGTAAAGATATCGAAGATACAAGCATCAAAGTCATAACACAAATAATCAAGTTTTGAGACAAGAACATTATACTAAGAATGACAACTACGCTCTCAAGAAAGTGCTCATAGAATGGGTGGAGACTCAACAAAGAAATGAAAAGGTTTTGAATAGTTTGAAAGGCTTCCAAATGCTGAAAGTATGGTACTTATTAGCTTTGAGCTCTCAATGCCCCTATCATAAGCATCTTTAAATGGTTAAGGTGAAAGTGAGGTCCAATCTGAGTTATATGCTTGACAGACTATAAACTGGAAATCTCATGTCCCTTGAGTACGAGGGTCGCTCCTCATGCTACTCAACTTTAGTTACCGGTAAGTTCTTGTCATAGTAAATACGTGCGTATCATAGAGAACCGCCAACGGGGTACCCCTTGCCCGATGATACGGAAGAATCCCCATATCAAAATGATAAGGCAAGTAGACAATGAGTATCTCAGCAATCTTCTTATTTACCATGGGAAAATGGTGCTTTTTCTCTCTTTCCTCTTTTCTCATATCTCTTTTTTTCATTTTTCTCAATAGCTATCTCTTTTTTTATAAGAAGAATGCTTCATAGATACTCATTATGGTTATGCTGCAGGTTTCCACCATGATTAGGCATGGATTAGACCGGCAGCCCAGGTGTTTCTCTAACACACATACATAACTCCATGGACTTGCAAGCTCCCCTTTTATTCCACACCGACGACATCCGCAAACAAAAGAGCATGATATCAACTGGGTATATATTTACAGGTGTTGAAAGCGTTCCCTGTGACAGCACGGTTCTGCTAATCCCCAGCCTATAATTTGCAAGCATATAACTTTCATGGATAGTCATAATGGTTCAAGTTTATTAAGTGCAGGAAATAAAGTGTGCCATCAAGTTCGTGAGAGCTTTACTAACTAACTTCCTCATAACAAGCAAACATTTTATTCGGAAGAAAACAAGGCATATTGAATATGCACAGAACATCAAATGATGCTAATAGGTAGGTATGGTGGACACTTTTGGCAATATTGGTTTTGGGGAATTGGAAACACGAGTAGAGCATACTCAGTGTAAGTGAAGGCTAGGAATAGTAAGGGAGCGACAAATGAGAGAGCAATAACTGTCATAATCATGCTTGCAACAAAACAGGACTAATCATGGCATGAAAGTGATTCAAGACCCTCAAGGCAAAATAATTCATCGAGGCTTAACTAGTTATTTCAGTCATATGCATGCATGAGCATGTGCCAAGTCAATTCAAGTGAAACATTTAGAGGAGGATACCATGACATCATACCAAGTTATGAATAGAGTAATGCAAGCAAACATTCATATGACATGCTACAAACTATTAGCAAGCTGGAACTAATCATATGAAAGCAAGAACTACTAAGCATCCAAGAATAACATACACCCTACATGAACAGACTAAGCATGCCCACAATGATGAGTATATGTACAAAAATGAAAACAAATAGAGTTTGTTACCAGCCTCTTACCACACCTCAAGTTGTCATTAATCCTCATTATTGCCCTTCACTTGTGTGGCTTGAATAATAATATGAAACCAAATTCCACTGAGAACTGCTGAACCCTGCAACAAACTCACAAAACCAAAGAAGAAGAACAAATATTTTTGGTGTTTTTGATTTTTAAAACCAGAACCAAAGAGGAAGAGCAAGCAAAGCAAAATCTTTTTGGGTTTTTCGAATAGTTCAAGCAAAACAAAAAGGGAAAAGCAAACCAAGGCAAAAAGAAGAAGCAAACAAAGAGAAACAACAGAAATATTTTTGGTCTTTTTTGTGTTTTAGAAAGCAAAAGCAAAGAAAGAACAGAAACTAAAAAGAGAACGAAACATGAATATACAAAGTACCGACGCAAAATGATATGGAGATGAGTGCGATATCGGTGTACCTCCCCCCAAGCTTAGGCTTTTGGCCTAAGTGGGTATCAATCCCAAGCTGGCCAGGATGGAGCGCCTCCGTAGTACGGTGAGGAGGTACCCTCGTCCTGGTGCGAGCTCGAGGACGCCCCACCGTAGTGTGCAGAGTAATCGTAGAAGAGCACATCCTTCTGGTGCTGCCTGTGGAAGCCCAGCAAGCGGAGCTGCTCGTCCACCTCCTCCTTGGAGCGCGACCATGGCCTCCTGTGAACACTGAAAAAAGTAGATTACGGCAAAGGTATATCCCTTTCATCCCCGTCAGTAAACAACATCCTATATACTAAATTTTCCATATCAGAATCAGTAGTGACAAAGTGATGTGTTTTCATGGCAGCAAGGTCAAGCCTTTGTGGTGCCAATATAGTATCACTGGGATCCACAGAAAGCTCTAATGTATTGACCATACGTGAAGCGATGATGCCCCCATAAATAGGCCCCCAGCAGCTAGGCGGCGAGTGATGGCTCAGTGTCGGTGCCAGAAAAGTGCTGGTGCGATGTTGATGTAGAGCTCGTTGGGAACCCCAAGAGGAAGGTATGATGAGCACAGCAACAAGTTTCCCTCAGTTATGAAACCAAGGTTTAATCGAACCACTAGGAGCAAGGAAACACCCCAAAGGTGTTGCTAGCTGAGCCTTTGGCAGGCGCGTGACATCGGTGCTAGTAGCAACGTGGAGACCTGCACAACACAACCACAGAACTTTGTCCCCAACTTGCGATGAGGTTGTCAATCTCACCGTGTTTTGCGGAAAACAAAGGATTAAACATAGCGAATGGAAAGAAGTAAAAGTTTGCAGAAAGTAAAGACAAATCATTAAAAGATTGTAGATTGTATGTAAAGACAAAGACCGAGATCCATAGTTCACTAGAGGTGGCTCTCCTTAGATAGATAACATGCTGGGTGAACAAATTACAGCGGGGCAATTGACAAACATCGAGAAAGCAATACATGCATATACTAATCATCTTGACTCCTTTGAGACTTGATTGGGCATTACAACATTATACATAGACCGCCATCCAACTGCATCTATGACTAATAATCCACCTTCAGCTTATCATCTGAACCCTCCGATTAAGTTGCAAGCAGATTATTGCTTTATTTAATCATGTAAAGTAAACAATATGATTGTTCTATGAACAAAGGATTGTTGTTTTCTCCTAGTAGCAACATCACATCTAGTACCTTAGAGATTTACATCACTTCCTGATTACGGAGGAATGAACCCACTATCGAGCATAAATACTAACTCTTGGAGTTGCTAGCATCTACTTGGCCAAAATAGCTACTAACAACGGAAAGCATGCAAGATCATAAATAACAAAGACATGATAGAATCAATAATCAATCTGAAATAGCATCTCAATATCCATCAGATCCCCGCAAACACAACATGAGGAATTACAAATAGATGATCTTGATCATTAACAAAGCTCACAAGATCTAGACATGAAAGCACAAAGGAGGAGAACCAGCCATCTAGCTACTACATGGATCCGTAGTCCAAGGATGAACTACTCACGCATCATACCGGAGGCTTGCATGGGGATGAAGAAGGCCTCTAGGGTGAATTCCCCTCTCCGGCAGGGTGCCAGGAAGAGCTTCAGATCCCTCCCGATCTAGGGATGGAGATAATGACTCTGAGCACTCTTTCGTGGATTTTTGATCGGGCACTTAGGGTTTTCGTCCCGAGGGCATCTTATAGTCGGAAGGGGAGGCCGAGGGGTGCCGGAGGCGGCCACACCACCCCCTGGCGCGGGCCAGGCTAGGCCCAGGTGGTGTGGCCGGCCCCCAGCCCTTCTCCGTCTCGTACTTTGGCATCTGATGACTTCTGAAAAAATAGGCACTTTGGCTTTTGTCCCGTCCAATTCCGAGAATATTCATTTTCTGACTTTTCTGGAACCAAAAACAGCAAAAAACATGCAGCTGGCACTGTGGCTCTTATTAATAGGTTAGTCCTAGAAATCATATGAAAAGTACTCCAAAGTGTGGACAAAACACAAGAAAGTGGATAAAACCAAGCATGGAACATCAAAAATTATAGATACATTTGCAATGTATCAACATCCCCAAGCTTAACTCCTGCTCGTCCTCGAGTAGGTAAGTGATAAAAAGAAAGAATTTTTTTTGAGGTGACATGCACCATCAAAGACTTGATCAAAGTGTTTGTAAAACATTCAAAGCTGGGATCATAGTACTTCAATCATAACATGAAAGACAAAGTTCTAGCAATAAGACAAAGAAACTATGATGCAACATGAAAAGGCACAAACAAAAGATTCATGAATAACAATGCTTTGCAAGACGTTTGTTTGTTTCACATAAAGAAAACATAGCATACTAGTATTCAGCGTGTCCCTCAATAGAGTAGCAAATATAAATGCATAGGACACCTTCAAAGTTCATAAGAGTGACTAGATACAATAGTTTCAAACAAGCAATAACAAGTTATGCATCAATCAACTAGTCTTGGGACAATGCACATAGAACTAAGAATGGCCACTATGCTCTCAAAGTAGGTGCATAAAGTTAGAAGGTGGAGACTCAATATAATGGTGGAAGAAAGGCCTTTTGTATAAAAGGAAGTAGGGATTCAAGTCTCATAAAGAGCTTCCAAAAATTATAATACTTGTAGCTTTCAGCTCTCATTGCCCCTATCATAAGCATCTTGAAGGTGATTAAGGTTAAAGTGACACAACTAAGAGGATATGCTTGACAAGTTATAAACCGAAATCTCATGCCCCTTACTTACGAAGACCGATCCTCATGCTACTCAACTTCAGTCACGAGTAAGCTCTTGTCATTGTAAGTATATGTGTATCATTAAGAACCGCCAACGGGGTACCCCTTGCACATGATACGGGAGCTTTTCCATAGTCAAAATGACAAGGCAAGCAGACAATGAGCATCTCAGCGATCTTTTTATTTGCTATTTGCATAGGTTTTTATTAAGGATGCTTCATAAAGTGCTCATTATGGTGATGCTACAAGTTTCCACCATGATTAGGCATGGCTTAGGCTAGCGGCCTAGGCATTTCTCTAACACACATACAAACTCCATGATCTTACAAGTTCCACATTTATTTCACACCGCCGAGATCCGTAAGCAAAAGAACATAATATCAACGGGGTACAAAGTACAAGTGCAATGTTGAAAGCGTTCCCCATGAAACATGGTTCTGCTAATTTCAACTTATAAAGCGCAAGCATATACGCAACAAAGAAGGACCCAATGGTTCAAGTTTATTAGAGGCAATAAAGTAAAGTGTGCCGTCAAGTTCGTGAGAGCTTTAATCACTAGTTTTCTCATAACAAGTGGAAGGTAAACAAACGCATGAATATACTTGGAATAGCATAAGCTAGTAGGTAGGTATGGTGGACTCTTTGGAATAACTTGGTTTAGGGAGTTGGATGCATGAGTGGAACTCATACTTGGTTGTGGAGGCTAGCAAAAGACTGGGAGCGACAAACTAAGAGAGCAATATTGGCCATAATCATGCAGAGCGACAAAACATCATTGATCAAAGCATAAAGCGATACTACAAGTTGAAAACTAAAGGATCATAAAGGCTATGGTGACTTGTGACAGTCATAACATGGTGTGAGCATGCGCCAAGTCAACCCAAATAAAGCATCAAAGGAGAATACCACTATACTATGCTTTAATATGCTAAAACAACGCATGATTCATCTAAGGCACATTAAGCAATCTCAATTGTTTATAACAAGTCATTCTACAGCAAAGAATACTAAGCATAAAGCCAAAACAATATCAAGCATGGCATGACAAAGCATAGCCACAGTCAAAAACGAGCTCTTTTTACCACATAAGCATGAACTTTCCTACTCTTTTCCAAACCAAACCAAACTATTTGCAAACCAACGTATGAAAGAGGGGGTCCAACCAACTTATTCAGAAAACTAAGCAAACCAAGAAAACTAAAAACCAAAATGAAAACAAAAAAGAAGACGCTCCAAGAGAAACACAACTGTGCACGAAAAAATAAAAATGAAGCGTTTGGAAGAAACCTGGAATTTTTATTGATGAAGAAAGGGGTGCCTTGGGCATCCCCAAGCTTTGACGCTTGTACTTCTTGGATATTTCTTGGGGTGACACGCTTGGCATCCCTAATCTTCAGCTTTAGTCCATCCTTCATCTCATTACTCATTCCTTCCATACACCTGAAAATTTTCCTTTATACAAAACTTCACACTATCTCATTAGCAACATTAGTGAACTCAAGATAATTAAGTCTCAAGGTTCAGTTCTAACACCAAATAAACTTCCATTAGAACACTATCTACTGTAGCACTTCCCTCAAAAAGCTCAATTCCCCAAAAGAACTCAAGAAGCAAATGCAGAAAATGGCAGAAATCTATCAAAACAGACCAGCAGGTAAAGACGGATTTTTTCGAAGACCTTATGTTGCCCAAATCAAAAAGTCTTTAACTATAGAAAGTTAGATAACAACCTGGGGCAGAAGCACAAAAAATTACAGCTCAATCCAACGTACATAACTCTCTCAGGAATTTTTACGGTGAAGCACAGAAATCTGTTTCAGGACAGCAACTTTCCCAATCATTACTTCACTCTCATTAGAGGTTACTCTTGGCACAAAAAGCAAATAAAAAGGATAAGCAGAGGTTATTACTGAAGTAATAACTTCCAGGACTCAATTAAAACTCTCGGGTTATCTCCCAACAAGTACTTTTCGTTAACGCCTTTAAGTTAGGCATAAGAAGCAAAGAAAGAATCAAGTGTTCTCAAATGAAGAAGCATTAAGATCAATACCAGAAATATTTTCAACAAGGCAAGGTATTTCATCCAAATAAGTTCTAGAGGATCCTCTCTCAATGCTCTTAGGTTCACTATTCTTATCAAAAGGGTTTGCAGGAACAATCCAATCAAGATTCTTTTCTATGGCATCATGTATTGCTACTAGTTTAAAGGGTATTGGTATCTTAGGTTCCTCCCCATTAGGTTCGGTTTTGTTCATCTTTTCTCGTGTACCAACAACATCTACACATGAGCCTAGCATATTGAAACATTCAAAAACTTTTCTAGCTTCCTTAGAAACATCATAGAACTCCTTAAACAAAGTTTCTATAATACAATCCCTCTTTTCAGGATCCTCAATTTCTTTAAGCTTAAGAAACATTACTTACATTAAGGGGTTGAGGTTAACAAACCTAGCTTCTAACATGTGAATTAAAGAAGCTGCAACAATCTCATAATTTGGAGCAAGTTCTACAAGGGATCTATCCTCAGTATCTTCATGTTTGCTAACATGATTAAAGAATTCTTCAATGTTATCTTTCCCAATTATAGAACCACTACCAATTGGAAGGTCTTTCAGGGTGAACTTGGGGATCAACATGGTGAGCTAAGGGAAAGGTGACAACTAAAGGAGACTTAATTTTTTTGTGTTTTCAAATAAGAAAGCAAACAAGTAAAACTAATTTTTTTGGATTTTTGAAGAACAAAACAAGCAAACAAAGCAAAAAGGAAACTAAGCAAAACAAAAACAACAAAGTAAAGAGATTGGTTATGAGGGACTCCCCTTGTGAAGATGTCCTTGACTCCCCGACAATGGCGCCAGAAAAATGCTTGATGGCTCAATGCATGGCGCCCAGAAAAATGCTTGATGGCGGTGTTGATGTAGAGCTCGTTGGGAACCCCAAGAGGAAGGTATGATGAGCACAGCAGCAAGTTTCCCTCAGTTATGAAACCAAGGTTTAATCGAACCAGTAGGAGCAAGGAAACACCTCAAAGGTGTTACTAGCTGAGCTTTGGCAGGGCACACTACCGGTGCTAGTAGCAACGTGGAGACCTGCACAACACAACCACAGAACTTTGTCCCCAACTTGCGATGAGGTTGTCAATCTCACCATGGTTTGCGGAAAACAAAGGATTAAACGTATCGAATGGAAAGAAGTAAAAGTTTGTAGAAAGTAAACACAAAAAGTAAACAGTTTATAGATTGTATGTAAAAGACAAGGACCGGGATCCATAGTTCACTAGAGGTGGCTCTCCTTAGATAGATAACATGCTGGGTGAACAAATTACAGCGGGGCAATTGACAAACACCAAGAAAGCAATACATGCATATACTAATCATCTTGACTCCTTTGAGACTTGATTGGGCAATACAACATAATACATAGACCGCCATCCAACTGCATCTATGACTAATAATCCACCTTCGTTATCATCCCAACCCCTCCAAAGATAAGTTGCAAGCAACAGATTATTGCTTTAATGCGTGTAAGGTAAACAATATGATTGCTCTATGAACAAAGGATTGTTGTTTTCTCCTAGTAGCAACAACACATCTAGTACCTTAGAGATTTCATCACTTCCCAGTTACCAGAGGCATGAACCCACTATCGAGCATAAATACTAACTCTTGGAGTTGCTAGCATCTACTTGGCCAAGATAGCTACTAACAACGGAAATCATGCAAGATCTCAAATAACAAATACATGATAGAATCAATAATCAATCTGAAATAGCATCTCAATATCCATCAGATCCCTGCAAACACAACATGTATGAATTACAAATAGATGATCTTGATCATGAACGGAGCTCACAAGATCTAAACATGAAAGCACAAAGGAGGAGAAACCAGCCATCTAGCTACTACATGGATCCGTAGTCTAAGGATGAACTACTCACGCATCACACCAGAGGCTTGCATGGTGATGAAGAAGGCCTCCAGGGTGAATTCCCCTCTCTGGCAGGGTGCCAGGAAGAGCTTCAGATCCCTCTCGATCTAGGGATGGAGATGATGGCGGCTACAGACTCTTTTGTGGATTTTTGATCGGGTACTTAGGGTTTTGATCCCCAGGGTAACTTATAGGCGGAAGGAGAGGCCGAGGGGGTGCTTGGGGCGGCCAGACCACCCCCTGGCGTGGGCCAGGCCTGGCCGTGCGGCCAGGTGGTGTGGCCGGCCCCCATCCCTTCTCTGTCTCGTATTCTGGCACTTGATCCCTTCCGGAAAAATAGGCACTTTGGCTTTTGTCCCGTCCAATTCCGAGAATATTCATTTTCTGACTTTTCCGAACCAAAACAATGTAAAACAGTACCGGCACTATGGCTCTTGTTAATAGGTTAGTCCAAGAAATCATAATAAAAGTACTCCAAAGTTGGAACAAAACACAAGAAAGTGGATAAAACCAAGCATGGGACATCAAAAATTATAGATACATTTGCAATGTATCACGCGCGTGGCTCAACAATCTCCCGAGCGGATCAATTCGCAGCTAGGAAGAGCTAGTCTACAGCTTCGTGCGCAACTTCAAGGGCACTTACAAAAGGCTCGCGTCGATCGAGGAACTAAGAGGCTGCCACCAGATATCTGTCGAGTCGCTACGCTCGTACATCCAGAGATGGTCCATCATCAAGAACTCCGCGAAAGACATCTTTGAGGATCGGGAAATCAACGCATTCAACGACAGCGTTCGTCGCAGAGAGCTCAGAGAGGAGCTGGGCCGCTTGAAGTCCAAAACAATCGACCACCTGATGGAGATCGCGAATCGGTGGGCCGATGGATAAGACTCGGTGAAAAACCGTGCCTACTCCGACGATGATGATGACCATCGCCGAGGGAAACTTCGAATGCGCGTCTACAAGGACCATGAAGAGGTCGACATGGTCACAGCCGGCTACATCGACAAACACAACGACAACCGCAATAGCGGATACCGCAGCGGTAGATACCGTGACAGCAGGAAAACCACCCAAGTGTGGAAGTGTCGCACTCGCGACGAGGCACCTAGACTATCCATCCAGGACAAATTATCTGGACCATGCAACGTACATTTCTACATCGACAAGCACGACGGCAAGAAAAAGTCCAGCCACCTTCTCAAGGACTACCGCGAGTTCCTCAAGCTCCACGAAGGCCTGGCCCAGATGAATCGTGACGCGATCAACCAGGGCTATGGAGCTGCCCCGGGCTCCGTGGCTCACGGAGCACCACCGCCACCACCTGGACCACCTCCACCTGCGGCTGCGCCAGTACAGAACCATGGAGGAGAGCCATACCCGCAAGCGCTAGGCAACATGGGGATGATCCAAAAAGGGCGCCCCTCAAATCGAGTGCAGAAAGAAATCACTCGCCAAGTCAAATTGGCGATAAACTCTCAGCCCTCCACCACTAAGTACCTCAGTGGAAGCGAGTCCTGTATCACTTTCGACAAGCGCGACCATCCGCGCCAAGTACCTCGTCTAGGCCACTGTCCCCTCGTACTCGAGGCACAGATCGGGGGCTTCGATATGAGCCGCGTCTTCATGGACGGCGGAAGCGGCATCAACCTCATGTTCGCAAGTACCTTGCACGCAATGAGGATCCCTATGACATGTTTGGAAGTTTCAGACACGATGTTCCACGGCATCATCCCAGGGAAGGGCGTGTACCCCTTGGGCAAGATCAACCTTGATGTCATCTTCGGCACGCTGCAAAATTTCCGGCGAGAGCGCATCGACTTTGAAGTTGTCGACTAGCCTTTGTAGTACCACTGCATCCTTGGACGTGTCGTGTTCGCGAGGTTCATGGCGGTACCACACTACACCTACCTGCAGATGAAGATGCCAGGCCCAAACAGTGTCATCACAATCAATGGAAGCTTTGAGAGGTCTGACAGCCGCGACAGGTAATTCAACAGAATCTCCTAGTCCTTCAGCATGCAAGAGGAACTCGCAAGGTTGAAGGAGTCGACAGACAACAGTCTGCCTCCCCTGAGAAAGCCAAGCTCACCTTACCTATCCTTCGACTCGTCGGTGCATACCAAGAATGTCCAGGTCCACCCAACGGACCCGACCAAGATGGCCCTCATTGCCAACAACTTGAGTCACGCATAGGAACTCGCGCTTGTCGAATTCCTTCGTGAGTGCTAGGAAATCTTCGCCTAGTGTCTAGCGGACATGCCAGGAGTTCCCTGGGAATTCGTCGAGCACTCACTCAACGTGAATCTAGATGCAAGGCCAGTCAAACAAACAATACGGCGATTATCTGAACCAAGAGCAAAAGCGGTCGGTATGGAAGTCAACAGACTCCTCGACGCTAATTTCATACACGAAATCAAGGAAAGCACCTGGCTCGCATATCTAGTGCTTGTGCCTAAAAAGGACACGGATATCCTGCGGATGTGCGTGGACTTCACCTCCTTGAACAAACATTGCCCAAAGGATCACTTCCCGTTGCCATGGATCGATCAAATAATCGACTCCACTGGGGGATGTGAGCGCCTCTACTTCCTCGACGCCTACTCAGGCTACAATCAAATTCGAATGAAGGAGGAAGATCAGGAGAAATCGGTGTTCACAACACCCTTTGGTGTATTCTGCTACAACATGATGCCCTTCGGGCTAAAAACACAGGAGCCACCTATCAGTGGTATATGCAGGCCTGCCTCAAGAACCAACTTGGTCGCAATATCCAAGTCTATGTCAACGACATCGTCATCAAAACCAAAGAGGAAGCTGCGTTACTCGACGATCTCCGTGAGACCTTCTATAACCTCGATCGCTAACGGATCAAGCACAATCCGAACAAATGCATCTTCAGTGTACCATTTGGGCAAGTACTCAGGTATCTCATCTCCGCGAGAGGGATTGAGGCAAACCCGAAGAAGATAAAATCCATATTGGCCATGGAGAAGCCGAAGAACGTAAAAGGCGTCCAGTAGCTGGCTGGGCAAATCATGACGCTCAGTCGATTCATCAGTCGAATGGGTGAAAAGGCACCGCCCTGCTACCAAATTCACTATAAAGCTAACAAGTTTGAGTGGACAGACGAAGCACAAGAGGCATTCGATGACCTCAAGCGCCTACTATCCACCTCGCCAGTATTGGTGACGCCTCGCGAGAAGGAGCCGTTGTTGCTATATGTCTCCGCCACCAACCAAGTGGTAAGCACTGTGCTCATGGTGGAACAAGCCGAAGAAAACAAAGTCCATGGGGTACAGTGCCCAGTCTACTACCTCAGCAAGGTGCTCACTAATACGTTGCAAACGTATCTATAATTTTTGATGTTCCATGCTTATTTTATATCTACTTTCTTATGTTTTGTCCACACTTTGGAGTATTTTTATACACTTTCTTGGACTAACCTATTAACAAGATGCCATAGTGCCAGTTGCCTATTTTCTGCTGTTTTTGGTTCCAGGAAGTCAGAAAATGAATATTCTCGGAATTGGACCGGAGAAAAGCCAAAGTCGATATTTTACCGGAAGACTCACGGAGCCAGAAGACGAGACGGAGAGGGGCCACAGGGTGGCCACACCCCCTTGGTGCGGGCAGCCCTAGGCCACTCCAGGGCATGGTGTGGGCCCCCTGGCCACCCACCGACCTTGCCTCTTTGCCTATAAGATGCCTCCCGATGCAAAAACCCTAAAGAGTCCAACCTCCAGCCACGAAAAGTTCCGCAGCGCCGCCGCCACCAAAGGGGAGATTCGGGGGACAGAAAGTCTCTATTCTGGCACCCTGCCGGGACGATGAAGTGCCCCCGGAGCCATCTCCATCGATCTCCACCACCATCTCTGTTGCCATTGCTGATTCCCATGATGAGGAGGGAGTAGTTCTTCCTCGAGGCTAAGGGTTTTACCGGTAGCTATGTGTTCATCTCTCTCTATGCATGATCATATTGTGATCATGAGCTTTGTAATCAAGTAGATCTACCTTGCTACTTGATATCTATGCACTTCTATTCTTGTAGACAGTTGTTGGGCCTCCAAGTGCAGAGGTTTGTAGAACAGCAGCAAGTTTTCCCTTAAGTGGATCACCCAAGGTTTATCGAACTCAGGGAGGAAGTGGTCAAAGGTATCCCCTCTCAAGCAACCCTGCAATCAAGATACAAGAAGTCTCTTGTGTCCCCAACACACCCAATACACTTGTCAGGTGTATAGGTGCACTAGTTCGGCGAAGAGATAGTGAAATACAAGTGGTATGGATAATTATAAGTGGTAACGGTGAAAGAAGATAACTTGACGGTGTGGAAAAGACTAAAGGCAAACTGAAATAAAGAAGGAAGCAAGCAAACATGTAACAGATCTAGTAGCAAACGGTGTTTCAATGCTTAGAAACAAGGCCCAGGGATCATATTTTCACTAGTGAACACTCTCTCATATAAATATATCATCTTCATGATACTACTCTTAACTACTCTCCGGTTGGACACTCTAATCGATGGTAGGGCTATAACAACACTCCTCAAAGTAAGCCTTTCCCATCTAGAAAACCCCACACTGTCACCTTGAGTACTAGATGAGTCCAACAAACACCACAATTTCATAAAGACATCCAACTCCAAATATAACTCATAACAAGTATTTGTAATCTCTAGCCTAAGTGCCACCATGGTGAGCACGCTGTCACTTTCACACACATGGGGAGAGCAGAGATCTATTAAAGCACTTGAGTAGCAAGGTAGATCTATAGATTACAAGCTCATGATCACAATATGATCACGCATAGAGAGAGATGAACACATAGCTACCGGTAGAACCCTTAGCCTCGAGAGAGAACTACTCTCTCCTCATCATGGGAATCAGCAATGGTGATGGAGATGGTGGTGGAGATCGATGGAGATGGCTCCGGGGGCACTGCCCCGTCCCGGCAGGGTGCTAGAACAGAGACTTTCTATCCCCTGAATCTCCCCTTCGGTGGCGGCGGTGCTGCGGAACATTTCGTGGCTTGAGGCTGGACGATTTAGGGTTTTGGCTTTGGGAGGCTTCTTATAGGCCAGAGGGCAAGGTCGGTGGAGTGCCAGGGGGCCCACACCACCTGGTGGCGCGGGTAGGGCTAGCCTGCGCCTAGGGGGGTGTGGCCAGGCCATGGCCCTCCTCTGTCTCGTATTCTGGCTCCGTGAGTCTTTCGGTAAAATAGGAACTTTGGCTTTTGTCCCGTCCAATTATGAGAATATTCATTTTCTGGCTTCCTGGAACCAAAAACAGCAGAAAACAGGCAAATGGCACTGTGGCATCTTGTTAATAGGTTAGTCCAAGAAATCATATGAAAAGTACTCCAAAGTTGGAACAAAACACAATAAAGTGGATAAAACCAAGCATGGAACATCAAAAATTATAGATACATTTGCAATGTATCAACATCCCCAAGCTTAACTCCTGCTCGTCCTCGAGTAGGTAAGTGATAAAAAGAAATAATTTTTGAGGTGACATGCACCATCAAAGACTTGATCAAAGTATTTGCAAAACATTCAAAGCTGGGATCATAGTACTTCAATCATAACATGAAAGACAAAGTTCTAGCAATAAGCAAAGAGACTATGATGCAACATGAAAAGGCACAAACAAAAGATTCATGAATAACAATGCTTTGCAAGACGTTTGTTTGTTTCACATAAAGAAAACATAGCATAATACTATTCAGCTTGTCCCTCAATAGAGTAGCAAACATAAATGCATAGGTCACCTTCAAAGTTCATAAGAGTGACTAGATACAATAGTTTCAAGCAAGCAATACCAAAATATGCATCAATCAACTAGTCTTGGGACAATGAACATAGAACTAAGAATGGCCACTATGCTCTCAAAGTAGGTGCATAAAGATAGAAGGTGGAGACTCAATATAATGGTGGAAGAAAGGCCTTTTGTAAAAGGAAGTAGGGATTCAAGTCTCATAAAGAGCTTCCAAAAATTATGGTACTTGTAGTTTTCAGCTCTCATTACCCCTATCATAAGCATCTTGAAGGTGATTAAGGTTAAAGTGACACAACTAAGAGGATATGCTTGACAAGTTATAAACAGAAATCTCATGCCCCTTACTTACGAAGACCGATCCTCATGCTACTCAACTTCAGTCACGAGTAAGCTCTTGTCATTTTAAGTATATGTGTATCATTAAGAACCGCCAACGAGGTACCCCTTGCACATGATACGGGAGCTTTCCCATACTCAAAATGACAAGGCAAGCAGACAACGAGCATCTCAGCGATCTTTTTATTTGCTATTTGCATAGGTTTTTATTGAGGATGCTTCATAGAGTGCTCATTATGGTGATGCTGCAAGTTTCCACCATGATTAGGCATGGCTTAGGCTAGCGGCCCAGGCGTTTCTCTAACACACATACAAACTCCATGATCTTACAAGTTCCACATTTATTTCACACCGCCGGGATCCGTAAGCAAAAGAACATAATATCAATGGGGTACAAAGTACAAGTGCAATGTTGAAAGCGTTCCCCATGGTACATGGTTCTGCTAATTTCAACTTATAAAGCGCAAGCATATACGCAACAAAGAAGGACCCAATGGTTCAAGTTTATTAGAGGCAATAAAGTAAAGTGTGCCATCAAGTTCGTGAGAGCTTTAATCACTAGTTTTCTCATAACAAGTGAAAGGTGGACAAAAGCATGAATATACTTGGAATATCATAAGCTAATAGGTAGGTATGGTGGACTCTTTGGAATAACTTGGTTTAGGGAGTTGGATGCATGAGTGGAACTCATACTTTGTCGTGGAGGTTAGCAAAAGACTGGGAGCGACAAACTAAGAGAGCAATAATGGCCATAATCACGCAGAGCGACAAAACATCATTGATCAAAGCATAAAGTGATACTACAAGTTGAAAACTAAAGGATCATGAAGGCTATGGTGACTTGTTAAAGTCATAACATGGTGTGAGCACGCGCCAAGTCAACCCAAATAAAGCATCAAAGGAGAATACCACTATACTATGCTTTAATATGCTAAACAACGCATGATTCTTCAAAGGCACATTAAGCAATCTCAAATGTTTATAACAAGTCATGCTACAGAAAAGAATACTAAGCATAAAGCCAAAAAAATATCAAGCATGGCATGACAAAGCATAGGCCACAATCAAAAACAAACTCTCTTTAACACTGAAGCATGAGCTTTCCTACTCTTTTCCAAACCAAACGAAACTATTTGAAAACAATGCATGAAAGAGGGGGTCCAACCAATTTATTCAGAAAACTAAGCAAACCAAGCAAACTAAAAAAACAAAACGAAAACGAAAAAGAAGACACTCCAAGAACAACACAACTGTGCATGAAACAATAAAAATGAAGCGTTTGGAAGAAACCTGGAATTTTTATTGATGAAGAAGGGGATGCCTTGGGCATCCCCAAGCTTTGACGCTTGTACTTCTTGGATATTTCTTGGGGTGACACGCGTGGCATCCCCAAGCTTGAGCTTTAGTCCATCCTTCATCTCATTACTCATTCCTTCCATACACCTGAAAATGTTCCTTCATACAAAACTTCACACAATCTCATTAGCAACATTAGTGCACTTAAGATAAATAAGTCTCAAGGTTCAGTTCTAACACCAAATAAACTTCCATTAGAACACTAGTTACTGTAGCACTTCCCTCAAAAAGCTCAATTCCCCAAAGGAACTCAAGAAGGAACCAACAAGAAGCAAATGCAGAAAATGGCAGAAATCTATCAAAACAGACCAGCAGGTAAATACGAATTTTTTTCGAAGACCTTCTGTTGCTCAAATCAAAAAGTGTTGAACTAGCGAAAGTTATATAACAACCTGGGGCAGAAGCACAAAAAATTACAGCTCAATCCGACATACAAAACTCTCTCAGGAAGTTTTACGGTGAAGCACGGAAATCTGTTTCGGGACAGCAACTTTCCCAATCATTACTTCACTCTCATTAGAGGTTACTCTTGGCACAAAAATCAAATGAAAAGGATAAGGAGAGGTTATTACAGAGGTAATAACTTCCAACACTCAACTAAAACTCTTGGGTTATCTGCCAATAAGTACTTTTCTTTAACGCCTTTAAGTTAGGCATGATAGTTTGAGAAGATGCTCTCATAAGAAATATGAATTGAAGTAAAAGAGAGCATCAAGAAGCAAATTCAAAGAACATTTAAGTCTAACCCACTTCCTATGCATAGGAATCTTGTAAAGAAACAAGTCATGAAAGCATGAAGCAACAAGCATAGGAAAGCAAAACAAGTGCAATTTCAAGACTTTCAACATGAAGAGGGGAAACTTAATATTATTGAGATGCATAAACCATGCTTCCCTCTCTCATAATAACTTTCAGTAGAATCATGAATGAAATTAACAATATAACTATCACAAGAAACATTCTTATCATGAGCCACATGCATAAAAGAATTAATACTCCCCACATAAACATAGTCATTCTTATTAATCATAGTGGGAGCAAATTCAACAAAATAGCTATCATTATTATTCTCATCACCATAATCATCAAATATAGGAGGCATATTGTAATCATTAATTTTGTCCTCAATAGTAGGTGGACTGAAAATATCATATTCATCATTGTAATCATCATATATTGGAGGCATAGTATCATCAAAGTAAATTTCCTCCTCCATGCTTGGGGGACTAAAAAGATCATTTTCATCAAAACTAGCTTCCCCAAGCTTAGGCTTTTCCATAGCATTAGCAATAATGGTGTCCAAGGAATTCATACTAACAACATTGTTATTAGCATGCAAGTAAAGTTCCATAGGTTTTCTAATTTTCTCTTCAAACACTTCATGTCCTAACTCAAGATAAATACTATAAAGCTCTCTAATTTTGTTGTTGTTTTCCATTAAGCCTAACTAGTGAAATCGAGAAACAAAAAGACAAAATTGCAGAATCTAAAGGAAATAACTTCGAGCACTCACACCGGAGGATGTGAGTACCTTTTACTTTACCTCCCCGACAACGGCGCTAGAAAATAGGCGTTTGCCGTGGGAGGTTCTTCTTCTTTAATCCTCCGGTGTGAATACCTTTAACTTACCTCCCCGGCAACGGCGCCAGAAAATAGGCGTTTGCCGTGGGAGGTTCTTCTTCTTTAATCCTCCGGTGTGAATACCTTTTACCTTACCTCTCCGGCAACGGTGCCAGAAAATAGCTTGATGTCTACGCACTTCTATTCTTGTAGACAGTTGTTGGGCCTCCAAGTGTAGAGGTTTGTAGAACAACAGCAAGTTTTCCCTTAAGTGGATCACCCAAGGTTTATCGAACTCAGGGAGGAAGTGGTCAAAGGTATCCCCTCTCAAGCAACCCTGCAATCAAGATACAAGAAGTCTCTTGTGTCCCCAACACACCCAATACACTTGTCAGGTGTATAGGTGCACTAGTTCAGCGAAGAGATAGTGAAATACAAGTGGTATGGATAATTATAAGTGGTAACGGTGAAAGAAGATAACTTGACGGCGTGGAAAAGACTAAAGGCAAACTGAAATAAAGAAGGAAGCAAGCAAACATGTAACAGATCTAGTAGCAAACGGTGTTTCAATGCTTAGAAACAAGGCCTAGGGATCATACTTTCACTAGTGAACACTCTCTTATATAAATATATCATCTTCGTGATACTACTCTTAACTACTCTCCGGTTGGGCACTCTAATCGATGGTAGGGCTATAACAGCACTCCTCAAAGTAAGCCTTTCCCATCTAGAAAACCCCACACTGTCACCTTGAGTACTAGATGAGTCCAACAAACACCACAATTTCATAAAGACATCCAACTCCAAATATAACTCATAACAAGTATTTGTAATCTCTAGCCTAAGTGCCACCATGGTGAGCACGCTGTCACTTTCACACACATGGGGAGAGCATAGATCTATTAAAGCACTTGAGTAGCAAGGTAGATCTATAGATTACAAGGTCATGATCACAATATGATCACGCATAGAGAGAGAGATGAACACATAGCTACCGGTAGAACCCTTAGCCTCGAGAGAGAACTACTCTCTCCTCATCATGGGAATCAGCAATGGTGATGGAGATGGTGGTGGAGATCGATGGAGATGGCTCCGGGGGCACTTCCCTGTCCCGGCAGGGTGCCGGAACAGAGACTTTCTATCCCCCAAATCTCCCCTTCGGTGGCGGCGGCGCTGCGGAACTTTTCGTGGCTTGAGGCTGGACGATTTAGGGTTTTGGCTTCGGGAGGCTTCTTATAGGCCAGAGGGCAAGGTCGGTGGAGTGCCAGGGGGCCCACACCACCTGGTGGCGCGGGTAGGGCTAGCCCGTGCCTGGGAGGGTGTGGCCAGGCCCTGGACCTCCTCCGTCTCGTATTCTGGCTCCGTGAGTCTTCCGGTAAAATAGGAACTTTGGCTTTTGTCCCGTCCAATTCTGAGAATATTCATTTTCTAGCTACCTGGAACCAAAAACAGCAGAAAACAGGCAACTGGTACTGTGGCATCTTGTTAATAGGTTAGTCCAAGAAATCATATGAAAAGTACTCCAAAGTTGGAACAAAACACAAGAAAGTGGATAAAACCAAGCATGGAACATCAAAAATTATAGATACATTTGCAATGTATCACTACTCAAGTGCTTTAATAGATCTATGCTCTCCCCATGTGTGTGAAAGTGACAGCGTGCACACCATGGTGGCACTTAGGCTAGAGATTACAAATACTTGTTATGAGTTATATTTGGAGTTGGATGTCTCTATGAAATTGTGGTGTTTGTTGGAACCATCTAGTGCTCAAGGTGATAGTGTGGGGTTATCTAGATGGGGAATGCCAACTTTGAGGAGTGCTGTTATAGCCCTACCGTGGATTAGAGTGTCCAACCGGAGAGTAGTTTAGAGTAGTATCATAAAGAGAAGATATTTATATGAGAGTTTTCACTAGTGAAAGTATGATCCCTAGGCCTTGTTTCTAAGCATTGAAACACCGTTTGCAACTAGATCCATTACATGTTTGCTTGCTACCATCTTTATTTCAGTTTGCCTTTAGTCTCTTCCACGCCATCAAGCTATTTTCTGGCACCGTTGTCTTATATCTATACCACCTGTATTTCACTATCTCTTCGCCTAACTAGTGCACCTATACACCTGACAAGTGTATTGGGTGTGTTGGGGATACAAGAGACTTCTTGTATCTTGATTGCAAGGTTGCTTGAGAGGGGATACCTTTGACCACTTCCTCCCTGAGTTCGATAAACCTTGGGAGATCCACTTAAGGGAAAACTTGCTGCTGTTCTACAAACTTCTGCACTTGGAGGCCCAACAACTTTCTACAAGAATAGAAGTGCGTAGACATCACTCACACCAACAAAACAGCGGTACCCGCACCATCAGAAGCTGGCGTATGGCGTGTTTATGACGCCCAAGCGACTGCGCCACTACTTCCAGGAGTACCCAATTGTGGTGGTGAACGATGGCCCGCTCGGGCACATACTCAACAATCCCGATGCCATTGGACGATTCGAGCTCTAGGGAATCGAACTGTCTCCACAAGACATCACATATGAGAAGAGCGACGCGATCAAATCGCAAGTTCTCCTGGACTTCCTCGTACACTGGATGGAGAATCAGCTCCCTGACAAACCAGACATGTCCTACCTATGGACAATGCACTTTGACGGATCCAAGGGAAAGGAAGGAGCTGGCGCAGGTGTCATACTAACATCGCCCCAAGGTGGCAAGATGAAATACGTTCTGCGAATGTAGTTCACCGCCTCCAATAACGAGGCTGAGTACGAAGCCTTGATCCATGGGATGCGGATGGCAAAAGCCTGCAGCACCAAGCGACTCATCATCTACGACAACTCCAAATTGGTGGTCAACCAAACAATGGACGAGTGTGATGCTTTGAGTGACAACATGATCGCCTACCATGACCTCTACGACACACTCGAGGGAGACTTTGATAGCTACGAGCTACGACACGTCGGTCGCGAATGCAATGAGGAAGCAGACATACTTGCCAACATCGGCTCCACATGTGCTCCAATGCCACCTGGAGTATTTCTAGAGCGCATCTAGGAACGCTCCATCAAGCCCATGGCTCCAGAGAAGAAAACAAGTGCACCAACGGACTCGGGGGCTATGCCACCCAACAAGCCAATGACACTCGATGACACAGAGCCGAATACAGGACTCGAAGGCCCCATGGCAGTCATGATGATCGAGCCATCCTGGACACAACCATATGTAACATACTTGCTCAGCAAAAGGTTGCTAGATGACCCGACTGATGCACATCATATTGCATGATGATCCAAGGCATTCGCTCTTATCAATGGTGATCTGTACAATCGCAGCATCATAGGAGTTCTTCAGCAGTGTGTCTCCAACAGGGACGGAAGAGCCATCCTCCTCGACATACACGAAGGCACTTGCGGGCACCACGCTGGCAGTCGCGCCCTCATCGCCAAAGCTCTACGAGCTGGATTCTACTGGCCAACGGCCATGCGTGATGCCAAGGGCATCGTACAATGCTGCAACACTTGCCAACGATTAACAGACAAGCCGCACGCACATGGCGCGGAGCTCAGACCAATACCAGTGGCTTGGCCCTTCGCACAATGGGGACTCGACATGGTCGGTAAGCTCCCAAGATCCTCGCGAGGAGGATACGTCTACTTCCTAGTCACGGTCGACAAATTCACCAAGTGGATCGAGGCCATGCCGGTGACGAACCAATTGGGAGCCAGCGCTGTCAAGTTTTTCGAGTCCATTGTCTTTCGCTTCGGGGTACCACATAGCATTATCACGGACAATGGGACGAACTTCACCTCTAAGGAGTTCCAGGAATTCTGCGAAAACCTGGGAATAAGCATTAACTACACCTCAGTGGCCCATCCTCAAACCAATGGTCAAGTCGAAAAGGCCAATGGCCTCGTCTATGGCGGAATAAAGAAAAGGCTCCTCCGACCACTCGAAGAAGCTGCTGGGTGCTGGCCAGACGAGCTACAATTAGTACTTTGGAGCCTGTGCACAACTCCAAACAGCACCACAGGCTACACTCTGTTCTTCATGGTGCACGATGCGAAAGCAGTACTACCCGCATAAGTGCGTTACAAAGCCCCACGGGTGGTTGCTTACTGCAAGAAAGAATCAATCTCGCACTCAAAGACTCCGTCAACCTCCTCAATGAGGCACGCAAGATTGCAGCGGAGAGGTCCATGATCTACCAGCAGAGCCTCCGCAACTACCAACAGAAGGCTATGCCCCAGATCCTTCGTCGAAGGAGACCTGGTCCTGCGACTGAAGCAGCAAGGGCACCTCAAGTTCGAGTCCCCTTGGGAAGGACCTTACGTGATTACAGAAGTAATCCTAGGTGGCGCCTATTGCCTTAAAGACTTCAAGAGCGGAGTCGCATACTCCAACTCCTGGAACGTCATACAACTACGCCGTTTCTACCCTTAGATGTTCATTTTTACTTTACAAATAAGGCTATATAGCCAGGCTACTTAGCCACACATTGTACCTCGTGATACTTTGTGAATAAATAAAGATAAGTGCCCCAAACTCTATGTTTTTCTGCTTTCCTTACAATTATTTTACTCAGGGGCTGTGCCACCCTTTACACCTTGTTCCAAAAACAACACATTATCCTGAGTAGCTGACACACTACCAATCTAACCCTTGACAATACCAACCCAGCTACACCGCACCTGATAGGTTGGCAAGGTGCTAAGATGTATACACGTCAAGCTAACGAAAAGGACTTGTATCGTACAATACACTCGAAAAATACACAATCTAGCAAGCTCTTTGCATAGTACTAGGTATCAAACATACCCGACACAATCATATTAACTTTACAACACTTATACATCTATGTGCAGGATACAAATTACACTACTGCCGCAAAATGAGAACATTTGTTTGCTCTTCGAAGAAGTTGACAATATACTCCGCTGGCCGGTCAACCGCTTGATAGTGCGGCACCATATTCCAAGTCATCCTTTCTGGTGGCAGTGGTGGTCCAGCGGCAACAGACGCGACGTCCACATCTGGCCGATGCAGTTGAACCAGCGACAACGCAGCCTTGGCACCTATGACTAACTATTGGTGCACGCACTCGCGGACCACGCTAATATCCTGGAACTTCACTAGAAGAGCCAACAGGATTGAGGGCACAACGTCCAGCGGAAACATCGTCTGATAAATATACTTTAGGCATGATTGTGCCATCTTCAAACACTAAAGTACCCGCGATGCTCGATCCTGCAACGTCGCCAATGCGACTGCACGATCGTGGTCCACCCAGAAGTACCCACTAGCCTACAGCTGCTCCTAGGTTAAGTCATTCATCTGAATGGCAACCCCGTCCTTTTCATACAGTGGATGACGAGCTCTAACAACTACAAAAAGTAAATACCAAAGTATAAGACAAGGCATCGTCGTGAATGACTAAAGAAAGGATAAGAAGATAGAGAGCTAACATTTAAATTGCTTGTTCAACTGCGCAACTTCATCCAGTAGATACTTTTCGCGAGCAGTGGCCTTCTCAGCTTTTGACTTCCACACATTTGTGTTTCCGCGGATAATGGGCAATTCACACTCCAACTGCTTTATATAGTCATGCAGTCGCGAGAGCAGCGACAACTGCTCCACCTTTGAATGCAGTTGCGCTGTGGTTTCATCGGTGGGAGGAGAGTCACGAGAATCACTCAAAGGACCACTCGAAGGACCCTATTACAACCAAGCAAGAGGCAAAATGAGACCAATCATACATTGATAAAGAGGGATGAGTGCATTCAAATTCGGTAAAAGTATCAACAGGGGCACCCCCACAAAATATGGTCCAACAAAAGGAAGCTAAACTATTACAAAAGGCAGCTAAGAAGCGATCTGCTTCTTCGACTTGGACTTCGACTTCGGGGGCTTGCTCAAATCCATGGCAGTCTCCGACGCCACAGACTTTCTGATGGTAGCCCCAGACGCCGCAGCCTTCGCTGCTTTCACTCGCCGCAGCTCCTTAGAGTATTTGGTGACTGTCTCAATGAGACGAGGCCCATATTTACTACATCTAGTGGCGAAAGGCTGGAAGACTACCTGCTGACCATCTGCGTCGACGGGCATTGCCTCGGAGATGGCGCTCGGGTCCAGCTCTGCACCATGTGCTTGCGCCACCACGAGTGCCATGGTGGCGCCGATAGACCGCTGCGCATTCTTGAAGTCCATCGGGATGCCTTCTGCGAAGGACTCCACCAAGCCATCAAGAGTTTCGATTAAGCTGGCCTTGGGAACCATA
Source organism: Avena insularis (assembly GCA_023614405.1). Classification (NCBI taxonomy): domain Eukaryota; kingdom Viridiplantae; phylum Streptophyta; class Magnoliopsida; order Poales; family Poaceae; genus Avena; species Avena insularis. The sequence continues at coordinate 568,680,088 of CM042686.1, forward strand.
TCCTCATGGAGGCGGCTCAGCACACCTTTGGCCTTCCCGAGCGTATCTTGGAGGGAGACACTGTGGTCCTCGACTTTGTCCATGGCGCCAGCCAAGGCATCCACGTGGCGCAAGGCCTAGGCGTTGAAGCTTACACCAGCGACATCTGAAGAACACAAACTATCAACATAGTGGCATGAAAACAAAAACAGGGAAAAAACACAAGCGAAGCAATATAATACTTGAGAGTGCTTTCGCATTTGAGAAAAGCTGTTCTTTGAACAACTTATCCCTCTCAGCAGTTGAAGCACGTAGGTCTTCTTCGCGCTTCTGCGACTCCTTCAGAGCTGCGATTACCTCATCACGCTTCCTCTCTGGTGCTGCAAGTCCCTTCTCGAGGGAAGTAACGCGATGGAGAAGCTCATTATGCTCACCTACAAAGGGCAGAGCACGACGACACTTGAGTTCACAAATCTCTACATAAGCAGAGTGAAGAGACAAGTTTAACACAAACCTTCGACTGCACGGTGGCGGTTGTCCAGCATGGCATGCTGTCGACCCAAGGCAAGGATCTGCTCTGCAAGGCGAGTGGAATCCTTCATGATAGGCCACACCAAAAAGAAATGATTCTTCAGCATTGACAAAAGGCACAAACTCAAATTCGACTGCCAGCGGCAAAAGACACTCACATGCTCCTCTAGGGACTCCAAAGGTTCCTGTTGAGTGGCGTTCGTGCAACCATATGATGCCCCCATCGTGGGGGGAACTCGAAGAGTTGGCGCCGGAGTGGGCCGCCACCGGAGGAGAAGGAGACCGTATGGCCACTTCCTTGTTCTTGGAGTCTGCGACTCCAGATTCTTTAACAAATTGGCAATCATCGGAAGATGACGACGCCGTTTGACTGCAAATATGAAGCACCACTTCAGAAGAAAAAACTTCAAGGAAAACAAGACGAACTTGCAAATATTAGAAAACCTATCCGTCAAATTTGTCAAGGTTGAAGGAATCATCTGACGACTCCTTCGGCAACCTCAGCTTCTTCTGCGTGGGAGGAGCCACTGCGCATACGGGCACAGCGGGGATTGGCTCCTCAGAAGCAGCAGGAGGACCCTCCGACGTCGTTGGTGAGGAGGCATCTGAATCCTTGCTACGGGAGCGCTTGTGAGTCCTGTGGTCACTGGACCTGGGGGCTTCCTCTTCTTCCTCCATGGGGACGGTGGAGCCCGACTCATCTTCTTCATCCACCTCGCGAGGAATAATTCCCTTAGGTCGAGGAGGCAAGTTGGTGGCCATGACCCAGTCCTAACAAACATGAAACGTATCAGTATACAAAAGCACCTACAAGCAATCAAAAATACAAGAAACTTCAAAGAGAAAATCCACCTCGGGTGGAGGATGGCTGGCGCAGAATGGAGGCATGATTGAGTCACCTGGGAGATCCTCCTTGGTGGTGTACTTGGTCACCAGCCGCAACCTCCTGTCCACTTCACCCGAAGAAATGCCCTCCGTAGAAATGCGAGTGACATCGCCCATACCAATCCAGTGATACATCGGGTGTTCCCTAGCTTGCATAGGCTGTACGCGACGGTGCAACCATGTGTGAATGAGTTCAGCGCCACCTACCTCTTTTCCTATGCGATGTTCGAGGTCGCAGATACGCTGATACAGCCTCTCTGTCTCCTCGACGTCACCGGGCATCATGACGTTCTTCCAGGATCGCCTCCTCTTGCAGACTGCCACCAGATCGAAGGGCGCGAGTCCGTAGTGCTCTCCATCGACTTTATGATCATGGATGTAGAACCACTTATCCCTCCACCCTTGGACAAATGCGGTGAGTTTGATGTCGAAATAAGTGACATTGGAATCAACATGGATCCCGCAGCCTCCTACATTGTAGACTACCGAACCGACCCTGACTGACGCTTGAGCTTGAAGAGTTTTTTAAAGAGGCCAAAGTGTGGCTCGATTCCGAGCCAACACTCGCAAAGAGTGATGAAACAGGCGATGTGGAGAATAGAGTTTGGGGACAGCTGGTGCAGCTAGAGCCCGTAGAAGCAAAGAAGACCCCTAACAAACAGATGTAGAGGGAGAGAGAGACCGCGAATGACGAATGCAAGGAACATCACTCGGAAACCCGCAGGAGGACTGGGGATTACCTCGTTGCCAGGGATGCGAGAGTCATCCTCCGCGGGAGGAAGTGCTATATCTTGGTGCTGGGTGAACAACTCCGATGGCTTGATGATGGATGGGCGCCATGATCCATTGGTGACGCGAGTGCCAGCGCCCTTCTTCTTCCTAGCACCGGTGGCGCTGGTGCCCGTGGCGGAGGTGCCCTTCTTCTTGGCCGTGATGGCGACAGCCGTAGATTCAGCGGCAGAACCTCCCTTCTTCTTGCCCATCTTGTGCTGGCGATGTGAGCGTAGGAAGTAGCTGGGGAATACGCGGAGTTGGTCTAGTGCCATGGAGGGGATGTGTGCAAAGGAGTAGCAAGAACAACAATGGCAGAGGAGCGCAAGCAAGAAGAGAGATGTGGGGAAATTACCGCAAGGCGTGCCCCTACTTAACCTCCTAGAAGATGCCATCCAACGGCCAGAAGAAAATCTACCAGACGCGTGTCATACATCAACATTGACACGTGGCAAGGGTAAACCATGAACCGTCCCTCACTATTCCCATTATGCAGGGAAATCAAGGAGACGCAGTTAAAACAGAAGATTACGCATGCTCGGTCAAATCCAAGTTAGAAAGTGGGACCCACTACTCATCACGTCCCATCAAAGCCACCACGCGGGAAACTAAGGTCATCCCATCATCAGCACTGACATCATCAACTCCAACAGGAGAACACTTTGACTACTTTAGTCCTTACTTGAGTCTTTGACTCAACCAAGCACTCGGGGGCTACTCCTAACAGGAGCGCTGGCCGCGCACCCGAATAACATACTGAAGATATCCAAGCATCATTAAAACCCTTCACTCGAATCTACGATTCAATTGTGGACTTCGGGTCACTCCCATAGGGAGCACTAAAAGCACATTCGACTGAAACAAGCAAAACAATGACACCAGTTGCAAAATACTTATAGTCCCCACTCGAGTCTATGACTCGAATAGGCACTCGGGGTTACTCCGATAGGGAGCGCTGGCTGTGCACCCTATGATTATTTTTTCTTATATGTTACACCGTGTGTTGATAACATCCACGCTCGAATGCTCTAGCGACTCCGCCTCATATTTTCCCTGCAAAGAGACTTGTCGTGGTGGTGGCATGGCAGATGCCATGGATAGGCTAAAGATGGGGCCAATGAGCACTAGGAGAATCCAGGGAGGGATAACATGGTGATTCCATGCACAAGTGTTGTTGTATTTCCTCTATCAATGGTGAATACAAGTGCTCCACAAGGTGTTCGTGAGAAGGAGACTAGGTCTCTTACCCTCCACAACCTAGCTCTAGAGTTCTATCTTAGACAGAGAAAATCATCCATCCCCCTCTATGGAGGCCCTGGTGCTCCTTATATAGGGAGCCCAGGTTACAAAGTTAGGGCACACGTGGCAGCATAGTCCCTGAATATGCCCCTTGGTTAAAGGTAGATGCTTCTTTATTCACTTTAACGGTTCGTCCGAACTATGGATGTGACCCTCTTCGTAATCCATGCCTTTAAGCGTCACCAGACATGGGCTACGTCAGCCGACACTGCTTGCGTCATCTTGGTTGGCTCTACCCCACTGTTCCTTCCCTCTGCTTGCTTCGCTCACGCTACAGCTAGCAAAGACCACCTTTTGACCAGCGGGAGATCCATTCCTTCTCTTGGAAGCCAAGTGGTAGTCGTGCTAGCGCTTGGCTAACCCGGCTACGAGGGTACCTGCACAATTTAGTAAGTGAACATGGCCGACATATGTTTCATGTCGGCCGGATTAATGTTAGGCGAATGCCCCACATGCCGAGTTACTTTGTAAGTCAGCTTCCCTTGAGGTGACCTGTCCAGCACTTGCTTTGACCGTGTCGTACCTCGGTTAACTCGGCCTTTATACCCGCCGTGACCCTACTCGGGGGTATCCCCCCAACATTAGTCCCTAAAGCTGGTGCGGTCTTAGAAACTTCAGCTGCTAAGGCCACAGCAGGTTCCCCTAACCGAATCTGCGCTTCTTCAGCCAAGTTATCATGTAATCCGGACCCTCACTTTGATATTCCCTTGGCTCGTTCTGAGTTATTTCTCGTTGGCCGGGTTTTTGCTCACATATCCGTAACACCACATCACGTCACAGGATCTTTCATTCCATGTGCCCCTTGCTGTGGCTTGCACCTGACTGGTTGATTGTGCTGCATACACGACCACCGCATGTGGTTGGGCTGCCGCAAAGGATCCCACTACACGCCCCACAATGTGCAGTTAAATGGGGGCAGGGTTCATCTTGGGGAAATTCCCCACCCTTCGTGCCCCTGCCTCTCTTCTTCTCTGCTGCGACGCCTCCACCACCACCGCTTTTGCACCAGTGCCGTGCCGCCGCAACTATGCCCAGCCATACCTAGCGACCGCGTCGCCGCCTCTGCTCGAGATGCTCACCACGGGTACCCACGCTTCTAGGTTTCCCGCGGCTGGCTATCTTTTCTCTGATTTTGTTCTTGAGGAGCTCAAACTCACCATGACTGAAGAGGAGGTCGCCGTCATTGCCCAGCAAGAGGAAGAAGACAAAGCTTGTGAGCACGATGGTTACGACGACGCCTTTGTCTGTCAATATGATATCAATTGGTTGTACGCGACACGCCGCATCCCCGCGAGTGTTGCCTGCCACCTCGCTGCTGAAGAAATTACTCCTTCTCCTAATCCAGGGGAGTTCCTTGTTTCTCTTTCTCACTTCCAATGCGGCTTCGGCCTTCCCATTTCTGATTTCTTCCATGACTTCATTGATGGCCCAAAATATATCGAGCTCGTTGGGGAACCCCAAGAGGAAGGTATGATGAGCACAGCAGCAAGTTTTCCCTCAGTACGAAACCAAGGTTATCAATCGAGTAGGAGCAAGGAAACACCCCAAAGCTGTTGCTAGCTGAATGTTGGCAGGGCGCACTACCGGTGCCAGCAGCAACATGGAGACCTGCACAACACAACCACAGAACTTTGCCCCAACTTGCGATGAGGTTGTCAATCTCACCGGTTTTTCTGAAAACAAAGGATTAAACATATCGAATGGAAGGAAGTAATAGTTTGCACAAAGTAAACACAAAGCAGTAAATAGTTGATTGTATATTGAATGTAAAAGAAAGGACCAGGGTCCATAGTTCACTAGAGGTGGCTCTCCTTAAGATAGATAACATGCTGGGAACAAATTACAGCGGGGCAATTGACAAACATCGAGAAAGCATACAAGCATATACTAATCATCTTGACTCCTTTGAGATTCGATTGGGCATTACAATATTATACATAGACTGCCATCCAACTGCATCTATGACTAATAATCCACCTTCAGGTTATCATCCGAACCCCCTCCAGTATTAAGTTGCAAGCAACAGATTATTGCATTACGAAGTGCGTGTAAAGTAAACCATACGATTGCTCTATGAACAAAGAATTGTTGTTTTCTCCCTAGTAGCAACAATACATCTAGTACCTTAGAGATTTCTGTCACTTCCCCAGATTACCAGAGGCATGAACCCACTATCGAGCATATATACTAACTCTTGGAGTTGCTAGCATCTACTTGGCCAAGATAGCTACTAACAACGGAAAGCATGCAAGATCACAAATAACAAAGACATGATAGAATCAATAATCAATCTGAAATAGCATATCAATATCCATCAGATCCCCACAAACACAACATGCAGAATTACAAATAGATGATCTTGATCATGAACGGAGCTCACAAGATCTAGACATGATAGCACAAAGGAGGAGAACCAGCCATCTAGCTACTACATGGAGCCGTAGTCTAGAGATGAACTACTCACGCATCACACCGGAGGCTTGCATGATGATGAAGAAGGCCTCCAGGATGAATTCCCCTCTTCGGCAGGGTGTCGAGAAGAGCTTCAAATCCCTCCTGATCTAGGGATGGAGATGACGGCGGCTACAGACTCTTTCATGGAATTTTGATCGGGTACTTAGGGTTTCCGTATCAGAGGCAATATATAGGCGGAAGGAGAGGCTGAGGGGGTGCCTGGGCTAGCCACACCACCCCCTGGCGTGGGCCAAGCCTAGCCGCGTGGCCAGGTGGTGTGGCCGCCCTCTGGCCCTTCTCTGTCTCGTATTCTGGCTCCAAGTGTCCCCCGGTAAAATAATAACTTTGGCTTTTGTCCCGTCCAATTCTGAGAATATTCATTTTCTGACTTCCTGAAACCAAAAACAGCAGAAGACAGGCAGCTGGCACTGTAGCTCTTGTTAATAGGTTAGTCCAAGAAATCATATGAAAAGTACTCCAAAGTGTGGACAAAACATAAGAAAGTAGATAAAACCAAGCATGGGACATCAAAAATTATAGATACATTTGCAATGTATCAACATCCCCAGGCTTAACTCCTGCTCGTCCTTGAGTAGGTAAGTGATAAAAAGAAAGAATAATTTTTGAGCTGACATGCACCATCATAAACTTGATCAAAGTATTTGTAGAACATTCAAAGCTGGGATCATAGTACTTCAATCATAACATGAAAGACAAAGTTATAGCAATAAGACAAAGAAACTATGTTGCAACATGAAAAGGCACAAACAAAAGATTAATGAATAACAATGCTTTGCAAGATGTTTGTTTGTTTCACATAAAGAAAACATAGCATAGTAGTATTCAGCTTGTCCCTCATAGAGTAGCAAACATAAATGCATAGGACACCTTCAAAGTTCACAAGAGTGATTAGATACAAATAGTTTAAAACAAGCAATATCAAGTTATGCATCAATCAACTAGTCTTGGGACAATGCACATAGAACTAAGAATGGCCACTATGCTCTCAAAGTAGGTGCATAAAGGTAGAAGGTGGAGACTCAATATAAATGGTGGAAGAAATGCCTTCATAGAAGGAAGCAGAGATTCAAGTTTCATAAAGAGCTTCCAAAAATTATGGTACTTATAGCTTTCAGCTCTCATTGCCCCTACCATAAGCATCTTGAAGTGATTAAGGTTAAAGTAAACAAACTATGGTGTACATGCTTGACGAAGTATAAGTTAGAAATCTCATGTCCCTTGAATACGAGGGCCACTCCTCATGCTACTCAAGTTTAGTCACCGGTAAGTTTTTTCATCGTAAGTACATGTGTATCATAGAGAACTGCCAATGGGGTACCGCTTGCCCGATGATACGGAAGAATCCCCATATCAAAATGACAAGGCAAGCAGACAATGAGCATCTCAGCAATCTTCTTATTTACCATGGGAATATGGTGTTTTTTCTCTCTTTCCTCTTTTCATAATCTCTTTTTTTCTCTTTTCTTTCTCAATATATGAATCTTTTTTTATAAGAAGAATGCTTCATAGACAGCTCATTATGGTTACACTGCAGGTTTCCACCATGTCAGCATGGATTAGACCAATGACCAAAGCGCTTTCTAACACATACATAACTCCATGGACTTACAAGCTCCCTTTCATTTCACAATCGACATCCATAGACAAAAGAGCATGATATCAACTAGGTACAAAGTACCAGTGCAATGTTGAAAGCGTTCCCCATGACAACATGGTTCTGCTAATCCACAACAAATAAGTGCAAGCATATACAACATAGACGACACAATGCTTCAAGTTTATTAAGGGCAAGAAAAGTAAAGTGTGCCATCAAGTTCGTGAGAGCTTTAATCACTAGTTTTCTCATAACAAGTTTAATTTGGAAGGTAAACAAAAACATGAATATACTTGGAATAGCATATGCTAGTAGGTAGGTATGGTGGACTCTTTGGAATAACTTGGTTTAGGGAGTTGGATGCATGAGTGGAACTCATACTTGGTTGTGGAGGCTAGCAAAAGACTGGGAGCGACAAACTAAGAGAGCAATAATGGCCATAATCATGAAGAGCGACAAAACATCATTGATCAAAGCATAAAGTGATACTACAAGTTGAAAACTAAAGGATCATAAAGGCTTATGGTGACTTGGGATAGTCATAACAATATCAAGCATGGCATGACAAAGCATAGGCCACCGTCAAAAACAAACTCTCTTTAACACTTAAGCATGAGCTTTCCTACTCTTTTCCAATCCAAACCAAACTATTTGAAAACCAATGTATGAAAGAGGGGGTCCAACCAATTTATTCAGCAAACTAAGCAAACTAAGCAAACAAAAACCAAAACAAAAACTAAAAAGAAGACGCTCCAAGAACAACACAAATGTGCATGAAACAATAAAAATGAAGCGTTTGGAAGAAACCTGGGATTTTTATTGATGAAGAGGGGGATGCCTTGGGCATCCCCAAGCTTTGACGCTTGTACTTCTTGGATATTTCTTGGGGTGACACGTGTGGCATCCCCAAGCTTGAGCTTTAGTCCATCCTTCATCTCATTACTCATTCCTTCCATACACCTGAAATTTTTCCTTCATACAAAACTTCACACAATCTTTATTAGCAACATTAGTGCACTCAAGATAATAAGTCCTTAGGTTCAGCGCTAACACAAATAAAACTTCCATTAAAACACAAGCTACTGTAGCACTTCCCTCAAAAATCTCAATTCCCCAAAAGAACTAAAAAAGGAACCAACAAGAAGCAAATGCAGAAAATGGCAGAAATCTGTCAAAACAGACCAGCAGGTAAAGACGAATTTTTTCGAAGACCTTCTATTGCTCAAATAAAAAAGTGTTGAACTAACGAAAAGTTATATAACAACCTGTGGCAGAAGCACAAAAATTCACGCCTCAAAAGGACGTACAGAGATTTTACACGAATTTTTATGGTGAAGCACAGAAATCTGTTTCGGGACAACAACTTTCCCAATCATTACTTCTCTCTCATTAAAGGTTACTCTTGGCACAAAAAGCAAATAAAAATGATAAGGAGCAGTTATTACTGAAGTAATAACTTCCAAGACTCATCTAAAACTTTTGGGTTATCTCCCAATAAGTACTTTTCTTTAACGACGGTTAGGCATAAGAAGCAAGAAAAAGAATCAAGTGTTCTCAAATGAAGAAGCATTAAGAGCAAATTTTGTTTTCATAGGAGAGGCAAAATAAATCTTCTCTCTCTGCTTAGGGAAGTGTTCTATACCTTTCTTGAGTGGGAGTTGATATTTAATGGTGCCTTCTTTCATATCAATAATGGCACCAACAGTTCTAAGAAAAGGTCTTCCCAAAGTATTAGGATAAGAAGCATTGCATTCAACATCCAAAACATAGAAATCAATAGGGACATAGGCATTGTTAATCATAATAAGAATATCATTAATACTCCCCATGAGTTTCTTTTTAGCATTGTCATCAAGTGGGACATTCAAATAACAATCTTCAAGTGGTGGCAAATCAAGCATATCATAAATCCTTCTAGGCATAATAGAAACACTACTATCAAGATCACATAACGCTTTGAAATCAAAATCATTCACTTTCATATTAATGATGGGTTCCCAACCATCTTCTTGTTTTATAGGAATAAAAGCTTTATGTTTCATCTTTTCTTCTTTAATCTTTATGAGAGCATCAGTAATGTGTTTTGTAAAGGCCATGTTCATAGCACTAGCATTAGGACTTATAGCAAGCTTTTGTAGGAACTTAATAACTTCAGAGATATTGCAACCATCAAGATCGAAACCATAATTATCATCTAAGGTAGTAGAGCTATTACTAGCATCAACACTAGTGGTGGTGATAATAGAAACACTAATGTTTCTAGCAATTTCATCTTCTCTTTCCCACTTAGCATGTAATTCAGCTAATAGTCTAACATTTTCATCAATTCTTACTTGTATGGCATTAGTAGCTGCAAAGGGATTATCATTAGTTTCAGGTTTAGCAGCCATTTTATTTAAATAAGATTGAGCTTTAGCCAAAGATGATATATTCTTTTCAGCATTAGAGAGTTTTTCCACAATAGTTTTTAAAAGCAGTTTGTTTACTAATAAAGTCTTTAAGCATAACTTCAAGTTCAGAGGGAGCACTCCTATTGTTGTTGTAGGAATTTCCATAAGGATTACCATTGTTTGAAGGATAAGGCTTATAATTGTTGTTACCAAAATTATTCCTGTAGGCATTGTTGCTAAAATTATTATTTCTTATAAAGTTCACATCAACTTGCTCTTCTTGAGCAACCAAAGAGGCTAAAGGAACATTATTTGGATCATTATGGGCTTTCCCATTAACAAGCATAGACATAATAATATCAATCTTATCACTCAAGGAGGAGGTTTCCTCAATAGAATTTACCTTCTTACCTTGTGGAGCTCTTTCAGTATGCCATTCAGAGTAATTAACCATCATATTATCCAAAAGCTTTGTTGTAGCACCTAAAGTAATAGTCATAAAGGTACCTCCAGCAGCAGAATCCAATAGGTTCCTTGAAGAATAGTTCAATCCTGCATAAAAAGTTTGGATGATCATCCAAGCAGTCAGTCCATGAGTGGGACAATTCTTTACCAAAGATTTCATTCTTTCCCAAGCTTGAGCAACATGTTCATTATCAAATTGTTTAAACTTCATTATTTCACTTCTCATAGATATAATCATAGCAGGAGGATAGTATTTTCCAATGAAAGCATCTTTGCATTTAGTCCAAGAATCAATAATATTCCTAGTTAAGGAATTCAACCATTCTTTAGCTTTTCCTCTCAAACAGAAAGGAAACAATTTTAGCTTAATAATATCTCCATCTATATCCCTATGCTTTTGCATCTCACAAAGTTCAACAAAGTTATTTAGATGGGTAGCAGCATCTTCATTACCAATACCAGAAAATTGTTCTGTCATAACAAGATTGAGTAAATCAGGTTTTATCTCAAAGAAAGTAGCTTTAGGCACAGGTGGAGCAATAGGTGTGCTCATAAAATCATTGTTGTTGGTGCTAGTGAAGTCACACAACTTAGTGTTTTCAAGAGTAGTCATTTTTTGTGGGTTTTTGATAAAGAAAGCAAACTTGTAAAACTATTTTTTTGTGTTTTTGATAAAGAAGCAAGCAAACAAAGCAAAAGTAAACTAAGCAAAACAAAAATAACAAAGTAAAGAGATTGGTTATGAGGGACTCCCCTTGTGAAGATGTCCTTGACTCCCCGGCAACGACGCTAGAAAAAGAGCTTGATGGCCCAAAATATATCGAGCTCGTTGGGGAACCCCAAGAGGAAGGTATGATGAGCACATCAGCAAGTTTTCCCTTAGTACGAAACCAAGGTTATCAATCCATTAGGAGCAAGGAAACACCCCAAAGGTGTTGCTAATGAACGCTAAGGCGCATCTACGGTGCCAATAGCAACGTGGAGACCTGCACAACACAACCACATAACTTTGCCCCAACTTGTGATGAGGTTGTCAATCTCACCGATTTTGCTGAAAACAAAGGATTAAACATATCGAATGGAAGGAAGTACTAGTTTGCAGAAAGTAAACACAAAGCAGTAAATAGTTGATTGTAGATTGAATGTAAAAGAAAGGACCGGGGTCCATAGTTCACTAGAGGTGGCTCTCCTTAAGATAGATAACATGCTGTGTGAACAAATTACAGCAGGGCAATTGACCAACATCGAGAAAGCATACAAGCATATACTAATCATCTTGACTCCTTTGAGATTCGATTGGGCATCACAACATTATACATAGACCGCCATCCAACTGCATCTATGACTAATAATCCACCTTCAGGTTATCATCCGGACCCCCTCCAGTATTAAGTTACAAGCAACAGATTATTGCATTATGAATTGCGTGTAAAGTAAACAATATGATTGTTCTATGAACAAAGGATTGTTGTTTTCTCCCTAGTAGCAACAACACATCTAGTACCTTAGAGATTTCTGTCACTTCCCAGATTACGGAGGCATGAACCCACTATCGAGCATAAATACTAACTCTTGGAGTTGCTAGCATCTACTTGGCCAAGATAGCTACTAACAACGGAAAGCATGCAAGATCACAAATAACAAAGACATGATAGAATCAATAATCAATCTGAAATAGTGTTGGGGGATACCCCCGGGTAGGGTCACGCCGGGGTATAAAGGCCGAGTTAGCCGAGGTACGGCAAGGTCAAAGTGAATGCTGGCCGAGTTACCTCAAGGCAGGCCGAATCTCGGGGTAACCCGGACCAGGGGATGTCCACCTAACTGAGTCTCATCCGACTTAAGCCGTAAGCCGGATAGATGAATCTAACTTGTATGCAGGAACATGTGTGACCGGATCAACTACGATCCGGGTCATGGCAAGCTTCTAGGAGAAGGAAGGTATCTCGCTGGTCAAAAGTAGCCCCGGTACGCACAACATGAGCGAAGTGCACGGGGGCAGGACCACCGATGCGTAGCCGACAGAGGTGACGACACTGATGTCGGCTGACGCAGGCACGCAGAGGCTCACGTAGCCTCTGCATGGATGATGCGGGGGGAAAGTGACCCGGCCGGCTTACTATTTTGGGAAGAGGCATATTCCCTGATATGCCTCCACGTATGCCCTAAGTGGAGACCTAGCCACTCCTATATAAGGAGGGCTAGGGCCTCTATAGAAGGGGTTGGTCTCAATTGGGTAGAGCTTACTGGATTGATCTCGAGAGACTGGTTGTGACTTGGTTCCTGAGGGCTAGCTAGCGGGGAGAGTAAGAGAGTACCTTCTTCCTCCTCTCTCCAATACAGCTCGAGGAGCACTTGTAATCTGTGAAGTGAATCAAATACAAACCTTCTGTGTGAGGAATCACCTCACTATCCCTCCCTGGATTCCCCTAGTGCTATCAGTTCCCACCTTTAGCCTATCCATGGCATCTGCCGTGACACCACCACGATAGTTGGCGCCCACCATGGGGCTAGCGGCGCTAGCAGGGGTCAAGATCCGGACGGGAAACCTCATCGGCACCGGCGAACGCATCGTCTCCGGGCTTGTTCAGCGCTTTGGAGTGCTGGACTTTGTCAGCGACAACGCTGGCTGCTTCGGCACGCGCCCACTTCCGCGCAACAGCCTCTTCGTCAAGCTCGGTGCGCACAAAGTCTACGTTGCTGTCGATGTGTCGTGCGTTCATCCGTGGCACGTCGTCGAGGCAGGGGAGCCACCCCTTAGCGTGGTTCACGGGGCGCGTATCACTCGCTCCCCGGACCGTGCTGAGGTGATGATGACTGCGCCTGGTGCAGGCGCAAGCAAGGATCCGGCACCAGATCCAGAGGTAACACCTAAGGCACCGAGGAAAGGTACAGGTCCTCCACTAGAGAGGCCTGAGAATGTACTGAGAGAAGCTATGGATAGCTTGGCAAAACCGGTAGCAGCAGTGGTAGATCCGGCTCAGGCACAGGACAAGCTAGAGGAAACTAGGCAAAAAATTCTAGAGGGAGCGAAAAAGATAGTTGCGGCTCAGCAGTCGTTGAACATGACGCTGCGTGAGTACGCAAAGGCAAATAAAGTAGATGCTATAAAAGTGAAGGGGAGAAATCTCATGAGTGAAATGAACAAAGAGGGTGATACTAGGATTGAGGAGTCACAGAACTGTTTGTCCGTGGGGCTGCCGAAGTATAGTACCCCGGCGAAAAACCTCAGAGCAGCGGATGCAGCTGCGTCCGAGTTAGAGGGTCTAATGGGTGAAGCCCGCCAGAGACAGTAAGATAGGGTCAATGAGTTGCTTCGGATCACGAACATGCAAAATGAGGAATTGCTCAGGGCTAACCCGGAGAGAGCTAGGGCCTCCAAAATTGTTCATTCGGCGGTGGGTAACCCAGAGAAATCCGCTGGAGCCGCATCGTCTCCTCATGGAGGTCCTAGGAGAGAAGAGGTAGTAACCTCGGCCATTAGAAACAAACAGATCATTCCGTATGACCCGACAAGGGCAGGAAAAGCAAAAGATGTACATAGAAATGATGATCGACGAAGCGTGAGCCGAGGTAACCACGACCAAGGCAATGCCGGTCAAGGAAACACTGTAAATGGCAATGCCGCACAACCCAACTCAGCAGGACAACCGCAGTAGCGGAATATACCAAGGCAAGAGCAAAGTGTCGGCCGAGGTATGCAACAGAGAGGTGCACCGCGAGAGTAAGACCGGTATAACGATGGAGATTCGGAAATGGTGAATGCAGGATACCCAAGGCCGGACTATCATGTGATAGGGTCGAGATTGGGAAGCAGGGATCTGATGCTTGATGACGCCGGGTTAAAACTGGATCGACTATATAGGTCGGAGCAGATTGAAAGTCAGGGTCCTCCGGGTCCTGCATGTTTTGGACTTCGGATCATGAAGGAGTCACCGATACCTAACTTCTAGTTACCCAGAGGCACAAAGACGTATGACGACAGTACTAAGCCGGAGGATTGGTTGATAAACTATGCTACAGCTATGAAGATTGCTACAGGTAACTTGCGATGGGCTGTGAGATACGTACCCTAGATGTTGGAGGGGCCAACAAGGGTATGGTTAAACAATTTGCCACCCGGAAATATTAACTGCTGGATCGATTTTGAGGAAATGTTTATCAGCAATTTCTCAAGTACGTATCAGAGGCCAAATAGGCCACATACCCTAGCTATGTGTAAGCAGAGACCGAACGAGACAGACCGAGAGTTTTTAACCCGATGGTGTACCGTGAGAAACTCGTGTGAGGGTGTGATAGAGTCGCAGGCCATAGCATGGTTTGCGCAGGGGTGCAGGTATGCAAGCGAGTTGTGGCAGAAGTTGCAAAGGAAAATGCCAACCACTTTGGCAGAGATGATCCAGATTGCTGATTCATATGCTTTGGGTGATCCGACTCAACCTAGGCTCGTGTCAAACGAGTCGAATGAGGAGTACTACTAGAGAGATGGAGCCGGATCATCCCAGAGGAATGATTACAGAGGTAAAAGAAGAGATGACAGACTGGATCACCGGTACAGTTTGCAACAAGTTGCAGCTATGAATCAAGATCAGCCCGGAGCAGGGAGCAATCAACGTCAGAAAACTGGAGGGCAACAATGGACACCAAGAAATGATGGCAAGAAGACTTGGACACCAGAACAGAAGAAATAGTGGCAAGAAAAGAAGGACCGTCTGAGGTACACTTATGAGTCGATGTTGGATCAGCCGTGTAAATTTCACACGCCGAATCCGAGCAACCCAGCGGGTCATACAACAAGGCAATGTGAGTGGATGCGTAAGATAGAACAAGGTGGCTCGGGGAATGCTCAGGCACCCCGGAATGATCAACCTTGGCAGGAGTTACCCCGGCAGCAATTTCTCTCCGGAGCGAACACGCAACAGCTAATGTTGCCTCCCCCTCCGCCGAGGTATGATAACCATGAGAGGAGAGATGCAGTGCATCAAGTAGAAAACCAGCATCAGCCAGATCAGAGGTAACCCGGAAATGAGGGGAGGAATGAGTACAGGGAGCATCATCAGAGTTACTGTGTGTTTACCACTGAGGAAAACCGATAGAAAGAGCTTGCAACGCCGACATATGGAGGTCAATGCGGTAATGCCGGCAGTTACGAGGTATATGCCTTGGTCAGACCAGGAAATTACCTGGAACATCAAAGATCATCCCAAGCTTATGCCGAGTCCTGGTTCGTATGCGTTAGTGCTGGATCCGACATTCATTGGGCCTAACATCAATGTGAGGTTCTCCAAGGTACTGATTGACAATGGCAGTAGCATTAACATCATGTATGCGGACACAATGCGCAAGTTGGGTATCTCGGAGAACATGCTCCAAGCTACAAGGACAACTTTCCATGGCATTGTGCCAGGCATTTCTTGTGAGCCAATAGGCAAGGTCCGGGTTGACGTTTTGTTCGGCACGAGAGATAACTGCCGAACTGAGAATTTGGAGTTCGAAGTGGTGAACTTGGAAAGTGCGTATCACGCGTTACTCGGAAGACCAGCACTGAACAAGTTCATGGCAAGCTGCCACATCAGTTATCTGAAGATGAAGTTGCCCGGGCCAAACGGAGTGATTACCATTGCTGGGGATTTCCGACGTTCCATCGAGTGTGCGTCGGCCGGGTCTAACCTAGCCGAGTCACTCGTGATTGCCCAAGAGAAAAGAAAAATCCAGGAGGTGGCAGCGTTGGCTCAGTCCGCGCAGCAATATATGTCGGCGTTGAGTAATCCGCATGGTAGCGTTTCGTTCCAAGCCACAAAGGATACCAAGAAAGTGCCTGTTGATGATATGTTCCCAGAGCGCACCGTAACAATTGGTGCCGGGTTGAATGATAAATAGGAAAGCGAGCTCGTCAACTTCCTCCGTGAGAATAGGGATATTTTTGCTTGGTCCACACAGGACTTGCAAGGTGTTCCGAGGGAGTTTGCCGAGCACTCTTTGAACGTGAGACCCGGAGAAAGGCCGGTGAAGCAACCTCCCCGCCGCTTCGCCGAAGATAGTATAAAAGTCATTGGAGATGAAATAGCTCGGTTACTAGCGGCATGATTTATCATGGAAGTACTTTACCCGGATTGGCTATCTAATCCGGTGCTGGTGGAGAAGAAGAAAGATGATCCGAACGTGGCAGTGGTTTGGCGTATGCGTATCGATTACACGAACCTAAACAAGGCGTGTCCAAAAGATCCATTTCCACTGCCAAGGATAGATCAGGTCATAGACTCGACTGCTGGATGTGAATTGTTGTCATTCATTGATGCATATTCTGGTTTCCACCAGATACCTCTGAATCCGGATGATCAAATAAAGACTAAATTCATCACCCCGTATGGGGCTTATTGCTATCGCACCATGCCGTTTGGTTTACGTAATGCAGGGGCAACGTACCAAAGATGTATGCAGAAATGTTTGCACGACCAAATAGGTCAAAATGTACAAGTGTATGTGTATGATGTGGTTATCAAGACCAAGGAAAGGATGATGCTCCTTGACGATATCAGGCAGACATTCGCAAACTTAAGAAGGTTCCGGATGAAGCTTAACCCGGAAAAATGTACTTTCGGTGTCCCGCTGAAAATTACCGGATTTCGTATCCACCGAGGTATCGGGTTAATCCAACTAAGATCCGGGCCATTGAGCGAAGTGTCTTAACAATGTCCAGAAGTTCACTGGTTGCCTGGCATCGTTAAGTCGGTTTGTATGTCGGTTGGGAGAAAAGGCGTTGCCTCTCTACCAACTCATGAAAAAGTCAATGTCCAGAAGTTCACTGGTTGCCTGGCATTGTTCGTTTGGACGCTGCAGGCCAATGAAGCCTTTGCCCACTTAAAGAAGATGTTAGCCACCACACTAGTGTTAGCCTCTCCACTATCAAAGGAGCCAATGTTGCTCTACATAGCCGCAACCAACCGAGTTGTAAGTGCAGTGATTGTGGTAGAGCGAGACGAAGAGGGTAAGTCGGTGCAAAGGCCAGTGTATTATCTGAGCGAGGTATTATCTGCCTCAAAGCAGAATTACCCACACTATCAAAAGGTGGCCTACGGTGTCTATATGGCAGCTAAGAAGTTGAAGCATTACTTTGAGGAGCATCCCATCAAAGTAATATGTAAAGCTCCCATATCCGAGATAATGAGTAACAAGGATGCGAGTGGTAGGATTGCAAAATGGGAAATTGAACTAGCTCCCTATGCACCACAATAGGACACAAGAGAAGCAATCAAGTCTCAGGCTGTGGCCGACTTTTTTGTGGACTGGGCCGAGGTACAATACGAACCACCGCTACCAGATCCGAACTACTGGAGGATGCACTTTGACGGGTCAAAAACAAAAACCGGGCTAGGTGTCGGAGTTGTACTTACCTCGCCAAAGAAGGATCAGCTGAAATATGTGCTGCAGATCCATTTCTCAGCGTCGAACAATGTCGCTGAATATGAAGCACTTGTGCATGGGCTCAAAGTGGCAAAAGAAATTGGGATACGTCAGATCCAATGCTTTGGCGACTCGGATTTGGTAGTTCAGCAAGTGTCGGGGCAGTGGGATGCTCTTGATCCAAACATGGCATTATACAGATTCCATGTGCAGAAAATATCTGGTTATTTTGAGGGATGTGAATTTCGTCATGTACCCCGGGTGGAAAATGAGGCTGCCGACATGTTGTCGAAGCTCGGATCAACCCGACAAGCAATTCCACCGGGTGTAGCATTAGAGCACCTCAGAAAACCATCTATCAGACCGTCCCCAGAAGCCGACTCAATCTACGTCCCGGAGGATACAGAATCCGGAGTTGTGCCCATGGACGTTGACATGGGAGGTGGTGCGCAAAACCTGGGGACTGCCTCGCAGAACTCGGGGACTGCTCAGTGTGATCCGGTTGAAGTTATGCCGGTGGATCAGATGGAAATTGATGAGGATGTGTTACCTGTGCGAGCAATACCAGCTTGGGCACTGCCTATATTTCAATTCCTGAAAGATGGAATGTTACCCACTGAGGAGGTGGTATCCAGGCAAACTCAGAGGAGAGCAAAGGCACACACAAACATCAATTCCGAGCTATACAAAAGGAGTGTGACCAATGTCCTCCAGCGATGCGTTGACCCGGAAGAAGGGCTTGACATCCTCCGAGATATACATCAAGGGGAATGCGGGCATCATGCCTCGTCCCGAGCCTTGGTGGCAAAAGCTTTCCGGCATGGATTATACTGGCCAAGTGCCTTAGAACAAGCAGAAGATCTGGTGAGAAAATGCAATGGTTGTTAGAGGTATGCTACCAAGACACATATGCCTATGTCAGAACTCAAGAAAATACCAATCACATGGCCATTTGCCGTATGGTGTTTGGATATGGTTGGCCCGTTCAAACCAGCAAGGGGGAATATGACTCACATTTTGGTCATGGTGGATAAGTTTACAAAATGGATCGAAGTGAAGCCAATAAGAAAGTGTGATGGAGCTACGGCCATGACATTTCTCAAAGACATCATCTTGAGATACAGTTATCCTCGAGCATTTGCGCGTTTCTGCCGAGATAAGAAGATCCGGCTGGATGTTGCCTCGGTAGCCCACCCCGCATCGAACGGACAAGTGGAAAGATCCAACGGATTAGTACTGTCCGGGATAAAACCCTGGCTCATTGAGCCGCTGCAAAGATCAGCGGGGTGCTGGATAGAAGAACTACCAGCGGTACTGTGGAGTTTAAGAACAACTCCGAATCGATCAACAGGCTATACGCCATTTTTTATGGTATATGGGGCAGAAGCTGTATTACCAGCCGACATAGAGCATGATTCGCCTAGGGTCACCCAATACACAGAAGCCGAAGTGCAAGAAGCCCGGCAAAATGATGTTGATCTGCTAGAAGAAGCGAGAGAATTGGCATTGTCCGGATCCGCCATATATCAGCAAAATCTCTGACGCTATCATAGCCGGAAAGTAAGCCCCCGAGTTTTCTGGGAAGGCGATCTGGTGCTTCGATTGGTACAATGTACTGCTGGCATGCATAAGTTATCCCTCCCATGGGAAGGGCCATTCATTGTGAGCAAAGCATTGCACAATGATTCTTATTATCTTATCGATGCAAAGCCACATGAAATGAACAAGGCAGACAAGTCCAGCGAGGAATCTAAGCATCCATGGAATGTAGCTCTACTTCGTCCTTTCTACACTTAGCAGAGAAGTGTATGTATCCTAGTCTTCTCATATGTCGATATGTATGCCGTCAATGAGCTTATCAATGAAATGGTGGCACCTCGAGCAGTAACTCGGGGACTGTCTTAATAATATTTGTTGTCTTGTATTATTTGTGTGTCGGCTGGAGTAAGTTGTTCTACTTAACTCGGATTAGTAGTGTGTGAGCACCAAAAACCCAACTCTTTGACTTGCTGCTGTCCAACAAGATCTGGCTTCATGGCAAGCAAGAGAACAAGTTTGGAATTGCCTAAGACATGAAAAACGACTAAGGAAAAGAACTTAATCGAGCCGACATTTGTTTTTTGGACTAACCTTGTATTTACTTTCAAATTATTATGCTGAATTATTTTGAGCTAAGCCTAAAGTTTCCAAGTATTGTTAAGACAATTTTTGATGCTCGGGTTCATAAGTCGTAAAACCGAATCAAGGTAGACAAGAGCCGAGCCAAAAGATTGGACGAACGAGAAAATGAAACTCGGGGACTACGCCCAAGTTAATCTGGCATAAAAAACTTAGTAGCAAAATATCACATGTGTACTGGATACAATTCCACTCGGCATACCGGGGATCTGATAAATTTTAAAGTGTTTTCACTCAAGGAGCACCAGGAGGAGGAAGTTTGGCATCATCTTTGCTGTCTTTGATGTCGGAGGCATCGCCCTCTTCCTCCTCATCCGAGCCGTCTTCAACATTCTCAGCATTTTCGTCACCAGCGGCTTCCAGGAAGCTCGGTCCCTTAGTCCATTCATGAATGGGAGCATATTTGATGAGGCTATGGGCGCAAGCCTGGCGCTGAGCTACCCACTCCGGGTCACTGGTCCATTTGGATCTGGTGCGCATGCACGGTAAGAGGTTGAGGTCGATCTTCTCGTACCATGTAAGTACGTAATGGAGAACGGTCTCAGCTGCGGCACGCCAGCGGACTCCCTCCAAAGGTCAAGATGTGTCTCGATTTCCATCAACTTTTTAGCAAGAGCTGTGGTTCCCTCCGGAGTGTCTTCGACAGACGAAAACGTGTTGAAGATTCGGACTGCAACGTCAAGGAGATCCTTGCTATAGTTCTTGATGATTTCTAAGCGAGATGACAGGCTGACCAACAGGTCCTCCATGTCATAGGGAATGTCTTCACCGTCAGGAGCAACGGGAGTACCCCTATCTCAGCGGAAATTAGCAACAACGATGCTCGCAATGGTAGTGCCCTCTGGAAATTTGCCTGAAAACAGGACAAGAGAAGCAGGTAATGAAAAGACATGTGAAGTAACCCGGAGAAATATGCCGGATAAGGGAAAGGAACTTACGTAAAATGTGGCTGTGGATCCGGGTCAATTCCTTGGTACAGTCACCGCGTCTTTTGCGGAGTTGCACAAGTTCAGTGTTTGCTGACTCAAGCTTGACGTTGTCCTCCTAGAGAAGTTCTCACGTCCTTGGAAATTTGGAGATTAAGGCGCTCACACTCTTCAGTATAGTCCTAGCCAGCCTTTTCAAGCTCGGATTGGTGCTACACTTTCAATTTCTTCATCTCTGCTTTGAGCTTGGCGATCTCATCATCCTTGGTTCGGAGGAGGGCAAGCTCATCGTCTTTCTTTTTGAGCTCGGCCTGATGCTGCCCTGCTTGTTCGAGAAAATGCAGCATCATATCAGGCACAGGCACACTATCTATCGTCGGATTGATGACAAGTACGCCATGAGGGGGTCCTCGAGGCGTGCGGAAGAGAGGGGGGTGAGACGTACGGTATTCCGGGACGGTGTGCACACAAGTTTACCCAGGTCCGAATCCACCGGCTTTGGACGGATCCTACTCCTACTAGCAATCCAGTAATACGGCAGAGCCGGAATATGGGTTACAAGGGTTTTGCCTGTGCGAGTTGAGGGTCTAAAGTATTGGGTGTTATCTGGTGCCCTAAAGTCTCTCCCTAGGATGGCTTATATAGATATGCGGCCTAGGGTTTACAGGAGAGATCTATCCGGCTACGACTAAGAGTCTGTTACAGAGTACATCTTGAACTACAAGTAACGTTATGGGCCTAAGTCGGTAAGTCTTCTGGGCCTTCCCGTAGCCGGATTGGACTCCGTCTTCTCTCCCTGACTGGGCCGCCCGTGAAGCAAAGCTCTAACCCGAAGTGGGCCACCCTGGTCAGTGAGGAACTGTGAGGATACCCGGAAAGTATATCCCCAACAGCAGCCCCCGAAGGCCTCCAAGATCCAAAGTCGGATTTATCATCGTCTAGCTTGATCTTCGGCTTGCAGAATCATGAAGGGTTCCTGAAACTTCACAACATAAAGATACGATCCGGGTCTTAAAAATAAGTCGGACCTTGCAATTGGTTACTCGGATTTTCCAGCTCGCTTTTAAACTGAGCCGGAATTTGGTCTCTAACGCCACCTGACACAAGCATGGTCAAGTCACGTCATCTGACAGACGTTTCGGCCAAGACGATCACAGGGTCCGCGGTTCGCGGAACCGAGGCGCTGTTTCAATGCGTGCGTGGAGATCGAGGCGACGCAATCATCGCGCGGGCCCTTCCTAGTTCTTTCCACGACGCGTGGCGGTTACACTGTAGCGTTTGCACGAATCTTAGCGCGGGTAGGTGGATATAAGGGGTTCGGATTTCTTCTTCTCCTTTCCACCAGTCCCTTGCCGTTCCTTCCTTCCCAATCCTTCCCACGCGCACAGAGCCTCCTCGTCCTCCTCCCACAGAGCTCCTAGCGTTGCCCCTTTAAGGTCACCCTTCCACCGAGAAAATGGCTTCATCTTCTTCCTCCAGTTTAGCGGCGGCAGCGGCGGCGACGAAGGCGGAAGCGGCATCAGAGAAGGAAAGCCACAGGGGAATCTAGATCCCCTACACTCTCGACAATACAGGTCTTAAGAATGTGGAGAACGAGGGGCTCCTCGCTGCCGGCAACTGGCGACCCGGCTCCAGCGAGACCGTCCCCAATAGACACGAGGGCGAGCACGTCCACTTCGGCACCCATCTAGACCGAGGTTTGTCCTTTCCTTCCTCAGAGTTCTTCTCCTAGGTGATTGACCACTATGGAGTTCAACTCCACAATCTTCCTCCCAACTCCATTCTAGAGATGAGCGCATATGCTGCACTTTGCGAGGGCTTCTCGGCATTAGGCCGAGTTTGCTTCTCTTATGGTTTTACTTTCATGTCCGGAGGAATTCCATCACTGCCGGTGTTCCTTATATCACCGGCACCATTAGTTTTTCTCTTAGACGAGACCGGGCATATCCCAAAATTTCTGCCAGTGACTCGGTCAAGCAATGGCCAGCCACTTTTTCTATCATCGGGATATTCCGGCTCCTGGCAAAGCTACTGCTTTGCCGGCTTTTGTCTACGGAGCCGCCACGGCCCAACCTTCCTGGGACGAGGCTGCTCTGGCTCTCACAGATGATTTGATCCTCTCCAAGAGGCGGATCGAATATCTAATCAAGCACAATGGTCTGAAGGGATCCAATTTGGTCCAGTGCTGGGTTTCACGCCGGATCCAGCCACTTCAGTACCACAGGGATATACTGATGCATTCCGTCACGTCTTCCCTGACCGACTCCCTCCGCATCAGCCCCAAAGCCTACACCACTCAGGCCTACATAACCTAGATCAAGTGGATGATCAAGGAGCGGATCGAGAGGAGGATTCCGGAGGTTTCTCTGGATATGCATACGGCGGAAAACCCCGTGGTTCCGGTAAGCTTTTATCATCACATATTTTATGTGTTTCTATCTTGGAGTTACATTGCAATGTTGATATGTTTTCTTGTTTTCAACTTGCTGACATCCCCGAGTCGGAACTTGCTCCGCTTGAAGGATACCCTCCGGAGTTCTCTCAGGAGGTGGAAGTGGTTCTGTTGTCGGATCTTGCGCTCAGGAAGCGCAAAGCCCCGACAGTAGCAGTTGGCACAAAGGAGGTGCCAGTCGTGAAGAGGTAACCTTATGTCACAACTTTTCCACCTTTGTTGTTTACTCAAGTTTGTTTCCGAGATGTAATGTTTCCGACTTTACTACTCTCTCAGAGCAAAATCAGTCATCAAGGGCAAGGGGAAGGGGACTTCTCTTCTTGCGCCTGCACGAAGCTTACAATAGCTTCCCTGCCGTGGCTCCTCCGACTCGTCCTCAACCTTCCAACTCCGCGATCATCCCTTCTCCGGTGAAGATCCGCCTCAAGCGGACAGCAACGATCCTGGTCGCATATCTTGACGTCACCACCGGTGCATCAGCTCAAGATAAGGTGAACCCTCTTCGGTAATGATCCTCGGCTGAAGTCTCTTCACGACAACCTCCTCAACAATCCGGGTCTTGCCAAATTTGGCCTAACCCGGAAATCTGCGGAGGAAATCCAGCGGCTGGCCAGGCAAGTCCTAGACAAAAGCCATCTATCCCCCGAAGAGGAGGCGCAAGAAGGAGACACTACTAGGAAATAGCTTATAGATAGACAAGATATTCAGTGGCGCATATGTAAAAGTATGCGCCACAGATATATATCAGTGGCGCACTAGAAACAATGCGCCATGAAGTTTCAACGCCGATGGCGCACGAAACCAATATGCGCCATGAAGTCCATATTTCGTGGCGCATATTGCAGGCGCCATCGAAAATCAAACTTCTGTGGCGCATATAGACGTATGCGCCACAGAAGGTTGATGGGACCAAGCAGTCAAAAAAGGAGGAGAAACTTATGTGGCGCATATGTCCATATGCGCCACAGAAAGTGATGTTTCTGTGGTGCATATAGGTGAATGCGTCACAGAAAAAACATATAGGGGGAAAAAACAGAGCCCACCCCCCCCCCCCCCGGGGATCACCTTTTCAGTTTTGTAAAAAATAAACAAAAATGATAGAAACTTCAAAAAAATAATTCCTTTAAGTTGTAGTTAGATTTTAGGGTATAGATCTAGGAAAATTTTAAAAACATCAATTTCGATGTATTTTGCAAAAATAGGTCATGGCCCGGTAAAACGGCTCTAACTTTTGCATACGATGTCGGAAAAAAAATCTTTAACCTATCAAAATGATTAGTACTGTCCGGGATAAAACCCCGGCTCATTGAGCCACTGCAAAGATCAGCGGGGTGCTGGATAGAAGAACTACTAGCGGTACTGTGGAGTTTAAGAACAACTCCGAATCGATCAACAGGCTATACGCCATTTTTTCTGGTATATGGGGCAGAAGCTGTATTACCAGCCGACATAGAGCATGATTCGCCTAGGGTCACCCAATACATACGTAAGCAAGTGCAAGAAGCCCGGCAAAATGATGTTGATCTGCTGGAAGAAGCGAGAGAATTGGCATTGTCCGGATCCGCCATATATCAGCAAAATCTCTGACGCTATCATAGCCGGAAAGTAAGCCCCCGAGTTTTCCGGGAAGGCGATCTGGTGCTCCGGTTGGTACAACGTACTGCTGGCATGCATAAGTTATCCCCCATGGGAAGGGCCATTCATTGTGAGCAAAGTACTGCACAATGATTCTTATTATCTTATCGATGCAAAGCCACATGAAAAGAACAAGGCGGACAGGTTCGGCGAGGAATCTAAGAATCCATGAAATGTAGCTCTACTTCGTCCTTTCTACACTTAGCAGAGAAGTGTATGTATCCGAGTCTTCTCATATGTCAGTATGTATGCCGGCAATGAGCTTATCAATGAAATGTTGGCACCTCGTGCAGTAACTCGGGGACTGTCTTAATAATATTTGTTGTCTTGTATTATTTGTGCGTCGGCTGGAGTAAGTTGTTCTACTTAACTCGGATTGGTAGTGTGTGAGCACCAAAAACCCAACTCTTCGACTTGCTGTTGTCCAACAAGATTTGGCTTCATGGCAAGCAAGAGAACAAGTTTGGAATTGCCTAACACATGAAAAACGACTAAGGAAAAGAACTTAATCGAGCCGACGTTTGTTTTTTGGACTAACCTTGTATTTACTTTCAAATTATTATGCTGAATTATTTTGAGCTAAGCCTAAAGTTTCCAAGTATTGTTAAGACAATTTTTGAAGCTCGGATTCGTAAGTCGTAAAACCGAATCAAGGTAGACACGAGCCGAGCCAGAAGATTGGACGAACGAGAAAATGAAACTCGGGGACTATGCCCAAGTTAATCTGGCATAAAAAACTTAGTAGCAAAATATCACATGTGTACTGGATACAATTCCACCCGGCATACCAGGGATCTGATAAATTTTAAAGTGTTTTCACTCAAGGAGCAGCAGGAGGAGGAAGTTTGGCATCATCTTCGCTGTCTTCAATGTCGGAGGCATCGCTCTCTTCCTCCTCATCCGAGCCGTCTTCAACATTCTCAGCATTTTCGTCACCAGCGGCTTCCAGGAAGCTCGGTCCCTCAGTCCATTCATGAATGGGAGCATATTCAATGAGGCTATGGGCGCAAGCCTGGCGCCGAGCTACCCACTCCGGGTCACTGGTCCATTTGGATCCGGTGCGCATGCGCGGTAAGAGGTTGAGGTCGATCTTCTCGTACCATGTAAGTACGTAATGGAGAACGGTCTCAGCTGCGGCACGTCCAGCGGACTCCCTCCAAAGGTCGAGCTGTGTCTTGATTTCCATCAACTTTTCAGCAAGAGCTGCGGTTCCCTCCGGAGTGTCTTCGGCATGCCAAAACGTGTTGAAGATTTGGACTGCAACGTCAAGGAGATCCTTGCCATAGTTCTTGATGATTTCTAAGCGAGATGACAGGCTGACCAACAGGTCCTCCATGTCATAGGGAATGTCTTCACCGTCAGGAGCAACGGGAGTACCCCTATCTCGGCAGAAATTAGCAACAGCGGTGCTCGCAATGGCAGTGCCCTCTGGAAATTTGCCTGAAAACGAGACAAGAGAAGCATGTAATGAAAATACATGTGAAGTAACCCGGAGAAATATGCCGGATAAGGGAAAGGAACTTACGTAAAATGTGGCTATGGATCCGGGTCAATTCCTTGGTACAGTCATCGCGTCTTTTGTGGAGTTGCACAAGTTCAGTGTTTGCCGACTCAAGCTTGACGTCGGCCTCCTAGAGAAGTTCTCGGTCTTTGGCAATTTGGAGATTAAGGCGCTCATGCTCTTCAGTATAGTCCTAGCCAGCCTTTTCAAGCTCGGATTGGTGCTGCACTTTCAATTTCTTCATCTCTGCTTTGAGCTTGGCGATCTCATCATCCTTGCTTCGGAGGAGGGCAAGCTCATCGTCTTTCTTTTTGAGCTCGGCCTAATGCTGCCCTGCTTGTTCGAGAAAATGCAGCATCATATCAGGCACGGGCACACTATCTGTCGTTGGATTGATGACAAGTACGCCATGAGGGGGTCCTCGAGGCGTGCGGAAGAGAGGGGGGTGAGACGTACGGTATTCTGGGACGGTGTGCACACAAGTTTACACAGGTACGAATCCGCCGGCTTTGGACAGATCCTACTCCTGCTAGCAATCCAGTAATATGGCAGAGCCGGAATATGGGTTACAAGGGTTTCGCCTGTGCAAGTTGAGGGTCTAAAGTATTGGGTGTTATCTGGTGCCCTAAAGGCTCTCCCTAGGACGTCTTGTATAGATATCCGGCCTAGGGTTTACTGGAGAGATCTATCCGGCTACGACTAAGAGTCTGTTACAGAGTATATCTTGAACTACAAGTAACGTTATGGGCCTAAGTCGGTAAGTCTTCTGGGCCTTCCCGTAGCCGGATTTGACTCTGTCTTCTCTCCCTGACTGGGCCGCCCGTGAAGCAAAGCTCTAAACCGAAGTGGGCCACCCTGGTCAGTGAGGAACCGTGAGGATACCCGGAAAGTATATCCCCAACAGCAGCCCCCGGAGGCCTCCAAGATCCCAAGTCGGATTTATCATCGTCTAGCTTGATCTTTGGCTTGCAGAATCATGAAGGGTTCCTGAAACTTCACAACAAAAAGATACGATCTGGGTCTTAAAAATAAGTCGGACCTTGCAATTGGTTACTCGGATTTTCCAGCTCGCTTTTAAACTGAGCCGGAATTTGGTCTCTAACGCCACCTGACACAAGCATGGTCAAGTCATGTCATCTGACAGACGTTTCGTCAACACGACCGTTGGTGGGTCCGCGGTTCGCGGAACCGAGGCACCGTTTCAATGCGTGCGTGGAGATCGAGCGATGCAATCATCACGCGGGCCCTTCCCAGTTCTTTCCAGACGCGTGGCGGTTACACTGTAGCGTTTGCACAAATCTTAGCGCAGGTAGGTGGATATAAGGGGTTCGGATTTCTTCTTCTCCTTTCCACCAGTACCTTGCCGTTCCTTCCTTCCCAATCCTTCCCACATGCACAGAGCCTCCTCGTCCTCCTCCCACAAAGCTCCTAGCGCCGACCCTTTAAGGTCACCCTTCCACCGGAGAAAATGGCTTCATCTTCTTCCTCCAGTTTAGCGGCGGCAGCGGCGGCGGCGAAGGCGGAAGCAGCATCAGAGAAAGAAAGCCACAATGGAATCTAGATCCCCTGCGCTCTCGACAAAACAGGTCTTAAGAATGTGGAGAAGGAGGGGCTCCTCGCCGCCGGCAACTGGCGGAGCGGCTCCGGCGAGACCGTCCCTAATCCACATGAGGGCGAGCGCGTCCACTTCGGCACCCATCTGGACCGAGGTTTGTCCTTTCCTTCCTCAGAGTTCTTTTCCGAGGTGATTGACCACTATGGAGTTCAACTCCACAATCTTCCTCCCAACTCCATTCTAGAGATGAGCGCATATGCTGCGCTTTGCGAGGGCTTTCTCGGCATTAGGCCGAGTTTGCTTCTCTTCCGGTTTACTTTCATGTCCGGAGGAATTCCATCACTGCCGATGTTCCTTATATCACGGGCACCATTAGTTTTTCTCTTAGACGAGACCGGGCATATCCCAAAATTTCTGCCAGTGACTCAGTCAAGCAATGGCCAGCCACTTTTTTCTATCATCGGGATATTCCGGCTCCTGGCAAAGCTACTGCTTTGCCAGCTTTTGTCGACGGAGCCGCCATGGCCCAACCTTCCTGGGACGAGGCTGCTCCGGCTCTCACAGATGATCTGATCCTTGCCAAGAGGTGGATCGAATATCTGATCAAGCACAATGGTCTGAAGGGATCCGATTTGGTCCAGTGCTGGGTTTCACGCCGGATCCAGCCACTTCAGTACCACGGGGATAGACTGATGCATTCCATCACGTCTTCCCTGACCGACTCCCTCCGCATTAGCCCCAAAGCCTACACCACTTAGGGCTACATAACCCAGATCAAGTGGATGATCAAGGAGCGGATCGAGAGGAGGATTCCAGAGTTTCTATGGATATGCATACAGCGGAAAACCCCGTGGTTCTGGTAAGATTTTATCATCACATCTTTTATGTGTTTCTATCTTTGAGTTACATTGCAATGCTGATACGTTTTCTTGTTTTCAGCTTGCTGACATCCCCGAGTCGGAACTTGCTCCGCTCGAAGGATACCCTCTGGAGTTCTCTCAGGAGGTGGAAGTGGTTCCACTGCCGGATCTTGCGCTCAAGAAGCGCAAAGCTCCGACAGTAGTAGTTGGCACAAAGGAGGTGCCAGTCGTGTAGAGGTAACCTTCTGTCACAACTTTTCTGCCTTTGTTGTTTACTCAAGTTTCTTTCCGAGATGTAATGTTTCCGACTTTACTACTCTCTCAGAGCAAAATCAGTCATCAAGGGCAAGGGGAAGGGGACTTCTTCAAAGCCCTTGCACCAGAAAAAGCTTACAATAGCTTCCCCTGCCGTGGCTCCTCCGACTCCGGTCCCTCAACCTTCTGCAACTCCGGCAATCATCCCTTCTCCGGTGATTGCAGAAGATCCGGCTCCTCAAGCGGAGCCGATGATCCTTGGGTCGCATACTGACGTCACCACCAGTGCGTCAGCTCAAGATAAGGGTGAACCCTCTTCGGGTAATGATCCCTCGGCTGAAGTCTTCGCCGACAACCTCCTCAACAATCCGGGTCTTGCCAAATTTGGCCTGACCCAGAAATCTGTGGAGGAAATCCAACGGCTGGCCAGGCAAGTCCTAGACAAAAGCCATCTATCCCCCGAAGAGGAGGCGCAAGAAGCAGAGGATGTCAAGTTCTCCGACCTTCTTACTCAAGTCCGCCTTCGCAACGAGAGGATCAGGACTGGCGAGCTCCAACAACTCCAGTGATTCCTCTTACTCTCGCCGAGAAGGTGGCAGCTGAAGTGAACGCGGGTTTAGACAAACTCACCCGCGAGCAATATGTAAGTCGTAATTCCAACTCTTGTTTTTACATTATGTTATATCATATCCTCTAGCCCCCAAGCATGAAGTAGGATATAGAATCCGAGTTTATGCTTTCATTAGGATGCCAAAGAACGAACTAGTGTAGCCCCCAAGGCTCGTGCTGATATTTAGTAAAAATATTAGCCCGAGTCTTAAGTAGCTTTCTGACTTTGGGTATTCTGACTTACAGAAAGTATGTTCCTATAACCAGGAATTATTGTCCAATGTCTGTAATAAGCGGAGAGAGATCAAAGCTCTCCGGCTTAAAAATGCTGAGCTGAAGGTAGCCAAGGATGAAGCTGACGGTAAACATTTCGAGATTCAAACCTTGCCTTTTGCTTTTTAATGTCTAGTTTTTCTGAACTGTTGTTCTTTTTTGACTTACAGTGTTGGTGAAACAATCCATCACTATGATTGAAGAGTCCGAGAACCTCAAGACCTTGGTGGTGGAGAACAAAGGACTTCGCCAAGAGCTGGAAAAGCTCAAGGTGGATCATGAAACGAGCATAGCTCAAGTCCTGGAATCCTCCTCCATGGCCACTGAAGAGCGCGATCGCAAGATTGCCGCTCAAGATAAAGTTATCTCGGACCTCAAGAATGAGGTTGACAGAGAGAAGGATATCTCCCAAGCACTCCGGGCTGAACTCCAGAGTCTCCAGGAGGAGAAAGCCAAGATTGACGACGTCATTCTTGGTAAGTTTCATCTATCTGACTTATCATTTCCTCGACTTTTATCAATGTCGGTTTTTCCTTATCTTCATTTTGTGTATACGTCCTCTGAACCTGACGGACTCCTCGTCTGAGCCCCGCACTCACCGGCTTACCCAAGTCGGTGATCTTCTTCATGACTACCGCCAATCCCTTGAGGATATTGGCGAGTCTCTCAGGATTTCGGACATGCCAAGCATGTCGGACTTCCAGGTGCGGGAGAAGGCCAAAGAGATGCCACAGCTTGTTCGGGACTGGAACATGTCCTACACGCGGACTGCCGCACAGAATGCCCTCTCCATGGTCATGAGCCACCATGGAAACATGGAAATATGGCAAGTGACTAAAGGGTACTTCAAGGTAGACGAAGACGGCCAGGAGCAGGACCTTCAAGCCATCATGCACTCCTGCGCCGGATATGGGTGTCACGTAGCTGATCTGACCAGCTATGAGATCCCCTTCTTCACCCGCGTGGATACTCCGCCTCCTCCTGCAGAACAAACCGAAGAAGTTTCCGACGATGAACGCACCAACTCGGATGCAGATATCTCAGAACGATATCAAGGTGGAGTAACCAGTGAGCCAGTAGATCCTTCATCTCCTCCTGCATCATAGATCACAAACTTATGTATTATTCTGTGAAAGAACATGATGCGTTTTTTAAATATGAAGTACTATGACTTTTTGTTAGTGCTAAGTTTTTTTATTCAGTACTTTTGTTTTAGACTTTTTGTGTGCTTGAAACGTTTGCATAAGCACTTAGAATTTTTTGTCTCTACTTATCGTTTATCTGGCTTTCCGCCTCATCCCTTTCGTGAGCCGGCTAAACCTTCAGCCGGAAACTTTGCCGAGCAACGGAGCTCAATTGCTAAACCAGTTTAAACTCGGAAACAAAGCCGACTTCCAGTACCAACAATTCACTACTCGGAAAATACTCGCATCCAGCAATCAGACAAAAAACCTAAGTAAAGACTAGAATTTTTTTAGAGTTATACCCGAAGGTAGTAGTTTTAGAGTCGGAAATCTAAACCAGAATGAACATGACCATAAAGTACTTTCAAGCATTTTGGGATTTTCGACTATGACTTGATCATTAGGAAATAAGATGGTAAAAACTTCTCAGGAAAACTTTGAGGTAACCAAAACTTTTTATTTCTCACAGAACATGTACATATGTATGATTACAAAGAAGGATAAACTAAGAATAAAAGGGACGTAGCTGAGCAATATTCCATGGTCTGTCTAACTCATCCAGATTTGTACTGCCTCCAGCTCTCTTTCTCTTCTTAGTAGCAGGTCTTTCTTTGACTGGCCTCATGTCAGTTAAGTAGTACGATCCATTGTGCAATACTCGACTAACTAAAAAGGGCCCTTCCCATACTGGGGAAAGTTTGTGCTTTCTTTGTTGCACAAGCCGGAGAACCAAATCACCTTTATTAAAAGATCTAGTTCGGACTCTCTGGCTATGATACTTGTGTAACTTCTGCTGATAGGCTGTAGATCTCATTTCAGCAACGACGCGAACTTCTTCGACTAAGTCGAGATCATTTTGTCGAGAAATCTCGGCATCCTCTTCGATATACGCGACCACTCTAGGAGAAGTATGAATTAAATCACTAGGAAGAACTGCTTCTGCGCCATAGACCAAGAAGAAAGGTGTATATCCTGTTGACCTGTTCGGAGTTGTTCACAAACTCCAAATTACAGAGGGTAGTTCCTTCCGCCAAGCCCCCGCAAAGACATCTCTGGTGCTTCGAGTCTTGGTTTCAAGCCTTGTAGAATTAAACCATTTGCTCTTTCGACTTGTCCGTTAGCCTGTGGATGTGCGACTGACGCAATGTCAAGCCGTATATTTTGCTCATCGCAGAATCTAGCCAGTTCTCCCATAGAAAATTTACTCCTGTTATCCGTGATAATGCTATGCGGATAACCATACCGGATTAGAACATCCTCGACAAATCTTTTGGCTATTGCTCCATCACAACTAGTGACAGGTTTAGCCTCGATCCACTTTGTGGATTTGTCCACCATCACTAAGAGGTGCGTGAATCCACTTGGTGCTCGTTTAAAAGGTCCTACCATATCAAGCCCCTGCATCATAAAAGGCCATGTTATAGGTATTGTTCGTAGCTGATCAGCCGGAACATGAGCTTGCTTGGCATACTTTTGGCAGCCTTTGCATGTCTTGACTAATCGTTCGGCATCTGCCTGAGCTGTAAGCCAGAAAAATCCATGTTGAGAACCTTTTGCCACTAAAGATTTGGCTGCAGCGTGGTGACCACACTCGCCCTCGTGGATTTCTCTTAAGATCTCAACTCCTTCCAGAGATACACAGCGCTGAAAAACCCCAGAAACACTCCGTTTATGGAGCTCACCTTTAACAATAGTATAGGCTTTTGCTCGTCGGATCAAGACCTCGTCTTTGGGTAATTTGCCATCTACCAAGTAATCAAGGTAGGGTTGAGTCTAGCTAGGAATTACAGCCAGAACTGCTATTAAAGGTGAGTCGGATTTGGTCAGATATTCCTCATCTACTCCCTTTATCGAGGGAACTTTGAGGTGCTCTAAAAATGCGCCATCCGGGACCTCTTTCCGCGCAAAGCCTATTCGAGATAGTCCATCTGCTTCCTCATTTTCTGCTCGAGGGATATGTTGAACTTCAAACCGTTCGAACGATTTAGATAGATCATCCACGATAGCTTTATATGCTGCCATGTGCTTATTTGTATTACAAATATCTGAGACTTGCTGAGCAACAAGATTCGAATCTCCGTAACACATCAAACGTCGGATGTCAATATCCTTGGCAATCCGGATTCCGTGCAGCAGTGCTTCATACTCGGCAATATTGTTTGTTGCTGTGAAGTGGATCTGCAACACGTATACTAGTTTATATCCTTGGGGTGATTTGAGCACCACGCCAGCCCCTGAGCCCCCTCGAGCCTTAGACTCATCAAAAAAGAGGGTCCAGTATTCCGACTCAGGGAGGACCATGTTCTCCTTCGTCTCTGTCCAATCAGCGACAAAGTCAGCAAGGATCTGGGATTTGATTGCTGTCCGAGGTTTATACTCAATATCGAAAGCTGAGAGTTCTATGCGCCATTTGGCGACATGTCCTGTGACGTCGCTGTTGTTGATTATGTCTCTCATGGGAGCTTTGCTCACCACGTTAATTGGATGCTCCTGAAAATAGTGTCATAACTTACGAGATGCTAGGAAAACATCGTAAGCCAACTTTTGATAGTGCGGATATCGCTGTTTTGATTCTGTCAAGACCTCGCTAACAAAATAAGTCGGATGCTGCACCAGGTGTTCCTGATTTTCCTCTGGTCTCTCCACCACCATGACGATACTAACGACCTTATTTGTCGCAGCAATAAAAAGCAACATCGGTTCCTGAGGTTCCGGTGCTGCAAGGATAGGAGCAGATGAGAGTACTTTCTTCAGGTCTTGTAGTGCAGCTTCAGCTACCCGCATAAAATCTTTGGTCTTCTTCAGGAGTTTGTATAATGGTGCGGCTCTTTTACCAAGCCGGCTTACAAATCGACTGACCGCAGCAATGCAACCAGTTAATCTTTGTACGTCCTTCAGGCGAGTTGGCCTAGAAATATTGAGAATAGCCTTGATCTTGTCGCGGTTTACCTCTATGCCTCTTTGAGACACGATGAAACCTAACAATTTTCCGGCTGGTATTCCAAAGAAGCATTTCTTCGGGTTAAGTATGATTTTGTATTTTCGTAGATTGGCGAACGTAAATCAATGTTTCCTTCTTTTTGGACATGACCGCGATATCATCCACGTATGCATGTACATTGCGTCCGAGTTGGTCGTGGAGGCAACGCTGCATCGTGCGTTGGTACGTAGCTCCTGCATTCTTCAGCCCAAAGGGCATTGTAACAAAACAGAAGGTTCTGAGGGGGGTTATGAATGAAGTCTTGACTTTGTCAGATTTCTTCATCCGTATTTGGTGATAACCGGAATATGCGTCGAGAAAACAGAGGAGTTCCGAGCCTGCCGTAGAATCGATAACTTGATCAATTCTAGGCAGAGCGAATGGATCTTTTGGACAAGCCTTGTTCAAGGAAGTATAATCAACACACATCCTTAAATCAGTGGTGTCCTTTTTAGGGACCATTACAGGGGTGGCCGACCAATTAGTATGGATGACCTCTTTTATGAATCCGGCTAACTCGAGTCGCGCTAGTTCCTTAGCTATTGCCTTACGCTTTTCATCACCAAACCGTCGTAAGGACTGTTTGACGGGTTTAGCGTTCGGGTTTACATTTAGAGAGTGCTCGACAAGTTCCCTAGGTACTTCGGTCATGTCAGATGGCTGCCATGCGAAGATATCTTGATTTGCTTGGAGGAACTTGACGAGCACGCTTTCCTATGCACTACTTAGGCCTACGCCTATCTGGGTCACCTTGGAGGGTCATCATCCTTCCACGGTGTTGTCTTCATCTCTTCTGATGCCTTGAACTCCGGATTTGGCTTTGTCACCTCCTTCTTCATCACAGGCTTCTCGGACGGATCTATGCTCTTCTTGATCTCCTGGTACTCCTGGGCGTGCAGCACGGCTTCGGCAAAGGCGGCATTTCCATCCTCGCATTCTCACGCCTTCTTCGGGTCTCCCCTGATGGTGATTACGCCGTTGGGACCTGGAATTTTCATCATATTGTAAATGTAACACAGACGAGCCATAAAAGCCCAGTAAGCCAGATGTCCGAATATAGCGTGGTATGCGCTCTTGAACGGGACCACTTCGAAGGAAAGTGCCTCCGTCCGATACTTCTTTGGTGTTCCAAAAGTAACATCCAAAGTGATCTCTCCCAGGGAATTAGCCTGTCTTCCTGGGATAACTCTGTGAAAGATCACAGAGCTGTGGTTCAGCTGTGTTTCCGAGATCTTCATCCGACGTAGCGTTTCGACATAGAGAATATTGATGCTGCTACCACCGTCCATGAGGGTCTTGGAGAAACCATAACCATCAATAAGTGGATTGACGATTAAGGCATATTTTCCTTGCCTATGTAGCTTAGGCGGATGATCAGCACGGTCAAACGTTATTGCTACTTCTGACCAGTCCAGATACTGAGGGACAGCCGGAACTGTTGTGTTGAGCTCGTGGAGAACTGCTTTCTTGACCTTTGCTAGTTGAGATCCGAGGAAGGTGACGTAAGTGTCCTTCTTGGTGGGAAAAGTTTTCTTTCCTTCCGACTTGGGATTTGAAGCGTCGGCTTCCTCCATGTCGGAATCTTCCTTGGCCTCTTTGTCTTTTCGGATTTTTTTCCTTCTTCCGCTTAGCTTTGTAGCCCGGTATCATCTCTCTTGATGTCGCCGTTAAACGACATTCAGCATTTTGTGGGATGAGCCCCATTGGCGCCCAAATGATGCACACATGGGTTATTGGCGATGTCGCCCAAGTGTAGGTTTTGCCTGGTTGTTGCTCTCTCTACCTTGGACCCTTGATGTCCCATGGCCACGCCTGCCTTCGCCACGCCCTCCTCGTCCTCCGCACCCGGAAAGCGAGTGACTACCGCTGTCTCCGCGTTGGGTTTTTCTTCCGAGGTATTTTTGCGCTTCTGAGCTTGTTGCTTTGGTTGTTTTGCCGACCAAGGCACAGCCAGGGCATTGAGTAATCCCTATGCATCGTCGTTAGCATCTGCATACTTGCTCGTTGTTTCTATCATTTCTCCCAGATCAGTAACCTTGCCACACTTCAAGCGATGGCGCAGTAAACCAATTGGGAGACCTGCGATGAAAGCTTCAATCGCAGTTTGATCGTTTACTCCTTCACAAGAGTTCTTGGTGTCAATCCATCATCCGAGGTAATCCCGGCAAGTTTCTCCGGCTTTCTGGGTGCAACGCTGTAGGTCTCAACCGCATGTGGCCTCCGATATGTGCCTTCGAAATTCCGAAAGAACGCACTTTGTAAATCATACCAGTTGTGGATGGTGTTCGCCGGAAGCTCATTGAGCCATGATCGTGCCGTCTTCCTGAGCATGAGTGGGAGATATCGGGTTGCGACTAGGCTGTTTTCGCCTTTGGCGATGCAACAAGCTTGGAAGAAATCCTGTAACCAGGTGTCTGGCCGAGCAATGCCGTCGTAGGCTTGAATATGTCTTGAGATAGCAAATCCTTCCGGGAACTTTGTAGCTCTGATGCGTGGTCCGAAGCACTTTGGGCCCACGACACGCCATCGCTTCATGGCGCCGAGCATCTATGTTGGAGTTGATCCTATGCCTTGCATCGTCCGGGGATAGGGATCGTCCCGAATGCCGGCTGTGGCTGCGGTGCCTTGGAGCCGGACTTCGGCTTCTACCACCACCTCCTCCGCCATGTCCTCCTTGACCTCCGTGGGGGCCGTTGTGATAACTGTGTGGTGGAGAGGGTGGTGCAGCGGGGTAGTTTCCGGCTGATCGCTGGCCTCCGTCCAAAATGTCATTATTCCAATTCCGGGGAGGGTCTTGACTACGATGAGCCCCCTGCCAGCTTGTACCTGCATGGTTTCCGTCGTTCCTTCGTCCGTTGTTCCCACCATAGTGAGGCTCAGCCGGGCGGTTCTCATGTCTAGGAGGCGGCATTCTCTGACGATCCTCCTCCCGACGTTTCTCTTTATCTTCTCCCCTTCGATCCTTAGATTCTCGTCGGGGAGGATTCGTCGGATTCAGGGCAGCGATGGCGTCTTTCTTGACCGCTGGTGCGACATTGCCCCAACCGCGTGTAGTTTTGTGATGCTGTCCTGAAGATCCGGTTCTCAAATAATTGTCTTCTCATCGTTCGGGGCGATAATACTGCTCCGGAACGTAATGGGGTCTTACGCCAGCCCATGCCGGATCCGTGCGACATTGGTCAGCATCTGAGACCAGTTTTTGACTTCCGGAGAGGGCAACCTTTTGCTGCTCCAGTCCCTTGTTGAGTAGCTTGATTCCCAAACGGATCTCCTCTGGTCCTGGATTAGCTGATAGAATTTCTCGGGCTACCACGGTATTTTGTACTGGTGTTGGGTATACCCAATCTCCGTTGCTATCTTTCCGTGGCTTCCCCATCTCATCTCCAAAAAGGACGGCACAGACACGTGGGAATTGGTTGTCATCTATGTGACGCCTGTCTTCTCGATGCGCACGAGACATGTACTCCTTTGTTCGACATGCTTTCTTCTCCACCTCGATGTTTTTGGCTTCATCGAGGAGTTGTTGACGACGTTTCTAGGGCTCGCGCCTTTCATCCAGCTCATCTGCAGTAAGTTCTGCAGCTGTAGGGATAGGTGTGGTTAATGCGGCATCGATGAGTTTACGCGCACCTTCGGTGATCACGTGTCCATCCACCGATGCTTCTTTTTTCAGCTCATCAGGGATAAGTGCTCCATCCGAGTCTTCTTCGTATTCCTCAGCAATCACCTCCTCTGTCAGAGGGTCTTTTGTCGGGGTCTTGTTTTTCTTGTTCTTCTTCTTTGCCTTCTTGGCAGCGCCGGTAGCAAAGACGGCTTTGGGTCCGTTTCCCAGAGTCAAGCTCTGGTCGGTACTTTTGGACATTTGGACTTCGGGATTATCTCCGACGTCCATGTCATCCTGCGCTTTGGGAGAGTTTTCCCCGGATCCTTCATCCATGGCTTCTCCTTCTTCTGCAGCTTTGGATTTGTACTCCTCTTCATATTCCGCGGAGAACTTTCGGAAATCTGCTGACGTCATCGACTCATCCGAGGATGCGGGTACGTCGGCGTTTGTTCCAATTGCCTCCAGCACCGAGTCGGTGTTTTCTCCAGCATCGGTAGAGCCGGATCCGGATCCCACGTATCCGACAAAGTGCGACACGTGCTTCCTGAGGTACCTGCGGCTTTCACGATCAGCCATATCAAAACTTTTGATGGTCTCGAGGATTGCATCTGCGCTTTCGCCTTGCAGTATCATACTTCGTAGTGTGTACCTTAGAAAAGGCATGTCTGTTCCGGCATCATCAGAGCCGGAATCAGTGTCGTTGATATGCTCCTCCTGGATTTTGACTTCCACGGGTGGGTCGATCTTGGATTCGGCTCCTCCGGGGAGATCCACTCCAGATTCGACGTTGACCACTAGGTCTTCTTCAGGTTCGGGTTTCTCCACTATCTCCGCAACTGGTGCGGGCTGGGTGGGATTAGGGTTTTCTAAGATCCGGAACTCTGCCACCTCCGCGGACAAACGGGACCCAGAAAATTCTTCTGCCTCTATCATCACCGCTGGGGTGGGTTGGGCAGGTTCAGCGAAACCGATGTAAACATCGATCTCGCCAAAAGACATGATTGTGTAGGCAGTCACAACCTCCCTTGCCGGAATTGAAGTCTCGTCGAGAACGATGAGAGGGACGTCGCTGGCGTAGAGGATGCGACCGAGGACGATGGTCTCGCTGATTCCGGTTCTTGCAGATTTCGCTCGGAACATAGATCCGTAGCTCACTTGCCCCACTGTGGGCGCCAACTGTCGTTGGATTGATGACAAGTACGCCATGAGGGGGTCCTCGAGGCGTGCGGAAGAGAGGGGGTGAGACGTACGGTATTCCGGGACGGTGTGCACACAAGTTTACCCAAGTTCGAATCCGCCGGCTTTGGACGGATCCTACTCCTGCTAGCAATCCAGTAATACGGCAGAGCCGGAATATGGGTTACAAGGGTTTCGCCTGTGCGAGTTGAGGGTCTAAAGTATTGGGTGTTATCTGGTGCCCTAAAGGCTCTCCCTAGGACGGCTTATATAGATATCCCGCCTAGGGTTTACAGGAGAGATCTATCCGGCTACGACTAAGAGTCTGTTACAGAGTACATCTTGAACTACAAGTAACGTTATGGGCCTAAGTCGGTAAGTCTTCTGGGCCTTCCCAGAGCTGATTGGACTCGTCTTCTCGACTGGTCGCCCTTGAAGCAAAGCTCTAACCTGAAGTGGGCCACCCTGGTCAGTGAGGAACTATGAGGATACCCAGAAAGTATATCCCCAACACTATCTTCCAGCGATACTGAAATAGTTTGTTAACCCGGCAATGCCGAGGTATGAATGTTTGCCGAGCCAAGGAGAAAAGGAGATAGAAAGCAAAGCAAGGTCGCGCAAAAGTAACTTACCCTTGATCTGCGCAAGCTTCTTCCTCATTATGGTATTCTCAGCTTCCACCCCAGCTGCGAAAACCGAATGATGGGTTAGTTCAGCAGAAAAAGATGAAGGAAAACAGGAAAATGTGAAGAAGAGAATTTACCCCTTTCCTCGTGCTCAGTGAGATGTGCATTATGCTTTGCGAGCAGCATTTTGTGAGTGTCCAGGAAACGCTGAAACTCAGCGCTCCGGCGGTTGGTGGTCACCTGAAAAGAGTACAAAAATATAGCTTAAGCCTTATGCATATTCGAAGTGTACAAGATCCAGGCCAAGTGGAACTTAACCAGGCTCTAGGTGTGTGCATATTCGAAGTGTACAAGATCCGGGCCAAGTGGAACTTAACCTGGCTCTAGGTGTGTGCATATTCAAGTGTACAAGATCCGGGCCAAGTGGAACTTAACCCGGCTCTAGGTGTGTGCATATTCGAAGTGTACAAGATCCGGGCCAAGTGGAACTTAACCTGGCTCTAGGTGTGTGCATATTCGAAGTGTACAAGATCCAGGCCAAGTGGAACTTAATCCGGCTCTAGGTGTGTGCATATTTGAAGAGTACAAGATCCGGGCTGTCAGGGGGATGACCCCCAGGTACCCCAACCGGACAAGAACCAGGCAGTCGGATCGCGTCCGGCTGACCAAGCACAGCCGATGTAGATGAGCCGGCTACCACTCAGAAGCCGGGTCAGCAGGAAGAAGCCAGCTACGGCGACGTAGCTGGACCCAATCAGTGACACAGGACGACGTGCGTATCAGTGCATGGTGCACCCTGTATGATGACAAGACTGGCAACCACCCGGCCATACCGAAGACTTTGCGGGTGAAAGAACATTTCATGTTTTCCTATGTTTTGCGTGTTAGATAACAATACTATGGAGACTTTTCATGTGTGCTAAGTGTTCAGGAAGTTTTGAGGGGGGCCGGATAATCCGCCCCTCCAAGGGCTGGATAATCCGGCCTACCTCATCTCTCAAGGAAGCCAAGGTGCGTCGCTCTGTGTCCAGTCGTATTTTCTCCCGGAAAATCGGAACTGGGGCAGTTTTTCCTCCCCAGGCCGGATAATCTGGGTTTCGCAAGGGCCGGATAATCCGGCCCCCAGTTTTCGAGCAAAAGGATCCAAGGCGCGTCGCTCGGTATCCAGTCGGATTTTCTACCGGAAAATCCGAACTAGGGTGGTTTTTCTTCCCTAGGCCAGATAATCCGGCCTTCGCATAGGGCCGGATAATCCGGCCCCCAGAAGTTGATCAAGGGCAAGCTCGGCGCGACGCTCAGAGAGGGGGCGGATTTTTTGCCGGATATTCCGAGTCTGGGGCGGAGTTTCCCCAGACCAGATAATCCGGCCCTCACTTTGGTCGGATAATTCAGCCCCCAAAGTGTGCAACGGCTGGTTTTTGGAAGGGGGTATAAGTACCCCTTCTTCCCCAACGTCCAGAACTCTTGATTCATTCGAATTTGACCAGACCCTATGCAAGAGCTCTAAATCTTGATCTCCCACTTCAACCACCCTAAGGACTTGATCTTTGGTGGAATTGAAGGAGGAGAAGTTCATCATCAACATCAAGAATCAAGCGCTTCAACTCCTCTCCATTCACTTGGAGAAATCCCTGATCTAGTATTCTTGTTAATACCTAGATCGTGTTATTGTATTTGACAACTTTATTCTTGTGGCAGCTTGTTGTCATTTCGGGAGCCTCCAAGTTGTTGTGGAGTTTTTGCCCCGCTAGTTGTGTAAAGGCGCCGGTGCCTGCCTCGAAGGGTACCTATAGTGGAAGGTGGATCAGGCCTATTGTGGCGAGATCCATCGGAGAACAGGGTGAGGCCTTTTGTGGCGTGGTGGTCTTAGTACCGCCCACCCCTCCAACACAAACGTACTTCCCTTAACAAGGAAGGAAC
Organism: Avena insularis; assembly: GCA_023614405.1. Taxonomy (NCBI): domain Eukaryota; kingdom Viridiplantae; phylum Streptophyta; class Magnoliopsida; order Poales; family Poaceae; genus Avena; species Avena insularis. Next base: position 568,721,615 of record CM042686.1, read on the forward strand.
TGCGGTCAAACAAATCATGTATCTCCGCGTGCTTCACTTCAGTTCACTCGTTCCTCTTCCACTCGCTCCTTACTCACTAGTAGATAGGTTTGCATATAGGGAAATTCCACACATTAGTTTATCTAGAGAATTTACCTTTGTGCTAATCCTAAAATTGAAAAAGAATTAAAAATTTGTGTAGCTCCTATTCACCCCCCTCTAGGTGCCCATACGATCCATTTCAATTGGTATCAGAGCCCCGGCTCTTAATTCGGGCTTAACCGCCTAAGAGTAGTATGGGTACCAGAGATGATGGAAATGAGGCTGTGGATAAGGTCACAATGGATGATCTCAAGTCGTTGGAAACAACCTTGTTGAAATCCTTTGAGGCCAAGATGGAGTAGATGAATCAAATGATTGCTCGCCTTACATCATCCATAGCCCCATCTCCATCCTCCTCTGAGGCTCCCTCACCATCATCTAAGGAAAAGGGTAACACCGGATCTAAGGATGATGATGTGGAAGGTGAAAAACTAAATGGTTCCACCTCCCAAAAGGGAAGTGGCAAGGAGGAATATAGTGAGGTTCGCCACGTATATTCCCCCGACCCACCTATCCTTGATCCTCATATAAACAATAGGGGTGATCCACCCAAGCTCACTGCATCTTCTTTTAACCAATGGCAATTTCTAATGAAATCTCATGTTTGCAGCTCCTCTATTGCTTTGTGGAGGATCATTGAAGAAGGTCTTCATGTTGGAGATCAAACCAATCTAACAAGAAGGGAAGTTGTGGATAGCCAGTTGAATGCCACTGCTCTCCACATGATACAGCTGGGTGTGGGTCCCAAGCACATGCCACACATTGAACATCTCAACACGGCTAAAGAGGCGTGGGATGCTCTTACGGACCTTTTTGTTCGAAATGAAAGCATGAGAAGAAACCAGTATGATGCCCTTAGTAACGAAGCTGAGGGATTCTACATGTTGGATGGTGAAAACCATGAGGACATGTATAGAAGACTCAAGGGCATCGCAACAACATTTCGGAAGCATGGGGCCACTCACATTGATGATGCATGGATAAAAAGGAAGTATGTGAGTGCCTTAATGCCTTTCAACCATTTGATTTGAAGAGCTTGCAAGGTAGACACAACTATCATCAAATGACATCCAATGAAGTCATGCAAGAAATGGCGTCATTCAAAGTGGCGGCAAAGAATGCTGAAGATGCCCATGCACGGGCCATTGGAATGCAAAAGGGTGTCAATGTGGCTCTCAAAGCCAATATTGCTGAGCAAGAGGATGATGAAGGAGCATTTGAGAGGATATCCATGGACTGCCCCGATGAGGTCAAACGTGCTCATGGTGAGTACATGGCATTCTATGCAAGGAACTTTTGGAAGGACCCTGCCAAAGCCAAGTCTGAACTTGAGCGCAAGAACGGGTCAAATGGAAGAAGAGAAAGTGGCCCAAGATTGAGAACTTGCTTCAACTATGGAGATAGACTACACTTTGTAGCCGAGTGTCCTTATGAAAATAGAGAAGACAATGGTGGCAGGCTCATTCTCAAAGAGAAATCCAAAGTTCCTAATAAGAAGCCATTTGCTAAGAAGAATGGTCCTTTCAAGAAGCAACCCAAGATGGTCCTTGTAGCTCAAGAGGAATACTCCTCCGCAAGTGAAGATGAAGAGGATGATGATAGTTCCCGCGAAGTGGCTGCTATAGCCACCACATCGACTCCCTCCTCTCTCTTCAACTCGCCGAACGAGAATGCCATCAATAACAACGCCACTTGCCTAATGGCAAGAGGATCCGAGGTATCGAATTCTAACTCCTCATTTTCTAAGACTAACATAATTTTGGATATAGATGATCATGATAGTCTTGAAATGAAAGAGGAAGTTATTGCCTTGGATACTTTTTTCACTAACCTACAAGGTGAGCACAAACTCCATTTTGATACTCTTATGAGTCAACTTGCTCGAGCCGAAGATCTCCTTGAATAAAAGGGCAGAATTGAAAGAGAATATGCTTTGGAGATAGCCTCTTTGAAGAATGCCTTGGAAGAGGAAGAGGAAACTCGGGTTTCTTTGGAAGAAAAACTCGAATCCCTAGAGGAGTCACAAGAAGAAGCTGTAGCTTAGCTCATTAAAGAACGTGACCATGCCCTTGCCAAGGTAAAGAAACTAAAGAAAGAAAATATTGATTTTGGGGCTGTTCATGCTAGACTTTTGGAGAAGTTTGATGATCTTGAAAGTGCTCACAAGGCATTGAAGAGTGATCATTCTACTCTAAATGAGTCTCATGACCAGCTCCAAACTCAATTGAAACGGTATAATGTACCAAGTACCTCATCTTCATCCTTTGGAAAAGAAGATCTTGCAAGGAGTTCTCAACACAAAGGTAAAGGGCTTATTGATGAGATACTGAGCAGGCAAAGGTCAAACAACAGTAAAGAAGGTCTTGGTTACATACCCAAGAGAAAGAGCAAGAAAAACAAGAAGAACAAGACTGCTCAATCGAAGACTAGCAACATTACCAATGACAAGACTAATTATGATGGTTTTGCAGGGATCAACAATCCTAACTTCGAGCTATATTGTGATTCTTATGGTGATGTTTATGCTAGTTATGTAGGGCCTTATGATTGTTACATTCCTTGGTCTATTTGGGTTCCCAAGACCCTTGTTACTAACATGAGAGGACCCATTGAAAAATGGGTACCTAAAACCAAGAAGTAATTCTCTTGCAGGGCTATGCTTCCGGTGGTTCTAAATGGGTACTCGATAAAGGTTGTACGAGTCACATGACCGGAAGCAAGGAGATCATCATGGAGATGCGGCCGAACCTTGATCACATTACCGTCTCCTATGGTGACAAGTCAAAATCTGAGGTATTGGGTCTCGGCAAAGTTATGGTGGCTAACGATATCTCTCTCATGGATGTCATGCTTGTTGAGACCCTCGGGTATAACTTACTTTCTGTTCGTGCCCTTGGTAAGATGGGCTTTGCAGTTTACATTGATGCTGATTTGGTGGTACTCTTGTGGAGCAAGTCTCTAAAAGTCGCTTTCGTGGGATATGTCGAAAACGACCTGTACGTGGTGGACTTTTCGGGGAAAACCACTATAGGTCTGATGTGTCTTTTCGGAAAGGCTGACGCGGGTTGGCTATGGCATCGCCGACTAGCCCACGTCAATATGAGAACTTTGCAAAGTCTCCACAATGGTGGCCACATTCTTGGACTAAAAGAAAATGTCTCTTTTGCCAAAGATCATGTCTGCAGGGCGTGTGTTGAAGGGAAATGCATGATTCTCCTCATCGAAGGAAAACTATTATCTCTTCAAAAAGGATCTTCGAGCTTCTTCATGTGGATCTCTTCGGACCTCCATCTCATGCAAGCCTCGGTGGGAAGAAGTATTGTCTAGTGATTGTTGATGATTACTCAAGATACACTTGGGTTTATTTCTTCAAGTTGAAGAGTGAAACTCAACAAACTGTCATCGACTTCGCCAACGAGGTTCAACGTCAACACAACGTCCCCATTCTGGCTATAAGGAGTGATAATGGCTTGGAGTTCAAGAACTACACCTTAAATGAGTTCCTAAGTGAAGAGGGGATAAGACATCAATATTTCGCTGCGTACACCCCTCAACAAAATGGTGTAGCCGAGAGGAAGAATCGAACTCTAATGGACATGGCAAGATCAATGTTGGCCGAATTCAAATCTCCATATAACTTCTGGGCTGAAGCAATCTCTACTGCTTGTCATTCATCCAATCGTTTATACCTCCGCAAGATTTTGGACAAGACTCCGTATGAAATACTTACCGGTAACAAGCCAAACATCTCATACTTCCGGGTATTCGGGTGTAAGTGTTTCTTTCTTATTAAAGGAGTTCGTTTATCTAAGTTTGAATCTAAGGCTCTAGAAGGTATTTTTGTTGGTTATGGTGCCGAATCCCACACTTATAGAGTCTACAATAAGCTCTCTGGAACTGTTGTAGAATCTTGTAGTGTGATGTTCGAGGAAAATGACGGTTCTCGTGCAGAGCAAGTTGGTGTTTGTGATGCAGATGTTGAAATACCCCAAGATGCCATAAGAAGAATGGGCGTGGGATTCTTCCGCCCCATTGAGGAACCCCTTGTATGACCGAAGGACAATGCTCTACTCATATAGAGCCCTCATCTACACATACGCAACATGCTCCAACCACGAGGGCAACTTCTACACCATCTCCATCAACTGCTGAAGGTCAAGATGCTCCAGAAAGCTCCAGGCCAGATTTTCCAGTGGATACCGGATTATCCGGCCACCCCGCTCCAGCTGTCCATGCAACTCCTGGTGGTGAAGATATCAACACAAGCTCCAGGCCGGATTTTCCGGCTGACCCCGGATTATCCGGCTCCTCGCCAGGTCAAGCAAGTCCCAGGCTTCCTGATGATGCTGCTGCAAGTCCTCCCAGGCCGGATTATCCGGCCACTTCTTTGGCCGGATTATCCGGCCCTGAATCTCCAGTTCTGCAGCCTCCTGTTATGGCTACAGACTCACCTCAAGGGCATGCATCTCCACCACCTGTACTGATGTTCCAGCTACTGATCAAGGCAGAGAAAATGCCTCCAATGAAGACTCAAGTGATGAATCTCCTCCACCAAGAGACAACAAACTTATTGAACTTCGTCCCAAGGCTCGAGCTGATCGTAACCTTGAGTTGAGGGGTCACACTCTCGACAAGGTTGTTGGTGATCTTCGACGAAGGGTGTCTACTAGAAGAGAATTGGCCAGTTTTGGTGAGCATCAAGCTCATATCTCCATGGTGGAACCTAAGAAGGTCTTTGAAGCTCTTGAAGACCCAGACTGGGTTGTTGCTATGCATGAAGAATTGAATAATTTCGAGCGCAACAAAGTCTGGAAACTAGTGGAGAAACCCAAAGAGTGTCGCAATGTTATCGACACCAAGTGGATTTTCAAGAACAAGCAGGATGAGGATGGCATTGTTGTGAGGAACAAGGCAGGACTTGTGGCACAAGGTTACTCACAAGTTGAGGGCATCGACTTCGGCGAGACTTATGCTCATGTGGCTTGCCTTGAGTCCATCCGTATCCTACTTGCTTATGCTGCTCATAACAATTTTAAGTTGCAGCAAATGGACGTCAAGAGTGCCTTCCTTAACGGTCCTCTACATGCGTTGGTATATGTAAAGGAACCCCCGGGGTTTGAGGATACTAACTTCCCGAACCATGTCTACAAACTCGATAAGGCACTCTATGGCCTTAAACAAGCCCCACGTGCGTGGTATGAGCACCTTAAAGAGCTTTTGTTAGATCGTGGCTTCGAAGTTGGGCAAATCGACCCCACTCTTTTTACTAAGAAGGTTAAGGGGGAGCTCTTCGTATGCCAACTATATGTAGACGATATCATTTTTGGTTCTACTAACAAAGCTTTTAACGATGAATTTTCAAAGCTTATGACCGGAGTTTGAGATGTCTATGATGGGGGAATTACGGTTCTTTCTTGGATTCGCGATCAAGCAACTAAGAGAAGGAACCTTTATTAATCAAGCAAAGTACATCCAAGACATGCTCAAGAGATTCAAGATGAAGGATATAAATGGTGTCGCTACTCCGATGCAAACAAAGTGTCATCTCGAACTCAACCCTCATGGTAAAGATGTGGACCAAAAGGTATACCGGTCCCTGATCGGCTCTCTTCTTTACCTCTGTGCATCTAGACCCGATATTGCGTTGAGTGTGGGAGTGTGTGCAAGGTATCAAGCATCTCCTAAAGAAAGCCACTTAGTGGCGGTCAAGAGTATCTTTCGATATTTAGTTCATTCCCCCAACTTTGGTCTCTGGTATCCCAAGGGCTCCAATTTCTCTTTATGTGGTTATACTGACTCAGATTGGGCTGGTGATAAGGATGATCGGAAGTCAACTTCTGGAGCTTGTCAATTCTTAGGAAGATCTCTTGTATGTTGGTCCTCCAAAAAGCAGAATTATATATCTCTCTCCATCGCCGAAGCTGAATATGTTGCTGCTGCCAGCGCTTGTACTCAATTATTGAGGATGAGGCAAACTTTAAAGGAATACGTTGTCAATTGTGACAAAGTGCCTGTTTTATGTGATAATGAAAGTGCTATCAAAATTGCGTACAATCTAGTTCAACACACAAGGACGAAGCATATTGAGATTCGGAATCATTTTATTCGTGACCATGTTGCTCGAGATGATATTGATCTATATTTTGTGAGCACGAAAAACGAACTGGCGGATATTTTTACAAAGCCACTTGATGAAGCAAGATTCTGCTATTTGAGGAATAAGCTAAATATCATTGATTCCGGGAGCTTGTCTTGATTACCCATGCACCCACTCGTACATCTCAATCCTTGTTTGGTCTACGTGTGGGCATGGATATAGGGGGAGTGTGGTCCTAACTTATTGGGCTAACCCTCCCCCATAATGCCAATAGCAAGTATATCATTTCTCTTAATATCATGTTGTGATATGTGAGCTTATTGATGAGTATTGGTCGTGAACCCAAGATATATCTTCGCGGTGTCACACCATACACTCCAACAAGGTGGCTTCGGCCACCGCCCTCTCACTTGTGGAGAATTGGATCTTTTTGGATGTTATTTGCTCTCTCATGTTCTTATGGGAATCACACTCAATCTTGGCTTTTATTTGATTTGGATTTTGCAATTTTGAGTGTCTAGTACCATCTCAGTTTGGAATTCTCAATCCTAAGCCTTCCATACCCCTAAGACATCTATTCTTGCACACAAGTCCCTTGTACACCTTGTGGGGGTGTTGTTTGGGGACGTGCGGGCCTGGTTCTGTGTATAACAGAATCCCAGATTTTAGGCCGGATAATCCGGGCCAAGTGTTGGCCGGATAAGGATGAGTCAGTGCAGTACAGGCTGGATGTCATGGACTTCATTTACCATGAGCTGTGTGATGCTATGTTCAACCGTTTGTCCATTCCCTATGCGCCCTACATTATGTTGCTCATCTGCCACCTGCTTCCTGCCGAGGAGTTCCACATTGACTCGGTGCACAAGGCCAAGAAGATTTACAACAAGGTTCCGAAGACTGCTCACCCCTCCTCTGCTCCTGAGGGTCTCATGAGGGATGCTCGTAGGCCCCCAGTGCCTCCCGTGGCCCGCGAGATCAAGCAGCCGAACTGGTTCCAGCGTCACATCCTTCCTCGTGATGGGCGTGGACACACGCAAGGGTCAGTATGAGGCCTACAGGCAGCGCCATGAGTTGGCTCACTCCCAGCAGCTCATTCTCCACCACGTGTCTGGCGCTTCGGGTGCTCCTCCGGCTCCTACACCTCCCACTCCATATGCTCGGTGGAACTCTTCCTCCGGGCTGAACTATGGTGAGCTGGAGCGTCACTTGTTCCCCTCGCGCCATCGCTGATGCTGATGATGAGGAAGGTGACACTGAGGAGCTTGAAGATGAGGATGAGGAAGAGCATGAGGACGAGGACGAGGATGAGGACTATGATGAGTGATCCCCTAGGGTGCTAGCATCGCTCTTCTCCCTTTTTGGTGTCTCGATGCCAAAGGGGGAGAAGTAGTTCTATTAGGTTGTCCGTGGATTTGCATGGGTCGGGCATAAGCACTTGCACTTTTTATTCGTTATTTCCTGCTTATTCCCATTTAGCGTTGAACTTTTATATTCGTGGTTTGTGATTTGTGGTTGATACTTTATGTGATTGTCTAGATGATACCTATGGACTTCATATCATGGATTTGCTCATGGTTATATCTATTCATATCCTATTGCTGGTGGTTTATCACGGAAGGCGCTCGCTCATAATGGTTATCCAATAATAATTGTGATTTATGTCAAGGATGCCTATTCTCTACTTCGGTGGTATGTGTTTTTGCCCTTTTGTCTATGGAATAGATTCACCTATTTGTGTGCATTTGTATTCCAATGCAAAACTCTATTATGCACACATTGAGGGGGAGTCCCTTCCATAGTTATATCTGTTTGTCTTGTGTCTTTCTCCTGCAAATCTTGGTATTGTCATCTAACACAAAAAAGGGGGAGATTGAAAGAACATTTCATGTTTTCCTATGTTTTGCGTGTTAGATAACAATACTATGGAGACTTTTAATGTGTGCTAAGTGTGTAGGAAGTTTTGAGGGGGGCCGGATAATCCGCCCCTCCAAGGGCCGGATAATCCGGCCTACCTCATCTCTCAAGGAAGCCAAGACGTGTCGCTCTGTGTCCAATCGGATTTTCTCCCGGAAAATCCGAACTGGGGCGGTTTTTCCTCCCTAGGCCGGATAATCCGGGTTTCGCAAGGGCCGGATAATCCGCCCCCGCCGAGCAAAGGAGCCAAGGCGCTGCCGCCAGATCCGTCGGATTTTCTACCGGAAAATCCGAATCGGGCGGTTTTTTTCCCGAGGCCGGATAATCCGGCCTCAGATAGGCGGATAATCCGCCCCGGTTGATCAAGGGCAAGCTCGCGTGACGCCAGAGAAGGCGGATTTTCGCCGGATATTCCGAGTCCGGGGCAGAGTTTCCTGCATCGATAATCCGCCCTCACTTGGGCCGATAATCCGCCCCCAAAGTGTGCAACGGCTGGTTTTTGAAGGGGTATAAGTACCTTCTTCCCCAACATCCAGAACTCTTGATTCATTCAATTTGACCGCACTGTGCAAGAGCTCTAAATCTCGATCTCCCACTTCAACCACCCTAAGGTCTTGATCTTTGGTGGAATTGAAGGAGGAGAAGTTCATCATCAACATCAAGAATCAAGCGCTTCAACTCCTCTCCATTCACTTGGAGAAATCCCTGATCTAGTATTCTTGTTAATACCTAGATCATGTTATTGTATTTGACAACTTTGTTCTTGTGGCAGCTTGTTGTCATTTTGGGAGCCTCCAAGTTGTTGTGGATTTGTTGCCCGCTAGTTGTGTAAAGGCGCGGTGCCCGCCTCAAGGGTACCTATAGTGGAAGGTGGATCAGGCCTGTTGTGGCGAGATCCATCGGAGAACAGGGTGAGGCCTTTTGTATGCGTGGTGGTCTTAGTACCGCCACCCTCCAACGCAGACGCATTTCCTTAACAAGGAAGGAACTGCGATCAAACAAATCCTGTGTCTCCGCGTGCTTCACTTCGGTTCACTCGTTCCTCTTCCACTCGCTCCTTACTCGCTAGTAGATAGGTTTGCATATAGGGAAATTCCACACATTAGTTTATCTAGAGAATTTACCTTTGTGCTAAGCCTAAAATTGAAAAAGAATTAAAAATTGGTGTAGCTCCTATTCACCCCCTCTAGGTGCCCATACAATCCATTTCAGCGGGGATGACGCCGAACAAAGGGTGGCCGATGCTTGTCAGACGAAGGCGTCCGGTGTACCTCTGAGCCCATACCGTCAGACGTCGATAAGACATACCATACCGGACACTGTAGATGACCAGTCGGTTGGGACCCGCATGTGGGGCCCGCCAGTCGGATTGGCTAGGGAGACTATTGCCTCTCTTCCTATATAAGGAGAGGCGAGGCCTCAGTAGATAGGGTTGGTCTCACGGCATTTAAGGCAGTAGCTAGCGAATACAGCTCAAGGACCACTTGTAGTTCATTTATCCCACATAGTCAGATCCGGCAGGAGTAGGGGCTTTACCTCGTCATGAGGGCCCCGAACCTGGGTACTTCCTGCGTCCCGCTACGCTCGCTTGTATCCAATCCCACATGCGGACATCGTCGATAGCTTCCCTGCTAGTCCCCACACCTCTATCTAACCTCTTCAGGTACTGCCGTTCCCAATACAATGATGATTGGCGCCACCAAGGGCAAGATGGCTTCGACCGGAGTCACGTTCTGCACGGGACCCCGCACTTCAGCCGGTGAGCGCATGGCCTCTGGCCTGGTGCTCACGCTCGGCAGGTTCGACTGCGTCATCGACAACTCTTCCTGCTTCGCCGGAGCCTCCTTCCCGACGAATGGTACCGTCCTGCTATTCGGTGACCTCCCTGTCTATGTCGCCACCGTTCCAGAGCGTTTCCCCAGGGAAATCGTCTCTGTCACGGAGCTGCCGCATCCAGGCGGTAGCACCTCCGTCGCGTCCCGTGGTGTGGAGGTCATGATGGACGGTTCCAGCTCTCATCCCCGCCAGCCACGGGAGTGAGGCGCGGACGAGGTCGGAACTTCCGCTCCCCCGCAGCCTCGGAACCCGGTGGAGGATGCCATTGATCGGCTCCTGACGCCGGTTAACCTCGGGGATAACCCGGAGGAAGCGGAGGCCAACTTCACCATGGAGAGACAGATCCTCCTCCAGGAGGCCATGGAGCTGGCAGCAGCCCGCAAGCAACTCGAGATCACCCGACGCGAGTACGACCGCGTGCACGGCCTCACTCCGGCTACCGGAGCTGAGCTGCCAGCCCATGCCAGCTGTCAGGCGGCGAGATGGGCGGTAGGATGGAAAAGGACGGGGAACTGGATCCCGCGCCCGCCCTCACACGGCCCACCTATAACATGCCCATCAAGAACCTGCGCGCGGCGCGAGCCGCGACAGAGGAACTACCCAGCCTGCAGGAGCTCCTCCGCGTCGCGGACAAGCAAGCCGGTGCCAACCGGCAGATGCAGGAAGACCTCAGCTACTCCAGGGGGAGCAAGCTACCTGCCAACAGCAGGGCGCTGGCATGACACCCAGAAAGGCCCTTCCTCAGCCGGCTAGGGCCCGCAGCAGGCGCCGCAGCTCTGGCAACAAGGGCCAGCCGCGCCAGGAACAGACGGTGAACAACAACCCGCCGCCTCCCCCTCCACCAACCGGGGTGCCCAGACCAGCCGGTTCCTGTTTCTCGGGCCGGGTGGGAGCTCCCAACCCGGACTGTCCGGATGCCCGCGACCGCATCGAGCCCCTCGCCCAAGCGCGCGTCACGGAGGAGGAAGATTCTACCAGTCCGGTTTGTTTCAAACCCCGCATCCGGAACGAACCGTTTCCGGATAAATTCTCCCTGCCAAGGGACACCCCCAAGTACGACAGCAGCATGAAGCCGGAAGATTGGCTGACCGACTACGCTACGACAGTCGGCATCCCCCATGGGAATAAGCGCACAGCCGTGCGCTACGTCCCCCTCATGCTAATCGGATCCGCAAGGACATGGCTCAACAGCCTTGTGCCCAATAGCATCAACGCTTGGCCTGACTTCGAGAAGGTGTTCGTCCGCAACTTCAACGACACGTACAAACGTCCAGGGCACCCGCGTGACCTGGCCTTGTGCGTCCAGGGTGACCGCGAGACCGACCGCGAGTACCTCGCCAAGTGGACGGAGCTGCGCAACACCTGTGAGGGCATCCTGGAGAGCCAAGCCATCAGTTTCTTCATCGAGGGTTGCCGAGAGGGCACCATGCTTCGCCACCCGCTACTGTGTGACGAGTCGAAAACCATGGCGGAGCTCATGACAGTCGTGGACCAGTACGCCACGGTGGATGCCGCCATGAAGAAGCCCCTCCGAGTAAACGCGGACGGGCGTCCGACTCCCATGGAGCCGGCTTGCGACCGGCCAAGCAACCCGGCTGGAGAAGCCGGATCCTCCAGGCGCCACGGCAACGACAACCGGTTCCATGGGGACCTCCAGGCTGGACAGCAGAAGCCTCGCTACCACGCGCGGCAGGTCAATGCTGTGGAGGGCGCGCCCGACGCACCGGCTAACGAGGCAAGAAGGCAGAAGCCACGACTCACCTTCGACCAGATGTTTGATGGCCCGTGCAAGTGGCATAGCGGTCCCTTCAAACCGGCTATGCACACCACCCGGAACTGCAGCTGGACCCGCCAGCTAAAGGACCAGGGTAACTAGCCTCGTCTTCCCCCTCCCCCCAAGTGGACCTCCCCGACCGGCTAGGGGGGCCGGCGATAATGGTAACGGTGGCAACAGCGACAACAACAACAACGGCTACCCACAGCCGCACGCCGCCTACCACATCTTCGAGACGGAGCAGGACGACAAGCACAGGCGCAGGCAACGCTCTAAGAAGGTCAATGCCATCGTCTCTCTGGTCCCCCAGTACTTGAACTGGTCGGAAACCCCCATCACACGAGCCGCCAGAGATCAGCCGGAGCAATTGCGACTCGGGCTACGCCATGGTGCTCGACCCCCTCATCGTCTCCAACATGCGCACCTGCCGATTCTCGCGCGTCCTCATCGATGGAGGCAGTAGCCTCAACCTCCTCTACCAGTCCTCGCTGGAGAAGCTGGGCATTCGCGAAAGCGACCTGCGCCCGACTATCACGACGTTCCACTGCGTACTGTCGGGGCAGCCTGCGCCCCGCTGGGGAAAATCCAGTTGGACGTCTTCTTCGGGACCGGGAGAACTTCCGCCGCGAACCAATATGGTTCGAGGTGGTAAATATGACGAGTTCCTACCATGCTCTCCTCGGGCGCCCCGCCCTCGCCAAGTTCATGGCCACCCCCCACTATGCCTACCTCAAGAGGAAGATGCCGGGACCCCACGGCGTGATCACCGTTGCCGGCTGCTTCAGGCGGTCGATGGAGTGCGCCTCAGCCGGTTCCAAACTGGCAGAGGCCCTCATCATAGCCGAAGAAAAGCGTGTGATCATGCGCAATGTGGCCATGGCCCAGCAGGACATTCCGGCTAGCAGCAAACCGGCTGGAGAAGGAGATTTCCAGCCGGCAAAGGAGACAAAGAGGATCCTTCTCGACCCCTCCGATCTGACTAAGTTCATCACCATTGGTGCTGGCTTGGACAGCAAATAGGAAGGCGCGCTCATCGACTTCCTCCGTGAGAATCGGGACATCTTCGCATGGTCCCCCAAGGACATGCCGGGTGTGCCGAGGGAGTTCACCGAGCACTCACTTCATGTGCGTCCGGATGCCAAGCCGGTCAAGCAATCTCTACGCTGGTTCGCAGAGGAGAAGAGGAAGATAATCGGTGACGAAATCACCCGGCTCCTCGCAACCGGGTTCATCATGGAAGTATACCACCTAGACTGGTTGGCGAACCCAGTCCTGGTGCTGAAGAAGAACAAGACCTGGCGCATGTGTATCGACTACACCGGCCTGAACAAGGCGTGCCCGAAAGACCCCTTCGCCTTGCCCCGTGTCGATCAAGTCATCGATTCCATGGTCGGCTGTGATTTGTTGTCTTTTCTAGATTGCTATTCCGGGTACAATCAGATCCGGCTAAACCCGGCTGACCAGATTAAGATGTCATTTATCACCCGCTATGGGGCTTTCTGCTATGTAACCATGCCCTTCGGCCTAAAGAATGTAGGCGCCACTTATCAACGATGTATGCAAAAATGCTTGCACTCGCAGATTGGCCGAAACGTACACGCTTACATGGACGACGTGGTCATCAAGACCAAGGAGAAGCGCACCCTTCTCGAGGATCTAGGAGAAACATTTGGCAACCTCCGCCAGTACCGGATAAAGCTGAACCCGGAGAAGTGCGTCTTCGGGGTGCCGTCCGGCCAGCTCCTCGGTTTCCTCGTTTCTCAACGAGGTATCGAGGCGAATCCGGAGAAGATCGCGGCCATCGAGAGGATGCAGCCGCCCAGGAATCTGCTTGAGGTCCAGAAGTTCACCGGATGCCTAGCTTCCCTCAGTCGCTTCGTCAGCCGGCTAGGGGAGAAGGCACTCCCGTTGTACCACCTGATGAAGAAGACGGACAAGTTCTCCTGGACTGTGCAAGCCGACACCGCGTTTCACGACCTCAAGCGCATGCTATCCACAACACCGGTTCTAGCCACGCCGGCTAGCAAGGAGCCGATGTTGCTCTATATAGCAGCCATCAGCTGGGTCGTCGGCGTCGTCCTGGTGGTGGAGCGCCCCGAGGAAGGCAAGGCTCAGCCGGTTCAGAGGCCCGTCTACTACCTCAGCGAGGTTCTCTCACTCTCCAAGCAGAACTACCCCCACTACCAGAAGATGTGCTACGGCGTGTACCTAGCATGCAAGAAGCTCAAGCACTACTTCCAGGAGCATCCGATTAAGGTCATGTGCACTGCACCCCTTTCGGAAATCATCGGCAACAAGGACGCCACCGGTCGAGTCGCCAAATGGGCCATCGAGCTCCCCGCCTACTCCATCCAGTACGAGCCCCGGCTTACGATCAAGTCGCAGGCATTGGCGGACTTCCTAGTCGACTAGGCGGAGACCCAGTATCTCCCACCGGTTCCGGATTCAGACCACTGGAAGATGCACTTCGACGGGTCGAAGATGCTCGGGGGCTTGGGAGCCGGCATCGTGCTCACCTCGCCCAAGGGGTACCGGCTGGAGTACGTGCTGCAGATCCACTTCAAGGCCTCCAACAACGTAGCCGAATACGAGGCATTGGCGCATGGGCTCTGGATGGCCAAGGAGATCGGTGTCAACCGGATCCTGTGCTTCGGTGATTCGGATCTGGTGGTGCATCAAGTGTCTGAAGAGTGGGACGCCAGAGACGCAAACATGGCCCTATACCGGTTCCACATCCAGAAGCTCAGCGCCTCCTTCGACGGGTGCGAATTTCACCACGTCCCCCGCGTCAACAATGAGGCAGACGATTCGCTCTCCAAGATCGGATCCACCAGGTAGGCGATCCCACCAGGGGTCTCCTTGGAGCACCTGCGCAAGCCGTCCATCAACCTGTCACCAGAATCGGACTCCATCGTCTGGGCAGGGAGTATTCCGGCTGGTGGAGCGGCAGAAGCGGAGCCGGCAGAACCACCAAAGAAGAAGACCCGCACCAATTCTGGCAAGGCAGTGCCCTCTGGCTCGCAAGACCCGGGGGCTGCCGGTGCATCAAGCAGCTCGGGGGCTGCCGTCCCGGGTACGCCACCCGGACGGCCCCCCGACATCCATCAACCGGAGGATAGGAGCGTCCTCGTCATTCGAGAAGTGCCATCCTGTGCACAGCGCTTCATGAACTACATCGCCAATGGAGAACTTCCGGATGACGAGGTGGAAGCCAGGCAAATCCGCTGCCGCGCGCACACGTACACCATCATAAGGCGAGCTAGACAAGCGCAGCGTATCCGGTATTTTCCAAAGATGTGTTGATGTGGACACGGGCTACCGACTACTCAGGGACATCCACCAGGGCGAGTGCGGGCATCACGCTTCGTCAAGGGCGATAGTCGCCAAGGCGTTTCGCCATGGTTTCTATTGGCCCACTGCCCTCGAGGATGCTGAGCAGCTAGTGTGCGCGTGTAATGGATGCCAGCGCTTCAGGCAGCTCAGGCACATGCCAACTTTGGTGCTCAAGACCATACCAATCACCTGGCCCTTTGTAGTTTGGGGCCTCGACATGGTCGGCCCCTTCAAGCGAGCACGGGCAGGCATGACCCACCTGCTGGTAGCAGTGGACAAGTTCACAAAATGGATCGAGGCCAAACCTATCCGAAAGCTGGATGGGGCGACAGTCGTTACCTTCTTCACCGACATTATCAACCGCTTCGGCTACCCCAACAGCATCATCACCGACAACGGCACGAACTTCGCCAAGGGGGCTTTCGCCCGGTTCTGCAGCAACAAGGGCATCCGGCTGGACCTTGCCTCCGTGGCGCACCCGCAATCCAACGGGCAAGTCGAAAGAGCAAACGGCTTGGTGCTAGCCGGCATCAAGACGCGCCTCATCGAGCCGTTAGAACGGTCACCCGGATGTTGGATCGAAGAACTTCCGGCTGTGCTGTGGAGCCTCCGCACCACGCCGAATAGGTCAACCGGCTACACGCCGTTCTTCCTGGTCTACGGAACGAAAGCCGTCCTCTCTGCCGACATCGAGTTCGACTCCCCACGCAAGCTCCTGTACGACGAAAAAGCCAACCAGGAGGCACGGGAGGACAAAGTGGACCTCCTGGAGGAAGCCCGCGAGCTGGCCCTGTCCAGATCAGCCTTGTACCAGCAGCGACTACGTCGCTACCATTCAAGCCGGATCCGCCCAGTCGCATTCTGCGAGGGCGACCTGGTCCTCCGGCTGGTGCAAGACACGAAGGGCATGCACAAGCTTTCGCCACTCTGGGAGGGACCCTTCATCATCAGCCGGGCACTGCCCAACGACTCCTACTACCTCATCGACGCGCAGCAGCCGCGCAAGAACAAGATGGACAAATCAGACGAGGAAACCGAGCGTCCCTGGAACGCGGCCTTGCTGCGCCCGTTTTACACCTAGTCGCCAGGCAGTGTATGTATCCCGAACACCCCATGAATGAAAATGCGGACCCCTATGAGAATCTCGGGGGCTCCTTGCTAGAAATGTGTGTGCATCCGTTTTCCGGTTCAAATTTTCCGTCTCCAGCAACCCCTACCCGGGGGCTCGCCGGTTGGCCCGGCCTGCTAAGTCACCAAACCGGCTGAGTAGTGTGTGACGATGTCAGAGGCCCACTCTTTGTCTCAGCTACATACCGCAACCCGGCTGTCTGGCTAGCAAGAGCAAAAGCCCGAGGCATCCCACACGAAAAACGGGGAAGAGACGCGACAGACCGGGCGTTCCGGCCTTGCAACTAGCTCAAACCAATCCGGCTACCTAGCCGTTAGTATCGTGCACAATGTACTATCAGCTCCCTTCGATTCCGGCTGCAGACCGCAACCCGGCAAGGACGTAGCGAAAACAACAGAGCGCATGGGAAAGCGACTAAGTGTCTGGAAAGGGACAGGCCAGTTTTCGAAAAAACAAGCTGTTTCCCGGCTACGATTTGACAGACTAACCTATTAACCTGTGAAGATGTATGTGTATGCATATGTGCATCCTTGTCCGACTACCTTGAGTTGGAATCCAGGAAAAGGGAAGAAGATTCGAAGTCCTTGCATTCATCAAGCACTCCGAATCTCGGGGGCTACACCCACTGGGTGCGCTCGCGCGCCCCCAGTGGAACCTTGTAGTTCCTAACTGGCTAAGGGCGTTTAGTCGGCCGATTTGGAGCCCAGGTGAGGGCAATGGCAGGAGCAAGAGAAGACAAGAAAGATTCGAAGCACCTGGCTATGCCAGCTACTCCGAATCTCGGGGGCTACACCCAGTGGGTGCGCTCGTGCCCCACTGAATGTTAGTTCTCTGATCAAGGCGTTCAGCCGGCGAAAGCAGCCGACTGGGACGAGGCCAGTCGGATAAAGTTAGAAGACTGGGAAAACAAGGAAGATTCAAGCACTGCCTCGCCACTACTCCGAATCTGGCTACCAGTGGCGCCGCCTCACTAGAGGTGTAGTTCGTCTGGCTAAAGGTGTATAGCCGGATGAGGTTAGCCGGGCGAAGTGAGCCAGCAAAATATCAAAAGAAAATTCAAGACACAAATTAAGGAAGACTAAGAATTCAACATTAACAAGCAAAAGGGAGACGAAGCTCCCATAAGTTACCCGACATCAAAGATAGCCGATGCAGATGCATAAGTTTCACGAATATCTAAGACAAGACAAATACACCCGGCATCCCGGGGCAATGACTAGGCGGCAGGACCCTTGCCGTGAGGAGGATCTTGGCCGGCAGAAGCTTCAGGCGGAGGAGGAGGCGCGAAGCTTGATCCGGTTCTGGCACCTGCGGGCGGCGGCATCGGGCCTTCCACATCAGGAGTACCGACGGACTCCGAGTCGGTGAGCACCTCGTCGGGATCCACGTAGTTGGCAATCTTGATGGCGGATCCGCAGAGCTCCGGATGGGCTTGGCGGATGGCGGCAATATCGGCTCCGGCACGGAAGCCACCGTCGATCTTCTCGACACGGGCATCCTTATACCACGAGAGCATGAGGGCCAGAGCCATCTCCGCTCTGGCCTGCGCCGCCAAGTCCCGCAGCCGGTCCATTGCAGCCGGCACCTCTTCCACCTTCGCGGCCAACTGCGCCATCGTCTCCGGAACCGGAGCCTCGGGCCACATGAAGGAGAAGACGTCCCGCACCGCTTGACGAAGCTTGGCATCTTCTTCGCCAAGAAGGACGACGAGCTCCTGGGCCGTCGGCTACGCTCCCGGCCAGTTCTCCTGCAGCCGGTTGTAGGCCAGCAGGTCTATGCCGGGGTAAAAGGCTGTCAGAAAAAAGGGTCAGATCCGACTACCGGATCCGGAAAGAAAAGAAGACGGAAAAAAGAACTCACCCTTAGCAGTGTGGCCGACCTGCATCAGCTCCTCCACCAGAGCCTTCTCCTTGGTTGCCAGCCGTTTGATCTCCTTCTCTTGGTCCTTGTTCTGGGCCTCGAGAAGGGTGAAGGCTTCGGTCCGGCTAGCGAGCGAGGCGTCGCGCTCCTTGATGGTGGCCTCCAGACCGTCTACCCTCGCGTGCCAATCCTTATTCTGCAGCCGCAGAGTGGAATTGGACTTGCTCAGCCGGTCGTTCGCTCTCTTCAAGCGATCAATCTCGCGCTGAGCGCACACGAGGATGGCTGCGGCAATTCCGGCTATCAGTAAAAAAAGAGCAAGCCAAGGGAAGCGGACTTACTCTGGGAAGTCCTGTTGGCGGCAGCAAGCTTCTGCTCCAATGTCCGGTTCCTGCCGGTTGTGGCCTCCAGTAGCCGGATCTCCTTCACCGCCAGCTCGAGTGTGGCGGCAAGGTCCGACAGCGAGGCGGCGGAGGAAGCGTCGTTGTCCACGGCGTTGACAGCCAAGGATTCCTTCGCTGTGGCCATCGCCGTCCGCCATTCCTCCCCGGGCTCCTCGTCGGAGTTGTCATCGCCAACAACGACGAGCTCCTTGCCGGCAGCCCCCCGCGCGCCCGCGGAGGAGCCTTCCGGCTAGGAGGACTCCGCTTCTGGCTGGGAACCTTCTGGCTAGGCGGAGGCAGCTGGCTCAGCTTGAGAGGGAGGCGGAGGCTGCGCCTCAGAAAAAGGAGAGGCGCCGGTTGGCGCAGTCGGGGCGCGGGGCGGTGACCCGGTCGGGCTCGCGGCTCCGAAAGAGACCAACGTGCTAAAGAGAAGGAGGAGAAGGCAAAGGCAAGATAAGCCAAAGTCAGAAAAAGAAGAAAAAAGGCAAGACGAAAAGAAGAAAAGGGGAGAGAAGGCGTGCCCGGCATGACTGGGGGCAGCCCCTTCTTCCGGCCAAGACGGCTCGGTGGTAGGGCGCTAGACCGGCTCCTCTTGGGAGCCGGCTCCTCCGTCACAGGCCGGCGGGAGCCGGAACGGCTGGAGCCACTCCCGCCTGCCTCGCCATCCGTCGCGGAGCGCGTCGTCGGATCCACGGTCGGCGCGGCCTCCTCTTCCTCGTGCACCTCCGGGTGCGGGTCGGCAGCCGGGTCGTCATTCCGGCTAGGAAAGGCATCGCCGTCCCCGTCCGACTCCTCGCCGGACCGTCGCGCGCACGGCTCGGGCAAGTCGGGCGTGAACTCCTCAAGGGGAGCCTCACCCTCCTCGCGAAGGATGCAAGCAAACATCTGCCGAATACAAGAAGTCAGCCGGACAGAACAAGAAAAACACAAGAAGAACAAGACGAAGTTTCCGGCTATAAGAACTTACCCAGGGCGCGCGGTTCTCCCGACTGTAGGGCGCCGGACTGAACTTCCAGTTCTCCGGCAACCGCTCCTTGGTGATCCCACACCCACTCCTTCAAGTTGTGCTAGCGGGGATCATGACGCGACAGCCAGGTCGGGTCCAACCGACCGGAGTAATAGCACATTGTGTGCACCCGCTGCTGCATTGGCATCATCAGCCGGGACATCCAGCTGAGGGTGATGTCCAGGCCGGTTAGCGGGCAGGTGACGAGGGAGCGCATGCGCAGCAGCATCGCGTCCGTCTCCGCCTTATCACCATGGATCTTCAGCTCCCAGTTTTGCCGACGAGACTCAACATCCTGGAAAGCCGGAAGATTTATCTGGTCGACGTTGGTGACGTTCTTGGCATAGAAGTACGACTTCTGCCACAGCCGTACCGTGTCCTGAAGCAAGAACTTGGGGTAGTCGGATTGGGAGCGGGAGTAGATGGAGGCGCCGCCGCAGACGACTAGCGGCCCCTTCGTATACTGCACCTACGGCCGAACTCAGAAGAGCCGGCAGAAGAGCCCGAGATCCGGCTGGATCCTGAGGTAGCTCTCGCAGAACGCCATGAAGTGCGCCAGCGTCCCAATAGCGTTAGCGCCAAGGTGATGAAGACGGAGGTCGAAGAAGGCGAGGAAGGTCAAGAAGAACGGGTGCACCAGAAGGGCGAACCTGTGCACCAGATGGGAGAGGAAGATGACGCGCTCCCCCTCCGCCGGTTGCGGCGACACCTCCCCCGCTGGCACCAACCGCACCGCCGCCTCCTTCGGCAGTGGAAGAACACGGGTGGCGCGGTACTTCGCGATGTGGTCGTCGGTGATGGAGGAGCCGCACCAAGCCCCACGGTCGGCGGCCATCTCCGGCTGACTGGGGGGAGCGGCGATGGAAGATTAGCGGTGGCCCGTAGCAATGACGACGACGAGCGGGCGGTGCAGCGTGCTACAACGTAGAAGGAAAGGGCACAGAGGCAGAAGCGCGCGAGGGAGAAAGAGACTGCAGCGGGGAGCGAAGGAAAGAACTGCCTCCTCCGCGGCGCCCCTTTAAAGGACCGTAAGGGCAACCATCAACGAGGCCACGTGGAGCGCATCCGGATGGCCCTCACCCCAACCACCGCCTAGATCCAGTGTGCCGAAGCGGGATGCGCAGAAGATCCCGGAGCAGGAACCGAAGCGCCGGACAGCGGTTCCCAAAGTGACGTGCGACGGGATGTTACGCTGCCCGCCGCAGAGCAATAATGGCGCGTGCGCGCGTGGCCAGCGTCAGCACTAACGTCACGAGTAGCGCAACCACCAAGCTCAGCTGAACACAAACCGGGGGATGACCCCCAGGTACCCCAACCGGACAAGAACCGGGCAGTCGGATCGCGTCCGGCTGACCAAGCACAACCAGACAGGGCAGGACAGGCCGGCTACCGTTCGGTAGCCGTGTCAGCAGGAAGAAGCCGGCTACGGCGACGTAGCCGGACCCAATCAGTGAGACAGGACGACGTGCGTATTAGTGCACGGTGCGCCCTGTACGATGACAAGACTGGCAACCACCTGACCATTCCGAAGACTTTGCGGGGATGACGTAGGAACAGTGGCCCGATCGACGGCGAGCTCGCGGCGTCCATCGCGTTTACTCGACAGCCATACGCCAGACTCCGATAAGACATACCATACCGGACACTGTAGATGACCAGTCGGCTGGGACCCGCATGTGGGGGCCGCTAGTCAGATTGGCCAGGGAGACCGTTGCCTCTCTTCCTATATAAGGAGAGGCGAGGCCTCAGTAGAAAGGGTTGCTCTCACGGCATTTAAGGCAGTAGCTAGCGAATACAGCTCAAGGAGCACTTGTAGTTCATTTATCCCACATAGTCAGATCCGGCAGGAGTAGGGGCTTTACCTCCTCACGAGGGCCCCGGACCTAGGTACTTCCTGCATCCCGCTACGCTCGCTTGTATCCAATCCCGCCTACGGACACCGTTGATAGCTTTCCTGCTAGTCCCCACACCTCTATCTAACCTCTTCAGGTACTGCCGTTCCCAATACAACAACACGGGCCAAGTGGAACTTAACCCGGCTCTAGGTGTGTGCATATTCGAAGTGTACAAGATCTGGGCCAAATGGAACTTAACCTGGCTCTAGGTGTGTGCATATTCGAAGTGTACAAGATCCAGGCCAAGCAGAACTTAACGCGGGTCTAGGTGTTTGCATATTCGAAGTGTACAAGATCCAGGCCAAGTGGAACTTAACCCGGCTCTAGGTGTGTGCATATTCGAAGTGTACAAGATCCGGGCCAAGCGGAACTTAACCCGGCTCTAGGTATGTGCATATTCGAAGTGTACAAGATCCGGGCCAAGTGGAACTTAACCCGGCCCTAGGTGTGTGCATATTTGAAATTGTCAAGGAGCTACGTTAGTTTTCTAAGGAGCATCCGACCGAGTAACTTACTCCCTCGGAGGCTCGGGGACTAATGGTTATATCACTAATATATACAGCATGTTAAGGAAAAGGTGAAGTAACGTACCTCCATCATCCGACCCGCAAGGTTAATCGCCTTAGCGGCTGTGTTCATCTGAGCAGAAAACTCGGTGGGACCGAACTTCTCCGGGAGATCGTCATTGTAGAAAAACTCCACCTTGTTCCAATTGTTCATGAACTCGATCAAGGTCGGAGGATATCGTTCACCGCTGAGCATGTGGGGCACCACCAAGCCCTTGGCATGTGCTTCCCTCCTCTCAACCTGAGCAAGGGCCGGGCTGGTGTGCAAAACAAGTTGCTATGCATTAGCTGGCTCGGCAGGGGCGTCCTTCAGTGCTGGAGGCTTCTTGGAAAGCATCGACGCGAGAGTGCGCTGTCCAGCCTCGACGGACGCTGCCCTGGTGGCGTCAGGGGCCTTTTTGCCTTTGGGCTGCTAAGAGGAGGGAGTTGTTGCAGCAGATTTACCATTGGGAGCTGCCTAGGTGCTTTCTCACCGAGACTGAGAAGACTCAGACGAGGCGGAGGGGCTTGGCGTTGCTGCTTTGGCTGCTGGCGCTGGAGTTGGTGCTGGTGCTGGTGTTGTTTTCTTCTTCGGAGGAGGTACTGAAGTAGACTCGGTGGTAGCTGGTTGCGGCAGAGCCGAAGTGGTGGATGCCGCTGCCTCGGCTGGGCCGGTCTCGCCCGCTCCAAGGTTGCCCCCCTCTTGACGAGGTGGGCTGGAACCCGGAGCAGCCGCTGAACTCTCCGGAATAGGGCTCAGCGGGTTTGAATCATCGCCACGAGGGGGAGAAGGGCTAAGTCGGAGCGGCGAAGCGATGCTAGATCCACTCTAGGGGACCTCAACCGCAGCCCTGCCGAATCAAATAGTGTCAGATGAGAAACTATAACAATGCAAGAACAAGTAAATGGCAGAGGGAAAAAGAGGCTTACGCATACGAGGTCAGCGGCTCCTTGGGCTTCCGAGCCCTTCGTGCTAGGGCCTTGGTTGCAGGCTTGGAGGCAGTCTTATCCTCGGACTTCTTTCGCCTTTTGGCTGGCTGAGAAGGTCCGGAGGATGAAGTGGATGCGGCTTCCCTTTTCTTCTTCGGTGCAACCGGAACAGGATCACCCACGGCAAGGGGAGGGTCCTCATGGATCTGCCCACCAGGGTTAGCTGATGCCGGAAAAGCATAAGAAAGGGGGACAGCGTCAAATGCTTCCATCACCTCAACATCCGAGTCATCTTCATCGTCGGGCCAATCTCTAATGGAAGAGAGTTTACCGGTGGGTCGCTTGGTCGCGTCGGCCATTGGGATGAACATCTCTTGATCCGGTTCTTCGTCGTCCGAGGTCTCCCGGTCAGGCGCACATTTGAGGGTGGGATCGGTGCCATCCTCAATAGCTTGCAGAAGGAATTGCTAAAGGAAAGGAAAGAAAAGATGACAGACTTAAAGATACAGCAGCAACCGACATAAGATTTAAGTCGGAGAAAGTTTGTGGCACGAAGCTTACCACGGGAGGAAGCCTATCCCGGCAATAGTGCTCAATTCCCCACTTCCACTCAGAGGAGAAGTCCTTGTGGGTGGTGAAGAGGGCCTTGACCCGGCGATAGATTTCTGTGTTGCTCAGCTCGAAAGATGAGGTCCGGTTGGGGTCGCGGCCCCAGCTCATGTGGCACACCTTGTGAGTGTGTTTCTGGAGAGGGGAGATCTGGTTGCGGACGAATGTGATCATGGCGTCCTTGTTGCGCAACCCGAGCTCCTTCAGCTCCACGAACCTTTTGTTGACCTGGTTGGCCAAGACTGTGGGCTCCTTAGGGACAATGTCCCACAACTCCGGGTTAGGAGGACCCGGAGCATAGGGGCGAAGCCGGACCAGGTCTTCAGTGTCATCGTTCCGAACATAAAAGAAGGCCCGAGCCCATCCTTTGCAGGAGTCCAGCCCGGTAACCCGGGGAAAGACGGAGAGCCTCCGGGGAGAAATGGACGCAGCGCCGAACTGCGTTAGTTGTTTGTCCTCCGGCTCTAGATCGACATTCGGAATTACGTTACGACGAAGGCCAAAGAACCGGATCCATAGCTCCTTTGTGGGCCATAATCCGGCATATCCTTCAATCGTGGAGGCAAAAGCAGAGAGAGATGTGATGGCATTGGCAGGAAGGTGGTGCGGTTGGAGTTCGTAGGTGTTCAACCAATCATGGAAAAAATCGCTAACTAGCAAACCGAATCCTCGCTGGAAGTGTGACAGAAACACCACGAACTCACCCGGATTGGGTGAGGGGGCGAGTTCGGCGGAGGCGAGGCATGCCGTGACGCCTGCGGGGATGCGCCTAGTGCGGTAGAGCCAATCCAGGTCATCCTGGCAGACCTAGGATCCAGCCCACGCACCACGGTCCGCCGTTGTAGCGTCTTCCTCCATCTCCTCCTCGGTGACGGCGAGCTCTTCTTCTGTCATCTCGAGTTCGTTGCCCTCACTGGCGCTAGCGGCGATGGGGGGCAGCGGCCTAGACTGACAGCAACCCATGGCGGAGGAGGTGCGCAGCAGCGACAGTGATGTAGGTGCGTGTGGAAGTAGTGCGGCGGCGGTGCTGCTACTCAGACACGGTGGCGGTGGTGCTGTCGCGGGAGAAGACGAAGAAGAAGAACTAGAGGCAGAGGGGCGTGGAAGTGGTAAAAGACCCAAGGGGCGCACCCCTCCCCTATTTAACCACTCCATCGAGGAGGAAGTGGGATCGCGTTATGCGGATATGCCACACGGTGTGGCCGTGTATAAACCAGATGGACCAATCAGCGAAGAGACACACAGAGGACTACAGGGTGTAGTAGATCCCATGACGTGACGCATTGATGCAGTTAACGAGGAGGCAGGCCAGACGTGACGTGCGCTACAATGATAACTGGCAATTACTACAGCATTATGAGGCAACCTAATGATTAGCCTCCACATGGGGAAGCGTACGAGAGAAGGAAAGATGACCCGGATGAGATTATGGTAATCCGGCCAGCAATTGAAAACTTGAAATGTGCCAAGGGAAAGTAAACCCATGAGATCCGAGATAAGAGGTAACTCGGAGAAGGAGCACAAAGCTCGGTGAAATTGAACCTGTTGTGGCCTTAGCGGCTAAGGCAACTAATACCGCACCAGCTTCGGGGACTAATGTTGGGGGGATACCCCCGGGTAGGGTCACGCCGGGGTATAAAGGCCGAGTTAGCCGAGGTACGGCAAGGTCAAAGCGAATGCTGGCGGAGTTACCTCAAGGCAGGCCGAATCTCGGGTAACCCAGACCAAGAGATGTCCACCTAACTGAGTCTCATCCGACTTAAGCTGTAAGCCGGATAGATGAATCTAACTTGTATGCAGGAACAGGTGTGACCGGATCAACTACGATCCGGGTCATGGCAAGCTTCTAGGAGAAGGAAGGTATCTCGCTGGTCCAAAGTAGCCCCGGTACGCACATCATGAGCGAAGCGCACAGGGGCAGGACCACCGATGCATAGCCGACAGAGGTGACGACACCGATGTCGGCTGACGCAGGCGCCGCAGAGGCTCACGTAGCCTCTGCATGGATGACGCGGGGGGAAAGTGACCCGGCCGACTTACTATTTTGGGAAGAGGCATATTCCCTGATATGCCTCCACGTATGCCCTAAGTGGAGACCTAGCCACTCCTATATAAGGAGGGCTAGGGCCTCTGTAGAAGGGGTTGGTCTCAATTGGGTAGAGCTTACTGGATTGATCTCGAGAGACTGGTTGTGACTTGGTTCCTGAGGGCTAGCTAGCGGGGAGAGTAAGAGAGTACCTTCTTCCTCCTCTCTCCAATATAGCTCGAGGAGCACTTGTAATCTGTGAAGTGAATCAAATACAAACCTTCTGTGTGAGGAATCACCTCACTATCCCTTCCTGGATTCCCCTAGTGCTATCAGTCCCCACCTTTAGCCTATCCATGGCATCTGCCGTGACACCACCACGACAAATAGCATCTCAATATCCATCAGATTCCCGCAAACAGAACATGCGGAATTACAAATAGATGATCTTGATCATGAACGGAGCTCACAAGATCTAGACATGATAGCAAAAAGGAGGAGAACCAGCCATCTAGCTACTACATGGACCTGTAGTCCAGAGATGAACTACTCACGCATCACACCGAAGGCTTGCATGATGATGAAGAAGGCCTCCAGGATGAATTCCCCTCTCCGGCAGGGTGCCGGGAAGAGCTTCAGATCCCTCCCGGTCTAGGGATGGAGATGACGGCGGCTATAGACTCTTTCATGGAATTTTGATCGGGTACTTAGGGTTTCCGTATCAGAGGCAATATATAGGTGGAAGGAGAGGTCGAGGGGGTGCCTGGGCTGGCCAGACCACCCCCTGGTGCGGGCCAAGCCTGGCCGCACAGCCGGGTGGTGTGGCCGCCCTCTGGCCCTTCTCCGTCTCGTATTCTAGCTCCAAGTGTCCCCCGGTAAAATAATAACTTTGGATTTTGTCCCGTCCAATTCCGAGAATATTCATTTTCTGACTTCCTGAAACCAAAAACAGCAGAAAACAGGCAGCTGGCACTGTGGCTCTTGTTAATAGGTTAGTCCAAGAAATCATATGGAAAGTACTCCAAAGTGTGGACAAAACATAAGAAAGTAGATAAATCCAAGCATGGAACATCAAAAATTATAGATACATTTGCAATGTATCATTCATGTCCACCTATCAACTGCAACCGCACCATCTCCCCGCCAATGCCTTTACCTCTATTTCCTCATTTGCGTCCGGCATTGAGGGGTATATTGGCCTCTGGCCCTTCAAGGAGATGTGGATCAAGTTCTTTGGTCTGCGGAAGAATGTTGTCCCGGACAAGCACCTTACTCCGGCTGAGAAACACCTGACCCAATGCGGTGGAGCCTCCATATCTCCCCGCAAGAACTCCGTGTTTCCTCGGGTCACCGGGCTCGAGTCTTGCAAAGGCTGGGCCCGGACCTTCTTCTACGTCCGGAATACCATGGACAAGGACTTGATCCGGCTCCTCCCCTTCAAGCTCGGAGTCCCGGACACCTCTCTGTGGGACAACATCTCGAAGCGGCCCACGGCCCTGGCGAACTTGGTCGACCGCCAGATCAAGGAGCTGCTCAAGGAGAAGTTGCGGGGCGAGGATATCATGATCACATTCATCTGGAGTCGGGTCTCCCGCCGCAGAAGAGCGCCCACAAGATCTGCTACTTGAGCGCCCCCCCGACCCCCACCGGGCTTCCTCTTTCAAGCTCAACAACTCGGCGGTGTTCTGCCGGGTCAAGGCCATCTTCAACATGGAGAAGGAGTTCTCTGAGGCCTGGGAGTGGGGGCTTGCACCCTATACCCGGGCCAATCCGCCTCCAAAGGTAAATCTCTCTCTTACTATTTTTCCGGGTTTTCTCGGTATGCCGGGCAACTCCTCTAACTCAACCACTGATACTTTTGTTCTCAGCGATTTCTCTAGCAACCACTTGAGGATGGCCAGGTGCTGGCAAGCAAGTGGGTAGCAGATCGTGCTGAGCCGGACGAGGTGGAGCATGATCTAGAGAGTTTCTTGCCTCCCTCGGACCCCACCAAGCGCACCTCTGGTAAGGCCTCTTCTTTAAGGGATTGGCCAGATGACGATGACTCGGATGTTGAGATTCTGGAGTTACTTGACCTGGTGCCCATCTCTTACACATTTCCGGTTATGTTCGAATCTTCAGCTAACCCGGACGGTCAGGTCCTTGAGGTTCCCTCTCTCGCCACGGGTGATCCGGCTCCTGCCCCTTCCTAGAAATGTGCGGCTACCTCGGTCGTAGCTTCAGAGGCGCCACCACCCATGAAGAGGCAGAAGAAGTCCAGGGTGAAAGCTTCGGCCAAGCCAGCAGCCAAGAGCATGGTCGGGAGGGCACCCAAACCTCGGGCACCCCCAACCTCTGACGAGTAAGTCGTTTTTCGTTTGCTTTTGGGTCTTTCTAGTTCTGTCTTTACCTTTGCCTTTTATCTGTCTTTCTTTCTATCTTTGACTTGTTGCTCTTTTATTTTTCCAGATCTCCCAGGGTCATTCCCTAGAGCAGTTCTAGCATTTCTTCTCTGATCTGGAGCAGTCATTCTCCCTCCACAACGATGACGTTCGCCCATTGAGTCCTATTCACGAGGACTCCACGGCTGCGCCTGATCAGAGCCCACCTCGTCACAAGGAGGGAAACGTCGACGTGGAGGGTAGCGGAGCGGTCCAGGATACAACAATGCCGAATTTTCCCAGCTCCTCTGCTTCGGCGCCACCCCCCAACTCTGAGGTGCCAGTTTCATCGGCACGCCCCAACCAATTTATTCTTCAACCCCAGTTTCCTCTGTATCAGAAATACTAGTACCTGCAGTACTGGCTCCAACACCACCAGCAACACCAACAGCGGCAACACCAAAGCCAGGAGCAGCATCAGCACCAGCAGCACCAACCAAAGCACCGGCCCCAACACCAAAGACGGTAGCATCAGCAGCTACAGCCGCAGCCAAGCCACCAAAGAGAAAACCTCAATCCACTGCCTCCGGATCAACGGTGTCCATTGTGGACATGTTTCAGCCAGCCTCTCCCGCTCAATCCGGCTCCGCAGCTTCGGCTCCTCTCCAGCGCCTGGCATCATCCGACAAGCTCAAGAAAGTTGTCGAGCCAGCCAAGGACTCCGTTTCCAGGTCTCCTGCTGCCGGATCAGAGGGCAGTAAGCAACTGGTCCTGCATACCAGTCCCGCTGCTGCTTAGTCCACGAGGCGAGAGTCCCATACCAAAGGCTTTGTGACGAGCCATTCTCCCAGCAGCAAAAGCTACAGCCCGCTCATAGAATATGTAAACAACTGGAATAACACCGAATTTATTGATCTGAAGGATGATCTGCCGGAGAAGTTTGGCCCAACAGAATGCTTATAGATATATCCCCTAGTCCCCGAGCCTCCGAGGGAGTAATTTATTACTCGGTTGGATGCTCCTAGAGAATCTTAGTGTAAGTCCTTAGCATTTTCAGATAGTGATAAATTTAGAGCCGGGTTATGTTCCACTTGGCCTGGATCTTGAAAAATTCGAATATCCAAACTCCTCGAGCCGGGTTAAGTTCTGGTTTTCCTGGATCTTGAATACTTCGAATATCCACACTCCTAGAGCCGGGTTAAGTTCCACTTGGCCCGGACCTTGAATACTTCGAATATCCACACTCCTAGAGCTGGGTTAAGTTCCACTTGGGCTAGATCTTGAATACTTCGAATATCCACACTCCTAGAGCCGGGTTAAGTTCCACTTGGCCCGGATCTTGAATACTTCGAATATCCACACTCCTAGAGCCGAGTTAAGTTCCACTTGGGCCGGATCTTGAATACTTCGAATATCCACACTCCTAGAGCCAGGTTAAGTTCCACTTGGCCCGGATCTTGAATACTTCGAATATCCACACTCCTAGAGCCAGGTTAAGTTCCACTTGGCCCGAATCTTGAATACTTCAAATATCCACACTCCTATAGCCGAGTTAAGTTCCACTTGGCTCGGATCTTGAATACTTCGAATATCCACACTCCTAGAGCCGGCTTAAGTTCCACTTGGCACGGATCTTGAATACTTCGAATTATTTTCTCTTTGCCTGTGAACTAACATTGTCTTGTTTTCTCAAATCACTACTAACCGCCGAACTGCTGAATTACATCGCTTGCTGGACTCATACAAAGACGTTCGCACCTGATACGGCAAACTGTTGGTGGATCACCAGAAAAAGGGCAACTTTCTTTGCTCAAGACCTTTGCCTTCTTGTCACTTGTTATACTTATTGATTATTAATTTGTAATCCGACTTATGCAGCCAAGGTTGAGGCTCAAAACATTATCATGCACAAGAAACTAGCTGAAATTCAAGGTAATTTGTCTTGTTCTCTTGACCATTGTGCTCTCTTTCCTTGACTCGGTAGATATTTATACTTCGGCTCCGCCGGATTAACCCACTATTATAGTTGCCCTTGAAGACAGCGTACCCATTCCTGATATGATGACACATTTTCTTGAACAAGCAAGAAAGCATCAATCTGAGTTGAAGAAGAAGGATGACGAGATAGCTCAACTCCGCCTCCAAGATTCGGAGAATACTCGGCTGAACGCCGAAATTCAAAGGCTCAAGGATCTCCATAAATTCGAGCTGGATAAGGCGGATCAGGAGTTTGCCGAGGAGAAGGAGCACCTGACTACTCAGATTTCCAAGGACAAGGACCTGCTGCAGGAAGCCGACATCAAACTTACATCGGTGACCTTGAAACATGAAAAGCTCTAGGCCAGGAGCGTTAATGTTCATGCCGAGCTCCAACGTCTCCTCTTCCAGATTTCCCGTGAGTTCCTCTCCCTTGCTCAATTTTCATCTCTCCGGATTTAGTGCTTTTGCTCACTGTTTTCCGTGGTTCTATTCTCAAGCAAGTTCCCAGAAGGTGACTCCATTGCTGCCAATGATGTGGCCAGATCTCGCCAGCAACATGGTATTCCCACAGGTCCTGCCGCGGGGTCAATCCCTTACGAGACGAAGGATATGCTGGTGAGCCTTGTTGCTTGCATGGAGTTAGTGAAGAATTATGGTGTAGATATCATGCCATCGGCGATGTGGATGCTTCACTCTCTCTGGCCCACTGAGCCCACTCCCAAGGGAAATGCTGCTCTTATAGCCAAATTGATGGAGTGCGAAACTCAGTTGCACCTGTGGTGAGAGTCTGCTGCACGAGCCGAGGCTGATACAACACTGCAGTTCGTTATGTCATGGTATGAAGATATAGACTTGGAGCTGCTTGAGCGTATGCGCACCGGATCAAGGTGGTCCAATAATCCGGAGTGCATTGCTCAACGCCAAGCTTGCACCAACAAGCTCATCCAGTATTCTTTCTACCACGCCTGGAATGATGGTCCGAGCTATCTTGACGCATTCAATGATGTTGGCGCTTCTGAGGGCAAGGAAGACGAGGGAAGTGATGGCGAGGCTTCTAAACTTGGCGATGATACTGAAGATCCGAAAGATGAGGAGGCCAACCCCGAAGATGAGGCCGAGGCTAGCGCCCTTCCCACAAACACTGAAGTACCTCCTCCATCGGCCGATGACTCGGCTTCTGCTCCTGCTCCTTGAGCGTAAAACACTTAACCATATTTGTTAGATCCCGGGATGCCGGGTGAAGTTGTACTGAAGCACTTTGGTGTTATTTTTCTACAATGTGTTGTTTGCTACTAAGTTCCTAATGACGGATTATCGTGGGCGAATCCCTCGAGTTTCCTTTTCTTGTTCCTCCAATTTTTGACTCGGCTCGTGTCTACCTTGATTCGATTTTTTGACTTACGAGTCCAAGGTTCAAAAAATTGACTTAACAATACTTGAAACTTTGAGATTAGCTCAAAATAATCTGGCGGTAGACGAATAAAGTAAATAAAGGTTAGTCCAAATAATAAATGTTGGCTCACTTAGGTTCTTTTTCTTAGTCGTTTTTCATGTGCTTTGCAATTCCAAACTTGTTCTCTTGCTTGCCATGAAGCCAATTCTTGTTGGACAGCAGCAAAGTCGAAGAGTTGGGTTTTTGGTGCTCACACATTACTAATCCGACTAAGGTATAAGCACCCTAACCCAGCCGATGTATATAACATATAAAAGTAGGAGAAACAATTATTATGGCAGTCCTCGAGTTTCTGCTTGGGTGTCGAAGTTTCATTAATAAACCCATTGCCGACATACATACCGACATATGAGTAGATCGGATACATTCACCTCTTTGTCAGGTGTAAGAAGGACGAAGTAGTGCTACATTCCATGATTGCTTAGATTCATCTCCGGACATGTCCGCCTTGTTCTTTTCCTGTGGTTGTGCATCAATAAGATAGTATGAATCATTATACAAATATTTGCTTACAATGAAAGGTCCTTCCCAGGGAGGGGATAACTTATGCATGCTAGTCGTGCGTTGCACTAGCTGGAGTACCAAATCATCTTCCCGGAAGACTTGGGGGTTTACTTTCCGGCTATGGTAGCGTCGGAGATTTTGCTGATATATGGCAGATCTGGACAAGGCCAGTTCTCTCGCTTCTTCCAGCATATCAACATCATTTTGCCGGTCTTCGCGCACTTTGGCTTCTGTGTATTAGGTGACCCTTGGCGAATCATGCTCTATGTCAGCTGGTAGTACAACTTCTGCCCCATATACCAGAAAGAATGGCGTATAGCCTGTTGATCGATTTGGAGTTGTTCTTAAACTCCATAGTACCGTTGGTAGCTCTTCTATCCAGCACCCCGCTAATGTTTGCAGCGGCTCTATGAGCCGGGGTTTTATCCCTGACAACACCAGTCCGTTGGATCTTTCCACTTGACCGTTCGATGTGGGGTGGGCCACGGAGGCAACATCTAGCCGGATTTTCTTCTCTTGGTAGAACCTCGCGAATGCGCCTTCAACAAAATTTGTGCCATTATTAGTTATGATAATGTGGGGGTAGCCATATCTCAAGATTATATCCTTGAGGAATGTTACTGTCGTTGCCCCATCACATTTCCTGATTGGCTTCACTTCAATCCAGTTAGTAAACTTGTCCACCATAACCAAGATATGGGTCATTCCTCCCTTAGCCGGCTTAAATGGTCCTACCATGTCTAGGCACCATACAGCAAATGGCCAAGTAATGGGGATGGTCTTTAGTTCCGACATTGGTACATGGGTTTTGGTGGCGTACCTCTGACACCCATTAAGTTTCCTCACCAGATCCTCTGCTTGTTCCAAAGCATTTGGCCAATAAAATACATGCCAGAAATGTCGTCGGATTGATGACAAGTACGCCATGAGGGGGTCCTCGAGGCATGCGGAAGAGAGGGGGGTGAGACATACGGTGTTCCGGGACGGTGAGCACACAAGTTTACCCAGGTTCGAATCCGCCAGCTTTGGATGGATCCTACTCCTGCTAGCAATCCAGTAATACGGCAGAGCCGGAATATGGGTTACAAGGGTTTCGCCTGTGCGAGTTGAGATTGTAGACTATTGAGGTGTGTCCTAAAGGCTCTCCCTAAGACAGCTTATATAAATATTCGGCCTAGGGTTTACAGGAGAGATCTATCCGGCTACGACTAAGAGTCGGTTACAGAGTACATCTTGAACTACAAGTAACGTTATGGGCCTAAGTCGGTAAGTCTTCTGGGTCTTCCCGTAGCCGGATTGGACTCCGTCTTTCTCCCTGACTGGGCCGCCCGTGAAACAAAGCTCTAACCCGAAGTGGGCCACCCTGGTCAGTGAGGAACTGTGAGGATACCCAAGAAAGTATATCCCCAACAGCAGCCCCCGGAGGCCTCCAAGATCCAAAGTCGGATTCATCATCGTCTAGCTTGATCTTCGGCTTGCAGAATCTTGAAGGGTTCCTGAAACTTCACAACAAAAAATACGATCCGGGTCTTAAAAATAAGTCGGACCTATCAACAGGTTACTCGGATTTTCCAGCTTGATTTCAAACTAAGACGGAACTTGGTTCCCGACACCACCTGACACAAGTCATGGTCAAGTCACGTCATCTGACAGGCATTCCGTGAGCACGACCGTTGGTGGGTCCGCGGTTCGTGGAACCGAGGCGCCGTTTCAATGCATGCATGGAGATCGAGGCGACGCAATCATCGCGCGGGTCCTTCCCACGTCGGCGGTTACTGCTTGTAGCATTTGCACGAATCTTGGCGCAGTTAGGTGGATATAAGGGGTTAGGATTTCTTCCTTCTTCTTCCACCAGTCCTTTGCCTTTTCCTCTCCTCCCAATCTCCTCACATGAGCTCCCCGTTCTTCCCCCAGAACTCCCAGCTGCCTTTTAGGTCAACTTTCATGGAGAAATGGCTTCATCTTCTTCCTCCGGCTTGGCGGCAGCGGCAGCAGCGGCGACAGCAGAAGCGGTGGCGGAGAAGGAGATCTTTCGCGGGCTCTGGATTCCCTGTGCTCTCAACAAGGAGGGCCTCAGGAACATGGAGAAGGAGGGACTTCTTGCCTCTAGCGACTGGCGGAGTGGCTTCAAAGAAACCGTCCCCAACCCGCACGACGACGAGCGGGTCCACTTCGGCACCCACCTCGACAGAGATTTGTCGTTTCCTCCCTCGGAGTTCTTCTCTGAGGTGATTGATCATTACGGAGTTCAACTCCATCATCTTCCTCCCAACTCTCTGTTAGAGATGAGCGCGTATGCTTCATTGTGCGAGGGCTTTCTCTGCATTAGGCCGAGTTTGACTCTTTTCTGGTACTATTTTCACGTCCGTAGAAACTCCATTACTGCCGGTGTTCCTTACATCACCGGCACTATTAGCTTTTCGCTTAGATGCGAGCGCGCGTATCCCAAAATTCTAGCTAGTGACTCGGTCAAACAATGGCCATCCACGTTTTTCTATCATAGGGATATTCCGGCTCCCGGCAAAGCCACTGCTTTGCCGGCTTTCATCGACGGAGCCGCCACGGCCCAACCTTCTTGGGACGAGGCTGCTCCGGCTCTCACCGACAATCTGATCCTCGCTAAGAGGCGGATCGAATACTTGATCAAACACAAGGGTCTGAAGGGATCCGACTTGGTCCAGTGCTGGGTCTCACGTCGGATCTAGCCCCTTCAGTACCATGGGACCCGACTAATGCATTCCATCACGTCGTCCAAAAAAGACTCCCTCTGCATCAGTCCCAAAGCCTACACCACACAGGGCTACATAAGCCAAGTTAAGTGGCTGATCTGGGAGCAGATCGAGAGGAGAATCCCGGAGGTTTCTCTAGACATGCATACGACAGATAACCCCGTAGTGTCGGTAAGCTTCTAACAGTACACCTTTTTATGTGTTTCAACCTTTGAGTTATATCGCAATACTGATATGCTTTCTTCTTTTCAGCTTGCTGACCTCCTCGAGTCGGAACTTGCTCCACTCGAAGGATATCCTCCGGAGTTCTCTCAGGAGGTAGAGGTGATTCCATTGCCGGATCTTGCGCTCAAGAAGCGCAATGCTCCGATAGTGGTTGTTGGCACAAAAGAGGTGCCTGTCGTGAAGAGGTAACATTCAATCACAACTTCTGCCTTTGTACCTTATTCAAATTTCTTTCCGAGATGTAATGTTTTCTACTTTACTACATCTTAGAGAAAAACCGCTCGTCAAGGGCAAGGGGAAAGGGATTCCTTCGAAGCCGCTGCGACAGATGAAGCTTGACATAGCTTCCCCTGCCGTGGCTCCTCCGACTCCTGCCCCTCAACCTTCTGCAACGCCAGCGACCATTCCTTCCTCGGTCGTTGCAAAAGATCCGGCTCCTTCAACGGAGCCTGCGAACCTTGGGTCGCAAACTGACATCACCATTGGTGTGTCAGATCTAGATAAGGGTGAACCCTCTTTGGGTAATGATCCCTCGGCAGAAACTTTCGCCAAAAACCTCATGAGCAATCCGGGTCTTGCCAAGTTTGGCTTGTCCCGGAAATCTGCTGAAGAAATCCAGTGGCTAGCCAGGCAATGCCTGGAGAAAAGAACTTTATCTGCCGAGGAAGAAGCACAAGAAGCAGAGGACGTCAAGTTCTCTGACCTTCTCGCCCAGGTGCGCCTTCGCGACGAGAGGATTAGGACTGGTGAGCTCCCAACAGCCCCAGTGATTCCTCTGACTCTCGCCGAAAAGGTGGCCGCTGAAGTGAACGCGGGTTTGGATAAACTCACCCGCGAACAACGTGTAAGTCGGAATTCCAACTCTTGTTTTCTCCATTGTTTTATATCATATCCTCTAGCCCCCAAGCATGAAGTAGGATATATAATCCGGGTTTACGCTTCATTAGGATGCCAAAGAATGAACTAGTGTAGCCCCCAAGGCTCGTGCTGATATTAGCAAAAATATTAGCCCGACCCTTAAGTAGCTTTCTGACTTTGGGTATTCTGACTTACAAAAAGTGTGTTCCTATAATTAGGATTTATTGAAGAATGTCTGTGATAAGCGGAGAGAGATCAAAGCTCTCCGGCTTAAAAATGCTGAACTTAAAGTTGCCAAGGATGAGGCCGAAGGTAAACATTCCGAGACTCAAACCTTGCCGTTCTTATTTTCAATGTCGAATTTTTTCTGAACTATTGTTCTTTTTGACTTACGGCGTTGGTGAAACAATCTGTCGCCATGATTGAAGAGGCCGAGAACCTCAAGACGTTGGTGGTGGAGAACAAGGAGCTTCGCCAAGAGCTGGACCAACTCAAGGCAAATTATGAAAAGAGCATAGCTCAAGTCCTTGAATCCTCCTCCATGGCCACTGAAGAGCGTGATCGCAAGATCGATGCTCAAGATAAAATAATCTCGGACCTCAAGAATGAGCTTGGCAGAGAGAAGGACATGTCCCAGGCACTCCGGGCTGAACTCCAGAGTCTCCGGGAGGAGAAGACCAAAATTGATGACGTCATTTTCAGTATGTTCCATCTATCTAACTTGTCTCTTTCTTCGACTTTTATCAATGTCGGATTTTTCTTAACTTGTTTTGTGTATAGGTCCTCTGAACTTGACGGACTCTTCCTCCTCCGAGCCCCGCACCCACCGGCTTACCCAAGTCGGTGACCTGCTTCATGACTTCCGCCAGTCCCTTGAGGACATCGGCGAAGCTCTCAAGATTTCGCACATGCCAAGCATGTTGGATTTTCAGGTGCGGGATAAGGCAAAGGAGATGCCGCAGCTTGTTCAGGATTGGAACATGTCCTACACACGGACTGTGGCGCAGAACGCTCTCACCATGGTCATGAGCCACCATGGAAACATGGAGATATGGCAAGTGACCAGAGGGTACTGCAAAATAGATGAGGATGACCAGGAGCAGGACCTTCAAGCCATCATGCACTCCTGCGCCGGATATGGGTGTCACGTGGCTGATCTGACAAGCTACGAGATCCCTTTCTTCACCCGCGTGGCTACTCCGCCTCCTCCTCTAGAAGAAACAGCAGAAGTTTCCGATGATGAACGCACCACCTCAGATGCGGATATCTCGGAACGATACCAAGGCGGCGTAACCAGCGAGCCGGCAACTCCTTCATCTCCTCCTGCATCATAGATCAGAAATTTTTGTATTATTCCGGAAAAACATGATGCGTCTGTAAATATGCAGTACTTTAAATTTGCTAGTGCTAAGCTTTTGATCTATTCAGCACTTTTTGGTTTTGAATTTTTGCGTGCCTGAAATGTTTACATAAGAACTTGTACGTTTTCGTCTCTACTTATCATTTATCTGGATTTCCGCCTCGTCCCTTTCGTGAGCCAGCTAAACCTTCTGCCAGAAACTTTGCCGAGCAACGGAGCCTAATTGCTAAACCAGTTTAAACTTGGAAACAAAGCCGGCTTCCAGTACCAACAATTCACTACTCGGAAAATGCCCGCATCCAGCAATCAGACAAATAACCAAAGTAAAGACTAGAAACTTTTGAGTAATACCCGAGGGTAGCAATTTTAGAATCGAAAATCTAGACCAGAACGAACATGAGCATAAAGTACTTTCAAGCATTCTGGGATTTTCAACTATGACATGATCATTTGGAAATAAGATGGTAAAAACTTCTAGAAAAACTTGAGGCAACCAAAACTTTTATTTGTCTCAGAACTGTACATATATATGATTACAAAGAAGGATAAACTAAGAATAAAAGGGACGTAGGTGAGAAATATTCCACGGTCTGTCTAACTCATCCAGATTTGTACTGCCTCCAGCTCTCTTTCTCTTCTTAGTAGCAGGTCTTTCTTTGACTGGCCTCAGTTCAGTTAAGTAGTACGATCCATTGTGTAATACTCGACTAACTAAAAAGGGACCTTCCCATACTGGGGAAAGTTTGTGCTTTCTTTGTTGCACAGGCCGGAGAACCAAATCACCTTTATTGAAAGATCTATTTTGGACTCTCTGGCTATGATACTTGCGTAACTTCTGCTGATAGGTTGTAGATCTCATTTCAGCAACGACGCGAACTTCTTCGACTAAGTCGAGATCATTTTGTCAAGAAATCTCGGCATCCTCTTCGATATATGCGGCCACTCTAGGAGAAGTGTGAATCAAATCACTAGGAAGAACTGCTTCTGCGCCATAGACCAAGAGGAAAGGTGTGTATCCTGTCGACCTATTTGGAGTTGTTTGTAAACTCTAAATTACAGAGGGTAATTCCTCTGCCCAAGCCCCCGCAGCACGTCATAGTGGTGCTTCGAGTCTCAGTTTTAGGCCTTGTAGAATTAAACCATTTGCTCTTTCGACTTGTCCGTTTGCCTGTGGATGTGCGACTGACGCAATGTCAAGCCGGATATTTTGCTCGTTGCAGAATTCATCCAATTCTCCCATAGAAAAATTACTCCTGTTGTCCGTGTTAATGCTATGTGGATAACCATACCGGATTATAACATCCTCGACAAATCTTTTGGCTGTTGCTCCATCACAACTAGTGACAGGTTTAGCCTAAATCCATTTGGTGAATTTATCCACCATCACTAAGAGGTGAGTAAATCCACTTGGAGCTTGTTTAAATGGTTGATACATTGCAAATGTATCTATAATTTTTGATGTTCCATGCTTGGTTTTATCCACTTTCTTGTGTTTTGTTCCAACTTTGGAGTACTTTTCACATGATTTCTTGGACTAACCTATTAACAAGAGCCACAGTGCTAGCTGCCTGTTTTCTGCTGTTTTTGGTTCCAGGAAAGTCAGAAAATGAATATTCTCGGAATTGGACGGGACAAAAGCCAAAGTGCCTATTTTTCCGGAAGGGATCAAGTGCCAGAATACGAGACGGAGAAGGGCGGGGGGGTGGCCACACCACCAGGCCACGCGGCCAGCCGGGCCTGCGCCAGGTGGTGTGGTGGCTCGGCACCCCTCGGCCTCCTTCCGCCTATAAGTTTCCCTCGACGAAAACCCTAAGGACCCGATCAAAATCCACGAAGAGTCTCAGAGTCATTGTCATCTCCATCCCTAGATCGGGAGGGATCTGGCTCTTCCGGCACCGCCAGAGGGAATTCACCACGAGGTTTTCTTCATCACCATGCAAGCCTCCGGTGTGATGCGTGAGTAGTTCATCCTTGGACTACGGATCCATGTAGTAGCTAGATGGCTGGTTTCTCCTCCTTTGTGCTTTCATGTTTAGATCTTGTGAGCTGCGTTCATGATCAAGATCATCTATTTGTAATTCATACATGTTGTGTTTGCGGGGATCCGATGGATATTGAGATGCTATTTCAGATTGATTATTGATTCTATCATGTCTTTGTTATTTGAGATCTTGCATGCTTTCCGTTGTTAGTAGCTATCTTGGCCGTAACATGAGCTTGCTTGGCGTACTTTTGGCAGCCTTTGCACATCTTGACTAATCGTTCGGCATCTGCCTAAGATGTAAGCCAGAAAAATCCGTGTCTAAAAGCTTTTGCCACTAAAGATTTGGCTGCAGCGTGGTGACCACACTCGCCTTCGTGGATTTCTCTTAAGATTTCCACTCCTTCTTCCGAAGATACACAACGCTGAAAAACCCTAGAAACGCTCCGTTTATGGAGCTCACCTTTAACAATAGTATAGGCTTTTGCTCATCGGATAATCTGCTGGCTCAGCACCTCGTCTTCGGGTAATTTGCCATCTACCAAATAATTGAGGTAGGGTTGAGTCCAGCTGGGAATTACTGCCAGAACTGCTATCAAAGGTGAGTCGGATTTGGTTGGATATTCCTCATCTACTCCCTTTATTGAAGGAACTTTGAGGTGCTCTAAAAAAGCGCCATCCGGGACCTCTTTCCACGCAGAACCTATCCGAGATAGTGCGTCTGCTTCCTCATTTTCTGCTCGAGGGATGTGTTGAACTTCAAACCCTTCGAACGATTTAGATAGATCATCCACGACAGCTTTATATGCTGCCATGTGTTTATTTGCATTACAAATATCCGACACTTGTTGAGCAACAAGATCCGAATCTCCGTAATACATCAAACGTCGGATGCCAATATCCTTAGCAATCCGGATTCCATGCAGCAGTGCTTCATACTCAGCAATATTGTTTGTCGCTGTGAAGTGTATCTGCAACACGTATAAAAGTTTATCTCCTTGGGGTGATTTGAGCACCACGCCAGCCCCCGAGCCCCCTCGAGCCTTAGACCCATCGAAAAAGAGGGTCCAATATTCTGACTCAGGGAGGATCATATTCTCCTTCGTCTCTGTCCAATCAGCGACAAAGTCAGCAAGGATCTGGGATTTGATTGCTGTCCGAGGTTTGTACTCAATATCGAAAGCTGAAAGCTCTATGCCCCATTTGGCGACGCGTCCTGTGGCATCACTGTTGTTGATTATATCTCTCATGGGAGTTGTGCTCACCACGGTAATTGGATGCTCTTGAAAGTAGTGTCGTAACTTACGAGATGCTAGAAAAACACCGTAAGCCAACTTTGGATAGTGCGGATACCGTTGTTTTGATTCTGTTAGGACCTCGCTGACAAAGTAAGTCGGACGCTACACCAAGTGTTCCTGATTTTCCTATGGTCTCTCCACCACCATGACGATACTAACGACCTTATTTGTCGCAGCAAGATAGAGCAACATCGGTTCCTTAGGTTCTGGTTCTGCAAGGATAGGAGCAGATGAGAGTACTTTCTTAAGATCTTGTAGTGCAGCTTTAGCTTCGTCAGTCCAAACAAAATCCTTGGTCTTTTTCAGGAGTTTGTATAATGGTGCGGCTCTTTCACCAAGCCGGCTTACAAATCGACTGACCGCAGCGATGCAACCAGTTAATCTTTGTACGTCCTTCACGCGAGTTGGCCTGGAAATATTGAGTATAGCCTTGATTTTGTCTCGGTTCACCTCTATGCCTCTTTGAGACACGATAAAACCTAACAATTTTTTGGCTGGTATTTCAAAGAAGCATTTCTTCGGGTTAAGCATGATGTTGTATTTTCGTAGATTGGCAAATGTTTCCTCCAAGTCGGAAATCAACGTTTCCTTCTTTTTGGACATTACCGCGATATCATCCACGTATGCATGTACATTGCGTCCGAGTTGGTCATGGAGGCAACGCTACATCGTGCGCTGGTACGTAGCTCCCGCGTTCTTCAGCCCAAAGGGCATCGTAACAAAACAGAAGGTTCCAAAAGGGGTTATGAATGAAGTTTTTATTTTGTCAGATTCCTTCATCCGAATTTGGTGATAACCGGAATATGCGTCGAGGAAACAGAGGAGTTCCGAGCCTGCCGTAGAATCGATGACTTGATCAATTCTAGGCAGAGCGAACGAATCTTTTGGACAAGCCTTGTTCAAGGCAGTATAATCAACACACATCCTTAAATCAGTGGTGTCCTTTTTAGGGACCATTACAGGATTGGCCGACCACTCGGTGTGGATGACCTCTTCTATCAATCCGGCTAACTCGAGCCGCGCTAGTTCCTTAGCTATTGCCTTACGCTTTTCGTCGCCAAACCGTCGTAAGGACTGTTTGACGGGTTTAGCGTTCGGGTTTACATTTAAAGAGTGCTCGGCAAGTTCCCTAGGTACTCCGGTCATGTTAGATCGCTGCCATGCGAAGATATCTTGATTTGCTTGGAGGAACTTGACGAGCACGCTTTCCTATGCGCTACCTAGGCCTACGCCTATCTGGGTCACCTTGGAGGGGTCATCATCCTTCAACGGTGCTTTCTTCGTCTCTTCTGATGCCTTGAACTCCGGATTTGGCTTTGTCACCTCCTTCTTCGTTGCGGGCATCTCAGACGGATCTATGCTCTTCTTGATCTCCTGGTACTCACAGTGCAAAGACAGCTTGACAAAGGCGGCATTTCCATCCTCGCACTCTCGCGCTTTCTTTGGGTCTCCCCTGATGGTGATCACGCCGTTGGGACCTGGAATTTTCATCATATTATAAATGTAACACGGACGAGCCATAAAAGCCCAGTAAGCCGGACGTCCAAATATAGCGTGGTATGCGCTCTTGAACGGGACCGCTTCGAATGAAAGTGCCTCCGTCCGATAGTTCTTTGGAGTTCCAACGGTAACATCCAAAGTAATCTCTCCTAGGGAATTAGCTTGTCTTCCTAGGACTACTCCGTGAAAGATCACAGAGCTATGGTTCAACTGGGTCTTCGAGATCTTCATCCGGCGTAGCGTTTCGACATAGAGAATATTGATGCTGCTACCACCGTCCATGAGGGTCTTGGAGAAATCATAAACGTCAATAAGTGGGTTGACGATTAAGGCGTATTTTCTCGCCTGTGTAACTTAGGCGGATGATCATCACGGTCAAATGTGATTGCCACTTCCCACCAGTCCAGATACTGGGGGACAGCCGGAACTGTTGCATTGAGCTTGTGTAGAACTGCTTTCTTGACCTTTGCTGGTTGAGATCCGAGGAAAGTGACATAAGTGTCCTTCTTGGTGGGAAAAGTCTTCTTTCCTTCCGGCTTGGGATTTGAAGCATCAGCTTCCTCCATGTCGGAATCTTCCTTGGTCTCCTTGTCCTTTTCAGGATTTTTCTTTCCCTTCTTCCGCTTAGCTTTGTAGCCCGCGGTGTCATCTCTTTTGATGTCGTCATTGAAACGACATTCAGCGTTGGTGTGGGACGAGCCCCCATTGGCGTCTTGGTGATGCACATATGGGTTATTGGCAATGTCGGCCCAAGAGTAGGTTTTGCCTGGTTGTTGTTCTCCTCTACCTTGGACCCTTGAAGTCCCACTGCCACGCCCGCGGCCTCCGCCACATCCTCCTCGTCCTCCAGACCCGGAAACAGTAGTAACCACCACTATTTCCGCGTTGGTTTTTCTCCCGAGGTGTTTTTGCTCTTTTGAGCTTGTTGCTTTGGTTGTCTTGCCGATTGAGGCATAGCTAGGACATTGAGCAATCCTTCTGCATCGTCGTCAGCATCTGCATACTTGCTCGCTGTTTCTATCATCTCTCCCAAATCAGTGACCTTGTCACACTTCAAGCGGTGACGTAGTAGACCAATTGGGAGCCCTGCGATGAAAGCTTGAATCGCGATTTGATCGTTTACTCCTTCACAGGAGTTCTTGGTGTCGATCCATCATCCGAGGTAATCCCGGCAAGTTTCTCCGGTTTTCTGGGTGCAACGTTGTAGGTCTCCGACCGAACAGGACCTCCGATATGTGCCTTCGAAATTCCGAAAGAACGCACTTTGCATGTCATACCAATTATGGATGGTGTTCTCCGGAAGTTCATTGAGCCATGATCGCGCCGTCTTCCGCAACATGAGTGGGAGATATCGGGTTGCGACCAGCCTATTTTTGCCT
Source organism: Avena insularis (assembly GCA_023614405.1). Lineage (NCBI taxonomy): Eukaryota > Viridiplantae > Streptophyta > Magnoliopsida > Poales > Poaceae > Avena > Avena insularis. The sequence continues at coordinate 568,764,660 of CM042686.1, forward strand.
TTGGCGATGCAGCAAGCTTGGAAAAAATCCTGAAGCCAGGTATCTGGCCGAGCAATGTCGTCGTAGGCTTGGATATGCCTTGAGATAGCAAATCCTTCCAGGAATCTTGTAGCTCTGATGCGTGGTCCGAAGCACTTCGGGCCCATGTAGATATCATCGTTTTCGTAGCGTCGCGCCTCTATGTTGGAATTGATCCTGTGCCTTGCGTCGTTCGGGGATAGAGATCATCCCGAATGCCGGCTATGGCTGCGGTGCCTTGGAGCCGGACTTCGGCTTCTGCCGCCACCTCCTCCACCTCGTCGTCCTCCTTTCCCTCCTTGGGAGCCGTTGTGATGACTGCTTGGTGGAGAGGGTGGGGCAGCTGAATTGTTTCCGGCTGATCGCCGGCCTCCGTCCGGAGCGTCATTATTCTAGTTCTGGGGAGGATCTTGACTACGAGGAGCCCCTGTCGGCTTGTCCCATCATGGTTTCCGTCGTTCCTTCGTCCATCGTTCCCACCACGGTGAGTCTCAGCTGGACGGCTTGCATGTCTAGGAGGTGGCATTCTTTGGCGATCCTCCTCCCGACGTTTCTCTTTATGTTCTCCCCTTCGATCGTTAGACTCTCGTCGGGGAGGGTTCTTCGGATTCAGTGCAGCAATGGCATCTTTTTCGGCCGCTGGAGCGACGTTTCTCCAGTTACGCGTAGTTCTATAATGTTGTCCTAACGACCCGGTTCTTGAATAATTGTCTTCCCGGTGTTCGGGGTGATGATACTGCTCCTGGACGTGATGGGGTCTTACGTTAGCCCATGCCAGATCTGTGCGACATTGGTCGGAATCCGAGACCAGTTTTTGACTTCCAGACAGGGCGACCTTTTGCTACTCCAGTCCCTTGTTGAGTAGTTTGATACCCAAACGGATCTCCTCCGGTCCTGGATTAGCCGATAGAATTTCTCGGGCTGCCACGGTATTCTGTACTGGGGTTGGGTATACCCAATCTCCTTTGCTATCTTTCCGTGGCTTCCCCATCTCATCTCCAAAAAGGACGGCACGGACATGTGGGAATTGGTTGTCATCTGTGTGACGCTTCCGTGTCTTCTGATGCAACTGAGACATGTAGTCCTTAGTTGCCATGCATTTCTTCTCCACCTTGATATTTTTGGCTTCATCGAGGAGTTGTTGACGACGCGCTTCTAGGGTTTGGGCCCTTTCATCCAGCTCTTCAGTAGTAAGTTCTGCAGCTGTAGGGATAGGTGTGGTTAATGCAACATCGATGAGTTTACGCCCACCTTCGGTGATCACGTGTCCATCCACCGATTCTTCTTTTTTCGGCTCTTCTGGGATAAGTGCTCCATCCGAGTCTTCTTTGTATTCCTCGGCAATCACCTCCTCTGTCAGAGGGTCTTTTGCCGGGGTGTTGTTTTTCTTGTTCTTCTTCTTTGCCTTCTTGGCAGCGCCGGTAGCAAAGACAGCTTTGGGTCCGTTTCCCGGAGTCAAGCTCTGATCGGTACTTTCGGACATCTGGACTTCAGGATTATCTCTGACATCCATGTCATCCTGGGCTTTGGGAGAGTGTTCCCCGGATCCTTCATCCATGGCTTCTCCTTCTTCTGCAGCTTTGGAGTTGTACTCCTCTTCATATTCCGCGGAGAACTTTCGGAAATCCGCTGACGTCATCGATTCATCCGAGGATGCGGGTACATCGGCGTTTGTTCCAATTGCCTCTATCATAGAGTCGGTGTTTTCTCCAGCATCGGCAGAGCCGGATCCGGATCCCACGTATCTGACGAAGTGCGACGCGTGTTTCCTGAGGTACCTGCAGCTTTCGTGATCAGCCATGTCGAAACTTTTGATGGTCTCGAGGATTGCATCCGCGCTTTCTCCTTGCAGTATCATGCGTCTCAGCGTATACCTTAGGAAAGGCATGTCTGTTCCGGCATCATCCGAGCCAGAATCAGTGTCGTTGTTATGCTCCTCCTGGATTTCGACTTCCACGGGTGGGTCGATCTAGGATCTGGCTTCTCTAGAGAGATCCACTCTAGATTCGACTTGGACCGCTAGGTCTTCTTCAGGCTCAGATTTCTCCACTATCTCCGCAACTGGTGTGGGCTGGGTGGGATTAGGGTTTTCTAAGATCCAGAACTCTGCCGCCTCCGTGGACAAAGGGGACCCAGAGGATTCTTTTACCTCTATCATCACCGCTGGGGTGGGTTGGGCAGGTTCAGCGAAACCGATGTAAACATCGATCTCGCCAAAAGACATGATTGTGTAGGCAGTCACGTCCTCCCTAGCCGGGATCCAAGTCTCGTTGAGAACAATGAGAGGGACGTCGCTGGCGTAGAGGATGCGACCGACGGCGATAGTCTCGCTGATTCTGATTCTTGCAGATTCTGCTCGGAACGCAGATCCGAAGCTCACTTGCCCCACGGTGGGTGCCAATTGTCATCGGATTGATGACAATTACGCCATGAGGGGGTCCTCGAGGCGTGCGGAAGAGAGGGGGGTGAGACGAACGGTGTTCTAGGATGGTGAGCACACAAGTTTACCCAGGTTTGAATCCACCGGCTTTGGACGGATCCTACTCCTGCTAGCAATCCAGTAATACAGAAGAGCCGGAATATGGGTTACAAGGGTTTCGCCTGTGCGAGTTGAGATTGTAGACTATTGAGGTGTGTCCTAAAAGGCTCTCCCTAAGACGGCTTATATAGATATCCGGCCTAGGGTTTACAGGAGAGATCTATCTGGCTACGACTAAGAGTCGGTTACAAAGTACATCTTGAACTACAAGTAACGTTATGGGCCTAATTCGGTAAGTCTTCTAGGCCTTCCCGTAGCCGGATTGGACTCCGTCTTTCTCCCTGACTGGGCCGCCCGTGAAGCAAAGCTCTTACCCGAAGTGGGCCACCCTGGTCAGTAGATCACAACATGAAGGACCATATCACATCACATTTACATTCAATGTTATTGTTTGTATATCTTATTTTGTGCTAGTATTAGATACTCGACGGTAGCCTAATAAGATGATCCCTATTAAAATTACCAACGATTATGTTCCCCCTTAGTATGCACCGACAACTATCGGTCAAGCGCTAATGATCGACAACTACCGGTCGAGGTCTACTGACCGACAACTACCGGTCAATGCCTACTGACCGACAACTATCGGTCGAGGCCTACTGACCGACAACTACCGGTCGAGGGCTACAGACAGACAACTATCGGTCGTGACCTACTGACCACAACTACCGTCGTGGTCTACTGACCGACAACTATCGGTCGAGGTCAACTGATGGACAACTACCGGTCATGGTCTACTGACCAACAACTACGATCGAAGGCTATTGAGCGACAACTACCGGTCATGGTCTATTGACCAAAACTACCGATCGAGGTCTACTGATCAACAACTACCGGTCATGGTCTACTGACCGACAACTACCGGTCGAGGGCTACTGACCGACAACTACCGGTTGAGGGAGGTTGAGGTCTACTAACCGACAACTATCGCTCGAGGGCTATTGATCAACAACTATCGGTCGAGCGCTACTGACCGACAACTATTGGTCGAGGTCTACTGACCGGCAACTACCGGTCGAGGGCTACTGACCGACAACTACCGATCGAGGTCTACTGACCGACAACTACCGGCCAAACGCTACTGCCCGACAACTACCGGTCAAGCGCTATTGACCGACAACTATGGTTGGGTAACTTGATCACATCTTCTTAGGGAGCAAAATTTTGTTACATACTTTGCATCTCCTTATTCTTTTTGCTTCTTACTATTTTTTAGGGAGGTTTAAAATTAAACCCCTCCTTATTTGCTATTTAACTATTGCTCCTTCTTGTTTCTATAGCCTATACTAGATAGAGCTTGTTCTCAGCTTTTCAAAAATCCCAAGTTAGCTAAAATCAGAGTCCGGATGCAAAAGTTATCAACCCCGACAAGTTCTTCACCAAACCAACTATGGCCTTCTGGACTGTGTGCTAGTGTGCACCGAAATGGTTTACTAAATAGCCAACTGGCGCCTAGATTGGCGGGTCATTACACGTGTTCTAGGCCATGGGCTTTTTGAGCTTTTTGACCATGGTTTAACACATAGAGCTCACTATAGTCATTGCATGTGTTTTTTTCAGAACCACCTTGATCCACATGACCACACACACTTAAGTGAATATGGTGATGGAACTTATGTCACATGGCAACGGGTCATCCACGGGCACTTCATATTCTTTTCACTAGATTTTACTAAGGCATATTCGATTTTTATGCAACGTGCCTGCAATCTCACTTTTAACAGGCCCCACCATATGAACCATCCACTCGTCAGCCAGAAACCGAAGAGTTGCGTATCGTGCCACGGATTGGGCCTCGAGGAGGAGGTGAAGGGTTCCGTGATAGAAAACAAAAAATTTCCTATGTTGGAATGCCCAAACCGCCCAAGATCTATTTATAAGTAATGCAGTAATGACCAAGGTTTTGGATACATACCCTTATAGTCCGAAAGTGGTTAACATTCTGAGGGGAACGTGGTTGATATAGTCATGATCGTAGCCGACCTCAAGGTCGCGAAGCTGCTCACAAGTCACCTCTTGCTCACAACATTAACTCGCGACCCGTTAGCGGCAGCGGCTTGCTCAGCCCGGGTGGGCCAACCGTCCTCCTGCGCGGCCCGCCAGTGAGCGAGTCACATGTTGCAACATTATGGATGTAATCTCAACAAGCCGGCTTCATGTATCTTACCCGTCACCTAGGTGAACAAATCTCGGTCTTGATTCATAGACCTCAATTGTTCCTCTAGAATACCTAATGTACACCTTTATATTCACCATTTCAACGAGTGATGTTTGATGTAGTTAAGGCAGCCTCGGGAGACAGTGATTAATATGATCTCACGGTCTAAGGAGAATGAGACTATGTTTATAACTATTGCAACAATGAACTCTATGACTTGATCGTGTCGCAATCATTGGGTAATGTCCATCACATCATTCACCAATGATATGGCCTTATTGTCAACTGGCATAAAAGCTCCATGATTAGGAAACCTTGATCATGAACTGCCCAACGAACTAGTATGAATAGAGGCTACTAGGGACTTGGTTTGTTTTATACCACAACTGTATCAATGTTTCCACTTGATATATAACACAATATGAAACTATTACGAACTAATTGAGATTATGATAATAATACCCATTTATTATTTGTCTCTAGAGCATATATCCTTCAGTCTCCCACTTGCACTAGAGTACAAATAATCTAGCTCGCATTTTACTAATCATAAATCATGTGTTTATTGATCATGCATGCTCAAAACATCATGTCCATGTTTTGTTTTACCAGATCATTATGTCTTTTGCAAATCATTAATGTCTTCCTAATTTTGACATTTATACCATTATCGCATAATGTGTCGAAGTATTCATTTGGTGATATAGTGAGACTTGGTTTCTAGTGTTTGCAATGATAGTTGATCAGTCAATTTAACTGTTATTGTTGTCACGTAAACTTTGAAACACACTTAGCAGAAGACGAACTTCTTTAGCCAAAAACTATACTTCTATATCTATGTAGATCATAGGGCATCAAAATGCAACTTATGTGTCTAACTTCACTTTTTTCCATTTAAGGACAAACTTAATTCCGGTTCAGTGATTAACTCGGGAATCACCTCAAGACATTTTCTTACATTTAAGAGCTTGTTCTTCCAACCAGAACCTTGGGTCACATTACGTCGAGTATACAATACGGTTGTATGAAAGAACCTATGACTTAGGCATAAGAGATGCAACACATCTCGTTCTTTCTTTTAACCATAGTTGTAATAATGATACTAACTCAATGCTTCATACAAGTAAGAACTTCTTTCTTACCTTGTTCCATTTTGAACTACTTCGGAATCTTGCCTAGGATATCCTGAACATTTTCAGAATCAAGTCCAAGAAGCATTCGATAATAATGTTTATTAAACTTACCAATCTATCTCAGTACATTTCATTGTTGAATAACTTGTTCAACTTCATTCACATTTACTAAATTAAATATTATTAATAGCAATCACATCATTCATATATGTCATCAACATATTTCAGAATGATGTCAAGCTCCGACTCAAATATGGCATCCATATATGAGATCCAGTGATTTCACTTAGCTCCCACTCAAAATATGTCTCTTATATATTAAGATTTAGCCAAGCTAATTATCTCCCACTCAAAATATGTCTCTTATATATTAAGATTTAGCCAAGCTAATTAGCTCCCACTCAAATGTAGGTCCTCTCAATAATCTTTGACATTCCAAAATTCTTGATCATCATCAAATTTGAGAATTTTAGTGACGAGATTTCGATATCCATATATTGCTGGTGAAAATCCAATAGACTCAAGCATCACTACTTTTGTACTCAACTCCTTGAATTTGTCCAAACATACTTTGTGACAAATCGAGGTTTATGTCATTCATTAAGTTTCATTTCCATTCTTATGACTTTCTAGTCATTTAGAAATATCAAGTAAACATCTTTACTTAATAAGGCCGAGTAACATATTACATTGCAATCTTAAATGTAACTTAATATAGGATTTTATGACTCCTAGTCATTTCTCGCACTTAGGTGCATCACGCTTCTTTGTAGTTCATAGGTATGTCTTATTCAAATAACATGACAAGTGAATCAATAATATAATTCCGCAAACTTGCAGAATATATAGTTGAATCCTACTTTTTGTAGTAAAAGTATTCGTCGAAACTTTATGATCATTATCATTAGTTTCTCCTCTATTTACAGAGTTCGGTTTTAGGGAACAAATTTCTCTACGCCACTCAACAATCTAGAGGCAAAGTCAAACACCTTATTTTTATCTTTTACTTTCTTCCACATGTATCTTCATCAAGACATGTAGAAACTTAGGATAACGGTGGGTTTTCCCTTTGTGGAAGATGTATTCATAATTTTCTAAGAATACACTACAAAAACTTGTTTATTCGCCACGATTTCGAATTATTGAATTCTCTAGAAACTCGAACGTGCCATAACTCTTATGGTGTTGTTTTCACGAATATTTAGATGTTCCTTTGTATTTCAAACGAGTGTTCGCTTATTTCGATCTTTAAGTCTAAACTATAACTATAATCCTAATAAGAGATAATATTAGACCATATGTATCTAATACAATACAATTATGATATTTAGACAAGTCAATACACTTTGAATTTGTCCAATTATCATAATTTGTGAAACATCTTCCATAAGTCCTTTTATGCCAAAATTAACTTAAATACTTTAGTCATGTCGATCAAATTGAAGAGACTTTGTATTTCTTGTAATTCAATATCCTTCTTCATTCTAAAATCACTTGAACAATTCAAAATAGTTTCACACTTATGTTTTATTAAGAAAATACACATATTCACTTAAAACCATAATTAAATAATGATTTTCACTATTTGTTGAAAATACAATACATCGCTATGTATAAGATTCAACATTTCTTCGCATATCATCATTTTACTTGCCATCAACTATTTTTCTTGCCACCATCAAGCCACGTCACCTCATTTCCAGCAATTCTCAAAGACAGTCATGTTTTCACAAAATAGGAAGTATCGAATACTTTGTAAACTCCTACGAGTCTTGCAAGAATTACATTTATAATTTGTATATCTAACGTATACCTTTTCATCCATGACATCCACTGCAATCGTTGTAGAGTCATCAGACTATTTCTTAATGGTTACTTTATCAAGAAGAGAAGATAATCTAATTACGAGGATATCACTCACATGTGGGTGTTTATCTATGACGATGGACCCTTTTGCTAAGTTCCACATCAAGCAAGAAATTTCCCATGGTCGCAAAGGACCTCAATGGGATAGGCCATGATCTACTAAGATATTTGCAAATAGACATCTAGACTAAGTTCATAATGTGAGTTTAATTCATAATTGAGCTCCCTCCAAATTGTCATGCCCTGGACGATTTTAGCAATTACACGATCCGAATACACTACACCACCCCCGATCGTCACATCCAGCAATGTAGTTTCAAAGGTAGACATTCCCCAGTGTCAATCACATCATTCATGTGACTCATGCTTGACCTTTCGGTCTATTGTGTTTTGAGGCCATGTATGTACATGCTAGGCTCACAAATTCTAACTTGTGTGTGTTGTAGTGCAACATATATGTTGGGTCTATAGCATAGAAAATAAAAACTTTCCTACGATGAGAACTGTACGCCAAGATCTATCTACTAGATACAAGCAACGGGTGGATATACATCCATAGAGAACTTACTCTCGAAGACAACAGAGTTTTGTTAACGAGTTGGAACTCGTGGATGATGTAATCGTACGCTTGCCGATCTCAAGATTGTGTGGAAGTCCTAGCGCCACAAATCAGCCGCGCATTCGTCCTCGCACACATGTTCAAGCCACCGAACAACCTCTACCTCCTCGCTCCAACGAATCCGCAGAAGCAGCAACTCCGTCGAGACGCAATGCCACCGAGAACATGTATCTTGCTAATCTGAGACCATGGGGAAATATATCTAGAGGGGGAGAGAGATCCTTCATGAGGAGGTGTGCTTTGTGAGGGAGGAGAGGGGGGCCTTTTATAGGAGGAGGGGGGCTCCTCCCCTCCCATGGCCGGTGCCCATGGGCGGGTGCCCCCACCTCTTCCTCATTCATGTGGTGGAATCTCCACTCACATCAATTTAGCCTCCACCCAAAGTTCCACTCACATGCATTAAATTTCCACCAAATTTAATGCAACTCTCATTTAATAAAACTCTTTTATTTATTTTATTCAGAATTTTGTTAATTACTTTAATTAAAAAACATTCACATAAAACACCTTGTAACATTTCAATATCACATGCAGAACCAGTTTCTGCAATTTCACCCGAAACAATTCCGGTTTCCATCGAAATAATTCTAGCGCTTTGCAATTCTTTCGTCTAAAACATATGTGCTCAAAAATGGTGTCCCTTAAGTGTGTCACCCTATGGTTCACGAATAATGCAGACATGATTGAGACTCCTCTCAAATCAATAATCAGAAGCGGGACCTGGAGATCCATACTGACTCCTGCACATTCAATGATGACTTCTGTGAGCGTGAGAACCTTTAACGCTAGTAACTTAATCCATTTGTCTCATGATATATTACATGTCCGAGATCCGATCATCGGTATCCAAATACCTAGTTTGATCTCGTTACCGACATGCACTCTTTTCTCGTTCCCGTGATATAACATTCTAGTGATCACATCACTTGCTTGCAAGCTATCTTAATGTGATATCACCGAGACGGCCCAGAGTATATCTATCTGTCATCAGGATTGAAAAATTCCACTCTTGATCCATGAGCCTCAACATGACATCTTCGGAGTATCTGAACCCACCTTTATAGTCACCCTTTTATGGTGTGACGTTTGATGTTATCAAGTTACTCTTCTGATGTTAGCAATTAACATTATCTCATGGTCTAAGGATAAAGATTACTTCGTATGGTGTTATAGCAATATAAACATAATGACTCTGATCGTAATTCTATACTTCGGATGAATGTTCATCACATCATTTCAAAAATGTTGTGACCTTGTTATTAACAACATCCAATGTCCATGATCAGGAAACTATGATCATCTTGTTAATCAACGAGCTAGTCTATAAGAGAGGCATAACTAGGAACCTTTTATTTGTTTATTAAACACGCATGTATTGACGTTTCCTATCAATACAATTATAGCATGCAAAATAAACATCTATCATATACAAGGAATACATAATAACAACTTTATTTTTTCCTCTCAGGGCATATTTCCTTCAGTCTCCCACTTACACTAGAGACAATAATCTAGTTCACATAGTGATAAATCTAACACCCATGGCGTTCTGGTGTTGATCATGTTTTGCCCTAGGGTGAACTTTAGTCAACGGATCTGCTATATTTAGGTCCGTGTGTACTTTACAAATCTTTATATCTCCATCCTTGACATGCTCGCAGATGGAGTGAAACCGGCGCTTAATATGCTTGGAATTCTTGTGAGACCTTGGTTCCTTGGCGTTGGCTATGGCTCCATTGTTGTCACAATAGATCACCATTGGGTCCAATGCACTAGGAACCACACCTAGTTCCCTTATGAACTCCTTCATCCAAACCGCTTCCTGCGCCACTTCTGAAGCAGCAACATATTCTGCCTCCATCGTTGATCCAGCCACCACAGGTTGTTTGGAACTCCTCCAACTAATTGTTGCTCCGTTCAAGGGAAATACATATCCGGATTGAGACTTAGAGTCATCCGGATTGGTGTCAAAGCTAGCATCGACATAACACTTAGCGACTAGCTCTTCTTCACCTCCGTATACAAGAAACATATCCTTAGTTCTTCTTAAGTACTTAAGGATATTCTTGACCGCTATCCAGTGTTCCGAACCAGGATCAGATTGGTACCTACTAGTCAAACTAATAGCATGTTCCACATCCGGTCTTGTACATACCATGGCATACAATATAGAGCCTGTGGCTGAGGCATAGGGGATCTTATCCATTATCTCTCTTTCTTCCGCCATAGCCGGACTTTGAGTATTACTCAATGTCTTGCCTTGCAACATAGGTAAGAACCCCTTCTTACTTCCGTCCATATTAAACTTCTTTAATATCTTATCAAGGTATGTACTTTGAATAGCCCAATTAGGCGCCTTGATCTATCTCTATAGATTTTAATGCCTAATATATATGAAGCTTCACCATGGTCCTTCATCGAAAATTTGCTGTTTAGATAACTTTTAACACTGTTTAAAAGATCTATATCATTTCCAATCAATAATATGTCATCCACATATAATATCAAAAATGCCACATTGCTCCCACTCACCTTTTGTAAATACAAGCCTCTCCATAAGTTTGGACAAATCCAAACTCTTTGATCGCCTCATCAAAGTGGAGATTCCAACTCCGGGATGCTTGTTTCAGTCCATAGATGGATCGCTGAAGCTTGCATACCTTATCAGCATCCTTAGGATCGACAAAACCCTTAGGTTGCATCATATACAACTCTTCTTCAATATTACGTTTGAGGAACATGGTTTTGACATCCATCTGCCATATTTCATAATCGAAATATGCAACAATTGCTAACATAATCCTAACCGACTTTAGCATCGCTACGGGAGAGAATGTCTCATCGTAGTTAACTCCTTGAATTTGTCGAAACCCCTTCGAGCTTTATAGATGGTCACATTACCATCAGCATCAGTTTTTATTTTGAAAATCCATTTATTCTCAACAACCTTTCGATCGTGAGGTAAGTCCACTGATACATTGCAAATGTATCTATAATTTTTGATGTTCCATGCTTGGTTTTATCTACTTTCTTGTGTTTTGTTCCAACTTTGGAGTACTTTTCATGTGATTTATGGGACTAACCTATTAACAAGATGCCACAGTGCCAGTTGCCTATTTTCTGTTGTTTTTGGTTCCAGGAAGTCAGAAAATGAATATTCTCGGAATTGGACGGGACAAAAGCCAAAGTTACAATTTTCCCGGAAGACTCACGGAGCTAGAAGGAGATCCGAGGGGGCCATTGGTGGCCACACCACCCCAGGCGGGTCCACCTAGGCCGCGCCAGGGCATGGTGTGGGCCCCCTGGCCGCCCACCGACCTTGCCCTCTGGCCTATAAGAAGCCTCCCGATACCAAAACCCTAATCATCAAGCCTCCAGCCACGAAAAGTTCCATAGTGCCACCACCACCGAAGGGGAGATTCGGGGGACAGAAAGTCTCTGTTCCGGCACCCTGCCGGGACAGGGAAGTGCCTCCAGAGCCATCTCCATCGATCTCCACCACCATCTCCATCACCGTTGCTGATTCCCATGATGAGGAGGCAGTAGTTCTCTCTCGAGGCTAAGGGTTCTACCGGTAGCTATGTGTTCATCTCTCTCTCTATGCATGATCTTATTGAGATCATGAGTGTAATCTATAGATCTACCTTGCTACTCAAGTGCGTTAATAGATCTCTGCTCTCCCCATGTGTGTGAAAGTGACAACATGCACACCATGGTGGCACTTAGGCTAGAGATTACAAATACTTGTTATGAGTTATATTTGGAGTTGGATATCTTTATGAAATTGTGGTGTTTGTTGGACTCATCTAGTACTCAAGGTTACAATGTGGGGTTTTCTAGATGGGAAAGATGAACTTTGAGGTGTGCTGTTATAGCCCTACCAACGATTAGAGTGTCCAACTGGAGAGTAGTTCAGCGTAGTATCATAAAGATAATATATTTATATGAGAGTGTTCACTAGTGAAAGTATGATCCCTAGGCCTTGTTTCTAAGCACTGAAACACCGTTTGCTACTAGATCTATTACATGTTTGCTTGCTTCCATCTTTATTCCAGTTTGCTTTTAGTCTCTGCCACGCCATCAAGCTATTTTCTATCACAGTTTCCACTTGTATTTCACTATCTCTTTGCCGAACTAGTGAACCTATACACCTGACGAGTGTATTAGGTGTGTTGGGGACACAAGAGACTTCTTGTATCTTTATTGCAGGGTTGCTTGAGAGGGAATACCTTTGACCACTTCCTCCCTGAGTTCGATAAACCTTGGGTGATCCACTTAAGGGAAAACTTGCTGCTGTTCTACAAACCTCTGCACTTGGAGGCCCAACAACTGTCTACAAGAATAGAACTACGTAGACATCAAGCTATTTTCTGGTGCCGTTTCCGGGGAGGTAAGGTAAAAGGTATTCACACCAAAGGATTAAACAAGAAGAACCTCCACAAGAACGCCTATTTTCCGCGCCGTTCTTGGGAGGTAAGGTAAAAGGTACTCACATCCTCTAGTGTGAGTGCTCGAAGTTATTTCCTTTAGATTCTGCAATTTTGTCTTTTTGTTTCTTGTCTTCACTAGTTAGGCTTAATGGAAAACAACAACAAAATTAGAGAGCTTTATAGTATTTATCTTGAGTTAGGACATGAAGTGTTTGAAGAGAAAATTAAAAAACCTATGGAACTTTATTTGCATGATAATAGCAATGTTATTAGTATGAATTCTTTGAACACCATTATTGCTAATGCTATGGAAAAGTCTAAGCTTGGGGAAGCTAGTTTTGATGACCATGATAGTTTTAGTCCCCCAAGCATGGAGGAGAAAATTTACTTTGATGATAGTATGCCTCCAATATATGATGATTACAATGATGAATATGATATTTTTAGTCCACCTACTATTGAGGAAAAAATTAATGATTGCAATATGCCTCCTATATTTGATGATTATGGTGATGATAATAATAATGATAGCTATTTTGTTGAATTTGCTCCCACTATAATCAATAAGAATGACTATGTTTATGTGGGGAGTATTAATTCTTTTATGCATGTGGCTCATGATAAGAATGTTTCTTGTGATAGTTATATTGTTAATTTTATCCATGTTGCTACTGAAAGTTATTATGAGAGAGGGAAACATGGTTTTATGCATCTCAATAATATTAGATTTCCCCTCTTTATGTTGAAAGTCTTGAAGTTGCACTTATTTTGCTTTCCTATGCTTGTTGCTTTGTGCTTTCATGACTTGTTTCTTTACAATATTCCTATGCATAGGAAGTGGGTTAGACTTAAATGTGTTTTGGATTTGCTTCTTGATGCTCTCTTTTACTTCAATTCATATTTCTTATGTGATCATCTTCTCAAACTATCATGCCTAACTTAAAGGCGTTAAAGAAAAGTACTTATTGGGAGATAACCCAAAAGTTTTAGATGAGTCTTGGAAGTTATTACCTCAGTAATAACCTCTCCTTATCCTTTTTATTTGCTTTTTGTGCCAAGAGTAACCTCTAATGAGAGAGAAGTAATGATTGGGAAAGTTGCTGTCCCGAAACAGATTTTTGTGCTTCACCGTAAAAATTCGTGAGAGAGATCTGTATGTCTTATTGAGCTGTAATTGTTTGTGCTTCTGCCCCAGGTTGTTATCTAACATCTTTACCTGCTGGTCTGTTTTGACAGATTTCTGCCATTTTCTGCATTTGCTTCTTGTGGGTTCCTTTTTGAGTTCTTTTGGGGAATTGAGCTTTTTGAGGGAAGTGCTACAGTAGCTAGTGTTCTAATGGAAGTTTATTTGGTGTTAGAACTGAACCTTAAGACTTATTTATCTTGAGTGCACTAATGTTGCTAATAAAGATTGTGTGAAGTTTTGTATGAAGGAAAATTTTCAGGTGTATGGAAGGAATGAGTAATGAGATGAACAATGGACTAAAGCTCAAGCTTGGGGATGCCATGCGTGTCACCCCAAGAAATATCCAAGAAGTACAAGCGTCAAAGCTTAGGGATGCCCAAGGAATTCCCCTCTTCATCAATAAAAATCCCAGGTTTCTTCCAAACGCTTCATTTTTATTGTTTCATGCACAGTTGTGTTGTTCTTGGAGCGTCTTATTTTTCGTTTTTGTTTTGGTTTTTAGTTTGCTTGGTTTTCTTAGTTTTCTGAATAAATTTGTTGGACCCCCTCTTTCATACATTGGTTTTCAAATAGTTTGGTTTAGTTTGGAAAAGAGTAGGAAAGTTCATGCTTATGTGGTAAAAAAGAGCTTGTTTTTGACTGTGGCCTATGCTTTGTCATGCCATGCTTGATATTGTTTTGGCTTTATGCTTAGTATTCTTTGTTGTAGCATGACTTGTTATAAACAATTGAGATTGCTTAATGTGCCTTGGATGAATCATGCGTTGTTTTAGCATATTAAAGCATAGTATAGTGGTATTCTCCTTTGATGCTTTATTTGGGTTGAATTGGCGCATGCTCACACCATGTTATGACTATCTCAAGTCACCATAGAATTTATGATCCTTTAGTTTTCAACTTGTAGTATCACTTTATGCTTTGATCAATGATGTTTTGTCGCTCTGCATGATTATGACCATTATTGCTCTCTTAGTTTGTCGCTCCCAGACTTTTGCTGGCCTCCACAACCAAGTATGAGTTCCACTCATGCATCCAACTCCCTAAACCAAGTTATTCCAAAGAGTCCACCATACCTACCTACTAGCTTATGTTATTCCAAGTATATTCATGCTTTTGTTTACCTTCCAAATTAAACTTGTTATGAGAAAACTAGTGATTAAAGCTCTCATGAACTTGATGGAACACTTTACTTTTCTTGCCCTTGATAAACTTGAACCATTGTGTCGTCTATGTTGTATATGGTTGCACTTATTTGTTGGGGATTAGCAGAACCATGCTTTCATGGGGAACGCTTTCAACATTACACTTGGTACTTGTACCTAGTTGATATCATGCTCTTTTGTATATGGATGTCGTCGGTGTGAAATGAAAGGGGAGCTTGTAAGTCCATGGAGTTATGTATATGTGTTAGAGAAAGCACTTTGGGTCATTGGTCTAATCCATGCTGACATGGTGGAAACCTGCAGCGTAACCATAATGAGCTGTCTATGAAGCATTCTTCTTATAAAAATAGAGTCCTATATTGATAAAAAAGAGAAAAAGAAAAAAAGATTATGAAAAGAGGAAAGAGAGAAAAAAGCACCCTATTCCCATGGTAAATAAGAAGAATGCTGAGATGCTCGTTGTCTGCTTGCCTTGTCATTTTGATATGGGGATTCTTCCGTATCATCGGGCAAGGGGTACCTCGTTGGCGGTTCTCAATGATACACATGTACTTACAATGACAAGAACTTACCGGTGACTAAACTTGAGTAGCATGAGGAGCGTCCCTCGTATACAAGGGACATGAGATTTCCGACTTATACTTCGTCAAGCATGTACACCATAGTTTGTTCACTTTAACCTTAATCACTTCAAGATGCTTATGATAGGGGCAATGAGAGCTGAAAGCTATAAGTACCATAATTTTTGGAAGCTCTTTATGAGACTTGAATCCCTACTTCCTTTTACAAAAGGCCTTTATTCCACCATTATATTGAGTCTCCACCGTCTACCTTTATGCACCTACTTTGAGAGCATAGTGGCCATTCTTAGTTCTATGTGCATTGTCCCAAGACTAGTTGATTGATGCATACTTTGATATTGCTTGTTTTAAACTATTGTATCTAGTCACTCTTATGAACTTTGAAGGTGTCCTATGCATTTATATTTGCTACTCTATTGAGGGACAAGCTGAATACTATTATGCCATGTTTTCTTTATGTGAAACAAACAAACGTCTTACAAAGCATTGTTATTCATGAATCTTTTGTTTGTGCCTTTTCATGTTGCATCATAGTTTCTTTGTTTATTGCTAGAACTTTGTCTTTCATGTTATTATTGAAGTACTATGATCCCAGCTTTGAATGTTTTACAAATACTTTGATCAAGTTTATGATGGTGCATATCACCTCAAAAATTATTCTTTCTTTTTATCACTTACCTACTCGAGGACGAGCATGAGTTAAGCTTGGGGATGTTGATACATTGCAAATGTATCTATAATTTTTGATGTTCCATGCTTGGTTTTATCTACTTTCTTGTGTTTTGTTCCAACTTTGGAGTACTTTTCATGTGATTTCTTGGACAAACCTATTAACAAGATGCCACAGTGCCAGTCGCCTATTTTCTGCTGTTTTTGGTTCTAGGAAGTCAGAAAATTAATATTCATGGAATTGGACGGGACAAAAGCCAAAGTTACTATTTTCCTGGAAGACTCATGGAGCCAGAAGGAGAGCCAGAGGGGGGCCACAGGGTGGCCACACCACCCCTAGGCACGGGTCCACCTAGGCCGCGTCAGGGCATGGTGTGGGCCCCCTGGCCACCCACCGACCTTGCCCTCTGGCCTATAAGAAGCCTCCCGATACCAAAACCCTAAATCATCAAGCCTCCAGCCACGAAAAGTTCCACAGCGCCACCGCCACCGAAGGGGAGATTTGGGGGACAGAAAGTCTCTGTTCCGGCACCCTGGCAGGACGGGGAAGTGCCCCCGGAGCCATCTCCATCGATATCCACCACCATCTCCATCACTGTTGCTGATTCCCATGATAAGGAGGGAGTAGTTCTCTCTCAAGGCTAAGGGTTCTACCGGTAGCTATGTGTTCATCTCTCTCTCTCTCTATGCATGATCTTATTGAGATCATGAGCTTGTAATCTATAGATCTACCTTGCTACTCAAGTGCTTTAATAGATCTCTGCTCTCCCCATGTGTGTGAAAGTGACAGCGTGCACACCATGGTGGCACTTAGGCTAGAGATTACAAATACTTGTTATGAGTTATATTTGGAGTTGGATGTCTTTATGAAATATGTGGTGTTTGTTGGACTCATCTAGTACTCAAGGTGACAATGTGGGGTTTTCTAGATGGGAAAGATGAACTTTGAGGTGTGCTGTTATAGCCCTACCAACGATTAGAGTGTCCAACCGGAGAGTAGTTCAGCGTAGTATCATGAAGATAATATATTTATATGAGAGTGTTCACTAGTGAAAGTATGATCCCTAGGCCTTGTTTCTAAGCACTGAAACACCATTTGCTACTAGATCTGTTACATGTTTGCTTGCTTCCATCTTTATTCCAGTTTGCTTTTAGTCTCTGCCACGCCATCAAGCTATTTTCTATCACAGTTTCCACTTGTATTTCACTATCTCTTCGCCGAACTAGTGCACCTATACACCTGACAAGTGTATTAGGTGTGTTGGGGACACAAGAGACTTCTTGTATCTTGATTGCAGGGTTGCTTGAGAGGGAATACCTTTGACCGCTTCCTCCCTGAGTTCGATAAACCTTGGGTGATCCACTTAAGGGAAAACTTGCTGCTGTTCTACAAACCTCTGCACTTGGAGGCCCAACAACTGTCTACAAGGATAGAAGTGCTAGACATCATCCACCAAGATCCAAACCTGGTTTTCGTACATGGATTCCATCTCAGATTTCATGGCTTCTAGCCATTTGTTGGAATCCAGGCTCATCATCGCCTCTTCATACGTCGCAGGGTCATCTATTTCATCAATCATGAAATTTATAACAGGATTGCCGTATAGTTCAGGAGCTGCACGTGTCCTGCTTGACCTGCAAGGTTCGGTAGTGTCCCCTTTAGGAGTTTCATGATCATTATCATTAGCTCTCTCTTCATTAGGTGAAGTAAACTCCGAAACAATTTCCGGTGTTGTTCTACTCGCCATTTCATGAAGAGAAGGTTCAATAACCTCTTCGAGGTCTACCTTTCGACTATTCACACCTTTTGCGAGAAACTCCTTCTCAAGAAAGGATCCATTCTTGGCAACAAAAACTTTTCCCTCGGATCTGTGATAGAAGGTATACCCAATAGTTTCTTTAGGTTATCCTATGAAGACGTCTTATACATACCATGGCATACAATATAGAGCCTGTGGCTGAGGCATAGGGGATCTTATCCATTATCTCTCTTTCTTCCGCCGTAGCCAGACTTTGAGTATTACTCAATGTCTTGCCTTGCAACATAGGTAAGAACCCCTTCTTACTTCCATCCATATTAAATTTCTTTAATATCTTATCAAGGTATGTACTTTGCGATAGCCCAATTAGGCGCCTTGATCTATCTCTATAGATTTTAATGCCTAATATATATGAAGCTTCACCATGGTCCTTCATCGAAAATTTGCTGTTTAGATAACTTTTATCACTATTTAAAAGATCTATATCATTTCCAATCAATAATATGTCATCCACATATAATATCAGAAATGCCACATTGCTCCCACTCACTTTTTGTAAATACAAGCCTCTCCATAAGTTTGGACAAATCCAAACTATTTGATCACCTCATCGAAGCAGAGATTCCAACTCCGGGATGCTTGTTTCAGTCCATAGATGGATCGTTGAAGCTTGCGTACCTTATCAGCATCCTTAGGATCGACAAAACCCTTAGGTTGCATCATATACAACTCTTCTTCAATATTACGATTGAGGAACATGGTTTTGACATCCATCTGCCATATTTCATAATCGAAATATGCAACAATTGCTAACATAATCCTAACCGACTTTAGCATCGCTACGGGACAGAATGTCTCATCGTAGTCAACTCCTTGAATTTGTCGAAACCCCTTTGCGACAAGTCGAGCTTTATAGATGGTCACATTACCATCAGCATCAGTTTTTCTTTTGAAAATCCATTTATTTTCAATGACCTTTCGATCGTGAGGTAAGTCCACCAAGGTTCAAACCTGGTTTTCGTACATGGATTCCATCTCGGATTTCATGGCTTCTAGCCATTTGTTGGAATCCAGGCTCATCATCGCTTCTTCATACGTCGCAGGGTCATCTATTTCATCAATCATGAAATTTATAACAGGATTGTCGTACAGTTCAGGAGCTGCACGTGTCATGCTTGACCTGCAAGGTTCGGTAGTGTCCTCTTTCAGAGTTTCATGATCATTATCATTAGCTCTCTCTTCATTAGGTGAAGTCAACTCCGAAACAATTTCCGGTGCTGTGCTACTCGCCATTTCATGAAGAGAAGGTTCAATAACCTCTTCGAGTTCTACCTTTCGACTACTCACACCTTTCGCGAGAAACTCCTTCTCAAGAAAGGATCCATTCTTGGGAACAAAAACTTTTCCCTCGGATCTGTGATAGAAGGTACACCCAATCGTTTATTTAGGGTATCCTATGAAGACCCATTTTTCCGCTTTGGGTTCGAGGTTATTCGGCTGAAGTTTCTTCACATAAATATCGCATCCCCAAACTTTAAGAAATGACAGCTTAGGTTTGTTTCCAAACCATAATTCATACGGTGTCGTTTCAACAGATTTAGATGGTGCCCGATTTAAAGTGAATGCAACGGTTTCCAGTGCATAACCCCAAAATGACAGTGGCAAGTCAGTCAGAGACATCATAGATTGAACCATATCCAATAAAGTATGATTACGACGTTCCGACACACCATTACGTTGTGGTGTTCCGGCAGGCGTGAGTTGTGAAACTATTCCACAGTCTTTCATATGTGTGCTAAACTCGTAACTAAGATACTCTCCTCCATGGTCGGACCGCAGAAATGTGATCCTTTTGTTATGATGATTTTCCACTTCATTCTGAAATTCCTTGAACTTTTCAAAGGTTTCAAACTTATGTTTCATCAAATAGATATACCCGTATCTACTCAAATCATCCGTGAAAGTAACAAAATAACGATATCCACCTCGCGCCGACACACTCATTGGTCCACACACATCAGTATGTATGATTTCCAATAAATCTGTCGCCCGTTCCATTGAACCGGAAAACGGCGTCCTAATCATCTTGCCCATAAGGCATGGCTCACATGTATCAAATGATTCAAAATCAAGTGATTCCAAAAGTCCATCAGAATGGAGTTTCTTCATGCGTTTAACGCCAATATGACCTAGATGGCAATGCCACATATATGCAGATATATCATTATCAAGTTTAATCCTTTTAGCATCAACATTATGAATATGCGTAATACTACTATCGAGATCCAACAGAAATAAACCATTCATCACAGGTGCATGACCATAAAAGATATCATTCATATAAATTGAACAACCATTGTTTTCAGATTTAAAGGAACAACCACTTCGCATCAAACACGATCCGGATACAATGTTCATGCTCAGTGCATGCACCAAATAACAATTTTTTAGATTTATCACTAATCCCGACGGCATATGGAGAGGCAGCGTTCCGATGGCGATCACATCAACTCTTGATCCAT
Source organism: Avena insularis (assembly GCA_023614405.1). Lineage (NCBI taxonomy): Eukaryota > Viridiplantae > Streptophyta > Magnoliopsida > Poales > Poaceae > Avena > Avena insularis. The sequence continues at coordinate 568,785,304 of CM042686.1, forward strand.
TGCCGACCCGCATCGTGACCTCATCCCTTGCTAGTTGTTGCTTGTTCCACAGCCCTTGAATCGAGTTACATATATTAGCAACTTATTCCGTATCAAATACCCAGGTGCTACTGCGAGTACTAGTCAAGTATACATCAATAACATGTATATCACATATACCTTTGCTTGCCTTGCCGGCCTTCTTGTCCACCAAATACTTGGGCGATTGCGCTTCAATGGCTGATCCTTGCAATAGTAGCACTCGGTATCAGACTTAGGGCCAGCTCGGGATTTCTTCTCAGGTGCGGCAACAGATTTGCCACCCTTCTTTCCCTTCTGCTTGCCTTTCTTGTCTTTCTTGAAACCGATGGTCTTATTGATCATCAACACTTGATGTTCTTTCCTAATCTCCACTTCTGTAGTTTTAAGCATTGAGAGAAGCTCGGGAAGAGACTTCTTCATTCCCTACATGTTATAGTTCCTCACGAAGATCTTGTAGCTAGGTGGTAGAGATTGGAGAACACGATGTATGCCTAGGTCAATGGGAATCGTTATTCCCAAGGACACAAGCTTATCGGCATACCCAGCCATTTTTAGTACATGCTCACTAACGGAGTTGTTCTCCTCCATCATGTAGCTAAAGAACTTTTCAGAAGCATTATAACTCTCTACGACAGCATGGGTATCGAAAATCATTTTCAATTATCCCATGGTATCATAAGCATTGCCATTTTCGAAACGCTTTCGAAGTTCTGGATCTAGCCCATACAATATGCCGCAATGAACTAAGTTGTGGTCCTCCTAACGAGTTATATAGACATTCTTTTCCTCGTCAGGGGCATCAGGAGCTGGTGGGGGGCCTAGCAGCGCCTCTAGCACATATTGCTTTTGTGCAGTAGTGAGGAGAATCCTCAAATTCATAGCCCAATTGGTGAAGTTGCTACCATTCGCAGCAAGTTTCTCTTTCTCCATGAACACATTGAAATTAAAAGCAAGTGGTGCCATCTACAACAAAATTTGTAAAGTTTATTTAGACTAAGTTTATGATAGATTGATTTTAACTAATCCAAATTACTAATGAACTCCCACTCAAAACGACATCCCTCTTGTCCTTTTGGTGATTACATGAACCAAATCCATTACACCAAGTCCGATCATCATGTGAGTCGGTGTAGATTCAAAGGCAAGCATCTATATGGGCATCATATCAACTATATGACTCATGCTTAACCTTTCGGTCCATGTTCCGAGGCCATGTATGTACATGCTAGGCTCGCCAAGTAAGAACCTTAGTATTCGCGTGTGTAAAACTGTCTTACACCCGTTGTATGAAAGCGTAGAGTCAAGTACACCCGATCATCACGTGATGTCTCGAAACACGATCCATAGAACGGTGCATTGTCGTGGTGGTGGCACGGCAGATGCCATGGATAGGCTAAAGATGGGGCCAATGAGTGCTAGGGGAATCTAGGGAGGAAGAGCGTGGTGATTCCACGCACAGAAGTTCTTGTATAATCTCTATCAATGGTGTTTACAAGTGCTCCTAAGGTTCTCAACAAGAAGGAGATGATGTCTCTTACTCCCTGTTTACTAGCCCTAGAGTTCTACCTTAGACAGAGAATGATTGATCTATTGGTCGTCCCTCTCTATGGAGGCCCCGGTGCTCCTTATATAGGGGAGTCTGGGTTACAATTCTAGGGCACATGTGGCAGCATATTCCACGAATATGCTCCTTTCCTAAAGCAGATGCTTCTTTATTCCTCTTTAACGGCTCGTCCGAGCTTTGGACGTAACCCGCAGCATCATCCTTGCCTTTTGGTGTCACCAGACACAGGCTACGTCATCCGGCTTTTCCCGCGTCACCTTGGTCGTCCCTGACCCGCTGGTCCTCTTCTTTACTTTACTTTGCACATGCTTCAGCTAATAAAGCCACCTTTTGACCAGCGGGGGATTCCTTCTCTTGGAAGCTAAGATAATCCGGCTAGCATATAGCTAATCCGACTTACCCATTTACCTGCAAAACAGATAGACACGGCCGGCATAAATCTTATGTCGGCCGGACCATTGTCAAGGAAATGCCTCATGGGCTGGGCCACACCGTGATTCGGCCTGCCTTGAGGTGACCCGGTCAGCACTTTGCTTTGACCGTGTTGTACCCCGGCTAACTCGGCCCTTATACCCCGGTGTTACCCTACCCGGGGGTATCCCCCCAACATTAGTCCCTGAAGCTGGTGCGGTCTTAGCAACTTTTAGTTGTTAAGGCCACAGCAGGTTCCCATGTCTAGATCTTTTGCTCCTTAGGCCGAGTTATCTCGTAGCCCGGAGTTTCTCTTCTTGCAACCCTTTTGCTCTTTCCGAGTCATTCCTTGTTAGGTAGGTCTTTCGCCTCCTTATCCAGGTTATCTTTCCTTCTCTCGTACGTTTCTCCACATCCTACGTGGAGGGTAATCATCATTTGCCTCATTTTAAGGGCCATGCACATTTACCGCCCGGTTATTGTCGTTGCGTTAGGCATAACTGCTGTAGATGTCCCATCACTGCAGCGCCTCGTTAACTGTAACACCATGTCATGTCATGGGATCGCTTGCTCCCGTGGCCCCTCCTATGGCCTTGTTCTGATTGGATGCTCGGGACGCATACATGCTCGTTGCGTGCGGCACGTCACCCACAAAGGATCCCACGACGTGCGTGCAACATGGTTAAGTAGGGGGTGCGGGGCACTCCTAGGGGAAGTTCCCCCATTTGCGCCACGCTCTAGTGCTCTTTCTCTCTTTCACAGCGACTCCGCTACCGCCGCCAGTTTTCTGCTTCACGAGCACCACCGTGACCGCAACCACTCACATCCGTGCCGCCGTCCCTATTTTATAGTTTCCATCACGAGGACTTGCGTTTCCCGCTTTCCTTCCTCCGGCTATTTCTATTCTGATTATCCTGTCAAAAGCTTCGAATCCACCATGTCTGAGGCGGAGGCAGTGGTGGCGCAGTAGGAAGAAGGAGTGGAGGGCCGCGAGCATGGTTGCTAGGATGGCTCCACCATCCGCGAGGAGGACTTGGCTTGGCTCCACGCCTCCCGTCGCATTCCCGCCGGCGTCGCCTACCGTCTCGCCGCCGGTGAAATTTCTCCTTCCCCCAGGGAGGGGGAATACGTTGTGTTTCTTTCCCATTTCCAACATGGCTTCGGCCTCCCCACTTCTGATTTTTTCTTCGATTTCATTTCCACCTACAAGCTGCAACCGCATCACCTCCCCGCAAACGCTATCACCTCTCTATCTTCCTTTGCCGCTGGCATTGAGGGATACATTGGCCTCTGGCCAACCAAAGAGCTTTGGATTAAGTTCTTTGGTCTGCGGAGGAACGTGGTTCCGGATAAGGAGCTTGCCCTAGAGGACAAGAACCTGACCCAATGCGGCGCTGCCTCCATCTCTCCACGCAAGCAGTCCGTGTTTCCCCAGGTCACCGGGCTCGAATCCTGCAAGGGCTAGGCCTGGACCTTCTTCTACGTCCGGAACACCTCCAAGGAGGACCAGATCCGGCTGCTCCTTTTCAAGCTTGGCCCTCCAGACGCTTCGCTTTGGGAGAGCATTCCCAAATGTGCCATGGCCCTGGCGAATCAAGTGGCACACTGGATCACGGAGCTGCTCAAGGAGCGTCTCCGGGGGGAGGATATTCTGATTACTTTCATCCATAGTCGGGTCTCCCCCTCTAGAAGCGAGCCCACAAGATCTACTACCTTAGCGGTCCTCTCGATCCTCACCGGACTTCTTCCTTTGAGTTGGATAACTCGGCGGTCTATCGTCGGGTTAAGTCCATATTTAACATGGAGAAGGAGTTCTCCGAGGACTGGGAGTGGGGACTTGAGCCCTTCACCCGTGTCAACCCTCCTCCAAAGGTAAGTCACCCTTTTCTATTTTTCAAATCTTCCTTGTATGTTATTTTCTTTTTGTAACTCGGTAATTATCGTCTCAGAAATTTCTTCAGCAACCATTGGAGGATGGCGAGGTGCTGGCGGGCAAATGGTTGGAGGACCGCACCAAGGAGGACGAGGTTGAGCCTGATCCGGAGGCCTTCCTGCCTATCCCAGACGTCATCAAGCGCAACGCTGGTAAGGCCTCTTCTTTAAGGGATTGGCCAGACGATGATGATTCTGGCATTGAAGTCCTTGAGGTACTTGATCCGGTTCTCATCTCTTACTTGCATCTGGCTCATGTTCGAATGTTCAGCTAACCCGGACGCTCAGGTCCATGGGGTTCCTCCCCTTGCCACCGGTGGCCCGGCCCTGACCCCTTCCCAGAAGCGCGCCGCTACCTCGGCCGCAGCTTCGGAGGCGCCACTGCCCAAGAAGAGGTAAAAGAAGTCCGGGGTTAAACCCTCAGCCAAGCCTACCACCAAGAGCATAGTCCGGAGGGCACCCAAACCTCGGGCTCCTCCTACCGCAGACGAGTAAGACCTTTTAGCATTGCTACTTCGGATTTCTTCCTTTGTTTGCCTTTCTGGTTGGTTCTCTCTTTTTGACTAGCTGTCCTTCCTTTTTTCTAGAGATCATGTGGATATTTCTTTGAGCAGTTTCAGCATAGCCTGCCCACTCCGGAGTAGTCCCTCTTCCCCCTACAACGATGATTATCGCCCGCTCAGCCCTATTCAAGAGGGTTCTGCGGTTGCGCCTGACCAGAGCCTACCTCGCCAAGAGGAGGGCAACGTCAGCGCGGGGGGTAGTGGGGCAGCTCGGGACACGGTGATGCCGGATCTCCCCAGCTCCTCGGCCTCTATGCCCAATGTTGAGGTGTTAACTTGGCCGGCCCCAAGACCTCCAAAGATCAAGACAAGACCAAGAAGAACAACATCGACATCACCAAAGACCAAAGAAGAATGACAACAAAGACGAGCAACAACAACACCAACATCAAGAGCCTCCAAGCCTCCCAAGGGCAAATCTCCTTCGGCTCCCATCGGGTCTACTCCTTCCATCGCTGATATCTTTCGACAAGCTCCTCAACCCTCATCCGGCAAAGATAAGAAGACCTCCGGGTCAGCCAAAGATGCTTCTTCCGGGTCTACTGCCTCTGGATCAGAGGGCAGCCAACAACTGGTTTTGCATACCAGCCCCGCTGCAGCTCAATCCGCTAGGCGGGAGGCCCACGTGAAGGGCCTTGTGGCGAGCTATACTCTGAGCGGCGAAAGTTACAGTCCACAACTCCTTGAGTATGTGAAGAACTGGAACGATGTTGAATTCGTCGATACTCAAGACGATTTGCCAGAGAAGTTCGGCCCCGCGGAGTTCATCGCCCAGATGAACTCCGCTACTAAGGCTATCTCCTTGGCTAGCTAGATGATGGAGGTAATTCTTTTTCTCTACCGTTGATGTTTTATGCAATTGAACACTTGTAGATATAGCCCCTAGTCCCTGAGCCTCCGAGGGAATAACTTGTTATTCGGTCGGATGCTTCTCGCCGAGCTTAGTTTTTGTTCATAATGACATTAATTTGCAATAAATTTTGGGCCGGGTCTAGTTCCCTTGGCCCGTGTCTTATGTACTTCGAATATCCACACACCTAGAGCCGGGTTAAGTTCCACTTGGCCTGGGTCTTATAGACTTCGAATATCCACACACCTAGAGCCGGGTTAAGTTCCACTTGGCCTGGATCTTGTAGACTTTGAATATCCACACACCTAGAGCCAGGTTAAGTTCCACTTGGCCTGGGTCTTGTAGACTTCGAATTATTTCTACTTTGCCTCTGAACTTTTGTCTCTTCCTTGCTTATTTCAGATTACCACTAATCGCCGAACCGCTGAGTTCCAGCACCTGCTGGACTCCTACAAAGACATTCGCGGGCGTTATGGTAAACTCCTGGTGGAGTACCATAAGAGGGGTTAGTTTCCATTCCTTTTCTTCCTTGTTCATTCAAACTTCTTAGGACTTATATGAATGTCTTGTCCGAATCATGCAGCTGAAGTTGAAGCTGAGAATAAAATTATGAGGAAGAACCTTGCAGAGATCAAAGGTAAACTCATCCCTTTCATATGATCATTTTACTTTCCTTGCCTCATCCAGTGGACATTCATACTTTGGGTCCTCTGAATCATGTTGCAGTTGCTCTCGACGACTGTGTCACCATGCCTGAACTGATGACCCACTGCCTCGAACAAGCAGGTAACTATGAAGCTGAACTGAAAAATAAAGATGAGGAAATATCTCGGGTCAGGCAGCAGGACTCGGAAATTACTCGGCTGAACACCGAAATTCAAAAGCTTAAGAGCTCCCATCAGTCTGCGCTGGAGAAGGCCGATCAGGAGTTTGCCGAGGAGAAAGAGCGTTTAACCACGCAAATCTCCAAGGACAAGAGCCTACTGGAGGAAGCCGACGTCAAGCTTACGTCGGTGACCACCGAATACGAAAAACTCCGGGTCCACAATGCCAATGTTGATTCCGAGATACAACGACTTCTCTTCCAGATTGCGCGTAAGTCTTCTGCCCTTGCCTGATCTTCTATCATTTGGATTTGGTCCTTTTGCTCACTGTTTTTCTTCTCGTCATCAGGAAAATTCCAGAGAGCGATACGCTCGCCGGCTCTGCCATATGCCAATCCCGTGAGCAGCGTGGAATTCCTGCTGCACCTGATGGCGAGCCAATCCCCTATACCACGGAAGATCTCCTGGCGAGTCTCACCGCTCGCCTTGAGGTAGTAAAGAACCATGGCGCGGACATCATCCTGGCGGCAACACAGATGTTCAGCTGCCTTTGGCCCAGTGAAACCATTCCCAAAAAAGGCTCAGCTTTTATAGCCAAACTCATGGAATGTGATACGCAGCTGCAGCTTTGGCGCGAGTCTTCTGCCCGGGCTGGGGCCAACATTGCTCTGAAATTTGCGCTCTCATGGTATGAAGGAATTGACTTGGCATTGCTCAACGCATGCGCACCGGGTCAAAGTGGTGCGAAGATCTGGAGTGGATCGCGCGCCGCCAAGCCTGTGCGAACAATCTCATCTAGTACTCCTTCTGCCATGCCTGGAATGAGGGGCCGAGTTATCTTGATGTCGCTGATGATGAGATTGTCTCTGGAGCCAAAGATGAAGGAAGTGAGAACGAGGGCTTCGAACTAGGCGACGAGGCTGAGGATCCGGAAGAAGGTGAGGTTAACCCAGAAGATGAAGCTGAAGCTAGCGCTCCTCCCCCGCACTCCGGAGTACCTCCCTCCTCGACAGATGATTCGTCTGCTGCTCCTGCCCCTTGAAAAACACTTGTCACATTTATTAGATCCCCGGAATGTCGGGTGCAGATGTATTTAAATACTTTGGTTCGTTTGTGCTACAATTTTAGGTTCCGAACTAAGTTTTATTGCCGGATTATCGTCGGAGAAGTCCCTGAGTTTCATTTTCTTGTTCCCCCAATTTTTGATTCGGCTCGCGTCTACCTTGATTCGGTTTTTCGAATTACAAGCCCGAGGTTCAAAAAATTGACTTAACAATACTTGAAACCTTGAGATTAGCTCAAAATGATTCGACACTTTAGTGAATACAACAAAGATAAGGGTTAGTCAAAAAACCAATATCGGCCCACTTAAGCTCTTTTCCTTAGTCGTTTTTCATGTGCTTTGCCATTCCAAACTTGTTCTCTTGCTTGCCATGAAGCCAATTCTTGTTGGATAGCAGCAAAGTCGAAGAGTTAGGTTTTTGGTGCTAACGCATTACTAATCCCACTAAGGTATAAGTGACTTAACCCAGCCGACACAAAAATACGAAAACGAAAGATAACTAAAATAGCAGTTTCCGAGTCTCTGCCCGGGGTGACGAATTTTTTATTGATAAGTTGATTACCGACACACATACCGACATACGAGTAGTTCGGATACATTCACCTCTTAGGTGTAGAAAGGACGAAGCAGTGCTACGTTCCATGGTATTTTGGATTCTTCTCCGGACCTGTCCACCTTGTTCTTTTGCTGAGGCTGTGCATCAATAAGGTAGTAGGAATCATTGCGCAAAGCTTTGCTCACAATGAAAGGTCCTTCCCATGGAGGGGATAACTTATGCATGCCAGCAGTGCGCTGTATTAGCCTTAGCACCAAATCACCTTCCCAGAAAACTCGGGGGTTTACTTTCTGGCTATGGTAGCGTCGGAGATTTTGCTGATATATGGCAGATCTGGACAAGGCCAGTTCTCTCGCTTCTTCCAGCAGATCAACATCATTTTGCCGGTCTTCGCGCACTTTGGCTTCTGTGTATTGGGTGACCCTTGTCGAATCATGCTCTATGTCGGCTAGTAATATAGCTTCTGCCCCATATACCAGAAAGAACGGCGTATAACCTATTGACCGATTTGGAGTGGTTCTTAGACTCCACAGTACCGCTGGTAGTTCTTCTATCCAGCACCCCGCTGATCTTTGCAACGGCTCTATGAGCCGGGGTTTTATCCCGGATAGTACCAGTCCGTTGGATCTTTCCACTTGCCCGTTCGATGCAGGGTGGGCGACTGAAGCGACATCTAATCGGATCTTCTTTTCCTGGCAAAATCTCGCAAACGCTCCTTCAGTGAAATTTGTCCCATTATCACTTATGATGCTATAGGGGTAGACGTACCTTAGAATTATATCCTTGAGGAATCTTACTGCTGTTGCCCCATCACATTTCCGAATCGGTTTCACTTCAATCCATTTCGTGAATTTGTCAACCATGACCAGGATATGGGTCATCCCTCCTTTGGCCAACTTAAATGGTCCGACCATGTCTAGGCACCATACGGAAAATGGCCATGTAATGGGGATAGTTTTCAGCTCCAACATTGGTAGGTGAGTTTTTGTGGCATATCTTTGACAACCATTGCATTTTCTCACCAAGTCCTCTTCTTGCTCCAAAGCACTGGGCCAATAAAACCCATGCCGGAAAGCTTTTGCTACTAAGGCCCTTAAGGAGGCATGGTGGCCACATTCCCCTTGGTGAATATCCCGGAGTATGTCAAGTCCTTCCTCTGGATCTACGCACCGATGTCGTACCGTAGTCACACTTCTTTTGTATAATTCGGCGTTGATAATGGTATAGGCCTTTGCCCTTCTCTGAATTTGCCTTGAACTTATTTCATCATCTGGCAAGATTCCCTCTTTCAGGAAATCAAAAATTGGCTTTGCCCAAGTTGGTATAGTCCGGACGGGGAATGGTTCCTCATCAACCTCCATTACATCCACCGACATAACTCCTGCCGGATCAAGCCGAACAGTCCCCGGGTTTGCTGAAGCAGTCCCTGGGTTTGCTGCAGCAGTCCCCGGATTTGCGGAGGTGCTTCCCCATTCTATCTCCATAGGTGGAGCTCCTGATCCGGGGAGTGCCGAGATGTAAATGGAATCTGATTTGGGTGATGGTGCGATTGATGGTTTTCTCAGGTGCTCCAAGGCAACATTTGGCGGGATTGGCTGCCGGGACGAGCCCAATTTGGACAACGTATCTGCTGCCTCGTTTTCGATTTGAGGTACGTGATGGAACTCACACCCTTCGAAAAACCCGCTTATTTTCTGAACATGGAACCTATACAAGGCCATGTTAGCATCTAGAGCATCCCAATTTCTGGACACCTGCTGCAGCACCAAATCCGAATCACCAAAGCATTGTATCCGATGTATCCCCACTTCATTTGCCACTTTGAGACCATGTACCAATGCTTCGTACTCCGCCACATTATTCGAGGCACTGAAGTGGATTTGAAGGACATACTTCAGTTGATCCTTCTTGGGCGAGGTAAGCACTACTCCAGCGCCTAATCCGTCTTTCAGTTTCGATCCGTCGAAGTGCATTTGCCAATAATTGCAGTCCGACACGGGTGGCTCGTATTGTATTTCAGCCTAGTCCACAAAGAAATCCGCCACAGCTTGTGACTTGATTGCATCCCTTCTGTCGAACTGTGGTGCATAGGGAGCTAACTCGATTGCCCACTTTGCTATCCGGCCACTTGCATCTTTGTTATTCATGATCTCTGAAATGGGTGCCTCACATATCACCTTGATGGGGTGTTCCTCAAAATAGTGTTTGAGTTTCTTGGCCGACATATATACGCCGTATGCCATCTTCTGATAATGAGGATAATTCTGTTTTGAGGCTGATAATACTTCACTCAGATAATACACTAGCCTTTGCACTGACTTTCCTTCCTCCTTGCGCTCCACTATGATCACTGCACTTATGACTCAGTTGGTCGCGGCTACGTAGAGCAACATTGGCTCCTTAGGTAGTGGTGCATCTAGGATTGGCGCGGTAGATAACATCTTTTTCAATTCTCGAAATGCAAGATCCGCCTATGGTGTCCATGTGAACTTATCTGTCTTTTTCATCAGCTGATAGAGGGGCAAGGCCTTCTCTCCCAACCAACATACGAACCGACTTAATGATGCCAAGCAACCAGTGAACTTCTGGACATCGTTAAGACACTTTGGCAGTTCCATTCTTTCTATGGCCCGGATTTTCATCGGGTTAGCTTCAATGTCACGGCTAGATACCAAAAAACCGAGTAACTTTCCGGCGTGTACGCCAAAAGTGCACTTCTCCGGGTTCAGCTTCATTCGGAACCTTCTTAAGTTCACGAATGTCTACCGGATATCCTCAAGGAGTGTACTGCTTTCCTTGGTCTTTATTACCACATCATCCACATAGACCTACACATTCCGACCTATTTGTTCATGCAAGCATTTTTGCATGCATTGCTAGTACGTTGCTCCTACATTATGTAATCCAAACGGCATAGTGCGATAGAAATAAGTCCTGTACGGGGTAATAAATGCAGTCTTTATTTGATCATCCGGATTCAGGGGTATCTGATGGAAACCAGAATACGCGTCAATGAATGACAGTAGCTCACATCCGGCCATTGAGTCTATGACCTAATCTATTCTAGGGAGTGGGAATGGATCTTTTGGACACGCCTTATTTAGGTTCGTGTAGTCGATACACATGCGCCATAACACAGCCATGTTCAGATCATCTTTCTTTTTCTCCACCAGCACCGGATTAGAGAGCCAATCCGGATAGAGTACCTCCATGATAAACCCGGTCGCTAGTAATCTTGCTATCTCATCTCCAATAACTTTCCTTCTGTCTTTTGCGAAACGCCTGAGAGGCTGCTTTACCGGCTTAGCCCCGGGTCTTACATTCAATGAGTGCTCAGCCAACTCCCTCGGTACACCTTGCAGATCTTGCGTAGACCAAGCAAAGATATCCCGATTCTCACGGAGGAAGTTGACGAGATCGCTTTCCTATTTGCTGCTTAACCCGACACCAATGGTGACAGTGCACTCTGGGAACTGATCATCGATTGGCACTTTCTTCGTGTCCTTAGTTGCTTGGAACGATACACTCCCGTGCGGGTTGGTCAGGGCCGGCATTGTTGTTGCGCGGATTGAGCCAATGCCGCCACTTCTAGTATCTTCCTTTTTTCTTGAGCTATCACGAGTGACTCGGCTAAATTGCATCTAGCTAAGGCGCACTCAATCGAACGCCGGAAGTCCCCTGATATAGTTATCACGCCCCTTGGTCCGGGCAACTTCTTCTTAAGGTAACTGACGTGGGTAGTTGCCATGAATTTGCTCAGCGCTGGCCTGCTGAGTAACGCATGATAAGCACTTTCCAGATTCACCACCTCGAATTCCAAGTTCTCAGTGCGGCAGTTGTCTCTTGTGCCGAATAACACGTCAACCTGGACTTTACCAATTGGTTCACAAGAAATACCTGGCACAATGCCATGAAAGGTGGTCCTTGTTGCTTGCAACATGTTCTCTGTTATCCCCAACTTGTGCATGGTATCCTTGTACATAATGTTGATACTGCTACTATTGTCAATCAACACCTTGGAAAATCTCACGTTGAGATTCATCTCGATGAACGTCGGATCCAGGACCAGAGCGTAGGTTCCTGGGCTTGGCATGATCTTTGGGTGATCCTTGACACTCCATGTAATCTCCTGATCCGCCCAAGGCATATACCTCACCACCGCTGGCATTACTGTGTTTACCTCCATATGCCGGCGCTGCAAGCTTTTCCGATCATTCTCTTCCGTGGTGAACACACAGTAGCTTTGATGATGTTCCCTGTACTCATTCTGTCCCTCATTCTCGTTGTAACCTTGGCCTTGTTGTTGGTTATTTCCCACCTGATGTACCGCATCCCTTCTTTCTGGATTCTCGTACCTCGGCGGAGGTGGTGGCAGCATTGATTGCTCTCCATTTCCCCTGTTAGTAACGGTGGCCGGGGTGTTTCATTTCTAGGTGCTTCGTTCCAAGGTGCCTTAGCATTCCCCGAACTCCCCTGTTCTAATTTCCTCATCCATTCACACTACCAGGTCGTATGCTTCGCTGGACTGTTCGAACTTGGTGTATGAAATTTGCAAGGTTGATCTAGCATAGTCTCGAATGTATACCTCGGCCTATCCTTTCGTTCCTGCCATTGCTTTTACTGCTCCGGGGTCCAAGGCTTTCTCCCTTTGTTTTTCTGTTGCCAGCTCTACCCTCCAGTTTTTTGGCGTTGACTGGCTCTGGTATTGGGTTGATCCCGGTCCACTGATGCGACTTGCTGCGAGTTATAGCGATAATCCGGGCGCTCATCCCTTCTTTTTCCTCGGAAATCATTCCTCCTTGATGATCCGGGGCCATCATGGCTGTAATACTCTCCGTTTGCTTCGCTAGACATTAACCGGGGTTGCGTTGGATCTCCCAAGGCATATGAATCTGCGATCCAGGTCGTCTCAGCCAAGGTAGTTGGCATATCTCGCTGTACCTTTGCCACATCATACTTCTCTATCCGCACCCCTGAGCGAACCACGCAATAGCTTGTGATTCAATCACTCCTTCACATGAGTTTCTCACATTGCACCACCGAGTCAGGAAATCTCTATCTGGCTCATTCGGTCTCTGCCGGCACAACACAAGGGTTTGCGGTTTGTTGGGTCTCTTGTAAGTGCTTGAGAAATTGCTAACGAACAACTCCTGGAAATCCAACCAGCAGTTAACGCTTCCTGGTGGCAAATTGTTCAAACAAACTCGCATTGGTCCTTCCAACATCTGCGGTACATACCTCACCGCCCATCTCAAATTTCCTGTTGCGACCTTGACTGCTGTGGCATAGTCAATCAGCCAATCCTCTGGCCTAGTACTACCATCATAAGTTCGGGTTCCTCTGGCCAGCTGAAAGTTCGGCACTGGTGGCTCATTCATGATCCGGGGCCCGAAACATGCTGGACCCGGTGGACCTTGTAACTCGATTTGCTCCGACCTATAAATCCTATCCAACTTCAACCTCGCATCATCTGGCTACAAGTTCCTGCTTCCCAACTGTGATCCAATTACGTGGTGATCCGTTCTAGGGTATCCATCGTTGACCATAGCCGAATAACCATCATTGTATCTTTCCTGATCCGGATGTGTACGAGGCTGTTGTGCCGCTTGTCCCGCACTTCCTTCTTGCCGAGGCACGCGTTGTTGCTGCGTCCGAGGTACATTTTGCCCCGCTCCCATGGGATCGCGCTGTCCGGCATTGCCGTTGGCAGCATTTTTTTGACCGGCATTGCCTTGGTCACGGTTACCTCGGGCAGCCACACCTCGGCTGGTACTGTGCCGGTCCTCATCAACTTGCACTTCTTTGCCTTTTCCAGCCCTTACCGGGTCATAAGGGACCATTTGCTTGTTTCTTCTCCCGGAGTCCACTACCTCTTCTCTCCTGGGATCATGACCTAGAGACGACGCGGCTCCTCTGAATCTTGTCGGGTTATTTCTGGCTGAATGTACCACCTGTGAGGCCCCTGGTGGTGCCGGGTTAGCCTTGTTTATTTCTTCATTTTGTTGGCATGCAACTCTCAACAGGTGATTTACCCTCTCCTGTTGCCTTTGTCGGGCCTCTCCGGTTAAACCTTTCTAACTCGGACGCGGCCGCATTTGCTGCTCTGAGGTTCTTTGCCGGGGTACTGTACCAATCCAACCCTCCTGTTACTATCATAGCTGTCTGATCTGACCTAGGCTCGTACTCCTTGTCAATCTCTGTGATCAGGTTCCTGCCCCGGATTTTCACTCCATCGATACGGTTTGCCTTAGCATACTCTCTCAAGGTGATGTTCAACGACTGATGCAGCTCTGCTACTCCAACTAACATTTTCTGCCTAGTTTCCTCTAACTCAACTTGTGCCTAAGACGGATCTACCATAGGTGCTATTGGCGTTGCCAAGATATCTATCGCTTGCTGGAGGACATTTTCTGGCCTTTCTAGCGGGGGAGACCTTGACCTGGTCTGTTTTGGTGATACCTCTGGCTTTGGCGCTGGATCTTTGCTTGGTCCCGCATCTGGCGTGGTCATCAGGACCTCAACGCTGCTAGTGGGGCAAGCGATACGCACTCCACGAGCAACGTTGAGAGTTGGTTCGCCTCCCTCGATGATGTGCCAAGGGTGAACAAAGGACTCATCCACCCCGACGTAGATCTTGTGCGCGTCAAGCTTGAGGAAGACGTCGTTGCACGGTGGAGGGTGCCTGCCAAAGCTTCCCGCATTGTCGCTGACGTAGTCCAACGCTCCAAAGCGCTGAACCAAGCCTGAGACGATACGCTCGCCGGTGCTTGAGAAGTTTCCCGTCTGAATTTTCACCCCTGCTAGCACCGCTAGCCCCACGGTGGGCGCCAACTGTTGTGGTGGTGGCACGGAAGATGCCATGGATAGGCTAAGGATGGGGCCAATGAGTGCTAGGGGAATCCAGGGAGGGAGAGCATGGTGATTCCACGCACGGAAGTTCTTGTATATTCTCTATCAATGGTGTTTACAAGTGCTCCTAAGGTTCTCAACAAGAAGGAGACGATGTCTCTTACTCCCTGTTTACTAGCCCTAGAGTTCTACCTTAGACAGAGAATGATTGATCTATTGGCCGTCCCTCTCTATGGAGGCCTCGATGCTCCTTATATAGGGGAGCCCGGGTTACAATTCTAGGGCACAGGTGGTAGCATATTCTACGAATATGCTCCTTTCCTAAAGCAGATGCTTCTTTATCCCTCTTTAACGGCTCGTACGAGCTTTGGGCGTAACCTGCAGCATCATCCTTGCCTTTTGGCGTCACTAGACACGGGCTACGTCATCTGGCTTTGCTCGCGTCACCTTGGTCGCCCCTGACCTGTTGGTCCTCTTCTTTACTTTACTTTGCACATGCTTCAGCTAATAAAGCCACCTTTTTACCAACGGGGGATTCCTTGTCTTGGAAGCTAAGGTAATCCGGCTAGCATATAGCTAATCTGGCTTACCCATTTACCTGCAAAACAGATATACATGTCCGACATAAATCTTATGCCGACCAGATCATTGTCAAGGAAATGCCTCATGGGTCGGGCCACACCATAATTCGGCCTGCCTTGAGGTGACCCGGTTAGCACTTTGCTTTGACCGCGCCGTACCCCGGCTAACTCGGCCCTTATACCCCAGTGTTACCCTACCCGGGGGTATCCCCCAACATGCATACTTAAGGAAGGACACATTTTATCTTGATATTTAAATGAGGGATCATCTTACAATGCTACTAAAAGCACCAAACTAGCAATTATAAGATGCAAACATCTAATGTGTAAAGTGGGATGATATGGTCCATGCATTTGATCTCTATCATATGCATCGTGGCATGATCTCTATCATTCCTTTGTGTGTAAGGCCAAGGTCTATGGAACTTACATGTTAAGTGTGTTGTAAGAGTATCTACCATACATCTACTTACAACAATACCATATCAAGACACTAGCCCAGCAACGATCTAAACTAGACGCCTCTAATTTATCTATTGCAATTTTTACGTGGCTTAGGGCTTTCGGAGATAGAACCAGTCTTACCTACGAACATGGAACCACAACAAGGATAACCAAGTTATTAGCAACTCGTTGTAAATCAAATATTAACTATAGTAGGAGAGACAGACACACACCAGCCACTTATGCAAAACTAGTTGCATGTCAGTCGTGGAACCGGTCTCATGTGCGATGACATGTAAGGTTGGTCCGGGCCGCTTCATCCCACTATGCCACCAATATCCAAAATACATGAAAGAAGAAATAACATGATCATCATCGCCCACATATAAACATATGTGTACTACCCGTGCAAAGCACCTACGCATAGATCAGGCTCTGATACCACTGTTGGGTCCGCAGCATAGAAAACAAAAAAATCCTACGATGAGAACTATACGCCAAGATCTATCTACTAGATACAAGCAACGGGTGGATATACATCCATAGAGAACTTACCCTCGAAGACAACCGAGTTTTGTTAACGAGTTGGAACTCGTGGATGATGTAGTCGTACGCTTGCCAATCTCAAGATCGTATGGAAGTCCTAGCGCCGCAAATCAGCAGCGCATCCATCCTCGCACACACATTCAAGCCACCGAACAACCTCCACCTCCTCGCTCCAGCGAATCAGCAGAAGCAGCAACTCCTTCCAGACGCAATGCCACCGGGAACATGTATCTCGCTAATCCGAGACCATGGGGAAATATATCTAGAGGGGGAGAGAGATCCTTCATGAGGAGGTGTGCTTTGTGAGGGAGGAGAGGGGGGCCTTTTATAGGAGGAGGGGGCTCCTTCCCTCCCATGGCCGGCGCCTATGGGGGGTGCCCCCACCTCTTCCTCATTCATGTGGTGGAAGCTCCACTCACATCAATTTAGCCTCCACCCAAAGTTCCACTCACATGCACTAAATTTCCACCAAATTTAATGCAACTCTCATTTAATAAAACTCTTTTATTTATTTTATTCAGAATTTAATTAACAAACATTCACATAAAATCCCTTGTAACATTTCAATATCACATGCAGAACCAGTTTCTGCAATTTCACCCGAAACAATTCCGGTTTCCATCGAAATAATTCCAGCGCTTTGCAATTCTTTCGTCTAAAACATATGTGCTCCAAAATGGTGTTTGGCAACCCTTAAGTGTGTCACCCTACGGTTCGCGAATAATGCAGACATGATTGAGACTCCTCTCAAATCAATAATCAGAAGCGGGACCTAGAGATTCATACTGACTTCTACACATTCAATGATGACTTCTGTGATCGTGAGAATCTTTCACGCTAGTAACTTTATCCCTTTGTCTCATGATATATTACATGTCCGAGATTCGATGATCAGTATCCAAATACCTAGTTTGATCTTGTTATCGACATGCACTTTTTTATTGTTCCCGTGATATAACATTCTAGTGATCACATCACTTGCTTGCAAGCTATCTTAATGTGATATCACCGAGACGGCCCAGAGTGTATCTATCCGTCATCGGGATTGACAAATTCCACTCTTGATCCATGAGCCTCAACATGACATCTTTGGAGTATTTGAACCCACCTTTATAGTCACCCTTTTACGGTGTGATGTTTGATGTTATCAAGTTACTCTTCTGATGTTAGCAATTAACATGATCTCATGGTTTAAGGATAAAGATTACTTCGTATGGTGTTATAGCAATATAAACATAATGACTTTGATCGCAATGCTATACTTCGAATGAATGTTCATCACATCATTTCACAAATGTTGTGACCTCATTATTAACAACATCCAATGTCCATGATCAAGAAACTTTGATCATCTTGTTAATCAATGAGCTAGTCTATAAGAGAGGCATAACTAGGAACCTTTTATTTTTTTATTAAACACACATGTATTGATGTTTCCTATCAATACAATTATAGCATGCAAAATAAACATCTATCATATACAAGGAATACATAATAACAACTTTATTATTGCCTCTCAGGGCATATTTCCTTCAATGTCTCCCACCATATGCAAACGCAGATATGTCTGACACCCGATCGCCACGGCATGCCTCATAACGGAGAACTTTTTTAGTGGTGCACACACAAGGGGAATACTATCATTGGAATTATTAGGGATCATCTTATCTAATATGCTACCGTTGACTATCTAATACTAGCACACAATAAGATGTAAAAAGGTATTAACATCACATGTATATTGTGATATGGTATGGTCCTTCTTCTTGCGCCTTGATCTTCATCGAGCGCTCCGGCATGATCTCCATCTTGCCACCGATTTGACGATGAGTCCACGACACCACCAGCGGGTCGTCCATCGGAACGATGACTATTAATATACTACTTAGTAACAGAAAAGTAAACTACTTTACCTTCATAACGACCAAGACCATATCATAACACAAGCCCTCCTGCAAAATAAAGTTAGATGCCTCTACTTTATCTTTTGCAAGTTTTACGTGGTTGTTAGGGCTTTCATAATAGAACCGTTTCTAATCTACGAACTTTCTAACCACAACATGGATCCAACAGTTGTCTCTACTACACCTCTTTTGGGGCCCTCCATTGTAAATGCTATATCAACTGTTGAATGAGAGACAAACACCAGCTAGCCACTTATACGGAACATATGTCGAGCATGGAACCAGTCTTGATTAAGAATACATGTAAGGTTGGTCCGGGCCACTTCATCAAACAATGCCACGATATAAACAAGTACATGTTAGAGGGTAACAACTAGAGGATCAATGACGGCTCAATTCATGTGCGTACTAGTTGTACAATACTCCTACGCATAGACTAGCTCTGATACCATTGAAGGGTTCCATGGCAGAAAACAAAAAATTCCTACATTGGAACACCTTAACTGCCCAATATCTATCTAGAAGTAATGCAGTAATGGCCGAGGTTTCAGATACATACCCTTGTAGTCCGAAAGCGGTTAACGTTTCGAGGGGAACATGGTTGATGTAGTCATTCTCATAGCCAACCTCAAGGTCATGAAGCTCCTTGCAAGTCACCTCTTGCTCCATTGTGTAGCAGTCTGACTCACGACATCCAAGATGCCACCATAGGAGGCACCCTCGAGGTTTCGTACACATGCGGTGTATGATGACGACCTCCGACTCCCTTGATCCTTGTCAGAAGTGTGGAAGTAGATCTCCGGCTTGGAATCCCTACAGCGCAACAGCATGTTGCATGTGCATCGTCTCTTGTGTGTACCGTCCTTTCTTGGGACCGTGCCAACATAAGGAGACAACTAGAGAGAGAGATTTATTGGTGTGTTTATTCCCACCCATGGGCACCCCTTTATATAGGAGGAGGGAGGTGTTCCCTCCCCTTTGGGTGCCCCATGTGGGACTAATGAATAAAGGGAAAAGGGGGAAAAGTGAAGGGTTCCGAAAGAGATAACAATTTTTTTACCTATGCGGAATACCCTGAATGCCCAAGGACCTATCTAGAAGTAATGCAGTAATGGAGGAAGACAACGGTAATGTACCCTTGAAGATCGAGAGAGCGTTACGCTCATGCTGGAGCATGGATGATGTAGTCGTACCCGTCCGACCTCAAGGTCGCGAATATGCTCGCACGTCGCCGCTTGTCCAGTTCCTTGTACGATGGCCCGGAAGCTTCGATAGCCCCATCGAGTTATCACATGCATACGGTGCAATGTGACGACTCCCAAAACTCCTTGATCCCTATTGGGGTTGCGAAAGTAGATCCCCTGGTGGAATCCCGCAACACAATGGCGTGCCATGGATGCATTGACTTCGCATGCATAGTCCTAACTTGGGAGCGTGCCATGGCAAAGGCAACTGGAGAGAGAAGGGGTATTCTTCGAGGAAGAACGCTTGAGAGAATAACTTATTGGGTTGTCCTTTAGTCTACCCATAGGCACCCCTTTATATAGGCTAAGGGAGGTGTACCGTCCCTCTTAGGTGCCCCATGTGGGACTAAACTTAAAGGAAAAGGGGGAAACACTCAACTAGCCGGCTAGGCTAGCTCCTAGCTGGATGGTCCGGCCAGAAGCCAGCCCAGCTAGCAACAACAACAGTAGCCGGTGGAGCCAGCCGCGTGGGACGATGTCGTGGCCCAGGCGCACGCCCAGCTGTGGCAAGGTACAACAGCTGGGTGGGCCAGCTAGTGCCCGTGGCCCGCCTGGCCCCTGCTGCGGTGGCAGCTGCCTAGCCTAGGTGGGTCGCCTACCTCCTGAGGCCTGTTGCTGGCCTTAACGTGCCCGCCCGCCTTGCTCCCCGTGAGCCCCTGTTGGGCCGGGTCAAGCAGGTTGCGATGATGGCTGTGTGCTGCCCTAGGCGGTGCGGACTATCTGATACCTTCGATCCAAATTACGGATGTAGTATAGGTCTTTTTCCCTAGTAGACCTAGGTTATCGAATCCACGGGAAGCCAATGCATAGTGAAGTTACTTTAACGGACCTTCGGGAGTTTTAGAATTCCTTTTGTGTTTTTACCGAACCAGTAGCTTGCGTCTTTTTGTTGTTGTCGATGACGGAGAGAGAGGGCCTAGGGCGTTCAGTTTCACCTATAGCTGTGCAAAACATCTGATGGAAATAAAAGATAGAAATAAAGTATGTGTGTACTTGTTAGAGCAAGATAAGTTATACGTGGATAGTGCATCCATAATTGTTATTGCCTCCATAACCTATTATAGCAATAACCTACTAGTCTCATCCATAGAAGAAAGAGAACTAATGATATGCATAGTGATGTCACCTTTAATCCCAATCAAATCCCTCACATACAGTCGTACTACCCCTTATGTCACCGGGGTTCCCAACCTACAGATCAGTCATCACTCATACTCCCTATACCTAGATCAACCCTTAGGGTCTTGGGTACCTGACAAGTCCTTAGATTGAGGCAAGAGAGGATACAATAATCATCATGTCATACAAACTAATACACGATCCCATCTATGATAAATCACATGCACAATTGCTACATTGCTAGGCCGAAGCCCTTAGCCCAAGGAGACTTACTCACACATAGAGATGAGATCAACAATCACAAACATTGTAATGAAAATCATAAGGTTGATAGCAATAGTCTTACAATGTCGCCAATCAGAGAAGAGATCTACTATTAAAAGTGGTGGAATATGTCTATGGAGATGGAGAAGGGTTTGGAGATCTGGAGGCGGCTGGAGATCTGTGGCAGAGACTTTTTGGCGAGGTCTGGCTTGTTTTCTCATCACCCGAGGCTTCTTTATATAGGGGTCCCTTCACGAAAGTTGTTCTGTTTGACCTAACGGTGGCAGCGCCAACCATATGACCAGAGCTATATGGTCAGAATTTTTGCTCCGGCTGTATAGTTGGTCATTAAGGCGTTTGCCTCCGTTGTTCGGCTCCTAGTTTCTTCTGATTGTTGGAAATCTCGTATTTTTGACTTTAATGTAGTGATTCCCTTCTTTAAACGACATTATCCATGCAGGAAAAATAATAAAGAAAGGATTGCATACCTCTCTGAATATTAGCATTAGTGGCAGGGTTTAGAGAGATATTTCATCAATAATATGATTAATATCTAGTTAAAATGTGGATGTAGATGGCTATATTTCATAGCCATCAACCTCCCCAAGCTTAAACTTTATCATCCCGAGCAAGAAAACCAAAATCAAAAAGGAACTCAACATTTAAACTGAAATAACAAGATGGTGATCTTACTCATGATTAGTAGTCTCATGTTTCCTCCACTTCATAAATCTGAAAAACTTCAGCATAGATAGAGTAATGGCAAGCATATCATACGAGTTTCATGCATCCTTACAGCGCAGCAAAATTATTGTAAACATGGATGATTCAAATGAGTAAACTTTATTCCATGTCAAGTAATCAACTCATAGACTTGCCTTTGAACAGTAAAGTATAATCATGTAAATTAAGAGTGTGAGAGTTGTCATGAAAAGCATATATACTAGAGTATCTCAATTCTCCCACATCAATGAATCAAGACTTTGCAAGCACTACTTTTCTATTCATTGTCCTTCAATAATTTCAGTTTTTAAGTAATTGAGAGCATGCCAAAGATTTTTATTATTTTATCAAGGCTGTGATGGACACTCGTGGCATCACTAAGGTTTTTGTTCCTTTTGCATAATGATTACTCACAATTGCCAGAGGAGTGATTCCATCATGATTATAGCTACCCGGGAGTGCCAAGAATCTTACCCACTATAGCATTACTGCTACAAGTGTTTAATCAACTAATAGTCGAAATCCAGGAGTTTCCTCCATGAAGATCGTTCATAGGCCAGCGGAGTTGTTGGCATCCCATGAAGTTTGACACACGTAAAGTTATATCATTCTTATGATTAACAAGTCAAACTTTGGCATGCTCACAAAAACCGCTAAATATTAATTCAGTCGAGCAAGTCCTTTTAAAGAGAGTTATCAAGTCAATTAACATTTTTAGTGGTGTTGAGTGTCTCTAGAAATAAGCCTTCAAGACTAAGCACTACAACACCCAAGCCTTCAATTGTGAGACTTTTTCTTGTTACAATTGTTTAGCAATTTTTAGGCAAGACTTGGTTAATTACGAGAGCTGGAACAAAATGAGCCCAATTAAATACCCATGCAAACAACAATCTTACAATGATACAAAGACTCACTCCACCAATATAATATCTCAACATTTACTACTAATTAGCATGGGTTTCTCAAACTTCAAAAGTGGGGATTCATAAGGCGTACCTCTCATGTTTGGTTCCACTTCTATCTTCCTTTTTTATTTGTTTCTTGGGAACTTGAAGTCAATCACTCTCCTGCAAATATATGAAGACCTCGAGGCAGAAAGAAAAGAAAGAGGGAAAATAAGGAAAAATGGAGAAATCTTTTTGTGATTATTAAGAGAGGGAATTTAAAGAATAGAAAATTGGAGGCAAAGATCGGCTAGAAAATTTTGAAAGTAAAATATAGAAAGAACTAAAGATAAGGTGTTTGGGGAAACCAACACGAGTGCTCATAAACTCAAATAAAAACGCAACCTCAAAATAAATAAAAGCAAATGAACGCCAAATAAAGATACATGAGGAAACTTCCCTAAGCTTAGGCTTTTGCAAGCCCTTCAAATCATTGTGGTGGTGGGAAAAAGTCGTTACTCCAGTTCGCAAATTGAGTTGAGAGGTTACTTGTTGATTCTCAGAGGTTCAAAGAGAGGTTGTGCATCATCTCCATAGTCCCTCCAAGTCCTTGGAAATCTTGGTATGTGGTGAATCGGGTTTGTGGCTGCTCCTCTTGATAAGGAACTTCTTGCTCCTCTTCTTGGTCCTCATCCTCTTCAGGAATTTCTTCCTAGGGTTGGTGTTGCTCAACCTGCAAATCATATAGCAAACGTCCTTCCTCGATAGAGAAAAGACCATTAGGCATAGGAGCGGGGAAGATATGCCTAGCTCCAGCAATATGCAGGTAACAAACACCACCCCTCCTAGTGAGCATTCCATAGGCCCTCAAGGTGGAGAAACCAACACGTGTCTCACCTAGTACGGGTTGCAACTCACCTAGATCGATGTCTAGGGCAGTGGCAAGCACGGTGATGACGCCTCCTCCTGTGATTGGCCCTTGGCTTTGGGAGGCTTGGTTTTCCAGGTAGCACACAAGGATGGTGCCCAAGTTGAGTGACAGGTTGCAATTGATGTAAGCAGCCTTTGCAAGCACTAGGATGTCCTCCTCGTTGAGTATTGTGAACTCATTACGTGCCTACAAGGTGTTAGCAATAACATAGAACAAATAGCGAATTGCAGGATGTTGAATATTCTTCCCCTTGTTCACTCTACTAGTGAAACTCATTCCATTGTAGTATTGATCGGGGGAAGGATTTAAGCCAGTAAAGGATGCACCTAAAGCATGAACATCATTGTTTGGCAAATTAAAGCATGTGCACCATTCATCTAATATTAAAGTGTAGTTGTTGTTCATCAGACGGAAAGAAATAGTATCCTATCCTTGCCATAGTTTAACGGTGCTTTGCAACCAACTTAGGAATTCAATGGTTAAGCGTCGATAAGTAGGTACATCATTGTACACAAAGTTTTGCAGACCAGCTCTATTGCAAAGTAAATTAAAGTCACCAGAAATACTGAGTTGGTTCAATATAATGGGGCAAGCCCATTTGGTGTCCTTCACTTCGCGGTTCTTGATCCTGTTCAAGTGATCAGATGGGCCTCATCCCTGAACCGTATCCCCATGCATTCCTGAGCGGCAGCCTGAGAAGCGCTGGCGGTGGCACGAGCACGAGTTTGGCTCCTTATGTTCATCATCTAAAACATTGAAGAAAGGCAACAAACTTTTTGATCAAACAACAATAAGTATAATATATTCCTCATCTAAGCACACTAAAGAATCTCCTCCAGATAATAATCTAGGCAAGAAAATCATGGCAATTGGTTCATAGTAGGTCTCACCCTAGATTGACAATTACAATATATCAAAGATGAATTTGCAAAAAGTAATTGGAGGATAAGAGGAGAATCATATCGTAGATCACTTGTGCGCGAGGAAATCGAACGAAATTGAGTAGAGATGGAGATCCCTTGAGGTTTTGAGAGAGTTTGGAGGTAGAAGAAAGAAAAAGGATTGAAGTTTTGGAGTTGGGAGTACCTTCCCGTGTGATTTTGTGGTCAGACGCAACTATACGGGTGCAACTATATGGGCAAAACATGTGTTCCCGCCATACAGTTGGCGTTCTGTCAAAATATTAGGGATTCCTCCCTGTGGCGCAGCTTGCTGACTCGTGTACTAACGACCTCGTTGGGGAACCCCAAGAGGAAGGTATGATGAGCACAGCAGTAAGTTTCCCCCAGTTATGAAACCAAGGTTATCAATCTAGTAGGAGCAAGGAAACACCCCAAAGGTGTAGCTAGCTGAACTTTGGCAGGGCGCACTACCGGTGCCAACAAGCAACGTGGAGACCTGCACAACACAACCATAGAACTTTGTCCCCAACTTACGATGAGGTTGTCAATCTCACTGGTTTTGCTGAAAACAAAGGATTAAACGTATCGAGTGGAAGCAAATAATAGTTTGCAGAAAGTAAACACAAAGCAGTAAATGGTTGATTGTAGATTGAAAGTAAAAGAAAGGACCAGGGTCCATAGTTCACTAGAGGAGGCTCTCCTTAAGATAGATAACATGTTGGGTGAACAAATTACAGCGGGGCAATTGACAAACATCGAGAAAGCATACAAGCATATACTACTCATCTTGAATCCTTTGAGATTCGTTTGGGCATTACAACATTATACATAGACCGCCAACCAACTGCATCTATGACTAATAATCCACCTTCGGGTTATCATCCGAACCCCCTCCAGTATTAAGTTGCAAGCAACATATAATTGCATTACGAATTGCGTGTAAAGTAAACAATACGATTGTTCTATGATCAAAGGATTGTTGTTTTCTCCCTAGTAGCAACAACACATCTAGTACCTTAGAGATTTCTATCACTTCCCCATATTACCAGAGGCATGAACCCACTATCGAGCATAAATACTAACTCTTGGAGTTGCTAGCATCTACTTGGCCAAGATAGCTACTAACAACGGAAAGCATGCAAGATCACAAATAACAAAGACATGATAGAATCAATAATCAATCTGAAATAGAATCTCAATATCCATCGGATCCCCGCAAACACAACATGCAGAATTACAAATAGATGATCTTGATCATGAATGGAGCTCACAAGATCTAAACATGATAGCACAAAGGAGGAGAACTAGCCATCTAGCTACTACATGGAACCGTAGTCCAGAGATGAACTACTCACACATCACACCAGAAGCTTGCATGATGATGAAGAAGGCCTCCAGGGTGAATTCCCCTCTCCGGCAGGGTGCCAGGAAGAGCTTCAGATCCCTCCCGATCTAGGGATGGAGATGACGGCGGCTGTAGACTCTTTCGTGGAATTTTGATTAGGTACTTAGGGTTTCCATATTAGAGGAAATATATAGGCGAAAGGAGAGGCCGAGGGGGTGCCTGGGGCGGCCATACCACCCCCTGGCGCGGGCCAGGCCTGGCCGCGCGGCTAGATGGTGTGACCGGGCCCTAGCCCCTCTCCGTCTCGTATTCTGGCTCCAGGTGTCCCTTGGTGAAAAACTGACTTTGGCTTTTGTCCCGTCCAATTCCGAGAATATTCATTTTCTGACTTTCCCGGAACCAAAAACAACAGAAAACAGGTAGCTGGCACTGTGGCTCTTCTTAATAGGTTAGTCCAAGAAATCATATAAAGTACTCCAAAGTATGGACAAAACACAAGAAAGTAGATAAAACCAAGCATGGAACATCAAAAATTATGGATACGTTTGCAACGTATCAACATCCCCAAGCTTAACTCCTGCTCGTCCTCGAGTAGGTAAGTGATAAAAAGAAAGAATAATTTTTGAGGTCACATGCACCATCATAAAATTGATCAAAGTATTTGTAAAACAGTTAAAGCTGGGATCATAGTACTTCAATCATAACATGAAAGACAAAGTTCTAGCAATAAGACAAAGAAACTATGTTGCAACAAGAAAACGCACAAACAAAAGATTCATGAATAACAATGCTTTACAAGACGTTTGTTTGTTTCACATAAAGAAAACATAACATAGTGGCATTCACTTGTCCCTCATAGAGTAGCAAACATAAATGCATAGGACACCTTCAAAGTTCATAAGAGTGACTAGATACAAATAGTTTAAAACAAGCAATATCAAAGTTATGCATCAATCAACAAGGTAGAGACTCAATATAGAACTAAGAATGGCCACTATTCTCTCAAAGTAGGTGCATAAAGGTAGAAGGTAGAGACTCAATATAAAAGTGGAAGAAAGGCCTCCATAGAAGGAAGTAGGGATTCAAGTTTCATAAAGGGCTTCCAAAAATTATGGTACTTAATAGCTTTCAGCTCTCATTGCCCCTATCATAAGCATCTTGAAGTGATTAAGGTTAAAGTGAACAAACTATGGTGTATATGCTTGACGAAGTATAAGTTGGAAATCTCATGTCCCTTGAATACGAGGGCCGCTCCTCATGCTACTCAAGTTTAGTCACTTGTAAGTTATTGTCATCGTAAGTACATGTGTATCATAGAGAACCGCCAACGGGGTACCTCTTGCCCGATGATACAAAAGAATCCCCATATCAAAATGACAAGACAAGCAGACAACGAGCATCTCAACAATATTCTTATTTACCATGGGAATATGGTGCTTTTTTCTCTCTTTCCTCTTTTCATAATCTCTTTTTTCTTTTTCTCTTTTTTTCTCGATATCTGACTCTTTTTTTTATAAGAAGAATGCTTCATAGATAGCTCATTATGGTTACGCTGCAGGTTTCCACCATGTCAGCATGGATTAGACTAGCGACCCAGACATTTCTCTAACACATATACATAACTCCATGGACTTACAAGCTCCCCTTTCATTTCACACCGACGACATCCATAGACAAAAGAGCATGATATCAACTAGGTACAAAGTACAAGTGCAATGTTGAAAGCGTTCCCCGTGACAGCAAGGTTCTACTAATCCCCAACAAATAAGTGCAAGCATATACAACATAGGCGACACAATGGTTCAAATTTATTAAGGGCAAGAAAAGTAAAGTGTGCCATCAAGTTCGTGAGAGCTTTAATCACTAGTTTTCTCATAACAAGTTTAAATCGGAAGGTAGATAAAAACATGAATATACTTGGAATAGCATATGCTAGCAGGTAGGTATGGTGGACTCTTTGGAATAACTTAGTTTTAGGAGTTGGATGCATGATTGGAACTCATACTTGGTTGTGGAGGCTAGCAAAAGACTAGGAGCGACAAACTAAGAGAGCAATAATGGCCATAATCATGCAGAGCGACAAAACATCATTGATCAAAGCATAAAGTGATACTACAAGTTGAAAACTAAAGGATCATAAAGGCAATGGTGACTTGGGATAGTCATAACATGGTGTGAGCATGCGCCAAGTCAACCCAAATAAAGCATCAAAGGAGAATACCACAATACTATGCTTTAATATGCTAAAACAACGCATGATTCTTCCAAGGCACATTAAGCAATCTCAATTGTTTATAACAAGTCATGCTACAGCAAAGAAGACTAAGCATAAATCCAAAAAAATATCAAGCATGGCATGACAAAGCATAGGCCACAGTCAAAAACAAACTCTCTTTACCACTTAAGCATGAACTTTCCTACTCTTTTCCAATCCAAACCAAACTATTTGAAAACCAATGTATGAAAGAGGGGGTCCAACCAATTTATTTAGCAAACTAAGAAAACCAAGCAAACGAAAAACCAAAATGAAAACGAAAAAGAAGACGCTCCAAGAACAACACAACTGTGCATGAAATAATAAAAATGAAACGCTTGGAAGAAACCTGGGATTTTTATTGATGAAGAGGGGGATGCCTTGCGCATCCCCAAGCTTTGACGCTTGTACTTCTTGGATATTTCTTGGGGTGACACGCGTGGCATCCCCAAGCTTGAGCTTTAGTCCATCCTTCATCTTATTACTCATTCCTTCCATACACCTGAAATTTTTCCTTCATACAAGACTTCACACAATCTTTATTAGCAACATTAGTGCACTTAAGATAATAAGTCTTTAGGTTCAGTTATAACACCAATAAAACTTCCATTAAAACACTAGCTACTGTAGCACTTCCCTCAAAAATCTCAATTCCCCAAAGGAACTCAAAAAGGAACCAACAAGAAGCAAATGCAGAAAATGGCAGAAATCTGTCAAAACAGACCAGCAGGTGAAGACGAATTTTTTCGAAGGCCTTCTGTTGCTCAAATAAAAAAGTGTTGATCTAACGAAAGTTAGATAGCAACCTGATTCAGAAGCACAAAAATTCACGCCTCAAAAGGACGTACAGAGATTGTACACGAATTTTTATGGTGAAGCACAGAAATCTGTTTCGGGACAGCAACTTTCCCAATCATTACTTCTCTCTCATTAGAGGTTACTCTTGGCACAAAAAGCAAATAAAAAGGATAAGGAGTGGTTATTACAGAGGTAATAATTTCCAAGACTCATCTAAAACTTTTGGGTTATCTCCCAATAAGTACTTTTCTTTAACACCTTTAAGTTGGGCATAAGAAGCAAGAAAAAGGATCAAGTGTCCTCAAATGAAGAAGCATTAAGATTAATACTAGAAATATCTTCAACAAAGCAAGGTATCTCATCCAAATAAGTTCTAGAGGATCCTCTCTCAACGCTCTTAGGTTCACTATTTTCATCAAATGGGTTTTCGGGAACAATCCAATCAAGATTCTTTTCTATGGCTTCATGCATTGCTACTAGTTTAAAGGGTATTGGTATCTTAGTTTCCTCCCCATTAGGCTCGGTTTTGTTCATCTTTTCTCGTGTACCAATAACATCTACACATGAGCCTAGCATATTGAAACGTTCAAATACTTTTCTAGCTTCCTTGGCAACATCATAGAATTCCTTAAGCAAAGTTTCTAGAAAGAAATCTCTCTTTTCGGGGTCATCAATTTCTTTAAGATTAAGAAACATTACTTGCATTAAGGGGTTAAGGTTAACAAACCTAGATTCCAACATGTGAACTAAAGAAGCTGCAGCAATTTCATAGTTTGGAGCAAGTTCCGCAAGGGATCTATCCTTAATGCCCTCATGCTTACTGATGACCCACAAGTATAGGGGTGTATCGCAGTATTTTCGAGGGAAGTGAAACCCAATTTATTGATTCGACACAAGGGGAGCCAAAGAATATTTATCAGCCTTAACAACTGAGTTGTCAATTTAGCTGCACCTGGAAACAATCTTGCTCACAGCAGTTTATCAGTAGCAACAGTTTTGTAGTAGGAATAGCAGAGTAGCAGCAGTAGTAAAGCAAAGACAGTAGTAACAAAAGCAGTAAATAGTGGGATTCGAGTGCAGTAGGCATAGGGATGGATGGACGGGCGTTGCATGGACAAGACAATTCACATAGCAATCAGAACATAGGGCAATTGTATATAAATAAGATAAAGCATCCAAGTACTAGACAATCCTAGGCATGTGTTCCATATATAGTCATACGTGCTCACAATGAGAACTTGCAGAACATCTTTTGTCCTGCCAGCCCGTTTGCAGCGGGGCCTCTAGGGAACTACTGGCAATTAAGGTGCTCCTTTTAATAGAGCACCGGAGCAAAGCATTAACACTCCGTGAACACATGTGATCTGTTGGAGATATGCCCAAGAGGCAATAATAAAGTAGGTTATTATCATATCTTTATACTTATGATAAATGTTTACATACCATGCTATAATTGTATTAACAGGAAACATTAATACTTGTGTGATTTGTAAACATAAAATAAGAGTCCCTAGTAAAGCCTCTTGTTAAACTAGCTTGTTGGTTAATATATGATCATTGTTTCCTGATCATGAACATAGAGATGTTATTAACAACAGGGTCATATCATTAGGAGAATGATGTGATGGACATACTCCTATAGATAAGCATAGCATAAAGATCAAGTCATTTCAATAGTTCAATTGCTATATGCTTTCTGATACATAGTAACCTGATTCCTTCGACCATGAGATCATGCATATCACCTTTACCGGATGGATGCTTTGATGTCATCAAACACCACACCGTAACAGGGTGGTTATAAAGGTGGCATTGAGTGTTTGGAAAGTATTGGTTGAGACACATGGATCAAGAGTGGGATTTGTCCATCCACATGACGGATAGATATACTCTGGGCCCTCTCGGTGAAATGTCATCCAATTAGCTTGCAAGCATGTGACTGGCTCACAAGGGATCACATATCACGGGAACGAGAAAAGAGTACTTATCAGTAACGAGGTTGAACTAGGTATGCAGAGATACCGACGATCATAACCTCGGATAAGTAAACTATCGTGAGACAAAGGGAAATTGGTATCGTATGTAAGTGGTTCATTCGATCGCAAAGTAATCGTAGAAATATGTGGGAGCCATATGAATTTCCAGATTCCTCTATTGGTTATTGATCGGAGAAGTGTCTCGATCATGTCCGCATAATTCACGAACCGTAGGGAGACACACTTAAGGATTCGATGTTGTTTGAGTAGTTATGGTATTATGAGAAAGAGACCGAATGTTGTTCGGAGTCTCGGATGGGATCCGGGATATCACGAGGAGATCCGGAATGGTCCGGAGAATAAGATTCATATAAGGAAAGTCCCGCTTCGGAGTTGGGGAATGGTTCCGGTGTTTTCATCGGGAACATTCTAGAAGGTTCCGGAATGTCCCAAGCTCGGGGAAGGGTACATGAATGTGTCATTGTAAGTTGGAATGATTGCATCATGTACTAGGTGTTCTTGCTGTCCAAAATAAAGGGTTTATTTAAATCCTAAATTGAAAAGTCAAACGGCTAGTTTGAAAGTCAAACGGCAATTTTGGGAAGTGGAAGAGAGGAGGATTGGTGGAGGCCGAATTGGAGGAGGGTTCTCCCTTGGCCGGGCGCCCACCAAGACGACTTGGGAGGACTCTCCTCCCTGGCCGCCCTCCCACCTATATAAGGAGGCAGGGCTCCCTCCTAGGACACACAAGTTTCCACCTCTAGATCTCCGGTTTAGAGCCGTTTTGGTTTAGAGCTTCTAATTGCTTTAGCCAGTTTAGAGCCTTCTAATTGGTTTAGAGCCTTCTAATTGGTGTGTCTAATTACTAGACCACTAATAGCCTCTCTCATAAGCTCCACCATACTGCACGCTTAAGGCGAAGCCTCATGGATTTCCCTCTACTTCCGGTACCACGCCACAGTTGCCGGAATCGCGAGGAGAGTGCTACAACCTCCGCCGCTGGAACAAGGAGAGGAAGGTCTTACCGAAAATGAACGCAGTGACCGATCATGGAGCGCTGCTGAACGCGGCCGGAAGGATCGCTCACGCGATCTTGAGATCGGAAAGAGTACGACTACATCACCCACGAGAATCTGCTCGTTAACCGCTTTGGAATCTTCGAGGGTGAGTTCCACTATCGACTCGTTGCTACAATCTAGTAGATAGATCTTGGCTTGTTTGTTTGTATGCGATAGAAAATTTTTGTTTTCCATGCTACGAACCCCTACAGTGGTATCAGAGTCGTGTCTATATGTAGATTTGTTGCACGAGTAGAACACAATGGTCATTGTGGGCATTGATGCTTTTATTGTAGATTGCTTTTTGTGTACTTTGCATCTTGCGGTATGTTGGGATGAAGCGGCCGGCTAACCTTACATGACATCGTTCATGAGACTTGCTCCACGTTTGACATGCAACTTGTATTGCATAAGTGGCTTTATGGTGCCTGTTTCTCCTAGCATAGTAAAGATCCAATTTACAACGGGTAATCAACAATGCTAGTATCAATGTTGTGGTTCGTGTTCGTAAGTTAGAACGACACTTATTGAAAGCCCCAAACCACGTAAAATATGCAAAGAAAGTAGAGGCGTCTAACTTTGTTTTGCAGGGTGCAGATGATGTGATATGGCCATGATTGTGATTATATTTGATGTATGCAATGTTCCTTATTGTAAGTTGGCAACCGCGTGAGCCATATGGTTGTCTTTAATTTCTGTTAAGACTGCGTGTCTATTCAAAATAGTTGTAATAGTTGAAGCTGGTGGGCGACAACCATGAAGAAGCGTCATTGACCTTGATGCTATGCCGGTGATGATGGAGATCATGTTCGTGCTTGAAGATGGAGATCGAAGCACAAAGAGAAAGGCCATATCATATCACATATTATGAATTGCATGTGATGTTAATCCTTTATGCATCTTGTATTGCTTAGTAGACGACGGTAGCATTATAAGATGATCCTCATGCACATAAATTTCAAGTTCTAAAGTGTTCACCCTTAGTATGCACTGCTACAAAGCTTGTCGCTCAAGCACCACGTGATGATCGGGTGTCTTTGATTCCGGGTGAATACAACGTAAGCAAGCCAGATTTGCTTATGCGGTAGCTAAGGTTTGATCTTGACGAGCCTAGCATGTACAGACATGGCCTCAGGAACACGGATTGCCGAAAGGTAGAGCATGAGTCATATAGTAGATATGATGAACATGTTGATTGTTCGCCATTAAAGCTATATCAACTCTCGTGATGATCGGTTTTGATGTGGTGGATTTGGTTCGTGTGATCACTAAAACAATGTGAGGGATATTGTTTTGAGTGGGAGTTCACCTAGATTAATTTAATTATTAATTAGAACTCAATTTATCATAAACTAAATCAAAGTGAATTTGCATAGTTGTTGTAGTCATTGGCATCCGTTTACCACCTTGCGCTTAGTTTTAATTGAGATGATAGAACTATAGAATTCTGGTTAGTTACTTTACGAACTGGTATCGTATTGTTTTGAAGTGTTAATCTAAAGTTTAAAAGTCCTATTGCAAACTTTCAAGTAAGTTCCTTACTCCATAAAGTTTAATAATTAGTATTAAAACAAGAGTGACAATTCCAAGTGTTAGTGTTTGAGTATCATGTTTGTCTCCATGATTCTTGATATTCAAAAGATTCTCTTAATATCAAGGTTATCTAGGATCTGAAAGAGTTGTTTCAGAAACCATGATGTGTGGAAGATATTGTGATATCTGAAACAAAGTTTTGGTTGCAACATGATAAAGTATAATATGGCAAAGTTCATATTCTCATATTTGGATGAGAATTTGCAAAAGGTTGGAGACACTAGTTGTCCTAATCTTCCAAAAGGTTTTGGAGAGCAACATTATACTCGCGATTCACCGTTACAAGCTAAAAGTAGCTAGATCATGGATAAGTCCATGATGAGGGTGAATATTTGATGTAGGTAAAAT
Source organism: Avena insularis (assembly GCA_023614405.1). NCBI lineage: Eukaryota > Viridiplantae > Streptophyta > Magnoliopsida > Poales > Poaceae > Avena > Avena insularis. Next base: position 568,818,851 of record CM042686.1, read on the forward strand.
GTTTACTACACCAAGAGATTACTAAAGAATGGAATTTGAAAGAACACCAAATATTTGATAATGGTGATCTACTTCAAAGTGCAAGTTCAAAGACATTGGTATTTAACTATACACGCTTTGGACTATGTGTCATATGTATGACTCCACTATTGATGTTGATAGATTCTTTCAAATGTAAATCTTGAAAGAGAATCTCATAAATATGTGGCGAAAGAAAAGACTAGAATTGTTCAGCTTAAAGTATATAGATGATATACATGTTATGGCTATATTCTTTGCTTATTAAACAAAGTGGTTCTTAAGCATTTGATACTGAATTTGTTGGTGTGAATCGTCATACGAAACAACACAATTCATGAACTACAATGGCCTAAGTAACTAGCAAAAGAATAGGTGATGATGTTCATCGAGAACAAATAAAGGGTTATTTTGTTGCTCGTTAAACATCAACGCTTGCCTTCAAGATTTGTTTTATCAGGTATTATGAGAACAAAAGGGTTGTTCAAATAATTGCCGTAATCCATAAAAGATGGATGATTCACAAATCTCGTTGGAGAAATCACATCCATAAAACTAGTGCTAAAATTGTCGAAAGACAAATTGATTGAAAGATCACTTAGGAAGTGACATCGCCGCTTAAATTATATTGAAAGAAAACATGAAGAAACTCCATGTGGATGTTATTTTTGAGTCTTTTGATTTTTGATCAAATGACGTTTGTGAAACTTTCCTAGAGATAATTAAAACTTCGTTCATAGGCCAAAAGGGAACGAAAGACTAGCTTATTGGAACTTGTGCATATTGTTGTACGAACTCCATTATGTGTAGTAAAGAGCGATGGATTTCAACTTCATATGCTTTCTCCGAAAATTTGAGTGAATATATGAATATTTACTTAATAAGGATAAAGTATGAAACACTTGAAAAGTTCAAAGACTTTCAAGATGAAGTGCAAAATCATTGTAACAAGAATATGAATAGTTTATGATAAGATCATAAAGGAAGATATTTAAGTTACAAGTTTAGCATAATACTTAAGGTTTATGGAATAGTTCCGTGGATTTGCATTTCCCGAAACACCATAAGAGTATGGAGCATTCGAGATATGTAATTAAACCTTGTTTGACATGGTAAGATCAAAGGTATAATTCATAAAACTGCCATTATATTTTAAAGATTAAAAGCTTTAGAGATTACCGTTTTTCCACTGAAAAGAGCTTCATCATAATCCGCTGAAATGACACCATATAAAGTTATGGTTTGGGATAAAACCCAAGTAGTCCTTTCTTAAACATTGGTATGCTATGCATAAGAAAGATGTGTGCAACCAAAGTCGGATGAACCTGTCTTTGTATAAATGTTAAGTATTCCTCCATAAACACCGGAGACAAAAGTGTTTGTCGCTTAGAACGTCAAGTTTCTTTGAGAAGGAATTTTTCGTGAAAAGTTAAGTGGGAGGACGATAGAACTTTGATAAGGTTAAAGGAACCTTAGCTATATGTGCAGAGTTGCGCAGCACCGAAAAGTGTTCCGGAGGCAGCAACAAAGCTCATGGCTCACGTGTCTCAAAGGTTGTGGTCACGGAGGTCTAAGTTTCTATTGAACCAAGTAGGTCAAGTAAACAATCAAATACCAAGATTTGAGGGTTGAATCATTATTTGAGAATAATGAACGGACTACATGCAAAGAAGCAATGATGGGCCCTGACTCCGTCAAATGGCTTGAAGCCATAAAATCCGTGAAAGTTCCATACACAAGAAATCAAGTTTTGAACTTGAAGGACCCTCGAAAAAGGTGTAAGACCTTGCAGTTGTGTTTGGATCTATAAAGAAGTAGACATGGATGTTTCACATCTATGAAATAGTCGACATGTTGGGAAAGAGTTCACAACAATGTTCAAGGGTTGTATATGACAAGATTTGATCTTTCATAGCGATTTTGAGTCTAGACGGATTAATGTAGCAACCACTACATATAATTTTGTTATGTGGTAGTTGAATAAACAAAACAAGTTCTTCTAATAGAATTGTTACCTAGGACGTGTGCATGACACGGTCCATGAGGTTTTTGTTAATTCAAAGGATGCTAAATGTATATGCAAACTTCAATGGTTGAAGTAAAGCATAGCGGAGTTGGAATCTTCACTGTGATGAAACTCTTAAAAGAGTTTAAAAGTTCATTGGAGACAATGAAGATGCTTGCATTTGCAAGAAATTAAGTGGGAGCGCTAAGACATGTTTCTAATACATTGTGTGGAAGACATATTGTTGATTGGAAATAATGTATCTTTTATTAACACATATTAAGAATTTCATCCCGATGAAAGACTTAGGCAAAACCCAAATATTTGGCATCAATAGACGCTAATATGGTTGTGCCAGAAGTACATAGACGAGATATTGAATGAATTCAATATAGAAACTACAAGAAAGGTTCTTGTTGCACAGAAAGGATTGAAAGAGTTCAATGTTGATGATATATTCAAGTGTATTGGCACTTGGTAAGTGAAACAAAGATTCAAGTATAGATTGATACTTGATCACAAAGGGTATTTATATCAATCATACTGTGATATGTACAAATCCAGATATGTCCTATGCTATAAATATTATGAGCGTATACCAGAATGATTCATAAGATGATCATTGGACGATAGTAAGGATATTCTTATGATCTTTTGGAAGAACTAAGAGTATATTATTTGTAGAAGTGACAAATAGATGGTTAGTTCATTGTAAAAGTACTACATTGATACTAGTTTTGTCACAAAGTACAAATTTAGTTTATCTCAATCTAAACTAAGGATGGCACAATATAATGGAAAGTGAGTTCCATAATGGATTTGGATGAGTTCCAAAGTTAAGACATTGTGACAGATACTTCAACAAAAGGCTAAGTATATGACTGCTATTATAGCAGCAAAAGAGGGCATTTGTGTCAAGTAGTTTGTTATCAAACTAGGTGTAGTTCACAGCGGGATAATACTATGAAGATATATTGTACGACAATATTGTCAACATGTTTTAACCCCAAAGAACTAAAGGTCACACCGAAAGACCGAATTTATACAAAGCCATCTCATTAAAGAATGAGTGATGCGTAGAGACGCAAAGACATGCAATTACACACGGACCTGGAAGTGTCAGATCCGGAGATCAGTTGACCACTAGCAATCGTGTACATACAACACCGGAAAGCCATAGGTGTTGAATACACAAAGGTTTGAAACTAGATTATTGACTCTAGTGCAAGTGGGAGACTGTTGGAGATATGCCCAAGAGGCAATAATAAAGTAGGTTATTATCATATCTTTATACTTATGATAAATGTTTACATACCATGCTATAATTGTATTAACAGGAAACATTAATACTTGTGTGATTTGTAAACATAAAATAAGAGTCCCTAGTAAAGCCTCTTGTTAAACTAGCTTGTTGGTTAATATATGATCATTGTTTCCTGATCATGAACATAGAGATGTTATTAACAATAGGGTCATATCATTAGGAGAATGATGTGATGGACATACTCCTATAGATAAGCATAGCATAAAGATCAAGTCATTTCAATAGTTCAATTGCTATATGCTTTCTGATACATAGTAACCTGATTCCTTCGACCATGAGATCATGCATATCACCTTTACCGGATGGATGCTTTGATGTCATCAAACACCACACCGTAACAGGTGGTTATTAAGGTGGCATTGAGTGTTAGGAATGTATTTGTTGAGACACATGGATCAAGAGTGGATTTGTCCATCCACATGACGGATAGATATACTCAGGCCCTCTCGGTGAAATGTCATCCAATTAGCTTGCAAGCATGTGACTGGCTCACAAGGGATCACATATATCGAACGAGAAAAGAGTTATTTTCGGTAACGAGGTTGAACTATGTATTCAGAGATACCGACGATCATAACCTCGGATAAGTTAACTATCGTGAGACAAAGGGAAATTGTTATCGTATGTAAGTGGTTCATTCGATGCAAAGTAATCGAGAAATATGTAGAGCCATATGAATTTCCAGATTCCTCTATTGGTTATTGATCGAGAAGTGTCTCGATCATGTCCGCATAATTCACGAACCGTAGGGAGACACACTTAAGGATTCGACGTTGTTTGAGTAGTTATGGTATTATGAGAAAGAGACCGACTGTTGTTCGGAGTCTCGGATGGGATCCGGGATATCACGAGGAGATCCGGAATGGTCCGGAGAATAAGATTCATATAAGGAAAGTCCGTTTGAGTTGGGGAATGGTTCCGTGTTTTCATCTGAATGTTCTAGAAGGTTCCTAATGTCCGCGCTCGGGGAAGGGTACATGAATGTGTCATTGTAAAGTGGAATGATTGCATCATGTACTAGGTGTTCTTGCTGTCCAAAATAAAGGGTTTATTTAAATCCTAAATTGAAAAGTCAAACGCTAGTTTGAAAGTCAAACGGCAATTTTGGGAAGTGGAAGAGAGGAGGATTGGTGGAGGCCGAATTGGAGGAGGGTTCCTCCCTTGGCGGCGCCCACCAAGCCGACTTGGGAGGGACTCTCCCCTTGGCCGCCCTCCCACCTATATAAGGAGGGCAGGGCTCCTCCTAGGACAACACAAGTTTCCACCTCTAGATCTCCGGTTTAGAGCCGTTTTGGTTTAGAGCTTGTAATTTGGTTAGCCAGCCGTTTATAGCCATCTAATTGGTTTAGAGCCTTATAATTTGTGTGTCTAATTACTAGACCACTAATAGCCTCTCTCATAAGCTCCACCATACTGCACCGCTTAAGGCGAAGCCTGCGATTTCCCTCTACTTCCTACCACGCCCAGTTGTGCTTGAATCGCGAGGAGAGTGCTACAACCTCCGCCTGCTGGAACAAGGGAGAGGAAGGTCTTCGTCGAGTACGAGCGTGTGACCGATCATGGAGCGCCAAGGAACGCTGGCGCGAAGGATCGCTACGCGATCTTGAGATCGGAAAGAGTACGACTACATCACCCACGAGAATCTGCTCGTTAACCGCTGGAATCTTCGAGGTGAGTTCCACTATCGACTCGTTGCTACAATCTAGTAGATAGATCTTGGCTTGTTTGTTTGTATGCGATAGAAAATTTTTGTTTTCCATGCTACGAACCCCTACATGATCCTCACATCAAAGCCTTTCCCTTCTGGTTATCCCGATTTCTGTCACTTCGGGGCCATAGGTTCCGGACAACAACGTGTGTATACAACTTGTAGATAAGACCAAGAACATTACTATCATAATGAATCAATAATACGTTCAGATCTGAAATCATGGCACTCAGGCCCTAGTGACAAGCATTAAGCACAAGAAGTCGCAACAAAGTCATAAAGCACTAATAAAAGATACTAGGCACCATGCCCTAACAATCTGATGCCATTACATGAACGATCTCATCCAATCCCTACCATCCCCATAGCCTACAACGGGGGATTACTCACTCATAGATGGGGGAAACATGGATGGTCGATGGATAAGCGATGGTGATGATGATGGCGATGATCTCCTCCAATTCCCCGTCCCGGCAGGGTGCCAGAACGGAGTTTTTGGTGCTGTTTCGTGGAATCTGGTGGTGGCGGCGGAGCGGAACTCCTTCTGGAAAAACATCGACCCCCCCGGAGTTTTTAGGTCAGAAGGCTCCTTATAGGGGAAGAGAGAGGCCGAGGGGGTGCCTGGGGGGCCCACACCACCTTCGTGGCCTGGCCTGGCCTGCCACCGTGTGGTGTGGACACCCCTGGCTCTCTCTGCCTCATATTCGCCTCGAGTCTTCGGGTGAAATAGGATTTTTGGCATATTTTCCGGATTTTTCGATAGTTGATTTTCGCACAAAAAGTAGACACCAAGGCGCTTCGTGAAAACAGATCGCTTGCATTAGTTGCATCCAAATCACACTAGTATAGAGGAGAAACAATAGCAAAAGTGTTCGGGAAAGTAGATATGTTTTGGACGTATCAACTCCCCCAAGCTTAGCTTATTGCTTGTCCTCGAGCAATTCAGTTGAAAACTGAGTGCGATAAAAGAAATTTCACGAACACATTTGCTTCATATGATGTAAATATTCTTAGCAATGTGATCAACTACTTAGACAATTCATAATAAAGAGTATGCAACTGAGTCTACTTAATAGTCATTGCAAGCTATGAAGAGATTCCAACTCAAGAGTAATATGTAGCACGAAGCACGAACATAAGCAACATTACAATCCTCATAGAAAGGTATGATAGAGTGGTATCTGGCTTGCCTTTGATTATGAACGTCAAGGCACCTCTGAAGTTCAAGTGATGACTAGAAGTAAAGATATCAAGAATACAAGCATCAAAGTCATAACACAAATAATCAAGTAATGGAACAAACATAAAGAATGACAACTATGCTCTCAAGAAGGTGCTCAAAGAATATGTGGAGACTCAACAAGTAGGAGAAAAGGTTTTGAATAATTTGAAAGGCTTCCAAATGCTGAAAGTATGGTACTCGTTAGCTTTGAGCTCTCATTGCCCTTATCATAAGCATCTTTAATGTGGTTAAGGTGAAAGTGAGGTCCAATCTGAGTTATATGCTTGACAGACTATAAACTGAAAATCCCAAGTCCCTTGAGTACGAGGGCCGCTCCTCATGCTACTCAACTTTAGTTACCGGTAAGTTCTTGTCATCGTAAGTATGTGCGTATCATTGAGAACCGCCAACGGGGTACCCCTTGCCCGATGATACGGAAGAATCCCCATATCAAAATGACAAGGCAAGCAAACAATGAGTATCTCAGCAATCTTCTTATTTACCATGGGAAAATGGTGCTTTTTTTCTCTCTTTCCTCTTTTCATAAATCTCCTTTTTTTATTTTTCTCAATAGATATCTCTCTCTTTTTTATAAGAAGAATGCTTCATAGATATCATTATGGTTACGCTGCAGGTTTCCACCATGTCAGCATGGATTAGACCAGTGGCCCAGGCATTTCTCTAACACACATACATAACTCCATGGACTTACAAGCTCCCCTTTTATTTCACACCGACGAAATCCGCAAACAAAAGAGCAAGGTATCAACTGGGTATATATTTACAAGTGTTGAAAGCGTTCCCCGTGACAACACGGTTCTGCTAATCCCCAGCCTATAATTTGCAAGCATATAACTTTCATGGAGAGTTCACAATGGTTCAGGTTTATTAAGTGCAGGAAATAAAGTGTGCCATCAAGTTCGTGAGAGCTTTACTAACTAATTTTACCATAACAAGCAAACATTTTATGCGGAAGAAAACAAGGCACATTGAATATGCACAGGAGTAGCAAATGATGCTAATAGGTAGGTATGGTGGACACTTTGGAAATATTTGGTTTAGGGAGTTTGGAACTTGAGTAAAACATACTCAGTAAAAGTGAAGGCTAGCAATAGTAAGGGAGCGACAAACGAGAGAGCAATAGCTGTCATTATCATGCTTGCAATAAAACAGGACTACTCATGGCATGAAAGTGATTCAATATCCTCAAGGCAAAATAATTCATCGAGGCTTAACTAATTATTACAGTCATGTGCATGCATGAGCATGTGCCAAGTCAATCAAATAAAACATTCAGAGGAGGATACCATGGTGTCATACCAATTTATGAATAGAGTAATGCAAGCAAACATTCATGAAACATGCTACAAACTATTAGCGAGCTGGAGCTAATCACAAGAAAGCAAGAACTACTAAGCATCCAAAGATAACATACACCCTACATGAACGGACTAAGCAAGCTCACAATGATGAGTATATGTACAAAAATGAAAACAAATAGAGTTCGTTACTAGCCTCTTACCACGCCTCAAGTTGTCATTAATCCTCATTATTGCTCATCACTTGTGTGGCTTGAATAATAATATGAAACAAATATTCCACTGAGAACTGTCGAACCCTGTAGCAAACTCGCAAAAACCAAAGAAGAACGACAAATGTTTTTGGTGTTTCCGATTTTTAAACAAGAACCAAAAGAGAAAAACAAGCAAAGCAAAATCTTTTTGGTTTTTTCGAATAGTTCAAACAAAGCAAAAAGGGAAAAGCAAACCAAGGAAAAAAGAAGAAGCAAACCAAAGAGAAACAACAAAAATATTTTTGGTCTTTTTGTGTTTTTTAGAAAGCAAAAGCAAAGAAGAACGAAAACTAAAAAGAGAACGAAAACATGAATATACAAAGTACCGATGCATCATGATATGGAGATGAGTGTGGTGTCGGCGTACCTCCCCCCAAGCTTAGGCTTTTGGCCTAAGTGGGTATCAATCCCAGGCTGGCCAGGATGAAGTGTCACCGTGGTACGACGAGGAGGTACCCTCGTCCTGGTGCAAGCTCCAGTACGTCCCTCCGTAATACGCAGAGTAATCATAGGAGGGCACATCCTCCTGGTGCTGCTCGTGGAAACCCAGCAAGCGAAGCTGCTCATCCACCTCCTCCTTGGAGCGCGACCATGGTCTCCTGTTAACACTAAACAAAGCAGGTTGTGGCAAAAGGATCTCCCTTTCATCCCCGTTAGTGAAAAGCATCCTATATACTAGATTGTTCAAATCAGAGGTTGTAGTGACAAAGTGATCAGTTTTCATGGCAACAAGGTCAAGCCTCTGTGGTGCCAGCATAGCATCATCGGGATCCACTGAAAGACCTAATGCATTGACTATGTGCGATGCAATGATGCCCCCATAGATAGGCCCCCTAGCAGCTAGGCGGCGAGCAATAAGCGAGCCAAGATTGTACCGAGTATCATTGTTGAGCGCAGCAGCAAGGAAAGCTAAGTGATAGTTGGAGATATTACTAGTGTTCTCCCTACCCAATACACTAGTGGCAAGATAGTATGCAAAGTATCTAAGAGCAGGGAGTTGGATATTTCTTATCTTTCCGCACTGCGCCACGCGGTCATCATCATTGGTCACCCCTCGGTAAAGCTCCAGGAAATCAGCGGGTTGCCCTTGAATTTTCTTCACGGTCCCTATCATACGCACACCTACAATACTGCAAAATCTCTCCAAAGGCATGGTGAAGGGCATATCATAGATTTTAAAAGAGACAGTAGATTGATAGGGTGTGTTAGTAAATGAGAAGCTCCCAACAAAAGTTTTGGTGAGCATAGCGTACACTCTCATCTTGCATATAAGAGGTCAAACCAACCCTCTCAATCAGTAGCAAGAAATCATCAAGAATACCTGCAGCTTGCAAGAAAGTAAAACAAGGAAAAGAGGATGGGTGAGCATCTCCATCATCCCTTTCACTGCCAATACGTGTTGCAATGAGGTCTTCATTGTATGATGGCCTCGCTTGAGAGGCTGTTCTTGAGGGCCTTGACCTCCTAGGTGCATCACTCTCAAATATCTCTCCAAAAGTATGGTTGTTCATGCTTGGTATTCTGAAATTTAAACACCTATTAAACAACTGATTGCAAAGTAAATATAATGAAGGATTCTACTCATAGGGACTTGCAAGAGGCCTAAACATGCATCAAAACTATATCTCTAAGAATCAAACAAGCTTACAAGCTCTCATAACCAGTCACCTACAACAGCAAAATACTCAACATATGATCCACTAAACACCAATCTACTTCGACAAGGGGAGGAGTCACATACCAGGGAACAAATACTCCAAATTTCAGCAAGAAAGATGGGCTGAGCAAGGAGATCGAAGAAATCGAGAGCAAGCACAGAAAGAATGCAATTTTGAGCTATGAACTGGAGCTTACTCGGGAGAGGGAAGAAAGTGGCAGGTGAGAGAGGTAGTGGGGGGCCAGGGGTGGCCCACACCAGGGCATGGCGCCACCTAGGGCTGGCCGTGCCACCACATGGTGTGCTTGCCTGGTGGGACCCCTTGGTACCTACCAGGTACTTCTCTGTCCCTTTTTTCACGTAAAAATTTAATATGAATTTTTGGAATTTTTTGAGACACTTTATTTTTGGGCTTTTTTTAGAAATAGAAGAATGATTTTTCTGACAGACAGATTTTTTTCTTTTGGAAACATGATGCAAGGACAAAACAAGGCTAGAACTACAGAAGTTCTAACATGCAAGCAACTAACAACGAAAAGAAAACTAACCAAAAGCAAAAACTAAAATCCAAAGGATAGAAATAAACGGAGATAATCATAATGAAAACATTGCTTTGTTCAATGGAATCCTTTTGTTAACAAGGTTGATCAAGTCTTGCTACCAAAACAATTGCATATGAGACAAAACTTTGTATTCCACTAATGATTATGTTACCTCAACCTTGATAGCAATGGTCCCAATCATAATAGTTTCAAATTTTTCTCTTGGTATGGGACAATATATTTCTCCAACTTGAATACCTTCAACATGTTCAATTGAATTTAAACCATAAGTCCTTTCAATCTTCTTGGGGAAATAGACAGTATGTTCCTTATCATTAACATTGAAGGTCACCTTTCCTTGATTTCAATTAATAACAGCTCCTACAGTATTAAGAAAAGGTCTCCCAAGAATAATAGACATATTATCATCTTCGGGCATTTCAAGCACAACAAAATCAGTTAATATAAATAAATTGTGAGCCACCTGAAAAGGTACATCCTCACATATACCCACAGGAATAGTGGTAGATTTATCAGCCATTTGCAAAGATATATCAGTTGGTATCAATTTTTCAAGCTGAAGCCTCTTATAGAGAGAGAAAGGCATAACACTAACTCCAGCTCCCAAATCACACAAAGCAGTTCTAACATAGCTATTCTTTATAGAGCAAGGGATAGTTGGAATCCCTGGGTCTCCAAGTTTCTTAGGAACCTTACCATTGAAAGAATAATTAGCAAGCAAAGTAGAGATTTCTTCATTAGGGATCTTCCTTTTATTCGAGACAATGTCCTTCATATACTTTGAGTAAGGAGGCAATTTAATAGCATCAGTCAAAGGAATTTGCAAGAATAAAGGCTTCATCCACTCACAAAACTTATTATAGTGTTCATCTTCTTTTGACTTGTGTTTCTTATCAGGGAAAGGCATAGGTTTTTGGACCCAAGGTTCTCTTTCACTACCATGTTTCTTAGCAATAAAATCTTCTTTGGTGTATTTAGTAGTCTTAGTGTGGTTTTCAGGTTCTTCTTCAACTTTTTATTCATTAGGAACTTCATTTTCTTCATTACCACTTTCAGTTTCAGCATCAGAGATAGATATACTATTAGGATCTATAGCAGGTTCAGAGGGTTCTACAACAGTTTTATGTTTCTTTTTCCTTTTCTTATGAGTAGAACCACTATTTTCAGCTTGTTGAGAATCTTGCTCAATTCTTTTGGGATGCCCCTCAGGATATAGAGGATCCTGGGTAGCAGCACCACTTCTAGTTCTGATTTCATAAGCATGTTTTTCTTTAGCAGCATTAACTAGCAAGTCATTTTGCACTTTAAAGAGTTGATCTATTTGAGTTTGAACCATTTGAAAGTGTTTAACAATCATTTTAACATCAGTAGAGGTTCTTTCCACAATATCTTTCAACTCAACAATAGCTCTAGTGTTTTCCATTAGATGATTTTGCACCCTTTTATTAAAGTTATCTTGCTTAACAATGAAGATATCAAATTCTTCTAAGCATTGATCAGGAGGTTTAGAGTAAGGAATATCACCTTCATCAAAGTGTTGGAGAGAGTGTACCTCAATAGTGGATGAATAGGGAATAGGCTTACATAATTCTTCTATAGGAGGTAAATTCTTGACATCTGCAGCTTTAATTCCCTTCTCCTTAAGACATTTCTTAGCTTCCTTCATCACTTCATCATTTAATTCAATAACTCCCCTCTTCTTTGATGTTGGAATAGGCACAAGAATAGATGGTTCAGGTAAAATTACTTTAGGTATAGCTTGTTTAGGAGGAGTCCAATCTTCATAATTCTTGCTTATTTTAGCCATTAATTCCTCAGCTTCCTTAGGAGTCCTATTCCTGAAAACACAATCAGCACAACTATCTAGGTATGTCCTAGATTCCTCGGTTAGTCCATTATAAAATATATCAAGAAGCTCATTCTTAGGTAATGGACTTCTAGCTTGTGCATGAATCAAAGCACAAAACCTTGCCCATGATTCAGGCAATACCTCTTTTTCTCCCTGTTTAAAATCAAAAAGTTCCTGCAAAATAGCATGTCTAGCATTGGGAGGAAAATATTTCTGCAGGAAAGTACTAATCAAACACTCAGGGTTATCAATAGATCTAGGAGGTAAATTACTAAACCAAGTTTTAGCTTCTCCTTTCACTAAAAAGGGAAAAATCTTAGCAACAAAGTAAGTACACATCTTAATATCATCAGAAAACAAGCCACTCATGGTAGAAAGTTCATTCATATGTGCTACCACACTTTCATTCTTAGTCCCACAAAAAGGTTCTTTCTCGACAATAGCTATGTAAGATAGATCGAGAGAGAAATCATAATCTTCATCTGTAATGTTTATGGGAGAAGCAGCAAACTTAGCAGGAGGATATAATTTGGGTCTAATAGTACGCCTCTCAAGGAGACTCTTAGCAGCGCTCCTATCATGGGTGTTCTTACATTCTTTAATAAACTCATCGGTCATCTCAACATAATCTTCTTCAATATCATAACTCTCACTAGACTCAGGTGAGCTAACAGGTGTGGTAGTGTCTTCATTAGGAGTTTCGCTATTTCCAGCTATAGTTCTAGCAATCGTAGCATCTAGGAAAGGACCTAATGAACCACTCTTATCAAGCACAGTAGAAGCAGCATCATAAGCATCAGAAGTTTCAGATTCAGCAGTAGTAGCAATGTGTGTAGCATGTGTATGTGGTGGTGTAACGAGCTTACTTATAACAGATGGTGAATCAAGAGTAGCAGAGGTATTCAGAACCGTACCTCTTCTTGTAGTGGATGGTAAAATAGGAAACTTTCCATCACGAGACTTACCCATGATGGATGGATAGCAGCGAACAATAGAGAATCCAAGTGAACTTGATAAATAAAGCTATGGTCCCCAGCAACGGCGCCAGGAAATAGTCTTGATGACCCACAAGTATAGGGGGTGTATCGCAGTATTTTCGAGGGAAGTGAAACCCAATTTATTGATTCGACACAAGGGGAGCCAAAGAATATTTATGAGCCTTAACAACTAAGTTGTCAATTCAGCTGCACCTGGAAACAATCTTGCTCACAAAGTTTTATCAAGAGCAACAGTTTTGTAGTAGGAATAGCGAGTAGCAGCAGGTAGTAAGAAAGAAAAGAGTAACAAAAAGCAAAGTAAAGGATTCGAGTGAGGTAGGCATAGGGATGGATGGACGGGCATTGCATGGACAAGACAATTCACATAGCAATCAGAACATAGGGCAATTGCAGATAAATAAGATAAAGCATCCAAGTACTAGACAATCCTAGGCATGTGTTCCATATATAGTCATACGTGCTCGCAATGAGAACTTGCATGACATCTTTTGTCCTGCCAGCCCGTTTGCAGCGGGGCCTCTTTGGTATGAGAAGCGGTTGTGCATTCCCGATGATCCCGATATCAGGAAGTTAATTCTTCAGGAAGCTCACGATTCGCCTTACTCAATTCATCCTGGTAATACGAAGATGTACATGGATGTGAAGGATAGATTCTGGTGGAATAACTTGAAAAGAGAAATTGCTGAATACATCTCCTAGTGTGACGTGTGCAACAGAGTCAAAGCCGAACATCAAAAACCAGCAGGGCTGCTACAGCCATTACCTGTGCCCGATTGGAAGTGGGACAAGGTAGGCATGGATTTTATCACAGGACTACCCCGGACCCGTTCTGGGTATGACTCCATCTGGGTAGTGGTCGATCACTTCACAAAGGTGGCCCACTTTATTCCCGTAAAGACCAGCTATACAAGTGCTAAACTTGCTAAGATTTATATGTCAAGGGTCGTAAGTCTTCATGGTGTACCCAAGGGGATTGTCTCTGATAGAGGTACCCAATTCACCTCGAAGTTTTGGCGACAGCTACACGAGTCTCTAGGGACACGACTGGAGTTTAGTACTGCATTCCACCCACAAACAGATGGACAAACGGAAAGAGTTAATCAGATCTTGGAGGACATGTTAAGAGCCTGTGCGCTAGACTATGGGTCTAGTTGGAATGATAATTTGCCATATGCGGAATTCTCATACAATAACAGTTACCAAACTAGTATCAAGATGGCTCCATTTGAAGTTCTATATGGAAGAAAGTGTAGAACCCCGCTGCTATGGAGTGGAGTTGGAGAACATAGTTTGGTTGGACCTGAACTGATCAAGGATGCCGAAGAAAAAGTAAGACAGATTCAAGACAGGTTAAAAGTAGCCTAATCTAGGAAAAAGAGTTATGCTGATTCCAAGCGCAGGGATGTGACTTATGAAGTGGGAGACCATGCATACCTCTGAGTCTCACCACTACGAGGAGTTAAGAGATTTGGAATCAAGGGTAAGTTAGCACCCCGATTCATAGGGCCCTACAAGATCTTGGGTCGTAGAGGGGAGGTTGCCTATCAGTTGGAATTGCCCGAAGTGTTATCTATTCATGATGTTTTCCATGTGTCGCAACTAAAGAAGTGTCACCCGGAAATGGCTGAAACACCACTAAAGGATACGGTTCTGTTGGACGAGGTTCAACTGGAAAACGATCTCACCTATGAGGAAAAACCCACCAGGATTCTAGAAACAGCTGAGAGAATTACTTGTACCAAGACTATCAGGTTTTGCAAAGTTCAATGGAATCACCACTCCAAGGAAGAGGCCACGTGGGAACGTGAAGAAGACCTGAAGAAAGAACACCCACACCTATTTGCTAACCAACTTGAATCTCGGAGACGAGATTCTTCTTAAGGGGGGTAGGTTTGTAACATCCCAAATTTTACAATTTCAGATGTTACTAGAAGCATGCATCATATCCTTGCATCATGGCATCACACAATAAAAGCCGCATCAAATATCTTCCCTAAACCCTATAGTCATAAAAGACTAAAAAGGGTAAAACAAAATCTAACCTCCCAAACCTTTGCAAACGTGTTATTTTATAATCCCATTCTAATCCTCTTCTTTTTACAAAATTTTAGAGCCCGGTCTCACTTAATTCGGAGTCCGTTTGCAAAAGTTAAGACAAATAGGAAAAAACAAAAAATAAAAGATTAAACAAAAAAAGCCTAGCCTAGCCGGCCGCCCAGCAAGCCCCGGCCACCGCCACCCGCCACCCCCCACCTCTCACCTCTCACGACGTCATACCCCACCTGCCATCCCCGACCTCGCCGTGTTCATCCGCAACTCCTCTGACCAACGCAATCGTAACGGAATCCGTTGATTCGGAGGCTAATCCGACCCCTTCCGCATGTAAAAACCCTCTTATAAGCTTCCCCATCGAGGCTCGGCCCTTTTCCCAAAAAACACAAACCCTAGAACCGCCTACGCCAAGACCGACACGCCGCCGGAGCTCCGCCTCGGGAGGTTGCTCCCTCGTCGATATCGGGATCCTCTCCCTCCTTTTCTTCCAAAATCGGAACCGCCTCTAACACCTGCATCTCCCCCTGTCTTTTCCCTCTCTAAAGTGAAGTCAATCGACGGCGATTGCACGTCGGAGCTCTGCTGGACACGGAGGACGTCGGCGGAGCGCCACCGCGAGCAGAGGAAGGGAGGCCCGACACCGTCTGTACCAGAGGGGCCGCGAGGAGGAGGGCCACGTCGTCGTCCGCTTCGCATAGCCAGGAGCTCGCCGGAACGCCACCGAGCATCGCCATCGACGCGCCGCCGACGTCCGTCATCGTCGTCATCAAGCCATCGCCGCCACGGTGAGTTCCTCCGTCCCCGTCCGGATCTCGATCGATCCGCGGCGATTGTTAGCTGTC
This sequence comes from Avena insularis, assembly GCA_023614405.1. NCBI lineage: Eukaryota > Viridiplantae > Streptophyta > Magnoliopsida > Poales > Poaceae > Avena > Avena insularis. The sequence goes on from CM042686.1 coordinate 568,834,662, forward strand.
CCAACGGGGGTATCGCCAACCGTTACGCTGCCACGTGGCACGCCGTGTCATCTCCGTCCTCGCCACAAGACTGCTGCCCGCTGGACCAATCTGAGCCGCCACTTGTCGCCATGTGGCCACCCTGTAATTATTTTCTTAATAGGCAGAAAATACTTTAACCTTGTAAAATTAATATTAATTCGATTACTTGTCCAAAAATTGCGTATAATATAACGGTGGATTCACAAAATTGAGTAGAACATAGATCTACAATAATATCGCTGTTTTACTGCAGCAATCTTGCAATAGGATTTAAAGTTTAGATTAGAGTATTTTAATTCTAGAAAAATATCCGTAGATCCGTTTTAGTTGCTTCTTGTTGCCTTGGCTTTGTATCTACGAGACCTTCTGTGGAAAAATTGTTATAACTTTCTTAGAGTGTTTAGATCTGTTTCGAGGTAGATTGCGGTTGTAGATCTATTTATGAGCTTGTTTATTTAGGTATTAACCCAAAATACTTAAAATCTATGGGGAATCGATTCTAATGACATCCCCAACTCAACAACACCCCAGAATAAAACCCTTGGTCGAAATTGAATCCATCCTTGCATATTACCATGTTGCATGCATGCATATTCACCTTCGTGACATTGTTTTGTGCAAATTGTGATTGGATCTATGTTTGTGTTTCGTTAGATTGTTCGGAGTGCGCGGAGGAGTACTGTTGTGTAGAGTGCTGCTCGGATCAAGGCAAGTTACACCACTTGTTCATGTTTATGTCCCAGTTTTGAATACTGTGCATGTTTTGCTCTTCAAAATAGTAGTATGCATGTGTAGGATTGTTTTGGTAGATCTACTTGAAAATATTTTGCAAGTGCGATGATTTTGTAGTATGCCATGATAGTTCTATACTTAGGATTTTCCTTCCTAGTAGGTTATCCCTGTTTTCGCTAAGTACTGCTTGCTATGCTATATATATAAAGTACCGTTGGGGGGTTCGAAAGACTCAAAAAAATTCGAAGTATGAGAGCTCTCTCGAGCGAACTTTTCTTCTCAAAACCCCCTTCAAAATAAAACTAAGTTTTCTTCTGGGCGGAATGGTTGTCGGGTCAATGAGTGGATATTTGGTGGAGGACGGCCGCCCAGGAATCAAAGAAGTCTGCCATGTTTCAGAATTCAGAAGCTTCCAGTGCAACCACAATACATATGGGCTATGTCTTGGCTTAGTACTTAGTGGGAAACCTCACCGAGGTACCAACATTTGGAGGTTCTTGAGACGGTTGGATCCAGCTGGTAGAGGGGCTACTAAGCGAAGGCTTCGCCATGGTCTTGTCTGTAAAAGGACTTGATTGTGGATTGTGGGGAAAGTGCACAACCTCTCGAGAGTATTGCAATCTGATCGATCAGCCGTGTTCATGGAAACAGAACAACATTGAGCATCTGAAGGATGGAGCCTCTGAAAGATCTTCCTCTCTCTTTTCCAAACTTAAAGTTTTATAAACCCCAAGGCGTGAGTAATATCGCCATTGGGTGGGATTTTGGGAACTTGGTGCGTAATATCCAAGTGCTAGGTTGACTGGGCACTTGGTGAGTAATATCCACGTGTTCCATTCGACCCTATACTACTTATCAAAGTTTACAAAGTAGGGTAATCTCTTCCTCTTTTCTTATTACATTGAGAAAATTGGCTTTATGCAAATGAACCCCAAAGCCTACTCTTAGCCTTGCATGTAGAGATAGACTTACTCTTTCCCTGGTGTAATTTGCCAATATATTCAAAGTATTGACCCAACTTGTTGGCTGCATGTCTTATGTGCAGAATCCGAAGACTGAAAGGTGCGTAGGGATCGCGGGTCTTCACGCAACTAGCCTGAGGCGTTTATGGACTCAAGTTTTACTTAGTTTCCGCTGTTTTATTTGTGCTAGCTATAAGCTATGCAAGTTGTAATAATATACTCTGGATTATTCGTGTAATAATGACTTGTGTTTTACATGATATTCATCGACTGTGAAGTGCTAGCTATTGATCCAGGGACTAGCATGTTATTCACAGGGACTTAGGATCCTTAACGATCTCAGGTCACAACAGATGGTATCAGAGCACAAAGTTGCCTGTAGGACGTGACCCCTAGGATTGGAAGCCACCTTTACCATTGTGTGTTTTTGCTTTCCATATTCTTCTAAGTTATTTATGCCCTTCTAGTAATTCTATTCCTTATCACTTTGTGCCTAATTTTCCTTCTCCTCACATAAAGATGACGGCCTTCTACTACGACACCGCCGAAGACATCAAGTGCCTGCGCTTTGGGGAATGCCTTCTGGACATCATCAAGACGTTGCAGTTGCCCATGCCATCAATCAAGGGAAGCGAGTTGAGGAAGATGCACAAGGAAGGATGCTGGGCGATTGAAGTCATCCAACCGGGGCGCAGCAAGTCAGAACCCAAGATAGAGGCCATTGTACTCAACATCACCAGCGACTCCAAGGAGAAAGGACTTAGCATCAGCATGCAGGGGCTCATTGGACGCCTTTGTGGACGCCACTATGAAGAGGTTGAAGGACACTACATCAAACTCTTTGGAAAACGTGATGAGAAGGGAGTTCCAATCGAGTTAACCCCAGAGGAAAGGAAGACATGCAAGCGTCGAAGGATCCAATATCAAGACTTGGAGTCCCACATCAATGATCTTGAGAAGGGGAGCTGCCTTGAGATCACGAGGAATGACGAACTATGCGCCCTAGTCAAGGAGAAGGACGAGAAGATTGAGGAGCTGGAAGAGAAGATCAAGTCCCTAGGAGGGGATCTCACCGCCCAAGACAAGAAGTTTGCTAATCAAGATAAGAGGGTGCAGGATAAGAACAAGAGGATTAGGGAACAAAGTCTTGTGCTCGCAAAAAACGAGATGGAGTTCAAGAACTTTGCCACCATGTTGAAGGACCTGCGAGCAGCCAAGAGGAGCTTGGAGGAGAAAATCACGCCCGTGACTATGGGGTCAAGCTTGATCAAGAAGCTGCAGAAGGAGAAGAAGGAACTTCAAGAGAAGCTCGAAGCTGCTACCCAGGAGCTGCAAGAGGTGAAGGAACTTCAAGAGAGGCTCGAAGCTACTACACTGGAGCCGCAGGAGGTGAAGGAACTTTAGGAGAAGCTTGAAGCCACGACGAAGGACATGGAGTTATACAAGTCACTGCTGGAGAAGGAAGGCTTCATTATTGAGGATGAGGAAGTGGATGATGAGTAGAGTAGTTGGACCACCCTTAGTGCTATAGTCAAACGTTGTTCACGATTGTAATGAGTACCAAAACTATTTTGGTTTAGTTAAACTTGATTGAGTTGTGTTAAACTATGTGCTATGTGTGCCTTGTTTTTTGTGTGTGTTTTTCTCATGTTTACATAAGAGTAGGAGTTTATTCCTTAGGTTTTCTATCTATTTCTTAACTTGTTTCCCAAACCCCACAGATGGCGAGATGTGGGAACAACAACAACAACATGCCCCCAGAGATAGCGCAACTTCTGAACTCCCAGAATCAGCTGATCCAACTCCTCACTCAAAACATGCAAAACAACAACAACAACCCGCAGCCTCCACCACCTCCACCGCCCCAACAGGATCGCCTGACTCGGTTCTTGAGGTTGAACCCTCCAATTTTCTCAAGTAGTTCTGAGCCAATTGTAGTAGATGACTGGCTCCGCACCACCAACAAGAAGTTAGACACTGTCCAAGTTGTGGTAGCTGACAGGGTGCGCTTTGCCACGCACCAACTTGAGGGACCAGCTGCTGAATGGTGGGATGATTACCAGGTCACCCACCCTGATATTGAAGCTATCACCTGGAACCAGTTTGAGGCGGCCTTTCGTACTCATCACGTAGTCGTGGGTGTTATGTCACTAAAGAGACGTGAGTTCCGTGACTTGAAACAGCTGCACCGCTCTGTCTCCGAGTATGGGGACCTTTTTAACAAGCTGGCACGCTATGCACCTGATGATGTTTCCACTGATGCCAAGAGACAGGAGGAGTTCCTAAGGGGACCTAATGATGAAATATCTATTCAGCTTGTGGATCTGAAGTTTGATAACTATCAGGAACTTCTGGACAGGGAAGTTGTGGTTGAAGCAAATCAAAGGAGTATAGAGAACCGAAAGAGAAAGTCCACCTCACACAAGCACAACTCATCCCCATATCAGAAGCAACGCACTTCGTCACAACCACCCCATACCACAATGGCCACAACCACAATGGTCATCGTCATGGAGGACATAACCACAATGGCCATAAACACCGCAATGGAAATGGCAATGGGAAGGATCTGAGTGAATTGGCATGCTTCAAGTGTAACAAGACAGGGCATTATGCAACTACTTGCCTCGAAAAGATGAAGAATGGGAATGGTAATGGAAACGGCAATGGGCACAACCATGGCAATGGTAATGGAAATGGGAAGAAGCCGAATCCATTCGTCAAAGCCACGGTGAATCATGTCTCCGTGGAGGATGCTCGTGAGGCACCTGACTCCGTGATTGGTAAGATCAAGCTTAACTCCACCCCCGCAGTTGTTCTTTTTTATACTTGTGCATCTCATTCATTCATATCAAGGGCATTTGTGGATAGAGGCAAGATACCTACAGAGACTATTAGTACTCCCCTAAGGGTAAGTTCTCCTGGTGGAGAAATAGTGGCAAACTCTGGATGCCGTGGGTTAGAACTAAGGATTGGGGCACACATCTTTCCCACCAGCCTAGTCGTTCTGGAGTCACAAGGCTTAGACATAATTTTGGGCATGAACTGGATGACCGAATATGAGGGAGTCATAGATTGTGCCAAAAGGACTATCGCACTCACGACTCCGGACAAGAAAAGGATCCTCTGTAAGTCAGCTTTCGCACTCAAAGGAAGTATGGTGAACTCTCTTAAGGGGGTTAGCTTGGAGGATGTGCCAATTGTGAAGGAGTATCCAGATGTCTTTCCGGAAGAATTGCCAGGGATGCCTCCTGACCGAGACATCGAGTTTCTCATTGACCTGATGCCTGGTACTGGACCGATAGCAAAGAGACCGTACAAGATGGATGTGGATGATTTGAAGGAACTTAAGAAACAGCTTAGAGAGCAATTGGACAAAGGCTTCATTCAACCAAGTGCGTCATCTTGGGGAGCGCCTGTCTTATTTGTGGAGAATAAGGATAAAACCAAGAGACTAGTCGTGGACTACCGGTCGTTGAATGAAGTGACAATCAAGAACAAGTAGCCTCTACCCAATATCAATGACCTGTTCGATCAATTAAAGGGAGCTAGTGTGTTCTCTAAGATTGATCTCCGATCAGGTTATTTCCAGCTAAAGATCCGGGAACAGGATGTACCCAAGACAGCCTTCACCACAAGATATGGATTGTATGAGTACACCGTGATGTCGTTTGGCTTAACCAATGCCCCAGCATACTTCATGACTATGATGAACAAGGTGTTCATGGAGTACTTGGATAAGTTTATTGTGGTATTCATTTATGACATACTTATATATTCCAAGGACGAGAAGGAACATGAGAGACATCTACGCCTAATTATGGAAAATTTAAGGGAACACAAGTTGTATGCTAAGTTTAGCAAATGTGAGTTCTGGTTGAAAGAAGTGGGATTCCTTGGTCATATTGTGTCAGCTAAAGGAGTTGCCGTGGACCCAAGTAAGGTAGTATCCGTGACAGAATGGGAGTCCCCTAAGAATGTGGGTGATATCAGGAGTTTCCTAGGCCTTGCAGGATATTACCGAAGGTTCATTGAAAACTTTTCCAAGATAGCAAAGCCTATGACAGAATTGTTGAAGAAGGAAAAGAAGTTCCAATGGACCGAGGCATGTGAAGCAAGCTTTCAAGAATTGAAGAAGCGCCTAGTAACAACACCTGTTTTGTGTCTCCCTGACATCCAAAAAGATTTCCAAGTCTATTGCGATGCTTCTCGACAAGGACTTGGTAGTGTACTAATGCAAGATGGAAAAGTAGTGCCTTACGCCTCTCGACAACTTAAGAACCATGAGAATAACTACCCCACACATGATTTGGAACTAGCATCTGTTGTGCATGCGCTCAAGGTATGGAGACACTACCTCATGGGCAAACATTGTGATGTGTTCATGGATCACAAGAGTCTTAAGAATATCTTCACTCAAAAGGAGTTAAATATGAGGCAAAGGAGATGGCTCGATCTCATCAAGGACTATGACTTGGACCTGCAGTACCATCCTGGAAAGGCCAATGTTGTGGCTGACGCCTTAAGCCAGAAGGTCTATGTAAATGGACTTACCGTGGGAGAACTTCCAAATGATTTATGTGAGCAATTCAAGGATCTCAGGTTGGAAATAGTTCCGGAGGGATACTTAGCAACTATGGAGATAGTGCCAACGCTTCTGGACCAAATCAAAGAGGCCCAGAAGGGGGACAAAGAGTTAGAAGAGATAAGAGCTAATATAAGCAAGGGTAAAGCAAAAGGGTTTCATACAGATGAACAAGGGACATTTTGGTATGAGAAGCAGTTATGCGTTCCCGATGATCCCGATATCAGGAAGTTAATTCTTCAGGAAGCTCACGATTCGCCTTACTCAATTCATCCTGGTAATACGAAGATGTACATGGATGTGAAGGATAGATTCTGGTGGAATAACTTGAAAAGAGAAATTGCTGAATACATCTCCTTGTGTGACGTGTGCAACAGAATCAAAGCCGAACATCAAAAACCAGCAGGGATGCTACAGCCATTACTTGTGCCCGATTGGAAGTGGGACAAGGTAGGCATGGATTTTATCACAAGATTACCTTGGACCTGTTCTGGGTATGACTCCATCTGGGTAGTGGTCGATCATTTCACAAAGGTGGCCCACTTTATTGCCGTAAAGACCACCTATACAAGTGCTAAACTTGCTAAGATTTATATGTCAAGGATCATAAGTCTTCATGGTGTACCCAAGGGGATTGTCTCTGATAGAGGTACCCAATTCACCTCGAAGTTTTGGCGACAGCTACACGAGTCTCTAGGGACACGACTGGAGTTTAATACTGCTTTCCACCCGCAAACAGATGGACAAACGGAAAGAGTTAATCAGATCTTGGAGGACATGTTAAGAGCCTGTGCGCTAGACTATGGGTCTAGTTGGGATGATAATTTGCCATATGCGGAATTCTCATACAATAACAGTTACCAAACTAGTATCAAGATGGCTCCATTTGAAGTTCTATATGGCAGAAAGTGTAGAACCCCGCTGCTATGGAGTGGAGTTGGAGAACGTAGTTTGTTTGGACCTGAATTGATCAAGGATGCCAAAGAAAAGTAAGACAGATTCAAGAAAGGTTAAAAGTAGCCCAATCTAGGCAAAAGAGTTATGCTGATTCCAAGCGCAGGGATGTGACTTATGAAGTGGGAGACCGTGCATACCTCCGAGTCTCACCACTACGAGGAGTTAAGAGATTTGGAATCAAGGGTAAGTTAGCACCCCGATTCATAGGGCCCTACAAGATCTTGGGTCGTAGAGGGGAGGTTGCCTATCAGTTGGAATTGCCCGAAGTGTTATCTGTTCATGATGTTTTCCATGTGTCGCAACTAAAGAAGTGTCACCCGGAAATGGCTGAAACACCACTAAAAGATACGGTTCCGTTGGACGAGGTTCAACTGGAAAACAATCTCACCTATGAGGAAAAACCCACCAGGATTCTGGAAATAGCTGAGAGAATTACTCGTACCAAGACTATCAGGTTTTGCAAAGTTCAATGGAATCACCACTCCGAGGAAGAGGACACGTGGGAACGTGAAGAAGACCTGAAGAAAGAACACCCACACCTATTTGCTAACCAACCTGAATCTCGGGGACGAGATTATTCTTAAGGGGGGTAGGTTTGTAATATCCCAAATTTTACGATTTCAGATGTTACTAGAAGCATGCATCATATCCTTGCATCATGGCATCACACAATAAAAGCTGCATCAAATATCTTCCCTAAACCCTATAGTCATAAAAAGACTAAAAAGGGTAAAACAAAATCTAACCTCCCAAACCTTTGCAAAAGTGTTATTTTATAATCTCATTCTAATCCTCTTCTTTTTACAAAATTTTAGAGCCCGGTCTCACTTAATTTGGGGTCCGTTTGCAAAAGTTACGACAAATAGCAAAAAACAGAAAATAAAAGATTAAACAAAAAAGCCTAGCCTAACCGGGCCAGCCGAGCCGGCCCACTCCTATCTACAAGGCCAAAGCATAAGAGCAGCAAAGCAGCCGGCCAGCCAGCAGCCAGCCCCCCGCCACCAGCCAGCCCCCACCTTCTCCCGCCTCTCACTGACGTCGCGGCCCCACCTGTCATCCCCGACCTCGCCGTGTTCGTCCCCAACTCCTTTGACCGACGCAACCCTAACGGAATCCGTTGATTCAGAGAGCTAATCTGACCCCTTCCGCACGTAAAAACCCTCTTATAAGCCTCCCCATCGAGCCCCGGCCCTTTTCCAAAAAAAATCGCAAACCCTAGAACCGCCTACGCAAAGACCGACGCGCCGCCGGAGCTCCGCCTCGGGAGGTTGCTCCCTCATCGATATCGGGCTCCTCTTCCTCCTTTTCTTCCAAAATCAGAACCGCCTCTAACACCTGCGTCTCCCCTGTCTTTTCCCTGTCTAAAGCGCAGTCAATCGACGGTGATTGCACGTCGGAGCTCTGCCGGAGACGGAGGACGTCGGCGGAGCGCCACCGCGAGCAGAGGAAGGGAGGCCCGACGCCGTTTGTACCGAAGGGACCGCGAGGAGGAGGGCCACGTCATCGTCTGCTTCGCACAGCCGGGAGCTCGCCGGAACACCGCCGAGCATCGCCACCGACGCGCCGCCGCTGTCTGTCGTCTTCGTCGTCAACCCATCGCCGCCATAGTGCATTCCTCTGTCCCCGTCCGTCAGATCTCGATCCGGCGGTGCAGATCGGCCTGTCCCAGCGAAGGGGTATCGCCCAACCGCATTCTGCCGTGTGGCACGCCGCGTCAGTGCCGCATCCTTGCCGCGTCAGCGCTGCGCGCCCCCGCTGGACCAATCCCGAGCCGCCACTTGTCGCTTGCGTGGCCGCCCACCTGTAATTTTTTTCTTAATAGGCAGAAAATACTTTAACCTTGTAAAATTCATAGTAGTTCGATTACTTGTCCAAAAATTGCGTATAATATACCGTTGGATTCACAAAATTGAGTAGAACACAGATCTACAATAATATCGCTGTTTTACTGCAGCAATCTTGCAGTAGGATTTAAAGTTTAGATTAGAGTATTTTAATTCTAGAAAAATATCCTTAGATCTGTTTTAGTTGATTCTTGTTGCGTTGGCTTTGTATCTACGAGACCTTCTGTGGAAAAATTGTTATAACTTGCTTAGAGTGTTCAGATCTGTTTCGAGGTAGATTGGGGTTGTAGATCTATTTATGAGCTTGTTTATTTAGGTATTAACCCAAAATACTTAAAATCTGTGGGGAATCGATTCTAATGACATCCCCAACTCAACAACACTCCAGAATAAAACCCTTGGTTGAAATTGAATCCATCCTTGCATATTACCATGTTGCATGCATGCATATTCACCTTCGTGACATTGTTTTGTGCAAATTGTGATTGGATCTATGTTTGTGTTTCGTTAGATTGTTCAGAGTGCGCGGAGGAGTACTGTTGTGTAGAGTGCTGCTCGGATCAAGGCAAGTTACACCACTTGTTCATGTTTATGTCCCAGTTTTGAATACTGTGCATGTTTTACTCTTCAAAATAGTAGTATGCATGTGTAGGATTGTTTTGGTAGATCTACTTGAAAATATTTTGCAAGTGCGATGATTTTGTAGTATGCCATGATAGTTCTATACTTAGGATTTTCCTTCCTAGTAGGTTATCCCTGTTTTAAGCTTGCTTGCTATGCTATATATATAAAGTACCGTTGGGGGGTTCGAAAGACTCAAAAAAAATCGAAGTATGAGAGCTCTCTCGAGTGAACTTTTCTTCTCAAAACCCCCTTCAAAATAAAACTAAGTTTTCTTCTAGGCGGAATGGTTGTCGGGTCAATGAGTGGATATTTGGTGGAGGACGACCGCCTAGGAATCAAAGAAGTCTGCCATGTTTCAGAATTCAGAAGCTTCCAGTGCAACCACAATACATATGGGCTCTGTCTTGGCTTAGTACTTAGTGGGAAACCTCACCGGGGTACCAACATTTGGAGGTTCTTGGCACGGTTGGATCCATAGGGTTTAGGGGCTACTAAGCGAAGGCTTCGCCATGGTCTTGTCTGTAAAAGGACTTGATCGTGGATTGTGGGGAAAGTGCACAACCTCTCGAGAGTATTGCAATCTGATCGATCAGCCGTGTTCACGAAAACAGAACAACATTGAGCATCTGAAGGATGGAGCCTCTGAAAGATCTTCCTCTCTCTTTTCCAAACTTAAAGTTTTATAAACCCCAAGGTGTGAGTAATATCGCCATTGGGTGGGATTTTGGGAACTTGGTGCGTAATATCCAAGTGCTAGGTTGATTGGGCACTTGGTGAGTAATATCCACGTGTTCCATTCGACCCTATACTACTTATCAAAGTTTACAAAGTAGGGTAATCTCTTCCTCTTTTCTTATTACATTGAGAAAATTGGCTTTATGCAAATGAACCCCAAAGCCTACTCTTAGCCTTGCATGTAGAGATAGACTTACTCTTTCCCTGGTGTAATTTGCCAATACATTCAAAGTATTGACCCAACTTGTTGGCTGCACGTCTTATGTGCAGAATCCGAAGACTGAAAGGTGTGTAGGGATCACGGGTCTTCACGCAACTAGCCTGAGGCGTTGATGGACTCAAGTTTTACTTAGTTTTTGCTGTTTTATTTGTGCTAGCTATAAGCTATGCAAGTTGTAATAATATACTCTGGATTATTCGTGTAATAATGACTTGTGTTTTACATGATATTCATCGACTGTGAAGTGCTAGCTATTGATCCAGGGACTAGCATGTTATTCATAGGGACTTAGGATCCTTAACGATCCGAGGTCATAACACTATCATAATGAATCAATAATACGTTCAGATCTGAAATCATGGCACTCGGGCCCTAGTGACAAGCATTAAGCACAACAAGTCGCAACAAAGTCATAAAGCACTAATAAAAGATACTAGGCACCATGCCCTAACAATCTGATGCCATTACATGAACGATCTCATCTAATCCCTACCATCCCCATAGCCTACAGCGGGGGATTACTCACTTATAGATGGGGGAAACATGGATGGTCGATGGAGAAGCGATGGTGATGATGATGGCGATGATCTCCTCCAATTCCCCGTCCCGGCAGGGTGCCAGAACGGAGTTTCTGGTGTTGTTTCGTGGAATCTGGTGGTGGCGGCGGAGCGGAACTCCTTCTAGAAAAACGTCGAAGCCCCCCGGAGTTATTAGGTCAGAAGGCTCCTTATAGGCGAAGAGAGAGGCCGAGGGGGTGCCTGGGGGGCCCACACCACCCCCTGGCGCAGCCTGTCCTGGCCTGCACCACCAGGTGGTGTGGCCACCCCTGGCTCCTCTCCGTCTCGTATTCTGGCTCCTGGAGTATTCGGGTGAAATAGGATTTTTGGCATATTTTCCGGGATTTTTCCTGATAGTTGATTTTCTGCACAAAAAGTAGACACCAAAGCAATTTGCTGAAAACAGCGTCAGTTCGCATTAGTTGCATCTAAATCACACAAGTATAGAGGAGAAACAATAGCAAAAGTGTTCGGGAAAGTAGATACGTTTTGGACGTATCACTTACTAACATAATTAAAGAATTCTTCAATATTATCTTTCCAATTAAATAACCACTACCTATTGAAAGGTCTTTCAGGGTAAATTTGGGGATCAACATGGTGTGCTAAGGAAAAGGTAACAACTATAAAAAGACTTAATAATTTTTTTGTGTTTTTAATAAAGGAAGCAAACTTGCAAAACTAATTTTTTTGTGTTTTTGAAAAAGAAACAAGCAAACAGAACGAAAGTAAACTAAGCAAAACAAAAATAACAAAGTAAAGAGATTGGTTATAAGGGACTTCCCTTGTGAAGATGTCCTTGACTCCCCGACAATGGCGCCAGAAAAATACTGGTTGACTCGTGTACTATCGAGCTCGTTGGGGAACCCCAAGAGGAAGGTATGATGAGCACAGCAGTAAGTTTCACTCAGTTATAAAACCAAGGTTATCAATCCAGTAGAAGCAAGAAAACACCCCAAAGGTGTAGCTAGCTGAACTTTGGCAGGGCGCACTACCGGTGCCAGCAAGCAACATGGAGACCTACACAACACAACCATAGAACTCTATCCCCAACTTACGATGAGGTTGTCAATCTCACCGGTTTTGCTAAAAACAAAGGATTAAACGTATCGAGTGGAAGAAAGTAATAGTTTGCAGAAAGTAAACACAAAGCAGTAAACGGTTGATTATAGATTGAAAGTAAAAGAAAGGACAGGGGTCTATAGTTCACTAGAGGTGGCTCTCCTTAAGATAGATAACATGTTGGGTGAACAAATTACAGCGGGGCAATTGACAAACATCGAGAAAGCATACAAGCATATACTACTCATCTTGACTCCTTTGAGATTCGATTGGGCATTACAACATTATACATAGACCGCCATCCAACTGCATCTATGACTAATAATTCACCTTCAGGTTATCATCCGAACCCCCTCCAGTATTAAGTTGCAAGCAACGGATAATTGCATTACGAATTGCGTGTAAAGAAAAAACAATACGATTGTTCTATGAACAAAGGATTGTTGTTTTCTCCCTAGTAGCAACATCACATCTAGTACCTTAGAGATTTCTGTCACTTCCCCAGATTACCAGAGGCATGAACCCACTATAGAGCATACATACTAACTCTTGGAGTTGCTAGCATCTACTTGGTCAAGATAGCTACTAACAACGGAAAGCATGCAAGATCACAAATAACAAAGACATGATAGAATCAGTAATCAATCTAAAATAGCATCTCAATATCCATTGAATCCCCGCAAACACAACATGCAGAATTACAAATAAATGATCTTGATCATGAACGGAGCTCACAAGATCTAAACATGATAGCACAAAGGAGGAGAACCAGCCATCTAGCTACTACATGGACCCGTAGTCCAGAGATGAACTACTCACGCATCACACCGGAGGCTTGCATGATGATGAAGAAGGCCTCCAGGGTGAATTCCCTCTTCAGGTCTTTGGGAAGAGCGTGATCCTCCCAATCTAGGGATGGAGATGACGGCGGCTACAGACTCTTTCATAGAATTTTGATCAGGTACTTAGGGTTTCTGTACCAGAGGCAATATATAGGCGGAAGGAGAGGCCGAGGGGGTGCTTGGGCTAGCCAGATCACCCCTGGCATGGGCCAAGCCTGGCCGCGCGGCCAGGTGTTGTGGACAGGCCCCAGCCCTCTCCGTCTCGTATTCTGGCTCCAGGTGTCCCTCGGTGAAAAACTGACTTTGGCTTTTGTTCCATCCAATTCCGAGAATATTCATTTTGACTTTCCTGGAACCAAAAACAGTAGAAAACAGGCAGATAGCATGGTCGCTCTTGTTAATAGGTTAGTCCAAGAAATCATATGAAAAGTACTCCAAAGTATGGACAAAACACAAGAAAGTAGATAAAACCAAGCATGGAACATCAAAAATTATGGATACGTTTGCAATGTATCACAGCTATACGGACGCAACTATACAGGCGGAACAAAATGCTACAGCCGTATAGTTGGTCGTTAAACTGTCTATCCCTGTGAAAGAAAATTTGCAAAGGCATCGATATCTATATGATCGGAACTATAAAGCCGGAATTTTTATTCCTGCCATATAGTTGGTCGTTAAACTCTCAATACATATGAGAAGAAATTGTACGGAGGCATTGCTATCTATACGACCGGAGCTATACAGCTAGAATTTTTATTCCTGCCATATCGTTGGTCCTTAAACTCTCAGTACATATTGCAGAAAAAATTAAATGGAAAAGATAACTATATGACCGGAATTTTTATTCCCGCCATATAGTTGGTCGTTAAATTCTCTGTGTGCATCGAAAATATTCTGTTTCTTCGTAAACTATTTCTTTTCCTGTAACTTAGTGATATACCATGTTTTTGACAGAAAATTGATAGTAAATATTGTCAACCAACAATAGCATGAATAAAGTAGAATTTCAAGTACTATCGAACTTCTTCTCCTCAAATGGAGTTTCCTAGCACTCTTTATTAAACATGAACTTAAACTAAAACTAAAAACTTAACTCAAACGTTGATTTAGCATGGGTTGCCTCCCATGGAGCACTCTTTTATGGTCAATAGCTTGACCTTGATGATACTCACTTAGGCCAGATGAGTGTAACACCCACTCCAAAGTAATTGGCCTTCAAAGTGATGGCCTCCTTCTCGTCATGTTTGGCTTTCTTCTTCCTAGGGAAGTGGATAACAAAAGGATCCTGCGAAGGCAATTGCAACTTCACATTCCCTTCATGAAGGTTAATTAAAGCCTTTATAGTTCTTAAGAAAGGACGGCCTAGTATTATAGGAATAACAGTGTCTTCAGGCATGTCAACAATAACAAAGTCAATTAGAGCAGGACAGCCTTTGATGTAAATTAAAGTGTTCTCCTTAATCCCTACAGCTTGTTTGTTGGTAGAATCTGCTAGATGCATTTTTAATTCAGTAATTTCAAAGGAGCCAAGATTTAACTTGTTAAAAAGACTCTTTGGAATTGTTGAGATGCTTGCACCTAGATCACAAAGTGTAGCTATCTCATTGGTTCCAATCTTTATCTTAATAGTAGGCTCAAATATGTCATCTAGTTTAACAGGTAAATTTTCAGCATTTTTCTTGTATTCCTCTTCAAGATCGCATACCTTAATTGCTACTTGATCAACAAAGTGTTGATACATGGCTTCATCATTACCTTCACTTACTAGAATTTGGACGTTGATCCTCTTTACGAGGTCTTCGATGGTGTAGCTTGGTGAAGGGGCATTACTATAATCAAGTTCTTCGGGCTCCTCCCTTTGGATCCTGATCATTTTGAGTTCTTCAACAGGATTAGGCTCAGCTTTACCTACAAATTTAGCTAGAATGAGAGTTTGACTCTCGGTTATCTTACCTAGTTGTGCCTCAACGATTCTTGTACTTTCTTGAAGGGCCTGCAAATCATTTCTCAAACTAACAGCTTGGTTAGATAATTTACCAAGCATAGCATCATGGTTCTCCATAATTTTCACTAGAATATTACTTTGTTCATTTTGTGAGTCTATGAAAGACTTAAGCATCTCTTGGAGACTACCATTACTAGTTCCCATATTATTATTAGAGTTACTTGCAGAACTAGCATAATGTTTCTGTAAGTTAGGATTGTAACTCTTCTTCCAAGCAGGATTGTAATCATTACGAGCTACAAAGTCTATTTCTTCTATGTTTGTTTCGGGGGTGGCTCTTACCTGAGTTTCCTTACCTTTTACGACTAGTATGATCTCATCCAACTTAGCATTGAGATCTTCGTTCTCTTGTGGTGAGCCAGAGTTCACCTTCTTCGTGTTTGATCTTTCCACATGCCATTGGGCATGGTTGTCTTGCATATTGTCTAGCAGCTGCTTTGCTTCGGTAATATGTTTACCCATAAATGTTCCTCTAGCTGTAGTATCAAGCATAGACTTAGACACAGGATTAAGAGCATTGTAAAATAAATGGAAGATTAACCAATCTTCCATCCCATGACTAGGACAGTTTCTTAGGCATTCTTTCATCCTCTCCCATGCAAGCGCTAGTGGCTCACGCTCTTCCTGTCTAAAGCCAGTAATATTAGATCAAAGTTGCATAATCTTTGCAAGTGGGAAAAATTCAGTCATAAATAAAGAAGTACATCCCACCCATGATATAATAGTATTTTTAGGCAAAGATAGCAACCATTCTTTAGCTCTCCCTCTTAGAGAGAAAGGAAATAGACGCAATTTGACCGCATCTGGGTCAACGTCTTTTATATGCATCATATCACATATTTCAGTGAAAGTATTTAAGTGCATACCTGCGTCTTCAACAACAGAGCTTCCAAATTGTTGGCTGAGTAATAGGAGTATGCAAATAATCATTATTGGGAGTAGAAAACTCCCCAAGCTTCTTTTCAGCCATATTTCCTATGTTTTTGGGTTTTCTTAGATTAAAAATTATAATAGTAAAAGCAATAATTTAATGACTAACTAATTTTTTTGGTTTATCAAATAAAGACTGAATAGCAAACTAACAAAATTAAAAACAAGAATTAAAACTAGCAAGGTTCCTAATAACCTCACCAGGGTAGCTATTGCTTCCCCGGCAATGGCGCCAGAAAAAGGGTTGATACCTTCGATCCTAATTACGGATGTAGTATAGCTCTTTTTCCCTAGTAGACCTAGGTTATTGAATCCACGGGAAGCGAATGCGTAGTGAAGTTACTTTAATGGACCTTCAGGAGTTTTAGAATTCCTTTTGTGTTTTAACCGGACTAGTAGCTTGCGTCTTTTTGTTGTTGTCGATGATGGAGAGAGAGGGCCTAGGGCGTTCAATTTCACCTGTAGCTGTGCAAATCATCTGATGGAAATAAAATATAGAAATAAAGTATGCGTGTACTTGTTAGAGCAAGATAAATTATATGTGGGCAGTGCATCCATAATTGCTATTGCCTCCGCAACCGCTTATAGCAATAACCTACTAGTCTCATCCATAGAAGAAAGAGAACTAATGATATGCATAGTGATGTCACCGTTAATCCCAAGCAAAACCCTCACATACAACCGTATTTTACCCTTCACATCTGGGTTCCCAACCTGCAGATCAGTCATCACTCATACTCCCTATACCT
The DNA here is from genome assembly GCA_023614405.1 of Avena insularis. NCBI lineage: Eukaryota > Viridiplantae > Streptophyta > Magnoliopsida > Poales > Poaceae > Avena > Avena insularis. The sequence goes on from CM042686.1 coordinate 568,851,490, forward strand.
GGCTCAACCCTCGGGGTCTTGGGTACCTGACATGTCCTTAGATTGAGGCAAGAGAGGACATAATAATCATCATGTCATACAAACTAATACACGATCCCATCTATGATAAATCACATGCACAATTGCTACATGGCTAGGACGAAGCCCTTAGCCAAAGGAGAATTACTCACACATAGAGATGAGATCAACAATCACAAACATTGTAATGAAAATCATAAGGTTGATACCAATAGTCTTACAATATCGCCAATCGGAGAAGAGATCTACTATTACAAGTGGTGGAATATGGCTACGGAGATGGAGAAGGGTTTGGAGATCTGGAGGCGGCTGGAGATCTGTGGCAGAGACTTTTTAGCGAGGTCTGGCTTGTTGTCTCGTCTCCCGAGGCTTCTTTATATAGAGTCCCTTCACGAAAAGTTGTTCTGTTTGACCTAACGGTGGCGACGCCAACTATACGACCAGAACTATACGGTCGGAATTTTTGCTCTGGCCGTATAGTTAGTCGTTAAGGCGACTACCTCCATTTTTCGGCTCCTGGTTTCTTCTGGTTGTTGTAAATCTCATATCTTTGACTTTAATGTAGTGATTCCCTCCTTTAAACGCCATTATCTGTGCAGGAAAAATAATAAAGAAAGGATTGCATACCCATCTGAATATTAGCATTACTGGTAGGGTTTAGAGAGATATTTCATCAAGAATATGATTAATATCCAGTTTAAATGTGTACGTAGATGGCTATATTTCAGAGCCATCACTATCCGCCGCCCATTTCCCTTGGGCTGGTCAAACTAGCCCCATTTTGCTATCTTTTTCTTGTGGCCTTTTCTTAGGCCAATTTCCTTCGGGATTTTGGACTAATGATAAAGTCACTTTGAAAATTTCAATTTAAATATTTATTTAGTATAAGTTAATTCATAATAACATATAATAAATGCATATATTAAATCGCCATTTATCTAAAACATCTTTTAGCCTTTTCCTTTCCTTCTTTCTCGAAACAACTTTGGATCTCTCCGGAACGATTCCCATTTCTCTCTCTTCTGTGAGTCCATCTAGCAGGACGATCTCCAAGCATCGTATTGCCCTTAAGCGTGTTTCCCTTGGTTCAGGAGTACTATAGACATGATCTATATCAATGATCAACAGGGGGACCGGGATGCCCAAATTGACCCCTATGCACTCCACGATTCTCCATCGTGTTTGAACCTGAAATGATATATCCAATTCCCTTGTTCTTGATACAAGACTTGTCCGAGATTTGATCATCAGTATCCTGATACCTTGTTCAATATCGTTTCCAACAAGTGTTGTTTTACTCATTCTGTGAAATACCATCTCCATGAACCAGTCATGTGTTGCACAACATAGATGTAATTCACCGAGTGGGCCCAGTTGTATCTTCCTATCACATAGGAGAACAATTCCCGCTCTTGAAGCATATTGCCTCTACGTGCTCCTTCGGTTACCCAATGTGCACCTTTATGGCCACCCTTTTACGAGATGACGGTTGATACAGTCAAAGCACCCTCCGGTAACAGTGATTGATATGATCTCACGGTCTAAGGATTAGGCCAATCTGTTTCTTTGACAATTGCAACATGAACTAAGTGACATGATCGTGTTGCAACAATCATTGGTGGGAAATGGTCCATCACCTCATTGTCAGTGACTCTTGTTTAGCCCATGATCAGGAAACCTTGATCATTGTCTGCCCAATGAACTAATTAAATAGAGGCTACTAGGGACCTGGGTTGTTTGTATACCACACCTGTATTAGTGTTTCCGCTTGATACTGTTATAACATGATATAAAACTATTATGAACTTATGAGATATGATAATTGAAGGGAATATGCCCTGAGAGGCAATAATAAAGTTGTTATTATACATATTCCAACTATATGATAGATGTTTCTTTTACATGCTATAATTGTATTAATTTGGAAACGTTAATACATGTGTTTTTGATAAACAAAAGTAAAGTTCCTAGTTATGCCTCTTTATAAACTAGCTCGTTGATTAACAAGATGATCAAGGTTTCCTGATCATGGACATTGGATGTTGTTAATAACGAGGTCACAACATTAGTGGAATGATGTGATGAACATTCATCCGAAGTATAGCATTATGATGAAAGTCATTGTGTTCATATTGCTATAACATCTAACAAAGTAATCCTAGTCCTTAGACCATGAGATAATGTTAATCACTAACACTAGAAGAGTATCTTGATAACATCAAACGTCACACCGTGAAAGGGTGATTATAAACGTGGGTTCAGTGCTAAGAAAGTGTTATGTAGAGGCTCATGGATCAAGAGTGGGATTTGTCCATCCCGATGACGGATAGATATACTCTGGGCCCTCTCGGTGATATCACGTTGGTTAGCTTGCAAGCAAGTGATAAGATCACTATAATGTTATATCACGGGAACGAGAAAAGAGTACATGTCGGTAACGAGATCAAACTAGGTATGGAGATACCGATGATCGAATCTCGGACATGTAATATATCGTGAGACAAAGGGATTTAGTTACTAGCGTTAAAGGTTCTCACGATCACAGAAGTCATAGTAGAATGTGTAGGAGTTAGTATGGATCTCCAGGTCCCGCTTCTGATTATTGATCTGAGAGGGGTCTCGATCATGTCTGCATTATTCACGAACCGTAGGGTGACACACTTAAGGGACACCAACACCATTTGGAGCAAATATGTTTCAGACAAATGAATTGCAAAGTGCTGGAATTATTTCAATAGACACCGAAACTGTTTCGGGTGAAAGTGCAGAAATTGGTCCTGCATGTAATATTGAAATGTTGCAGTGGGTTTCTATGAATGTTTGTTAATTAAAGTAATTAACAAAATTCTGAATAAATTTAATAAAAGAGTTTTATTAAATGAGAGAGCATTAAATTTGGAGAAATGTGAAGGGGCATTTTAATGTGGAGGGAGTTACCACCACATGAATGGGGGAGGTGAGGGGTCACCCCCCATGAGGCACCGGCCATGGGGAGGGGAACCCCCCTCCTCCTATAAAAGGCCACCCCTCTCACCCTTCTTCCTTACACCTCCTCGTGAAGGATCTATCTCCCCCTCTAGAATTATTCCCCCATGGTCTCGGATTAGCGAGATACATGTTCCCGGTGGCATTTCGTCTGGAAGGAGTTGCTGCTTCCGCTGCATCGCTAGAGCAAGGAGGCGGAGGTTGTTCGGTGGCCTGAACATGTTTGCGGTGCTAGGACTTCCACACGATCTTGAGATCGGCAAGCATACGACTACATCATCCACGAGTTCCTACTCGTTAACAAAACTTTGTTGTCTTCGAGGGTATGTTCTCCATGGATGTATATCCACCCGTTGCTTGTATCTAGTAGATAGATCTTGGCGTATAGTTCTCATCGTAGGAAATTTTTTGTTTTCTATGCTGTGAACCCATCAATAATAATATCCTTTTATTATTTCCCTCTAGGGCATATCTCCTTCAGTCTCCCACTTGCACTAGAGTACAAATAATCTAGCTGCATTACTACTAATCATAAACCATATCTCATATGTGTTTATTGATCATGCTTGCTCATGGAGGACTACCTGTCCTAAATCTGTTTCACCAGATTCATCAGGTCCTATTTTGCAAATCATTAATGTCAACTATTTTGACATTCACGCTATTATCATATAATGTGTTTTTTCATTTTGGTGAAAAAGTGAGACTTCTGTTTTCTAGATTATATAATGACGATCTATCAGTAAATAGAACTTTCAAGATGTCATGTATAACTATAAAACACACTTAGTCAAAAGTCGAACTTTCTCCAGACCAAAATTATACTTGCTAATATTGAAATATCCTAATACTTCAATATATATGTAAATTCTAATCAAAGTGCAACACTTTCACTTTGATGTCTAGCCACGCTTTCGTTGCGTTCAAACTTAACTCTGATTCACTGATTCAGAAGTCACTCTCGAATCTTTGTTCTTTACTACTAAGAACATGGGTCACATTATGTCAAGTATAAACAACATGGGTTTTACCTTGGAAAAACTATGGCCAAGGCATAGTTGATGCAACGCATCCTTTTTCTCTGTCTTAACCCTTCTCATAAATATCGAGTCTTTACTCAATGCTTCTCAAGTAAGAACCAATTCTTTCTTTGAATCCATTCTGAACTCTTTTCAGAATCAACTAGGTCCTTCTGAATGCTTTCAGAATTCTCCAAGTACTTTGACATTTTAATGTTGATTAAACATCCTGATCTAATCGCATAGATCCACTATATTTAATTCAAGTTAAATTTCATCCATCTAATGATCTAATCATTCCTAATACCAAACAAATTGTTCACTAATATGTAGATTACATACTCAAGAACATTGTTACGCTCCCATTCAAATATTGCATCAATATTTGATAGCCTAGGATGTTGCTCATCTCCCACTCAAATATGTCGTCCACATATTTCATTATGGAAACCTCTTAGCTCCCACTTAGTTTGCAGACTTATCTTGATAAACCTGGCAAATAAAAAATTCTTTGATCTTGCATCAAATTGAGAACTTTCTGCTACAAGACTTCAGCAATTCCTGATTGAACAAACCTGCTTGTTGTACTAGTTATAACCTTTCTCTTCATACTCATGAAGACTTTGAAGTTTTGAACAGTCATTTACCAATTTCCAAATTGGAGTTATTTGCTGATCAAATCCAATAGACATTAAGCATTTGTCAAACAACATTGTGACAAAATAAGCTTTTGTGTCTTCCTTTTAAGTTCCATTTTGATCCTTTCAACTTTGAAGTTTACTGGAAGGATTAAGTAAGTTCCATTACTTAATGAGATCAAGATTTTACTTCATAATCTCAAATGTCACTTAAATTGGGATTTCATGACTTTTGAGTCATTTCTTGTAATTAGGTTTATCAAATTTTCTTTGTAGTTTGTAGGTCTGTCTTATTCTAGTAATAAGTCAAGTGAATCAAGAATGCAATTATGCAACTGGCAGAACAAGTTCTTGAATCCTACTTTCACCAAGTATTAGCTGAAACACTTTATGATCATATCATTCTAGTTTCCCTCTATTTGTAAAGTTCGTTTCCGGAACCTATTCCATTTTACATTCTTGACAATTTGGAGGTAAGGTTAAAACCTTTAGCTTACACTTTTACCTTTCCACTAACACTTCTATGAGAACCTTTTCTCAAAAGAAGTACCTCGTTGAGGCATTAGTTTGGAATTTGTGTTCATAGTCTTGCTAAGAACATACCACAAAGACTTACTATTCGCAACGATCTCGAAACTTGAGTTTGCCATATCTCATATGGTGATGTTTCCGTGAATCTTTAGATGTTCCTAAAACTTTTGAGTGTTTACTAATTCAATCTCTAACTCTAATTCCTAACGTTAAACCATTTGAAGATCATTTGGACCATATGTATCTTATACATTGTGATTATGATTTATTAGACATATCAATACCATTTGATTAGTCCGATCATCATAATTCGTGAAACCGTTTTTTACAAGACCCTTACATGTGCCAATTTGCTATTAACTTTGAATTTGAAATCACTTGGATCAAATCGCAAAGACTTTGGAATTCCTGTTAATCTTATATCCATTTCATTTTTGAAATCCTTTGAACAATTCAAACAGTTTCAACCTTGTGTTTCATTAAGTAAATACACATATTCACTTAAACTCACTTAAAAATGATTTCCACTATCTGTTGAAAATATGATACATCATATGTATAAAATTCAACACTTCTTCGCATATCACCGTTTTACCAGAATGCGGAGTTTTAGTCATTCTACCTGACGAGACATGGTTCTGCAAAGTCTCTAGATGAAATATCTAGGACCCCGATCTTCATTAATATGAAAAACATGTAGTAACCATAATGACTTAAACAATAGTGTTATTCATTATTTAAACTTGAATATCTTTTGCTAATTCTCATAAACATCCTTTTATCATACTAATAAAGACTAGAATAACATGTTCATAATCCCAATGTGAATTATAAAAGAGATCATTCATAAAAACAGAACAACTGAATTGTTTCTTATTAATATGAATAACCGTCTTGCAATAAGCAACACACACTCATAAGTTTCACAAACTTGATTACAAAACTTTTATTCAAATCTATTAATCCTAATGATAAACTTTGAGGGAAGGAGTGTCATCGGCCATTAACTAGCTTGCTTACCTTTATCACGCCATCGGTGCCTTGTTCCATCCTGTAACTCTCACGCAGAGGGTCATGTTTTCATTAAAACAAGATTAAGTATTCAATACTTTGAAAACTACATAAGCGTTTCATGGAAACGTTCATTCCTCGTATATCACATACACACTTTCTTTTGATGATGATCCCAACTTTGTGTTCGACCTTGGTGAAGGTATCACGGCGGTTATGAAGAGTCGTATCTTCTCTACCGTCGGATTCATCATGGACATCTTCTAGGGGTTCACAAAGGACAAAGAGGAAATCGTTTTCCATGAGGATCCTACTTAGGCGTTGGTATTAGTCGATGAAAATCTCGACCCATCTAACTTAAGTTTCTCCCCATTCATTAATGGAGTATATATATCCTAAACTAAAGGGGATGGCCATAATATACAAGATATTTGCAAAAAGGACTTAGACTAAGTTCATAATATGGAGTTCGAATGAACTCCCACTTAAAATATCATCCCTAAAGACAGTTTTAGTGATTACACGATCCCTAGTTCCCACATCTCCCCCAATCATCAAGGCCATCAATCTGGTGCTACGGTGGATTTTACCAGTCTATCACATCATCCATGTGACTCGTACTTGATCTTTCGATCGTTGTGTTCCGAGGCCATGTCTACATATGCTAGGATCGCCAACTCAACCTTAGTGTATTCACTATGCAACATGGCTTACACCCACTGTATGCGAACGTAGATATGTCGGACCACCGATCATCACGGCCAGCCTCATAACGAAGAACTTTCTTGGTGGTGCACACTAAGGGAGAACACTTTCATTGGTATTAATAAGGGATCATCCTATTTAAAATGCTACCGTTGTGTATCTAATACCAACACTCAAACAAGATGCAAACAAAGATTAAATCATATATAATCATATGTTATGTGACATGGTTGTATTCGCGCTCCATGATCTCCATCAGGTGCTCCATCTTGGCGCCAAGTCCATAACGCCATGAGTCTTATCGTTCATCATTGCAATGATTACTACTACATGACTTAGCAATAGGAAAAGTAAACTACCTTACCTTTTCATGACTTGCAACCATATTACATCACAAAGCCTTCCCTACAACATAAAGTTAGACGCCTCTACTCTATCTATTGCAGATTTTACGTGGTTATTAAGGTTTTCACGATAGAACCGTTTCTACCTATGAACTTCCAACCACAACATAGATACAATAGTTGTATCTACTACACCCCTTTTGGGGCCTTCCGTTGAGTCTCGCGTAGGATTATGCGTAAGGTTGGTCTGGGCCGCTTCATCTCACAGTGTCGCAATATAAAAACAAATGCACGTGGTAAGGTAACAACTAGGGTATCGATGCCCACACATTGCATGTGTATATCCGTACTAGCCTACTAACCATAGACCTAGGCTCTGATACCACTGAAGGGTTCCGAAGCAGAGAACAAAAAATTACCTACATGGAATACCCTGAATGCCCAAGGACCTATCTAGAAGTAATGCAGTAACGGAGGAAGACAATATTAATGTACCCTTGAAGACTAAGAGAGCGTTCTCATGCAGGAGCGTGGATGATGTAGTCGTACCCGTCCGACCTCAAAGTCGCGAAGATCCTCGCATGTCGCCCCTTGTCCTGGTCCTTGTACGATGGCCCGGAAGCTTCAATAGCCCCACCGAGTTATCACATGTATACAGTGCAATGCGACAACTCCCTAAACTCCTTGATCCCTATTTGGATTCTGGAAGTAGACCCCCTAGCGGAATCCCCGTAGCACAACGACATGTCGCAGATGCGTTGACTTCGAGCGCATAGTCCTAACTTGGGACCGCGCCACGGCAAAGGCAACTGGAGAGAGAGGGGGTATTCTCCGAGGAAGAACGCTTGAGAGAATAGCTTATTGGGTTTTCCTTTAGTTCACCCGTAGGCACCCCTTTATATAGGCTAAGGGAGGTGTATCCTCCCTCTTAGGTGCCCCATGTGGGACTAAACTTGAAGGAAAAAAGGGGAAAAACAGCTCAGCTAGACGGCTGGGCCAGCTCCCAACCGGATGGGCCATCCAGAAGCCAGCCCAGCTAGCAGCATCAATAGTGGCCAGCGGAGCCAGCTGCATGGGTCGGCGTTGCAGCCTAGGCGTGCGCCCAATGCACAATACTGGCAATGGGTGGGCCAACTTGTGCCCATGACCATGGCCCCACTGTGGTGGCATTGCCCAGCCGGGTCAGCCGCCCCCAAGGCCGTTGTTGGCCCAGTACACGCCCTTGCTCCTTGTGAGCCCCTCTTAGGCCGGGTCGAGCAGGTTGCGGTGGCGGTTGTGTGCTGCCTTGGGAGGTGCAGACTATCCGCCGCCCATTTCCCTTGGGCTGGTCAAACCAACCTCCTTTTGCTGTCTTTTTCTTGTGGCTTTTTCTTAGGCCAATTTCCTCCAGGATTTTGGCCTAATGATAAAGTCACTTTGTAAATTTGAATTTAAATATTTTTAGTATAAGTTAATTCATAATTAACATATAATAAATGCATATATTAAATTACCATTTATCCGAAACACCTTTCGACCTTTTCCTTTCCTTCTTTCTCCGAACAACTTTGGATCTCTCCGAAACGATTCCAATTTCTCTCTCTTATATGATTCCATCTAGCAGGACGATCTCCAAGCGTCATATTTCCCTTAAGCGTGCTTCCCTCGGTTCAGGAGTACTATAGACATGATCTATATCAATGATCAACAGGGGGACCGGGACGCCCATATTGACCCCTAGGCACTCCACGATTCTCCAGCATGTTCGAACCTGAAATGATATATCCAATTCCCTTGTTCTCGATACAAGACTTGTCCAAGATTTGGTCATCAGTATCCTGATACCTTATTCAATCTCGTTTCCAACAAGTATTGTTTTACTCATCCTGTGAAATACCATCTCCATGACCCAGTCATGTGTTGTGCAACATAGATGTAATTGACCAAGTGGGCCTAGTTGTATCTTCCCATCACAGGAGAACAATTCCTTCTCTTGAAGCATATTTCCTCTACATGCTCCTTTGGCGTGCACCTTTATGGCCACCCTTTTACAAGATGACGGTTGATACAGTCAAAGCACCCTCCAGTAAAGGTGATTGATATGATCTCACGGTCTAAGGATTAGGACAATCTGTTTCTTTGACAATTGCAACATGAACTAAGTGACATGATCATGTTGCAACAATCATTGGTGGGAAATGGTCCATCACATCATTCTAGATGATATGACCTCATTGTCAGTGACTTTTGTTTAGCCCATGATCAGGAAACCTTGATCATCATCTGCCCAATGAACTAGGTAAATAGAGGCTACTAGGGACCTAGGTTGTTTGTATACCACACCTGTATCAGTGTTTCCGCTTGATACATTTATAACATGATATAAAACTATTATGATCTTATGAGATATCGTAATAATATCCTTTTATTATTTGCCTCTAGGGCATATCTCCTTCAAAAAGGAGGGGCAGCCGGTTGGGCTCCCAACACCTAGCCCAGCTACCAGCCGTGGCCATCCGGGTGGGTCGGTGTGCCCACCGCGGCCGAGCAGCAACAACTACATGCGTCACAATCATGCGAGGCTAGGTGGGCCACCACACCTCCCGTGGCCCAGCAGCGCTACAGCCCGGAGAGATAGCAGCGAAAACCCGGGTGGGCTACCCTAGTGTGCACTCGCTACCCATTAGCGGTAGCGGCTTGCTCGACCTAGGTGGGACTATTGTCCTCCTAGGAGGCCCGCCAGCGAACGTTGCCTATGGTAGCTCGCCACCCTGGGCGGCATCTAATGCCCGTCGCTCGCCTATTTTCCTAGGCCGGGACAATCCGGCCCAACAGCGGCATGAGCTATTTCCTTTTTCCTTTTCAGGGTGGCTTCCTCCTGGGCCAATTCCCTCCAGGGTTTTGGCCTATTGAGGAATTTTCCCTATAAGTATTAATTTAAATATTTATTTAGTTCATATTAATTCACAACTAATATATAATAAATGCATATTATAAATTTCCTTTTATCCGAAACACCTTCCGGCATTTTTCCTTTCATTCTTTCTCCGAACAACTTCGGATCTCTCTTTGGAACGATTCTAACTTTCTCTTTTTCTCCTGTGATTCCAACTTACAGATGATCTCTAGATCATCGTACCCTTAAGTGTATTTCCCCAAGGCTGGGGAATGGCACAGAGATGATCCCATCAATGATCAATAGCGGGACCAGGATACCCGTAATGATCCCTCTGCATTCCATGATGACACTGTCGTTTGAACCGTAAAACGTCGAGTCCAATTCCCTTTGTTTATCTGATACGATTTGTTCGAGATCCGATCATTGTATCACATACCTTGTTCAATATCGTTATCAACAAGTTTTGTTTTACTTGTTCCTGCGATATTACATCCCTGTGACCTAGTCACAAGTTGCAACATTATGGATGTAATCTCACCAAGTCGGCCTCATGTATCTTACCCTTCACCTAGGTGAACAAATCCTGGTATTGATTCATTGACCTCAACTATTCCTCTAGAATACCTAACGTACACCTTTATAATCACTCTTTCACCGAGTGACGTTTGATGCAGTTAAGGCAGCCTCGGGAGATAGTGATTAATATGATCTCACAGTGTAAGGAGAAGGAGACTATGTTTCTAACTATTGCAACAATGAACTCTGTGACTTGATCGTGTTGCAATCGTTTGGTAATGACCATCACATCATTCACCAATGATATGACATTGTTGTCAACTGGCATAAAAGCTCCATGGTCAGGAAACCTTGATCATTGGTTGCCCAACAAACTAGTATGAATAGAGGCTACAAGGGACTTGGTTTGTTTCATACCACACGGGTATCAATGTTTCCACTTGATACAATTATATCACAATATGAAACTATTATGAACTAATTGATATATGATAATAAAACTCATTTATTATTTTCCTCTAGGGCATGTCTCCTTCAGGATTGTCCCTCAACGAGACCTAACGTCCCTGCATTTAAAACCCAGTTGTGTTCATCGTGTCCCTCACACTCATCCATTCCTCCCTCTGCCCAATCTAGCAAAACCCCACAAACCTCACCGTATAACCACCAACCTTCTCCATTTTGATGCCATGAAGCTAGTTGGTGGAGGTGAGTCTGCGGGTATCGCTGCCGGGGTGGTTGCTCCTACTATGTGTGATAAGGTGCTTCTCGTTGTAGATCTGGAGGAGCAACATGCAACCCAGGGTGAGGAGGACGCCTAGTTCGACCCTTATGAGGACTATGTGCTCGCTAGTGCAGACGACTTTGTAGCCCCCAATGAGAGTGAGGAGTTCGGCGAACACGCTTCGCTTGTGTACCCGGAGGTACACATATTTCTCCATGTTTCATATTTTCTGCTCGGGTTGTAGATGTACCTTTTAATCTGTTCATGTACTCCTTAATCTAATCCTAATGATTGGATGCACCGTTCAAATCGGTGCATGCAGAGATTTAGTCTGTATGAATGTATGGACATTCTATATTTATTAAGTTATCAAGTATACGAACAATCTTAATTTAGGCGCAAGCTGCGGAGACAACCATAATGAACTGCTAAACCTATATAAATATGTTATTGTTATCAAATTAACTTGGAATGGTTGCTCGAATATCTATTCATTATTCTGCTCATTTCAATTTTCACTTTATACATTACAGGTAGATAATAGTGACATGGACTCTGACAAGGAGGACAAGGACAACAAGAGCCACCATGTCATGAAGAAGCTCAAGATCGGGGGAATCCCTTTCCGCACTTGACTGGGGAGCTCAGGTGCCCTTTCTATAAGAAAGGAGTCAACCCGAGGATTGATAGCTTGATTCCACATGTTGTTGGCATCGGTAAAAGCCCGACGAGTAAACACGAGTTAACGACCAAGGCTAAGAAGGCTATGTATGGAAAATTCCTGACGGAGTATGCCAAGACCAACCTAGTGTCCCCTTACCTAGGGATCAGGGTCGGGATTGGCAGCTTCTAGCCGGCGAAACCATGACTGTGCTGCCTGGCCCCTAACAACTTTTAATTGTCTTGCTATTGCTAGAACCTGAAACTATGTGGTGTGTTGAAACCTGATGCTATGTTATCGTCAATATGTTGCAACCTTGCTTGATCGTGCTTGCTTACACGCAGTGTCGGACCCAAAAACTTCTAGAAGCCTAGGCACACGAGTTTAAGTTGTCGAATTCTGGACAAAATCACTATAAAAAATCACAAATTGTAAGCTTTGCGCAATCGGAAACCCTGGGCTATAGGGATGCTAGGTCTGCCTATGCTTACACGTCCCATAAATTCGTTGGGCATAATGATCACAAATAGTTTACCACAACCTTTTGTCTTGTCACGTTACGTCGTGTCAGCACTGTGCACGCACTGCAGATCAGCAATAGGACGGTGGTCTCCATGACCAGTACTCGCCATGCCATCGCCGCGTCGCTCACCCGTCCCATCGCCTATCGGGCACAACCGCCCAATTTAAACCGTAGGATTGGAAACCAACGGTGCTCGCCTAGTCAAACGTGTTTCTGAGTGGGTAAGACCAACATAATGGTAAATGCAATTTACGATGCCCGGCCAACCTCCCCCTTTCATGCAGCACCTCCCGTCCCTGCAGCAGAACACTGTACAAAAATCCCCATCTCTTTCCGCCGCCGTCGCAGCCACCGCCACCGCCATTAGGCCACTGCCATGACATACCACCGCAATATATCTCTCCACCGCCATGCTTATTCCCAGCCACAGCCACTGACACTAGGCCACCGCCGCCACAGTAGCTGCTGCCATGGACGTATGCCCATGGAACCACCTACTTGACGGTCTTCCATACCGATGCATCATCGGAGATGGCCAAGGTCATCGCAATGTACGAGCGGTGTCTATAGGATCCGATGGATAAGTACAAGATTGTCGGTCTAGACCTAGAGTATACTAGTGATATGAAGAGGACGGCGCTCTCTGCAGCTATGCATGCGCAACCATTGCCTCATGTACCACATATGCAGGGCCAAATGGGTATGCCCAGAGCTTCGCGAGTTCTCGCGGAGGAGGGAGATCTACTTTGCTAGTGTTGACATCACGAATGACACTTCATAGGTAGAGCAGAATCTCCTAGTTCATGTCATCAATCACATCGATCTCTAGCGTGTGTGGAGGTACCCAGATGACGATACAGGGAAAGCCGACATAGCTAGACTCGCTACCGATGTCATCGACTGTAAGTACGCTAGCATGAAGGTCAAGTTCCCGAAGCACCTGAACGATCGATGGGAGTGGAGGTACCTGGATTATGATGCAATCTGATACGCAGCCAGGGACACGTATGTCTGCTACGAGATGCTCAAAAGGATCTGGAGGATGAGTGAGTGTGATGTTTACAACTACTAGTTTTGCATTCTGTTCCTAGTTTAGCTTGCCTATATTTTTTAAGCATTTTGTGTATCAGAGCGGAGCTCATATGATCCCTGTGCTACTGTATTAACTAGTATGAATTACATTTCCCTTTTTTGTATGCTCAACTTTCGTACTTAGAAATTGTGGTTGTGCCCTTTGCATGTGGCAGAATCCAGAACTGCCATGCATGGCCCGAGCTTATTACTGAATATAGCTACCTAAGATTGTGGTGGGATCCACAAGATCAGATGTTGTTGTCCACAAATGGGCATAATCTAAGGCACATTCATAAAATATGATGCTAGACAACTCGGCACATCATGCTTGGCTGTAGTGGCATAGACATAATTTCTGTTATAACGAACGACACAATCATAAAAAGCCCATATAGTTCGAAAAGGTACTACACAAAAGTTTGAAAGTGCTCCTAGATGGCTATCACACATAGTACTTATGAAAGAACATGTTTTCATAAACAAAACAAGCCCCATACAAACACAACAATCGTGCACTAACATACAATTTCCTACGGGAGATCCTAGACTGTTGGAATGATTGGCGGAGAAGACGACCGATCCCTGGTTGAGCTTGGGTGCCTGAACTAGCTTGTAGATTGCTCGACATTCTTGCACCTAGGGTAGACCACTTTCCTTGGTGGTGGTGGTGGTTCAAGGTGGCTTTGCCTCGAACGAAAAAATTTGGTCTAGCGGTACAGCTCGTGGCTGACATACCTGGCAATTGCAGCATACTTGAGGTTAGGATCAACAAGCGGCTTATCCTCCTAGAAATCGTGCCATACACGCCTCCACCCGCATTCCTAGAATTTGTCCTTCATGTCAGCATACCTTGGGTCAATGAGTTCTGCTGCAAGATCGGCCATCCCATCCCTATTTCCCTTCCTTGGGATCTAGTAAATATCCTGGATGTCCACTTTGTACTCTTTTGGGATATCAATTCTGACAATCGTGTTGGTGAGGATGCGAGTGTCACCCCTGGTGTCAACACTAGTAAATGTTATCTGCTTGTTGACGAGAAAGTCATGAAAGAGCAACCTAATACTTTCGCCCCACCTGCATGAAAATAAATTCAGACAAATAATGTAGCAACAACTTTTGCAAACATACGGTTCAGGAATAAAAGAGCAGCGAGATGTACCTGATCCCCTCACCCCCCCTCCTCGCAATAAGGCTGGTATACGAGGATGTGCCCCCTCATGGAGAGTTGCACAACTATGATCCTGCGATGGTTGAGGTTGTACTCGAGGTCGAGACTGACAAACTTGTGGTCTTCGAACCGCATCCAATTCTCGTACATGGCTAGAGTGTGCTCCACTATCGCCGGGTTGGTGGTGTATAAGACATTGATGTTCTTCTCGCCATGGACTTCTATCTGGATTTTCGCAGTCGCTAACATGCTGTTGTTTCATACATCGGGCAGAATCTTCTGCCGAGCCTTGACTACATGCAAGAGGGAAGGAGACGGAGGAAGAGGGTGATGCTATGACGGAGGAAATGGATGAGGCCCTAAAGGAGGAAGAGGATGAGGTCGTGGCGGAGGAAAGGAGACGGAGAAGTGAAACTACTTATTGCAAGACTACAACCGCCCTTCCTAAAATGTGGAATGGTGCACGACCATTCGTAGTAGGGTGGAGGTGGAGGAAAACAACGGTTTTACACGGTGACGCTAGCGCTACCTGAAATTAGGTCTGTGCCACTTGCATGCAGTGGAATCAAGGTCTACCATGCATGATCTAAGTTAAACGTAGTCACGTTTGCGCGTGCCGACCTTCACGCGCTGATAGGTGGGACCCTACATTTTTTCTATTGCGATTAATTTTCTCAGTGCCTCTAGATGGTTCTCGTGCCTACCCTCACTAATTACAGCACCCCTTCCTTGTCTTCCATCCGGACATGACCGGCAGCATCGGTTCCTCACTCCCAACTCGAACAACTGATCCCCTCCCTGAATCCATCCCCTCCTGAATCCATCTGCTCCGGATCACACTGATTCCATTAATATGCTGGATTATAGACTCCATTTGCTACTATGGTTAAGCATTGGCGTAGCAGCAGGCTGAAGCACAAGGCGAATGATGATGCGGATGGCCATGGTCGCCACTACAAGGAATGGGGATGCACGAACCTCTATGTTGCAAACATGGAGAAGATTGCTTCGGGGATGGACATCATCTCCACTGGTCGCATCGCTTGTTGAGTCCCTGGCTACCGCGTCCCGATGCGGGACATCCCCAACCTCCTGTTTGGCATGCTAGACCTTCTTTACCCCGATAATAGCTCATGGCCAAACGACTGTGATGGCTACATAAGTTCTAGTCTCTTGCTTATTGCTTTAGTCATATCGTTGATTCATATGTGATGAACTTTCACCTAAATATTATGTTCCTTTCATCGAATGCATTGTGTGCATTCGCACTTTGAACAAATTGAACCATTTAATACTATTCTATACAGCGTAACCTCTAATCGTACTTGATATTCTGGTATTTTCGTAGCGATACAGTCTTAATTTAGGCGAGAGCTGAGGACACAGTCATAATAAATACTGTAATCTAGGTGTCAATTTGGATTTGTGATGGAATACCTACTAGGTGATATTTTGTTTTCTAAAAAATTAAAAAAATTGGATGATTAAAGACTATTATGTCCGTAGTTGTTTATGATCACTGTCAAGGGTTTGTTCAGGGGAAGCTCTGCTCCTACTTCATATTTTGGGTATTTTCATAGTGACACATGCGCAATTTAGGCGAGAGCTGAGGAGATAGTTGTAAAAAATACTTTAATCTGAGGGTCTAGGTGTCAATTTGTATTTGCAATGGAATCCATGCTTAGGTGATTCTACCAACTAGCAACAAACTTTGCAGAATATTCATGCAAAACTGATGTTGCTGGATAAATGGTCAGGATCAATAGTGGTGAATATCAAGGAGCAAGACAAGATAGAAATGGGAGATGACCAGCAGTGGGTGGGTGGTAATGGCGAGTGCCTGGTCCTTTTATCCGGGGACTGAAGAACTTGGACTCTCAAAAATGTCTACATATCGATGAGATTAACACTGCCATCTTTGGAGTGTGTCGCCATTACTATAATTAACTACGGGTGGCCACCGCCCAGCTCCGAATTTGCTTACAGGTTTAACATGGCAGAACTTGAGCTCGTGAAGCTACAACTCCCACAAACGCCCCTCCTGGTGTACGGGAGATGGCATTACGACGTCATGGCGGGGTTCGACAAGGTAATCGTATTCATTAGATCCCTTATGACAAGGAAAGGACAATCGTGTGCGGCGACTACCTACGACCGAAGAAGTATGTCGACACCGTCTTCACCTATGGCTCCTATTCCAACACACCACAATGCATTTACACAGTCACTAAACCTAGCGGTGCCGTGCGTGTTTGGCCGTTCACCTGGGGTTAGTCATGTTTTCATATAGCATGTAAAACCACATTCAAAATTCTGCTTACTAACTATAAGTAAAACATAGGTACACACACAGCCCCGCGTGTCATTCAAGCTCCGGTGATCAAAGATGCAGCAGTAGATGATGATCTCGGATCACGACGCTGGTTCCTGGCACCTCTCAGAGGCGATGCGAAACACGATGCTGCACTCATGTGGATTCATATCAGGGGAGCACTAAACAGCGTTGGTGATACAATAGAGCATATGGGGACACTTCTTTCTTCATACTCATCACTGATGTGTCACGTTTTCTTGAGGTCTGCATGTCCATGCAAAGACCCAATAGAACAAGTCTAGAGCAGAGTCAAAAATTTGAAGGGACAATCTATGTTTCTTGGGATCAACTACCCTTTCTTCCTCAGAGCCTCTAGAGTTGTTGAACCTATAATTGCTCATGCAGCCTTGGCTTCCGCTGATGTTACTCCTGCTAGTGGTGGTGGTGGAGCTGACGAAGAACTAGCTAATGCTATTGCTGGTGAAACTGACAAAATACTTGTTGATGCTATTGTTGGTCCCGACGACGAACAACTTAAGGCTGCTTCTAGAGTCCAGGAAGAACATGCTAGTGTTGTTGCTGAGGTGCTGGCACTTCTAGTGTTGGTAGCAGACTTTGTGTTTGTTGCATACTCGCGTGCCTATCATGTTGACCCTCCAGATCCAACCTAGAGTCGAATGCACGTCAAGGGGGGCCCTGCCAGGCTCATCAGTGGGGCCATACAATTTGATAGAGAATGATACACAGCCAAACATAGCATTCTGGTTCATTCCTACGATAGCACTAGCTCTAGGGACCTAGTGCTCAACTGGAAAATCTGATGAACCATATATCTTTATCTTTATCTTTAGTTTTCCCCCTAGTTCTATGAAGTAAATTCTTCTTTTGTCAAGACTCAATTATGGTTATTTGTGTAAGACTAATTAAGCTTTGCTTATTTGTGTAAGAACAAGTTAAGACTATGTGTCTAAGACTAAGTTAGGCCGTGTAATATTCAGTGAAGCCTATATTTGTGTGCGACTCTAGCTCAGTCACTAATGTGCCCAGCTTTTCTTTCCATGCCCATAACAACGGAATTGCAACATAGAATAGACAAAGGTAATGTGCATACTAGACATTTTGCTCAGGATAACAACCACTTCTAGTTAATTATGGTTTCAAGATTACTATCCAGGAAAGTAAGGTGTCATCAGCATATAAAATGAATAGCTCATACAAACAGCTAGCACCATTGTCGATAGTGTTATTGTTATGAATGATACATGGTATACCCATTTGAATGCATCACTAGAATGTGCCACCTATTCATGATTGATGACACGGATCTAGCTTCTCTTCGCTTATTTGCATTGAATCGCTCATGGATTTTTCCCATATTTTTGGCAATGGATGATGAACTCCACTCTCTTGGTAACATGCTTCGTCAACGAGCCCTTGGTGCTGCAATGCAAAGTACATACCATGGTCTTCACCATCATTCCATTTAGGTTCTCTCTGTTTCTTCATCATAGAGCTCCTAATTTCAATGGAAAATCTAGTAAACAACATATTTGTACATGTTCTTCTACCACAATCACAAGAAGAAAACTGGATGGAATTTCACCTTGTTGGTGTTGTGCCAAACACAATGGACGTGGCCTTGGGGTTCGGAGAGGAATACATGGTGGATGGTGCGGGTGCGACCAGGAAAGCTTGGATTCAGGAGGAGGACAACAGGACTGAGCAGGTTCGGTATAGTGCAGATCTCCCCCGAGAATGAATTCTCGTCCCCGCGTCGTGCCATGGGTGCGGCCATCGTGAGGGCGAGCTTTGATTCGGGATTAGGAGGAGAGCAGGGCCAAGCAGGTTTGGCCATGTTCAGATCTCACCATCGAAGGAAATGGCGTCCCAGCTCCACGCCATGGCCACGACCATAGATTGCCGCTCCGGGGAAGAAGAAGGCAGCATAATGAGGAATGGATGCAAGGGCCAATGCTACAAGTCTACATGCCATGATGACAGCGACATAACAGTCAAAACTGACAGAAGGGGCCCAACTTGATGGGCGTTAGTGTGATTATTTGTATTCAAACGTTATTTTGAATTCATGCAGAAAAAGACCCTCTAAGCATTTGGCATGCCAACTATGGGTAACACGATCTGATTACAAGCAACTCGGGCCCTGCTATTCCTTGGCGTCTCAACTTTCGGACCGCAACATGAAAATCGCCCTGACATGTGGGTCTAGTTTGTCTTAGTTGTCGCCTGCTTGCCTCGTTTACTAACATGTGGGTTCACTCGTTTCCTGACATGTGGGTCCAGTCTAGCTTAGTTGCCGACTGCTTGCCCCGTTTACTTATAGGTGGGTCTAGTATGGTTCACTCATTTACGTGGCATGTTTTCTGACTAGCAGGCCCCGCCACCTCCACAATCAACGGCATGCATCCCAGGTTCGAGGATTAGTGCCCCCATTATTATGCGATTTCCATATTTTGTCGCTCCTAGCTCCGCTCCGCTCCACTGCTTCGGTCCTCCCACCGCCACTCAGTTCCGTCGTGCACCACTCTTGTCCTCCCTTTAGGTCATCGTCCTGCCGCCCTCCCCTTCTTGCCCTCCCCTCCCTACAGCATTTCTTGAATTTTTATTGAAACTAAACTAGTCATGTAGACTTTATTTGTATCTGGTGCGTGCAACGTGAAAGTGATGTGTGCGGACAACATTTGTATCTTGTGTACGAAACATGTATGTGATGTGTGTGGACGTAATTTGTTATTTTTAGAAACATTTTCATTGAAAATGGGCCCAAAATTCTGTTGCATTTCTGTAGAAAATCAGATCACAGAAACAACCTGCTCATGGATCGCCCTGATAAAACCCAATCTTAACCATCCACGCTGAACGGGCATGTATGCCCCATGTGTGGTTTTGGTAATTAATGACAATCTCTATGGACTAATGTGCAAATTGAGTTTCACTTGTAGGTCTGTCCATTGGCATCGCTTGGACCATGTGTTGGTTTCAAGGATGAAAAATAAGAAGCAATGTCCAAGGGCTTTGTGCCTATTAGAATCAAGTAGAAGAATAAGATCAAGTATGTCTTGAAGAATAAGAAGAAGATGGAGTTCCCCATGGCTATCTTCAAGACATCATCAAGATTTGAAGTGCAAGCTCAAGATGCGTCATCTTTAGAAGATCTCATGCTTGAAGCTTGCCATCCTCGGCAATCATGGAATGATAAAGACAAGTTTGAAGAAGAGGATTCCCCATGGAATATGGGGGAGCATTTCTCAAGTCTTCATCAAGCAAGAGCAAGCAAGTGCAATCAAGAAAGGCGGTCCATCTTGAGAAGGACAAGACGGTCTACATCAAGCTCAAGTGGAATGCTCAAGGAAAAGGTATGATCTTGATAGGTTTTCTATTTTACTGGTCTCTTGTAGTGTTGGGAGACCAAGTTTAGGATAGAAAGCCGTACTATCGAGAGGGGCTCTCGAGTGGGTGACTTGTTTGTATCTTTCAGAGAGAGCTCAAACCTTTGCATTCATAGCATCATGTTTCTTGGTTGTTGTTTGGTTCTTGTCCATGTGAGGATCTAGAGCTTACGTTTATCATCATAACAAGCTCTAGTTCATCAAAATCGGATTCCCCTTGAATATCTTATTGCACCTTTGATCTTGCGGGTTTTCTAGCTCCACTCCTTGGGAGATATCTCACATATATATACATGGTATTTTCCCCCTTGGTGATACCCAATATTTTTGTTGGATTCTACACTTTGTTATCTTTCCAACAAAATTGGTTTCATCTCATTTGGAGTTCGGATGCGAAAGTTATCACGTTTCTGGTTTCTAAAGTTTTCGTGACCGGTAGTTCCGGTGGGCCACTGGTAGTACCGTTGGGCATTTTTGCCGCCAGTAGTACCGGTGTTAATTCTGTCCCAACTTCCGGTAACCCCACTTTTTGTTCAGTAACCTCTCTATTTTGGTCGCGTATATTTGTCGGAACTTCGACCGGGATTTCCGGCAGTAGTTCCGGCCGGGTTTTTCGCTCTTTTTCCATCGCGTTTCAACCATTAGTTGGGTGCCACCAGTAGTACCGGCCACCCACCAGTACTACCGGCTATGCACGAAAATGTGCATAACGGCCAGATCGAGGAGCCCTTTAAAAGAAGCTCCCCTTCCCCTTTGTGGGGCCACTTGTTCTTCTTGGTTTTTGCCCTTCTCTCTCTCCTCCATTGTTGACCTTGAAGAGCTTGCCCTCTCCCCTTCCCCCTCCTATGATTCTTGCATCTTTTTGAGGGATTTGAGAGAGGAGATCTAGATCTACAACCCCACCAAACCAAATCCCTTCTTTGTGAAGAAATCTTTGGGATCTAGATCTTGGAGAGTTTTGTGTTATCCTCTTGCGTTCTTCCTCTCCCATTCCCCCAATAGATTTAGTAGCTTTGGTGGAATTTGAGAGAGAAGGACTTGCCTCTTACATTTGGTGCATAGGTTTGAGTTCTCCTTGGAGATTCAGTGAGTTCAAGCCCTTGGGCTTGTTTCTCTTGGGTTCTTGGAACCCTAGACAGTTGTGTGGAGTGGTGGTGTGTTCTTGGGGCCTCCAATTGAGTTGTGGAGATTCCTCAAGCTTGTGGCCTTGTGTGGCATTGTTCTTGGGGGCTCCAATTGTTGTGGAGTTCCTCAAGCTTGTAGCCTTTGTGGCATTTCTTGGGAGCCCTCCAATTGAGTTGTGGAGTTTGCCCAAGCCTTGTACGGGTTCGGTGACCGCCCTCAAGTGTCCCATAGTGGAACATGAGTAGGCCTTTGTGGCAAGCTCACGAGAGGATAGGGTGAGCCTTTTGTGGCGTCAGTGAGTTGCGTGCCTTTGCATCTTGGGGTGAGGCCTTGTGTGGCATTGGGTGAGCATCGAGCCACCACACCTCGAGGTGAGCAATTTGTGGCATTCGAAGTACATTGCGCCCCCGCACCTCTCCAACAGAGACATGGCTTCTTTGGAAGTGAACTTCGGGAAAAAAATCATCGTCTCTGCATCCCTCGGTTATCTCTCAACTGAGACCTTTACTTATGCAATTTACTTTGTGATAGCCATCATGCTTGAAGTATTATATCTTGTTATCACCTTGTTGCTTGTATTGCTTAGCATAGGTTGTTGGTGCACTTAGTGAACTTAATGAATATAGGTTTTGGCTTGATAAATTAAACGTTAAGTTTTATTCTGCATTTATTAGAGCCTAAACCGTAATAATTTTAAAACGCCTATTAACCCCCCCCCCCCCTCTCTAGGCGATGTCCATTTCCCTTTCACACGCGCATCCATCCAACGACCCGTAGCAACAAGCGACCTTCTCGTGGATGGCCTTCTAGAAGACCTAATCCACCGGCCACGGTTGGGCGCTAGGGTTACTATTAATGGCCAAAACTGGGTGTTAGGGTAACGCGAAACCCTGTAGGGTTTTGGGACGGTGAACGGGGTTTTCTATGGTTTGACCAAATTTCAAATGAGCTCAACGATTTTATAAAAAATTCAAAAATGGAAAAGATTGTGGGGATCGTCGTTTTATGTGACTTAGCAACCATGGTATTTTATTTGGTCCGTACCCGTGCTCAATTATTGCACCTTCTTTGGAAAAAACTGGAAAAACTTCGAAATTTTGGGTTTAGAAAATGGAAAATTGGGATTTTTTCACATAACCTAGAAATATCTAGTTAGAGAAGTTATTTGAAATGTCGAGAGGGAGCTATGTGCCAAGTTTGGGCTCACTCCATGGAGGGGTGCCATGTTTTTGGCACTGAGCATGACCACTAGGGTTTAAAGCCAAGTTAACTCTTACTCGATAGCCATTCGGGTGATGCCTTCCATGTCTACAGTCTTGGTGTGTCTTGTTTATTTTTTAATGGATAGTAGGTCACATATAAGGACTTCATGCGCAAGTTTCCAATTCTTTTGATTTTATTTTGAATTTCATTTGCTAGGCTTCAAAAAATAGGCTGAACTTGTCGGCTTGCGCAACCACGCAAGGGTCATTAGAAACTGCTTGATCCTAAGCATGTATCTATCCTAGGTATTCTATGGGGCACCCAAACCATTTTTGCCCGAATTTTGAGTGCATTTCTTAGGGTACCTACAGTTATAATCCACGATTACAGAGGCTCACCTAAGAACAGTATATGGTTGCACCACAAAAAATACCCATATCTCGAGAATGGCCATACATAGTGATGTATCATGCGTGAAAAATGCATAGGGGTCGTGCCCCTGCTCAATTCCTGCACCTCCTCTGGAAAAAAACTTGAAAACTTCGAAATTTTGGGTTCAGAAGAAAATCAAGATTTTTTCACATAATCCAAAAATCTCTAGTTGGAGAAGTTGTTTGAAATGCAGAGAGGGAGCTATGTGCCGAGTTTTGGCTCAATCCATGGAGGGATGCCATGTTTTTGGCACTAAACATGACCACTAGGGTTTAAAGCCAAGTTAACTCCTACTCGATAGCCATGCAGGTGATACCTTCCATGTCTAGAATCTTGGAGTGTCTTGTTTATTATTTTTAATGGGTAGTGGGTCACATATAAGGACTTCATGCGCAAGTTTCCGATTTTTATTTTATTTTTTGAATTTTATTTGCTAGGATTCAAATAATAGGCCGAACTTACCGGCTTGCGCAAGCATGCAAGGGTCATTAGAAACTTGATCATAAGCATGGATCCAGCCTAGGTATTCTATGGGGCACCACAAACCATTTTTTCCCGAATTTTGGGTGCATTTCTTAGGGTAGCTACAGTTATAATCCACGATTATGGAGGCTCACCTAAAAAACAGTATATGGTTGCACCACGAGACAAATATCCATATCCCGAGAATGGCCAAACATAGTGGTGTATCATGCATGAAAATTGCATAGGGTCGTGCTCGTGCTTAATTCTTACACCTCCTTTGGAAAAAACTTGAAAAACTTTGAAGTTTTGGGTTCAGAAAATGGAAAATCAAGATTTTTCACATAACCCAAAAAATCTCTAGTTGGAGAAGTTGTTTGAAATGCCGAGAGGGAGCTATGTGCCGAGTTTGGGCTCAATCCACTTGCAGATGGAAATAATAAATTTTACCCTACGCCCCTGAACCCCTGAAGCTTCTAGGACCTATCTACTAGTAATACAGTAACGGGAGGAGCTTTTCGCGAACTTACCCTTGAAGACCAAAAAGCGTTGTCAATGCTCAGGAGAGCGTGGTTGATGTAGACGAGCCGAAGCCGATCTCAAGGTCGTGATGAAGTCCTCGCGCTCCTTTGGCTCCAACGACTTGAGTGCCTCAAGTGCGACACCTCGCGGGGAGTTACACACGTCTGGTGCCTAACAATGACTCCTGCTTCCCCGATCCAGCAGTAGTTGCGAAAGTAGAGCTCCCGGATCCGAATCCCGCAGCGCGACGACGCTCCGCGGTGAAGATGTCTCTCGTTCACGCATTCTAGACTTGGTACCATGGTCACGAGAGAGAGGGGGAGGGAGAAAATATCAATTAGAGGTCCTCCCAAAAGTGAGAAGACCTTTATTGATTATTGGTGTATTTAATTTGGCCAAATACCCCCACTATATATAGGGGAGGGGAGGTACTACCTCCCTCAAAGTCCCGGGGTGGGACTAAAGGAGAGGAGGGGAGAGGGGAGGCCGCCGGCCACCCTAGTGGGCTTCGTGCGGGGGGAGGGGTAGGCCCAGCCGGCCAGCCCCCTTGCCCCTTCTCCCTCTCTCCTTTCCCTAATGGGCCCTCTCCCTCCGGAAATTGGCCAATTAAGCCTTTGACCATTTAAATTGATTTTTCTCTTTATTAAATAATTATGAATAAATGATTAAATCAACATTTAATCATTCATTCACGCATTATTCAATCTCCGTGGCTATGGAACACCTTCCACCTCCACTCCAGACAACCTCTGGACTTACCGAAACCCTTCCGGTTTTCTCCCTACAAATCTTCGGCGATTCCACCGATCCTATAAACACTCTCTAAGCATCATCAAGCCCTTAAGCGTGATACCCCACGGTTCAGGAACACTCCAGACATGGTCGGGACACTCCCGCACCAATGATCGACAGAGGTACCTGGATGGCCATGTGACCCATGTGTGTTCCAGGAAGATCTTTCGTCGTTTGAACCGGGACAGTCGTGTCTTATTCCCTTTGTATCTTGATACTTGCATTGCCCGAGATCTGATCAATGACATCTCCATGTCGTGTTCAATCTTGTTACTGAACAATGCTACTTGACTCGTTCCGACAACTGATATCCCCATGATCAAATCACACGTTGTGCAGCTATTGGATATAACCTCTCCGAGTGGGCCCTTCGAGTATCTTCCCGTCACATGGACAGACAAATCCCGCTCTTGACATATATTGCCTCTATGGTTTCCTCCGAGTACCTGAACACACCTTTATAACCACTGTATTACCAAGTGGCGCTTGATGCTATCTAAGCACTCTCGAGAGATAGTGATTGATATAGCCTCACGGCCTAAGGAATAGTCTATGAGGATCCATTTCTAATCATCATAACTTCAACTTCATGACATGATCGGGTCACGATGTTTAGGTTCGGTATTGGTTCATCATCTCATTCTCGGAATGAGATGACTCCATTTCCAACTGGCATAAATGCCACATGATCAGGAAATATGATCATCTGTTGACCAATGAACCAGTGATTAGAGTTTCATTGGGAACCCCTGGTTGTTTATATATCACATGTGTATTGATGTTTCCACTCAATACAATTATATCATGATATAAAAATTAATCATAAACTACATGAAATATGATAATAATCCTTACTACTATTTGTCTCTAGGGCATATTTCCAACAGTCTCCCATTTGCACTAGAGTACAAATACAATAGCTGCATTTGTTCTCAATCTTTGGCACCATATATCCGGTACCCTGAACATGCTTGCTCATGGAAGAGGTTGAGTCTTGGGTCTGTACTTTACAGTCCCAAATCCTTTGTAACTTACTAATGTCAACTTGATTGACATTAATACTTTATCATCACATGATAGCATCTGTGTGTATGCATCGTCGCTATGGCAGCAGAACGAGGCCTAATTCCAGGAGCCTACAGTGACTTTAGATCAACCTCGAGGGATTTCTCATGGGCACTATGCCCTGGGACACATCATTCTACGTTAAAAGCGAACTAGCCCCACCATAACATTATACAACACTTTAGATGGTACGCTTATCTATTATTATAAATGTATTCATCGAAACACCAGTGCACTCTGTGCAACTTTAGATGTTTTGTTCACCTCGCTTCCTACTTGACTTGAATCAGTATTTACAGGAGTTTCCAACATATTCCCTTATAACATAACCCTTTATGATTTAAGAAATGTCATCCTTTATGGATTTGGAAAATGCAGTTCTCTACCAGACACTACGGACAGACTTAACTCAACATTCCGTGATTCAAACTTAATCACTTTCAAATGCTCCTTATTGGATCATAAATTATGTTAAGTTATCATCATGGTTTTCTAAGATAGAACCTATGTCTCAACATAGTGGATGACGATCATCCTTTTTCTTTCTATCAACCATTGATGATCAACTTAATGTTATTCCTAATTTGAGTTACTAAGGACTAGTTCCTTAATTAACTTCTATTCTGAAACCCTTTTCGGAATCCCTTAAGGAATACTACATAATATCACAATATACTTATTATCAACTTCTACATCTTATAAATCATTATTGATAAGTATTTGCGATTTTATTCTTAACATACTTAAGAATTACTCCTATAAGCTCCCACTCAAAATATGTTCCTACATATTTGAATTTGAGACTTGTATTGCTCCCACTCAAAAATATGTCAATCACATATTGTTTTAGGAAGACTTTCATAGCTCCCACACAATTTTATGCAAATTACATATCCACTCACTATTTTGAACAACTTCAAAATCCTTTGATCAAATATCAAACTCGGAGTTTTACTATGCGATACTAGTACTGTTACTAGTTTTAAACCCACTAGACAGTTAGCACACATTAATCAAATTCATTTGAATTTGTCCAATACTTGACAAATTGTGCTTTTGTCATTCACCCTTTTTCACTATGGCTTTGCAGTCATTTGGGAAAAATTCCATGTAACCCCTTTTACTTGTGAGATTCATCAACGAATTGCTTTCTAATCTCAAGTGAATCTTGCTTTTAGGATTTCTCATAATTCTAGTTTACCATTATTTCCTTAGTAGTTCGTAGGTATGTCATATTCCAATAATCATGACAAATGATTCACAAATGTCCCCATATAAGATATGGATTACATTTCGAATCCTACTTTATGTAGTGAAAACATCAGTAGGGAAAACACAATGATCAATATCATTGATTCTTTCCTTTGTGAAGAGAATCGTTCAGGAACGTTGTCCGTTGCGCTTCTCAACACTTTGATGCAAGGATATGAATCCTCATCATGTTTTTCACTATTTTCATTTGCTCCATAATCAAGAAATATCACTAAAAGTGAGCTTTCTCAAGAATGCACAAAAATCCAAGCAGTATGAATCTTGCTTTCCTTTTGGTTTAGCTATGGATTTCGTATTCAAAGTTTCCAATGAATATGCTACAAGGACATATTCGCTATTGTTTTGGTTATATCGAATAACCTCAAAACTTTCACGAATTCAAATGGTTCACTATAAATTCTAATTGAGTGCTAACTATTTCTAACTAATGGTCTCTACATCTACACTACAACGATATATTTGGTGCCTTCTATTCACCCACTTTGATATCTAATATCACATTGTGATGCTTTGCATTTTGACATTTCAAAACGCTTTGCATTCCACATTTTCTTTTATGCCATTCTTATAAAGTCGAATTTCATTACTATTGATCAAATCATAGTAATTAGATTCTCTTTTATATTTATACCCTTTGTTGATGAAACACTTTGATCAAATCAAATAGTTTCATATTCATGTTTCCTTTGGTAAACTTATTTACACATTTAAACAATCATATAATGATAATTACCATTTTCGT
Source organism: Avena insularis (assembly GCA_023614405.1). NCBI lineage: Eukaryota > Viridiplantae > Streptophyta > Magnoliopsida > Poales > Poaceae > Avena > Avena insularis. The sequence goes on from CM042686.1 coordinate 568,879,621, forward strand.
TAAAACCCAATACATCGAATATGCATTTACTTTTAACATTTCATTAAACACTTTGTATTCAAGTAATACACGGTGTTCAAGTTATTTTGCAAAACTTAGGCATGATTTATATGTGATAAGAAATCGAATGACTTTCACATATTATCACATAACTTTGAATTTTAAACAATGGTTTTCATTTCGTAATGAAATATCATTTAAGTTGGGTATTTTAAGGCATTTTAATATTTTACAAATGTTCATGCATTATCAATTAGTTTCAAACAACAAGGATAATTCACACATAATCAAACAAGATATGAACACGAATAGAAATCATTCATAAAAGTGGAACAACTGTTTGTTACAAACTCATATGAATAACTGCCTCACAAAGTGTGAGACACACTAAAGAAGTTCACAATCTCTTGATTACAATTATCATCCTAAAACATAAACTAAGTGATAAATGTCGAGGGAGAGTGTCGTCGGCCATTATCATCATGCTCGCCATCAACACGCAACGTCACCTCCTCTCTAGCAAGCACCTCTCATGCAGAAGGACCTGTTTTCAGCAAAATAGAACAAGTATCAGATATACTTAACACTGAAAATGTGTTTGCAAGATTATAACATTTATAAAACTGTATATCAAATATATACCTTTGTCATCGATGACCTCCCCGGTGATTGGTTCAACCTTTATGTTCCTGAAACATAATATGAACTCCTAGAATCCAATATTTCTGTATCACCACTCATGATGCTACTCCGGACATGTCCTTCGTAGCTAGGAGGCAACGATCGAAGCAGTACACCTATCACAAATGGATCATCCATCCAGTAATCCATGAAGTAAACCAGTCTCATGTGTGCATCAAGTATGCGCTCCAAGTGACCCTTCAGACATGTATGTTCCTCCATCTGTATGGAAAGGAACTCTCCAAGTAGCCCATGCTTCCACATGCGCACATGGCCTATGAACTCTGCTCTCAGCTGATCCACCATTGAATATGGATCAAGATCACCCATGAGCGTATGTAGTTCATCCACCATCCCATAACGCATTATTATCTGAATGTAGGTGGACATCTCTTGACGATAGTAGCGGTCTGCTAGTTCTTGTGGGGTCTCATAGTAGTCTGGCTCAGTCAAATCCATCATGCGGCGTATGTAGTCTACCACATGATTCCTAGTAAGGAGATCATTCAGGCGCACAAGCCAACTAGGGAAGTTGGATCCATCAAGTCTAAGTTTCTCACCCTTTACCCATTCCTCAATGACAAAGTAAGCTTCATGATGAGCCATCTACATTTATAATTGCAAAAGGAATTTAGACTAAGTTTATAATTAAATGAGTCAATAATAACTCCACTCAGAAACGCCTATCCCCACAAGGGTTCCTAGTGATAACACGACCCCTATCAGCCACATCTCCCCCGATTGACACGGCCATCGATGTGGGTTCAAAGGTGGACGCTAAACATCGGTCGCATCATTCGACTCGTGCTCGATCTTTCGACCATCCGTGTTCTGAGGCCACGCTTCTATGGCGTGCTATGCTCGCCAACTCAACCTTAGTGTATTCGCTATGCAACATGGCTTACACCCACTGTATGAAAATGTAGATAGGTCTGACACCCAGGCATGTACCCTGGATCGCCTCATACCGAAGAACTTTCTTGGTGGTGCACACTAAGGGATCATCTTATTAGGCTACCGTCGAGTATCTAATACTAGCACATAATAAGATATACAAACAATAACATTGAATGTAAATGCGATGTGATATGGTCCTTCACGTCGTGATCTCCATCCGTCGTCACCGGATTCCGGCGCCAGGGTTCCGGCGCTGTAGACACCAGGGTACCGGTGTCATTCCGGCATGGTAGTCCGTCACCACCGTGACTATCTACTACTACGTAACAAAAGGTAATCAATTTACCTTTGCCACAACCATATCACAAAGCAATGCCCCCTGCAAAACAAAGTTAGACGCCTCTACTTTATCTTTGCATGTTTTACGTGGCTGAATGGGCTTTCGCACAAGAGCCGTTCTTACCTACGAACTTTCAGCACAACCCTGATCAAGTAGTTGTCTCTACTACACCCCTTTCGGGGCCCTCCATTGCAAATGGCATACCAACTAATGCGAGAGAGACAGACACCCCCCTAAGCCACTTTATATGGTACAAGCCGTATGTCAAGCGTGGACTAGTCTCGCGAATGAACGCGTAAAGTCGGTTGGGGGCCGCTTCATCAAGCATTACTGCAGTATACACAAGTACACGTGGGAGGGTAACAACTAAAAGATCAACGCCCACACGCTACATCTCGTGTGTTCTACCCGTACTAGCATTACTATGCATAGATCTAGCTCTGATACCACTGTTGGGGTTCCGCGTATGAAAACAATAAATTTTACCCTATGCCCCTGAACCCCTGAAGCTGCCAGTACCTATCTACTAGTAACACAGTAACGGGAGGATCTTTTCGCGAACTTACCCTTGAAGACCGAAAAGCGTTGTCAACGCTCAAGAGAGCGTGGTTGATGTAGACGAGTCGAAGCCGACCTCAAGGTCATGATGAAGTCCCCGCGCTCCTTTGGCTCCAACGACTTGAGTGCCTCAAGTGCGACACCTCGCGGGGAGTTACACACGTCTGGTGCCTGACAATGACTCCCGCTTCCCTGATCCAGCAGCAGTTGCAGAAGTAGAGCTCCCGGATCCGAATCCCTTCAAGAATGACGCTCCATGGTGAAGATGTGTCTCGCTCACAGTCAGACTTGGGACCACGGTCACGAGAGAGAGAGAGGGGGAGGGAGAAAATATCAATTAGAGGTCCTCCCAAAAGTGAGAAGACCTTTATTGATTATTGGTGTATTTAATTTGGCCAAATACCCCCACTATATATAGGGGGAGGGGAGGTACTACCTCCCTCAAAGTCCCGGGGTGGGACTAAAGGAGAGGAGGGGAGAGGGGAGGCCGCCGGCCACCCTAGTGGGCCCCGCGCAGGGGGGGACTAGGCCCAGCCGGCCAGCCCCCTTGCCCCTTCCCCTCTCTCCTTTCCCTAATGGGCCCTCTCCCTCCGGAAATTAGCCCATTAAGCCTTTGACCATTTAAATTGATTTTCTCTTTATTAAATAATTATGAATAAATGATTAAATAAAAATTTAATCATTCATTCACACATTATTCAATCTCCGTGGCTATGGAACACCTTCCACCTCCACTCCGGACAACCTTCGGACTTACTGAAACCCTTCCGGTTTTCTCCCTACAAATCTTCGGCGATTCCACCGATCCTATAAACACTCTCTAAGCATCATCAAGCCCTTAAGCGTGATACCCCACGGTTCGCGAACACTCCAGACATGTTCGGGACACTCCCGCACCAATGATCGACAGAGGGACCTGGATGACCATGTGACCCCTGTGCGTTCCACGAAGATCTTTTGTTGTTTGAACCGGGACAGTCGTGTCTTATTCCCTTTGTCTCTCAATACTTGCATTGCCCGAGATCAGATCAATGACATCTCCATGTCGTGTCCAATCTCGTTACTGAACAACGCTACTTGACTCGTTCCGACAACTGATATCCCCGTGATCAAATCACACGTTGCGCAAATATTGGATATAACCTCTCCGAGTGGGCCCTTCGAGTATCTTCCCGTCACATGGATGAACAAATCCCGCTCTTGACATATATTGCATCTACGGTTTCCTCCGAGTACCTGAACACACCTTTATAACCACTGTATTACCAAGTGGTGCTTGATGCTATCTAAGCACTCTCGGGAGACAGTGATTGATATAGCCTCATGGTCTAAGGAATAGTCTACGAGGATCCATTTCTAATCATCGTAACTTGAACTTCGTGACATGATTGGGTCACGATGTTTAGGTTGGGTATTGGTTCATCATCTCATTCTCGGAATGAGATGACTCCATTTCCAACTAGCATAAATGCCACATGATCAGGAAACATGATCATCTGTTGACCAATGAACCAGTGACTAGAGTTTCACTCGGAACCCCTGATTGTTTATATATCACACGTGTATTGATGTTTCCACTCAATACAGTTATAGCATGATAAAAAACTTAATCATAAACTATATGAAATGTGATAATAGTCCTTACTACTATTTGTCTCTAGGGCATATTTCTAACAACTGGGCATGACCACTAGGGTTGAAAGCCAAGTTAACTCCTACTCGATAGCTATTCAGGTGATGCCTTCCATGTCTAGAGTCTGGGTGTGTCTTGTTTATTATTTTTAAGGGATTTCTATTTTTGTACCCTCGATTCGTTAGTTGTACTCAGTTTTCCCTAGCCACTTAGTTTTTCCTCACTTTTTCCCTCCCTCTATTTTGAAACCCTCACAGGCGCTCAGACGGGGGGATGCCATCAGGTCAAAGGCTTGACCGTTACATGCTGACTGGTGGGACCGCATTGGGGAGAGTCGTGCGTTGAGCGTTACGTTACGTCACCTTGACCATTACATGCTGAGAGGTGGGGCCAGGATATACAGCGGACCAACCATCCATCTCTCACTGATTACGGGAGACGTGGTGTGGGACCATGTGGGGCGCGTTTGGTGGTTACGTGCGCCCTGCCGCCTAAATCAGAAGGGCTACTGTTGGATCCCACACGTTAGAAGTGGTCCCACAAGTCAGAAGAGGGCCCGCGGGTCAGAATGGCTTGCTGGGACCCCTACGCTAGAACAGGTCCTGCACATCAGCTTGGTCCCATAGGTCAGAAAGCCGATAAATATATCAGTTTCCCGAGATACTGACGTGGCAAGTGATGGACCCACAAGTCACGATGTGAGTCAACTAGACGGCAGCTAATGCAGTCGTAATGGCGACCGGCGGCAACCAGCAATAGACGGAACCATAGGCGTACACGTAACGAGACCGCAATTTCTGATGGTGTTGCTATAATTTAATGGATTGTAGTGACACAGTCATAATTTCGGAACGAACTGGGGCCACAGTCTTAATAATCCCTTTCCTGATAGTGTATCCTTTTATTATTAGGGATATGATATATATAGATTTTGTCATAGCAAGTAATCTATATGTATACCTAATAATAATATAATAATAATAATAAAGGAATAAGCGTTTCTCACCGTTCCTCTATCTTTTTGGACTGTTTTGTTCTCCCACAAAACTACCTATTACCACTAATGCCACAGTGTTGGGGGGATACCCCCGAGTAGGGTCACGCCGGGGTATAAAGGCCAAGTTAACCGAGGTTCGGCAAGGCCAAAGCGAATGCAGGCCGGGTCACCTCAAGGCAGGCCGAATCACGGGGTAACCCGGACCAAGGGCGTTCGCCTAACTAAGTCTCAACCGACTTAATTAGTAAGTCGGAAGTGCATGTATAACTTGTATGCAGGAATGGGTGTGGCCGGATCTACTATGGTCTGGGTCACATCTAGCTTCTAGGAGAAGGAAGGAATCTCGCTGGTCAAAAGAAGCCTCGGTACGCACTGCCTGAGCGAAGCAGATGAGGGCAGGACCACCGAGGCGTGGCTGACAAGGGTGACGATGCCCATGTCGGCTGATGCGGGCGCCGTAGAGGCTCACGTAGCCACCGCATGTGTGACGCAAGGGAAAAGTAACCCGGTCGGTTTACTACTTTGGGAGATGGCATATTCTTAGGAATATGCCTCCACGTATGCCCTAAGTGGAGACCTAGCCCTCCCCTATATAAGGAGGGCTAGGGCTTCTGTAGAGGGGGTTCCGATTTCTCTGATTGAGCTTGGGTTGTAAGGGCGATCTATGAGCGAGGGTAAGAGAGCTCCTTCTTCCTCCTCTCGCCAATACAGCTCTAGGAGCATTTGTAACCTTGGAGGAAAAGCAAATATAAACTTCTGTGTGGAGAATCACTTCACTATCCCTCCCTAGATTCCTCTAGCGTGTATTAGTCCCCACCTTTAGCCTATCCATGGCATCTACCGTGACACCACCATGACAGTTGGCGCCCACCATGGGGCTAGCGGCGCTAGCAGGGGTGAAGATCCGGATGGGAAACCTCATTGGCACCGGCGAACGCATCGTCTCCGGGCTCGTTCAGCGCTTTGGAGCGCTGGACTTCGTCAGCGACAACACTGGCTGCTTCGGCACGCGCCCACTTCCGCACAACGGCCTCTTCATCAAGTTGGGTGCGCACAAGGTCTACGTTGCTGTGGACGTATCATGCGTTCATCCGCGGCACATTTTTCAAGCAGGGGAACCACCCCTTAGCGTGGTTCATGGTGCGCGTATCGCTCGCTCCCCGGACCGTGCTGAAGTGATGATGACTGCGCCAGGGGCAGGCGCAAGCAAGGATCCGGCACCAGATCCGGAGGTAACACCTAAGGCACCGAGGAAAGGTAGAGGTCCTCCACTAGAGAGGCCTGGGAATATACTGAGAGAAGCTATGGATAGTTTGGCAAACCCGGTAGCAGCGGTAGTAGATACGACTCGGGCACAGGACGAGCTAGAGGAAACTAGGCAGAAAATTCTAGAGGGAGCGAAAAAGATCGCTGCGGCTCAGCGGTCGTTGAACATGACGCTGCGTGAGTATGCAAAGGCAAATAAAGTAGATGCTGTAAAAGTGAAGGGGAGAAATCTCATGAGTGAAATGAACAAAGAAGGTGATACTCGGATTGAAGAATCAGAAAACTGTTTGTCTGTGGGGCTGCCGAAGTACAATACCCTGGCAAAAAACCTCAGAGCAGCAGATGTAGCCGCATCTGAGCTAGAGGGTCTGACGGGTGAAGCCCGTCAGAGATAGCAAGATCGGGTCAATGAGTTGGTTCGGATAGCAAACAGGCAAAACAAGGAACTGCTCAGGGCAAACCCGGAGAGAGCTGGGGCCTCTAAGATCGTTCATTCGGCGGTGGGTAACCCGGAGAAATCCACTGGAGCCGCATCGTCCCCTCATGGTGGTCCAAGGAGAGAAGATGTAGTAACCTCGGCCAGGAGAAACAAGCAGATTGTTCCGTATGACCCGACAAGGGCAGGAAAGGCAAAAGAGGTACAAAGAAACGACGATCGACAGAGTGAAAGCCGAGGTGAAGCTGGTCGAGGTAACCGTGACCAAGGCAATGCCGGTCAAGGAAACGCTGTTAACGGCAATGCCGTACAGCGCAATTCTACAGGACAACCGCAGCAGCGGAATATACCAAGGCAAGAGCAGAGTGCCGGCCGAGGTATGCAACAGAGAGATGCACCACGAGAACGAAACCGGTACAATGATGGAGATTCAAAAATGGTAAATGCAGGATACCCAAGGCCGGACTATCATGTGATAGGGTCAAGATTGGGAAGCAGGGATTTGATGCTGGATGATGCCAGGTTGAAACTGGATCGACTATATAGGTCGGAGCAGATCGAAAGTCAAGGTCCTCCGGGTCCTGCATGTTTTGGACCCTGGATCATGAAAGAGCCACCGGTACCTAACTTCCAGTTACCCAGAGGCACGAAGACGTATGACGGCAGCACTAAGCCAGAGGATTGGTTGATAAATTATGCAACGACTGTGAAAATTGCCATAGGCAACTTGAGGTGGGTTGTACGATATGTACCCCAGATGTTGGAGGGCCCGGCAAGGGTATGGCTGAACAATTTTCCACCCGGAAGCATTAACTGCTGGATTGATTTTGAAGAGATGTTCATCAGCAATTTCTCGACTACGTATCAGAGGCCGAATAGGCCACAGACACTAGCTATGTGCAAGCAAAGACCGAATGAGACGGATCGAGAGTTTTTAACTCGGTGGTGTACCGTGAGAAACTCATGTGAGGGCGTGATAGAATCATAGGCCATAGCATGGTTCGCACAGGGATGCAGATATGCAAGCGAACTGTGGCAAAAGTTACAAAGGAAGATGCCACCACGTTGGCAGAGAAGATCCGGATTGCTGATTCGTATGCTCTGGGAGATCCGACTCAACCTAGGCTTGTGTCAAACAAGTCGGACGATGAGTATTACCAGAGAGATGGAGCCGGATCATCCCGGAGGAATGACTATAGAGGAAAAAGAAGAGATGATAGACCAGATCATCGATACGGTTCGCAACAAGTTGCAGCTGTGAATCAAGATCAGCCCGGAGCAGGGAGCAGTCAACGCCAGAAAGTTGGAGGGCAATGGACTCCGAGAAACGATGGCAAGAAAATTTGGACGCCAGAACAAAAGAAACAGTGGCAAGAAAGGAAGGACCGTCTAAGGTACACCTATGAGTCGATGTTGGATCAGCCGTGTAAGTTTCACACGCCAAATCCGAGTAACCCAGCGGGTCAGACAACGAGGCAATGTGAGTGGATGCGCAAGATTGAACAAGGCGGTGCGGGGAATGCTCAGGCACCCCGGAATGATCAACCTCGGCAAGAGTTACCCCGGTAGCAATTGCTCTCTAGAGCGAACACGCAACAGCTAATGTTGCCTCCCCCTCCACTGAGATATGACAACAATGAGAGAAGGGATGCAGTGCATCAGGTGGAAAATCAGCACCAGCCGGATCAGAGGTACCCTGGAAATGAGGGGAGGAATGAGTACAGGGAGCATCATCAGAGTTATTGTGTATTTACCACCGAGGAAACAGATAGGAAAAGCTTGCAGCACCGACATATGGAGGTGAATGCAGTAATGCCTGCGCTAACGAGGTATATGCCTTGGTCTGACCAAGAAATCATTTGGAGCATCAAGGATCATCCCAAGCTTATGCCGAGTCCTGGCTCGTATGCGTTAGTGCTGGACCCGACATTCATTGGGCCTAACATCAATGTGAGGTTCTCCAAGGTACTGATTGACAATGGTAGTAGCATTAACATCATGTATGCGGATACAATGCGCAAGTTGGGTATCTCGGAGAACATGCTCCAGGTTACAAGGACAACTTTCCATGGTATTGTACCAGGCATTTCTTGTGAGCCCATAGGCAAAGTCCGGGTTGACGTATTGTTCGGCACGAGAGATAATTGCCGAACTGAGAATCTGGAGTTTGAGGTGGTGAACTTGGAAAGTGCGTATCACGCGTTACTCGGAAGGCCAGCATTGAACAAGTTCATGGCGAGCTGCCACATCAGTTATCTGAAGATGAAGTTGCCCGGGCCAAATGGAGTGATTACCATTGCAGGAGATTTCCGACGTTCCATTGAGTGTGCCTCAGCCGGGTCTAACCTAGCCGAGTCACTCGTGATTGCGCAAGAGAAAATAAAAATCCAAGAGGTGGCGGCATTAGCTCAGTCCGCGCAGCAGTATATGCCGGTGTTGAGTAACCCGCATGGTAGCGTTTCGTTCCAAGACGCAAAGGATACTAAGAAAGTGCCTGTGGATGATATGTTCCGAGAGCGCACCGTAACGATTGGTGCCAGGTTGAATGATAAATAGGAAAGCGAGCTCGTCAACTTCCTCCATGAGAATCGGGATATTTTTGCTTGGTCTACACAGGACATGCAAGGTGTTCCGAGGGAGTTGGCCGAGCACTCTTTGAACGTGAGACCCGAAGCAAGGCCGGTGAAGCAACCTCTCCGCCGCTTCGCCGAGGATAGGAGAAAAGTCATTGGAGACGAGATAGCTCGGTTGCTAGCAGCAGGATTTATCATGGAAGTACTCTATCCGGATTGGCTCTCTAATCCGGTGCTGGTGGAGAAGAAGAAGGATGACCCGAACGTGGCAGTGGTTTGGCGTATGTGTATCGATTACACGAACCTGAACAAGGCGTGTCCAAAAGATCCATTTCCACTGCCGAGGATAGATCAGGTCATAGACTCAACCGCAGGATGTGAACTATTGTCATTTATTGGTGCATATTCTGGTTTCCACCAGATACCTTTGAATCCGGATGATCAAATAAAGACCGCATTTATCACCCCGTATGGGGCTTATTGCTATCGGACCATGCCGTTTGGTTTACGTAATGCAGGTGCAACGTACCAAAGATGTATGCAAAAATGTTTGCACGACCAAATAGGTCAAAATGTACAAGTGTATGTGGATGATGTGGTTATCAAGACCAAGGAAAGCAAAACGCTCCTTGACGACATCAGGCAGATATTCGCGAACTTGAAAAGGTTCCGAATGAAGCTTAACCCGGAAAAATGTACCTTCGGTGTCCCGGCTAGAAAATTACTCGGATTTCTCATCTCCAGCCGAGGTATCGAAGTTAATCCAACTAAGATTCGAGCCATTGAACGAATGGAGCTGCCGAAGTGTCTTAACGATGTCCAGAAGTTCACTGGGTGCCTAGCATCGTTAAGTCGGTTTGTATGTCGGTTGGGAGAAAAGGCATTGCCTCTCTACCAACTCATGAAAAAGTCGGATAAGTTCGTTTGGACGCCACAGGCCGATGAAGCCTTTGCCCACTTAAAAAAGATGTTAGCCACTACACCAGTGTTGGCCTCTCCACTATCAAAGGAGCCAATGTTGCTCTACATAGCCGCAACCAACCAAGTTGTAAGTGCAATGATTGTGGTAGAGTGCGACGAAGAAGGTAAGTCGGTGCAGAGGCCAGTGTATTACTTGAGCGAGGTATTATCCACCTCAAAGCAGAACTATCCACACTATCAAAAGGTGGCATATGGTGTCTATATGGCAGCTAAGAAGTTAAAGCATTACTTTGAGGAGCATCCCATCAAAGTAATATGTGCAGCTCCCATATCTGACATAATGAGTAATAAGGATGCAAGTGGACGAATCGCAAAATGGGCAATCGAGCTAGCTCCTTATGCGCCACAATATGACAGAAGAGAGGCAATCAAATCTCAAGTGGTGGCGGACTTTTTTGTGGATTGGGCCGAGGTACAATACGAACCGCCGCCACCAGATCCGAACTACTGGAGGATGCACTTTGATGGGTCGAAAACAAAAACCGGGCTAGGCGCCGGAGTTGTGCTTACCTCGCCAAAGAAGGACCAGCTGAAATATGTGCTGCAAATCCATTTCGTAGCATCGAACAATGTCGCTGAGTATGAAGCACTTGTGCATGGGCTCAAGGTAGCAGAAGAGATCGGAATACATCGGATACTATGCTTTGGTGACTCGGATTTGGTAATACAACAAGTGTCGTGGTTGTGGGACGCCGTAGATCCAAACATGGCTCTGTACAGATTTCATGTGCAGAAGATATCCGGTTACTTCGAGGGGTGTGAATTTCACCATGTACCCCGGATGGAAAATGAGGCTGCCGACATGCTGTCGAAGCTCGGATCAACCCGACAAGCAATTCCACCGGGTGTAGCATTGGAACACCTCGGAAAACCGTCTATCAGGTCGTCCCCAGGAACTGACTCAATCTATGTCCCGGAAGATACAGAATCCGGAGCTGAGCCCATGGACATTGACATGGGAGGTGGTGCGCGAAACCCGGGGACTACATCAGCAAACCCGGGGACTGCCTCAGCAAGCCCGGGGACTACCTTGCAGGACCCGGGGACTGCTCAACATGATCCGGTTGAAGTTATGTCGGTGGATCAAATGGAAATTGATGAGGACATGTTCCCTGCACGAGCAATACCAGCTTGGGCATTGCCTATATTTCAATTCCTGAAAGATGGAACGTTACCCACTGAGGAGGTGTTAGCCAGGCAAACTCAGAGGAGAGCAAAAGCATACACGATTATCAATTCCGAGCTGTACAAACGGAGTGTAACCAACGTCCTCCAGCGATGCGTTGACCCGGAAGAAGGGCTTGACATCCTCTGAGATATACACCAAGGAGAATGCGGGCATCATGCCTCATCCCGAGCCTTGGTGGCAAAAGCATTCCGGCATGGATTCTACTGGCCAAGTGCCTTAGAACAAGCAGAAGATCTGGTGAGAAAATGCAATGGTTGTCAGAGGTACGCTACCAAGACACATATGCCAATGTCGGAACTCAAGACCATACCAATTACATGGCCATTTGTTGTATGGTGCTTGGATATGGTTGGCCCGTTTAAACCAGCAAGGGGAAACATGAGTCACATTTTGGTCATGGTGGATAATTTTACGAAGTGGATCGAAGTAAAGCCTATAAGGAAATGTGATGGGGCTACGGCCGTAACGTTTCTCAAGGATATAATCTTGAGGTACGGTTACCCACACAGTATCATAACTGATAATGGAACAAATTTTGCGGAAGGAGCATTTGCGCGTTTCTGCCGGGACAAGAAGATCCGACTTGACGTAGCCTCGGTAGCCCACCCTGCATCGAACGGATAGGTGGAAAGATCCAACGGATTAGTATTATCCGGGATAAAACCCTGGCTCATTGAGCCGCTGCAAAGATCAGCGGGGTGCTGGATAGAAGAGCTACCAGCGGTACTGTGGAGTTTAAGAACAACTCCAAATCGATCAACAGGCTATACGCCGTTTTTTCTGGTATATGGGGCAGAAGCTGTATTACCAGCCGACATAGAGCATGATTCGCCTAGGGTCGCCTAATACACAGAAGCTGAAGTGCAGGAAGCCCGGCAAAATGATGTTGATCTGCTGGAAGAAGCGAGAGAACTGGCATTGTCCAGATCCGCCATATATCAGCAAAATCTTCGACGCTATCATAGCCGGAAAGTAAGCCCTCGAGTCTTTCGGGAAGGCAATCTGGTGCTCCGGTTGGTACAACATACTGCCGGCATGCATAAATTATCCCCCCCATGGGAAGGGTCGTTCATCGTGAGCAAAGCATTTCACAATGACTCTTATTATCTTATAGATGCAAAGCCACGGGAAAAGAACAAGGCGGACAGGTCCGGCGAAGAATCTAAGCGCCCATGGAATGTAGCTCTACTTCGTCCTTTCTATACTTAGCAGAGAAGTGTATGAATCTGAGTCTTCTCATATGTCGGTATGTATGCCGGCAATGAGCTTATGAATGAAATATTGGCACCTCGAGCAGTAACTCGGGGACTGTCTTAATAATATTTGTTGTTTTTATTACTTTTACGTCAGCTGGAGTAAGTTGTTCTATTTAACTCGGATTAGTAATGTGTGAGCACCAAAAACCCAACTCTTCGACTTGCTGCTGTCCAACAAGAATTGGCTTCATGGAAAGCAAGAGAACAAGTTTGGAATTGCGTAGCACATGAAAAACGACTAAGGAAAAGAACTTAATTGAGCCGACATTTGTTTTTCGGACTAACCCTGTATTTACTTTCAAACTATTATGCTAAATTATTTTGAGCTAAGCCTAAAAGTTTCTAAGTATTGTTCAAACAATTTTTTAAGCTCGGATTCGTAAGTCGTAAAAACGAATCAAGGAAGACACGAACCGAGCCAGAAGATTGGACGAACAAGAAAATGAAACCCGGGGACTACGCCCAAGTTAATCCGGCATACAAACTTAGTAGCAAAATATTACATAAGTATGGGATACATTTCCACCCAGCATACCGGGGATCTGATAAGTTCTCAAGTGTTTTTACTTAAGGAGCAGCAGGAGGAGGAAGTTCGGCGTCATCTTTGCCCTCTTCGATATCCGAGGCATCTTCCTCTCCAGCCTCGTCCGAACTATCTTCAACATTCTCGACCTCTTCGTCGCTAGCGGCTTCCAGGAAGCTCGGACCCTCAGTCCATTCGTGAATGGGAGCATATTCAATAAGGCTATGGGCACAAGCCTGGCGCCGAGCTACCCATTCCGGGTCATTGGTCCACTTGGATCCGGTGCGCAGGTGCGTCAGGAGGCTGAGATCGATCTTCTCATACCACGTGAGTATGTGGTGAAGAACGGTCTCAACTGCAGCACGTCCAGCGGACTCCCTCCAAAGGTCGATCTGGGTCTCGATCTCCGTCAGTTTTTTAGCAAGAAGTGTGATTCTCTTTGGAGCGCTCTCACCGGGCCAGAACATGTTGAAGACTCGGACTGAAACGTCGAGGAGATCCTTGCCGTAATTCTTGATGATTTCCACGCGAGATGACAGGCTAACCAATAGGTCCTCCATGTCAAGGGGAATGCTCTCACCGTCAGGAGCGACAGGAGTACCCCTCTCTCGGCGGAAGTTGGCAACAGCAGCGCTTGCAATAGGAGTACCCTCTAGAAAGTGGCCTGAAAACAAGGCAAAGGAAGAAGCTGAAGAAAAGACATATGAAGTAACCCGGAGAAGTATGTCGGATAAAGGAAAGGAACTTACGTGAAATGTGGCTGTGGATTCGGGTCAATTCATTGATGCAATTATCACGTCTTTGACGGAGCTGCACCAGTTCAGCGTTCGCCGACTCAAGTTTGACATCGGCCTCCTGGAGTAGTTCACGGTCCTTGGCAATCTGGAGGTTGAGGCGCTCGCGTTCTTCGGTGAAGTCCTGGCTAGCCTTTTCAAGCTCGGTGTCATTGTATTGGGAACGGCAGTACCTGAGGAGGTTAGATAGAGGTGTGGGGACTGGCAGGGAAGCTATCGACGGCGTCCGCAGGCGAGATTGGATACAAGCGAGCATGGCGAGACGCAAGAAGTACCCAGGTTCAGGGCCCTCGTGGTGAGGTAAAGCCCCTACTCCTGCCTGATCTGACTATGTGGGATATACGAACTACAAGTGCTCCTTGAGCTGTGTTCTTTAGCTACTGCCTTAAATGCACTGAGATCAACCCTTTCTACTGAGGCCTTGCCTCTCCTTATATAGGCAGAGAGGCAAAGGTCTCACTGGCTAGTCCGACTGGCGGGCCCCACAGGCGGGTCCCAGCCGACTAGTCATCTACAGTATCCAGTATGGCTTGTCTTATCGGAGTATGAGCGGTATGGCTGTCGTAGGTACAGTGGATGTCGTGCGAGCCCGTCGTCAGCACAGGCCACTGTTCCAGCGTCACCCACGCAAAGTCTTCGGTATGGGCAGGTGGTTGCCCGTCTTGTCATCGCATGTATGCAGTAATCGATACGCATGTCGCCCTGTCTCACCGATTGGGTCCGCCACGCTGTCGTATCCATTGTCTCTTGCTGATCCGGCTACTGGGTGATAGCCGGCCCGTCCTGTCCTGTCCGGCTGCGTCTGGTCAGCCGGACGCGATCCGACTGTCCTGTTTCTTATCCGGATGGGGTACCTGGGGATCATCCCCCTGACACTAGCCCCCGAGCGCGTGTGGATTCCACCCTTAGGCGAAATTTGCGCGTGCTCCTTCTTGCTTTTTGAATTTTCATCCGGCTGATCCTGGCGGTTGCGCTACCCGTGACGTCAGCGCTGACGCTGGCCACGCGTGCACGCGCCAGCATTGCTCTACGGCGGGCAGCGTAACGTCCTGTCGCACGTCGCCTCGGGAAACTGCTTTCTGATGCTTCGGTTCTTGCTCCAGGATCTTCTGTGCATCCTGCCCTGGCACACGGGATCTAGGTGGCGGTTGGGGTGTGGGTTGCCCGGATGCACGCCACGTGGCCCCGTCGACGGTTGCCCTTCCGGTCCTTTAAAGGGACGCCGCGGGGGAGGCAGTTCTTTTCCTTCGCTCCCCCGCTGCAGTCTCCTTCTCCCTCACGTGCTCTTGCTCTTGCGCTCTTGCCCTCTGCGCCGCCCGCTCGCCGTCATCGACACTACGGGACACCGTCACTCTTCCGTTGCCGCTCCTCTCCACCAGCCGGAAATGGCCGCCGACCGTGGAGCCTGGTGCGGTTCCTCCTTCACCGAAGACCAAATCGCAAAGTACCGCGCGACCCGCGTCCTCCCGCCAGTGGAGGAGGTGGCGGTGCGGTTGGCGCCGGTGGGGGAGGTGTCGCCGCATCCGGCGAAGGGGGAGCGCATCATCTTCCTTTCACACCTAGCGCGCGGGTTCGCGCTACCGCTGCACCCATTCTTCCTCACGTTCCTGGCCTTCTTCGACCTCCGCCTCCACCATCTCGGCGCCAACGTAATCGGAAGGCTGGCGCACTTCATGGCGTTCTGCGAGAGTTATCTCGGGATCCAGCCGGATCTCGGGCTCTTCTGCCGGCTCTTCCGAGTTCGGCCGCAGGTGCAGTACATGAAGGGGCCGCTAGTCGTCTGTGGTGGCGCCTCCATATACTCCCGCACCCAATCCGGCTACCCGAAGTTCTTGCTCCAGGACACGGTACGGTTGTGGCAGCAGTCGTACTTCTACGTCAAGAACGTCACCAACGTCAACCGGATAAACCTTCCGGCCTTCCAAGACGTCGAGTCCAGCCGGCAGAACTAGGACCTGAAGATCCATGGCGACAAGGCGGAGACGGATGCGATGCTGGCACGCATGCGCTCCCTCGTCACCTGCCAGCTAACCGGTCGGGACATCACTCTTAGATGGATGTCCCGGCTGATGATGCCGATGCAGAAGCGGGCGCACAAGATGTGCTACTACTCCGACCGGCTGGACCCGACCCGGCTATCGCGCCGCGATCCCCGCTACCACAACTTGAAGGAGTGGTTATGGACGATCAGCAAGGAGCGGCTGCCGGAGAACTGGAAGTTCAGTCTGGCGCCCTACAGCCGGGAGAACCGCGCGCCTCGGGTTCTCGTAGCCTGAAATTTTGCTTATTCTTTCTGTGTTATTTCCTTGTTCTGTCTGATTGACTTCTTGCATTCGGCAGATCTTCGCATGCATCCTTCGCGAGGAGGGCGAGGCTCCCCTCGAGGCATTCACGCCAGACTTGCCCGAGCCACGCGCTCGGCGGTCCGGCGAGGAATCGGATGGGGACGGGGACGCCTTCCCTAGCCGGAACGATGAGCCGGCCGCCGACCCGCACGCGGAGGTGCACGAGGAGGAGGAGGTCAGGCCGACCGCGGAGCCGGTGGCGTGCTCTGCGACGGACGGTGAAGCAGGTGGGAGGAGCCGGTCCGGCACCCTGCCGCTGAGCCGCCTTGGCCGGAAGAAAGGGCCGCCCCCGGTCGTGCCGGGGTACGTTTTTCCTCTCCCCCTCTATCTTTCGGTGCTTTCTGTCTATTTGTGCTCCTTCTTGTTTTTCTGACTTTGGCTTATTTTGCTTTTGCCTTTTCCTCCTTCTCTTTAGCGCGTTGGTTTCTTTCGGAGCTGCGAGCCCGGCCCGGGCGTCAACCGGGTCGCCGCCCCATGCCCCGACTGAGCCAACCGATGCCTCTCCTTCTTCTGAGGCACAGCCTCCGCCTCCTCCTCGAGCTGAGCCGGCTGCCTCCTCCCAGCCGGAGGGTCCCCAGCCGGAAGCGGATCTCTCCCAGCTAGAAGGCTCCTCCGCGGGCGCGCGGGGGGCTGCCGGCAAGGAGCTCGTCATTGTTGGCGACGACAACTCTGACGAGGAGCTCAGGAAGGAGTGGCGAACGGCGGTGGTCGCGGCGAAGGAGTCCTTGGCCATCAACGCCGTGGACGACGACGCTTCCTCTGCCGCTTCGCTGTCGGACCTTGCCGCCACGCTCGAGCTGGCGCTGAAGGAGATCCGGCTGCTCGAGGCCACAACCGGCGGGAACCGGACCCTGGAGCAGAAGCTTGCTGCCGCCAACGGGACCTCCCAGAGTAAGTTCGCTTTATCCATCTTGCTCTTCTTTTTTTTTACTGATAGCCGGTTTCATTGCAGCCATCCTCGTGTGCGCTCAGCGCGAGATCGATCGCTTGAAGAAAGCGAACGACCGGCTGAGCAAGTCCAACTCCACTCTGCGGCTGCAGAACAAGGATTGGCACGCGCGGGTAGATGGTTTGGAGGCCACCGTCAAGGAGCACGACGCCTCGCTCGCTAGCTGGGCCGAAGCCTTCTCCCTTCTCGAGGCCCAGAACAAGGACCAAGAGAAGGAGATAAAACGGCTAGCGGTTAAGGAGAAGGCGCTGGTGGAGGAGCTGATGCAGGTTGGCCACACTGCCAAGGGTGGGTTCTTTCTTCCGTCTTCCTTTCTTTCCGGATCCGGTAGCCGGATCTGACCCCTCTTTTCTGACAGCTTTTTACCCCGGCATAGACCTGCTGGCCTACAACTGGCTGCAGGAGAACTGGCCGGGAGCGCAGCCGACGGCTCAGGAGCTCGTCGTCCTTCTTGGCAAGGAAGCTGTGAAGCTTCGTCAGGCGGCACGGGACGTCTTCTCCTTCATGTGGTCGGAGGCTCTGGTTTCGGAGACGATGGCGCAGCTGGCGGCGAAGGTGGGGGAGGTGCCGGCTGCGGTGGATCAGCTGCAGGACTTGGCGGCACGGGCCGGAGCGGAGATGGCTCTGGCCCTCATGCTCTCCTGGTACAAGGACACCCGCGTCGAGAAGATCGACGGTGGCTTCCGTGCCGGAGCCGACCTTGCCGCCATCAGCCAAGCCCATCCGGAACTCCGCGGGTCCGCCATCAAGATTGCTGATTACGTGGATCCTGACGAGGTGCTCACGGACTCGGAGTCCATCGGCACTCCTGATGCGGAGGGCTCGGTGCCGCCACCCGCAGGCGCAGGAGCCGGATCAAGCTTCGCGCCTCCTCCGCCGTATGAAGCTTCTGCCGGCCAGGGTCCCCCGCAAGGCAAGGGTCTTGCCGTCTAGTTATTGCCCCGGGATGCCGGGTGTATTTGTCTTGTCTTACATGTTCGTGAACCTTGTCCATTCGTACCGGCTGTCTGTGATGCCGGGTAACTTATGGGAGCTTCGTCTCCTTTTTGTTTATTATTGTTGAAATTCGTGAATCTTCCTTGTGCGTTGAGCTTTCCTTTTGCGTATTTTGCCCGACTAACTTCGTCCGACTACACACCTTTAGCCAGGCGACCTGCACCTCCAGTGGGGGCGCGCTAGCGCACCCACTGGGTGTAGCCCCCGAGATTCGGAGTGCTTGATGAAGGCAAGGACTTCGAATCTTCTTTCCTTCTCCTGAATTCCAACTCGAGGTAGTCGGACAAGAATGCACATATGCGTACACATACATCTTCACAGGTTAATAGGTTAGTCTGTCAAATCGTAGCCAGAAAATGGCTTGTTTTTCGAAAACTGGCTTGCTCCTTTCTAGACACTTAGTCGCCTTCTCGTGCGTTCTGCTGTTTTCGCCAAGGCCCTGCTTGGGCAGCGGGTTGCGTCCAGCAATGGAATCGAAGGGAGCTGACAGTACATTACGCACGGTACTAGCGGCTTACTAGCTGGATTGGTTCGAGCTAGTTGCAGGGCCAGGACGCCTGATCTGTCGCGTCTCCTCCCTGTTTTTCGTGTGGGATGCCTCAGGCTTTAGCTCTTGCTAGCCGGACAGCCGGGTTGTGGTCTGTAGCTGAGATGAAGAGTGGGCCTCTGACATCATCGCACACTACTCAGCCGGTTTGTTGACTTAACAGGCCGGGCCAGCCGGCGAGCCCCCGGGTAGGGGTTGCCGGACCCGGAAAATTTGAATCGGAAAACAGGTGCACACACATTTCTAGAAGGAGACCCCGAGATTCTCCTGGGAGTCCGCATTTTCATTCATGGGGTTTTCGGGATACATACACTGCCTGGCGACTAGGTGTAAAACGGGTGCAACAGGGCCACGTTCCAAGGGCGTTCGGTCTCCTCGTCCAATTTGTCCATCTTGTTCTTGCGCGGCTGCTGTGCGTCGATGAGGTAATAGGAGTCGTTGGGCAGCGCCCGACTGATGATGAAGGGGCCCTCCCAGGGTGGTGATAGCTTGTGCATGCCCTTCGTGTCTTGCACTAACCGGAGAACCAGGTCGCCCTCGCGGAATGCGACTGGGCGAATCCGGCTTGAATGGTAGCGACGTAGTCGCTGCTGATACAGGGCAGATCTGGACAGGGCCAGCTTGCGGGCCTCCTCTAGGAGATCCACTCCGTCCTCCCGCGCCTCCTTGTTGGCTTGCTCGTCGTAGAGGAGCTTGCGAGCAGAGTCGAATTCGATGTCGGCGGAGAGGACGGCTTCTGATCCGTAGACTAGGAAGAATGGCGTGTAGCCGGTTGACCTATTCGGTGTGGTGCGGAGGCTCCATACCACAGCCGGAAGTTCTTCGATCCAACATCTGGGTGACTGCTCCAACGGCTCGATGAGACGTGGTTTGATGCCGGCTAGCACCAAGCCGTTTGCTCGTTCGACTTGCCCGTTGGACTGCGGGTGTGCAACGGAGGCGAGCTCCAGTCGGATGCCCTTGTTGCTGCAGAACCACGCAAAGGCCCCCTTGGCGAAGTTTGTGCTGTTGTCGGTGATGATGTTGTTGGGGTAGCCGAAGCGGTTGATGATGTCGGTGAAGAAGGTAACAATTGTCGCTCCATCCAGCTTCTGGATAGGCTTGGCCTCGATCCACTTTGTGAACTTGTCCACCGCTACCAGCAGGTGGGTCATTCCCGCGTGGGCTCGCTTGCAGGGACCGACCATGTCGAGGCCCCAAACTGCGAAGGGCCGGGTGATCGGTATGGTCTTGAGTACCGAGGTTGGCATGTGCCTGATCTGCCCAAAGCGCTAGCACCCATTGCACGCACGGACCAGCTGCTCGGCATCCTCGAGGGCGGTGGGCCAATAGAAACCATGGCGAAATGCCTTGGCGACTATCGCCCTTGACGAAGTGTGGTGCCCACACTCACCCTGGTGGATGTCCTTGAGTAGCTGGTATCCCGTGTCTACATCAACACATCTTTGGAAGATACCGGATACACTGCGCTTGTACAGCTCGCTGTTTATGATGGTGTATGTATGCGCGCGGCGTCGGATTTGCTTGGCCTCTACCTCGTTGTCCGGGAGTTCTCCGTTGGCGATGTAGTTCATGAAGGGCTGTGCCCAGGATGGCACTTCCCGGATGATGAGGACGCTCCTGTCCTCCGGCTGACGGGTGTCGGGGGGTCGTCCGGGTGGAATATCCGGGACGGCAGCCCCCGAGCCATTAGGTGAGTCGGCAGCCCCCGGGTCTTGCGAGCCGGAGGGCACTGCCTGGCCGGAATTGGTGCGAGTTTTCTTCCTTGGTGGTTCTGTCGGCTCCGTTTCTATTGCTCCGGCCGCCGAAACGCTTCCTGCCCAGACGATGGAATCTGACTCCGGCGACGGGTTGATGGATGGCTTGCACAGATGCTCCAAGGAGACCCCTGGCGGGATGGCCTGCCTGGTGGATCCTATCTTGGAGAGCGCGTCGGCTGCCTCATTGTTGGTGCGGGGGACATGGTGAAATTCGCATCCGTCGAAGGAGGCGCTGAGCTTCTGGATGTGGAACCGGTAGAGAGCCATGTTTGCATCTCTGGCGTCCCATTCCCCGGACACCTGTTGCACCACCAAGTCCGAATCGCCGAAGCACAGGATCCGGTTGACACCGATCTCCTTGGCTAGCCGGAGCCCGTGCGCCAGTGCTTCGTACTCGGCTACGTTGTTGGAGGCCTTGAAGTGGATCTGCAGCACATACTCCAGCCGGTCTCCTTTGGGCGAGGTGAGCACGATGCCGGCTCCCAAGCCCCCGAGCATTTCGACCTGTCGAAGTGCATCCGCCAGGGGTCTGAATCCAGAACCGGTGGGAGATACTAGGTCTCGGCCCAGTCGACGAGGAAGTCTGCCAATGCCTGGGACTTGATCGTGAGCCGGGGCTCGTACTGGATGGAGTAGGCGGCGAGATTGATGGCCCACTTGGTGACTCGGCCGGTGGCGTCCTTGTTGCTGATGATTTCCGAAAGGGGTGCGGTGCACACAACCTTGATCGGGTGCTCCTGGAAGTAGTGCTTGAGCTTCTTGCATGCTAGGTACACACCATAGCACATCTTCTGGTAGTGGGGGTAGTTCTGCTTGGAGAGGGAGAGAACCTCGCTGAGGTAGTAGACGGGTCTCTGAACCGGCTGAGCCTTGCCTTCCTCGGGGCGCTCCACCACCAGGACGACGCTGACGACCCGGCTGGTGGCTGCTATATAGAGGAACATCGGCTCCTTGCTAGCCGGCGTGGCCAGAACCGGTGTTGTGGATAGCATGCGCTTGAGGTCATGAAACACGGTGTCGACTTGCGAAGTCCAGGAGAACTTGTCCGTCTTCTTCATCAGTTGGTATAACGGGAGTGCCTTCTCTCCCAGTCGGCTGACGAAACGACTGAGGGAAGCCAGGCATCCGGTGAACTTCTCGACTCCAAGCAGGTTCTTGGGCGACTGCATCCTCTCGATGGCCACGATCTTCTCCGTATTCGCCTTGATACCTCGTTGTGATACGAGGAAACCGAGTAGCTGACCAGATGGTACTCCGAAGACGCACTTCTCTGGGTTCAGCTTCATCTGGTACTGGTGGAGGTTGCCAAATGTTTCTCTCAGATCCTCGAGGAGGGTGCGCTTTTCCTTGGTCTTGATGACTATGTCGTCCACGTAAGCGTGAACGTTTCGGCCTATCTGTGAGTGCAAGCATTTCTGCATACATCGCTGATAGGTGGCGCCTGCATTCTTTAGGACGAAAGGCATGGTTACATAGCAGAAAGCCCCGTAGGGGGTGATAAATGATGTCTTAATCTGATCAGCCAGGTTTAGCCAGATCTGATTGTACCCGGAATAACAATCTAGAAAAGACAACAAATCACAGCCGGCCGTGGAATCAATGACTTGATCGATACGGGGCAAGGCGAAGGGGTCTTTCGGGCACGCCTTGTTCAGGCTGGTGTAGTCGATACACATGCGCCAGGTCTTGTTCTTCTTCAACACCAAGACTGGGTTCGCCAGCCAGTTTGGGTGGTACACTTCCATGATGAACCCGGCTGCAAGGAGCCGGGTGATCTCGTCACCGATTATCCTTCTCTTCTCCTCTGCGAACCGGCGTAGAGGTTGCTTGACCGACTTGGCATCCGGACGCACATGAAGTGAGTGCTCGGCGAACTCCCTCGGCACACCCAGCATGTCCTTGGAGACCATGCGAAGATGTCCCGATTCTCACGGAGGAAGTCGACGAGCGCGCCTTCCTATTTGATGTCCAAGCCGGCACCAATGGTGACGAACTTAGTCGGATCAGAGGGGTCGAGCACGATCCTCTTCGTCTCCTTTGCCGGCTGGAAAGCTCCTTCTCTATCCGGTTTGCTGCTAGCCGGAATGTCCCGCTGGGCCATGGCCACATTGCGCATGATCGCGCGTTTTTCTTCGGCTATGATGAGGGCCTCTGCCAGTTTGGAACCGGCTGAGGCGCACTCAATCGATCGCCTAAAGCAGCCGGCGACAATGATCACACCGTGGGGTCTCGGCATCTTCGACTTGAGGTACGCATAGTGGGGGATGGCCATGAACTTGGCGAGGGCGGAGCGCCCGAGGAGAGCATGGTAGGAGCTCGTCAGATTTACCACCTCAAACCAGATTGGTTCATGGCGGAAGTTCTCCTCGGTCCCGAAGATGACGTCCAGCTGGATTTTCCCCAGCGGGGCGCAGGCTGGTCTCGGCAGTACACCGTGGAACGTCATGGTAGTCGGGCGCATGTCGCTTTCGCGAATGCCCAGCTTCTCCAGCAAGGACTGGTAGAGGAGGTTGAGGCTGCTGCCTCCGTTGATGAGGACGCGCGAGAATCGGCAGGTGCGGACGCTGGAGACGATGAGAGGGTCGAGCACCATGGCGTAGCCCCCGGGAGTTGGCAGATGCTCAGGCTGATCTGCCCGGCTCCAGGTGATGGGGGTTTCCGACCAGTTCAGGTACTGGGGGACCGGAGAAACGATGGCGTTGACCTCCTTGGAGCATCGCCTGCGGCTGTGCTTGTTGTCCTGCTCCGTCTCGAAGATGTGGTAGGTGGCGTGCGGCTGGGGGTAGCCGTTGTTGTTGTTGCCGCCATTGCCGCCGTTACCATCATTACCGTCTCCCCTAGCCGGTGGTGGGGGTCTACCCGGTGGGGGAGGCGGGAGACGAGGCTGTTTGCCCTGGTCCTTTAGCTGGCGGGTCCAGCTGCAGTTCCGGGTGGTGTGCGTAGCCGGTTTGAAGGGACCGCTATGCCACTTGCACGGGCCGTCGATCATCTGGTCGAAGGTGAGCCGGGGCTTCTGCCTTCTTGCCTCATTAGCAGGTGCGTCGGGCGCACCCTCTACAGCATTGACCTGCCGTGCGTGGTAGCGAGGCTTCTGCTGTCCGGCCTGGCGGTCCCCATGGAACCAATTGTTGTTGCTATGGCATCTGGAGGATCCGGCTTCGCCAGCCGGATTGCTCGGACGGTCGCGAGCCGGCTCCGTGGGAGTCGGACGGCCGTCCACGTTTACTCGGAGGGGCTTCTTCATGGCGGCATCCGCCATGGCGTACTGGTCTGCAACCGTCATGAGCTCCGCCATAGTTTTCGACTCGTCACACAGTAGCCGGTGGCGAAGCATGGTGCCCTCTCGGCATCCTTCGATGAAGAAGCTGATGGCTTGGCTCTCCAGGATGCCCTCGCAAGTGTTGCGGAGCTCCGTCCACTTGGCGAGGTACTCACAGTCGGTCTCGCGGTCGCCCTGGACGCACAAGGTCAGGTCGCGCGGGCGCCCTGGATGTTTGTACGTGTCGTTGAAGTTGCGGACGAACACCTTCTCGAAGTCAGGCCAGGCATTGATGCTGTTGGGCGCAAGGCTATTGAGCCATGTCCTTGCCGGCCCGGTTAGCATGAGAGGGACGTAGCGCACAGCTGTGCGCTTGTTCCCGTGGGCGATGCCGACTGCCGTGGCGTAGTCGGTCAGCCAGTCTTCCGGCTTCATGCTGCTATCGTACTTGGGGGTGTCCCTGGGCAGGAAGAATTTATCCGGAAACGGCTCGTTCCGGATGCGGGGTCCGAAACAAACCGGGCCGGTCGAATCTTCCTCCCATGTGACGTGCGCTTGAGCGAGGAGCTCGATGCGGTCGCGGGCATCTGGACAGTCCGGGTTGGGCGATCCCACCCGGCCTGAGAGACGGGAACGGCTGGTCTGGGCGCTCTGGCGGGCGGTAGGGGAGGTGGCGGGTTGCGGTTCACCGTCTGCTCCTGGCACGGCTGGCCCCTGTTGCCCGAGCTGCGACGCCTGCTGTGGGCCCTGGGCGGCTGAGGGGAGGACGCCGGGCTGGTGCCGCGGACGCGCGCTTGCAGTTGCTGTTCTCTCGAGTAGCTAAGGTCTTCCTGCATCTGCCGGTTGGCATCGGCCTGCCCGTCCGCGACACGGAGGAGCTCCTGCACACGAGCGTGCTGGCGGGCTCGAGCCTCGCCCTCCAGGCTGGGAAGATCCTCTGCTGCGGCTCGCGCCGCGCGGGTTCTTGATGGGCGTGCTGTAGGTGGGCCGTGTGAGGGCAGGCGCGGGATCCGGTTCCCCGTCCTTTCCATCCTACCGCCTAGCTCACCGCCCCGATGCTGTACCTGGCCGCGCCGGCTCGGCTCCGCGGTAGCTAGAGTGTGGCCGTGCGCGCGGTCGTACTCGCGTCGAGTGATCTCAAGTTGCTTGCGGGCTGCTGCCAGCTCCATGGCCTCCTGGAGGAGGATCTGTCTCTCCATGGTGAAGTTGGCCTCCGCCTCCTCCGGGTTATCCCCGAGGTTAACCGGCGTCAGGAGCCGATCAATGGCATCCTCCACCGGGTTCCGAGGCTGCAGGGGAGCGGAAGTTCCGACCTCGTCCGCACCTCGCTCCCGCGGCTAGCGGGGATGCGAGTTGGACCCGGCCATCATGACCTCCACGCCGCGGGGTGCGGCGGAGGTGCTGCCATCTGAGCGTGGCAGCTCCGCAACAGAGACGATTTCCCTAGGGAAATGCTCCGGGACGGTGGCGACGTAGACGGGAAGATCGCTGAATAGCAGGACGGTGTCGTTCGCTGGGAAGGAAGTTCCGGCGAAGCAGGAGGCGTTGTCGATGACGCAGTCGAACTTGCCAAGCATGAGCACTAGGCCAGAGGCCACGCGCTCACCGGCTGAAGTGCGGGGTCCCATGCGGAACGTGACTCCGGTCGAAGCCATCTGCCCCACGGTGGGCGCCAACTGTCATTGTATTGGGAACGGCAGTACCTGAGGAGGTTAGATAGAGGTGTGGGGACTGGCAGGGAAGCTATAGACGGCGTCCGCATGCGAGATTGGATACAAGTGAGCATGGCGGGACGCAAGAAGTACCCAGGTTCGGGGCCCTCGTGGTGAGGTAAAGCCCCTACTCCTGCCTGATCTGACTATGTGGGATATACGAACTACAAGTGCTCCTTGAGCTGTGTTCTTTAGCTACTGCCTTAAATGCACTGAGATCAACCCTTTCTACTGAGGCCTTGCCTCTCCTTATATAGGTAGAGAGGCAAAGGTCTCACTGGCTAGTCCGACTGGCAGGCCCCACAGGCGGGTCCCAGCTGACTAGTCATCTACTGATTATCGATGGCTTGTCTTATCGAGTATGAGCGGTATGGCTGTCGAGGGTATGCAGTGGATGCCGTCTGCAGCCGTCGTCAAGACAAAGCACCCTGTCACCCACAAAGTCTTCGGTATGGGCAGGTGGTTGCCCGTCTTGTCATCATACAGGCGTATGCATTGCACCGATACGCACGTCGTCTGTCTCACCGATTGGGTCCGGCCACGCCGTCAGATCCGGCCTCTTTGCTGATCCGGCTACTGGGTGATAGTCGGCCCGTCCTGTCCTATCCGGCAGCGACTGGTCAGCCGGACGCGATCCGACTGTCCTATTTCTTATCCGGATGGGGTACCTGGGGATCATCCCCCTGACACTCGGTTTGGTGCTGCGCCTTCATCTTCTTCATTTCGGCCTTTAGCTTGGCAATCTCCTCGTCCTTGGTTCAGAGGAGGGCAAGCTCATCGTCTTTCTTTTTGATCTCGGCCTGATGCTGCCCTGCTTGTTCGAGAAAATGCAGCATCATGTCAGGCACGGGCACAATATCTTCAAGAGATGCTGAAATAGCGTGTTGACCCGGCAGAGCCGAGGTATGAATGTTTGCCGAGCCAAGAAGAAAAGAAGATGGAAAGCAAAGCAGGGTCGGACAATAAGGACTTACCCTTGATCTGCTCCAGGTTCTTTCGCATAATCTTGTTCTGAGCCTCCACCCCAGCTGCGGAAACCAAATAATAAGATTAGTTCGGCAGAGGAAGATGAAGGAAAACGGAGAAGCGCCAAGGGAGAAACTTACCCCTTTTATCATGCTCAGCAAGATGTGCATTATGCTTTGCGAGCAGCATCTTGTGGGTATCCAGAAGATGCTGGAACTCAGCACTCCAGCGGTTGGTGGTCACCTAAAAATAATACAAAAATTTGGCTTAAGCCTTGTGCATATTCGAAGTGTACAAGATCCGGGCCAAGTGGAATTTAACCCGGCTCTAGGTGTGTGCATATTCGAAGTGTACAAGATCCGGGCCAAGTGGAATTTAACCCGGCTCTAGGTGTGTGCATATTCAAAGTGTACAAGATCCGGGCCAAGTGGAACTTAACCCGGCTCTAGGTGTGTGCATATTCGAAGTGTACAAGATTCGGGCCAAGTGGAACTTAATCCGGCTCTAGGTGTGTGCATATTCGAAGTGTACAAGATCCGGGCCAAGTGGAATTTAACTCGGCTCTAGGTGTGTGCATATTCAAAGTGTACAAGATCCGGGCCAAGTGGAACCTAACCCGGCTCTAGGTGTGTGCATATTCGAAGTGTACAAGATTCGGGCCAAGTGGAACTTAACCCGGCTCTAGGTATGTGCATATTTGAAGTGTGCAAGATCCGGGCCAAGTGGAACTTAACCCGGCTCTAGGTGTATGCATATTTGAAGTTGTCAAGGAGCCACGTTAGTTTTCTAAGGAGCGTCCGGCCGAGTAACAAGTTACTCCCCCGGAGGCTCGGGGACTAATGGTTATATCGCTAGTGCATACTAAGGAAAAGGTGAAGTAACGTACCTCCACATGCGGCCTGCGAGGTTAATCGCCTTGGAGGTTGTGTTTATCTGAGCAGCGAATTCGGCGGGACCGAACTTCTCCGGGAGATCGTCATTATAGACGAACTCCGCCTTGTTCCAGTTATTCATAAACTCGATCAAGGTCGGAGGATATCGCTCACCGCTGAGCATGTGGGGCGCCACCAAGCCTCTCGCATGTGCCTCTCTCCTCTCAACCTGAGCAAGGGCTGGACTGGTGTGCAGAACAAGTTGCTGCGCACTAGCTGGCTCAGCAGGGGCGTCCTTCGATGCTGGAGCTTTCTGGGCAAGCATGGACGCGAGGGTGCACTATCCAGACCCGGTGGACGCTGCCTTGGTGACGTCAGGGGCGTTCTTGCCTTTGGCTTGCTGAGAGGAGGAAGTGGTTGCGGCGGATTTTCCTTTAGGAGCTGCCTGGGTACTTCCTCGCCAAGACTGAGAAGACTCGGACGAGGCAGAAGAGCTTGGCACTGGTGCCCTTGTTGCTGGAGCTAGTGCTGCTGCTGATGTTCTTGCTGCCGGAGTTGGCGCTGGTGCCGGAATTGGTGCTGGCGCAGGTGTTGGTGCTGGCGCGGAGGTAGTCTCGGTAGTTGCTGGTTGCAGCGGAGCCAAAGTGGCGGATGCCGCTGCCTCGGCTGGGTCCATCTCCCCCGCTCCAGGTTTGCCCCCCTCTTGACGAGGTGGGCTAGAACCCGGAGCAGCCGCAGAACCCTCTGGAATAGGGCTCAGCGGGCGTGACTCGTCGTCATGAGGGGGAGAAGGGCTAGGTCGGAGCGGTGAAGAGATGCTAGACCCACTCTGGGGAACATCCTCCGCAGGACTGCCAAACCAAACAATGTCAGAAGAGAGACTAAAACAATGCAAGGAAGAATAAGTTGCAGAGGGAAAAAAGGCTTACGCATCCGAGGTCAGGGGCTCCTTGGGTTTCCGAGCCCTTCGTGCTGGGGCCTTGCCTGCAGGCTTGGAAGCAGTTTTGTCTCCGGACTTCTTTCGCCTTTTGGAGGGCTGAGAAGGTCCGAAGGAGGAACTTGAGGCAGCTCCGTGCCTATTATTTGGCGCTGCCGGAACAGGTTCACCCATGGCAAGGGGAGGGTCCTCGTGGATCTGCCCACCGAGGTTAGCTGGTGCCGGAAAGGCAAAAGAAAGGGGGACAGCATCAACAGGTTCAATCACCTCGATATCCGAGTCACCTTCATCATCGGGCCAATCTCTAATAGAAGAGGGTTTACCGGTGGGTCGCTTCGTAGCGTCGGTCATCGGGAGAAACATCTCCTGGTCCGGGTCTTCCTTGTCCGGGGTCTCCCGGTCGAGCGCCCATTTAAGGGTCGGATCGGTGCCGTCCTCGAGGGTCTACTGAAGGAATAGCTGACAAGAAGAATGAACAACGGAGTCAAAAAAAGGAACAACGACCGACATATAATTGACCCGGAGTAAATTTGCGCCACGAAACTTACCAAGAGAGGAAGCCTATCCCGGCAATAATGCTCAATTCCCCACGTCCATTCAGAGGAGAAGTCCTTGTGGGTGGTGAAGAGAGCCTTGACCCGGCGATAGATCTCCGAATTGCTCAACTCGAAGGACGAGGTCCGGTTGGGGTCGCAGCCGAAGCTCATGTGGCACACCTTGTGGGTGCGCTTCTGGAGGGGGGAGATTCGGTTGCGCACGAACGTGATCATAGCATCCTCGTTGCACAACCCGAGCTTCTTCAGCTCCGCAAACCTCTTGTTGACCTGGTTGGCCAAGGCTGTGGGCTTCTTGGGGACAACGTCCCACGACTCCGGGTTAGGTGGACCTGGAGCATAAGGAAGCAGCCGGATCAAGTCTTCAGTGCCCTCGTTCCGGACATAGAAGAAAGTCCGGGCCCATCCTTTGCAGGAGTCCAGCCCAGTGACTCGAGGGAAAACGGATAACCTCCGGGGTGAGATGGATGCATCTCCGAATTGAGTGAGTTGCTTTTCCTCCGGATCTAGTTGAATATTCGGAATGACATTACGATGAAGGCCGAAAAACCGGATCCATAGTTCCTTCGTGGGCCATAATCCGGTGAAGCCCTCGATCGTAGAGGCAAAGGAAGAAAGAGAAGTGATTGCATTGGCAGGAAGGTGGTGCGGCTGGAGTCCGTAGGTGCTTAACGAGTCATGGAAGAAATCGCTGACCGGTAAACCGAACCCCCATTGGAAGTGCGACAAGAACACGACGTACTCACCCGGATTGGGTGAAGGGGCGAGTTCGGCGGAGGCAAGGCGCGCGATGACGCCGGCAGGGATGCCTCTGGTCCGGTAGAGCCAGTCCAAGTCATCTTGGCAGACCCAGGACCCGGCCCACGCACCACGGTCCGCAGCGGCGGGGTCCTCCTCCATCTCTTTCTCAGCAACAACGAGCTCCTCCTCCGTCATCAGATGATCGCTGCCCTCGCTGGCGCTAGCGGCGGCGGGGGGCAGAGGCCTAGATTGGCAGCGACCCGTGGTGGAGGCGGCGCATAGCGGTGGCCACGACGCAGAGATGTGGGGGAAAGACGCGGCGGTGGCGCTGCTGCTTGGGAGCACTGGCGGCGGCGCGGTCGCAAGGAAGACGAAGAAGAAGAGCAAGGGAAGAGGGGCGCAGTAGGGGGAAAAAGAATAAGTGATGCGCCCCTCCCCTATTTAACCTCTCCCACGAGGAGAAAGTGGGATCGCATCCTGCGGGCATGCCACACGCAGTAGCCGTGTACCAGCCGCATCGACCAATCAACAAGGAGCCACACGGAAGGCCACAGAGTGGGGTTGGTCCAATGACGTGACGCGCCGATACGGTAAACGAGGAGGCAGGGGTGACGTGACCCGCGCACAGTGATGACTGACAATTATTGTGGCGGTTACTGTGCTGGCCCTTAAAATGAGACAACATAATGACTAGCCTCCACATGGGTTGGCGTACGAGAGAAGGAAGCAAGACCCGGATAGGACCGTGGTAACCCGGCCAGCAAGTGAAAACTTGGAATGTGCCAAGGGAAAGTAAAACCTTGCGGTCCGAGTTAGGGTGGTAACCCGGCCAGCAAGTGAGAGCTTGGAACGTGCCAAGGGAAAGTAAACCCAGAAAGTCCGAGA
This sequence comes from Avena insularis, assembly GCA_023614405.1. Classification (NCBI taxonomy): domain Eukaryota; kingdom Viridiplantae; phylum Streptophyta; class Magnoliopsida; order Poales; family Poaceae; genus Avena; species Avena insularis. Next base: position 568,910,268 of record CM042686.1, read on the forward strand.
CAAGGAGGGAACCCGGAGAAGGAGCCCAAAGCTCGGTGGATTTGAACCTGCTGTGGCCTTAGCAGCTAAGGCAGCTAAGACCGCACCGGCTTCGGGGACTAATGTTGGGGGGATACCCCCGGGTAGGGTCACGCCGGGGTATAAAGGCCAAGTTAGCCGAGGTTCGGCAAGACCAAAGCGAATGCAGGTCGGGTCACCTCAAGGCAGGCCGAATCACGGGGTAACCCGGACCAGGGGCGTTCGCCTAACTAAGTCTCAACCAACTTAAGTAGTAAGTCGGAAGTGCATGTATAACTTGTATGCAGGAATGGGTGTGGCCGGATCTACTATGGTCCGGGTCACATCTAGCTTCTAGGAGAAGGAAGGAATCTCGCTGGTCAAAAGAAGCCCGATGCGCCTTTGCTGGCCGGCGAGATGAGGGCAGGACCACCGAGGCGTGGCCGACAAGGGTGACGATGCCCATGTCGGCTGACGCGGGCGCCGCAGAGGCTCACGTAGCCACTGCATGTGTGACGCAAGGGAAAAGTAACCCGGTCGGTTTACTAGATGGCATATTCTTAGGAATATGCCTCCACGTATGCCCTAAGTGGAGACCTAGCCCCCCCCCCCTATATAAGGAGGGCTAGGGCTTCTGTAGAGGGGGTTCCGATTTCTCTGATTGAGCTTGGGTTGTAAGGGCGATTTGTGAGCGAGGGTAAGAGAGCTCTTTCTTCCTCCTCTCGCCAATACAGCTCTAGGAGCATTTGTAACCTTGAAGGAAAAGCAAATATAAACTTCTGTGTGGAGAATCACTTCACTATCCCTCCCTAGATTCCTCTAGCGTGTATTAGTCCCCACCTTTAGCCTATCCATGGCATCTGCCGTGACACCACCATGACACACAGGTATAAAAAAACTGTCCGCTTTCAAAACAGCCTAGAGCAGCGGGATCCCTGACAGTCCTTTTTTTTCCTTAAAAGCGATAGGTAAAAGATAATTTTGGCCCTAGCTGGCTAAGTTCGCCCCACCCTGTCGGCTGTGGTTGAGTAAAAGAACGCAAAGCACCGGCCCATCAGACCATCAGCTTATCATCAGATGTGCTCATCCGTATCAACAATAGAAGATAGTACTAGCAGGCAAAAACCCTATCCGTGCAACGACTTGGATGCTAGCGGCCATGGGGAGATGAAGCAAAGGTAGTTTCACACTTTTATTCATCGCTGAAATTCTTATTTTTCATGGTATTAGCTCTTTGCTCAACTCTCGACATTTGAATAATTTGTGCCTTTGAAGCTGTAGTACTTTAGGTGTGCTGGGAAAAAAAGCCGTAGACAAATGTTATCTTCTTCGCCCCGATGTTGAAATCCTCGCTCCGTTCCTGCCAAAGAGCTAGAGCGAACGAACCACACTACGTAGTCGTCCGTAAACCATTTTGTGTAAGTATTGGAGAAACAAAATACAATTGGAGATTCACTCCACACATCCACCTAACGTAGACCTATTTCCAACTACATGAGTCCCGATACAATGGCAAGCGCAACGGCCGTGAAGCTATCAAGACAAGGGCGTGGACGTGATGACAAAACGTGGCCGACAAGCTTCACCACACCATTGAAGACGTCGACGATGGTGGCTGATATGCTCCCTGATGACGGCTACACAAGCGCACAAGTGTCTTCATCACGGACGTCGGGGTTTGGCCGTGTGTAGAGCATCGACCGTCATCAAACGACTGAAATAAACTAATGTTAGTGACATGTCTTCCTATAGAACGACCATGAGGTTGAAACTATAACCATATAAAGGTCACCAGGAGAGAGCACGAAGAGTATTTACACAAAGGACGAGCTTATTGTCATGGTGGCAGTGCTCCCGCACACATTAATATTTCCATACGGGTCTCTTCACGGACAATTTTCCTAGTAAAATAGATTAAATACAGAATGAGCTAGCTGCTTCCAAACGCTATATAGCGACGCCATCTCGGTGAATAGTGCAGTATTGTTTTTCGTTAATTACCACATGAACTCACGCGGCTGGTTGAGAAGTAAGGACCAAAGACCACCCGGTCCCTTGAAGATCTTTTTAAAAAAAGTTTAGCAATATATGCAGCTCGCGGAATAAAACGAAGATGGGCCAGCCAGCAGGCCGGGATGTGAATCTCCATGCACGCGAGATTTTTTGTTTTTCTTTAAGGGTCCGGGAATCCACAAGTTAGTTGAGGTAAATAAGGGTCCTAGTTAGTTAGGATTCAGAATCTTTGTTTAGATTCAAAATAACAACTACAACTAACTACCTTCTCAGATCTCCATTACTACTCCCCTTATAATTGTGGCCGTCGTCCATCTCCTCGATCGTTCCTAACAAAAACCACTCCGGTCTGAAGAGAGACTGCAGGCATATGGAGATCGAAGGTCCCGCCGGCCGCGGCGCGGGCGACGAGGACGACGTGTCGCCGGTGGAGCAGGTCCGGCTGACGGTGCCTACGACCGACGACCCGACCCTGCCGGTATGGACGTTCCGGATGTGGACGATGGGCTTCGTCTCCTGCGCGCTGCTCTCCTTCGTCAACCAGTTCTTCGCGTACCGCAGCGAGCCCATCGTCATCAGCCAGATCACCATCCAGGTCGGTATAATAGATCACACGCGCGCGCCCCAAGCACACAACCATGTACCACGAGGAATTCACGGATCGCGCGCGCATCCATGCAGGTGGCGGCGCTACCGATAGGGCACTTGATGGCGCGGGTGCTGCCGGAGAAGAAGTTCAGGGTGTTGGGGTGTGAGTGCTCGCTTAACCCGGGCCCCTTCAACGTGAAGGAGCACGTCCTTATATCCATCTTCGCCAACGCCGGCGCGGCCTTCGGCGGCGGCAACGCCTACGCCATCGGCATCATCACCATCATCAAGGCGTTCTACAAGCGCAACATCTCCTTCGCGACCAGCCTGCTCCTCATCATCACGACCCAGGTGATCTACTTATTAGATCTGTTTTGTTTGTCCTTTCCATTGTTTCATACTTACGTGCGGTGGTGTTTCACTCGATCAATGATCAATGGTAAGTTTATATGAATCTGATGTTCATTGCAGGTGCTTGGGTACGGATGGGCAGGGCTGATGAGAAAATACGTGGTTGAACCGGCGCACATGTGGTGGCCGGCGAGTCTCGTGCAGGTTTCTCTCATGAGGTACTTCCTTCCCCGATCGATTGATCAAGTGGCACTCCAATTGCTGGAACATACCGATCTGATACTGGATTTTATCGTTGACAGGGCGATGCACGAGAAGGAGAGGCGGCGGATGACGCGCGGCAAGTTCTTCCTGATCGCGCTCATCTGCAGCTTCGCCTGGTACATCGTCCCAGGGTACCTCTTCCCGACCCTGACGGCCATCTCGTGGGTGTGCTGGGTCTACCCGAAATCCATCACGATGCAGCAGATCGGGTCCGGCCTGAACGGGCTCGGCGTCGGCGCCCTGACCCTCGACTGGTCCGTGGTCGCCTCCTTCCTGGGGAGCCCCCTCGTCTCGCCATTCTTCGCCACCGCCAACGTCTTCGTCGGCTACGTCGTCTTCGTCTACGGCATGCTGCCCATCTCCTACTGGGTGCTCAACCTCTACAACGCCAGCACCTTCCCCCTCTTCTCCAACGACCTCTTCACCGGCTCCGGCCAGCTCTACAACATCTCCGCCATCGTCAACGACAAGTTCGAGATCGACATGGACGCATACAACCAGCAGGGCAAGATCCACCTCAGCCTCTTCTTCGCCATCAGCTACGGCCTCGGCTTCGCCACCATCGCCGCAACGCTCTCCCACGTCTCGCTATTCTACGGAAGGTACTGTGTGTTTCATCTCATTAATCTCAGCTGCTACATATTGTGTTGCACATGTGTTTATGGAATGTCTGATTTTGCTTCTTCCGCTTAAAGGGAAATGTGGCAGAGGTACAAGGAGTCGTTCAAGGGCAAGCCGGACGTGCACACGAAGCTGATGAGGAAGTACCAAGACATACCCAACTGGTGGTTCTACCTCCTGCTCGCGGCGTCCATGGCCGTCTCCTTGGTGCTCTGCACCGTGTTCAAGGAGGAGATTCAGCTGCCATGGTGGGGGCTCCTCTTGGCCTGCGTCATGGCATTCATCTTCACGCTCCCCATTAGTGTCATCACCGCAACCACAAACACGGTACTGATTCTTGATTAATCGGCATATATGCAAGCTGCAAAATTTCCGATTGTTCAGTCAATAAATTATGGTGTCAAATTAATTGCAGACACCGGGATTGAATATCATCACGGAGTATTGCCTCGGGCTGATGATGCCGGGGAAGCCCATCGCCAACGTGTGCTTCAAGGTCTACGGCTACATGAGCATGAACCAGGCAGTCTCCTTCCTTACCGACTTTAAGCTTGGACACTACATGAAGATTCCTCCAAGGTCCATGTTCCTAGTGCAGGTACTAGTTACTTCACATCATCATTCATCACAAATTAAGGATTAAGCCTCAAAGATTGTTAATATGTCGGACCAAAACTAGTAGTACAATACGATGCTTGAGAAACAACTAATTAAGGAATGAATTTTCAGTTCGTCGGGACGATTGTGGCATCGTCGGTGAACACGGTGGTGGCATGGTGGCTGCTGACGACGGTGCCCCACATTTGCGAGAAGGACCAGCTGCCCGAGGGCAGCCCATGGACGTGTCCGAGCGACCACGTCTTCTTCGACGCGTCCGTCATCTGGGGCCTGGTCGGCCCGCGCCGCATCTTCGGGCCACTCGGCTACTACAATGCGCTCAACTGGTTCTTCCTCGTCGGCCTTGGCGGGCCGGTCATCGTCTGGCTCTTTGCCAGGGCGCTGCCGCGGCACGCCGGCTGGATCAGCCTCATCAACATGCCCGTCATCTTGGGGGCCACGGCAATGATGCCGCCGGCGTCGGCGCTCAACTACACGGCGTGGTGCTTCGTCGGCACGGTGTTCAACTTCTTCGTCTTCAGGTACCGCAAGGGGTGGTGGAAGCGGTACAACTACGTGCTGTCGGCGGCCATGGACGGGGGCGTGGCCATCATGGGGGTGCTCATCTACTTCGCGCTCACCAGCGAGGGAAACCAGCTCGACTGGTGGGGTTCCAGGGGAGAGTACTGCGATCTCGCCACCTGCCCAACCGCCAAGGGCGTCCTGGTGGACGGCTGCCCGGTCCTCTGAATTGAACACGATCTCTTGGAAAAAGAAGCTTCCAGCCTACTGTCATGTGTAGATTCATATAGCGTTTGTGCTTCTCTTTGTCAATTGGAAATTTAGATTTTAGAGCATTCAGACTGTTCAGTTTGTAGCTAGGTTAGTAAAGCTACCGTTGTTTAATATGGATATCCGTCTTGTCTAGTACATTTGTGTAAATATTCGAAAAATAGCATCTCTCTGGAGGACGTAATTTTTTTTTTTTTTGAGATCGACGTAACTCATTTTCTATCGTTGAGCAATTGCCCACAGAACCTGTTTAGTAGCTTGATCAGTGATCAACATCTTCCATTAATTTTTGGTGTTTGGAAATTGGTTGGAGTATCGAGTTCTCCGATGAAATAGATTGGACACAAAAAAGGAAAACGAGGCACTCATTGCCCGGTTTTTACTTAGAGCTCGTTCGCCAGCCATAGAAAATTTCCGAACGAGATTAATTACCGAGATCAAAATCGTATATCCACTAGTGAACTTTTTTTTTTGAGATGTATCCACTAGTGAACTTAATCATATGCATCATACTAACCACTCCTAACAGATCTGCATAAGGACCAAATCCTAGTGCAAACAAGGAGACAAAGAATACATACGTGTTGACCGCGAAGGTCACCACCACATCAGCATTGTTCTGTCCCGTGCGGGTGCTGATTCGTGGATGGCAAAACATCACGCACCACTTCCCTAAAAGAAAAGGTTAGGAACTGAGGTCTCTCTCTCACCGCTCTCCTCTCCTCCATCTCCCGTCCAAAAGCTCCTCTCTCCTAGGGTTGTCCAGCCCCTCCCCATCTCTTCTTCGGCGATGGTTGGCGTCGAGACTGGGTGAGGATCCCACCCCTTTGTACCATAGTAGTATTAGTTTTTCTCTGGTGTGGTGTCCCCTCGTGGCGACTGAGGGTAGAACGGTGGACTCTGAACGCCAGATCCACCGCACCTTGTTCTTCCCCTGCTCCGACGTGCCTCGGCGATGGCAAGTTGCGGTGCCGAGAAGCTGGTTGAAGACGAACATCCCTCCGAATAAGGCGTGTCAGGGGTGCTTCAAGCGGGTGGAGTCGAGCCTTCACCTGCTCGATGTAGTCCCTCTTCCCTCTGCGGCGGCACTCTCATGGGGAGAGCCAAAATCAGCAGCTTGGAAGACCACTGCTCACCCCCCAAATAAAGCCCAATCTCCGCACACCTTCAGCGGCTCTCTCCTCCGGCCATCCCTTCCGACTTGTGGCAGCAGTTCGGATCAGGACGGTGGTCAGCATCTCTTGCAGTAGCAGTTGAAGGACGGCGGATCCGGAGAGGTGAAGACCGGATCCACTCGCCTGCCTCTTCTTTGTATCCATCGAGGTGGTGGTCAAAAATTGGGAGGTTGGGTGTCTGCTTTTCCCCTCTCCGGTAGGGAAAATTTGCTGCGACTGGCGGAAATCCCATGCAGCGACGAATTTGCATCGCTGCTATCTCTGGCATAGGATGCAACTCCCCATGCCGGTTCTGGACGAGCCGTGACTCCCTCAACCTCTAGATGTGGAGGCCCTTCTGCCACTCTACGGTGACCTAGCATACCACTGCATGTGTAGTATACTATAGTCATTGATATGACACTCACAGAACACCGTTCCGTAAATATCACACCCCTCAGAGTGGTACAACAGAAACATTGCGGGTCCATATTACAAACATACATACTTTATTATTACAAACTGAGAGTTCTCACACTTCAAATATTATGAAAGTACAAACCAAACTTAAGTAGTTTCAGCGGAAGATATTAAAAACTAAACTCATACTTCGAATTGAGCTCAACAACTTATTCTATATAGTGCTTGCTGCTCAGCTCAATTGGTTTACTAATAACTAAGGCAACTACTCAGACTCGTTGCCCTCCACTCCATAGCGTATCTCATAGTCCACCCCTTCAACTCCTCTGGACAGGTCTGGTTCCTCGTAGCAGACGTCCTCTTGTCCATCAGCTGCGTACATCGAAGTGTCTTCTCGATTCTCAGAGTCTAAGCAGGGGTTCAAAGGAAAGAGTGAGTAATAGCATTACCCAGCAAGTTCATTATATGCAGTGTGGAAATTTTTATGCTCTATCTACCACCTCGGACGATACGTCCTGAGTACTATGCAATTTTCGTAAACATTTCTTCAAAGATTGATTTTATTATCCAAAAACTATGTCCATCAGCCTTCATAGGTTGACCAGAACTTCATAGAGTTCCTTTCCTGCCACGTTCGTAGCTCCTTCCCGGAACAGGGAGTAACATGTCATATTTCTTACACTCTGCAGAGGTGCGTTGCTTTACCCATGAGAGACCAACTCCTTGTTGCACAACTGGGCGTACTTTCCTGTCCACAATTTCATGATGTGGGGCCCAGTAGGTGATCCAAGCCAATCACTGCCCTCTCCACGACCCCATATGTCTGCACGGTCCTCCAGGGCTGACTACACCTCCGTTAAGCCTCCAACTAGGGCAAGCTATAACCCTGGTGAGTTCCCGAAGACTCTATGAAATGGTGATGCCCCTGGTATGCTCCATAAAAGGCCTAACTATACCTCCGGCAGCCACTCATAAATAATCAAGATACCAAAATCGTGGGGCCTAAGGGTGCCCACCCCATATGTTGGATCCATACCAGGAATCCCAACGTCATGATAAGGTCATCTTGCCTCCATATGAAAGGAATAAGATACAACTGACTTCTCTGTCCCATTCCAAATTTCATGGTTAATGCGTATTATACGGCGCTAGAATCACTAATGTCATGGGTTGTTAAGCCTATGTGACTTACGCAATTGGAACCCTAAGTTCCATTGCTGATCTTTATCATCACTTAGGATGATACTACATCTTATTTATTAGAGAAGATATCATTTTGTGTTTCCAAATCATAGATGATAACACACATTTTGTAATATCTTTCATAAAGACTCTTCAAAGGACATGAATAAGTTATGAACTTGCCTTGTGACTGCAAGGTAGTGAAGTCGGATGCTTCCACCTGACCTTGAGCTCTGGTTTCTACAAAGAACCATTATTGACCGATAAGGACAATATTTAAAGAAGCAATATGCCATCCATAGTAATGTCATGCAATGATTTATTATTTGCTTCCTTGCATGTCTTACCATTTTAATAAAAGCTTACTATTTTATTTAATCAATAAAAGACAATATCATTCAATGAATTTATTTCCTTTAAATATTTTATGAAATTCCTTTAAGGAAATAGTATTTATTTTCATTACACCAAATTCACTTTGCAAAAATACAAATTAGTATTTTTATACAATAGTATATTCATTTAGGATCTTAAAAGTGAATTTTATTCAATTTTTAGGTGTTTCCCATATTTTTGTAAAATTCAAAAGTAATTAGCATCTTATTATTAATAGTCCTAAATTTTAATTGCCAAAAATTCTATTGATTATTTTTATTCAATAGAAAATATTTTTGTGAATTTATAGATATATTATTTGTATTTTTACGATTTTTATTTATTTATCTAAAGTTATTTTTATCTCAGGGGTATATTTGTAATTGTACCCTTTTTAAATAACCCTATTAATATACGGGCCTAGCCCACTGGGCTGGCCCGGCCCAACTTAACCCGGCCCACTTGGCCTGGTTACGCCCACCAGAGTGGTACTGGGCTGCCCACAGGCGCAGTACCCCCTTGCACGCACACTCTTCTCCCCTCTCTCACTCTCTCGCACACACGACCATCTCCTCCTTCTGCCGCCGCCGCGTACGATTCCGGCTGAATCCGGCCGTGGTTGCCTCCTCCACGGTGCAGGGTGACTCAGTCGATGACGCTGCTTCATCTTGTCCAAGCAGATCCACGGTTGGTGCTTTCTCCTGGCCGTGCTGACCTCTGCCCTAGGCTACGGTTAGGGTTGGCCGCTCTGGAGCATCGGCGATGGTGCACCGATTCTTCATGGTGTTTGCCTTTCTTCTCCGATGGATCTAACGCGCGGTTGGTACGGGTTGCAGCGCCTCTTCGGGGTGCTCCCCGTGCCGTCATTCCTGCTTCGCCGCCGGCCATCCTCTGCTTCCTTTTCGGTTCTTTTTGCGAGGTCCTTGAGTAAGATTGGCTACTCCTCTTCTGTGCTCCACTCTACCTTGCTCAATAACCTCCGTGTGCCTCTAGTGATAAATCCCTAATTGATTTCATGGTTCGTTTAGGGTTCATCCCTCTGGTCTGAGCATGATAACTCTATGAGGACTGATTGTAGTGGTTATACTGTCCTGGATGTTTACCCCTTATGCTAGTGATGTGGATTTCACTGTGGTTTCATGATCCTAGTACTGACAATGGTTCTGTTAGTAATGTTCAGTTGATCTTTATACACCAGTTTGTGTTGATCTTTTAAATTGGAGTGAGAATGATACTCCTATGCTTCTCTAATTATATAAATACAACCATGAGTATGATTCATGAATATTTATTCCAGGAAAGTGATTAGTTATCTTTCTGTAAGTTAACTGATCAAATATCAGTAAAGCATTGGCTTGGTTTTAGATGTTACATTTGTGACACCTTCTTTAGAATGGTACACAAATGTTCATACTTCTATTGCCTAAATCCTACCTGTCTCCAAGTTTGGCTGGTTAAATGACTGAAAAGCTTCTGTTGGCTTTATTATCCTAATATGCTATAGTCTATTAGCCTATGATGCTGGTCTGAGGCATGGCTAGGAAATATTAAATTGTTTCTAGCTGTCCCTCATAGATATGCTCTGATGCATGGTATCAACTAATGATTCTTGAATCCTTTTAAGAAAATGATTGATCTCCTCACTGTCAAATATTGATCCTTAAGATCCTGAGATTATAGAGGTGCTACTCCATAGGAGATGTGCCCTGAATCTAGGTCTAAGACTGCTGTTTATTTATAAATGTGGAGATTTGAGTATATATCCAAGATCTATGATGCAAAGGCTGAGATCTTGGATTTGTTTGTAAGGATTTTTCATTGGCTTTCATTTAAATACTTCTGGGATGAATCTACACCCCACTTGGGTGTTTTCTAAGAAGATTAGGTAAAAAAATCATATGCTCATATGTCTCTATGATGATCTGATCATGTGGTGATGTTATTTGAACTCACCAGATTGCTTGTTGATTGATGATGTTGTGATGTAGCTTGCTGCTTGATCTAGCTCTGCACCACCTGGTGTTGCTTCTATAACTTGATGCTTGACCTCTCTTTCCACCTGCTCCACCCCCTCCTTATGTTACTATAAAGTGGAGATCTGATGGTTGATTTGGGTAATTTGGTGGAGTAATGGGCTATGGTTTCAGCAAGTTCTATAGATGTGAGTGTATGCCTGAGAAGAAGAACTAATCTCATGTGTTTCCCCTTCGGTTGGTGCTCTATATGGTACCTTGTACTGCTACTGGTAGCTTGACAGCACACCCCATGCAGTTAGTCGACTAAGCTGTGTGTGTGTGTTGTGCATGTGGATCAGCTCAAGTAACTTGGTTGTTACTATTACCTGTTTACTGATTGTCAGCCTGGTGAAACCTATTTTTTATCCACTTGGATTTTATTGTAATCTTAGCTATTAACTGAGAAGAACAGATACTTCACTGTTGGTGAAACTTACCCTTCTGTGTACTCAATGATGTACCATGAATAGTGCACTTCACTATTCAACACTGAGAGTAAAATTACCTTACTAATCCCTAATTTTCCTTTCTAGTTGTTTTTTTTCTTGTTTGGAGGAACAAGATCTGGACTCACAAGATTAGTGTAGGAGTGGATAAATAGTATAGGTTCTACTTGTAACCTTCTTTGTAATTATTTTGTAAAGGATCTTGTAAAGATGTTATTACAAGTTTCTGTTCTTTGTAATCTTTTCCCTTTGATGTATTTGTCATCATTTGTGACCTTATTATAAAAATAGAGAAATAAGCATTATTTCTTATTTAATTCTTTTTCCTTGTCATTAAATCTTATTATAGATTACTATTTCTTTCTTAAAAACAAACAATGTTAATAAGGTTTTCTTTTGGAAAACCCTTCAATATTAATAACTTCTAATATTTAAATAATTTCAAATTGATTTGAAATTTCAAATTTAAATTCCAAGTAATTTCCCCAATTTCTTAATACTGCCTAAAGATCATGTCAAAATTCATAGCAATCACTAAAGAGCTATACCTACCTCTAGTTAGTGAAAGAAACTCTGATCCCTTTAGTGTTTTGTTTGGCGAAAAATTTACCCAGATTTTACAGATGCATGCATGCACAAACTTATATTCCTATTTCTACCCTTCGTTGGATCCTAATGCTGGAATGTTACAGACTTCCCCCTTAGATTAAACTTCGTTCCGAAGTTTGCGGATGGTACCTGAATAATTCCGGATATGCTTCCCTCAAATCATCTTCTTTCTCCCAGGTGGCTGCTCGTTCTTGGTGATGTTCCCACTGTATTTTGCAATATTTGATTGCCCTGTTTCTCAACCTTTTCCACTTTTCTTCCAAAATCTTACAGGGTTTTTCTACATAAGTCAAATCTGCTTGTACCTCAATCTCTTGATGTGTGATGGCATCATCTAGAACTTTAAGACATTTCCAAAGTTGTGAAACATGGAACACATTGTGAACCTGAGCTAACCTCTTTGCTAACTCTAAAGCATAAGCTATTGTTCTGTTCTGACTTAATATCTTGAATGGCCCAATGTACCTTGGACTTAATTTTCCTTTGACTCCGAACCTCTTTACTCCCTTCATCGGACTTACTTTGAGATATACCATATCTCCTACTTCTGGATGCCACGATCTACGACTTTGATCAGCATAACTCTTTTGTCGACTCTGAGCTATCTTCAACTGATCTCTAATGATATCAATGATATATTGCCTTTCCTTGATATAATCTGGTGCAAATTCTTTGCTACTACCAGGTTCATACCAGCATACAGGTGATCTACACCTTCTTCCATATAATACTTGATAAGGTGATGCCTTCAGGCTACTCTGATAGCTATTGTTGTAAGAAAATTCTGCCAATGGTAAATGATCTTCCCACGAACCTCCAAAATCTAATGCACAAGCTCTAAGCATGCCTTCTAAGATTTGATTGGTCCTCTCTGTCTGGCCTCCAGTTTCTGGATGATAAGTTGTGCTAAAAATCCAACTTTGAACCCAGTGTTGCATGTAATTGTTTCCAAAATGATGATGTAAACATAGATCCTCTATCGGACACGATTTTCCTGGGTACCCGTGTTTACTCACAATCTCTTTGACATAAATTTCCACTAATTTCTCAGCATTATCCTTGATTTACTGGAATAAAATGAGCACTTTTTGTGAGTCTATCGACAATCACCCATATCATATCCTTCTATTTCGGTGTCATGGGTAGCCCTATGATAAAATCCATACCAATTTCTTCCCACTTCCATTCTGAAATTTCCAAAGGCTGTAATGGTCCTGCTGGACTTTGATGTTCTGCTTTAACCCTTTGGGAAGTATGGCATTCCTATACATATTTTGCAATATCCCTCTTCATATTATTCCACCAGAACAACTCTTTTAAATCCATGTACATCTTTGTACTACCCGGATGTATGGAATATGGTGTTTCATGAGCTTCCCGGAGTATCACTTCTCGAATCTCTGTCACATCTGGTACGCAAAGACGGTTTTGAAACCATAAAGATCCATAATCTCCTAGGTGAAAAATTGAGGTTTGACCTTGAGAGATTCTTCGAACTTCTTCAATAATGAAAGGATCTTCACCTTGATGTCTATAAATTTCATGTTGAAGATCACTACTCTGTTCTTCAATCTCTCGCATGGTAGTTAATCCTCCAAGAACTGTTGTACTTATAAATTGTATTTCCATCATTAACAAATCTATTTGTAGTTCTTTCGACAGTTCTCTATTCAAAGGTTGTATATTTGTGCTTTTTCGACTTAAAGCATCTACCACAACATTTGCTTTTCCAGGGGTATAATTGATTGCTAGATCATAATCTTTAATCAACTCCGGCCACCGCTTCTGCCTCATATTCAATTCCTTTTGAGTGGAGAAATATTTGAGACTTTTGTGGTCAGTATATAACTCACATCTTGCCCCATAGAGAAAATGTCTCCATCCTTTTAAAGCAAACACTGCTGCTACTAATTCTAAATCATGGGTTGGATAGTTCACTTCATGTGATTTCAATTGCCTAGATCCATAAGCAATTACCTTACGATCTTGCATAAGCACACAACCTAATTCTTCCTTGGATGCATCACAATATACCGTGTAACCTTTTCCTGGTTCTGGAATTACTAGGATTGGTGCTATAGTTAATCTGCTTTTCAACTCCTGAAAACTTGCTTCACACTTCTTATCCCATATGAAAGGTGTATTCTTTCTTAATAATTTGGTCATTGGTCCCGCTATCTTCGAAAAACCTTCTATGAATCTTCGATAATAACCGGCCATACCTAAAAAACCTCGGATTTGTTTCACATTGGTTGGTGCCTTCCAATCCAGTACTGATTGAACTTTGGACAGATTTACAGCAATTCCATCCTTACTGATCACATGACCAAGAAACTCTACTTCATCCAACCAAAATTCACACTTACTGAACTTAGCATAAAGCTTATGTTCTCTTAAGATTTGTAATGCTACTCTCAAATGTTTTGCATGCTCTTATGTATCTTTGGAGTATATCAGAATATCATCAATGAATACTATGACAAACTTGTCCAAATACGGTATGAAGATTTTGTTCATCAAATTCATGAATATTGTTGGTGCATTAGTCAGACCAAAAGGTACAACTGAGTACTCATGATGTCCATACCTTGATACAAATGTTGTTTTAGGAACAGCTTCAAGTTTAATTTTTATCTAGTGGTATCCTGATCTTAGATCAATTTTGGAGAATACTCCTACTCCCTTGACTTGGTCAAATAAATCTTGTATCCTTGGTAATGGGTATTTATTATTGATAATGACATTGTTGAGATTTCTATAATCCCCACAGATTCTCCGTCCACCATCTCGTTTATCCACAAAGATCACTGGAGTTCCCCACGGAGATACACTTTCCTGTATGAATCCTTTCCGGGCTAATTCATCAATTTGCTCTTTAAGCTCTTTTAATTCCTTGGGCCCCATCATATATGGTGCTTGAACTATTGGTGTTGTACCAGGTATCAGGTCAATAGTGAACTCTATCTCTCGATCAGGTGGCATTCCTGGTAATTCTGCTGGAAAAACATCTTGAAACTCCTTCACCACTGGAATATCTTCTAATTTGGCCTCCTTCATTGAGTTCAACTACAGATCTACCATGATATGACTATGTTTATCCGCCTGATAGACTATCCTTCCTCCACTTGGAGATCTGATTGAAACGGTTTTCTCTTCACAATTGATCTGAGCTCCATAGTCTATCATCCAATCCATTCCCAGCACTACTGCTATTCCTTTTAATGGGATCACATAAAGATCCACATAATAGGTTTGACCATAGATTGAGATGACTTGGTTTAGTTTAATATGTCTAACTACCACAATCCCTCCGGTAGTAACTACGGTCATAGGTTTTTCTAACGGTGCCCTTCTAATCCCGAATTTATCACAAAACTCCTCAGATATGAAAGAAGTAGTTGCACCAGTATCAAATAAAACTTTTCTGGGATTTGTGAGAATATTGAGCATACCTATCATCGCCTGATTTGAATTATCCACCTCCTCCAAGGTTGCGCAATTCAGCTTTTCCGTAGGTCTACCTCTCTTTCCATTATTATTTTTGACATAGCTTCCACCTCTGTTAGGCTGTCCACCTCCGCCTCCACTGGCTTGTCCTCCACCTTTTGTGGGCCAACCACCGGGTGGTTTGTTTGGGAAATCAGGCTTAATATGACCCTTTAGTCCACATCCAAAACAAATTATCACTGGTTTCTGACAATCCTTACTAATATGTCCCGAAAGTTTGCAATTATGACATATGACATTCCTTCTAGGATTGAATTTTCCTCCAGTGTTATTGCTACTCCTGTTGTTGTTGTTCTAGGGTCTGTTTCTAGGTTGAAACTCCATGTTAGTTTTGGGTTTACTTGCCTGAATCCTCTTCGTTTCCTTCTTTGCTCTCTTCCTACGATCCTCTTGGACATTTTTGTAATCATCTTCAAAAGTGATAGCTACATCAAGCAATTGTTGAAAAGTTTGAGTGTTGGCAAGCCTCAACTGCATCTTCACAAATGGATTTAGTCCTCGCATGAACCTCTTCTTCCTACTCGCCTCCGTGCTAACTTTTTCAGCAGCATAACAAGATAAATCACTAAACTCCCGAATATACTTCATGACACTGGAGTATCCGTGTTGCAGTTCTTCAAACTCCCTACGCTTCAACTCTATGATACTTTCTGGAACATGATATTCACGGAACCTTTGTTTAAACTCCTCCCAATTGTACTCTCTTCCTGAAGATTGCATTGCTAGCTGACTCTCCCACCATGACGCTGCAAGTCCGGTCAATAAGTGCGTTGCATACCTCAACTTCTCTTCCTCATTGCATCCTACAGTTCTCAACTTTCTTCCGGTATCTGATAACCAGTCCTCTACATCCATTGGTTTAGGAGCGCGCGGATGCGAAAGGTAAAGGCCTGGTATCCTGGAAATCCGAAAGACTAACTCCACGTCCTTGAGTTGCCCTCGGTTGTCCCACATGGTCTACTAACCCCTCCATGAACTTATTCTGGGACTCTTGCATCATTTGCATGTACTGCATAAAGTTTTGCTCCATCAATGGCCTCATTGGTGGTGGTGGTGGTAAGTTTGCTTGCATTCTGGCGTCTTCATCCGCCTTTTCTTTGGCTTCGCGCTCCATGCGCTACTGTTCAGCCTCGTTTTCTACACCCGTTTCCATACCCCCTAGTCATGTAACATAAGTGAATACTCATAATTACATCATGCATATGTGTTCTGAGCTCAACTTCATGCACAGAACTAGTCACACAATGGTAAACAAGATCCAAATAAGAATCAAA
The DNA here is from genome assembly GCA_023614405.1 of Avena insularis. Classification (NCBI taxonomy): domain Eukaryota; kingdom Viridiplantae; phylum Streptophyta; class Magnoliopsida; order Poales; family Poaceae; genus Avena; species Avena insularis. The sequence continues at coordinate 568,926,473 of CM042686.1, forward strand.
TATGCATTACACACATATTCTACATTACAAGCAATATAATTTATACAACGTGATTACAAGCCCTTACTCATTAAACATTACAAACTCATGTGGTACTATCTCACTTATTTATTTACATCAAGTCCTCCAACTCCAACTCTCGTCTCCTGCGGAAATGCTCCTAATCAAAGTCACACTCCCCAGAAGTTGCATCGTTCATCGTACATACCCGGAGTACAACCGTGATGTCGTGAAGTACGACGCACCGACTGTGGAACGACTTGCCTTTTCAATGAACGATATTCAGTATCAGAAGTCTCCGGACTTGACACATCATTCAGCTGAAGTGCATCCATTCCTTCCAATTCAACTGAAGTATCTACCGGATCATCCTCATCACTTTCTTCTTCATCCATCTCCTGCATCCCGATTCTGGAGGAATCAACAGAATATTCCCCTTCTGGTGCCCCCCAAGTACTCTGCTGGGTACGATAGTCCTCAGCTATGATTGGATAGTGCACATTATCTAGAGTAGGATAATCCTCAAACACCCTTTCTTCAGGATCTTCCTCCTCAGACTCGACATCCTCCACCTAGACATCTCTTCCATCAACGGAATAAGATCTTACGCCCATGCGACTAGTCTGCCCGATATTTCCAACTGAATCTTCCACAGGAATGGGATTCCCGGCAGATCCATCCATTGATCCGTACCTCCAACCTTCAAAATTCCCAATAGGTAATTCTGAGTCCTCAGTTCACCAAGAACTCTGTGGTACCAGATAACTAGTGCCCTCATCAGGATATCTAATAGGTTCTGGTATCGGTGAGTAAGGATATGGTGTAAAAGATGCTGGATCTATAGGTATATCCTTCAAAACTGGGTTAACCCTATCCACTGCTTCATTTTTTAGCTTAGATGCTAACTTCTCCCTTCTTTCCGGATTCGTTAAATCCTCTAGCATATCAACCTGATCTTCTACAATAACCTGATGTGTCTTATACAAAGACCCAACCATCAGTCGATACGGATCCATAAACTTAGAGGCTAGTTTTGGATGCTTCCTTACTAAAGTAAGATGATCTGGTTCTGGTTCTTCATCTATAGAGTCATGAGGAATCATAGAATATGTGCTTCTGGCTAACTCTTCTGCTTTATGTTCCCGAACATTGGCTATTGCCTCCACAATAGCAACATGATATGCTGCTAGGTGACTTCTACCTTCTCCCATAGGTAAATTGTGATATAACCCAAGCTTCTTTGGTAGTTGGATGCTAACACGATATTTGGCTAACATTCGCCCATCATGGTAGGTAATGGTATTGACTGGGATATTAGTTGTGCAACCAAAAACCCTCAGAAGTTCTCGAAGCTGTTCAGTTAAAGCCCCCTGATAATCATCGAGAGTCTCTTCTTTCCTTGCCAAGGTCTGTTTTGGAAACTTCGGTGCCATTTCAACTGTACAGATATAATTACCACTAGTATCTATTAATCATAATGATGCATCATAATAAAGAATTATCGCACTAAAAAATATAACGAAGTATTCCCAATTGAATATTCATCATATAATCTAGAGAACTCTTTATCGTTGCTCCTAGACTCCTACAGTTATTTCCCTTTACTAGGTTTCCAACCTAAGGTCAAAGCAATTGCTCTAATACCAGCTGTGGTGACCCAGCATACCATTGCATGTGTAGTACACTATAGTCGTTGATATGACACTCACAGAACACCATTCCGTAAATATCACACCCCTCATAGTGGTACAATAGAAACATTGGGGGTCCATATTACAAACATACACACTTTATTATTACAAACCGAGAGTTCTCACACTTCAAATATTATGAAAGTACAAACCAAACTTAATTATTTTCAGCGGAATATATTAAAAACTAAACTCATACTTCGAATTGAGCTCAACAACTTATTATATATAGTGCCTGCTACTCAGCTCAATTGGTTTACTAATAACTAAGGCAACTACTCGGACTCGTTTCCCTCCACTCCATAGCGTATCTCATAGTCCACCCCTTCAACTCCTCTGGACAGGTCTGGTTCCTCGTAGCAGATGTCCTCTTGTCCATCAGTTGCGTACATCGAAGTGTCTTCTGGATTCTCAGAGTCTAAGCAGGGGTTCAAAGGAAAGAGTGAGTAATAGTGTGAAGGGTTTCGCAGCATAGTAAATCAAAATTTTCTACGGAAGCGAACAGAGGGAAAGCCAAGATCTAATCTAGGAGATGCAAACAACGAGAGAGATTGGATTAGATCTTCATACCCTTGAAGATTCGCACAGAGGAACGTTCGTCGGAACGTGGGTGATGTAGTCGTACTCGCTTCTCCTCCTCGCGATCCGATCCGATCTAGCACCACAAGTGGCGGTGCCTCCGTGAGATGCACACGTGCAGCACCTCGACGTCTCCTCCTTCCTTGGACCAGCAAGTATGGTGGAGAGATGGATTGGATCTACAACACGACGGCGTGGTGTATTTGGTGGAGAATTTCTGCAGCAGGGCTTCACCTGCAAACAATCGGGAGGGAGAGAGGAAGACAGCAGGGCTACTAGGGCTTGGAGGGAGATGTGTAGGGGAGGAGCACCAGCCCTCTTTATTTATAGGGGGGGGGGTGCGGCCAGCCCTTGCCCATCCTCCAATCATATCTCTAGTTTAAACGATTTAAACTCTCCCTTCTAGAAACCCTATCTTATCTCTAGTTTAAATGATTTAAACTTATCTAGGATCGCTGGGCCCTATGGGGCCTTGTGCCCTGGCCCAATGCGCCAGGACACTCCCTCATAGGCCCATGCCCCTCCCGGAAGGTGGGACCACGTTGGCCCCTTCCGAAGGTTCTAGAAGCTTCCTAATAATATCGATTAACCCTTAACAATTCAACTCCAAAACTGCCGCCTTATATGAATCTTATTCTCCGGACCACTCCGGAACCTCTCGTGATGTCTCGGATCCCATCCGAGACTCAACAAAATTCATAAACCAAGCATCCAATCTATCCTAGCGTCAAGACACGTTATGTGTGACCTGCGGGTTCGAGAATATGCGCACATGATCTTCTATCAATAATCAACAGCGAGTGCAGGCACCCATATTGACTCCCACATTCATCGATGATCATATCGGATGAACCACGATGCCAGGATTCAATCAATCCCATATATATATTCCCTTCGTCTCGCGATATTTTACTTACCCGAGATTCGATCGTCGGTATCGTCATACCTAGTTCAATCTCGCTCACGTTAGTACTTTACTGTTCAGTAATCCGATATCACTTTGTGATTAACTCCTTAACCACATGCTTGCAAGCGGTGTTGATATCGACACGAAAGGGGCCCAAGTATATCTCCGACTTGGGAGGGACAATCCCATCTCGATACATACAACCCAATGATACTTTCCGATCACCGAGAGACACCTTTATGATCACCTCTCATAGGATGACGTTTGATGACCTCAAAGCTTTCTTCCGATACCAGGAGTTGTATTATCTCATGGTCTAAGGAATACAATATTTGACATGAGAAAAGCTTCGCAAAGACGAACACGATGAAACGATCTAATAGCTTTGCTTAGTTTGGGTCTATCCACCATATCATTCTCCAATGATATGATCTCATTATCAATTGACAACTCATGTCTATGGTTAGGAAACCTTAACCATCATTGATAAATGAGCTAGTCCATAGAGGCGTACTAGGGACACGGTGTTGTTCACAAACCACACAAGTATTAAAGTTTCCGCTTAATACAATTCTAGCATGGAATATAAACTTTATTATGAACAAGAATTATAATAATAACATCTTTATTATTGCCTCTAGGGCATAATTCCAACAGTCTCCCACTTGCACTAGAGTCAATAATCTAGTTTACATCGGCAACAATCTCACACCCATGGCAATCGAGGTGCTGATCATGTTTTACACGTGGAAGAGGTTTAGTCAATGGATCTCACATTCAGATCTGTATGTACTTTGCTAATCTTCAGATCTCCATCTCGCTATATAATCTCGGATTATATGAAACTTATGTTGATATGCTTGGTCTTTGGATGATATCTTGGTTCCTTAGCGAGTGCTATGGCGCCGGTGTTGTCACACAATATCTCTAGTGGGTCCAATGCACTTGAACCACGCCAAGCTCAATGATGAAGTTTCGATCCAAACTCCTTCACTTGACGCTTCAGAGCAGCCATGTATTCCGCTTTCATCGTAGATCCCGCGATCACGCTTTGCTTGCAGCTTCTCCACTCACAGCTCCTCCATTCAAAATATACACGTATCCTGTTCGAGATTTACAATCATCCTTGTCGGTGTCGAAACTAGCATCGACGTAACCTTTACGACAGCCGTTCATCACCCCATAGACTAAGAACATTTCTTTAGTCCTATTTAGGTACCTTAGGAGGTTCTTCACGGCTGTCCAAAGGTTCCACTCTGGATCACTTTGATATCTGCCGTCAAACTAAGAGCATTGGACACATCCGTCTAGTACACAAGATGGCATACATGATGGAACCTATGGCCGAGGCATAAGGCACTTTGCTCATAGCTTCCCTATCATTTACCGTAGTGGACACCGAGCCTTGCTCAATATCTTACTCGACAACATAGGCATTGAACCTTTCAATGCCTTATCCATTCGAACCTTTTCGTAACTTTGTCTAGGTATGTACTCTGGCTTAAAGCTATCAGACGTCTTTGTCTATCTCTATAGATTTTGATGCCCAATATATAAGCAGCTTCACCTAGGTCTTTCATTGAAAAACACTTGTTCAAATAACTCTTCACATCGTTAAGCATGTTGATGTCATTTCCAATAATCAATATGTCATCCACATATAGTACCATAAACGTCACCGAGCTCCCACTCACTTTCTTGTAGATGCAAGCTTCAGAGCAATTTGGAACAAATCCAAAGCTCTTGATCACTTGATCAAAACGAAGGTTCCAACTCCGAGATGCTTGCTTGATCCATAAATGGAACGCTGAAGTTTGCATACTTTATCGAGATCCTTAGGATCGACAAAACCTTCGGGTTGCATCATATACAACTCTTCATCAATGTTGCCATTGAGGAAAGCAGTCTTGACATCCATTTGCCATATTTCATAATCATGAAACGCAACAATTGCTAATAAAATCCGAATGGACTTAAACATCGCCACGGAGAGAAAGTCTCATCGTAGTCAACACCTTGAACTTGTCGAAAACCTTTCGCAACAAGCCGTGCTTTATAGACGTAACATTACCATCCGTCCATTTTCTTCTTGAAGATCCATTTGCACTCAACGGCCTTTCGGTCGCTAGGAGGGTCCACCAAAGTCCATACTTGGTTTTCGCTCATGGATCCCAATTCGGATTTCATGGATTCTAGCCATTTCTCGTAGTCCGGCTCATCATCGCTTCCTCATAGTTCGTAGGTTCACCGTCTTCTACTAACAAGACAACAAGACAGGTTGCCGTACCACTCAGAGGGGCACGCGACCTTGTCAACCCGTGACGCTCAAGAGCAGATCGTCCAAGCTTCATGATCCTTGTCATTAGCTTCCTCTATTGTTGGTGCAAAGTGCATTGGAACAATTTCAGAGCTGCGCTACTCTCAATTCAAGAGAAGGTTCAATAACCTCGTCTAGCTCTACTTTCCTCCCACTCACTTCTTTTGAGAGAAACTCCTTCTCAAGAAAGGAACCGTTCTTGCGACAAACACTTTGCCTTCGGTTACGGATAGAAGGTATACCCAATAGTTTCCTTAGGGTATCCTATGAAGACGCATTTCTCCGCTTTGTGTTCGAGCTTGTCCGTCATCAACTTCTTGAAGTAAGCTTCGCATCCCCAAACTTTAAGAAAAGACAAATTAGGTTTAGCACCAAACCACGTTCATACGGTGTCGTCTCGACGGATTTAGATGGAGCCCTATTTAAAGTGAATGCAGCGGTTTCTAATGCATAACCCCAAAATGATAACGGCAAATCAGTAAGAGACATCATCGATCGGACCATATCTAATAGGGTTCGATTCCGGTGTTCGAGACACACCATTGCTACTGGTGTTCCGGTGGCGTGAGTTGTGAAACGATTCCACTTGCTTTGAGATGCGTGAGAAAATCATAACTCAAATATTCGCCCCCACGATCGGATCGTAGAAACTTAATCTTTTGTTACGATGGTTCTCCACTTCATTCTGAAATTCTTTGAACTTTTCAAACGTTTCAGATTTATGTTTCATTAAATAGATATACCCATATCTACTTAAGTCATCGGTAAAAGTGAGAAAATAGCGATATCCACCATGGTCAAACACTCATCGGTCCGCATACATCGGTATGTATGATTTCCAACAAGTCCGTTGCTCGCTCCATCATACCGAGAACGGGTTTTGATCATCTTGCCCATGAGGCATGGTTCGCATGTGTCAAATGATTCAAAATCAAGAGACTCCAAAAGTCCATCGTAATGGAGTTTCTTCATGCGCTTTACACCAATATGACCTAGAAGACAGAGCCACAAATAATTAGTATTATCAATATCTACATTGAATCTCTTAGCCTCAATGTTATGTATGTGTGTTTCATCCCTTTCGAGATTTAGAAGAAATAAACCACTCACAAGAGGTGCATGACCATAAAAGATGTTACTCATATAAATAGAACAACCATTATTCTCCGATTTAAATGAATAACCGTCTTGCAATAAACACGATCCAGAAATAATGTTCATGCTCAACGCAGTACATAATAACATTTATTAAGGTTTAAAACTAATCAAGGTAAAACTAAGGAGAGCGTCACGGCCATCACATCAACTCTTGATCCGTTGCCAACGCGATCGTCACCTCATCCTCGCAAGTCACCGCTCATTCCGCAGCTCCTGCTTCGAGTTACAAATATTAGCAACTGAACCGTATCAAATACCGAGGCACTACAACAAGGTATAGTTAGGAAAACATCAATAACATGTATATCAAATATACCTTTGATGGTGCCAGCCTTCTTGTCCGCTAAGTACTTTGGACAGTTATGCCCAAAGGACCCTTGTCCTTGCAATAGAAGCACTCGTCCGGCTTGGGACCAGCCGAGCTTCTTCTCAAAGGGCATTGCGCTTAGCCGCCTTCTTGAAGGGCTTCTTTGCACCTTTACCTTTCTTAAAGGAGGGCTTGTTGACCATCAACACATGATTATCCTTCTTGATGTCCACCTCGCAGCCTTCAGCTTTGCGAAGAGCTCGTGATCGTATCGATGGAACCAATCTGATTATGAGTCACTACAAAACTTTTGTAGCCGGGAGGAGTGATTGCGAACCTCACAATCTTGAGCTCCTCTGGAATCTTGCACCAGCTTGCTCAAGGCTGAGTGTAGCCCGACATCTTAATGGCGTGCTCACTAACTAACTCCCTTCCTCCATCTTGCGATTAAAGAACTTCTCGGAGATCTCATATCTCTCAGAACAGGCCTGAGTCTGAAACATGGTTTTCAACTCTTCGAGAATCTCAAAGGGCCCGGGATAGTTTTCAAAACGATTTTGAAGTTCCGGTTCCATAGCAAACAACATGGTGCTCTTAATCACACCATAATCATCTTTATGCGCCGATCGACAGCTTTCTCATCAGCCGCAGCTTGCAAGGGGGTTACCTAACGCTTTCTCAAGGACATAGTCCTTTTGTCCTCATGTAATGATTCTTAGATTGCGGAACCAGTTGGTGAAGTTAGACCCATTGTTTCTAAGCTTTTCTTTCTCAGCAAAAACGTTGAAGTTGAAGTTGGACTTAGCCATGTGATCTACAATATTTGCAAGTACAAATTAGACTATGTTCATGATAACTAGTTCAACTTTTAATCAAATTACTAGATGAACTCCCACTAAATTCAACATCCCTCAAGTTGTTTAGTGAACATGATCCAAATTCACCACACCTAATCTGATCTTCATGAGAAGAGATGTGGTTTCAATGGTGGACAACGAAGTGTCGATCATATCATTCATATGACTCATGCTTAACCTTTCGGTTCTTGTGTTCCGAGGCCATGTCTGTACATGCTAGGCTCGTCAAGCTAGACCCAAGTATTTCCGCGTGTGCAAAACTGGCTTGCACCCGTTGTATGTGAGCGTAGAGTCTATAGCACCCGATCATCACGTGATGCTTGGACACGACGAACTTTCGCAACGGTGCATACTTGGGGAGAACACAGTTTTATCTTGATCTTTATGAGGAATCATCTTATAATGCTACCGTCATGATCTAAGCATAATAAGATACATAAAAGGATAAACATCACATGCATATAACTTTATGTGACATGGTATAGCCAATCTTCGCCAAGAATGATCTCCATCTTGTGCGTTCCGGCATGATCTCCATCACTTCACCATGATTGCCTCCACCACGAATAGCAACTACAACTATTGCTAACTACTTAGCGATAAAGTAAAGCTATTACATGGCGTATAAGAAGTTGACTCGCAGGTCATACACAATTATAAAGACAACCATATGGCTCCTGCCGGTTGTGTACTCATCGACATGCAAGTCGTGAAACATTACAAAACATGATCATCGCATACATTATACACATCACATCTTGGGCCATACCATATCACGAAAACACTCCTGCAAAAACAAGTTAGACGCCTCTACTTTGTTGTTGCATGTTTTACGTGGCTTATGGGAGTAGATGCTAAGAACGATTCTTATCTACGGAAAGCCACAACGGTGATATTATGGTTGCCAAACTCCGGTGTTAATCCCATGACAACTATAGTGAGAGAAACCGGCATCCACCACCGCATGTGTGATACAAGCCACACGTCAAGTGCGGAGCGGTCTCGCCAACGACGTCACAGAAGGTTGGCCTGGACCGCTTCAATCTCACTATCCCGCATCATAAGAAGAACACAAACAAGAGGCTTGCAACAGAAAACATCAACGCCCGCAACAACCATGTTGCGTTCTACTCGTGAATCACATCTACGCATAGATCTAGCTCTGATACCACTGAAGGGTTTCGCAGCATAGTAAATCAAAATTTTCTACGGAAGCGAACAGAGGGAAAGCCAAGATCTAATCTAGGAGATGCAAACAACGAGAGATTGGATTAGATCTTCATACCCTTGAAGATTCGATAGCGGAACGCTCGCTTGAACGTGGGTGATGTAGTCGTACTCGCTTCTCCTCCTCGCGATCCGATCCGATCTAGCACCACAAGTGGCGGTGCCTCCGTGAGATGCACACGCAGCACCTCGGCGTCTCCTCCTTCCTTGGATCAGCAAGTATGGTGGAGAGATGGATTGGATCTACAACACGACGGCGTGGTGTATTTGGTGGAGAATTTCTGCAGGCTTCACTGCAAACAATGGGAGGGAGAGAGGAAGGCAGAGGGCTACTAGGGCTTGGAGGAGATGTGTGGGGGGGGCGCACCAGCCCTCTATATAGAGGGGGTGCGCCAGCCTTGCCCATCCTCCAAGCCTATCTCTAGTTTAAACGATTTAAACTCTCCCTTCTAGAAACCCTATCTTATCTCTAGTTTAAACGATTTAAACTTATCTAGGATCGGCTGGGCCCTATGGGGCCTTGTGCCCCTGGCCCAATGCGTCCAGGACACTCCCTCATAGGCCCATGCCCCCTCTCGGAAGGTGGGACCACGTTGCCCCCTTCCGAAGGTTCTAGAAGCTTCCGTACAATACCGATTAACCCAACAATTCAACTCCAAAACTGCACCGCCTTATATGAATCTTATTCTCCTGACCACTCCGAACCTCTCGTGATGTCCCGGATCCCATCCGAGACTCGAACAAAATTCATAAACCAAGTATCCAATCTATCCTAGCCGAGACACGTTAAGTGTGTGACCTAGGGTTCGAGAATATCTGGCATGATCTTCTATCAATAATCAACAGCGGGTGCAGGCACCCATATTGACTCACACATTCATCGATGATCATATCGGATGAACCACGATGCCAGGATTCAATCAATCCCATATATATATATTCCCTTCGTCTCGCGATATTTTACTTACCCGAGATTCGATCGTCGGTATCGTCATACCTAGTTCAATCTCGTTCATAGCAAGTACTTTACTCATTCCATAATCCGATATCACTTTGTGATTAACTCCTTAACCACATGCTTGCAAGCGGTGTTGATATCGACACCGAAAGTGGGCCCAAGTATATCTCTCCGACTTGGGAGGGACAAATCCCATCTCGATACATACAACCCAATGATACTTTCCGATCACCGAGAGACACCTTTATGATCACCCTCTCATAGGATGATGTTTGATGACCTCAAAGCTTTCTTCCGATACCAGGGAGTTGTATTATCTCATGGTCTAAGGAATACAATATTTGACATGAGAAAAGCTTCGCAAAGACGAACACGATGAAACGATCTAATAGCTTTGCTTAGTTTGGGTCTATCCACCATATCATTCTCCAATGATATGATCTCATTATCAATTGACAACTCATGTCTATGGTTAGGAAACCTTAACCATCATTGATCAATGAGCTAGTCCATAGAGGCGTACTAGGGACACGGTGTTGTTCACAAACCACACAAGTATTAAAGTTTCCTCTTAATACAATTCTAGCATGGAATATAAACTTTATTATGAACAAGAATTATAATAATAACATCTTTATTATTGCCTCTAGGGCATAATTCCAACATAGTGTTACCCAGCAAGTTCATTATATGCAATGTGGGAAGTTTGATGCTCTATCTACCGCCTCGGACGATATGTCCTGGGTACTATACAATTTTCATAAACATTTCTTCAAAGATTGATTTTATTATCCAAAAACTATGTCCATCAGCCTTCACAGGTTGACCAGAACTTCACGGAGTTCCTTTCCTGCCACGTTCGTAGCTCCTTCCCGGAACAGGGAGTAACATGTCACATTTCTTACACTCTGCAGAGGTGCATTGCTTTACCCATGAGAGACCAACTCCTTGTTGCACAACCGGGCGTACTTTCCCGTCCACAATTCCATGATGTGGGGCCCAGTAGGTGATCCAAGCCAATCACTGCCCTCTCCGCGACCCCATATGTGTGCACGATCCTCCAGGGCTGACTACACCTCCATGAGCCTCCAAGTAGGGCAAGCTATAACCCTGGTGAGTTCCCGAAGACTCTATGAAGTGGTGATGCCCCTGGTATGCTCCATAAAAGGCCCGACTATACCTCCGGTAGCCACTCATAAATAATCAAGACACCAAAATCGTGGGGCCTAAGGGTGCCCACCCATATGTTGGATCCATACCAAGAATCCCAACGTCACGATAAGGTCATCTTGCCTCCATATGAAAGGAATAAGATACAGCTGACTTCTCTGTCCCATTCCAAATCTCATGGTTAACGTGTATTATAAGGCGCTAGAATCACTGATGTCATCAGTTGTTAAGCCTATGTGACTTACACAATTGGAACCCTAAGTTCCATTGCTGATCTTTATCATCACTTAGGATGATACTACATCTTATTTATTAGAGAAGATATCATTTTCTGTTTCCAAATCATAGATGATAACACACAATTTGCAATATCTTTGATAAAGACTCTTCAAAGGACATGAGCAAGTTATGAACTTGCCTTGTGACTGCAAGGTTGTGAAGTCGGATGCTTCCACCTGACCTTGAGCTCTGGTTTCTACAAAGAACCATTACTGCCCGATAAGGACAATATTTAAAGAAGCAATATGCCATGCATAGTAATGTCATTCAATGATTTATTATTTGCTTCCTTGCATGTCTTACCCTTTTAGTAAAATCTTACTATTTTATTTAATCAATAAAAGACAATATCATTCTATGAATTTATTTCCTTTAAATATTTTATGAAGTTCCTTTAAGGAAATAGGATTTATTTTCATCACATCAAATTCACTATGCAAAAATACAAATTAGTATTTTCTACAATAGTATATTCATTTAGGATCTTAAAAGTGAATTTTATTCAATTTTTAGGCGTTTCCCATATTTTTGTAAAATTCAAAAGTAATTAGCATCTTATTATTAATAGTCCAAAATTTTAATTGCCAAAAATTCTATTGATTATTTTTATTCAATAGAAAATATTTTTGTTAATTTATAGATATATTATTTGTATTTTTGAAGATTTTTATTTATTTATGTAAAGTTATTTTTATCTCAAGGGTATATTTGTATTTATTCCCTTTTTAAATAACCCTATTAATATACGGGCCTGGCCCACTGGGCTGGCCTGACCCAACTTAACCTGGCCCACTTGGCCTGGTTACGCCCACCGAGTGGTCTCTGGTCGCCACAGCCCAAGACCTCGCACGTACACTCTTCTCCCCTCTCTCACTCTCTCGCGCACACGACCATCTCCTCCGTCTGCCGTCACCGCCGCTTACGATTCTAGCCGAATCCGGCCGCTGTTCCCGCCGCCACGGTGCAGGGTGACTCAGTAGATGACGCTGCTTCATCTTGTACAAGCAGATCCGTGGTTGGTGCTTTCTCCTGGCCGTGCTGACCTCTGCCCTAGGCTAGGGTTAGGGTTGGCCGCTCTGGAGCATCGGCGATGGTGCGTCGGTTCTTCACGGTGTTCGCCTCTCTTCTCTGGTGGATCTAACGCGCGGTTGGTGCGGGTTGCAGCGCCCCTTTGGGGTGCTCCCCGTGTTGCCGTTCCTGCTTCGCCGCCAGCCATCCTCTACTTCCTCTTTGGTTCTTTTTGTGAGGTCCTTGAGTAAGATTGTCTACTCCTCTTCTGTGCTCCACTCTGCCTTGCTCGATAACCTCTGTGTGCCTCTAGTGATAAATCCCTAATTGATTTCATGGTTCGTTTAGGGTTCATCCCTCTGGTCTGAGCATGATGACTCTATTTGGACTGATTGTAGTGGTTATACTGTCCTGGATGTTTACCCCCTTATGCTAGTGATGTGGATTTCACTGTGGTTTCATGATCCTAGTACTAACAATGGTTCTGTCAGTAATGTTCAGTTGATCTTTATACACTGGTTTGTGTTGATCTTTTAAATTGGAGTGAGAAATATACTCCTATGCTTCTCTAATTATATAAATGCAAACATGAGTATGATTCCTAAATATTTATTCTAGGAAAGTGATTAGTTATCTTTCTGTAAGTTAACTGATCAAATATCAGTAAAACATTGGCTTGGTTTTAGATGTTACATTTGTGACACCTTCTTTAGAATGGTACACAAATGTTCATACTTCTATTGCCTAAATCCTACCTGTCTCCAAGTTTGGCTGGTTAAATGACTGAAAAGCTTCAGCTGGCTTTATTATCCTAATATGCTATAGTCTATTAGCCTATGCTGCAGGTCTGAGGCATGGCTAGAAAATATTAAATTGTTTCTAGTTGTCCCTCATAGATATGCTCTGATGCATGGTATCAGCTAATGTTTGTTGAATCCTTTTAAGAAAATGATTGATCTCCTCACTGTCAAATATTGATCCTTAAGATCCTGAGATTACAGAGGTGCTACTCCATAGGAGATGTGCCCTGAATCTAGGTCTAAGACTGCTGTTTATTTATAAATGTGGAGATTTGAGTATATATCCAAGATCTACGATGCAAAGGCTGAGATCTTGGATTTGTTTGTAAGGATTTATCATTGGCTTTCATTTAAATGCTTCTGGGATGAATCTACACCCCACTTGGGTGTTTTTCTGAGAAGATTAGGTAAAAAATCATATGCTCATATGACTCTATGATGATTTGATCATGTGGTGATGTTATTTGAACTCACCAGATTGCTTGTTGATTGATGATGTTGTGATGTAGCTTGCTGCTTGATCTAGCTCTGCACCACCTGGTGTTGCTCATGTAACTTGATGCTTGACCTATCTTTCCACCTGCTCCACCCCTCCTTATGTTACTATCAAGTGGAGATCTGATGGTTGATTTGGGTAATTTGGTAGAGTAATGGGCTATGGTTTCAGCAAGTTCTATAGCTGTGAGTGTATGCCTGAGAAGAAGAACTAAGCTCTTGTGTTTCCCCTTCGGCCGGTGCTCTGTATGGTACCTTATACTGCTACTGGTAGCTTGACAGCACACCCCATGCAATTAGTCGACTAAGTTGTGTGTCTGTGTGTGCTGTGCATCTGGATCAGCTCAAGTAACTTGGCTGTTACTATTACCTGTTTACTGATTGCCAGCCTGGTGAAACCTATTTTTTCTCCACTTGGATTTTACTGAATCTTAGCTATTAACTGAGAAGAACAGATACTTCACTGTTGGTGAAAATTACCCTTCTGTGTACTCAATGATGTACCATGAATAGTGCACTTCATTGTTCAACACTGAGAGTAAAATTACCTTACTAATCCCTAATTTTCCTTTCTAGTTGTTTTTTTTCTTGTTTGCAGGAACAAGATCTGGAGTCACAAGATTAGTGTAGGAGTGGATAAATAGTATAGGTTCTACTTGTAACCTTCTTTGTAATTCTTTTGTAAAGGATCTTGTAAAGATGTTATTACAAGTTTAGTAAAGTTAAATTTCTATTCTTTGTAATCTTATACCTTTGATGTATTTGTCATCATTTGTGAACTTATTATAAAAATAGAGAAATAGGCATTATTTCTTATTTAATTCTTTTTCCTTGTCATTAAATCTTATTGTTGATTACTATTTCTTTCTTAAAAACAAACAATGTTAATAAGGTTTTATTTTGGAAAACCCTTCAATATTAATAAATTCTAATATTTAAATAATTTCAAATTGATTTGAAATTTCAAATTTAAATTCCAAGTAATTCCCCCAATTTCTTAATACTGCCTAAAGATCATGTCAAAATTCATAGCAATCACTAACAAGAGCTATACCTACCTCTAGTTAGTGAAAGAAACTCTGATCCCTTTAGTGTTTTGTTTGGCGAAAAATTTACCCAGATTTTACAGATGCATGCATGCACAAACTTATATTCCTATTTCTATCCTTCATTGGATCCTAATGCTGGGATGTTACACACTCCGCCAGGGCAATCTTCGTCTCACCATTGCCAAGTGGTCCAGTCCCCGGCGATGGTGCGGGCGGCCATGGCGTCGAGTGCAGCTTCGTCCTCGGTAGAGAAGGACTTGATTGCTTTTCTTACTTTTCTTTTGAGGTCCTTTTTGTAAAATATCAGGGCTTGTGTGTCATTCTATCTAAGTGTGATGCCCTATTTGTAATAACGCCCACCAATTAATGTAGCTCGGGACCCTTCTGGGTCCTTCCCCTTGTTTCAAAAAACATCAGCATTGTTTGTTGATGGTGTTGAGGTTGCAGGTAGCTGGATCCGCGAAGAAGACGCATTGATGGCTTAGACTTAGAAGAACAGAGGAGGCCAGCCATGCTGAGATGCTTCCCAAAAATCTTATCGTCTATCTCCCAGTGCACGATCTCAATAGATGGCACTTCGGATGCCTGCTCTACCAGACGAATGTGCACGCAGTCGCTGGGATTGAGAAGCCTAGAGAGCAACGTAGTAAAAGAACAAAGGGCGAAAGAGACAAAGGAAGAACTGAGATATCCAGAATCTATTTTTTCTCCCTCTCATACAGCCTAAAAGGTTAGCCGGCCGAACCGCCATGCTAATGAGGAAGCAAAAATTTAATCTTCCATAAAACGGGTTTCTAATTCGAACTCGGTTCATGAAACATGTATCGCTCGCATGCGTGCAGGCGAGGCGATGTGGGTGGCGGAGGAGTGCGTCTGGACTCCTTCTCTTCTCACTCACTTTATGGAAGTGGAACAGTTCACCTTATAAGCTTTTCCAACTCTCTCTCTCTCGGCTAGCAATGTGGGACTAAGCTTTGTCTCCCACATAGCTCCAAAGCTGCCATACTACATGGGTCTTGAGATTTTAGGATTTATTAGGCTACATGGTCAGAGTCCATACAAATCTAAAAATTCTCCACCAGATCTCACAAGCACATTACATAGCACATTAGTTCCATTCATTGTTTGAAATACATGCAGTTCAGCAGAGACTGTTAAGTTGAACTTCCACCTAGACAAAAAGTTATGCTTGACCACAATCGAACAATGGACTATGCCTCGAATTGTCAGTCATGGACAACAAGTTCCACTCAATGTTGTTATGGTACTAGGCTGTCATAGACTACCCCTTGGGTGGAGCTTATAAGTCATACTTCTCGGTCTCTCATGAGCTTACGAGAGATTCACCTAAATCCCACACACTGTGACCAACAGTGTAGCTCATATATGTGTGTTCTTTCTAGATTGTAGTGTATGACAGCGTCTTTACTCCTAGGGAGCCAGACAACACATTAAGATTTTATCAGCATGCATAATAGTAGAATATGAGAGAATTGCATCTAAAGTGGAGTGGGAGCACTAAAAGTTCTCTCAACTCGGTTGCTTTGGTTTCTTCCCATGCCCTAATTCACGGGATCTCCGATCATATAGGTTGGATTACCTTTGGCGACTCACGTCGTTCTCAATCCCATCTCTCTCGATGCATTGTCTATCAAATTTATTGATAGCCCTTTCGTGAAAGGATCTGACATATTCTTAGCCATTTGAACATAATCCAATGCTATAACTTCGGATTTTCTCAATTTTCTAACAGACTTCACTCTTCTCTTGATATATCTTGAGATTTTTGTATTATCCTTAGAACTGTTCATTTTGATAATCATCGTTTGGTTGTCACGGTTCATAAGGATTACACGTATTGGTTTTTCAACCATAAGAAAAAATGTTAAGAGTTCACAAAGCCATTCTACTTTGACAGACGCAGTACCTAAATCTATGAGTTCTGCTTCCATAGCTGACCTCGTTAACATGGTATGCTTGCAAGATTTTCATGAAATAGCGCACCATCAATAGTGAAAATATATCAACTTGTGACATTTATCTCATCATCATATGATATCCGATTTGAACCACTATACCCTTCAAGTACTCTTGGATATCTGGTATAATTAATTCCATAGCTCATTGTTCTCTTTAGATAGTCCATCACTCTCTCAAGAGCATGACAATAATCATCTCCCAGGTTGTCCATAAACCGGCTAAGTTTGCTCACATAAAAAGAGATGTCAGGCCTCATAGTGCAAACTAAATACATGAGAGAGCCAATAATCTGAGAGTATGTCAGTTGATTGCTCATGATTTTCTGATTCTTTCAAAGCAACACACTAGGATCATAAGGCGTGAGGCAGGATTTGCCATCTTTATATCCAAACCTACTCAACACCTTTTCCACATAATGTGATTGCACAAGTGTAATCCCATCATTTTCATCTCTCAATAGCTTGATATTTAAGATAACATTAGCTTCTCCAAGATATTTTATCTCAACACATTGATACAAGAAGGTTTTAAACTTGTAATTACTTTGAGACTTGACACAAAAATTAATATGCCATCAACATATACGCATAGGAAAACTCTCTCGGCTCCACCATGGCGGTAATACACACATTTGTTGGCTTCATTTACAACAAAGATCACATATGTCAAAGTTCTTTCAAACTTCTCATGTCATTGCTCGGGAGCTTGTTTGAGGTCATACAATGATTTCTGCAACTTACACACTTTTCTTTCTTCATCTTCTTGTACAAAACCATTAGGGCATTCCATGTAAATTTTATTGTCTAACTCTCCATTTAGGAAAGTTGTCTTAACATCCATGTGATGAATGAGTGAAGGGTTTCCGCAGCACATAACAAAAAAATCCCACGTTGGAACACCCTATCGCCCAGCATCTAGCTAGAAGTAATGCAGTAACGGTGGAAGACAGCGGTAACATACCCTTGAAGACCGAGATAGCATTACGCTCATGCTGGAGCGTGGATGATGTAGTCATACCCGTCCGACCTCAAGGTCGAGAAGCTCCTCACACATCACCCCTTGTCTAGGTCCTTGCACGATGGTCCGGTCGCTACTAGCGGTAGCTCCCCGAGTTATCACACGCATATGATGCAATACAATGACTCCCGAACTCTGATCCCTACCGAAGTTGTGGAAGTAGACCTCCTAGCTCGACTCAGCATCTATTGGTTCGTAGTCTCGAGGAGCTGAAGCTCTAGCAGCAAGATCTCCAGTATCTGCATACATATCATCAATCATCGCTTCAACTGTCACCTTACGACCAGCTGCACAACACTCCTAAACCATCTGAAGCTCATGAGAGTGCTCAAGTTGTATATATGTATCACTCATGTTGCGCCACACCAATTTTGTCCTCTGTCTGGATCCCCAACGAATCCTAGCATGAATCATATCTACCAGCTGCGAAACAGACACAACCTCCTTGCAATTCACAAGCAGATGCACATCCTGCCCGAACACAACCCTCTCGCAACCAAAATCTAGGTTTGAAGTATACTGGTCAACATGAACTGTGAACTCATAGAGGTCCGTTGTATCGAAGTTGTGCCTAATTTGATTAAAAAAGAGACTTTTCAGTTTATTAGATTCTATATTGCAGTAACTAATCTACTTGTAAGGTAAGGCACAGATAAGAAAAGTTCACCTCTCGCTCTTCACCCGGGCTATTTTCTTCGAGATCTAGGTGCCGGATACCCGCACCGCCACCGAACAATCCGCCTCCGACCTTGCTTTTTTCTTCAACCCACTGCTCGTAGATACCTTGGTAGCAGACTTCTGGCTGACCTCCTCGCTAACCGAGGCTGAAGACCTCACTGCTGCTTCGCATTGAGCCCGAGCATCTGGCTCTGACGGACCTAAATCAGTCGGCGACATAGCTACCACCTTTGCCTTGCAAGACATGCTGGGTCGCCGCCTCCACCAGAGTGAGTGTCGGGGGAGGGAGAAAAAAGGAGCTCCGCCGCCACTGGATTCAGTGTCGGGGAAGGGAGAAAAAAGGACCTCCGCCGCTGCACATAGGTTCAATGTCGGGAGCTTGGAAAGTACTGTAATGGATTTGCCCCTATGACACATGTAGGGTGCATAAGAAGGGGCACGGCAGGAACTAGTGTAACAGAATATCCTGACTTAACGAGAAAGATTCAAAAATATTTGGTTTGGCCACCGTTCACTCGAAATACCCCTCTCATCAATTTCCCCCCTCCCCCAACTTTTTGAATCGTGGTGATTATAAGCAACTTGGGTACCGCTATGCCTTGGCGTCTCAACTGTCGGGCCGCACAATTATATTCTCGGCAACAGGGGAGAGGGGGACGAGGCGGCGACGGGGAAGAGGCAGCAGGTGGAGGAGCAAATGTGGTAGAGGCGGGCGGTGGTGGCCGATGCGGTGCCCGCGGGGTGCGACGACGGCCAACGCAGTTGGGAAGAGGGAGGGGGAGGTTGGGGAAGAGGGAGAAGGAGTGATGGGGGGATGCGGGTCAGGGCGGCACAAGCCGGGAAGTGGCGACCAGGTTGGTGGCGTTTACAAACTCCAAACACCACCCCTAAATTTGTCTCGGTTCCACATGTGGGTCCACTTTAGTAGTGGCGTCCGGAGTACACTGAACGCCACATCTAAGATCTAGTAGTGGAATTTGGTATATTCCATATGCCCCTACTGTGTTGGCTCTTAGCAACGGCGTGTTCTTTCTAGGGCACGCCACTAGCAAAATGACTATTATAGGCATTTTCCTACTAGTGTTTCGTGGTTCCAGTTTCTCTTTGATCATCCTTATTCGTCATTGATGCCACAAGTATCCCATATCCTTCATGCATACTGCTTCGCTTCGCCCCTGAAATACCTACCAAGTATGGTTGAGATAAGTCTTGTTTCACACAGGCAGCAACCTGTCATGATTAGGGATGGCACCCGCCGGGTTCGGGACTGGGTCGAGGCCCCCCATACCCGCCCCTGCCCCGTTTCCCCGCCCCCGCCACCCGCCCCAATTACACCGCCGGGTCTAGATCCCTACCAGACCCGCCACCCGACAGGTAAACAAGACCCGACGGGTACCCTCTACCCGCAAAAAAATGACAGCTGCCTTCCCCTTCACCTCGACAGCGGCGTGCTTGCTCTTCTTCTCTATATGCTTGCCCTTCTTCTCTCTATCCTTCCCCTTCTCCTCGGCTCGTCGGCTGCCACCGGCGGAGCTAGCAACTGGCGGGGCACGACCACGTTCCGGCTGCCCTAGTGCTCTAGGACGACCGTCTCATGCTGAGGAGAAACCCCAACCGTGCACCGCTTCCATGCAGTGGGATCTACGGCTTCCATGGCGCCCGGCGGGCCGGTGGCGGCGTAAGGGATAGCCGGTGGCGCGGGGAGGGAGGAGCTAGGGCGCGAGTGAGATATGCGGCTGTGCGGGAGCGGTACTGCGGGAGGGGAGAGAGGAGAAACATCGTGGGACGGCGCAGGACGGGAAGAGACAAGAACGAGAGGGGAAATGTGGAAGTGCGGCTCAGGACGGTTTGGTCTTTTGGGTCTCTAGGGTTTGCTCTCTCACACTTACAATCCACATGTATTATGCGGGTATGCAGGTACGTGGGTCTGGGTCTGGCACCTCCATACCCGCCACTGCCAGACCCGATGGGTGTGAGTTTTTACCAATAATCAGACCCATGGGTTTATTTTTTTACGAGACCCTCCCCATTTAAATCGGGGCCCATCAGGTTAGCGGGTATCGGGTACCCATTGCCATCCCTAGTCATGATGTATTTTTCTGACAAATCTGACATATTTCTAGAACTAATCCCACATCTGACCCCTCTGGGAAACTATTTTGAAATCTGACCCACCCATTTGGTGCCAACTAGAATGGCGTAGAAATTATGCATGCTAGCACCGAAGTATTTTACCGCTGGCCCAGGAAGTCCGACATGGAAAGTTAAGGTTGGTGATTCTAAATGCAGCTTGTCCCTTGTTCGGCGTTGGCATGAGTAGCACTGAACATAGGGTACAAACCTAGTCGTTGTCTTCCCTTCTTATCCTCTTGTATTCCCCCACCACCATCACGAGCTCTCTACTCTCCAAATCCACTCGAAACTCGACCATTTCTTCAATTTAGGCCATGTCAAATCTTCTTGGATGTAATCTCTCTGAAATCCTCTTATTTCCACCAACTATTATGGTAAATTACCCAGAATTTATTCGCATGTATGTGTGTTTTGAGAATGTGTTTACACATGAGCTGAAATTGTGGTGTATTTACATTTGTTAGTATTGTTGATTTTATGTGTGCTTTGAGGATGTCTTTGGCTTAGCGTCTGTGAACCCTAGATATATTTTACACTTGATTTGTATGTTTTATGTGGGTGAACCCTAGATATATGGATAAAGTATTTGCTATATGTTCTTCTTAGGGGATATAATTTTTGAGATCGACCTACGATTGGACTCGTCATCGTTGGTGCACGGTAGGCGATACCTACTATAAGGCTTTGCCCAGGAGTTGTGTATTTTCTTTTTGTTTCTTGTTTTTACCATAAAGGTTAGTGGTAACCTGGTGGAGCTTCTATCTTGAGGCATGAGGTATCGAGATTTATTATTCTTTATGTATGGTTACGTTTTCCGATCTTTTCTCAACTTTTAATAAGGCTATATGCATAAATCGGTGTAGAGGCTAGAGTTATCCTCCTCTTCAAAAGAAAATTGATTTGGGTAAGAAAGCAACACTAAACATGATTGCTCAACATAAGAAAATGTTGGGTATAATTTATACTCTAAATGTAAATCCAATACTGGATGAACAATCTCTACGGTAGATACTAGAGACATTTGCTTGGGTTCGGTCACCATGCATGTTATTTGGCATGCCTTGTGTTCTTAGTTCTAACCATTTGGATTAAGAAAATGAAGCAAAATTCAATCAAGTTTCTATATGATTGTAAATTTTCAATAAAAATTTTATCTTTACTCAGTAGGGGCCGCGCGAACACGTACCCCTCTACCACAAATTACGACGTCCACTCTCCCATCTCAGGAAGATGGTAAGCCAATGCTTCTCCCAAGTGCAATGGAGAACACTGACTTAGGCCATAGGTTTTCTTGATCACCCATAGACCCCGTCCAGGTAAGTGAGGATTACGGTGCTCCTCGGTGTCAAATATACCCTGAAGCTTCCGGCCATCTCTTCTGGCCAGGCGATGTGGTACTATCTCGTTGAGCAAGGTTGTTTTCTCCTCGGCCGTATCTGTCGCTGCCAATTCAAGCCCACCACAAAAGCCCAACTTCGCAACCCTGCAATGTGTACGCCTCGTTACGCAAACCAGCAGCCACGGGTTCCTAGCGCTTCAGACGCCGAGCAGCGGGCAACGTCTGGCTGCTGTAACACACCCCGAGTCGGCGACACTACGCCTTGCCACGTGGCACGTGCACGGCAGGATGCAGAATGCCGTAGCGTGGGCTATTTTCCATGGAAAATGATGGCCAACTCGCCAGGTCCAAGTTCGAAACGCAAGTGCAGAGAAAGCTGGAGAAAGACGCCTCAAATTTTTGCAAAGAAAAAGTTACAAGTAGAAAGCGACTCAAAAACCAAGAGTTTGTATGCTAGATCTCCGAAGCTTACTCCAAAGAGTATGTAAAGAGATTATTATACCATTGGCAAAATCACTTTCTGCTCCTCTGTTAAATTACAATCTGGATCTAGGGGGCATGGAGCCATTCTGCCCAACTGCTGTTGCTTATACAGAGGCACAGAGCAAGAGCGTCTACTATTCTGAAAAAACAGAGTACCAGAGGTGTGCTGGATCCTAAGCTAACAAATGCACATACAATCATTTCCAGATTATTAGCAAATGCACCATCAACTTTTAACAAAATGGTATTTAGATTCTACATGGCTCTCTGCTTCCCACAGAAAGGCTCCAAAACCAGCTGCCTCCAACACAAGGTGCGTAAGCTCCGTAAACGTAAGTGTTACTGTCTTACCATCTTTTGCGTTAACAGAGCCATCGTCCAACACCTTGATATCTGGCCGTCCAAACAGGGCCTGCGTTTGCTTCTCTATGAGCGAAACAGACTCCTTGGATCTGATAGTGGCGTATCTTTGCAACGTATCGGCATCCAAGCGCGTAACGTAAGACCTCAACTTGTTTGGGTTTGTTTCCACGTCATCGTCCAAATCAACCACCTCCCCGTCAGGCGATATCTGTACCAGAGACTCCATGTCCCAGAACGGATTAGGCTGCAGGTCTCTTTCGGATACTACCTGTTCCTTGAGGCTTGGTGGGAGTGTCTTCATGTTCTTCTCGAGCTGGAACCGCTCATCCACCCTCTTAAGGAAGTAACCGTACATGATGGATGCTGCGTAAAGCTTCCCGAGATTTAAGTTGCTGATTTCGACAACAGTGTCTAGTGGCGCCGCTGCCTGTTCTCCCATGATAAGACTGAGATGGTTCTGTATCATCTCAAGAGCATCTTGAGAGTGTATGCTCTGCAGCTTGTGCTCCTGGTTAGGCAACGAGGTGATGTCGCGTACAGGGCCACCTGACGGTGCTAATGCAGGTGTCATTGATATGTCATTTTCCATGAACTTGAACAAAATCCAACAGTAGATGATTTCTTCTAGGGTATTCTGCCTTTCCTTCTCCTTGATTTCTGCAATTCTCCTGTAGTTCAATTAGCACAAGTCATCAGTCAATGGGTCGTTAACTGAGATGTAAATCTTATCAAACATATATATTTCAATAGAAGATCTAATGTCTTCTTTTTTATACCATTTATTTACACAGCAGCGTATTTATAGTAGATGAGGAGTGCTCCTATGCTTTCCGTCTGTTTTTTTGGCACGCTTTCCAAAGCAGTCGGACGGCTGAGATTAAGGGTGCTAATCACACCTGGTTTGGGTTTGGATCATGCGGGTCAGGATCTGATGTCAGTTCCTTAATCTCAGCCGTTAGGCTGCTTTGGAAAGCGTGTCAAAAAACAGACGGAAAGCACAGGAGCACTCCACATAGTAGATTTGTTCTCGAGAATGTTTGCATGACTACCTGTCACAGACTTGGGGAGAACAATTGGCACTTACTTGTAAAGGAGGTCCTGGGGAACTTTTGCGGCCTCTTCCTTTTGGGCATCTTTCTCTGACTGCAGGTTCTCAAGTTGCTGATCAACTGTTACTGGGATTAGGTGAGGTTGTGATTGCAGTATGTGGATCAGAAGTTGACCACTTGGGGTTTCGAATCTAAGTGGAGCAAGTTGTGTCTCGCCATCACCAGAATCCATTTTGGCTCTAACTTTTAAGCTCCTTGTCCGGTAACTATTAATTTGGAATCCAGCTTTAGAACGACTGGCACAAGGAAAGCCCTGCAGAACAGAAAAACACCATCCAGTTGTCTCAAATAACAATTGGAACTTCGAATGGGGGATATGCAACTCCTATACAATCCGGCACTGTTTCCCGCCTCGGCTAAGAAACCATATATAATGCAAGCATCCCAATACAGCACCGGTAAACAAAGATACTGACTAACCAATAGTACACGAGTTGAGCAGAAAATTCAAGAGTGACAAAATTCAATTATCACAAGTCACCACCCAGTGCGAAGGGAAATCTAGACATGTCTTATATTTCTCGGCCACAATCAACCCTCAGCAGACACATCCAAAGTGAGCGAGATTCTTTTCCGAAACAAAGCGCACCTCACAGAACATGGAGGACAATCAAATCTGATAGAAATTCTTGTAAATAAATAGTACGTACATGAAAAACGTTGGCGTCACGTTTGTAGGCGCAATTAAAAATTGACGGCATAGCATACTGATGCTATGGCACTTTAGGCAATTCAGTAGCAAGTAAGGCATGTTTGTTCTTCAGATTTCCAACTCGTGTAGTGTAGGTACCTTTTCAGCTAGATCAGATTTTAAGTCCAGTCTACACGGAAAGTAAATACTACACCAAAAGAGTTATGTGCGTTTTTTTTTCAAGACCAAATAAGCAGGGCGTGTGTGTTCTTCAGATTTCCACCTCGGATAGGTACCTTTTCAGCTAGAGTAGATATGTCAGAATCTGCACGAAAGGTAACTAAACTACACACACGCGATGTGTTGTGGAAGCTACACCCCCGCATGCCGACAACCTAAACGGCGCAACAGCTATTGTGCTTGAGCAAGCACGTTAGGCTAATTCGTTATGCGCCGTCACACCACACAAACCTTGGCGCAGCACTGCTCAGATCGGCAATTACAGTCCACATAATAAACGAAGCAAGTACGCATAAGCTATCGGAACAATCTATCGAGCCACAGGTGTTCAGCGAATCCCGAGCCGGACTGGATCCCCCGGTTCAGTACTTGGAACTAGGAAATGGACGAGAGAGAGAAGCGAGGAGCTCTTGAACGTACCTTGCAGAGGCGCCTGGAGCGGGGCCTGACGAGGGAGCAGGAGGAGGCCGGGGACGGCGAGGCGAGGAGCAGCGCGGCGTCCGCCCACGCCGACATCGTGGCGTCGCGTCGCGCGGCGGGGAGCGGCCGAGCAAGGGAAGAAAGAGGGCAGCGAGCGAAGCCGCTCTGGGTACTAGTCCAGGATGTGGGATTCCGTCCGCTGTTTGGGCTCCGGGGATTGATTTTGTTCGAGAATGTGGACAGGTTGCGGAGTGAGACCGAGACCGTGCAGTGGAGAAGTGGTGATATTGCAGCGCGCGGCGCTGATCTTTTTTTCTATCTGGAGCGTGCGCGCCTGCGTGGGCTGGGTGCGACGCCAACACGAGCGCTTCCTTCCGGTCTGGTCTCCGCCAAACAAAGAAGGAAGCTCGTCTGGGTCTGGTGTGGCTGCGCCGCAACAGACCTGCACTGCCGTGAGCGTGCGGGACTGCTCGTATCTTTGTACGCCACACAAGTCAGGTAGTTAGGTACGGGCCACTGCCATGTGTTTATCAGTTTGTGCGTGGCCTCAGGATTGGGCCGTCCACGGGCTAAATTCTCTGCTCACTCAGCACTTCTCCTTTATTTCCTTCAGCAAGGTAGTACCAATTTTGACATGCAAATCTTTCAGAGAAATTACATAGAAAATGATTACAAGCCAATACAAATAAGACTACCCAAGGGTATCTTATACGGAAAACATGTGATTTATGACAGAGGGCTAGAGTAATCGTACATCAGGCATCTTTTGAGAGATGGCATATGGGTGATCACCACACCTGTCTCCCTCCCAGTACACAACCAGAACGTACAAAAACATAGCAGCAGCACTGAGTGTCTCCAAGAAAAAGAAAAGAAAAAAGGTAACAGCACTAGAGGACCTACAGATTACATTACAAGAGCTGAAGCAGCAGCAATATGCTTACAGGGAGCACCAAAATTCATGCAGCACGTGTCCTGCACCCATCGATCCATGGCAGAGGGTAATTCGCACTAGTCTGTAATAAATGTGTCAACACATCGGTTCCTCCCCAGTCATAATTCAGGTCTCAACCAAGCGTTGGTGACAGGCACTCCTCGACTATGTCCAGCAGGTTTGAATTTTCCAATGCAGCCGCAACGCGTTCCTTGTCATTCAGTTGTTTGTTCACTGCAAAGTGCAGAGTAAGACAGAGGATAATACTGAGAGATATTGTTCCAGGCAAGAGACTGGTAACTAGTGTAAGGTACAAAGCACTTTATTGTACTACACATACCTGCAGCTTCAGTTGCATGTGATCCAGGCGCCACCCTTATGTCCACCTACCACAGATCAGAAATTAGGATGCTGTCCTTTTAATTACAAAACATATGATCAGTAAGATACAGGCTCCCAACCTGTCGTTGAAGGAGAAAATCTAGTCTACATGATTAGTCTTGGACTACCTACCATATATATGTTCATGAGCCACCATCGTTTCTAATCATTAATGGTGTTTCATCTACACCGCACATCTGAAATTAGAAATCAGACTTTTTTTGCGCATACATCTTCAAAGCTAAATGAGTTGCCTCCCAAGCATGTTTGCAGTGTTTGAACTCTCAAGGCAAAAGGAAAAACTTGTTCTATGATGACAGCATCAAGTTAAGTGCTCGGAACAAATGGAATGTCTAGCTCAGATTTCTAGGGCTTCCTAAATTGTACGTATTAATTAAAATCACATGGAATATCTAACATATTCAGTCAGCTCATGATTTTTCCTTAGTTTCCGTTTAATCAGTTCATGATTCTCTGTGAATGTAGCGTGTTTGTACTCCACACCCACAGCATACCTTGTAACGAGGAGGAAGACTCCGCATGAGCTTCACACGTAAGCAAAGCCCAATAATAGTCGCCATACTGCAATGCTCCACTGTTGGGGTGAAAGTAACCCTGAAACCAAAGAAATAAGGAATGCTCACAATTCAATGTCATCCAGAATCCTGGACAGTAAGATCGGAAGTTCCAATATAGATGGTCAACTTACCGCACATGACTAAGCTCATCACTGATCTCGACCGACTCCTCAGTTACCACCTTAAGCTCTTCCAATGAGTATGGATGCTCCGGGTCCTTTATATCTCTAATATGATGTAAGAATATTAAGGAGTACAAAAAGAATTATGACAGTAGGACCCAGATCAAGAGAGTATATAGGAAAGTAAGCTAAATTAAGTACACGCTGAAAAATAATTGAGGATATCAAATATTTCTAGCTGGTCTATGGGCTCCACTGCGTTTTCATCTGTGTTTCCGGGTGCTTCTCTGGTGCGCCTCTCTTTTTTCTCATGTACTACAGGGTTAGCATTTATCAACCCCATCACCATTTTCTCCTCTGCAATGCACTAAGTTTCCTTAGAATAATTCCTGCATGTTCAAAGCATTTAAATCATGTCAACAAAAGTATTAAGCCCTTCTCTTCTCCAATTATTGAACATCTAATGCACCACCCTTCTTTTCAACTGGTACTATTCTTCTTAATATTTTACACATTACAACCAAGATTGAAGTAGGGCACAACATCCAATGACCCTTTCTGCAGGTTTTTTTGTATTTGTTTCGAAACTTCAACCAAATCTGAAGCTCGGTTTGGCACCAACAGGTATGTGTCAGATTTGGTTGAAGTGTCAAACTAGTTCATGTTGCAAAAAAGAGTCAAGTTTACCAAATGCCTCATCCTTCAAACTATGCATGCAAATTTAATCCCACAACATCAAATAGAAAACTGACTTGTTAAGTAGAATCACAACATAGTATCAAGAGGCAATAAATGCTAAAAATGATCATATTTCAGATATCTGGTCAAATATTGTTACTTTAGGAATAAAACTAGTTACTCCCCTTGCCTATTCAACATTAAAAAAACCAAGTCCAGTTCATCAAACTTGAAAAAATGGCAAGTTAATAAACAAAATCACACAACCCTAAATTCCTAAATACCAGGCAACGGATATACTCCTCAACCAGTGGTGAAATACACAGATACCAAAATAACGATGAACCGAAAGAGCCTAATGACAAGCTGAATATGTTTAACATTACTTGGGGACAGATAGAAAGTAGAGATCATGAGAAGGGGGCCATAGCTAGAAAAAAATTACACTGATTGCTATCTAAATTAGACAATAAGATATGCAACTAAAATACGATAGTGAACATAGTACAATGGTTACAATAAACAGTCCATGTTATATATGTAGACCAATTCATAAAGGTGATAATGAACTAATGGGCCTCCTATTTAAACAGCTAGTGCGTGCATATAATTACAAAATGGCCACATCACTTCAAAACCAAACTAGTGATGTTGTGACATTAGAGAAAACGAACAGCACCAACAAAATCTTGTTTCTCCTATTCATGGTCCACTACAAATAGTCTACTGTTCCCAGGCTCCCTGCTCCTACCACGCACACACCACACAATGTACCGTTGTTCCACATATGGCGCACAGGCACTGTGGCAAGGAACTTGATCATTCGTAACTAAGTGGTGGATATTTGATAATATATCCAAAGTTGGCGATCCTTTGATTGAAGAGATGGACTAAGGTGCCACCCCGCAAGGTGCGAACCAAGGAACCCTTGCCACATCAACCCACTGTCATCATTAACGCAAGCACCTGGCCACATGACTGAACCGGACGGCAGCGAGCATGTAAATTATGTCAACAACAGTATTAAGCCCTTCTCTTCTCCAAGTACTGAACATCTAATGGAACGTCCTTATCAATCTTGACGAAGACTAGATCTACAACTGGTACTATTTTCCAAAATGTTGACACATTACAACCAAGTTTAAAGTGGGGCAGACCATCCAACGACCCTTTTTGCGGCGTTTTTTGTACTTGTTTTGAAACTTCAACCAAATTTGACCCTCAATTTAGCACTAACATGTATGTGTCAGATTTGGTTAGAGTGTCAAACTAGTTCATGTTGCAAAAAATAGTCAAGTTTATGAAATGCCTCGCCCTTTAAACTATGCACGCATTAATACCACGACACCTAATAGAAAATTGACTTCTTAAGTAGAATCATAACATAGTATCAAGAGGCGATAAATGCTAAAAAATGCACAAATTTCAAACAACTACTTAGCAATGAACTAGACCATTTGAAGATATCTGGTCAGATATGGTACTTTAGGAATAGAAGTAGTTACTCACCTTGCCGATTCAACTTTAAGAACGAATTTTCGGTCCATCAAACTTGAAAATTATGTAAGTTGATAAACAAAATCACGCAATCCTAGAGTCCAAAATACCAGGAGACACATATACCCCTCAACCAGTGGCGAAGCACACACATACCGAAATAATGATGAACCCAAAAGAGCCTAATCACAAGCCAAATATCTGCATCATGTTGAGCTTGCTCTTCTTTAATCAGTGTCAAATCTATGTTGGTACAGAAAAAAGGTTTATCTCTTAAGTTTAACGTTACTCGGGGATAGATAGAAAGTAGAGATCATGAGAATGGGGACATAGCTGGAACAAACTTACATTGATTGCTATCTAAATTAGACAATAAGATACGCAACCAAAATACGATAGTGAACACAGTAACAATGGTTACCATAAACAGTCCATGTTATATATGTAGGACAATTCATAGAGGTGCTAATGAACTAATGGCCCTCCTATTTAAATAGCTAGTGCATGCATATAATTACAAAAATTGTCACATCACTTCAAAATCAAATGTTGTGACATTAGAGAAACCGAGCAGCACCAACAAAGCCTTCTTTCTCCTATTCATGCCCCACTACAACTAGTCTACTGTTTGCAGGCTCTCTGCTCCGACCACGCACACACGCACACAGGATACGTTGTTTCCCATATGGCACAACAGGCACTGTCGCAAGGAACTTGGTCATTCGTAACAAAGTGGTGGATATTTGATAACATATCGAAAGTTGGTGATCCTTTGATTAAACAGATGGACTACAGCAACAACCGCATTGGGAGCGAACCATGGAACCCTTGCCATGCCAACCCGCTGTCATCACGAATGCAAGCACCCGGCCAGGTGACTGAATCAGACAGCAGCGAGCACGACTTGCGCCATAAGGCCTTATTCATAAAGTTTGTTCTCTAGAAATTTTGCTGATCAAATATCCTAAATTGGTTGTTTGGTTTGATGAAATATCTTGAATGAAGTTTCTAAAAATACAGAACAAATAACCGTTGGCTGGGGCGCTCCCTGGAGCGCTGGCTACCTTCCACTCTCCTACTCCTCAATTCCTCTCAGATTCAATGAAATTTCATTTCAGAAACCTAGGGTTTTCGTTTTCCAAGATTTATTCGTTAAAATTCTGGGGGTATATAGGAGGAGCAGAGAAGAGGGAAAGGGGGACTGGAGATGGGGGTTACCTTTCCTTCCGTCTGTGCTTCTTTGCGCCGCCGCCGTCCAGAGGGGGCGTCTGTCACCTGCGCGACGGTAGAGGAACGGGCGTGGCCGGGGAGCAGCGGTGCGACGGCTGGCGGGCGTTCTGTGCTCGTCTCGGTTGCTCGCGTCCGGGAAGACCAGCCAAGCCAAGCCAGTTTCCTTTCCGATGCGGTGCTCAAGTCCAACTTCTCTTTTGGTATTAGTTGGGCCGGGCCAGTACCAGGACGGGCCGGGCTGTGGCGGTTTCCTATAGACACTTTTCGAGGCCTCTTTTCTGAGTAAGTGCGAGTCCGACCGCACCGCGACCGAAACAGATCTCCTGCTCCTCGTCTCGTCTTCTTGGCCGGGAAGAAAGGAAGGAAAGCGGCGGAGACCAGGCGATGGCGGCTCCGCTGGAGTTCCTCGAGACGCAGGGCGCGACGCGGCCGGAGCTGGCGGAGTGGTACGCCTCCCTCGCCGACCTCTACCAGCGGAAGCTCTGGCACCAGCTGACCCTCAAGCTCGACCAGTTCCTCGCCCTCGCCGTTGTCCAGGTCCGGTTTGACTCGATCCGCCCCTCCCTGTTCCCTCTCCTGGTAGCTAGTTTCCTGTAGCGCGGCTTGATCTGCTTTTAGGGTTGAAGGAACCGCCATTTGGGCTGGCTGTTAGGCTGAGGGCGAGCATGGGCGAGAGGCGAGATTGATCTCCCTGGAAAATGTTTGCCGCCCTTATTGGAAGTACCTAGGTGTTGAAATTTGAAACCGTTGCAGTTAGTTCCCTTTGCCCGAAGCTAGCTCATACACTGATCCCAAGTTGCTATTCAACACTATCGATTTATACTTTAGTTGGCATGCTTCAGAGCAACATTATAATTCAATGTGTTGGTTTGTTAATTATATGTGGTGCGATCTTAAATATGTTACGTTCTGCGACCTGTGATCCATTTATCGGCTGATGAGGATACGGAACATCTTTCTCACATATTTATAATGTATTTGCTAGACGATTCATATACTATAGTAGGGATATCCAAATACTTGCATGTTTGACTTCGTTCATTTCATTACCGATACGTGCTAAATATGAAGAAGCGTAATCTTAATGGAAGTACCTAGTTGTTGATGATTGAAACAAGTGGGTTAGTTCCCTTTTCCCAGAGCTAGCTTATACACTGATCCCAAGTTTCTATTTAACACTTTCCCTTTAGAGTGCCTTGCACAAAACTAGTTAGCTTGCTTCAGAGCAGCATCGTAATTCGCCGTGTTGGTTTGTTAAAAATATATGTTACGACCTGCAATTGGTTATGTACCGCAACCTGTGATTCACTGAGCAGCTGATGTAGATATTGAGCGTCTTTCTCTGGTATTTTTACTGGAATTTCTAGACGACTATAATATACTCTAATTTATCTAAATGTCTGCATGTTTTTCTTTGTTCATTTTATTAGCTATACACGTAAAATCTGAAGAAGTATAATCGGTATTATTTCCATCGTCTAGTATGGTAATGCATTTAACATTGCAGCGCATTTACCATATTTTCTGTTTTGAAAACCCAAAGTTACTCATAACGTAGGGTAGGTTCATCCTGATTCCTGCGATACTTCCATTATTTTGATCAACTGTTTGGTTGCTTTCTTGCGATATTTCTTTTCATGTCACGGTGCTTATCACCACTCTTGTCTTCTCTTTTTGTACAGGCGGGCGATGCTCTGATTCAGCTGTATAACCATTTCATCTCTGATTTTGAAACAAAGATCAACCTTCTTAAATTTGCTCATTTCACAGTAGTAGTTTCACGCCAGTATTCAGATAAAGAAGCTGGTATAAATTACCTTGAAGGTGTAATTGCAAAGCTGCATGATACCAAGGAATCACGGGTTGAAGAGCCCATTCTGTATGTGAAGATGCAGATTGCAAATTTTCTTCTTGAGAAAGGGAGTCAAAAGGAGTGTAAGAAGCTGCTTGATGAGGGGAAAACCACTTTGGATAGCATGGCCGATGTTGATCCTTCAGTACATTCGACCTATTATTGGATATGTTCTCAGTACTACAAAGTCTGCCAAGACTATTCTGGATTTTACAAAAATGCTCTTCTCTATCTTGCATACACAACAGTGGAGTCACTTTCAGAACCATTCAAGCAGGTATCATTACTTACCTGCTCTTTTTAGATGAAATCTTGGATTCATAATTTCTGTTTCTGATTTCCAATTAATACGTGCAGGACCTGGCATTTGACCTCTCACTTGCTGCGTTATTGGGCGACAACATATACAACTTCGGAGAGTTGCTTGCTCATCCAATTGTATGTCCTTACTTGCCTTTAATCTTTCTTGTTCACTTACAGTCTGCTAACTAGTGATACCCATGAGTGCCCTCTTAAAGAGCTAGCTGTAGGTTTAGTGATGCTTGAATTGTTGAGTGACACATGCTTGTATGACCATTGTTGATTGCCTGTTCCTTCTTGCAAGAGTGAAATAATATGTCTTGAGTTACAGTCAATTACTGATGCATATTTGAACAAAAGGACGATGGACCGTTACATTTAGCTCCCAATGAGCCTAGTAGATCATAAAAAAGTACTACCTCCGTTCCGAAATGTAAGCCTTTTTAGAAAGCTAAACTAGCTATCTAAAAAGTCTTATATTTTGGAACGGAGGTAGTATGTATGTTTAGTTTCTTGAAACAAACCATGTGTATTTTTTTTGCCTTTTTGGTTATCTCAAGGGAGTTTTTATTCCATATGTCTAAGTTTCTGGCTTGTGTGAGCTTATATTCAACTGATCTGGACATTCATGATAATTGTTGCTTTATCTCTGCTATTTTCTTGCCACTGACAAAGTGCAATTCGCATACAAGTGTTGGTTTTAAAAGCTGGGAATTAGAAGAGTTTTATTGAAATATCTGGAGCTCAGTGTTAAAACATAGTGGTCATATTTACTTTGTGTGGATCAATTTCTTCATTAAAAGTTTGCAGCTGATGGTGACATTACAATTGGTGTTGTTAGCTGTGAAATATTTTGGCTGAACTGGCCTCGTGCTATTAGATCATAAATAATTGTGTATGTTTAGTTTCTTATAACAAACCATGTGTATTTTTTGCCTTTTTGGTTATCTCAAGGGAGTTTTTGTTCCATATGTCTTAAGTTTCTGCCCTGTGTGAGCTTATATTCAACTGATCTGGACATTCATGATAATTGTTGCTTTATCTCTGCTATTTTCTTGCCACTGACAAAGTGCAATTCGCATACAAGTGTTGGTTTTAAAAGCTGGGAATTAGAAGAGTTCTATTGAAATATCTGGAGCTCAGTGTTAGAACAAAGTAGTGGTCATATTTACCTTGTGTGGATCAGTTTCTTCATTAAAAGTTTGAAGCTGATGTTGACATTACAATTGGCGTTGTTAGCTGTGAAATATTATGGCTGAACTGGCCTCGGGCTAATTTTCAGATGTAGCGTCTTTTGTTCTGATTTTGGATCACCACAATCTGCATAATTTTGCTGTATCAGCATAAACCTCTAATTCTTACTGTGGATATCATGTAGATTCACAGCCTTGTGGGAACAGCGGTGGAGTGGATTTATCATATGTTGCAATCATTCAACTCTGGCAATCTAGCGTCCTACCAGGAACTCTGCAAAATTCATGCTACCGCTTTGTTGGCACAGCCTGCTTTGGTACAGAATGAGAGGGGGCTGCTTGAAAAGATCAATATCCTTTGCTTGATGGAAATCATTTTTAGGTAATTCCTGCGTAGTACAATTGAAGCTGAGATGCTGATTGCTGATGTTACCTGTTTGCTAAGTGCTTTTATCCATTGCAGTCGAGCATCTCAAGACCGTACGATACCGTTGAGCACAATAGCTGAACAAACCAGGCTCTCAGTTGAAGATGTGGAGTATCTACTAATGAAGAGTCTCTCTGTAAGTCCCCAGCTCCCTTCTCATTGCCGTGTAGTGTAGTTCCAGTGACACTTGCTTGGGAAGTGAAACGATGACAACATTACTTTCTCAATTGTAGGCTCATCTTATCGAAGGCATAATTGATGAGGTTGACGGGACTGTCCATGTATCGTGGGTGCAACCGAGGGTCCTCGGCATCGACCAAGTGAAATCCCTGCGTGACCGGCTGGACACCTGGGTTGAGAAGGTGCACACGACTTTGCTGTCCGTCGAAGCCGAGACGCCTGACTTGGTGTCTTCGTGATGTTCCTTGGGGTGTACCCTGTTGAATGACGGCTGTGACCTTACAAAGCGAAAGAACGAGGAAAATTCGAAATTTGTATTTATTCTTAGGCTGCTGGCTCGCAAAACCTAGGAAGATTTGTAAACATTGATCAGTCTTGTTTTGTTTTTAGACGTGGAACTCACTGTATGTGCACAATGGTGTTGCCGGGTGCCTCTTTCCTGACCAGTTATTACGAAACCAAAGAATTTTACGTCTGTCTACTCCTCAGATGATGACGGCGCTCCCACATCCTGCCTCCGGAGTCCGGACGGGCTGGTGGTCGCAGCTAACGTGGCGACAGGGTTCGTCGACCACGCGTGTTCCTGGCACCGTTTATGCATGCATCAGCACGAATCTTATTTGTCATACAAGTCGGTAGCGGTACCACGGCATGGGTAACGCCACCTCATTGTTGTTTCTAATTCGTCTCCAATCTACTCGATCGTAGCGATGACGGACAGACGCACCCGTCACGTGGTGTGGTCTCAGAGACAGCAGAGGTCTGACACCTTGTACAATACACGCACGTACACAAGGAGAGACTGTGTCCAACACTGACGATACCAATCGCGGGCTGTAGCGGACCACCCACGGCTGCCTACCAAAACTTTGTAGTTCTGCTCGTGGGTGTCCAATAACGCGATTAAACGACGGGCACAGGCTGGCAGCGCCATGGACAGCCCTTGGCCACTTTACACCAGTGTATGTGCTACACTACACTACGCTTCACCATCATCTCAAGGCTACAAGCTGTATGTGACAACAATCTCGAAAAAAAACTGTATGTGACAACCGTTAATCAGGCCACATTGGTTCAATAAAGCTAAAGAAACATTGGTTCAATAAAGCTAAAGAAAATATTAGCTGTATTTGATTTATCAAGGAAGCCACAGCCAACATTGATTAGTCGAGATATAATATGCTGGAGAAGCTACATGTAATAAAACTGTAAACGATGCAAATAGATGGAGTCTAGTATTTGCAACCAATAGCATTCCAACTTTCACATCTTGTGTGTACAACACTCTCCTGGTTCTAAGTATGCAGTAACTCTTGTAACTCCAAAACATCCTGATCTACGGCTCAGGGGGGGAATATTTCCTCGAAGAAGTTGTTCAGATCATCACTGCGTGGATCCAAGGCCAGCAATTTTGCCATCGCATCCTGAAATTTGGAAGAAAAACACACCCATATCCACTTAACTGTGCCCATTTTGTATGTATGTAACGGCCCGACAGCAGAACAAACTTTTCCTTCAAAACACACGCATTCAAGGAAAAGTACCTGGTATTGCTGGTCCTTTGCCGCTAATTTATCACAGATCATGCGCCTTATAGGTCTCTTGGAATGGATGTCCTCCAGAACACTAGCAGCTCTCTGAATAACTTCATCGGGGACACCTGCCAACAGACAAACATGATAATCATCTCTATATGGACGCTAATACTGTTTGGTTTCTTTCTTTGCGCACTATCTCCTGGAACCGTCCATGTTGTGACGTAAATCAGCAAAAAAAAATGACGTAAATTAAGAAAACTGGCACTCGCACTTTACCATGTGAATTTCTGAATACAATGGCAACTAACAATGTGAAGTAAATACTTTAAATTAGCCTTTCCTTCAAAGTGAAAATAGATTAGTTTATCATGTTATCGTAATTTGCCAGCTGAATACAAGTTTACTCCATGTACCTACCAGCAAGCTGTGCACAATGAAGTCCTGCAAGAGAAGATGTGTTACATGTAATTGACTCAAAAGTATCCCTACCTATCATCATTGTATAAATGCAGTACATAAGCTTACCAAAGCTCAAGAGCACCTGTCCAGGTACAAGGCTTCAACATGGGCATTATAAGTTATTTAAGAAGTTAGTACAAAAAAATTACTTGACACAAGAAAAACACGCAATAGCTAAAGCTTTCATGTCTATTACCGGTAAAGAAATATAATATCTTCGTTGCTTGTCTGTCCATCAGGATTCAGAACACTCATGGTATAGCATTTTATATGTTCAGACTGCAAAATTTCTCAGATTTATCAAAACAATTATAACCAGGGTTAGGAAACGCCAAATGTAAAAGAGCATTACTGTTTCTATACATCAACTAGATATTAACCTGTGGCAAGTAGTTTTCGGTGAAGATCTCCGTCAGATGTGTTGACAAAAGGACCTGTAAGGTTGCAACAGTTAGATCATATCCTACAGTGGTAAGCATTACTATTCCCTCTGTCCTAAAATAAGTGACTTCACTTTATCTACATACCAGCGTATGTATCTACAGACTAAATACGTACTCCCTCTGTTTCAAAATATAAGATGCTTTAGCTTTGTGAAAGAAGTGTATCCGGACTCATTTTAGTGTGTAGGTTCACTCCAAACCTAGATGAACCTACACACTAAAAGAGGTCTAGATGCACTCTTTTCACAAAGCTAAAACATCTTATATTTTGAAACGGAGGGAGTATGTATCTACACACTAAATTATTCCTACAGTGAAGTCACTTATTTTAGGACGGAGGGAGTATAATGTTTCCTTCATTTGTGAGTAGAGTAAGTTTATAGCATGCCCGAGTTGGATCAAGCTAATTGCAAGATATACAAGTCAATCAGAAAAACTAATGTGTCAAGGATGCTCATACCATTCAAGAAAAAAATGCTATTACAGAAGAAACTCTTATATACGAAATATGTTATAGAATGCAGGATCAAATAAGGACCAGGTCTTCCCTCAAAAAAATAGAGCCATAGACTGACAACAATGTGTTCAACATTCAATAGTAACATTTACCAAGCTGGCTACCTAACCTTTGGAGGATAATCATAATTTGCAAAATGATTGATAGTCCCTCCAAGTAGACCAATACCATCTGCATGGAATCGCAAAAGAAAATGAGCCAATCTAGTCTTGAGTCATGTTGACGATGGAAGGAGTATTTGGGATTTTTTCTGTGGTCTCACCTTCTGTTAGAGTACCCTTACCAAACTCATCAAGTAAGCACAGTGATCTCGATGTTGCATGCCTGCAATGTTTCCTTAGTTGTATGTTCAAGATCACAAGATATAACAAACTTAAAGGTGGATACAACTATGATACCTCAGCATTGTTCCAACTTGATGTAAATCAATCATAAACGTTGACTGCTCAGTTGTCATGGACTTGCTTCCCATGGCACAGAATATGCTACAAAATATAATTAAAAATATCAGTATACAAATATAGGATTAGTATGCTTCATGAACCGTATACATATTGTCCTGGAACACTAATACACAAACTCTCCCTTAATCTGCAGCATACAAATGTCATACAAACACAAACCTATCTGTCAATCCAACAACAGCAGAATCAGCAGGAACAAAGCTTCCAATATGAGCAAGAAAAACCACCAATGCAACCTGAAAGCAAATATCCAACTCAGATTGAAATTTATTGTTTAGCTAATTTGAGTTTATGAAAGCACGAAGAGAAGTTCTTGCATGCTCTACCTAGAAGAAAAAAACACAAAATTGGAAGTATATCTAATATCTGAGCTACAGCCACTCTTTAATCCAGAACTGATGGATACAGCTACAGCATTTGTGCAATTTAGTTTTGGGGACATAAAGCACTTCTCAGGTAACATTACCTGCTTAATGTAAATGCTTTTCCCTGAATAGTTAGGTCCAGTTATTATGTTTATTCTTCCTGGGATAAAAAATAGTCATAAATCCGAGTGTTCACAATAAAAGTACTGTGTAAGTTTGAAGTTCACATATCTTGAAAACTAATCACCTGCACTGCGCATTTTTGTATCATTTGGAACAAATGTGTCAACGGTCATTTCCTGCAAAGCATGTCTAAATTGCTGTTAGAGTAAATTTAGGAACTTCTAGATGAAATACCTCAAACCATAAGACTTATAGTAATACCTGGCTAACATGTAACATGAGAAAAGAAAACGAATAAACACTAACCTTCCGTTCTGTATCTCAAGTATGGAATCCTCAGTTAAGATGGGCCTCACATAATTATTTTGGCGAGCAACAATCGCCAATGATAAGATACTGATGTAACAGTGACAAGAAGAGCTCATTAGGTCGCCATATTGTCAGTAAGTTGAATTTGTGCAAAATGTATGCATACCAATCAAGTTCTGCTGCAAAGTTCACTGCTTTTGTCAGTTGAGGTAGAAACTGAAGAACACGGCATACTAAATCCCTTATGATTGCTCTTTCCATGTCTGTAAGCATGACCAGGCTCGAGTCAAATATCATTGCACAAATAAGGTGGGGTATGCTCGATATGCAAATTATCACAAAGAAGTCCCAAAACTTAATATTGAAAATATTGAAAGGGTTATTCATACACGTAAATTTCATATTCGAAAATAAATGACACGTAAACTTGAACTACAGAAAATACTGGAACACAAAAGATAGCATAGCAAAGAATTTCGTAGATGAATATAAAGTTAAATTTCAAAATCCGGAGGTACCTAATATCTGGAAAGTATGGAAATATAGTTTTGTTAAGGTGAAGTGCTCACTGCTTACTTCTTCATGGACTGTAACTCTAAAGGTAGAGTACCATCGAACACCAAGTTCAACACCAACTTATTTGCAATCATAGATATTATCTTTATCATCCGGGAAAATATGATTATTGCACCAACAGTAAATGTAATATGATAAGAAATCACAGCATTGGGGGAAGAATCCATAAGTAAATAAATTATTGAAGCTACCAAGAATTTTATGGTAAATATCTCCCAGAAGGTTGTCCAGCTCTCTTGTCTTTTGAGTATGATAGTAGAATCTTCTCTCCTCCCCGTCCTCTGAAAACTGATGAACATCAAATTATTACACATTATCGATTAACAAAATTAAAATAACAAACAGCTTACCGCAAATTCAAAATCTTGAAGTCCTACTAACAAGGCATCACTTATCTTCTCATCAAAAAAACACATCAAGTATCCTGTTAGCATCATAAATGGAAAACTCATGAGTGCTATCGTTAAAACTTTTAGTTTCTAGTATGACAGATTGGATATTATACTTCACAAGCACCACCTGGCAACTTTAAGAGTCCAGTTCCAACTACAGTTAACTAGACAAGGAAACTAGTAAATTGTAACACCCCGGCCACCCCATGGCTGGCGCATGTTACCCCTGGCAGCTCCCTAGGATCTCTAGACTCGTCCCCACAGATCAACACTAGTCTTTCCTGCGCACTTTGTCCTCACTCGTGCGCACCCGGGAATAACTTCCTGGTTGGTCACCCATCCTCAAATCGCTCCAAGCCAAGCACGCTTAACTTGGGAGTTCTTTTCAGATGAGTTTCTGGAAAAGAAGTTGCAACTTGTTGATATGAGTATCCTATCAATCCTATTAAGCCTTGTGCCAGGATGTCACATAAATCAACCCCAAAAAAATCACCACCATTGCCAATATTTTAAATTCATGTGCAGACAGACTCAAACCTTTATCTTCTTATAGATATTGTCTCGAACTTTTAATTGGCAGTAGTAAAACAGTTAAAGCAACTATCTGAACCATGAACCATAACCCTTTTTTTTTTTTGAGAAAACACAAAGCTGGTGTTTCGATATATTGAAAAGGTAGATAATTTACAAGCCTAAAGAAAGGCTGAGAACAACTGGACGCAACACAAAGCACTACAACTTAGATTAATACACATCCCAAGCTGCAGGCAGCCATGCTCTGAGGCCGAGGGCACCAGCATGAGCCCAGAGCCTAGCCTCCTCCGTTCCTCCCTGGTCTGCCTAAGGAGACCCGCAACACATGGGAAGGTGCATGCGTTATGGTACTTCCAAAGCATCCAACTAGTGAGCAGGACCATGGAAACAATGCCCTTGCGCCGATCTTTAGGACCAATCAACCAGGGATACACCGGGGGTCAGGGTGGACCAAATCCAGGGACGCACCTCAGCCCACACATGGCGCAAGAAAGGACAGCTGCCAGGAGATGAGTCAGGGTTTCAGCTGCTTGGTCGCAGAGGGGGCAGGTTGGATTATAGGGGATATCTCGGCGTTCCAACCGGTCGGCCGTCCAGCAGCGATTCAGACGAGCCAACCAGAAGAAGACCTTGACTTTGCGGGTTGCAAGAAGCGCCAGATAAGCCTCTAGGCTTGGCATTGGATGGAGCCTTAAAAGGAGGCTCGGCAGCAAGGGTGTGCTGAGTATATACCGCTCTCAGTCCATTTCTGGACGAGGTGATCAGGCTGACCACTGAGATGTACCTGCAAAACTGCACAAGAAGCAAGAGATGCGCGAGAGCTGGGACATTCAAGACGCCATGGATACCACAATTCCAGGCAAGGTTGTGAGAGCCCACAGCAACAGTCCTCAGCTTCCGGATGCGCTTAGACTGCACAAACATCGGGGACGATCTCACAGGCAGCGCTGCCATCAAGCCATTGGTCTTCCCAAAAGAGCGAGGTAGCGCCATTGCCAAGGATCATAAAGGAAGAACATCGCCAACTCTGTCGTGGAAAGTGCAGTTCCAGGACGGTCCAAGAGCACGCCTCATCAGTGCGGAGCAGTAACAACACGCTCGAGCTCATGGAAACCACGGCACCCAGCCTTGCTGGGTAATCCAAACTAGAGTAGGAATATGATTAAGCTAGCTGGTTTGTTTCCCAGTCAAGTCATTGTCATAGTTTTTGGAAAGTGTGTGTTCTAGTATGAATCGGCTTGCGTGCCATGTGTTAGTAGGCCACATAAAATGTCTTTTTTCCACCAAGCTTTGTGTGAGAACATAAAATGGCCAGATGTGCATCTAGAATTTTTTCCCCCGGAATTTTTGATATTTTGAAATGCATTAAAAATACATATTATTTACAATGGGTGCATCTAGACCCGTGAGCCAAAACACCATGTCCCAGAACCAACACACGAAACCTATACCTAGTCGGACTCAAACCGACACGTACTAGGCTCAGCCAGCTTACGGCCAACACTTGCCAAAAAACTAAGCTAGCTAGGAAACTGGCCATAGCCCATACGTACTAACTAACTAGGGTACTAACACACAGCATGCAAGCCGATTCATACTATAACACACACTTTCGAAAAACTATTACAAGGACTTGACTACGAAACAAAACAGCTAGCTTAATCCTATTCCTACTAGTTTGGATTAACCAACACGTGTTAATGTTAAAAAAAAACTTGTTTAGCAGGTGTGCCTTTCAGGATGGCAGCAGATTTGCGACCTGATCAACCCTGGGTTGGAACTGAGCATCAAGGGGCGGCGTACCGCGAGAGGGACACCAAGATACGTCAGCGGAAAAGTTTGCAGCCGACAACCAAGAAGGGAGGACACCAAGGCATCATCAGAGGAGCAACGGAGCGTCGTCGCTGAGCTCTTGGAGTAATTGGTGCGCATACCGGTGGCCTCTCCGAAGAGCGCAAAATATCACGCATGGCGGTCAGATCCTGAATGGAGGAGCGGCAGAACAGGACCAGATCATCGGCACAATGAGAGACACAACGTCTTGGCACACTGAGAATGGAGCTGTTCCAGCACTCCAAGAGAAGCGGCATGGTTGAGCAGACGGCTAAGGGCATCAACGGTGGTGAAGGGAAGAGGGTCGCCTTGGCGTAAGCCCTTTCTATACCAGATTGGTGGCCCAGGATCACCATTGATCATAACCTTGGTGCTAGGAGATGACCATAAGATTGCAAGCCATTCCCACCACCAGTCCCCAAAACCAAAGCAATTGAGCACTTCAAAGAGGAAAGGCCACGAGACGGAATCAAATGCTCTGGAGAGGTCCAGTTTGAGCAGGTGCCACAGGCAGGCAAGTAGAAGAACTAACATATTCTCTTGTAAGATAAAGTTTGGACCGCAAAACGCTTGATGGCCAAAAAATACACTGGTTTTTAAGAAATGCAAGTTCATTAGTAAGAACACCTGCTGTGTACTACCTCCGTTCCATATTAACTGTCGCAGATTTGTCTAGATTCGCATGTATCTACACACTAAAACACGTCAAGATACATGCGCATCTAGACAAATTTGTGACAGTTAATATGGAACGGAGGGAGTATAATTCAATGTTAATATAGTAGATGAAGAGACTTTTCATAACATAAACAAGAGAATAAAGATAATGCTTGTGTATTTTTAATGTTAATATAGTAGACAATGAGACCTTTCATAGCATAAACAAAAGAAAGAGGACAATGGTTGAGCACGCAATAGCAATGTATATCAATATATCATATTGAGGGCGAGATAGTATAAAATTAAACAGCATAATAAGAACAAAGTTGTATCTAGGGATGAACAAAAAAGCTACCTATCTGGTGTACGTAGACAATTAATGGGGCCTTTCTGCATTCAAGCGAAAAAGGGAAGGAGGCATTTTCATTTTCCGAAACCTAGAAGCAGCAACAGTTACAAGTTATCGAATAATCGAATAAAGGCATAAACTGCAGATGCTTCAAAGTAAATTCAGTTTGGAAGATCCCTCACCTGCTCCAGAAAGTCAGGTAATCCTTCATAGACCATCCTCAGTTCATCCAGCTGTATTCCACAAGGAGGTTGATTTAATGAGAGGAACCAGCCCATATCTTTGCAAAAACAGAATAGGCAATACAAGGTATCATGCTTAAAAAGAAAAATCAAGATATCTAGAAGAAATGCAGAAGTTGCCGAGATATTTTCATGTCATGATGAATTATTATCACGTTGAGGATTGGTTGTTCAAACTTCAAATGCCACCCACACATATGAAAATCTATTTCTATCACCCCAATTCTACCAGATCCCTGTGAGCCACAGAAGTATTTAGCAAAAGGAAACATAACTACATTTGTGTTTGAGAAAATAAGAAATTAGATCCAATTTAAAGAATGTTATATGCCAATCACCAACTGCAACAACTGAGCAGGATGAATACCACAAGTACTGGTTATTCGCAAGGCAAAGCAATAAGCCTGCTACAAGTATCGCACAAAGAAACATGGTTTGATAACTGTGTGATGGGTTGCAGCTAAAAGTTTCTTAATTATGAACTTGCTTACAAAGTATAATTTATGATAACAGAACACAAAGCCAGAATGCCACAAGGCCTGACCTCGTCACAGAAATTTTCTTTCACCACTGTCTCATAGCCTTTCTCCTTACTCCGTTGCACGTCAATGACACCAATCACCTATCAATAATAGATAGAAATCATCAATTTGTGATCTATGCGACAGCAATAGCACACCTCCAGAGTCCTCCAGAAAAAACAAATAATGCCTTCTGTGGATCAAATATCAATAGACCATTTGGAAAAGATTGTAACAAGATAGCAATTATTCACTGCTCAGGGGCAAAAATTTAGCGGAAATGTGACCGTCAACTGTTTCAGAAAGAAAAGGATATGAAGCAACGATTGCATACGTGTTCGCCGAAGTCAAACATGTTTG
Source organism: Avena insularis (assembly GCA_023614405.1). Taxonomy (NCBI): domain Eukaryota; kingdom Viridiplantae; phylum Streptophyta; class Magnoliopsida; order Poales; family Poaceae; genus Avena; species Avena insularis. The sequence goes on from CM042686.1 coordinate 568,970,725, forward strand.
CTCAGGTCTGAAGCAATAAATTTCACAAATAGCTATTCATACAAGAGTCCATAAATTATTTCATACAAATTTATGGTACATAATGCTAGAAGCCCACATGCACATAATTCACTAATATTGTCTAGTTAGAGATACCAGTAGGCAGACCTGTACAGAGCTATATGCATATAGTTTAACATTACTAATACTGTATGAAAAGTTTGAGATGATCATATTGTTTTATCTAATGACCTAAAAAAGATAACCGAGTATCATTATAAGTAAAGGGAAAGGGTAAAACACATGCACAAATTTCCTTGTGCATTTGAAGTGAGGGACAATTGTATGGGTACTAACCAGATTCGATACATAATCCAGCTCTTCTGTAATAGAAGAATTTGCCTGAAAACATAAGCATCCATGAACAAAGAAAAGTATTATTATGACATCATGAAAACAGTTCAAAACTTCCATTAGGTAGTGGCTGAACTGATAGCCCCTGCTTGGAGTACCTTTTCAACCAAGTCAATGCTCATCTGTTGCAACTTATTTGCCAGATGCTCTGATATTCCTATTTCGAAGATCTTGTTTATATGAAGCAAAGAGCAAAGACACTGAAAAAAGAGAACCGTACAAAAAATTACCAAGACAAATGAAAGGGTAAACAATCTACACACAAACAGGTCACTGAAAAAACGGGGGGGGGGGGGGGGGGATTTATTGGCATTCCTGAAACACATAGTGAGGTCAAAAAATGTGAAGTGCTCAGGCTAGCATATGCAGTTTGCGCCTGAAATAATGAAATGGGCTTATCAAGGTGGCCTTCAGCCCTTTCAATGAACCCTCCATTCATTTAACGTGGAGTATGGTTTACAGGGTGCAAATTCTGAGATACTCTGTATCTTATTCTCCATTCACAGTTAGTATTTATATGACAACCTTCCCTTATCAAGGTCTTGAGGAGCTTACCAAACTACATGCTCCCTCCGATCCATATTAACTGACTCAACTTTGTGTAGATTCATATGTATCTAGTTAAGTGTTTAGACTAGATGCATGCGTATCTAGACAAAGTTGAGTCAATTAATTTGGATTGGAAGGAGTATATAAAACAAAGGGCAAAGATTTGGAAGCACTGAAGTTTGTGTACCATTTATGATCAGTAACTGAGTAACCTTTAATGTCCCACATTGGATACCAAATCGTGCTTCATTGCAAAATGGCATGAAGCAATATCAAAACATGCACCTCAATAATTGTTCAGTTATTTCTGCCCAAAATGGAAAAACCTAAGGACTCAACTGGTCTGAGAATTTACTTCAATTACACCATCCGTTTACTACTTTCCTTTTGGACTGGGAAGTTCTGGCCACTAATGATGAAATGGAACGGATTAATAAGTACCCCGTCCATATCACAAATACATGTTGTTCAGACATGTCTTAAGTCAAGCTTTTAAAACTTTGACTATAAATATTGTTTCAAATATTTAGATTAAGAACCTGTAAATCATATGTTTAGATTTGTCTCAAAAAGTATATTCATAATATATAATACTTTTCTTGAGTTTTATCCATATATAATACTCCCTCCGGTTCATATTAATTGACTCAACTTTGTCTAAATTCGTATGTATCTAGTTAAGTGTCTAGACTATATGCATGCGTATCTAGACAAAGTTGAGTCAATTAACTTGGATCAGAGGGAGTAGTAAAATTAGTGGTTAAAGGTAAATCTTGAAGCCCGTGTCAATGTCCAAACTGACACCATTTTTTATATGGAGTGAGTATGATACTAGCACGGTAGGCATAAATGAGCTAATTTCTAGAAACGCCGACAGGAGATATGTTGTTCCAGGATAACATACATTTGAACTTAAAAATAAGCTTTCTGGGTACCTTCAGAAATGTGTTCCAATCACTGCTTGTACATATGGAACTTGGAGAGTTGAATTTCTTCAGAGAAAAAGGCAAATGTTAGTTGTGCATATCTGAAAACTCTAAGACTAAATAGCATGATCGAAGAAACTAAGAATAACCATGAAATTGTTAGCCAGCATATGATTCAACTGTTTTGCAGTACTTTTGAGTTGCCTTTTCTACTTCAGGCCAAACTAGTATGTCTCAAGCTCTCAATTTCATTCATTAAGTTACAAGAAATAACTTTGATCCGACATATACGAAGGTAGCATATAAACTAGTATGTTTTAACGAATTTACAATGTGTGGCAAGATGGAGCAGATTGGGCAAACAATAACCACGACTCAAGATGAAGGTTAAAACTTGACCGAATCCAACTAACTTGCACTTCAAGCAAGGGATTTTGATCATAGTAGAAATAAAATATCTAAAAATGTACATGAGCAGAGTAAACTAAATAGCACCTTGAGCATGTGGGGAATATCTCTCACAGACTTCAAAGTCCCACGCAGTACAGACATTACTTCTTCACAGCAAAGGAAAAACGAAATCTAGAATTGCTAGGAAATACAAGACCAACTGATGGCATCTTGGGCACTGAGAGTGGGAAGAGATGAAAGATCGTGGTCCAAAATAAGGATACTGTGTTGAGCCGATTATTTATGACCTCAATATCAATTATGGGACGCAAGAACCATGCCCTAAAATGAAGCATAATTATAGTTATGACTTAGAAAATGCTATTTATTCTTATTTCAGTGACTAGCAAAGGTAGGAAACTGACCTCAAGAGACGTCTTCCCATAGGTGTCACACACTACATTTAGGACAACTCAGTGAACTTTCAGAAAATAGGCGAAGCCGCGAAGGAAAGCAAAAGGCTTATTTACCTTGTTCAGCATACCAAAGACTGAAAACCTGCAGTTTATTATTACAATTGAAACTGGAAGCAGGATAAGAGTACAAGACGTAGATCGAAGATTCTCGGTTCTTACCCTTCTTTGGCTCTTCCTATTCCCATGTAACTGGGGTGCTTATCTACTTGAAAAATCTGTAGTGCCTCATGAGCAGCTGCATCGAGTTTCAGGAATCTGTCTCTGTAATGCATGTCAAGGTATACAGTGCCAAACTAACCATATAACGAATTGTCAATATATATGCCATACCGTTACCCTACAGCTCAGCTACATAAATTGCTAAGTTGCTTCCAGCGTGGCAGTGGCGCTACATAAATTGTTTACGTTGGTTCCACAGTATGAACCAAAAATATGTTGGGCCTGAAATAAGGTATCATGATGGAGATGTAATTTAAAATTCACCACAACAGCATGTTACGCTCGTCTGATAAAATTATAGATCAAAGGATAAAATGATATCTGTGTCACAGAATCAATCGCTATGGATGCTCCGCCTTCCATTTGCTCAAGTGTATCAAGAAGCCTCTCGTTATCTAATATAGCAAGAAGACCTCCAGCCGCACGAACTTGAACATCACTTCCAAGATCCATCATGGAATTAAGCTGAAAGTAGAACATAAAATGATTTCACTATGCACTGAAAAAATGGTTTAACAATATTTGAGAACCAAGATAAATGGTCAAAACCAGCTAACTAGAGTTTATCAGCTATTCATGTGAGACAAATATAGGATATCCTAATTTGGAGGATATACTTTAGGGAATCAGTTTAAAAGGAACACAAAAAATTGGATAGGTATCCAGATATATTGCAGGTTTAGTAAGAAAATAACATGTCCTGAACACAAAGATCCATAAAATACCTAGAAATATTATACAAGTAAATCCCATAATTTACAAGTAGAAAAAAGTAAAGTTCAGTACAAATAATCTGCGAGATCCAAGGTACCTGCTTCGCTTCGAGGGCAAGAAAATACCAAACTTCCCTCAAAAAAAACAAAAATCCAAGATTCTATCACAAATAGAGATAAAAATGGCTACACCAATGTTTTGGTAGAGCCAAATTTAGGATGTAGATTATTCACGCATAGACAATGGAGATGTATAACAAATATGACTGCATTTGCAGTTATACACATAAGAGGTGAAGTGAATGCGATCTATCATATGAATTCCCGAAGGAAATGAAAGTAATCTAACTGTTTGGACCAGTATGCAGTAATGTTGGGTAGAAAAAATCGGTTCTACGATCACCAAACAGCATAGTGAAATAGAGCGGAATTGTTTTGACCCCACCTTCAGATCCCTAACATATAAAACTTTCACCAATATTGTGAAAAGAAAAGTAACCAGTCAGGAGGACTACCATTCTTGAGAAAGAGAAACGATATTAAATGTGTCCTTTACATTTGTATTAAATGGACGAAACCAAGAACCCATGAACAAAAGAGGGACTGATCTCTAATCATATGTCCTCAAAGTACAGATATTTGATTTTTTAGGATGCCAAAATCTCGATTTTCTTGTTAACTGTAGAAAGTGCGGGGTAGAAGAAAATACAATATAGAATGAATGAAACAATAATACAAAAAAAATGTCTTAAACACGACGCTGAACACGAGTTTATCTAGGCTTCAACTGGCCTTTTTAAAACATATGGAGAAGGCAAACATATAGGTAGAAAACAGTAGTGGTAAGGTTCTCACTTGGATCACTTACAAAGCAAATCCTCTCTTTCACACTTAACCCATCATCCATTGCTGCAACTTTCAAGTATATTAATCTGTAGTTTAGACATGGAATACACAGATAATTGATCATCATCAGTTCATCAGGTCGAAGAATAGGGAAATGCATGAGATGGACAAAGAGTTAGCCCAATTGCAGTGAACTTTCCAGGTACTGATAATAGCTTTCCAGTTACACAAAAATCGCCATTTTAACAGAAAAAAAAAGAGCATCATTCATGTCATAAGTTATCAAACACCTCCATGGATGAGTTTCTCAGCCTTCTACAACATCCAAACCACAATCATTCAATTGCAGTTGTTCATCTAACTGATTTTTCACTGACAAAACAATTATGTTGAAAAGCCCTCATCATTGTATACCATTGCTCAAATCGTAATCAAGTTTGGACTGAATCTTGGTATAGTTGATTAACGCACATATTCAAAAAGGAGGAAGTAACAACTGAAACAACATATCCAACAATTAAGAAGATAAGTATCACCCAAATCTGACTAATCTTAAGATATTCATGTTGAGCATATTGTAAGGTGCAGAAACGATAGTTCTCAATTCATTCAAGGAATGCCTGGTCTAGTGAGCAGGTAAACAGTACACAGAGCTAGTAACCTGTGCCAGGCTTGCTCATAGCTGAATGTTGAGCTTTTCATGAGCTTCACAACAGGGGCCTCATCATTACTATCTGTGTGATTACATGCAAAACCATCAAAAGGAGAGCTTAAGATATCAATTGAAGAAGTGAATGGAGTTCAAACCATTTCGTTGTAAAGCCGATAAAAGTTCTTCTTCCGTCTTTGTACTTGCATATATGGTGCTTGGTTTTGCTTGGCACTTCACTGATCCAAAATCAAGCAATACAGTCAGATATGCAGTTCTCTTTTGTTTACTGTTCTACATGTTGAAATTACTTCGAACTGGAAAAATGTCGAAGTGCTTTGCTACCAAAACAATTTTTCCATATAAATAAATGCATAGTACATAACATGAAACTTTGATTTCAAAAGATAGAAACAATACCATATTATCTATGTAAACAACATACCGAGGTCAATCAGAGGAAATCCCTCAGTGCTGTCTTCCCAGATTTCCAATACAAAAAGATGGCGAGTATTTGAATCATAATATGCCACTCCAACCCTGATATCACATGAAAGTGGCAGGGATTATAACCAGTTAACTTATACTGTATCTTCCACTGATACAACAAATAGATAGATGTGCTACTAATCGACAAAATAAAATTTTAGCATTTAAAAATTTGGTGCAATGGTAAACAAGATAAAAGTTTACATGCCACACAAACTATCCTAAAGAAGCATGTCTAGTAAAATAATGAAAACAATCTCAATAAATTAAATACACATCTAAAGTTTACCTGCTTCCTTGCATTACACAAGCCATATGGACCTGCAATACAATCAGACGAACATCAGTAAGTACATTGCATAGCACGAATGTGTGAATAATAACACTGCAGTTTGCTACTTCTATGTAGATGTCACATATAACTGGACTGAAATTTACACGTCTCTTAATAAGTGTGTGTACCTAAATTTTCTGCAGGTCAGACGCAAGAGATGGCACTGTCAATGTAATTCATTTACATCAGACAGATAGTGAAATCAGGATTAAACATGCATCGTCTAAAATATCTTTGGGGCTGAACCATAATATCTCTAATGGTGAAATGGGAGAAGCTTTAAGTTATAGACAGAGAAGGTAAATATGTTGGGAACCAAATTTATTCTGAGGAACAAATACAGTGAAGGTAAATCAAAACTTAGAAGCTTCCGTAGCTTTGAATGTGTTCAATCTACATGATACTAATTCAGGATTAAATATTCTTACGTGCTTCCAGATCCTAAAGGCTCTATGTACATAAATCTAATGCTAAGCCTGCTAATCTAATTGCGCAAAAGATCTCAGATTGAAAGTGAGTCATGTTCTTTCTGCTAAATCATGTTTTATCATTGGTCATCGAAGTTTAAATGATGTGCTACCTAGAGTCAGCAGTAAGTTAGCTAATCTTTCCCCACTATCTGTATTTTCATTGATTACTTGCCTGCTGTGGAAGTCATTTGGTACATGAATCTTAATTAAGGTCCGTTCATTATATTTACTCAACTATTATTATGACAAGTTATTGAAGCACCATGTGCAGATAGAATCATATCTGATAGATCATTGAGTGTGAAACAGAAACTTCGGTTCAGGCTACAGAGGAACTCATGAAACAGTCTACTAAAGAAAGAACAAAGTTACAGAAACTCCAAAGTAAGCCATCCAAAGCCTTCCATGCTGTGCAGTGCATGCATATCAAAACAAAAGATAGGTCCCTAACAAGTTTCAAATTATGCCATTCTCTTTACTCCCTCCGGTCCATATTAATGGCCTCAACTTTATCTAGATTCGTATGTATCTAGTTAAGTATTTAGACTAGATGCACTCGTATCTAGACAAAGTTGAGGCCATTAATATGGACTAGAGTGAGTAGAAAAATGATTTTCAATATAGAAATATTACTTATACTAAAATCTTGATGCCTTATCCTTGAAAAATATGAAAATAAGCTTAAGAACTTCAGGGGTGGACACACCACACTCCTCTGAATTGCTTTACATTTAAGAAATACTCCCTCCGTCCCATAATATAAGATGTTACTACAACCAATACACTCACATATTGGTTGTGATAACATTTTATATTATGAGACAGAGCGAGGGAGTATGATTCAGTCAGCAGCAGTGTTTAACTCTCCAGTAAGGCAAGATGCCTATTCAGAATAATTCATGGACAGTAATAAACATATAACCTTGCTCAACCTTGTGATACAAATCATTTTATCACTCCTGCAAATACGTACATACAAATGGTCTAGTCGAACAATCATTTGGTGTCTTTTTTTGTGTGTGTGTGCTTAGCTTTTTCTTTAGTGCTCGGGTGTGTAGAAGCACTTCAACAATCAGAACAAACATTGCCAAATAATACATAAAACAAGAGATTTTCTTCTACAAGAATGCACAACTCCACCTGCTTGATAGACTGATCAAATCAAGTCACACTTTAGCACATTTCTCAAATCAGGTTCAGATTGGTGGGCGTGGTGACATAACAAACAACAAAGTTTGTAGTCTAAAGTATACTAAGGTCCCTTTTAGCTTTTATGCAAAAAGTCATCCTATCGAATACAAAAACAGCATCTAACCCCATCAAATTGCAGAACAAGAGTTCCCATTAATGAAGCAGCATAAACACTTCATCCTATCATAAGAAAATTATCCCTCGGCCTTTACATGCTCTGCTTCCACAGGTTGGCTAAAGGGGTACACAGCCTTGCTTCAGAATAGCTTTCTAGTGTCCACAACATGCACACCATTTTTTTTTAAAAGGTTCTGAACTGAGCTAGTTGCACAGCAAACTTTCACCATGATTCGTCCAGTGACGTTTCCATCATTACTTAATCTATTGTTCTACTGAAAAGGCTCATCAAATGGACATGATATCCTGTTAGAGAACTGAAACAAGCCAAATCTATAAAACAGCGTAAGGCCGCCAAGCAACAACCATCTAAATTATGAATAAGGTCCCGTACCTCGAGTCGTGAAAACAATCCTCCATAAGCTAAAAGGCATGTTCTGTTAAAATAACACGCCTAACTGCATGAGGTTTAGATGCATGGGTTCACGTCCTTCATACCAAAATTAGATAAACCAAATCAGTCGAACCAAATCAGAGTGCTGGCATATGGCATCATATCAAAAGCAGTTATGCGACCGCCGCTACAAGCATATAAGTTTGGGAAGTGCCGTAGGCAAAAACCACCATTAACTCCGGCTACACTCCAAATTAGGGCACGGCATTGCACGAATTTGGGGTTTCCACAACACGATTCGGTCGGGGGAGGCGATAACTGCGGCGGGTTTCAGCGGGAACAAAACACTCGATACAAGGCGATGAAAGCGAGGAACTCGGATGATCGAGTCGATACGCACCTGGGAGTCGATCCCCGTCTCGGCAACCTCCTCCTCCTCCTGCTGCTCCATCTCCTCCTTGTCCATTTCGCTCACTCGCTCGCCTCCCCCTGCTCCTCTATTCGGCGGCTCCTCGCCTCCCCCTGACTAGGTCCGGGAATGCGGTTCCGTCAGAGGCGGAGCGGCGACAGCAGGAGGCGAGCGCGGCTGCGGTGCGCGAAGGCGGCGAGACAGCTAGAGGCCGTGAGTGAGTCTGAAGTGGGCGTGCCTGCGTGTGGGCTCTGGGGTCTGGAGCCTGGACACGGCCCGGCTTTGCTGACTTGTACAAGGAGCAGAGAGAGATTTTGTTTTTTGTTACTGAGCTGAGCAAGTTACATTCCTCTGCGTCGACGTGGAAATGATTTTCTCAAATCTCAACGCATGTTATATTTTTCGGCGAGAACTTAAATTGATCTGTATTATTATATTTTTTCTTTTCACCTACTCTGAAAGTTTAAGTTTTTTTTTTGCGAAACACCTACTCTGAAAGTTATAAAGTAGATATACTTCTTGTTAAAAATAAAGTACAAATATTTCAAAAATCCTCACATGAAATACAGGTATTTTTATATATTTGTTTGGAGCGATTTGGTTAACGGTGGTTTTTTGCTTACGGCACTTCCCAAACTTGTATGCTTGTAGGGGTTGTCGCATAACTGTTTTTGATCTGATGTTTCTGATTTTTTTTTAAGAAATCAACGGCGGACACAGGGCCGGTCTGAACCAATTTTATTGAAAAACCAATTGAGCAAAAGGCTTTACATAAAAGCCGCTACAAGAGCAACCGAAGAAAGAGAAACTAAAAAAAAACTATCTATAGCCTAGCTAGGAAGAGCATGTGTTTGTGGGGGTTTGAGTAAAATAAAAATACATAGAGGTGAAACTGTACACCAAAAAGATAGAAAGAGGCAGTCCGCAATCTACCCAAATCTCGCGAGGTGGAAGAACCTCACCGCCCAATCCTCAGCTAAGGATTTATGAGAAGAGTTTTTAGTTCTATGAGACCATAGGGAGATGTCCTCGGCACACCTGCGAAAAACGAGGTGAATGGGCTCGACCTCGTTCCTAAATACTTTTGTGTTTCTCCGCTTCCAAATATTCCATAGAGCGCATATGATGACCGAAGTTCTTACTTTGCAAGCAAGAGAGCCATCCCAGAGATCCCTGATTGAGAGACAGGACATAACATCACGTGTAAGGCGGGCACCGCGTTCCAGAACGGCAAGACCGAAGGGCAGTGAAGCAACAAGTGAACCGAGGACTCCGTTGAAAAGCAGAACGGGCAAGCATCAGAGGATGCAATGCATCTCCTAAACCTACGCTCATTAGTGAAAAGCCTGTCCCTATCCGCCAGCCAGAGGAAGATATGGCACCGATTCGTCGCGAGGTTCTTCCAAGTGGTAGTTGCGAAGGGGACGTCCTGCATATGATCAAAAGCTGCCAAGTATGCTGTTTTAGTGGTTAGAGGCCTGCCGTCAAATCGCGCGACTCTAACGTCTGGGACACTATTATTTAGGTTAACAGAAGCAACTAGCGCCTGCAGATCCGAGAGTTCCGAAGGCGCAGCGTGAGAGAGACGCGGATGAGTGGCTAAGATAACAGATGCAGAATGACAAGAGAAGGCAACATAGCAGTTTTTGTTTGTGACGTGGGAGTAAAGTGCTGGGAAACGAATGTCCAGGGTAAGGTCATCGATCCAAAGATCATGCCAGAAAGAAGTTGTCGTACCCGAACCCGACGGCTACCTTCGTTAGAATACGAAAGGAAGGCAAGCAAGATAGTAAGTCCTTCCAGACTACTGAGTCAAGGTTATGGGTGTCCCCCAAGTCGCGGTTTTCGGACCAACCATATCGACGTCGCAACCATATCGATGTCTCTGATTTGATTCAACTGATTTGGTTTATTCTAATTTTAGTATGAAGTACTACATCGTTGTTTGTAGCAGCAAGAAAACTTACTTTTTCCCGTGCGTTGAGATCATACTCAAGTACAAAAGACATGTTTGATTGCTCGGACCTAAATTTCACGTTTTTGCTAGTTGAACCGGCGGAAGCCCACACCTGGTGGCATAAATAAGCCCGTTTGGAGAAGCGCACGGGTTTTAAAGCACCCAAAAACTTGGCCCCTAGAAACGCCAAAATCGGGTGTTTTTACATGGACAGGCCTTGGGGAGACAAGAGGCGCCACGCGGCTGCACGCGGGGAGAAAGCGGGAGACGCGCATCATAAATCCCCTCACCCCTCGCTCACCACTTTCACTCTCCCCATTCACAACCTCTCCATCCTCCTACCTCACCGTCGGCGGTTCCTCTCACGCCGGAAGATCGAAGACCACCGCGAGGGCAGCAGACAGATGTAGATCTAGGAGAGAACTAGGCTTCTCCTGGCTACAGGGGATCTGCTACTGCGGCTGCAGCTGATTCTTCTTCTTCCTCGGCAAACCCGAAGCTCTAAACCTGCAGCAGTGACAATAAGGCCTCGAATCACCAACTCTCTAAGCCTTTAGCAACGCAGATCTATCTATTACCATCTAATACTCCGAGTATGATTGACATGCACGTGGTAGATTTGTACCGATTTGTGCTAGTTTTGGTTGATTTGATAAGTTAGGGTCTTTGTTTTCCTTGGTGTGCCTCCGTAAGCACTAGAACTACCGATACATTGGTTCCATCTGTGCTTGTTAGTGGCTAGATGTATGCAGATTTTTGGGTTTAGGGTTTGCAGACAGTGAAAATTGGGGATTAGTTCACTGTTCATGTTCTTCTTATAAGCCGATTATTACTTTGCATTCTATGGTCAAGATCCTAATAGGTTGCTTCATAGCATGCATGTTATAATTGATCTTGGACACATAATGCCTAATATGAGGCACAAAACATAGTTGTTCATTTATGCGACTGCCGATGATTACATGCGCACCATAAGGAAATAGAAGTGATAATCCTTTCGAACCTGGTTCTGCCATCTATTCAAGCTGATGGAACTTGGTTCGGTAGGATCATCGCTTCATGATGTAAATGTTGTGAACTATGATGCAAATGTTGTAAATGTTGTGAACCCAGCTTGTAATGACACTTAGTACAATTCATTCATAGAGCTGGTGCTATAGGAACCGGATGGTATGCACAACAAAATTGGTTGTGCACCTCCTCTGGATCCCTGTAGCACCAGCTCTACCTTGTTTGTGCTAGTTATTTTGAAGTTGGGCATTGGTTAGGTCATTGTGTTTTTCTTCCTTCGGCTGAGGATTACTAAGTAGCACAATGAAATGCAAGGGGATCCTCTTCATGAACAAACTTGTGTGCTAACCAAATTCATTGTTCATTTATGTTGCTCATGAGGAGAATCCCTTTGCATCTGTGCCATTGTATATGAGGCCTGATACGTTGCTAACGTATCTATAATTTTTGATGTTCCATGCTTATTTTATATCTACTTTCTTATGTTTTGTTCATACTTTGGAGTATTTTTATACACTTTCTTGGACTAACCTATTAACAAGATGCCATAGTGCCAACTGCCTGTTTTCTGTTGTTTTTGGTTCCAGGAAAGTCAGAAAATGAATATTCTCAGAATTGGATGAGACAAAAGCCAAAGTCAATACTTCACCGAGGGGAACACGGAGCTAGAAGACGAGACGGAGAGGGGCTAGGGGTCGGCCACACGACCTGGCCGCGCGGCCAGGCCTGGCCCACGCCTGGAGGTGGTGTGGGCCCCCTGGCACTCCACCGACCTTGCCCTTTCACCTATAAGAAGCTCCCGATAAGAAAACCCTAAAAAATCCAGCCTCCAGCCACGAAAAGTTCCACAGTGCCGCCGCCACCAAAGGGAAGATTCAGGGGACAAAAAGTCTCTGTTCCGCCACCCTGCCGGGACGAGGAAGTGCCCCCGGAGCCATCTCCATCGATCTCCACCACCATCTCCATCGTCGTTGCTGATTACCATGATGATGAGGGAGTAGTTCTTTCTCGAGGCTAAGGGTTCTACTAGTAGCTATGTGTTCATCTCTCTCTCTCTCTATGTATGATCATATTGTGATCATGAGCTTTGTGATCAAGTAGATCTACCTTGCTACTCAAGTGCTTTAATAGATCTCTAGCTCTCCCCACGTGTGTAAAAGTGATAGCGTGCACACCATGGTGGCACTTAGGCTAGAGATTACAAATACTTGTTATGAGTTATATTTGGAGTTGGATGTCTCTATGAAATTGTGGTGTTTATTGGAACCATCTAGCACGCAAGGTGACAGTGTGGGGTTATCTAGATGGGGAATACGGACTTTGAGGTGTGCTGTTATAGCCCTACCATGGATTGGAGTGTCCAACCGGAGAGTAGTTAAGAGTAGTATCATAAAGAGAAGATATTTATATGAGAGTGTTCACTAGTGAAAGTATAATCCCTAGGCCTTGTTTCTGAGCATTGAAACACCGTTTGCAACTAGATTTGTTACATGTTTGCTTACTTCCATCTTTATTTCAGTTTGCCTTTAGTCTCTTCCTACCCGTCAAGCTATTTTCTGGCACTGTTACTACTTATAATTAACCATACCACTTGTATTTCACTATCTCTTTGCCGAACTAGTGCACCTATACACCTGACAAGTGTATTGGGTGTGTTGGGGACATAAGAGACTTCTGGTATCTTGATTGTAGGGTTGCTTGAGAGGGATACCTTTGACCACTTCCTCCCTAAGTTCGATAAACCTTGGGTAATCCACTTAAGGGAAAACTTGCTGCTGTTTTACAAATCTCTGCACTTGGAAGCCCAACCATTGTCTACAAGAATAGAAGTGTGTAGACATCAAGCTATTTTCTGGCGCTGTTGCCGGGGAGGAAGGTAAAAGGTACTCACATCTTCTGGCTACTAAGCTATCTTCTAGTACTGTTGCTGGTGTGTGAGTGCTCAAAGTTATTTCCTTTAGATTATGCAATTATATCTTTTTGTTTCTTTTTTTTATTTTCACTAGTTAGGCTTAATGGAAAACAACAACAAAATTAGAGAGCTTTTTAGTATTTTTCCTAAGGTAGAACATGAATTGTCTAAAAAGAAAATTAAAAAACCCATCGAACTTTATTTGCATGCTAATAGCAATATTATTAGTATGAATTCTTTGAACACCATTATTGCTAATGCTATAGAAAAGTCTAATCTTGGGGAAGCTGATTTTGATGAGCATGATATTTTTAGTCCCCCAAGCATGGAGGAGAAAATTTACTTTGATTATACTATACCTCCAATATATGATGATTACAATGATGAGTATGATATTTTCAGTCCACCTACTATTGAGGAGAAAATTGACTATGATTACAATATGCCTCCTATATTTGATGATTATGGTGATGAGAATAATAATGATAGCTATTTTGTTGAATTTGCTCCCACTATAATTAATAAGAATGATTATGTTTATGTGGAGAGTATTAATTCTTTTATGCACGTGGCTCATGATAAGAATATTTTATGTGATAGTTATATTGTTAATTTTATTAATGATGCTATTAAAAGTTATTATGAGAGAGGGAAACATGGTTTTATGTATCTCAACAATATTAAGTTTCCCCTCTTTATGTTGAAATTTTTGAAGTTGCACTTGTTTTGCTTTCCTATGCTTGTTGCTTTGTGCTTTCATGACTTGTTTCTTTACAAGATTATTTTTCATAGGAAGTGGTTAGACTTAAATGTGTTTTGAATTTGTTTCTTGATGCTCTCTTTTACTTTAATTCATATTTCTTATGTGAGCATCATCGAAACTCTTATGCCTAACTTAAAGGCGCTAAAGAAAGTACTTATTGGGAGATAACTCAAAAGTTTTAGTTGAGTATTGGAAGTTACTGCTTTAGTAATAACCTCTCCTTATCATATTTGTGTGGTTTTTGTGCCAAGAGTAACCTCTAATGAGAGAGAAGTAATGCTTGGGAAAGTTGTTGTCCCGAAACAGATTTTTGTGCTTCGCTGTAAAAATTCGTGTAAAATCTCTGTACGTCGGTTTGAGATGTAATTTTTTGTGCGTCTGCCCCAAGTTGTTATCCAACTTTAGTTAGTTCAACACTTTTCCATTTGAGCAACAGAAGGTCTTCGAAAAAATTGGTTTTTACCTGCTGGTCTGTTTTGACAGATTTCTGCAATTATTTGTATTTGCTTCTTGTTGATTCCTTTTTGGGGAATTGAGATTTTTAAGGGAAGTGCTACAGTAGCTTGTGTTTTAATGTAAGTTTTATTGGCGTTGAAACTGAACCCAAAGACTTATTATCTTGAGTACACTAATGTTGCTAATAAAGATCGTGTCAAGTTTTGTATGAAGGAAAATTTTCACGTGTAAGAAAAGAGTGATGTAATGAGATAAAGAATGGACTAAAGCTCAAGCTTGGAGACGCCACCCTGTGTCACCCCAAGAAATATCCAAGAATTACAAGCGTCAAAGCTTGGGGATTCCCAAGGCATCCACTTCTTCATCAATAAAAATCTCAGGTTTCTTCCAAACACTTCATTTTTATTGTTTCAAGCACAGTTGTGTTGTTCTTGGAGCGTCTTTGTTTTTGTTTTTCATTTTTGTTTGCTTGGTTTTCTTAGTTTGCTTGAATAAATTAGTTGGACCCCCTCATTCATTCATTAGTTTTCAAATAAGATTGGTTTGGATTGGAAAAGAGTAGGAAAGTTCATGCTTAAGTGGTATAAAAGGCTCTTGTTTTTAACTGTGACTTAGACTTTGTCATGTCATGCTTGATATTGTTTTGGATTTATGCTTAGTGATTTTTGTTGTAGCATGACACGTTATAAACAATTGAGATTGCTTAATGTGCCTTGAAAGAATCATGCGTTGTTTTACTATATTAAAGCATAGTATTGTGGTATTCTCCTTTGATGCTTTATTTGGGTTGACTTGGCGCATGCTCACACCATGTTAAGACTATCCCAAGTCACTATAGCCTCTATGATCCTTTAGTTTTCGACTTTTAATATCACTTTATGCTTTAATTAATGATGTTTTGTCACTTTGCATGATTATGGCCATTATTGCTCTCTTAGTTGGTCGCTCCCAGTCTTTTGCTAGCCTCCATAACCAAGTGTGAGTTCCACTCATGCATCCAACTCCAAATAAAACCAAGTTATTCTAAAGAGTCCACCATACCTACCTATTAGCATTTGCTATTCCAAGTATATTCATGTTTTTATCTACCTTCCGAATTAAACTTGTTATGAGAAAACTAGTGATTAAATCTCTCACGAACTTGATGGCACACTTTACTTTTCTTTCCCCTAATAAACTTGAACCATTGTGTCATCTATGTTGTATATGCTTGCACTTATATGTTGGGGATTAGCAGAACCATGTTGTCATGGGGAAAGCTTTCAACATTGCACTTGTACATTGTTCCTAGTTGATATCATGCTCTTTTGTCTATGGATATCGTCAGTGTGAAATGAAAGGAGAGCTTGTAAGTCCATGGAGTTATGTATGTGTGTTAGAGAAATGCCTGGGCCGCTAGTCTAATCCATGTCTAATCATGGTGGAAACCTGCAGCGTAACCATAATGAGCAATCTATGAAGAATTCTTCTTATAAAAAAGAGATAGAGATTGAGAAAAGGAGAAAAAGAAAAAAAATGAGAAAAAAGAGAAAAGAGAGAAAAAAAGCACCATTTCCCATGGTAAATAAGAAGATTGTTGAGATGCTTGTTGTCTGCTTGCCTTGCCATTTTGATATGGAGATTCTTCCATATCATCGGGCAAGGGGTACCCCGTTGGCGGTTCTCTATGATACACATGTACTTACTATGACAAGAACTTACCGGTAACTAAACTTGAAAAGCTTGAGGAGCGGCCCTCGTATTCAAGGGACATGAGATTTCAAACTTATACTTTGTCAAGCATATACTCCATGGTTTGTTCACTTTAATCTTAATCACTTCAAGATGCTTATCATAGGGACAATGAGAGCTGAAAGCTAATAAGGGTGTGTTTGTTTAGGCTGTATCTTTTGAAAATCAGCTGTGGAAAATCAGCTATTAAAAATCAGTTGTAGGAAGCAGCTGTTGGAATCAGAGATTTGGTGTTTGGCAAGAATGCTTTTGATAGCTGTTGTGGCTGGTTTTGGAACTAAAATGTCTGAAATGGCCCTGAGTTGAGAAGATGTTACATAAGTGTCATTTTGAAATGAATTAGCTGTTTTTGGCCGTTTTTACCTAAATATGATGTTCGACATGCTTAAGAGCGACATGCTTAGGAGATGAATTTGTAGGGGTTCTGCGCATAAAAACAATAAATTTTACTCTACGCCCCTAAACCCCTAAAGCTGCCAGGACCTATCTATTAGTAATACAGTAACAGGAGGGGCTTTTTGCGAACTTACCCTTAAAGACCGAAAAGCGTTGTCAACGCTCAGGAGAGCGTGGTTGATGTGAGAGCAGCCGGCGAAGCCCTCAAGGTTGTGATGAAGTCCTTGCGCTCCTTCTGGCTCCAACGACTTGAGTGCCTCAAGTGCGACACCTCGCGGGGAGTTACACATGTCCGGTGCCTCACGATGACTCCCGCTTCCCCGATCCAGCAGCAGTTGCGGAAGTAGAGCTCCCGGATCCGAATCCCGTAGCGCGACGGTGCTCCGCGGTGAAGATGTCTCTCGCTCGCGCAGTCCATACTTCGGACCACGGTCACAAGAGAGAGATGGGGAGAGAGAAAATATCAATTGGAGGTCCTCCCAAAAGTGGGGAGACCTTTATTGATTATTGGTTGTATTTTTCTAGGCCAAATACCCCCACTTTATATAAGGGGAGGGGAGGTACTACCTCCCCTCAAGTCCCGGGGTGGGACTAAAGGAAAGGAGGGGGGAGGTGGCCGCCGGCCACCTAGTGGGCCCCACGGGGGTGCTAGGCCCAGCCGGCCTCCCCCTTTGGCCCCTCTCCCTCTCTCCTTTTCCCTAATGGGCCCTCTCCCTCCGGAATTGGCCCATTAAGCCTTTTTTCACCTTTAATTGATTTTCTCTTTATTAAATAATTATGAATAAATGATTAAATCAATATTTAACGTTCATTCACACATTATCTAATCTCCGTGGCTATGGAACACCTTCCACCTCCACTCCGGACATCCTCTGGACTTACCGAAACCCTTCCGGTTTTCTCCCTTATTTTCTTCGGCGATTCTACCGATCCTATAAACACTCTCTAAGCATCATAAAGCCCTTAAGCGTGATACCCCATGGTTCGGGAACACTCTAGACATGGTCGGGACACTCCCGCACCAATGATCGACAGAGGGACCTGGATGGCCATGTGACCCCTGTGCGTTCCACGAAGATCTTTCGTCGTTTGAACCGGGACAGTCGTGTCTTATTCCCTTTGTCTCTCGATACTTGCATTGCTCGAGATCTGATCAATGACATCACCATGTCGTGTTCAATCTCGTTACCGAACAATGCTACTTGACTCGTTTTGATAAGTGATATCCCTGTAATCAAATCACACGCTACGCAACCTTTGGATATAACTTCTCCGAGTGGGCCCTTGAGTATCTTCCCGTCACATGGATGGACAAATCCCGCTCTTGACTTATATTGCCTCTACTGTTTCCTCCGAATACCTAAACACACCTTTATAACCACCGTTTTACCAGATGGCGTTTGATGCTATCTAAGCACTCTCGGGAGACAGTGATTGATATAGTCTCACGGTCTAAGGAATAGTCTACGAGGATCCTTTTCTAATCATCGTAACTTGAACTTCGTGACATGATCAAATCATGATGTTTAGGTTGGGTATTGGTTCATCATCTCATTCTCATAATGACATGACCTCATTTCCAACTGGCATGAATGCTACATGATCAGGAAACATGATCATTTGTTGACCAATGAACCAGTGACTAGAGTTTCACTGGGAACCCCTGGTTTGTTTGTATATCACACATGTATTGATGTTTCCACTCAATACAGTTATGGCATGATATAAAACTTAATCATAAACTATATGAAATATGATAATAGTCCTTACTACTATTTGATTCTAGAGCATATTTCCAACAGTCTCCCACTTGCACTAGAGTACAAATACACTAGTTGTATTTGTTCTTAATCATTGGCACCATATATCCGGTTCCCTGAACATGCTTGCTCATGGAAGAGGTTTAGTCTTGGGTCTGTATTTTACAGTCCCAAATCCTTTGCAACTTACTAATGTCACTTTGATTGACATTAATATTCTATCATCTCATGATAGCATCTGTGTGAATGCATCGTCGCTATGGCAAGTGAGCGAGGCTGATTCCGTGAGCCTACGGTGGCGTTAGATCAACCTCGAGGGCTTTATCATGGGCACGTGCCTCGACACATCATTCTACGTTAAAAGCGAACTAGCCCCGCCATAACATTATACAACACTTTAGATGGTACCCTTATCTATTATTATAAATGTATCCATCGAAACACTAGTGCACTCGGTGCAACTTTCGATGTTTTGTTCACCTCGCTTCCTATTTGACTTTGATTGGTATCTACAGGAGTTTCCAACATATTCCCTTATAACATAATACTTTATGTTTTAAGATATGTCATCCTTTATGGATTTGGAAGATATGTCTACAGTTTTCTACTAGACACTGCGGACAAAACTTAGCTCAACGTTCTGTGATTCAAACTTAATCACTTTCAAACGTTCCTTATTTGGATCACATATTATGCTAAGTTATCATCATGGTTTTCTAAGATAGAACCTATGTCTCAACATAGTGGATGATGATCATCCTTTCCTTTCTTTCAATGATTGATGTTAAACTTAATGCTATTCCTAATTTTAGTCATTAAGGACTAGTTCCTTAATTAACTTCTATTCTGAAACAGCTTTCAGAATCCCTTAAGGAATGCTACATCATATCATAATACGGTTATTATCAACTTCTACATCTTATAAATCATTATTTATAAATATTTGCGCTTTCATCCTTAACATACTTAAGAATTACTCCTATAAGATCCCACTCAAAATATGTTCCTACATATTTGAATTCGAGTCTTATATTGCTCCCACTCAAAAATATGTCAATCACATATTGTTTCAGGAAGACTTTCATAGCTCCCACTCAATTTTATGAAAATTGCATATCTCCATACTATTTTGAATAACTTCAAAAATCCTTTGATCAAATATCAAACTTGGAGATTTATTATGAGATACTAGTACTTTACTAGTTTTAAATCCACTAGACATTTAGCACACATGAATCAAATTCATTTGAATTTGTCCAATACTTGACAAATTGTGCTTTTGTCATTCACCCCCTTTTTCCACTACGACTTTGGAGTCATTTGGGAAAATTCCATGTAACCCCTTTACTTGTGAGATTCAGCAATGAATTGCTTAAGGGAATTTTACTTCTAGGATTTCTCATAATTTAGTTTACCATTATTTCCTCTGTAGTTCGTAGGTATGTCATATTCAAAAAATCATGACAAGTGATTCACAAATGCTTCCATACAAGATATGGATTTACATTTTGAATCCTACTTCATATAGTGAAGTACAATAGTGGAGGGAAAAACACAATGATCAAAATCATTGATTCTTTCTTTCCGTGAAGAGAATCATTCAGGAACGTTGTCCGTTGCGCTTCTCAACACTCTCATGCGGGGTTTTGAATCCTCATCGTGTTTTACTCCATTTTCCATTTGCTCCATAATTGAGAAACTTCACTAGAGGCGAGCTTTCTCAAGAATGCACCAAAATCCCAGCAATACGAATCTTGCTTCCTTTTTGGTTTGAGCTACGGGTTTCGTATTCAAAGTTTTCAATGAATACTCTACAAGGACTTATTCACTATTGTTTTGGTTATATCGAATAACCCCAAAACTTTCACGAATTCAAATGGTTTACCAATTCTAATTGAGTGCTAACTATTTCTAAACTAATGGTCTCTACATCTACACTACAACGATTTATTTGGTGCCTTCTATTCAACCCCATTTGATATCTAATATCACATTGTGATGCTTTGTATTTTGACGTTTCAAAACACTTTGCATTTCAGAATTTCTTTTATGCCATTCTTATAAATTTGAACTTCATTACTATTGATCAAATCATAGCAATTTGATTCTCCTTTACATTTATACCCTTTGTTGATGAAACACTTTGATCAAATCAAATAGTTTCATATTGATGTTTTCTTTGGCAAACTATTTTACACATTTAAACAATCATTTAATGATAACTACCATTTTTCGTTAAACACGATAAATCGAACATGTATTCTATTTAACAATTCTTTAAACACTTTGTATTCAAGTAATACACGGTGTTCAAGTTATTTTGCCAAACTTAGGCACGATTTATATGTGACAAGAAATCGAATGACTTTCACATATTATCACATAACTTTGAATTTTAAACAATGGTTTTTCATTCACTAATGAACATATCATTAAGTTGGGTATTTTAAACAAGGCATTTTAATGTTTTACAAATGTTCATGCATTATCAATTAGTTTCAAACAACAAGGATAATTTACACATAATCAAACAAGATATGAACACGAATGGAAATCATTCATAAAAGTGGAACAACTGTTTGTTACAAACTCATATGAATAACCGTCTCACGAAGTGTGAGACACACTAAAGAAGTTCACAATCTCTTGATTACATTAATCATCCTAAAACACAAACTAAATGATAAATGTCGAGGGAGAGTATCATTGGCCGTCATCATCATGCTCGCCATTGATACATTGCAAATGTATCTATAATTTTTGATGTTCCATGCTTAGTTTTATCCACTTTCTTGTGTTTTGTTCCAACTTGGGAGTACTTTTATTATGATTTATTAGACTAACCTATTAACAAGAGCCATAGTGCCAGCTGCCTGTTTTCTGTTGTTTTTGGTTCCAAAAAAGTCAGAAAATGAATATTCTCGGAATTGGACAGGACAAAAGCCAAAGTGCCTATTTTTCCGGAAGGGATCAAGTGCTAGAATACGAGACGGAGAAGGGTTGGGGGCCGGCCACCACACACCGCTGCCAGGCTGCCCACGCCAGGTGGTCCGCCCAAAGACCCTCGGCCTCCTTCCGCCTATAAGTTGCCCTCGGACGAAAACCCTAAGGACCCGATCAAAATCCACGAAAGAGTCTCATGGCCGCGTCGTCTCTGTCCCTAGATCGGGGATCTCAAGCTCTTTCCAAGACCTCACGGAGAGGGGAATTCACCCTGGAGGCCTTCTTCATCACCATGCAAGCCTCCGGTGTGATGCGTGAGTAGTTCATCCTTGGACTACGGATCCATGTAGTAGCTAGATGGCTGGTTTCTCCTCCTTTGTGCTTCCATGTTTAGATCTTGTGAGCTCCGTTCATGATCAGGATCATCTATTTGTAATTCATACATGTTGTGTTTGCGGGGATCCGATGGATATTGAGATGCTATTTCAGATTGATTATTGATTCTATCATGTCTTTGTTATTTGAGATCTTGCATGCTTTCCGTTGATAGTAGCTATCTTGGTCAAGTAGATGCTAGTAACTCCAAGAGTTAGTATTTATGCTCGATAGTGGGTTCATGCCTCTGGTAATCTGGGGAAGTGATAGAAATCTCTAAGATACAAGATGTGCTATTGCTACTAGGGAGAAAACAACAATCCTTTGTTCATAGAGCAATCGTATTGTTTACCTTACACGCAGTTCGTAAAGCAATAATCTGTTGCTTGCAACTTAATACTAGAGGGGGTTCGGATGATAACCTGAAGGTGGATTATTAGTCATAGATGCAGTTGGATGGCAGTCTATGTATTATGTTGTATTGCCCAATCAAGTCTCAAAGGAGTCAAGATGATTAGTATATGCATGTATTGCTTTCTCGGTGTTTGTCAATTGCCCCGCTGTAATTTGTTCACCCAGCATGTTATCTATCTAAGGAGAGCCACCTCTAGTGAACTATAGATCCCGGTCCTTTTTCTTTACATACAGTCTATAAACTATTTCTGCTTTGTGTTTACTTTCTGCAAACTTTTACTTCTTTCCATTCGATACGTTTAATCCTTTGTTTTCCGCAAAACACGGTGAGATTGACAACCTCATCGCAAGTTGGGGACAATGTTCTGTGGTTGTGCTGTGCTGGTCTCCACGTTGCTACTAGCACCGGTAGTGCGCCCTGCCAAAGCTCAGCTAGTAACACCTTTGAGGTGTTTCCTTGCTCCTACTGGTTCGATTAAACCTTGGTTTCATAACTGAGGGAAACTTGCTGCTGTGCTCATCATACCTTCCTCTTGGGGTTCTCAACAAGCTCTACATCAACACCGCCATCAAGCATTTTTCTAGGCGTCATGCATTGAGCCATCAAGCATTTTTCTGGCGCCGTTGCCGGGGAGTCAAGGACATCTTCACAAGGGAGTCCCTCATAACCAATCTCTTTACTTTGTTAATTTTGTTTTCCTTAGTTTCTTTTTGCCTTGTTTGCTTGTTTTGTTCTTCAAAAATCCAAAAAAAATAGTTTTACTTGTTTACTTTCTTATTTGAAAACCCAAAAAAAATGACTACTCTTGAAAACACTAAGTTGTGTGACCTTACTAGCACCAACAACAATGATTTTATGAGCACTCCTATTGCTCCACCTGTGGCTGAAAATACTTTCTTTGAGATAAAACCTGCTTGCTCAATCTTGTTATGAGAGAACAATTTTCTGGTATTGGTAATGAAGATGCTGCTTCCCATCTAAATAACTTTGTTGAACTTTGTGAGATGCAGAAGCATAGGGATATAGATGGTGATATTATTAAACTGAAATTGTTTCCTTTCTCTTTGAGAGGAAAAGCTAAAGAATGGTTGAATTCCTTAACTAGGAATAGTATTGATTCTTGGACTAAGTGCAAAGATGCTTTTATTGGAAAATACTATCCTCCTGCTAAGATTATATCCATGAGAAGTGAAATAATGAAGTTTAAACAACTTGATAATGAGCATGTTGATCAAGCTTGGGAAAGAATGAAATCTTTGGTAAAGAATTGTCCCACTCATGGACTGACTGCTTGGATGATCATCCAAACTTTTATGCAGGATTGAACTATTCTTCAAGGAACCTATTGGATTCAGCTGCTGGAGGTACATTTATGACCATTACTTTGGGTGCTGCAACAAAACTATTGGATAATATGATGGTTAATTATTCTGAATGGCATACTGAGAGAGCTCCACAAGGTAAGAAGGTAAATTCTGTTGAGGAAACTTCCTCCTTGAGTGATAAGATTGATATTATTATGTCTATGCTTGTTAATGGGAAAGCCCATATTGATCCAAATAATGTTCCTTTAGCCTCTTTGGTTGCTCAAGAAGAGCAAGTTGATGTGAACTTCATAAGAAATAACAACTTTGGCAACAATGCTTATGGTAATAATGCTTATAGGAACAATTTTGGTAACAACAATTATAAGCCATATCCTCCCAACAATGGTAATGCTTATGGAAATTCTTACAACAATAATAAGAGTGCTCCCTCTGAACTTGAAGTTATGCTTAAAGAGTTTATTAGTAAACAAACTGCTTTCAATAAAACTATTGAGGAAAAACTCTCTAATGCTGAAAGAAATATAGCATCTTTGGCTGAAGCTCAATCTACTTTGAATAAAATGGCTGCTAAACCTGAAACTAATGAGAATCCCTTTGCAGCTACTAATGCCATACAAGTAAGAATTGATGAAAATGTTAGACTATTAGCTGAATTGCATGCTAAGTGGGAAAGAGAAGATGAAATTGCTAGAAACATTAGTGTTTCTACTATTACCACCACTAGTGTTGAGGCTACTAATAGTTCTACTACTTTAGATGATAAAGTTGATTTTGATCTTGATGGTTGCAACATCTCTGAAGTTATTAAGTTCCTACAAAAGCTTGCTAAAAGTCCTAATGCTAGTGCTATGAACATGGCTTTTACAAAACACATTACCGATGCTCTCATAAATATTAAGGAAGAAAAGATGAAACACAAATCTTCTATTCCTATAAAACAAGAGGATGGTTGGGAACCCATAATTAATATGAAAGTGAATGACTTTGATTTTAAAGCTTTGTGTGATCTTGATAGTAGTGTTTCTATTATGCCTAGAAGGATTTATGATATGCTTGATTTGCCTCCTCTTGAAGATTGTTATTTGAATATCCCACTTGATGCTAATGCTAAAAAGAAACTCATGGGGAGTCTTAATGATGTTCTTATTATGGTTAATGATTCCTATGTCCCCGTTGATTTCTATGTTTTGGATGTTGAATACAATGCTTCTTGTCCTATTACTTTGGGAAGACCTTTTCTTAGAACTGTTGGTGCCATCATTGATATGAAAGAAGGCACCATTAAATATCAACTCCCACTCAAGAAAGGTATAGAACACTTCCCTAAAAATAGAGAAAAGATTTATTTTGCTTCTCCTATGAAAACAAAATTTGGTCTTAATGCTTCTTCATTTGAGAACACTTGATTCTTTCTTTGCTTCTTATGCCTAACTTAAAGGCGTTAAGAAAAGTACTTGTTGGGAGATAACCCAAGAGTTTTAGTTGAGTCCTGAAAGTTATTACCTCTGTAATAACCTCTCTATATCCTTTTTATTTGCTTTTTGTGCCAATAGTAACCTCTAATGAGACAGAAGTAATGATTGAGAAAGTTGCTGTCCCAAAACAGATTTTTATGCTTCACCGTAAAAATTCCTGAGAGAGATCTGTACATCGGATTGAGCTGTACTTTTTTGTGCTTCTGCCCCAGGTTGTTATACAACTTTCGTCAGTTCAACACTTTTTGATTTGAGCAACAGAAGGTCTTCGAAAAAAATCGTCTTTACCTGCTGGTCTGTTTTGACAGATTTCTGCCATTTTCTGCATTTGCTTCTTGTTAGTTCCTTCTTGAGTTCCTTTGGGGAATTGAGATTTTTGAGGGAAGTGCTACAGTAGCTAGTGTTCTAATGGAAGTTTATTTGGTGTTAGAACTGAACCTTGAGACTTATTTATCTTAAGTGCACTAATGTTGCTAATGAGATTGTGTGAAGTTTTGTATGAAGGAAAAATTTCAGGTGTATGGAAGGAATGAGTAATGAGATGAAGGATGGACTAAAGCTTAAGCTTGGGGATGCCACGCGTGTCACCCCAAGAAATATCCAAGAAGTACAAGCGTCAAAGCTTGGGGATGCCCAAGGCATCCCCTTCTTCGTCAATAAAAATTCCAGGTTTCTTCCAAACGCTTCATTTTTATTGTTTCGTGCACAGTTGTGTTTCTCTTGGAGTGTCTTCTTTTTTGTTTTCATTTTGGTTTTTAGTTTGCTTGGTTTGCTTAGTTTTCTGAATAAGTTGGTTGGACCCCCTCTTTCACACTTTGGTTTGCGAATAGTTTGGTTTCGTTTGGAAAAGAGTAGGAAAGTTTATACTTTTGTGGTAAAAAGAGCTCGTTTTTGACTGTGGCCTATGCTTTGTCATGCCATGCTTGATATTGTTTTGGCTTTATGCTTAGTATTCTTTGCTATAGCATGACTTGTTATAAACAATTGAGATTGCTTAATGTGCCTTGGATGAATCATGTGTTGTTTTAGCATATTAAAGCATATTATAGTGGTATTCTCCTTTGATGCTTTATTTGGGTTGACTTGGCACATGCTCACACCATGTTATGACTATCACAAGTCACCATAGCCTTTATGATCCTTTAGTTTTCAACTTGTAGTATCATTTTATGCTTTGATCAATGATGTTTTGTCGCTCTGCATGATTATGGCCATTATTGCTCTCTTAGTTTGTCGCTCCCAGTCTTTTGCTAGCCTCCACAACAAAGTATGAGTTCCACTCATGCATCCAACTCCCTAAACCAAGTTTTTCCAGAGAGTCCACCATACCTACCTACTAGCTTATGCTATTCCAAGTATATTCATGCTTTTGTTTACCTTCCACTTGTTATGAGAAAACTAGTGATTAAAGCTCTCACGAACTTGATGGCACACTTTACTTTTTTGCCTCTAATAAACTTGAACCATTGGGTCCTTCTTTGTTGCGTATATGCTTGCGCTTTATAAGTTGAAATTAGCAGAACCATGTACCATGGGGAACGCTTTCAACATTGCACTTGTACTTTGTACCCCGTTGATATTATGTTCTTTTGCTTACGTATCTCGGCGGTGTGAAATAAATGTGGATCTTGTATGATCATGGAGTTTGTATGTGTGTTAGAGAAACGCCTGGGCCGCTAGCCTAAGCCATGCCTAATCATGGTGGAAACTTGCAGCATCACCATAATGAGCACTCTATGAAGCATCCTCAATAAAAACCTATGCAAATAGCAAATAAAAAGATTGCTGAGATGCTCATTGTCTGCTTGCCTTGTCATTTTGACTATGGGAAAGCTCCCGTATCATGTGCAAGGGGTACCCCGTTAGCGGTTCTTAATGATACACACATACTTACAATGACAAGAGCTTACTCGTGACTAAAGTTGAGTAGCATGAGGATCGGTCTTCGTAAGTAAGGGGCATAAGATTTCGGTTTATAACTTGTCAAGCATATCCTATTAGTTGTGTCACTTTAACCTTAATCACCTTCAAGATGCTTATGATAGGGGCAATGAGAGCTGAAAGCTATAAGTACCATAATTTTTGGAAGCTCTTTATGAGACTTGAATCCCTACTTCCTTTATACAAAAGGCCTTTCTTCCACCATTATATTGAGTCTCCACATTCTATCTTTATGCACTACTTTGAGAGCATAGTGGATATTCTTAGTTCTATGTGCATTGTCCCAAGACTACTTGATTGATGCATAACTTGTTATTGCTTGTTTGAAACTTTTGTATCTAGTCACTCTTATGAACTTTGAAGGTGTCCTATGCATTTATATTTGCTACTCTATTGAGGGACACGCTGAATACTATTATGCTATGTTTTCTTTATGTGAAACAAACAAACGTCTTGCAAAGCATTGTTATTCATGAATCTTTTGTTTGTGCCTTTTCATGTTGCATCTTAGTTTCTTTGCTTATTGCTAGAACTTTGTCTTTCATGTTATGATTGAAGTACTATGATCCCAACCTTGAATGTTTTGCAAATACTTTGATCAAGTCTTTGATGGTGCATGTCACCTCAAAAATTATTTCTTTTTATCACTTACCTACTCGAGGACGAGCAGGAGTTAAGCTTGGGGATGTTGATACATTGCAAATGTATCTATAATTTTTGATGTTCCATGCTTAGTTTTATCCACTTTCTTGTGTTTTGTTCCAACTTGGGAGTACTTTTATTATGATTTCTTGGACTAACCTATTAACAAGAGCCACAGCCTGCTTTTTGTTTCTGTTGTTTTTGGTTCCAGAAAAGTCAGAAAATGAATATTCTCGGAATTGGACGGGACAAAAGCCAAAGTGCCTATTTTTCCGGAAGGGATCAAGTGCCAGAATACGAGACGGAGAAGGGCTGGGGGCCGGCCACACCACCTGGCCGCGCGGCCAGGCCTAGCCCACGCCAGGGGGTGGTCTGGCCGCCCCCAGCACCCCCTCAGCCTCTCCTTCCGCCTATAAGTTGCCCTCGGGACGAAAACCCTAAGGACCCGATCAAAAATCCACGAAAGAGTCTGTAGCTGCTGTCGTCTCTATCCCTAGATCGGGGGGGATCTGAAGCTCTTCCCGACACCCTGCCGGAGAGGGGAATTCACCCTGGAGGCCTTCTTCATCACCATGCAAGCCTCCGGTGTGATGCGTGAGTAGTTTATCCTTGGACTACGGATCCATGTAGTAGCTAGATGGCTGGTTTCTCCTCCTTTGTGCTTTCATGTTTAGAGCTTGTGAGCTCCGTTCATGATCAAGATCATCTATTTGTAATTCATACATGTTGTGTTTGCAGGGATTCGATGGATATTGAGATGCTATTTCAGATTGATTATTGATTCTATCATGTCTTTGTTATTTGAGATCTTGCATGCTTTCTGTTGTTAGTAGCTATCTTGGCCAAGTAGATGCTAGCAACTCCAAGAGTTAGTATTTATGCTCGATAGTGGGTTCATGCCTCCGTAACTGGGAAGTGATGTAAATCTCTAAGGTACTAGATGTGTTTTGCTACTAGGGAGAAAATAACAATCCTTTGTTCATAGAGTATTGTTTACCTTACCTTGTATTAAAGCAATAATCGATTGCTTAAAGCAACATGGATGATAACTAGGTGGATTATTAGTCATAGATGGATTGGATACATTATGTATCATGTTGTATTGCCCAATCAAGACTCAAAGGGCAAGATGATTAATATATGCATCTATGACTAATAATCCACCTTCAGGTTATCATCCGAACCCCCTCCAGCATTAAGTTGTAAGCAACAGATTATTCCTTTATGAACTGCGTGTAAAGTAAACAATACGATTGTTCTATGAACAAAAGGGTAGTGATACCTTCGATCCGGATTACAAATGTAGTGTAGCTATTTTTCCCTAGTAGACCTAGGTTATCGAATCCTTGGGAAGCGAATGCATAGTGAAGTTACTTTAACGAACCTTCGGGAGTTTTAGAATTCCTTTTGTGTTTTTACCAGACCAATAGCTTGTGTCTTTTTGTTGTTGTCGATGATGGAGAGAGAGGGCCTAGGGCATTCGGTTTCACTTGTAGTTGTGCAAAACATCTAATGGAAATAAAAGATAGAAATAAACTATGCGTGTACATGTTAGAGCAAGATAAATTATATGTGGGCAGTGCATCCATAATTGCTATTGCCTCCGCAACCGCTTATAGCAATAACCTACTAGTCTCATCCATAGAAGAAAGAGAACTAATGATATGCATAGTGATGTCACCGTTAATCCCAAGCAAATCCCTCACATATAGTCGTACTATCCCTTCTATCACTAGGGTTCCCAACCTGCAGATCAGTCATCACTCATACTCCCTATACCTGGCTCAACCCTCGAGGTCTTGGGTACCTGACAAGTCCTTGGATTGAGGCAATAGAGGATACAATAATCATCATGTCATACAAACTAATACACGATCTAATCTATGATAAATAACATGCACAATTGCTATATGGCTAGGCCGAAGCCCTTAGCCCAAGAAGAATTACTCACACATAGAGATGAGATTAATAATCACAAACATTGTAATGAAAATCATAAGATTAATAGCAATAGTCTTACAATGTCGCCAACCGGAGAAGAGATCTACTATTACAAGTGGTGGAATATGGCTATGGAGATGGAGAAGGGTTTGGAGATCTGGAGGCGCTTTTTGGCAGAGGTCTGGCTTCTTCGGGGTGAGGCGAGCATTGTTTTCCCATCGCCCGAGGCTTCTTTATATAGGGGTCCCTTCACGAAAGTTGTTCTGTTTGACCTAACGGTGGTGGCGCCAACTATTCGACTGGAGCTATACGGTCGGAATTTTTTCTTCGGCCATATAGTTGGTTATTAAAGCATCTACCTCCGTTGTATGGCTCCTGGTTTCTTCTGGTTGTTAGAAATCTCGTATATTTGACTTGAATATAGTGATTCCTCCTTGCTTACATTATCTACGCAGGAAAAATATAAAACAAAGGATTGCATACCCCTTTGAATATTAGCATTAGTGGCAGGGTTTAAAGAGATAGTTCATCAAGAATATGATTAATATCCAGTTTAAATGTGGAGGTAGATGGCTATATTTCAGAGCCATCGGGTAGTGCCTCGCTCCAAAAGGGCCAACGATGGTGGTGAGGGCAGCGGCGCCAAGAGGCCAAGGGCACGCCTCTCGAGATTGGGCACTTCCACGACCAGGTAGGTCCAACCCATTTTGCCAAGTTGATCTTGGCACCTGGGTTAGACCTGCTGCCAATCTCTGATGGCTTCAGAACTTTCCTCGACATTGTGCCAAGGACGATCATGCTCAAGACGAACACTAGATGCAGCTGGATGGTGCTTCGGGATGTCAGCGGCAGGATTTGCCTTGACCAGGGGTAGGTTGGCTTCACCATTGCCACCAGATCAAGATCGAGTACTTCATGATCTTCAAGATCCCTGCTTTCTTCTATGAAGGCCTTTCTTTTACTTTTATGCTGAGTCTCCATCTTCTATCCTTAGGCACCAATTAAGAGAGCATAGTCGTCATTCTTAGTTCTATGTGCATTGTCCCAAAACTTATTGATTGATTCATAATGTTGATATTGCTTGTTCTTGAACTATTTGTATCTAGTCACCCTTGTGAACTTTGAAGGTGTCCTATGCATTTATGTATTGCTACTACATGAGGGACAAGCTGAATGCTACTATGCTATGTTTTCTATATGTGAAACAAACAAACGTCTTTCAATGCATTGTTATTCATGATCTTTGTTTGTATCCTTTCATGTTACATGCATAGTTACTATGTCTTATTGTTAGAACTTCATCTTTCATGCTCATGTTTAGAGTACTTTGATCCTAGATTTCAATGCTTTGCAAATGGTTTGATCTTGATTGTGATGGTGCATGTCACCTCAAAAATTATTCTTTTTATCACTTATCTACTCGAGGACGAGCAGGAGTTAAGCTTGGGGATGTTGATATGTTGCTAACGTATCTATAAATTTTGATGTTCCATGCTTGTTTTATATCTACTTTCTTATGTTTTGTCCACACTTTGGAGTATTTTTATACACTTTCTTGGACTAACCTATTAACAAGATGCCACAGTGCCAGCTGCCTGTTTTCTGCTGTTTTTGGTTCCAGGAAAGTCAGAAAATGAATATTCTCGGAATTGGACGGGACAAAAGCCAAAGTCAATATTTCACCGAGGGGAACACGGCTGTAAGACGAGACGGAGAGGGCTAGGGGCCCACACCACGGGCCAGCTGGCCCGCCCGCGCTTGGGGGTGGTGTGGGCCCCCTGGCACTCCACCGACCTCGCCCTTTCGCCTATAAGAAGCCCCTGATGAGAAAACCCTAAAAAATCTAGCCTCCATCCACGAAAAGTTCACAGCACCGCCGCCACCAAAGGGGAGATTCGGGGGACAAAAAGTCTCTGTTTCGGCATCCTGTCGGGATAGGGAAGTTCCCCCGGAGCCATCTCCATTGATCTCCACCACCATCTCCATCGCCGTTGCTGATTCCCATGATGATGAGGGAGTAGTTTTTTCTCGAGGCTAAGGGTTCTACCGGTAGCTATGTGTTCATCTCTCTCTATGCATGATCATATTGTGAT
Source organism: Avena insularis (assembly GCA_023614405.1). NCBI lineage: Eukaryota > Viridiplantae > Streptophyta > Magnoliopsida > Poales > Poaceae > Avena > Avena insularis. Next base: position 569,002,429 of record CM042686.1, read on the forward strand.
CATGAGCTTTGTAATCAAGTAGATCTACCTTGCTACTCAAGTGCTTTAATAGATCTCTGGCTCTCCCCACGTGTGTGAAAGTGATAGCGTGCACACCATGATGGCACTTAGGCTAGAGATTACAAATACTTGTTATGAGTTATATTTGGAGTTGGATGTCTCTATGAAATTGTGGTGTTTGTTGGAACCATATAGCGCTCAAGGTGACAGTGTGGGGTTATCTAGATGGGGAATACGAACTTTGAGGTGTGTTGTTATTGCCCTACCATGGATTAGAGTGTCCACTGGAGAGTAGTTCAGAGTAGTATCATAAAGAGAAGATATTTATATGAGAGTGTTCACTAGCGAAAGTATGATCCCTAGGCCTTGTTTATAAGCATTGAAACACCGTTTGCAACTAGATCTGTTACATGTTTGCTTACTTCCATCTTTATTTCAGTTTGCCTTTATTCTCTTTCTACCCGTCAAGCTATTTTCTGGCACTGTTACCACTTATAATTACCCATACCACTTGTATTTCACTATCTCTTCGCCGAACTAGTGTACCTATACACCTGACAAGTGTATTGGGTGTGTTGGGGACACAAGAGACTTCGTGTATCTTGATTGCAGGGTTGCTTGAGAGGGATACCTTTGACCACTTCCTCCATGAGTTCGATAAACCTTGGGTAATCCACTTAAAGGAAAACTTGCTGCTGTTCTACAAACCTCTGCACTTGGAGGCCCAACAACTGTCTACAAGAATAGAAGTGCGTTGACATCAAGGCCATGTTGATTGTTCATGTCCGATCACCAAAATGTATATTTTTACATGTGTTGATTCTTTTTTCAATGCTCGAAGATGCTGATTGCAGGTGCTGTCCCCACCAATGGAGGAGCATACTCCAAGGATGCTGGTGAGGGTAGTGATACCTTCGATCCGGATTACAGATGTAGTGTAGCTTCTTTTTCCCTAGTAGACCTAGGTTATCGAATCCTTGGGAAGCGAATGCATAGTGAAGTTACTTTAACGGACCTTCGGGAGTTTTAGAATTCCTTTTGTGTTTTTACCAGACAAATAGCTTGTGTCCTTTTGTTGTTGTCGATGATGGAGAGAGAGGGCCTAGGGTGTTCAGTTTCATTTCATCTATAGCTGTGCAAAACATCTGATGGAAATAAAAGATAGAAATAAACTATGCGTATACTTGTTAGAGCAAGATAATTATATATGAGCAGTGCATCCATAATTGATATTGCCTCCGTAACCGCTTATAGCAATAATCTACTAGTCTCATCCATAGAAGAAAGAGAACTAATGATATGCATAGTGATGTCACCGTTAACCCCAAGCAAATCCCTCACATATAGTCGTACTATCCCTTATGTCACTAGGGTTCCCAACCTGCAGATCAGTCATCACTCATACTCCCTATACCTGGCTCAACCCTTGAGGTCTTGGGTACCTGACAAGTCCTTGGATTGAGGCAAGAGAGGATACAATAATCATCATGTCACACAAACTAATACACGATCTAATCTATGATAAATAACATGCACAATTGCTATATGGCTAGGCCGAAGCCCTTAGCCCAAGAAGAATTACTCACACATAGAGATGAGATTAATAATCACAAACATTGTAATGAAAATCATAAGATTTATAGCAATAGCCTTACAATGTCGCCAACCGGAGAAGAGATCTACTATTACAAGTGGTGGAATATGACTATGGAGATGGAGAAGGGTTTGGAGATCTGGAGGCGGTTTTTGGTAGAGGTCTGGCTTCTTCGGGGTGAGGCGAGCGTTGTTTTCCCATCGCCCGAGGCTTCTTTATATAGGGGTCCCTTCACGAAAGTTGTTCAGTTTGACCTAACGGTGGCGGCGCCAACTATACGACTGGAGCTATACGGTCGGAATTTTTGCTCCGACCGTATAGTTGGTTATTAAAGCATCTACCTCCGTTGTATGGCTCCTGGTTTCTTATGGTTGTTAGAAATCTCGTATATTTGACTTGAATATAGTGATTCCCTCCTTTAAGCGACATTATCTACGCAGGAAAAATATAAAACAAAGGATTGCATACCCCTTTGAATATTAGCATTAGTGGCAGGGTTTAAAGAGATAGTTCATCAAGAATATGATTAATATCCAGTTTAAATGTGGAGGTAGATGGCTATATTTCAGAGCCATCGGGTAGTGCCTCGCTCCAAAAGGGCCAACGATGGTGGTGAGGGCAGCGACGCCAAGAGGCCGAGGGCACGCCTCTCGAGATTGGGCACTTCCACGACCAGGTAGGTCCAACCCATTTTGCCAAGTTGATCTTGGCACCTGGGTTAGACCTGCTGCCAATCTCTGATGGCTTCAGAACTTTCCTCGACATTGTGCCAAGGACGATCATGCTCAAGACGAACACCAGATGCAGCTGGATGGTGCTTCGGGATGTCAGCGGCAGGATTTTCCTTGACCGAGGGTAGGCTGGCTTCGCCATTGCCACCAGATCAAGATCGGGTACTTCATGATCTTCAAGATGCTGAAGGGTAACCTGTTCAAGGTCATCATCTTCGACTACACCATGACTGAAGTGACGAAGAAGTGCCCGACGTGTTACACCATGACTTAAGTGACGAAGAAGTGACGCCATTGCCATGATCGACGAGTAAAATCTTATGTCCTGTGAACTTTGCTATGAACTTTGTATGTCTTTGTTTGTTGTGAACTTTGTTTTTATGTCGTGTGGTTGCCTGCTATAATGTTTATGTCCTGCTGCTATATATTACAACGTCGTTAAATATGTTGTGCCGATCTATATTTTGCTCATTCTATGCATATTTTGGTGTGTGCTTGTTGTGGTTTAGCCTTACTTGTGAGTCTGGCAAGCTCACCATCTGGGGAAGAGGCTACCAAATCGCACGAGTGTTGAAACCAAACGCACGCAATCCTTTCTCCCAGGCCTAATATAGTCCACCAAACGACGGGGCCTCATTTATGCCCAAGTCTTAAATAGTGTCAATGTGGAAAGATTTTAGCCCACAGCCTGATCCCCGCGTGCAGTCCCCGCGCGTGCAAGTCACACTCGTGTGGAAAAACTCGTACGGAAAACAAACACGCCCTTAGTTTCCTGTGTTTTTGTTTCCCGACGAGTGGAGCATTTTTGCCCACTTTGTTTGATTGTGTGCTTTTAGTCTTTTAAGACAAATTTAGGCTATTTGGTTGCGATACACAAAGATGATTTTTCATCTCTGATCTTACATTAGTAACCTAACGACAAGCTCCCTACGGCTTCTGCCTGCCAGCGCTCACCACCGTCAGCTACTACAGAACAAGTACCTCAGCGTCGAGTTGCAGAGAAAAATCACTAGCCAAGGTGTTGCCTAAAATATTTCAGAAAACAAGGGAGGAAATTTAGTTCAGAGAGATGGCACCAATGAGTTGCCGTTGTAGCATGTCATCTGATCGATTGACTTCTCCTTGGCGAACAATAAAGAAAAGAAAGAGCAAACGAGCATAAAGGGGAATTGTACGCTACCACACATGTTTGTAATCAAATTCCCATTCCGTTCTTGAATAGGGAAGAGATTACAGTTGAATTGCACGGTACTACAATCGAGATAGTGGGAAATTTGGATAAAAGGAACAGATGAATTAGGAACTGAAGGAGATATGCCCTAAAGGCAAATAATAAGGAGTTTATTACGATATCTTAGTAGTTCATAATGTTTTTATATCATGTTATAACTGTATCAAGCGGAAACATTGATACAGGCGTCGTATATAAATAAATCCAGGTCCCTAATAGACTTTATTCAACTAGTTTATTGGACAGCTGATGATTAAGTTTTCCTGATCATGGTGCTATGAGAGCCAACTGACAATGAAATCATATTATCTGGAATGATGTGATGGACATCTCCCACCAATGATTGTTGCAATACGATCATGTCACCCAGTTCTCATTGCAATTGTTAGAAACGGAGTGTCCTGATCCTTAGACCATGATATCATATTAATTACTGTTACTAGAAGTCTGTTTTGACTGCATCAACCATCATTTTTGTGACTTGGTGGCCATAAAGGTGCATGTTGGGTAGTCCGAAGGAGCATGTTGAGGCCTACGCATCAAGATCGGGATTTGTTCTTCATGTGTGATGGGAAGATACTTTGGACCCACTCAGTGAATTACATCCATAAGCTGCGCAACATAGGACTAGGTCATGGAGATGGAATTTCACGTGAACGAGTAAAACAGTACTTGTTGGAAACGATATTGAACAAGGTATCATGATACTGATGATCAGATCTCGGGCAAGTCTTGTATCACGTAACAAAGGTAATTGGACATATCGTTTAAGGTTCGACACGATGGTGATTCGTGGAGTGCATATGGGTCAACATGGACATCCCGATCCTATTGTTGATCATTGATTGAGATCATGTCTATAACATTTCTGAACTGTAGGGAAACACGCTTAAGGGCACTATGACGCTTGGAGATCCTCTTGTGAGATGAAATCACACAAGAGAGAGAAATCGGAATCATTCCAGAGAGATCCGAAGTTGTTCGAAAAAAGAAGAAAAGAAAAAGACCGAAAAGAGTTTCGGATAAATGGCAATTTATAATATGAATTTATTATATGCTAATTATAAATTAACTTATACTAAATAAATATGTAAATTTAAATTTGTAGGACAACTTTCTCAATAGGCCAAAACCCCGGAGGAAATCGGCCTAGGAAGAAGCAATCCTGGAAAAAGGTAGAAAACTGCACTAGCACACGTTGTTGGGTCGAAGTGACCGGTCCAGGCTAGCGAGAGGGTGCTAGGCACCGCTCAAGCGAGTGCTAGTTGCTGCCGCGCCAACGGGCCGTGCGGGTGGCCGGCCCACCCGATTGCCGTCGTAGGCCACCGCTGCGCTGAGCGCTAGCAGGCCACGCGCGCACGCCAGGACGGCCCACCCGGGACAGAGGCCAATGTTGGTGGTCGCTGCTGGTTCTAGCGGGCCACGCGGTCGAGTCGGCCCACTCGGGTGGTCACCGCAGCTGGCTGCCGCCCGGGTGGCCACCACCGCTAGCTTCGGCCCGGGCATGCGCTTGGCCTTGAGGCTGGCCCGCCTGACTGGTCACCGCCATCAGCTGTTGGTGTCGCTACTTGCCGGGCTGGATTCTGGCCGGCCCATCTGTCTGGGACTGGCCCAGCCGGCCAGCTAAGCCCTTTTCCCCCTTTTCCTTTGCATTTTTAGTCCCACATGGGACACCCAAAGGAGAGGATACACCTCCCTCCGCCTATATAAAGGGGTGTCTATGGGAGGGATTAAAACACACCAATTAGATATTCTCTAAGACATATTTTCTTAAAGAAAAACCCCTCTCTCTCAGTTGTCTTTGCGGTGGCACGGTCCCGAAGAAGGACCGTACACGCAAAGTCAACACCGATGTGGCACGCTGTTGTGCTGCAGGGATTCCATCTAGGAGGTCTACTTCCGCAATATCGGCAGGGATTAGAGTTCGGAAGTCGTCGTATTGCATTGTATGTGTGTGATAACTCGGGGGAGCTGCTGTTAGCAGCAACCGGACAGTCGTGCAAGGATATGGACAAGGGGTGACGTGAGAGGAGCTTCATGACCTTGAGGTCCGATGAGTATAACTACATCATCCACGCTCCTGCAAGAGCGTAACGCTTTTTCGGTCTTTAAGGGTATGTTACCGCTGTCTTCCTTCGTTACTGCATTACTTTTAGATAGATCTTGGGCCTTAGGGTATTCCAACGTAGGAATTTTTTGTTATCTGCTGTGAAAACCCTTCAAGGACATATAAAAGGAAACAAATAAATTGGTTGGTGTACTTGTGCTAGCTCACCTAAATCAGCCGATATGAAAATAAGCATACATAAATACATAGACTTGTGGTCGATGGCGTGCTCCATCAGTTTCCACCACAAGTCGCGAAGGATTGGATATGGTACTACAATTTGGAATGATGTACATGAAGCACTAGCATGGCCGAGGAGGAGAAACTGCTCGTCCTGGAGCTTCACGTGGGATCGCCCCACACTCGTCGTCGTCGTCTGTGTTGCTGGTCAGCGGCTTAGTAGAGCGCCCACCATGTGCAGCGAGAGGTGGGCTAGAGAGGCGCCTCATGCGAGCGCGGCAGCCTGACGACGAGCAAGTGTCCGTGGCGCTCAAAGAGGCGCCTCCGGCGAGCGGGGCGACTCGGCAGCCCTGGCGACGAGCAGGTGGCCGTGGAGTGGGCTACTATTGGGCTAGAGTAGTGGTCGGAGGCTCGTCAGCGTCGATGGAGGCGGTGGAGGATGCTATGGAGGAGAGCTCACGAGGAAGAGAGGATAAGTATGGGATTAACGATGGTAACGAAGAAGAAGGCATGCACGCCCAGAGCCAACCACGGTACCCACAAAGAAAAGTTGTTTAATGTTTGCCTGCATTAAAGTTCGTGCGAGCCAATTCCCGTGGAAATGCTCAATTTGGACGTTCTCAGCGAGCCAACTTCTAGCCTGATTTAAATCTCGTGCGGTACAAAAAACTCATGTCGGAAAACAAACGGGCTTATTTCTTTCGGCCCGATTCGAGAAACGAAAATACGGGCTAGCAAACACGCCCACAATGGTTCGGTTCGCCCAAACAAAGATAACTAGCACACAATTCTTAATTCATCAACACCAGCTGAGTAAATTTGTGTATAATCGTGTATCTCCGTAGCTAATTACAATATACTAGCAGAACTTGTATAACTAGTAAAATCATCATTCCTTATTTACAACTAGCAGATCAAATCCAGTAGCCAAATCGCCCTTATTTACAGCTAGCATATCTAGTCCAGCAGCAAAATCAAACTTTTTACACCCTGAACTAGGGTGTCAGGTGGAATCCTGCCAAAATCTCACTTCTAGTTTATTTTTCAAAATCTAGTGTAAATTTTGTCAAAATTTACACTAGATTTTGACAAATGAACTAGAAATGGAACTTAGACGGGATCCCACTTGACACCCTACCCTAAACTCATCCTCTATCACTAACAGTCTAGAAACAAAATTCCTAAGTGGCAGCAATTTGTGGGAGAGAAGAGAATGGTACTTATTGCTGTGTTGCGTGGTGTTCTGTCGGCCTGCCAGGGTGTGGTGGCGGCGCCCGATGTTGGAGATCCGGCGGGGTCGTGGCCAGCCCGTGGAGATGCGGTCAACCGTGAGTCCATGAGGATCGATGGCGTACGGTGAGGTGGTGTGGCGGCGCCATTTGCAACTTCCGGCTAGGCAGCGACCGAGACGGAGAAGTTGTGACGAACGACGACGGCGGGCCTTAGTCACTCGATAGAGGTGAACCTGTGGCACATCACGTTGTAAGTGTGTGTGTTGGAGCCTGCGTGCCATGGTGTCGAACTTATGTGTTTTCACGACTATAAGACAGATGGATCGTATCCGAAAAGTAGACGATGAAGCTCTCACCAATAGCTGGACAGTAGATGTGCTATATGTATACGAAGTAGATGTGCTATATGTATACGAAGTACGACCGAGTAACACCCACACAAACGAGGCATGCCTACTTCTATATGCTACGTTTTCTCGTAGATAATCAAGAGGGATAAATTCTCACATAGCTTGGACTAACAGCCGGTACGGCCTGTATCTGAGCAGGATTTCTATCTTGCGTGTGAGACGAAGTAAGGGTACGTGACATCGATATTTTTAGAGTCGTACTTGATGATAGTATGTATATTTTTCTCCTTTTCCCTTATTTCGTATTATTTTTTCTCGAATCCATGACGACATTTAGTTCTGAACGTTTCGCTGCACAACGATTTCGATTGGCAAATGGCTTTACACAAATGCTCTTGATTTTCATACTGCTAGATTCACATGGCTTTGAACGTTTATATAATTTTCTCGTTGTACTTCTCTATGGTCCGTGCGTTTATTTGTTTGTTTTGTTTTGATTATGCCGTACATTTATACTCGAGTTTATGATGATTCGCAGTTTTCAATGTTTAGTTGTACAACCGTTTCAATTCTTAAAAGTATTAAGAGCATCTCCACTCGTCCTCCTAAAGACCCCTAAGCCAGTCGTCCCCCTATCACCCAATCGTCACCCTATAACCCTTCTAAATTAAAATTTTCATCCGACGCCCTCGATGAATACCCAGCCCACGGGGGACTGCCGGGGCGCATGTGCGTGCAAATGATAGTTTAGAGTATGCAAGAATCTTTTCTCTCTCCTCTCATTCTTTCTCCTCACATGGCTGGTCTACTGATGGCTCAAAATATAGAGCTCGTTGGGAACCCTAAGAGAAAGGTATGATAAGCATAACATCAAGTTTTTCCTCAGTTATGAAACCAAGGTTATCGAACCAGTAGGAGCAAGGAAACAACTCTAAGGTGTTGCTAGCAACTTGGAATCCTGCACAACACAACCACAGAACTTTGCCCCAACTTACAGTGAGGTTGTCAATCTCACCGGTTTGCTGAAAACAAAGAATTAAATATATTGTGTGAAAGATAGTAATTACTTGCAGAAAGTAAACAATAAATAGTACCAGTAGATGGTATAGCAATGGTAAAATCATGGACCGAGGTCCATAGTTCACTAGAGGTGATTCTCCTTAAGATAGATAACATGCTGGGTGAACAAATTACAATGGGACAATTGACATATTCGAGAAAGCATACAATACATATACTAGACATCTTGACTCCTGTGAGATTTGATTGGGCATTACAACATTATATATGGATCATAATCCAACTACATCTATGACTAATAATCCACCTTCAGGTCATCCGAACCCCTTCCAGTATTAAGTTGCAAGCAACAGATAATTGCATTAAGCAAAGTGTGTAAAGTAAACAATACGATTGTCCCATGGACAAAGGATTGTTGTTTTCTCCCTAGTAGCAACATCACTTTTACAACCTTAGAGATTCCTGTCACTTCCCCAGATTACTAGAGGCATGAACTCACTATCGAGCATAAATACTCCCTCTTGGAGTTGCAAGTATCTACTTGGCCAAGATAGTTACAAACAATAGAGAGCATGCAAGATCACAAATAAAATAGACATGATAGAATCAATAATCAATCTGAAATAGCATCTCAATATCCATCGGATCCCCGCAAACACAACATGTAAGATTACAAATAGATGATCTTGATCATGAACGGAGATCACAAAATCTAAACATGATAGCACAAAGGAGGAGAACCAACCATCTAGCTACTACATGGACCCGTAGTCCAAGGATGAACTACTCACACATCACATCGGAGGTGGGCATGGTGATGAAGAAGGCCTCCAGGGTGATCTCTCCCCTCCGGCAGGGTGCCGAGAAGAGCTTCAGATCCCTCCCGATCTAGGGATGGAAATGACGGCGGCTACAGACTCTTTCATGGAATTTTGATCGGGTCCTTAGGGTTTTCGTCCCGGGAGGCTTTTATAGGCGAAGGGGCAAGGTTGGTGGAGCACCAGGGGGCCCACACCCCTGGTGGCGCGCCACCCAGGTCGCGCCACCACCAGGTGTGGCCGCCCTGGTGTGCCACTTCGTCTCCCCTCCGGACTCCGTGTTTCTTCGAGTAAAATATTGACTTTGGCTTTTGTCCGGTCCAATTCCGAGAATATTTCCTTACTAGAGAAACCAAAAACAGCAGAAAACAAGCAACTGGCACTGTAGCATCTTGTTAATAGGTTAGTCCCAGAAAATGTATAAAAATACCTCAAAGTGTGAAAAAAACATAAGAAAGTAGATATAAAACAAGCATAGAACATCAAAAATTATAGATACATTTATGACGTATTAACATCCCCAAGCTTAACTCCTGCTCGTCCTCGAGTAGGTAAGTGACAAAAAGAATAATTTTTGAGGTGGCATGCACCATCATATTTGTAAAGCATTGATAGTTGGGATCAAATTACTCTAACATAAGCATAAAAGATAGAGTTCTAACAATAAGACATAGCAACTATGTTGTAACATGAAAAAGATACAAACAAAAGGTTCATGAATAATAATGCATTAAAAGACATTTGTTTGTTTCACATATAGAAAACATAATAAGAATGGTATTCAGCTTGTCCCTCATGTTATAGCAAAAGATAAATGCATAGGACACCTTCAAAGTTCATAAGGGTGACTAGATACAAATAATTTAGGAACAAGTAATATCACAGTTATGAATCAATCTACAAGTTTTGGAACAATGCACATTAAACTAAGAATGGTCACTATGCTCTCTCAATTGGTGCATAAAGATAGAAGATGGAGACTCAACATAAAAAGTTAAAAAGAAAGGTCCTTCATAAGAGGGAAGCAGGGATTTCAAGTTTCATAAAGAGCTTCCAAAAAATATGGTACTTATTAGCTTTTAGCTCTCATTACCCCTATCATAAGAATCTTTTAGGTGATTAAGGTTAAAGTGAACAAATATGAGGATATGCTTACAAGTTATAAGTTGAAAATCTCATGCCCCTTGCCTACGAGTACCGGACCTCATGCTACTCAACGTTAGTCACAAGTAAGTTCTTGTCATTGTAAGTACATGTGTATCATGGAGAACCGCCAATGGGGTACCCCTTGCCCCATGATACAGGAGCTATCCCATATCAAAATGACAAGGCAACATACAATGAGCATCCTAGTGATCTTTTTATTTGCTATTTGCATAGGTTTTTGTTGAGGATGCTTCACGGAATGCTTACTATGGTTATGCTGCAAGTTTCCACCATGATTAGGCACGACTTAGGCTAGCCACCCAGGCATTTATCTAACACATATACAAACTCCATGAGCTTACAAGTTCCCCTTTTATTTCACACCACCGGGGTCCATAAACAAAAGAACATGATATCAACTGAATAATAAGTGCAATGTTGAAAGCGTTCCCCATGACAACATGGTTTTGCTAATTCTCAACTTATAAAGTGCAAGCATATACGCAACATAGATTTTTTTTTGGAAATGAGCATATATTAATATCACACGGATACCAATTACACCCAACCTCTGCAACAACGCATACCCTAATGGCAATACGGATGCACATAGCCAAAAAAAGAAGAATTACAAAAAAGAAAAGTCCCGCTGCAGGAATCCGATCCTTAGCAGCAGCGACACTACCACCACCAAAACAACACCAGAAGTCCAACCCCTCCAAAAGCGACACCTCCAAGAAGAAAACAGTACATAAGCGCTGTCATCGCCTGATCAAAGATCTAGGTTTTCACCATGGAGCAAGTCCTCGCTCGCAAAGCAATGCCTTCTGCAAGGCCATTGCCAGGCACAACCAATGAAGGCCAGACCTTGGGTTTTCACCCTACAAGGTAAGACTGTGAACTCCTCCTGCGATGTCGCCCCCTCTAACAGACGCTGCTGCGAGTCACAAATAACCAAGCCAGATCCTCATCGCCATAAAGACTCAATCCACCATAGCTCGCCCACATGTCTCTGCCTTCATGACATTCTCCACATCTTACTTCACCATGTGTATCGTCAAAGACATGTCCCATGATGGTAACAGGTATCAGAACTTCACCATGCTCCCACTGAAACCAAACGGCCAACAAAAAACACAGGTGCGCATGACCGAATTCCTTCCGATCCAGCAAACTCCAGGCATATGCGCCCATGGGAGTTTGTCGGCGGAGCCTTCCAGAACCAGACACTCCGGCCAGAACCATGGAGACACACATCAAGTAGATCTTTGTCTTGGTGCGAGAGAGATCCGAGGACCATCCCCTTATTGAAATCGAGCCAGCAGCCCCCACGCTACCCGCCGGAAACTAGCAGGATCCGCCGCATAGCCCCAACGCTACCCGGCCGACCACTTTGACGGAGAAGGAAGTCACCACCACCATGCCAGGAACAGTAGCCCCAAGCGCCCTAGCGTCGCGAGCATGACCCGGAGATCCTAGGCACCGGCGTCGGCGACGAACGGAATAGATATCGGCCCGAAGTCACGGATTCCTGCCGCCACGTGCAGCCATCTGGGCCAAGGACCCCCAACTGCCGCCAGCCACGATGCCACCACCGAACCAGCGCGGGCACGGACGCCACCGCTGCCACGCCAGATCACGGCCAGGGTCACCGTCGCCACCGCCATGCCGCTAGATCTTTGCCCGGCGACGCCCCGGGCGGCGGCGGCGGGCGAGAGATTCAAGAGGGGAAGGTCGGCTGGGGAGGAGGGAAGCCGGCCCGGCGCGGCGCGGCGCCGCCGTGCAGGTGCGGGAGAGGGGTGCCTACACAACATAGATGGATGCAATGGTTCAAGTTTATTAAGTGCAAGAAAGTAAAGTATGCGATCAAGTTCGTGAGAGCTTTAATCACTAATTTTCACACAAGTTTAATTTGGAAGGTAGATAAAGGCATGAATATACTTGGAATGGTGTAACACACCATGCATAGGAATTTATAGTGGACTCTATGGAACAACTTGGTTTTCTTGGGGGTTGGATTCATGAGTAGAGCTCATACTTAGTACATGTGGAGGCTTAGCAAAAGACTGGGAGCGACCAACTAAGAGAGCGCTAATGGCCATAATCATGCAAAGCGACAAAACATTATTAATTAAAGCATAAAGTGATATTACGAGTCAAAAAACTAAATGATCATAGAGGCTAAGGTGACTGGTTCATAGTCTTAACATGGTGTAAGCATGTGCCAAGTCAACCCAAATAAAGCATCAAAGGAGAATACCACAATATTATGCTTTTGTATGCTAAAACAACACATGATTCTTTCAAGGCACATTATGCAATCTCAATTGTTTGGAACATGTCATGCTACAGCAATAATCACTAAGCATAAAGTCAAAGCAACATCAAACATGACATGATAAAGTCTAGGTCACAGTCAAAACAAAACTCCTTTCGTACCACTTATAAGCATGAACTTTCCTACTCTTTTCCAATCACCAATCAACTTATTTGAAATATCATATGAATGCAGGGGTCCATCAAATTTATTTAAGCAAACTAAACAAAAGAAAACTAAATGCAAAAATGAAGACGCTCCAAGAACAACACAATTGTGCATGAAACAATAAAAATGAAGTGTTTTGAAAGAAAACCTGATATTTTTATTGATGAAGAAGGGGATGCCTTGGGCATCCCCAAGCTTTGATGCTTGTACTTCTTGAATATTTCTTGGGGTGACACGGGTGGCATCCCCAAGCTTGAGCTTTTATCCATACTTCATCTTATCACATTATTCCTCCCCTACACTTGAAATTTTTTCCTTCATACAAAACTTCACACAATCCTCATTAGCAACATTAGTGCATTCAAGATAATTGGTCCTATGGTTTAGTTTAATCAGAAGTAAAACTTCCATTAGAACACAAGCTACTGTAGCAATTCCTCCTAAAAGCTCAAGTGATTAAAGAGAACTCAAAGAGAAAGAGATTAAGATGCAAATGCAAATAATGGCAGAAATCTGTCAAAACAGACCAGCAGGTGAAAACCAATTTTTTCAAAGACCTTTTGTTGCTCAAATCGAAAAGTTCTGAACTAATGAAAGTTAGATAATAACCTGGGGCATAAGCACGAAAAATTACAGCTCAATTCGATGTACAGAGGATTTTCATGAATTTTTATAGTGGAGCACAAAAATCTGTTTCGGGACAACAACTTTCCCAAGTCTTACTTCTCTCTCATTAGAGGTTGTTTTTGGCACAAAAAACCACACAAAAAGGGTAAAAAGAGGTTATTACAGAAGTAATAACTTTCAAGACTCAACAAAATAAAAAATTACTGAATAAAAATTTGGGTTATCTCCCAATAGTTCTTTCTTTATAGCCATTAAGATAGGCATGATAATTTCGATGATGCTCACATAAGAAATATGAATTGAAGTAAAAGAGAGCATCAAGAAGAAAATTCAAAACACATTTAAGTCTAACCCACTTCCTATGAATCTTATACACAAATAAATTTACAAAGAATAAAGTGACAGGCATAGGAAGATAAAACGAGAGTAACTTCAAAACTTTCAGCAAATAGAGAGGTGTTTCAGTACCATGAAAACTTTTACAACCATATTTTCCTCTCTCATAATAATTTTCAGTATACTCATGAATAAACTCAACAATATAACTATCACATAAAGTATGCTTTTCATGATCTACAAACACATAATTTTTATCAAGCTCAAAAATAGTGGGATTAAAACCTTCAAACCTACTTTTAACAATTTTATAACAAGATGACTGATCAATCTCATTTTCAATAGTAGTACAATTAATATTATCAACCAATATAGGACCATCATCTAGAGCTTTATTATAAACATTTTCAAAAGAATCCACATGAACATAACATTCATCCTCCTTTGGTAAGCAAGGGGGACAATCAAATAATATAAGGGGTAAAGAGTTACTCTCATTAGAAGGTAAGAATGGGTAGATCCATTCTTCCTCCTTTTTATCATCACTCTCCTCCTATTTTTCATCCAATGAGCTTCCAGTTTCAGCAATTTCTTCTTCCATAGGCTCCTGCAAGGCATTAGTCTCTTCCATTGGTGGAGAGCATCTATTAAGATATTTAAGAATATAGCCATTTTCTTCCTTGTAATTATCAAAACAAAATTTAAGTATATCATAAACCTCATATTTATAAGGTGCATCGTCAGTATTTTCAAGCAAATAAGCAAGTTCGAATGCACCCTTCCAAGCAATAAATTCTTCAATTTGTTCCACATCATAAAAGTCATAATTTCCCTTAACATAAGAAGATATGGTAACATCATCATTATACTCACATTGAAAAGGGAGGTGTTTATGTTGGAAATATGCCCTAGAGACAAATAGTTGTAAGGACTATTATCATATTTCATATAGTTTATGATTAAGTTTTATATCATGCTATAACTATATTGAGTGGAAACATCAATACACGTGTGATATACAAACAACAAGGGGTTCCCATTGAAACTCTAGTCACTGGTTCATTGGTCAATAGATGATCAAGTTTCCTGATCATGTGGCATTTATGCTAGTTGGAAATGGAGTCAACTCATTCTGAGAATGAGATGATGAACCAATACCCAACCTAAACATCATGACCCGATCATGTCACGAAGTTCAAGTTACGATGATTAGAAATGGATCCTCGTAGACTATTCCTTAGACCGTGAGGCTATATCAATCACTGTCTCCTGAGAGTGCTTAGATAGCATTAAGCATCACTTGGTAATACAGTGGTTATAAAGGTGTGTTTAGGTACTCGGAGGAAACCGTAGAGGCAATATATATCAAGAGCGGGATTTGTCTGTCCACGTGACGGAAAGATACTCAAGGGCCCACTTGGAGAAGTTATATCCAATAGCTGCGCAGCGTGTGATTTGATCATTGGGATATCACTTGTCGGAACGAGTCAAATAGCATTGTTCAGTAACGAGATTGAACACGACATGGTGATGTCATTGATCAGATCTCGAGAAATGCAAGTATCGAGAGACAAAGGGAATAAGACACGACTGTCCTGGTTCAAACGACGAAAGATCTTCGTGGAACACACAGGGGTCACATGGCCATCCAGGTCCCTCTGTCGATCATTGGTGCGGGAGTGTCCCGGCCATGTCTGGAGTGTTCCCGAACCATGGGGTATCACGCTTAAGGGCTTGATGATGCTTATAGAGTGTTTATAGGATTTGAAGAATCGCCAAAGAATAGTAGAGAGAAAACCGGAAGGGTTTTAGTAAGTCCGGAGGATGTCCGGAGTGGAGGTGGAAGGTGTTCCATAGCCACGGAGGTTGAATAATATGTGATTTAATGTTAAATATTGATTTAATCATTTATTCATAATTATTTAATAAAAGAGAAAATCAATTTAATGGGCCAATTCCGGAGGGAAGAGGGCCCATTAGGGAAAAGGCAAGAGGGAGAAGGGCCAAGAGGGGAGGCTGACGCCCTAGTGGGCCAGCCCCCCCGTGCGGGGCCCATGGGGTGGCGTGTGGCACCACCCCCTCCCCCTCTCCTCTCCTTTAGTCCCACCCCGAGACTTTGAGGGAGGTAGTACCTCCCCTCCCCCTATATATAGTGGGGGTATTTGGCCAGATAAAGACACACAATATTCAATAAAGGTCTTCTCACTTTTGGGAAGACCTCCAATTGATATTCTCTCTCTCTCTCTCTCTCTCTCTCTCTCTCTCTCTCTCTCTCTCTCTCTCTCTCTCTCTCTCTCTCTCTCTCTCGTGACCGTGGTCCCAAGTTCGTACTGCGCGAACGAGAGACATCTTCACCGTGGAGCGCCGCCGCGCTGCGGGATTCAGATCCAAAGCTCTACTTCCACAACTGCTGCTGGATCGGGGAAGCGGGAGTCATCGTCAGGCACCGGACGTGTGTAACTCCCCGCGATGTGTCACACTTGAGGCACTCAAGTCGTTGGAGCCAAGGGAGCACCAGGACTTCATAACGACCTTGAGGTCGGCTTCAGCTCGTCTACATCAACCACGCTCTCCTGAGCGTTGACAACGCTTTTCGGTCTTCAAGGGTAAGTTCAAAAGCCCTCCCACATCAGACATTACTAATAGATAGGTCCTTGCAGCATCAGGGGTTCAGGGGCGTAGGGTAATATTTTATTGTTTTCATGCGCAGAACCCCTACAGTGGTATCAGAGCTAGGTTTATGCGTAGTAGTGCTAGTACGGGTAGAACACACGAGATGTAGCGTGTGGGCGTTGATCTTTTAGTTGTTCCCTCCCATGTGTACTTGTGTATACCGCAGTAATGCTTGATGAAGCGGCCCCCAACCGACTTTACGTGTTCATTCGCGAGACTGGTCCACGCTTGACATACGGCTTGTACCATGTAAAGTGGCTTATGGGGTGTCTGTCTCTCTCGCATTAGTTGGTATGCCATTTGCAACGGAGGGCCCCGAAAGGGGTGTAGTAGAGACAACTACTTGATCAGCGTTGTGCTAAAAGTTCGTAGGTAAGAACGGTTCTTGTGCGAAAGCCCATTCAGCCACGTAAAACATGCAAAGATAAAGTAGAGGCGTCTAACTTTGTTTTGCAGGGGGGCGTTGATTTGTGATATGGTTGTGGCAAAGGTAAAGTGATAACCTTATGTTACGTAGTATTAGATAGTCATGGAGGTGACGGATGATACATTGCAAATGTATCTATAATTTTTGATGTTCCATGCTTGGTTTTATCTACTTTCTTGTGTTTTGTCCACACTTTGGAGTACTTTTCATATGATTTCTTGGACTAACCTATTAACAAGATGCCACAGTGCCAGTTGCCTGTTTTCTGCTATTTTTGGTTCCAGGAAAGTCAGAAAATGAATATTCTCGGAATTGGACGGGACAAAAGCCAAAGTTCCTATTTTACCGGAAGACTCACGGAGCCAGAATACAAGACGGAGGAGGTCCAGGGCCTGGCCACACCCCCTTGGCGCGGGCAACCCTAGGCCATGCCAGGGCATGGTGTGGGCCCCCTGGCCGGCCACCGACCTTGCCTCCTTCGCCTATATATTCCTCCTGAGGCAAAAAACCTAGATAGTCAATCAGAAATCCACGAAAAGTTCCACAGCGCCGCCACCACCGAAGGGGAGATTCGGGGGACAGAAAGTCTCTGTTCTGGCATCCTGCCGGGACAGGGAAGTGCCCCCGGAGCCATCTCCATCGATCTCCACCACCATAACCATCACCATTGCTAATTCCCATGATGAGGAGGGAGTAGTTCTCTCTCAAGGCTAAGGGTTCTACCGGTAGCTATATGTTCATCTCTCTCTCTATGCATGATCATATTGTGATCATGAGCTTTGTAATCAAGTAGATCTACCTTGCTACTCAAGTGCTTTAATAGATCTCTGCTCTCCCCATGTGTGTGAAAGTGACAGCGTGCACACCATGGTGGCACTTAGGCTAGAGATTACAAATACTTGTTATGGGTTATATTTGGAGTTGGATGTCTCTATGAAATTGTGGTGTTTGTTGGACTCATCTAGTACTCAAGGTTACAGTGTGGGGTTTTCTAGATGGGAAAGATGGACTTTGAGGTGTGTTGTTATAGCCCTACCATGGATTAGAGTGTCCAACCAGAGAGTAGTTCAGCATAGTGTCATAAATAAGAATATATTTATATGAGAGTGTTCACTAGTGAAAGTATGATCCCTAGGCCATGTTTCTAAGCATTGAAACACCGTTTGCTACTAGATTTGTTACATGTTTACTTGCTTCCTTCTTTATTTTAGTTTGCCTTTAGTATTTTCCCACGTCAACCACACGCCAGCAAGCTATTTTCTATCACCGTTACCACTTATAATTATCTATACCACTTGTATTTCACTATCTCTTCACGGAACTAGTGCACCTATACACCTAACAAGTGTATTGGGTGTGTTGGGGACACAAGAGACTTCTTGTATCTTGATTGCAGGGTTGCTTGAGAGGGGATACCTTTGACCACTTCCTCCCTTAGTTCGATAAACCTTGGGTGGTCCACTTAAGGGAAAACTTGCTGCTGTTCTACAAACCTCTGCACTTGGAGGCCCAACAACTGTCTACAAGAATAGAAGTGCGTAGACATCAACGGACTACCACGCCAGAATGACACCGGTACCCTGGTGTCTATGGCGCCAGAACCCTGGCGTCGGAATCCGGTGACGACGGATGGAGATCATGACGTGAAGGACCATATCACATCGCATTTACATTCAATATTATTGTTTGTATATATTATTGTGTGCTAGTATTAGATATTGACGGTAGCCTAATAAGATGATCCCTATTAAAATTACCAATGATTGTGTTCCCCTTTAGTGTGTACCACCAAGAAAGTTCTTCGGTATGAGGCAAGCCAGGGTGACTGGGTGTCAGACATATCTATGTTCGCATACAGTGGGTGTAAGCCATGTTGCACAGCGAATACACTAAGGTTGAGTTGGCGAGCCTAGCACGCCATAGAAGCGTGGCCTCGGAACACGGATGATCGAAAGATCGAGCACGAGTCGCATGAATGATGTGACCGACGTTTACCGTCCACCCTTGAACACACATTGATGGTCGTGATGATCGGGGGAGATGTGGCTGATAGGGGTCGTGTTATCACTAGGAACCCTTATGGGGATAGGTGTTTCTGAGTGGAGTTATTATTAGCTCATTTAATTATAAACTTAGTCTAAATTTCTCTTTGCAATTATAAATGTAGAAAATGGTTCTCCCCGAGATTACCTTCCCTATTGACAATTGGTTAAAAGGAGAAAAGCTCAAGTTAGATGGATCCAACTTTTTTGCATGGGTCATGCGCCTTCATGATCTCCTTAGTGAAAACAAAGTGGTTGACTACATCATCTACGAGATATACTTGGAGCCACCCTATTTACATGAGACCCAGGAGCAGCGGGATCTCTGCTGCCATCGTCGTGTGATGGCCACATTCATATCAGTAATGATGCGCCTCGGGATGGAAGATGGGCCATGGCCGATTGTGGGAAGTCTAAATCCCCGAACGGTTATGGCACATCTGAGATCACATTTTGTGGAACAAGTGCACATATGGGAGTATGGGCTGATGGGGGATTTGAAGGGGATCCGTAGCAGAAAACAAATTTTTTCCTACGTTGGAACCCCAGAAACTGCCTAGGATCTATCTATGTAGTAATGCGGTAACGGCCGATGCGTAGAGAATACATACCCTTGTAGACCGTACGCGGTTAACGTTCCGCGGGGAACGTGGTTGAAGTAGTCGTACTCGTAGCCGACCTCAAGGTCGCGAAGCTCCTCGCAGGTCACCCCTTGCTCCTTCTTCATGTTCATCGTGCAGCAGCTTCGGCTCACGACATTTAAGCGCCCTAAGTGTTGCGCCTCGTGTCTTTGTACACATCCGGTGCACGATGAGACCTCCGGCTCCCCGATCCCGCCGGGAGTGCGGAAGTTGATATCCGGCTAGGAATCCCTGCAACGGAACGGCGTACTGCAGGTGTGCCTCGATCGCACAGCCTAGACTTGTGGCCATGGTCACGAGGCATAGAGAGAGGGAGGGAGAAAGTCAACTAAAAGACTTCTCAAATTGTGTGTCTCATCCCACCCATGGGCACCCCTTTATATAGGCTAAGGGAGTGTGCCTTTGTCAAAGGCTAAGCCATGTGGGACTAAATACTAAAGGAAAAGTCATAGGAATTTTCGTCTAGGCGGTTGGGCCGAATCTGCACAGCCCAAAGAGCAAACAGCAAACAACAGTATGCCAGGTGGGCTGGCCACTCCCGGCGGCCCGCGACCAGCCGAGGCGGACGAGGCGGCCAGAAGCAGCGACCGGGTGGGCTGCACCGCGGCCCACCTCGCGCCAGCGCCCCAGCCTGGCCTCCTTCCCTTAGATCTGCCCGGGAGGGCTTCTCGCGCGCGGCCTGCCTGGCGGTGGCCGAGGCGGGTGAGGCGGGCCAGCTTAGCGCCGAGGCGTGGCAGACGGGTGGGCGGCGATCGGGCCCAACCCCACCAGTAGGCGGTCACGTTGCTTTGCAAGGCGGCACTAACCTGCGCCCACGTGGCCCTTTTCCCTTTTTTGCTTTTTTTCTTTAGGTTAATTCCCTCCGGGGATTTGGCCTAATATAAAAGTTGCTTTTATAAATCTTAATCTAAATATTATTTAGAATATATTAATTCACAATTAACATATAGTAAATATATATTAAATTCCCATTTATCCGAAAACACTTTTTGGGGTCTTTTCCTTTATCCTTTCTCCGAACAACTTCGGAACTCTCTGCGGAACATTTCCGGCTTTTTCTTTCTCTACTGTGATTATGTCTTACGAATAATCACTCTCATCGTACCCTTAAGTGTATCCTCTCATGAATCGGGAATGCTCTAGACATGATCTATATCAATGATCAATAGAGGGACCAAGGATATCCATGTGACCCCTATGCATTCCTAATGACAATGTCGTTTGAACTGCTAAATGTAGCATCCTTGTCCTTTTGTTTCTCGATACAACTTCACCGAGATCCGATCATTGGTATCCCATACCTTGTTCAATCTCGTTCACAACAAGTTCTGTTTTCTTGTTACCGTGATATTACATCCCCGTGACCTAGTCACATGTTGCAACATTTATGGATGTAATCTCACCAAGCCGGCCGTATGTATCTTTACCCGTCATGTGGGTGAACAAATCCCGGTCTAGCAGTCACATGTCATCTACTGTTCCTTCGGAATACCCAACGTACACCTTTATGGCCACCGTATTACCAGATGACGGTTGATGTTGTCTAAGCAGCCTCGGGAAATAGTGAGTAATATGAGCGCACGGTCTAAAGAAAAGGAGTCTAGGTATAGCTGTTGCAACAATGAACTATATGACTTGATCGTGTTGCAATCCTTCGAGGAATGTCCAATCACATCATTGTTCAATGATATGATCCTGTTGTCAATTGGCATAAATGCCCATGATCTTGAAACCCAGATCATCCTCATGACCAACGAACTAGTATGAATAGAGGCTACTAGGGACTTGGTTGTTTCATACCACACCTGTACCAATGTTTCTACTTGGCACAGTTATAGCACAATATGAAACTATTATAAACTAATTGAGATATGATAATAAAAACCTATTTATTATTTGCCTCTAGGGCATATCTCCTTCAGTCTCCCACTTACACTAGAGTACAACTAATCCAGCTCGCATTTTACTCATATAAACCATATACCATATGCATTTACAGATCATGCATGCTCATGGGAAACGTCATGTCCATGTTCTGTTTTACCAGATCATTATGTCTTTTGCAAATTGTTAATGTCTTCTTAATTTTGACATTCACACCATTATCTTATAATGGGTCGAAGAATTTGTTTGGCGACAAAGCGAGACTTTTGTTTCTAGTGTTTATGATGACGGTCGTTTTCACCGTTGTCATCTAAACTTCGAAATACACTTTGTTGTCCTTTGTGTATATATTATAGTCATGGCAACTGATGGCCCAAAATATATCGAGCTCGTTGAGGAACCCCAAGATGAAGGTATGATGAGCATAGAAGTAAGTTTTCCCTTAGTACGAAACCAAGGTTATCAATCCAGTAGGAGGAAGGAAACACCCCAAAGGTGTAGCTAGCTGAATGTTGGCGTATGCGCACTACGGTGCCAAGACAATGTGGAGACCTGCACAACACAACTACAGAACTTTGTCCCCAACTTGCGATGAGGTTGTCAATCTCACCGGTTTTGCTGAAAACAAAGGATTAAACATATCGAATGGAAGGAAGTAGTAGTTTGCAGAAAGTAAACACAAAGCAGTAAACAGTTTATAGATTGTATGTAAAAGATAGAACCGGGATCCATAGTTCACTAGAGGTGGCTCTCCTTAAGATAGATAACATGATAGGTGAACAAATTAGAGCGGGGCAATTGACAAACACCGAGAAAGCAATACATGCATATACTAATCATCTTGACTCCTTTGGAACTTGATTGGGCATTACAACATTATACATAGACCGCCATCCAACTGCATCTATGACTAATAATCCACCTTCAGGTTATCATCTGAACCCCCTCCAGTATTAAGTTGCAAGCAACAGATTATTGCTTTACGAAGTGCGTGTAATGTAAACAATACGATTGTTCTATGAACAAAGGATTGTTGTTTTCTCCCTAGTAGCAATAGCACATCTAGTACCTTAGAGATTTCTGTCACTTCCCCAAATTACCAGAGGCATGAACCCACTATCGAGCATAAATACTAACTCTTGGAGTTGCTAGCATCTACTTGGCCAAGATAGCTACTAACAACGGAAAGCATGCAAGATCACAAATAACAAAGACATGATAGAATCAATAATCAATCTGAAATAGCATCTCAATATCCATCGGATCCCCGCAAACACAACATGCAGAATTACAAATAGATGATCTTGATAAAGAATGGAGCTCACAAGATCTAGACATGAAAGCACAAAGGAGGAGAACCAGCCATCTAGCTACTACATGGATCCGTAGTCCAAGGATGAACTACTCACGCATCACACCGGAGGCTTGCATGATGATGAAGAAGGCCTCCAGGGTGAAATCCCCTCTCCGACAGTCTTTGGGAAGAGCTTGGATCCCTCCGATCTAGGGATGGAGATGACGGCTGACTCTGATTCTTTCATGGATTTTGATCGGGTACTTCGGGTTTTCGTCCCGCGGGCATCTTATAGGCGGAAGGAGAGGCCGAGGTGGTGCCGGGTCGCCAGACCACCTGGCGTGGGCAGGCCTGGCCACAGCCGGTGTGGTGTGACCCCCCCCTTCTCTGTCTCGTATTCTAGCATCTGATGTCTTCCGAAAAAATAGGCACTTTGGCTTTTGTCCCGTCCAATTCCGAGAATATTCATTTTCTGACTTTCCTGGAACCAAAAGCAGCAGAAAACAGGCAGCTGGCACTGTGGCTCTTGTTAATAGGTTAGTCCAAGAAATCATATGAAAAGTACTCCAAAGTGTGGACAAAACACAAGAAAGTGGATAAAACCAAGCATGGAACATCAAAAATTATAGATACATTTGCAATGTATCAACATCCCAAGCTTAACTCCCCTTTCGTCCTCGAGTAGGTAAGTGATAAAAAAGAAAGAATAATTTTTGAGGTGACATGCACCATCAAAGACTTGATCAAAGTATTTGTAAAACATTCAAAGCTGGGATCATAGTACTTCAATCATAACATGAAAGACAAAGTTCTAGCAATAAGCAAAGAAACTATGATGCAACATGAAAAGTCATGATGTCTACGCACTTCTATTCTTGTAGACAGTTGTTGGGCCTCCAAGTGCAGAGGTTTGTAGAACAATAGCAAGTTTTCCCTTAAGTGGATTACCCAAGGTTTATCGAACTCAGGGAGGAAGTGGTCAAAGGTATTCCCTCTCAAGCAACCCTGCAATCAAGATACAAGAAGTCTCTTGTGTCCCCAACACACCCAATATACTTGTCAGGTGTATAGGTGCACTAGTTCGGCAAATAGATAGTGAAATACAAGTGGTATGGATAATTATAAGTGGTAACGGTGATAGAAAATAGCTTGATGGCGTGGAAAAGATTAAAGGAAACTGAAATAAAGATGGAAGCAAGCAAACATGTAATAGATCTAATAACAAACGGTGTTTCAGTGCTTAGAAACAAGGCCTAGGGATCATACTTTCACTAGTGAACACTCTCATATAAATATATTCTTCTTTATGATACTACGCTGAACTACTCTCTGGTTGGACACTCTAATCCATGGTAGGGCTATAACAGCACACCTTAAAGTAAGCCTTTCCCATCTAGATAACCCCACACTGTCACCTTGAGCACTAGATGGTTCAAACAAACACCACAATTTCATAAAGACTTCCAACTCAAAATATAACTCATAACAAGTATTTGTAATCTCTAGCCTAAGTGCCACCATGGTGTGCACGCTGTCACTTTCACACACATGGGGAGAGCAGAGATCTATTAAAGCACTTGAGTAGCAAGGTAGATCTATAGATTACAAGCTCATGATCTCAATAAGATCATGCATAGAGAGAGAGATGAACACATAGCTACCGGTAGAACCCTTAGCCTCGAGAGAGAACTACTCCCTCCTCATCATGGGAATCAGCAACGGTGATGGAGATGGCGGTGGAGATTGATGGAGATGGCTCCGGGGGCACTTCCCCGTCCCGGCAGGGTGCCGGAACAGAGACTTTCTGTCCCCCGAATTTCCCTTTGGTGGCGGCGATGCTACGGAACTTTTCGTGGCTTTCTGATTGACGATCTAGGGTTTTGGTATCGGGAGGCTCTTATAGGCGAAGGAGGCAAGGTCGGTGGCCAGCCAGGGGGCCCACACCATGCCTCACGGCTTAGGCCTGGCCCAACCAAAGGGTATGTGTGGCCACCTCGGCCCTGTGACTCTCCTTAAGCTCCGTGAGTCTTCCGGGAAAATAGTAACTTTGGCTTTTGTCCCGTCCAATTCCGAGAATATTCATTTTCTGACTTCCTGGAACCAAAAAACAGCAGAAAACAGGCAACGAGCACTGTGGCATGTTGTTAATAGGTTAGTCTAAGAAATCATATGAAAAGTACTCCAAAGTTGGAACAAAACACAAGAAAGTAGATAAAACCAAGCATGGAACATCAAAAATTATAGATACATTTGCAATGTATCAACATCCCCAAGCTTAACTCCTTCTCGTCCTCGAGTAGGTAAGTGATAAAAAGAAAGAATAATTTTTGAGGTGACATGCACCATCATAAACTTGATCAAAGTATTTGTAAAACATTTAAAGCTGGGATCATAGTACTTCAATCATAACATGAAAGACAAAGTTCTAACAACAAGACATAGCAACTATGTTGCAACATGAAAATGCACAAACAAAAGATTCATGAATAACAATGCTTTGCAAGACATTTGTTTGTTTCACATAAAGAAAACATAGCATAATAGTATTCAGCTTGTTCCTCATAGAGTAGCAAATATAAATGCATAGGACACCTTCAAAGTTCATAAGAGTGACTAGATACAAATAGTTTAAAACAAACAATATCAAGTTATGCATCAATCAACTAGTCTTGGGACAATGCACATAGAACTAAGAATGGCCACTATGCTCTCAAAGTAGGTGCATAAAGGTAGAAGGTGGAGACTCAATATAAAAGTAAAAGAAATGCCTTCATAGAAGGAAGCAGGGATTCAAGTTTCATAAAGAGCTTCCAAAAATTATGGTACTTATTAGCTTTCAGCTCTCATTGCCCCTATCATAAGCATCTTGAGGTGATTAAGGTTAAAGTGAACAAACTATGGTATATATGCTTGACGAAGTATAAGTTAAAAATCTCATGTCCCTTGAATACGAGGGCCGCTCCTCATGCTACTCAAGTTTAGTCACCGGTAAATTCTTGTCATTGTAAGTACATGTGTATCATAGAGAACCGCCAACGGGGTACCCCTTGCCCGATGATACGAAAGAATCCCCATATCAAAATGACAAGGCAAGCAGACAATGAGCATCTCAGCAATCTTCTTATTTACCATGGGAATATAGTTCTTTTTTCTCTCTTTCCTCTTTTCATAATCTCTTTTTTTCTTTTTCTCTTTTTTTCTCAATATAGGACTCTTTTTTTATAAGAAGAATGCTTCATAGACAGCTCATTATGGTTACGCTGCAGGTTTCCACCATGTCAGCATGGATTAGACCAGCGGCCCAGGCGTTTCTCTAACACATATACATAACTCCATGGACTTACAAGCTCCCCTTTCATTTCACACCGACGACATCCATATACAAAAGAGCATGATATCAACTAGGTACAAGTACCAAGTGCAATGTTGAAAGTGTTCCCCATGATAGCATGGTTCTGCTAATTCCCAACAAATAAGTGCAAGCATATACAACATAGACGACACAATGGTTCAAGTTTATTAAGGGCAATAAAAGTAAAGTGTGCCATCAAGTTCGTGAGAGCTTTAATCACTAGTTTTCTCATAACAAGTTTAATTTGGAAGGTAAACAAAAACATGAATATTCTTGGAATAGCATATGCTAATAGGTAGGTATGGTGGACTCTTTGGAATAACTTGGTTTAAGGAGTTGGATGCATGAGTGGAACTCATACTTGGTTGTGGAGGCTAGCAAAAGACTAGGAGCGACAAACTAAGAGAGCAATAATGGCCATAATCATGCAGAGCAACAAAACATCGTTGATCAAAGCAAAAAGTGATACTACAAGTTGAAAACTAAACGATCATAAAGGCTATGGTGACTTGAGATAGTCATAACATGGTGTGAGCATGCGCCAAGTCAACCCAAATAAAGCATCAAAGGAGAATACCACGATACTATGCTTTAATATGCTAAAACAACGCATGATTCATCCAAGGCACATTAAGCAATCTCAATTGTTTATAACAATTCATGCTACAACAAAGAATACTAAGCATAAATCCAAAACAATATCAAGCATGGCATGACAAAGCATAGGCCACAGTCAAAAACAAGGTCTCTTTACCACTTAAGCATGAACTTTCCTACTCTTTTCTAATCCAAACCAAACTATTTGAAAACCAATGTATGAAAGAGGGGGTCCAACCAATTTATTCATCAAACTAAGCAAACCAAGCAAACGAAAAACCAAAACGAAAACAAAAAAGAAGACGCTCCAAGAATAACACAACTGTGCATGAAACAATAAAAATGAAGCGTTTGGAAGAAACCTGGGATTTTTATTGATGAAGAAGGGGATGCCTTGGGCATCCCCAAGCTTTGACGCTTGTACTTCTTGGATATTTCTTAGGGTGACACCCGTGGCATCCCCAAGATTTAGCTTTAGTTCATCCTTCATCTCATTACTCATTCCTTCCATACACCTGAAATTTTTCCTTCATACAAAACTTCACACAATCTTTATTAGCAACATTAGTGCACTCAAGAAAATAAGTCTTTAGGTTCAGTTCTAACACCAATAAACTTCCATTAAAACACTAACTACTGTAGCACTTCCCTCAAAAAGCTCAATTCCCCAAAAGAACTTAAAAAGAAACCAACAAGAAGCAAATGCAGAAAATGGCAGAAATCTGTCAAAACAGACCAGCAGGTAAAGAAGAATTTTTTCGAAGACCTTCTGTTCCTCAAATAAAAAAGTGTTGAACTAACGAAAGTTATATAACAACCTAGGGCAGAAGCACAAAATTTCACGCCTCAAAAAGACGTTCAGAGATTTTACACGAATTTTTACAGTGAAGCACAGAAATCTGTTTCGGGACAACAACTTTCCCAATCATTACTTATCTCTCATTAGAGGTTACTCTTGGCACAAAAAGCAAATAAAAAGGATAAGGAGCGGTTATTACTGAAGTAATAACTTCCAAGACTCATTTAAAACTTTTGGGTTATCTCCCAATAAGTACTTTTCTTTAACGCCTTTAAGTTAGGCTTGATAGTTTGAGAAGATGCTCACATAAGAAATATGAATTGAAGTAAAAGAGAGCATCAAGAAGCAAATTCAAAGCACATTTAAGTCTAACCCACTTCCTATGCATAGGAATCTTGTAAAGAAACAAGTCATGAAAGCACAAAGCAATAAGCATAGTAAAGCAAAACAAGTTCAACTTCAAGACTTTCAAAATAAAGAGGGGAAACTTAATATTATTGAGATGCATAAAACCATGTTTCCCTCTCTCATAATAACTTTCAGTAGCATCATGAATAAAATTAACAATATAACTATCACATAAAACATTCTTATCATGAGCCATATGCATAAAAGAATTAATACTCTCCACATAAACATAGTCATTCTTATTAATTATAGTGGGAGCAAATTCAACAAAATAGCTATCATTATTATTCTCATCACCATAATCATCAAATATAGGAGGCATATTGTAATCATTAATTTTCTCCTCAATAGTAGGTGGACTGAAAATATCATATTCATCATTGTAATCATCATATATTGGAGGCATAGTATCATCAAAGTAGATTTTCTCCTCCATGCTTGGGGGACTAAAAAG
Source organism: Avena insularis (assembly GCA_023614405.1). Classification (NCBI taxonomy): domain Eukaryota; kingdom Viridiplantae; phylum Streptophyta; class Magnoliopsida; order Poales; family Poaceae; genus Avena; species Avena insularis. The sequence continues at coordinate 569,030,857 of CM042686.1, forward strand.
ACCATTTTCATCAAAACTAGCTTCCCCAAGCTTAGACTTTTCCATAGCATTAGCAATAATGGTGTCCAAAGAATTCATACTAACAACATTGCTATTAGCATGCAAATAAAGTTCCATAGGTTTTTTAATTTTCTCTTCAAACACTTCATGTCCTAACTCAAGATAAATACTATAAAGCTCTCTAATTTTGTTGTTGTTTTCCATTAAGCCTAACTAGTGAAAACAAGAAACAAAAAGACAAAATTGCAGAATCTCAAGGAAATAACCCGAGCACTCACACGGAGGATGTGAGTACCTTTCTATACCTCCCCAAGCAACAGCCGCGTAAAATAGGCGTTTGCCGTGGGAGGTTCTTCTTCTTTAATCCTCCGTTGTGAATACCTTTTACCTAACCTCCCCGGCAACGGCGCCAGAAAATATAGCTTGATGTCTACGCACTTCTATTCTTGTATACAGTTGTTGGGCCTTGATGCGCTCGACTTTCAACATAGAGCTCGTTGGGAACCCCAAGAGGAAGGTACGATGAGCACAGCAGTAAGTTTTCCCTTAGTTATGAAACCAAGGTTTAATCGAACCAGTAGGAGCAAGGAAACACCCCAAAGGTGTTACTAGCTGAGCTTTGGCAGGGCGCACTACCGGTGCTAGTAGCAACGTGAGATCAAGGGTTTCAAAGATAGTAAATCAAAATTTTCTCTGAGCGAAGCAGAAGGAAAGCCAAGATCTAATCTAGGAGATGCAAACAACGAGAGAGATTGGATTAGATCTTCATACGCTTGAAGATTCGCAATGAGCGTTCATCTAACGTGGGTGATGTAGTCGTACTCGCTTCTCCTCCTCGCGATCCGATCCGATCTAGCACCACAAGTGGCGGTGCCTCCGTGAGATGCACACGTGCAGCACCTCGACGTCTCCTCCTTCCTCGGACCAGCAAGTAGGGTGGAGAGATAGATTGGATCTACAACATGACGACGTGGTGTATATGGTGGAGAATTTCTGCCGCAGGGCTTCGCCTACAAACAGTCGGGAGGGAGAGAGGAGGGCAGCAGGGCAACTAGGGTTTGGAGGGAGATGTGTGTGTAGGGGGAAGGGGGCGCACCAGCCCTCTATTTATAGAGGGGGGCGGCCAGCCCTAGCCTCTCCTCCAAGCCTATCTCTAGTTTAAACAATTTAAACTCTCCCTTATCTAGAAATCCTATCTTATCTTATCTCTAGTTTAAACGATTTAAACTCTCTAGGATCAGCTGGGCCCTATGGGGCCTTGTGCCCCTGGCCCAATGCGGCCAGGACACTCCCTCATAGGCCCATGCCCCCTCCCGGAAGGTGGGACCATGTTGTCCCCCTTCCGGAAGGTTCTAGAAGCTTCCGGTACAATACCGATTAACCCGGAACAATTCCGAACTCCAAAAACTGCACTGCCTTATATGAATCTTATTCTCCGGACCACTCCGGAACCTCTCGTGATATCCCGGATCCCATCCGAGACTCCGAACAAAAACTCATAAACCAAATATCCAATCTATCCTAGCGTCGAGACACGTTAAGTGTGTGACCTGGTTCGAGAATATGCGCACATGATCTTCTATCAATAATCAACAGCGGGGTGCAGGCACCCATATTGACTCCCACACATTCATCGATGATCATATCGGATGAACCACGATGCCAGGATTCAATCAATCCCATATATATATTCCCTTCGTCTCGCGATATTTTACTTGCCCGAGATTCGATCGTCGGTATCGTCATACCTAGTTTAATCTCGTTCACAGCAAGTACTTTACTCGTTCCGTAATCCGATATCACTTTGTGATTAACTCCTTAACCACATGCTTGCAAGCGGTGTTGATATCGATCACCGAGTGGGCCCGAAGTATATCTCTCCGACTTGGGAGGGACAAATTCCATCTCGATACATACAACCCAACAGATACTTTCCGATCACCTGAGAGACACCTTTATGATCACCCTCTCATAGGATGACGTTTGATGACCTCAAAGCTTTCTTCCGATACCAGGGAGTTGTATTATCTCATGGTCTAAGGAATACAATATTTGACATAGGAAAAGCTTCGCAAAGATGAACACAATGATACGATCTAATTGCTTCGCTTAGTTTGGTCTCATCCACCATATCATTCTCCCAATGATATGATCTCATTATCAATTGACAACTCATGTCTATGGTTAGGAAACCTTAACCATCATTGATCAATGAGCTAGTCCATAGAGGCGTACTAGGGACACGATGTTGTTCACAAACCACACAAGTATTAATGTTTCCGCTTAATACAATTCTAGCATGGAATATAAACTTTATCATGAACAAGAATTATAATAATAACATCTTTATTATTGCCTCTAGGGCATAATTCCAACAGTCTCCCACTTGCACTAGAGTCAATAATCTAGTTTACATTTGGCAACAATCACACCCATGGCATCGAGGTCTGATCATATTTACACGTGGAAGAGGTTTAGTCAATGGATCTGCGACATTCAGATCTGTATGTACTTTGCTGATCTTCAGATCTCCATCGCTATATAATCTCGGATTATATGAAACTTCAGTTGATATGCTTGGTCTTTGGATGATATCTTGGTTCCTTAGCGAGTGCTATGGCGCGATGTTGTCACACAATATCTCCAATGGGTCAATGCACTTGGAACCACGCCAAGCTCGATGATGAAGTTTGATCCAAACTCCTTCACTTGGCCAACCTGCAGCAGCCATGTATTCCGCTTCTCTGTAGATCCGCGATCACGCTTTGTTTGCAGCTTCTCCAGCTCACAGCTCCTCCATTCAAAATATACACGTATCCTGTGAGATTTAGAATCATCCTTGTCGATTGTCGAAACTAGCATCGACGTAACCTTTACGATGAGCTGTTCATCACCCCCATAGACTAAGAACATTTCTTTAGTCCTATTTAGGTATCTTAGGATGTTCTTCACGGCTGTCTAGTGTTCCACTCCTGGATCACTTTGATATCTGCTCGTCAAACTAAGAGCATTGGACACATCCGGTCTAGTACACAAAGATGGCATACATGATGGAACCTATGGCGAGGCATAAGGCACTTTGCTCATAGCTTCCCTATCATTTACCGTAGCTGGACAACGAGCCTTGCTCAATATCTTACGACAACATAGGCCTTTGAACCTTTCAATGCCTTATCCATTCTGAACCTTTTGAACTTTGTCTAGGTATGTACTCTGCTTAAAGCTATCGAGCGTCTTTGTCTATCTCTATAGATCTTGATGCCCAATATATAAGCTTCACCTAGGTCTTTCATTGAAAAACACTTGTTCAAATAACTCTTCACATCGTTAAGCATGTTGATGTCATTTCCAATAATCAATATGTCATCCACATATAGTACCGTAAGCGTCACCGAGCTCCCTCACTTTCTTGTAGATGCAAGCTTAAGTAGCAATTTGTAACAAATCCAAAGCTCTTGATCACTTGATCAAAGCGAAGGTTCCAACTCCGAGATGCTTGCTTGATCCATAAATGGAGCGCTGAAGTTTGCATACTTTATCGCATCCTTAGGATCGACAAAACCTTGGGTTGCATCATATACAACTCTTCATCAATGTTGCCATTGAGGAAAGCGATCTTGACATCCATTTGCCATATTTCATAATCATGAAATGCAGCAATTGCTAATAAAATCGAATGGACTTAAACATCGCTACGGAGAGAAAGTCTCATCGTAGTCAACACCTTGAACTTGTCGAAAACCTTTCGCAACAAGTGCTTTATAGACGGTAACATTACCATCGCGTCCGTTTTCTTCTTGAAGATCCATTTGCACTCAACGGCCTTTGGTCGCTAGGAGGGTCCACCAAAGTCCATACTTGGTTTTCGCTCATGGATCCCAATTGGATTTCATGGCTTCTAGCCATTTCTTAGAGTCGGCTCATCATCGCTTCCTCATAGTTCGTAGGTTCACCGTCTTCTACTAACAAGACTGTTAAGCAGTGGTTGCGTACCACTCGGGAGGGGCACGCGACCTTGTCGACTGCGGACGTTCGATGGCGACATCGTCCAAAGCTTCATGATCCTTGTCATTAGCTTCCTCTATTGTTGGTGCAAAGACCTTTGGAACAATTTCAGGTCTGCGCTACTCTCAATTCAAGAGAAGGTTCAACAACCTCGTCTAGCTCTACTTTCCTCCCACTCACTTCTTTCGAGAGAAACTCCTTCTCAAGAAAGGAACCGTTCTTCGACAAACACTTTGCCTTGGTTACGTGATAGAAGGTATACCCAATAGTTTCCTTAGGGTATCCTATGAAGACGCATTTCTCCGCTTTGGGTTCGAGCTTGTCGGCATCAACTTCTTGGCGTAAGCGCATCCCCAAACTTTAAGAAACGACAACTTAGGTTTAGCACCAAACCACAGTTCATACGGTGTTGTCTCAACAGATTTAGATGGAGCCCTATTTAAAGTGAATGCAGCGGTTTCTAATGCATAACCCCAAAATGATAACGGCAAATCAGTGAGAGACATCATCGATCGGACCATATCTAATAGGGTTCGATTCCGGCGTTCAGACACACCATTCTTGTTGTGGTGTTAGTGGCGTGAGTTGTGAAACGATTCCACTTGCTTTGAGATGCGTGAGAAAATCATAACTCAAATATTACCCCCACGATCGGATCGTAGAAACTTAATCTTTACATTACGATGGTTCTCTACTTCATTCTGAAATTCTTTGAACTTTTCAAGCGTTTCAGATTTATGTTTCATTAAATAGATATACCCATATCTACTTAAGTCATCGGTAAAAGTGAGAAAATAGCGATATCCACAGCCGGCGAAACACTCATCGGTCGCATACATCGGTATGTATGATTTCCAACAAGTCCGTTGCTCGCTCCATCATACGGAGAAGCGGGTTTTGATCATCTTGCCCATGAGGCATGGTTAGCATGTGTCAAATGATTCAAAATCAAGAGACTCCAAAAGTCCATCGAATGGAGTTTCTTCATGCGCTTTACACCAATATGACCTGAGCGATTACCACAAATAAGTAGTATTATCACTATCTACTTTGCATCTCTTAGCCTCAATGTTATGGATGTGTGTTTCATCCCTTTCGAGATTTAGAAGAAATAAACCATTCACGAGAGGTGCATGACCATAAAAGATGTTACTCATATAAATAGAACAACCATTATTCTCCGATTTAAATGAATAACCGTCTTGCAATAAACACGATCCAGAAATAATGTTCATGCTCAGCAGCACATAATAACACTTATTAAGGTTTAAAACTAATCCGAAGGTAAAACTAAGGAGGCGTGCGGCCATCACATCAACTCTTGATCCGTTGCCAACGCGCATCGTCACCTCATCCCTCGCAAGCCGCCGTCTATTCCGTAGCTCCTGTTTCGAGTTACAAATGTTAGCAACTGAACCGGTATCAAATACCCAGGCACTACAACGAGGGCTAGTAAGGAAAACATCAATAACATGTATATCAAATATACCTTTGATGGTGCCAGCCTTCTTGTCCGCTAAGTACTTGGACGATTCGCTTCTAGTGACCCTTGTCCTTGCAATAGAAGCACTCAGTGTCCGGCTTAGGACCAGACCTGAGCTTCCTCTCAGCAGAGGCAACACGCTTGCCGCCGCCTTTCTTGAAGGGCTTCATTGCACCCTTACCTTTCTTAAAGGAGGGCTTGTTGACCATCAACACATGATTATCCTTTTTGATGTCCACCTCCGCAGCCTTCAGCTTTGCGAAGAGCTCGGTGATCGTATCAGTGGAACCAATCTGATTATGAGTCACTACAAAACTTTTGTAGCTGGGAGGGAGTGATTGCAGAACCCTGTCAATCTTGAGCTCCTCTAGAATCTTGCAGTCAAGTTGCTCAAGGCGTTGAGTGTAGCCCGACATCTTAATGGCGTGCTCACTAACGGAACTCCCTTCCTCCATCTTGCAGTTAAAGAACTTCTCGGAGATCTCATATCTCTCAGAACGGGCCTGAGTCTGAAACATGGTTTTAGCTCTTGAGAATCTCAAAAGGCGGGATAGTTTTCAAAAGCGATTTTGAAGTTTGGTTCCATAGCAAACAACATGGTGCTCTTAATCACACCATAATCATCTTTCTTGTTGATAGACAGCTTTCTCATCATCAGGCGCATGATTGCGGTGAGGGTCACCTAACGCTTTCCCAAGGACATAGTCCTTTTGTCCGCCGAACGAATGATTCTTAGATTGGAACCAGTTGGTGAAGTTAGACCCATTGTTTCTAAGCTTTTCTTTCTCAGCAAAAACGTTGAAGTTGAAGTTGGACTTGGCCATGTGATCTCGGTATTTGCAAGTACAATTTAGACTATGTTCATGATAAATAGTTCAACTTAATCAAATTACTAGATGAACTCCCACTAAATTCAACATCCCTCAAGTTGTTTAGTGAACACGATCCAAATTCACCACACCTAATCCGATCTTCACGAGAAGAGATGTGGTTTAAATGGTGGTCAACGGTGTCGATCATATCATTCATATGACTCGTGCTTAACCTTTCGGTTCATGTGTTCCGAGGCCATGTCGTACATGCTAGGCTCGTCAAGTTAGACCCAAGTATTTCAGCGTGTGCAAAACTGGCTTGCACCCGTTGTATGTGGCGTGAGTCTATAGCACCCGATCATCACGTGATGCTTGGACACGACGAACTTTCGCAACGGTGCATACTTGGGGAGAACACAGTTTTATCTTGATCTTTAAGTGAGGAATCATCTTATAATGCTACCGTCGCGATCTAAGCATAATAAGATACATAAAAGGATAAACATCACATGCATATAACTTTATGTGACATGGTATAGCCAATCTTCTCGCAATGATCTCCATCTTGTGCGTTCCGGCATGATCTCCATCACTTCACCATGATTGCCTCCACCACTAATAGCATCTACAACTATTGCTAACTACTTAGCGATAAAGTAAAGCTATTACATGGCGTATAAGAAGTTGACTCATGGGTCATACACAATTATAAAGACAACCATATGGCTCCTGCGGTTGTGTACTCATCGACATGCAAGTCGTGAAACATTACAAAACATGATCATCGCATACATTATACACATCACATCTTGGGCCATACCATATCAGAAAACACTCCTGCAAAAACAAGTTAGGCGCCTCTACTTTGTTGTTGCATGTTTTACGTGGCTTATGGGAGTAGATGCTAAACGATTCTTACCTACGGAAAGCCACAACGGTGATATTATGGTTGCCAAACTCCGATGTTAATCCATGACAACTATAGTGAGAGAAACGGCATCCACCAGCGCATGTGTGGAACAAGCCACACGTCAAGTGCGGAGCCGGTCTCATGACGGCGTCGCGTAAGGTTGGCCTGGACCGCTTCAATCTCACTATCCCGCGCCATAAGAAGAACACAAACAAGAGGCTTGCAACAGAAAACATCAACGCCCGCAACAACCATGTTGCGTCCTACTCGTGAATCACATCTACGCATAGATCTAGCTCTGATACCACTGAAGGGTTTCGCAGCATAGTAAATAAAAATTTTCTACGGAGCGAAAGGAAAGCCAAGATCTAATCTAGGAGATGCAAACAACGAGAGATTGGATTAGATCTTCATACCCTTGAAGATTCGCACAGCTGAGCGTCCGGAGCGTGGGTGATGTAGTCGTACTACTTCTCCTCCTCGCGATCCGATCCGATCTAGCACCACAAGTGGCGGTGCCTCCGTGAGATGCACCGTGCAGCACCTCGACGTCTACTCCTTCCTCGGACCATCATGTAGGGTGGAGAGATAGATTGGATCTACAACATGACGGCGTGGTGTATATGGTGGAGAATTTCTGCCGCAGGGCTTCGCCTACAAACAGTCGGGAGGGAGAGAGGAGGGCAGCAGGGCAACTAGGGTTTGGAGGGAGATATGTGTGTAGGGGGAAGGGGGCGCACCAGCCCTCTATTTATAGAGGGGGGCGGCCAGCCCTAGCCTCTCCTCCAAGCCTATCTCTAGTTTAAACAATTTAAACTCTCCCTTATCTAGAAATCCTATCTTATCTTATCTCTAGTTTAAACGATTTAAACTCTCTAGGATCGGCTGGGCCCTATGGGGCCTTGTGCCCCTATTTAATGCGGCCAGGATACTCCCTCATAGGCCCATGCCCCCTCCGGAAGGTGGGACCACGTTGGCCCCTTCCGGAAGGTTCTAAAGCTTCCGGTACAATACCGATTAACCGGAACAATTCGAACTCCAAAAACTGCACCGCCTTATATGAATCTTATTCTCCGGACCACTCCGGAACCTCTCGTGATATCCGGATCCCATCGAGACTCGAACAAAAACTCATAAACCAAATATCCAATCTATCCTAAGCGTCGAGACACGTTAAGTGTGTGACCTGAGTTCGAGAATATGCGGACATGATCTTCTATCAATAATCAACAGCCGTGCAGGCACTCATATTGACTCCACATTCATCGATGATCATATCGGATGAACCACGATGCCAGGATTCAATCAATCCCATATATATATTCCCTTCGTCTCGCGATATTTTACTTGCGAGATTCGATCGTCGGTATCGTCATACCTAGTTCAATCTCGTTCACAGCAAAGTACTTTACTCGTTCGTAATCCGATATCACTTTGTGATTAACTCCTTAACCACATGCTTGCAAGCGGTGTTGATATCGATCACCGAGTGGGCCGAAGTATATCTCTCCGACTTGGGAGGACAAATTCCATCTCGATACATACAACCCAGATACTTTCCGATCACTGAGAGACACCTTTATGATCACCCTCTCATAGGATGACGTTTGATGACCTCAAAGCTTTCTTCCGATACCGGGGAGTTGTATTATCTCATGGTCTAAGGAATACAATATTTGACATAGGAAAAGCTTAAAGATGAACACAATGATACGATCTAATTGCTTCGCTTAGTTTGGTGCATCACCATATCATTCTCCCAATGATATGATCTCATTATCAATTGACAACTCATGTCTATGGTTAGGAAACCTTAACCATCATTGATCAATGAGCTAGTCCATAGAGGCGTAGTAGGGACACGGTGTTGTTCACAAACCACACAAGTATTAATGTTTCCGCTTAATATAATTCTAGCATGGAATATAAACTTTATCATGAACAAGAATTATAATAATAACATCTTTATTATTGCCTCTAGGGCATAATTCCAACAGAGACCTACACAACACAACCACAGAACTTTGTCCCCAACTTGCGATGAGGTTGACAATCTCACCGTGTTTTGCGGAAAACAAAGGATTAAACGTATCGAATGGAAAGAAGTAAAAGTTTGTAGAAAGTAAATACAAAGAAATAAACAGTTTATAGATTGTGTGTAAAGAAAAAGGACCGGAATCCGTAGTTCACTAGAGGTGGCCCTCCTTAAGATAGATAACATGCTGGGTGAACAAATTACAGCGGGGCAATTGACAAACACCGAGAAAGCAATACATGCATATACTAATCATCTTGACTCCTTTGAGACTTGATTAGGAATTACAACATAATACATAGACCGCCATCCAACTGCATCTATGACTAATAATCCACCTTCAGGTTATCATCTGAACCCCCTCCAGTATTAAGTTGCAAGCAACAGATTATTGCTTTACGAACTTCGTGTAAAGTAAACAATACGATTGTTCTATGAACAAAGGATTGTTGTTTTCTCCCTAGTAGCAACAACACATCTAATACCTTAGATATTTCTGTCACTTCCCCAGATTACCAGAGGCAAGAACCCACTATCGAGCATAAATACTAACTCTTGGAGTTGCTAGCATCTACTTGGACAAGATAGCTACTAACAACGGAAAGCGCTCAAGATCTCAAATAACAAAGCCATGATAGAATCAATAATCAATCTGAAATAGCATCTCAATATCCATCGGATCCCTGCAAACACAACATGTATGATTTACAAATAGATGATCTTGATCATGAACGGAGCTCACAAGATCTAAACATGAAAGCACAAAGTAGGAGAAACCAGCCATCTAGCTACTACATGGATCCGTAGTCCAAGGATGAACTACTCACGCATCATGTCGGAGGCTTGCATGGTGATGAAGAAGGCCTCCAGGGTGAATTCCCTCTGGCGGTCTTGGGAAGAGCTTGAGATCCCTCCCGATCTAGGGATGGAGATGACGGCTGACTCTGAACTCTTTCATGGATTTTTGATCGGGTACTTAGGGTTTTCGTCCCGAGGGCAACTTATAGGCGGATGGAGAGGCCGAGGGGGTGCCGGGACTGGCCTCACCACCCCCTAGCGCGGACCAGGCTGGGCCGCATGGCCAGGTGGTGTGGTGGCCCCCTGGTCCCTCTCCGTCTCGTATTCTGGCACTTGATCCCTTCCGGAAAAATAGGCACTTTGGCTTTTGTCCCGTCCAATTTTGAGAATATTCATTTTCTGACTTTCCTGGAACAAAAAACAGCAGAAAATAGGCAGCTGGCACTGTGGCTCTTGTTAATAGGTTAGTCCAAGAAATCATATGAAAAGTACTCCAAAGCTGGAACAAAACACAAGAAAGTGGATAAAACCAAGCATGGAACACCAAAAATTATAGATACATTTGCAATGTATCAACATCCCCAAGCTTAACTCCTGCTCGTCCTCGAGTAGGTAAGTGATAAAAAGGAAGAATAATTTTTGAGGTGACATGCACCATCAAAGACTTGATCAAAGTATTTGCAAAACATTCAAAGCTGGGATCATAGTACTTCAATCATAACATGAAAGACAAAGTTCTAGCAATAAGAAAAGAAACTATGATGCAACATGAAAAGGCACAAACAAATGATTCATGAATAACAATGCTTTGCAAGACATTTGTTTGTTTCACATAAAGAAAACATAGCATAATAGTATTCAACTTGTCCCTCATAGAGTAGCAAATATAAATGCATAGGACACCTTCAAAGTTCATAAGAGTGATTAGATACAATAGTTTCAAACAAGCAATAACAAGTTATGCATCAATCAACTAGTCTTGGGACAATGCACATAGAACTAAGAATGGCCACTATGCTCTCAAAGTAAGTGCATAAAGATAGAACTATGCTCTCAAAGTAAGTGCATAAAGAGAGAAGGTGGAGACTCAATATAATGGTGGAAGAAAGGCCTTTTGTAAAAGGAAGTAGGGGTTCAAGTCTCATAAAGAGCTTCCAAAAATTATGGTACTTGTAGCTTTCAGCTCTCATTACCCCTATCATAAGCATCTTGAAGGTGATTAAGGTTAAAGTGACACAACTAAGAGGATATGCTTGACAAGTTATAAACCGAAATCTCATGCCCCTTACTTACGAAGACCGATCCTCATGCTACTCAACTTCAGTCACGAGTAAGCTCTTGTCATTGTAAGTATATGTGTATCATTAAGAACCGCCAACAGGGTACCCCTTGCACATGATACGGGAGTTTTCCCATAATCAAAATGACAAGGCAAGCAGACAATGAGCATCTCAGCGATCTTTTTATTTGCTATTTGCATAGTTTTTTATTGAGGATGCTTCATAGAGTGCTCAATATGGTGATGCTGCAAGTTTCCACCATGATTAGGCATGGCTTAGGCTAGCGGCCCAAGCGTTTCTCTAACACACATACAAACTCCATGATCTTACAAGTTCCACTTTTATTTCACACCACCAGGATCCGTAAGCAAAAGAACATGATATCAATGGGGTACAAAGTACAAGTGCAATGTTGAAAGCGTTCCCCATGAAACATGGTTCTGCTAATTTCAACTTATAAAGCGCAAGCATATACGCAACAAAGAAGGACCCAATGGTTCAAGTTTATTAGAGGCAAAAAGTAAAGTGTGCCATCAAGTTCGTGAGAGCTTTAATCACTAGTTTTCTCATAACAAGTTTAATTTGGAAGGTAAACAAAAGCATGAATATACTTGGAATAGCATAAGCTAGTAGGTAGGTATGGTGGACTCTTTGGAATAACTTGGTTTAGGGAGTTGTATGCATGAGTGGAACTCATACTTTGTTGTGGAGGCTAGCAAAAGACCGGGAGCGACAAACTAAGAGAGCAATAATGGCCATAATAATGCAGAGCGACAAAACATCATTGATCAAAGCATAAAGTGATACTACAAGTTGAAAACTAAAGGATCATAAAGGCTATAGTGACTTGTGACAGTCATAACATGGTGTGAGCATGTGCCAAGTCAACCCAAATAAAGCCTCAAAGGATAATACCACTATACTATGCTTTAATATGCTAAAACAACGCATGATTCATCCAAGGCACATTAAACAATCTCAATTGTTTATAACAAGTCATGCTACGGCAAAGAATACTAAGCATAAATCCAAAACAATATCAAGCACGGCATGACAAAGCATAGCCACAGTCAAAAAATAGCTCTTTTTACCACATAAGCATGAGCTTTCCTACTCTTTTCCAAACCAAACCAAACTAATTGCAAACCAATGTATGAAAGAGGGGGTCCAACCAACTTATTCAGAAAACTAAGAAAACCAAGCAAACTAAAAACCAAAACCAAAATGAAAAGGAAGACGCTCCAAGAAAAACACAACTGTGCATGAAACGATAAAAATGAAGCGTTTGGAAGAAACCTGGAATTTTTATTGATGAACAAGGGGATGCCTTGGGCATCTCCAAGCTTTGACGCTTGTACTTCTTGGATATTTATTGGGGTTACACGCGTGGCATCCCCAAGCTTGAGTTTTAGTCCATCCTTCATCTCATTACTCAATCCTTCCATACACCTAAAATTTTTCCTTCATAGAAAACTTCACACAATCTCATTAGCAACATTAGTGCACTTAAGATAAATAAGTCTCAAGGTTCAGTTCTAACACCAAATAAACTTCCATTAGAACACTAGATACTGTAGCACTTCTCTCAAAAAGCTCAATTCCCCAAAGGAACTCAAGGAGGAACTAACAAGAAGCAAATGCAGAAAATGGCAGAAATCTGTCAAAACAGACCAGCAGGTAAATACGAATTTTTTCGAAGACCTTCTGTTGCTCAAATCAAAAAGTGTTGAACTAACGAAAGTTAGATAACAACCTGGGGAAGAATAACAAACAATTACAGCTCAATCCAACGTACATAGCTCTCTCAGGAATTTTTACGGTGAAGCACAAAAATCTGTTTCGGGACAGCAACTTTCCCAATCATTACTTCACTCTCATTAGAGGTTACTCTTGGCACAAAAAGCAAATAAAAAGGATAAGGAGCGGTTATTACTGAAGTAATAACTTCCAAGACTCAACTAAAACTCTTGGATTATCTCCCAACAAGTACTTTTCTTTAACGCCTTTAAGTTAGGCATAAGAAGCAAAGAAAGAATCAAGTGTTCTCAAATGAAGAAGCATTAAAACCAACTTTCTTGCCCTTACCTCTCTTATTTTTATTCTTAACCTTTGGGAAAATGTGATTGTTTGGTGGAGAAGAAAGGTGCATGGTCCCCTTTCCCACATCTATTATTTCTCCAAGGAGTTCTAATAGGGACATTCCAAGTGTAATTTGTCCTTTTCCTGCACATTCAATAACAAGATAATCAGTAGAAATCATTTTCCCAAGGATCTTTGTAAACACTCCTTCAGCTATTCCAATAGGAAATAAGGTAGCATTATTAGCAAGAGATATTTCTTTTCCTCCTTCAGTAAGCCCCCACAGATTTAAAGATTCATAAATATCTTTGGGCATAAGACAAAATTCAGACATGATATCGCAGTGGGCTTGAAAAGTTTCAGTGTTTATCTCAATCTTTACTGTAGGGAGCCACTTTGATGGTTCAGAATTTATTGGAACGTAATTGTGATGCTCCCTAAGCGTATTATAGCAACTTTCTAGGCTAGTAGTGCTAGCCTCAAGAGTGTTCAACCTAGTAAATATTTTTGCGAAAGAAATATCAGTTTGGCTAGGCATGTTGTAAGTGAGGACCAATTTATTTATAGCATTAATAGCATCATCCTCATTACATTGGAGGAAATCTCCTCCCACAATAGCATCTAAAGCATATCTATAGGAAAGAGCAATCCCAAGGTAAAAACTACTAAGGAACAAGCCTTGAGTCATTTTAGGCTCAGTTTTTTCATGTAGATTAGAGATTCTAGACCAAGCTTCCTTAAAACTTTCCTCAATTCCTTGTTTAAAAGTGAAAATCATTTTCTCGGGTGACATAGTTATTGGAGCAAGGCTAGACATAGTGGTAACTCAAGATAGGAACTAATTTTTTTGTGTTTTTGAAATAAGAAAGCAAACTAGTAAAACTATTTTTTTTTGTGTTTTTGAAGAACAAAACAAGCAAACAAAGCAAAAAAGAAACTAAGCAAAACAAAAACAACAAAGTAAAGAGATTGGTTATGAGGGACTCCCCTTGTGAAGATGTCCTTGACTCACCGGCAACGGCGCCAGAAAAATCTTGATGCGCTCGACTTTGAACGTAGAGCTCGCTGGGAACCCCAAGAGGAAGGTACGATGAGCACAGCAGTAAGTTTTCCCTCAGTTATGAAACCAAGGTTTAATCGAACCAGTAGGAGCAAGGAAACACCCCAAAGGTGTTACTAGCTGAGCTTTGGCAGGGCGCACTACCGGTGCTAGTAGCAACATGGAGACCTGCACAACACAACCACAGAACTTTGTCCCCAACTTGTGATGAGGTTGTCAATCTCACCGTGTTTTGCGGAAAACAAAGGATTAAACGTATCGAATGGAAAGAAGTAAAACTTTGCAGAAAGTAAACACAAAGAAATAAACAGTTTATAGATTGTGTGTAAAGAAAAAGGACCAGGATCTGTAGTTCACTAGAGGTGGCCCTCCTTAAGATAGATAACATGCTGGGTGAACAAATTACAGCGGGGCAATTGACAAACACCGACAAAGCAATACATGCATATACTAATCATCTTGACTCCTTTGAGACTTGATTGGGCGTTATAACATAATACATAGACCGCCATCCAACTGCATCTATGACTAATAATTCACCTTCATGTTATTATCCGAACCCCCTCCAGTATTAAGTTGCAAGCAACAGATTATTGCTTTACGAACTGCGTGTAAAGTAAACAATACGATTGCTCTATGAACAAAGGATTGTTGTTTTCTCCCTAGTAGCAACAACACATCTAATACCTTAGATATTTCTGTCACTTCCCCAGATTACCAGAGGCATGAACCCACTATCGAGCATAAATACTAACTCTTGGAGTTGCTAGCATCTACTTGGCCAAGATAGCTACTAACAATGGAAAGCATGCAAGATCTCAAATAACAAAGACATGATAGAATCAATAATCAATCTGAAATAGCATCTCAATATCCATCGTATCCCCGCAAACACAACATGTATGATTTACAAATAGATGATATTGATCATGAACGCAGCTCACAAGATCTAAACATGAAAGCACAAAGGAGGAGAAACCAGCCATCTAGCTACTACATGGATCCGTAGTCCAAGGATGAACTACTCACGCATCACGCCGGAGGCTTGCATGGTGATGAAGAAGACCTCCAGGGTGAATTCCCCTCTCCGGTAGGGTGCCGGGAAGAGCTTCAGATCCTCCCGATCTAGGGATGGAGATGACAGCGGCTACAGACTCTTTCGTGGATTTTTGATCGGGTACTTAGGGTTTTCGTCCCGAGGGCAACTTATAGGCGAAAGGAGAGGCCGAGGGGGTGCCGGGACTGGCCTCACCACCCCCTTGTGCGGGCCAGGCTGGGCTGCGCGGCCAGGTGGTGTGGTGGCCCCGTGGTCCCTCTTCGTCTCGTATTCTGGCACTTGATCCCTTCCGGAAAAATAGGCACTTTGGCTTTTGTCCCGTCCAATTCTGAGAATATTCATTTTCTGACTTTCCTGGAACCAAAAACAATGAGAACAGGCGGTAGCAGCATGGCTCTTGTTAATAGGTTAGTCCAAGAAATCATATGAAAAGTACTCCAAAGTTGGAACAAAACACAAGAAAGTGGATAAAACCAAGCATGGAACATCAAAAATTATAGATACATTTGCAATGTATCAGGCCTCCAAGTGCAGAGGTTTGTAGAACAGCAGCAAGTTTTCCCTTAAGTAGATTACCCAAGGTTTATCGAACTCAGGGAGGAAGTGGTCAAAGGTATTCCCTCTCAAGAAACCCTGCAATCAAGATACAAGAAGTCTCTTGTGTCCCCAACACACCCAATACACTTGTCAGGTGTATAGGTGCACTAGTTCGGCGAAGAGATAGTGAAATACAAGTGGTATGGATAATTATAAGTGGTAACGGTGATAGAAAACAGCTTGATGGCGTGGAAAAGACTAAAGGCAAACTGAAATAAAGATGGAAGCAAGCAAACATGTAATAGATCTAATAGCAAATGGTGTTTCCGTGCTTAGAAACAAGGCCTAGGGATCATACTTTCACTAGTGAACACTCTCATATAAATATATTCTTCTTTATGATACTACGCTGAACTACTCTCCGGTTGGACACTCTAATCCATGGTAGGGCTATAACAGCACACCTCAAAGTAAGCCTTTCCCATCTAGATAACCCCAC
Source organism: Avena insularis (assembly GCA_023614405.1). NCBI lineage: Eukaryota > Viridiplantae > Streptophyta > Magnoliopsida > Poales > Poaceae > Avena > Avena insularis. The sequence goes on from CM042686.1 coordinate 569,047,412, forward strand.
ACTGTCACCTTGAGCACTAGATGGTTCAAACAAACACCACAATTTCATAAAGACATCCAACTCCAAAGATAACTCATAACAAGTATTTGTAATCTCTAGCCTAAGTGCCACCATGGTGTGCACGCTGTCACTTTCACACACATGGGGAGAGCAGAGATCTATTAAAGCACTTGAGTAGCAAGGTAGATCTATAGATTGCAAGCTCATTATCTCAATAAGATCATGCATAGAGAGAGAGATGAACACATAGCTATCGGTAGAACCATTAGCCTCGAGAGAGAACTACTCCCTCCTCATCATGGGAATCAGCAACGGTGATGGAGATGGAGGTGGAGATCGATGGAGATGGCTCTGGGGTCACTTCCCCGTCCCGGCAGGGTGCCGGAACAGAGACTTTCTATCCCTCGAATCTCCCCTTCGGTGGCGGCGGCGCTGCGGAACTTTTAATGGCTTTTTGATTGACGATCTACGGTTTTGGTATCGGGAGGCTCTTATAGGCGAAGGAGGCAAGGTCGGTGGACATCCAGGGGGGCCACACCATGCCCTGGCGCGGCCTAGGCTGGCCCGTGCCAAGGGGAGGTGTGGCCACCCTGTGGCCCCTCTCTGACTCTCCTTCTGGCTCCGTGAGTCTGCCGGGAAAATAGTAACTTTGGCTTTTGTCCCGTCCAATTCCGAGAATATTCATTTTCTGACTTCCTGGAACCAAAAACAGCAGAAAACAGGCAACTAACACTGTGGCATCTTGTTAATAGGTTAGTCCAAGAAATCATATGAAAAGTACTCCAAAGTTGGAACAAAACACAAGAAAGTAGATAAAACCAAGCATGGAACATCAAAAATTATAGATACATTTGCAATGTATCAAGGCACAAACAAAAGATTCATGAATAACAATGCTTTGCAAGACGTTTGTTTGTTTCACATAAAGAAAACATAGCATAATAGTATTCAGCTTGTCCCTCATAGAGTAGCAAATATAAATGCATAGGACACCTTCAAAGTTCATAAGAGTGACTAGATACAAATAGTTTAAAACAAGCAATATCAAGTTATGCATCAATCAACTAGTCTTGGGACAATGCACATAGAACTAAGAATGTCCACTATGCTCTCAAAGTAGGTGCATAAAGGTAGAAGGTGGAGACTCAATATAATGGTGGAAGAAAGGCCTTCATAGAAGGAAGTAGGGATTCAAGTCTCATAAAGAGTTTCCAAAAATTATGGTACTTATAGCTTTCAGCTCTCATTGCCCCTATCATACTCATCTTGAAGGTGATTAAGGTTAAAGTGACACAACTAAGAGGATATGCTTGACAAGTTATAAACCGAAATATCATGCCCCTTACTTACGAAGACCGAACCTCATGCTACTCAACTTTAGTCACGAGTAAGCTCTTGTCATTCTAAGTACATATGTATCATAAAGAACCGCCAATGGGGTACCACTTGCACATGATACAGGAGCTATCCCATAATCAAAATGACAAGGCAAGCATACAATGAGCATCTCAGCGATCTTTTTATTTGCTATTTGCATAGGTTTTTATTGAGGATGCTTCATAGAGTGCTCATTATGGTGATGCTGCAAGTTTCCACCATGATTAGGCATGGCTTAGGCTAGCGGCCAAGGTGTTTCTCTAACACACATACAAACTCCATGATCTTACAAGTTCCACTTTTATTTCACACCACCGGGATCCATAAGCAAAAGACCATGATATCAACGGGGTACAAAGTACAAGTGCAATGTTGAAAGCGTTCCCCATGATACATGGTTATGCTAATTTCAACTTATAAAGCGCAAGCATATACACAACAAAGAAGTACCCAATGGTTCAAGTTTATTAAATGCAAAAAAGTAAAGTGTGCATCAAGTTCGTGAGAACTTTAATCACTAGTTTTCTCATAACAAGTTTAATTTGGAAGGTAAACAAAAGCATGAATATACTTGGAATAGCATAAGCTAGTAGGTAGGTATGGTGGACTCTTTGGAATAACTAGGTTTAGGGAGTTGGATGCATGAGTGGAACTCATACTTGGTTGTGGAGGCTAGCAAAAGACTGGGAGCGACAAACTAAGAGAGCAATAATGGCCATAATCATGCAGAGCGACAAAACATCATTGATCAAAGCATAAAGTGATACTACAAGTTGAAAACTAAAGGATCATAAAGGCTATGGTGACTTAAGATAGTCATAACATGGTGTGAGCATGTGCCAAGTCAACCCAAATAAAGCATCAAAGGAGAATACCACTATACTATGCCTTAATATGCTAAAACAACGCATGATTCGTCCAAGGCACATTAAGCAATCTCAATTGTTTATAACAAGTCATGCTATAGCAAAGAATACTAAGCATAAAGCCAAAACAATATCAAGCATGGCATGACAAAGCATAGGCCACAGTCAAAAACAAGCTCTTTTTACCACATAAGTACGAACTTTCCTACTCTTTTCCAAACCAAACCAAACTATTTGCAAACCAATGTAAGAAAGAGGGGGTCCAACCAATTTATTAGAAAAACTAAGCAAAAAAATGCAAACGAAAAACCAAAACGAAAACGAAGACGCTCCAAGAACAACACAATTATGCATGAAACAATAAAAATGAAGCGTTTGGAAGAAACCTGGGATTTGTATTGATGAAGAAGGGGATGCCTTGGGCATCCCCAAGCTTTGACGCTTGTACTTCTTGGAAATTTCTTGGGGTGACACGCGTGGCATCCCCAACCTTGAGCTTTAGTCCATCCTTTATCTCATTACTCATTCCTTCCATACACCTGAAATTTTTCCTTCATACAAAACTTCACATAATCTTTATTAGCAACATTAGTGCACTCAAGATAAATAAGTCTTAAGGTTCAGTTCTAACACCAAATAAACTTCCATTAGAACACTAGCTACTGAAGCACTTCCCTCAAAAAGCTCAATTCCCCAGAAGAAATCAAAAAGGAACCAACAAGAAGCAAATGCAGAAAATGGCAGAATTCTATCAAAACATACCAGCAGGTAAAGACGAATTTTTTCGAAGACCTTCTATTGCTCAAATCAAAAAGTGTTGAACTAACGAAAGTTAGATAACAACCTGGGGAAGATGCACAAAATTCACGCCTCAAAAATACGTTCAGAGATTTTACACGAATTTTTACGGTGAAGCACAGAAATCTGTTTCGGGACAACAACTTTCCCAATCATTACTTCACTCTCATTAGAGGTTACTCTTGGCAGAAAAAACAAATATAAAGGATAAGGAGCTGTTATTACTAAAGTAATAACTTCCAAGACTCATCTAAAACTTTTGGGTTATCTCCCAATAAGTACTTTTCTTTAACACCTTTAAGTTAGGCACAAGAAGCAAGAAAAAGAATCAAATGTTCTCAAATGAAGAAGCATTAAAACCAAATTTTGTTTTCATAGGAGAAGCAAAAGAAATCTTCTCTCTCTTCTTAGGGAAGTGTTCTATACCTTTCTTGAGTGGGAGTTGAATTTAATGGTGCCTTCTTTCATATCAATAATGGCACCAGCAGTTCTAAGAAAAGGTCTTCCCAAAGTAATAGGACAAGAAGCATTGTATTCAACATCCAAAACATAGAAATCAATGGGGACACAGGCATTGTTAACCATAATAAGAACATCATTAATACTCCCCATGAGTTTCTTTTTAGCATTATCATCAAGTGGGACATTCAAATAACAATCTTCAAGTGGAGGCAAATCAAGCATATCATAAATCCTTCTAGGCATAGTAGAAACACTACTATCAAGATCACATAAAGCTTTGAAATCAAAGTCATTCACTTTCATATTAATGATGGGTTCCCAACCATCTTCTTGTTTTATAGGAATAGAAGCTTTATGTTTCATCTTTTCTTCTTTAATCTTTATGAGAGCATCAGTAATGTGTTTTGTAAAGGCCATGTTCATAGCACTAGCATTAGGACTTTTAGCAAGCTTTTGCAAGAACTTAATAACTTCAGAGATATTGCAACCATCAAGATCAAAATCAAATTTATCATCTAGAGTAGTAAAACTATTACTAGCCTCAACACTAGTGGTGGTGATAGTAGAAACACTAATGTTTCTAGCAATTTCATCTTCTCTTTCCCACTTAGCATGTAATTCAGCTAATAGTCTAACATTTTCATCAATTCTTACTTGTATGGCATTAGTAGCTGCAAAGGGATTATCATTAGTTTCAGGTTTAGCAGCCATTTTATTCAAAGAAGATTAGGCTTCAGCCAAAGATGCTATATTTCTTTCAGCATTAGAGAGTTTTTCCTCAATAGTTTTATTGAAAGCAGTTTGCTCATTAATAAAGTCTTTAAGCATAACTTCAAGTTCAGAGGGAGCACTCCTATTATTGTTGTAGGAATTTCCATAAGTATTACCGTTGTTGGGAGGATATGGCTTATAATTGTTGTTACCAAAATTATTCCTATAAGCATTATTGCCAAAATTGTTATTTCTTATGAAGTTCACATCAACTTGCTCTTCTTGAGCAACTAAAGAGGCTAAAGGAACATTATTTGGATCAATATGGGCTTTCCCATTCACAAGCATAGACATAATAATATTAATCTTATCACTCAAGGAGGAAGTTTCCTCAACAGAATTTACCTTCCTACCTTGTGGAGCTCTCTCAGTATGCCATTCAGAATAATTAACCATCTTATTGTCTAGAAGTTTTGTTGCAGCACCCAAAGTGATGGTCATAAAGGTGCCTCCAGCAGCAGAATCCAATAAGTTCCTTGAAGAATAGTTCAATCCTGCATAAAAAGTTTGGATGATCATCCAAGCAGTCAGTCCATGAGTGGGACAATTCTTAACCAAAGATTTCATTCTTTCCCAAGCTTGAGCAACATGCTCATTATCAGATTGTTTAAACTTCATTATTTCACTTCTCATAGATATAATCTTAGTAGGAGGATAGTATTTTCCAATAAAAGCATCTTTGCATTTAGTCCAAGAATCAATACTATTCTTAGTTAAGGAGTTCAACCATTCTTTAGCTTTTCCTCTCAAAGAGAAAGGAAACAATTTCAGCTTAATAATATCACCATCTATATCCCTATGCTTTTGCATCTCCCAAAGTTCAACAAAGTTATTTAGATGGGCAGCAACATCTTCATTACCAATACCAGAAAATTGTTCTCTCATAACAAGATTGAGTAAAGCAGGTTTTATCTCAAAGAAAGTATCTTTAGGCACAGGTGGAGCAATAGGTGTGCTCATAAAATCATTGTTGTTGGTGCTAGTGAAGTCACACAACTTAGTGTTTTCAAGAGTAGTCATTTTTGTGTGTTTTTAAGTAAGAAAGCAAACTTGTAAAAACTATTTTTTGGTGTTTTTGATAAAGAAACAAGCAAACTAAACAAAAAGAAACTAAGGAAAACAAAAACAACAAAGTAAAGAGATTGGATATGAGGGACTCCCCTTGTGAAGATGTCCTTGACTCCCCGGCAACGGCGCCAGAAAATATGCTTGATGGCCCAAAATATATCGAGCTCGTTGGGGAACCCCAAGAGGAAGGTATGATGAGCACACCAACAAGTTTTCCCTCAGTACGAAACCAAGGTTATCAATCCAGTAGGAGCAAGGAAACACCCCAAAGGTGTAGCTAGCTGAACGTTGGCAGTGCGCACTACCGGTGCCAGCACCAGCGTGGAGACCTGCACAACACAACCACAGAACTCTATCCCCAACTTGCGATGAGGTTGTCAATCTCTCCGGTTTTGCTGAAAACAAAGGATTAAACGTATCGAATGGAAGGAAGTAGTAGTTTGCAGAAAGTAAACACAAAGCAGTAAATAGTTTATAGATTGTATGTAAAAGAAAGGACTGGGATCCATAGTTCACTAGAGGTGGCTCTCCTTAAGATAGATAACATGCTGGGTGAACAAATTACAGCGGGGAAATTGACAAACATCGAGAAAGCAATACATGCATATACTAATCATCTTGACTCCTTTGGAACTTGATTGGGAATTACAACATTATACATAGACCGCCATCCAACTGCATCTATGACTAATAATCCACCTTCAGGTTATCATCTAAACCCCTCCAAAGATTAAGTTGCAACAGATTATTGCTTTATGAATTGCATGTAATGTAAACAATACGATTGTTCTATGAATAAAGGATTTTTGTTTTCTCCCTAGTAGCAACAGCACATCTAGTACCTTAGAGATTTCTGTCACTTCCCAGTTACGGAGGCATGAACCCACTATCGAGCATAAATACTAACTCTTGGAGTTGCTAGCATCTACTTGGCCAAGATAGCTACTAACAACGGAAAGCATGCAAGATCGCAAATAACAAAGGCATGATAGAATCAATAATCAATCTGAAATAGCATCTCAATATCCATCGGATCCCCGCAAACACAACATGCAGAATTACAAATAGATGATCTTGATCATGAACAGAGCTCACAAGATCTAGACATGAAAGCACAAAGGAGGAGAACCAGCCATCTAGCTACTAAATGGATCCATAGTCCAAGGATGAACTACTCACGCATCACACCGGAGGCTTGCATGATGATGAAGAAGGCCTCCGGGGTGAATTCCCCTCTCCGATAGGGTGCCGGGAAGAGCTTCAGACCCCTCCCAATCTAGGGATGGAGATGACGGCGGCTACAGACTCTTTCGTGGATTTTTGATCGGGTACTTAGGGTTTTCGTCCCGAGGGCAACTTATAGGCGGAAGGAGAGGCCGAGGGGGTGCCAGGACTGGCCTCACCACCCCCTAGCGCGGTCCAGGCTGGGCCGCGCGGCCAGGTAGTGTGGTGGCCCCTTGGTCCCTCTTCGTCTCGTATTCTGGCACTTGACCCCTTCTGGAAAAATAGGCACTTTGACTTTTGTCCCATCCAATTCCGAGAATATTCATTTTCTGACTTTCCTGGAACCAAAAGCAACAGAAAACAGGCAGCTGGCATTGTGGCTCTTGGTAATAGGTTAGTCCAAGAAATCATATGAAAAGTACTCCAAAGTGTGGACAAAACACAAGAAAGTGGATAAAACCAAGCATGGAACATCAAAAATTATAGATACATTTGCAATGTATCAGCAGCAGAACAAGGCCGGATTCCAGGAGCTTACAGTGACTTTAGATCAACCTCGAGGGCTTTCTCATGGGCACTAGGCCCTGGGACACATCATTCTATGTTAAAAGCAAACTAGCTCCGCCATAACATTATACATCACATCAGATGTAGCCTTTATACTTCTATATCTATGTAGATCCTAGTGCATGAAATGCAACTATGCCACTTATATTGCTTCTTGCCATTTATGTACAAACTTAATTCTGGTTCAGTGATCAACTTAGGAATCACTTAAAGACATGTTCTTATAGTTAAGACTTTGTCCTACCATCCAGAACTTCGGGTCACATTACGTCGAGTATATAACATGGTTGTATGGAAGAACCTATGACTGAGGCATAGGAGATGCAATGCATCTCTTTCTTTCAACCATAGTTGCAATACTAACTCAATGCTTCATATAGCAAGAACTACTTTCTTACCTTGTTCCATTCTGAGCTTCTTCAGAATCTTGTCTTAGGACATTCTGAACATCTTTCAAAATCAAGTCCAGGAAGCATTCGACACTTAGTGTTTATTAAACTCACCAATCTATCTCGATAGATCTCTTTGTTTAATAAATTCAACTTCATCCTGACTTAAATATCATTAACACCAATCACATCATTCACATATGTCGTCCATATATCCCAGAATGATTTCACGCTCCCACTCAAATATGACATTCATGTTTGAGATCCAGGGATTTCACTTAGCTCCCACTAAAAATATGCCAGTTACATATTATGAATTAGCCAAGCTGATTTGCTCCCACTCAAATCTAGGTCCTCTCGATAATCTTGGACATTCCAAAATTCCTTGATCATCATCAAATCGAGAATTCCACTAACGAGATTTCAATAACCATTCATTTCTCGTACTTAGGTCCATCACACTTCTTTGTAATCCGTAGGTATGTCTTGTTCAAAACATGACAAGTGAATCAACAATATTATTCCACAAACTTGTAGAATATATAGTTGAATCCTACTTTCTTTAGTAAAAGTATTCACTAAAACTTTATGATCATTATCATTAGTTTCTCCTCTATATGTAGAGTTTGGATTCACGAAACAATTCCGCTGCGCCACTCAACAATCTAGAGGTAAGGTCAAATGCCTTGCTTTGATCTTTTACTTTCTTCCACCTGTATCTTCATCAAGACACATCAACTTAGGACAACATCAGGTTTGCCCCTTTGTGGAAGATGCATTCATAGCTTCCTAAGAATGCTTTACAAAGACTTGTTTATTCGCCACGATTTCGACTTACCAAAATCTCCAGAAACTCGAACGTGCCATAACACTTATGGTGTTGTTTCCACGAATCTTTAGATGTTCCTTTGTATTTCAAATGAGTGTTTGCTTATTTCGATCTTTAACTCTAAACGATAACTATAACCCCTATAAGAGATGATATTATACCATATGTATCTAATACATAATGATTATGATGTTTAGACATTTCAATATAGTTTGAATTCGTCCAATTATCATAATTTGTGAAACATCTTTCACAAGTTCCTTTTTATGCTAAACTTAACTTGAATACTTTAGTCATGTCGATCAAATCGAAGAGACTTTGTATTCTTGTTAATTTCAATATCCTCCTTTTGTTGTGAACTCATTTGAACAATTCAAATAATTTCAAACTTATGTTTCATTAGGTAAATACACTTATTCACTTAAGTCCACAATTAACTAATGATTTCCACTACTTGTTGAAAATACGATACATCACTATGTATAAGATTCAACATTTCTTTGCATATCACCGTTTTACCAGAATGCGGAGTTTTAGTCATTCTGCCCAAGAGGCATGGTTTTGCAAAGTCTCTAGATTAAGCATCTAGGACCCCGATCTTCATAAAGAACATGCAATAACCAAAATGACTTAAACTATAGTGGCATATCATTATTAAACTTTGGATATCTTTTAGCATTATAATCCTTTTATAAATGTTTAAACTATTATCATTAACATAGTGATGAGAGTAACTTGTTTATAATCATAATGTGACCATAAGGTATTGTTCATAAGAATAGTACAATCTGGCTTGTAACTTGTTCATATGAGTAATCGTCTCGCCAAAAGCAAGACACACAAACAGGGATTACAAATTTATATTCAAGTCCACTAATCCAGATGATAAACTTTGAGGGAAGAGGTGATGTCGGCCATCAACTGTTTTGCTTGCCATCATCAAGCCACATTGCCTCAAATCTAGCAATTCTCAAGCAGGTCATCCTGTTTTCACAAAGCAGGACAAGTATCAAATACTTTGCAAACTGCAACGAGTTTTGCAAGAACCACATTTATAATTTGTATATCTTACATATACCTTTTCATCCATGACCTCCATTTGCAATCAAGCCCTTTCAAGAGTTCTCAACTCTAATGCAAGATTGCTAAATGTTTTTCCAAACATTCCAGAGTCACCGAATTATCTCCTAATGGTTATTTTATCAAGAAGAGAAGATCACCTTTTATGAGGATATCCCTCAGGCGTGGGTATTAATCTATGAAGTTGGACCCTTTTGCTAAGTTCCAAATTAAGCAATATATTCCCATGGTCGCAAAGGACCTCAATGGGATAGGCCAAGGTCTACTAAGATATTTGCAAATAGACATCTAGACTAAGTTTATAATAAGAGATCAATTTATAATTGGTCTCCACTAAAATTGTCATCCCCTGGACGATTTTAGTGATCGCATGATCCCTATCCTCTGCACCTCCCCCGATCATCACGGCCATCAGTGCAGCCTCACAGGAAGACATTCAATAATGTCAATCACATCATCCATGTGACTCATGCTCGATCTTTCGATCTCTTGTGTTCCGAGGCCATGTCTGTACATGCTAGGCTCGCCAAATCTAACTTGTGTGTATTCGCTATGCAACATAGCTTACACCCACTATATGCGAACGTAGATATGTCTGACCCCCGATCATCACGGTCGGCCTCATACTGAAGAACTTTCTTGGTGGTGCACACACAAGGGGAACACGGAACATTGAAATTAAATAGGGATTATCTTATTTGCTACCGTTGAGTATCTAAATACTAGCACACAATAAGATGTAAAATAGGTATCAACATCATATGTATAATGTGATATGATATGGTCCTTCTTGTTGCACCTTGATCTCCATCGAGCGCTCCGGCATGATCTCCATCTTGCCCTTGGTTTGACGCCAAGTCCACGATGCCTCCACCAGGTCGTTCATCGGAACGATGACTATTACTATACTACTTAGTAACAGAAAAGTAAACTATTTTATCTTCGCAACGACCAATGCCATATCATAATCACATGCACTCCTGTAAAATAAAGTTAGACGCCTCTACTTTATCTATTGCAAGTTTTACGTGGTTGTTTAGGGCTTTCGCAATAGAACCGTTTTTTAACTACGAACTTTCCAACCACAACATGGATCCGACAGTTGTCTCTACTACACCCCTTTCGGGGCCCTCCGTTGTAAATGTTATATCAACTATCGAATGAGAGACAGACACCCGCTAGCCACTTATACGGTGCAAGCCATATGTTGAGCATGGAACTAGTCTCGCGTACGAATATGCGTAAGGTCGGTCCAGTCCGCTTCATCAAACAATACCGCGATATAAACAAGTACACGTTAGAGGGTAACAACTAAGGGATCAATGCCTGCACAATACTTGTGCGTACTGGTCGTACAACACTCCTACGCATAGATCGGCTCTGATACCACTGAAGGGGATCGGCAGCAGAAAACAAAAAATTTCCTACGTTAGAACCCCATAAACTGCCTAGGATCTATCTATGTAGTAATGCGGTAACGGCCGATGCGTAGAGAATACATACCCTTGTAGACCGTACGCGGTTAACGTTCCGCGGGGAACATGGTTAAAGTAGTTGTACTCATAGCCGATCTCAAGGTCGCGAAGCTCCTCGCAGGTCACCCCTTGCTCCTTCTTCATCTTCATCGTGCAGCAGCTCTGGCTCATGACATTTAAGCGCCCCAAGTGTTGCGCCTCGTGTCTTCGTACACATCGGGTGCATGATGAGACCTCCGGCTCCCCGATCCCGCCGGGAGTGCGGAAGTTGATATCCGACTAGGAAGCCCTGCAACGCAACGGCGTACTGCATGTGTGCCTCGATCGCATAGCCCAGACTTGGGGCCATGGTCACGAGGTATAGAGAGAGGGAGGGAGAAAGTTAACTAAAAGACTTCTCAAATTGTGTGTCTCATCCCACCCATGGGCACCCCTTTATATAGGATAAGAGGGTGTGACTTTCTCAAAGGCTAAGCCATGTGGGACTAAATACTAAAGGAAAAGTCACAGGAATTTTCGTCCAGGCGGTTGGGCCGAATCTGGATACCCCAAAGAGCAAACAGCAAACAGCAGTCTGCCAGGTGGGCCGGCCACTCCCGGCGACCCGCGACCAGCCGAGGCGGAAGAGGTGGCCAGAAGCAGCGGTCGGGTGGGCGGCACCACGGCCCACCTCGCGCCAGCGCCCCAGCCTGGCCTCCTCCCCTTAGATCTGCCCGGGTGGGCTTCTCGCGCACAGCCTGCCTGTCGGCGACCAGCCGACATGGGCGGCAGGCAAGCCATGTGCCGAGGCGTGCTAGCCGGGTGGGCGGCGGTTGGCCTAACACCGCCAGAAAGGTCGCCCTGTTGCTTCCCCTGTGCGGTGGCAACTTAACTGCCGCCCACGTGGGCTGTTCCTTTTTTCCTTTTTGCTGCAGATTTTTCTTTAGGTTGATTTCCTCTGGGGATTTGGCCTAATATAAAAGTTGCTTTTATAAATCTTAATCTAAATATTATTTAGAATATATTAATTCATAATTAACATATAATAAATATATATTTAAATTTCCATTTATCCAAAAACACTTTTTGGGGTCTTTTCCTTTATTCTTTCTCCGAACAACTTCGGAACTCTCTGCGGAACATTTCTGGCTTTTTCTTTCTCTACTATGATTCTGTCTTATGAATGATCGCTCTCATCGTACCCTTAAGTGTATCCTCTCACGGCTCGGGAATGCTCTAGACATGATCTATATCAATGATCAATAGAGGGACCAAGGATATCCACGTGACTCATATGTATTCCTGATGACAATGTCGTTTGAACCGCTAAATGTAGCATCCTTGTCCTTTTGTTTCTCGATACAATTTGTCCGAGATCCGATCATTGGTATCCCATACCTTGTTCAATCTCGTTCACAACAAGTTCTGTTTTCTTGTTACCGTGATATTACATCCCCGTGACCTAGTCACATGTTGCAACATTTATAAATGTAATCTCACCAAGCCGGCCGTATGTATCTTTACCCGTCATGTGGGTGAACAAATCTTGGTCTAGCAGTCACATGTCATCTACTGTTCCTTCGGAATACCCAACGTACACCTTTATGGCCACCGTATTACTAGATGACGGTTGATGCAGTCTAAGCAGCCTCGGGAAACAGTGAGTAATATGAGCGCACGGTCTAAGGAAAAGGAGTCTAGGTATAGCTGTTGCAACAATAAACTATATGACTTGATCGTGTTGCAATCCTTCGAGGAATGTCCAATTACATCATTCTCCAATGATATGATCTCGTTGTCAATTGGCATATATGCCCATAATCTTGAAACCCAGATCATCCTCATGACCAACAGACTAGTATGAATAGAGGCTCCTAGGGACTTGGTTGTTTCATACCACACTTGTACCAATGTTTCTACTTGGCACAGTTATAGCATAATATGAAACTATTATAAAATAATTGAGATATGACAATAAAAACCTATTTATTATTTGCCTCTAGGGCATATCTCCTTCAGGATTTCCTCTCCATAAAGATGGAAGAGGGCTCCTCACTGGACAGTCACTTGTTGAGCATATATGATGCATACATCAGTCTGGCATACTTCCTGGACAACTAGTTTGCAAGCTCTTTTGCAATAGGCGTTGTGCTGCGGTCGCTGCCACCAAGCTACCAAGCACAAGTCATGATTTGCATTATGAGAGGCGACGCGGAAACACAGGATTTCCACGAGTTCATATCACATTTTAGAGATGTGGTGGTTGAACCCGTTGTCGCTGAGGTTATCAATAACAAAGGTATATATTTGATATACAATTTTATAAATGTTATAATCTTGCAAACACATTTGCAGTGTTAAGTATATTTGATACTTGTTCTGTTTTACTGAAAATAGGTCCTTCTGCATGAGAGGTGCTTGCTCGAGAGGAGGTGACGCTGCGTGATGGCGAGCATGATGATGATGTCCAACGACACTCTCCCTCAACATTTATCATTTAGTTTATGTTTAGGATGATTATTGTAATCAAAATATTATGAACTTCTTTAGTGTGTCTCACACTTTGTGAGACGGTTATTCATATGAGTTTGTAACAAACAGTTGTTCTACTTTTATGAATGATTTCTATTTATGTTCATATCTTGTTTGATTACATGTGAATTATCCTTGTTGTTTGAAATTAATTGATAATACATGAACATTTGTAAAATATTGAAATGCCTTAAAATACCCAGCTTAATGATATATTCATTTTGAATGAAACCATTGTTTAAATTCAAAGTTATAATGATAATATGTGAAAGACATTCGATTTCTTGTCACATATAAATCATGCCTAAGTTTGGCAAAATAACTTGAACACCGTGTATTACTTGAATACAAAGTGTTTAATGAATTGTTAAAAGTAAATACATATTCGATGTATTGTGTTTTGACAAATGGTAATTATCATTATATGATTGTTTAAATGTGTAAAGAAGTTTACCAAAGGAAACATGAGGATGAAACTATTTTATATGATCAAAGTGTTTCATCAACAAAGGGTATAAATATAAAAGAGAATCTAATTACTATGATTTGATCAATAGTAATGAAATTCAACATTATAAGAATGGCATAGAAGAAATTGTGAAATGCAATGCATTTGAAATGTCAAAATGCAAAACATCACAATATGATATTAGATATCAAAATGGGTGTATAGATGGCACCAAATAAATCGTTGTAGTGTAGATGTAGATACCATTAGTTAGAAATAGTTAGCACTCAATTAGAATGTAGTGAACCATTTGAATTCGTGAGAATGGCTCCATATCTAGTATGGATCATCGTAAAAGTTTTGGGGTTATTCGATATAACCAAAGCAATAACAAATAAGTCCTTGTAGAGTATTCATTGGAAACTTTGAATACACAATCCATAGCTGAAACCAAAAGGGAAGCAAAACTAGTATTGCTTGGATTTTGGTGCATTCTTGAGAAAGCTCACTTTTAGTGATATTTCTCGGTTATGGAGCAAATGGAAGATAGTGAAAAACACGATGAGGATTCAAAACCCTGCATCAAAGTGTTGAGAAGCGCAACTGAAAATGTTCCTAAACGATTCTCTTCACAAAGGAAAGAATCAATGATATTGATCATTGTGTTTTCCCCACTGGTGTTTTCACTACATAAAGTAGGATTCAAAATGTAACCCATATCTTGTATGGAGACATTTTTGAATCATTTGTCATGATTCTCGGAATATGACATACCTACGAACTACTAAGGAAATAATAGTAAGCTAAAGTTATGAGAAATCCCATAGCAAAATTCCCTTGAGATTAGAAAGCAATTCGTTGCTGAATCTCACAAGTAAAAGGGGTTACTTGAATTTTCCCAAATGACTGCAAAGCCATAGTGGAAAAGGGGGTGAGTGACAAAAGCACAATTTGTCAAGTATTGGACGAATTCAAATGAATTTGATTCAAGTGTGCTTAATGTCTAGTGGATTTAAAACTAGTAAAATTACTAGTATCTCATAGTAAAATCTCCAAGTTTGATATTTGATCAAAGATTTTGAAGTTGTTCAAAATAGTGAGTAGATATCCAATTTGCATGAAATTGAGTGGGAGCTATGAAAGTCTTCCTAAAATAATATGTGATTGATATATTTTTGAGTAGGAGCAATATAAGTCTCAAATTCAAATATGTAGGAACATAGTTTGAGTAAGAGTACTGACTCATACCCAAATATGGTAGGAACATATTTTGAGTGGGAGCTTATAGAGTGATTCTTAAGGATGTTAAGAATAAAAGCGCAAGTACCGATAAATAATGATTTATAAGGTGTAGAAGTTGATAATAGGTGTGTTATGATATTATGTAGTATTCCTTAAGGGATTCTGAAAAGGGTTTTAGAATAGAAGTTAATTAAGGACCTGGTCCTTAATAACTCAAGTTAGGAATAGTATTAAGTTTCGATGGTTGAAAGAAAGAAAAGGATGATCATCATCCACTATGTTTAGACATAGGTTCTATCTTAGAAAACCATGATGATAAGTTAACATAATATATGATCCAATAAGGAATGTTTAAAAGTGATTAGTTCGAATCACATAACGTTGAGCTAAATTTGTCCGCAGTATCTAATAGAGAACTATAGACATATTCTCCAAATCCATAAAGGATGACATATCTTAAAACATAAAGGGTTATGTTATAAGGGAATATGTTGGAAACTCCTGTAAATACCGATTAAAGTCAAGTAGGAAGCGAGGTGAACAAAACATCGAAAGTTGCACAGAGTGCACTAGTGTTTCGATGAATACATTTATAATAATAGATAAGGGTACCATCTTAAGTGTTGTATAATGTTATGGCGGGGCTAGTTCGCTTTTAACGTAGAATAATGTGTCCTAGGGCATATTGCCCTTAGAGAGTGTTTATAGGATCGGAAGAATCGCCAAAGAATAGTAGAGAGAAAACCAGAAGGGTTTCGGTAAGTCCGGAGGATGTCCGGAGTGGAGGTGGAAGGTGTTCCATAGCCACAGAGGTTGAATAATATGTGAATGAATGTTAAATATTGATTTTATCATTTATTCATAATTATTTAATAAAAGAGAAAATCAATTTAAATGGTCAAAGGCTTAATGGGCCAATTCCGGAGGGAAGAGGGCCCATTAGGGAAAAGGCAACTGACGAGGTTTAATCTCGTCAATGCCCATTGTTATGGACTTGGGTTTTGGAGAAGATGGGGATGCTGGAGATCGTGGCACGGTTAACAGACAAGCAACCAGGAGACACGAGATTTACCCAGGTTCAGGCCCCCGGAGGGAAAACCCTACTCCTGCTTGTCTGCTCTTTGATTACGGCGGAACCGAAAGTTACAGGATGCGCAGATTCGATCTGGCGTGGAGGCGTGTATGAAAAGTATGGATCTCTCTGTAGGTTCTAATCGTTGTTGGGTGTCTCTGTAGGTCGTAATCTGTCCTCTTCGTTGGACCCTCCTAGCCTTTATATATGAGGAGGCTAGGTCTCAGGTACCGATACGAGTAGGTTACAAGTTGTATTCAAACTCTAGTCTTGTTCTCCAAGGATCCGGATGACGCCATGGGCCTCAAACGCTATGGGCCTTGGTCACCCGAAAATCTTCATGGGCCAGCGTATATTGGCCGTGGGCCTTCCTTGGGCTGGACCAGGTAGGCTAACATCGGGTACCCGTAGGGTATAACCATGTCAGTAGCCCCCGAGTGTCCATCCGAAACGTAGATTCGGGTGGAGACTTAGTTGTCTTGAACCTTGTATTTGGATGTCGGAGTCGAAAGTTGTGTCGAAAAGTAAGCACTTCACCCGGAAGTTCATCGGGTCAGCTGAATTTGTTCGGCTGTTGTAAAGGAATCGACATCATGGACGTAGTCAACACAATGGACTATAGGGTGCGCGACCAGCGCTCCCTATGGGAGTAGCCCCCGAGTGTCTGTTCGAGTCGTAGACTCGAGCAGAGACTTTAATTCAGTCATTTTTTGCTTCAGGTCCGTAGGACTCGAAAATTTTCGGATGCTTGAATCAATCCTCCCTATGGGAGTAGCCCCCGAGTCCGTAGTGGAGTCGCAGACTCGTCGTCGGACTCGAAGAATTGTTCCATGGCGTAGTTCATTGGCGTGCCACTCGAAGATCTGGCGGAGTCGTAGACTCAGGCAGAGACTCGAGTCTTGTATCTTTGTAGACGCAATCGACAATCTTGCGGGCGTACCGCTGACCCGGAAGTACATCGGGTGCGCGACCAGCGCTCCTGATAGGAGTAGCCCCCGAGTGTCTAGTCGAGTCGCAGACTCGAGTGGAGACTCATGCGAGGAGAAAACCACTGACCCGGAAGTGCATCGAGTTAGCGTTTCACGCATAAGGAGCCAGGAGTCGATGTAGTGGAGTGCGCGGCGTTTAGCCAGAAGGACTCGACGTTGCGGGTGAAGTCGACGCTGTTGCTTCTGTCGGGTGCGCGGCCAACGCCGCTTTTGTCGATGATTGATGTGGTCATCCGAGGAATGCTTCGACTCGGGTCTTGGCGTCTGTTGACGTGACTGGCGCTGGTCGACTCCGTTGGAGGACCCAATAGAATAGCTCAACGTATTTGACATCCTTGTAAGCTGCAGAAAAACATGACGAATTGTGAAGTACTTGTATCTTGTAAAGAATATTTGCATGTCGGCTTGTATAGTAAGATTCTGGTGCCGATCGAGTCAGACACTTTTGCACTGTATGCTAGGCCTTTTCGTTAGCCTGATTACCCTTAGTCTCAGTACCTTGCCGAGGCACTCGGAGTTCAAGGATTCGACGATCAGGCAGAATCAGCTACTCGGGCTGTCGCGTTCGAGGTGCTCGAGTGCGTGGAGCCGATGGCACATTAGGTTACTCGAAGAGGGCGCAGCCCTCGAGTGTTTCGAGTGCGAGTTAAAAAAGAAATTAGCTCTAAGTAAAGGGAAACTTAGCTTTGTTGGTAGTTGTCGTGGATGGAACCGTGGCGGTAGCGGGTCGCACGCGGATATGTTTGACGCGACGAACCACAATCATAGCAGCGATGGGTTTCCGAAGTTGATGGTGGTAGAGAGCTCCGCATCCGAAGATTGTCGCGATCGAAGACCGCACCGGATTGCCACATCCGAAGGATGTATCAGGTCACCGGAGCCGAAAGCCGCATCGGATTGCTGGAGCCGAAGGCCGCGGCTGGTCACCGAAGCGGAGGGAGCCCCCGAGCCCTTGAGTCACTTGAGCCGAAGATCGTAGCGGATCGCCGGGCGTATCGGTATCGAAGACCATAGCAGGTTGCCGCATCCGAAGACCACGGCGGGTCGTCGCAGCCGAAGACCGTAGAACGTCGCCGGAGTTGAAGACCGTAGCGGTTTCCTTGTCGGTTTGGATGACTGCGGCGCACAGATAGCGCCTGCAGATCGGTTGGCTACTGCCGCAGCTTTCGGATTCGGAACCGTAGGTCCCTTCATCCGAAGGTGGATCGCACAGATCGGAGTTGCAGCAGCTGCTGCTGTAGAACTCATCTGTTGATAGTGACGTGCGTAGCACGGGGTGTGGAGCCCATGAAGCGGGCCTGATTGGCGTACGGGCATCCGCCGGGGGCGGAGGTGCCGTTGTCCCACAGAAGCAGAAGCTCCCGAACAGAATTTCGAGTCCGTCGCCTACGGGCTCGAAATCCTTCATGGTGGCCGGCGAGTGGGCGGTGAAGTCGAAAACGCCGAAGAGGAGGTGATTCTCCGTCGCCGAGGAGTTGTAGATTGATCGGGTCGGAACCGTCACGACCGCACAATCAGCACCCCCAGTTCCCACGGACGACGCCAATTGACGAGGTTTAATCTCGTCAATGCCCATTGTTATGGACTTGGGTTTTGGAGAAGATGGGGATGCTGGAGATCGTGGCACGGTTAACAGACAAGCAACCAGGGGACACGAGATTTACCCAGGTTCAGGCCCCCGGAGGGAAAACCCTACTCCTGCTTGTCTGCTCTTTGATTACGGCGGAACCGAAAGTTACAGGATGCGCAGATTCGATCTGGCGTGGAGGCGTGTATGAAAAGTATGGATCTCTCTGTAGGTTCTAATCGTTGTTGGGTGTCTCTGTAGGTTGTAATCTGTCCTCTTCGTTGGACCCTCCTAGCCTTTATATATGAGGAGGCTAGGTCTCAGGTACCGATACGAGTAGGTTACAAGCTGTATTCGAACTCTAGTCTTGTTCTCCAAGGATCCAGAGACGTCATGGGCCTTGGTCACCCGAAAATCTTCATGGGCCAGCGTATATTGGCCGTGGGCCTTCCTTGGGCTGGACCAGGTAGGCTAACATCGGGTACCCGTAGGGTATAACCATGTCAGCAACAGGGAGAAGGGCCAAGAGGGGAGGCTGGCGCCCTAGTGGGCCAGCCCCCCGTGCGGGGCCCATGGGGTGGCCGGCGGCGCCACCCCCTCCCCCTCTCCTCTCCTTTAGTCCCACCCCGGGACTTTGAGGTAGGTAGTACCTCCCCTCCCCCTATATATAGTGGGGGTATTTGGCCAGATAAAGACACACAATATTCGATAAAGGTCTTCTCACTTTTGGGAAGACCTCCCATTGATATTCTCTCTCTCTCTCTCTCTCTCTCTCTCTCTCTCTCTCTCTCTCTCTCTCTCTTTCTCTCTCGTGACCGTGGTCCCAAGTTCGGACTGCGCGAATGAGAGACATCTTCACCACGGAGCGTCGTCGCGCTGCGGGATTCGGATCTAGAAGCTCTACTTCCGCAACTGCTGCTGGATCGGGGAAGCGGGAGTCATCGTCAGGCACCGGACATGTGTAACTCCCTGCGAGGTGCCACACTTGAGGCACTCAAGTCATTGGAGCCAAGCGAGCGCGAGGACTTCATCACGACCTTGAGGTCGGGTTTGGCTCATCTACATCAACCACACTCTCCTGAGCATTGACAACGCTTTTCGGTCTTCAAGGGTAAGTTCGTGAAAAGCCCCTCCCGTTACTGTATTACTAATAGATAGGTCCTGGCAACATCAGGGGTTCAGGGGCGTAGGGTAAATTTTTATTGTTTTCATGCATGGAACCCCTACAGTTTATAATTCTTACAACAACAAGATTTATCAAAGCAATAAGTAACATTATAAGTAGAGCACACGTTTCTAGCAATGGTATACAATTTATTAATTTGTTCCCATAAGTGTTTCCCTTTTTGTGACAAGCGGTGTTCCTTATAATAATATTTTTGTTCTTCCGTGAACCCACCTTGCCAATAAGATTCAGTTTGAAAGAAACCAACCATTGATAGAAAGCATGATAAAGCAAGACAATAACAGACCAACGAAAATAACAACTATAGTAGGAACTAATTTTTTTGTATTTTTGATAAAAAGAACAAGCAAACAAAGCAGAAATAAACTAAGCAAAACATAAAAACAAAGTAAAGAGATTGGTTGCGAGAGACTCCCCTTGTGAAGTTGTCCTTGACTCCCCGGCAACGGCGCCAGAAAAAGTCCTTGATGGCTCAAAATGTAGAGTTTGTTGGGGACCCCAAGAGGAAGGTATGATGAGAACAGCATCAAGTTTTCCTTCAGTTATGAAACCAAGGTTATCGAACCAATAGGAGCAAGGAAACAACTCCAAGGTGTTACTAGCAACTTGGAATCCTGCACAACACAACCACAGAACTTTGCCCCAACTTAGAGTGAGGTTGTCAATCTCACCGATTTGCTGAAAACAAAGGATTAAACATATTGTGTGGAAGATAGTAATTACTTGTAGAAAGTAAACAATAAATAGTAATAGTAAATGGTATAGCAATGGTAAAAGTATGGACCGGGGTCCATAGTTCACTAGAGGTGATTCTCCTTAAGATAGATAACATGCTGGGTGAACAAATTACAGCGAGACAATTGACATATTCAAGAAAGCATACAATACATATACTAGACATCTTGACTCCTATGAGATTTGATTGGGCATTACAATATTATATATGGATCGTAATCCAACTGCATCTATGACTAATAATCCACCTTCAGGTCATCCGAACCCCTTCCAGTATTAAGTTGCAAGCAACAGATAATTGCATTAAGCAAAGTGTGTAAAGTAAACAATACGATTGTCCCATGGATAAAGGATTGTTGTTTTCTCCCTAGTAGCAACAACACTTTTACAACCTTAGAGATTCCTATCACTTCCCCAGATTACTAGAGGCATGAACTCACTATCGAGCATAAATACTCCCTCTTGGAGTTGCAAGCATCTACTTGGCCAAGATAGTTACAAACAACGGAGAGCATGCAAGATCACAAATAACATAGACATGATAAAATAAATAATCAATCTGAAATAGCATCTCAATATCCATCGGATCCCCGCAAACACAACATGTAAGATTACAAATAGATGATCTTGATTATGAACGAAGCTCACAAGATCTAAACATGATGGCACAAAGGAGGAGTACCAACCATCTAGCTACTACATGAACCCGTAATCCAAGGATGAACTACTCACACATCACACCGGAGGCGGGCATGGTGATGAAGAAGGCCTCCAGGGTGACCTCTCCCCTCCGGCAGGGTGTCGGGAAGAGCTTCAGATTCCTCCCGATCTAGAGATGGAGATGACGACGACTACAGACTCTTTCGTAAAATTTTGATCGGGTCCTTAGGGTTTTCGTCCTAGGGGCTTTTGTAGGCGAAGGGGCAAGGTCGGTGGAGCACCAGGGGGCCCACACCCCCTGGTGGCGCGCCCCCCAGGCCGCGCCGCCACCAGGTGTGGCCACACTGGTGCGCCACTTCGTCTCCCCTCCGACTCCGTGCTGCTTCGTGTAAAATATTAACTTTGACTTTTGTTCGGTCCAATTCCGAGAATATTTCCTTATGATCTTTTCTAAAACCAAAAACAGCATAAAACAGGCAACTGACACTGTGGTATCTTGTTAATAGGTTAGTCCCCCAAAAAATATAAAAATACCTCAAAGTGTGAACAAAACATAAAAAAGTAAATATAAAACAAACATGAAACATTAAAAATTATAGATACGTTTACGACGTATCACCTACCCACAGCCTCACATGGATGAATCTTTACTCTATCCTCTCACGTGCACACGCAATTTTTTTTTGCGGAAAAAGATCCGGATCTATTTCATGAGTCCATAAGAAGTACAAAGTATCCTAAACATAATAAAAATTACATTGAGATCTTTGGACCACCTAACGAATACTACTGCCGCCAGAGCGAGCCGCCGACGCGCCGCTGTCGCCGCTCCATTACCGGAGTCGGCATGCCATTGTTTATGACAGTCGGGAAGTCTTCGTGCACGTGCCCCTAAGGACCAGTGCCCTAGAGATGAAGTTGTCGCCATTGAATCCTTGAATTGATCCGAAACTTGTAACACCAAACCTAAAACACACGTAGACTGGACGAGATCCAGAACACACGTAGACTGGACGAGATCCACCACTCAATGGAAGCGGCGACCAGACGAATCCCCACTCTCCTCAACGCCAGCAGCAGGATCGTCGCCGACGAGGTGGAAGAGGAGGCGGGTATACCTTATTCTTGTCCCGCACAACGCCGCCGCCATAGCCACCATAACGACGATGCCGGATGACCAAACTCTAACTTTAGGGACCCTTCTACACCGCCGAGCGCAGGTCCGAGGTCCCCACCTCCTCCCGCCGCCGGAACGGCAAGCAGAGGAGGCGGGAACCCGTCGATGCTCGGTCGCAGACGGTGAGGACGAAGTAGATCGTGGCGGCTGCTAGGGTTTTTACCCTAGCCGCCGCCTCTTTTTCTCACGGGAGGAAGGAGGTACGTGCACACGCAATTGTATGGGGCTAAGACTAGACAGTGGCATCAACTTTTTAGCCGAGTACTGTCCAATAGCCCCCCAAAGGCCATTAGCCGGATGTGAAATTGGTGGGACAAGTGAAGATGCTCTAACAAAATATCAACTTGTAGTCTGATACACGATGACATCCGGTTGTCAACGTCTCGTTGTACAACGTGTTAGATTATCAACTGGATCCACATGAACGTGCGCGATTTTCGTACCAGGAAACTCGTGTGTTTCAAACGTTTCGTAAACAACATCGATCGACAGCTGCACAAACCCGAAGAACGTATTTTTCTAACCGTCTTTATTCCCCGATCCCCTTCTCAAGTCGCATTTCTCCATTGTCCGTATTTTCCTTTTTTTCCATTCGTTTAGGCCAAAGTTTTTTTACTCTAGTTCATGACAATACTTAGTTTCCAACGCTTGACTGTGCAACGGTCTCAGTTTCAATGGAGTCAACCGAAACAATTGTCCTTTCACTTGAAATCATGTATGTCCGAACATTTCACTGAATAACCTGTTTGATTTCTCAACGACTTAAGAAAAATGTTTTCGTCATCCCGCCAACTCAAGCGCTTCTAAACGATCCGATGTACAACAGTTTGATTATCAACGGGCGTGCACGAAGTTTTCTATTTTCATGCGGGCAAACTCATGCGATTCTACGCGTTTCGATGTACAATGGTTTGATCTTTTTTTTTTTGCGGAAAAAGATCCAGATCTATTTCATGAGTTCATAAGAAGTACAAAGTATCCTAAACATAATAAAAATTACATCGAGGTCTTTGGACCACCTAACGAATACTACTGCCGCCAGAGCGAGCCGCTGTCGCCGCTCCATTACCGGAGCCGACATGCTATTGTTGATGACAGTCGGGAAGTCTTCGTGCACGTGCCCCTAAGGACCAGCGCCCCAGAGATGAAGTTGTCGCCATTGAACCCTTGAATTGATCCGAAACTTGTAGCACCAAACCTAAAACACACGTAGACTGGACGAGATCCAGAACACACGTAGACTGGACGAGATCCACCACTCCATGGAAGCGGTGACCAGACGAATCGCCACCCTCCTCAACACCAGCAGCAGGATCGTCGCCGACGAGGTGGAAGAGGAGGCGGGTATACCTTATTCTTGTCCCGCACAACGCCGCCATAGCCACCATAACGACGATGCCGGATGACCAAACTCTAACTTTAGGGACCCTTCTACACCGCCGAGCGTAGGTCCGAGGTCTCCACCTCCTCCCGCCGCCGGAGCAGCAAGCAGAGGAGGCGGGGACCCGTCGATGCTCGATCGCAGATGGCGAGGACGAAGTAGATCGTGGCGGCTGCTAGGGTTTTTACCCTAGCCGCCGCCTCTTTTTCTCACGGGAGGAGAGAGGGTACGTCTGTTTTGTAAAAAAAAAAAATCTTCAACAGGCTAAATAGCTAGATTTTCATCTTGGCAAACGTATGCGATTTCGAACGCTTTGTTGTACAATGGTTTTGATTTTCATCATGACAAACTCAGACGGATTTGAACATTTCGTTGTACGACAGGGTTTATTTTTAACAGGATTTGATCTTCAACGGGCTTAAATGAACTAATAGATTTTCATCAGTTCGCTGTGCACCGTTTTTGATTTTCATCATGGCAACTCGGATGGTTTTGAACGTTTCGCTGTAACATGTTTATTTTCAACAGGGTTACACGATCTCGATTGTCAGGTTCGAAAACCCAAAATATAGTAAAAAGCAAATAAACCGGAAAAGCAAAAAAGAAGGAAAAAGACGCAAAGCAAATGAAAGAATGAAACAGAAAAAGAAGCGAAAAGCACGAAAAGAAAACATGGTTACCTACCACTCGCATCGTCGATCAGCACGGCCGTGTGCCGTCACCGAAGTCTAGACCAAGGACGACAGAGAGCTAGACCATACGAAACACACGAGAGGGGACCCAGCCTATGACCGCACCGCCGTGCAGGAGGCTAGGCGCTCGTTGCGTGTCACGCTAGTGAGCCGCTGCCGGGTGTTTTCACCGGGCCGTCGCACGCGACTGGTTAGGGGAGGAAGCTAAGTGAACGCGAAATTGGTAAGGAGAGAGGCTATGAAACGCGTCGCGTGGCGAGAAGCGTTTTATAGTGCATGCTCTACCACTGGCGTGAGAACCCGCGCACGTCTACAGTCTACACTATCAGGTCGGTTCTCCGCCGCGAGAACCTGCGAACGACAATAGCCTACGCTGCTAGCTCGCTTGTCCGTCACGAGAACCCGCGCACGTCTACAGCCTAGGCCGCCAGAACAACTGGAGAAGCGGGGAGAAACCGCACGCGCGTACTATCCATGATGGCACGTCACTTCCCTGCATTGAGAAATTGCGTCCTCCCGTACCTCCTGGTGCCACCTGCAACGCTAGCTCGGCTTTCCGCACCGATAATCCGCGTCCGGATAGCTGTGGTGCCACATCTACTTTCGGCAGGCCCCGCCACCCTGTCACGTCTAGGACGCCTCTCACCGAGCGGGGCCATGCCTGCATACGCTGACGGCAGGCCCATGGCATGCGCGTGGTTCATCGTCCGGCGAGGTGGGGTCCGTCACGGTTTGTAATTTTTGGCCTGGCCTACAACGGGGCCCGCCTCACGGGATAGCAGGGCGTCGTTGGGACGTTGCGTGTCCTTCTGTGCATCCATCCCACGTCCGAAAAAAATCGGAATAACGTGGATAGCAGTTTGAGCCGAAACAATCTAGCACTATTATTTATTCCGATTTCAACAAATTTTTCTCTTATTTGTACATGGACAGAACTCTTGGTGGGGAATAAATGCGGACCTAAAATTGTTTTGGGATTTGTCCTTATTTGTCCTCTACTGGTTGTGTTTGTTTATTTGTGCGTAGACTGCGCTAGTTCGAATTCGTCTGTAAAGAAAATGCCAACTGGTGCCAACGCCTGGGCTGGTCTTTTTTTTTTGTGGGCGATAATTCTTGGATCGTTCCACAAAATTTCTAAGGCCTCGTTTGGTGCTGGGTTTTCACGGAGATTGAGGATTATTATCCCGGCCCATCCCGAAATCCCCTACTTTCCCCGAAAGCCCGTTTGGCGCTAGAGTTTTGGGCTGATTCTATCCCCGCCCATCCCCGCGTATCCCCGTCCCCGACCCATTTTTCCCTTGCACACGATCCGCGGGTAGGACCCCGTGTTTTATCCCCGTCCCCGTCCCCGTCCTGACCAAAACCTACCTACTACAGGCGGCACGGAAGGCAAGTGGTGAGAGCGGCGGCGAGCGGAGCGGCGAGAGCTGCGGTAGGGACGGGATCTGCAGGAGGGGCGGAACATCTGACTAGACGAAGACAAAGATGGATCCCGCCGAGCCGCTCCAGATCGCCGCCGTTCTTGGAATCTGACCGGCGGCGTCACCTTCCGCCGTTCCGGTACTCCAGTCTACCTTCTCTGCGGTAACCCCCCTTCTCTCTTGCTAGTGCGGTAATTTCCGGTCCAGGGAAGGTTTGTGATGCATGGATTCCTCCTATATTCTGTAATTTTGGTGAACGGCGTTTGCTCCTACAAGTCTGTAGCTGCGGAAATTGGATAGCTGGAACTAGAATTAGATTAAGTTTTGTATCGTCCATGGCTTGGATGAATCGATTGACTAGTACTGTATAGCTGTTTGAATCGATTCTGTGTAGCTGTTTGATTTGTATTTTCCTCTAGCGTTTGAACAAACAAGGAAAGGGAAGAAAGCTATAGGAGAATTAAAAAATAACTTGGTCCTGTCTATTTTTTTTGGCTTGATCATTTCTTGTTTAATGTCTATGCGACGTATGAATCCATCGTTCAGTATTTTCTTTTGTTTACTGAGGCGCGTGTGAGGTGCCACACCAGGTTGTGAGGCACGCTGCAGCATGTTCGTTTGCTATCTGATCAAATGTATTTTGGAGGTAAAATCTTGTGCCAAATGTTGTTCTCTGTTCTCCCAAATGATGATCACTTGTATGCTTGGTGTTCCTGTTTTGATTGACTTTTCGGAGATCTGTAAACAATTGGAGATTACAGGAGCTCAACTCCAATTCCATTTTCTTGGTTTGTTCTTGTTCGGTTTCTCACTCTGCTGATATTTTTTACTTTGGCTTGATCATTGCTTGTCTGTTTTAGTTTGTGTGGCTATGTAGTAGTAGCATACTTCAGGTGAGCAGCTGATGATTTGCCGACAATAGTTTATTGTGCATGTCGACTCCTCTTGTGCATATGTACTCGTCTTTAAAAGGCAGCACTTGCCAGCTAGAATCGAGGACTACAAAACTAAAAAAGATACTACGCTACAAAACTAAAAAAGATACTACAAAACTAAAAATGGTTAACTATGATACTCCAGTACAGAGGATTATGGAGCTGTCTTCCTTATTTTTTGTTATCATTTGGGCCTTTAAACAACTGTTAAGGAACGTGACCGTGAAAGAGAGTTTGGAGTCTTCCCCTTGCTAGGTTAATATCACTACTGCTACTAAGACTAGTCTCCTTCCTATGTATGCACAAGTATTAAATTATGCTATGCATATCGAATCCTTCCATTGCAAGGACACTTCTATGTCTGTCCATTTTTTGTTATCATTTGGACACTTCTATGTCTGCTCGTTCCTCATTTTTTGTTATCATTTGGACACTTCTATGTCTGCCCATTGGAATATATGTTGATAATTGTACTGATGAAGCACATGTCGTCTCTCTTTTTGTGTCATATTTCTTTTCTCTGATTATAATATATACATGCAGACTTCTTCTAGTTTCTAGACCAGAGAACTTTATCTTGTTCATCTACGTAATAGTAGTAGTATATACTCCTCTGGTTATATACTCCTTTGCTTTTGTAATCCGTCAAAAATAATCAGAATTGATTCACGTGATTCCGAATCGATCCATGAGACCATCATAACATCAAGTTTAGTACAGATCGTAGCATGCACATCTCAATAAGGACTAGTACTTCTGTAACGAAATCAGTTTCCCATGTTTAGCTGTTAATTCAACACTTTTTAGCATGGCAGCATGAACAAAGTCAACTAGCTGGCAACTCTATAATCCCAAATATACTTGCATTTCTAGTACTAGTACTTGTAGCTGGCAGCTTAACTAAAGTAATTGTGATGAATCAATGAATCTAGCTTTGCTTTTGTAGTCTATCATAGAAGATGCAATTCTGATTTCTCGGTTGCATATTTCAGGTCTGGTGATGGCTCTACCATTTTATCAATCTGCTTGTTGAGTGTGAGATGTGCACGGGTCTGGTTTCGTAATCTGTCATCGAGTGAATGTTGTAATTCAGCTGTCGAAACAAATATTCAGAAACAAGTTGGATGCACAATCTAGTTTCAGAGTTTGTTCTAGTGTGTGCGCCTCAAATATGTTTAAATTCAGAGTTCAGTGTTCACTGCCGTGTGGCCTGTTGTTGATTTCTAGACTGTTTTGTTCATTTGCCGTCATAAAAACTGAATCTTTTCTAATGTATGTTGATTTTCCTTGCTGCTTGCCATTGTTTTTGTGTGTCAATCCCTGCCAACCAAACGACAGTTTTTAGAAGGGGGATTAGGGATTTTATGGGATGGGGTTTTATGGGGATTGGGTGAAGGTAGGAGTTTCACCCAATCCCTGAGGGGATTATCCCTGCTAATCCCTGTGAAAACTCCAGAACCAAACAAGGCCTAAAGAGTAAAATGCACTGGAGGTTTTAAAAGTTTGAAGAAAACCGTATGTAGGTCCTAAACGTTTCAACGTGTGCACTGCATGTCTTAATTCTCAGTTAGTTGTGTACTGCAGGTCCTAATTCTCAGTTAGTTATGCACTACAAGTTCTAGTTCTCAGCTACAACTCCGACTACAGTGCACTTGCATTTGAGAATTAGAACCTCCGGTAGACGAGTTAAAAATTTTAAGACTTGTATACGGTTTTCTCTAAACTTTTAGGACCTCCGGCGTATTTTACTCCTTTCAAATTCATGCTGCTGGATGGGTGAGCAAGTGTCGATATATTCTTTTTTTTACTAGCTCCAGTTAATGTGGAGTTCACGGTGATGGTAGAAAGCGATAACTGAGCAAGCTTTCTCTAAAGCTCAATTTTTCAGTGGTATTTTTCCAAAGTGCCGATCTTTTAATGGTACAGAACTTTATTTTTGACGTGAAATGAATCGGATGAAGTTCGGGGCATTTAACGGTACAGAACTAAATTTGTCTTCTCCTTTTCTGTGCGACAAAACAGGCTCGCGTCGGACTTCTCCGGTCGCTTTTTGTATCGTACCCGGTCGCCACACGCCCCGGGAGGCCGAAACCCACAAGGAGACGGGTCGGAGTTGGGCCGGGCTACCAACCCGAGTTTTTTTTAACCCTCGCCGCTCTCCTCTCCTCTTCTGTCCCGTTCAGCTTACTCACGCGGCGCCTGCTCCGCTCGACTCTCCGCAGACGCGGTCGATCCCCAGAAGCCCGCTCGAGAGAAATCCAGAGAAGGAAGGGGTAGCGGGCAGCCGAGGGAGACGAGAGAGCTCGACAGGTTCCAGCTTCGAACCCCCCAGCGCGTCTAGCTCGCATCTAGGTAAAATCAATCCGCTCCCCATTGCCCCCGCACTGTTTTTTGCTGTATTTTCAGTGCATTTAGGGTTTCCTTGGCTGGGCACGCGATTCCTGGAGCGGAACTTGTGCCTAACTTGTTCGCGCTTCGCTTGCGGTCTGGGTTTCGTGCGCCGCGGATTATTATTACTCACTAGTAGTAACAAATAGTCTAATTCCCCAGCATGTAGTGGGCTGTGTTCACTGAACTAGTGCTGATTTAAGCTGGATGCGACCTAGGGTTCCTGAACTGAGTGGCATGCCTGAAGTTCAGCTTTGCTTAATTGCTTGTCGGCGTCGTCTATCATGTGCTGACACTGTCTTTCGTGCTTGCCAGCAAAATGCCTCGCAAGGTTGTCTCTGGTCCCTACTACGACGATGACGAGTACGGTGATTATGAGGACTACGAGGACTACTATGATGATGATGATTACAAGGAGACTGCGCACGTCGAAGTCAAGCCCCCGGTGAAGGAGAAAGGTACGCGTGTGTATGTGTGTTCGCGCGAGCCACTGGACCGGTCATGCACCGACCTCGCTACGTCAGCTCTAAAGATTTCAAGTCGGTAGTTGCAGCGTTCTAACTTCACCTGTTAACATTGTGTGTGTGTAGTGTTCGTGTTACACATTGGTTTCCATTATGCTTGCTACAGAATTTTTATAGTCTCGGTATGACCAACGGAAGCCGCATGCTCTATATAAAGCTCCCCAACTCCGTTGTTTCCGCGCAAACAGATTGTGATGACCAAAGCTTATCATTAATGACTGGTTAATTTCCACTGCCTATTTAGCCCATATGTTGCTGATAATTTCAACCGATTGAATATGTGATTGCTTGTACACGTGTCCATTTGTGCCGTGGATGTGAAATGCGATACAATGTCTTATTACCTCTGAAGTGTCCATCTTCTTCTGGAATGCTATGGATTCTTAGTTGCATTGCTGTCCGTATGCTTTTTTTTTTTGTGTTGAAAGTCAAATATCATCTATCCATCCAGCCAGGCATTCAAAGCCTATTCACAAAATACCACGAAATTAGAACAGCTCAAATTGTTTAAAACTTGAAACTAAGTAGTGCTTTCTTGCTGTTTACTTGTTGAATGTTGCCGCATATATGCATCTTAAAGTTTCAACTGTTCTAAGATTCTAAAATAATTCTTATGGCCATACAGCTCTGTATGCTTTGTACCTTAGTGGAATATATGTGGGTTTTTTATGTGTACTCTGCTGATTAGTTTAAATGGCTGTAGCTTGTGTCTGTGGTCTCATATTATGTTGCCATTCTCTTGTATAGAACCATTGAAGAAGTCCTCAAATGCAGTGCCTGTGCTTTGGAAGTGCTCCATGTGCACATTTAATAATCATGAAACTATGGTATACTGCGAGATGTGTGGGGTTTTCCGGGAATCTCTTGTCAAATCTGCCAAGGATGGTCCAATAAAAGGTATTTCAGTCTCACACATGTTTGAACAATTCGATTATTGTCTTATAGACAAGGTTGTAATGTAATCTTATATGCTATTGCTGCAACTAGTTGATTCCGCCAATGGAATATCAAACAATTATGGGACATCTGCACTGTCAAACTCTGATTCTACCAAGACGCCAGTGAAGACTTGTACTACAGACTTTGACGGTGATTCTGAGAGAAAGCATGCTACCACATCTCATGATAAAGGTATTTTTTGGTGAATGTTGGAATTGGTTTCATGAATTTATATTTATGTCTAATTGAGAGCCCTGCTTTTTGGTACCTTTAAGCTTATCCTTCATTATGACTCCAGTAAATATGGAAAGAGGAAAGAAAGGCAAACTATAAACTCAACATTTCATAATATATAACCAATCATATCTGCTTAAGCTATCTGTTGGGAACATGCTTTTGATCATCTTTTTTTCTTGTGTATGCAACACTATTTTTGTATTCTGGTTCTCTTGTAAACTTTATACTTTCAATTCAGTATGAGCATATTTCATTTCAGTAATTTTGTTTGGTAATTTGTTTAGCAGCATTGGACCGTCTATAAATAAAGTTAACATTGTCGACACATAAATCTTATACGTGGTTCAATGGTTGGATACCTTTGCCGTCAGTCGTCAATATATTGTTGACATGCCTTCTGAAACTAGTTCTAGTTTTCACAGGGGGGGGGGGGGTGATTAACTAAGGTTGCAGTGTGTGCATACTACTATGGTTTTTCATATGTTGGTTAATTAGCTTGCCGATTAAAAATAAAAGGTGAATTCCTCAATTTTAATTATTTGTGTATATTTCAACAGTTAATTCTGCACAGTTGCCATCTGTTGGTAGCTCAGCAGGCACTGGAAAAAAGAAGCAACCCATTAAACTTCCTGAAGAAGATGTGCCTGTTGAGAGGACAACTCAGTTGATTCCTGATCATTTCCAGTTAAAGGAGGACAAGAGTAGTAGGGCTAGCAGTTCTGCGCAGAATAAGGATTACATGCAGACACTTTCTTCTGACATAAGCCAGCTAAGTACAGAAAGGATTAATGTAAATGTTGCACAACCACCTGAAGAGTATAAGCCTGAGGGGTGGATGCTAGCTGATCAGGAATCTGGGACGCTGAGCCAACTAAACCTTGCAATAGTATGTTACTACTCATCTTTTGCTCTGACTTGTAAATATGGTATCTACTCTTTTCATATTGTTCTTGTAGAAGTGCTTTTGATTTGTCTAAAATATAATTTTCTCTAATCAATTTGGTAGGTGGGTCATGTTGATTCTGGCAAGTCAACACTCTCTGGGAGACTGCTACACCTATTAGGAAAGATATCGAAAAGAGATATGCACAAAAACGAGAAGGAGGCTAAGGAAAAAGTAAGTTGCTGCTGCTTCGTATCAGCTACTTTACTTCATTCTGACGCAACACTCATATCTAACTGTTTGTGTGCTGCCATTTGCTTATCCAGGGAAAGGGTTCATTTGCTTATGCATGGGCCATGGATGAGAGCTCTGAAGAAAGAGAAAGAGGTGTCACAATGACAGTGGCTGTTGCTTATTTGGAGACCAAGAAATACCGTGTAGTTTTGCTGGACTCTCCTGGCCACAAAGATTTCGTGCCAAATATGATATCTGGTGCAACACAAGCTGATGCAGCTATTCTTGTGGTTGATGCTTCAACTGGTTCTTTTGAATCTGGCATGGATGGTGAAGGGGGAAAAAATGTTGGGCAGACAAAGGAGCATGCTCAGCTTATTAGAAGCTTTGGTGTTGAACAGCTTATTGTTGCTGTCAACAAGATGGATGTTATTGGGTACTCAAAAGAAAGGTTGGAGTTCATCAAGGTACAACTTGGTAGTTTTCTGCGGGCATGCAACTTCCGAGATTCAGCTATTACCTGGATTCCTCTCAGTGCTGTAGATAATCAGAATTTGATTAAACCTCCTTCAGATGCTCGTTTTACCTCCTGGTAAGCTCTGTTTCTGGTTGACTTTGTTTCTTTTGAACTACCGCATTATGGTGTGAGTTCCCCGGTACTGTGGATGTTGTAACCTCTAGTTGATCTGTCAACATTTATAATCTTAGCAAAGTTTCGCTGTTTATCTCCACAATTTGAATCTTGATTGTATATATCCTTTCAGGTATCAAGGGTTGTGTCTCTTGGATGCTATAGATTCTCTGCAGCTTCCTTCTCGGGATGTTTCAAAGCCCCTCATTCTTCCTATCTGTGATGTTATCAAGTCTCAGTCGACAGGACAGCTGGCAGCTTTTGGGAAATTGGAAACTGGAGCTATTCGAAATGGTTCAAAGGTAAATTCCTCGCAAACTTTTCTCTTCAGAAGCTACCAATATTTCCGTATTTGCAGTGGGGCAGGTTGCAACAGCGATGATATATTAACTCTATTCTATGTAGAGCATAATTTTGCTTGTGACATGCCAATTTTTTCGCAATTGCATGATGTGAAATTTGTCATGGGAAATTTATTATTTCCAATCTTCTTGCTTGATAGCTCAATTGAACGGTTTTGGGAAACAATGATAATGGCAATACTTTTGAGACATGCTCTTGACATTTCTTTCTCCCGATTGCTTGGAATTTTCCATTGTGCAGGTCTTAGTTTTACCTTGTGGAGAAGTGGCGACAGTGAAAACCATTGAACGGGACTCTAGTTCATGCAGCATGGCGCGGGCTGGTGACAATGTAGCGATTTGTCTACAGGGTGTTGATGGGAATCGAATAATACCTGGTGGGATTGTTTGCCATCCTGGTTTCCCGGTGCCTGTAGCCAACTACTTGGAACTAAAGATTCGAGTATTGGACATCACCATTCCTATTCTTGTTGGTCATCAGGTAAAGATTTTTCACATAAACACAACCCTGTTTGATTATCTTGGCCACTGTACTCACAGCAATGCCATTGACCTAGGTGGAGTTTCACATACATCATGTGAAGGAAGCTGCAAGAATAACAAAAATCGTGGCATTGCTTGACAAGACGGGCAAGCCAAGTAAAACAGCACCACGGTTTCTTAAATCAAAGCAGAGTGCTGTTGTGCAGGTAATCAACGAGCACTGATCCTTTTGAACAGATAGCATTTGCCAAGTTATACAACTTGAGATCGCATCATTGTGGCGGAAATTGTACAGTAGAGTTGCATCAAAAATTGCATTCATGTAATCTTCTTGCTTTTTTGTCAGGTTGCGCTAGATGGAGCGATATGTGTTGAGGAATTCTCCAAATGCCGAGCTCTTGGAAGGGCATTCTTAAGGTCATCTGGAAGCACGGTCGCTGTAGGTATAGTAAATAAGATAATGGGGCAGGATCACTATTAGAAGATCTCTTTCGTCCAAAACCAGGACCAAGCTGCTGCCTACTGTAATTCCAGACGATCAAAAAGCCTGGCGCCTGGCAAGTTTTGTTATGCCTTGTACAATAGTCACGCCTGTGAGCGACTTACCTTGAATGCTGAGTTCATTTTATTTAAGCTGGTGAATGCCGAAAGTGTCTTTGACTCCTGAGCTCAAGTGCTCCCTTCATTTAAAAAAATAATCAAAAATCATATTTACAAGTTTCATAAGCAATTGAAAAAAAAATCTGGACATAGTCAATGTTGCATCTCACGAGCATGCAAAATTGCAAGATGAAATTATTTGTATTGTGGGCTACATTAAAATGACAAAATCTGATAAAGTTTGGGGATTTCAAAAAATGCATGCACAAATCTTTTTTGTGTTGCTGAAAATACCAAATACTCTAATCGTTTTGAAATAGATGTTAAGAGATTTGTCTAGACACGAATTAAGTGTATAAGTATAGGTGAATTTAGATAAATATCTGACATCTATTTCGAGATAGGAGTATTTGAAATTGATATTTTGCACGTTTGTGAAAAAAAATCATTGGCTACATTCTGATATTTCTCCAAAATTTTGGAACTCACAAAAATGATTTTCATTTTTTTTTAATAGCAGGAGCACTAGTGCTCTGAAAGTCTCTATTCGAATGCGCAAACTTTCGTTTTGGCAGAAAGCATTCTCTCTCATTCAAATGAGAGTTTGGCATCTGACTTTTTTTTACATTGAAACGTGTGTTCTAACTGCATGATTTTTTTTGCAAGAAAAGGCGTGGTGGTATTCTGCAGCCACGGCTATTTGCAAATTTTCGTAGTGAGGCTAGCCAGCTTGCCGACGGAAGCTCTACAGCTGTACACGGCCACCACGTTGGATGGGAAACAGACCGCAGGGTTTAATCGGTTTTTTTCCAGCGTCCTGTTGCTGCATAGCCACTTGGAAAGAAACCAAGATCAAATGACAAATATGCAAGAAATATTTTTGAGGACCAAATTGGTTAGGTAACTTTTATGTAGTGCCAAATACAGGAAGAAATTGCCACTTAATTCTGTACGAGGTGTTGCTATTGGAGTTTAAGCAGGGGTAAAAATAGTCCAGAACTACCAAACATAAATCCGTCACCATCTCATTCTCAAGAGAACAAATATGATCCTGAATAGTTGCTCATCTTCGTTTTGCGAATAATACTGACTACTGTAATGTTTGCTGTCATCCCAACCTCGCAACTAAACTACCATTGACACACGAAGCACATCATAGAAAGAATCAGAACACCCCATCTCAGAACACCCTATATAGCAGTGCTACCTTCCATACTCCATTCAAGCTAAGAAGAATTCTTCCATAACACTTGGCAGAACAGAACATAAAACGGAGGTTGTACTGACACGTATGAACAGAATCGCTGCAGGTACTACTTGTAGACTCCTGGAAAATTTCCATCCTGACTAGCTTCACTTATGCCCTCGGAAGTACATGTATACTTTCTGTGACCACCAAAGAACAAAGAATAGCAAATAATATTAGTACTGCATTCTTGAAGAATGCATCAGAACAAGTATCATGATTAGCAAGAAAGGGGCAGTGTTTACAAATGAACGACTTGCAGATTACGCCACCGGTGTTCCATTTATTTGCATGGTCATGCAGAATGATGACCAAACAAATTTAAAAGGTAGTGGCATCATATCTCTTGAAACTTCAACAACAAAATTTTACATGTATAATAATGTTTTCATGCCAAATTCGTGAAATCATTTCCCAACTATGCATACATAGCTAAAAGTATAATTGTATCTTGGTGAAGTTCAGTGGATCTAAAACTAGAAGATTTGGAGATTGAAGTAAAAAATATAGCTATGCAATATGTAAGAAACGATTATATTTAGTTGATGTGAATTTAAATAAATATAATCCACAAAAAAAGTGAAATATATGGTAACACACACTACTCCTGCATGTCATGCCTTAAGATACAACCAGCATGTGAGCACTGAGCATACTAAAAAAATGCATAGGACACATAAAAAAGAACTGACATAAGGTCAGAGGATGCTAACTATTTCTGACCTGAAGAACTCCAATGCTCAGCAGCGTCTCCAAACAAAACAGTGCAAACCCCACAAAGTAAAATATCTGCAAGAGCAAACAATCAATACTTAAGGCTCTAGGTTGAAGAGATGAAGTTACGTCAAAGTGCTTGACACTTCAAGAGATTGCAGACAGAACATGTACAGCTTCCTCACTGGAAGGAGGTGTAAAGGAGGCAAGGATATAGTGACCATTTTTCTCACCCCAATAATCAGATGCTCAGAGAAAGTGTCGATCGCAGCCAATATGCCCCTGAAGAGAAAATGAGAAAGCTCAGCATTATAATAGTGGGTACCGATGAAGCGATTAAGGTATAGGTCTTAAGCTAAAAAAAAATCAACAGACATCTGCTCAATAGTCAAATACTAAATACCAGTCGGCTACATCCATACTGATTGCACAAAATGTAGATTGATAATGGATTATACTAGGTACTTGAGATATTCAACTGTCAGTCAGTCAGTCCAGAACACTGGCACTAGATCATGCTAGAAGAGCATAAGCAAACAATTTATTTCTGATCTTGCAGAAGTAAGCAATTCAAAAATTTCAGCCATGACAATAGTCAGAAAGAGAAGTCATAAAATAGAGAAACCGTAGCTAGTACTGTTGTTTGTATGAGATTAACTTTTAAGTTGTTAACGCCCTGCTGGCTCCAACAAAACTGCCCTGCTAGTGTTCGTGGTGGCCACTTGTTACTAACAGTAACACTAGTGCAATGGAAATGTAATTACGATGCTCACTGGCTCACTGCACATTGTATGGAAGAAGTGGTAACTTACGTTAATGATTTTCCTTGAAAGACAATTGGCGGAGCAATGGCAGCAATTATGCAGAAACCAATGTGGATCTGCACCGAACAGCAAGGAGAAAAACGTGGCCCATGTTATAAGTCATAATTATTACAGCAGTTGAAATGTCAAGAATAAGTTAAATAAGCTTTGCAGGTCAATCTTACCAGGTAAGACAGGAAAAACCATCCGAAACTGATTGCACTGTTAGTCCTGTTTAAAGAAGTTAACAAAGCCATATTAGATGCTTCCACAAATCACAAACCACAGTTCAGTTTCAATTAAAGTGAAATTGCTGTCAGTTCTAAAATCTATCCAACTACAAGCTTCGGAATATACCCAACAATTGATCACTGATACATCAAATGAAAACAACGAGTAGTAACTAGTGCAGGTTCCATGAAATATTTTTAAGCTACTTTAGCAGATCGTATATATCATGGATTGTGTACATAAGAAGTTTCTCATGCATATTATGCAGAAGTTGTGTAAATTGTCCTTTAAGAGTTTTGGTTGATGGTTAGTCAGTAGTAACCAACACAGGTCTGCATAGAAATTTTAGGCAAAAGAGATATCTTTGTGAAATGCATAGTAGTAGGGGACTACGACAAATAATAAATTCACCGACGGATGTATTTTTTGCATTGATAGGTGTAAGTGTTAAAACAGTAATGCCGTAATAGCATACCTCATTGCGCGATAGAGGGGTCTATACCACATCAGGTAAGAAAGGGGGATTCCAAGCAAGGCATAGATCGTAGCAAGGAAGAACAGCTTCGAATCTGCAAGCATAAACAATCCAACCATTCAGCATGAATGGACATACAGAATACACAGGCATTGGTAGATACTCATGAAACCCACCTCCCTCCTTGATCCAGCAGACTATGACAGCAATGAAGTTCCAGGAGAGACAGAGCACAATTCCTGTAAGTTTAAACAACACGAAATGGACACTATTACGAACGTGATCCGCCTTTGAAATGAATCATGTTTACAACCTATAGTACCACAATTGCCTAATTGTACTCTATATATAGTAATGAACCATGACAGCAACGAACCATGTTTACAACCTATAGTGCCATACTGCTAAAACACACTACCAGCAGTCAACTAGTACGTACCAAGCCAGCTTGCGAACGCCAGGTATTGCAACTTCTGGACGTTGGCGGGTATCTCATTGGCAATGTCATGGTGGATGATTGGGAAGAATGGCGGCCAGTTCTTGTCCTCCATTGGCACTCCAGCTAAGTCAGGAAGATAAGAAAAACACAAATAAATCACACTACTATTAACACAAGTCGTAGCTCGACACCACTGACAAACAGAAACCAGGGGGTGACTCACCATTCTTCAGCGATTCCTCCCTCCTTTTGATATCCTGCAAGCAGAAAACACACCGCGTCAGAAACAACCTAATAATCAACTAAGGAATAAAAGTTCAAGGGGAAACAAGAGAGTAGACCCCACCGCCTCACGCCGCTTGAGATCTGATTCCCACGACGAGAGCTCCCTGGCCTTGGAGTCCTGTGTTCGGACACCAGAAACCATCAGATTCGCACAACAACCAAACGACCAAACAAAGAGGATTACTAGCGCACGAAGCATCTTACGCCCATGCTGTCGAGGGGCACGTCGACGGTGGCGCCGCCGCTGCCGAAGCCGACGGGCTCGGTCGGGCGGAACCCGTACTGCTGCTTCCCGCCTCGTCCTCCTCCATTCTGCAACGACCCGCGTCATCAGGAACAGCACGCGAAGGTCCAGATCTACGGAACCACTACTCCGTGCGTATGCAGCAAGGGTTTTTCGAAGAAAAAAAAACGAGGGACAGGTAGGGAAGAGGGAGGTTGGGTTCTTACGGAGAAGGGGTTGTCTTCGGCGCCGCCCTCGTCGAAGGGGTTGGGGTCGTGATGCATGCCGGGCTCGCCGCTGGGTTGCTCGGCCTCGCCGCGCCGGGAGTGGGGAATAGAGGAGGATGACACGGGGAAAGCGGCGGGTTTGGACGCGAGTCGCTACCAGTCCAAGCAGTTCCCTTCCCTTGGTGTGGTGGCTGCTTTGCACGTGACGCTGGTGGAAGGCGACGCGACTGGAACTCTGGAAGTGGGTTCGCACGCGTCGTCGTCGCAGTCGGCGGTGCGCA
The DNA here is from genome assembly GCA_023614405.1 of Avena insularis. Lineage (NCBI taxonomy): Eukaryota > Viridiplantae > Streptophyta > Magnoliopsida > Poales > Poaceae > Avena > Avena insularis. The sequence goes on from CM042686.1 coordinate 569,086,539, forward strand.
CCGCCAGCAAGTAGCCCACGGCCCGCTTCACTGCTTGACCCCATAGAAAGAAGGCCCGTAACAATCGTTAAGAGATTGGGCCAATAAACTCTACTACTCTTACTTGAGATCGTCCCGTGATTTGGGCCTAAACTGGGCCTGCGAAGTTTCCCAGATGACCCGTAGGACGTCACTCCGATCCGATAACAAGAAATTAGGGACGAACGGAACCCCACCCATTTCCTCAATGGATTTGCCTCTCAACGGAAGTAAAGGCTAGCTTAAACCTATCTATACTATCTTCTTCCCTACCCAACAGCCTAGTTTAATTCGAACATTTGAGCGAACCATGTGCCTATTCGCATCTCCCGAAGCTCGAACGAGCACGGATCTTAATTAAGTGTGGGAGAAGCGTGATTTGTGTAGTTTAAGTTAGTCAAACGCACAACACTTTGCGGAGATGGACAGGGAAATTAAAAGGTTTTCACACACGACATGTTTTTGATACTGTCTAAAGCTTGGAGAATAGAGTTCGATCGACCCATGTGTTCTTGATCGATTTGGTCTCTATGGTCAGTGCGAAGACACATGCTTTTCTGCCTCTTGGTGGGGATCCAAGGCTAGTCAATCACTCTCATTTGGGGCACTAAGTGATCGAATGGACAAAATCAGCACGGTTTACCTGTACATCCGTAGCATCGAATCCAAACTTTATGTGTTGTATACTCCATTCGTTCGTAGACATACGTGTCATTTTAATATCAACATTCTTTGCACAACTTTGACCATTATCCTAGTGCTATCATGGCCCCGATAGCTGTAGAATTCTGATAGTATTTATGAAAATACTATAAGTTATAATCTTAATATTATGAAAATGTTTTTACATCTAACACTTCTCAAAGTTAGAAAATTGTATTTTGAAACAAAAGTTCATATTTTATTGATCAACTAAATAATTTGCACCATGATAAGTCGATTAGCTTAAAGAAATTGTTAAACAAATACGAGGACCAAATATCTCTAGTAAAAGCAGAAGTCACGTTAAGATCCTTCTAAGTTGTCATCTATAGCTCCTTTTTTGCATAATAAGGTTTCTCTGTGAGTGAAAATTGAATTTACCTGCTCACCTCGTGGATTCTTAAAAGTGCACGAGCTAGTGACCCCAATAAGTAGAAATCTAACATTGTTGGTTGCGTTGTGGCGACGACGACTCAACCCTTACAAGGTTACCGAACAAACTATTGTTGATCCAATGACATATCGTCGGGAGGAAGATTGTGAGCATGAAGGGAGAATTGGAAGAACCATCTTTGTCGCCACCTACAGAGCCTTGAACGATGGTTCGTGGGATCAACCGGCATCTATCCTGGAGACCAAAACATCCGGGGCAATCTAGTATTGTGTGTGTCAGCTTCCACACACCAGATCATATAGTGTAGCCATTATTATGGTTTCACCGCAACCGTCACTAATGCTATAAGGTCTAACCAAAAGGTTAAAACATGGTGCTATCGTCTCGAACCTGAGCTTCGCCGATGCCTAAAACGGAGAGGCAACTAACAATCTTCAAAGTACAAACAGTTGGATAATCAATAGAAGACCCTATAAATTGATGATGAAGTAAGAACATTGTTGACTTATCTATAAAGTGGGGCAAAAGCATTTTCGAGGGATTAGAGATTGTGTGTGTAATCCCTCGGCAAATTTATGGAATGATTTCAAAGGTAATAACTCAAGGACTTGTTCTAACCGTGGGGATCTTCAGATCATCAAGGAGCTTCATCGGCGGTTCATCCCTCTTCTTCGTCTCCTGGACGGATGTGGCCTTTTGGCCCCGTTCGGCGACTTCCGTCTGCAACTGAAAACGTCAGGCTGGCTCTGCGAGGAGCGGCACACCGTTGACACGGTCTAGAAGTTGAAAATGAAGGATATCTCATTAATTTTGATGTAATTCTCGTTTTTATTGAGGTGTTTTGTATTGTCATTGTTTCCTTTTAATGCTAAAGTCCTACTCGAAAAAAAAAACTAAAGAGGTAATGTTTAGATTAGCCAGAGATGGACGAAACAAAGGAAATCCTTTCCTGCCCCCAGCAAAGGCTCCCCTGTTGCTGCCGTAATGCTCGTGCCGGGGGCATCATGCATGCACCACCAACTTTCTCAAACTCAGCGATCATACTAGTCACTCTCGCCCGTAATTCTCGATACGCGCACGCGCGTGTGCGTGTGCGTGCATCTAGGCCGCCTGGCCGGCCGGCACGGAAAGCGCTGCTGCTTCTGCCGCGATAGCAAATCAAATCGACACGATCCTCGCTGCACACACACACACGGGTCCCCGTACACGCTTGCGTGCGTGCGTGGCGTGGCGCCTTCATTAAACACGCACGCGGCATTAATGTACTTGCAGTTGCATGCATGCATCGGGTTGCCGCGCGCGTCGCGTTCCGGCGACTGTTAGCTGCTCCAAAGACCAAAGTACAGAGAGCAGATGTCGATCGATTCCCGCCATGCATGACGCACCATAGGGCTCACTTGTGACGTTTCGATCGAAGAGCTGGCAAGTCTGGCAAGTCGCAACCTCGAATTAAGCTTTTACTCCGCTATATTAATATAACAATCACACGATGCAAGTTTAAGATCACTGCTGGGACAAATAGCATAAACCAGCCCAAGAAGAAAACAAGAGAAAGTAATGCTGATGGCGTCGGATCGACAAAATCAATGTTAACCACAAACCGTTGCGCCCTCTTGATAAGTCCCACCATGCTCCTAAGCCCTCGAAGCACCGTGTACCAAGCAACATCTTCAAAAAAGAATGCGACCATGACGACGCTGCTGACTGGACAGGTTCTAAGATTTCTCCCGACACAGGGAGGAGGGGTGTGGAAGAGGTGCACGCGAAGCCCTTCACAAGGAAAGGTGGACCCGCAGGCGTCACCGTGTTGGTGCTGGCGACACCGACATGGATTTCTCCTGACCCCCAAAAACACCACCCCGAACAAATCGGAGGGCTCCACCAAGCTTGCCGCCCACCAATATGCGCCACCACCATGGCAACGCTGCGAGGCCGGCCGGACCGAGAGACAGAGTCGTAAACAAGGAGCGGCAGTAACACATCCACGTGGGAGGGAACAACCTCCATCGTCGAAGGCCGTAGCCGGCCGGACGCAGCGGCAAGCGCATACTAGGGCAATCATTGGAGCCGGAAGGCGGTAGCAGTATAGCCACCTAGAGGACATTCTCCACCGCCAGTTGCAGGTGCCGACCAGACGTGGCAACAGGGACACACCAGGCCGAGTTGGCCCGGCCGAACCTGAGACGGGTCCGTGAAGTCCCCGCCGCCACGCTGCAACACATAGGACACCATAGTTGCTACCCTCATGTTCGGTGCCCAAGGCCCTGCCAGGTCAAGGTCAGACCCGTGAAGCTCCTCCGCCTCGCTGCAGCAGATGTGGCACCGTCACCACCACCCCCATCCCGATCTGCCCCTCAGTACAATCGGAGGAAGCGCGTCAGATCTTGACCAGGCCCGCCCTGACCCAGATCGAGCCCAAAAGGGCCCAGATCTGGGCATGAGGAGCCGTCGGCCAGGGCCATGAACACCACCGCCTGCGCCACCGAACTAGTCGCACCCGTCCGCCCCGCCGCCACCTAACCCGCGCCAGAGCGCTGCCTGCCCACCCACACCTCCGTTGAAACCGCACCTTGCTCAGCCGCTGGAGGAGGTCACAAGAAGAATCCATCGCCGCAGTCGTCGCTCGAGGAGGATGTAGCACCTCAGAACTCCGTCGCCTCCACCACGAGAGGCCGCCTCGGCCGCGATCGTCGGTTCGCCGCGTGAGGGGAAAAGGGCCCATCGCTGCGGTCTCCCGCCGCCGATGCAGAGCAGCCTTCCCGTGGATTGAGACCAAGAGAGTCGTCGCCGCCGGCACGACCGGGCTTTGACCGGCAGCACACACCGGTGGCGGCGGGGAGGTGAGGGGGAGGGAGGGGTTGGGCGCGGCGGCGGTGAAGACCCCTGGTCGCCCGTGGGGGACGACCTAGGGGAGGGGATGTTTTTTGTTGCAAGTCACAACCATGCATGACTCGCTGAGAATATACTATATAGATTTATTTCATCAACTGGGGGAGATCTGCTTTCTCGTTCACTACATATTAGACGTAGACATGTTTTGATTACGGTGTAAACATGCCGAAAAAACACCACATGATATGAATATGGCTCTGACGGAATAGCAGGCTTGAAGACCGTGAAAGCGCATGCACATTGGAGAATATCCTCCCTAGCGATCTTGATAACCTCACAAAGGTGAGGCGCTGGTTTATGAAGATTATTCTATTTCTTTCTTTCCAAGCGTTCCATATAACGTAAAGCAAGCGATCGATGATTAGCCCTTGCTCGTTTGTGGGCCTCCTGATGATGAGGTTATCCCACCAATCCGAAATGGAGGGTAACCCGGTCCTCGGAAGTCCAGCCTCGGCATCGTTCTAGTGTTGAGTTTGGTTCCATAATGTCGCAGTGAAGGGGCAGCATAAGTGACCCGCCATCTTGGAGCTCCCGGCGCAATGTGTAAATGGGATCATGCGTCCATCCCCTCGTGGCAAGATTGTCCGACGTGAGTAGTTTGTCGTGCATGGCAAGCTAGACGAATAACACTTGGGCTCAGTGATACATTGCAAATGTATCTACAATTTTTGATGTTTCATGCTTGGTTTTATCTACTTTCTTGTGTTTTGTCCACACTTTGGAGTACTTTTCATATGATTTCTTGGACTAACCTATTAACAAGAGCCACGGTACCAGCTGCCTGTTTTCTGCAATTTTGGTTCCAGGAAAGTCAAAAAATGAATATTCTCGGAATTGGACGGGACAAAAGCCAAAGTCATTATTTTACCGGGGGACACATGGAGCCAGAATATGAGACGGAGAGGGGCTGGGGCCTGGCCACACCACCTGGCCGCGCGACCAGGCCTGGCCCGCGCCAGAGAGTGGTCTGGCCGCCCTAGGCACCCCCTCGGCCTCTCCTTCCGCCTATATATTGCCCCTGATACGAAAACCCTAAGTACCCGATCAAAAATCCACGAAAGAGTTTGTAGCCGCCATCATCTCCATCCCTAGATCGGGAGGGATCTGAAGCTCTTCCCGGCACCCTGCCGGAGAGGGGAATTCACCCTGGAGGCCTTCTTCATCATCATGCAAGCCTCCGGTGTGATGCGTGAGTAGTTCCTGGACTACGGGTCCATGTAGTAGCTAGATGGCTGGTTCTCCTCCTTTGTACTTTCATGTTTAGATCTTGTGAGCTCCGTTCATGATCAAGATCATCTATTTGTAATTCTGCATGTTGTGTTTGCGGGGATCCGATGGATATTGAGATGCTATTTCAGATTGATTATTGATTCTATCATGTCTTTATTATTTGTGATCTTGCATGCTTTCCATTTGTTAGTAGCTATCTTGGCCAAGTAGATGCTAGCAACTCAAGTTAGTATTTATGCTCGATAGTGGGTTCATGCCTCTGGTAATCTAGGGAAGTGACAGAAATCTCTAAGGTACTAGATGTGCTGTTGCTACTAGGGAGAAAACAACAATCCTTTGTTCATAGAACAATTGTATTGTTTACTTTACACGCAATTCGTAATGCAATAGTTGCTTGCAACTTAATACTGGAGGGGGCTCGGATGATAACCTGAAGGTGGATTATTAGTCATAGATGCATTTGGATGGCGGTCTCTGTATAATGTTGTAATGCCCAATCGAATATCAAAGGAGTCAAGATGATTAGTATATGCTTGTATGCTTTCTCGATGTTTGTCAATTGCCCCGCTGTAATTTTTTCACCCAGCATGTTATCTATCTTAAGGAGAGCCACCTCTAGTGAACTATGGACCCCGGTCCTTTCTTTTACAATCAATCTACAAACTGTTTACTGCTTTGTGTTTACTTTCTGCAAACTATTACTTCCTTCCATTCGATACATTTAATCCTTTGTTTTCAGCAAAACCGGTGAGATTTACAACCTTGTCGCAATTTGGGGACAAAGTTCTGTGGTTGTGTTGTGCAGGTCTCCATGTTGCTACTAGCACCGGTAGTGCGCCCTGCCAAGGCTCAACTAGTAACACCTTTGGGTGTTTCCTTGCTCCTACTGGATTGATAACCTTGGTTTCGTACTGAGGGAAAACTTGTTGCTGTGCTCATCATACCTTCCTCTTGGGGTTCCCCAACGAGCTCGATATATTTTGGCCATCAAGCATATTTTCTGGCGCCGTTGCCGGGGAGTCAAGGACATCTTCACAAGGGGAGTCCCTCATAACCAATCTCTTTACTTTGTTATTTTTGTTTTGCTTTGTTTGCTTGTTTCTTTATCAAAAACACAAAAAAATTAGTTTTACTAGTTTGCTTTCTTTATCAAAAACACACAAAAATGACTACTCTGGAAAATACTAAGTTGTGTGACTTCACTAGCACCAACAACAATGATTTTATGAGCACACCTATTGATCCACCTGTTCCTGAAGCTACTTTCTTTGAGATAAAACCTGCTTTACACAATATTGTTATGAGAGAACAATTTTCTGGTATTAATCTTAATGCTTCTTTATTTGAGAACACTTGATTCTTTCTTGCTTCTTATGCCTAACTTAAAGGCGTTAAAGAAAAATACTTATTGGGAGATAACCCAAAAGTTTGAGATGAGTCTTGGAAGTTATTACTTTAGTAATAACCGCTCCTTATCCTTTTTATTTGCTTTTTGTACCAAGAGTAACCTCTAACGAGAGAGAAGCAATGATTGGGAAAGTTGCTGTCCCGAAACAGATTTATGTGCTTCACCCTAAAAATTCGTGTAAAATCTCTGTATGTCCTTTTGAGGCATGGATTTTTGTGCTTCTATCCCAGGTTGTTATCTAACTTTCGTTAGTTCAACACTTTTAAATTTGAGCAACAAAAGGTGTTCAAAAAAATTAGTCTTTACCTGCTGGTCTGTTTTGACAGATTTCTGCCATTTTCTGCATTTGATTCTTCTTGGTTCCTTTTTGAGTTATTTTGGGGAATTGAGCTTTTTGAGGGAAGTGCTACAGTATCTAGTGTTTTAATGGAAGTTTTATTGGTGTTAGAACTGAACCTAAAAGACTTATTATCTTGAGTGCACTAATGTTGCTAATAAAGATTGTGTGAAGTTTTATATGAAGGAAAAATTTCAGGTGTATGGAAGGAATGAGTAATGAGATGAAGGATGGACTAAAGCTCAAGCTTGGGGATGCCATGCGTGTCACTCCAAGAAATATCCAAGAAGTACAAGCGTCAAAGCTTGGGGATGCCTTGGGCATCCCCTTCTTCATCAATAAAAATCCCAGGTTTCTTCCAAACGCTCCGTTTTTATTGTTTCATGCACAGTTGTGTTGTTCTTGGAGCGTCTTCCTTTTCATTTTCGTTTTGGTTTTTGTTTTCTTTTGTTTGCTTAGTTTTCTGAATAAATTGGTTGGACCCCTCTTTTATACATTGGTTTTCAAATAGTTTGGTTTGGTTTGGAAAAGAGTAGGAAAGTTCATGCTTAAGTGTTAAAGAGAGCTTGTTTTTGACTGTGGCCTATGCTTTGTCATGCCATGCTCGATATTGTTTTGGCTTTATACTTAGTATTCTTTGTTGTAGCATGACTTGTTATAAACAATCGAGATTGTTTAATGTGCCTTGGATTAATCATGCGTTGTTTTAGCATATTAAAGCATAGTATTGTGGTATTCTCCTTTGATGCTTTATTTGGGTTGACTTGGCGCATGCTCACACCATGTTATGACTATCTCAAGTCACCATAAGCCTTTATGATCCTTTAGTTTTCAACTTGTAGTATCACTTTATGCTTTGATCAATGATATTTTGTCGCTCTGCATGATTATGGCCATTATTGATCTTTTAGTGTGTCGCTCCCAGTCTTTTGCTAGCCTCCGCAACCAAGTATGAGTTCCACTCATGCATCTAAATCCTTAAACCAAGTTATTCCAAAGAGTCCACCATATCTATCTATTAGCATATGCTATTCCAAGTATATTCATGTTTTTGTTTACCTTCCAAATTAAACTTGTTATGAGAAAACTAGTGATTAAAGCTCTCACGAACTTGATGGCACACTTTACTTTTCTTGCCCTTAATAAACTTGAACCATTGTGTCATCTATGTTGTATATGCTTGCACTTATTTGTTGGGGATTAGCAGAACCATGCTGTCATGGGGAACGCTTTCAACATTGCACAGGTACCTTGTACCTAGTTGATATCATGCTCTTTTGTCTATGGATGTCGTTAGTGTGAAATGAAAGGGGAGCTTGTAAGTCCATGGAGTTATGTATATGTGTTAGAAAAACGCCTGGGCCGTTGGTCTAATCCATGCTGACATGGTGGAAACCTGCAGCGTAACCATAATGAGCTGTCTATGAAGCATTTTTCTTATAAAAAAAGAGTCTGATATTGAGAAAAAGAGAAAAAGGAAAAAAAGAGATTATGAAAAGAGGAAAGAGAGAAAAAAGCACCATATTCCCATGGTAAATAAGAAGATTGCTGAGATGCTCGGTGTCTGCTTGCCTTGTCATTTTGATATGGGGATTCTTCCGTATCATCGGGCAAAGGGTACCCCATTGGAGGTTCTCTATGATACACATGTACTTACAATGACAAGAACTTACCGGTGACTAAACTTGAGTAGCATGAGGAGCGGCCCTCGTATACAAGGGACATGAGATTTCTGACTTATACTTCGTCAAGCATGTACACCATAGTTTGTTCACTTTAACCTTAATCACTTCAAGATGCTTATGATAGGGGCAATGAGAGCTGAAAGCTATAAGTACCATAATTTTTGGAAGCTCTTTATGAGACTTGAATCCCTACTTCCTTTTACAAAAGGCCTTTCTTCCACCATTATATTGAGTCTACCTTTATGCACCTACTTTGAGAGCATAGTGGCCATTCTTAGTTCTATGTGCATTGTCCTAAGACTAGTTGATTGATGCATAACTTTGATATTGCTTGTTCCTAAACTATTTGTATCTAGTCACCCTTATGAACTTTGAAGGTGTCCTATGCATTTATGTTTTGCTACTCTATGAGGGACAAGTTGAATACTACTATGCTATGTTTTCTTTATGTGAAACAAACAAACGTCTTGCAAAGCATTGTTATTCATGAATCTCTTGTTTGTGCCTTTTCATGTTGCAACATAGTTTTTTTGTCTTATTGCTAGAACTTTGTCTTTCATGTTATGATTGAAATACTATGATCCCAACTTTGAATGTTTTAAAAATACTTTGATCAAGTTTATGATGGTGCATGCCACCTCAAAAATTATTTCTTTTTATCACTTACCTACTCGAGGACGAGCAGGAGTTAAGCTTGGGGATGTTGATACATTGCAAATGTATCAACAATTTTTGATGTTCCATGCTTGGTTTTATCTACTTTCTTGTGTTTTGTCCACACTTTGGAGTACTTTTCATATGATTTCTTGGACTAACTGATGGCTCAGTGTTGACGGCGCCAGAAAGATGCTGGTGCGGTGTTGATGTAGAGCTCGTTGGACCCCCAAGAGGAAGGTATGATGAGCATAGCAGCAAGTTTCCCTCAGTTATGAAACCAAGGTTTCATCGAACCAGTAGGAGCAAGGAAACACCCCAAAGGTGTTACTAGCTTAGCCTTGGCAGGGCGCACTACCGGTGCTAGTAGCAACATGGAGACCTGCACAACACTACCACAGAACTTTGTCCCCAACTTGCGATGAGGTTGTCAATCCCACCGTGTTTTGCTGAAAACAAAGGATTAAACGTATCGAATGGAAGGAAGTAATAGTTTGCAGAAAGTAAACACAAAGCAGTAAACAGTTTATAGATTGTATGTAAAGAAAAGGACCGGGATCCATAGTTCACTAGAGGTGGCTCTCCTTAAGATAGATAAAATGCTGGGTGAACAAATTACAGCGGGGCAATTGACAAACATCGAGAGAGCAATACATGCATATACTAATTATCTTGACTCCTTTGAGATTCGATTGGGCATTACAACATTATACATAGACCGCCATCCAACTGCATCTATGACTAATAATCCACCTTCAGGTTATCATCCGAACCCCCTCCAGTATTAAGTTGCAAGCAACAGATTATTGTTTTACGAAATGCGTGTAATGTAAACAATACGATTGTTCTATGAACAAAGGATTGTTGTTTTCTCCCTAGTAGCAACAACACATCTAGTACCTTAGAGATTTCTGTCACTTCCCAGTTACGGAGGCATGAACCCACTATCGAGCATAAATACTATCTCTTGGAGTTGCTAGCATCTACTTGGCCAAGATAGCTACTAACAACGGAAAGCATGCAAGATCACAAATAACAAAGACATGATAGAATCAATAATCAATCTGAAATAGCGTCTTAATATCCATCGGATCCCCGCAAACACAACATGCAGAATTACAAATAGATGATCTTGATCATGAACGGAGCTCACAAGATCTAGACATGAAAGCACAAAGGAGGAGAACCAGCCATCTAGCTACTACATGGATCCATAGTCCAAGGATGAAGTACTCACGCATCACACCGGAGGCTTGCATGGTGATGAAGAAGGCCTCCAGGGTGAATTCCCCTCTCCGGCAGGGTGCCGGGAAGAGCTTCAGATCCCTCCCGAGCTAGGGATGGAGATGACAGCGGCTACAGACTCTTTCATGGATTTTTGATCGGGCACTTAGGGTTTTCGTCCCGAGGGCATCTTATAGGCGGAAGGGGAGGTCGAGGGGGTGCCGGAGGCGGCCAAACCACCCCCTGGTGCGGGCCAGGCTGGGCCGCGTGGCCGGGTGGTGTGGTGGCCCCCTGGCCCCTCTCCGTCTCGTACTCTGGCATATGATGACTTCCGGAAAATAGACACTTTGGCTTTTATCCCATCCAATTATGAGAATATTCATTTTCTGACTTTCCTGGAACCAAAAACAACAGAAAACAAGCAGCTGGCACTGTGGCTCTTGTTAATAGGTTAGTCCAAGAAATTATGTGAACAGTACTCCAAAGTGTGGACAAAACACAAGAAAGTGGATAAAACCAAGCATGTAACATCAAAAATTATAGATACATTTGCAATGTATCAACATCCCCAAGCTTAACTCCTGCCCGTCCTCGAGTAGGTGAGTGATAAAAAGAAAGAATAATTTTTGGGGTGACATGCACCATCAAAGACTTGATCAAAGTATTTGCAAAACATTCAAAGCTAGGATCATAGTACTTCAATCATAACATGAAAGACAAAGTTCTAGCAATAAGACAAAGAAACTATGATGCAACATGAAAAGGCACAAACAAAATATTCATGAATAACAATGCTTTGCAAGACATTTGTTTGTTTCACATAAAGAAAACATAGCATAATAGTATTCAGCTTGTCCCTCATATAGTAGCAAAACATAAATGCATAGGACACCTTCAAAGTTCATAACAGTGACTAGATACAAATAGTTTAAAACAAGCAATATCAAGTTATGCATCAATCAACTAGTCTTGGGACAATGCACATAGAACTAAGAATGTCCACTATGCTCTCAAAGTAGGTGCATAAAGGTAGAAGGTGGAGACTCAATATAATGGTGGGAGAAAGACCTTCATAGAAGGAAGTAAGGATTCAAGTCTCATAAAGAGCTTCCAAAAATTATGGTACTTATAGCTTTCAGCTCTCATTGCCCCTATCATAAGCATCTTTAAGGTGATTAAGGTTAAAGTGACACAACTAAGAGGATATGCTTGACAAGTTATAAACCGAAATCTCATGCCCCTTACTTACGAAGACCGATCCTCATGCTACTCAACTTTAGTCACAAGTAAGCTCTTGTCCTTGTAAGTACATGTGTATCATAAAGAACCGCCAATGGGGTACCCCTTGCACATGATACAGGAGTTATCCCATAATCAAAATGACAAGGCAAGCATACAATGAGCATCTCAGCGATCTTTTTATTTGCTATTTGCAAAGGTTTTTATTGAGGATGCTTCATAGAGTGCTCATTATGGTGATGCTGCAAGTTTCCACCATGATTAGGCATGGCTTAGGCTAGCGGCCCAGGCGTTTCGCTAACACACATACAAACTCCATGATCTTACAAGTTCCACTTTTATTTCACACCGTCGGGATCCATAAGCAAAAGAACATGATATCAACAAGGTACAAAGTACAAGTGCAATGTTGAAAGCGTTCCCCATGGTACATGGTTCTGCTAATTCCAACTTATAAAGCACAAGCATATACGCAACAAATAAGGACCCAATGGTTCAAGTTTATTAGATTCAAAAAGTAAAGTGTGCCATCAGGTTCGTGAGAGCTTTAATCACTAGTTTTCTCATAACAAGTTTAATTTGGAAGGTAAACAAAAGCATGAATATACTTGGAATAGCATATGCTAGTAGGTAGGTATGGTGGACTCTTTGTAATAACTTGGTTTAGAGAGTTGGATGCATGACTGGAACTCATACTTGGTTGCGGAGGCTAGCAAAAGACTGGGAGCGACAAACTAAGAGAGCAATAATAGCCATAATCATGCAGAGCGACAAAACATCATTGATCTAAGCATAAAGTGATACTACAAGTTGAAAACTAAAGGATCATAAAGGATATGGTGACTTGAGATAGTCATAACATGGTGTGATTATGCACCAAGTCAACCCAAATAAAGCATCAAAGGAGAATACCATTATACTATGCTTTAATATGCTAAAACAACGCATGATTCATACAAGGCACATTAAGCAATCTCAATTGTTTATAAAAAGTCATGCTACAACAAAGAATACTAAGCATAAAGCATATCAAGCATGGCATGACAAAGCATAGGCCACAGTCAAAAAAAGCTCTTTTTACCACATAAGTATGAACTTTCCTACTCTTTTCCAAACCAAACCAAACTATTTGCAAACCAATATATGAAAGAGGGGGCCAACCAATTTATTCAGAAAACTAAGCAAACAAAAGAAAACAAAAACAAAAACGAAAACGAAAAAGAAGACGCTCCAAGAACAACACAACTGTGCATGAAACAATAAAAATGAAGCGGTTGGAAGAAACCTGGGATTTTTATTGATGAAGAAGGGGATGCCTTGGGCATCCCCGAGCTTTGATGCTTGTACTTCTTGGATATTTCTTGGGGTGACACGCGTGGCATCCCAAGCTTGAGCTTTAGTCCATCCTTCATCTCATTACTCATTCCTTCCATACACCTGAAATTTTTCCTTCATACAAAACTTCACACAATCTTTATTAGCAACATTAGTGCACTCAAGATAAATAAGTCTTAAGGTTCAGTTCTAACACCAAATAGACTTCCATTAGAACACTAGATACTGTAACACTTCCCTCAAAAATCTCAATTCCCCAAAAGAACTCAAAAAGGAACCAACAAGAAGTAAATGCAGAAAATGGCAGAAATCTGTCAAAACCGACCAACAGGTAAATACGATTTTTTCGAAGACCTTCTGTTTCTCAAATCAAAAAGTGTTGAATTAATGAAAGTTAGATAACAACCTGGGGCAGAAGCACAAAAATTCACGCCCCAAAAAGAAGTTGAAGTTCAGAGATTTTACACGAATTTTTACGGTGAAGCACAGAAATCTGTTTCGGGACAACAACTTTCCCAATCATTACTTCTCTCTCATTAGAGGTTACTCTTGGCACAAAAAGCAAATAAAAAAGATAAGGAGCGGTTATTACTGAAGTAATAACTTCCAAGACTCATCTAAAACTTTTGGGTTATCTCCCAATAAGTACTTTTCTTTAACGCCTTTAAGTTAGGCATAAGAAGCAAAGAAAAGAATCAAGTGTTCTCAAATGAAGAAGTATTAAGACCAAATTTTGTTTTCATAGGAGAAACAAAAGAAATCTTCTCTCTTTTCTTAGGGAAGTGTTCTATACCTTTCTTGAGTGGGAGTTGATATTTAATGGTACCTTCTTTCATATCAATAATGGCACCAACAGTTCTAAGAAAAGGTCTTCCCAAAGTAATAGGACAAGAAGCATTGTATTCAACATCCAAAACATAGAAATCAACGGGGACATAGGCATTGTTAACCATAATAAGAACATCATTAAGACTCCCCATGTGTTTATTTTTAGCATTATCATCAAGTGGGACATTCAAATAACAATCTTCAAGTGGAGGCAAATCAAGCATATCATAAATCCTTCTAGGCATAATAGAAACACTACTATCAAGATCACATAAAGCTTTGAAATCAAAGTCATTCACTTTCATATTAATGATGGGTTCCCAACCATCTTCTTGTTTTATAGGAATAGAAGCTTTATGTTTCATCTTTTCTTCTTTAATCTTTATGAGAGCATCAGTAATGTGTTTTGTAAAGGCCATGTTCATAGCACTAGCATTAGGACTTTTAGCAAGCTTTTGTAGGAACTTAATAACTTCATAGATATTGCAACCATCAAGATCAAAACCATACTTATCATCTAGAGTAGTAGAACTATTACTAGCCTCCACACTAGTGGTGGTAATAGTAGAAACACTAATGTTTCTAGCAATTTCATCTTCTCTTTCCCACTTAGCATGTAATTCAGCTAATAGTCTAACATTTTCATCAATTCTTACTTGTATAGCATTAGTGGCTGCAAAGGGATTATCATTAGTTTCAGGTTTAGCAGCCATTTTATTCAAAGAAGATTGAGCTTCAGCCAAATATGCTATATTTCTTTCAGCATTAGAGTGTTTTGAAGGAAATATGCCCTGAGAGGCAATAATAAAGTTGTTATTATGTATTCCTTGTATATGATAGATGTTTATTTTGCATGCTATAATTGTATTGATAGGAAACGTCAATACATGTGTGTTTAATAAAAAAAAGGGTTCCTAGTTATGCCTCTCTTATAGACTAGCTTGTTGATTAACAAGATGATCAAGGTTTCCTGATCATGGACATTGGATGTTGTTAATAACAAGGTCACAACATTTGTGAAATGATGTGATGAACATTCATCCGAAGTATAGCATTACGATCAAGTCATTATGTTTATATTGCTATAACATCATACGAAGTAGTCTTAGTCCTTAGACCATGAGATCATGTTAATTGCTAACACCGTAAGAGTATCTTGATAACATCAAACGTCACACCATAACAGGGTGACTATAAAGGTGGGTTCAGTGCTATGAAGGTGTTATGTTGAGGCTCATGGATCAAGAGTGGAATTTGTCAATCCTGATGACGGATAGATATACTCCTGGCCCTCTCGGTGATATCACATTAAGATAGCTTGCAAGCAAGTGATGTGATCACTAGAATGTTATATCACGGGAACGAGAAAAGAGTGCATGTCGGTAACGAGATCAAACTAGGTATTTGGATACCGATGATCGAATCTCGGACATGTAATATATCGCGAGACAAAGGGATTTAGTTACTAGCGTTAAAGGTTCTCACGATCACAGAAGTCATCGTTGAATGTGTAGGAGTCAGTATGGATCTCCAGGTCGCTTCGATTATTGATCGAGAGGAGTCTCAATCATGTCTGCATTATTCGTGAACCGTAGGGTGACACACTTAAGGGTTGCCGGACACCATTTAGGAGCACATATGTTCTAGATAAAAGGTTTGCAAAGCGCAGGAAATGTTTTGATAGAAACCAGAATTGTTTCGGGTGAAATTGCAGAAAGTGGTTCTGCATGTGATATTGAAATGTTGCAAGGGGTTTTATGTGAATGTTTGTTAATTAAAGTAATTAACAAAATTCTGAATAAAATAAATAAAAGAGTTTTATTAATTGAGAGTTGCATTTAATTTGGTGGAAATTAAATACATGTGAGTGGGATTTTGGGTGGAGGCCATGTTTATGTGAGTGGAGGTTCACCACATTAGTGAAGGAGGGGAGGAGTCCCCCCCTCATGCGCCGGCTATGGGAGGGGAGGGGTCTCCCTTCCTCCTATATAAAGCCCCCCTCTCCCCTCTCACAAACCACACCTCCTCGTGAAGGATCTCTCTCCCCCTCTAGATATTCCCCCATGGTCTCGGATTAGCGAGATACATGTTCCCGGTGGCCTTGTGTCTGGAAGGAGTTGCTGCTTCCACTGATTCGCTGGAGCGAGGAGGTGGAGGTTGTCCGGTAGCTTGGACGTGTGTGTGAGGACGGATGCGCTGCTGATTTGCGGCGCTTGGACTTCCACACGATCTTGAGATCGACAAGCATACGACTACATCAACCACGAGTTACTACTCGTTAACAAAACTCGTTGTCTTCAAGGGTAAGTTCTCCATGGATGTATATCCACCCGTTGCTCTGTATCTAGTAGATAGATCTTGGCGTATAGTTCTCATCGTAGGAATTTTTTTGTTTTCTATGCTGCGGACCCAACAAGTTTCAATTGTAAACTAGGAATTCCCCTATTTAGACTCTCAAGTTGATGGCTAATGTTCTTCAAAATGGTAGATTGTTCCTCCATAGTTTTAGTGAGTAGTTTATTTTGCTCATATTGCATTTGCATGAAGTTTTTAGTGGCTCTTTCAACTTCTAAAATTCTTCCTTCACTAGGTAATCCAGGTTTACCATTATAACCATAAGTTTTATTAGGAGGGTAGGGCCTATAATTGTTATTACCATAAGCATTGTTGCCAAAATTATTATTCCTTATAAAGTTCACACCAACTTTCTCTTCTTGAGCAACCAAAGAAGCTAAAGGAACATTATTTGGATCAATATGGGCTTTCCCATTAACAAGCACAAACATAATAATATCAATCTTATCACTCAAGGAGGAGGTTTTCTCAACAGAATTTACCTTCCTACCTTGTGGAACTCTCGCAGTATGCCATTCAGAATAATTAACCATCATATTGTCCAAAAGTTTTGTTGCAGCACCCAAAGTAATGGTCATAAAGGTACCTCCAGCAGTAGAATCCAATAGGATCCTTGAAGAATAGTTCAATCCTGCATAAAAAGTTTGGATGATCATCCAAGAAGTCAGTCCATGAGTGGGGCAATTCTTTACCAAAGATTTCATTCTTTCCCAAGCTTGGGCAACATGTTCATTATCAGATTGTTTAAACTTCATTATTTCACTTCTCATAGATATAATCTTAGCAGGAGGATAGTATTTTCCAATGAAAGCATCTTTGCATTTAGTCCAAGAATCAATACTATTCCTAGTTAAGGAATTCAACCATTCTTTAGCTTTTCCTCTCAAAGAGAAAGGAAACAATTTCATCTTAATAATATCACCATCTATATCCCTATGCTTTTGCATCTCACAAAGTTCAACAAAGTTATTTAGATGGGAAGCAGCATCTTCATTACCAATACCAGAAAATTGTTCTCTCATAACAAGATTGAGCAAAGCAGGTTTCATCTCAAAGAAAGTATCTTCAGGCATAGGTGGAGCAATAGGTGTGCTCATAAAATCATTGTTGTTGGTGCTAGTGAAGTCACACAACTTAGTGTTTTCAAGAGTAGTCATTTTTTTGGGTTTTCAAATAAGAAAGCAAACTAGTAAAACTAATTTTTTGTGTGTTTTTGATAAAGAAACAAGCAAACAAAGCAAAAAGAAACTAAGCAAAACAAAAAATAACAAAGTAAAGAGATTGGTTATGAGAGACTCCCCTTGTGAAGATGTTCTTGACTCCCAACAGCGGCCTTGAAAAAATGCTTGATGGCTCGGCGTTGTGGCGCTAGAAATATCTTTGGCGGTGTTGATGTAGAGCTCGTTAGGAACCCCAAGAGGAAGGTATGATGAGCACAACAGCAAGTTTCCCTCAGTTATGAAACCAAGGTTTAATCGAACCAATGAACAAGAAACACCCCAAAGGTGCTAGCTGAGCCTTGGCGAGGCGCACTACGGTGCTAGTAACAGCGTGGAGACATGCACAACACAACCACGAACTTTGTCCCCAACTGCGATGAGGTTGTCAATCCCGTGTTTTGCTGAAAACAAAGGATTAAGCGTGTCGAATGGAAGAAGTAATAGTTTGCGAAAGTAAACACAAAGCGATAAGCAGTTTATAGATTGTATGTAAAGAAAAGGACCAGGATCCATAGTTCACTAGAGGTGGCTCTCCTTAAGATAGATAAAATCTTTGGGTGAACAAATTACAGTGAGGGCAATTGACAAACATCGAGTGAGCATTCCATGCATATACTATGTATGTTGACTCCTTTGATATTCGATTGGGCATTACATCATTATACATAGTAGCCATCCAACTGCATCTATGACTAATAATCACCTTGAGGTTATCATCCGAACCCTCTCGATATTAAGTTGCAAACAGCAGTTATTGCTTCTGAAATGCGTGTAATGTAAACAATACGATTGTTCTATGAACAAAGGATTGTTGTTTTCTCCTAATGCAACAACACATCTAGTACCTTAGAGATTTACATCACTTCCCAGTTACGGAGGCATGAACCCACTATCGAGCATAAATACTATCTCTTGGAGTTGCTAGCATCTACTTGGCCAAGATAGCTACTAACAGCGGAAAGCATGCAAGATCACAAATAACAAAGACATGATAGAATCAATAATCAATGAAATAGCATCTCAATATCCATCGGATCATAAACACAACATGCAGAATTACAAATAGATGATCTTGATCATGAGCAGACTCACAAGATCTGAACATGAAAGCACAAAGGAGAGAACCAGCCATCTAGCTACTACATGGATCCGTGGTCAAGGATGAACTACTCACGCATCACGAAGGCTTGCATGGTGATGAAGAAGGCCTCGGGGTGAATTCCTCTCTCGGCGGTCTTGGAAGAGCTTGAAAAACCGAACCAGTCCTCGATCTAGGGATGGAGATGGCAGACTCTGAACTCTTCGTGGATTTTGATGGGCACATAGGGTTTCGTCCCAAGGGCATCTTATAGGCGGAAGGGAGGCCAGGCCCGGGGCAGTGAACTGGTGGCCCCCAGCCTCTCTGTCTCCACACAGGCAAATCTGATCTGGAGGCAAACTGACCAGCGCCGAGGTGGTATTTTCGCGAGGCAGCCTCGTGATCTCCTTCCATTTGATAGCCTAATTTGATTCAAAAACCGTGAGATTGACAAACTCAAGAGTTGAGACAAGATCTATGGTTGTGTTGAGCCATCCTCAGCATTCTCAGTCCAAATTTTCTTGGAGATGAATTTGGGGTGGCTACCATGAAATTGCGGATGGTAGGCTGATATGGCATCGTAAGTTCCGTCCGCAGTCAGAGTCCAGGCGATGGCGTCGGCTTGTCCAGGCACTAGGTGTATGCTTTCCACCATGTCCCATACAAGAATATTGAGAGAGTTGTGATGGCGTGCTCAACGGAGCATCCAGTTGTCGTTAGATAACTCTTTAGCCACACTCCGGTTCTTTCTTGTGGCAATCTCGAAAAGATTTGGGGCAAAAAGACGGATATGACCTTCAGGATACCAGTTGTCGTGCCAGAAATAAGCCGTCTCATCGTCTCCCAGCGTGATGTTGGTGGAGGCATGTAAGAGGGCCATGTCCGCACATGTCAGCTTGGTGCCCACCCAAGTGCACTGCAGGTCAGTCTATTGGAGCCAAGACCATCTTAGCCTTAGGGTATGACCAGTCCTACCGAGGTCAGACATTCCAAGTCCGCCCAAGTTTTTGGGTCTGGAGAGTGTTGTCCATCTAACAAGAGCTTTCCCTTTAGTTGCGGCTCACCCTTATATCTAGCCCAAATAAAATTTACTACAACATGGAGCCCAGGCGTTGGCGCTTATGGACCCCGAGGCACAACCTTAGTCGTCGCGCTCGCGCTGACACAGCAAAAAAAACACTAGGGATACCTGTGTCAGGATTGTGCAATGGTGGCGGACTTTTTGATGCGACACAACGTGATCCGCCGAGCTAGCGGTTCCGCGGCGCGTCAGAGGATGCGCCTCGGTACATTATGGAAGATGGCAGAATTATAGAGCTGTGTAATTAACCGCGCATTATTTACCGTGTTACACCTTCGAGCATTACTGAAAGTTAATTGAATTAACAATAGCTAATTTACATTGCTAATCCTAATACGATTCGATAATTTTATTATATATATATTAGTAATATTTATTGTGAATCCATTTTAAAATAATATTTCTTTTAATATTTATATTTTTTACATATTACATAAATTGCTTAAAAATTAAAAACAAAAATGAAAGATTTCTTAAACACTAAATCTAACTCTTGAGAGCCTCTCTATTCTGCTATTCTATGAATTTCTAAAGAAAATCCTAATACTAATGACCACGTGCTAATCTGCTTCACTTACCGTTGGCGCAACCACCACGCGGACCTGCTTCGCCTGCCGCTGGCGCGACGACCACCCGCAGATATGCTTCGTCCACCGCTTGCGCGACGACCACGTGTGGATCTGCTTCGTCCACCGTTGACGCGACGACCACACATAGACAATCTCCTTCGCCCACCACTGACGCGACGACCACATGCAGACGATCTGCTTCGCCCACCTCGACGACCACAGGCGGATGATCTTGGTCCACATTCTGCGGAGCTTGTCCATGAGCGGCATAGCTAGTGAGATCTAGAGTTTGAGTGCCGGAATGGGAAAGTGCGGCGGCGTCGTGGTAGTTGGAAGAAGGAGCAAGTGTTGCTTATATTTTATAAGGAGAAGCAATGAGGGTTGGTTAGGATTTGATTTATGGGATCTTCAACAAGTGGACCGTATGTGCACAATAAGCACCATAATGGTGCGTCCAATTTGCCTTTCAGCAGAACAAATAAACATTGTTTACAGAACATAATAGCATCCTTAATAATCAATAATACCCAAAGATAGGCCATCTAGTGCAATCCTAGCATACTCTAGAGATCTAGCAATATTCAGACAAATATCATGCATCATCTTTAGTGAAGGCCCAAATTCTTCTTTGGCTAGCTCCCTCGCTTCCTTCTCAAACTCCTTCGCCTCAAAGCTATCGCTCAAATTTCCGTCCCTAATTTCCTTCCACATTTTGACTAACGCACGTCGTAGTTGCTTGGAGTGTGGTCGGTCCTTTCATAACAAGTACGGGTACTTCGGCGTTTTGAAGTGGCAGTCGAGGAACCAGCGGTCGGTGTGCTTGCCATGGAAAGCGACGAGTCTGCGCGGGAATCTGTCACACAAACATCTTTTCTTGTAGCGATATCTCATAGTGATACCGTTCCCGGATGGATCAAAGATCCAGTGTGGCACCACGTCATCCTAGGGGAAATACCAAAAATGTGTTCATGATATCTAAGATGATATCAAAAAGGAAACTGGAAAATTGGATCAAGAATATAATCAATATATAATTAACTTACATAACCACCATTCGTCATAGGCTCTATTGTTGTGTCGCCGCCGGTCGCCGCTGATGCAGACTCATGGAGAGGGATCTAGGAGGCGAGTGCGAGTTATAAGGTCCGGGTTTCGTGGTGGGACACGCTAGTCAGCGAGACAATATTAACCCGTCAGATGGATGTATTTTACCACTCTCTAGCGTTTAACAAATTCACTCGGTGCTTTTATTGCGTGGCGCAAGCGGTAATGCCACCATTGCCCAAGAGCGGCATGGAATAGCGCCGCTCTTGTGTGCCACCTACCACGACACTATTATTCGTCGGTATCTAGTGTGCCACGACGTATAAGTGGCCGCCGCGACAAAATGGTGCGGCGACAGCACATCAGTCGCATAACCAATTTTTGCCGGTTCTTTTCGCTTATGCCGCCCCAAAATTCCACCAGGTATGGGGGAGTATTTATGTAGTGATTCCTATCAACGCGGAAGATCTTTTCACGATCATGGCAGAGGTGTGATATACATCGATGACCATGAGCACAGACTTTACGAGGGCGACCCTACCAGGCCGCTCTAGATTCTTTCCTATCCAGCCTGGTAACTTCCCGACGATCTTGTCAACGAACGGCTGCAGGTCCACTTTCCAAAGGCGCCTAAGTGTAGTGGTAGGCCAAGGTATTTTTTAGGAAACGTAGCTATCTTCATGGAGAAGACCGCTAGGACGAACATCCGAGAGGTCAATGACCGCACATCTGACCGGGAAGACCGCAGTCTTGCTCATGCTTGTTACCAGGCCGCAGGCTTTTCCGAAACAGTCAAGGATGGCGAAGATGACTTGCAATTATTCTTTAACCGGGTTCACGAAAATTCTGGTGTAGAGGGATATTCTGCAGTTAAGAGATCTGATCGGACCGAGGATTGCCCTACCGTATTTTCTACAAATATTACCTTTGGTGATACTAATGCCTCATTTGATCCTGGTGAGATTCTTTTTGACAGTCAATATCATGTATATATTTATACTATGTAAAGAGTAGCGAATAGTAAGTATTCCCTTGGTGAAAAATATAAGATATTTTAGCTTCGTTATAATAGAATGTATCTAGATAACTTTTAGTGTATAGGTTCACTCCGAATCTATGCACAAAGGTTATCTAGATATATTTGTTTCATAAATCTAAAACATTTTATATTTTTAACGGAGATGTCTCTAACCGAAACTAAATGTCTCGCTTGAACTGGGATTAATGTTGCCGGGACCTGCGATAATTTCTAACCATTGGGTCCGGACTATTAGTCTCGATTCCAAACACAATAAACCGGGACTAATGCTCCGAACCAAAGCTTATTTTCTACTAGCGTAGGTGTCACATGGCAAGCCAAAATTAATGATTTCATGCCGCACGCTTCTCCTCGCAGTAGAATGTAGAATGTGGTTCGGTGTGTCACATGGCAGCTGGTGGATGCTTCTCATTCCGATCTCTTGGCCCATGCCCTCTGCCTGCGCCTGCCCGCATGTGTGCATGGCAGTGGACTGGCCGATCGATCGAGCTAGCTAATAGCTGTGACGACAGGTGACGGGGCTAGCTAGGTTAGTTTGCCCGAGTGACCGAGCTCTGATCGAGAACTGAGGTCTCGACGCGATGGCGCCGGCAGTTTTTTAAGCTCCGAAGCTCCGACGTCGGCCCAGGGACCGTGGGAGTTGGGCAAGGGAGTTAATGGCGTGAGCTAGCTGGACAAAATCCAAAATCATAGCATCATGATGATGATGAGATGTGAAAACTGGAGGTTGGTGTCGCCGCTCCTTCAATCCTGTAACGAACTTTGAAAAAGGGCGTCGGTTACTGGGAATATGGGACTGGGGAGTCAATGCTGCGCCCGTTGGCCCGGCCGGCCCAGCAAAACGGTTTCTGATCGAGATACTACTAAGGTTTGGCAAAATCTAAGGACATTATCGGAGGGAGTACCTCTACCAAAACAAATGATGGTTGTGAGGTTATTTTACAGGCTTGCGCGTGGAAAGTTTAATCAAAGCTACTCCCTCTGTTTTAAAATATAAGATGTTTTAGCTTTATGAATGGAGTGTATCTAGACCTTTTTAGTGTGTAGGTTCACTTCAAACATAGATGAATCTAAACACTAAAAGATGTTTAGATACATTTCATTCATAAAGCTAAAACATCTTATATTTTAAAACGAAGGGAGTATATTTAACCTGGACCTGCACGCCACAAGCAAAACCACAGCCAAAAATATGGTCGTGTTTTTTTAGCATACAAGTGCCTACATTTTGGAATTAATGGACTTTTGCGGCTTGATTTTCATACGGAAGTTAACTGGGAGGTGCTCTGCCTGTTTTAGTAAGATTACAAGTTAAATGTAATTCCTGGCTTCCCCTGTCCATGATCTGAACATTTTAGGCAAGCACAATGAACTAGAATGTACAAAAGGACATGTGCATGCCAAAATATCAACTATAAAGAACAAGCACCATTTTTTCGAAACGGAGTCAAAACCTTTGCATCATTCTCATTTAATAAGAAAATAAGTTTTAAAAAGTTTACAACCGAGCAAAAGCTCGCATACACAAAAGACTACTCTTTCGGTATGCTGGATCCCAAGTGCTTAGCACCCGCCGCAGTCAACAACGTCGACTCTAACTTAATTTTATCTACAACAACGAAAGGCATGGTAGAAACCTTGACAAAAAAACTCTACCATTCGCTAATTCGAAATTTCCAATATGAGAGCATGATGTGGGATGCCAAGGACTTCTTTCTAGTTCCGTTAGTGTAGATAACAGACTCCCACCATTCTTTGGCGGAGGTGTATGTGGACCAACGATATGTTCAATCGTGGTGAGCGACATTTCAAGAAGAGGTGCATCGCGGATTCATCCTCCCTCTTGAAAAGTTGACAAAGACCATAATTCGGCCATCCCCGCTTTTGAAGACGATCGGTTCCTCCACAACCCCCTCTTGCAAGATGAGCGATGCGAATAGCTTGCATTTGGGGGGGGGGCAATTATTCCAAACCGCCTCCAGCATATAGGATTGAGCCATGCCTTCAAAATGCACACTGCATGCAGCAACCACCGAGTAGGCGCCCAAAGAGGTGAATTTTTATGTGATGTCACTCGGTGTGCCCTCCACAAGGTGAACCTCCTTAATCTTTGTCCAAAGCTCAACAAACTCGGTAATATGTTGCGTTGTGAGGCCCTTGCTAGTGTTGACTTTGGTAATCCAAAAACCATCATTTATTTCTTTGTTGACGGTGAAGTATTTTCTGGTCGATATGTCAAAAATGGAGGGTGAAATGTCCTTAGGCTCGAGCCCGTGAAGCCAAGGCGCATGCCAAAAAATTGCAATGCGGCCATCACCAATGATAATGGTGGTTGCCACGTAAAAGAAATCCATATCCACCTTGTTGCAAGGGTGGTCATTCCCAATCCAAGCCTTGGATGTTTGTTTCCAAAGAAGCATCAAAATTTTGATCCGCGAGGTAAGTTTTGGGCACAAATCGAACATACCGAAAAACACCAAATAGGAGTACATGTAGTTTCTTTCCATGAAACCAAATTAAACACGCTTAAAGCAGTGAAAGTAATTGTGTAAAATCAACTTAAAATAAATTCGAGGAAACAGTTATTGCCTCGATCTCATCAGGACAAGGAGAATTCAGTGTATCTCAGTTCTCGCATCAGGACAAGCGCTAGCTAGGGCTAGCTGCCCCTTTGCCACAGCTCGAAGCAGGGACCACGTCCGATCGACTAATCTATCCCAACAGTGCCACGAGAAGATCTAGAGGATTAGTCCAAGCTTGCGAGCCCATAAAGTTACATGAGGATTAGTCCAAGCTTGCAAGCATTGGGAATCTAGAAAAAGGACAAGAGTGGCATGCATGAGCAGCATCCCATTCGGAAGAAACAGTTGAAACAGCAAGAATTCTTGCCATTACTTTAGCCACCACTGCACTAATTTAACTATTCCATATTTATTTGGATCTCTCCTCCTACTTCGCGTGTTTAATCATATCTTTCTGGCTGGCGCGATTAATTGATTGTTCTTTTATCTTGTTGCAAGCAAAAGAAGCTTGAAGATAAAATATAAATTACCCTTGCAATATAGGAGTGTGTTTTTTTCTCAAAAAAATGGGAGTGTGTTAATTTGCTAGTAGGTACTAGCTTAATTTCCTGCCTAAAAACTTTCTAACCAAAATCCCAGCGATTAAAGTTGGCATGATGGGCTAACTTCAGGGTTTTCCTTTCTGGTGAATAATGAGTGCACGGGCATCTCATCATCTAAATAGGAGCATATGTTAACGGGATAGATTAATCAACCGTTAAATCCGTGCTTAATCTGTGTGGAATGTTATCACGATGTCTCTTGCTACTCAAAATAGTATCCTGTGCGAGATTAATTGATCTCAAATCCCATGTTATTCCATCTGAAATGCAAAAAAAAGGTATCTTAGCCAGTACATTATCATAATTAAGTTCCTGCAGGCGCTCTTAAATAATCACCAGACATGGGCACTTGCTCATCTACAGC
This sequence comes from Avena insularis, assembly GCA_023614405.1. Lineage (NCBI taxonomy): Eukaryota > Viridiplantae > Streptophyta > Magnoliopsida > Poales > Poaceae > Avena > Avena insularis. The sequence continues at coordinate 569,112,359 of CM042686.1, forward strand.
TAGCTAGCTGTTTGGATCTTGAGCTGATCACATCCTGACTAAAGAAATGGCATCTCTTTGATGCTGAGATTCTCCAGCCATCAATCATAACAGATCACATTAATCACAGCATGACACACACAGGACAAATGTATTCCATCTAGGGTTCTAGACTGTGTACTCCATCCGGTTTGTTTAAGCTGCGTTGGCTTAAACAATGAGGAGGTGGTCTGTATTTCTAATGTAGTGACAGGCTGCTGCCAATTCCAATCCAGCGACACTTCCCCGTAACTAACTCCAAAACAATTCTTTCTGGTGCTCTGTGAGATCACATAAATTATAGATGGACAACCGATTGGGAGGCCTCTTCTTCGACATTACTCTGCAGCAAGTGTCAATAAGTCAATCAACGTTGAGTAGTAGTAGTAGTAATTAGTGTGTGACCATTAGCAGTATAATAGCCACTGGAATTTGGAATCTTTTTTGGGACCTAGAGAGCGAGGGGAATTATAAGAAACCCCTAAACTGACAGGACGTGTAAGTTGTCAGCTGAAAAGAAACATTAGTGCACAACCCTCAAAAGATACCGCATGCTTGAATGTGTGTGTGGTGTGAGACTCTTGGCCTTGACTTGATTCCAGTGTGTCCTAAGTCAAACAGATCAAGATCGTTATTCTTTGGTAATTAAGTCTACCAAGGTGCTTGATACATGCCTTGACATATTCTGCAGGGCAGTGGTAAAAAGACAAAGACGCGTGTACGTTGAATCTACGGTTGACTAGTCAACTGATGTGTACGTGGATATTTGTTCTTACCTACCCACATTCATTTCAAAATGTGAAGTCAGATATGCATGCAATATTACACTTTATGAAAGAATGTCGAGATTTAAACGATATATATGCCGAAGAAATCAAATGAATGCGGAATGAGTAGATTTGGAGTGTAATATGATCTTTTGTTTGTTTGTTTGTTTGTTTGTTTGTTTGAATAGTAGTCCTCACTATTTGATGATCAACTTGCAGTCTTGTGGAGTAAGAACACAGTCACCATATATATACCTTTGAACATGTAATATGCTAGTTTAACTAGTCTTGAAGAATATAATTATATTTCTTGGTGTCGGCGACAATTCAGATGCAAACGACTATGCTGACGAACAAGTGCATACTTGATCAACCGGCTTCAGTTTAGTTTAATCTTATCTCAAAAAAGTTTTATTTAATTTAATACCAATCAGATGCAAGAAGAGATAATATCGAACTTTATCTCTCCACCAAGCATGTCGTAATTTGCGCCAAAAATGCCTCACAATACGGGGCTTCGGATGATCTGTGCCCCAAAACTATGAAATGCAGATCGCTAAAATAAGGTTACAAGGTTAGGAGCGCGCAAGCGATCCCATGTCTGGGATGTCATTCAGATCCAAAGAAGCTTCCTAGGGGAAGCTGTTGCTTTTGTTTAAGAACCACTTGATGTTGATATATGATTAATATTACTATAGATCTCTAATTAAACTGAATCATCTGGGAGCATCAGTGTGATTTGACCTAGTCCAAATGACCAAAATCTCTGTGCTCAAACGGCTCAATTGTCAGCGAGATATGCATGCGTGTGAATCAAGAGTTCTTTTTGTAGAGGCTTGATCAGGGACTTAGTTTGTAAGCAAAATGTAGTTGTATAACGGATTTTTAATTATAGATGTAACTGGTTGGGTTTTGCCGTTCATGTCACCGACGACGTCATTGGTTACTAAAGTCATTTGAATACGTTTTCCCTAAAAAAAAGTCATTTGAATACGTAGCAGTACAATATATTCATGTGGTGCACCTTATCGGTCGTGTCATGGTCTGTGATCATTTACAGTGAGTTCACACCTCATTATATAATTTTTATTTTATTGAATAAAACTAATATATCCGACATCAAGAACCAGCAGGCCGGACAATATTCTTGTCCAGGCAGCATATCGCTGTATGCCTGTTGTCCTTGAATACCACGAGCACGTTCATACATATGGAATCAATCGATAACAGACGGCGGGGTGATGAAGAGGAATAAGAATAGGACGATAAGGTAGCATACTTTTCTCGAAAGAAATATATACTCATGTCACTTTCGTATCTGCAAGTATCCAGTTAATAATTGAACCATTTGAGTATTATATCAATCTACTAGATTTTACATATTATGTAGAGTACACAAAATCCATGAGTTTTGGCCACCATGTATGCATGAGCGAAGATATTTGCAACCGCGTCGTCGATCTGCTTGTAATCACAGATCAAGACGGTTAAATTTTTGACCACTTAATTTGATACTAGTAGCTAGTATTGAAGAACTAACTAGTGGTTGCTGTGTATGATCTACTAGTCTTCAGCTTGGTCAAATAAGTACTCCTACCTTATGATCTGTATTACTCCATGCGCGCACAGCAGAAGACAGCGCACGTCCATTTCAGATCAAAGTACAGGTATAGCATGTGTGTGCGGGGTAAAACGACCAAAAGTAAATGGAACTATGTATGCATCACTGCACGTCGTACCACCATATATGTGGCATTATTTGTCATGTACTACTACCGTTCAGTCATTATTTTACCTGGCCACACGCTACCGCCACGAGCTAGCTACCCATCTTTGCATGCATCCATCCATCCATCCATCCAAATAATTATGAACTTACACGTATACAGTACAAACAGAGTTACCTGGACCACAACATATCTACAGGTACGCAGGTCTACACCGTGTGTAAATCAGTACGTTTAATACTTATACGAAAGAAAATGTTGTACTTCCTCCGATCTACTCACTCCGTTTCAAAATATAAGATGTGTTAGATTTGTGAAGGGAATGAATCGAGACTCCTTTTAGTATATAGGTTCACTCCAAATCCAAATAAACCTAGACACTAGAAGAGGTCTATATACACTCCCTTCACAAAGCTAAAACATCTTATATTTTGAAACGGAAGAAGTATATTACTTGTCGCTGAATTGGATAAGTAATATGAATCGGAGAGAGTACTAAGAGCTAGAGATTTTGAAAAGGTAATCCCGCGTCATACTTATATTTTGACGTCAAAGGGTTACTTGGGTTTTTATTCGTTTACCCTCGGTCGGTTTCCGCTACCTCATGTAGCGAACTGGAGTTAATTAATACTCCATCTTGTTGAAGATTGTCTCCAAACCGGCTGGAAAAACGACAATCACAATAGGTCGAACCAAGCCCAATCTGTAGCTTGAGTTGGTTGAGTTTCACGATGAACAACCTCAGTCGGAGCCAACAGAAACTGACTTGTAAAATCCACAACCTCAGTCTCCCCACGAAAAGGAACGCAAGAAATATATGAAAGAATTTTTTGTCTAAGGATGCAAGGAAAAATATGTAAAGAAAAACATGTGGTTAATTTTGTATTTAGGAAAGAAAAACGTAATCAGCTAAGTATGAAAATAATAAAATATGGGTAAAAGGGGATGGTTATCTCTGCTCATAGTGGCCGATCAATTCTCGAGGAAGGCTATGTGTACACATATAACATCATTTAGCAGACGTTTGGAGCTCGGGCTCCATGTTACCCTTTGTTTTTGAACAATTCAAAAACACAAGTTCAAAGTATCAAAAATTTCTGAAAAAAAAATCTACTTAAAAGGTATAATGATGTACCTTGTAAACTTGAAAACTCACAACTCGAAATACCCGGTATTTTAGGCTACGCCCAAAATATAAGGTATTTTGGGTTATGGGTTTTTCAATTTCGTAGCATGCAGAATTTTTCTCTAGAATTTTTTGAAACTTTGAACTTGTGTTTTCATACTTTGAAAATAAAGTCCTACATGGAGCTCGTCCTTCAAAACGAATTTCTTCAATAAGAGTAGTTTTTTATCGTCAAAAACCTTGTCATTTCTTCTTCTTTTTGAAAGGAAAGCGGTGGAGTAAGCTTCCACAACAAGTTTGATTTTTAAAAATAAGGACCATGTAAATTCGTGTCCATAAGGATTTGAACCTGGGTGGCTGGATTGTACATCTACTTTCCTAACCAGGTGAGTCTGTCTCACTTATTAAAACCTTGTCATTTTTACGTAGCCAAAGTGATCAAATAATGGCAAGCGCTCCAACACTAATAATTTTTGAACCTATGATCAATACCATGTAATCAGTTACCAAAAATATTAGTGACACTACATGGTGGATTCTAGCTAGAAGTTATTTGGATGACTGGCAATATAGAACAAACAAATCTGCATTGGAAGAATAAATGTTTAATTATCTCATCATGATAAAAAATACACACTTTGTACTCCCATGTTAATTCCGCTTTACAATATTATCTTTGGTGAGAATGACTCCTCAATTTAAGAATCGCATATACATCAAATAAGTGTCTCAAGAATCATCATTCGAAAACTTATAAGTGAAACAACATAACTGAATAACTACATACCTTCACAAACTTTATAAGTTCCAAGTATAATACATTTAGTTTCAAAGTACATGAGTGAACACTTGCCTGACAATATATGCGGCGAACTATGGAAGTATGACAACCACATCATGTGTATACTCCATCATCATTTGATGACGTGTCTGACCAGAAATCCATACATCTCCGTTTGATATCATTGCAGTTTAATCTTTCATAGTCCATGATGTTGATGTTTTTGAGTTGACCTAAAAAAAGTCCTAGAAATAACAACAAAAGACGTTTTCGTGAGTTGTTCTAATACTACCGTTATATTCAATACTGTTTATTTACCGCTTTTGGCGACAATGTATGTTTCATTTGTGAATCTTGTAAAGAATCTTCTATCCACTTTTATATATCAATAGAAATTCAATTCTAAACATTTTCATACTTTCATTGCATTATTCTAAATTTTATTTAGTTATTGTGAGTCTTTAAATTTGAACTCAAGTTGAATAATTCAAACCTTAATTTTGAATTCAAATGTTTATCTTAAATGTATTATATTGTGTATTATATATTATGAGTCTTGGACTCACTTACTTTTGTTAAAGTCAATTTAAATCCCCAAAAATTTGAAATACACAAAGATCATTTTGAATTTGAACTCAAATCCTAGTGTTGACCTAAATCAAACTCAACACTAGAGTTCATTTTCAGTCTCCTTGTAAATTTAAATCAAAAACTTGAAATTTCCAACAATTTTAGATACATGCAATACAAATGTAAATTCTAACATCTACCCTTTCCTGGGACCTATTCTTCAGGTTGTTACATCCTGTCCCCCTTATAAGGACTTCTTTCCAAAGTTATGGAACTAAGTACCTCAAGAGCTAAGGATAATCTTGGAGTAAGTATTCCTCTTTTTGCCACGTGGCTTCTATCTTGAGATGATGTATCCACTCAACGTTATAGTACTTAATCGCTCTGTTCCTTAACCTTTTTCAGTTCTCTGCTAGAATTCTGGATAGTTGTTCCTCGTAGGTAAGGTCAGACTGTAACTATAATTCTGTATAATTCAAAAGTTCTTCTCATTCCTTTATACATTTTTGTTACTGTGATACGTGAAATAAGTTATGTACTTGGAATAACCGTACTGGCAATTCCAATTTATAAGGTACGAGTCCATTTTGATATAAGATTCAGAATAGTCCAATATATCTAGGGCTTAACTTTCCTTTCACGCCAAATCTCTTTACTCTTTTAGTTGGACTAATTGTTAAATATACCATATCTCCGAATTGTGGTTTCCATGTTCTCTGTTTAAGGTCCGTGCGGGTCTTGACGCGTGCCCGGCTTCTTGGAAGCTTAGTTCCGATCTAGTTTCACCGATGAAAAGGTAGATGTCCCCGATTGGAACAATGGAGCAGCGGGTGGGGTTCGACTTCGTCGGGATCTAGAACTCTCCGGATGGATGATAGAAATGTTGCCGGAGAAGAGAACGCGCCTGATGGCTACGGTGTCACCAATTTCCGCGAAGATATTGGACCTCGCCCAGTGTAGAGCTCGAAGTGCCTCTTTCCCCACGATGGGCGTCGACTGTCGTGGTATTGCCGATGAGTACACCATGGAGGGGTCCTTATAGAGCGTGTTTAGAGAGGTGGGGGAAGGCGGTGAGTTGGCGGGTACGAAGTAACACAACTTACCCAGATTCAGGTCCTACAACGGTGGTAGAACCCTATTCCTGCTATAAATCACTAAAATAGCAATACGCCGAGTTATAGAGATCGGTTCCCTATGCAAGGTGTTGTGCTATGCACTATGATTGTTGCCCTAAAGGCTCCCACATGTCTGATTTATAAAGGCACCAGAACCTAGGGTTATAGGGAAAGATCCTTGCTAGACAGATTATAGAGTCCCACACTAATACTAACTAGCCTTCGTGTCTTGTACTCCAAGGCTCCGGGTTGGTTGGTGACTACACTGTAGCCTTCCATCATACGGCATTGGCCTCCCTTCTGGATCCGTCAAACTGGGCCTCTCAGCAAGCCATGGGCTTTGCTACCAACTGTGGGCCACCCGGGTTATGCAGATTAGAGACATGCAATGGTGGTACCCATTTAGCATATCCCCAACACGAATGTTGGCTCACGACCCTCGAGGTTGGAGCATTTTCCAAAAGAGTTATTTGCTTCTTGTTTCTCCCTCCTCACAGAGCCCGGAAACCATTTAGCTTTATTGTGTGCTTTTTGGGCAAATACTTTTACCCGATGAGACTTGCTCTCTCTATGGTGGTATTTGTCGGTATGTAGGAGACTAGGATGCCCTTACTCCCCAATTCCTTGTCAAAGGTTATACATAGATGCGACCACAGACGTGCATGAGGGAACAGGACTCGCGTCGATGACTCCGCGAACATCTGTGCTAACTGGTTACCCCAACTATAGTCTCGAACATACTCTCGTAGATGCCATGCTATTTACTTTCTCACGACGAAGGAGTCAATAACCTTACTCTTCCTTGGAATCTACATGTATATCTCTTGTTGCATTCATACCACTGGAGTTACATTAATCTTGAATAATAAGTTAATCATCTCTGTTGGCTTGGTTGAGTCACTTAGTGCCACTTCCTAGACACCCCGATTTGCCATCATCGTCTGATTGGGAGGATCTTAGCCTATGTAACCTATTTGAGCCTCTCTTGATAGTCGGTCACTGCTTTGTGCGGTCGGGGATATATCTTGTAAAGGTTTTGGAGCTAGGAATGCTCCACCTAGAGAAGCATGTGCTAGATTCACTTCGTCATAGGACTACATCCGTAGGAAGAGTAGGTGGCTAGAGAGAGTGACTCAGGGTGTGTTTGGTAGCGCGGGGCAACCCAGATATTCTCACCACATACACCGTTTTGCTGTTTGTTAGGTCGGGTCCAATGCCTCCGGCAGTGCCCGCCTCGTGCAAAAACAACCGCTCAGCCCTGCCCAACTGTGAAGCTCAAATCGAGCTTCACAACTCAAGATCTTGAGTTAAATCTCATGAAGCCCCACCGCCGCTTGACTGCTAGGGGTCACCGCCCCGCACGCCCGCATCTCGCCATTTGCCCCCGTAGCCGTATCTCACGACTGATCTCCCCCCGTCAAACTGGCCCGCCACCGCTTCAGCTCTCCAGGCCCCACCTCTCTCGAGCTCTTCGCCGGCAACTGCCTCTCTCGGCCTCGTTCACCAACCGCCCTGCTTCTCCTGGACTCGTGCGGCAACCGCCCCGCCTCTCCTGGCCTTGTTCGGCAACCAACAGCAAGAGGAGCTCAACCTCACGGGAACCAAGTAGGAGGAGCAACTCGTGCTCAGCGCTTACGGATAAGGAGCGGAAACGGCCTCCTGGCGACATCTCGGACTCCCGACGGTAGCTCCCCTCGCTGGCGGCGGCTCCTATCGCCGATGGTGGCGCCGGAGCCCAAGCCCAACGCTCCCAGGACCTGATTGCTTTTTTACTCTTCTGTTCAGGGACCCGATTGCTTTTCCATTTTGTCTTTAGGGATCTGATTGCTTTCTATTTTTGTATGGCATGGCTGAAGTCATACAGGACACCAAACATGATCTTAACGGAGCTCAGCTCAGCTTATACAACCTACCAAACACAACACAAAAGAACACACTTGTATGTGGTTGACATAGCTAGGGTCAGCTTGTATGAGTTAAGATAGTCCACACGGGCTACCAAACACACCCTCAGTAGCGTGAACGGTCATGATGATATATCTTGCTTTGGTACTGAAGTTAATATGCCCTAGAGGCAATCATAGAGATGATTATATTTCATATGTATCCATGAGTTATTATAGTGTTCCTTGAATATCCATATATCAGGCAACTTGTATTGATTGACAATTATGTGAATTGTTTGCGAAACTCTTTACTTGTATGTGTTGGAAATATGCCCTAGAGACAAATAGTAGTAAGGACTATTATCATATTTCATATAGTTTATGATTAAGTTTTATATCATGCTATAACTGTATTGAGTGGAAACATCAATACACGTGTGATATACAAACAAACCAGGGGTTCCCAGTGAAACTCTAGTCACTGGTTCATTGGTCAACAGATGATCATGTTTCCTGATCATGTGGCATTTATGCCAGTTGCAAATGAGGTCATCTCATTCTGAGAATGAGATGATGAACCAATACACAACCTAAACATCGTGATTCGATCATGTCACGAAGTTCAAGTTACGATGATTAGAAAAGGACCCTCGTAGACTATTCCTTAGACCGTGAGACTATATCAATCAATGTCTCCCGAGAGTGCTTAGATAGCATCAAACGCCATCTGGTAAAATGGTGGTTATAAAGGTGTGTTCATGTACTTGGGGGAAACCATAGAGGCAATATAAGTCAAGAGCGGGATTTGTCCGTCCATGTGACGGGAAGATACTCAAGGGCCCACTCGGAGAAGTTATATCCAATAGTTGCGCAACATGTGATTGGATCACGGGGATATCACTTGTCGGAACGAGTCAAGTAGCATTGTTCAGTAACGAGATTGAACACGAAATGGCGATGTCATTGATCAGATCTCGGGCAATGCAAGTATCGAGAGACAAAGGGAATAAGACACGACTGTCCCGGTTCAAACGACGAAAGATCTTCGTGGAACGCACAGGGGTCACATGGCCATCCAGGTCCCTCTGTCGATCATTGGTGCGGGAGTGTCCCGGCCATGTCTGGAGTGTTCCCGAACCGTGGGGTATCATTCTTAAGGGCTTGATGATGCTTAGAGAGCATTTATAGGATCAGTAGAATCACCGAAGAAAAGAAGGGAGAAAATCGGAAGGGTTTCGGTAAGTCCGGAGGATGTCCGGAGTGGAGGTGGAAGGTGTTCCATGGCCACGGAGATTATATAATGCATGAATGAATGTTAAATATTGATTTAATCATTTATTCATAATTTTTTAATAAAGTGAAAATCAATTAAAGGTCAAAAGGCTTAATGGGCCAATTTCCGGAGGGAGAGGGCCCATTAGGGGAAAGGAGAGAGGGAGAAGGGGCAAGGGGAGGCCGGCTGGGCCTAGCCCCCCTCCCCTGCGCAGGGCCCACTAGGTGGCCGGCGGCCACCTCCTCCCCCCTCCTCTCCTTTAGTCCCACCCCGGGACTTTGGGGGAGGTAGTACCTCCCCTCCCCCTATATAAAGTGGGGTATTTGGCCTAGAAAAATACACCAATAATCAATAAAGGTCTCCCCACTTTTGGGAGGACCTCCAATTGATATTTTCTCTCTCCCCCTCTCTCTCTCGTGACCGTGGTCCCAAGTCTGGACTGCGTGAGCGAGAGACATCTTCACCGCGAAGCGCCATCGCGCTGCGGGATTCGGATCCGGGAGCTCTACTTCCACAACTGCTGCTGGATCGGGGAAGCGGGAGTCATTGTTAGGCACCCGACGTGTGTAACTCCCCGTGAGGTGTCGCACTTGAGGCACTCAAGTCGTTGGAGCCAAGGAGCGCAAGGACTTCATCACGACCTTGAGGTCGGCTTCGGCTCGTCTACATCAACCAGGCTCTCCTGAGCTTTGACAACGCTTTTCGGTCTTCAAGGGTAAGTTCACAAAAAGCCCCTCCCGTTACTGTATTACTAATAGATAGGTCCTCGCAGCTTCAGGGGTTCAGGGGCGTAGAGTAAAATTTATTGTTTTTATGCGCGGAACCCCTACAGTGGTATCAGAGCTAGATCTATGCGTAGTAATACTAGTACGGGTAGAACACACGAGATGTAGCGTGTGGGCGTTGATCTTTTATTTGTTACCCTCCCACGTGTACTTGTGTATACCTCAGTAATGCTTGATGAAGCGGCCCCGAACCGACTTTATGCATTCATTCGCGAGACTGGTCCACGCTTGACATACGACTTGTACCGTATAAAGTGGCTTAGGGGGTGTCTGTCTCTCTCGCATTAGTTGGTATACCATTTGCAACGGAGGGCCCCGAAAGGGGTGTAGTAGAGACAACTACTTGATCAACATTGTGCTGAAAGTTCGTAGGTAAGAACGGTTCTTGTGCGACAGCCCATTCAACCACATAAAACATGCAAAGATAAAGTAGAGGCGTCTAACTTTATTTTGCAGGGGGGCGTTGCTTTGTGATATGGTTGTGGCAAAGGTAAAGTGATTACCTTTTGTTGCATAGTAGTAGATAGTCACGGTAATGACAAACTACCACGCCGGAATGACACCGGTACCCTGGTGTTTATGGCGCCGGAACCCGGTGACGACGAATGGAGATCACGACGTGAAGGACCATATCACATAGCATTTACATTCAATGTTATTGTTTGTATGCCTTATTGTGTGCTAGTATTAGATACTCGACGGTAGCCTAATAAGATGATCCCTGTTAAAATTACCAACGATTGTGTTCCCCCTTAGTGTGCACCACCAAGAAAGTTCTTCGATATGAGGCGATCTAGGGTTACAGGCCTGGGTATCATACATATCTACGTTCGCATAAAGTGGGTGTAAGCCATGTTGCACAACGAATACACTAAGGTTGCGTTGGCGAGCCTAGCACGCTAGAGAAGCGTGGCCTCGGAACACGGATGATCGAAAGATCGAGCACGAGTCGCATAAATGATGTGACCGATGTTTTAGCGTCCACCCTTGAACCCACATTGATGGCCGTGACGATCGGGGGAGATGTGGCTGATAGGGGTCGTGTTATCACTAGGAACCCTCACTGGGGATAGGCGTTTCTGAGTGGAGTTATTATTAACTCATTTAGTTATAAACTTAGTCTAAAGTCCTTTTGCAATTATAAATGTAGAAAATGGTTCTTCTTGAGATTATCTTTCCTATCAACGATTGGTTAAAATGAGAAAAGCTCAAGTTAGATGGATCCAACTTTTCTGCATGGGTAATACACCTGTTTGATCTCCTTGGGGAGAACAATGTGGCTGACTACATGACCTGCGAGATGTATCTGGAGCCACCCTATTCTCATGATACCCAGGAGCAGCGGGATCTGCGTTATCGTCATCGTGTGATGGCCACGTTTATATCAGTGACCATGCGCCTCGGAATGGAGGATGGGCTATGGCCAATGGTGGGGAGTCTCAAGCCCCGAGTGGTCATGGCACATTTGAGAGCACATTTCGTGGAACAAGTGCGCATGTAGGAGTATGAGCTGATGGGGGGCTTCCTCTCCATAAAGATGGAGGAGGGCTCCTCACTGGATGGGCACTTATTACGCCTCGATGATGCGTACATGAGTCTGGCATACTACCTGGACAACTGGTTCTCAAGCTCATTTGCGATGGGAGTTATGCTGTGGTCGCTTCCTCCAAGCTTCCAAGCACAAGTCAAGATCTGCGTTATGAGAGGCGACACGGAAACACTGGATTTCCTCGAGTTCATATCACTTGTCAGAAATGTGGTAGATGAACCCAACATCGCTGGAGTCGTCAACGACGAAGGTATATATTTGATATACAGTTTTATAAATGTTATAATCTTGCAAACACATTTGCAGTGTTAAGTATATCTGATACTTGTTCTGTTTTGTTGAAAATAGGTCCTTTTGCATAGAGGTGCTTGCTGGAGAGGAGGTGACGTTGCGTGTTGATGGCGAGCATGATGATGACGGCGGACGACACTCTCCCTCGACATTTATCATTTAGTTTGTGTTTAGGATGATTAATGTAATCAAGAGATTGTGAACTTCTTTAGTGTGTCTCACACTTCGTGAGACGGTTATTCATATGAGTTTGTAACAAGAAGTTGTTCCACTTTTATGAATGATTTCTATTCGTGTTCATATCTTGTTTGATTATATGTGAATTATCCTTGTTGTTTGAAACTAATTGATAATGCATGAACATTTGTAAAACATTAAAATGCCTTGTTTAAAATACCCAACTTAATGATATTTCATTAATGAATGAAACCATTGTTTGAATTCAAAGTTATGTGATAATATGTGAAAGTCATTCGATTTCTTGTCACATATAAATCATACCTAAGTTCGGCAAAATAACTTGAACACCGTGTATTACTTGACTACAAAGTGTTTAAAGAATTGTTAAAAGTAAATACATATTCGACGTATTGTGTTTAACGAAAAATGGTAATTATCATTATTTGATTGTTTAAATGTGTAAAGTAGTTTACCAAAGGAAACATGAATATGAAACTATTTGATTTGATCAAAGTGTTTCATTAACAAAGGGTATAAATATAAAAGAGAATCCAATTACTATGATTTGATCCATAGCAATAAAGTTCAACTTTATAAGAATGGCATGAAAGAAATTGTGGAATGCAAAGCGTTTTGAAACATCAAAATGCATCACAATGTGATATTAGATATCAAAGGGGTTGAATAGAAGGCACCAAATAAATCGTTGTAGTGTAGATGTAGAGACCATTAGCTTAGAAATAGTTAGCACTCAATTAGAAGGCAGTGAACCATTTGAATTCGTGAAAGTTTTGGGGTTATTCGATATAACCAAAACAATAGCGAATAAGTCCTTATAGAGTATTCATTGGAAACTTTGAATACGAAACCCATAGCTCAAACCAAAAGGAAAGCAAGATTCGTATTGCTTGGATTTTGGTGCATTCTTGAGAAAGCTCACTTTTAGTGATGTTTCTCAATTATGAAGCAAATGGGAAATAGTGTAAAACACGATGAGGATTCAAAACCCTGCATCAGAGTGTTGAGAAGCGCAACAGACAACGTTCCTGAACGATTCTCTTCACAGAAGGAAAGAATCAATGATTTTGATTATTGTGTTTTTCCCTCCACTGTTGTTTTTCACTACATGAAGTAGGATTCAAAATGTAAATCCATATCTTGTATGGAGACATTTGTGAATCACTTGTGATGATTTTTCGAATATGACATACCTATGACCTACAAAGGAAATAATGGTAAACTAAAATTATGAGAAATCCTAGAAGAAAAATTCACTTGAGATTAGAAAGCAATTCATTGCTGAATCTCACAAGTAAAAGGAATTACTTGGAATTTTCCCAAATGACTACAAAGCCATAGTAGGAAAAAGGGGTGAATGACAAAAGCACAATTTGTCCAGTATTGGACAAATTCAAAATGAATTTGATTCAAGCGTGCTGAATGTCTAGTGGATTTAGAATAGTAAAGTACTAGTATCTCATAATAAATCTCCAAGTTTGATATTTGATCAAAGGCTTTTGAAGTTATTCAAAATAGTCAGTAGATATGCAATTTGCATAAAATTGAGTGGGAGCTATGTAAGTCTTCCTGAAACAATATGTGATTGACATATTTTTAAATGGGAGCAATATGAGTATCAAACTCAGATATGTGGGAACATATTCTGAGTGGGAGCTTATAGGAGTAATTCTTAAGTATGTTAAGAATGAAAGCACAAATACTTATAAATAATGATTTATAATATGTAGAAGTTGATAATAAACTGTATTATGATATTATGTAGTATTCCTTGAGGGATTCTGAAAAGTGTTTCGGAATAGAAGTTAATTAAGGAACTAGTCCTTAATGACTCGAATTAAGAATAGTATTAAGTTTAACATCAATGGTTAAAAGAAAGAAAAGGATGATCGTCATCCACTATGTTAAGACATAGGTTCTATCTTAGAAAACCATGATGATAACTTAGCATAATATGTGATCCAAATAAAGAACGCTTAAAGTGATCAAGTTCGAATCACAGAACGTTGAGCTAAGTTTTGTCCACAGTATCTAGTTGAGAACTGTACACATGTTTTCCAAAACCATAACGGTTAACATATCTTAAAACATAAAGGATTATGTTATAAGGGAATATGTTGGAAACTCCTGTAGATACCAATTAAAGTCAAGTAGGAAGCAAGGTGAACAAAACATCGAAAGTTGCACAGAGTGCACTAGTGTTTCGATGAATACATTTATAACAATAGATAAAGGGTACCATCTAAAGTGTTGTATAATGTTATGGCAGGGCTAGTTTGCTTCTAACGTAGAATGATGTGTCCCAGGGCACAGTGCCCATGAGAAAGCCCTCGAGGTTGATCTAACGTCACTGTAGGCTCCTGGAATCAGGCCTCGTTCTGCTGCCATAGCGATGATGCATACACACAGATGCTATCATGTGATGATAGAATATTAATGTCAATCAAGATGACATTAGTAAGTTGCAAAGGATTTGGGACTATAAAGTATAGACCCAAGACTCAACCTCTTCCATGAGCAAGCATGTTCAGGGTACCGGATATATGGTGCCAATGGATGAGAACAAATGCAGCTAGTGTATTTGTACTCTAGTGCAAGTGGGAGACTGTTGGAAATATGCCCTAGAGACAAATAGTAGTAAGGACTATTATCATATTTCATATAGTTTATGATTAAGTTTTATATCATGCTATAACTGTATTGAGTGGAAACATCAATACACGTGTGATATACAAACAAACCAGGGGTTCCCACTAAAACTCTAGTCACTGGTTCATTGGTCAACAAATGATCATGTTTCCTGATCATGTGGCATTTATGCCAGTTGGAAATGAGGTCATCTCATTATGAGAATGAGATGATGAACCAATACCCAACCTAAACATCGTTATTCGATCATGTCACAAAGTTCAAGTTACGATGATTAGAAAAGAACCCTCGTAGATTATTCCTTAGACCGTGAGACTATATCAATCAATGTCTCCCGAGAGTGCTTAGATAGCATCAAATGCCATCTGGTAAAACGATGGATATAAAGGTGTGTTCAGGTACTTGGAGGAAACCGTAGAGGCAATATAAGTCAAGAGCGGGATTTGTCCGTCCATGTGACGGGAAGATACTCAAGGGCCCACTCGGAGAAGTCATATCCAATAGCTGCGCAATATGTGATTGGATCACGGGGATATCACTTGTCGGAACGAGTCAAGTAGCATTCTTCAGTAACGAGATTGAACACGACATAGCGATCTCACTGATCAGATCTCGGGCAATTCAAGTATCGAGAGACAAAAGGGAATAAGACATGACTGTCCCGGTTCAAACGACGAAAGATCTTCGTGGAACACACAGGGGTCACATGGCCATCAGGTCCCTCTGTCGATCATTGGTGCGGGAGTGTCCCGAACATGTATGGAGTGTTCCTGAACCATGGGGTATCACGCTTAAGGGCTTGATGATGCTTAGAGAGCATTTATAGGATCGGTAGAATCACCGAAGAAAAGAAGGGAGAAAACCGGAAGGGTTTCGGTAAGTCCGGAGGATGTCCGGAGTGGAGGTGGAAGGCGTTCCATGGCCACGGAGATTAGATAATGTGTGAATGAATGTTAAATATTGATTTAATCATTTATTCATAATTATTTAATAAAGAGAAAATCAATTAAAGGTCAAAAAGGCTTAATGGGCCAATTTCCGGAGGGAGAGGGCCCATTAGGGGAAAGGAGAGAGGGAGAAGGGGCAAGGGGAGGCCGGCTGGGCCTAGCCCCCCCCCCGCGCGGGTCCCACTAGGTGGCCGGCGGCCACCTCCTCCCCCCTCCTCTCCTTTAGTCCCACCCCGGGACTTTGGGGGAGGTAGTACCTCCCCCCCTATATAAAGTAGGGTATTTGGCCTAGAAAAATACACCAATAATCAATAAAGGTCTCCCCAATTTTGGGAGGACCTCCAATTGATATTTCCTCTCTCTCCCTCTCTCTCTCGTGACCGTGGTTCCAAGTCTGGACTAAGCGAGCGAGAGACATCTTCACTCATGAGCTGCCATGCACTGCTGGATTCGGATCCGGAGCTCTACTCAAGAATCGCTGCTTGATACATTGAAAATGTATCTATAAGTTTTGATGTTCCATGCTTGGTTTTATCCACTTTCTTGTGTTTTGTTCCAACTTTGGAGTACTTTTCATATGATTTCTTAGACTAACCTATTAACAAGAGCCACAGTGCCAGTTGCCTGTTTTCTGCTGTTTTTGGTTCTAGGAAAGTCAGAAAATGAATATTCTCGGAATTGGATGGGACGAAAGCCAAAGTGCCTATTTTTCCAGAAGGGATCAAGTGCCAGAAAGTGCCTCTCCTTCCGCCTATAAGTTTCCCTCGGGACGAAAACACTAGGTACCCGATCAAAAATCCACGAAAGAGTCTGTAGCCGCTGTCATCTCCATCCCTAGATCGGGAGGGATCTGAAGCTCTTCGGCACCTGGGAGAGGGAATTCACCCTGGAGGCCTTCTTCATCACCATGCAAGCCTCCGGTGTGATGCGTGAGTAGTTCATCCTTGGACTACGGATCCATGTAGTAGCTAGATGGATGGTTTCTCCTCCTTTGTGCTTTCATGTTTAGATCTTGTGAGCTCCGTTCATGATCAAGATCATCTATTTGTAATCCATACATGTTGTGTTTGCGGGGATCTGATGGATATTGAGATGCTATTTCAGATTGATTATTGATTCTATCATGTCTTTGTTATTTGAGATCTTGCACGCTTTTCGTTGTTAGTAGCTATCTTGGCCAAGTAGATTCTAGCAACTCCAAGAGTTAGTATTTATGCTCGATAGTGGGTTCATGCCTCTGGTAATCTGGGGAAGTGACAGAAATCTCTAAGGTACTAGATGTGCTGTTGCTACTAGGGAGAAAACAACGATCCTTTGTTCATAGAACAATTGTATTGTTTACCTTACACGCAGTTCGTAAAGCAATAATCTGTTGCTTGCAACTTAATACTGGAGGGGGTTCGGATGATAACCTGAAGGTGGATTATTAGTCATAGATGCAGTTGGATGGCGGTCTATGTATTATGTTGTATTGCCCAATCAAGTCTCAAAGGAGTCAAGATGATTAGTATATGCATGTATTGCTTTCTCGGTGTTTGTCAATTGCCCCGCTATAATTTGTTCACCCAGCATGTTATCTATCTAAGGAGGGCCACCTCTAGTGAACTATGGATCCCGGTCCTTTTTCTTTACATACAATCTACAACTGTTTACTGCTTTGTGTTTACTTTCTGCAAACTTTTACTTCTTTCCATTCGATACGTTTAATGGAAATGCTTTCTGCAAACAATTATAAGCCATATCCTCCCAACAATGGTAATGCTTATGGAAATTCTTACAACAATAATAAGAGTGCTCCCTCTGAACTTGAAGTTATGCTTAAAGAGTTCATTAGTAAACAAACTGCTTTCAATAAAACTATTGAGGAAAAACTCTCTAATGCTGAAAGAAATATAGCATCTTTGGCTAAAGCTCAATCTACTTTGAATAAAATGGCTGTTAAACCTGAAACTAATGAGAATCCCTTTGCAGCTACTAATGCCATACAAGTAAGAATTGATGAAAATGTTAGACTATTAGCTGAATTACATGCTAAGTGGGAAAGAGAAGATGAAATTGCTAGAAACATTAGTGTTTCTACTATTACCACCACTAGTGTTGAGGCTACTAATAGTCCTACTACTTTAGATGATAAAGTTGATTTTGATCTTGATGGTTGCAACATCTCTGAAGTCATTAAGTTCCTACAAAAGCTTACTAAAAGTCCTAATGCTAGTGCTATGAACATGGCTTTTACAAAACACATTACTGATGCTCTCATAAAAATTAAAGAAGAAAAGATGAAACATAAAGCTTCTATTCCTATAAAGCAAGAAGATGGTCGGGAACCCATCATTAATATGAAAGTGAATGACTTTGACTTCAAAGCTTTGTGTGATCTTGATAGTAGTGTTTCTATTATGCCTAGAACTATTTACGATATGCTTGATTTGCCTCCTCTTGAAGATTGCTATTTGAATGTCCCACTTGATGATAATGCTAAAAAGAAACTCATGGGGAGTCTTAATGATGTTCTTATTATGGTTAATGATTCCTATATCCCCATTGATTTCTTTGTTTTGGATGTTGAATACAATGCTTCTTCTCCTATTACTTTGGGAAGACCTTTTCTTATAACTGTTGGTGCCATCATTGATATGAAAGAAGGCACCATTAAATATCAACTCCCACTCAAGAAAGGTATAGAACACTTCCCTAAAAAGGGAGAAAAGATTTCTTTTGCTTCTCCTATGAAAACAAAATTTTGTCTTAATGCTTCTTCATTTGAGAACACTTGATTCTTTCTTTGCTTCTTATGCCTAACTTAAAGGCGTTAAAGAAAAGTACTTGTTGGGAGATAACCCAAGAGTTTTAGATGAGTCTTGGAAGTTAGTACCTCTGTAATAACCTCTCCTTATCCTTTTTATTTTCTTTTTGTGCCAAGAGTAACCTCTAATGAGAGTGAAGTAATGATTGGTAAAGTTGCTGTCCCGAAACAGATTTCTGTGCTTCACCGTAAACATTCCTGAGAGAGTTCTGTACGTAGGAGTGAGCTATAATTTTTTGTGCTTCTGCCCCAGGTTGTTATCTAACTTTCGTTAGTTCAACAATTTTTGATTTGAGCAACAGAAGGTCTTCAAAAAAATTTGTCTTTACCTGCTGGTCTGTTTTGACGGATTTCTGCCATTTTCTGCATTTGCTTCTTGTTAGTTCCTTCTTGAGTTCTTTTAGGGAATTGAGCTCTTTGAGGGAAGTGCTACAGTAGCTAGTGTTCTAATGGAAGTTTATTTGGTGTTATAACTGAACCTTTAGACTTATTTATCTTAAGTGCACTAATGTTGCTAATGAGATTGTGTGAAGTTTTGTATGAAGGAAAATTTTCAGGTGTATGGAAGGAATGAGTAATGAGATGAAGGATGGACTAAAGCTCAAGCTTGGGGATGCCACGCATGTCACCCCAAGAAATATCCAAGAAGTACAAGCGTCAAAGCTTGGGGATGCCCAAGGCATCCCCTTCTTCATCAATAAAAATTCCAGGTTTCTTCCAAACGCTTCATTTTTATTGTTTGATGCACAGTTGTGTTTTTATTGGAGCGTCTTCCTTTTCGTTTTCGTTTTCGTTTTGGTTTTTATTTTGCTTGGTTTGCTTAGTTTTCTTAATAAGTTGGTTGGACCCCCTCTTTCATACATTGGTTTTGCAAATAGTTTGGTTTGGTTTGGAAAAGAGTAGGAAAGTTCATACTTATGTGGTAAAAAGAGCTTGTTTTTGACTGTGGCTATGCTTTGTCATGCCATGCTTGGTATTGTTTTGGCTTTATGCTTAGTATTCTTTGCTATAGCATGACTTGTTATAAACAATTGAGATTTCTTAATGTGCCTTGGATGAATCATGCGGTGTTTTAGCATATTAAAGCATAGTATAGTGGTATTCTCCTTTGATGCTTTATTTGGGTTGACTTGGCGCATGCTCACACCATGTTTTGACTTTCACAAGTCACCATAGCCTTTATGATCCTTTAGTTTTCAACTTGTAGTATCACTTTATGCTTTGATCAATGATGCTTTGTCGCTCTGCATGATTATGGCCATTATTGCTCTCTTAGTTTGTCGCTCCCAGTCTTTTGCTAGCCTCCACCACAAAGTATGAGTTCCACTCATGCATCCAACTCCCTAAACCAAGTTATTCCAAAGAGTCCACCATACCTACCTACTAGCTTATGCTATTCCAAGTATATTCATGCTTTTGTCTACCCTTCACTTGTTATGAGAAAACTAGTGATTAAAGCTCTCACAAACTTGATGGCACACTTTACTTTATTGACTCTAATAAACTTGAACCATTGGGTCCTTCTTTGTTGCGTATATGCTTGCACTTTATAAGTTGAAATTAGGAGAACCATGTTTCATGGGGAACCATTCCAGAAGGGATCAAGTGCCAGAATACGAGACGGAGAGGGGCTAGGGGCCGGCCACACCACCTGGCCACGCGGCCAGGCTTGGCCAGGGCCAGTGGTCCGGCGACCAGCACCCCCTCGGCCTCTCTTCCGCCTATAAGTTGCCCTCGACGAAAACCCTAGGTACCCGATCAAAATCCACGAAAGAGTCTAGCCACCGTCATCTCCATCCCTAGATCGGGAGGGATCTCAAGCTCTTCCGGCACCTGGAGAGGGAATTCACCCTGGAGGCCTTGTTCATCACCATGCAAGCCTCCGGTGTGATGCGTGAGTAGTTCATCCTTGGACTACGGATCCATGCAGTAGCTAGATGGCTGGTTTCTCCTCCTTTGTGCTTTCATGTTTAGATCTTGTGAGCTCCATTCATGATCAAGAACATCTATTTGTAATCCATACATGTTGTATTTGCGGGGATCCGATGGATATTGAGATGCTATTTCAGATTGATTATTGATTCTATCATGTCTTTGTTATTTGAGATCTTGCATGCTTTCCATTGTTAGTAGCTATCTTGGCAAGGTAGATGCTAGCAACTCCAAGAGTTAGTATTTATGCTCGATAGTGGGTTCATGCCTCTGGTAATCTGGGGAAGTGACAGAAATCTCTAAGGTACTAGATGTGCTGTTGCTACTAGGGAGAAAACAACGATCCTCTGTTCATAGAACAATTGTATTGTTTACCTTACACGTAGTTCGTAAAGCAATAATCTATTGCTTGCAACTTAATACTGGAGGGGTTCGGATGATAACCTGAAGGTGGATTATTAGTCATAGATGAAGTTGGATGGCGGTCTATGTATTATGTTGTGTTTCCCAATCAAGTCTCAAAGGAGTCAAGATGATTAGTATATGCATGTATTGCTTTCTCGGTGTTTGTCAATTGCCTCGCTGTAATTTGTTCACCCAGCATGTTTTCTATCTAAGGAGAGCCACCTCTAGTGAACTATGGATCCCGGTCCTTTTTCTTTACATACAATCTATAAACTGTTTCTGCTTTGTGTTTACTTTCTGCAAACTTTTACTTCTTTCCATTCGATACGTTTAATCCTTTGTTTTCCGCAAAACACGGTGAGATTGACAACCTCATCGCAAGTTGGGGACAAAGTTTTGTGGTTGTGTTGTGTAGGTCTCCATGTTGCTACTAGCACCGGTAGTGCGCCCTGCCAAAGCTCAGCTAGTAACACCTTTGGGGTGTTTCCTTGCTCCTACTGGTTCGATTAAACCTTGGTTTCATAACTGAGGGAAAACTTTCTGATGTACTCATCATACCTTCCTCTTGGGGTTCCCAACGAGCTCTACGTCGATCGTCGAGTGCATCACTGCTGGATCGGGGAAGCGGGAGTCATCGTTAGGCACCGGACCCGTGTAACTCCCCGCAAGGTGTCGCACTTGAGGCACTCAAGTCGTTGGAGCCAAGGAGTGCAAGGACTTCATCACGGCCTTGAGGTGGGCTTCGGCTCGTCTACATCAACCACGCTCTCCTGAGCATTGACAACGCTTTTCGGTCTTCAATGGTAAGTTTGCGAAAAGCCCCTCTCGTTACTGTATTACTAATAGATAGGTCCTGGCAGCTTCAGGGGTTCAAGGGCGTAGAGTAAAATTTATTGTTTTTATGCGTGGAACTCCTACAGTATGGTTATCTATTAGTTGTCCCTAGTCAGAGTTCATGTGGGGACACACATGAATATTAGGCTAGCACATCGATTGGCTGATGACTATGTTTTGCAAGTCATAGACATGGAGATGTCAAACCAATGATGTGGACACATGTTATGAACATGGGCTTGGACTGACCCAACTTGAGACTGGCAATAATACTTGCAGCTCTCTCTACACATCGTCTATATTTTTTTCTTAGACCTGAGATTGTGGCATGTACTTGAGATGTGGATCGACCTACTTTGGGGCTATCAAACACTACTCCGTAACTGGGTAGTTATAAAGGTAGTTTTTGGGTTTGTCCTGATACATGCTACAAGGCATTGGTCAATCAAGATGGGATTTGCCCCTCTCTACTTGAGAGAGATATCTCTGGGCCCCTCGAGTGATCGGATCCAGAAATGCATGGCCTTGCTATATACGGTTAAGAGTTAACCTTGTAAAGGGATTCCGAATCATAGTATCGAGAAAGAGAGGTCAGCTTGGAGCTAGACCAAATATCATAGGGAAAAGGTAAAGACATGTACTCAACTTTGTGATGGTTCGTCCAAATGATCTTTATATGCGTTTAGAAGTTGGCACGTCTTGCTAGAGTCTGCTACCAACTATTGATGGAGTAAGTGTACTCGTGTCATGTCTATACGTGTACGAACCTATAGGGTCACACACTTTAGGGGCTGGAAGCCTAATGGCGATTGGATCCGAATTAGACCAGGCTTAGGCTAATAATGGGCTGCTAATGTAGAAGCCCACCAGGGATGCCTATATAAGAGAGAGTGAGACGAGATGAATAGGGTTGAGCATTCCACCCAGCCACCACTCCTCTCACGCCTATGTTGCACGTGCATACCTAGCAGTCTACCGTGTGACCTTCCACTCCGGACGTGTGGATACTTGGAGGTGCTGCAGCTGTAGCACTTGGACGAGCCGCACAAAGGGGAGATGCTCGTGGGACAAGGACAAGAGGAGACCTAGAACATCTACACTGTCCCGACGTGCTTCATCGAGTTCTGCAACTGCACGCCTAGTGGTAATCCCGTGATCTATGACAACAATATTCCTGGTTGACGCGATAGAAAATTTTGATTTATCGCTAGCGTAGCCTACCCGTAACCCTACAGGTATGACTTTAGAGTTGCTCCTGGAGAGACAACCGAGTGGAGAGTATTTTGCTAGATGGTTTTATCCGCCGATGTAGTTGGTCAAATCTAATCTAGCCTTGTTCCTAGGTCATGGAACATGTTTGGATCGAGTCAAATTATGAGTTAGTTGTGCCGAGTTTGGAGAAACATAACTAAGTGGAAAAGCATGATGTTATCACCCGCCTTTGTGGCTTGTGGTTGTTAAGCATATTATGGTTGTCGGCTCTTATTTGCGCTCGGTCATCTGTTAAGACCCAGCTAGTGCCTGCCATGGCAAGACGCATTCACGACAATCTCAGGCTCGATACCGACCAAGGAGCTCTTGAATTCGAGCTTGTCAAACCAAGACTAGTGTCCTCGTGACGAACTCCGTCGATCACCCTTCAGTCGTTTCGAGTAGCTATTTGCACAACCTGTGAATTGGCACAACTAGCTTAGAGAGAACCCACCACTTCCCTGACATGGATCTTGCCCTAGATGATGGGAGCAGCCCGTCCTTTTAAAGGAAACTCCCTTCAAGGTAGGTGACAAAATTTCCTCTCTTCCCAATACATTTTGCGGTGTGATCCTTCTTACACCCGACGCCGCCACCATGGATACATCGCTTTAGAGATGGTGGTAAGGTTTAAAGAGAGCGACATGTTCGCGACCTTGGTGGCGAGTGCTGGTTCACTGCCGGCTACACCCGAGCACCTTCTTTGTGACGAGGATCTGGAAGATGAAGCCTTGGTGGTACCTACCAAGGAATGGCAGTGCTCCAAGGTCTTGAGGTACATTAGGTCGATGCAGCTGCCTCCGTCCACTAGAACTCGATTGATGGCTCAAAATATATCGAGCTCGTTGGGAAACCCCAATAGGAAGGTATGATGAGCACAACAACAAGTTTTCCCTCAGTTATGAAACCAAGGTTATCGAACCAGTAGGAGCAAGGAAACACCTCCAAGGTGTTGTTTTCAACTTGGAATCCTGCACAACACAACCACAAAACTTTGCCCTCAACTTACAGTGAGGTTGTCAATCTCACTGGTTTTGCTGAAAACAAAGGATTAAACGTATTGTGTGGAAGATAGTAATTGCTTGCAGAAAGTAAACAGTAAATAGTAGATTGATGGTAAAAGAGTGGACCAGGGTCCACAGTTCACTAGAGGTGATTCTCCTTAAGATAGATGACATGTTGGGTGAACAAATTACAACGGGG
This sequence comes from Avena insularis, assembly GCA_023614405.1. Lineage (NCBI taxonomy): Eukaryota > Viridiplantae > Streptophyta > Magnoliopsida > Poales > Poaceae > Avena > Avena insularis. The sequence goes on from CM042686.1 coordinate 569,136,472, forward strand.
CAATTGACAGACACCAAGAAAGCATACATGCATATACTAATCATCTTGACTCCTATGAGATTTGATTGGTCATTACAATATTATACATAGACCGTAATCCAACTGCATCTATGACTAATAATCCACCTTTAGGTTATCATCCGAACCCCCTCCAGTATTAAGTTGCAAGCAACAGATAATTGCATTAAGCAAAGTGTGTAAAGTAAACAATACGATTGTCCCATGGACAAAGGATTGTTGTTTTCTCCCTAGTAGCAACAACACATCTAGTACCTTAGAGATTTCTGTCACTTCCCCAGATTACTAGAGGCATGAACCCACTATCGAGCATAAATACTCCCTCTTGGAGTTGCTAGCATCTACTTGGCCAAGATAGCTACTAACAACAAAAAACATGCAAGATCACAAATAACAAAGACATGATAGAATCAATAATCAAACTGAAATAGCATCTCAATATCCATCGGATCCCCGTAAACACAACATGTAAGATTACAAATAGATGATCTTGATCATGAACGGAGCTCACAAGATCTAAACATGGTAGCACAAAGGAGAAGAACCAACCATCTAGCTACTACATGGACCCATAGTCTAGGGATGAATTACTCACGCATCACACCAGAGGCAGGCATGGTGATGAAGAAGTCCTCCAGGGTGAATTCCCCTCTCCGGCAGGGTGCCAGGAAGAGCTTCAGATCCCTCCCGATCTAGGGATGGAGATGACGGTGGCTATAGACTCTTTCGTGGAATTTTGATCGGGTACTTAGGGTTTTCGTCTCGGGAGGCTTTTATAGGCGAAGGGGCAAGGTCGGTGGAGGCTCGAGGGGCCCACACCAGGTGACGGCGCGCCTAGGGTCGACCGCGCCACCCTATGGTGTGGCCGCCTCGTGGCCCCTCTTCGTCTCCCCTCCGGATTCCGTGTTGCTTCGGGTAAAATATTGACTTTGGCTTTTGTCCGGTCCAATTCGAAGAATATTTCCTTACTAGTTTTTCTGAAACCAAAAACAGCAGAAAACAGGCAACTGGCACTGTGGCATCTTGTTAATAGGTTAGTTCGAAAAAATGTGTAAAAATACTCCAAAGTATGGAAAAAACATAAGAAAGTAGATATAAAACAAGCATGGAACATCAAAAATTATAAATACGTTTACAACGTATCATCGATCGAGATGATATCCTTCCACTTATGGGTCAATTATCAAAGGAAAACTCCATGTGTTTGCGACACTGACGGCGAAGTCATTGTGGTGGTGAATCCGCATGTCTCTCATCCCTTGAGGTTCCGAGTCACTCCTAGACAGTTGTTATCCTTGTTGTATTCCACATCTCTGCAGAAAACTCCTAGACCTGCCCCCTTGGAGTAGGCATTGGGCTCACTCAGTAATCGCCGAATGTCATCCCGGCCAGCGTGTCTTCTGCGACCGCATAATAGGCTGCCGTTGCGATTAGTTCTTATAGTGTTCTTGGCCGGTTGAAAGCCAAACAGTGGTAGAGCCATGCATCCCTGCACCCTTTGACGAACGAGGTGATGACGCCTCCCCAGGTTTATGCATACAAGTATTGATCCCCAACTTGGATCCGACCGGCGAAAAGGTCCTCTAAAGCGGTTGACGAAGGCTTGCTCGAGATCTCCCTAACGAACGTTTGACCATACATTTGTAACAGGTTGATGAAATGCAAACATAGAAATCTTAACAAGTTTAGTCAACCATGATCGATACACTATACAGGTATTGGAGGTAAGCGGAGAATCGTGTACCGGTGGCATGCCTGGCACTGAAGACACGCGGAATAGGCTACCATATACTTATGTCATACACTTATTTTCTACCGTATACTTAAGTCATACACGTATTTCCGAAAACATGTCGTTTACGTGTGTCTAATGTGGGCATGACCACGCCGGTCAGAAGCGTTCGCCCGTTAGGCGGGAATCTAGATAATTAAGCGCAAAATGTTATTCCTTTCACTATTTTTCATTACAGGAATACGATTAATTCTGCAATCATATCTTTTCAAAATCCTTGCAAAAAAATGCTGGCCAAAATAGTTTCAGAGAAACCGGTCGTACAATAGGAGTATGTAACATCCCAAAAATGTTAAACAAGATTATCAAGTTCTAATTAACCAAATTTAGAGTTAACAAAAACTTTTATTAATAATTTAAATATGAATGCATGTGTGTTTTGCATTAGTGTAGAATTGATTTAATTTGCCATGCTTGATTGCTACAAATGATGAGAAATGGTTTAAAGGTGAATGCTACATCATCTAGGCCATTTACAAACAAAATTCAAAGAAAAAGAAACCAAATATGAGTTAAATAACCAAATGGTCATTTTGACCAAAGTTAACCACTAGGTCACTTTGAGTGTTCCTAGAAGAGATTTTTTTAACAGAAACGATTCCACTTCTTTGCACTCCTTGCTAGACCAAGTAAAAGTGAACCAAGACCCACTTTACAAAATTACAAAAACCTTTTCCAAATCTATTTAAAGGACATTTAAAAATTAAATCAAGTGTATGTACTAAGATCACACTTTTTCAAAAACCACTCAAGCCAATTCCCCTTGGCAAACCCAAGCAACCAGAGACTACCAAGCATAAGTATAGATCACTCTCCAAATTTGATTAAAAAAATTCAAACTTTATTTCTTGCGGCCATTACAACAAACACCTTGCAGACACAAAACCACTAATGCCTAACATCACTGTTTTGGAGCAGTAATCACCCACCCTAGTGTCCCCTCTTAACCCCTTGTCTCCCCTAGTGTCGAGCATCACCAGACCAGCCCTTCTTTGCCGTTGTGCATAGTGCCGCACTGCCCGATTATGGTCGTCGCCGGCTGACAGTGGACAGCGCGCCAGGAGCCACCCCGCCCTTGCCCATGACGCGCACCAGACACACCGCAGTCTACCGCCACCCCTGTCCAAGCCACGACCCCAGCCTGACCCTGGACCATCCTAGCTACACCGCGCTCCATGTCTCTGTGCCGTGCCCAGAGCGCGCCAGCACGCCGTAGCCGACCTCCTTGCACAGACCGCGCCTCGCCTTCTCCGTGCACGCACCCACTCGCCATGATCACCGCAACCTCCCAGACACCCCCGTTCGCCGCCGCGCGACCCGTAGCTCCCGCGCGCCGTCGCAAACACCGACGCGTCCACGTAGAGCGCCGCACGCGCCCGACCGTTCCACACCGCCCCGCGCCTCGCCTTTAAGCCCACGATGACCGCCAGGAAACATAGTACCGTCCCCTAGCCTCAGCCGCGCCGCTAGCCGCCTATAGCATCGTCACCGACGAGCCCGCGCCCACGCCGTTCGGTCCCCTCGCCGTAGTATAAGTAGATGCCTCCCCCGCCTCCATTCTCCACACCAACACCCTCACCACTCCTCACTGATCCTCCCTCACCTTTCCCCAGAGCATGGCGATCTCTCCCTCACCAGAATTTGGCCGGAGCCCACCGCTACAGGAGGAGAAGGGCACCGTTGATTGCGACTACCCTAGGACATGCCGTGACTACGCCTCGAACTGCCGTCCATGACAACGCCGTTCGCCCCGTGCCGACCCTAGATGGAGCCCAGGTGAGCCGCACCAGACCCCCACCACCGTGTTAGGTCTAAATCCTCGCTGGAGCAGTTCGTCGTCGATGATGACTCTCCGCCGTTGATCTGCTTTCTAATCGCACGGCTCAGATTCGCCGATACCGCTTCACGTAGATAGACTCGTTGACGAGTGGACCCCTCTGTCAGCAGCCGTTGCACTATGCAGTGCAGTTGGGCCGGCCCGTTTAATTTCTCGTGCAGGCCTAGCAATTCAAATAATGATTTTCCAATTTAGTTTAAAACCACATTCTGCTCCTAGATTCAAAAATCAATTCAGAGAGATACACTAAACCAAATTGCATGATTCAAATTTTATTAGAAAGATATTTAAATTATCTATCCAAGCCCGTTGGATGTAAATCATTTCGAGTTAGAGATCACCTATAGTAAAAATAACAAGACAGAGACTTTTTCAACTTCAAACATTTTTCAAAAATCAACCATAGATGCTTTTGAGTTGATTCCAACTCTCAAAAATTACATTTGATAAGATCTATCTGAATATGTAAAAATATTTAGGTTTGCATGCAGTGACTTTGGAATAGTACCAAAATAATGCTATATATGCATTTCTAGCCACTTTAAATCTATTAACTTTATGAAATATGATCAACACTTTAAATCACATTTCCATGTATTATAATATGTGGTGATGACATGTGTCAACATGATCCCATATTTTAATTGGAGAATATTAAATCTTAATTAATTTTCAATGAGTAGAAATTACTTTTCTAAAATAAACTAAATAAGATTAAGTCTATAATTCATGTGATGATTGTGATTATATTAGATCATCAAGTGTGAGCCTTAGTGTGCTAAATAGAACTAGTTAAGTATTGTTTGGTGATTGTGTACCCCGTATTTATTTATAGACGATAGTACCGACCCCGGATACGAGGAGGAGGAGTATGATGACCCACAAGTATAGGGGGTGTATCGCAGTATTTTTGATAAGTAAGAGTGTCGAACCCAACGAGGAGCAGAAGGTGCTGGCTAGTGGTATGCATCAGGAATTCTCTGCAAATACTTAACAAACGGATTTTTAGGGGTTTTCGATAAAGCAAGTAAACAAAGTACGAGTAAATAAAAGACAGTAGGAATAAATGCAGCAAGTGGCCCAATCCTTTATGAAGCAAAGGACAAGCCGGTTGTATTACTTAATATGACCAAACGTTCTCGAGGACACATGGGAAGACCGTCAAGTGCTTTCGCTTCATATAGTTGATTAATCCTCTTTAGCTTGCTAAGTGTTGTCTGGGTGAACCTGTGCTAATGTACCGCCCCATCCAAGACTAATACATACTTATGATTATACCCCTTGCAAACATCCGTAAGTACAAGAAAGTAATTAAGGTAGAAACGTAACCACAGCTTTAAACTCTAAGACCCTTACGTCCCTTGTGCAATGGTTTTCTAACGGGGGTTCAGGTTTCATCACTCGCAACCCCTACGATTAGTAGCCAAATACACAATGCATTCCCCTAGGCCCATATAGGTGAAGTGTCATGTAGTCGATGTTCACATGACACCACTAGAAGAAGTACACCACAACTTAAATAACAATCTATTGAATCTTTCTCAACGCAACTTCACTACTAACAACAAGACTTCTGCCATGTCCTCAAGAACAAAATGAACTACTCACAAGACATCATATGGATCATGATCAGAGATGGCATAATGATGTATAACAATATGAACATAAACAATAATTCAATGGTTCACTCAATAGCATGAACTACAAAGAGTAATCAACACCGGGAAAGTTTCCCCTATGAACTATGCAAGATTCAACGCAATTGTTACACCAATATGGAGATGGTGATGAGGGTGCTGATGGTGATGATGGTGGTGATGATGATGATGACCCCGATGAAGTCCAGCTTGATGGTAGTGTTGATGGCGATGATCTCCCCTCTCCGGGAAGGAATTCCCCCAGCAGAAATCTGTCTGCCGGAGAGATCTTTCTCTCTCGGTGTTTTCCGCCCCGCAGAGGCGGCGAAATCTTTCTGTGGTTGCTCTCCGAGTCTTAGGGTTTTGGGAGGATGGTATACGCTAGAGGGGAGAGGCTGGAGTGGGCCAGGGTGGCCACACCAACTCCTGGCGCGGCCTAGGTTTGCCCGCACCATGGGGTGGTGTGGGCCCCCTGTGGCCCATCTCCACTCCTCCTTCTGGCTTCCTTCGTCTTCTGAAAAAATAGGGATTTCCGTATATTTTCCCGGATTTTCTGATCTTCGTGAATTTTGCCTCCAAACAACATCTTTTCCATCAGAATCCTGACTGCAGCGGTCCATGCTCCAAAAGTCATCAACCATGCAAAAACAGATGAAATAACATAAGTATCACCTCTCAATATGAAATATATCAATGAATAATAGTGAATTAATACATAGAATAGTGATGCAAAATGGACGTATCAACTCCCCCCAAGCTTAGACTTCGCTTGTCCCCAAGCGAAACTGAGCTCAATAAACATGGCCTCAGGTTTATGGAGTGAAGAGTCGATAAAAGAATACGGACAAGAAGCATCACATTCATCAAATACATAGATCATAAAAGAAGACAACTCACTATTATATAACTCAACTTGTAATAAGTAAAGGAAACACAATAAAGATACATAAAGTGAATCATAATTGGTAATGGCAAACTTAGCTCTTGGTCGAAGAATAGTTGTTAATTTGCTGGAGTTCATAAATAACTGGTTTTCAATGATAGCTTTCAAAGTAGTAACCATCAAGATAAGAGCAATGTGCAAATAAGGAACATAAGAAACATGATTGAATAAATCATCATATGAATGAATGAAACACATCAACTCAAAATACTTGCTGAGATAGAGAGGAAGTAGGTTTACTGACTCAACTATAAAGTAAAATAAAGGGCCCTTCGCAGAGGGAAGCAGGGATTGCAAGTCTCATAAAGAGCTCCCAAAAATTATGATACTTACTAGCTTTCAGCTCTCATTGCCCCTATCATAGGCATCTTTAGGTGATTAAGGTTAAAGTGACACAACTAAGAGGATATGCTTGACAACTTATGAGTACCGATCCTCATGCTACTCAACTTCAGTCACGAGCAAGCTCTTGTCATTGTAAATACATGTGTATCATTGAGAACCGCCAACGAGGTACCCCTTGCACATGACACATGAGTTATCCCATAATCAAAATGACAAGGCAAGCAGACAGTGAGCATCTCAACGATCTTTTTATTTGCTATTTTCATAGGTTTTTATGGAGGATGCTTCATAGAATGCTCACTATAGTTATGCTACAAGTTTCCACCATGATTAGGCATGGCTTAGGCTAGCGGCCCAGGCGTTTCTCTAACACACATAAAAACTCCATGATCTTACAAGTTCCACTTTTATTTCACACCGCCGGGATCCATAAGAAAAAGAACATGATATCAACTAGGTACAAAGTACCAAATGAAGTGTTGAAAGCGGTCCCCATGATACATGGTTCTACTAACTTCAACTCATAAAGCGCAACCATATACGCAACAAAGAAGGACCCAATGGTTCAAGTTTATTAAATGCAAGAAAGTAAAATGTGCCATCAAGTTCGTGAGAGCTTTAATCACTAATTTTCACATAACAAGTTTAATTTGGGAGGTAGATAAAACGAGAATTTACTTGGAATAACAATAATGCTACTAGGTAGGTATGGTGGACACAAATGGAAAGGTTTTGGTTTAAAGGAGGTGGATGCACGAGAAGAATACCCTCTCAGTACAAGTTTTTGGCTAGCAAGGCTGGGTAGCAAGTATAAGAGTTGAAGGAAACAAACAAACATACAAGTGATAAAGGCAAACATGCAATCTTCCTTGGAAGAACAAAAGATCTTAACTAGAGAATACTAAACTTATGAGCAAATCAAGAAAGAAAGATGATGAAATTATTTTTCTCTAGAGTACTTCTATCTTTTCTTTCAACTCTCAAAAATAGTGTTGCTACTGATCGAGCCAGGTTTGCCAAAACCAACTAAACTAACTCAATGATCCCAAATTGATACCAATACTAACAACAAGATCAATCATCACGAATTGAAAACTAATATAAGCTATGCAAAAGAGTGAATGATATAACTTCTCATTAATATTCCATAACGGCAACTCACACCAAGGGATACATATCTAACGAGAGAGGGGACACTTCCATAATGCAAACCATACTACATAATAACTCCTCTATTCATGATATGACTCTACTAAAAAGGTAAAGAGATAGAAGATAGTGATGTGATACCGCGGCACTCCCCAAGCTTGGAACAAACCAAGGGGATGCCAAACCTGATGACGATTTACTCCTTAGGTGGTGGTGGTATCCTCTCATCTTCGTCCGTCTTCCAAGGTAAAGGCTTTCTATCAACAAAGGACATCGTGGTTTCCAACATCCTGAAACTTGCAGCAGCACTTATGAGTTTAAATCTAGCCTCATACTCATAGTTTTGATTTTGAACGTCATAGAACTGTGCTTGCAGTCTGTTGGTTGTTTGGCAGAGTGAGAGGACTTCGTCTTTGAGTTCAGCAGTCTCCTTTTGGTGCTCGGTGATGAGTTCGGAACAAATCTTATGGATGATATCCACTTCACGCACCGTCATCTTCTTGTACCTAAAGACTTCTTGTTCCAATGCTTCCATCCTGTCCTCCAAACTTCCTTCACCTTTAGGGCCTTGAACCTCTTTAATCCGAACCTCCCCACCTTCGAGCAATAACTCATTGGGATGAATCTTCAATTCTCTCATGTATGGGTTGATGATATCTTCCAAGGAATCTCCCTTAACTGATCCAGTGGAAGACATTGAGGCTGCAAATCTGAGATTTTACCTGGCAGAAACAGATCGAAACGAAAACACGACAAAAACACGATATACGGACCTCGGGGGATCCGGGGGGTTATATATTACGAAGTTTCATATCAAAAGGAAGGTACTGGGAGAAAACGAGTCGGAGGCGGAGTCCGGGGTGGACTCACCACCTGGTGGTGCGACCAGGGGTGGGCCCGCACTGTGGTGGTGTGGCTACCTGCTCCAGCCGCCCCTTTTTTGCTTCAGAATTTCCTTATTGAAAACTGCAAAATATAGTTGGATTGTATTTTCATGAACTTTTCTTACGTAATCGTTACCTATTTAAAAACAGACTCTGCTGGTCTCTGAATTTGGTCCTCGATGAATTTCTCCGGAGTTATAACTTGAAAGGCATCAACATCTTCATTGTAAGAATCTCCAGCAATATAGTGTTTGAGTCGCTGTCCATTCACTACTTGTGTAGTATTATCTTTTAGAGAAGAATTTCTTATTGCTCCTGAACGGTATACTTCTTCAATGATGAAAGGTCCTTCCCATTTTGATAGTAGCTTACCTGCAAAAAATCTGAGACGAGACCTATACAATAGAACTTTCTCACCAACATGAAATTCTCTCTTAAGTATTCGCTTGTCATGCCATCTTTTAACTTTTTCCTTAAAGAGCCTAGCATTCTCATAGGCTTCACTCCTCCATTCATCTAAAGAACTTAAGTCAAATAATCTTTTCTCACCAGCGAGCTTACAATCTCTATTTAGTTCTTTCACTTCCCAGTAAGCTTTGCGTTCTAATTCTAAGGGTAGGTGACAAGCTTTCCCATAAACCATTTTATAAGGAGACATTCCCATAGGATTTTTGTAAGCAGTTCTATAAGCCCATAAAGCATCATTCAACTTCTTAGCCAAGTTTTTTCTAGACCTATTAACAGTCTTTTGCAAGATAGATTTAATTTCTCTATTTGATAACTCTACTTGCCCGCTAGTTTGGGGGTGATAAGCTGAAGCAATTCTATGATTAACATCATATTTAGCAAGGGTCTTCCTAAAACCACCATGAATGAAATGAGAACCCCCATCAGTCATGAGATACCTAGGCACCCCAAACGTAGGAAAGATAACATCCTTAAGCATTTCTAGAGAAGTCTCCCCGTCAGCACTCTTTGTAGGAATGGCTTCTACCCACTTAGTAACATAATCAACGGCAACAAGAATATGAGTGTAACCTTTCGAAGGAGGGAAAGGACCCATAAAGTCGAATCCCCAACAATCAAAAGGTTCAATAACTAGAGAGTAGTTCATAGGCATTTCATTGCTTCTAGAAATATTACCAACACACTGACATTCATCACAAGATAAAACAAATTTTCTTGCATCTTTAAAAAGGGTAGGCTAGTAGAAACCTGATTGTAGTACCTTTTGTGCAGTTCTATTTCCTGCATGATGTCCTCCATAGGCACTACCATGACATTTACGCAATATCTCCTTTTGTTCATATTATGGAACACATCTCCGCATAATACCATCCACTCCTTCTTTGTATATGTGTGGGTCATCCCAAAAATAATGCCTCAAATCATAGAAGAACTTTCTTCTTTGCTGAGCTGTAAAAGTTGGAGCCAAATACTTGGAGACAATAAAGTTAGCATAATCAGCATACCAAGGGCTTCCTCGTGAGCTCACCCCTACTGCAGCTAACTGTTCATTTGGGAAACTATCATTAACAGGCATAGGGTCAAAAGAGATGTTTTCCAAACGAGATAAATTATCAGCTACGGGGTTTTCAGCACCCTTCCTATCTACTATATGTAGATCAAACTCTTGTAAAAGAAGTACCCATCTAATAAGCCTAGGCTTAGCGTCCTTCTTTGTCATAAGATATTTAATAGCAGCATGATCGGTATGAATGGTTACTTTTGAGTCCACAATATAGGGCCTAAGCTTATCACATACAAAAACAACAGCTAGAAATTCCTTTTCAGTAGTGGCATAATTCCTTTGAGCAGCGTCTAAAGTTTTACTAGCATAATGGATAACGTTTAACTTTTTATCAATATGTTGCCCAAGGATAGCCCCTACAGCAAAATCACTAGCATCACACATTATTTCAAAGGGTAAACTCCAATCAGGTGGTTGAATAGTAGGGGCTGTAGTTAAAGCCTTCTTAAGAGTTTCAAAAGCTTCCCTACAATCATCATCAAAAACGAAGGGTACATCTTTTTGAAGAAGATTAGTGAGAGGTTTTGATATCCGAAACCAGCATGACCAAGGATACTACGAATACCTTTGATGTCTCGTGGACATGGCATCTTCTCAATTGCCTTGACCTTAGCTCTATCAACTTCTATGCCTCTTTCAGAAACTTTATGCCCAAGAACAATCCCTTCATTAACCATGAAGTGGCATTTCTCCCAATTAAGAACAATATTAGTTTCTTCACATCTCTGCAAAACTTTATCAAGGTTTAGACAATTATCAAAAGAAGTTCCATAGACAGAAAAGTCATCCATGAACACTTCTACAATTTCCTCACAAAAACCATGAAAGATAGCAGACATGCACCTTTGGAAAGTAGCAGGAGCATTACATAAACCAAAAGGCATACGTCTATAAGCATAAGTTCCATAAGGGCAAGTAAAAGTAGTTTTTTCTTGATCTTGTTGTTTAACAACAATTTGAGAGAAACCAGAATAACCATCAAGAAAACAAAATGGGTCTTTTTAGACAACCTTTCCAACATTTGATCAATAAAAGGAAGCGGGTAGTGATCTTTCTTAGTGACTTTATTAACTTTCCTAAAATCGATGCACATCCTATAGCCTACCACTATTCCTTGAGGAATAAGCTCATCATTATCATTAGGGACAACGGTAATACCTCCCTTTTTAGGAACACAATGAACAGGACTAACCCATTCACTATCAGCAATAGGGTAAATAATACCAGCATCAAGGAGTTTCAATACCTCATTCCTTACCACTTCCTTCATCCTAGGATTTAAAAGTCGTTGGTGCTCCACTATTGGCTTCGCATCTGGTTCTATGTTGATAGAATGCTGACATATAGTAGGTGAAATCCATTTTAAATCATCCAGAGTATAGCCCATAGCTCCTCGATGTTTCCTCAAAACTTCCAATAACCTTTCTTCTTCCCTCCCTGAAAGTTTAGCGCTAACAATAATAGGATATATCTTTTTATCATCAATATAAGCATATTTAAGATCATCAGGGAGAGGTTTTAGATCGAAAACCGGATCCTTTTTAGGTGGCATCGTGATACCCAAGTCTTCTATAGGCAAGTCGTGCTTAAGCATCATAGGTTGATCATGGAGAATCCTGTCAATCTCATTCATTTCTTCCATGAAGATTTCACTTGGTGAATTTGTCGACTGCGAATTCTTGGAACTCCTTGGATGTGAAGTTCGTCCCGTTGTCGGTGATGATGCTGTGCGGCACTCCGAAGCGGTAGACGATGGACTCGAAGAACTTGACTGCGCTGTGCCCTGATTGGTTGGTCACTGGCATTGCCTCAATCCACTTGGTGAATTTGTCGACTGCGACTAAGAGGTAGACGTAGACTCCTCGTGAAGATCTTGGAAGTTTGCCAACCATGTCGAGCCCCCACTATGCGAAGGGCCAGGCCAATGGGATTGGCCGTAGCTCTGCGCCTGGTGCGTGCGGCTTGTCCGCGAATCGCTAGCAAGCGTTGCATTTTTGGACGATGTCCTTGGCATCGCGCATGGTCGTAGGCCAGTAGAACCCAGCTCGTAGAGCTTTGGCAACGAGGGCGCGACTGCCGGCGTGGTGCCTGCAGGTCCCTTCATGGATGTCGAGGAGAACTGTTCTTCCATCTGCCATGGAGACGCATCGCTGGAGTACTCCTGTGATGCTGCATTTATACAGTTCGCCGTTGATAACAGCGAATGCCTTGGATCGCCGCGCGATGTGCTATGCATCTGTCGGATCGTCTGGTAACCTCTTGATAAGGAGGTACGTGATGTACGGCTGCGTCTAGGATTGCTCAATCATCATGACGCTCATTGGTCCCTCGAGTCCTGTGTCCAGTTCCAAGTCACCGAGTGCCATTGGCTCATTGGATGGCGTAGCCCCCGAGTCCGTTGCTACGCTTGTTTTATTTTCAGCGGCCTTTGGCTTGATGGAGCGTTCGCGGATGCGCTCGAGAAATACCCTAGGTGGTATGGGGGCTCAAGTAGAGCCTATGTTGGCGAGTGCGTCCGCCTCTTCGTTGCTTTCGCGACCTATGTGCCGCAGCTCACAACCGTCGAAGTCCCCTTCGAGTGTGTCGTAGAGGTCGCGGTATGCGATCATGTTGTCGTTCAGTGCATCGCACTCATGCATTGTTTGGTTGACGACCAACTTGGAGTCACCGTATATGATGAGCCTCTTGGCGCCGCAGGCTTTTGCCATCCTCATCCCGTGCAACAGGGCCTTGTATTCAGCCTCGTTGTTTGAGGCTGTGAACTGCATTCGCAGGATATACTTCAGCTTGTCCCCTTGAGGTGATGTCAGTATGACACCTGCGCCTGCTCCGTCTTTTCGCTTGGACCCATCAAAGTGCATTGTCCAGAGGTAGGACATATCTGGCTTGTCCGGGAGCTGGTTCTCCATCCAGTGCACGAGGAAGTCCGGGAGAACTTGCGACTTGATTGCGTCGCACTTTTCGTACGTGATGTCTCGTGGAGACAATTCTATTCCCCAAAGTGCGACTCGTCCCGTGGCGTCGGGGTTATTGAGGATATGCCCCAAGGGGACGTCGTTGACCACCACGATTGGGTGTTCCTGGAAGTAGTGGTACAGTCGCCAGGCGGTCATGAAGATGCCATACGCCAGCTTCTGGTAGTGCGGGTACCGCTGCTTTGTTGGTGTGAGGACCTCGCTGAGGTAGCATACTGGGCATTGTATGCCGTGGACTTTGTTTTCCTCAGCTCGCTCGACGACGAGCACTGTGCTGACCACCTGGTTGGTGGCGGAGATATACAGCAACAGTGGTTCCCTTTCTCGTGGGGTCACCAGCACTGGCAAAGTGGATAGTAGGCGCTTGAGGTCTTCGAATGCTTCTTGTGCTTCAGTGGTCCACTCAAATTTTTCAGTTTTGCGGAGGAGCTGGTAGAAGGGTAGCGCCTTTTCGCCCATTCGACTGATGAATCGACTGAGGGCCGCGATTCGTCCAGCCAGCTGCTGGACGCCCCTTATGTTTTTCGGCTTCTCCATGGCCAGTATGGCTTTTATATTTTTCGGGTTCGCCTCGATTACCCTCGCGGAGATGAGATACCCGAGTAGCTGCCCAGATGGTACGCCGAAGGCGCATTTGTCCGGATTGAGCTTGATCCGATAGTGGTCGAGATTGGCGAAGGTTTCGCACAAATCATCGATTAGAGAGGCTTCCTCCTTGGTCTTGATTACTATGTCGTCAACAAAGACTTGAATGTTGCGACCCAGTTGCTCTTTGAGGCAAGCCTGCATGCACCGCTGGTAGGTGGCTCCCGCGTTTTTTAGCCCGAAGGGCATTGTGTTGTAGCAGAACACACCAAAGGCGTTATAGCGTTGTTTCTCTTGATCTTCCTCCTTCATTCGAATTTGATTATAGCCTGAGTAGGCGTCGAGGAAGCAAAGGCGCTCGCATCCCGCAGTGGAGTCGATGATCTGGTCGATGCGCGGCAACGGGAAGTGGTCCTTTGGGCAGTGATTGTTCAGGGAGGTGAAGTCCACGCACATCCACATGATATCCGTGTCCTTATTCGGTACTAGCACCATGTTGGCAAGCCAAGTGCTTTCCTTGATCTCGCGTATGAACTTGGCCTCGAGGAGTCTGTTGATCTCCATTCCAACTGCCTGCGCTCTTGGCTCAGACAATCGCCGAATTGTTTGCTTGACTGGCCTTGCGTCGGGGTTGACGTTGAGTGCGTGCTTGGCGAATTCCCTGGGAACTCCTGGCATGTCCGCAGGACACCAGGCGAAAATTTCCTAGTGCTCACAGAGGAATTCGACGAGCGCGAGTTCCTATGCGGGACTCAAGTTGTTGGCGATGAGGGCCGTATTGGCCGGATCCGATGGGTGGACCTGCACTTTCTTTGTGTGCACAGATGAGTCGAAGGAGAGGTCAGGTGAGCTTGGCCTGCTCAGGGAAGGCAGACTGTTGTCTGTCGTCTCCTTCAGTCTCGCGAGTTCCTCCTGCATGCCGAAGGACTAGGAGATTCTGTTGAATTCCCTATCGCAACTGTCAGATCGCTCGAAGCTCCCGTTGATCATGATGACACCATTGGGACCTGGCATTTTCATCTGCAGGTAGGCGTAGTGGGGCACTGCCATGAACCTAGCGAACGCGATGCACCCGAGGATGCAGTGGTACTGTGAGGGCCAGTCGACGACCTCAAAGTCGATGCGCTCGCACCAGAAGTTCTTCGGCGTGCCGAAGATGACGTCGAGGTTGATTTTGCCCAGGGGGTATACGCCTTTCCCTGGGACGATGCCATGGAACGTTGTGTCCGAGGCCTCCAGGCAAGTTAGAGGGATCCTCATTGCTCGCAAGGTACTCGCGAATATAAGGTTGATGCCACTTCCGCCATCCATGAAGACGCGGCTCATGTCGAAGCCTCCGATTTGTGCCTCGAGTACGAGAGGGCAATGGCCTGGACGGGGTACCTGGGGCGGATGATCGCGTTTGTCGAAGGTGATGCAGGACTCGCTTCCACTGAGGTACTCAGTGGTGGATGGTGGTGAGTGTGTGGCCAAGTTGACTTGGCGAGTGATGGCCTTCTGCACCCTATTGGAGGGGCGTCCCTTTTGGATCATCATGGTGCCCATGGCTCGTGGGTACGGTTCGCCTCCATGGTGCTGGTCCGGTGCGACTGCATTCGGGGGTGGCCTAGGTGGAGGTGGCGGAGCGCCATGTGCCACGGCGCCTGGAGCGGCTCCGTAGCCTCTTTCGACTGTGTTGTGGTTCATCCGAACCAGTCCCTCATGTAGCTTGAGGAACTCGCGGCAATCCTTGAGGAGGTGGCTGGACTTTCTCTTGCCGTCATGCTTGTCGATGTAGAACTGTACCGTGCATGGCCCGGAAAGTTTGTCCTCGATGGAGTTCGCGGGTGCCTCGGCGATCGCGTCTGCGCTCGAGCTCCGCCACCTCATCGGAGTGAGCGCGATTCTTCACCGAATCTTCTCCATCGGCCCACCGATTTGCGATCTCTATCAGGTGGTCGATGGTTTGGGGCTTTGAGCGGCCCAGCTCCTCCCTGAGTTCTAGGCGGTGGACGCCACCGTTGAATGCGTCAATCGCGCGGTCTTCCCAGATGTTCTCTGCAGAGTTCTTGATGATGGACCACCTTTGGATGTAGGAGCACAGCGATTCGCCAGATCTTTGTTGGCAGCATCTCAGCTCTTCGATTGATGCGGGTCGCTTGTATGTGCCCTTAAAGTTGCGCACGAAGCTGTAAACCAGCTCGTCCCAACTGCGAATGGATCCGCGTGGGAGGTTGTTGAGCCATGCTCGGGCGGCGCCCTGCAGCTGTAGTTGCAGGCATTGCATGGCAGTGCTTCGACTACCTCCGTGGAGTCTGACGGAGGAGATGTGGTCCTCCAGCCAGATCTTGGGGTCCTGTAGGCCGTCAAACTTCGGGTTCTCTGACGGGAGTTTAAACCCTTTGGCATTCGCTTCTGCCTAATGGATCTGCTGAAGCATCTGGCGCCGCAGAGCTCCACATCTTCTTCTTCCGTATCAGTCGACCGAGCACGTCGTGCCCTTGATTTGTCGATCTTGCGCCGCGTGAGGTCGTCGCGTGCATCATAGTCACGATTGTGGCGCCGTGAGCAGCGGCGTCGAGACAGGTCGTGACTGTCATCGCTGGACGAGGGCGAGGAATAGCGCTTGGCTAGCGCCTTGCCCTTCTTCGGCTCTGGTGTTGTCTCCTTGTCGAGGGCGGCCTCGATTAATCCCAAGCCCGCGATCGTAGATCGGTGCATGGCGGTTCGGGGATCCCCAGCTGGCGGCTGGTTGTTGAGGAGGTACATGGTGGTCGCTGTCACTGCAGCTTGCGGCGTCTTGGGGACCATGTTGCCCCGTGTGTCGACTGTCATAGAGCCGAAGTCGAGGACTTTTGCGGCTTCTATGCGTTCTTGCTCGGTGAGATGGGCCATCCGAGATTGCCTCTTCTTGGCGAGGTACTCGTTGCCCCTTGAGGAGGATCCTCCATAGGAGGAGAGCCCAGCATGATGAAGGCTCGATTCATCCGCTGCCTTTTTACACGCTTCGAGTTGTGTGATTGTTTGGAGTTGGCGCTTGAATTCTTCCTTCAGGAGCCAGTGATAGCCCATCAGCAGTTCCTGCGGGGATCCGAAGGGTAGAGGAGGGCCTCGTAGGGCCTCGAGACAGCGAGCCCATTCTTGCTCGTTGAGCCTGATTACGACGCGTTCGCCGGTTTGCTCATTTACTATGGATGGAGGTTCGACTGCTCCTCCATTATCGACGGGGGTGCGATTGCCACCGTTACCGCCGTTGCTGCCATTGCCATCGTTGCCGGTGTTGGGCGGGTCGATGCCATTACCGGGATTGCCACCGTTGCCGCGATTGGCAGAGGTATCGCCTGCGTTGATGACGGCGCACATGAAGTGATTAGGGAAGCTGTTGCTTCCACAACTTTCAGATCCGGAACCGTAGGTTCCATCTTCAGTGGCCAAATCGCTTAGATCGGAGTCACGACTGCTGTCGCTGACCGTGTTCTCGATTGCTGTCGAGGTGTTCAGCTCGCTGAGGGTGCCGATCGATGGAGGGAACCATGATGCTGGGGCAATCGCCGGTGCTGTCGGCTGATCAGGCATGCGAAGCGTGCCCATCTGACCAACTTGGAAGCGGAAGCTCCCGATTGCCAGGCTGATTCCGTCGCCCACGGACTCGAAGGCCGGGCGAGTGGCCGGCATGTGGACGGTGAAGTCGAACGCGCCGAAGAGTTGGCGAATCTCCGCTGTTGCGGAGTTGTAGATCGCAGCTGATGGGGCCGAAGAAGCCGCAACATCAGCACTCCCAATCCCCACGGACGGCGCCAATTGACGAGGGTTTAACTCATCAATGCCCATTGTTATGGACTTGGGTTTTGGAGAAGGAGGGAGTGCTGGAGACATCTATCGGCTAGCAAACAAGCACACAGGGGACAAAGATTTACCCAGGTTCAGACCTCGTAGAGGTCCCTACTCCTGTTTATCTGCTCGTGGAATTATCGAAGGAACCGAAGGTTACAATGGTGCGCAGATGCAATCTGGCAAGGGTGGTGGAAACTAAGGGTTGCGTGTGTGTGCTCCTCGCCGCCCCCTCCTAGCCCTTATATAGATAGGCTAGGTCTCGGGTAGCAGGTCGAGTCGGTTACAATTTAGGGTTTTCACCCTTCAAACTTTCTATCTTTAACTTCTTCTTGTTCTTCAAGCAATCGAGAGTCCGTAGGTTACTCGAGTCCTTTGTTTGGGCCTTGGCAACACCTTGAGCCTGTACGTATTTAGACCGTATATACCAAACTCGAGTACCTGTAGGGTATACCCATGTCAAGTAGGGTTTGGAAACGGTTCACCAAGGCTGTTAGGGATGAATGGCAAGAGGAGCCACGATTTTAACAACTCAATGTAAGTAGTACTATAGTTAGGTCCGTGCATCTCTTTGATTCTTGTTTAGCATGCTTGATTATTATTTTGATTAAACTCTATTCTCGTGAAGTGTTTGAGGCAGGAAGCCGAGAATAATTTATGTGCATACTATGTTTACGAGTACATTCGCCAGTCAACCCTTCAGCTGGCCAGATTTTCACAACAACGTGAAATACGTAAACAATGTTCACAATCTTATTTTATTACCATCAGTTGTGTTGAGTTTCATTCATATATATTGATGACCCCCTTCTTTAAATTAGATGGAACGGATGCGGGAGGGTCTCCTAGAAAATGATCACATACGAGCAATTCAAGAGGAATTAACGGGATTCTTAAATAAGGAGGTCATAAATCCAATCGGAGAATACCATCGGGAATATGTATTTAGTTATTAGGAATCGTAAGAGAAATTATATTGTATATATGCCTTTTGTAATGGTTACTTCATTTCTATATATTCCGGAGAATACTTCAGTCTCTATATTCATGACGATATTCTGTAATGGGTTCGTTCTTTTCTGTAGTTGTACATATATCATTTCTCGGCACGTCACTTACGCCAAACCTCTCCCTCCTGTCGTGGCAGAAAATCGCCCCAAAACTCTGCCGCGGCAGAACCTGCTGCCGCGACAGAGTTTTGGGGCGTTTTTCTGCCGCGACAGAGATCAGTTAGTCCCAGTTCGTACCACCCCCGCTCTTCGTGGCGGCCACGTGGAGCACCTTTAGTACTGATTCGTACCACAAATTGGGACTTGGGGGGGGGGAGGGGGGGCTCTAGTCCCGGTTCTGAAACCAGGACTAAATGCCCAAACGAACCGGGAACTAATGCCCTATTTTCTACTAGTGTCCATCTCACCTCATTTTTTTATCAACGAACGCCGTCTGCCATCTTTTTTTATTTCTCACCTCGTCCATTTTAGACGTAACTTTTTTCGAACTTTGCTTGTTGGAAATGATTTGCTTTTCAACATGTTCGTATTAACATGTTCGCATTCAATGTGTAAAAGAAGTAGATAATGCTAAACGAAGAGCAAATTTGCCTTTCAACGTTCTCGTTTTTCAATGTGTTAGTATTAAACGTCTTCGTGTTCAATGCTTTCGTATTCAACATTTAAAAAAGCAAGGAATGCAAGACAAAAAGCAAAGAACTGTAAGAAACAAAAGAGAAAAGGCATATAAGACACTTAAAAACGCAAAAATAATAAAACACCAAAAATAGAAAAACCTAAAAAAGCACCGCCGCCAACGATCTAGACCGAACGGAACCAGCGAAATCAGACCTCAACGTACCACCGCACCGAAGCGCGTGAGGCTACGTCTCCCTACGATGTCATGTCATATCACCTAACACCCATGGTCAAGTGCAACGTCGGCTCCAGATGTGTTCACCAGACCAACACATACAGCTGACCACGGGAGCGAGGTGAAACACATGGAGGTAGGGAAAGGAGAGAACCTAGCTAACCTATTGTGTAGAGAAAAAATCAGATAAGGATTTTATACTGGCACTATAACCGAAAGACGGCAGTAAAACCTGGAAGAATCGATGCAGAAATCTTCTCTTCTCACGACACCGCGGGGATTCTCCATAACTTCAGCCGTCAGACGGTGACAACATGCACCGGTTGTTATACCGTACGTGAGAGCTATTCTCATGCACGAAAATTGAACATGACCCACCGTACGATCTCGCCGCGATGACTCATCGCCGGCCAACGTTTATGTTGCCATCTCACCTATCAGTCGCAAGAAACTGCGATCGGGGGCTCTAGTCCCGGTTCTAAAACCAGGACTAAATGCCCAAACGAACCGAGAACTAATGCCCTATTTTCTACTAGTGTCCATCTCACCTCATTTTTTATCAACAAACGTCGTCTGCCATCTTTTTTTATTTCTCACCTCGTCCATTTTAGACGTAACTTTTTTCGAACTTTGCTTGTTGGAAATGATTTGCTTTTCAACATGTTCGTATTAACATGTTCGCATTCAATGTGTAAAAGAAGTAGATAATGCTAAACGAAGAGCAAATTTGCCTTTCAACGTTCTCGTGTTTCAATGTGTTAGCATTAAACGTCTTCGTGTTCAATGCTTTCATATTCAACGTTTAAAAAAGCAAGAAATGCAAGACAAAAAGCAAAGAACTGTAAGAAACAAAAGAGAAAAGGCATATAAGGCACTTAGAAACACAAAAATAATAAGACACCAAAAATAGAAAAACCTAAAAAAGCACCGCCGCCAACGATCTAGACCGAACGGAACCAGCGAAATCAGATCTCAATGTACGGCCGCACCGAAGCGCGTGAGGCCAGGGCTCGCGTGCTCTGCCGTCTCCCTACGATGTCATGTCATATCACCTAACTCCCATCGATGTCATGTCATATCACCTAACTCCCATGGTCAAGTGCAACGTCGGCTCCAGATGTGTTCACCAGACCGACACATACAGCTGACCACGGGAGCGAGGTGAAACACATGGAGGCGGGGAAAGGAGAGAACCTAGCTAACCTATTGTGTAGAGAAAAAAAATCAGATAAGGATTTTATACTGGTACTATAACCGAAAGGCGGCAGTAAAACCTGGAAGAATCGCTGCAGAGATCTTCTCTTCTCACGACACCGCGGGGATTCTCCATAACTTCAGCCGTCAGACGATGACAACATGCACCGGTTGTTATACCGTACGTGAGAGCTATTCTCATGCACGAATTGAACGGGACCCACCGTACGATCTCGCCGCGATGACTCATCGCCGGCCAACGTTTATGTTGCCATCTCACCTATCAGTCGCAAGAAACTGCGATCGTCAAGGATTTCCACCGCTACCTTAGCTCTCGGCCACGAGAACCCGCGACGGTCAAGGGTTTCCGCGGCCAAGCCGATGCTTGACGGGCTCCACGACCCGCGGGTACGGAGCCCTTTCTCCCTGTATCCTCTCTCACCCAGAGCGTTGTTGCCCACAACCGCTGACGCGTGGCCCCGAGGACTACGCATGACCCACTGACCGACAATGCGGGGAAGGAAAGGGCTGCCCGCGCGAGGGAATCCCGGGCGGCAGGCCCCGCCTCCTCAGGAGAGGGTGGCTCCACTAGATGATAACGCGTGTCAGAAAGAATCAGAACGACGTGAATAGCAGAATTGACAGAAAATATATTAAGGACCATGTCGTGATGTACACCTATCTTTCGCACGGTTGTGCGACGACTAGTCTTGGCGAGGCAGTCGGTCAGGCGGGTGAGCTGGGTCTCGATCAGTCAGCCAAGACGACAAGGGTACGATGGCTCAGCACCGGGGGTATCCGGCGTCCCCAGTCGAGCTGAGCGATTTCACAATGCATGATGCATGATGCATGCAACCCGCCCTGTTTTTTACCGCGCGAGCGACAGGCACCCGCGGCGGCCATGCCGGCTTGCGTACGGGGCTCGCACACCCTGCTGCCCGCGCCACGCTCCGGCGGAGAAAGTCAGCGTCCATCCATCCATCCATCTATCCATCCGTCCGTCGCCTTTCCGTGTGTGCAGCCACGCAAACAAACACACATCGTCTCATCTCCAAGCAACAAGAGAGAAAAATAATGGAAATCCCCCATCGATCGCTCTCGCCCTCCCTCCTGTACCCCCTGATCTCGTCTGCCTGCTCTCACATACTTCTTTATTGTCCTCTTTGGAAGCCAACTCAAGTTACCCATCCATCTCTACGTGCTCCATCATTCCCTCTCCCCCCCTGCCGCTGCTAGCTAGCTTGCTTGGTGTAAAGAATAGATCGTCCCCTTTTCTGCATCTCTCTCACATCCCATCCTGCTTCCCCTCCACCCTACCTCCTTTTCTGCAGCCCCCGCCAGGCTTGGCTTGATTGATACTACATATTGCTAGCCCTCCATTCTCCTACCTCGAGCTAGCTAGCTACCAGATCGACCCAGCCAACCTCTGCGGCTCTCCTCTTCAACGACATGTACCCGAGTAGATGATTGCTAGCTAGCTCCTCGAGCCTCTCGATCGGCTGGTGTTCCTTGCTAGCTGTGAATTGATTGTTGGAAAGAAAAGGGAATTATTGGGTGGTTGGTGAAGCTCTCTTCCTTGCTTGCTTGCTTGCGGCGAGCATCCACTATAGAGAAAGGGAGATCGGCCAAGGAGGCGGGCGGAGAACCCTAGCTAGCGCGCGAGCCATGTGCGACTACTTCCTCCAGCGGATGGAGGGCGACCAGGCCGGCGGAGGCGGGGACCTCACCGACATCGTGCGCGCCGGCGGCGCCATGCCGGGAAACAGCGACGGCGACCTCCCGTCCACGGCCGCAGAGTGGCAGCTGCAGCCCGCGGACCAGCCCATGCTGTTTCCGCCGCAGCGGCACCAGCCGTCCTCGGACGGCTTCGGTGACCCTTTCGCGGGGCTCGGAGACCCGTTCAGCACCGACTACTCTTCGGGCGCCGCCGACTTCCTCGACGGCATGCCGGACGCCATGGCCAAGGTCCGCTTCGACGGCGGCATCAGCGCCTGCGGAGGCGGCGAGCAGATGTTGGACATGGGCAGGAAGCCGCTCTTGCCCAGGGGGATGCAGCAGATGATGCCGGGGGCCATCGGTGGCGGGATGGGCATGGGCCCCAGGCTGATGCAGTCGCCGCTCTCGCCGATAGCGATACGCCCATACCCGGCCATGACCGCGGGAGACATGATGAAGCTCGGCATCACGGCCGGACAGGCGGCCGGGTGCGCCATCGACGCCGCCGTGGCAGGCATGCAGATGTCGTCGCCGCGCAACGGCGGCGCCATCAAACGCAGGTTGGAAACCCCCCGCGCGGGCAACATACATATCGCCATTCGGATAGCTAGATCTGAACCGATCCAAAGCTAGAATTCCTCATCGCGTTGCATGCATAAGCATATAGTGCATCTTACTCGTAGTACTAATTCGCAAGTGATTTTCAGGGGAAAATTCAACGATTCCTCCTTCCTTTCTTTTGGTCTTTGATTCGCTCTTCTTCTTTCCGTGTTTTTCACTTCACCTTGAGAGAGAGGAGAGGAAGTTCCGAGGATTTCTCGGGATGTGACAAGAATTAGTCGGCAAGACTGTGAGTACTGCCTGGAGCTCGAAATTTTAGGCACAAGAGTCTTCGATCGTAACCACATGGTGATCGTGATCGGTGCGAATACTTCTTAATTGGCAAAACAATTCCTCTACACGATCGAGGCCATGGCATGTGCATACGTAGCTAGTGTGCTTCGGCCTAGCAAGGTTTCCTTCTGGCCGGCGAGTTTGCCTTTTTGAAACCCTAAGCAATTTGTACTACTAGTACATTTCAAATTAGTTGTAACATTTCCACGATTTCGATACAGATTACGATCGAGTACCTACATATGGTACCGTAAAATAGTTGTGGTGTTTCACACATTTGTGATATTTTATTCCTTTTTCGGTGGTGCTAACTTGCCAATGGTGAATGTCCGCAGGAAGAACCAGGCGAGGAAGGTGGTGTGCATCCCGGCGCCGACAACGGCGGGGTCAAGACCAACCGGGGAGGTGGTTCCTTCTGATCTCTGGGCATGGAGGAAGTACGGCCAGAAGCCTATCAAGGGCTCTCCTCACCCAAGGTATGTCTTGTATACATGAATTATCAATTAGTTAACACTGATCCGAATTAACCGGTTATATTGGATCGATGCATGTGATGCTTCTATGCATTCCTACCAAGGGTCATTAGCATCATGTCAAGTAAAAAATTCAGTAAGCATCTTTTACATCGAAGCTCGGGGTGCTTAAATGAGGATGAAGCTTCTGATGCGATAAGTGTAAATTAATCTTCTTTATACATGCATGGTCCACCATTTAGCTCCATGCATATTGTCTCTGCACGATCGATGCACATGAACTCGCGTGCTGAAATTAATTGGAAGATAAACAAATGGGGCACCTAGCTAGCTAGGTATACAAATTAACTTATTGGCATATGCATAGACAGTTCACCCTTTTCTAAGAAAATGGCATTTTGAAGACAGTTCACCCTTTTCTAAGAAAATGGTATAACAAAGAAACATAGTTTGTGGCAAGGTGTCCTACCAAGATAGATATGCATGCCATGCCACTTTGAAGAAATTTGAAAATTATTCTAATTTTTTGATTATTCAAAAGAACAAGTGGCTCACCACTAACTAGATTGATGTGTTTTAATTAGGGACTCTCTCTAAATTTTCATACATGTGATATCTTAAGTAACTTTTTGTTAATAATTAAGAAAAATACAAAAATAAATAAATTTGAACATCTGCACGAATATACTGTTGGAATCTTCCTTCAACATATACACATATCTAGAGAGGAGTATTACTAAGCTCAGGTGAACCTACCTACACCCCCACTCATGTTTGATATTTCCGGTGTGAAAAAAATTCCAAAAAATACAAATCGTATTTTAAACAGTACTTATTTTATTTTCACACACCTCAATACAAAACCAGGAAAATTTTGCAGAGCTAAATAATTTGGTCCCATTTTTTCGCGTCCAAAATTTCTTAATGCTGAAGAGAAAAAAAGATTGTGATGGCGAACCAAACTCCTCACACGGTGGATTAATTATATATTACTATGTCTTAGCAAAATTAAATTGCCACATGTTTCTCAAAAAAAAAATAGTGAAGTGTCACAAAACCTAGTTAAGAAGGCCTAGTGCTACTACTGTATTAGTACGTGCAATGTACTGCTTACATTACGTCCGATGTTCTGAACAAGTGATGAAGGTACATATATATGCATGGAGGCGATTGGATTCTAACAGGTTTGTTGTTGATTGCAATGAATGATACACAGAGGGTACTACAGATGCAGCAGCTCGAAAGGGTGCTCGGCACGGAAGCAGGTGGAGCGCAGCCGGACCGACCCCAGCATGCTCGTCATCACCTACACCTCCGAGCACAATCACCCCTGGCCGACCCAGCGCAACGCGCTCGCCGGCTCAACCCGATCTCACCACGGCAAGAACGGCAGCGGCAGTGGCTCGGGTTCCAAGAGCTCGCACAACGAAAAGCAACCACAGCCAAATAATCTCAAGGAAGAGAGAAAGGATCACCAGACTGCAACAACCACGACGACGGCGACGACCACCACTAGCACATTGACTACAACGGCCAGCACTTCTCCTATGATCGTGAAGGAGGAGACAATGACATTGGGTGGATCATCATCGGATCAGGCGTTGGCCGGAGACCACAGATCCATGAACACGGCGGCAGGAGACCACTGTGATCTCATGGGCCACGTGTTCAGCGAGAGCTACAGGCCGATCATTCCGGAGTCCGGCCACCACGAGGACTTCTTCGCGGACTTCGCCGACCTCGCGGAGCTGGAGTCTGATCCCATGAACCTCATCTTCTCCAAGGAGTACATGGAGGCGAGGCCAAGCGGTACTGGCGACCATGGCCCGGAGAAGGCAGCTGTGGCCAAGGAGTTGGATCCCTTCGACGACTTGCTAGATTGGTCCACTGCTTCTACAGCAGGGAGCACGTTTGAGCAAGGGAAGATAAACTGAATTAGTTGATGCTTTGATCGGCGCAATGCGCAGAGGCAGCGTTTATGCATACGGTTACACCACACGTACACTACTTGATCTCCAGCTAAATAACCTTGAAGATTAACTACCACAAGGTCAGCAAGGAAGAAAGATCGATGAGAGTTAATTTTTTGCTTCCACTTTTGTTATTTTCTTATATGTGTTCTCTTCTTATTATTATTATTGTTTGTGACAGAGATTGGTTTTTTTTGTTCAAGGTCTAGGATATGGAGAACCTTATTTCTTAGGTTTGTGCCAGCAGCTTGTAACTTATGCATGCGATGAGGACTGTCTATCTCTCGATACTACTGGATCTCCTCTTCCATAGATCGACTGCGCGCGTGTGTTTCTAGCGCGTTTATAGTTTATCTAACAGAAAATTTAATGATGTTCCAAGTGTTGAGAGAGAAGAAGATATAGATGTGGGGTTGTGATTGTGATAGATGGAAGAGTAGGAGACCCACGTACGTCCTTGAATGGGATGTGACACAAAGAAAACTGGGGCATATGCAGGTAGCATTGCAACGGAAGATCGAGTGCTACGCCCTTTGGGGGTGAATCTCTCTCTCTCTAGATCTCTCTCTCTCTCTCACTGTCTCACAGTGGCAGAATAGTGCATGTCTCGGCGGTGAGAATCTGAATCAAAATAGGGGAGGGAACACTAGCTGGCCTCTTGCTTGCAAGAGGAGAGCATATGTTGGATTCGCTGGACGACGGTACATATTTTTGTCTCTGCGCTGCGCCAAAGAAAAGTACTGCATTTACTTCCTCTGCTCTCCTGAATTCCTGATATGTATATATGTATATATATAACTGCAACTCATCACGGGCGCACGTACTCGTGCAGTCGATCGTGCGTATGCATACGCTTGTACCTATCAGTTCATGTGATATGATACTATAGCTAACAGCTGATGTGGGAGTAGTATATATAATCTAGCGGCCGGCATGCCCAAAAGCAGCTGCCTTCTTGCATCATCATACGTGTCCTGCGCACATATATATGCATACGCATGCAGGGAGTATGTGTGCAATTCAGTACAAGGTGCATGTAGTGCTACATATGTAGCACATACTATATCTAACCACCTTTTATTTGCCCCACAGGATTAATACCATTCCCCATCCATCTATAGTAGTGCTGCACAAGTATGTAGGGTCGACACCACTTTTGAATACGTACCCCTCCTCGTCAGCTCATCTTTGTTTCACAGTTGCTCCCTCAATGCATTGTGTGTAGAAAGCGAAGAAAGACCAGTGCTTGACTGTCTCGTCTGGATTACTGAGCATGTGGCGTGTTTCTTGAAGTACCCCAGACCCCCGGCCGGTGCATTCCTCTAGTTTCCTCAGCAGTTAGCTTTTGGATAAACTAGCTACTTGGTGCAAGCAACTACACCTGGTATTATAGCTGAGATCCTAGGTAAAGATGCAAGACACCTAATTTAAAATTTAAAATTTGCTAATCCACTTTATTTTTTAACTAGATTTCCAAGTGGAAAAAAAACGAGTTGTGTCAGCAGGATTCAAAATTTCATAGAATTTTGGGTA
Source organism: Avena insularis (assembly GCA_023614405.1). NCBI lineage: Eukaryota > Viridiplantae > Streptophyta > Magnoliopsida > Poales > Poaceae > Avena > Avena insularis. The sequence continues at coordinate 569,163,621 of CM042686.1, forward strand.
ACTTCTCCAGGTATACAAATATTTGGAACCTTACAATTTTGATCCAGATTCAAGCAAATTGCAAACCAAATTTAAATTAGGTCATTCGAACAACATTCAATTTTTTGACGAAATCTTGTTCCATGTAATCCAACAATTGGGCCCTTTAAACCAGCAATTCGTAATGCTCTCTTCCTTTCTAGACACCTTTTCAGGAGCGGGACTGAGCAAAATAATTATTAGGCATCAGAATACAAATAGGGTTTGCCTTCAACCTCTGTCTAGGAATCAAATTCTGTAGGATGGACCAACTATTGTTTTATCATCATCTGGCATTGCTTGAGGAGAGCATCTTTTCTTTCCTACTCAAGCATTCCTCTACTTTCCTCAACATTCGGCTTTTGGATAAACTAGTTGGTGCAAGCAACTACCGATGGTATTTTTGGCAGGTAGTAAAATTATTTTTTACATTACAATTTTGACTCATATTCAAGCAAATAGAAACCAAATTTCAATTAGGTCATTTTAACAACATTCATTTTCCAAATTAATTTTTGAAATCCCCGAATTTCCAAAATTTAGGCCTTGCTGAATTTTTGTATTGCCAACTTCTAAACCTTGGACATAAGTATATTTTTTCGAAAAGGGGAGTAAAACCCTAGCCCCTGCATCGGTTGATGCACACATCCTTTTATTAATAATTCATCATCCAAAAGTTTTGCAAATCAAGGATCGCATAAAGTTGATACAAGCACCAACCGGTGGAACAAAAGAGACATACGATCTAAACATCTTGTATGCGACTAGTATGCCGCTAGCATGACTGGATGAAGATACCTCGAGCGACCATGAGGAGACGGCTGCACCCAGTAGCCATAATATCCCTCTGATCTTGCGCTTGGAGAAAAGCCCATAGCTGCAGCCAATGTGCCACCATATGAATCACCTATAAAAGATTAAAAGTTTTGTTTTTGTTAAAGATAATATCATTCTTGCATCGCCAGATAGAGCAGCATAGGGCCGAGACACCAATTCTAATTCTGGCCTTGGACTTTTTGTCAACGCCATTTAACCAATCTCCAAACATATTAGTTATATTAGCTCGCAGGGGACATCGAAAGAAAAATTAACAATGCGCCACAATAGGCGAGCAAAAGGGCAAGATATAAACAAATTTTCTATAGTTTCCTGTGATCCAAAAAAACATCACTTGCTACACCCTACCCAATTCCTTTTAAGCAAATTATCCTTAGTAATAAGAACTTTGTTATGTAGATACCACATGAAAATTTTAATCTTAAGAGGAATTATCAATTTCCATAGATATTTCCGAAAAAAGACCATGTGATCATTTATAAGGTCTTCGTACATGGATTTCACCGAGAACATCCCGAACATTGTTAAGTTCCATACAAACGTATCTTCGTCCTGCAACAACTACATCATCATAAGCCTTTGACATAAGTGTAACCAATCAGATTACTTATTGCCACTAAGTACTCTACCGGAACCAATATTTAGGTACTTTGAGCTAAAACCTGCACTAGCGCCACATTTGTATGTTGGACAATATTGTATAAGGATGGATATTGTCGTGATAGGCGTACTTATGTCGTGACATGGCATAACTACACATATGTTTCTTAGAAAAGGTAAATCGACAACAATAGGAAACAATAGATAGTAAGAAAAAAGGCAAAATTTTAGAGGGCATTGTTTCTGAAAAGTATGTGGGTAAGATTTAAAAAACAAAGTACAATAAGAAAAATGGAACCAAGAAATTCCTATAAAATGAAAAACTAATACGCTTTACAATGAAAGAGCGGTCAAATGAATTGAAATGTATATACAGCTACAATCCTTTTTTTAAAAACTATTACAATTTTCAAGTTTTAGATTCATGTGGTGATTCAATTTATAGCTTTTTTAACCATTCTACACTTAATTATCGTCATGATTTTTTGAAGTGTATTGAATTATTATTTTTCCTTACCAACATATAAACCTTGGGCATAAGTACATACATATTTCTTAAAAACAAAACAAAAAAGTGGATATAATAAGAAAAGGACAAATTTAGAGGACAGTATTTTTGGAAAGTGTGTGGGTAATCTTTAAAAATACAAAATACAAAAATAGGAAAATGGCACCAAGGAATTGGTATAAAACAAGAAAACTTTTAAAATAAAAACTAGTCTACTGAATTGAAATTTAAATACAATTAAAATCCTTTTGTATAAAAATTTATTATGATTTTCCATGTTTTAGGTTCATGTTTTTATTTAATTTGTAGTTTTTCTTTCATTCTGCAATTTATTATCTCCATGATTTTTCAAAGTGTCTTGTACTATTTTATTATTCTTGCATCAAAAGTGGGCTTACCGCAAACCTCTTGGGTTGCCTACCACTCCCTAACATCATTTTCCTCTTCCATTGCAACTTACAAATCTGATATACGACATGATTATCTTTTCTTCCATAAAGGGTTATTTTATTAAACTCAAAGTGTTGCATCAAGGCAACACATGTATAAAGAGTACATGAACTGAAGGCGATATACCCTAGAGACAAATAATAATTGAGTTTTATTATCATATCTTAATTAGTTTGTAATAGTTTCATATTATGCTATAACTGTATCAAGTGGACACATTGATACAGGTGTGTGGTATGAAACAAACCAAGTCCCTAGTAGCCTCTATTCATACTAGTTCGTTGGGCAACCGATGATCAAGGTTTCCTGATCATGGAGCTTTTATGTCAGTTGACAAGGAGGTCATATCATTGGTGAATGATGTGATAGACATTGTCCAAAGATTGCAACATGATCAAGTCACAGAGTCCATTGTTGCAATAGTTATAACCATAGTCTCCTTCTCCTTAGACCTCGAGATCATATTAATCACCGTCTCCCGAGGCTGTCTTGACTGCATAAAACGTCACTTGGTGAAATGGTGATTATAAAGGTGTATATTAGGTATTTCAGAGGAACAATTGATGACCTATGAATTAAGACCAGGATTTATTCACCTCGTGACGGGTAAGATACATAAGGCTGACTTGTGTTGTACGTATACATACTATTCCATGCAATGTAAGGAGAGAATTCAATAGAACTACAGAAAATTTCGTGGAATTTCATGCTCTTGGGTGAACATATGAGGTTGTTGTGCACAAAGAGCGAGCAATTACGCGCCTTGCAGGTGTAGAATGGAGAACTTGCACTGACCAAAATCGAATTCCTGCAGGTGTGCATCTATATTTTGAAATGAGGGGAGCTCTTGGGCCAAGAATCAGTGTGCTCCATTTCAATGACGAGGAGGATGAAGACGCAGGGTGACGGCGAGGAGGGTGGCGATGAGGAGGGTGACGACAAGGAGGGTTGCCCATTTGCATATGCAATTATTGCTCAAAGATGCAATCTTGCCAATAGTGAGGAGCAGTGCATGATCAACATCTATCCTCCAAGGGCATCCTTCATCGGGCTATCATTTTTCACTCGCTTAACAATGACGCATATTGATCTACACAACATGGTATGTTTTCACTTACCATTCTTTATTCAGTTGCTACTTTATTCATATTGTATGATGGTGCCTATTGAGATATCTAACTTTTGCATCTTAGAAACTGCCAGAGAGAATGGTTTCTTCTCTTCATATTCCTGAAGAAGGCATGGTTGGAGTGTGGGTTGGAGCAGGAGGTGGCATTAGCTTCGGTTCGTACAACACAGTGACAGATGGCCGCAATGCCTTCAACAACATAGACTGGATGGACTTTCTTGACTCTCAAGACCTATATGTTGGGAAAGACATTCTCGTCCCTGGCAGAACCACCTCACGCCGTGACCTTCATATGATGTTCATCATTGACGTCATTCGTAATAACTAGTTGTAGGGATGAAACTTGCATATATGTATGATGTTAAGAACATCGGGTGAATCAACTTGTTTGTTTTTTCTATGCAACTTCATTGCTGTTGTATTCTCTAAATTCTTGTTGCGGTGAATCGATATTATTGCTGTTGTATTCTCTAAATTCTGTTTTTTATTTCTCGTACTTTTATTAGTGGAGTTTAAATTCCTTGGAATGCCATGAATTATTTACTTATTAGTGGCGATAAATGCCCACGCCACCACTACGAATATTTATGGTGGCGTTCAAGGACACCACTACTATGAAAGTTTCTAGTGGCATTCGGGCCACACGCCGGTACTGGTAGCTACTAGTGGCGTGAAGTTAGTGGCGTGTGCATTCAACGCCACTAACCTTATTTTTTGAATGCCACCAATGAGCTTTTTCCTACTAGTGTTCCTTTGGTCATCACGTGAATGAGATCCTAGTTGAGCCAAGTGTCTATTGTATGAATAGGTTCATGACCATGACGCCAAGAGGAGGAGACAAGGATGCACAAGGAGCCAAGAACCCCAAGTAAGAAGCCTGGAAGAGAAGATGCAAGAATCACCTGCCCAAGGACCAGAGTCTCCACCCCTAGACACCGGAGTCTCAGGCCCTGGACCTCAGAGTATCTGGCCTGATGCCCCAAGGACTCCGGACAGGACTCTAGACCAGTGTCTGGAGCTTACATTACACACCCTGAATACTGCCTCAGAGACCAAAGCCTCATCCAGAGTCTACGACCCCTCTATCCTGGAGTCTCCGGCCCGAGTGAATAGGCTTGCGATCCTTGAAGTTCGGCTTGGCCTAAGTAACGCCCCATCTCGCTCAGAACTTCCTATTTATGCCTAGAATGCCTCTGTTTAAGTGGATGGCCTATAAATATGTCACCACCTCCTCCAAAAAAAAACCTAGAATGAATATTGAGTAGAATTGCCTTAGACTCCATCTTCCCATCGGGGGAACCTCTCTAGGATCTACACCAAGACCTAGGTTGTACAAGACCCTTGCCGTATGAGCGCTCTTTCTACCTCGTGATTTCTATTTTGTTGATCTCTCCCTTTAGGTCTCTATCGGCTGCAATCTCTCCATGAGTAGATTCTAGCGGCTCCAAATTCGATCTTTCTTTTCTGCATCTCTACCTAGCAGTCTCTTCCACAAGAATTCTTTGGAGTTGGTGATTTGGGCCAATGAGGACAACCAAAGCGTGTGTATTTTTTGTGTATTGCATTTGTGTGAGTTCATCGCATTCATCGGGTTTCTATTCAGTCCCCGCCTCAAATTCGTGAAGATCGGTCCATCCCAAGGGTCAATCCACAAGGGGACCCATATCAGAGTATGTAGATGTCTATGGTAGTAGAGGGTGTATCCAGGTAATAGAAGCGGTTCCGCTATGTGATAGCTATCACAATATCCTTTGGTATACATGCATCTAGGGGTAAAAATAGAAACACTTGTGGCAAAGTGACAAAAATGGCATGCTATGTGACACAATAGTCTTGGTACTCCCTTTCTCAACCGAGTGTTCTAGGACATGTAGCTCATATAAACATTAGCCATTAAACCACGACAATTGTGTATACTTTATCAGCTATAACATGATTACCATTGTTGGAGAGATAGAGAGATCAAGTGCATCCATGAACTCAGGTCTGTTCTTCCCATAGAGTAGGACATGAAGGAAATATGCCCTGAGAGGCAATAATAAAGTTGTTATTATGTATTCCTTGTATATGATAGATGTTTATTTTGCATGCTATAATTGTATTGATAGGAAACATCAATACATGTGTGTTTAATAAACAAAAAAGGGTTCCTAGTCATGCCTCTCTTATAGACTAGCTTGTTGATTAACAGGATGATCAAGGTTTCCTGATCATGGACATTGGATGTTGTTAATAACAAGGTCACACCATTGGTGGAATGATGTGATGAACATTCATCCGAAGTATAGCATTACGATCAAGTCATTGTGTTTATATTGCTATAACATCATACAAAGTAATCTTTATCCTTAGACCATGAGATCATGTTAATTGCTAACACCGGAAGAGTATCTTGATAACATCAAACGTCACAATCGTAACAGGTGACTATAAAGATGGGTTCGATTACGAAGGTGTTATGTTGAGGCTTATGGATCAAGAGTGGAATTTGTCAATCCAGATGACGGATAGATATACTCTGGGCCCTCTCGGTGATATCACATTAGGATAGCTTGCAAGCAAGTGATGTGATCACTAGAATGTTATATCACGGGAACAAGAAAAGAGTGCATGTCAGTAACGAGATCAAACTAGGTATGGAGATACCGATGATCGAATCTCGGACATGTAATATATCGAGAGACAAAGGGATTTAGTTACAAGCGTTAAAGGTTCTCACGATCACAGGAGTCATCGTTGAATGTGTAGGAGTCAAGACGATCTCCGTGTCCTGCTGATTATTGATCGGAGAAGGGTCTCTATCATGTCTTCATTATTCTCTAACCGTAGGGTGGCACACTTAAGAGTTACCGGACACCATTTTGGAGCACATATGTTTCAGATGAAAGAACTGCAAAGCGCAGGAATTGTTTCAATAGAAACCGGAAATTGTTTCGGGTGAAATTGCAGAAGGTGGTTCTGCATGTGATATTGAAATATTGCAAGGGGCTATATGTGAATGTTTGTTAATTAAAGTAATTAACAAAATTCTGAATAAATTTAATAAAAGAGTTTTATTAAATGAGAGAGCATTAAATTTGGAGAAACTTAATGCATTTAAAGTGGAGACTTTAAAAGGGAATGTGAAGAGGCATTTTAATGTGGAGGAGTTACCACCACATGAATGGGGGAGGTGAGGGGTCACCCCCATGCGCCGGCCATGGAGAGAGGGGCACCCCCCCTCCTCCTATAAAAGGCCACCCATTCCCCCCTTCATCCTCACACCTCCTTGTGAAGGATCTCTCTCCCCCTCTAGAATTATTCCCCCATGGTCTCGGATTAGCGAGATACATGTTTTCGGTGGCATTTCGTCTAGAAGGAGTTGCTGCTTCCGCTGGATCGCTGGAGCGAGGATGTGAAGGTTGTCCGGTGGCTTGAACGTGTGTGCGAGTACGGATGCGCTGCTGAGTTGCGGCGCTCAGACTTCCTCACGATCTTGAGATCGGCAAGTGTACGACTACATCAACCACGAGTTCCTACTCGTTAACAAAGCTCGTTGTCTTCGAGGGTAAGTTCTCTATGGATGTATGTCCACCCATTTGCTTTGTACCTAGTAGATAGATCTTGGCGTGTAGTTCACACCGTAGGAAAATTTTGTTTTCTATGTCATGGACCCAACAAAGGGTATCGAGCTGATCAATGCGTAGGTGCTTTGCAGGTAGTACACATATGTTTATATGTGGGCGATGATGATCATGTTATTGCATCTTCTATGTACTTTGGATATTGGTGGCATAGTGGGATGAAGCGCCCGACCAACCTTACATGTCATCGCATATGAGACCGGTTCTGATCGACATGCAACTTGTTTTGCATAAGTGGTCAAGGTGTCATCTCTCCTACTATAGTCAATATCTGATTTACAACGAGTTGCTAATAACTTGGTTATCCTTGTTGTAGTTCATGTTCTTAGGTTAGACAGGTTCTATCTCCGAAAGCCCTAAGCCACGTAAAACTTGCAATTGATAAATTAGAGGCGTCTAGTTTAGATCGTTGCTGGGCTAGTGTTTTGATATGGTATTGTTGTAAGTAGATGTATGATAGATACTCTTACAACTCACTTAACGTGTAAGTTCCATAGACCTTGGCCTTACACACAAAGGAATGATAGAGATCATACCACGATGCAAATGATAGAGATCAAATGCATGGACCATATCATCTCACTTCACACATTAGATGTTAGCATCTTATATTGCTAGTTTGGCGTGTTTGGTAGCATTATAAGATGATCCCTCATTTAGATATCAAGATAAAATGTGTTCTTCCTTAAGTATGCACCGTTTTGTGGATCGTGTTTTGAGGCATCACGTGATGATCGGGTGTTTTTCAACTCTACGCTTTCATACAACGGGTGTAAGACAGTTTTACACACGCAAATACTAAGGTTCTTACTTGACGAGCCTAGCATGTACAGACATGGCCTCGGAACACGGACCGAAAGGTTAAGCATGAGTCATATAGTTGATATGATGCCCATATAGATGCTCGCCTTTGAAGCTACACCGACTCACGTGATGATCGGACTTGGTGTAGTGGATTTGGTTCATGTAATCACCAAAAGGACACGAGGGATGTCGTTTTTGAGTGGGAGTTCATTAGTAATTTGGATTAGTCATACTCAATCTATCATAAACTTAGTCTAAATATACTTTACAAATTCTGTTGTAGATGGCACCACCTGCTTTTAATTTCAATGTGTTCATGGAGAAAGAGAAACTTGCTGCGAATGGTAGCAACTTCACCAACTAGGCTATGAATTTGAGGATTCTCCTCACTGCTGCACAAAAGCAATATGTGCTAGATGTGCCGCTAGGCCCCCCACCAGCTCCTGGTGCCCCTGACGAGGAAAAGAACGTCTATATAACTCGTCAGGAGGACCACAACTTAGTTCATTGCGGCATACTGTATGGGCTAGAGCCAGAACTTCGAAAACGTTTCGAAAATGGCAATGCCTTTGATACCATGGGAGAATTGAAAATGATTTTCGATACCCATGCCGAGAGAGTTATAATGTTACGAAAAGTTCTTTAGCTGCATGATGGAGGAAAACAACTCCGTTAGTGAGCACGCACTCAAAATGTCCTGCGCCGATAAGCTTGTGTCCTTGGGAATAACGATTCCCATTGACTTAGGCATACATCGTGTTCTCCAATCTCTGCCACCTAGCTACAAGAGCTTCGTGATGAACTATAATATGCAGGGCATGAATAAGTCTCTTCCCAAGCTTCTGTCAATGCTTAAGACTGCAGAAGTGGAGATTAGGAAAGAATATCAAGTGTTGATGATCAATAGGACCACCGGTTTCAAGAAGGACAAGAAAGGCAAGCACAAGGGAAAGAAGGGTGGCAAGTCTGTTGCCACGCCTGAAAAGAAACCCCGAGCTAGCCCTAAGTCTGACACCGAGTGCTACTATTGCAAGGATCGCCATTAGAAGAATCGCCTCCAAGTATTTGGCGGACAAGAAGTCCGGCAAGGCAAACAAAGGTATATGTGATATACATGTTATTGATGTGTACTTGACTAGTACTCGCAGTAGCACCTAGGTATTTGATACGGGATCGGTTGCTAATATATGTAACTCGGTTCAGGGGCTGCGGAACAAGCGACAACTAGCAAGGGATGAGGTCTCGATGCGGGTCGGCAATGGATCAAGAGTTGATGTGATCGCCGTCGGAACGCTGCCTCTCCATATCCCATCGAGATTAGTTATAAACCTAAATAATTGTTATTTGGTGCCTGCACTAAGCATGAACATTGTATCCGGATCGTGTTTGATGCAAAGTGGTTATTCATTTAAGTCTGAAAACAATAGTTGTTCGATTTATATGAATAATATCTTTTATGGTCATGCACCTATGTTGAATGGTTTATTTCTGTTGGATCTCGATAGTAGTATTACGCATATTCATAATGTTGATGCTAAAAGGATTAAACTTGATAATGATATATCTACATATATGTGGCACTGCCGTCTAGGTCATATTGGCGTTAAACGCATGAAGAAACTCCATTCTGATGGACTTTTGGAATCACTTGATTTTGAATCATTTGATACATGTGAGCCATGCCTTATGGGCAAGATGACTAGAACGCCGTTTTCCGGTTCAATGGAACGGGTGACAGATCTATTGGAAATCATACATACTGATGTGTGTGGACCAATGAGTGTGTCGGCGCGAGGTGGATATCATTATTTTGTTACTTTCACGGATGATTTGAGTAGATACGGGTATATCTATTTGATGAAACACAAGTCTGAAACTTTTGAAAAGTTCAAGGAATTTCAGAATGAAGTGAAAATCATCGTAACAGAAAGATCAAATTTCTGCGGTCCAACCGTGGAGGAGAGTATCTTAGTTACGAGTTTAGCACACATATGAAAGACTGTGGAATAGTTTCACAACTCACGCCTGCCGGAACACCACAACGTAATGGTGTGTCAGAACGTAGTAATCGTACTTTATTGGATATGGTTCGATCTATGATGTCTCTGACTGACTTGCCACTGTTATTTTGGGGTTATGCACTGGAAACCGCTACATTCACTTTAAATAGGGCACCATCTAAATCCGTTGAAAAGACACCGTATGAATTATGGTTTGGAAACAAATCTAAGTTGTCATTTCTTAAAGTTTGGGGATGCGATGTTTATGTGAAGAAACTTCAACCGGATAAACTCGAACCCAAAGCGGAAAAATGCGTCTTCATAGGATACCCTAAGGAAACGATTGGGTATACCTTCTATCATAGATCCGAGGGCAAGGTTTTTGTTGCCAAGAATGGATCCTTTCTTGAGGAGTTTCTCGCGAAAGGTGTGAGTAGTCGGAAGGTAGAACTCGAAGAGGTTATTGAACCTTCTCTTCGTGAAATGGCGAGTGGCACAGCACCGGAAGTTGTTTCGGAGTTGACTTCACCTAATGAAGAGAGAGATAATGATATTGATCATGAAACTCCGAAATAGGACACTACCGAACCTCGCAGGTCAAGGTGACACGTGCAGCCTCTGGAATACGGCAATCCTGTTGTGAATTTCATGGTTGATGAAATGGATGACCCTGCGACGTATGAAGAAGCGATGATGAGCCCGGATTCCAACAAATGGCTAGAAGCCATGAAATCCGAGATGAAATCCATGTATGAAAACCAAGTTTGGAACTTGGTGGACTTACCTCACGACCGAAAGGCTGTTGAGAATAAATGGATTTTCAAAAGGAAAACTGATGCTGATGGTAATGTGACCATCTATAAGGCTCGACTTGTCGCAAAGGGGTTTAGACAAATTCAAGGAGTTGACTACGATGAGACATTCTCTCCCGTAGCGATGCTTAAGTCAGTTAGGATTATGTTAGCAATTGCTGCATATTTCGATTATAAAATATGGCAGATGGATGTCAAAACTGCGTTCCTCAATGGTAAGATTGAAGAAGAGTTGTATATGATACAACCTAAGGGTTTTGTCGATCCTAAGGATGCTAATAAGGTGTGCAAACTTCAGCGATCCATCTATGGACTGAAGCAAGCATCACGAAGTTGGAATCTCCACTTTGATGAGGTGATCAAAGAGTTTGGATTTGTCCAAACTTATGGAGAGGCTTGTATTTACAAGAAAGTGAGTGGGAGCAATGTGGCATTTCTGATATTATATGTGGATGACATATTATTGATTGGAAATGATTTAGATCTTTTAAACAGTGTTAAAAGTTATCTAAACAGCAAATTTTCGATGAAGGACCTTGGTGAAGCTTCATATATATTAGGCATTAAAATCTATAGAGATAGATCAAGACGCCTAATTGGGCTATCGTAGAGTACATACCTTGATAAGATATTAAAGAAGTTTAATATGGACGGAAGTAAGAAGGGGTTCTTACCTATGTTGCAAGGCAAGACATTGAGTAAGACTCAAAGTCCGGCTACGGCGGAAGAAAGAGAGATAATGGATAGGATCCCCTATGCCTCAGCCATAGGCTCTATAATGTATGCCATGCTATGTACAAGACCGGATGTGGCACATGATATTAGTTTGACTAGTAGGTACCAATATGATCCAGGTTCGGAACACTGGATAGCGGTCAAGAATATCCTTAAGTACTTGAGAAGAACTAAGGATATGTTTCTTATATACGGAGGTGAAGAAGATCTAGTCGCTAAGTGTTATGTCGATACTAACTTTGACACTGATCCGGATGACTCTAAGTCTCAATCCGGATGCGTATTTCTCTTGAACGGAGCAGCAGTTAGTTGGAGGAGCTCCAAACAACCTGTGGTGGCTAGATCAACAACGGAGGCGGAATATGTTGTTGCTTCAGAAGCGGCGCAGGAAGCGGTTTGGATGAAAGAGTTCATTACGGAACTGCGTGTGGTACCCAGTGCGTTGGTGTTGGGTCCGCAGCATAGAAAACAAAAAATTTCCTACGGTGTGAACTACACGCCAAGATCTATCTACTAGGTACAAAGCAACGGGTGGACTTACATCCATGGAGAACTTACCCTCGAAGACAACGAGCTTTGTTAACGAGTAGGAACTCGTGGTTGATGTAGTCGTACACTTGCCGATCTCAAGATCGTGATGAAGTCCAGCAGGTCCGGCTCGAGCACGTCCATCAGATCCAGCTCCAGCACCACCAAGTCCAGCACCGCAAAGCAGCGGTGCATCCGTGATCGCACACACGTCTGGTACCCTGACAACCTCCGTACCTCCCTCCAGCAAAGCAGCGGAAGCAGCAACTCCTTTCCAGATAAAGCCACCGGGAACATGTATCTCGCTAATCCGAGACCATGGGGGAATAATACTAGAGGGGGAGAGAGATCCTTCACAAGGAGGTGTGTGTGAGAAGTGAGAAGAGGGGGAGGCCTTTTATAGGAGGAGGGGAGGGTACCCCTCCCATGGCCGGCGCCCCATGGAGGTGACCCTTCACCTCCCCCATTCATGTGGTGGTAACCCCCTCCACATAAATTTTCCTCTTCACATTCTCCATTAAAGTCTCCACTTTAAATGCATTAAATTTCTCCAAATTTAATGCTCTCTCATTTAATAAAACTCTTTTATTAGTTATTCAGAATTTTGTTAATTACTTTAATTAACAAACATTCACATAAAACCCCTTGCAACATTTCAATATTACATGCAGAACCAATTTCAGCAATTTCACCCGAAACAGTTTTGGTGTCTATTGAAATAATTCCAGCGCTTTCTTAAATCTTTATCTGAAACATATTGCTCCAAATGGTGTCGGTATCCCTTAAGTGTGTCACCCTACAGTTCGCGAATAATGCAGACATGATCGAGACCCCTCTCAGATCAATAATCGGTGGGACCGAGATCCATACTGACTCCTACACATTCAACGATGACTTCTGTGATCGTGAGAACCTTTAACGCTAGTAACTAAATCCCTTTGTCTCGTGATATATTACATGTCCGAGATTCGATCATCGGTATCTCCATACCTAGTTTGATCTCGTTACCGACATGCACTCTTTTCTCGTTCCTGTGATATAACATTCTAGTGATCACATCACTTGCTTGCAAGCTATTTCAATATGATATCACTGAGAGGGCCCATAGTATATCTATCCGTCATCGGGATGGACAAATCCCACTCTTGATCCATGAGCCTCAACATAACACCTTCGTAGCACTGAACCCACCTTTATAGTCACCCTGTTACGGTGTGACGTTTGATGTTATCAATATACTCTTCCGGTGTTAGCAATTAACATGATCTCATGGTCTAAGGACTAAGATTACTTCGTATGATGTTATAGCAATATAAACATAATGACTTGATCGTAATGCTATACTTTGGATGAATGTTCATCACATCATTCCACCAATGTTGTGACCTCGTTATTAACAACATCCAATGTCCATGATCAGGAAACCTTGATCATCTTGTTAATCAACGAGCTAGTCTATAAGAGAGGCATAACTAGGAACCCTTTTTGTTTATTAAACACACATGTATTGACGTTTCCGATCAATACAATTATAGCATGCAAAATAAACATTTATCATAAACATGGAATAAGATAATAACCACTTTATTATTGCCTCTCGGGCATATTCCCTTCAGTCTCCCACTTGCACTAGAGTCAATAATCTAGTTTGAAAAACTTTGCGTATTGAACACCTATGGCTTTCTGGTGTTGCATATACGCTATTGCTAGTGGTTAACATAATCTCTGGATCTGACAATTTCAGGTCCGTGTGTATTTGCATGTCTTTGCGTCTCTACGCATCACTCATTCTCAAATGAGATGGCATTGTATAGATTTGGTCCTTTGGTGAGACCTTTAGTTCGTTCGGCTCAAAATATGTTGATATTATTGTCACACAATATATCTTCATAGTATTAGCCCACTTTGAACCACACCTAGTTTGATAACAAACTACTTAACACAAATGCCCTCCTTGTCGCCACTTTAGCAGTCATATACTTAGCCTTTTGTTGTAGTATCCGTCACAATGTCTCAACTTTGGAAATCATCCAAATCCATAATGGAACATCCTTTCCATTACATTGTGCCACCCATAGTCTAAATTGAGATAAATTTAATTTGTATCTTGTGACGAAATTAGTATCAATGTAACACTTTACAATGAACTACTTTTAACTATTTGTCACTTATACATGATATATTCTTAGTTTTTCCAAAGCTCATAAGAATATCTTTACTATTGTCCAATGATCATCTTATGAATCATTCTGGTATATGCTCATAACATTTAGAGCATAGGACATTCTGGATATATACATATCATGGTATAATCGATCAAAATCTTCATGTGATTTTACTCACCAAGTGTTGAAACACTTGAATTTTGATACAATCCTTTCCATGCAGCAAGAACCTTTCTTGTTGTTTCCATATTGAACCCTTTCAATATCTCATATATGTATGTCTGGCACAACCATATTAGCGCCTTAATCTATCCATATAGATATTGATGCCTAATATTCCGGGTTTGCCCAAGTCTTTCATCGAAATCTTATTTTAATGAAATTCTTAACTTGTGTCAATTCAAGATACATCATTTCCAATCAACAATATGTCCTCTACATAATGTATTAGAAATATGTCTCAGCGCTCCCACTTAATTTCTTGCAGATGCAAGTATCTTCATCATCTCCGATGAATTTAAACTCTTTTAACAGTTTCATCATGGTAAAGATTCCAACTCCGCTATGCTTACTTCAACTATTGAAGTTTACATGCACTTTTAGCACCCTTTGAATTAACAAAACCCTTCGGGCCATGTCATGTACATGTCCTAGGTTATCGTTCTATTAGAAGAACCTTGTTTTGTTTATTCAACTACCATATACCAAATTATATGTAGTGGTTGCTACATTAATCCGTCAAGACTATATATCGCTATGAAAGATCAAATCTTGTCATAGTCAACTCCTTGAACATTGTCGTAAACTTCTTTCTGACATGTCGACTATTTAATAGATGTTAAACATCCATGTCTTATTTCTTTATAGATCCAAACACGACCGATAGGCTTCACGCCTTTCCGAAGGGTCTTCCAAGTTCAGAAACTTGTTTTCTCGTGTATGGATACTATTACGGATTCTATGACTTCTAGTCATTTTATGGAGTCAGGGCCCATCATCGCTTCTTTGCATGTAGTCGGTTCATCATTGTCAAAACAATAACGACTTGCTTATCAAATCTTACTATTTGATTCTTACCGACCCACACGGTTCTATAGGAACTCTAATCTCCGAGATCACACCTTTTGTAATCACGAGAGCCATGAGCATTGTGGCCGCCACCGGGACACTTTCCGGCGCTGCGCTACTTAGCACATATAGCTAAGGTTCAACAACCTTATCAAAGTTCTATTGTCCTCCCACTTAAATTTTCACGAAAAGCTCCTTCTCAAGAAACTTGACGTTCGAAGCGACAAACTCTTTTGTCCTCGGTGTTATGGCGAAATTCCGAACAAATTCTTTGGGATAACCTACAAAGACGTGCTTATCCGACTTTGGTTGTAAACATTTTACTTATGCATAGCATACCAAAATTGAAGAAAAGACAATTCGGGTTTTATCCCAAACCATAACTCATATGGTGTCATTTCAATGGATCACGATGGTGCTCTTTTCAGTGTAAAAGCGGTAGTCTCTAAAGCTTCAATCTTTAAAACATAATGACAGTTTTATAAATGACACCTTTGATCTTACCATGTCAAACATGGTTTGATTTCATCTCTCGAATATGCCATACTCCTATGGTTTATCGGGAAAACACAAATCATGGAACAATTCCTCAAATCTTAGGTGTTTTGCTAAACCTGTAACTCAAATATCTTCCTTTATGATCAAATCATAAACTCTTTTATTTTCTTGTTACAATGATTGTCCACTTCATCTTGAAAGTCTTTGAACAATTTTCAAATGTTTCATACTTCTTCCTTATTAAGTAAATATACAGATATATTCACTCAAATTTTCGGAGAAAGCATATGAAGCAAAAAGATCCATCGCATATGGCTACACATAATGGACTATGCACATCAGCATGCACAATTTCCAATAAGCTAGTCATCCGTTCCTCTCTGGCCTATGGACGGAGTTTCAATTATCTCGAGGAAAGTCTCACATGCGTCAATTGATCAAAATCAAAGACTCCAAAAATCCATCAACATGGAGTTTCTTCATGTTTTCTTTCAAATATAATTTAAACAGCGATGTCACTTCATAAGTGATCTTTCAATCATTTGTCTTGCGACATTTTAGCAATAGTGTTTATGGATGTGATTTCTCCAAATAGACTTGTAAAAGTTCATCCATCCTTTATGGAATACGGTAATTATTTGAACAGCCATTGTTCTCATGATACCGGAACAAAATAACAATTATTTAAACAAATCTTGAAGGCTTGGTTTGATGACAACGAAAAACACAATAACACTTTATTTGTTTTCGATGAACATCATCACTCATTCTCTTGCTAGTTACTTAGGCCATTGTAGTTCATGAATTATGTTATCCTGTATGACACTTCATACCAACCAATTCGGTATCCAATACCGGTATCCAATACCTAAGAACCACATTGTTTAACAAGCAAGGAATACAGCCATAACATGTATATCTTCTATATACCTAAGTTGGACATCTCCAACCTTTTCTTTTCTGCCAAATATTTTATAGATTCTCTTTCAGCAATTCATTTTCTTTTAAAAGAATCTATCAACATCAATAGTGGTGTCATCAACATGACACATGGTACAAAGCGTATATAGTCAACTACTAATACCTTTGGACTTGCACTTTGAAGTGGATCACCATCATCAAATGTTTGGCATTCTTTCAAAAAATCCATTCTTTAGTAATCTATTAGTGTAGTAAACATTTTACTTACATCTTCTATTCATCCTTATCATAACAACTTTCATGATCAAGCTACTATAGCCTATAAGGAAGAATCATGGTATAATATCGCCCAAAACCTTTTGGTAGATTCGGATGCCTAGCATCTCCATCCTTCACAAATTCTCATACAATATGAGAACGTGTATTTTGCTAAATTATACTCTATCATAATGCAACCAAAAACATTGTTTCAGATATCACAATATCTTTCACACATGATGGTTTCTGAAACAATTTTCAGCTCCAATATAATCTTGATATTAAAACAACTTTTTGAATATCAATAATCAGGGAGGCAAACATGATACTTTAGATACTAACATTGCAATTCTTACTCTTGATTTAATACTACTTATTAAACTTCATGGAGTAAATAGAGTTTGCTGAAAGTTTGCAATAGGACTTATAAACTTTAAATTAACATTCAAAACAATACGATACCGGTTACAGAAAGTAAATATCCAGAATTCTATAGTTCTATTATCTCAAATAAAAACTAAGCATAAGGTAGTGAACAGATGCCAATGACTACAACAAATTATGCAAATTCACTTCGATTTAGTTTATGACAAATTGAGTTCGACTAATCCAAATTAGAAATGAACTCCCACTCAAAAACAACATCCCTCGTGCCTTTTTGGTGATTACATGAACCAAATCCACTACACCAAGTTCGATCATCACGTGAGTCGGTGTAGCTTCAAAGGCGAGCATCAATATGGTCATCACATCAACTATATGACTCATGCTTAACCTTTCGGTCCGTGTTCCGAGGCCATGTCTGTACATGCTAGGCTCGCCAAGTAAGAACCTTAGTATTCAAGGTGTAAAACTGTCTTACACCCGTTGCATGAAAGCGTAGAGTTGAGAACACCCGATCATCACGTGATGTCTCAAACACGATCCATAGAAGGCATACTTAAGGAAGAACACATTTTATTTTGATATCTAAAAGAGGGATCATCTTACAATGCTACGTAGCGCCAAACTAGCAGTATAAGATGCTAACATCTAATGTGTAAAGTGAGATGATATGGTCCATGCATTTGATCTCTATCACTTGCATCGTGGTATGATCTCTATTATTCCTTTGTGTGTAAGGCCAAGGTCTATGGAACTTACACGTTGAGTGTGTTGTAAGAGTATCTATCATACATCTACTTACAACAATACCATATCAATACACTAGCCCAGCAACGATCTAAACTAGACGCCTCTAATTTATCAATTGCAAGTTTTACGTGGCTTAGGGCTTTCGGAGATAGAACCGTTCTTACCTACGAACATGAACCACAACGAGGATAACCAAATTATAAGCAACTCGTTGTAAATCATATATTGACTATAGTAGGAGAGACAGACACCCGCCAGCCACATATGCAAAACAAGTTGCATGTCAGTCGTGGAACCGGTCTCATGCACGATGACATGTAAGGTTGGTCCGGGCCGCTTCATCCCACTATGCCACCAATATCCAAAATACATTGAATATGCAATAACATGATCATCATCGCCCACATATCAACATATGTGTACTACCCGTGCTAAGCACCTACGCATAGATCAGGCTCTGATACCACTGTTGGGTCCGCGGCATAGAAAACAAAAAAAATCCTATGGTGTGAACTACACGCCAAGATCTATCTACTAGGTACAAAGCAACGGATGGACATACATCCATGGAGAACTTACCCTCGAAGACAACGAGCTTTGTTAACGAGTAGGAACTCGTGGTTGATGTAGTCGTACACTTGTCGATCTCAAGATCGTGATGAAGTCCAGCAGGTCCGGCTCGAGCACGTCCATCAGCTCCAGCTCCAGCACCACCAAGTCCAGCACCGCAAAGCAGCGGTGCATCCGTGATCGCACACACATCCGGTACCCCGACAACCTCCGTCCCTCGCTCCAGAAAAGCAGCAGAAGCAGCAACTCTTTTCCAGATAAAGCCACTAGGAACATGTATCTCGCTAATCTGAGACCATGGGGGAATAATACTAGAGGGGGAGAGAGATCCTTCACAAGGAGGTGTGTGTGAGAAGTGAGAAGAGGGGGGCCTTTTATAGGAGGAGGGGAGGGTACCCCTCCCATGGCCGGCGCCCCATGGAGGTGACCCTTCACCTCCCCCATTCATGTGGTGGTAACCCCCTCCACATAAATTTGCCTCTTCACATTCTCCATTAAAGTCTCCACTTTAAATGCATTAAATTTCTCCAAATTTAATGCTCTCTCATTTAATAAAACTCTTTTATTAGTTTTATTCAGAATTTTGTTAATTACTTTAATTAACAAACATTCACATAAAACCCCTTGCAACATTTCAATATTACATGCAGAACCAATTTCAGCAATTTCACCCGAAACAGTTTCGTGTCTATTGAAATAATTCCAGCTTTCTTAAATCTTTATCTGAAACATATTGCTCCAAATGGTGTCGGTATCCCTTAAGTGTGTCATCCTACGGTTTGCGAATAATGCAGACATGATCGAGACCCCTCTTAGATCAATAATCAGAAGCGGGACACGGAGATCCATAAACTCCTACACATTCAACGATGACTCTGTGATCGTGAGAACCTTTAACGCTAGTAACTAAATCCCTTTGTCTCATATATATTACATGTCCGAGATTCGATCATCGGTATCTCCATACCTAGTTAGATTTATCACTATGTGAACTAGATTATTGTCTCTAGTGTGAGATCAAGGAAATATGCCCTGAGAGGCAATAATAAAGTTGTTATTATGTATTCCTTGTATATGATAGATGTTTATTTTGCATGCTATAATTGTATTGATAGGAAACATCAATACATGTGTGTTTAATAAACAAAAAAGGGTTCCTAGTCATGCCTCTCTTATAGACTAGCTTGTTGATTAACAGGATGATCAAGGTTTCCTGATCATGGACATTGGATGTTGTTAATAATAAGGTCACACCATTGGTGGAATGATGTGATGAACATTCATCCGAAGTATAGCATTACGATCAAGTCATTGTATTTATATTGCTATAACATTATACGAAGTAATCTTTATCCTTAGACCATGAGATCATGTTAATTGCTAACACCGGAAGAGTATCTTGATAACATCAAACGTCACACCGTAACATGGTGACTATAAAGATGGGTTCAGTGCTACGAAGGTGTTATGTTGAGGCTCATGGATCAAGAGTGGAATTTGTCAATCCAGATGACGGATAGATACACTCTGGGCCCTCTCGGTGATATCACATTAGGATAGCTTGCAAGCAAGTGATGTGATCACTAGAATGTTATATCACGGGAACGAGAAAAGAGTGCATGTCGGTAACGAGATAAAACTAGGTATGGAGATACCAATGATCGAATCTCGGACATGTAATATATCGAGAGACAAAGGGATTTAGTTACACGCGTTAAAGGTTCTCACGATCACAGGAGTCATCGTTGAATGTGTAGGAGTCAGTACGGATCTCCAGATCTCGCTGCTGATTATTGATCGGAGAAGGGTCTCGATCATGTCTGCATTATTCGCGAACTGTAGGGTGGCACACTTAAGAGTTACCGGACACCATTTTGAAGCACATATGTTTCAGACGAAAGAACTGCAAAGCGCAGGAATTGTTTCAATAGAAATCGGAAATTTTTTCGGGTGAAATTGCAGAAGGTGGTTCTGCATGTGATATTGAAATATTGCAAGGGGCTATATGTGAATGTTTGTTAATTAAAGTAATTAACAAAATTCTAAATAAATTTAATAAAAGAGTTTTATTAAATGAGAGAGCAATTAATTTGGAGAAACTTAATGCATTTAAAGTGGAGACTTTAAAAGGGAATGTGAAGAGGCATTTTAATGTGGAGGAGTTACCACCACATGAATGGGGGAGGTGAGGGGTCACCCCCCCATGCGCCGGCCATGGAGAGAGGGGCACCCTCCTCCTATAAAAGGCCACCATTCCTCCTTCATCCTCACACCTCCTTGTGAAGGATCTCTCTCCTCTAGAATTATTCCCCATGGTCTCGGATTAGCGAGATACATGTTCCCAGTGGCATTTAAATGCGGAAGGAGTTGTTGCTCACTGGATCGCTGGAGCGAGGAGGTGGAGGTTGTCCTATGGCTTGAAAGTGTGAAAAGCGGATGCGCTGCTGAGTTGCGCCGGACTTCCTCACGATCTTGAGATCGGCAAGTGTACGACTACATCAATCACGAGTTCCTACTCGTTAACAAAGCTCGTTGTCTTCGAGGGTAAGTTCTCTATGGATGTATGTCCACCCGTTTGCTTTATACCTAGTAGATAGATCTTGGCGTGTAGTTCACACCGTAGGAAATTTTTTGTTTTCTATGCTGCGGACCCAACAGGACATTCATCTTGTCCTCTTGTATTTAGAGGATTGGGACACTTGTGCATTTAATATTTTGTGCACTTTATTTCCTTGATTAAATCAACCTCCATTGTTTACTTAACTTGTTTAGTGCATAAACAACTAAAATTTTGACACTCTAGTTGGAGAGTATAAATAGCTGATGTCCATTACTTCCACATTGAGAGGTGCCACAGTTATCCCCTACAACAAACTGACCTAGTAGGCATAGCACATTGTAGAAGGTAACTGTGACTATATGTATTATAGCATATGGAATCCCGCCTGATTTGATCAACGGTCACCTTGCAATGGGTGATATCACATACATTTATTGCTTGAGGCAATTTGCAAGATCAATTATCCAGCGCTCCGGGTTACATTACTTGAGAGCACCCAATTCTTAAGGCACCAAGAGGCTTTTGGCGATGAATGCCACAAGGGTTTTTGAGGGATTATTGTCCAGGTTGATTGCATGCACTACATGTGGAAGAACTATACATCGACATGGCATGGGCAATTCACCGGACATGTCAAAGAGCCAACAATCATCCTTGAGGCCACTACAGACTTGAAGACATGGTTTTCACATGACTATTTTGGAATTCCTGTAGCATGCAGTCACATCAGTGTGCTCAACTATTCACCACATTTTGCAATGTAGCCAATGGAGAAGCACCAAAGGTTGAGTTTGAGGCAAATGTGCACAATTACACGAAGGGATACTACCTTGCAGATGAGATATACCATGGTGGGCAACATTTGTCAAGCAATTCTCACCCCCAGGTTACAAACAATATCGTTCAATAATGCTGAAGCGTCTGCTAGTAAGAATGAGGGGAGGGTATTGGGGATTTTGCAAGCCCAATTTGCTATTGTGTGGCCTGGCTCAGTTTTGGGACAAAAGAACACTTTAGAGGATCATGACAGCTTGTGTGATATTGCACAATATGTTACCGAGAATAAGCTTACCCAAGATTTTGATCACCATATGACTTCATGGGGAGGGTGGTGAATCCTCGTAGGCGGGTGGACCGCATCAAAGCATTTCCTTCAAATTCACCATGAAATTAATGATGCAGAGACCCGACAAGAACTAAAATAAAATCTCATAGAGGAGTGATGAGTTGAATGGAGAACAAAATCGTTGAGTTTCTACTTCAGATGCCATGTTTGCTACTCCCTCTTCCATATTAGTAGTCGCTTGTACTAAATCAACGACAACTAATATAGAACGAAGGGAGTATTTCGATTTTCATAAACTTTATGATTATACGCATTAGGTTTGTGTTTGAGTGATGAACATCATGTTGTAATAATTATTTTATATTTATTCGTTTTTATTAGAATTTTATTAAGACAGTTTGAATTAATTATAGGGTGATTCGGTTTGCATACACACAAATTAAACTAGAAGCTCCGCCTCCGGTGGCCCTAGGGCATTGGAGGTGTGGCGGACCACGACCTCTCGCCGCCAGGAGGTTTTTCGTTCTTTTTTCGTCTTCTTCTTTAGTGTCTTCTTTGGAATGTTGAGGCGACAGCTACGTCCTAAGGTCAGAATAAAGTCCTCCCCGCTCTATCCTCGCTACGATGGTGCATCTAGCGCAAACGGAGAGCGCATGGATTCGTTTGTCCGGCGGATCTCCTGGGATTTTGTTTGTTTTCGTGTTCGTCGGTTTGTTTTCAGGTCGGTCTCTTTCGATCTATGGATGTCATCATTCGATGGTTGCTGCTCTAGTGTGTTGGTCTATTGTGGCCTTAGCACGATTACTTTCCGTCTGCCTACTACAACAAGCTCTACTACAACATACAACTACGGGTAAGCTTGCTGAACTGCAAGGTTGAACCGGAACGTACGAGAGTTCTCCAGGAGGCGGCGGCGGCAAACCCATCTAGGGTTCCTTCCCTCCGCCGGCGATGCCACCGGTATGTCCCGTCTCCGGCGGCCTTAGGGCCTTGGAGGCGTGGCAGACCACAGCCTCTTGCTTGTGGGAGGTTTCCGTGTTTTCTTTAGACTATTTTCAGTGTCTTCTTCAGGATGTTGAGGCGACGGCTACGTCCTGAGGTCAGAATAAGGTCCTTCCCACCCTATCCTCGCTCTGGTGGTGCGTCTAGCATCAGCGGGGGCGCGTGGAGTCATGTGTCCGATGGATTCCTTGGGATCCGATCGTTTTTTGATGTGTGTTTTGAGGTCAGTCTCTCCTGATCTACGTTGTTCATCTTCGGCGATGGTTGCTACTCTGGTGCGCTGGTCCTTTGGGGTCTTAGCACGACGACTTCCCGTTCGTGTACTACAACAAGCTCTACTACGACAAGCTTTGCCTGGCTCCGGTGATGGAGGGGCGAGGACGGCGGCGCGTCTTCGGCTCGTGCCAGTGTTTGTAGTCGTCGCTAGGTGGTCCATTGACCTATTTGTAATTTTCATTACTTTTGAGACTCTTTGTACTGCTGTTTTATGATTATTAATCAATCGGTGGAATTTCGTAAAAAAAAAGCTCTACTACGACAAGCTTTGCCCGGCTCCAGTGATGGAGGGGTGAGGACGGTGGCGTGCCTTCAGCTCGCGCTAGTGTTTGTAGTCGTCGCTAGGTGGTACATTGACCTATTATAATTTTTATTACTTTTCGATCCCTTTGTACTGATGTTTATGATTGGTGGAATTTCGCCAAAAAAAACTAGAAGCACAAGTAGGCAATGCAGTATTTGGGTACCTAAATTATGAGTAAATCGTTGGAGAAAAAACAATTCAGTTACACATACCCTCTTTCTGTAAGCTCTTGGAGAATCTCTCGGAATGAGATAGAGATAGCTCGACACCGGTGGCCATCATCCCTAGTAGGTACTGACAAAATCGGAAGACTCTCACTTTGGTCTGGTCATGTGGCACACATTGCATCTAGCCATGGGATATTAGATGGCGTAGTAACTAACGGTCATAATCCCGCTTGTTGTTGGATTAAATGCCGCCCGCGTGCAACAGCAGCAGCTTCTGTATTCCGGTGGTCCAGAGTTGGTGCACTCACTTCATGCATGCTTGCTCGGTCCATCTCCTAGTTCATCGGACTGCGCGCGTAGACGATGGATGGATCGATATCCTAATCTAACAATAGTGTACGTACTCGCCTCCGGGTCCGTGTGCCGCCGGCCGTGGTGGTGGTGGTGGTGGTGGAGCTTCTGTAGCAGCAGCTTCGCACCGTGCGATGGAGAAGCACAGTCGCCGCTCGGCGATGGACACGAGGGGCGTGATTGCGGTGTGATGCATCCAATAATTAGGCATTCAAGCAGCTGGGGCATACCCACCTGTCCGGCCGATCGATAACTACACTGCTAGCCAGTCGGTACGTTCCTCGTAGCGTTGGTGCGTGGATCTCAGCCGAGTCACGCAGCTGAGCTAGAGGAGCCGAGCAGTGGCGTGCGTACGAGTCGGCACTGCTCGGCAACCTCAATTGATGCCAAGAATTGAATGGGGGGCGGACGGACGGACTAACCCGATGGAGCAACAGTCGTACCGGCACGGATGTTCAGACCCCAGAGGAGGCGCATGCATGCGCGCATGTCTCATGCTCATGCCTGCCATTGGCAGAGCGGCAACAAGATCCAACAAAATAATTCATGGATCAGGGTGGGACGAACGACGTTAACGCATGCAGGAACCATGCTGGGCCTGGTAGTGGTGGGCGACGCAGGAGGCGTTTTTCATGGGAACATATCCTCCCTTTCGTACTGCTCGAGTTGGTGCTACTTCCTTTTGCCAGCGAGCATAAATTCAATCGCCGAGACCCAAATGTTTGTTTGTTCCTCTCCGATTCTTGTTGGCGAAATTAATCGCCCGAGACAGGAAAAGTTATGGAAGGGGAGCACGGCAGTCGGCAGAGAAGAGAACCTCAATATAGAATACCCTACTTTTTTATAGGGGACCAACATAAAATACTTGTTCTTCTGCATCCATGGCCCGTGTGTCTCCACAGGTCCAAAGTGGATCAGGCCAGCTTACAGTGGTAGTAGACCAGAAGGCCCAGCGCAGAGGTGTATGTATAGGAGGACAGACCCACGCCGGCCCAACCAAGTCTACCAACTGACATACGTATTTCTTTCTTTTTCCACGATTTACCTCATATAGTAGTCCTCGCCGAGCAAGGTACAGTAAGAATCCAGCAGCAAGGTGTGCATGAGACTATACCTCCACTCTGGTTTTAAATTTCCCTGCCGGCGTGCAGCTCAGGTACTGCTCGTGCGATCAGCCAGTCGCGCGCTGTACGGTTTCGGCTGTTCTCCCAACCCTGCATGGCCGGCGTAACAGTGGGATTAACACCTCCTCCTTGCTGTCACCGCTGTCTCCATTCACCTACAACCCTGCGTCCCATTTACCCATTTGACTGTTGCACTTCTACTTGCCGTACTACCAAACAGGAAGCCCTTTTTTAGCTCGATGGTTCGAGTCTTGGAAGAGACCGAGAGACCCTGCGTGGTTTAGGCAGTTGGATCAGGAAGTTGCTTTTCTTATAACTAACTACTTCCTCCGTTTCAAAATATAAGATGTTTTAACTTTTGTGAAACGAATGTAAACTCGTTTTAGTGTGTATGTTTGGAGTAAACTTGCACACAAACCAAATGGACTAGGAAAAAAATAGTGAACTTTAGTAAACCCTAAGAGTGGAAGAGAGAAGATAGTGAACCAAGTCTTGAGAATGATCCAAAAGAAAAGTTGAACACATAGATATAGTTGGATCATATTAACATCAAGAAATAGTACCGATGTGCTGCCGAAATTTTACTAGAACCACAACTAGTAACCACCAACCACAACTAGTATCATAAAGGAAGACCAACACATTTATGACCATTAGGAAGCAGATTCTTTTCTTACCTTAACTCTAAGGAACCATCAAACTAGTGAAGTACCCATAACCCTATATCATACCCATGTCCAATAGCTGGTATCAATAGATAGATGATATTAAAAGATAGATAGTCCCAATAGAGAAAGGTTCTGGAGAGTTGTTTCTACTAGAGATTCACTCTCTATTGCCAAAATGGTTGGAAAATATAATCCGAGAATGAGATGTAATCCGTAGAAGTTCTTTTAACTTTCGATATGGGAAGGATCTCGAACTTCGAGGACGAAGTATTGTTTAAGGGTGGAAGACTGTAATATCCTGTAGATTATGATACACGAAAAATGGGTAGAAGTTAGCTGTGTGCATTCCATCCATGAATATAAAATCTGGGTGAACAAAATTTTTTTTTGATAGAACTTGTAAAAGTGATTGAAGTTCCACTTAAGCTGATGATTTAGGACTAGTTCATCATCCTGAGTGTTCCATCTTTGAAATAATCTTTGGTAAACTTCTATGTTTGGTAGGGTAGAAGTAAGATTCGTGAATAAAAGTAAATCAACCCACCCCACATACTTAAAGAACAAGTAAAACTTGATGCTCAACTTATCTTTTCTAAACCTCATTTAACTAATGTGCTAAACAAACCTTAGCATGTGATCACACCCTGAAACAAGATCAAATACATTCTTAACTCATCTTTTCTAATTATCAATAAATTCATGTGTTGAATAATCCTTAACACATGATCATTCCACAAAGCAAGACCAAATCTATTCTTATCGTAATTCTTTCTATCTTATCTTAAACAAGATTCATTCAACCCACACTTGTGAGTGACTAGGGTCATGTGGCAAGTGAGCCATTCAAGCCCCGGAACCAAACCTTAATCTCTCTAAACTTGAATTATCCACTCTTCTTAATTCACCAATCATTCCTTATTGAACAAGGATGAGATATGTACTTAATATAAATATTTAAGTATCATTCTTTGTATCAAACCTTATTGAGCATACATGATAAGCAAGTATCCATTCTAAAAACACTACAAGAAATCTGTTGATATGTGACCCTCCATTTTCGTCACTGAATCGTCATTGTCTATGATATATGACGATCTTATGACGAAAAATATATCTCAAAAACTGAGCGTCGATAATTGCATATAATAACGTTTTTTGAAATCGTCATAATCGTCTGTGACGATAATATATCGTCATAATCCCTATGACGATCCAATATCGTCACTGGCAGCCTAGCCTAGCCACATCAGATCCAACGTGGGAAAATTGTGACGAAACGAAATCGTCGTAATGCAAATTTAGCCCGGTCCATTTTAATAGTTTGTATGGGCCGAGCCCAATAATTTGGCCTTTTTCTATTTTGGGGCTTTACCGTTTTACAATCCATTTCCTTTTAGGCCTTGGCCTATTTACATTTTTTTAATGCAATATTATCTGGACTTTGGCCTCTTTATGTTCAGTGCTGCACATCCCATTTTTATAGATCAAGCCCAAAATTAAACAATACATTCTTTTGAAAAAATATACAAATGAAATAGCACAAAGAACTTGAATAAATATAGATATTTGACTCCCAACATTTGTTTTGTAGGATGACGATGATATGTGAAGCGATCGCCGTACGTCACGTGGTCAGTCAATCTGAACTATCGTTATGTGCAATGTAAAAAGAGATGTACTCTCTACACATGAAAGACATAGACGGTAAGTAAAGCACGGAAGACTAAATTAACAAACGCAACGCATGTACAATTTTTCATTAAATGCGAACAATAAACACCGACGCAGTGGGAAAAAATCTCGTCCAAAACGAACAGTACAAAAAACACAACGCAACACATTTACTTTATACGCATGCAGGAAAGTTAGGACCCAAAAAGACGAAAAAAATACATGACAAACACAGAGTTTTCACGGACAATAAGCCGAAGAGTATACACCAACATAACACATCAGATATACTTGCCACGCATACAGTGAAGGTCAAACCTAAACACATGTAAGAAATGCAAGACAAGAACGGAAAATTTATTCCACGCAAACACTGAATGCCAACACGGTTGGAATGGCTTCTGATTCAACACAAATAATAATAAAACGTACAGACATCGCAACAAATTTTCTTTTCACGCACAGAATGACGCTACAAACACGAAAGAAATATAGGACAAACCCACACCTATGATACACAAAACCGCCAAATTGGCCGCCGCGGAGAAACTACGGCGACGCCCGTGCGCTCCTATTGCCGCGAGACAAAAGTTGGCCGCCAGGAAGAAACTATAGCAGAACCCATGTAGCTCATGTCGCCGAGAGACCTTGTCTTTTGGCATGGTTCGTGGAGCTCTTCCCACTGACCTGCCATCTTATGGTGTCGCCCGCTGAGCTCTTGTCGCCTGACCACCGTCCTATGGCGTGGCTCGTGGATCTCTTCTCGGCACAACTCCAGGGCCTGCGAAAGCGTGGTGGACAGAAGCGGCGCAAGACTCCAAGCCATAACAAAAAGCCGAGAATCGTCCTATCGCGCTCGGCCGACCATCGGCGCCACGCAGAGCAACACGCACAGCCCATCTATGGAAACAACGGAGTAGGACAAGCATGCACTATATCCCGCCGCCGGCGTACCCGCATAAAAAACCGGTGAAACGTGGAGAAACCTACACTAAATAGAGAAAGAGAGAAAGTAGACATAAGGCTTTGTGAATGAGAGAGAGCTGTTGCTGCGTGTTTTATAATCGAATGAGAGGGCAAGATGGTGCGAGAGGAAAGCTTTCAGCCGCCTAAGCAAGTCTACGCTGGTGGCTGGTCTTCCGCCGCGACAACTCGCGACCGTCTAGGTTCTACAGCATCACGTCGGCTATGAACGGATCTCACCACGACAAACCGCGTCGTCTATCATCTACGCTGATAGACAGCTCCATGGTCGTGAAAATCCACGGTCGGCACGGGCTTACGGCTCCACGTCGGTTCCGAGTCGAGCCCACGCCTGCGAGAATCATGGTCGGTATGGGCTTACAGCGCTACGTCGGCAGACGTCGTGGCCCACGATCGCGAGAAACCGTTGCCGGCATGGACTCACGACGCCACGTCGTCTCCTATCGGGCCCCATGGCCACGAGAAAATGTGTCCGTCATGGGCTTACGGTGGCACGTCGGCTCTCGGCGGGCCCATATCCACGAGAGTCCGAGGGCGGCATGGGCTCACGACGCCACGTTCTCTCTCGGCGGGCGCCGCAACCCAGCGAGTGTGGAAAATCTACCGCTATTATTTACTCCTGATTATTTTGTATGAAAAAAATTGAAACGACGTGGATAGGAGTTTGAGACGAAACAGTCTAGCGCTACTATTTAGTCCTAATTATTTTACATAAAAAAATCAGAGCGGTGTAGATAACAGTTTGAGCCGAAATAATCTAGCTATTATTTACTTCTTTTACATGAAGTAACGTTAATGCAAAAAAATCAATAAATTTATTTTCCTAATAATTGTACACATTACACACAATGCTCATCTCTCTTAGAAAAATAAAAAATGATGCCCTCGCAACTTGTTATGTGAAAGGTGCGAACTGCGAAGGCTACCACTCTAGAAAGATGAACTATCGAAAAATCCAACAGTTGCCAGGTCAGAGACGAACTAGCGAAACGTCGCATCCAAAACAAAAGAAGAAAAATCTGAAGCTCCGATGCCCTTGCGGGGAAAGCAACGGCATCCCAAGTCGCTGTCCCGGTGTTCCACAGTTTAGATTCTTTTCCCAATCATCCCAAAGCCCACGCCAAACTCACGGCCGGCGCTCCGGCTCCGTTCTCTCAGGCGGGAGAGAACGCACGACGGGCGATCGTCTGACCGGCGGTAGCATGGACGCCGAGGACCACCGCGGGAGTTTAAGGACGCCGATCTTAGCGGCGGACGACGAGGTATGTACTGTACGAGCTAAGCTTTACTGTTAGTAGTCTACTGCTCACTGCCACGAGCACGCACACACGCTGTATTGATCCAATCGAACAGGATAGAGCAACGCCCAATACAGTGGAGCGCGCGCGCCTCGCGCTGTGCCTGGACACTGCGCCCGTGTGGCACACTTTTGCTAATTCGTGTGCGCAGAAAAGAAACTTGAATTTCCAGTAACATAGTAGTAGTATAACTTCTTCTGAAACAATTTGGCCTTGCTTACTGTGCTAGGCATCTGGTTCAAATCGGGGCTCGGAAGATCGGGACCTCGAGGCGCGCAAGGCCACTCGCTGCTCTGCAAAGACACTCAGAGTCATCTTGAGTGAGTATCTGAAGAATCTTTCTCCCCATGTACCACTCTGCTGCTTCTGCATTACTCAACATAGGTTCTCGGTTGGTCTGTCTGTTTATGAATCCCTACACTGGAGATCGAACTGAATTACTCCTTACCTTGCCGTGTCAGGCCTGCAGTTCCTTGAGGTCACTGCATTCTACGGGGTATACCTCAGCCTGATAGTGTATCTTCAGGACGTGCTCCATGGCGACAGCGCTCCGAATGTGGCGGCCGTGAACACCTGGGCTGGAGTCAGCTACCTCATGCCCGTCCTCGGCACCGTCGTCGCTGACTCGTACTGGGGAAAATACAAGACGGTGCTGATTGGCCTCTCGGTTTCTGTCGTCGTAAGTGGGTTGCACACGCACTCTGCACGGCCGGTGGCTGTATTGACACTCTGCTTCTCTGACAGACGACTCGAAACCACGTAATAGGGAATGGCCATGGTCACCACGTCAGCCACGCTGCCGTCGCTGAGGCCTCCGCCGTTCGCGCCGCCCACGATCGGCCAGGAGGTGGTCTTCTTTTCGGGCATATACCTGTGCGCCGTCGGAATCGGCGCGTCCAAGGCGGTGTTCATCTCGTTCGCCGCGGAGCAGTTCGACGACGACGACGCCGAAAACGTGCTGGAACGGGAGGCAGAGGCGTCCTACTTCAGCTTGTACTACGCCGTGGCTAACGTGGCCATGCTGACGGCGGGGACGCTGCTGGTTTGGGTCGAGGACAAGGTGAGCTGGGGGCTCGGCTACGGCATCTGCTCGTCCTTCGCCATGGTTGCCGTCGTCGCCGTTGGCACGACGGCGCCCATGTACCGCATCCTGCCTCCAGTGGGCAGCCCGTCGAAAGGCCTGCTCCAGGTGTTCGTCGCGTTCTCTCGCAAGCTAAACCTCACCGTACCCGATGATGCCACTGAACTGTACCAAGACAAGAACCCGTTGTTGCGCGAACGGTTACAGCACACCGGCCAGTTCAGGTAGATTTCGTGCAGCATGAGAGTAATCTATAACTAGTAATTTCCCCGAGTGACGTCCGTGCACCAGGTTCTTGGACAAGGCTGCCACTGTCACGGACGAGGACAAGGATCACGACGGCAACCGGCCATGGCGGCTGTGCACGGTGACGCAGGTGGAGGAGCTCAAGACCCTGCTGCGGCTGATCCCCATCTGGCTCACCTCGGCCGTGTACTTCATCGCCAACACGCAGGCGCAGACCACGTTCGTGCAGCAGGGCACCAAGACGGGCTCCCAGATTCCGGCCGCGTCGCTAACTTCCGTCCAGACGGTGTGTGGCGCCGCCAGCGTCATGCTCTACAACAAGGCCGTTCTGATGCTGCCGTCGCGCCGCCTCACGCCGCTGCAGCTCACGGGGCTCGGGCACGCCACGGCGGCCGTATCGGTTGCCGTGGCAGCCTGCGCCGAGGCTCGCAGGCTGCGGATGGCCTGGGATCGGGGGGCGCCGCCCATGGGCATCGCGTGGCTGCTGCCGCAGTACATCGTGATGGCTGTCTCGGACGTGGCGCTCTCCGTGGGGCAGCTGGAGTTCTTCTACGACCAGTCGCCCGAGACGATGAGGGGCGCGTCCACGGCGTTCTACTTCATGTCCGTTTCGCTCGGGAATCTCATCAACTCGCAGCTGGTAACCCTGGTCGCGTCCGTCACAGCGGCGGGAGGCAGGACGGGCTGGTTTCCACCGGAATTGGATGATGGCCACCTAGATTACTACTTCGTGCTCGTCGTCGTCATCACCGTAGTGAACTTTGCCATTTTTGTTGCCCTCGCCAGAAACTACACGCCCAAGAGGGCTATAATTTGATCCATCCCCTTCCTCTTTTTAAACTGCACACGCTAGTAACATGCTAAAACCTCTTTTGCATGTTATAAGAGGGGATCTTGCATGCTAGATTTATTTTTAGGACGCGGCATGGAGAGAAAATAAGTATACCATGGGCTGCAAGTCATAAAGCCCAGGCCAACAGCAACATGCTTTTAGGCTTTACAGATGCTGAGGCCCATGTGGTTTACTGCAAGACAGATCTCTGTGGTTTTTTTTTTTTAACATATATATATATATATATATATATATATATATATATATGAAAAATATTTCTTGCTCCCGGGTGTAACTACACCCACGTGTCATATACTGCCTTACGGAAGTATTTGTAATAATTTATCTGTTTGAGTATGTTCATATACTATATCTAAGATACTTTCAAGCAAGTTAGGTGAAAAAAATTACAAATGCACCCATAGTTTTCAGTATATATGTAAAATATCATCATATTTGTACGTACAAAAGGAGTATGTGAATAAAAATTACATACTACCAAGAAAATAGTATATATGCTGCTCAAATTATATACTTCATACTACCCATATATAGTCTTCATTATGATAGATACTGTCTAAATAATATGAAACACACGTGGGTATAACTACACCCGGATGTAGTATGAATATGTCATATATATACATATATATATATATAAATAAAATAGTGGGCTGCCCATGGGATAGCTGTGCACCCTCATCCAGCCATCCAATTATCCTATGGTGTAATTTTGACCCTTCATCTAAACTGACGGCGTTAAGCAAACCGAATCTTTTTTCTCTCCCGACCCACGTTCTCTGATGTCTTCTTCCCTGCGGACCTACCGTTTCTATCCACACAAAAAAACACCCAGGACAACACCCATGCTTAGATCCAGCTCGAAGGCTCCGCCGCGTCCCCCAACAAGCCCCGTCGCCGGCAACTGGATGCAGCTTGGGGGAGCGCTCAGGTACAATAGCGGTGGTTGATTTTAGCGGCTAGTGGAGACCAGGGACATAGGTGTGCTCTTGAGGTTGCCATATTCGATTGAGAATTCCAGCCGGCGATGAGGCCCCATAGGCAGATGAACCACTTCTTTTCCATGCGGTGCTGCTTGTTCAAGCGTGGTGTGAAATCCTTGCTCCAAAAAATTGCCCTATAAACTTTAAGAAATAAATCGTGCAAAGAGGCATGATTTTCTGAGAGGATTACTCATGCCATGGCACTAAAATTCGTGTAAGGAGTTCAGCAAAAACGTACTTGGCTGACGACCGGATCTAGACGCCAAACGCCAAGCACCAAAACAAACATCCCTAGATCTCAGTATGCGAAATTGGCTCTTTTTGAAAATCACCTTTTATGATTCTATCTTCTCTCCGTCGCGATACCAATCGCTACCAGTACCTCAACTGATTTTTATCTTTCAGCGCTTGCCACACAAGGTGAGCGTGCAGGTGAGAATCTTGCCACGGCGGTGAATTCGTGTACTCCCAGACCGCACAGATAGCAGTAGCACACGGGCAGTGAAGATGAATTGCTCCGCCCTCGTGAATTCAATTGTCGCCGAGGCCACCACGCCACACGCTCCTGAAAATCCCCATGCCACGAAGCCACCCGCTGCCGCTGGCGACGAGGCCAGACCATGTGCCGCACGCCACGGAGGCCACCCGAAGGACCAGGCGGTGCTACCTCGCCTCCTGGTTCCCGGACGCCACTGACCCCCTGGTGCCCTATGTCGGAGTTGATGGCATCGAGTCGATACGGCTTCGGCCGGTGGCGCGTGGGCCCACAGAACGTCGACGGGAAGATAAGACAGACGTGGGGCTTTAGCCGGCGACGGGGATTTGAGATGGGACGCCGCGGTCCCCGTTCTTAGGGGAGAAGCTGGATCAATTCCTTTTATCGTGGTAGCATCGTGGAGCCGGGGATAAGTACCTTTTGTGCTGTTTATTTTTCTTCGATGCAACGATTTACGGTAGTGGAGCCCGGCACGGGTGGACTTTTGGAACACGTGTTGATTTTTTCCGTAGACGGACTTGACGACAGACAAACGGCAACACGAATCCCAAAACAATATCCAACGGCTTGCACCATATGCACTGCTGCCACCCCGGGCAGCAAATCCGCGTTGATATATATATATAGGACATATTCATACTATACCTGGGTGTTGTTACACCCACGTGTGTTTCACGTAATTTAGACAGTATCTATCATACTGGAGACTATATATAGATAATATGAAGTATATAAGAATATTTAGATAGTATATATAGTATTTTTTGGATAGTATATAATTTTTATTCACATACTCCTTTTGTACGTACAAATATAACGGTATTTTACATATATACTGAAAACTATGGGTGCATTTGCAATTTTTTCACCTCACTTGCTTGTAAGTATCTTAGATATAGGCAGTATCTACCATACCGGAAGATATGTACGCGTAGTATGAAGTATATAAAAATATTTGGGCAGTATATATACTATTTTTTTGGTAGTATGTAATTTTTATTCACATACTCCTTTTGTACGTACAAATATGACAGTATTTTACATATATAGTGCAAACTAGGGGTGCAATTTAATTTTTTCACCTAACTTGCTTGTAAGTATCTTAAATATAGTATATGAACATAGTCAAATAGATAAAGTATTCCAAATACTTCCGTAAGGTAGTATATAAGATGTGGGTGTAATTACACCCAGGAGTAAGAAGTATTTTTCCTATATATATATATATATATATATATATATATATGATTTTTGCCTGACCTTGTGGCAGCAGAGTTAAAAGGGTGGGTGCAGAATGTACAACCTGGTTTGGTCCAGGAGGTGGGAAAAGGAGAAAATAAAAGCAAAAAAAGGCAACTAAGTGTGTTGCCCAATCAGCACAGCTGCCCAGGCTAAAAGCTGAGTCCTTTGTTTGTCTGACGAGCGTGTTCCTGCTAGTTGGCCTCTTATTGAAGATCATATCGTTTCTAGCGTACCAAAGTGACAGCAGGCATGCAGCGACACATATGGGCCAGGTGCTGTTGTCCTGTTCAGGGATTTTAATTCCATGTAGCGCCGCGAGTTGGCCTGCCCTTTTAACTGTCTTATTTATCCCCAACTTTTCCCAAACCCAGGCCGCCTGTCGGCAATGTAGTGCAATGTGATCAAAAGTTTCCAGAGCAGGACATTGGTCGCAACCGCCATCTGTGCACCATTTCTTGTTTACCATGTTGCTTCTGGTATTTAGCCTTCCGCTGTAAGCTAGCCATAGGAACACCTTGTGTCTATGCGGGATTGTTTTCAGCCAGGTCCATCTAGCTGGTGCCCAAATTACACTGCGGTCCGATAATAGCTGATAATAGTCTTTTGTTGTTGGTGGCCTGTCAGTTTTTGACATTAGTCTGGTGTCACCTGTCCCATTCATCTGCGGTATTATGTCTGCTAAGACAGTCATCAGTGACTGAAGTTGTTCCTCAGCTGTCATAGATAGGGGTTGATGCAGGCCAATGGCCTAGTTTCCATCTTAGAATTGTGACCGAACCGTGCAGTACTGATCTGTCGCGAACGAGTATAATATTGGCAATGTGAACTGCAGTCTACCAAGGGTGGTCAAATTGTGTTGCCAAAAGGCACTCCTTTCTCCATTGTTGATCTGACAATATGTAGCACTCTGAACTGTTGCAATTAGTGGCGCTAAGGATTTCCATAGTGGCGAGTCCCACCTAGTCGTGAGCTGCGGTATGCTGTTACTTAAGTACCAGTTGCGTAGCCATGAGAAGCGTGGCCCTGTCCCTTGGGATAGCAGCTTGGTAGTCAGGTTAGCCATCAAGGCTCTGTTATGCATTCTTAAATTTCTGATCCCAAGCCCTCCTTGCTTTTTTGGCATAGTGACAACCTCCCATGCAACCAGGCAATGACTGCCTTTGACCTCTTTCTCATTTTTCCAAAGGAACGCTCTTCTGATCTTGTCCACCGCGTCTATGCTTGCTTGATCCCACTCAATGCAAGCCATGAAAAAATTAGGGATCGCAGAGAGTACAGCATTTATCATCTGTACACGGCCACCTATGTTCATCATCCTTGGGATCCACCCCGGTAGTTTGCGGCTTATGCGATCCACCACAGGTTGTAGCATTGATCTTGTTATCTTTGTTTGTGTAAGTGGTAGCCCAAGGTATATGCAAGGCAGTAGTGTTATTGTACACCTGAGGATCGAGGCAATGTCGCTAGCTATATGCGGCGGCAAGTTGATAGGAACAAAAGTGCTCTTATGGTAATTGATATGTAGTCCAGTGAAGCTTGCAAACACGTCAAGGAGGTGCTTGGCCAATTGGGCTTGTTCAGCCGACCCATGTAGGATTAATAAGGTATCATCTGCATATTGTAGAGCGGGCAGTGGGGCTCCTTGCTGAATCGGGTGCTGTAGGATACCATTTTCATATGCCTTTTGTATCATTCTTTGCAGGATGTCAGCGAGGAGGATGAAAATGTATGGGGATAAAGGGTCCCCCTGCCTCACCCCTCTCTCTATCCTGAACCTTCTCCCAGTCATCCCATTTATCAGGAGCTGCGCCCTGGAGGTGTGCAGTAGCTCTTTAACCCACCTCACCCATTTATCTGGGAACCCTCTCGCAGCCATAGTCTCGTAAATTGCATCCCAGTGTACACAGTCAAAAGCCTTCTGAAAGTCAAACTTCATTACCACTATTGGGGTTTTGTGTTTGTTGGCGCATTGAATCATCTCTATTGCAGTGGCAAATTTCTCGACGATGGATCGGTTCTTGATGAAGCCGGACTGCATTTGATCCATAAGTTGTGCAATTTTCGGTTGTAGCCTGTTTGCCATGACCTTTGCAATTAATTTAGGGATGGAATGTTGTAGGGAGATTGGTCTGTAGTCAGTGACCTCTTCAGGTGTTTCTCTTTTTGGCAGGAGTGCGATATATGCTAGGTTTACTCCAGACATGTCCAAGGTCATGTTATGCATTGAATTGAATACATCCATGATGTGGACTCTTAACTCTTGCAAATAAAACTTGTAAAACTCATTTTTGAACCCATCTGGCCCTGGGCTCCTATTAGCAGGAGCCTTTAGAATTGTCTCCTTGACCTCCTCCCAGCTGAAAGGATCTCCTAGGTTCTGCAGCATCCGTTGTTGGCTGTTGTACAGTTGATGTAGGCCAATTGACCTAATCCATTCTCTTCTTTCAGCAAAAATGTCAGTGTAGAAGTCTGTAGCTATTTTGATCTTTTCCTTCTCTCCAAAGAACTGTTGTTGCCCAATTCTGAACATCTTAATCTTGTTCTTTCTGAATCTATATGTTGCAATTGTATAAAAGAACTTGGTGTTTTCATCTCCCAGCTGGCACCACTTGATCTTGGCCCTCCTTTTCCA
The DNA here is from genome assembly GCA_023614405.1 of Avena insularis. NCBI lineage: Eukaryota > Viridiplantae > Streptophyta > Magnoliopsida > Poales > Poaceae > Avena > Avena insularis. The sequence goes on from CM042686.1 coordinate 569,201,283, forward strand.
TTTCTGACTGTCGGTTGTGCATAGGGATGCCAGTTTTTCTTGACACAAAACCCTTAGGACAAACTTCATTTCAGACAGCGGCCGCCACTCTTCGATTGCATCAAAAAACATTATGGAATGATTAAGATTGTAATGTGTTTCCCTGTCTGACTGTTTACCTTTGAGCCACTCCCTTGTTGCTGCTCTAATAGCCCTTAGCTTGTGGTTTAGTTTTGATATTGCTGACATCTACCTGGTACTGCGTTGTAGTAGTTCTTTGGAGGTACGAACCAGTTTTGGACAGCTTAACCAGTAATCTTCATACCTGAATATTCGGGCAGTTTTAGTGGGAGTAGAGGTGTCCAGCATAATGGCTTTGTGGTCGGAGGTTGGTCTTTCAATCGATTTACACTGAGGGTGGATGAACGTTTGGCCCCAATCCACATTGATTAGCACCCTATCCAATTTGATTAAGGTAGGCTCCTACCTCTTATTCGACCATGTGTATTGTGGGTTGCAGATTTCAATATCCATGAGCTCCATTTCATTAATCCAACAGTTGAAGCTCTCTATTTCAGCCCACGCTATGGTTTGGTTGTTCTTCTCTGTCATGTATCTATAGATGTTGAAATCTCATGCAAGTGCCCACGATAATGTGATCTGTTGCTTTAGTTCTAGCATGTCCTCAAAGAAAATTGCTCTGTCCTGTGCGGTGCATGGCGCGTACACATTGGTGAGCATGAAACACGTATTGTTGGTTGTGGAGGCAACCTCGACTGTCATCAAGTACCTTTTCTGTGATCTAGTAGTAATCTGAAAATCTCTTTCAGACCAGGCGATCAGAGTACCGCCTGCTGAGCCCTCAGCTGGCTGGTAAACAAAACCAGAGTACAGCGGCGGGAGGAATTCTCTGACTTTAAAGATATCGATACTGCTCAGCTTAGTCTCCTGTAAGCAAATAATCCTTGCTCCCGAATCATGGATTAAATTGAAAATTATCGAGTTCTTGTCTGCATCTCCGAGCCCTCTCACATTCCATGTCAGAATCCTCATTTGTAAGGTAAGTTTCCCCGGATGCAAAAAATGCAATGCAATGCGGTATGCAGTGGTAAAGTGTAAAAAGATAGTGACACGGAGAAAAAACTAAAAAAGCTGATGGCATTACAGGGTGCAAAGCAGATTACAACGGTCAAAATAAAGAAAAGTTGTCGATCTCGTGCGCCACACAGTGTGTGCAACATCGACTTTGAAGGGAAGCTAAAATGCAAGTGGTGGTGGCAAAGTAAAAGCACCTTAACTAAGTAATACCAACCAGCAACAGGACCTAAACACATCACATCAGCCATGGGAACTTCCCTCCCCCTGGATCTTCTTCTTGCCCTTCAGTTTCAGCATCAGGTCCATGTTCATCAGCACCTCCTTCCCTTGCATGTTCAGCAGGTGATCGACATTGGTCAGACCGCAGCAACTGGCCAGATCAAGCAGCCTCTGGCGGCTTGTGTCCTCCGGGTGTGACGTGATCGGCAGTGGCGCCACCGTGTTGATGTCAGGCAGCTTCTTCATCTTGCGGCGACGACCATGGGCTGAGCCCATCGATGTGTCAGAACCTTCTTCAGTAGAAGCTTTTCGCAACGTTGCCCTCTCCACGGACCCCATCCTCTGCCCATCTTGCAGCATCTTGATGCGCTTGCTGCGCCTGCGCTGGTAAGTGAGCATACCCTTGCCCTTGTCCGCCGGGGCGTTCAGGTCGGGGAGGGATTCAGAGTCGCTGATCTGCACAGGTTCCTCCTCCGGCGGGAGATCAGTGGCTCTCGTGGATGCCAGGACCTGAGTGGGCTGAGGAACCTCCTCTAGGTTACCCATAGGCCCAGCAGCAAGCGGGCCTCCTCCCTCTCTGATCTGTTGTGCCACCCCAGCCGTGGCAGTGGCTTTGGCAGCAGGCCGTCGTTGGGCCTGGCCTCTTCTCCTGCTGTGAACAGGAACGGGCCATGGTCACCGAGGAAGTCCAGCGTACCCCCAGCCATTGGATTTCCTCCCCTTCCTGGGGCACGGGAACCAACTCTAGCAACGTACAACGCCTCCCTGAAGCGCGCCATGCCAGCCGGTTTCACTAGGACCCTGTTCCTTGGGAGCAGAAGATGTGGTTGAGCAAGGAGCGGCGTGTCAGGCCCTGCAACAAGGGAGATGAGATCCGGGGATGGGTCCGACGCACAGCCAAGGTGGTGGAAATGAACCGGCGGCGCACCGACAGGCTCGAAGGGGAGCTGCAGCAGCGAAACAAAGGTGTTGTGCGGTGAGAGGCCGAAGGGGTGCGTGCAAGCTGGTGGCGTTGGCAGCATGAAGGAGGAGGCCAGGTGCGATTGGGTGAAAGGCAAAGCGGTGGGGAGCGAGGAGGTAGGGAGCATGTACATGTCCACTGGGGGGCCATGAAGATAGATGGGCAGAGAAGCTTCGGCGGGTGGGAGGAGTCCATCTCGGGCAGGAGAGGCAGAGGACGAAAGTTGTTCACCTATGGGGGGAACATGCTGAAAAGCAGGGATCGCACGCACTCCCGCGTGAGGCCCACGTCATGGTCCACCACCTCGCCCTCCTGCGGCCTGCGATTGAAGTTGTAGACCGAGAACAGCTCATCCTCGCAGCTTGGGCCCGGCTGTCCGACCGGGATGCGGACGCAGAAACTTCGAGAGCGGCTGAGGGACATGCTGACAACAAAGCCAGCGCCCCTCCCGTCCCAGATGAACTCCACCGCCGCTGAGGGCGGCTGGGCCAGCACAGTCCTGCCCTCCACCTTCTTGGATTCAGCAAGCAGGGAGACAAGGTCCAGCAGCGACGCCGCCTCGGGATTTAGCAACACTCTCCGGGCTGCCAGGGAAAGCGGCCTGCCGTGGTCAGGATCTCCAGCCACCACGAGCAGCTGTTGCCGATCAGACTGCGGCGGTGCCTGCGCGCCGCCTGGTGAGGCACCGGTACAGGGGAGCTCGACCTCACCCAGGTGTTCGAGCGTCGGGACCGGCTTCCCTCACCTTGGGAGAACCTGCGCTTGGGCGGCGGAGATGGCGGCCTTGGCAGAGAAGGGTGGCGCGGCCCATCAGGTCTCGCTGGTCTACCCGTTGTTGTGTCCCACACCTCATTGATGTAGACATCAGCATAGTTCCCTCGGCCGCCGTGCTTGTAGAAGGCGAGGTGGTGAGGGATGTGGCATGGCGACTCGACCTTGACCATCGCGAAGAGTGCCGAGAAGTCGTGGCCATGCAAAGCCGCATGCTCGACGCTCATAAGCGAGGCGAAGCCACTCACGGCCGCACGCACTCCGCGGCGCTCCCAGAACTCGAGCAGGAACTTCTCCATGGCGAGGCAAGCCACGAAGCGGTAGGAGAAGGTGAAGGAGCTGTCCCTAGAGCCGTGCTGGAGCACGTGGACGTGGGCGACGGAGTTATCGGCGTCGCGCACGCGGATAGGGCTCTCCCTCATCGCCCGACTCTGGTCCTGGCGGTAGAGGAACACGACGAAGCAGGGCCCCGCGGAGCTCGTGGCGAACCGGACCTTGGGATTACCCAGGCGCTGGTGGAACACCCTCCGCAGCCAGGGGATGGGGTTTGCGCGCGGCGGCTGCACGTCAACCAGGCAAGTGAGGGCGTGCGGGTCATGGACGGGTGGGCAGTGGACGTCCAGAGAGGTAGGGCGGCCGCGGAACACTGGCTCCATGGCCATGTTGGAGGTGTATGGATTCGCAGCGAGCTGGTGATGCAGCCTGTGAAAGGCAGGGCAGAGATGGCGACGGTGGCCAGCACAGCGGCAGAACCAGCACACCTGGGGTTTACGGCAGAAAGCAGCCCGGTGATCAAAGGACAAACAACGGAAGCAGCGTAGGTGGAGATTTTTGGGCTTGGAGAAGTGGGGGCGAGGGAGATGATGCTGGCCGCATCAGCACATCTTTATAGGAAGGAGGCGAAGAAGGAGATGGCACGGCGAGAGGAGCATGGGAAGGCGGTGTGATCTGGGGACGTGCGACGGTGCTCGCCTGCGGGGTGCGTGTCACTTGCATGGCCTGGGCTATCACTAATCTTTGCAGGTCATCATTGCAATCCTGTAACTGACAGTGGCGATGAGCCGGTCTAGCAAGTGGAGTTGACAACTTGCGGCCTGATTCTTGGGCGGCATGGAAAACAGGAGGCGGTCCGGTAACTGCCGCTGAAGGAACGATTGCCGAAGTCGCCGAGGTGCTGTCCAGCGAGGGGGTCGTCGAGGTGCTGTCCGTGGGTTAGACCGTTAGACGAGACGTTAGAATAGTCCCACATCGCTCGCTTAATTAGAGCTGTACTCACCAATCGGCTACTTATGGACCCGTGCCTTCAGAGATGGAACTCAAGCAGCTGCGTGGTGAGAACAAAGCGAACTATTCTTTCGCCTTTTACTGAAGAATACCGTGTCCGCGTCACATGTGTGCAGCATACTCTAATTTTTAAAGGGTGGTCTTTTTTTTGAGAAGGCGCCCAACAAATCTAACTTTAAATTTAGTTTGCGCATTCTATTTGTAAATAAGTATACTTTTAGTCTTATTCTATACTACTACCCCGTTCCAAGGCTTTAAGGCCTACTCCCTTTTGTTCCAAAGTATAAAGCGCCTAAAGATTGGTTAAAAGGCAAATCCTACTAACTTTGACCAAATATTTAGGAAAAAATATCTATATCGAAAATATTGAATGGATAGATTAAGAAAATATACTTTTTTCGTGAATCTATTGATATTTATTTAGTATTGTAAATGTTTATATTTTTGTGTATAATCTTGGTCAAACTTAGAAAACATTGATTTTTGATTAATTTCTGGACGCCTTATATTTTGGGACGGAGGGAGTATATTTTTTTTTAAAGTCAAGCTACAGAAAGTTTGACCGAACTTTTTTAAAAAACTACCAAGAACTATAATATTACATATATACTACATGCAAATATGTTTCATGATGTATCCAAGGTATATATTTCATATTGGGTATATATTTCATATTGTAAATATTAAAAAAAAACTTGGTCAAACTTTACATAGTTTGGCTTTTTCAAAAAATTATAGGCCTTAAGCCTTGGGGCGGAGGTTGTACTTAATAAAGTTTGACTAATTTTGTAGGAAAACACAGTAATATTTATAACAATAAATTACTAAATTGGTAGGTACCACTTTTATCTATATTTAGCATAATACCTGAGAGATTACGTAAACTACCGAAAACTTCCTCGGTTGCCCCTGCATGCGCGCATTGATATCCTCCTTAATTCTCTCACGTCACCGCCTGCAACAGCCAACGATTGCTAGGGTTGGGGCGATCCCAATGACGACCGCCTTCTCCTAGGGTCTAAAGCCTAGTCCGAGATGAGCTCGCGAGCGCGGATCTCATCTCGTGCCCTCCCTCTCCTCCTGACCCACGCTAGGACACCTCCTCCGGTGATCCACGCAGATTCGGGGCGATCAAGGGGCTCTCTCTGATTGCTGCCCGCCCTTGGTCCGCCATGGGTCGCGGTGGGGTTGATGGTGACGGGTTTATCGGAGATGATCGGCAGGGGCAAGGCGGTAACACAAGTCTCCCCTAGGGCTAGTGGTTCCACGAGTAGGGTGCTTGCATCCTTTTCTCCGATGGCAGCGACTACCGGATCTAAGGATCATGTCTCATAGATGATGGGGCGATTGTAGCTGACGGCGGTAGAGGTTACGTCGATGGTACTGGAAGACGACGCTGATGAGATCTCAGTCCATTCCAAGTGGGCTCTAGTGGAGAAGGTGATTTCTCCATCCGTTCTGCACATCAGTACGATAGCTTCTGCGTTGCATGCGGCCTGGGGCAACCCACAATGCTTATTGCTGAATCCTGCGGGAGACAACATCTTCGTCGTGGAATTCGGATCCCAGGCCGATTTGGAGCGAGTGCTGGATGTCCCGCCTTGGGTTGTTGGTAAGCATGCGGTTCTCCTATGAGTAGTCAAAATTGACTTCAAGCCGAAGGACATGGTTTTCTCTAAGTTGAAGTTGTTGGTGAGAATTTCAAACCTGTCTTTTGGGTATATGAACAAGAAGTGGTCACAAACGTTGACGATGTAGTCGTAAAGTGACACCGACCTCAAGGTCATGCCGACATACAAGCGACATTACCACAACTAGCAGCACCTCCGCAGTTCTACATGCGTCTGGTGTAGACGACGTCCCCCGGGCTCCAGTCCAGCGAAGAAGCAAAAGAAGATTGGTCCGGACCAAGATTTTAGCAGCACTATATCCTTTTATTAATTTAATATTTAAAAGGATATATGCTTTCCATGAATTAACACAAATGCGGTCCCGGAGCATTTGTGACCACACTATATCCGATCAATGACCAACAGTGGGATCTAGAAACCCATGATGGCCCACATGCATTCCATGAATTAACTTGGTCGGTTGAACCTTAACGTTGAGTCTCATTCACTTTGCTCTTCAGTATCTGGTTTGTCCATGATCTGATCTTCGATATCTCTATACCTAGTTCGATCATGTTACCGACAAACACATTTACTCGTTCATGTGACCTAGTCATATGCTTCCAAACTTCATAGATGTAATCTCACCGAGTGGACCCAGAGTATATATCCATCATGTAGATGGGCAAATATTGATCTCGATGCATACGTCTCAACCTACCCCTTCAGAATACCTGAGAGACACCTTTATGATCACCCTGTTAAGCTGTGGCGGTTGATGTAGTCAAGGCAGCCTCCAGTGATAGTGATTAGATATGATATCATGATGAAAGGATTGGGTTACTCTGTTTTACTTGTTATCGCAATGTTAAACTTTGTGACTGGATCTCATTGCAATACTTTAAGTTGGGTGTGCCCCCATCACATCATTCATCCAATGACATGACCGTGTTGTCAAATGACATAAATGTCCATGATCGGGAAACCTCGATCATCAGTTGACCAGAGGTTACTAGGGACTAGAGGTCATATCATTCATACCACATATGTATTAATGTTTCCGCTTAATACAGTTATAGCATGGCATAAAACTATTATGAAAATTTGAGAAATGACAATAAAAACATCTTTATTATTTGCCTCTAGAAAATATCTCCAACAGAAAGGTCGTCCATCACTCATAGATCAATGTAATGAGCATGATTGCCATTTTATAGTATCCAAGTTGCATCAAGAAACTTCCCTACCATTTTCGCCATGCACATATTTGCATGATGTTCTACTTCAACGCCTCGCCTTCATGTCCGACAATAAGAACCTTCCCCGCACACCAATCCCGCACCAAGAGATGGCCCCAACCCATGGCCTTATTGGAGGATATGATGGCTCTTGCCACCGCTCCCTGCTGCAATCTCTGGAAGAGAAGAACCATGAAGACAAACCCTAGTAGTACCACATCTGATCGAGTGGATCTTCCGACTTTTGATCATTTGAAATGAACTTATATAGCTTGATGACATCAAATGGGGATGTCATGTCTCGTACACGTCTACAAGCGTGTGGTGCATCCCCTACTCATAACATCGACAACCATGTTTCCTCATCATGGTAGATCCTACACCATAATAAGCATTTAAAATGCAAAATTCAATCAAAATGTGGAATAGTATGAAACTAGTGCGCATAATGAGTGCTTAAAATAGTGTTATGCAACATTAAAAAATTACATAACTTATGAATGATCAAAGCATATCCATGAAGAAACCAATACATGAAATTAGAGCACCAACACATATGTGCTATTGAACACTGAGACAGATCATGTGTTGTGGAAAAATAACTAGGAGGAGAACTATGAACCTACATCATGTATTTCTCACATCAGAGACATGAAACCACAAAAAGTGTTGGTAAACAACTAGGAGGACAACTATGCACCTACATCATCTAGTACTCGCATCAGACCCACACTGAAACAAAAGCATGTGCTCTAGCAAAACAACTAGGAGGACAACTATGAACCTACATCATGTGGAACTCACACTAGGCACATGAAACCACAACCACTGAAACAGAGCATGTGTTGTAGCAAAATAATTAGGAGGACAACTATGGAACTACATCATGTAGTACTCGCAACAGAGACACAAAACCACAACGATGCATTTCTTCAAAAACATTATCCTGTCGTAGCCGTGGCATACCACCACACACAATGAAGCTAGTTAATGAGTTCAGTCTCTAAATGGAATCACTCACTCGCGAGGAGGAACTACAAGAAGAACCCTTATATCAAATGTAAATGAAAAAATCTAAGGGAAAACCCGAGGGCCTAAGCTCCGAGCGAGTATGGACTACAAATCATCACTGGTAGTTCGATTTCTACTAGATTCACCGACTATTTAACCCTGGATTTGAAGAACAACCCCACTTGAAGAGGAACATAAGATTGCCTAAAACAACTATTCTCGTGCCTAGAAATCATCTCGCATGCAACAAACATAATTACCGGTGGAGCTGGAGTGGGTGAATTGCCGCTTACCCCGCACATGCAAGTCAGTTGGATAATCGGCAGAATGGAGTCAGAATCACGGCGATGATGACATAGCAGAGAAGGGTAGAACAGAGAGGAGATGCACTGCTCAGTTCCCAAAACGGTGAGGAGTAGTGAGTGGTGCATTTCCACTCGGGTGGGGTCCAGGTGAAACGTGGTCAGTTCTAAAATCGTCTGTTTTTGTCCGCATTGATGTGGTCCACACATTAGATCTAACGGTCCATAGGTGTTCGCCAGTTTTGACGGACTGGAAATTCCGTTAATAAATGTGTTGTAAAGAAACTATTCTGAAGCTGCGATGCCGTTGCCAGGAAGTCTGAAAGGAACGGCATCCCGGTCCCCGGCCGCCACTGTGATCAAATTCAGATATTTTGCTCATTTTTCCCCAATCTGCTCCGGTTACGTTCTTCTAATAAGAGAGGACGACGAGCGGCGGCTCCGTTCTAGCATGGACGCCGCCGACCACCGTGGGGGCTTATGGACGCCAATCCTAGCGGACGACGAGGTACGTACAAGCAAAGCTGTACTGCCAATCTGCCATTAGTCAACCGATCACTGCAATCGCGCGCGCCTGTATCGATCCAATCGAGGATGCTTCCCGCTGCTCTGAGCAACGCCCGATTCAGGGGGCGCGGCGCGGGCGCGAATTCGCGAGAACCCAGCGGCGCTTCCCTGCAACTGCAAGCTCGAGCCTGCGCCGGTGTGGACTGCTGGCCCGGGTGCCGGGGCACAACAGTACAAAAGTAGTTGTAACTTCTGCTGAATCACCTGTGAGCCTTTTAGCTTATGTTTACTGTGGTAGGCATCTGGTTCGAATCGTGGTTCGGAAGCTCGGGAGCAGGAGGTGCGCAAGGCCAATCACTGCTCTGATAAGGCGCTGAAACTCATCCTGGGTGAGTCATCAGTTTCTTGCAGTCGACATTGCTGGAGCAGTTCGAATTTGTTTTGCCAATTCGAACACTGCTGATCGAACTGAACTACTAGCTAAGAATCACACCACAGCTAGCTAAACTCATCTTTTCGTGCCAGGCTTGCAGTTCCTGGAGGTCACTGCATTCTACGGGATCTACCTGAGCTTGATTGTGTATCTTCAGGACGTGTTCCATGGCCACAGTGCTTCCAATGTGGCCACCGTGAATCATTGGATCGGAGTCAGCTACCACATGCCCGTGCTCGGCGCCGCCGTCGCCGACTCATTCTGGGGAAAATACAAGACGGTGCTGGTCGGCCTCTCAGTTTCTGTCGTCGTAAGTGTTTCACACTCTGCACCGGAGTACCCTGAGAAATTCTCTGACGAACGAGGACTCGAAATTCACAGGGAATGGCCATAGTCACCGCATCGGCGACGCTGCCGTCTCTGAGTCCTTCGCGGTGCACGGAGAACACGATCTGCACGCCGGCCACTCTCAGCCAGAACCTGGTCTTCTTCTCGGGCCTATACCTGTGCGGCGTCGGGATTGGCGCGTCCAAGTCGGTATTCGTCTCGTTTGGGGCAGAGCAGCTCGACGAGGCCGACGACGACGGCAGCAAGATCGCGTCGGGACGCGGGGCGAAGGCGTCCTACTTCAGCTGGTACTACGCGGTGGCCAACATGGGCATCGTGACCGCGGGGACGCTGCTAGTTTGGGTCGAGGCCAAGGTGAGCTGGGGACTCGGCTATGGCATCTGCGCGTCGTTCGCCGCGGTCGCCCTCGTCGCCCTCGCCACGACGTCGACCATGTACCGGATGCTGCCTCCCGTGGGCAGCCCGTGGAAAGGCGTGTTTCAAGTGCTCTTCGCGCTCTCTCGCAAGGTAAAACTGAAGGTGCCTGATGATGCCACTCAACTGTACGAGGAGGAGGGTGCCAAAGGCCCGTCGTCGCTGCATCCTCTGCACGAACGGTTGCAGCACACCGACCAGTTCAGGTAGATTTCGTGCAGCGTCGGTGACAGTAATAATCCAGTGGTTTTGGCAGACGGTAATCTCCAATTCACGACCGTGCACCAGGTGGCTGGACAAGGCTGCCATTGTCAGCGACGAGGACCGCCTGGATCATGACGGCAGAAGGCCATGGAGGCTGTGCACGGTGACGCAGGTGGAGGAGCTAAAGACCCTGCTGCGGCTGATCCCGATATGGCTCACCTCGGCCGTGTACTTCGTCGCCAACACGCAGGCGCAGACCACGTTCGTGCAGCAGGGCACCCAGACGGACTCCCAAATACCGGCCCCGTCTCTGTCGTCCGTCGAGACACTGCTCGTCGCCGCCTGCGTCGTGCTCTACAATAGGACCGCGCGCCGCCTCACGCCGCTGCAGCTCATGGGTCTTGGCCACGCAACCGCCGCCGTCGCGGTGGCGGTGGCAGCGTGGACCGAGGCGCGCAGGCTGCGGATGGCCGGAGACCATCATCTCATGGGCATAGCGTGGCTGCTGCCGCAGTACGTGGTGATGGCGGTCTCGGACGCGTCGCTCTCCGTGGGGCAGCTCGAGTTCTTCTACCAAGAGTCGCCGGAGACGATGAAGGGCGTGTCCACCGCGTTCTACTTCGTGTCCGTCTCGCTCGGGAACCTGATCAACTCGCTGCTGGTGACGCTCGTGGCGTCCGTCACCGCGGCGGGAGGCAGAACGGGCTGGTTCCCACCGCAATTGGACGATGGCCACCTGGATTACTACTTCGCGCTAGTTGTCGCCGTTACTGTGGTGAATTTTGCTGTTTTTGTTGCCCTCGCCAAGAAGTACACGCCCAGGAGGGTCAGATAGTTGTAGATTCAACGTTCTTTCTTTGTACATTGCACATACTGTAGATAAAAATGAGTGAGCTTGAAATTGGTGCTTATACTTGTCAGATAGTTGTAAGTTTTTTTACACTTTTGCTAATTGGCAGCCGAGTGTTTTCAATTCGCCAACACCCATTTTTCTTATCCATGGTATGCATGGTTGAGCACATTTGGTTTCTGACAGAGATCCCGTCTTCACTAGCCAAATTCTAGCCGTCGGCGGTAATCGACGGGCCCACAGTTACGGCTCATCACCCAGAGACTGACGGTCAGACCGAGCGAGTGAATCAATCAACTGAGTGTTTCTTACGTGTTTCACCAGTGCCCATCCGAATCACTGGTCAAAATGGATCTCGTTGTGCGAATTTTGGTACAACACCAACTGGCATTCCTCGCTGGGCAAGAAACCATTTGAGGTGTTCTATGTGACATAGTCGTGCTACTTCGGCATCTCTGTATCTGATCAAATTGGCCCTCTACATGTTCAGCACAGTGGTTGTTAGAGCAGAAACTGATTTTGTCTTCTGTCTAGCAACATCTATTGCGGATGCAACAATGCATGAAGCATCATGTTGTCAGAGCGGTCGCAGTGGGAGATCATGTATTCGTGAAGCTGCAACCATACATTCTATCGCCGGTTGGCCGCCGCGCTAACCACAAGCTAGCGTTCAAGTTCTCCAGGCCCTTCACGATCACACAACGGGTCGGAGGAATTGCTTACAAGCTCGATCTGCTGGTTGCAAGCTAGGTGCACCCGGTGTTCCATGCCCCGCAGTTGAATAAATGTCTCGGGCCAGACTAACATGTACTTCCAACTTCCTCATCCTAATGCTTCTCACCGGATTCCAGCGATGGTGTTACAGAGACGGTGAAATAGGATCGTAAGGCACCTAGAGGGGGGGGTGAATAGGTGCTACTCCAAATTTTAATTTTTTCAATTTAGACTTGACACAAAGGTAAAATTCTCTAGATATGCAACTATGCTGAATTTACCTATATGACAACCTAGCAACTAAACAAGACAAACGAGTAAAGAGCAGTAAGAGGAACGAGGTAACCAAGAGCAAAGCACGCAGAGACACGAGTTTTAGTTGCCGCAATTCCTTCCTTTTGAGGGGAAGTAGATCTGCGTTGGAGGGGTAGACGGTACTTAGACCACCACGTCACTAAGGCCCCACCCTATTCTCTGACAAATCTTGTCACAGGTGGCTTGATCCACTCTTCCACTATAGGGTACCTTTCGAGGCGGAAACCGGCGCCTTTACAACAAGCTCGGGGCACACATCCATAACTGAATTGGGGGCTCCCGAGCAGGACAACAACCTGTCAAAATAAATCAAGATTAGCAATAGCAAAATGAGATCTAGGATTTTCAAAGAAACTCTAGATGCAAGTGGACCTCACATGAATGAGGGGAAAATTTACATCGCTTTGGTGATGATGTAGATCAAGTCATTCTCCTTCAATTCTCCAAAGTTCAAGATGTTCAAATGGTTGAATGAGGAGATCTTGTGATTTTGGTGGCTCACAAAGTACTATTCTTGTCTAAGGATTCAAGCAACTCCAGGTTGAAGATGGGGAAGGGTATTTGAATCCCTCCAGATCTGTAGTCGTTTGAAGTCGAAAGGGGGCAAATAATCCGGCCCAAGTGGGGGCCGGATAATCCGGCCTAAGCAAAATCCGGCCCGAAGCGAAAACTCTGGCCCAAATCCCCGCCCCTCTCTGCAAGCCGCGCCTCTAGTTCTTAGCGAAATTCCTAGGGGGGCAGATTATCCAGCCCACCGGGAGGATCGGATTATCCATCTTGGGCAGAAACTCCGGCCCTGGCAAAAAATCCGGACAAAATATTCGCCCCCCTCTCTAAGAGCCACATCGTCTGGTCCTTAGTCGTTTCTAGGGAGGGTGGATAATCTGGCCTGGGAGTTTCAGCCTAATCATCCTAGTAAGATGTTTCTTCTTGATCTTGATCTTCGCTGGAAGTTGAACTAGATGGATTCGCACGACCGGATTCGACCACTCGGGACACCGGATTATCTAGCCTAGGACTTCCAGCCTGATCAGCAGGGAGAGGGTCTTCAGCTTGTCGTTGGGTAGGTGCATCATTTTCCCCAGAGGTGGGGGCATGTTAATCTTGTGAAGATGAGAGCTCCACTTGTGTAGATCATAGTTCTTCTTGGTTGGTCACAAGTGGTTACTCAATGGGGCGGAAAACAGGGAGCCCTACAAGAAATCAATGCTTGGTTTCAGGTACCCATTTTTCAATGGGTCCTCTTTTGTTAGTGACAAGGGTCTTGGGAACCCAAATAGATTAAGCAATGTAACAATCATAGGGACCAACATATTTAGCATAACATTACCATAGTAATCTCGAAATAAAACATAGTGAGGGTTAGTGATTCCCTCAAATCCATCATGAGAAGTTTTTCCCTTAGTAGCATCACATTTATAGTGGTGCCCTTATTTGCTTAAGCGGGCTTGACCTTCTTCTTGTTGTTATAATTCTTCTTTGTCTTGGAGACATAGCCACGACCCTCTTTCCCATTGTTTGACCTTTGCTTACACAAAAGGTCATCAAGAGCTTCATTATCTTTGGGAAGTGAGGACTTGGCAAGCTCATCCTTCAACATAGCATTTTCTTCAACGATATCTACATGATCACATAAAGGAGTATAGGTACTAGGAACATCATATTTGGTTAGTTGAATTTGAAGTTGATTATAAGACTTGGTGAGGATAGAGTGTTCACTCTCCAAAGCTTTATGGGATTTTTCAAGTTTGTCTATTTCCTCGGTTAGTCTAGAATGAGCAACACCAAATTCAACCATTTTCTTTTTAAGCTTTTTATCCTTAGCAATAGCATGTTGGTCACGTTCTTTAATTAGTTTAGAAACAATTGAATCATGTGACTCATCAATAGATTCAATCTTCTCCTCAAGAGAAGCCTGGAGCTCTTCCTCTTCTTCTGGAGCATTTTTTCAATAGCATTCTTTCTTTCAATTCTACCCGCTTTCTCTTGAAGATCTTTCGAATGGACAAGTTGATCCATGAAGGCCTCAAAATGCTTCTTGTGCTCACCTCGCAAGTAAGTCACATAATGATCCAAAGAAATAATTTCTTGTTTAACCTTAAGACTAGTAGGATCATCCATTTCAAATTTCATGGTAGTCTTAAGAAAAAATGTAGTAGAAGGTGATACCTCGGAGGCCCTTGCCATGATGCAATTGACGTCCTTGTTGAAGATGTTATCATCAGGAGAATTAAAGAGTGAAGGGATTGGTGTAGAGGTGGTGATGATGGCTGCCACTTCCCTTAAGATTTCTTCTTCCTCTTCGTCTTTACTCCCAGACGAGTAATCCTCATGTGCCACCAACATGATTTTTGGTTGCTTCTTGTATGGAATATTCTTTTTAGTGACAGGCTTCTTGCGTGGAGCCTTTGACTTGTCCTTGAGAATGAGTCTACCACCATGATATTATCTATTTTTACTTCTTGCATGGAGCCTTTTACTTGTCCTTAAGAAATCCATAAAGTAGAGTTTCTTGTTTAATAGTCATAATGTGTGAATTTGAGCCTCTACCTATGCTAGTGGGAGGAGATTTCAACATTCTGCGACGTAAGGAGGATAAGAACGGATAATTTTAATGCTCATTGGCCTTTTGTGTTCAACACAATTATTGGAAGTCGAGACCTAAGATAAATCGTTCTCTCGGGAAGACAGTTCACCTGGGCAAGCCGGAGATAAAATCTTACTTTTGAGAATTTGGGTCGTATCCTGGCAAGTGTGGAATGGGAACAGAAGTTCCCTTTGGTAACAGTAAGGGCGTTGACAAGAACGGGGTCTGATCATACACCACTATTAATTGACTCAGGGAACCATGCTCATCTTAGAAATAAATCTTATTTTTCTTTTGAACTATCTTGATTGCGTCAAGATGATTTCTTTCAAATAGTGAAAGGGAATGGGAGGTGGTAACTCATGGCGAGTCACCAATCCAGAGATGGCAAAACAAAATTCGTCATATTAGACATTTCTTAAAAGGTTGGGCTAAGAATTTAAGCAAGAAAAGGAACACCTACTTGTGTTTATTGACCATTTAGATTTAAAGGTTGAGGGAGGTCCTCTTAGTCCATCGAAAGGGATGCCTTACGGTTGGCTAATGGCAACATTACTAAACTTATACGAGATGAGGAAACGAAATGGGCCCAGTGAGCGAAGATTAAACGCGTACAAGAGGGGGTAATAATACAAAATATTTTCATTTGATCGCAAATGGGAAACATAAAAAGAAAAAAATCTTTCATTAGAGCAAGATGAGGAAACCATAGTTGGTGAAGATAATTTGAAGGTCTATATTACTGAATACTATAAAAATTTATTTGGAGCACCGACACCATCGAATATTGTAATGAGGGAGGATATAACTCATGATATACCGCAGTTGTCTCCGGAGGAGAATGATATAATCATAGCCGCCTTTACGGAAGAGGAGGATGATGATGCCATCTTTCACATGGAATTAAACAAAGAACTTGGACCAGATGGGTTCCCTGCTGTGTGTTCAATCAGACTTTTTGGGATGTTATTAAGGGTGGTCTCATGTCTATGTTTGCACAACTACAAGTCAAGACTTATAGTTGTTCAAGTTGAAATTTGGCGTGATTACACTTTTACCGAAAAAAGAAAATGCGGTACAAATTTAACAATATAGACCTATTTTTTTTGCTAAATATAAGTTCTAATTTTTTTACAAAGGTAGCAATAAATCATCATGACTATTGCCGAAAAATTTATTACATGAAACTATTCATGAACTTCATAGGAAGAAAATGGATAGTGTCCTTTTTAAGATTGACTTCGAAAAGGCCTATGATAAAGTTAATTGGCATTTCCTCCAACAAACATTGCGTATGAAAGGATTTGCACTTGAGTGGTGTATATTTATTGAGCAATTTGTTCGAGGTGGTAGTGTGGAAATATAGGTCAATGATATTGGTCACTACTTTCAAACTAAGAAAAGACTTAGACACGGTGATCCCTTATCACCCATGCTTTTCAACATAATTGCAGACATGCTAGCCATTCTAATTGCTAGGGTAAAGTAAGATGGCCAGGTTGGAGGACTCATACCTCATCCTATTGAGGGAGGACTTTCAATTCTGCAATATGAAGATGATATGATTTTGTTTATGGAATATGAAACTTATCCTATCTATTTTGAACAACTCTCGGTCCAAAATATTAATTTCCATAAAAGTGAGATTTTATGTTTTGGAAAGCCTAATTGATTTCGAGGACCAATACAAACAACTTTTTGGTTGTGAGGCTAGATCTCTACCATTTAGATACCTTGGGGTTCCTATCCATTATAGAAAACTCAAAATTTCAGAATGGTAACTAGTTGAAATTCTCTTTGAAGGAAAGCTTGTCTACTGAGCGGGCAAGATGTTATCATATGGAGATCGTCTTGTACTGATTAATTCTGTACTCACTAGCTTACCGATGTTTATGTTGTCTTTCTTGAAAATACCTATGGGGGTACTAAGGCGTCTTGACTTTTGTAGATTGTATTTTTTTCTAGCAAAGTGAAGATAACAAATGGAAATATCGGTTAACTAAATGGGATATGATTTTTAGGCCAAAGGTCCGGGAGGATTGGGGTGGAGGTACTTGAAATAAAAACGAATGTCTACTTAGCAAATGGTTTTTTAAGTTGTGTAATGAGGAGCGTGTGTAGCTAGAGCCGTTGCATAACAAGTATCTTTCACAAAGAAGTTTAGCACAAGTTATAACTAAACCTATAGATTCATCCTTTTGGAAAGGGCTCATGAGGGTTAAGGATGATTTCTTTAACAAGCGCTCTTTCAAAATTGGTGATGGTGCTTCGGTTAGATTTTAGGAGGATACATGGCTTGGCCCGACACCAAATACCCTCCATTATACAATATTGTGCAACGGAAAAATCACCGTTGCTCAATATTGTCGATCACTCCTTTAAACATTGGTTTTAGGAGGACTTTATCCGGTAATAAGTGGAACTCATGGTTACACCTATGCCAAAGATTAATGAGGATAAGTTTAAATAATGAAACAAATTATTTTGTTTGGGCTCTATCGTCCTCTGACCAATTTTCAGTTAAATCTATGTATGCTGATCTTATTAATGGTTCCTAAGTAAGGTGTTGTTACTCAGGGATAATCTAGTTAAAAGGAATTAGAATGAGAGTAAGAAATGTTGTTTCTGTGACCCTGAGTAAACCGGTTGAACATTTGTTTCTCTCTTGCCCTTTTGCTAGACTAGTTTGGAGAGTTGTATACTCTACTTTTAATATACATCCACCTACCAGTATTACGAATATATTTGAAAACTGGTTGAATGGTGGTTTGGTCGATATGAAATTGTAAAAATAATATTATTTTTAATCGGAAAGATTCTACAAACTTTTTGCAGGTTATCCATATGGATATACACTGGATACAGTTATGGTATCCTTCCGAATGACCAGCGGGACCGCGTGGTTTCTCGATGCAACTGGCTCCTCACGGTCGCTCTGGATTTATACTACCAGGCTACGTGTCGGTCTAATTCTAGCCTACAAGATGTTCAGATCGCTGAACTTCTTGTTTATCTTTAGATGGTTGATATTTGTTTCGACCTTCTGTAATCCATGATTTATAACAATTAAAACTACTAAACTTTGCAGTACAAGGACTGCGTGCATATATGAATGCAGAGACCGGGGTTTATTCCCCATTTAAAAAAAATGCAATTTACAAAGAGAAGAGGGTGAATCATTGCCATCATCTAACCCTCTTGGGCGTGTAGTTTTTGGCGAGGGCGAGAAAAACGGCAAAGTTCACCAGAGTGACAGAGACGACGAACACGAAGTAGTAATCCAGGTGCCCCTTATCCATTTCCGGTGGAAACCAGCCCGTCCTTCCTCCCGCCGCGGTGACGGACGCCACCAGCGTCACCAGCTGCGAGTTGATCAGATTCCCGAACGAGACGGACAGGAAGCAGAAGGCCATCGCCGCGCCCCTCATCGTGTCCGGCGACTGGCCGTAGAAGAACTCCATCTGCCCCACGGAGAGCGACGCATCCGACACGGCCATCACGACGTACTGCGGGAGCAGCCACGCTATCCCCATGAGCTGATGATCCCCGGCCATCCGCAGCCTGCGTGCCTCGGTGCACGCTGCCACGGCCATCGCGACGGCCGCCGCGGCGTGCCCGAGCCCCATGAGCTGCAGCGGCGCGAGGCGGCGCAAGGGCGGCATCGCGACGGCCCTGTTGTAGAGCGTGAGGCAGACGGCGACGCACACCGTCTGGACGGACGTCAGTGACGCGGCCGGGATCCAGGAGTCCGTCTTGGTGCCCTGCTGCACGAACGTGGTCTGCGCCTGCGTGTTGGCGACGAAGTATACGGCCGAGGTGAGCCATATCGGAATCAGCCGCAGCAGGGTCTTGAGCTCCTCCACCTGCGTAACCGTGCACAGCCTCCATGGCCGGCTGCCGTCTTGACCCAGGTCGTCCTCCGTGACAACGGCAGCCTTGTCCAACCACCTGGTGCACGTAGAGCACGCGTGTTAGCCTCAACAAATATCAGAAGATTACTCACATCATTCTGCAGGAAACCTGCCCGAACTGGTCGGTGTGCTGTAATCGTTCGCGCACGGCGTTCTTGACACCGTCCTCTTCGTACAGTTGAGTGGCATCAGCGGGCACGGTCAGGTTTAGCTTACGAGAAAACGCGAAGAGCACTTGAAGTAGGCCTTTGGACGAGCTGCCGACCGGAGGCAAGATGCGGAACATGTGCGGCGTCGCGGCGAGGCCGATGACGGCGACGGCGAGGAACGACGCGCAGATGCCGTAGCCGAGCCCCCAGCTCACCTTGTCTTGGACCCAAACGAGCAGCGTCCCCGCCGTGAGCATGGCCACGTTGGCCACCGCGTAGTACCAGCTGAAGTAGGACGCCTTCGCCTCCCCTTCCTCGCCGTTGTCATCAAACTGCTCTGCCGCGAACGCTATGAACACCGCCTTCACCACGCCGATCCCCACAGCGCACAGGTATATTCCCGAAAAGAAGACCAGCTCTTGGGTGAGAGTCGCTGGTGTACAGAACGAGTTGTGGGCGCACGGCGGAGGCCTCAGAGACGGCAGCGTAGCTGACGTGGTGACTATGGCCATTCCCTGGTAATTCATTCCGAGTGGTTCATCAGGGAAGCAGAGTGCTAAAAATGCAGACTGCAGAGTATGCAAGCTTACGACGACGGAAACTGAGAGTCCGATGAGCATCGTCTTGTATTTTCCCAAGTACGAGTCGGCGACAGCTGCGCCGAGCATGGGCATGAGGTAGCTCACTCCGGCCCAGGAATTCACGGCCGCCACGTTGGAAGCACTGTCGCCATGGAGAACGTCCTGAAGATAGACTATCAAGCTGAGGTAGACCCCGTAGAACGCAGTGACCTCCAGGAACTGCAGGCCTGGCACAGCAAGACGAGTTGGCTCACTTTCAAACTGAAAACCTTTGCACTTGTCGAATGGAAAAGCAGTAGAGTACATGGGAGTGTATATTTTGTGGATACTCACTCAAGATCACTCTGAGTGCCTTATCAGAGCAGTGAATGGACTTGCGCGCCTCAAGGTCACGAGCTTCCGAGCTGCGGTCTGAAACAGATGCCTAGCACAGCAAGCGAAAGCTCAAATACTCAATACCTAGATTGCAATTACCAAATTGTTTCAGAAGTTACTAGTACGTAGTACTATGTTGTGACTGATGATTCCCCTTTTCTTTTTCTGCTAACCCAATTGCCAATTACTGGGCCGCTGTCGCTGAGCCACAAGGCAACAGCGGCGCAGGATAAGCCGTGCGTGCCCTACCTCGCACCTGAATCAGGCGTTGCTCTGTTCTGTTGCCCACGCAGGCGCAGCGGAAGCCTCCTCGATCGGATCAACACAGGGCGTACATGGCAGTGAGCAGTTGACTAGCACAGCACAGCTTTGCTTCTACATACCTCATCGTCCGGCGCTAAGATCGGCGTCCTCAAGCCCCCGCGGTGGTCCTCGGCGTCCATGCTACCGCCGGTCAGACGATCGCCCGTCGTCCCGCCTGAGAGAACGGAGCCAGAGCGCCGTGAGTTTGGCGTGGGCTTTGGGATGATTGGAAAAAGAATCTAAACTGCAACACCGGGACAGCGACCTGGGATGCCGTTGCTTTCACCGCAAGGGTATCGGAGCTTCAGATTTTTCTCTTCTTCTTTTGTTTTGGATGCGACGTTTCGCTAGTTCGTCTCTGACGTGGCAGCTGTTGGATTTTTCGGTAGTTCATCTTTCTAGAGTGGTAGCATTCGCACCACTGGCGGAGCTGGGCATGAATTCTTGGGCGGGCCAGGCTTAAACAAAGCTTCTTTTTCCTTCAGATTTGGGATATTTATTGGCCTGGCCTAGCAGGAAAACCGAATGGGTGACCAAAACTTGGGCAGGCCACGGCCCAGGTCATCCTAACATAGCTCCGCCAAGTTCGCACCTTTGACATAACTAGCACCATGCCCCTCGCAAATACGAGAATATTATTTTTTAGTTTTCCAAAAGAGATGGACATTGTGTGTAATATATAGAAATTATTAGGACAATAATTTTTTTATTAACGTTAATTCATGTAAAATAATCAACAGTAATTAATAGTGTTTGATTGTTACGGCTCAAATAGCTATCCACATCATCTCGATTTTATTCATGTAAACTAATCATGAGTAAACAATAGCGCTAGATTGTTTTCGCACTCGCCGGGTGGCGGCACTCGCCAAGAGAAGACATGGCGTCATGAGCCCATGCCGCCCGCCGAGAGCCGACGTGCCACCGTAAACCCATGCCGAACGCGTTTTCTCGCTGCCATAGAGCCCAACGGGAGACAACGTTGCGTGGTGAGTCGGTTTCTCGCGATCGTGGGATCCGACGTCCGTCGACATGACGCCATAAGCCCATACCGACCGCGGTTCTCGCGGGCGTGATCTCTACTAGGAACCGACGTGGAGCCGTAACCCCGTGCCGACCGCAGATTTTCGTGTTCGTGGGGCCGTCTATCAGCGTAGATGATAGACGACGCGGTTTGCCGCGCGAGATCGTATAGTGAGATCCGTTCATAGCCGGTGATGCTGTAGAACCTAGTCGGCCTTCCCGAGCTCCCCCGATTGTAGCCTGCTTCCGTCCGTCCGATCGTCCGTGTATAGGTAGAGTCGTTTGTTACTTTCCTTCTCAGCCATTGGATGCACCCCTTTCCTTTCTCACCTTCCTTTTGCTCTCGATGACCGCATGACAACATGGGGCCACGCGCGCTTAGGACCCGGGATAGAGATAGCGGGGTTGGTTGGTTGCGCGCCTTTCTTCTGCGCGTGGGAGGTGAAAACCTAGATCGCGAGATCTCCTCCCCAAACCCCGTTTCCTCTCCTCTTCACCCAATCTGCCTCCCCAACTCATTCTCTCCTTCCCGCATTCCCTCCTCTTCTCCATAAGCTGACGGCGGCGATGAAGCTCGCCTCCCCTCTTCCCTCTCCACAAGGGCCTTTTGCGCGGTAAGATGGTAGTGGTGGCATGCGGGAAGAGGCACTGCAGGAGCTTGCCTCAGAGGAGGGCAGCGGCGAGCGAACGGAGCTGGCCGCGGTGGCACGCGGGGAAGGAGGCGCTACAGGAGCACGTCCTCGAGGAGGCTAGCGGTGCGGAGGTGGCGGCAGCATGCTACTGGACTCCCCCTCCCCCCGCCGCCAGCAATAAGGTAATCCTCTTCCCTTTGGGGCTTCACCCAACCTGCAGGTCGATACCCTCTTTCCTGCCTATTTTGATGAAATCCCGATCGATTCCAGTATTTTCCTTAGCGTCGCCTCTTTTCTTGATGTCAGGCGCTAAACTAACATTTTTTCCAGGCGTGATTCTAGGGAACGCCAGGCGCTACAAACATGCACTATTTTCAGCGAGAAAATTACAAAAACCACCACATTACATGCTAGGGTTTAAAAAAGGCACCTTTTTACGGAGTTTTAAAAAACCACCAGTTCAGAGTAAACTTGTGACATATTGCACTGGTTGCACTAATTAGAATGGCTAACGTATAACAATGATTCTGACGTGTGGTTGTTAGTCAAACTAGGTAGTACCATCAGTGTTACGTATCAACTCTGAACTGGTGGTTTTTCAAAACCCTAGCGTAAAGTGGTGACTTTTTTAACCTGTAATGTGATATTTTTTATAATTTTCTCATTTTCAGCTGAGTTCACGGGAACCATTACGCGAGTAAATCGCTAGCGCTCCGCGTTGGACGGACTGGCACTTAGCAAAATTTCATTAGGGATCAAACAAACGCTCAACGTTGCTAGCTAGAGCGCTTAGCTGATTATCTGATTTTCTGATATATTTGTCCCCAATTAAGCGTCCATCTAAACGTCTAGGCTTGTACATGCACTAGTAGAAATCAGGCTATTAATCCCGGTTTGTAAGGATGTTTAGTCCCGGAATGCAATCCGGTACTGCAAAAGCGGGACCAAAGGTCCAAGCTTTAGCCCCAGTTCTGTTACGAACCGGGACTAGAGGTCCAACCACGTGGCCCCGCGAGCCGCGCTAGGCTAGAGGACATTTCACGAACCGGGACTAAAGGTTCTCTGCCGCGGCAACGTTTTGGGCCATTTGGTTGCTGCTGTTGGGTCCGCAGCATAGAAAAACAAAAAAATTCCTACGATGAGAACTATACGCTAAGATCTATCTACTAGATATAGAGCAACGGGTGGACATACATCCATGGAGAACTTACCCTCGAAAACAACGAGTTTTGTTAACGAGTAGAAACTCGTGGTTGATGTAGTCGTACGCTTGCCGATCTCAAGATCGTGTGGAAGTCCGAGCGCCGCAAATCAGCAGCGCATCCTTCCTCGCACACATGTTCAAGCCACCGGACAACCTCCACCTCCTCGCTCCAGCAAATCAGCGGAAGCAGCAACTCCTTCCAGACGCAAGGCCACCGGGAACATGTATCTCGCTAATCCGAGACCATGGGGGAATATCTAGAGGGGGAGAGAGATCCTTCACGAGGAGGTGTGGTTTGTGAGAGGAGAGGGGTTTATATAGGAGGGAGGGAGACCCCTCCCCTCCCATAGCCGGCGCATCAGGGGGGGGAGTCCTTCCCTCCTTCATTCATGTGGTGAACCTCCACTCACATAAACATGGCCTCCACCCAAAATCCCACTCACATGTATTTAATTTCCACCAAATTAAATGCAACTCTCAATTAATAAAACTCTTTTATTTATTTTATTCAGAATTTTGTTAATTACTTTAATTAACAAACATTCACATAAAACCCCTTGCAACATTTCAATATCACATGCAGAACCACTTTCTGCAATTTCACCCGAAATAATTCTGGTTTTATCGAAACAATTCCTGTTTCTATCGAAACATTTCCTGCGCTTTGCAAACCTTTTGTCTGGAACATATGTGCTCCTAAATGGTGTCCGGCAACCCTTAAGTGTGTCACCCTATGGTTCACGAATAATGCATACATGATTGAGACTCCTCTCAGATCAATAATCAGAAGCGGGACCTAGAGATCCATACTGACTCCTGCATATTCAACGATGACTTCTGTGATCGTGAGAACCTTTAACGTCAGCAATTTAATCCCTTTGTCTCATGATATAATACATGTCCGAGATTCGATCATCGGTATCCAAATACCTAGTTTGATCTCGTTACCGACATGCACTCTTTTCTCGTTCCCGTGATATAACATTCTAGTGATCACATCACTTGCTTGCAAGCTATCTTAATGTGATATCACCGAGAGGGCCCAGAGTATATCTATCCGTCATCGGGATTGACAAATACTACTCTTGATCCATGAGCCTCAACATAACACCTTCATAGCACTGAACCCACCTTTATGGTCACCCTGTTACGGTGTGACGTTTGATGTTATCAAGATACTCTTCCGGTGTTAGCAATTAACATGATCTCATGGTCTAAGGATTAAGACTACTTTGTATGATGTTATAGCAATATAAAAATAATGACTTGATCGTAATGCTATACTTCGGATGAATGTTCATCACATCATTTCACAAATGTTGTGACCTTGTTATTAACAGCATCCAATGTCCATGATCAGGGAAACCTTGATCATCTTGTTAATCAACAAGCTAGTCTATAAGAGAGGCATAACTAGGAACCCTTTTGTTTATTAAACAGACATGTATTGATGTTTCCTATCAATACAATTATAGCATGCAAAATAAACATCTATCATATACAAGGAATACATAATAACAACTTTATTATTACCTCTCAGGGCATATTTCCTTCAGATTTGTAGGATCCATAGCAGGGTTGGGAGTGCGTGGAATTACATGCTGGACATTTTTACAAGAATTAATATAAGGCATAATGCTGAGCAAGTAATATAAGGAATAGGTCAGTGATGAAGCAATGTACCGCAAGAATGTAAGGGAGATCTAAATCATCATCTTCCTGCACAATAAGCTCTCTCTGCTCCTCTAGTTGTCTTTCAACAAATTTGTTGTGACCTTTTTTATTGTGATCAGGTTTGCCACAAACAGAGCAGTGCATAGTCACTCCAGACTTGGTTAGTACTTTCAGGCCTTTCTTCATTTGTTCCTCAGGTGCTTTTTCCTATTCTTTTTGGGCCCGCCCATAACTTTTGTAAACAAAGGTGGATAAATGACCACACCATTCATCTTTTTCCAGAATGGTCTGCCTCTAAGTGGAGCCAACTTGTACTGATAAACTTTTAAATAGGTATCAATTGTATAGCAGCTATGGACTAAGGATTCAGGGTTAATCCTATCATTCCTACAACATGCTATTGCATGATGGCATGGAATCCCAGTTAGTTGCCACCTCTTGCAATCACAAGTTTTTGTTTTGAAGTCCACACTATACCCTTGCTCTAATTCAAGTGAGCTCACATGGAATATATGGTTTCCTGCTGGTGTGACTCTACATTCAGTACTCCATTCAGTGAATTTGTCCAATTTTTTCTTGATTTTTGGGCAAATTCTCCCACTCCATTGCATTCCTTCTTTCTCTTTTCCATGCACTCTATTTAGTATCTTGTAGAAGATAGATTCTAACATGGCTAGGAAAGGAAGTTCTCTTGCTTCATTGATGTAACTGTGAGAAAGACATGTTAGGAAGTTGGTAAATGCAGAATTAGGATGAACACATGTGAAAATAAACAAATAATTCACCTGTTGAACACCTCTGAATGGTTATTCAGTAACATGTCACACTTGGGAAATTCTTGGAAAAAGGCCTTTATCCATGTATTTGGCACTAACTTTTCAACCCATTCAAAAGCTGCAGGTTTGTCAACTTTCATTTTTTCCATATTCTTCTCCCATTTTGGAATAGAAGTTGACCTAGCAATTGCCCACAAGTCATTTTTCAAGGTTTCGCCTTTATGACCTGCTTTTTGGAAGTTCTGGAGCAGGTGCCTAACACAAAACCTATGCTCTGCATCTGGCCACACTTTAGTTACAACATTTATGAGCCCTTGCAATCATGTGCTCAAAGAAATAAGGAACAATTACTAGACAGTTAATTAATATTTTCAACTAAATAAGGAAAATAGAAGACAAACCTTTTGTTTGTCACTCATTATAGTCCATGGTGAGGTGTTGCTGATGTTCAAGTCATCCTTTAGGTTACTGAGAAACCACTCCCATGGGCTTGTACATTCCACTTCAACTAAACCAAATGCAACAGGGTAAATACAATCATTTGGGTCTATACCCACAGCTGTGAGTAGGCATCCTTTGTATCTGGTTTTAATGTGACAACCATCAACACAGATGATTGTCCTACAACCTGCTAGAAAGCCTCTTTTGCAAGCATCATAACTCTAGTAGAAAGTGGCCAAATGTTCCTTGTGTTGTGGACTGCTAGGATCATTCACAGAATTTATTGATAAGAAGAATGTAGAGCTAGGATTACTACTCTTAAGCTCATGCCCATAATCATGCAACTGCCTGAATTATTCCTCCTCATGTCCTTGGATTTCCAGTAACGCTGCTTTCCTGGCTCTACTCAACTTCCACCTCTTTGGGCACATATTGAACTCCCTTGTCACCTTTGCAGAAAAAGCCTTTAGATCAACCTTTTGATTATCTCTGAATTCATTAATAAATTTCTCTTTCAGCACATTTGCAGTGAGTGCTCTCAACTCCCACACACTCTCACATCTATGATTTCCTTCATATGCATTTAGTAGAAAGCCACCATACCTATTGTCATTTGTAGCTCTGAAGTACCAATTACATCTTCCATCACAATCACCATCACAAACAGCTTCCAATCTTCTCTTGTCATTCTTCATCTTCCTTATCCTTACTCTATTTCTGATAGTATATGCTGCTAGAGCTTTCCTAGCCTCTTGAACACCACTAAACACCATCCCCCTTTTGAAAATTGGATTATCCATGTCAACTTCTGGATTGAATGCCCTAATCTTGTGCTTAAGCTTCTCCCTTTCTTCACCTATCAGATTCAGGTCTTCATCCTCAAGAGCCTCCTCATCTACACTATCTTGGACTATTTCTTTCTCATTATGATCATCGAGTTCTTTGTCAACATTGTCTAGAAATAGGTCATCATCCCCATCTTTAGCATTGCAATCACTATCAAAGATACTACAATCAGTGTCACTCTCGCTCTCATCATCCTGAACTTGCTCAGCTGAACCACCATCTGGTTGGACTTGCTCTCCTGAATCATCATCATCATCATCATCATCATCATCATCATCATGAACTTGATGTACTGAACCAACATCTGGCTCCACTAGCTCTCCTAAAACCTCATCAACATGCAACTGCTCTCCTAAACCAGCACCTTGCTCCAATTGTTGTGCCAAACCCTCATCAATCTGCACTTCATCTTGTACAACCTCATTTTGCTGCACTTCCTCTGCTACAGGATTAGATGTCCATGGCACTCTCCTTGGGATGATGACACCAGGCTTGAAAGGACCTTCACTGATTATAACATCACCTCTTAAGTTTCTAAGAAAATTATGATGACCAATGAATAAGACAAGTGTCTTATGTGACCTGCTAACTTCAACCATCTCAGCTAAATTTGCTTCCCTGTCTATTGGTACCAAACCATCAGTAATGGCATTCCCTGGCAAACACTAATAAACCTGAAGCTTTCCATCCCTCTGATAGCCAAGATATGTCAATAATTCATCAATTGTACTAATTGACCATGTTTGAGCACTACAATTGTCAAAAATAGTAGTAGATGCACACACATAGGACAAGTTCTCTTTTAATCCACAAAAAAACCATTGTGGCATACTTCAACTGAGAAAAGGGCACAATTGCCTCCTGCATTGAACACTGCCACAAAGTCACATTGTTAGACATAGAACACAATGTTTGATAGAATTTGCAAACATTAAAACTTCAAAATTTAATTTCTACTACTTGTTTGTCTTCAGTACAGTACAGCCGTATGAAATAAAGTTCACACTTCAATATGTATAATTATCTTGCTCTCTTTGCCGGATCACAATAATAACAATATTTGGTGGATCACAAGTATGAAGTAAAACAGACTAATTTGGTGGATCACAAGTATGAAGAAAACACTACTGCTGCTAAAGATTTGGTGGATCACAAGTGTGAAAAAACACTAGTACGCCTAATGTAAAACACTACTGCGCCTAATGCAACTGACTGAGAATAGCATGGTAGCTCCTGAAGACAGACTAGTGCCCAACACTCCCACTTATTGTTCTAATAAAATGTAAGGGAGACAGTTGCATTAGGAAAAGGATTTTAACAAGACCGTTTTTTTATAACAAGATCTGGTGGATCACAAGTAGGAAGAAAACACTACTGCTGCTGCTACTGTAAAACAGACTGCAACTACTGTAAAACAGACAGAGACGCGGCGCCGTCAGACAAAGCGCCTAAACCACTACTGCTCCCAATCCACCTCGGTCACTAAACTGGGCAGCAGTACTACTACCGATCAACCTCGATCATCCCGATCAACTACCACATCGGAAACCCTACAAAAATCAACTTAATTTGATCATGCGCAGGATGGGAATAGTCTATTTCTAATGTACCGTAGTCAGGGGGATCGTCGTTGAACTCGCAACATCGCAGTTCCGGCGGCATCTCACCAGGATCGTCGCCACGAACAACAGGGGATACGTAGGCGTAGGGGTCTGTGTCCTCGACTTCCTCGGCAACGAACAAAGAAGAAACTTGGAGCAAGCAGCAAGAAAAGAGGAGATCAGCGAAGCGGTTGTCACATATTACGTGCCTTACCGCTAGGTAACCAAGTGGAGGGAGACGCTGGGTAATCTTAGTACTGGAAGGGCCTATATGCAAAGTACAAAACAGACTCTGTTTGCCAGCTAAGCACGAAAACGGACTGTGATTACCAGTAAGTTACGGACGGGATACTTCTGGGACTGCGGGATTGCATTGTGCTACTTGTGGGACTAATCTGCTCCTAGTGTGCAAGTTGTGATACTAAGTATGTTGTTACCTCTATTTAGTTAGTATTAGTATTAGTATTTATCTAGGGTTAGTTAGAATACTTAGTTAATTAGGTTTAGTTTAGTTAGTGTTAGGTTTAGCGTTAGTGTTAGTAGTATTAGTATTTAGTTAGTATTAGTATTAGTATTTATCTAGGGTTAGTTAGGGTTAGTTAGAATACTTAGTTAATTAGGTTTAGTTTAGTTAGTGTTAGGTTTAGGGTTAGTGTTATTAGGGCAATACTTAGTGATTTAGTTACTGTTTATGTTTTATGATTGTTTATTGCTATTATTTAGTTATGCCGCGTCCTCCTCGTCCGAGCCTACTAGACTCCGTCGGTTCTGAGGATGTCCGAGCCTGGGCTCCGCCGGGTTGGTACTGGGAGGTGCTACCTGTCGGGACTCGTACCTTGGTGAGGAATCCGGGTATCATCATCGACCTGGAGCTTCTTTGGTGGCGTCCACGAGGTCCAGAAGCGGTGTAGAGGGAGCCGGCCCCCGAGGAGGTGGTACGTCGTCATATCAGGGAGGAGGACGAGCCGTACGACGATATATGTATCTTTTGTAGACTAGGTTCTCCAATATCTGGCAGGTTCACGGATCTCACCCGATCTATTCTCCGGTGATGGTTTCTCTTCTCTGGCTGCAGAGCTCCCGTAGCACAGAACGCGGCAGCCGAGTTCGCTAGTTTGATATGAGCGAGATGTATTAATAATGTACTTTATATTATGAGCGAGATATGAGCGAGATGTATTAATAATATACTTTATCTTATATTATTGTACTTTATCTTATATTATTGTACTTTATCTTATATTATTGTACTTTTTCTGTATCCGAGTTGTCGCAATTGTAATATTTTTTTACTTAATGCAATATTCTTTTTCTGTATTAGTTAAGCTATGGACGGTAGACAGAATGAATAGCCCCTTCTCAACATGATAGATGGGGGTACTAGGGGTTCTTATTACGATGGCTCCAAGTATCTTAATTTGTCTAGAGAGACGAGGGAGGAGACGATAGTGGAGACGATGGTGCTAACCATGGTGGAGACCATGGTGAAGACACCATAATAATAACAAACTCCGTCGAGGTATATAAAGCCTCTACCGATTGATCACTAGTATAGATGCACTAATTGATTCGTATATATGTACTGACGAATGTTTCTTCTCTTAGACCTCCACTTCCGGCCAATCTTCTACAAGGACAAGAGGCCCAGCACAAAAGTTGCCCGCTGATGTCCGTTTCAGCATTGACTTAGTCTCTCTGCTGGGTCAACCGTTGGAGCCCAAAGAATCTGTGAATGCATTTACAAGTCAATGCGGAGTGATTGTTAGAGACACCATCCTGATCACCACGCGAAATTGGAATAAGCCAGGAAAGAAAAAGGATTCAGCTGGGGCTAGTTTTGTAGATGACAGAGCGAGAGATGCGATGTGGAATTCTCTCATGACACATTTCACCCTACCAGTCTTGGAGACTGATTGGCTCACACAATAAATGATGAGGAAAGTCAAGCACTTTGCTCTTAAGAAGATGGGCGAACTATTCAAGGAATGGAAGAAAAGATTGTACCACAAGTATGTCTTGAAGAAGAAAACTTCTCCATTCACTATCCCACTAGAGATGCAGCAGGATAACTGGGCCGTATTTGTGGAATACAAGAACTCGGCACCAGCTAAGGCAATGTCAGAAAAGAATAAGATAAATGCATCCAAAAATAAATATCACCATCATATGGGCACAAGTGGCTACAGGAGTGCCATGCCTAAGTGGGATAAAGCTGAGGCTGACCTAGAGGCTAAATGTGTCACTCCAACTATGTCTAGTTGGCCCAGGAGGTCAAGAAATTGGGTACTCGGGCATGGGGCATCGTATGACCCAGAAACAGGCGATATTGTTGCAGCCAAAGAAGTTTCTTCACCCAAGAATGAACTTATTAAAGTGATAAAAGAGGTTGAAGAGGGAACGTTTGTACCCGACAGGGAGAACGATGAGCTAACAAAGGCTCTCAGGAATCCTGAAAAGGCTGGACGAACAAGAGGGTTCGGATCTTCTTGTCCATGGATTATCGGGTTTCCCGAGGACCTTGACATGTACAGAAGCCGATTGAGAAAAACAAAGCGGCAAAATGAGGAGGATGCGGAGCGGTTCGCGAGGTTTGAAGCCATGCTGCAGGAGCATCGCCAGGAGCTTAATGAACTTAAAGGACTCCGACAGCAAGATCGTGCACCAGACAGTACGGTCGGCCCATTACAACGGAAAAGCAGCATGGCTTCCACGGAGGGCCACGGTAATGATGCAACAATGGATGTGTGCCCCGTGGATGCAATTAAGGAGAAGACTAGTTGTGAGCTGCATGTTGAACTGAAGAACATATCCATGAAGGTGGCGGTCGGCTTTGCTTTACCTTCTGCACCAGGAGCGACCTCCCATTGCAATCCGATTCCAGCTGGCTATGCTCGTGTCGGTGTGGATGAAGTTCAACCGATGTGTCAGTCACTACAGCTTGACATCCCTGGAGGTGAAGGGGAGACGACACTAGGAGAAGTCACGAGTGGCTTCATTTTTTGGAAAAAAGAATACATCAAGTTTCCAGGCTCGACACCAAGGCCACCTTCTCCACCAAGAAACAATCCATCACCTCCAAGGCCACCGTCTCCTCCCAGTAAAATTCCACCTCCAAGTCCACCTCCAAGGGCATCGTCTCCTCCCAGTAAAAGTCCACCACCTCTAAGTCCAATCCATGACCCCAACACGAGTCCATCTTAATCTACACAGCCGCCTCCACCCACTAAGGGCCAAAAGCGGAATAATAACACCGCTCCGTCGAGCGATAACCGACGCCCAAAGGGATAGTTGTCGCCCCTCCCAAGAGTATCGCCGGTTCCTCCCAAGAGGGCTTACGACCTGACCGATGAGGAGACCGATGCAGTCGTACGGGCCGAAGTGGATGCTCATTTTAAAAACAAACAACCTGAGCCAGAGGTCCAAATAAAACCAGAAACCAAGGAGCACTTTAGGAAATTACTGACGCAGCCATCCCAAGCTCAGTTAAATGCGCCAGATGACTATACACGATGTCTGCAGAAGACACTGAAACCGAAGAGATCAAGCGGTAGATCAAGCATCACAAAAGAGGTTCCCCAGCAGGGGGAACAAGAAAAACAATCGAGTGGTAGCGTAAGCATCAGAACGGACGTCCCCCAGTTGGGGAAACAAGCAAAACAATCGAGTGGTAGCCGAAGAACCAAAAGAGACGTTCCCCAGGTGGGGAAACAAGCAAATCAATCGCCCCCCCCCGCTCCAGGTGCAAATACCCGAACCTCAACTATATGAGGTAGAACCTATGGATCCGGAAATGGCTAAGATATTGGCCGAGCAATGTAATATGTCTATTCATGACATTCTTCACGGCGATATGCCCAAGGCTGAGGTAGCACCCAAATTTGTTTACGGGGAGCCTCTGGTCAGTTCTGAGAGGCTTCGGGATATGCCAACAAAAATGCGACGATTCCATGAATGGTACATGAAAGCATCAAAAGAACAGTAATATTGGCTCATACTGAAAGTTCAAAAATCGCATTACTTCGTCGAAGACGAGGTCTCTGTTGAATTTACAGAACTATTTCAGTTATTCAATCTAAAGGAACTTGACAAATCTATCCTCGGTTGCTATTGTCTGTAAGTGATTACTTTATTTATGTAATTAAGTCTCTATCTCAGCTTGTTTAATTTATTGCCGGTAAGTATACTCATTATATTCTTTTGTACGCTATATATAATGATGCAGAATGAAGATTCTCGATTGTAAAAGAAAGGCTATCAATGAATTTGGGTTCATTGACCCACATCGATTTCATGGAGCTATACTAAAGGATAAGCCACTCGAGACCGAGCACAACTTGTTCTGGTTTCTCACGCACTAGCATTTCTGTAATGAAATACTATTTCCTTACCACGACGGCAAGTGAGTTCTTGTACACATTAAATTTTGCTTACTCGATGTTCAGTGTAAATGATGAGTTACTAACGTATGTAAACCTTGCGTAGGTATCACTGGATTCTTATAAGCATTTCAGTTGACTTGGGAAGAGTTCATATCATGGACTCACTAAACAAAGATATTGAAGACTACCGCAGCATTATCGATGTGCTCCAGAGGTAATTTTAATCATTATCGTACAATATCGGTTTCTTTCGTTCATTTTCTGGGATATCAAGTAGTTATTAACTCATACATTAATTTTCTTTATCGGGTAGGGTTTGGACATGGTTCAAGAACCATGTCCGCGGTCAATGGCGTGAGGAGCTATTTTTTAAATCGCTCTCGGTAAGTAGTACGAGCTAAGTCTGTGCATCTATTTAATTCTAGTTTATGTGCATTTATCATGCTAGAGTTATTATTTGATTGAATTCTATTCTTGTAAAGTGCGCGAGGCAGCCACAGAGACTAATCTATGTGGATTCTACGTGTGCGAGTTCATTCGCATCACTATTGAGAAGCCCTTGAAAAATGTTTGAGTAAGTAAACAATATATTCACCCTTTATTTTTATTACAAAAAGTTGTGTTGAGTCTAATTCATACGATCTCCTTCTTTATATAGTTGGACGCGATGTGGGACAAGCTTCTACTAGAGGACCGCCTAATAGCAATCCAAGAGGAATTTCCTGGATTTTTTGTCGACGAGGTCATAGACCCACGCGGAGAATACTCTATACGTAGACCCTAAAGCATCTATGTAATGATCTCCATGTAATCAAATAGACAGGCTCTGGACCCGGTTGGGACTCCATGTATTCTTATAAGAGAAATTATATTATATATTGCATCAATGTGTACAATTACTGTGTAGTAGCGTTCTGTATGTATACAAAAACTTGTTTCTAATAAAAACACAGAATGAAAAATAATTGAACATAAAACACAAAATGAAAAGAAAAACACAAAACCCTAAAACCCCATCTCCTGCCGTAGCTGAAGGAAATATGCCCTGAGAGGCATTAATAAAGTTGTTATTATGTATTCCTTGTATATGATAGATGTTTATTTTGCATGCTATAATTGTATTTATAGGAAACATCAATACATGTGTGTTTAATAAACAAAAGGGTTCCTAGTTATGCCTCTCTTATAGACTAGCTTGTTGATTAACAAGATGATCAAGATTTCCTGATCATGGACATTGGATGTTGTTAATAACAAGGTCACATCATTTGTGAAATAATGTGATGAACATTCATCCGAAGTATAGCATTACGATCAAGTCATTATGTTTATATTGCTATAATATCATACAAAGTAGTCTTAGTCCTTAGACCATGAGATCATGTTAATTGCTAACACCGGAAGAGTATATTGATAACATCAAACGTCACACCTTTATGTGGTGACCATAAAGGTGGGTTCAGTGCTATGAAGGTGTTATGTTGAGGCTCATGGATCAAGAGTGGAATTTGTCAATCCCGATGACGGATAGATATACTCTGGGCCCTCTCGGCGATATCACATTAAGATAGCTTGCAAGCAAGTGATGTGATCACTAGAATGTTATATCACAGGAACGAGAAAAGAGTGCATGTCGGTAATGAGATCAAACTAGGTATTTGGATACCGATGATCGAATCTCGGACATGTATTATATCATGAGACAAAGGGATTAAATTGCTGACGTTAAAGGTTCTCACGATCACAGAAGTCATCGTTGAATATGCAGAGTCGATATGGATCTCGTGTCCCGCTTCTCATTATTGATGAGAGGAGTCTCAATCATGTCTGCATTATTCGCGAACCGTAGGGTGACACACTTAAGGGTTGCCGGACACCATTTAGGAGCACATATGTTCTAGACAAAAGGTTTGCAAAGCGCAGGAAATGTTTCGATAGAAACAGGAATTGTTTCGATAGAAACCGGAATTATTTCGGGTGAAATTGCAGAAAGTGGTTCTGCATGTGATATTGAAATGTTGCAAGGGGTTTTATGTGAATGTTTGTTAATTAAAGTAATTAACAAAATTCTGAATAAAATAAATAAAAGAGTTTTATTAATTGAGAGTTGCATTTAATTTGGTGGAAATTAAATACATGTGAGTGGGATTTTGGGTGGAGGCCATGTTTATGTGAGTGGAGGTGCACCACATGAATGAAGGAGGGAGGAGTCCCCCCTCATGCGCCGGCTATGGGAGGAGGGTCTCCTCCTCCTATATAAAGCCCCCTCTCCCTCTCACAAACCACACCTCCTCGTGAAGGATCTCTCTCCTCTAGATATTCCCCATGGTCTCGGATTAGCGAGATACATGTTCCCAGTGGCCTTGCGTCTGAAGGAGTTGCTACTTCGCTGATTCACTGGAGCGAGGAGGTGGAGGTTGTCCGTGGCTTGAACGTGTGCGAGCACGGATGCGCCGCTGATTTGCGGCGCCGACTTCCACACGATCTTGAGATCGGCAAGCGCATCGACTACATCAACCACGAGTTCCTACCGTTAACAAAACTCGTTGTCTTTGAGGGTAAGTTCTCCATGGATGTATGTCCACCCGCTGTTCGTATCTAGTAGATAGATCTTGGCGATAGTTCTCATCGAGGAATTTTTTGTTTTCTATGTCAGGACCCAACAAAGGGTATCGAGCCTGATCTATGCGTGGGTGCTTTGCACGGGTAGTACACATATGTTTATATGTGGCGATGATCATGTTATTGCATCTTCTATGTACTTTGGATATTGGTGGCATAGTGGGATGAAGCTACGGACCAACCTTACATGTCATCGATATGAGACCGGTTCCACGATCGACATGCAACTAGTTTTGCATAAGTGGCTAGCGGGTGTCTGTCTCTCCTACTATAGTCAATATCTGATTTACAACGAGTTACTAATAACTTGGTTATCCTCATTGTGGTTCATGTTCGTAGGTAAGACCGGTTCTATCTCCGAAAGCCCTAAGCCACGTAAAACTTGCAATTGATAAATTAGAGGCGTCTAGTTTAGATCGTTGCTGGGCTAGTGTCTTGATATGGTATTGTTGTAAGTAGATGTATGATAGATACTCTTACAACTCACTTAATGTGTAAGTTCCATAGACCTTGGCCTTACACACAAAGGAATGATAGAGATCATACCACGATGCAAATGATAGAGATCAAATGCATGGACCATATCACCTCACTTCACACATTAGATGTTAGCATCTTATATTGCTAGTTTGGCGCTTTTGGTAGCATTATAAGATGATCCCTCATTTAGATATCAAGATAAAATGTGTTCTTCCTTAAGTATGCACCGTTTTGTGGATCGTGTTTTGAGGCATCACGTGATGATCGGGTGTTCTCGACTCTACGCTTTCATACAACAGGTGTAAGACAGTTTTACACACGCGAATACTAAGGTTCTTACTTGACGAGCCTAGCATGTACAGACATGGCCTCGGAACACGGACCGAAAGGTTAAGCATGAGTCATATAGTTGATATGATGCCCATATAGATGCTCGCCTTTGAAGCTACACCAACTCACGTGATGATCGGACTTGGTGTAGTGGATTTGGTTCATGTAATCACCAAAAGGACACGAGGGATGTCGTTTTTGAGTGGGAGTTCATTAGTAATTTGGATTAGTTGAACTCAATCTATCATAAACTTAGTCTAAATATATTTTACGAATTCTGTTGTAGATGGCACCATCTGCTTTTAATTTCAATGTGTTCATGGAGAAAGAGAAGCTTGCTGCGAATGGTAGCAACTTCACCAACTGGGCTATGAATTTGAGGATTCTCCCCACTGCTGCACAAAAGCAATATGTGCTAGAGGCGCCGCTAGGCCCCCCACCAGCTCCTGATGCCCCTGACGAGGAAAAGAACGTCTATATAACTCGTCAGGAGGACCACAACTTAGTTCATTGCGGCATATTGTATGGGCTAGAGCCAAAACTTCGAAAACGTTTCTAAAATGGCAATGACTTTGATACCATGGGTGAATTGAAAATGATTTTCGATACCCATGCTGCCGTAGAGAGTTATAATGCTTCTGAAAAGTTCTTTAGCTGCATGATGGAAGAGAACAACTACGTTAGTGAGCACGTACTCAAAATGTGCAGCCGATAAGCTTGTGTCCTTGGGAATAACGATTCCCATTGACTTAGGCATACATCGTGTTCTCCAATCTCTGCCACCTAGCTACAAGAGCTTCGTGATGAACTATAATATGCAGGGCATGAAGAAGTCTCTTCCCGAGCTTCTATCAATGCTTAAGACTGCATAAGTGGAGATTAGGAAAGAACATCAAGTGTTGATGATCAATAAGACCACCGGTTTCAAAAAGGACAAGAAAGGCAAGCAGAAGGGAAAGAAGGGCGGCAAATCTGTTGCCGCACCTGAAAAGAAACCCCGAGATGGCCCTAAGTCTGACACCGAGTGCTACTATTGCAAGGGGACTGGCCATTGGAAGCATAAGCCCCAAGTATTTGGCGGACAAGAAGGCAAGGCAAACAAAGGTATATGTGATATACATGTTATTGATGTGTACTTGACTAGTACTCGCAGTAGCACCTGGGTATTTGATACGGGATCGGTTGCTAATATATGTAACTCGGTTCAGGGGCTGCGGAACAAGCGACAACTAGCAAGGGATGAGGTCACGATGCGGGTCGGCAAATGGATCAAGAGTTGATGTGATCGCCGTCGGAACGCTGCCTCTCCATATGCCGTCGGGATTAGTAATAAACCTGAATAATTGTTATATGGTGCCTGCACTGAGCATGAACGTTGTATCCGGATCGTGTTTGATGCAAAGTGGTTATTCGTTTAAGTCTGAAAACAATGGTTGTTCGATTTATATGAATAATATCTTTTATGATCATGCACCTTTGTTGAATGGTTTATTTCTGTTGGATCTCGATAGTAGTATTACGCATATTCATAATGTTGATGCTAAAAGGATTAAACTTGATAATGATATATCTGCATATATGTGGCACTGCCATCTAGGTCATATTGGCATTAAACGCATGAAGAAACTCCATTCTGATGGACTTTTGGAATCACTTGATTTTGAATCATTTGATACATGCGAGCCATGCCTTATGGGCAAGATGACTAGAACGCCGTTTTCCGGTTCAATGGAACGCATGACAGTTATTGGAAATCATACATCGATGTGTGTGGACCAATGAGTGTGTCGGCGCGAGGTGGATATCGTTATTTTGTTACTTTCACGGATGATTTGAGTAGATACGGGTATATCTATTTGATGAAACATAAGTCTGAAACCTTTGAAAAGTTCAAAGAATTTCAGAATGAAGTGGAAAATCATCGTAATAGAAAGATCAAATTTCTGTGGTCCGATCATGGAGGAGAGTATCTTAGTTACGAGTTTAGCACACATATGAAAGACTGTGGAATAGTTTCACAACTCACGCCTGCCGGAACACCACAACATAATGGTGTGTCAGAACGTCGTAATCGTACTTTATTGGATATGGTTCGATCTATGATGTCTCGATCGACTTGCTTATCATTTTGGGGTTATGCACTGGAAACCGCTGCATTCACTTTAAATAGGGCACCATATAAATCCGTTGAAAAGACACCATATGAATTATGGTTTGGAAACAAACCTAAGCTGTCATTTCTTAAAGTTTGGGGATGCGATGTTTATGTGAAGAAACTTCAACCGGATAAACTCGAACCCAAAGCGGAAAAATGCGTCTTCATAGGATACCCTAAGGAAACGATTGGGTATACCTTCTATCACAGATCCGAGGGCAAGGTCTTTGTTGCCAAGAATGGATCCTTTCTTGAGAAGGAGTTTCTCGCGAAAGGTGTGAGTAGTCGGAAGGTAGAACTCGAAGAGGTTATTGAACCTTCTCTTCATCAAATGGCGAGTAGCACAGCACCGGAAGTTGTTTCGGAGTGGACTTCACCTAATGAAGAGAGAGCTAATGATATTGATCATGAAACTCCGAAAGAGGACACTACCAAACCTCGCAGGTCAAGCAAGACACGTACAGCTCCTGAACTGTACGGCAATCCTGTTATGAATTTCATGATTGATGAAATAGATGACCCTGCGACGTATGAAGAAGCGATGATGAGCCCTGATTCCAACAAATGGCTAGAAGCCATGAAATCCGAGATGGAATCCATGTACGAAAACCAGGTTTGGACCTTGGTGGACTTACCTCACGATTGAAAGGCCGTTGAGAATAAATGGATTTTCAAAAGAAAAACTGATGCTGATGGTAATGTAACCATCTATAAGGCTCGACTTGTCGCAAAGGGGTTTCGACAAATTCAAGGAGTTGACTATGATGAGACATTCTCTCCCGTAGCGATGCTTAAGTCGGTTAGGATTATGTTAGCAATTGCTGCATATTTCGATTATGAAATATGGCAGATGGATGTCAAAACTGTGTTCCTCAATGGTAATATTGAAGAAGAGTTGTATATGATATAACCCAAGGGTTTTGTCGATCCTAAGGATGCTGATAAGGTGTGCAAACTTCAGCGATCCATCTATGGACTGAAGCAAGCATCCCGGAGTTGGAATCTCCGCTTTGATGAGGTGATCAAAGAGTTTGGATTTGTCCAAACTTATGGAGAGGCTTGTATTTACAAGAAAGTGAGTGGGAGCAATGTGGCATTTCTGATATTATATGTGGATGACATATTATTGATTGGAAATGATATAGATCTTTTAAACAGTGTTAAAAGTTATCTAAACAGCAAATTTTCGATGAAGGACCTTGGTGAAGCTTCATATATATTAGGCATTAAAATCTATAGAGATAGATCAAGACGCCTAATTGGGCTATCACAGAGTACATACCTTGATAAGATATTAAAGAAGTTTAATATGGACGGAAGTAAGAAGGGGTACTTACCTATGTTGCAAGGCAAGACATTGAGTAAGACTCAAAGTCCGACTACGGTGGAAGAAAGAGATAATGGATAAGATCCCTATGCCTCAGCCATAGGCTCTATAATGTATGCCATGCTATGTACAAGACCGGATGTGGCACATGCTATTAGTTTGACTAGTAGGTACCAATCTGATCCAGGTTCGAACGGATAGCGGTCAAGGATATCCTTAAGTACTTGAGAAGAACTAAGGATATGTTTCTTGTATACGGAGGTGAAGAAGAGCTAGTCGCTAAGTGTTATGTCGATGCTAGCTTTGACACGGATCCAGATGATTCTAAGTCTCAATCCGGATACGTATTTCTCTTGAGCAGAAAGCGATTAGTTGGAGGAGCTCCAAACAACCTGTGGTGGCTGGATCAACGACGGGTGGAATATGTTCTTTGCTTGAAGCGACATGAAGCGGTTTGGATGAAGGAGTTCATAACGGAACTAGGTGTGGTTCCTAGTGCGTTGGACCCAATGGTGATCTATTGTGACAATAATGGAGCCATAGCCAACGCCAAGGAACCAAGGTCTCACAAGAATTCCAAGCATATTAAGCGCCGGTTTCACTCCATCCGCGAGCATGTCAAGGATGGAGATATAAAGATTTGTAAAGTGCACACGGACCTGAATGTAGCAGATCCGTTGACTAAAGTACTCCCTAGCGCAAAACATGATCAACACCAGAACTCCATGGGTGTTAGATTTATCACTATATAAACTAGATTATTGTCTCTAGTGCAAGTGGGAGACTGAAGGAAATATGCCCTGAGAGGCAATAATAAAGTTGTTATTATGTATTCCTTGTATATGATAGATGTTTATTTTGCATGCTATAATTGTATTGATAGGAAACATCAATACATGTGTGTTTAATAAACAAAAGGGTTCCTAGCTATGCCTCTCTTATAGACTAGCATGTTGATTAACAAGATGATTAAGGTTTCCTGATCATGGACATTGGATCTTGTTAATAACAAGGTCACAGCATTTGTGAAATGATGTGATGAACATTCATCCGAAGTATAGCATTACGATCAAGTCATTATGTTTATATTGCTATAACATCATACAAAGTAGTCTTAGTCCTTAGACCATGAGATCATGTTAATTTCTAACACCGGAAGAGTATCTTGATAACATCAAACATCACACCGTAATAGGGTGACCATAAAGGTGGGTTCAGTGCTATGAAGGTGTTATGTTGAGGCTCATGGATCAAGAGTGGAATTTGTCAATCCCGATGACGGATAGATATACTCTGGGCCCTCTCGGTGATATCACATTAAGATAGCTTGCAAGCAAGTGATGTGATCACTAGAATGTTATATCACGGGAACGAGAAAAGAGTGCATGTCGGTAACGAGATCAAACTAGGTATTTGGATACCGATGATCAAATATCGGACATGTATTATATCAAAGGGATTAAATTGCTGACGTTAAAGGTTCTCACGATCACAGAAGTCATCGTTGAATATGCAGGAGTCAGTATGGATCTCTAGGTCCCGCTTCTGATTATTGATCTGAGAGGAGTCTCAATCATGTCTGCATTATTCGCGAACCATAGGGTGACACACTTAAGGGTTGCCGGACACCATTTAGGAGCACGTATGTTCTAGACAAAAGGTTTGCAAAGCGCAGGAAATGTTTTGATAGAAACAGGAATTGTTTCGATAGAAACCGGAATTGTTTCGGGTGAAATTGCAGAAAGTGGTTCTGCATGTGATATTGAAATGTTGCAAGGGGTTTTATGTGACTGTTTGTTAATTAAAGTAATTAACAAAATTCTGAATAAAATAAATAAAAGAGTTTTATTAATTGAGAGTTGCATTTAATTTGGTGGAAATTAAATACATGTGAGTGGGATTTTGGGTGGAGGCCATGTTTATGTGAGTGGAGGTTCACCACATGAATGAAGGAGGGGAGGAGTCCCCCCCCTCATCGGCCATATGAGTGGAGGCCATCTTGAGATCGGCAAGCGTACGACTACATTAACCAGGAGTTCCTACTCGTTAACAAAACTCGTTGTCTTCGAGGGTAAGTTCTCCATGGATGTATGTCCACCCGTTGCTCTGTATCTAGTAGATAGATCTTGGCGTATAGTTCTCATCGTAGGAATTTTTTTGTTTTCTATGCTGCAGACCCAACAAAATCAACATGAAAGGATGGTCTTCAGTTTGGGGCAAGAAGTAATGATCTCCTCTCTTTTTACATGTATTTGATACTAATTTTGCACTTGAGCATTACATGGTGATGATTCCACACTTATTTTGCAGGAGAAGAATCTAGTACCAACTAGTAGGGTACTTGGCCCTTTACCTGAAAATGCCTTTGTGGCAGCAGCTAGAGACACTATTCCCGAGAATAGAGTGAGGATCACAACAGCATCAACTAGAGGAAGTTTGAGGGCAAGATCTAGAGGTAGAGGTATAACACAAATGGATGCATCAAAAGGTAAATCAGCAGCAGAGCAACAAGGAAGCAGCAGCAATGGGGGCAGAGGAAGAGGCAGAGGAAAAGGCAAGAAAAGAACTGCTGATGTTACCACAACTACTAAAACTAGACTTGCTGATAGAGCAAGAGCAGCTAAAAGAGGATACAGAACAGGCCCTAGGAGTGCACACTACCTCCTATTTGGTGATGAGGAAGAGAGAGGTGAAATTCCGGATTTAAATGCTAAAGTTCTTCATGATTTCAATGAATTCCCTATCAGTCAAAGTGAACTCTATGCCAGTCAAAATGCACCAGTTGATGATGATATCTAGGTGGTAGGTGTAGTTAGCTTATGTTCCATGTCTCATGTTTAACAATTAGTGAATTTTTGGAATTTTTTGAATTAGCGGCTTCCTATGAGATTTATATGCAAAGAAATTTGTATGGATTTATATGGTTCAATGGAATTTCTATGGATTTATATGGTTCAGTGGCATTTCTATGTATTTATATAGTTCAATGCCATTTCTATGTACTCATATGGTTCATAGCCATTTCTATGGCCACCTTATAGAAAGGGGGTATAAGAAGGATCAAAAGATTTAGCAAATGACTTCAAATGTTAATAGGAGTACATAATGAATTGAAGATTTGATTATGTAGAAGAAAATTAGGAATGTGCATTTTATTGCCTACAACATTTAATCAATTCTCCCAGCCTCTATAAATGCCATTTGTCAATAGAACTGAAGATAGGACCATTATGTATCCTTTCGGTCTAATATTTAAATTTGAAACGAAGCATTGAAAAATATGAACTGCCTTTTTATTGAATTTTATGTCCTAGAAACAAATGGTTAAGAAAACATATTTTAACTGTCTACTCAGCTGCAAGGGATTCTTCTAACTCAAGTTTCAAACATCATTATATTGATGCACTGCCTTTTTGATATA
This sequence comes from Avena insularis, assembly GCA_023614405.1. Taxonomy (NCBI): domain Eukaryota; kingdom Viridiplantae; phylum Streptophyta; class Magnoliopsida; order Poales; family Poaceae; genus Avena; species Avena insularis. The sequence continues at coordinate 569,244,358 of CM042686.1, forward strand.
TGTACTTCCTTTTTACATGAGGCTACATTTTCTTGAGTGTCAAAAATCATTAACTTGAGTTTCAAAGAAATGCAGCTATTGTAACAGAAAATATCATTATACATACTGCCTCTTTACCATGGTCCTGAGTAGCATAAAACATCATTATATTGAACTTCCAAACATAGTACAAACTGTGACATTACATCCACAATCAGACACCACATCCAGAGAGAAGCTTACAAACTTGAGAGAAGCTTACAAACTGTGACATTACATCCACAATTAGACACCACATCCAGAGAGAAGCTAACATAACTAGCCTACAACAACCACATTCTCTTACATAGCTACTTAGCCTACAACAACCACATTCTGACATAGCCAAACAGACAAGGGCACACACTCATATATCTTACATAGCTAGCCTACATCAAACCATATTATCTGGATTCTTCTCCATTAGTCTTCTTCTTATCTTCTCTGCAATTGAGCAAATCCAGAGAATTCAGCAAATGCAGCTACTTAAACTCTTTTCCAACAGCAACACTACATCATCCATGTATTGCCTTTTCCCTCTTCTCCATCTTCAACTACTAGTTATCATTCTTCTCACTTAGTATTCTTCTTCTCTTCTTTGCAAATGAAAAAATCAAGAAAGAGTTCAGCAAATGCAGCTAATAGATAACACATTCAGAGAATACTTTCAGAAAAATCAAGCAAAAGTTCAGCAAATATTCAGACAACAAAACAAGAAAAAGTTCAGCAAAATGCAGCTAACAGATAACACTTTCAGAAAAATGATGGCATAACAGCACGACTGGCTCCATTGGTGTAGGCTCAATTGGCTGGAAGCTAGAGCAACAACGTGACTGCCTCGGTAGGCTCGCAGGTGCAGGCCAAGGCACCGACCCTCCGTGTCGAGCCCGTTCGTGCGCAGGTACAGGCGAGGGCGCCGACCCTCCGTGCCGAGCCCGTTCACGCACAGGTGCAGCGAGGGCGCCAACCCTCCGCGCCGAGACCGTCTGCAGTGAGTGCGAGGGCGCCACCCGTCACCGAGCCGCCCACGCCGCAGTGTGCAAGGGCGCCCTTCCGCCGAGCCCGTCCGCTGTCGTGCGAGCGCCGCCTTCCGCGTCGAGCTGCAGGCAAGGACTTGGCCGTGCTGTCCATAGAACCACCCCCTGCTCCTCCATCAACCGTCAAGACAATAGTGCTTGCAGGATTTCAGCGGCATGTTCATGATTTCAATGGCATGCGCGTGGGGATTCTTCTGCGACCAACCCCTGGTGGATTTCAGCTAGGTAACCAAGTGGAGGGAGATGCTGGGTAATCTTAGTACTGGAAGGGCCTATATGCAAAGTACAAAATGGACTCTGTTTGCCACCTAAGCATGGAAACGGACTGTGATTACCAGTAAGTTACGGACGAGATACTTCTGGGACTGCGGGATTGTATTGTGCTACTTGTGGGACTAATCTGCACCTAGTGTGCAAGTTGTGGTACTAAGTATGTTATTACCTCAACTAAATACTAATACTACTAACACTAACTAAAATACTAATACTACTAACACTAACACTAACCAAAATACTAATACTACTAACACTAATACTACTAACACTAACTAAATACTAACACTAACACTAACTAAATACTAATAACACTAACACTAACACTAACTAAATACTAATAGTACTAACACTAACTAAAATACTAATACTACTAATTAACACTAACCAAAATACTAATACTACTAATTAACACTAACACTAACACTACTACTAACCAAAATTAACTAACCCTAATTAACCAAAATTAACAGGTGTTCGGGTCACTGACGATCAATTGGCGACAAGATGGCGAGGCGACACGGGTGGCATGCTGGGCGGAGATGCAAGTGGTGGCGGCGTGGCTCACGGTGTGGCGGATGGCGTGGGCGGCGATCCTCTGGGAAGAAGGTGAAATCGTGCTCTCCGGGTCGTGGCACGACCCGGGGTGGGGGTGGGGGTATTTATACCCCCCCTCTTTAGCCCCGGGTTATATTACAACCCGGGGCTAAAGGTGGTTTTTGGCGCCAAAAAGAAAAATGGTTTATAGTTTTCAGAAAATTATGTATTATATATCAAAATTTTTAGAAAAAGAAGATCTATAATTCAAATCTATTATCATACTTTATTATACAACTTAAATGAAATTATCTATTGTTTAATAAGTGTTATATTTAGTATAAATGTTGGAAAAATATAGTTTATTATTTAAAAACAGAAAAATACATATAATATACCAATATATTCACAAAAAATAATATACTCATTAGAAATATAATATTTAATACTAAAACTAGTAACTAGGACTAAAACATATTTCCCGCCATTTCTCCCGCTTCCCGCCATGTCCTCCTGCCATTTCCCCCGCTTCCCGCCATGTTCTCCCGCCATTTCCCTCTATATCTAGGCTGACCGCCATGTCCATCCACACATCCACACCTTCTCTCTCACAACAATGGACACCGCCATCGGGCCTTTCTCGACGCCGAGAGACCGAGAGCCAGCGCCTCCAGCTACCCATGCCCGCCGGGGTACCGGCTGCCCGCCGACTGGATGCTAAGTGCTGGAGGGATTCCTATTCCTCCTGTGCCTCAAGGTTCTGCCCGCCAGGCGGCCATCACGTACCACTTCTACCTCGAGCTCACGCCGGAGCAGCGGATGGATCCCCATTGGGATCCTGACAACCTCGACACCTGGAATGCCTTCTTCGCAAACCGGCGGGAAAGGGAGCTCGCCAGGTATGAGGGTGATGGCCCGCCCCCAGTGAACCACAACGAGGCTGGTCGCCACCTGTGGTGGGTGAAACGGACTATCGCCGGCGTGATGCGCTACATTGCCATGGGAGACCATCCTCGCCTGAGGTACCCGCACTTTCACCAGACGCATAGCCACAATAATGGTGGTGGTGGTGAAGGCCTAGGGCGTACTGGGGTCGTCATCCGGGAGCCCCCTCCGCCGCGCGTTGTGAATCTGAGGCCGGAGGATCCAGCCGCATGCTTCGAGGAAGGGCTGAGGATCCAGCCGCATGCTACGAGCGATGACGATGACGATGACGATTCCGAAGACGACCCTGAAGCTATGTACTACAGGGCTAGATATGATTATGACTAATTTTACGTTTTAATATTAATAAATGTCTGTCCACAGCAAGTTGCAATACTACCTATTGAGACCGAGATAGTTCATATCCATATACATATAAGCAGATCATTAAAAATAAAGGTTTAATAATATTGTACATCACCAACATCCACACATCTCTATTGTTAGGGTTTTCTTCTAATCCGTAACCATGGAGCATCTTCCTTACTTAACGGGATGCTTGGGTCATCCTTCACAGCGAAGGGCGGAATTTCATGAAACTTATCATAATCTTCTGACATGTCTGTCTTATCCTCCACTCCCACGATGTTTCTTTTTCTTGAAAGAACTATATGGCGCTTTGGCTCACCGTATGCTGTATTCTTTTGCTTATCTTTCCTTTTTCTCGGTTTGGTAGACATGTCCTTCACATAAAAAACCTGAGCCGCATCATTGGCTAGGACAAATGGTTCATTTCTATACGCAAGGTTGTTGAGATCCACTGTTGTCATTCCGTATTTCTTGTCTACCTCAACCCCGCCTCCTGTCAGCTTGACCCATTTGCACCGAAACAAAGGGACCTTAAAAAGGTCCATAGTCAAGTTCCCATATCTCCTCTATGTAACCATAATATGTATCCTTTTGCCCATTCTCGTTTGTTGCATCAAATCGGACACCACTGTTTTGGTTGGTGCTCTTTTTATCTTGGACGATCGTGTAAAATGTATTCCCATTTATCTCGTACCCTTGGAAAGTCAATATAATCGAAGATGGTGACCATGCCAACAAGTACAACTGCTCTCCAACATTTATGTCATTCATGAGATGTGTTTTCAACCAACCGCCAAAAGTCCTCATGTGTTCATCTCTAATCCAGGAGCCAGGCTTCCCTGGGTTGTTGGAGTGTACAATATTCTTGTGTTCCTCGATATACGGAGCCACCAAGGTGGAACTTTGCAGAAATGTGTAGTGTGCTTTAGTGAGAGAATGTCCGTCCATACATATCCTTGCTTTCTTTCCTAGCGTGCCTTTTCCACTAAGTCTACCCTCATGCCGTGATTCAGGAACACCGATGGGTTTAAGGTCAGGAATAAAGTCAACACAAAACGCAATGACCTCCTCTGTTCCATATCCCTTTGAGATGCTTCCTTCTGGCCTAGCACGGTTATGAACATATTTCTTTAACACTCCCATGAACCTTTCAAAGGGGAACATATTGTGTAGAAATACAGGACCGAGAATGTTAATCTCTTCGACTAGGTGAACTAGGAGGTGCGCCATAATATTGAAGAAGGATGGTGGGAACACCAACTCGAAGCCGACAAGACATTGGGCCACATCTTTCTGTAACCTTGGTAGACTATCTAGACTGATTACCTTCTGAGAAATTGCATTGAGAAACGCACATAGCTTCACAATGGGTACTCGAACATTTTCTGGCAGGAGTCCCCTCAATGCAATCGGAAGCAGCTAGGTCATAAGCACGTGGCAATCATGAGACTTTAGGTTTTGAAATTTTTTCTCTACCATATTTATTATTCCCTTTATGTTCGACGAGAAACCAGACGGGACCTTGATACTGTAAAGGACTTCAAAAAAGATTTCCTTCTCTTCTTTGGTAAGAGCGTAGCTAGCAGTACCTTCAAACAGCTCTGGATGGATGCCGTCTTGGTCTTTTATACGTTGTTGGTCCTGCCGTGCTTCAGGTGTATCTCTGATCTTCCCATACACGCCCAAGAAGCCTAGCAGCGTCACGCAAAGATTCTTCGTCAGGTGCATCACGTCAATTGCAGAGCGGACCTCTAGGACTTTCCAATAGGGTAGTGATACATTGCAAATGTATCCATAATTTTTGATGTTCCATGCTTGGTTTTATCCACTTTCTTGTGTTTTGTCCACACTTTGGAGTACTTTTCATATGATTTCTTGGACTAACCTATTACCACAATGCCAGCTGCTTGTTTTCTGCTGTTTTTGGTTCCAGGAAAGTCAGAAAATGAATATTCTCGGAATTGGATGGGACAAAAGCCAAAGTACCTATTTTTCTGGAAGTCATCAAATGCCAGAATACGAGACGGAGAAGGGCCGGGGGCCGGCCACACCACCTGGCCGCGCGGCCAGGTAATGTCTACGCACTTCTATTCTTGTAGACAGTTGTTGGGCCTCCAAGTGCAGAGGTTTGTAGAACAGCAGCAAGTTTTCCCTTAAGTAGATTACCCAAGGTTTATCGAACTCAGGGAGGAAGTGGTCCAAGGTATCCCCTCTCAAGCAACCCTGCAATCAAGATACAAGAAGTCTCTTGTGTCCCCAACACACCCAATACACTTGTCAGGTGTATAGGTGATGACCCACAAGTATAGGGGGTGTATCGTAGTATTTTCGATAAGTAAGAGTGTCGAACCCAACAAGGATAAGAAGGTGCTGGCTAGTGGTATGGATCAAGAATTCTCTGCAAATACTTAGCAAACGGATTTTTAGGGGTTTTCGATAAAGCAAGCAAACAAAGTACGAGTAAATAAAAGATAGTAAGAATAAATGCAGCAAGTGGCCCAATCCTTTATGCAGCAAAGGACAAGCTAGTTGTATTTCTATAGATGACCAAACGTTCTCGAGGACACATGGGAAGACTGTCAAGTGCTTTCGCTTCATATAGCTGATTAATCTTCTCTAGCTTGCTAAGTGTTGTGTAGGTGAACCTGTGCTAATGTACCGCCCCATCCAAGACTAATACAAACTTGTGATTATACCCCTTGCAAACATCCGTAAGTATAAGAAAGTAATTAAGGTAGAAACCTAACCACAACTTTAAACTCTAAGACCCTTATGTCCCTTGTGCAATGGTTTCCTAACGGGGGTTCAGGTTTCTGTCATTCCGGCAAGCCCTACGATTAGTAGCCAAATACACAATGCATTCCCCTAGGCCCATATAGGTGAAGTGTCATGTAGTCGACGTTCACATGACACCACTAGAAGAAGTACACCACAACTTAAATAACAATCTATCAAATCTTTCTCAACGCAACTCCACTACTAACAACAAGACTTCTCCCATGTCCTCAAGAACAAAACGAACTACTCACAACACATCATATGGATCATGATCAGAGATGGAATAATGATGTATAACAATCTGAACATAAACAATAATTCAATGGTTCACTCAATAGCATCAACTACAAAGAGTAATCAACACCGGGAAAGTTTCCCCTATGAACTATGCAAGATTCAACTCAATTGTTACAGCAATATGGAGATGGTGATGAGGGTGCTGATGGTGATGATGGTGGTGATGATGATGATCCTGATGAAGTCCATCTTGATGGTGGTGTTGATGGCGACGATCTCCCCTCTCCGGGAAGGAATTCCCTCGGCAGAAATCTGTCTGCCGGAGAGATCTTTCTCTCTCGGTGTTTTCCGCCCCGCAGAGGCGGCGGAATCTTTCTATGGTCGCTCCCCGAGTCATAGGGTTTCGGGAGGTTGATATACGCCAGAGGGGAGAGGCTGGAGTGGGCCAGGGCGGCCACACCACTCCCTGGCGCGGCCTAGGCTTGCCCACGCCATGGGATGGTGTGGGCCCCCTGTGGCCCACCTCCACTCCATCTTCTGGCATCCTGAGTCTTTTGGAAAAATAGGATTTTCCGTATATTTTCCCAGATTTTCTGATCTTCGCGAATTTTGCCTCAAAACAGCACCTTTTTCATCAGAATCCTGACTGCAGCGGTCCATGCTCCAAAAGTCATCAACCATGCAAAAATAGATGAAATAACATAAGTATCACCTCTCAATACGAAATATATCAATGAATAATAGTGAATTAAGACATAGAATAGTGATGCAAAATGGACGTATCAACTCCCCCAAGCTTATACTTCGCTTGTCCCCAAGCGAAACTGAGCTCAATAAACATGACCTCAAGTTTATGGAGTGAAGAGTCGATAAAAGAATACGGACAAGAGGCATCACATTCATCTAATAAATAGATCATAATATAAAACAACTCACTATTATATAACTCAACTTGTAATGAGTAAAGGAAACACAATAAAGATACACAAAGTGAATCATAATTAGTAATGGCAAACTTAGCTCTTGGTCGAAGAATAGTTGATAATTTGCTGGAGTTCACAAATAGCTGGCTTTTTCAATGAAAGCTTTCAAAGTAGTACACATCAAGATAAGAGCAATGTGCAAAACAAGAAACATAAGAAACATGAATGCATAAATCATCATATGAATGAATGAAACACATCAACTCAAGATACTTGCTGAGATAGAAGGGAAAAGGTTTGCTGACTCAACTACAAAGTAAAAGAAAGGCCCTTCGCAGAGGGAAGCAGGCATTGCAAGTCTCATAAAGAGCTCCCAAAAATTATGATACTTACTAGCTTTCAGCTCTCATTGCCCCTATCATATGCATCTTTAGGTTATTAAGGTTAAAGTGACACAACTAAGAGGATATGCTTGACAAGTTATAAGTTGAAATCTCATGCCCCTTACTTATGAGTACCGATCCTCATGCTACTCAACTTCAGTCACGAGCAAGCTCTTGTCATTGTAAATACATGCGTATCATTGAGAACTGCCAACGGGGTACCCCTTGCACATGACACAGGAGCTATCCCATAATCAAAATGACAAGGCAAGCAGACACTGAGCATCTCAGCAATCTTTTTATTTGCTATTTGCACATGTTTTTATTGAGGATGCTTCATAGAATGCTCACTATAGTTATGCTGCAAGTTTCCACCATGATTAGGCATGGCTTAGGCTAGCCCAAAGGCTTTCTAACACACATATAAACTCCATGATCTTACAAGTTCCACTTTTACTTCACACCGCCGGGATCCATAAGCAAAAGAACATGATATCAACTAGGTACAAGTACCAATGAAGTGTTGAAAGCGGTCCCCATGATACATGGTTTGGCTAACTTCAACTCATAAAGCGCAAGCATATACGCAACAAAGAAGGACCCAATGGTTCAAGTTTATTAAATGCAAGAAAGTAAAGTGTGCCATCAAGTTCGTGAGAGCTTTAATCACTAATTTTCACATAACAAGTTTAATTTGGGAGGTAAATAAAACAAGAATTTACTTGGAATAGCAATAATTCTACTAGGTAGGTATGGTGGACACAAATGGCAAAGGTTTTGGTTTAAAGGAGGTGGATGCACGAGAAGAATCCCCTCTCAGTACAGGTTCTTGGCTAGCAAAGCTGGGTAGCAAGTACAAGAGTTGAAGGAAACAAACAAGCATACAAATGATAAAGACAAACATGCAATCTTCCTTGGAAGCACAAAAGATCTTAACTAGAGAATACTAGACTTATGAGCAAATCAAGAAAGAAAGATGATGAAATTATTTTTCTCTCGAGTACTTCTATCTTTTTCTTTTCAACTCTCGAAAAGGTGTTGCTACTGACCGAGCCAGGTTTGCCAAAACCAACTAAATTAACTCAATGATCCCAAAGTGCTACCAATACTAACAACAAGATCAATCATATAACCACGAATTGAAAACTAATATAAGCTATGCAAAAGAGTGAATGATAGAACTTCTCATTAATATTCCATAATGGCAACTCACACCAAGGGATACATATCTAACGAGAGAGGGGACACTTCCATAATGCAAACCATACTACAAAATAACTCCTCTATTCATGATATGACTCTACTAATAAGGTAAAAAGATAGAAGATAGTGATATGATACCGTGGCACTCCCCCAAGCTTGGAACAAACCAAGGGGATGCCAAACCTGATGACGAATTACTCCTTTGGTGGTGGTGGTGTCCTCTCAATGAGCTCTTTGATAAGTTTCCCCAAGTCCTCAATCTCAAAGGTGAGATTACGAATAAGCTGCGAGTTTTGCTCAATGCGGCTCATGATCATGTCGGGTTGAGAATTCTAGCTCTTGCTATTCTTTCCCCACTCTTCCTCCTTGAAGTCTTCTTTTCCTGCATGGCTAGAATGAGGCAAATCCCAATTGGAGGGTAATTTCTCCTTGGGCATATTCTGGTATTGATGCTCATGGATAAGGGTATGGAAAGGATTCCTGGTGCGTGGAGGAAGTGACCGTGGAGCCAAACTGTGACGAGGAACTTTCCCCCCAGTCTGCATTCGTGCAGTCCTTCTAATCTTGGCAGGTTTCACCACTCCAATGCTTGCAATGGTGGTGCCGACATGCGGACGTTGGCCTTGCTCCTCTTCACCTTCACTCTTGATCTCCTCCTTCCCGGGGTCTTGGAGGTCTTCCTCCATGGGCTCCTTCCCTTTATCCTTGGCGGACACCATTGTGCTTCTAAACTTTCAAAGAGTATGTCCTGGCAGAAACAGATCGAAACAAAAACACGACGAAAACACGATATCCGGACCTCGGGGGATCCGGGGGGTTATATATTACGAAGTTTCATATCAAAAGGAAGGTACTGGGAGAAAACGAGTCGGAGGCGGAGTCCTGGATGGCCTCACCACCTGGTGGCGCGGCTAGGGGTGGGCCCGCGCCATGGGGTGGTGTGGGCCACCCTGCCCGTTCATCCCTTTTTCGCTTCGAAACTTTCCTTATTGACTGAAAACTGCAAAAATATAGTTGGATTGTATTTTCGTGGAACTTTTCTTACCAGAACCGTCACCTATTTGAACACGGACTCTGTAGGTCTCTGAATTTGGTCCTTAATGAATTTCTCTGGAGTTATAACTTCAAAGGCATCAACATCTTCATTGTAAGAATCTCCAGCAATATATTGTTTGAGTCGTTGTCCATTCACTACTTGTGTAGTATTATCTTTTAGAGAGGAAATTTTTATTGCTCCTGAACGGTATACTTCTTCAATGATAAAAGGTCCTTCCCATTTTGATAGCAGCTTACCTGCAAAAAATCTGAGACGAGACCTATACAATAGAACTTTCTCACCAACATGAAACTCTCTCTTAAGTATTCGCTTATCATGCCATCTTTTAACTTTTTCCTTAAAGAGCCTAGCATTCTCATAGGCTTCACTCCTCCATTCATCTAAAGAACTTAAGTCAAATAATCTTTTCTCACCAGCGAGCTTACAATCTCTATTTAGTTCTTTAACTTCCCAGTAAGCTTTGTGTTCTAATTCTAAGGGTAGGTGGCAAGCTTTTCCATAAACCATTTTATAAGGAGACATTCCCATAGGATTTTTGTAAGCCGTTCTATAAGCCCATAAAGCATCATTCAACTTCTTAGCCCAGTTTTTTCTAGACCTATTAACAGTCTTTTGCAAGATAGATTTAATTTCTCTATTTGATAACTCTACTTGCCCGCTAGTTTGGGGGTGATAAGCTGAAGCAATTCTATGATTAACATCATACTTAGCGAGGGTCTTTCTAAAACCGCCATGAATGAAATGAGAACCCCCATCAGTCATGAGATACCTAGGCACTCCAAACCTAGGAAAGATAACGTCCTTAAGCATTTTTAGAGAGGTTTCCCCGTCAGCACTTTTCGTAGGAATGTCTTCTACCCACTTAGTAACATAATCAACGACAACAATAATATGAGTGTAACCCTTCGAAGGAGGGAAAGGACCCATAAAGTCGAATCCCCAACAATCAAAAGGTTCAATAACTAGAGAGTAGTTCATAGGCATTTCATTGCGTCTAGAAATATTACCAACACACTGACATTCATCACAAGATAAAACAAATTTTCTTGCATCCTTAAAAAGGGTAGGCCAGTAGAAACCTGATTGTAGTACCTTTTGTGCAGTTCTATCTCCTGCATGATGTCCTGCATAGGTGCTACCATGACATTTACGCAATATCTCTTTTTGCTCATATTCTGGAACACATCTTCGCATAATACCATCAACTCCTTCTTTGTATAAGTGCGGGTCATCCCAAAAATAATGCCTCAAATCATAGAAGAACTTTCTTCTTTGCTGAGCTGTAAAAGTTGGAGGCAAATACTTGGAGACAATAAAGTTAGCATAATCAGCATACCAAGGGCTTCCTCGCGAGCTCACCCCCACTGCAGCTAACTGTTCATTCGGGAAACTATCGTTAACAGGCATAGGATCAAAAGAGATGTTTTCCAAACGAGATAAATTATCAGCTATAGGATTTTCGGCACCCTTTCTATCTACTATATGAAGATCAAACTCTTGTAAAAGCAGTACCCATCTAATAAGCCTAGGCTTAGCGTCCTTCTTTGTCATAAGATATTTAATAGCAACATGATCAGTATGAATGGTTACTTTTGAGTCCACAATATAGGGCCTAAACTTATCACAAGAAAAAACAACAGCTAGAAATTCCTTTTTAGTACTAGCATAATTCCTTTGAGCAACGTCTAAAGTCTTACTAGCATAATGGACAACGTTTAACTTTTTATCAATATGTTGCCCAAGGACAGCCCCTACAGCAAAATCACTAGCATCACACTTATTTCAAAGGGTAAACTCCAATCAGGTGGTTGAACAATAGGGGCTGTAGTTAAAGCCTTCTTAAGAGTTTCAAAAGCTTCCTTACAATCATCATCAAAAACGAAGGGTACATCTTTTTGAAGAAGATTAGTAAGGGGTTTTGATATCCCAAAAAAGTCTTTAATAAACCTTCTATAGAAACCAGCATGACCAAGGACGAATACCTTTGATGTCTCTTGGGCATGGCATCTTCTCAATTTCCTCAACCTTAGCTCTATCAACTTCTATGCCTCTTTCAGAAACTTTATGACCAAGAACAATCCCTTCATTAACCATGAAGTGGCATTTCTCCCAATTAAGAACAAGATTAGTTTCTTCACATCTCTGCAAAACTTTATCAAGGTTGTGCAGACAATTATCAAAAGAAGTTCCATAGACAGAAAAGTCATCCATGAACACTTCTACAATTTCCTCACAAAAGCCATGAAAGATAGCAGACATGCACCTTTGGAAAGTAGCAGGAGTATTACATAAACCGAAAGGCATACGTCTATAAGCATAAGTTCCATAAGGGCAAGTAAAAGTAGTTTTTTCTTGATCTTGTTGTTTAACAGCAATTTGAGAGAAACCAGAATAACCGTCAAGAAAACAAAAATGGGTCTTTTTAGACAACCTTTCCAACGTTTGATCAATAAAAGGAAGCAGGTAGTGATCTTTCTTAGTAACTTTATTGACTTTCCTAAAATCGATGCACATCCTATAGCCTACCACTATTCTTTGGGGAATAAGCTCATCATTATCATTAGGGACAACGGTAATACCTCCCTTTTTAGGAACACAATGAACAGGACTAACCCATTCACTATCAGCAATAGGGTAAATAATACCAGCATCAAGGAGTTTCAATACCTCATTCCTTACCACTTCCTTCATCTTAGGATTTAAACGTAGTTGGTGCTCCACTACTGGCTTCGCATCTGGTTCTATGTTGATAGAATGCTGACATATAGTAGGTGAAATCCCTTTCAAATCATCTAGAGTATAGCCCATAGCTCCTCGGTGTTTCCTCAAAACCTCCAATAATCTTTCTTCTTCCTCCCCTGAAAGTTTAGCGCTAATAATAACAGGATATATCTTTTTTATCATCAATAAAAGCATATTTAAGGTCATCAGGGAGAGGTTTTAGATCGAAAACGGGATCCTTTTTAGGTGGCATCGTGTTACCCAAGTCTTCTACAGGCAAGTCGTGCTTAAGCATCATAGGTTGATCTCGGAGAATCATGTCAATCTCGTTCCTTTCTTCCATGAAGATTTCACTTTCATGTTCTTCCATAAATTGTTGCAAAGCATTGTTAGGATCAAGAGAAATAGAAGCAAGTTGTTCAACCCTAAAATCCTCATTATGGGTTTCCTCTTCGCAAGGTTCTTTAGCAAATTTCGAAAAATTAGACTCATAAGATTCCCCATCAAACTTAGTCAAGATTTTCTCCCTCTTGCAATCAATAATAGCTCCACAAGTACTCAAGAAAGGTCTACCAAAAATTATAGGATAAGTTTTACTAGCAGCTGAACCAAGTACTAGAAAATCAGCAGGGTACTTAATCTTACCGCAAAGAACTTCCACGTCTCGCACAATACCAATTGGAGAGATGGTATCTCTATTAGCAAGGTGAATAACCACATCAATCTCTTCCAACTCGCAAGGACTGATCTCATGCATAATTTCTCTGTAAAGCTCATAAGGAATAGCACTGGAACTTGCACCAATATCACATAAACCATAATAGCAATGATCACCAATTCTAACAGAAAGCACAGGAACACTAGCCTTTTTAGTTCTATTAGGATGTGAAACAATATTAGAAGCATCCTCACAAAAGACTATGTGCCCATCTTCTACGCTTTTAGTGACAAGGTCTTTCACAATTGCTACCACAGGTTCAATGTTTATTTGTTCATCAGGTTTCTGATTCTTTTTTCACTTTTGGTGATTACATTAGTTATCATTGGATGGTCCTTTACATTTTCGGGGGAGGGAATCTTCTCGATATAAGGTTCAGGTAAGATGGGGTCGATGATGCAATACTCAACACTTCCAATAGGGCCATAGTCAACAATATCTTTGTAAGGTGCATGGTACTTGTTCCATCCCCTTTTTGGAATTTTGATATAGGAAGCAAAAGCTCTAAAGCAATTCGTAATAACTTGCAAATCAAGACCATAAATATTACTAATATTTTGAAAGTCATCAGTTCCCATAAAAGATTCAATGCATTCATAATAATAATTTATACCTGACTTTCTACCTTTGTCATTCTCCCAAGCTTCAGCGTTGTCTTGAATACGGTCTAGAAGGTCCCATTTAGCTTCTTCTTCCATACGAGTGAATGATCCAGCACAAGAAGCATCCAATAAATCTTTATCATGTAGAGGGAGCCTTGCATAAAAGTTGTTGATAATAATATTGTTGGGGAGCTCATGAATGGGACATTTGAGCATTAGTAACTTCAATCTCCCCCAAGCTTGAGCTTTACTCTCTCCATCAAGAGGCCAAAAGTTGTATATTTGATTCCGATCTTTATGAATCTCACTAGGAGGATAAAACTTTGAATAAAAGAGAGGCACTATTTCCTCCCATTCCAGAGCTTGACCATTCTTCAGCAGCTTATACCATTCCTCAGCTCTTCCTTTCAGTGATAATGAGAATAACTTCTTCTTAACTTGATCTAGTAATACCGCACACTTGAACAACCCGCATAATTCGTGTATAAAGAGTAAATGATCACCGGGATGGACAGTTCCATCCCCAACATAGTAGTTATCCATAACACGATCAATAATTCTTGTAGGTATTTTGAAAACATCTTTCTCAGCAGTGGTGGCTTATCTACTACCTTAGCAAAGGGTAGTAGCATTACCAAATAAGAAACTCAGCGAATTATCCATAACAAAATAAAACAACTAATAAGTAAACAATACTCACGAGAAGTTTCCTTTACCGTTCCACTCTCAATAGCGCTTCACTCCCGGCAATGGTGCCGAAAATAGTCTTGATGACCCACAAGTATACGGGCGATCACGTATTTTTGATAAGTAAGAGTGTCGAACCCAACGAGGAGCAGAAGGTGCTGGCTAGTGGTATGGATCAGGAATTCTCTGCAAATACTTAGCAAACGGATTTTTAGGGGTTTTCGATAAAGCAAGCAAACCAAGTACGAGTAAATAAAAGATAGTAAGAATAAATGCAGCAAGTGGCCCAATCCTTTATGTAGCAAAGTACAAGCCGGTTGTATTTCTATAGATGACCAAACGTTCTTGAGGACACATGGTAAGACTGTCAAGTGCTTTCGCTTCATATAGCTGATTAATCTTTTCTAGCTTGCTAAGTGTTGTGTGGGTGAACCTGTGCTAATGTACCGCCCCATCCAAGACTAATACATACTTGTGATTATACCCCTTGCAAACATCCGTAAGTACAAGAAAGTAATTAAGGTAGAAACCTAACCATAGCTTTAAACTCTAAGACCCTTACGTCCCTTGTGCAATGGTTTCCTAATGGGGGGGTCAGGTTTCTGTCACTCCGGCAAGCCCTACGATTAGTAGCCAAATACACAATGCATTCCCCTAGTACCATATAGGTGAAGTGTCATGTAGTCGACATTCACATGACACCACTAGAAGAAGTACACCACAACTTAAATAACAATCTATCAAATCTTTCTCAACGCAATTCCACTACTAACAACAAGACTTCTCCCATGTCCTCAAGAACAAAACGAACTACTCACAAGACATCATATGGATCATGATCAGAGATGGAATAATGATGTATAACAATCTGAACATAAACAATAATTCAATGGTTCACTCAATAGCATCAACTACAAAGAGTAATCAACACCGGGAAAGTTTCCCCTATGAACTATGCAAGATTCAACTCAATTGTTACAGCAATATGGAGATGGTGATGAGGATGCTGATGGTTATGATGGTGCTGATGATGATGATGATCCCGATGAAGTCCAGCTTGATGGTGGTGTTGATGGCGATGATCTCCCCTCTCCGGGAAGGAATTCCCCCGGCAGAAATCTATCTGCCGGAGAGATCTTTCTCTCTCGGTGTTTTCCGCCCCACAGAGGCGGCGGAATCTTTCTGTGGTCGCTCCCCGATTCTTAGGGTTTCGGGAGGTTGATATACGCCAGAGGCTGGAGTGGGCTGGGTGGCCACACCACTCCCTGGCGCGGCCTAGGCTTGCCCGCGCCATGGGGTGGTGTGGGCCCCCTGTGGCCCACCTCCACTCCATCTTTTGGCATCCCGAGTCTTCTGGAAAAATAGGATTTTCCGTATATTTTCCCGGATTTTCTGATCTTCGTGAATTTTGCCTCCAAACAGCACCTTTTCTATTAGAATCCTGGCTGCAGCGGTCCATGCTCCAAAAGTCATCAACCATGCAAAAATAGATGAAATAACATAAGTATCACCTCTCAATACGAAATATATCAATGAATAATAGTGAATTAAGACATAGAATAGTGATGCAAAATGGACGTATCAATAGGTGCACTAGTTCGGCAAAGAGATAGTGAAATACAAGTGGTATGGATAATTATAAGTGGTAACGGTGATAGAAAATAGCTTGATGGCGTGGAAGAGACTAAAGGAAAACTGAAATAAAGATGGAAGAAAGCAAACATGTAACAGATCTAATTGCAAACGGTGTATCAGTGCTTAGAAACAAGGCCTAGGGATCATACTTTCACTAGTGAACACTCATATAAATATATTATCTTCATGATATTACTCTTAACTACTCTTCGGTTGGACACTCTAATCCATGGTAGGGCTATAACAGCACTCCTCAAAGTAAGCCTTTCCCATCTAGAAAACCCCACACTGTCACCTTGAGTACTAGATGAGTCCAACAAACACCACAATTTCATAAATACATCCAACTCCAAATATAACTCATAACAAGTATTCGTAACCTCTAGCCTAAGTGCCACCATGGTGTGCACGCTATCACTTTCACACACATGGGGAGAGCAGAGATCTATTAAAGCACTTGAGTAGCAAGGCAGATCTATAGATTACAAGCTCATGATCTCAATAAGATCAAGCATAGAGAGAGATGAACACATAGCTACCGGTAGAACCCTTAGCGTCGAGAGATAACTACTCCCTCCTCATCATGGGAATCAGCAATGGCGATGGAGATGGCGGTGGAGATCGATGGAGATGGCTCCGAGGGCACTTCCCGTCCGACTGTGGTGCCGAACAGACTTTCTCGTCTCAATCTCCCCTTCGGTGGCGACGGTGCTGCGGAACTTTTCGTGGATTTCTGATGGATTATCCAGGGTTTTTGCCTCAGAAGGAATATATAGGCGAAGGAGGCAAGGTCGGTGGCCGGCCAGGGGCCCACACCATGCCCTGGCGAGGCCTGGGGGGACCCACGCCAAGGGGGGGTGTGGCCACCCTGTGGCCCCTCTCCGACTCTCCTTCTGGCTCCGTGAGTCTTCCAGGAAAATAGTAACTTTGGCTTTTGTCCCATCCAATTCCGAGAATATTCATTTTGGACCAAAAACAGCAGAAAACAGGCAACTGGCACTGTGGCATCTTGTTAATAGGTTAGTCCAAGAAATCATATGAAAAGTACTCAAAAGTGTGGACAAAACACAAGAGAGTGGATAAAACCAAGCATGGGACATCAAAAATTATAGATACATTTGCAATGTATCAACATCCCCAAGCTTAACTCCTGCTCGTCCTCGAGTAGGTAAGTGATAAAAAGAAAGAATAATTTTTGAGGTGACATGCACCATCAAAGACTTGATCAAAGTATTTGTAAAACATTCAAAGCTGGGATCATAGTACTTCAATCATAACATGAAAGACAAAGTTCTAGCAATAAGACAAAAGAAACTATGATGCAACATGAAAAGGCACAAACAAAAGATTCATGAATAACAATGCTTTGCAAGACGTTTGTTTGTTTCACATAAAGAAAACATAGCATAATAGTATTCAGCTTGTCCCTCAATAGAGTAGCAAATATAATTGCATAGGACACCTTCAAAGTTCATAAGAGTGACTAGATACAAATAGTCTAAAACGAGCAATATCAAGTTATGCATCAATCAACTAGTCTTGGGACAATGCACATAGAACTAAGAATGGCCACTATGCTCTCAAAGTAGGTGCATAAAGATAGAAGGTGGAGACTCAATATAATGGTGGAAGAAAGGCCTTCATAGAAGGAAGTAGGTATTCAAGTCTCATAAAGAGCTTCCAAAAATTATGGTACTTATAGCTTCAGCTCTCATTGCCCCTATAATAAGCATCTTGAAGTGATTAAGGTTAAAGTGAACAAACTATGGTGTACATGCTTGACGAAGTATAAGTCAGGAATCTCATGTCCCTTGTATACGAGGGTCGCTCCTCATGCTACTCAAGTTTAGTTACCGGTAAGTTCTTGTCATCGTAAGTACATGTGTATCATAGAGAACCGCCAACGGGGTACCCCTTTCCCGATGATACGGAAGAATCCCCATATCAAAATGACAAGGCAAGCAGACAACGAGCATCTCAGCGATCTTCTTATTTACCATGGGAATATGGTGCTTTTTTCTCTCTTTCCTCTTTTCATAATCTCTTTTTTCTCTTTTTCTTCTTCTTTTTTCTCAGTATAGGACTCTTTTTTTTATAAAAAGAATGCTTCATAGACAGCTCATTATGGTTACGCTGCAGGTTTCCACCATGTCATCATGGATTAGACCAGCGGCCCAGGCGTTTCTCTAACACATATACATAACTCCATGGACTTACAAGCTCCCCTTTCATTTCACACCGACGACATCCATATACAAAAGAGCATAATATCAACTAGGTACAAGTACCAAGTGCAATGTTGAAAGCGTTCCCCATGAAAGCATGGTTCTGCTAATTCCCAACAAATAAGTGCAAGCATATACAACATAGACGACACAATGGTTCAAGTTTATTATGGACAATAAAAGTAAAGTGTGCCATCAAGTTCGTGAGAGCTTTAATCACTAGTTTTCTCATAACAAGTTTAATTTGGAAGGTAAACAAAAGCATGAATATACTTGGGATAACATATGCTAGTAGGTAGGTATGTTGGAATCTTTGGAATAACTTGGTTTAGGGAGTTGGATGCATGAGTGGAACTCATACTTGGTTGTGGAGGCTAGCAAAAGACTGGGAGCGACAAACTAAGAGAGCAATAATTGCCATAATCATGCAGAGCGACAAAACATCATTGATCAAAGCATAAAGTGATACTACAAGTTGAAAACTAAAGGATCATAAAGGCTTAGGTGACTTGGGATAGTCATAACATGGTGTGAGCATGTGCCAAGTCAACCCAAATAAAGCATCAAAGGAGAATACCATAATACTATGCTTTAATATGCTAAAACAACACATGATTCTTCAAAGGCACATTAAGCAATCTCAATTGTTTATAACAAGTCATGCTACAGCAAAGAATACTAAGCATAAAGCCAAAACAATATCAAGCATGGCATGACAAAGCATAGGCCACAGTCAAAAACAAGCTATCTTTACCACTTAAGCATGAACTTTTCCTACTCTTTTCCAATCCAAACCAAACTATTTGAAAACCAATGCATGAAAGAGGGGGTCCAACAAATTTATTCAGCAAACTAAGAAAACCAAGCAAACAAAAAACCAAAACGAAAACAAAAAAGAAGACGCTCCAAGAACAACACAACTGTGCATGAAACAATAAAAATAAAGCGTTTGGAAGAAACCTGGGATTTTTATTGATGAAGAAGGGGATACCTTGGGCATCCCCAAGCTTTGACGCTTGTACTTCTTGGGTATTTCTTGGGGTGACATGCATGGCATCCCCAAGCTTGAGATTTAGTCCATCCTTCATCTCATTACTCATTTCTTCCATACACCTGGAATTTTTTCTTCATACAAAACTTCACAGAATCTTTATTAGCAACATTAGTGCACTCAAGATAATAAGTCTTTAGGTTCAGTTCCAACACAAATAAAACTTCCACTAAAACACAAGCTACTGTAGCACTTCCCTCAAAAATCTCAATTGCCCAAAAGAACTCAAAAAGGAACCAACAAGAAGCAAATGCAAATAAAGGCAGAAATCTGTCAAAACAGACCAGCAGGTAAAGACGAATTTGTTCGAAGACTTTCTCTTGCTCAAATCAAAAAGTGTTGAACTAATGAAAGTTAGATAACAACCTGGGGCAGAAGCACAAAAATTCATGCCTCAAAAGGACGTACAGAGATTTTACACGAATTTTTACGGTGAAGCACAGAAATCTGTTTCGGGACAGCAACTTTCCCAAGTCTTACTTCTCTCTCATTAGAGGTTACTCTTGGCACAAAAACCACACAAAAATGATAAGGAGAGGTTATTACTGAAGCAATAACTTTCAATACTCAACTAAAACTTTTGGGTTATCTCCCAATAAGTACTTTTCTTTAACGCCTTTAAGTTAGGCATGATAGTTTGAGAAGATGCTCACATAAGAAATATGAATTGAAGTAAAAGAGAGCATCAAGAAGCAAATTCAAAACACATTTAAGTATAACCCACTTCCTATGCATAGGAATCTTGTAAAGAAACAAGTCATGAAAGCACAAAGCAACAAGCATAGGAAAGCAAAACAAGTGCAACTTCAAAATTTTCAACATAAAGAGGGGAAACTTAATATTGTTGAGACACATAAAACCATGTTTCCCTCTCTCATAATAACTTTCAGTAGCATCATGAATAAAATTAACAATATAACTATCACATAAAACATTCTTATCATGGGCCACATGCATAAAAGAATTAATACTCTCCACATAAACATAGTCATTCTTATTAATTGTAGTGGGAGAAAATTCAACAAAATAGCAATCATTATTATTCTCATCATCATAATCATCAAATATAGGGTGTATATTGTAATCATAATTAATTTTGTTCTCAATAGTAGGTGGACTAAAAATATCATATTCATCATTGTAATCATCATATATTGGAGGCATAGTATCATCAAAGTAAAAAAATTCCTCCGTGCTTGGGGGACTAAAAATATCATGCTCATCAAAACCAGCTTCCCCAAGCTTAGACTTTTCCATAGCATTAGAAATAATGGTGTTCAAAGAATCCATACTAATAACATTGCTATTAGCACGCAAATAAAGTTCCATAGGTTTTTTAATTTTCTCTTCAAACACTTCATGTCCTAACTCAAGATAAATACTATAAAGCTCTCTAATTTTGTTGTTGTTTTCCATTGCTTCAACTAGTGAAAATAAGAAACAAAAGACAAAATTGCAGAATCTAAAGGAATAATCTCGAGCACTCACACCGGAGGATGTGAGTACCTTCTTACCTCCCGGCACGGGCGCTTTAAAATAGGCGTTTGCCGTGGGAGGTTCTTCTTCTTTAATCCTCCGGTATGAATACCTTTTACCTTACCTCCCCGGCAACAGCGCCA
Organism: Avena insularis; assembly: GCA_023614405.1. Classification (NCBI taxonomy): domain Eukaryota; kingdom Viridiplantae; phylum Streptophyta; class Magnoliopsida; order Poales; family Poaceae; genus Avena; species Avena insularis. The sequence continues at coordinate 569,265,355 of CM042686.1, forward strand.
GAAAATAGCTTAATGTCTACGCACTTCTATTCTTGTAGACAGTTGTTGGGCCTCCAAGTGCAGAGGTTTGTAGAACAGCAGCAAGTTTTCCCTTAAGTGGATTACCCAAGGTTTATCGAACTCAGGGAGGAAGTGGTCAAAGGTATCCCCTCTCAAGCAAACCTGCAATCAAGATACAAGAAGTCTCTTGTGTCCCCAACACACCCAATACACTTGTCAGGTGTATAGGTGCACTAGTTCGGCGAAGAGATAGTGAAATACAAGTGGTATGGATAATTATAAGTGGTAAAGGTGATAGAAAATAGCTTGATGGCGTGGAAGAGACTAAAGGAAAACTGAAATAAAGATGGAAGCAAGCAAACATGTAACATATCTAATTGCAAACAGTGTATCAGTGCTTAGAAACAAGGCCTAGGGATCATACTTTCACTAGTGAACACTCTCATATAAATATATTATCTTCATGATACTACTCTTAACTACTCTCCGGTTGGACACTCTAATCCATGGTAGGGCTATAACAGCACTCCTCAAAGTAAGCCTTTCCCATCTAGAAAACCCCACACTGTCACCTTGAGTACTAGATGAGTCCAACAAACACCACAGTTTCATAAAGACATCCAACTCCAAATATAACTCATAACAAGTATTTGTAACCTCTAGCCTAAGTGCCACCATGGTGTGCACGCTATCACTTTCACACACATGGGGAGAGCAGAGATCTATTAAAGCACTTGAGTAGCAAGGCAGATCTATAGATTACAAGCTCATGATCTCAATAAGATCATGCATAGAGAGAGATGAACACATAGCTACCGGTAGAACCCTTAGCCTCGAGAGAGAACTACTCCCTCCTCATCATGGGAATCAGCAATGGCAATGGAGATGGCGGTGGAGATCGATGGAGATGGCTCCGGGGGCACTTCCTCGTCCCGGCGGGGTGCCGAAACAGAGACTTTCTGTCCCCCGAATCTCCGCTTTAGTGGCGGCGGTGCTGCGGAACTTTTCGTGGATTTTTGATTGATTATCCAGGGTTTTTGCCTCAGGAGGAATATATAGGCGAAGGAGGCAAGGTCGGTGGCCGGCCAGGGGGCCCACACCATGCCCTGGTGCGGCCTGGGGGGACCTGCACCAAGGGGGGTGTGGCCACCCTGTGGCCCCTCTCCGACTCTCCTTCTGGCTCCACGAGTCTTCCGGGAAAAATAGTAACTTTGGCTTTTATCCCGTCCAATTCCGAGAATATTCATTTTCTGACTTCCTAGAACAAAAAACAGCAGAAAACAGGCAACTAGCACTATGGCATCTTGTTAATAGGTTAGTCTAAGAAATCATATGAAAAGTACTCCAAAGTGTGGACAAAACACAAGAAAGTGGATACAACCAAGGATGGAACATCAAAAATTATAGATACATTTGCAATGTATCACCAGGCCTGGCCTGCGCCAGGGGGGTGGTCTGGCCAACCCCAGCACCCCCTCGGCCTCCTCTTCCGCTTATAAGATGCCCTCGGGACGAAAACCCTAAGTGCCCGATCAAAAATCCACGAAAGAGTCTATAGCCGCCGTCATCTCCATCCCTAGATCGGGAGGGATCTGAAGCTCTTCCCGGCACCCTTCCGGAGAGGGGAATTCACCCCGGAGGCCTTCTTCATCACCATGCAAGCCTCCGGTGTGATGCGTGAGTAGTTCATCTTTGGACTACGGATCCATGTAGTAGCTAGATGGCTGGTTCTCCTCCTTTGTGCTTTCATGTTTAGATCTTGTGAGCTCCGTTCATGATCAAGATCATCTATTTGTAATTCTGCATGTTGTGTTTGCAGGGATCCGATGGATATTGAGATGCTATTTCAGATTGATTATTGATTCTATCATGTCTTTGTTATTTGTGATCTTGCATGCTTTCCGTTGTTAGTAGCTATCTTGGCCAAGTAGATGCTAGCAATTCCAAGAGTTAGTATTTATGCTCGATAGTGGGTTCATGCCTCTGGTAATCCAGGGAAGTGACAGAAATCTCTAAGGTACTAGATGTGCTATTGCTACTAGGGAGAAAACAACAATCCTTTGTTCATAGAACAATCGTATTGTTTACTTTACACGAAGTTCGTAAAGCAATAATCTGTTGCTTGCAACTTAATACTAGAGGGGGTTCGGATGATAACATGAAGGTGTTATTAGTCATAGATGCAGTTGGATGGCGGTCTATGTATAATTTTGTAATGCCCAATCAAGTCTCAAAGGAGTCAAGATGATTAGTATATGCATGTATTGCTTTCTCGATGTTTGTCAATTGCCCCGCTGTAATTTGTTCACCCAACATATTATCTATCTCAATGAGAGCCACCTCTAGTGAACTATGGATCCCGGTCCTTGTCTTTTACATTCAATCTACAATCTTTTACTGCTTTGTGTTTACTTTCTGCAAACTTTTACTTCTTTCCATTCGATACGTTTAATCCTTTGTTTTCCGCAAAACACGGTGAGATTGACAACCTCATTGCAAGTTGGGGACAAAGTTCAGAGTTGTGCAGGTGTCTCCACGTTGCTACTACTAGCACCGTAGTGTGCCCTGCCAAGGCTCAGCTAGCAACACCTTTGGGGTGTTTCTTGGTCCTACTGGTTCGATTAAACCTTAGTTTCATAACTGAGGGAAACTTGCTGCTGTGCTCATCATACCTTCCTCTTGGGGTTCCCAACGAGCTCTACATCAACACCGCACCAAGATTTTTCTCGGCGCCGTAATCGAGCCATCAAGCATTTTTCCAAGGCGCGCTGTCGGAATCAAGGACATCTTCACAAGGGGAGTCCCTCATAACCAATCTCTTTACTTTGTTATTTTTGTTTTGCTTAGTTTCTTTTTGCTTTGTTTGCTTGTTTCTTATTCAAAAACACACAAAAAAAATTAGTTTTACTAGTTTGCTTTCTTATTTCAAAAACACAAAAAATTAGTTCCTTTCTTAAGTTGCCACTATGTCTAGCCTTGCTCCAATCACTATGTCACCCGAGGAAATGATTTTCACTTTTAAACAAGGAATTGAGGAAAGTTTTAAGGAAGCTTGGTCTAGAATCTCTGATCTACATGAAAAAACTGAGCCTAAAATGACTCAAAGCTTGTTCCTTAGCAGTTTTTACCTTGGAATTGCTCTTTGCTATAGATATGCTTTAGATACTGTTGTGGGAGGAGATTTCCTCCAATGTAATGAGGATGCTGCTATAAATGCTATAAAGAAATTGATCCTCACTTACAACTTGCCTAGCCAAACTGATATTTCCTTCGCAAGAATATTTACTAGATTGAACACTCTTGAGACTAGCACTACCAACTTAAAAGATTGCTATAATACGCTTAGGGAGCATCACAATTATGTCCCAATAAATTCTGAACCATCAAAGTGGTTCCCTACAGTAAAGATTGAGATAAACACTGAAACTTTTCAAGCCCGCTGTGATATCATGTCTGAATTTTGTATTATGCCCAAGGATATTTATGAATCTCTGAATACTTGGGGGCTTACTGAAGGAGGAAAAGAAATATCTCTTGCTAATAATGCTACCATATTACCTCTTGGAATAGCTGAAGGAGTGTTTACAAATATACTTGGGAAAATGATTTCTACTGATTATCTTGTTATTGAATGTGCAGGAAAAGGACAAATTACACTTGGAAGGTCCCTATTAGAACTCCTTGGAGCGATAATAGATGTGGGAAAGGGGACCATGCACCTTTCTTCTCCACCAAACAATCATATTTTCCCCAAGGTTAAGAATAAAAGTAAGAGAGGTAAGGGCAAGAAATTTGGTTTTAATGCTTCTTCATTTGAGAACACTTGATTCTTTCTTGCTTCTTATGCCTAACTTAAAGGCGTTAAAGAAAGTACTTATTAGAAGATAACCCAAAAGTTTTAGATGAGTCTTGGAAGTTATTACTTCAGTAATAACCGCTCCTTATCCTTTTTATTTGCTTTTTGTGCCAAGAGTAACCTCTAATGAGAGAGAAGTAATGATTGGGAAAGTTGCTGTCCCAAAACAGATTTCTATGCTTCACCATAAAAATTCGTGTAAAATCTCTGAACGTCTTTTTAAGGCGTAAATTTTTGTGCTTCTGACCCAGCTTTTTATCTAACTTTAGTTAGTTCAACACCTTTTTATTTGAGGAACAGAAGGTCTTCGAAAAAATTCGTCTTTACCTGCTGGTCTGTTTTGACAGATTTCTGCCATTTTCTGCATTTGCTTCTTGTTGGTTCCTTTTTTAGTTATTTTTGGGAATTGAGCTTTTTGAGGGAAGTGCTATAGTAGCTAGTGTTCTAATGGGAGTTTATTTGGTGTTAGAACTGAACCTTAAGACTTATTTATCTAGAGTGCACTAATGTTGCTAATAAAGATTGTGTGGAGTTTTGTATGAAGGAAAAATTTCAGGTGTATGGAAGGAATGAGTAATGAGATGAAGGATGTACTAAACCTCAAGCTTGGGGATGTCAAGCGTGTCACCCCAAGAAATATCCAAGAAGTACAAGCGTTAAAGCTTGGGGATGCCCAAGGCATTCCCTTCTTCATCAATAAAAATCCCAGGTTTCTTCCAAACGCTTCATTTTTATTGTTTCATGCAAAGTTGTGTTGTTCTTGGAGCGTCTTTTTTTTCGTTTTTATTTTGGTTTTTTGTTTGCTTTTGTTCGCTTAGTTTTCTTAATAAATTGGTTGGACCCCCTCTGTCATACATTGGTTTGCAAATAGTTTGGTTTGGTTTGGAAAAGAGTAGGAAAGTTCATGCTTATGTGGTAAAAAGAGCTCGTTTTTACTATGGCCTATGCTTTGTCATGCCATGCTTGATATTGTTTTGGCTTTATGCTTAGTATTCTTTGCTGTAGCATGACTTGTTATAAACAATTGAGATTGCTTAATGTGCCTTGGATGAATCATGCGTTGTTTTAGCATATTAAAGCATAGTATAGTGGTATTCTCCTTTGATGCTTTATTTGGGTTGACTTGGCGCATGCTCACACCATGTTATGACTATCTCAAGTCACCATAGACTTTATGATCCTTTAGTTTTCAACTTGTAGTATCACTTTATGCTTCGATCATTGATGTTTTGTCGCTCTGCATGATTATGGCCATTATTGCTCTCTTAGTTTGTCGCTCCCAGTCTTTTGCTAGCCTCCACAACCAAGTATGAGTTCCACTCATGCATCCAACTCCCTAAAACAAGTTTTTCCAAAGAGTCCACCATACCTACCTACTAGCTTATGCTATTCCAAGTATATTCATGCTTTTGTTTACCTTCCAAATTAAACTTGTTATGAGAAAACTAGTGATTAAAGCTCTCACGAACTTGATGGCACACTTTACTTTTATTGTCCATAATAAACTTGAACCATTGTGTCGTCTATGTTGTATATGCTTGCACTTATTTGTTGGGAATTAGCAGAACCATGCTTTCATGGGGAACGCTTTCAACATTGCACTTGGTACTTGTACCTAGTTGATATTATGCTCTTTTGTATATGGATGTCGTCGGTGTGAAATGAAAGGGGAGCTTGTAAGTCCATGGAGTTATGTATATGTGTTAGAGAAACGCCTGGGTCGCTGGTCTAATCCATGCTGACATGTTGGAAACCTGCAGCGTAACCATAATGAGCTGTCTATGAAGCATTCTTCTTATAAAAAAAAGAGTCCTGTATTGAGAAAAAATAGAAAATAGAAAAAAAATTATGGAAAGAGGAAAGAGAGAAAAAAAAGCACCATATTCCCATGGTAAATAAGAAGATTGCTGAGATGCTCGTTGTCTACTTGCCTTGTTATTTTGATATGGGGATTTTTCCGTATCATCGGCAAGGGTACCTGCTGGGTTCTCTATGATACACATGTACTTACGATGACAAGAACTTACCGGTGACTAAACTTGAGTAGCATGAGGAGCGGCCCTCGTATACAAGGGACATGAGATTTCTAACTTATACTTCGTCAAGCATGTACACCATAGTTTGTTCACTTTAACCTTAATCACTTCAAGATGCTTATGATAGGGGCAATGAGAGATGAAAGCTATAAGTACCATAATTTTTGGAAGCTCTTTATGAGACTTAAATCCCTACTTCCTTTTATAAAAAGGCCTTTCTTCCACCATTATATTGAGTCTCCACCTTCTACCTTTATGCACCTACTTTGAGAGCATAGTGGCCATTCTTAGTTCTATGTGCATTGTCCCAAGACTAGTTGATTGATGCATAACTTGATAATGCTTGTTTTAAACTTTTGTATCTAGTCACTCTTATGAACTTTGAAGGTGTCCTATGCATTTATATTTGCTACTCTATGAGGGACAAGCTGAATACTATTATGCTATGTTTTCTTTATGTGAAACAAACAAACGTCTTGCAAAGCATTGTTATTCATGAATCTTTTGTTTGTGCCTTTTCATGTTGCATCATAGTTTCTTTTGTCTTATTGCTAGAACTTTGTCTTTCATGTTACGATTGAAGTACTATGATCCCAGCTTTGAATGTTTTACAAATACTTTGATCAAGTCTTTGATGGTGCATGTCACCTCAAAAATTATTCTTTCTTTTTATCACTTACCTACTCGAGGACGAGCAAGAGTTAAGCTTGGGGATGTTGATACATTGCAAATGTATCCATAATTTTTGATGTTCCATGCTTGGTTTTATCCACTTTCTTTTGTTTTGTCCACACTTTGGAGTACTTTTTATATGATTTCTTGGACTAACCTATTAACAAGAGCCACAGTGCCAGCTGCCTATTTTCTCCTGTTTTTGGTTCCAGGAAAGTCAGAAAATGAATATTCTCGGAATTAGACGGGACAAAAGCCAAAGTACCTATTTTTTCCAGAAGTCATCAGATGCCACAATACGAGACAGAGAAGGGCTGGGGGCTGGCCACACCACCTGGCCGTGCGGCCAGGCCTGGCCCGCGCCAGGGGGTGGTCCGGCCAACCCCAACACCCCCTCGGCCTCCTCTTCCGCCTATAAGATGCCCTCGGGACGAAAACCCTAATTGCCCGATCAAATATCCATGAAAGACTCTGTAGCTGCTGTCATCTCCATCCTTAGATCGGGAGGGATCTGAAGCTCTTCCCGGCACCCTGCTGGAGAGGGGAATTCACCCTGGAGGCCTTCTTCATCACCATGCAAGCCTCCGGTGTGATGCGTAAGTAGTTCATCTTTGGACTACGGATCCATGTAGTAGCTAGATGGCTGGTTCTCCTCCTTTGTGCTTTCATGTTTAGATCTTGTGAGCTCCGTTCATGATCAAGATCATCTATTTGTAATTCTGCATGTTGTGTTTGCGGGGATCCGATGGATATTGAGATGCTATTTCAGATTCATTATTGATTCTATCATGTCTTTGTTATTTGTGATCTTGCATGTTTTCTGTTGTTAGTAGCTATCTTGGCCAAGTAGATGCTAGCAACTCCAAGAGTTAGTATTTATGCTCGATAGTGGGTTCATGCCTCCGTAACTGGGAAGTGACAGAAATCTCTAAGGTACTAGATGTGTTGTTGCTACTAGGGAGAAAACAACAATCCTTTGTTCATAGAACAATCATATTGTTTACTTTACACGAAGTTCGTAAAGCAATAATCTGTTGCTTGCAACTTAATACTGGAGCGGGTTTGGATGATAACCTGAAGGTGGATTATTAGTCATAGATGCTATTGGATGGCGGTCTATGTATAATGTTGTAATGCCCAATCAAGTCTCAAAGGAGTCAAGATGATTAGTATATGCATGTATTGCTTTCTCGATGTTTGTCAATTGCCCCGCTGTAATTTGTTCACCCAGCATGTTATCTATCTCAAGGAGAGCACCCCTAGTGAACTATGGATCCCGGTCCTTGTCTTTTACATTCAATCTACAATCTTTTACTGCTTTGTGTTTACTTTCTGCAAACTTTTACTTCTTTCCATTCGATACGTTTAATCCTTTGTTTTCCACAAAACACGGTGAGATTGACAACCTCATCGCAAGTTGGGGACAAAGTTCTGTGGTTGTGTTGTGCAGGTCTCCACGTTGCTACTAGCACCGGTAGTGCGCCCTACCAAGGCTCAGTTAGCAACACCTTTGGGGTGTTTCCTTGCTCCTACTGGTTCGATTAAACCTTGGTTTCATAACTGAGGGAAACTTGCTGCTGTGCTCATCATACCTTCCTCTTGGGGTTCCCAACGAGCTCTAGATCAACACCACACCAGCACTTTTCTGGCGCCGTACACTGAGCCATCCTGTAGCTCCCAAAATATAGATTTCCTTTTCCACATGGGTGCGTGTCCGACATCGTCCTTCGGAACATATTGTCTACCAGGACCCTTTCCAAAGATTACTTTTAAATCCTTCACCATATCAAATACATCATCACCAGTATGGCGAATAGGCTTACACTGGCTATCTGCTTCACCATTGAAATGCTTACCTTTCTTTCTTAGGGTGTGCGTGGAAGAAAACGATTTATTCCCTCGGTACACATTCTTCTTACATTTATCCAAATATATACTTTCAGTCTCGTTTAAACAGTGTGTGCATGCATTCTATCCCTTGTTTGTCTGTCCTGAAATGTTATGAACAACAACGCTCGTAGGTCAAATTCCGCCTGCTTGTTCTCATCCCACACACGTACACCTTGTCCGTGCCACAACTGTAAGAGTTCTTCAACTAATGGCCTTAGGTACACATCAATGTTGTTGTCGGGTTGCTTCGGGCCTTGGATGAGCACTGGCATCATAATGAACTTCCGCTTCATGCACAACCAAGGAGGAAGGTTATAGATACACAGAGTCACATGCCAGGTGCTATGTCTGCAGCTCTGCTCCCCAAAAGGATTCATGCCATCTGTACTTAGACCAAACCATAAGTTCCTCGCATCACCTGCAAAGTCTGGAAACTCTCTCTCGATTTTTCTCCACTGCGACCCATCAGCGGGGTGTCTCAACATCTCGTCTTTCTTACGGTCTTCCATGTGCCATCACAACAACTTGGCATGCTCTTTGTTCCTAAACAAACGTTTTAACCGTGGTATTATAGGAGCATACCACATCACCTTGGCAGGAACCCTCTTCATGCGGAGCTCTCCCTCAACATCACCAGGGTCATCTCGTCTTATCTTATACCGCAATGCAAAGGTATACTGGCATGCATCCAAATTCTCGTATTCTCGCCATGTAGAGGATGCAGACATTAATGCATGCATGTATCTTCTGCACCTCTAATCCTAGAGGGCAGACAACCTTCTTTGCTTCGTAGGTACTGGCGGGTAGTTCGTTATCCTTTGGAAGCAACTTCTTCATTATTTTCAGCAACTTTTCAAATCCTTTGTCAGTCACACCTTTTTCTGCCTTCCATTGCAGCAATTCCAGTGTGCTACCCAGTTTTTTGTGCCCATCTTCACAATTTGGGTACAACAATTTGTTGTGATCCTCTAACATCTTCTTGAACTTCAATCTCTCCCTTTCAGTTACGCATTCTTCCTGGGCATCAGCAATAGCCCGACTAAGATCATCATCGGGCAAATCTGATGCCCGTTCTTCATCTTTTTATTCATCAATGTCTTCCATTGTAGTACCATCGTATTCAGGGGACATAGTAGGGTAGTCGTTATCATTCTCTTCTTCTTTGTTGTCTTCCATCATAACCCCTCTTTCTCCGTGCTTGGTCCAACAATTATAGCCGGTCATGAAACCGGACCGAAACAGGTGGCTGTGAAGAACTCTTGAGTAAGAGTATTCCTTATGATTCCGACAGACACCACATGGACAAGACATAAAACCATTCCGCTTGTTTGCCCCAGCCACAAGGAGAAAAGAATGCACGCCTTTAATAAACTCGCTAGAGAGTCGGTCAGCATACATCCATTGCTGGCTCATCTACATTATATAATTAATTAAGTACATCAAACATAATCATAATTAATTAGTACTAATCTAAAAAACAAAATGTCGACACTATGTCCTCAGTGGGCAGCACTAAGCCAGTAAATTAAATGACGACACTATTTTGGGTGGGTGGCAGCATAATCATAATTAATTAGTACTAATCTAAAAAACAAAATTAAAGCCATCAACCAGGACTAAAGATATGATGAACCTTTAGTCCCGGTTGGAGACACCAACCGGGACTAAATGTGGATGTGGAGACAACATGTCGACACTATATCCTCAGTGGGCAGCACTAAGCCAGTAAATTAAATGACGACACTATTTTGGGTGGGTGGCAGCATAATCATAATTAATTAGTACTAATCTAAAAAACAAAATTAAAGCCATCAACCGGGACTAAAGATATGATGAACCTTTAGTCCCGGTTGGAGGCACCAACCAGGACTAAATGTGGATGTGAAGACAACATGCCGACACTATGTCCTCAGTGGGCAGCACTAAGCCAGTAAATTAAATGACGACACTATTTTGGGTGGGTGGCAGCACTATGCCAGGGGTGAGTGTGTCGATATTATGTCATCAGTGCCCGACACTATGTTGTGCTGCTTAATCTATAAATAGGTATGCATTCTTGTGAAGAACTGCAAGATGGTGTGCGATACCAGGGCACCACTACGGTGGAGCTTCTCAAAGATGTCTTAGGACCTCGTCCTCGGACATCTTCGAGGAGCTCGCCGTAGAGGCACTCTCTAATATGTGAAATTAGTTAGCTCCACCAGCATACTGATCTAGCTAGAGAAGATATAAACTGAAAGATGCGAGTAGGGACACCACTACGGCAGAGCTTCTCGAAGATGTCTTAGGATCCCGTCCTCAGACATCTTCGAGGAGCTCGCCATAGAGGCACTCCCTAATATGTGAATTGTTTTAGTTACCCGGCGTATTAATCTATAGCTGGAGAAGTTATTAACTCCAATATGGTGCGAGAGGGACACCACTACGGCGAAGCTTCTCTCGAAGATGTCTTAGGATCCTATCCTCAGACATCTTCGAGGAGCTCGCCATAGAGGAGCTTCTCGAAGATGTACTGTGATGTCTTCTTATCAAGATTTTATGAATTAATCATATCTTTGTTACAATTTTTTCAGTTTGTTGAACATAGGTAGACGAAGAAGGATATTTTGCCCAGCTAGTTAGAATGATGAACTCACGCATGTGTGTGCTTCTAAAATCAAATTTCGAGACTATGTGCCAAAACGAGATATATATAGATAGAATCCACATATTATGATATTTCCCTTAGAGTCCTTACATTAATACAAGATAGATAGAATCTAAACATCGATCTCATGTTATCATTGCAAAAATTACTACCAAACTAAATCCACAAATCCATCTACAAGATAGAGCATGAAATGAGCTAATATAGCAATGAGAGTTCAAATGATGAAGTTGCTCACCTTTTAGAACCTTTGGATAGATGGGGCACCACAAAATATAGACAAATCTTGAGAAAAAATTGGGCATGAACTCGAGCTTGAGCAAGAAAGAGAGAGAGGAGCCACTAGCTTGAATGGTGGCTCGGACAGATAGGGAAAGAAGATATAGCCAGACCTTTAGTCCCGGTTCGTGTCTAGAACCGAGACAAAAGGTCCACCTTTAGCCCCGGGTCGTATAACAAACAGGGACTAAAGGGTCTGGCGCCCGACCCAGCCTACCTGAAACCCTTTAGTCCCGATTTGTTACACGATCCGGGACTAAAGGTCCCATTCGAACCGGCGCTAGTGCTTGCCACCCCCTGGGGCCAGATCTAGCCGTTGGACCAGAACATTAGTCCCGGTTTGTAGCAAAACCGGAACTAATACCCCTGGACCAAAGGTCCGTTTTCTACTAGTGATGTCCTTACTTATTTACATGATCTGAAAGTCGTTGTTCAGTATATCTTGAAAAATAAAGTGACTGTTTGACTGTTTGTGGCGGATGATTTTGTGTAGATTTCCTTAGTTGTTACGATTCCCTCTTTATCCGGAGTAGTTGAGATACAGTCCCAAGCAAGCAATTAGGTAGCTTTCTATGTTTGATTCTTCTAGATTGATGTGTATGTGTACTGAATTTTCAACGTGTTGTGATCTAAACCTCCAATTTCTTTTCTTAAAAATATTGTGTGTGTTGGGTGAGGTGTAGATCGAAGAGACTAAGGGAGCCATCGGCACAACACGCCAGGTTGATGCGTTGATGGACAGTAGAATGAGCTCTTTTTTTTACTCTTTATTTATATTCGGATTTATCTAGCATAAAACGTGACTAGATATATTCGAATCTAGATAAATCTAGATAAAACGTGACTAGATATATTCGAATCTAGATAAATCAAAAAAATCAATTAGAATCGAAGGGAGTAGCAATCAGACGTGGTGTAGTGGGTATAAACAACAGTTCATATTTTGACAGCTTTGTAATGTATAGGTGCTCCTCCTCAACTTCAAGGACGAGCTGCAGCGCCGCGCCCTCGCTTCTCGCACGCGCGACGACGTCCACGGCTAACTACTCCCTCCATTTTGAAATATAAGATATTTTAGCTTTCTGAAAAAAAAAGTGTATCTAAACGTCTTTTAGTTTCTTTTGGAAGGGGCATATATTAATATCAAAAGATACCAATTACACTTAGCCTCTGCAACAACGCATCGCCCTAGCGGGTATACGGTTGCACACAGCAAAAAAAAAGAGAAGAATTACAAAAAAGAAAAATCCCACTACAGTGACCCATTCATTGAACCAGTAGTACAACCACCACCGAGACAGCACCAGAAGTACAACTTCTCCAAAAGCGACGCCTCCAAAAAGGAAACAGTGCACAAACACCGTCATCGTCCGATCATAGATCTTAGGTTTTCATCCTGAAGAAAGTCCATGCTCTCAAAACAATACTGTTGGGGATATATTTTCCGGGTATCCTCACAGTTCCTCACTGACCAGGGTGACCCACTTCGGGTTAGTGCATTGCTTCACGGACGGCCCGGTCAGGGAGAAAGACGGAATCCAATCCGGCTATGGGAAGACCCAGAAGACTTACCGACTTAGGCCCATCGTGTTACTTGTAGTTCAAGATGTACTTGGTAACCGACTCTTAGTCGTAGCCGGATAGATCTCTCATGTAAACCTTATGCCGGATATCTATATAAGCCGTCCTAGAGAGAGCCTTTATGGCACCTCAATAGTCTACAATTTCAACTCGCACAGGCGAAACCCTTGTAACCCATATTCCGGCTTTGCCGTATTACTGGATTGCTAGCAGGAGTAGAATCCATCCAAAGCCGACGGATTCGAACCTGGATAAACTTGTGTGCTCACCGTCCCGGAATACCGTATGTCTCACCCCCTCTCTTCTGCACGCCTCGAGGACCCCCTCATGGCGTACTTGTCATCAATCCAATGACAGTTGGCGCCCACCGTGGGGCAAGTGAGCTACGGATCTGCGTTCCGAGCGGAATCTGCAAGAATCGGAATCGGCGAGACTATCGCCGTCGGTCGCATCCTCTACGCCAGCGACGTCCCTCTCATCGTTCTCGACGAGACTTGGATTCCGGCAAGGGAGGCCGTGACTGCTTACACAATCATGTCTTTTGGCGAGATCGATGTTTACATCGGTTTCGCTGAACCTGCCTAACCCACCCCAGCGGTGATGATAGAGGCAGAAGAATTTTCTGGGTCCCCTTTGTCCGCGGAGGCGGCAGAGTTCCGGATCTCAGAAAAATCTAATCCCACCCAGCCCACACCAGTTGCGGAGATAGTGGAGAAATCCGAACCTGAAGAATACCTAGCGGTCAACGTCGAATCTGGAGTGGATCTCCCCGGAGGAGCCGAATCCCAGATCGTCCCGCCCGTGGAAGTCGAAATCCAGGAGGAGCATATCAACGACACTGATTCCGACTCTGATGATGCCGGAACAGACAGGCCTTTCCTAAGGTACACACTACGACGTATGATACTACAAGGCGAAAGCGCAGATGCAATCCTCGAGACCATCAAAAGTTTCGATATGGCTGACCGCGAAAGCCGCAGGTACCCCAGGAAGCACGCGTCGTACTTCGTCGGATAGGTGGGTTCCGGATCCGGCTCTGCCGATGCTGGAGAAAACACCGACTCGGTGCTGGAGGCAATCGGAACAAACGCCGACGTACCCGCATCCTCGGATGAGTCGATGACGTCAGCAGATTTCCGAAAGTTCTCCGTGGAATATGAAGAGGAGTATAACTCCAAAGCTGCAGAAGAAGGAGAAGCCATGGACGAAGGATCCGGGGAACACTCTCCCAAAACGCAGGATGACATGGACGTCGGAGATAATCCCGAGGTCTAGATGTCCGAAAGTACCGATCAGAGCTTGACTCCGGGAAACGGACCCAAAGCCGTCTTTGTTACCGGCGCTGCCAAGAAGGCAAAGAAGAAGAACAAGAAAAACAAGACCCCAGCAAAAGACCCTCTGACAGAGGAGGTGATTGCCGAGGAATACGAAGAAGACTCGGATGGAGCACTTATCCCAGACGAGCTGAAAAAAGAAGCATCGGTGGATGGACACGTGATCACTGAAGGTGCGCGTAAACTCATCGATGCCACATTAACCACACCTATCCCTACATGCAGTAACATCGCAGATGAGCTGGATGAAAGGGCGCAAGCCCTAGAAGCGCTGTCAACAACTCCTCGATGAAGCCAAAACATCGAGGTGGAGAAGAAACGCATGTCGAACAAGGAGTACATGTCTCCGCATCGGAAGACACGGAAGGCCACATAGATGACAACCAATTCCCACGTGTCCGCGTCGCCCTTTTTGGAGATGAGATGGGAAAGCCACGAAAGATAGCAACGGAGATTGGGTATACCCAACACCAGACAAAATACCGTGGCAGCCCGAGAAATTCTATCGGCTAATCCAGACCAGAGGAGATCCGCTTTGGGTATCAAGTTACTCAACAAGGGACGGAGCAGCAAAAGGTCGCTTTGTCCGAAGTCAAAACTGGTCTCGAGATCACCAATGTCGCACAGATCCGGCATGGGCTGACGTAAGACCCCATTACGTTCCGGAGCAGCATTATCGCCCCGAACGACGGGAAGACAATTATTCGAGAACCGGATCGTCAGGACAACATCGCAGGACTACACGCGGCTGGAGCAACGTCGCACCAGCGGCCGAGAAAGACGCCATCGCTGCCCTGAATCTGACGAACCCTCCTCGACGAGAATCTAAAGATCGAAGGGGAGAAGATAAAGAGAAACGTCGGGAGGAGGATCGTCAGAGAATGCCACCTCCTAGACATGAGAACCGTCCGGCTGAGCCTCACTACGGTGGGAACGACGGACGAAGAAACGACGGAAACCATGCTGGTACAAGCCGGCAGGGGGCTCGTCATAGTCAAGACCCTCCCTGGAATTGGAATAATGAAGTTCTGGACGGAGGCCGGCGATCAGCCAGAAACTATCCAGCTGCTCCACCTTCTCCACCACACAGTCATCACAACGGCTCCCATGGAGGGCAAGGAGGACAACATGGCGGAGGAGGTGGTGGCAGAAGCCGAAGTCCGGCTCCACGGCACCGCAGCCATAGCCGACATTCGGGACGATCTCTATCCCCGAATGACGCAAGACACAGGATCAACTCCAACATAGAGGCTCGGCGCTATGAAAACGATGACGTGTACGTGGGTCCAAAGTGCTTCGGCCACGCATCAGAGCTACAAAATTCCCGGAAGGATTTGCTATCTCAAGACATATCCAAGCCTACGACGGCATTGATTGGCCAGACACCTGGTTACAGGACTTCTTCCAAGCTTGCTGCATCGCCAAAGGTGGAAACAGCCTGGTCGCAACCCGATATCTCCCACTTATGTTGCGGAAGACGGCACGATCATGGCTCAATGAACTTCCGGCAAACACCATCCATAACTGGTATGATTTACAAAGCGCGTTCTTCAAATTTCAAGGCACATATCGGAGGCCCTCAGACGGTTGGAGACCTACAACGTTGCACCCGTAAAGTCGAGAAACTTGCCGAGATTACCTCGGACGATGGATCGACACCAAGAACTCCTGCGAAGGAGTAAATGATCAAACTGCGATTGAAGCTTTCATCGCAGGTCTCCCTATTGGTTTACTACACCATCGCTTGAAGTGTGACAAGGTTACTGATTTGGGAGAGATGATAGAAACAGCGAGCAAGTATGCAGATGCTGACGATGATGCAGAAGGACTACTCAATGCCCTAGTTGTGCCTCACCAAGAAACAACCAAAGCAACAAGCTCAAGCGCAAAACACCTCGGAAGAAAACCCAACGTGGAAACAGCGTAGTCACTGCTTCCGGTCCGGAGGACGAGGAGGACGTGGCGGAGGTCAGGCGTGGCCTGGGACATCAAGGGTCCAAGGTAGAGGAGAACAACAACCAGGCAAAACCTACTCTTGGGCCGACATTGCCAATAACCCATGTGTGCATCACCTAGACGCTAGTGGGGGCTCGTCCCACACCAACGCCGAATGTCGTTTCAATGACGACATCAAAAGAGATGACACCGCGGGATACAAAGCTAAGCGGAAGAAGGGAAAGAAAAATCCCGAAAAATACAAGGAGACCAAGGAAGATTCCGACATGGAGGAGGCTGATGCTTCAAATCCCAAGTCGGAAGGGAAGAAGACTTTTCCCACCAAGAAGGACACTTATGTCACCTTCCTCGGATCTCAACCAGCAAAGGTCAAGAAAGCAGTTCTACACGAGCTCAATGCAACAGTTCCGGCTGTCCCCCAATATCTGGACTGGTCGGAAGTGGCAATCACGTTTGACCGTGATGATCATCCGCCTAAGCTACATAGGCGAGGAAAATACGCCTTAATCGTCAACCCACTTATTGACGGTTATGGTTTCTCCAAAACCCTCATGGACAGTGGTAGCAGCATCAATATTCTCTATGTCGAAACGCTACGCCGGATGATGATCTCGGAGACCCAGCTAAACCATAGCTCTGTGATTTTTCACGGAATTGTCCCAGGAAGACAAGCTAATTCCCTAGGAGAGATCACTTTGGATGTTACCTTTGGAACTCCAAAGAATTATCGGACGGAGGCACTTTCTTTCGAAGTGGTCCCGTTCAAGAGCGCATACCATGCTATATTCGGACGTCCGCCATCGGGCTTTTATGGCTCGTCCGTGTTACATTTACAATATGATGAAAATTCCAGGTCCCAACGGCGTGATCACCATCAGGGGAGACCCGAAGAAAGCGCGAGAGTGCGAGGATGGAAATGCCGCCTTTGCTGAAGCCATGCTGCACGCCCAGGAGTACCAGGAGATCAAGAAGAGCATAGATCCGTCCGAGATGCCCGCAACGAAGAAGGAGGTTACCAGGCCAAATCTGGAGTTCAAGGCATCAGAAGAGACGAAGAAAGCGCCATTGAAGGATGATGACCCGTCCAAGGTGACCCAGATAGGCGTAGGCCTAGATAGCGCATAGGAAAGCGCGCTCGTCAAGTTCCTCCAAGCAAATCAAGATATCTTCGCATGGCAGCCATCTGACATGATCGGAGTACCTAGGGAACTTGCCGAGCACTCTCTAAATGTAAACCCGAACGCTAAACCCGTCAAACAGTCCTTATGACGGTTTGGCGATGAAAAGCGTAAGGCAATAGCTAAGGAACTAGCACGGCTCGAGTTAGCCGGATTCATAGAAGAGGTCATCCACACTAGTGGTCGGCCAATCCTGTAATGGTCCCTAAAAAGGACACCACTGATTTAAGGATGTGTGTTGATTATACTGCCTTGAACAAGGCTTGTCCAAAAGATCCGTTCGCTCTGCCTAGAATTGATCAAGTTATCGATTCTACGGCAGGCTCGGAACTCCTCTGTTTTCTCGATGCATATTCCAGCTATCACCAAATCCGGATGAAGGAATCTGACAAAATCAAAACTTCATTCATAACCCCCTTCGGAACCTTCTGCTTTGTTACGATGCCCTTCGGGCTGAAGAACGCAGGAGCTACGTACCAGCGCACGATGCAGCGTTGCCTTCACAACCAACTCAAACGCAATGTACATGCATACGTGGATGATATCGTGGTGATGTCCAAAAAGAAGGAAACACTCATTTCCGACTTGGAGGAAACGTTCGCCAATCTACGAAAATACAACATCATGCTTAACCCGAAGAAATGCTTCTTTGGAATACCAGCCGGAAAATTATTAGGTTTCATCGTGTCTCAAAGAGGCATAGAGGTGAACCGCGACAAAATCAAGGCTATACTCAACATTTCTAGGCCAACTCGCCTGAAGGACGTACAAAGATTAACTGATTGCATTGCTGCGGTCAGTCGATTTGTAAGCCGGCTTGGTGAAAGAGCCGCACCATTATACAAACTCCTGAAGAAGACCACGGATTTTGTCTGGACTGACGAAGCTAAAACTGCACTGCAAGACCTGAAGAAAGTACTCTCATCTGCTCCTATCCTCGCAGCGCCGGAACCTCAGGAACCGATGTTGCTTTATATTGCTGCGACAAATAAGGTCGTTAGCATCGTCATGGTGGTGGAGAGACCAGAGGAAAATCAGGAACGCTTGGTGCAGCGTCCGACTTATTTTGTCAGCGAGGTCTTGACGGAATCAAAACAGCGATATCCGCACTCTCAAAAGTTAGCTTATGGTGTTTTTCTAGCATCTCGTAAGCTACGACACTATTTTCAGGAGCATCCAATTACCGTGGTGAGCAAAGCTCCCATAAGAGACATAATCAACAACAGTGACGCCACAGGACGTGTCGCCAAATGGGGCATAGAGCTCTCAGCTTTCGATATTGAGTATAAACCTCGGACAACAATCAAATCCTAGATCCTTGCCGACTTTGTCGCTGATTGGACAGAGATGAAGGAGAACATGGTCCTCCCTGAGTCAGAATACTGGACCCTCTTTTTTGATGGGTCTAAGGCTCGAGGGGGCTCGGGGGCTGGCGTGGTGCTCAAATCACCCCAAGGAGATAAACTATTATACGTGTTGCAGATCCACTTCACAGCGACAAACAATATTGCCGAGTATGAAGCATCAAGATGGAATCCGGATTGCCAAGGATATTGGCATCCAACGTTTGATGTGTTACGGAGATTCGGATCTTGTTGCTCAGCAAGTCTCGGATATTTGTAATGCAAATAAGCACATGGCAACATATAAAGCCGTCATGGATGATTTATCTAAATCGTTCGAACGGTTTGAAGTTTAGCATATCCCTCGAGCAGAAATGAGGAAGTAGATGCACTATCTCGAATAGGCTCTGCACGGAAAGAGGTTCCGGATGGCACATTTTTAGAGCACCTCAAAGTTCCCTCAATAAAGGGAGTAGATGAGGAATATCCGACCAAATCCGACTCACCTTTAATAGCAGTTCTGGCTGTAATTCCCAGCTGGACTCAACCCTACCTTGATTATTTGGTAGATGGCAAATTACCCGAAGACGAGGTGCTGAGCCGGCAGATTATCCGACGAGCAAAAGCCTATACTATTATTAGGGGTGAGCTCCATAAACATAGTGTTTCTGGGGGTTTTCAGCGTTGTGTATCTCCGGAAGAAGGAGTGGAAATTTTAAGGGAAATCCACGAAGGCGTGTGTGGTCACCACGCTGCAGCCAAATCTTTAGTGGCAAAAGCTTTTCGACATGGTTTTTTATGGCTTACATCTCAGGCAGATGCCGAACGGTTAGTCAAGACATGCAAAGGCTGCCAAAAGTATGCCAAGCAAGCTCATGTTCCGGCTGATCAGCTGCGAACAATACCTATAACATGGCCTTTTGCGGTCTGGGGGCTTGACATGGTAGGACCCTTTAAACGATCTCCAAGTGGATTTACCCACCTCTTAGTGATGATGGATAAATTCACCAAGTGGATCGAGGCTAAACCTGTCGCTAGTTGTGAAGGAGCAACAACCAAAAGATTTGTCGAGGATGTTATAATCCGGTATGGTTATCCGCATAGCATTATCACGGACAACAGGAGTAACTTTTCTATGGGAGAACTGGCTGAATTCTGCGATGAACAAAATATCCGGCTTGACATTGCGTCAGTCGCACATCCACAGGCTAACGGACAAGTCGAAAGAGAAAATGGTTTAATTCTACAAGGCCTGAAACCAAGACTCGAAGCACCACTACGACGTGCTGCGGGGGCTTGGGTAGAGGAACTACCCTCTGTAATTTGGAGTTTACGAACAACTCCGAACAGGTCAACAGGATACACACCTTTCTTCTTGGTCTATGGCGCAGAAGCAGTTCTTCCTAGTGATTTAATTCATACTTCTCCTAGAGTGGCCGAGTATATCGAAGAGGATGCCGAGATTTCTCGACAAAATGATCTCGACTTAGTCGAAGAAGTTCGCGTCGTTGCTGAAATGAGATCTACAGCCTATCAGCAAAAGTTACGCAAGTATCATAGCCAGAGAGTCCGAAATAGATCTTTCAATAAAGGTGATTTGGTTCTCTGGCTTGTGCAACAAAGAAAGCACAAACTTTCCCCAGTATGGGAAGGGCTCTTTTTAGTTAGTCGAGTATTACACAATGGATCGTACTACTTAACTGACATGAGGCCAGCCAAAGAAAGACCAGCTACTAAGAAGAGAAAGAGAGTCAAAGACAAATCCGGATGAGTTAGATGCACCATGAAATATTGCTCACCACGCCCTTTTATTCTTAGTTTATCCTTCTTTGTAATCATACATATGTACATGTTCTGTGAGAAATAAAAGTTTTGATTGCCTCAAGTTTTTCTGAGAAGTTCTTAGACCATCTTATTTCCGAATGATCATGTCATAGTCGAAAATCCCAGAATGCTTGAAAGTACTTTATGCTCATGTTCGTTCTGGTCTAGATTTCCGATTCTAAAAACTGCTACCTTCGGGTATAACTCTAAAAATTTCTAGTATTTACTTTGGTTATTTATCTGATTGCCAGATGCGGACATTTTCTGAGTAGTGAATTGTTGGTACTGGAAGCCGGCTTTGTTTCCGAGTTTAAACTGGTTTAGCAATTGAGCTCCGTTGCTCGGCAAAGTTTCTGGCTGAAGGTTTAGCCGGCTCACGAAAGGGACGAGGCGAAAAGCCAGATAAATGATAAGTCGAGACGAAAAATATAAGTGCTTGTCAAAACATTTCAGGCACACACAAAAAAGTCTAAAGACAAAAGTGCTGAATAGATAAAAAACTTATCACTAGCAAAAAGTCATAGTACTTAATATTTACAATCACATCAGTTTTTCCAGAATAATACATCAATTTATGGTCTATAATGCAGGAGGAGATGAAGGATCTATTGGCTCGCTGGTCACTCCGCCTTGATATCGTTCCGAGATGTCTGCATCCGAGTTGGTGCGTTCATCGTCGGAAACTTCTTCGGTTTCTTCTGCAGGAGGGGGCGGAGTAGCCACGCGGGTGAAGAAGGGGATCTCGTAACTGGTCAGATCAGCTACGTGACACCCGTATCTGGCGCAGGAGTGCATGATGGCTTGAAGGTCCTTCTCTTGGCCGTCTTCGTCTACCTTGCAGTACCCTTTAGTCACTTGCCATATTTCCATGTTTCCATGATGGCTCATGACCATAGAGAGGGCGTTCTGCGCAGCAGTCTGCGCGTAGGACATATTCCAGTCTTGAACAAGCTGCAGCATCTCCTTGGCCCTGTCCCGCACCTCAAAATCTGACATGCTTGGCATGTTCGAAATCCTGAGAGACTCGCCAATGTCCTCAAGGGACTGGCGGTAGTTATGAAGAAGATCACCGACTTGGGTAAGCCGGTGAGTGCGGGGCTCGGACGAGGAAGAGTCCGACAACTTTAGAGGACCTATACACAAAACAAGTCAAGAAAAATCCGACATTTATAAAAGTCGAAGAAAAGATAAGTCAGAGAGGTGGAACGTACCAAAAATGACGTCGTCAATCTTGGTCTTTTCCTCCCGGAGACTCTGGAGTTCAGCCTGGAGCGCCTGGGATATGTGCTTCTCTCTGCCAAGCTCATTCTTGAGGTCCGAGATTATTTTATCTTGAGCGGAAATCTTGCGATCGCGCTCTTCAGTGGCCATGAGGAGGATTACAGGACTTGAGCTATGCTCGTTTCATGATCTGCCTTGAGCTTATCCAGCTCTTGGCGAAGTCCCTTGTTTTCCACAACCAGGGTTTTGAGGTTCTCGGCCTCTTCAATCATAGCGATGGATTGTTTCACCAACGCCGTAAGACAAAAAGAACAACAGTTCAGAAAAATTCGACATAGAAAAAGCAAAAGACAAGGTTTGAATCTCGAAATGTTTACCTTCGGCTTCATCCTTGGCTACCTTGAGCTCAGCATTTTTAAGTCAGAGAGCTTTGATCTCTCTCCGCTTATTATAGACATTGGACAATAATTCCTAGTTATACGAACATACTTTCTTGTAAGTCAGAATACCCAAAGTCAGAAAGCTACTTAAGACTCGGGCTAATATTTTTTGCTAAATATCAGCACGAGCCTTGGGGGCTACACTAGTTCGTTCTTTGGCATCCTAATGAAAGCATAAACTTGGATTCTATATCCTACTTCATGCTTGGGGGCTAGAGGATATGATATAATATAATGTAAAAACAAGAGTTGGAATTCCGACTTACATATTGCTCGCGGGTGAGTTTATCTAAACCCGCATTCACTTCAGCTGCCACCTTCTCTGTGAGAGTAAGAGGAATCACTGGGGCTGTTGGAAGCTCGCCAGTCCTAATCCTCTCGTCGCGAAGGCGGACTTGAGTAAGAAGGTCAGAGAACTTGACATCCTCTGCTTCTTGCGCCTCCTCTTCGGGGGATAGATGGCTTTTGTCCAGGACTTGCCTGGCTAGCCGCTGGATTTCCTCTGCAGAGATTTCGGTCAGCCAAACTTGGCAAGACCCGGATTGTTGAGGAGGTTTTCGGCGAAGACTTCAGCCGAGGGATCATTACCCGAAGAGGGTTCACCCTTATCTTGACCTGACGCACCCATAGTGGCGTCAGTGTGTGACCCAAGGATCACATGCTCCATTTGAGGAGCCGGATCTTCTGCAGCTTCCGACGAGATAGCCGGAGTTGCAGAAGGTTGAGGAGCCGGAGTCGGAGGAGCTACGACAGGCGAAGCTATGATAAGCTTCGTCTGGCATAAGGGCTTCGAAGAAATCCCTTTCCCCTTGACCTTGATGATCGATTTTGCTTTGAGAAGGTAACAAAGTCGGAAACGTTACATCTCAGAAAGAAGTTTAAGTAAAGCACAAAGACGGAAAAGTTGTGACGGAAAGGATACCTCTTCACGACAGGCACCTCCTTTGTGTTAACGCCATCGTCGGAGCTTTGCGCTTCTTGAGCGCAAGATCCGGCAGTGGAACTACTTCCACCTCCTGAGAGAACTCCGGAGGGTATCCTTCGAGTGGAGCAAGTTCCGACTCGGGGATGTCAGCAAGCTGAAAACAAGAAAGCATATCAACATTGCAATATAACTTAAAGATAGAAACACATAAAAGATGTGATGATAAAAGCTTACCGGCACCACGGGGTTTTCCACCGTGTGCATGTCCAGAGAAACCTCTGGAATCCGCCTCTCAATCCGCTCCTTGATCAGCCACTTGATTTGGCTTATGTAGCCTTGAGTGGTGTAGGCCTTGGGGCTGATGCGGAGGGAGTCGGTCAGAGAAGGCGTGACGGAGTGCATCAGTCTATTCCCGTGGTACTGAAGTGGCTGGATCCGCGTGAGACCCAAAGATCGACCAAGTCGGATCCTTCGACCATTGTGCTTGATCGATATTCGATCCGCCTTAGCGAGGATCGATCATCCGTGAGAGCCGAGCAGCCTCGCCCTAGGAAGGCTGGTCGTGGCGGCTCCCAACAAAAATCGGTAGCAAGATCTTTGCCGGAGCCGGAATATCCCTATGGTAGAAAAAAGTGGCTGGCCATTGTTTGACCGAGTCACTGGCAGAAATTTTGGGATATGCCCGGTCTCGTCTAAGAGAAAAACTAATGGTGCCGGTGATGTAAGGAACACCGGCAATGATGGAATTCCTCCAGACATGAAAGTAAAACCGGAAGAGAAGCAAACTTGGCCTAATGCCGAGAAAGCCCTCGCAAAGCGTAGCATATGCGCTCATTTCTAGAAGAGAATTGGGAGGAAGATTGTGGAGTTGAACTCCATAGTGATCTATCACCTCGGAGAAGAACTCCGAGGGAGGAAAGGACAAACCTCGGTCCAGATGAGTACCGAAGTGGACTCGCTCGCCCTCGTGTGGGTTGGGGACGGTTTCGCCGGAGCCGCTCCGCCAGTCGCTGGCGACGAGCAGCCCCTCCTTCTCCACATTCTTGAGGCCTGCCTCGTCGAGGGCGCAGGGGATCAAGATTCCCCTGTAGCTTTCCTTCTCCGCTGCAGCTTCCGCCTTCGCCGCTGCCGCTAAACCCGAGGAAGAAGATGAAGAAGCCATTTTTCTCCGGTGAGAAAGTGATCTTAAAGGGGCGGCGCTGGGAGTTTCTGTGGGGGAAGGACGAGGAGGCTCTGTGCACGCAGGAGGATTGGGAAGAAAGGAAATGGCAAAGGACTGGTGGAAAGGAGAAGAGGAAATCTAAACCCCTTATATCCACCTACCTGCGCCAAGATTCGTGCAAATGCTACAGTGCAACCGCCACGCGTCGTGGAAAGAACTGGGAAGGACCCGCGCGATGATTGCGTCGCCTTGATCTCCACACACGCATTGAAACGGCGCATCGGTTCCGCGGACCGTGGACCCACCAACGGTCGTGCTGACGGAATGCTGTCAGGTGACGTGACTTGACCATGCTTGTGTCAGGTGGCGTTATAGACCAAGTTCCGGCTTAGTTTGAAAACGAGCTGGAAAATCCGAGTAACCAACTAAAAGGTCCGACTTATTTTTTAAGACCCGGATCGTATCTTTTGTTGTGAAGTTTCAGGAACCCTTCAAGATTCTGCAAGCCGAAGATCAAGCTAGACGATGATAAATCCGACTTTGGATCTTGGAGGCCTCCGGGGGCTGCTGTTGGGGATATACTTTCCGGGTATCCTCACAGTTCCTCGCTGACCAGGGTGGCCCACTTCGGGTTAGAGCATTGCTTCACGGGCGGCCCAGTCAGGGAGAAAGACGGAGTCCAATCCGGCTACGGGAAGTCCTAGAAGACTTACCGACTTAGGCCCATCGTGTTACTTGTAGTTCAAGATGTACTTAGTAACCGACTCTTAGTCGTAGCCGGATAGATCTCTCCTGTAAACCCTAGGCCGGATATCTATATAAGCCGTCCTAGGGAGAGCCTTTAGGGCACCTCAATAGTCTACAATTTCAACTCGCACAGGCGAAACCCTTGTAACCCATATTCCGGCTTTGCTGTATTACTGGATTGCTAGCAGGAGTAGAATCCGTCCAAAGCCAGCGGATTCGAACCTGGGTAAACTTGTGTGCTCACCGTCCCGGAATACCGTACGTCTCACCCCCCTCTCTTCCGCACGCCTCGAGGACCCCCTCATGGCGTACTTGTCATCAATCCGATGACAAATACCTTCAACAAGGCCATTGCCAGGC
Organism: Avena insularis; assembly: GCA_023614405.1. Lineage (NCBI taxonomy): Eukaryota > Viridiplantae > Streptophyta > Magnoliopsida > Poales > Poaceae > Avena > Avena insularis. The sequence continues at coordinate 569,290,806 of CM042686.1, forward strand.
ACAACTAATTAAGGCTAGACCCTGAGTTTTCACCCTGAAAGGTAGGATTGTGAACCTCTCCTATGCAGCCGCCCCTACTCGCATGCCACTGCTCCAAGTCACGAGTCACCAAGCCAATTTCTCATCACCACCCAGACTCAAACTACCGTAGTCAGTCTTCAGATCTCGGTCTCCATGATATTCTCCGTCAGCACCATGGAACGAGAATATGCCCCATGATATTAACAGCCAACAGAGCTTCGAAGCGCACCCTCTGAACCCAAACGGCCAGAAAAAACATGGGTACGTCCGACTGAATACCTTCCGATCCAGCAATCTCCAAGCATGATGCGCCCATGGGAGTTCGCCGACGTAGCCTTTCAGAACCCGACACTCTGACCAGATCAATGGAGACACGCATCAAGTAGATCATCTTGGTGTGAGAAGAATCCGAGGGCAACCACCTTTATTCAAACCGAGCCGGTAGCCCCCTCGCCACCCGCCGGTAACCTGCAAGATCCGCTACACCAACCGTACCAGCAGCCCTACGGCTAGGCCGGCAACGAGAGAGATGACAACAGAGCAGGGTCGACCGCTCCCAGATCTGGCCCTACTAGCAGCGAAGAGGACCGGGGAGGTAGCATCGGAGCCCCAGATCTGAAGATCTAGGGTTCCCAACACCAGCCAGCTTGGCCCTGGACTTCCACCGCCGGTCATGGCGCCGCCAGGAGGGACCTCCACCACCACCCCAACCAGGGGCACCGCCCTGGTCGCTAGCCATCGTCGAACCGACCGCATCTGCCCCAGCAGCCATTGCGGTCAACTCCGGCCTCCACCCACCCCGAACCACCTTCGGCGGCCAGGCCCGCCGCCACCGCGGCAAGGCCGACGACAGCAGCGGCGAGAGGAGCAACATCGGGGGAGGACCTTTGGCGGCGTGCGGCGGCGCCCCCGGTGTCACCCTAGGGTGCGACACGGGGGGAGGGCGTCTCAAGTCATCTATTTGAATAAGAAAAGAAACCTCCTTTAGTGTGTAGGTTTATCTAGATTTAGAGTGAACCTACATACTAAAAGGGGTCTAGATACACTCATTTCACAAAGCTAAAACATCTTATATTTTAAAACGAAGGGAGTACCGTCTAAAGATGCCCCCTCACGGCCATGTCGCATGAGGTGAGTAAGCAGTCTATCCCATCTTATTATTGTTGTTAGACAGAACCTTGTAAGCTACGGGCTTTCTTTACATAATATAGCTCTCCCAGCCGTGTCGCATGAGGTGAGTAAGCACTCTATCCCATCTTATTATTGTTGTTAGATAGAACTTTGTAAGCTACAAACTTTTATTACATAATATAATCGAACTGAGATTGAAGTCAAATTACTTTCCAGGAACAAGAAATGCCAACAAAAAGATGGTATTGTGACAAGAAAAATCTTTATTGGTGGTATTGTGTAATCTCTAGCTGAACTCTGATGACACATGCGACCTTGCCATGACTGCAGGTACGTTGCCTATTTAATTCAGCTATATATCTACTATTCTTCATCTGATTTTGTATACTGTCTTTTGGAGTAAGCAATTGGCGATGAAATTGTTTTTTATTGCAGCTTAACATATATAATAGGATCTCTCAGTTTCTTGCTATGTTGTGCAAGAACGATGCAGAAGCTGCAGTGATTCTAGGTTAGTTCTCGAGCTTCTGGTGCTAATACGAGTTTCTACTGCTCTTGGTGCACGACGCAAAAGCTATGATTGATGGCAACGAGGCGCACAACGCTCCTGGACGTGGTGACTGGTGAGGACATGCTAACATCTTATCTCTGTGATTGTGTTCGTTTTATACCATACAAATGAGTAGTATTGATTGGTTTATTTGTGAGCATATTATTCTTGAGTGTGCAGTTCAGCTCATCATTAGTTTTTTTTTTAGAGCAACCACATATTTCATTAATCGAAAATCAAGTTACATGGAGTAACACATGTGGACACTAAAAGACAGACCGGGATAAAATGATTATCCTGAAAATTATGCAGATAAAATCCTAAGAGACCGAGAAATACAAAACGATCCCTAGGGTTTCCCGCAACCACCGAAGCTAGCGGCCGCCGTCCAACTCCAGCGACGCCAAGATGCACACCGGAATAAACGCCGAACCTCCAACACTACAAGATCCAAAAAAGCACCATCGCCAACGAGACTTTGTGAGTCGATGAACAGGCATGTTGCACGCAGCGAGGCACATGTCGCTGTGGCACGTCGGCCGGGGGACGTCCCCGTGCTGTTTTGAACCAAGATCCGCTGCCTCTCATCGACAAAGTCGAAAAAGAACGACATATCCACCACCTCCGGACCAACATCCTCACTCCAGAGAAACCATCTCGCCCCGGCCACCAGCGCCATTGCGGATAACAACGAACGCCAGCGACACACTGAGAAACTGATCTCGCCAGATCTGACAAACGGCGAGAAGACCAAGCTATCGATCTAAAGGAATGACCAGCACACCTTGCCATCAACTCCGAGGCGCCACCGTGAAGGTCGTCGCCGGTGTGGGAGTAGAGTTGAGGCAGATTTATTGCCCGGACGCCGCTCCCACCACCCCAACGACGCCCTACAATAGACATACCCTAACCCTAACTACTAGGCGGAGAAACGAGGTTCCCCCTCCCTCCTACCACCGGAGCGGCAAGCAAAGGGAGAGGGAACCGACGCTCTCGCCGGCTGAGATCTGGAGGGAGAGAGAGTCGCCGCCTGTTCCGTGAGGAGGAGAGGCGAGAGCAGTGCATGGAGAAGAAGCAAAATGGTCAATGACATGTTCTGCCTTTATAGAAGCTGGTTACACCCATATCTTTCTGGCATAAATCTTCGGTTGTTTATTTATCCTGTAACTTTATTTTGGGTGTACTACCTCCACCTACTCACTTATCGTTGCCATTGTCGCATTGTCGTACTCCACCAATCTAGGTTCTGCCCAGATCATTGGGCAATCAATCCTCTGTCTCTAGAGCCATCCAGGTAATTCCTTCACATGCTCCTCTTCTATGGATCTCTTCGCCGTAACTGTCCTGACCATTGTTTCAATGGATTTTTCTTAACACATTTTTTGGCTTATGAACTAAGGGATAGTAAATTTAGTAAGAGTTTTTTGTTGTCCCACTCTTCAGTTGCTAAATCATATTTCATAGATGTCATAGGACAACTCCAAAAGTTATTTTTAAGACTTGCCGTAGCGGTTTTCATGTTACTGCAACACTTGGTATATATTCCTTTTTGCCTTTTTCATGTTTGTACATTTGGAGAAAACTCCATACATTTTATTGCTGCATTGACAGATTCGTTTTAGGTGAAAATAAAGTGATATTTTGTTTTGTTTTGTTATGTACATAGTTATGAGAAAGGGTTGAGTTAATAAACCATAGCAATAGCAAAAAAATCAATATATTTAGTTATCTCCATGGTGGTGCTAAGAAGCTTGGTTTAATCACCAATTTTTAGTACTTTACTTGAACTGCTTATGTAGTTATAATGAACACAATTGTACCTGCACAGAACTTGCTGGCATCCATGTTTCGGCGACGGAAGGAAGAATTGATGTTGTAAAGAAGCATCTAGCTGCTGGTGTACATATCAACATAAGAGGTCTAAATAAGAAGTAGCATAGGTAAATAAGCTGGGGTGGACTAATTTACTAGGTAGAGTTCCATAGTGTTGTGTCCCTGTAGGTCTTTTCCGATCCGAGGAGCCACATGAATAGGATGAGCGAATATTGATCAACTGGCTCCTTTCTCTGTTTCTTGTATACCATGCATGTTGCATTATGCTAGCAAGTACTAACCTTTTGGAGTTGTTTGTTAATATGTGTATCAATTTGCATGCTTGTGATTTGGGGGCAGACTTTGTTTCATCAATCTTGTTGCATAGATATCCTTTGTTCATTGGTGCCCATTTTATCTTCCATTAGTTCAGTAGATGATGTATGCCATGCTTGTTTGTTCTGCTTTGGCTAAATTACATCAATACTAATGATTACGTGTATATTTGCTAAAGAAGAGAGAATAAGATAAAAGTACTGCATATTTTCACTTTTTCAGATGAAGTAGGCTACATGCCTATACTGGTTGAATCGTAATGTTTATTAATCACCCATGTTTTATAGTGAAGTCCACATGCATTGGTTCATGGTGAATATGTTGAGCTAGGCCAAGATTTAAATATTGGTGTGATTTATACTGCAGCCCATATTCTATCGTCCATGGTGAGAATATATATTGAGCTAGGCCAAGATGCATTTTTTTGTCTAGGTATTGGTGGTACATCCAGTTAGTATGGTTGAATCACATGGTTCCATGGCTACACAAAGTGATACAGTGCCCTGAATTATCTTGAATATTTGCATCTCAAAACTTGACTTAAAGTAGCACACTATAGTAAAAGGGATCCTAACATTCAGCGATGCATTTTCTTTGGTGTATATCTTAATGAAAGTTGGATTTGTGTTCTATTTTTTCCTTGTCCTTCGTATTTAGATAGGTTTCAGATGTTCCTTGCTTGGTTGTAATTGAAGTCCACTGTATTGGAGAATGATATTTCTCTTTTCCTTATATGTGTTTAAATAAGCTTTATGTAAAATTTAGAATTGCACTAGCCTTTTATGACAAATAATCTCTTCTTTTTTAAGTTGGGGAGCTATATTCGTTTTACTATTATATATCTTCTGTTGTTGTACTATATAACTTCTACGATTGATGTTAAAGTATTTTTTTACTCGACTATTTACTTCCTTGTAGTCGATGGTTACATTGTTCAAATTGGAGATTCTTCATTCATGGTACAATGATGCATGCACCTATACTAACAATGTCCAACCCTATTCATCCTCAATCAAGGTAGTTTGCCTCTCCCCCTTTAAAGATCATGGATATATGTGGTGGTTGCTTGCAATTATTGAAGTGAGAACTCTAATTTATTTTCGTGTTCTCTGATTATTTTTATCAGGCCGTGTTTGTTCTGTCCGGTAATATTTTTAGTATTGATGCTCGCATGCTAGTTTTTAACTTCATTTTTGTTGGATACCCGATATTTAGTCATACTGGTTTATTTCTCTTGGTATGATTTTGCATTTCTTGTACACGGCGTGCAATGTCTACTGGTAGAAACAAATAGTTCGGTCATATTTCCATATCACTATGCTGAAGTGGTTCATATACTACAGTACTATTGTATTGATATTTCTCTACCTCTTTCCGTAGCCACTCGATGCTACAAGAGAAGTGTGAGCACCAACTTCCCTGTCCAGCAAGCTAATACCGGGTGTGTACACTGCTTCTTTCTAGCAACATTTATATGCATATTACCCATGCTAAAAAACTCGGAATCATGATAATATGCATATTACAACCATCATGCAAGTACACTTCGATCTTCTTTGGATACCGAGTTTTAGGGATCCGATTTTTGCTAAACACAATTTCTGGTGTGGCAACCTAAATCTTGTTTGTAAAGGTTGAGAAATTGTATTAGTGTAAAGCTGTTTTCCTAAAAAAACAGGATCTTGCATCGTGGGGAAGCGACGTTTGTCGTTTTTTTGATTAAACTCATTTCCTATGTGCTTGACTAATTTTTTTGCTGATACCTCAACGAACTTGATATTCTAACCCAAACCTCTTTATAAGTACTTGGTTTGTATGATCAAAACCCAAGAATGTATTGATTCTGCCAGGCCTAAATTCTGGCCTGTTTACCTACTATGTTGAGGTTGATTGTATCCTTGATGTACTTACTGTTGTGCCTATTGAGATTATCTTGACCTTATCATCCTATTCTCATTCGATTAGCTCTATTCCCTACTCATCAACTATACTTCAACTTCTGTACATTTTTTTGCTCATTGTTATGTATATTTGGAGGTTCTTGAGCTATGAGATTATCTTTATCCTCTTCCTGTGCTTAAATTTCAAGTATTATTGTAGGTTGTATTTTCCTATCCCTCCTATCTTCTTTCCTTCTTCACACCATAACTTTAGTTCGTGTTAATTCGTTTCGGACCTCCCTCTTGCAATGCTTACTTTGAGTGACCTGATGATCAAGCAAACTCTTTTGGCCCTCACGTTCACAAGTTCTCAAGTTGAAACAGACTTAGTCTAAAGTAAAATAGTTAGGAAAGTTGGAAATATAATTTCTTAAATTCTTTAGATTTGTTGTGGCCAATTTCTTGATTTTCTTTGTGGATTAATGTTTTTGGTTCCGTAGAAGAGCTCAAAAGGCTTGTTAATTTTTTATAGTGCACATTGGTGTTTTAGAAATAATAGTTGTGCAGGAACATTTTTAGGATGGGACTAAATCTTGTAATTACAACATCAAGTGTGAAATTGATGACCTTGAAAGGCACAATCTTCTTTTGTAAGGAACTTTGTGATTTTCTTCCTTTTCCTTAGGATATCGTTTCCATTGCTAAAATGAATGTTTACTCCCTATAGGCTATGAACAACTCCCTTTTTCTTTCTTTATTGATGAATTTATCTCAATCTGGCATGTTAGTTGCTATCTGTAGTTTGTAATGCCTTTAAGATTTATTTATTTTACTTTGAGTGAAGTTCTATCTATTTTTGTAGTTAGTTTATGTCAGCGCTGGAAAATGCAGGCCTATCATTTTGGCATCTACATTCTGTATTTTAGTTTAACTGGCCTTTAAACTTTATCTAGTGAATTTTTTTGCTATCTATTCTATCTAGGTCTAATTAATATTATGGCTTATGACTACTTCTAGAAAGATTCTCCACCAGGAATTCTTTTATCATGGAATACTCACTCTTCTGAAAAACTGGCTTGAACCTTTACCTGATGGAAGCATGAATAATATGAACATTCGAACTATTGTACTGAAGCTACTATCTAATGTTGGTGAGATCTTTTTCTGTTTTGAAATGAACTTTTGTTGTGTAAACATATTGCTGATTTGTTGAACTCAAATTATAGCCATGTTTACTATGGTGGTGCTCTATACAACAATTCTACTTGTTCTTTCATAACCCACCTTATGTGTTCCACCTTAAACTCCTACTGCGCACATGTTCACCTTGGAACACTAGCAGTTGGGATGCCTATCTTTGACTGATGGATGTAAATGTCTATAGGTAGATCTCTGAAAGTACAATATATAATTCTTGGTGGGAATTTCCATTGTTTTGTTGATGTCGTGTATAGATGCCATGATCACATGTTTATTTAGCTTAGGTGGATGGTGAGGGTCCAAAGTATAGATGGCATACACACGGGTCTTAGTCTCATGGAAACATTATAAGACTACAAATATCGAGTTAAGTAGCAACAATAGTATGTCACCCGGATCTAAATTGTTGGTGCCAAAGTTTATATTACAATCCATGAAAAACATATCACGAGAATAGTGTACTCGCATGATATGCTTCTGGCCTCCTTTAGAATGTTTCTTCAGCTACTAGTGCTTCTATGAGGGCCTATTTTTATCAACAAGGCATTTAATGTACCAACACGAAGTATCAGGTCAATGCGTGTGTGCATGAATTGGGCATGCATGCCTTTGCACAACCTAAGTCAGTGCTAAGAGTGACAAATATGGACATTTCTTGTCGAATCATATCCTTGTGGATGCATCTCTAGTAGGTTTTGGTGGTTTTGATTTATTTGACATTCTAAATTTGTGTACCTTGAGTCAGAATGTTCTTCTAATTATATATAGACCAATCTTGGATAATATTAAATTATTAAGGTTTTTCAATTTGTTAGATCCAACTTTTGATTTTCCATTGCTACCTTAGCGACTTGGATGTGCCTACCCGCATACAACTGCGCATACAACTGCTTCATTCAGTCTTTATAATAATATATATATTAAAGCGAGACTAAAACTTAAGCAAGAATGCGCTTATCATAAGCTTCATAGGCTACTCACACCCAGTATTGTTGGGATCATAGATCAATTTATAAATGACAGTGCGTGCATTATTACTTCTAAATAACATCTCAAACATTTTTTTTCATAGAATAGAAGATGGAAACGGTAAGATGCAGTTTTCTTCAGATCCATGTAATCCGCAAGTGGTCAAAAGCTTTTGTCTCAATGCTTTGTGATCTTTTATTGAAATTTCAAACGAGGGTACAAGCCTTATAGAAAGTTAATTTGGTGGCCCTTCTATCGTTGAAGACACATACTTAGCCCTTGCTGCCCTTAGCTATTATCCTGGTACTTCTTGATTGATTTAAGCTCGAGCCAACCGCCCTGCCAACCAATTTAGTGCCTGTCACATAACAACAATTAATATCATGTGTGTTGGCAGTCCAAGCAATACATTTTTTGGTTTTATGTAAATTAGATAGAACCACATAACAACATACATGATTTTTTTTTACTGTTTTCGGCTAAAATACTGTCTCGCTTCTGGCCTCGCGCCAGTGGGGCACCGGGTCATCTAGTACTAGTAAACAACTAAACATGTACTACCAGCTTTGCACTTTTCACACAATACCTAGAGATATATTTTTCTTTCTATCCTAGAAGTATATCAATTGTGCTACATTGCCACATATATATCGGCCAATTATTATCTACATGGTGATCACTATATCATTTAGAAAATATCCAGTTAAACTGGAAATAAAGTTCATTTTGTGAGAAAAAACACTACTCTAAATAGTGAACGGGCATAATTTTCAGCGCAAGCGAGATACCATACGAATTATAATTTAATAAAAGCATTTATATTGATATGTCCGTCACCATGTTTAACATGATGTAACCTGCACATGTAAGTATTTTCACCATGTCCGTCACCATTTATACTGCAGATGGGTGGCGGAGACCGGCGACGGGAGGATCCTCCCATTATCTGGAGCACTGGAGGCGGCAACCCCGGTGGGGGCAGTTGTGGGTCGCGTTGGAGGGAAAGTTGGTGAGCGGACGGTGGGGATTTTTTACTCTTCACCGCTCGGTTGAGTAAACATAGGGGAGGCGAGCGGTTGGGGAGTAAAAATTTTTACTCCCCTAGACTAGTTGGGGGTTTGACTAGATAGGGTTTAGAGGAGAAAACTGAAAAATCAATAATGTTGTACATACAGATGAACTTTTATTACGGAAGTTGTGTTAAGGGATGATGTGGAAGCACATTGTTGGTATAGAGTTTTCCCCTTCCGTGATTATAGGACCGTGAACCACCCACGCTGATACACGTATGTCCTTTTTTTTTGTATGGTAATATGTGTCTCATTTATATATCAAAGGTCATAGTACAAGGCACGTAAACACCGACCTGACAAAACTGAAAAGACAGGAAAATGCAAGCTTTTGCGCAAAGGACCAGCGGCCAAGAAAGAAAACAATCTAAACCGAAGAAACCTCTGAGCTTGACGCCGACGCCCGTCACCTGCCTCTGGCACCACCATAGTAGCCACCAAAGAAAAGAATGACGGAGCACCTCCACACCCGAGCTCGATGCGGCTCCATCGCTGACATGCAGCTTTGCGGACCTCCAAGATGGCTTACCCAAGGTGAAACCATTGCCGTTGAACGAATCAGACCGGGGCAACACCCCGAACACGCCATCGAGCTCCAGATCTAGCACCCCCGCACGACTAAGACGTCGAAGGAGGAAGCCACACCTGCCATCCATGAACCACAGACCCAGCACACGATCCACCATCTTCCAGATGCCATCGATGCAGATCACAATCTGCATCCGCTCCTGGACTACCTCCCAGGTTCCGCGTCGGCGCTGGAGCAAACGCCGCCGCAGCGGCGGAGCCTGAGGACACAAATCCACCACGAGGATGGCGCCACCGCTACACCATCCTTGCTTGGATAGACTGATCTCCAAATCCATTGAGGAAGGATCTGAAGAAAATTTATTCAGTGCCGTCATCTTTATCCCCGAAGCCAAGACGATGAGCAGCCTAAAAACGAATCTACTTTAGACTAAAATTATCCACACGCGTGGATCCGGCGCCCCCCCCCCTCACCACCGACGACCTAGGTCGCCGGCAGGGGGAGCCGCCGGAGGCCGGCGTTCGAAGGAGTGCCCTAGGGCTGAAGCTCTTTTTTCTCTCCTGGCGGCGCGCGTGGGCAAAAGAATCCGGAATCGATCTCGTCCTGCCCTGGCATGCACCTGAGACCATGAATGCGATGTCTACTCACTGATACACGTATGTCCGTAAGTGCTAGTCCGGAAGAATTCTTCCGTAGATGTAGCATTACTGCTGTACTTCCCTAAAGGATTCGGGTAGAGATGGCTCTAAGGTGAAGGAGCAAAGTTTTCACGGCGAGTGAATTATGCACGTTTTAGCAAGAAGATTAGGCGCGGTAGAGTTGCCACGGCGGCACGCCGTCCACGCCGATCGCGCGCAATGGTAACTTATGATGCTGTGGCGTGAAGACAACTGGTGGTGTGTTACTCATGTGTGCATATTAGACATTTAGACTAATCGAAATTCTTTTTGGAAGTTGGAACGCGGTCCCGGTCCGGCACCGGAGCTTTGCTTTTGCATTGCGTCTCTGTGCCAAATCCGCAGAACTGACGCGGGCACCGGTGCTTTGCTGCCTCTCGTTTCCATCTCCCGCTCGAGAGTCGGGACTGCCCACCTGAACCAAAAGGCCAAAAGCCAAAAGGCGCTAGCTCCCGGAGTTCCACGAAAACGGCGCATCTTTTCTTCGATTTCAGTTCATTGGGGTTTCTTTCAGCAGCTATTTTCCTGTGCTGCAATGGACGCCATGGAAAGAGGCCAGAGCTCGACACGGCTGCCTAAGGTGGTCATGTCTTCGGTCTGGGAATTGCGATCGATCAGTAATAAATGTACTACCACACCTGGTTTTCAGATATCTAACACACGGCGCAATTTTTTCCTCATTTTACAGAGCCGGAGCTCGAAGATCCACGAGGTGGAGGGCCTCAGGGTGCCGCTGATACAGGACAGGAAGACAGGCAGCCGAGCGCCGGCGGTGGTCCTCGGCTTCGAGTGCCTGGAGAGCACGGCGTTCAACGGCATCGCCACCAACCTGGTGCTCTACCTCCAGAGCGTCCTGCACGGCAGCAGCCTCGGCAGCGCCTCCAACGTCACCACCTGGATCGGCACCAGCTACCTCACCCCCGTCTTCGGCGCCATCCTCGCCGACACCTTCTGGGGCAACTACAACACCATCCTCGTCTCCCTCCTCGTCTACCTCCTCGGCATGGTGCTCGTCACCTTCTCCGCGTTCCTGCCGACCACGGCGCCAGACCCGGTGCTCGGCTCGCACACCGTCGCCTTCGCGGGCCTCTACCTCGTCGCGTTCGGCAGCGGCGGCGTGCGCGCGGCGCTGCTGCCGTTCGGCGCCGAGCAGTTCGACGACGGCAACGCGGTGGACCGGGAGCGGAAGATGTCCTTCTTCAGCTGGTTCTACGTCTGCGTTGACTTCGGCATGATCGTGTCCGGGCTCTTCCTCGTGTGGGTCCAGCAGAACGTCAGCTGGGGTCTGGGATTCGGCATCGCCACGGCCTGCATCGCGCTCGCCTTCGCCGGCTTCGTGATAGCCACGCCCATGTACACGCGCCACGTGCCGACCGGCTCGCCGTTCAAGAGTCTGTGCCAGGTTGTGGTCGCCGCGTGCAGGAAGGCCGCCCTCCGCCGCGTCCCCGCCGACGCCGCCGTCCTCTACGAGGTGAATCACAAGGTCGAACAGCCCAAGATCGCGCACACCGATGAGTTCACGTTCCTCGACAAGGCGGCCATTGTCTTGGACTCGGACCTTGAAGAGGTGGCGACCAACGTCGACGCCGCCGCAGCAGGGTCCTGGAGGCTCTGCACGGTGACGCAGGTGGAGGAGCTCAAGATCCTGGTGCGGCTGCTTCCGGTATGGGCGACGAGCATCGTGCTGTCGGCGGCGTACGCGCAGCTCACCACCACGTTCGTGCAACAGGGCAGTGCCATGGACATGCGCGTCATGTCGTTCACCATCCCGGCCGCGTCCATGGTCTCCTTCGAGGTGGTCTGCGTCCTGGCGTGGGTGCTCGTCTACGGCTCGGTCATCGTGCCGGCACTAAGGAGCTTCTCCCCGGCGAGCGGCGAGCCGTCGCAGCTCCGGAGGATGGGCGCGGGCCGGCTGTTCATGGCGTGCGCCATGGCCATCGCAGCGCTCGTCGAGATGAGGAGGCTGGACGCGGCCCGGAGCGGGGACTCCATCAGCATCGCGTGGCAGATGCCGCACTACTTCGTGCTCGCCGGCGCGGAGGTGTTCTGCTACATCGCGCAGCTGGAGTTCTTCTACACCGAGGCGCCGGAGTCGATGAAGAGCATGTGCACGTCCTTAGCGCTGCTCACCGTGGCGCTGGGCAGCTACACGAGCTCGCTTATCTACGCCGTCGTCAACGCGCTCACGGCTACCGGCGGACGGCCTGGCTGGATATCGGACGACCTCGACGAAGGGCACCTCGACTACTTCTTCTGGACCATGGCGGTGCTGTGCACGCTCAACTTCGTCGTGTACAGCGCCTTCGCCAGGAACTACCAGGTGAAGACGGTCGTGGCGTGATCGTCTGGTCTGGTTTTACTCATCAGCGTACATAAGAACACGTCAGATTTCACACTGCACCCGAAGTGTGGTGCATAAGTCTTTGTTTTATTTTATTTTATTTTATTTTATTTTTGAGATCCAACTAGAAAAATCATTAGTTTTTCTCATTATTTTTTCTGCTTCAGAAATTTGTTTGAAAATTACTGGACCTGTGCACTCGTAGTTTGTTTCTTAGTAGTATATCCTTTGTAGTTAGCTGAAGCAAAGATGTGTAAGATCAGGACATCCATATACTGTCTGTATGTAGTACTCCGGGCAAAACAAATTGCAATCTTTTGCTCCCCAGTGCTCCTTTCGTTTAAAAAGAACCATACGTAAAAAAAAATAAAAAATTCGGACAATAATTTCTAAAGTCATTGTTGTATCCTACAAGCATGCGAAATCTCAATTCGAAATTATTTATATTATGGGTTACACAAAAATATCAAAATCTCACAAAATTTGGAGATTGGAAAATATGTATACTCAGATCCACACTTTTTTTTTAATTTTGTGTACCTCATAATGCAAATTATTTGAAATTTTATTTTTGCACGTTAGTAGAACATTGTTGGCTACATCCGATTTTAAAAAATCTCTATTAAACTTAGAAATATGATTTATAATATTTTTTAAAGAAATAGGATCATTGGTGTTCGTGTGCACCAAATCTCCACTCGAAGTGGATGCACTAAGAGCACCTCCAACCGATCCCAAATTGCAAAGGGAGCATGCATATGACATGTTTGAGTTTCCAATAAGCTGTAGCAAGCCAGAGATACATGTATTGATTGGAAGAACCGGTTAAGTTATCGCAGGTCAATCCTTACCTCGTATGGCCATCTCACACTTGTTTCTCTTCATCACCTTGATAAATAACTGTAGCATCTCGGATAAAACCACTACTAGAAAATCACATGTTGTTTTTACTTTTGTGCATCATCATGACCGAATGCTCATGTCATCATGCCGCATTGCATTTAAGCATCGTCAGGTAAGCATGCATCTTTGTGCCTAAAACTATTTTTTTAAAGTCTACCTTTGTTTTCTAAATACCCTCTCTATTTTAGATGTAAACCCCGGACCTTTCTAGATAGTTTGCTTGTCTAAAACTGTTTCGCAAAATCTTTTATTTAAAATAAAACAAACAATAGTAAGAATAAAATATTTTATCAGGAGAGGCAGCCACCGGCCAGGCCCAAAAGGCCCAGCCAATAGCCGGCCTACAACCCTAGAAAATTAAAAAAACCTAACCTTAGATCTAACCACACCTTACCTATCTAATCCCTCATCCCACCCCAAACCCTACCTACCCGCACCGCCACTCCTCGCCTGCAGCGCCTGGACACGCTGACCCAACCTCGACCATGGCAGACGGTACATGGCCATTTCACCTGCCCACAGCCACGTCCCACACGCAAAACTCCCGTCGCTCACGCCACCGACCCGTCCCCACCACCCGACAACCCCACTCGCCTCTCACCTCACCCGCAGCGGCCCTCCCCACCTACCCCCACTCAATCCCTACCTCCGAGCCAATCGCTGTGAGCCACCCTTCGTAGTGCGCCGCCGCCTGCACAGCCAACGCCCATCGACCCCGTGCCTCTCCTTCTGGATGGCCGTCGCTATAGCCGCCGTCCTGCTGCCGCCTTCCTCGGCCTCCTCCATGAGCAGGCCGCCTGTCTCGACCCTCTCCGTCGACCAGGCCCTGGAGCCGGTCGCCGCTTCGCCGGCGGTCCTCCTTGAGCCCAACCTCGCCAGGAGCCCTCCGCGACCTCGAGCCCCTCGCTGCGTCCGGCCGCCGTCAGCCGTCCTTCTCCAGCGCTACCGCGGGCTCCTCACAGGTACCAGGCGTGGCCTTGTAACATCCCAAAACTTTAATCCAAGAGTATTAAGATCCAAATCATCAAATTAAGGGTTAACAAAAACTTTTCCCTTTAAAAATCTTTAAGCATTTATATGTGTGTGCATTTAAAATAGGAGTTATTTTCAATTGCCATGTTTGAGTGATCTATTGATTGTAAAATTATTCTAAGGTGAATTGCACATCATCTAGATCATCCCCAAGCAAATCCCAAAGAAAAAGAAATCAAAAAGAATAAATAATGGAAATGGTCACTTTTGCCATTTTAATTACCTAGACCACTTTGGCTATTCCTAGCACTCATTTTGAAACATAGATAATTGTGGATCTTTGCACCCCTTGCTAGTACAAGTAGTGATGTGCCAAGGCCCACTTTGTATCATCCCAAAAACATTCAAACTCTAAATTTAAATGACATTGGGAAATTGAATCTAGTTCATATGTATAGATCACACTTTTTCAAAAACCACTCAAATGAACTCTATTTCAAAATCCCAAGCAAACCTAGATGCTTAAGCATAAGATAAACAACTCCACCAAAAATCAGCTCAAAATTCAAACAAAAGTTTCATGCGGCCATTTGATCGAACAGGTGGCAGGCAGAAAAATTCTGGCCTAACTAATACTATTGCCAATTGATCTCTTGTGCCCCATTCGACCCTCTCTGCTCTCCCTGTCTCCCCCAGCTCTAATCAAACCATCAACTAGCTCCCCCTTCACCGCTAGCAGCAGTGGCGCGCCACCCAAATATGGTCATCGCCGACCAAACGTGGGCAACGCTCACCAGACCGTGCCACGCCAAACCAGCTTGCTCACTAGCTCCGCCCAACCCTACCGCGACTCGCTGTCCACCCACGGCCAAAGCCAGCCCTTGGACCACCCCAAAGCAGCGCCACCCTTTCTCTCTGCGCCATGCGCAGCGCATGCTAGAGCGCCCTCGCCGCCAGCACGCCACAAACCGCACCTTGACACCAGACCGCGCACGCTGCTCCCCCTCGACCCTCTCAACCCGCCAGACATGTCCGTGCACCGTCGCTCGACCCACAGTCGCCAGGAGCACTGTCGAGCATCGCCTCTTTCCCTCAGAGCGCGGGAAGCTCCCGACCGTTAGGCACCGCCCTTAGCATCGCCATTACGCCATAGAGGACCGCCCACCATCTGCCTACCTTGCCCACGCCGGTAGCCCTCTGTATCACCGTCACCGACGAGCTCCGCCCACACCTGTCGGTCCCCTCATCGAGCCTATATAAGGGAGCCTCCCCATCACCATTTCTTCACACCACCCAGCTCCCCTCTCTCCACTGCTTGTTTCCCCTCTCTCGCTGGAGCCACTCGAGCAGCCCATCGCCGGAATTCCACCGGAGGCAGCCGCTGTAGAGGAGGAGAAGTTGCAGTCGATTTCATCCACCCCAGCCCCTGTCGTGACCTCGCCTGAGTCCGCCGTCGTCGTCCAGTTCGTTTGCCTGCCTCGCCGCACTAGCTGGAGCCCTGGTATGTCCCCAGTAGACCCCCACCGACTGCTTAGGGTTCAGTCTCGCCGGCGACGAGTCCATCATCGACGATGACCGTGGACCGTTAGATCGTGTTCTAATCGTGTGGTCCTGATCGCCCCGTACCGCTTCAGGTTTTAAGTGCCACTAACATGTGGACCCCCTTGTCAGTTGCCCGCTGCGCCGCTGAGCGTCACTGGGCCAGCCTATTTAGTTTCCCGCGCTGACCCAGTTAATTCAAATTAGGATTTTACTATTTAGACTTCAAATCAGTGTTGTCTCTTAGTTTAAAAATCAATTCAGAGAGTTTTACAAATCCAAATTGAGTGATTCCAATTTTGTTGGAAAGATAATTTAAATCTCTATCCAAGCCTGTTGGATTTAAATCATTTAGAGTTAGAGATCTCTCCTAGTAAAAATAACAAGTTAGAAACATTTGCACATTCAAACATTTTTATAAAATCAACCATAATAGCTTTTGAGTTGATTCCCACTCTCAAAAATCATATTTAACCATACCTATCTGAATATGTAATAATATTAAGGTTTGCATGCAGTGACTTTGGACTAGGACCAAAATAATGCTATATAGGCATTTCTAGTCACTTTAAATCATTAAATATTAAACTTAAACTTATTAAAATATGATCCAACCTTTAAATCACATTCCCATATGTTAGAATATGTGGTGATGACATGTGTCCACATGATACCATATTTTAATTGGAGAATATTAAATCTTAGTTATTTTTAATGAGTAGAAATTACTTTTTTCAAATAAAAAGAATGAAGCTAGTTAATTAAACCTTGTGATGCTTGTGATGATAATAGATCATCAAATGTGTGCCTTAGTGTGCTAAGTAGACTAGTTAAGTATTGTTTAGTGATTGTGTATCCCGTATGTATTTATAGACGATAGTACCAACCAAGCATTCCAGGAGGAGGAGTTCTACCAAGAGGAGGAAGAAAACTTCAACCACTACACTACACACGACAAGCCTAGCACTTCAAGTAAACTGAGCAAGCTAACACTTGCAAGTATTATACTAGCAAGCCATCATTAACAATGCAAGCTAACCCTTGCAAGCTAGATAACCTAAGCAAAGGCATTAGGCATGCTTTGGTTATACCATTGTGACTTATACCTACTCCAAGTTTTATTTCCAAGATTTACCTTCTTTACTTTACCAAAGTCCTTTACTTGTTTAAAGGTAGCATAAAAAGTATAAAACTTGACCTATCTAGTTAGATTTAGATGTATTTCTATGACATGGGATTGAGATTAGCATCACATATTAGTGAACACTCTTAACTTAGTAGTTTAGAGCTAAACCAAAACTTGATTCACTTTAGGTGGGAGTACTTGGTGAAAATGACTTGTGAAAACCTTGGAATGATGAGTCATTCTATTGAGATGTTTTGACATGTGTTGAGAAACACAAATGGTTTATGATGATGAAAATGTGGAGGCATGAGCCTTAGCCCTTTTACAAAACTGATGGTTGGGTTCGGATGCGAACCATTCCAATTTTACCGTACAACCACAATACTAGAATTGGGTAAGGCTTAGCCGGAAGTTTATATGCATTAGTATTAGTTCCCTCGCGGGAGAGGTTTGAGCTGAGGCTACCTCTCAATGTTGTCCACCTATGCAGTGCCCAAGATGACAGATGGTCATGGTTGGGAGGCCATGCTCATAGGAGAGGTGCTTATACTAGGGTGTGTAAAGGAAAGGTTATGTTTGATTATCTGCATATTAAGTATGATGATTCAGGGTTATCCCTGACAGATGTATTGAATCTTGTGGTGAAAGTGTACCACCTCTACAGAGTGTCAAACTATTCGAATAGCCGCGTCCGCGGTTATGGACAGTTGGAGTGGCCATACTGTTCCATTGTCAGATGTTTTCAAAACAACTTATGAAATGAATTGTGGCATGACTTGACCATAACAGAGTTGTGACTATGACAATTAAGTTCCCACTTAGGTGATTTCAAACTTTATCTTACCTTTCTTTGTTTCTGAACTTAGCTTAGGTTTCAAACTTAATTTTACAAATGAACTTAGAGTTAGCAATCCTACTAGAACTACCTTACTTGTTAATGATAGTTTGCAAGTACTTAAAGAGTACTCGTGGCTTTTGTCCCTGGCTACTCCCGTGGCCAGACTATGAAGGAGACTACCAAGAGGAAGGACCGCAGGACAGCTATGATAACTAGGACTATCTTCCATCATCAGCATTGTCTGTGACCCTGAAGATGGAGCCCACCGCTACACTTATTATTTATTCCGCTGCTTGTTGTATTAAGACTAGATCATGAGATCCTTTATTCGTGTAAGACCTGATTATTGTTTGTAATGGATGATGTACTGTGATATCCAATCTCTTATGTCTCGCAAAAATGGTAATCCTGGGATTGCGATGTATGGCATAACAGGCATATGGGATTAAAAATCCGGGTGTTGACAAGTTGGTATCAGAGCCATCCTGACCATAGGAGACCCTAGTTAGAATGGACATCCGAACAAAAACTTAGTTTCAAAAACCAAAGTGAGTATTTATGAAAACTATTTCCTCTCTTACCCTTGGGAATTCTTTCTCTCAAAAAAATTCATGTTCCTCCAAATTCTTACATTACTACATAAAATTTTGACACACTTGATCACTTCACTAACTTTATCATCCTCAATTCTTATAGATGGAAACTCAATTCAGCAAGTTCTACTAGTTGGGCAACGGAGGCCAGCTGATCTTCGAGAGGGATCTTGATGCACTATCGGAGTACTTGGGACGCCCGCATCCGGAGTTTCTGGGAGCTCAACTTCCTGGACCCCCAGGAGGAGACTTACAATGGCTAGTCACCGCTGATCTTCGAGGCAAGATAGAAGCACCAATGTCCGGGAGGATCCAGTTCTCCGTGAGAGAGAACAACTGGCTAGATAGATTAGCCAGGGCAATGCATGAAGCTCTCGCACGTCTGTGTGCCATGAGTGTCAACCAAATTCAAGGAACCCGCTTTGCTCACTATGCAAGGCGTGATTTTATGGGAATGCCCATGGAGATGCCAAGTCACACGGAGTTGAAGCGTGATGACCCACAAGTATAGGGGGTGTATCGCAGTATTTTCGAGGGAAGTGAAACCCAATTTATTGATTCGACACAAGGGGAGCCAAAGAATATTTATAAGCCTTAACAACTGAGTTGTCAATTCAGGTGCACCTGGAAACAATCTTGCTCACAACAGTTTATCAGTAGAAACAGTTTTCTAGTAGGAATAGTAAAGTAATAGAAGTAGTAAAGCAAAATGAGTAACAAAAGCGAAGAAATGGGATTCGAAAAGTGCGGTAGGCATAGGGATGGATGGATGGGCGTTGCATGGACAAGACAATTCACATAGCAATCAGAACATAGGGCAATTGCAGATAAATAAGATAAAGCATCCAAGTACTAGACAATCCTAGGCATGTGTTCCATATATAGTCATACGTGCTCGCAATGAGAACTTGCACAACATCTTTTGTCTTGCCAGCCCGTTTGCAGCGGGGCCTCTAGGGAACTACTGGAAATTAAGGTGCTCCTTTTAATAGAGCACCAGAGCACAGCATTAACACTCCGTGAACACATGTGATCCTCACATCAAAGCCATTCCCTTCCGGTTATCCCGATTTACGCCACTTGGGCCATAGGTTCCGGACAACAACATGTGTATACAACTTGTAGATAAGACCAGAAACAATACTATCATAATGAATCAATAACATGTTCAGATCTAAAATCATGGCACTCGGGCCCTAGTGACAAGAATTAAGCACAACAAGTCGCAACAAAGTCATAAAGCACTAATAAAAGATACTAGGCACCATGCCCTAACAATCTGATGCCATTACATGAACGATCTCATCCAATCCCTACCATCCCCATAGCCTACAGCGAGGGATTACTCACTCATAGATGGGGGGAACATGGATGGTCGATGGAGAAGCGATGGTGATGATGATGGCGATGATCTCCTCCAATTCCCCATCCCGGCAGGGTGCCAAAACGGAGTTTTTGGTGCTGTTTCGTGGAATCTGGTGGTGGCGGCGGAGCGGAACTCCTTCTAGAAAAACATCGAACCCCCGGAGTTTTTAGGTCAGAAGGCTTATTATAGGCGAAGAGGGAGACCGAGGGGGTGCCTGGTGGGCCCACACCACCCTCTGGTGCGGCCTGGCCTGGCCCGCGCCACCAGGTGGTGTGGCCACCCCCTGGCTCTTCTCCGTCTCGTATTCTGGCTCCTGGAGTCTTCTGGAAAAATAGGCACTTTGGCTTTTGTCCCGTCCAATTCCGAGAATATTCAATTTCTGACTTTCCTGGAACCAAAAACAGCAGAAAACAGGCAGCTGACACTGTGGCTCTTGTTAATAGGTTAGTCCAAGAAATCATATGAAAAGTACTCCAAAGTGTGGAAAAAACACAAGAAAGTGGATAAAACCAAGCATGGAGCATCAAAAATTATAGATACATTTGCAATGTATCAACATCCCCAAGCTTAACTCCTGCTCGTCCTCTAGTAGGTAAGTGATAAAAAGAAAGAATAATTTTTGAGGTGACATGCACCATCATAAACTTGATCAAAGTACTTGTAAAACATTCAAAGCTGGGATCATAGTACTTCAATCATAACATGAAAGACAAAGTTCTAACAATAGGACAAAGAAACTATGATGCAACATGAAAAGGCACAAACAAAAGATTCATGAATAACAATGCTTTGCAAGACGTTTGCTTGTTTCACATAAAGAAAATATAGCATAGTGGCATTTAGCTTGTCCCTCATAGAGTAGCAAACATAAATGCAAAGGACACCTTCAAAGTTTACAAGAGTGACTAGATACAAATAGTTTAAAACAAGCAATATCAAGGTATGCATCAATCAACAAGTCTTGGGACAATGCACATAGAACTAAGAATGGTCACTATGCTCTCAAGAAAGTGCTCATAGAATGTGTGGAGACTCAACAAGGAAATGAACAGGTTTTGCAAAGTTTGAAAGGCTTCCAAATGCTGAAAGTATGGTACTCATTAGCTTTGAGCTCTGATTGCCCCTATCATAAGCATCTTTAATGTGGTTAAGGTGAAAGTGAGGTCCAATCTGAGTTATATGCTTGACAGACTATAAACTGAAAATCCCAAGTCTCTTGAGTACGAGGGCCGCTCCTCATGCTACTCAACTTTAGTTACCGGTAAGTTCTTGCCATCGTAAGTATGTGCGTATCATAGAGAACCGCCAACGGGGTACCCCTTGACCGATGATATGGAAGAATCCCCATATCAAAATTACAAGGTAAGCAGACAATGAGTATCTCAGCAATCTTCTTATTTACCATGGGAAAATGGTGCTTTTTTCTCTCTTTCCTCTTTTCATAAATCTCTTTTTTTTCTTTTTTCTCAATAGCTATCTCTCTTTATTTATAAGAAGAATGCTTCATAGATATCATTATGGTTATGCTGTAGGTTTCCACCATGTCAGCATGGATTAGACCAGCGGCCCAGGCGTTTATCTAACACACATACATAACTCCATGGACTTACAAGCTCCCCTTTTATTTCACACCGACGACATCCGCAAACAAAAGAGCAAGGTATCAACTGGGTATATATTTACAAGTGTTGAAAGTGTTCCCCATGACAGCACGATTCTGCTAATCCCCAGCCTATAATTTGCAAGCATATAACTTTCATGGAGAGTTCACAATGGTTCAGGTTTATTAAGTGCAGGAAATAAAGTGTGCCATCAAGTTCGTGAGAGCTTTACTAACTAATTTTCCCATAACAAGCAAACATTTTATTCGGAAGAAAACAAGGCATAATGAATATGCACGGAAGTAGCAAATGATGCTAATGGATAGGTATGGTGGACACTTTGGAAATATTTGGTTTAGGGAGTTGGAAACTTGAGTAAAATATACTCAGAAAAAGTGAAGGCTAGCAATAGTAAGGGAGCGACAAACGAGAGAGCAATAATGGCCATAATCATGCAGAGCGACAAAACATCATTGATCAAAGCATAAAGTGATACTACAAGTTGAAAACTAAAGGATCATAAAGGCTTAAGGTGACTTGAGATAGTCATAACATGGTGTGAGCATGTGCCAAGTCAACCCAAATAAAGCATCAAAGGAGAATACCACAACACTATGCTTTAATATGCTAAAACAACGCATGATTTTTCCAAATCACATTAAGCAATCTCAAATGTTTATAACAAGTCATGCTACAGCAAAGAATACTAAGCATAAAGCCAAAACAATATCAAGCATGGCATAACAAAGCATAGGCCACAGTCAAAAACAAGCTCTCTTTACCACTTAAGCTTCCTACTCTTTTCCAAACCAAACCAAACTATTTGAATACCAATGTATGAAAGAGGGGGTCCAACCAATTTATTCAGCAAACTAAGCAAACCAAGCAAACAAAAACCAAAATGAAAAACGAAAAAGAAGACGCTCCAAGAACAACACAACTGTGCATGAAGCAATAAAAATGAAGCGTTTGGAAGAAACCTGGGATTTTTATTGATGAAGAAGGGGATGCCTTGGGCATCCTCAAGCTTTGACGCTTGTACTTCTTGGATATTTCTTGGGGTGACACGCGTGACATTCCCAAGCTTGAGCTTTAGTCCATCCTTCATCTCATTACTCATTCCTTCCATACACCTGAAATTTTTCCTTCATACAAAACTTCACACAATCTTATTAGCAACATTAGTGCACTCAAGATAAATAAGTCTTTAGGTTCAGTTCTAACACCAATAAACATCCATTAAAACACTAGCTACTGTAGCACTTCATTCAAAAAGCTCAATTCCCCAAAAGAACTCAAAAAGGAACCAACAAGAAGCAAATGCAGAAAATGGCAGAAATCTGTCAAAACAGACCACCAGGTAAAGATGAATTTTTTCAAAGACCTTCTGTTGCTCAAATCAAAAAGTGTTGAACTAACGAAAGTTAGATAACAACCTGGGACAGAAGCACAAAAATTCACGCCTCAAAATGACGTTCAGAGATTTTACACGAATTTTTATGGTGAAGCACAGAAATCTGTTTCGGGACAACAACTTTCCCAATCATTACTTCTATCTCATTAGAGGTTACTCTTGGCTCAAAAAGCAAATAAAAAGGATAAGGAGCGGTTATTACTGACTTCCAAGACTCATCTAAAACTTTTGGGTTATCTCCCAATAACTACTTTTCTTTAACGCCTTTAAGTTAGACAAAAGCAAAAACTAAAATGGATAGAATAGAAGTAAGCGGAGATAATCATAGTGAAAACATTGTTTTGTTCAATGAAATCCTTTTGTTAACAAGGTTGATCAGGTCTTGCTACCAAAACAATTTCATATGAGACAAAACTTTGTATTCCACTAATGATTATGTTACCTCAACCTTGATAGCAATGGTCCCAATCATAATAGTTTCAATTTTTTCTCTTGGTATGGGACAATATATTTCTCCAACTTGAATGCCCTCAATATGTTCAATTGAATTCAAAACCATAAGTCTATCAATCTTCTTGGGGAAATAGATAGTATGTTCCTTGTCATTGACATTGAAGGTCACCTTCCCTTGATTACAATTAATAACAGCTCCTGCAGTATTTAAGAAAAGGTCTCCCAAGAATAGTAGACATATTATCATCTTCAGGCATAAAAGTTTGAGAGGATGCTCTCATAAGAAATATGAGTTGAAGTAAAAGAGAGCATCAAGAAGCAAATTCAAAACACATTTAAGTCTAATCCACTTCCTATGCATATGAATCATATATGCAAATAAATTTGCAAAGAACAAAGTGACAGGCATAGGAAGATAAAACAAGAGTAACTTCAAAACTTTCAGCACATAGAGAGGTGTTTCAATACCATGAAAACTTCTACAACCACATTTTCCTCTCTCATAATAATTTTCAGTAGCCTCATGAATAAACTCAACAATATAACTATCACATAAAGCATGCTTTTCATGATCTACAAGCACTAGAGCTTTATTATAAACACTTTCAAAAGAATCCTCAGGAACATAACATTCATCCTCCTTTAGTAAGCATGGAGGACAATCAAATAATGTAAGGGATAAAGAGTTACTCTCATTAGAAGGTAGGCATGGGTAGCTAATCCATTCTTCTTCCTTTTGTTCATCACTCTCCTCCTATTTTTCATCTAATGAGATTTCAGGTTCATCAATTTCTTCTTCCATAGGATCCTGCAAGGCATTACTCTCTTCCATTTGTGGAAAGCATCTATTAAAATATTCAAGGATATAGCCATTTTCATCCTTGTAATTATCAAAGCAGAATTTAAGTATACCATAAACCTCATATTTGTAAGGTGAATCATCAATATTTTCAAGCAAACTAGCAAGTTCAAAAGCACCCTTCCAAGCAATAAATTCTTCAATTTGTTCCGCATCATAAAAGTCATAAATTCCTTTAGCATAGGAAGATATGGTATCATTATCACTATACTCACATTGAAAAGGGAGGTGTTTATACCTCTTTCTGCAACAAGACTCATCACAGCAATAAGTAACATTATAAGTAGAGCACACGTTTCTAGCAATGGTATACAATCTATCAATTTGTTCCCATAAGTGTTTCCCTTTTTGTGACAAGCGGTGTTCCTTATAATAATATTTTTGATCTTCCGTGAACCCACCTTGCCAATAAGCTTCAGTTTCAAAGAAACCAACCATTGACAACAAGCATGATAAGGCAAGACAATAACAGACCAACGAAAATAACAACTAGAGTAGGAAATGATTTTTTTGTATTTTTGATAAAGAAACAAGCAAACAAGGAGAAAATAAACTTAGCTTGAACAATAGTGAATCCAAGTGGACTTGATAAATAACGCTATGCTCCCCGGCAACAGCGGCAGAAAATAGTCTTGATGACCCACAAGTATAGGGTGTATCGCAGTATTTTTGAGAGAAGTGAAACCCAATTTATTGATTCAACACAAGGGGAGCCAAAGAATATTTATAAGCCTTAACAACTGAGTTGTCAATTCAGCTGCACCTGGAAACAATCTTGCTCACAGCAGTTTATCAGTAGCAACAGTTTTGTAGTAGGAATAGTAAAGTAACAGCAGTAGTAAAGCAAAGACAGTAGTAACAAAAGCAGTAAATAGTGGGATTCGAGTGCGGTAGGCATAGGGATGGATGGATGGGTGTTGCATGGACAAGACAATTCACATAGCAATCAGAACATAGGGCAATTGCAGATAAATAAGATAAAGCATCCAAGTACTAGACAATCCTAGGCATGTGTTCCATATATAGTCATACGTGCTCGCAATGAGAACTTGCATAACATCTTTTGTCCTGCCAGCCCGTTTGCAGTGGGCCCTCTAGGGAACACCTAGCAATTAAGGTGCTCCTTTTAATAGAGCACCGGAGCAAAGCATTAACACTCCCTGAACACATGTGATCCTCACATCAAAGCCATTCCCTTCCGGTTATCCCGATTTACATCGCCGGGGCCATAGGTTCCGGACAACAACGTGTGTATACAACTTGTAGATAAGACCAGAAACAATACTATCATAATGAATCAATAACATGTTCAGATCTGAAATCATGGCACTCGGGCCCTAGTGACAAGCATTAAGCACAACAAGTTGCAACAAAGTCATAAAGCACTAATAAAAGATACTAGGCACCATGCCCTAACAATCTGATGCCATTACATGAACGATCTTATCCAATCCCTACCATCCCCATAGCCTACAACGGGGGATTACTCACTCATAGATGGGGGAAACATGGATGGTCGATGGAGAAGCGATGGTGATGATGATGGCGATGATCTCCTCCAATTCCCTGTCCCAGCAGGGTGCTAGAACGGAGTTTCTGGTGCTGTTTCGTGGAATCTGGTGGTGGCGGTGGAGCGGAACTCCTTCTGGAAAAACGTCGAACCCCCCAGAGTTTTTAGGTCAGAAGGCTTCTTATAGGCTAAGAGGGAGACCGAGGGGGTGCCTAGTGGGCCCACCACCTGGCGCGGCTGGCAGCCAGCGCCACCGTGTGGTGTGGCCACCCCGCTCTTCTCCGCCTCGTATTCGCTCCCGAGTCTTCTAGAAAAATAGGCACTTTGGCTTTTGTCCCGTCCAATTCCGAGAATATTCATTTTCTGACTTTCCTGGAACCAAAAACAGCAGAAAACAGGCAGCTGGCACTATGGCTCTTGTTAATAGGTTAGTCCAAGAAATCATATGAAAAGTACTCCAAAGTGTGGACAAAATACAAGAAAGTGGATAAAACCAAGCATGGAGCATCAAAAATTATAGATACATTTGCAATGTATCAAAGCGTCAAGTGGAGAACCTTGACTTCCTGCTGTACGACCGACAGAAGGAATTGGACAATGCTAGAGAGTTCGCCAACCACAACCTCGCCCTTGCCGCCCAGAAGGTCCAGACTTTCTCACTGCTCGTCAAGGATCGTCAGTCTCTTCGCCGTCAACGCGCAAAGAAGGATCGCACCATCGACCGTCTTCGCAAGAAGGTGGCCGACCTCGAGAAGATCATCAAGGAGCAAGAAGCTCAACTCGCAGCAAAAGAAGAAGAAGAAGAGGAAGGTGAAGACATCAAGTGAGATATGGACTCTTACCTCAGCAACGATGACGACTATCTGGAGGAGGATGTTGTGGACTTCTACACCGACGATGATGATTCCGACTTCATCGATGATGAGTAGATGCACTAGAGCACTATCATAGAGTGAGGAGTATCGGTCCCATTGTATCGTAGCTTGCAGAATGGTTCTTAAAACTATCTGTTTTCCTTTGATGTTGTGGTGTGTGTGTGTTTGTATCGTGTGCTTTTCTTGAATGAATGAAATGAAGTTAGTTGCAAAACCTGAGTAAAACTCAAAGTTTTAGCTTTGAAATCAAAACCATGAACCTTAGACCTTTCCCTCTTATCCCTTTATCTATCTCCATCTTCAGATGACTCGTGGAAACCCCAGAGGGAGCATCTCATCACAGGATCCAATGCTACAGCTTATGCAGATGCTAGTTGCCGACCGTGAAGCTAGCAGGGCAGAGCGCCAAGCCAACCTAGCAACTCTGCAGCAGATCGCCCAACCAAAATAACCAAGGCCATGGAAATCAGGATCATCAAGGATCCAAACTGAAGAATTTCCAGAATACCAATCCCCCAATCTTTAGCACTTTGGAGAACCCACTGGATACTGATGACTGGTTGCAGACAATGGAGAACAACTTAGAAGTAGCCAAAGTTGATGACAACGAGAAAGTTCTTTTTGCCACCCACTATTTGGCAGGAGATGCAAGAGCATGGTGGAACAGCACCCGCACAATGAACCATGGTCAAGTGATGACATGGGAAGCCTTCAAAATCAAGTTCAGACGCACCCACATGCCGCAGGGTCTAGTCACCAGAATAAGGGATGAATTCCGAGAGTTGAAGCAAGGCAGAATGAATGTAGTAGAGTACCGTGACAGATTCTCGTCCCTCGCCAGGTATGCACCTGATGAGATCAACACGGAGGCCAAGAAGAAGGAGAGATTCCTGAATGGACTGCATGATGAGATGTAGACTATCCTCGTCAACATCCGTTTTGAAGATCTCGAAGAGCTAGTCGACTCTGCCATTCAGATGGAAGGGAAGATTAACCAGGCAAACGACAACCACAAACATCGTATGATGCACCAAGCTGGATCCAATAGTCACCAGAAGTACCGTCCCAACCCTTCTGCAGGATATGCACCAAGGAACAACCGACCCCCAATGTCTCGCCCAAGCTACCCCAACTGTAGCGGAGGAAATGTGAAGTCCAGAGGAAACAACAATCACCCCGGCAACTCCAACAATTTAAACCGTGCACCTGCCAAGCACAACAACAACAACAGCAACAACAACAACACTACACCCAGAACTGGAAGCAATGTTGTGCCCATGGCAGCAAAAGACAAGTCTCAGATCACTTGTTTCGAGTGTGGAGTGAAGGGTCACTATTCCAATGAGTGTCCCAAGAAGATTGCCACCACTGCCAATGTGAATGCCCCAGCTCAACAGCAGTGTCGTGTTCAACCAGGAAGAAGATTCGCCCCAGGGAACCCTCACAACCGCAACGGCCGTCTCTTCCACATGAACACCAAAGAAGCCCAAGAAGCGCCAGATGTAGTGCTGGGTATGTTTTCTGTCAACTCAGTTTTAGCAAGAGTGTTGTTTGATTCTAGAGCATCACACTCATTTGTCATCGAAAAATTTGCATGCACTAGTAAGATTCACCCAACCAATTTGAAGCATGTCATGATAGTTCAAATCCCTGGTTCAACTATAAAAGCTGGAAAATTTTGCAAAGCTGTGCCTATCAGAATACATGGGATAGATTTTTATGACAATCTAATAGTACTTGGAACCAAAGGTTTGGAAGTAGTACTAGGTATGGATTGGATGTCAAAGCATAAAGGACTGATAGACTGTGCTAAGAAAGCCATCACCATGACCAGTATCCCGGGAGTCTCAGTAGAGCATATATATGAAACCTTACCTCGTCAATTCAAGTACAACAAGAGTCTAGCCCTACCCACCATAGACCAAGTCAGAGTAGTCTGTGAATACCCCGACGTATTCCGAGATGAATTGCCAGGCATGCCCCCAGATAGGTATATTGAGTTCATTATTGAACTAATCCCCGGAACCGGACCCATAGCCCAGAGACCCTATAGCATGAACCCCTCAGAGTTAGTGGAATTGAAGAAGCAGTTGGACGCTATGTTGGCAACAGACTTGATTCAACCAAGCACATCGCCATGGAGATCGCCAGTGTTATTCGTCGACAGGAAAGATGGAGGCAACCGTTTGTGCACAGATTACAGAAAGCTGAATGACGTCACCATCAAAAACAAGTACCCTTTGCCAAAGATAGAGGATCTATTTGATCAGTTGACTGGAGCAAATGTGTTCTCTAAGATCAATCTTAGGATTGGTTATCACCAACTTAAGATTCGTGCAACGGATATTCCTAAGACCGCCTTTACTACTCGTATGGTTTATACGAGTATACGGTCATGTCTTTTGGATTAACCAATGCCCCTGCTTATTTCATGAATCTCATGAATAAGATCTTTATGAATTTTCTAGACAAGTTTGTCATTGTGTTTATCGACGATATCCTTATCTACTCCAAGTCAGAAGAAGAGCATGAGCAACATCTGAGAATCATCCTTGAAACCCGTAGAGAGCATCGGTTGTATGCCAAGTTCAGCAAATGTGAGTTTTGGCTGAAAGAGGTAGGATTCCTAGGACATATTGTGTCTGCCAGAGGAATAGCTGTTGCTCCCACCAAGATCAGAGATGTCGAAGCATGGGAAGCCCCAACCACTCAAACCCAAGTCCATGCATTTCTCGGATTAGCGGGATACTACCGCAAGTTCGTAGAAGGATTTTCGAGCATAGCAAGACCCATGACCCAATTGTTGAAGAAGGACAAGAAGTTTGAATGGACTGACAAATGTGAAGCCAGTTTCCAAGAGCTCAAGAAGAGATTGATTTTAGCCCCAATATTGGTCATTCTAGATATCAAGAAGCCGTTTGATGTGTATTGTGATGCACCCAAGATTGGTCTCGGATGTGTATTGATGCAAGAAGGCAAAGTCATCGCTTATCTGTCTAGACAACTGAACCAGCATGAGCAGAACTATCCGACCCATGATCTTGACCTAGCAGCCGTAGTTTTGGCATTGAAGACATGGCGTCATTATCTTATGGGTAATCGCTGTGAGATTTATTCAGATCACAAAAGCTTGAAGTATATTTTCACCCAGAAGGAGCTGAATATGAGGCAAAGGAGATGGATAGAGTTAATCAAGGATTATGACCTTGACATTCACTATCACCCGAAAAAGCCAATGTGGTAGCGGATGCTCTTAGCAGATTGCCGTGTAGGCTAAACACCATGATCAAGGAGAAGCAACCTAGTTTGTATGAGGAGTTGGAGCAGTTTAGGACTGAGCTAGTTAGCAAAGTATTTCTAGCTAGCATTGAACTTCAACCCACATTGATTAGCCAAATCAAGGAAGCCCAGAAGGGAAATTAAAGTATCGGCGGAATCAAACATCGTATTGGTACAGGAAAGCTACCTGGATTCACCAAAGACGAAGAAGGAGTTCTGTGGTACAAAGGTCGTATCTATGTGACAGTAGATTCGGAGCTGAAGCAAGTTATCATGCAAGAAGCTCATGATACTCTTTATTCTATCCACCCCGGAGGAACAAAGATGTATCAAGATTTGAAAGAGCAATTTTGGTGACACAAGATGAAGAGAGAAATCGGAAGCTACATAGCCAAGTGTAATATCTGTCAGAGAGTCAAAGCGGAACATCAGAGACCCGCGGGACTGTTGCCACTACAGATTCCGGAATGGAAATGGGATTCCGTCGGAATGGACTTTATCACCGGTTTGCCTACTTCTAGTAGGGAAAATGACTCAATCTGGGTCATCATTGATAGACTGTCTAAGGTAGCTCACTTTATACCTGTCAAGACAACCTACTAGAGTTCGAAGTTAGCAGAGTTGTACATTGCTAGAATTGTTAGTCTGCATGGAACCCCCAAGACCATAGTATCAGATCGAGGAACCCAATTTACCTCAAGATTTTGGCAGAAACTCTAAGAAGGATTAGGAACCAAGTTGAATTTCAGCACCGCTTATCACCCGCAAACCGATGGACAGACTGAGAGAGTCAACCAGATCCTAGAAGATATGTTGAGAGCTTGTGTGTTAGAGTATGGATCAAAATGGGAAGATTGCCTGACTTTCGCAGAATTCTCATACAACAACAGTTATCAAGCCAGTTTGCAAATGGCACCATTTGAGTTCCTATATGGAAGAAAGTGCCGTACCCCTTTGAATTGGTCGCAAGTAGGAGAGAGTCAGATTTTTGACCCGACATTCTCCGAGAAGCCGAAGAGAAGGTTCACAAGGTCCGTGAGCACCTCAAGACTGCCAATCCAGACAGAAGATTTATGCTGACAAGAGAAGGAGAGACCCGACTTTCAATGTCGGAGATTTCGTGTATCTCAAGGTTTCGCCATTGAAGGGAACCCAACGTTTTAGTCTGAAAGGAAAGTTAACCCCCAGATATATCGGGCCCTTCAAGATTCTGAATCGCCGAGGAGAGGTATCTTATCAACTGGAACTACCCGAAGAGATGTCTGCCATCCACAATGTGTTCCATATCTCGTTACTTCGCAAATGCCTAGAAGTGCCGGAGAAGACTGAAGTGTTCAAAAACATCGATCATCGAGCTGTTGATATCAACAAGGATCTGACATATCGTGAAGTGCCCATCCGTATCCTAGAGGAAGCCTACAGAACCACCAGGACCCAGAGTATCAAATTTCTCAAGATTCAATGGAGCAACCATACTGAAGAAGAAGCCACTTGGGAGCGAAAAGATTACATTAGGACTGAGTTCCCAGATCTCTTTAGTTCCCGTTTTCTTTCTTAAATCTCGGGACGAGATTTTTTTAAGGGGGGAAGGTTTGTAACATCCCAAAACTTTAGTCCAAGAGTATTAAGATCCAAATCATCAAATTGAGGGTTAACAAAAACTTTTCCCTTTAAAAATCTTTAAGCATTTATATGTGTGTGCATTTAAAATAGGAGTTCTTTTGAATTGCCATGTTTGAGTGATATATTGATTGTAAAATGATTCTAAGGTGAATTGCACATCATCTAGATCATCCCCAAGCAAATCCCAAAGAAAAAGAAATCAAAAATAATAAATAATGGAAATGGTCACTTTTGCCATTTTAATCACCTAGCCCACTTTGGCTATTCCTAGCACTCATTTTCAACAGAGATAATTGTGGATCTTTGCACCCCTTGCTAGTACAAGTATTGATGTGCCAAGGCCCACTTTGTGTCATCCCAAAAACATTCAAACTCTAAATTTAAATGACATTGGAAAATTGAATCTAGTTCATATGTATAGATCACACTTTTTCAAAAACCACTCAAATGAACTCCATTTCAAAATCCCAAGCAAACCTAGATGCTTAAGCATAAGATAAACAACTCCACCAAAAATCAGCTCAAAATTCAAAAAAAAGTTTCATGCGGCCATCTGATCGAACAGGTGGCAGGCAGCAAAATTCTGGCCTAACTAATACTGTTGCGAATTGATCTCTTGTCCCCCGTTCGACCCTCTTTGCTCTCCCCTATATCCCCTAGATCTAACCAAACCATCAACCAGCTCCCCCTTCACCGCTAGCAGCAGTGGCGCGCCGCCTAAATATGGTCGTTGCCAGCCAAACGCGGGCAACGCTCACCAGACCGTGCCACGCCAAACCAGCTTGCCCACTAGCTCCGCCCAACCCTACCGCGACCCCATGTCCACCCCACGGCCAAAGCCAGCCCCTGGACCACCCCAGAGCAGCGCTGCCCTTTCTCTCTGCGCCATGCGCAGGCCTGCGCCAGACCCTCGCCGCCACGCCTGAGACGCAGCGCCTCGACACGGACACTGCACACGGCGCTCCGCCTCGACCCCCTCAACCCGCCATACACGGCCGTGCACCGCCGCGTGACCCACAGTCGCCAGGAGCACTGTCAAGGACCGCCTCTGTCCCTCAGAGCGTGGGAAGCTCCCGACCATTAGGCACCACCCCTAGCATCACCATTATGCCGTAGAGGACCTCCCACCCTCCGCCTACCTCGCCCACGCCGGTAGCCCTCTATATCACCGTCACCGACAAGCTCCGCCCACACCCGTCGGTCCCCTCGTCGAGCCTATATAAGGGAGCCTCCCCATCACCATTTCTTCACACCACCCAACTCCCCTCTCTCCACTGATCGTTTCCCCTCTCTCGCCGGAGTCTGCCATCGTTGTCCAGTTCGTTTGCCCGCCTTGCTGCACTAGCTGGAGCCTTGGTACATCCCCAGTAGACCCCCACCGACCGCTTAGGGTTCAGTCTCGTCGGCGACGAGTCCGTCATCGACGACGACCATGGACCGTTAGATCGTATGTATTTATAGACGATAGTACCGACCAAGCTTTCGAGGAGGAGGAGTTCTACCAAGAGGAGGAGGAAGAAAACTTCAACCACTACACTACACAAGGCAAGCCTAGCACTTCAAGTAAACTGAGCAAGCTAACACTTGCAAGTATTATACTAGCAAGCCATCATTAACAATGCAAGCTAACCCTTGCAAGCTAGATAACCTAAGCAAAGGCATTAGGCATGCTTTGGTTATACCATTGTGACTTACACCTACTCCAAGTTTTATTTCCAAGCTTTACCTTCTTTACTTTACCAAAATCCTTTACTTGTTTAAAGGAAGCATAAAAAGTATAAAACTTAACCTATCTAGTTAGATTTAGATGTCTTTCTATGACATGAGATTGAGATTAGCATCACATATTAGTGAACACTCTTAACTTAGTAGTTTAGAGCTAAACCAAAACTTGATTCACTTTAGGTGGGAGTACTTGGTGAAAATGACTTGTGAAAACCTTGGAATGATGAGTCATTCTATTGAGATGTTTTGACATGTGTTGAGAAACACAAATGGTTTATAATGATGAAAATGTTGAGGCATGAGCCTTAGCCCTTTTACAAAACTGATGGTTGGGTTCGGATGCGATACCATTCCAATTTTACCGTACAACCACAATACTAGAATTGGGTAAGGCTTAGCCGGAAGTTTATATGCATTAGTATTAGTTCCCTCGCGGGAGAGGTTTGAGCTGAGGCTACCTCTCAATGTTGTCCACCTATGCAGTGCCCAAGATGACAGATGGTCATGGTTGGGAGGCCATGCTCATAGGAGAGGTGCTTATACTAGGGTGTGTAAAGGAAAGGTTATGTTTGATTATCTGCATATTAAGTATGATGATTCAGGGTTATCCCCGACAGATGTATCGAATCTTGTGGTGAAAGTGTACCACCTCTGTAGATTGTCAAACTATTCGAATAGCCGTCATGATTATGGATTAGAGGGCCATACTGTTCCATTGTCAGATGTTTTCAAAACAACTTATGAAATGAATTGTGACATGACTTGACCACAACAGAGTTGTGACTATGACAATTAAGTTCCCACTTAGGTGATTTCAAACTTTATCTTACCTTTCTTTGTTTCTGAACTCAGCTTAGGTTTCAAACTTAACTTTACAAATGAACTTAGAGTTAGCAATCCTACTAGAACTACCTTACTTGTTAATGATAGTTTGCGAGTACTTAAAGAGTACTCATAGCTTTTGTCCCTGGCTATTCCCGTGGCCAGACTATGAAGGAGACTACCAAGAGGAAGGACCGCAGGATGGCTATGATAACTAGGACTATCTTCCATCATCAGCATTGCCTGTGACCCTGAAGATGGACCCCACCGCTATGCTTATTATTTATTCCGCTGCTTGTTGTATTAAGACTGCATCATGAGATCCTTTATTCGTGTAAGACCTGATTATGGTTTGTAACGATGATGTACTGTATATCCAATCTATTATGTCTCGCAAAAATGGTAATCCTGGGATTGCGATGTATGGCATAACAGGCATCTGGGATTAAAGTTCCGGGTGTTGACAGGCCTCCACCTGGAGCTCCTCCGTGGGCCTCTCCTCCGGCCTCCCCTCGGCAGCAACCTCGCCTTCTGCCATCGCGAGTGCTTCGGCCTCTACCCGTCGTCGCCCAAGCGCGTCTCGTCCCCAACCTCTTCATGTGCGCCCGCCAGCATTGGGGGTCATATGCATGAGTGCCTCTGCTCTCTTTTGTTTCTTTTGCCATGAGCTTCTCCTGTGTGTGTGATGGCCTGCACGCCCTGGTAAAGTGTTGGTACTACTGTGTAGCTGCTGCTCCATGGTATGATCCAACATGACACCAAACATGATCCTCCATGCAGGCCAATTCAACCACTTCGATTAGCTTCCCCATTGAGTATCGTGTCTTCGGCAAGATGACCATGTCGACAAGATCCACCTCGAACAACATCTACAAGTCAAGATCTTGCGGATAAGACCAACCTGATGCCCACAATCCCGAAGATCTACACCATGGAAACTAAAGCGCACCATCTCGGAACCTGAGCACGATGATACCCAATCCGAAGGCCTCCGGTCTGGAACCCCCAAGTTCTCCTTCATGGTATTCAAAGACCAAACCCCGGAGTTTTCTTCTTCCCCTCTGATCCGAAGACCACGGAACTTCATGATCTCGTTCATAGAACAGAAGACCCGAAGATCAATCCCGCCGAACCCGAACCCCAAGATATTTTGAACCCCAAAAGTGTGACCCTTTTCGAGCCCTATTTTATAAATGTTATATATAATTTTTGCTATTAAATTGTTCATGCTTGCATACATGTTCGATGGTTTGGAGCACTATGCCGATTCACCTCATAACTAAATATGGAGACCATATGCGGACTAATCTAGTCTTATATTGGCTCCATTTAAATTTGTGTAGCGAACCGATAACATATTTTGCCTTGTTAAGCCAACATTTAAATTGCAGGGTATCTAAACAACATGAACCTTATAATTAATTGTTGGGACCCCGGTTCCGCTTCATATTGCCTAGTTGCATCGCACCTTTGCCATGTCATACATCATACATGCATCATGTACGATCTTCTGCCATAGTATTAAAATAGTGCATCCAGTGTTTCTTCTAGTGCGTTGCTTCTTCGCGGATTAGGCCAATGAGTTGATGCAAGTGCTGACCCGATCCTCGGATGAACCTTCGGCAGTGTTTTCCAGGCAAGCAATCTCCCCCTTTCTACCTATTTTGCATTTATAGTCTTTACTTCCTCCTGTTGATCTATTGCTATCTATGTTGCGATGCTTTAGTTTCCGTGCACCATTTATACTCCCTGCAGCCTCTATATTGCCTTGGACATATCCTATTGCCTGTTGTTTGATAGACAGTCGGCCTTGCGAGTCGTAGTTGCTTGCTCAAGTGCTGCTTCGCGTCGTTGTTGTTCCACCGTTGTTGGGAGGTTGACACATGCTTAATGGTGGAGATGATCATGACTTTAATTACAACTTGATATTAAAATGCTGGGAATAGATATAACTAATGCAGAGGCACCAGTGGGCAATAGCTAATATTTGATTCTTCCACGCTCACTTATGTCCCGTAGGCCCCGAGTACTTGATACCTGTTCCTTGACTATTCGCACTATCCACATACGGGAGACCCTATGGATCCCTCTTTGCCTGAGCTTGATTCGCACTTTATTTCTTAGGACCACAAACTAGTTTGGGGCTTTATTACTATCTTGTACTTATGTCATGCTTTACTGCTTTATTTACGATTGTGCGTGCAACACCTGTACTATTTAGGACTTGTGAAACGTTTTTGTGGTATCGACAAGCCCAGTCACATTTTCGGGTTCCCAGTCGTTTACAGCCGTCTACACAAACCTTGAGTCCGTCTCGGAGCCGGCCAACTTAGTTGCGGGTAGTTTAATGGGATGGCCCCTTAAAATGATTTATGAATTCTGTGAATGCTTTGTCGTGAGGCCTTGTTGCTTTTTATTTGGTTCTTCTCGAGGTTGATCGTGTGTGTGCTATTTGTGCACCCCTGCAGGGTAAAACTTTCTGAAAGCCGTGTCCACGGCTATGGACGACTTGGAGCACAGTATCTCGATCATAGATAATCATAACTAAAGTAGTGCTATAAATTTGACTTTGACATGTCTAGTAATGAGTTATACTACAACGGAATGAGTAAATAAAAGTGCCAACAACTGCTAGATTTGGGATCTCTCTGGCTAATTGTATCTGACTAGTAAGTATTGCAACTACAATAGAATGGTTAACTAAAACTGTCCACTGCTTATGATATCAGAATGACTCATGCTATCTATATCTGACTAGTAAGTGCTGCAACTATAATAGAATGAATAAAACTGCCAACTGTGTGAGTTCTTCGGTGTGACTTTCTCGTTGGTCTCGAGGGGGGAAATGCTAGGATGGGTACGTTTGGTGTTAGTATCATGTTGGTTCCGAATAAGTTTTCTTATCCCTCTCTAATAGCTGACAGTTGTACCAAGTCTCTATAGGTTGTTTAGTGCATGCTTCGCTGCCGCTTCAGTCCACCATATCTATGTAGGCGAGAGCCGCCGAATTCTCGCCATGTACTGACCTTAGTACTGACCGCTCTCTTTCTCCTTCGCCTTTTGTCGGCACCCCTTTTGTTTTAGCAGGTTTGAGTTCGACGTCGTTAGTAGGGTTACCCTTTCGGCTTGGCCTGGGCAGGGTTTTGGACGCCATCGGTTATTCTTCGGGGCTCTTAGCCCAATTTGCTTCTTATCCGTACTCGGATGTTGTATCGATCTCAAGGTGATTTGGATCTTTGTACTGTATATTTGTATCCTTGACTCTTTGAGTCATTATTGTATATATATGTTCCGTGGGTTCCATCGTGGACTATTGTGTAATGATATTATTTTGTTTTCCATCCGCACGCAAGTCGTGGTGGGCGTCTTTGAATCGTTTCTATGTGGGTTTACGGGAATCGCTAAAACTCGCATAGGGCCGATTCGAGGATGTTACAATAACGGTCCCGTGTTTTATATGCATATACGTAGGAAGTCAATCAGTTCGCCAAGTAGCTAAAAAAAATCTAAAATCCATGAACAAAATAAATCAAGCTAGCTCACTCTTTAAGTAATAATAAAACGGAAAAAAGCAACTAGAGAGCTCACCGGCCCGGAGAAGTACAGCTGCAACAGTCGTACAAATGGTAAATGAGGCCGCAAGGCCTCAAGTCAGCCCCATTTTCCGTCACATCCCCTGCTACTTTCGACCATGTACCACTACTGAGCTGGTACTGCTGAGGATAACCATAGACGGGATGACGACGTACAATGGTGTCACCTGGAATGTTAGGCACCGCTCCGCTACTCGTACTCAGACTCCTTGTTGTGATCTCGATGAAAAAGACATTGCCTCCTATGCTCGTCATCGGGACAACTCTATCTAGAATAAGGTCGGCTAATTTGTACACTAACATTGCGTTATTACCTCTTGAGCAGACCACTAGGACTTGTGAGTCACATTCTACTAGATCAAAACAGTCATGGATATTGCCTATGGTGCATGTGGCGATCAACTTCGGGGACGGCAACGAGGACAAACCTGGCCCAAACATGGGTGGCTCGATCTGAAAAACCTCTAATCTCCTCTCAAATGTACCCCAGTGTGTGGAACTCCGCAAAGCGTATATTTTTCCTTGGAAAGATACCGATGGCACCCCAATGTATCCGGGGTTCCATGTTGAGGCACGCCATCGTTGGTCTCTGGTGGTAGCAAATACTATGCGCCAGGAGCTAAACAGCGCGATCACGACCGTGACGACCCCATCCGCGCTGACATTCAAGGATGCAGCATGCTCTCGATCCTTGGCAGACCGATTGAAATAGTCTCTCACGAAAGCTATGAGTGGTGGGAGCTCCGCAGTGTCGCCGGTGAGAGGGTTGATGAGGCAGATGGGCTTTTTGTGGCGATGATGTTGGAGGAGGAGGATCCCGTCGATCGAGTCGAGGACAATATGGTGATCAGCGAGATGCGAGAGCTGGGTGTCGATGAAGGTTCCCCTCGAGAGATTGAAGAAGCGTAGCACTCCGTTGCTAGGGTGAAGTCCATGTCCCTGAGGCAGCAGCATCCAACGACGAGGGTGAAATCGCGTGTCGACGATCCCACGACCACGCGGGCAGACGACGCTGGACCGCCAGTGCCGGCAAACGGCGCGAAACCTGACGTAGTCTTGCAGGTCGCCGGCGAGAACCAGCCACCCGACGAGGCGAACCATGTCTGCGTGCAGAGAAGCCCACGGAGATGCTTCGCTCGAGGTGTCGGCAGCGGTCATGGCCAGAGGGGGGTTTCGATGTGCCGACAATGACATGTCGCCCAATCTGATGAATTGCAGATCGATTACTATTTGCTTTGGGAAAAGGAGACAGATTCGATTGAAGCTTTGACGAAGCGGAACTACCGGCAATCACGGCAAAGGCTTGGAAGGCTTGGGCCTTGGAGAGTAGCAGAGTTTGGCTGGGTCCCGGGCAAATAAGATGAGCACCTAGGATTGGACCGTTGCGTCACTAAAAGCCCGGATAGTTCAGCTCACTATAACTTTCCTTTTTCTAGCAAATCTCACCGAAGCATTGCATCTTTACACGTGCACACTGTGGCGACACAAAAAGATAAATTATTGAGCTATTGCCGAGTTCTTTAGGTAAAATTAGCATGAACAATGTCTATTCGTTAAGAAAAGGAAACTAGATATTTACATGAGACATGTAGACAGCAGCGCAAGACGAAAAAAATAAGGTCAAACAAACTCTAAAGCATAAAAAATCGACGAAAAAAACAAAATTGTCTAGACACATTAGTATTTTTATTATATGATCTAGAGCATAGTCACTTAGTTGCACTACCCCGATGATGATTTACTAGGTTCTTGACGCCTCGAAATGTGGATTGTCATTTTCATAACACTCGTTGCATCCATAATTATTTTCATAGTTTTAAATAGGATAATACTATACAAACTTGGTTAATGTTAAGGTCAAGTTATTTTCGAAAGTTCATGATTACTACAGGCGAATCCATAGCCAACTGTAGTTTAAGTTCAAATGATTCTTTCCTTTGCAAAACTCGCAATGTTATAGAGTAGTTTTCATGCAAATATGATGATATCGTTTTCATTTTTCCAATAACGAGGAACTGTTACATCACTAGTTGAAACATGAGGAATTTTGCCAAATATTATCAAACGAAAGTAGCATAAAGGTAGATATTACAACGTGCTATATATCAGTGCGGGCCACAAGGAAACAAAGAAGAAAATCTATCAAAGATCATCCAAGCCTCCTATGCTTTTCACGTCCCGGAGAAAAAACGACCATTTAGACCTGGCAAGACATAATAAGTAGAGAAAGGTTGGGTCAAATAGGAAAGTAAACAAGGTAAACCTATGTGACTAAGCGTGGCAACATGAAAGGATGATTTGACAATGCGACACGAAAGGGAAAGGAAATTGTATAGGGCTTAATTTGTAATTAGTCCCCATGTTCAAGATTTTTTTTAGTGTCATTAGAAAATGCTAAGGTGCAAACCTCTATAATAACAAGGCTAAGGTTTGGAGAGTGGTTTACAAAAAAAGAGATATGCACATGCATCAAGCATCTAGACACATGTGGCAAGTTAAATAGGAGTACTAGTTGGCTCCCAGATTGCAAAGGCTTGGCATTCACATTATCCGAATGATAACGAAATCGATCTAGAATAGTACTCTAGTTAGTTTATATATGCCAAACCAGAGATATCACTAAAATGGAAGAACCGGTTAATCATGGCATTTCAGGTCAAAGTCTTACCCTATCAGGCCATCTCACCGCTTTCTCTTGGCCTTTGTAAAATGTCACTCGTGTGTTCCAGCATGCATATGTAAGAAATCAGTTAGTTCATTGAGTAGCAAAAGCATTAGATCAATGAACCAAATCAAGGATAGCAGTTACCTTGCCTTCTTTCAACTGCAACAGTCGTACAGACAGTAAACAAGATGTACCACAATTGGGGTGATACCGCAGAGGATAACCGCGTGTGGGACCGCGGTGAAAGATGGTGTCACTTGTAATAATGTTAGGCATCACACTACAACTTATACTTCAACTCCTTGTGATATCGAGAAAGAGAGCATTGCCTACGATACTTGCTATTGTGATAACTATTTCTCGAATGAGATCTCGTTTAGTCTATAAACAAGCATTTTTAGATGTAGTCTGACACTAAGACCTACCAATAGAATCTATGAGTCACATTCTAATAGGTAAAAAGGGTGACGCATTTTGCCTATTGGAGATGTGGAAACCAATTTTGGCCACAGTGATGAAGATGAACCCAAGCCCAACATGGGTGGATCCATCTGAAAAATTTGTACTACATTCCAGCGTGGGAAATGCCGTAGGGCTTAAACCTTTCCTTGGGATAATATTGCTAGCAATAGCATGCCAATGTTTGAGAGATCCTACTTGGAGGTACTCCACTTATGATCTCTGGTGGTAGCAAAGACTACACACGTGTGACTGAACAATGTGATCTTGACCATAACATCTCCACCCCCACTGATACGAGGAAACACCGCCGCTGACCGATAAATGTTGAGCCTCCCGGAGGTTAAAATAGATTATTACATGTTCTGTGAGTTGCAGCAGCTCCGCAAAGTCGATAAAAACAACTAAGAGAGCGGTCAAATCGTAAACTTAGTCAACATAGAAGAAAACATCAATAAACTTTTTAAAGCGGGTTTGATTAAGTTGAAGTTGAGTTTTATTAAGTTGAAATGGAGCTTAAGTATCATGGAGAGAACACACCTGG
Organism: Avena insularis; assembly: GCA_023614405.1. Lineage (NCBI taxonomy): Eukaryota > Viridiplantae > Streptophyta > Magnoliopsida > Poales > Poaceae > Avena > Avena insularis. The sequence goes on from CM042686.1 coordinate 569,332,081, forward strand.
GATGGTTGGATTTTACACCGTACGGTGGATCAGAAGTTCTTTGCCGGTCTCTACAACGTGTTTAATGTTGCCAGGGCCCACAACATTTGTTTATGTTAGCGTGTGGGCTTCCTTTTTGTTTAAAGATAAAAATCCTAGGCTATATACACCATTTGCTTAGATGTATCACTTTCAGGTTTATAAGGCCATGTACAACGCGGGGCGCTAACATGGACGCTAGGATTACTTTCCAGGCTGAATGGCAGTTGAACTCAAGAATCCTCGGTATAAACGTAGCCTCAACGCAATATGTTGCGGCCAACGCTTAGCTTTTTTTTTTGGACGAGGTAGCACGGAGGGCAGCGGGTGCTAGTAACTGCACGATTTTGCACCCCGTAATTAGCGTGGTCGATGTGAGGTAGGGACGTTTGGAGATAAATCCGATTTTCTAGAAAGTAGTATTTACTTTTCTCACCTAAGCGTTCATGTTAGCGTACCATTGTACATGCCCTAAATTGGTTGGAAGTTATGTAAAATGGGCAAATGGCAAGGTGGGACCAAACAAGGAATAATCAGCAGGGTACAACAACCGCGCTCGGTAATGTTAAACTTTAAAACGAACGTTCAAGCACTCACTCCGTGGCCGTCCGATCCTCTCGGAACAAGTCGATCAGGTGTGTGTATCTGTCCCCGTCCCGACACTCCAGAGCGGCACTCCAACGTGTTTCCCTTCCCTCGAGTCAACCCTGCTCCTACCCGCGCGCCCAGGCCCAGCCGCCACTGCTCCTCTCTTACCTGGCCGCTCCCCGCTCGCCACCCTGCCCCTGGGCACCGGCTCCTTCGACCTCTCCTACCGGCCTGACGCCGGATCCTCCTAGCCGCCATCACTGCCGGCCAAGGCCCTCGACCCCGCCGGCTCTTTCGGGAAGAACATGTCGATGGATGACCTCATGACGCGCCAGATCCGTGTCACCTGGCAAGGGGAGCCGCTCTGCTCCGCGGCCTCCTTCGACCGCAACTCCGTCGACCCCTTCCAGCTGCCCAAGTCTACGTCGCTGAGTCGCTCGCCTTCGCTTTCAAGCGGCGAGGTTCCCCTATGACTGTGTCGATGCCGAGACCAAGGAGGTGCTCGTCGACTTCATCAACCAGCCGCATCGGCACAACAACAAGGACGTGCTCCAGCTGATGCGAGATGGCGACTCGGGATGACCGCGTGGATGCCATGGCTGATATTTTATTCCGTGGCTACTTTGTCAGAAAATGGGTGATTCATGCGTTTAATCTCACGCATTTAACGGTTTCGTTTTGAAATCAATTATGGATAGATCCTTAAGAAATTGACATCTCTGCATTTGGCTGTCATCCATTTGTGTGACTGACAACTAATTCCCCAAGTTTCTTTCAGAGATTGTTCAAGTTAGGAAGCTTATGATCGTCACCCAGCATGCACGGGTAAATGTTTATGCCCCCAAATGCTTAGTTCATCTTCCGAGTCTCTAGTTTGCCTTCCATGAGAAAACGAGAATTTCTACTTTTTTCCATATTGCCACTTCTTCTTTTTGTTCGTCTGGTCATGTGAACTATATCAAGATGCATGCTGTTGTGGATCGATCATCGATGCATCCAAATCCAGACAACATAGCTTGCGTCCAAGAATCGCAGTTCCACTTGCATACTTCTTTTTTCACCGAATCCAAATCCAAGCTTTCGATATAGTCCTTGATCCATGGACCTTTACTACTTGTGTACGTAGTGCGGATGCCTGGCCTGTTCTGTTGTTGCTTCATCATCTTGCTATGAGCTCATGATGGAGCTGCAGTTGGCCAGGGAAATAATGGCGCTAGTTGTGGTTCGTCGGTCGGTCCAGTCACATCCATTTTATTTAGCATCTTTTGAACGGGTTCCATAGCATGAGACGGGCCCTTAGCAGCCTGATTCTCTGCAGCACAACCATAGACCACAATCTTCATGTTCAGTGAGTACTTGTTTACTCAGCTAGTTAGTCAGCCTGACATCACTTGTACATGCTACTAAAATCTCATTCTCTGAACTTCAAAAATAGTCAGGCTGGACTGCTAGCCAACACAGGGGATAGCTTCATCTTTCTGTCCGATGGCAAAATGTGGGAGACCTGTTCGTAGGGAACGCGTCGATGACGATGTCCCCGGACCACGGCCTATGAGGGAAAATCCTCATCCGTTACTACTAAAATGGTAGGAGTGTGCCACTTCAGTTAGTTGCTTATCCCCGTAAATTAAGTTGCTTATACCGTTAAGTAAGTTGTTTAGACACATTAGTCTAAGTTGCATACTAATCCCTTTTTATCTGCATGTATCATCTAACTTAGTGGGAACTCGGGTTTTTTAGCAGCATGATTTAAGATGGTTACCGATTTCATTATGTTGGTTTGTCATCATAAATCAGTTGTCTTCTCAATCTAACCAAGTTGTTTTGTATCAACATGTGTACCTTAGATTTTTTTTCTACTTTTATCAACCTCTTTGCTTTATTAGTTGGTTTCTCGTTTTGATTAAGTTGCTCTATCATCATAACTGTAAGAGTATGAGATTGGCGTAATATGTTGGATGTATTATTGAGCCTCATGAACAAGTATATATAGGAGTACAGGGATCATCTTAGAGTACAAGTCAAGTTAGGCTAGAATCCTAACTTTCCTAAACTACAATACTAGACCTATACGTATACTACTCTAACACGCCCCCGCAGTCGTAGCGGTAGCGTCGTGAACAACAGTGAACGCCGCAACCATCGATCAGAAAAAGTAGACCAAGAGGTGACATCCCCTCGCAATGCGGCTGGAGTGTCGTAGACGATGTCGCGACGCGGATGCTTGGACTATAGAAGAGGTTGATGATGCTCAAGCGAGGTGGAAGCCCTTGTGCCGATGTCAAGGGAGCGGAGAGCGTGGAGCGATGCCGAGGTCGATGTAGCCGTGCGAAGGGTCGCCGTGGTCGGGGTTGCCATGTCGATGTAGCCGCAAGCGCATAGTGCGCGAAGAGGATGACGGAGACGCGTCGAGGCAGGTCAAAGGTGTCGATCAATGCTGGAGTCGATGCAGTCTGAGCCGTCAGGTACAATCGGCGCCAAAGTTTTGCCAGAACTAGGCGTATGTCGGGGACGAAGGCACATCTTGGTTCTGTGCCAAGAAGAATGTGTCGCTGATGTGGTCGAGGTAGTCGTAGAGGAAGGTGTCGATGCCGAAGAAGACGTGATCATGCCGACGAAGACGAGGCATCCAGCGCGAGTTTGCCAGACTCGGGAACGCGTCGGGGACGAAGGCACACACCGGAGTTGCCAGTACTAGGCGTGCAGGGGTAGTTGCCATCATGAACCTGTGCGCCAGTATCGTATGACGATGTCGACGAGTTCGATGTGGAGAAGGCATAGAAGGCGACGAAACAAACGGCGACCTGAAGTGGTCATGCTGGACACCTAGAGAGGCGCGACGGCGGTACTCGAAGTAGGTGAAGAAGAACCCGGCAACGTGACGAAGACCATGCACGGACGGCGGTGATCTGCGCCTAGGGAGGCAGCGCGATGTAGCTAGGGACGTCGGTGCGCGGAGACGGCGATGAGGTGACGGCTTGGCTGCGGGATGCGAGTTGGTGCAGCGGGTTGAGGCCACCGGCGCGTATGCGCTTGTGAGGCGCGCTGGCAGCCAGTGGGCGAAGACCAAGGCGGCGACACTACGGCCCGAAAGGGCGATGTTGTGGCCCAAAGGGGCGACGCTGCGGCAGCCCGTAGCTCGATCGCTGGTAGATGCGTGATCGAGGACGTGCTTGGCGTAGACGAGCGCGGGATTGGTTGATCAGACCGACGGTGCGCCGTATGCGCCATGACGTGGACGACGCGTAGACCGGAGTCGATGACGGCGTTGTCGGTGAAGTCCTGGACGATGACGACATAGACGATCCGCAGGGGACGGCCGCGACAGCCTCCCGAGGAAGGCGTAGCAGCCGGCCGCGGTGCGCGGTAGCCTGCCTTGAGGGGCGAAGGTGGCAGGCGCACGAGCGCGGTGTAGATTGTCGGTGTCGATGGTCGGAGTAGAGGCGCGGCGATGACGACGGCGGTGGAGGGCGACTCAATCCGATCTATGATCGGTAAACCAAAAAAAAATACCGGTCGAACGACCGACGGAGAGAAGAACTGATCAAGAGATCGGAAAAGACTCACCAGGGCAGCCGATCACGGATCGGTGGACGAGCCCTGCGACGGATCGCGCGGTCCCCAACGGAAATCATGGAGATCGATCCCGCCGGGACGGCGTGACGGAAGCGTGTCGGTGGTGACTCGAATTTAGGTCGATACCATGTAAGAGTATGATACAGATACGGTTATTATGATAGTTTAGGATAGTTAGGACTCTAGCCTAACTTAACTCGTACTCCAAGATAATCCAACATATTCCGCCAATCTCTCTCTCTATATCCTTCTACATGGTATCAGAGCTCTGATACCATGTAAGAGTATGAGATTGACGTAATATGTTGGATGTATTATTGAACCTCATGGGCGAGTATATATAGGAGTACAGGGATTATCTTGGAGTACAAGTCAGGTTAGGCCAGAATCCTAACTTTCCTAAACTACAATACTAGACCTATACGTATCTACTCTAACAATAACTAAGTTGTTTTCTCAATCTAACCAAGCGGTGTTTGTGTGATGAGGCTTTACCTTAGACTTTTTCCTACTTTTTATCAACCTCTTTGCTTATTAGTTGGTTTCTAATTTTGATTAAGTTGCTCTATCACCATGACTAAGTTGTGTTTCTCAATCTAACCAAGTTATTTTTTGTGTAATCGTGCTTATCTTAGAATTTTTTCTATCCTTTCTAAGATGACGGTTAGTTGTGTTTTGGTAGTTATCAACCTGCTCTTACATATAACTAAGTTGATTTCTTGGTATGCCTAAAGTTGTCTACCGAATCTTACCTAGTTGTTTTCATCATCGTGCTACCTACTTGCTTTTTAGATGGCTACTGATTTAATTAAGTTGTTTCATCAATATGCTTAGGTTGACTACTAATTTTGAACTAAGTTGCTTCTCTCTATCATTCTTTCTTAAGTTTTGCTAGTTATCAACCTTCTCTTAAATCCAAACTAGGTTACCTTCTTAGAATGCGTAAAGTTGTCTATTGAATCTTACTAAGTTGTTTTTCTCATTGTGTTTATCTAGGTTTACCTATTTATTAACTTACTTTTAGTTGGCTACTGATTTAATTAAGTTGCTTAATCAATATGCTTAAGTTCATTCTCTTCACTACGAGCTGCATCTGTTGGGATGGCTAGCGCCATGATTTTAGGGTTCGTTTTGACTGTTCAAATTACAGTTTTGGTTGGCTTCATGTCCTGGTGTAGCGCTAGGAAAAGCTAGAGAACGATATCATCATGATACTGTAGCGGTATTGGATCCAACTACTATCTACTACTCCAGCATCGATGAGCTGATCGATGCGGAGAAGTACAAACCCTTATGTTGACTACGATCGAGCTCAGTCTTCGTTTGCTCGTACGTACAACCAGTAGTACATCATGTACGAGCTAGGGTTGCTAGATAGATCATACTGGATGGAGTAGTACACATGCTAGTTGTAAACCGTGAATGATTGTTGCCTCCATCACTAAGCACTTTGGTTACCAGCCTTGAAGTTAATGGTTGTGTTTGGTACATGAACTGTTTTCTCTTGCTAGTTTGGGCTCAATGCTAGTCAACTATACATTTATTTATAGGTAAACCAGTTGGTATGCTATCGAGTGTATCGATCTGGTGAGAAATCATGGATTGTTTGTCAAAATAGTTGTATTAAACTTGACACTAATTCTGATTGTTGCATAACTGTTTATATTAAATTGCCTACTAGCTAGAACTAAGTTGTCTTACGAGCCTCCAAAGTAGCTAGATGATCTTAATTCTTAAATGCACCTCTCCAATTAAGTTGGCTTCTGATTGTTGCCAATTGCCTAAAATTTCTACTTTGCTGACAACAGTGACAACCAATTGATCGAATGTGATGATACTAAGGCTACGGTTGCGAGGTCTGAATGTTTGGAGAAGCATGGGAATGAGGGTTGGAGACTTCGAAAATATTGTGAGGTCTGAGTCATAGTGACAACCAATTGATCAAATGTGATGATACTAAGGCTACAGTTGCAAGGTCTGAATGTTTGGAGAAGCATGGGAATGAGGGTTGGAGACTTCGAAAATATTGTGAGGTCTGAGTGTTTCGAGAAGCTGGAGATTTGTATGGGGTAGTTTCTAGACTAAAATTGTGTCCTGGAAATTGGAGTCAATGTTCTGTGTCAAGTTTGTGTTGATTAGTGTCCATTGAGGATCTTGGCAACGGCCTACTTCATCTCCCATAGACCCACTCAATTTCGACAATGGCGGTTAATAAAATCCAAGGATAGCCCACATGCCCCCCTCTCTCTCCCCATTCCGCCCCTTCCCTATCTCTCGCAATCTCCAAGGCTCGTCGAGCGATTTCAGCACGGGGTCCCCCAGTCAAAAAGTGGTCGTACTAGTGAGGAAGGGTGATCGTCACTGGAGAGCGGACTGGCAAAGGGGCATGGGGCTTGGTGGTGTATAGATTTTTACTATATTTATCAACCTCGTTTATTAGTTGCTTTATGATTTTGATTAAGTTACCTTGTCATCATAACTAAGTTGTATTCTCAATTTAACCAAGCTGGATTTTGTGTAATCATGCTTTTACCTGACACTTTTTGCTTTTTTATCAACCTCTTCACTTATTAGTTGGTTTCTGATTTTGTTTAACTTGTTCTGTCATCATAACTAAATTGTCTTCTGAATCTAACTAAGTTAGTTTTTTTTGTCTAAACATGCTTTTACCATAGACTTTTTATCTACCTCTTTGCTTATTAGTTGGTTTCTGATTTTGATTAAGTTGCTCTATCATTGCAACTAATTTGTATTCTCAATCTTTTAATTAAGTTGATTATCTCTTCTCATTAAGCTGCTTATCCTGGGCAATCTAGTTGCTCATACCTGTTAATTAAGTTGATTATACCTTCTCATTAAGTTGCTTATCACGAGAAATCTAGTTGCTCATACCTTTTAATTAAGTTTATTACCCGTTCTCAATAAGTTCACCATCCCTCGAATTTAGTTGCTCATACATTTTTAATTAACTTGATTATCCCCTTCTCGCTAAGTTGTTTATCCCTGGCAATTTAGTTGTTCATATATTTTAATTAAGTGATATGCCATCTCATTAAGTTGTGTTTTACCTTCACCTATTAACAGTTTTATTATGTTTATCCAATGGACTTGGGGGTTTACTTTTTGTGTTCTTCTTTTTTACCAAGTAATCATATGACTTAATAGAAAATCGCTTGATGGCTCAATGCACGGCGCCCAGAAAAGTGTTGATGGCTCGTGGTTGATGTAGAGCTCGTTGGGAACCCCAAGAGGAAGGTATGATGAGCACAGCAGCAAGTTTCCCTCAGTTATGAAACCAAGATTTAATCGAACCAGTAGTAGCAAGGAAACACCTCAAAGGTGTTACTAGCTGAGCTTTGGTAGGGCGCACTACCGGTGCTAGTAGCAACGTGGAGACCTGCACAACACAACCACAGAACTTTGTCCCCAACTTGCGATGAGGTTGTCAATCTCACCGTGTTTTGCGGAAAACAAAGGATTAAACGTATCAAATGGAAAGAAGTAAAAGTTTGTAGAAAGTAAACACAAAGCAGTAAAAGATTGTAGATTGTATGTAAAGTAAAAGGACCGGGATCCATAGTTCACTAGAGGTGGCTCTCCTTAGATAGATAACATGCTGGGTGAACAAATTACAGCGGGGCAATTGACAAACACCGAGAAAGCAATACATGCATATACTAATCATCTTGACTCCTTTGAGACTTGATTGGGCAATACAACATAATACATAGACCGCCATCCAACTGCATCTATGACTAATAATCCACCTTCAGGTTATCATCCGAACCCCTCCAAGATTAAGTTACAAGCAGCAGTTATTGCTTTACGAACTGCGTGTAAGGTAAACAATACAATTGTCCTATGAACAAAGGATCGTTGTTTTCTCCTAGTAGCAACAACACATCTAGTACCTTAGAGATTTCATCACTTCCCAGTTACGGAGGCATGAACCCACTATCGAGCATAAATACTAACTCTTGGAGTTGCTAGCATCTACTTGGCCAAGATAGCTACTAACAACGGAAATCATGCAAGATCTCAAATAACAAAGACATGATAGAATCAATAATCAATCTGAAATAGCATCTCAATATCCATCGGATCCCCGCAAACACAACATGTATGAATTACAAAAAGATGATCTTGATCATGAACGGAGCTCACAAGATCTAAACATGAAAGCACAAAGGAGGAGAAACCAGCCATCTAGCTACTATATGGATCCGTAGTCCAATGATGAACTACTCACGCATCACACCGGAGGCTTGCATGGTGATGAAGAAGGCCTTCAGGTGAATTCCCTCTCGCGTGGTGTCGGGAGAGCTTCAGATCCCTCCCGGTCTAGGGATGGAGATGACGGTGGCTACAGACTCTTTCGTGGATTTTTGATCGGGTACCTAGGGTTTTTGTCCTGAGGGCAACTTATAGGAGGAAGGAGAGGCCGAGGGGGTGCTGGGGTCGGCTAGACCACCCCCTGGCGCGGGCCAGGCCTGGCCGCACGGCCAGGTGGTGTGGCCGGCCCCTGGCCCCTCTCCGCCTCAGATCACAGCACTTGATCCCTTCCAAAATAGGCACTTTGGCTTTTGTCCGTCAATTCCAAGAATATTCATTTTCGACTTTCCTGGAACAAAAACAGCAGAAAACAGTAGCTAGCATCGTGGCTCTTGTTAATAGGTTAGTCCAAGAAATCATATGAAAAGTACTCCAAAGTTGGAACAAAACACAAGAAAGTGGATAAAACCAAGCATGGAACATCAAAAATTATAGATACATTTGCAATGTATCAACATCCCCAAGCTTAACTCCTGCTCGTCTTCGAGTAGGTAAGTGATAAAAAGAAATAATTTTTGAGGTGACATGCACCATCAAAGACTTGATCAAAGTATTTGCAAAACATTCAAGGCTAGGATCATAGTACTTCAATCATAACATGAAATACAAAGTTCTAGCAATAAGCAAAGAAACTATGATACAACATGAAAAGGCACAAACAAAAGATTCATAAATAACAATGCTTTGCAAGACGTTTGTTTGTTTCACATAAAGAAAACATAGCATAATAGTATTTAGCTTGTCCCTCAATAGAGTAACAAGTATAAATGCATAGGACACCTTCAAAGTTCATAAGAGTGACTAGATACAATAGTTTAAAACAAGCAATAACAAGTTATGTATCAATCAACTAGTCTTGGGACAATGCACATAGAACTAAGAATGGCCACTATGCTCTCAAAGAAGGTGCATAAAGATAGAAGGTGAAGACTCAATATAATGGTGGAAGAAAGACCTTTTGTAAAAGAAAGTAGGGATTCAAGTCTCTTAAAGAGCTTCTAAACATTATGGTACTTATAGCTTTCAGCTCTCATTTCCCCTATCATAAGCATCTTGAAGGTGGTTAAGGTTAAAGTGACACAACTAAGAGGATATGCTTGGCAAGTTATAAACCAAAATCTTATGCCCCTTACTTACGAAGACCGATCCTCATGCTACTCAACTTCAGTCACGAGTAAGCTCTTGTCATTGTAAGTATATGTGTATCATTAAGAACCGCCAACGGGGTACCCCTTGCACATGATACGGGAGTTTTCCCATAATCAAAATGACAAGGCAAGCAGACAATGAGCATCTCAGCGATCTTCTTATTTGCTATTTGCATAGGTTTTTATTAAGGATGCTTCATAGAGTGCTCATTATGGTGATGCTGCAAGTTTCCACCATGATTAGGCATGGCTTAGGCTAGCGGCCCAGGCGTTTCTCTAACACACATACAAACTCCATGATCTTACAAGTTCCACTTTTATTTCACACCAAAGCAAAAGAACATAATATCAACGAGGTATAAAGTATAAGTGCAATGTTGAAAGCGTTCCCTATTGTACATGGTTCTGCTAATTTCAACTTATAAAACGCAAGCATATACGCAACAAAGAATATTGTTAGCCCAGACCCAGCCGCCGAGTACTTTCCGGCGACTGCGACGACGAAACTCCGGTGAGACGACACGCACGTACCGAATCAGCCCAAGGTAGCTCTCCTGCTTTGCACGTACGCTGCTAGCTAATAATCGACTCGTATCGATCAACAACCAGTACTACTTTATACACACACATCAAACACAGGTAACAATATTTGGGATTACCATAGGCCCGTCTCGAGTCTGTATTTCTCTTCTTGTTTCAATCTCACGGTGGTACTACAAGGCTAGCTATTACAGGATATAAATAGTAGTCTTGCTACTACCGAGTCAGACTAAGCTTCCTACTCTAGTACGACAAGGACACATACACATGCACGTATCCAAGTCGTATAGTACTAGAACTTGGAACCTCCCTGTTACGTCGGCATGTTTGCGCGTACGCCACGCTGCCCGATCGTGCTTATCCCTAACAATCACCCCCTAAGCACGACGTGTCCGTATTTATTTCGACCTAGGTCCCAAATACGCCAGCTACTTCTCGCGGGCCTCATCCACGGCATTGCTTTCGCCGCTTCCTTTCTTAGCACCCATGTCACCGACTTTGCTTTTGTCGGCTTCTCCATGGCTTCACGCCGACAGTCCTTTTTGTCCGCGCCTTGAGACATTATACTTGGTTCGATAAAGTACTTTCTCATCGATGCTTTGCATATTTGATCTTCTGCTTGCCGGTACTCTTGGATGCAATAGAACAAATATATAGGAGCTAGCTCACGTTGGTTAACTAGCAAAGCTAGCTCGTGACTAGCAATTCTGACTTCTACCTACTCCTGACCAATGCCGTCTTCTGGCTCGTCCGGAGTAGCGATGCACAGGTTGCCTACCAGGCGATTAAATCTTTTCTTTTGAATCTCTTTCTGGCATGTTTTCTTCTAGCTTCTCTATATCACGTGAAAAGCCTCTTGATGGATCTGCACCCCCTATTGTTGGGTCTCCTCCATCTGTCTGACCACCAGTCCACACTCTTGGACCATCGCCTTCTAGCCTTGCTGGCCTGTTTGTTGGGATCGCTTTAGCTCCCCCTCCTCTTATAATTGCTGGGACAACAAGTGCAGGTATCGTTGCACATGCATCTGCGTGCCCTTCTAGTTCCGTATCTTCTGGCCACGGACTAGCCTTTTCTTCAAACTCTTTGTCTTCTGGGAGAATCTCTAGTGCTTCCAGCCTGGTGTCCACGCCTGAAGCTCCCCCTAGGCCTTCAGCGCCTTCTGGGCCCGAACTTGCCGACAAGGATAAGCTTGGTTGATCCATATTTTCTTCATACTCAAGATCCCACGTGACGTGAAAAGTTGGATATCCCGGTTCGTTGGAGCCCCAATTCCATGACTCGCCTTCCTCAAAGATTACGTCGCCGCTGACAACCACCTTATTGGTATAAGGATTGCACAAACGATATTCCTTTGAGCTTTCATAGCCCGTCATGATCATTGGAGTCCTCTGCTCCGCCAATTTACTCTTATGGTCGGACTCCATCTTGACATGCGCCACACACCCAAAAGTGCGAAGATGATCAACCGAGGGTTTCCATCCGTACCATGCTTCGTACGGTGATATACCAACGCCACTCTCAGTTGGCTCCATGTTCAGCAAGTACACAGCCATATTGACTGCCTCACCCCAGAATTTTCCTGGCAAGCCTTTACTCTTCATCATGCTCCATGCCATGGTCAACACAGTTTGATGCAGCTCACCCCCTTGATCAATGCGTAGGGCTCTTATCTTCGCCTCCACCTTGAACTCTTCGGCTTCCTTGATCTTCTCGAATGCTTGTTGAGCTTGATCCTTACTTTTCAGCAACACAATCCACATGTATTTACTATGATCATCCACCACAAGCATGAAGAACTTATTGCCGGACGGAGTTGCGGGTGAAAATCCAACGCATAGATCACCATGAACTAGTCCCGAGGCTTCACTTGCCTCAAACGTGGCTTCACATGGTAACGGGGCACTCTGTTCCTCGTGATCCACACACGGTAGATCATGATCCACTTGCGCCACAATCTCCGTAGCCGGTGATGGAGGATCCTCCTCATCCTTCAGCTCAGTTACTTCGAGCATCAGCATCATCGGTCCATCATCTCCTTCCTGGGCGATGAGAGCCCTCTCCTCCAGTGGTTTCTTGCAATCCTTCTTGGAGTGACCGAGCTCGCCGCAATTATGACATCTTACTTTCTTAATGTCAAACTTCCTCCGCAGCAGAGCGTCGTCCTCATCCTCCCCTGCGATATACTTTTTCGCTAGGCGAGAAGCTTCTTTATCACTCCTGCTTCCGGATCCTTGATCGCCCTTTTCTTTGGCGACCACCGCCTGCCACTAGGCACGGGTAAGCATCACGTGCTCTTCCGGTACCGCATCACCGTAGGTGATCTTCATCCGCTCGTCATGAGCCTTCAATCGTCCAACCAGATCATCCGTCGTGAGAGTCTTGAGATCAACGCACTGCTCGATCACCGACACAACGGACAAGTAACGTGGCGGTGCCGCGCGAAGGAAACGCCGAACGACTGAGATCTCTTCGAGCTTCTCGCCGAGCGCGCGAATCCCATTGACCAAAGTGGCTACCCTCGAGGCAAACGCGTCTAGCGTCTCGTCTCCTCCCATCTCCATATTCTCGTACTTCTTCTGCAAGGTTTGTAGGGTTGCCTCACGGACACGCTCGTGCCCAAGATTTAGCGTCTTGAGCGCCTCCCACGCCTCCTTTGCAGATTTCTTCGAGATCAGGTGCTGCATCACGTCCGCCGGCATCACCGAGCCGATGGCCGTGAGTGCCTGCCGGTCCTTGCGGTACTTCGACGCGCCCTTCTTGTACTCGTCGCCGCTGGGATCGACAGCCTCCCAGATATCGTTGGACTCCATCGTCCACTCCAGCTGAGTCGCCCACATCGTGTAGTTGTCGCGGTTGTACCGCGGGTACTGTGTCATCACCTGCGTAGCAAATCCTTTAGCCACACCGGAATACTCGCCCACATCCATCGTCGCTGTGACCTCCTGTTACGAGGAGATCCTTCACGAGGCTCTGATACCAATTGTTAGCCCAGACCCAGCCGCCGAGTACTTTCCAGCGACTGCGACGACGAAACTCCGGTGAGACGACACACACGTACCAAATCAGCCCAAGGTAGCTCTCCTGCTTTGCACGTACACTGCTAGCTAATAATCGACTCGTATCGATCAACAACCAGTACTACTTTATACGCATGCATCAAACACAGGTAACAATATTTGGGATTGCCACAGGCCCGTCTCGAGCCTGTATTTCTCTTCTTGTTTCAATCTCATGGTGGTACTACAAGGCTAGCTATTACAGGATATAAATAGTAGTCTTGCTACTACCGAGTCGGACTAAGCTTCCTACTCTAGTACGACAAGGACACATACACATGCACGTATCCAAGTCGTATAGTACTAGAACTTGGAACCTCCCTGTTACGTCGGCATGTTTGCGCGTACGCCACACTGCCCGGTCGTGCTTATCCCTAACAATACCATCAAGTTCGTGAGAGCTTTAATCACTAGTTTTTTCATAACAAGTGAAAGGTAGACAAAAACATGAATATACTTGGAATAGCATAAGCTAGTAGGTAGGTATGGTGGACTCTTTGGAATAACTTGGTTTAGGGAGTTGGATGCATGAGTGGAACTCATACTTGGTTGTGGAGGCTAGCAAAAGACTGGGAGCGACAAACTAAGAGAGCAATAATGGCCATAATCATGTAGAGCGACAAAACATCATTGATCAAAGCATAAAGTGATACTACAAGTTGAAAACTAAAGGATCATAAAGGCTATGGTGACTTGTGAAAGTCATAACATGGTGTGAGCATGCGCCAAATCAACCCAAATAAAACATTAAAGGAGAATACCACTATACTATGCTTTAATATGCTAAAACAACGCATGATTCATCCAAGGCACATTAAGCAATCTCAATTGTTTATAACAAGTCATGCTACAACAAAGAATACTAAGCATAAAGCCAAAACAATATCAAGCATGGCATGACAAAGCATAGCCACAGTCAAAAACGAGCTCTTTTACCACATAAGCATGAATTTTCCTACTCTTTTCCAAACCAAACCAAACTATTTGCAAACCAATGTATGAAAGAGGGGGTCCAACAAATTTATTCAGAAAACTAAGCAAACCAAGCAAACTAAAAACCAAAACGAAAACGGAAAAAAAAACGCTCCAAGAAAAACACAACTGTGTATAAAACAATAAAAATGAAGCGTTTGGAAGAAACCTAGAATTTTTATTGATGAAGAAGGGGATGCTTGGGCATCCCCAAGCTTTGACGCTTGCACTTCTTAGATATTTCTTGGGGTGACACGTGTGGCATACCCAATCTTGAGCTTTAGTCCATCCTTCATCTCATTACTCATTTCTTCCATACACCTGAAATTTTTCCTTCATACAAAACTTCACACAATCTCATTAGCAACATTAGTGCACTTAAGATAAATAAGTCTTAAGGTTCAGTTATAACACCAAATAAACTTCCATTAGAATACTAGCTACTGTAGCACTTCCCTCAAAAATCTCAATTCCCCAAAAGAACTCAAAAAGGAACCCACAAGAAGCAAATGCAGAAAATGGCAGAAATCTGTCAAAACAGACCAGCAGGTAAAGACGAATTTTTTCAAAGACCTTCTGTTGCTCAAATCAAAAAGTGATGAACTAAAGAAAGTTAGATAACAACCCGGGGCAGAAGCAGAAACAATTACAGCTCAATCCGACGTACAGAACTCTCTCAGGAATTTTTACGGTGAAGCACAGAAATCTGTTTTGGGACAGCAACTTTTCCAATCATTAGTTCACTCTCATTAGAGGTTACTCTTGGCACAAAAAGCAAATAAAAAGGATAAGGAGCGGTTATTACTGAAGTAATAAATTCCAAGACTCATCTAAAACTCTTGGGTTATCTCCCAACAAGTACTTTTCTTTAACGCCTTTAAGTTAGGCATAAGAACCAAAGAAAGAATCAAGTATTCTCAAATAAAGAAGCATTAAGACCAAATTTTGTTTTCATAGGAGAAGCAAAAGAAATATTTTCTCTCTTTTTAGGGAAGTGTTCTATACCTTTCTTGAGTGGGAGTTGATATTTAATGGTGCCTTCTTTCATATCAATGATGGCACCAACAGTTCTAAGAAAAGGTCTTCCCAAAGTAATAGGACAAGAAGCATTGTATTCAACATCCAAAATATAGAAATCAACGGGGACATAGGAATCATTAACCATAATAAGAACATCATTAATACTCCCCATGAGTTTCTTTTTAGCATTATCATCAAGTGGGACATTCAAATAACAATCTTCAAGAGGAGGCAAATCAAGCATATCATAAATCCTTCTAGGCATAATAGAAACACTACTATCAAGATCACACAAAGCTTTGAAATCAAAGTCATTCACTTTCATATTAATGATGGGTTCCCAACCATCTTCTTGCTTTATAGGAATAGAAGCTTTATGTTTCATCTTTTCTTCTTTAATTTTTATGAGAGCATCAGTAATGTGTTTTGTAAAAGCCATATTCATAGCACTAGCATTAGGACTTTTAGCAAGCTTTTGTAGGAACTTAATAACTTCAGAGATGTTGCAACCATCAAGATCAAAATCAACTTTATCATCTAGAGTAGTAGAACTATTATTAGCCTCAACACTAGTAGTGGTAATAGTAGAAACACTAATGTTTCTAGCAATTTCATCTTCCCTTTCCCACTTAGCATGTAATTCAGCTATAGTCTAACATTTTCATCAATTCTTACTTGTATGGCATTAGTAGCTGCAAAGGGATTCTCATTAGTTTTAGGTTTAGCAGCCATTTTATTCAAAGTAGATTGAGCTTCGGCCAAAGATGCTATATTTCTTTCAGCATTAGAGAGTTTTTCCTCAATAGTTTTATTGAAAGCAGTTTGTTTACTAATAAACTCTTTAAGCATAACTTCAAGTTCAGAGGGAGCACTCTTATTATTGTTGTAAGAATTTCCATAAGCATTACCACTGTTGGGAGGATATGGCTTATAATTGTTGTTACCAAAATTGTTCCTATAAGCATTATTACCATAAGCATTGTTGCCAAAGTTGTTATTTCTTATGAAGTTCACATCAACTTGCTCTTCTTGAGCAACCAAAGGAGCTAGAGAAACATTATTTGGATCAATATGGGCTTTCCGATTAACAAGCATGGCCATAATAATATCAATCTTATCACTGAAGGAGGAGGTTTCTTCAACAGAATTTACCTTCTTACCTTGTGGATCTCTCTCAGTATGCCATTCAGAATAATTAACTATCATATTGTCCAAAAGTTTTGTTGCAGCACCCAAAGTGATGGTCATAAAGGTACCTCCAGCAGCTGAATCCAATAGGTTCCTTGAAGAATAGTTCAATCCTGCATAAAAAGTTTAGATGATCATCCAAGCAGTCAGTCCATGAGTGGGACAATTCTTTACCAAAGATTTCATTCTTTCCCAAGTTTGAGCAACATGCTCATTATCAAGTTTTTTAAACTTCATGATTTCACTTCTCATGGATATAATCTTAGCAGGAGGATAGTATTTTCCAATAAAAGCATCTTTGCACTTAGTCCAAGAATCAATACTATTCCTAGTTAAGGAATTCAACCATTCTTTAGCTTTTCCTCTCAAAGAGAAAGGAAACAATTTTAGTTTAATAATATCACCATCTATATCCCTATGCTTTTGCATCTCACAAAGTTCAACAAAGTTATTTAGATGGGAAGCAGCATCTTCATTACCAATACCAGAAAATTGTTCTCTCATAACAAGATTGAGCAAAGCAGGTTTTATCTCAAAGAAAGTATTTTCAGCCACAGGTGGAGCAATAGGTGTGCTCATAAAATCATTTTTGTTGGTGCTAGTGAAGTCACGCAACTTAGTGTTTTCAAGAGTAGTCATTTTTTTGGGGTTTTCAAATAAGAAAGCAAAACAAGCAAAACTAATTTTTTTTGTGTTTTTTGAAGAACAAAACAAGCAAACAAAGCAAAAAGAAACTAAGCAAAACAAAAACAACAAAGTAAAGAGATTGGTTATGAGGGACTCCCCTTGTGAAGATGTCCTTGACTCCCCGGCAACGGTGCCAGAAAATCGCTTGATGGCTCAATGCACGGCGCCCAGAAAACTGTTGATGGCTCGTGGCTGATGTAGAGCTCGTTGGGAACCCCAAGAGGAAGGTATGATGAGCACAACAGCAAGTTTCCCTCAGTTATGAAACCAAGGTTTAATCGAACCAGTAGGAGCAAGGAAACACCTCAAAGGTGTTACTAGCTGAGCTTTGGCAGGGCGCACTACCGGTGCTAGTAGCAACGTGGAGACCTGCACAACACAACCACAGAACTTTGTCCCCAACTTGCGATGAGGTTGTCAATCTCATCGTGTTTTGCGGAAAACAAAGGATTAAACGTATCAAATGGAAAGAAGTAAAAGTTTGCAGAAAGTAAACACAAAGCAGTAAAAGATTGTAGATTGTATGTAAAGTAAAAGGACCGGGATCCATAGTTCACTAGAGGTGGCTCTCCTTAGATAGATAACATGCTGGGTGAACAAATTACAGCGGGGCAATTGACAAACACCGAGAAAGCAATACATGCATATACTAATCATCTTGACTCCTTTGAGACTTGATTGGGCAATACAACATAATACATAGCCATCCAAGCGCATCTATGACTAATAATCCACCTTGAGGTTATCATCCGAACCCCTCCGATTAAGTTGCAAGCAGTTATTGCTTCTGAACTGCGTGTAAAGGTAAACAATACAATTGTTCTATGAACAAAGGATCGTTGTTTTCTCCTAGTAGCAACAAAACATCTAGTACCTTAGAGATTTCATCACTTCCCAGTTACGGAGGCATGAACCCACTATCGAGCATAAATACTAACTCTTGGAGTTGCTAGCATCTACTTGGCCAAGATAGCTACTAACAACGGAAAGCATGCAAGATCTCAAATAACAAAGACATGATAGAATCAATAATCAATCTGAAATAGCATCTCAATATCCATCGGATCCCATAAACAACATGTATGAATTACAAAAGATGATCTTGATCATGAGCAGCTCACAAGATCTAAACATGAAAGCACAAAGGAGGAGAAACCAGCCATCTAGTTACTACATGGATCCGTAGTCAAGGATGAACTACTCGCATCACACGGAGGCTTGCATGGTGATGAAGAAGGCCTCGGTGAATTCCCTCTCTCGGTGCCGGGAGAGCTTCAGATCCCTCCCGATCTAGGGATGGAGATGACGGCGGCTACAGACTCTTTCGTGGATTTTTGATCGGGTACCTAGGGCTTTCGTCCCGAGGGCAACTTATAGGCGGAAGGAGATGCCGAGGGGGTGCTGGGGTCGGCTAGACCACCCCCTGGCACGGGTCAGGCCTGGCCGCGCGGCTAGGTGGTGTGGCCGGCCCCTGGCCCCTCTAGTCCTCGTGATACGGCACTTGATCCTTCCGGAAAAATAGGCACTTTGGCTTTTGTCCGTCAATTTGAGAATATTTATTTTCGACTTTCCTGAAACCAAAAATAGCAGAAAGCAGGCAGGCTTTGTGGCTCTTGTTAATAGGTTAGTCCAAGAAATCATATGAAAAGTACTCCAAAGTTGGAACAAAACACAAGAAAGTGGATAAAACCAAGCATGGAACATCAAAAATTATAGATACATTTGCAATGTATCAGTTGCTTATTCCATCTCATTATGTTTTGTATTGTCCCCTTCCAAGTTGTTTTTCATGTCTATCCCATAAATAGCTAAGTTGTTTTCCCCACCTTAGTTAGTTGGTTTTTACCTCAGTTTGCTGCATATTACTCCCTCCGTTTAGAAATATAAGACATTTTAGCTTTTTGAAATGAATGTATTTAGACGCCTTATAGTTTATAGGTTCACTCTGAACCTATATACTAAAAGACGTCTAGATACGTTCGACTCACAAAGCTAAAACTTCTTATATTTCTGAACGGAGGGGGTATTATGTTATAGAGTTGCGTTGTTTTATACCTCCACTTATCCATGAATTTTAAGTTGGAGTTGCTCATACATTTCCCCTTGTTGAGTTTAGGTTTTCTGTTTTTTAATTAATTTCCCCTTGTAGTGTTAGTTGAGTTTACGACTCTGGCAGATATTACCTGAATGAATATTTCAGTTGCTTATAGAATCCTCCTAACTATACATGTGTATGTAGCATCGGCTGAGATAAGTTTCCAAGTTGAAGTTACTGAAAAATTATTTCGGGTCAATCATGTCACAGGAAAGATTGAGTTGTTTGGCCATGTTTTTAATTGAGAAAAATATGTTGGATGATGTCAATGTCGATCATGTCATCAATGATTTTGCATCAAAGAATACTCGAAGAAGTTGTTTCTTATAATTACGCTGTGCTCAGTTGTTTTTCAGGTCAGAAGAGAAAACTAATGTGAGAGGGACTTGGAAAGAAGATGCACGCTCTTCTTTTTTAGTGTTATTGGAAGTGCTTCTCTCAGGTTGCTTGTGTTTTCTTCTCTATTTCTTTTGCTGTTGTCGGAAATCCAATATTTGTTTACAACTAAGCCTTGGCTGGTTGCTATTTCATCTGGTCAATTCAGGACCAACCTTGGCTCGAAGGAGTCGCTGCACTGGCGTGAGGCTGTAGCAAGCAGTGGCCATGTGTCGCTGGTGGCTAGGAGGGTGCTGGCGACGACGCATGCGTCGGGATGAGGCCATCGTCGTTGTCTGCTGTGTCTAGCAGCAAAGGCCAAGTCGTCAAGGGCAGTGGTCAACATCTTCGGCTACTTCTTTTTTATTGGGTGACAAACTTTTCTGTGTTGCAAAGTGTATGAGGAACCTAAGTTTGAGAAATAGTGTTAACCTTGCGATGTTAGTAGTACGTTGTTGAGGAATGTATTGATCTCGTCCTTTTTTGCGGGGCCCTCGTTCGATATCTTTGCAGCTTAGAAGATTCATTCAAGTTAAGCCATGTGGCTGGGTTAGTGTTCGATGGGGTTGAGTTTTTATGGGTAGTTTGATTCACGGCACATAGTCTACTTTCCGCCTGGTGCGTTTTTCTTTTCTGGTACGAGTGTCGGAACGGACTAACCGGCACCCGAGTGCTGGCTAGCCGTGTCCATAGAAGAAATCTCCAACAGCGAAAATCTTTTTACATCATCATTTGTGTGATCCGCTCGAGCAAACAAATGAGGATGCACAAGAGTTGACGCTATTTGGTTTATAAACGGGTCCAAAGCATTGTAAACTGGCGAGGTGCGACTAAACATTCCACACTTCAAATTATATGTTGATCATGATTTAATCATTGAATTATCTCTATTCGAGATAAAATGTTGATCATGATTTAATCATCAAATTATATGTTGATCATGATTTTATCATCGAATTATCTATGTTTGAGAAAAAAATATGTCGAGCATGATTTAGCTATTCCGCCCAGATTCGCCCGCTCCCCCCCCCCCCCCCCCCCGCCCAGAAACACCTCGCCGCCATTCCGCCGCAGGTACCATCCCTCCCTACACCGCCCAAGATCGGTTCTAGCAAGGGCACCCTTCACCGCACCAACCTCCATCTTCACGTTCACCAAGTTTTTGCGGTGATTCAGTGCCATGGGCAGCTTACCGTCCACCATGCCAGCGAGGTGTTTGGCGTTTTGCCTACTCAGTAATGGACTCCGACGATGAGGAGATGTTCGTCATCCGGATGGAGGAGGAAACCACTGCCGCTGCCGACGATGAGGAACACTTGAAGATCATCTCTTGCCTATATGGCATGTACGCGCGGATTGCAAAGCCATGGTGTGGTAGCTCAACACAAGGTCACCGCAAGATCAAGCTGAGGTAGCGGATAAAGGGACACTGCATGTTGTACACCGACTACTTCGCCAATGATCCGTTGCACAACGAGACATTTAGCATCATTTAGGGATGGGTTGGAATCTCTTCGTCAAGATTGTGCATGCCATCCGGGAGTTCGACACCTACTTCAAATGCAAGGACTGCACCAGCAAGGTAGGATTTCTCTCAATCCAAAAATGCAAGGCCACTTTGAGGATGCATGCAACAGAACTCCCGGTGATACACAAGATGACTATCTACACATGACCAAGTCCACCACCATTGATTGCATGTAAAAGTTCTGAAGAGCAGTGGTTGTAGTGTTTGGACCAACATACTTGAGATCACCCAATGTTGAATGCACTGCTCGGATCCTAACAATGAATGAAGCCAGAGAATTTCCTGAAATGTTTGGAAGCATCGACTACATGCATTGGGCATGGAAGAGTTGCCCATTTTCTTGGCGGGGATTGTACAAAGGCCACAAAGGATCTTCTAGTGTGATACTTGAAGCAGTAGCTACACAGGATCTCTGGATTTGGCGTTCCTTCTTCGAAATGGCAGGATCTCACAACAACACCAACGTCCTGCAGTGCTCGAATGTCTTTGCTAGGCATGTTGACGGTCATGCTCCCCTGGTGGACTATGTGATCAATGGGCACCACTACAATAAGGGATACTATCCGGAAGATGGCATCTATTCAAGATGGTCAACATTTATGAAGACTATCTCAAATTCTGTTGTGTGCAATAATTCCAACTTTGCCAAGGATCATGAAGCTTGCAGGAAGGATGTCGAGTAGGCGTTTGGTGTTCTCCAAGCCCGATTTGCTGTTGTCTGGTACCCCACTCTGACATGGTTGAAATCTCAGGTATGGAAGGTGATGAATGCATGTGTGATCTTGCATAACATAATCATTGAGAGTGAGCAGGAGGAGCTGGTGATTGACACTGAACCATATTTCAGACAGGGTCCTCTTGCAGTTGTTGATCATGAGGTGCCAACATCATGGGCTGCCTTCCGCGCTATGCGTCATGAGATCCGAGACCCACATATGCATCAACAACACAACAGGATCTGGTGGAGCACCTATGGAGGTGCAAAGGCAACACCTAGTTTGATATGTTTTAATTTGTGTTTCAAAACTTGTTAAATTCATGCCGAACTATGTGCTTCGTTGTACTATTTGTTAACTTTTGTCGAACCATTCGCCAAATTTGTTTTGTTTTTTCCACCAAAATCGTTGGTGGTGGGGGGGGGGCGAACCGGGGCACGGCTGGGAATCAACGCCCGCACAACGAAAGTCCCCCCCCCCCCCACACACACACACCAAGAGGCCCAATTTAGCACCGAAAAACGTCCTAGGGAGCGACTACGGCTGGAGAAGATCTAAGATGTCACCTTATGATCCTATATAGATGAAGTAGAGTATAGCCGGCGTTCATACATTACCATCATAGAACTACAATTAAAGAATGACACTTGACCACATACTCAAAGCATACTACATGGAAATCATGACTACAGTCATATGCCCTTAGGAACATCTAAATGTACTCACGATAGTAAACTATGACAATGATCAAAGGCATATGGAATACACCACAATATGGAAGTTAAACTTCACCAACAAAGAATAACATGATATTGATTAATATGATGCAAATAATACCATGATCAGAGCCAACTTAGGGTTCCTTTGCGATGACTCTAGGGAGGAGAACAACCTGTAGGTGACACCATCATTGAGCTTTTGCCCAGAACCCACGCTCCACCTTGAGTAGCCCGACAAGCAGATACTCCAACAATCCCAGGGATGACCACCTCATCCGCATGTAAATGTCGAATGTAAGGACCAAACAAGAGATAAAGGTCACACCACCCTGATGATGTACGAGGTTCTTGTCTCCTCGAAATTCTGGATTATCATTTTTATCGCACTCATTGCGCCCATAAGGCTTTTCGCAATTTTAAATAAGATAGCACTACTCAAACTAGGTTCATGTTAAGCCCATTTTTTTGAAAGTTCATGTTTAATATATGCAAATTCATAGACCACGGCGGTTTAGGTTCAAATGATTCTTTCCTTTGCAAAATCCTCAAAGTTAGAGTTATTTTCATACAAATATGATGGTGTTGTTTTGAATTGCCAAGAACAATAGTTTGTTACATCAATAGTCGAAACATGAGAAATTTCAAAGGAAACCAGTTGTACCAGCCACAAGGAAACAAAGAAGAACATGTATCAAAGAACCAGGTTCTCTGGTTTTCACATCCGGAGGAAAAACGACGATTTAGACCTGCCATGGCACAAGTAGAGAAAGATCGGGTGAAATAGGTAACTAAACCATGTAAATTAGTGTGACCAGGCAACATGAAAGGATGATTTAGCAAGGCGACATGAAAGCGAAATGGAAACATGCAGGGCTTTAGAAATGCTCCCTGTGTTTAGGATTCTTTCAGTGTCTTAAGCGGAGGTGCAAAACCACCCTAATAACCAGGCTAAGATTTGGAGTGGTTTCAAACAAGAAAAAGAAGATATACACATATGCATGAGGTATCTAGAGTTCTAACACATACTGCTATATTACTAGTACTACTAATTAGCTCCCAAATTGCAAAGGGCGCCTTCATGGCATACACCTGATCCTAGTACTAACGAACTCTAGAAGAGAACTCTAGTTAGTTAATCTGTACTTCCAAGCCAGAGATACATGCACTAACTGGAAGAGCCAATTCACAAAGCATTGCAGGTCAAAGTCTTATCCCCATCAGGCCATCTCACCGCTTTCTCTTCAACTTGGAAACATATCGATCCTGTATTCCAACATGCATATATAGGAAATCAGTTAGATCACCAAGTAGCAAAAACCTTGAGTCGATGAACTAGAAATAATCACGGATAGAATTAGCTAGGTCACCTGCTTGCAACTGCAACAGTCGTACAGACAGTAAATGAGATTACAAGGCCTTTGCACATGACCATCATGGTTGACATCTCCCCCTGCTAGTGCAACCCATGTGCCACTATATGGGTGATACCGCAGAGGATAGCCGCCTGTGCGACCGCGGCGGAAGATGGTGTTGCTTGTAATAATGTTAGGCATCGCACTGCAACTTATACTTCGACTCCTTGGGATATCGAGGAACAGAGCATTGCCTCCGATACTTGTTGCCGGGGTAACCCTTTTCTGAATGAGATCGTTTAGTCTATAAACAAGCATGTTTGGATATGGTGCAATAGTACGACCGATCAATAGAATCTCTGAGTCACATTCTACTAGGTAAAAAGGGTGACCGATTTTGCCAGTTGGACATGTGGCAACCATCTTTGGGGACACTGATGAAGACGACAAACCCAAGCCCAACATTGTTGGATCGATCTGAAAAATCTGTACTCTATCCCGACGTGTGGAATGCCGCAGGGCGTACACCTTTCCTTGCGATGATACTGCTGGCATCCCAATGTTGGAGAGATCCCACTTGGAGGTACTCCACTGTTGGTCTCTGGTGGTAGCAAAGACTACACACGAGTGACTAAACAGTGTGATCACGACTGTAATGTCTCCATCCCTGCTGATACTCAGGGAGGTAACATCGCTGACAGATAAATGTCGAGGTCGAGCCTCCCGGAGGTTAAAATAGGCTCTTACATGTTCTGGGAGTGGTGGCAGCTTTGCAAAGTCGCCGGTGAAAGGATGGAGGAGGCGGATAGGTTTGTCTTTGTTACGTCGGTTGTGCTGAATGAGGAGTAGTCCGTCGGGCGAGTCGATGACACGATGATCCTTGAGTAGCGAGGGCGAGATGATGCGGGCAGAGACTCCAGCGGAAAGATTGAGGAAAGTTAGCCTGTCGTCGCTAGGGTGAAGCAGGCCATCATCATCCAGCGACGAGGGTGAAATCGCGGGTCGACGATGCCGCGGCCACGCGGACAGACGGTGCTGGACCGCCAGTGCGAGCAGACGGCGCGGAGACGGACGTAGTCGAGCAGATCACCGGCCAGCACACGCCACCCGACCAGGTCAACGAGGTCTGCTTGCAGAGACGCCCACGGAGATTCATCGATCGAGGTGTCATCGGCGACCATGGCCTCAGCGCGATTTGGATGCGCACACAATGACATGCCGCTCAATCTGGCGACTAGCAATAGCAGATCGATCTGCGATCTGCTCGCCGAAAACAATAGGGTTTCAGTTGTAGCCTTTTCTTTAGGGTGAACACTGAACCGCCTTTATTAAACCTCCAAAGAAATACGGATTCAAACCTAGGCATTAAACGGGCCGGCCAAAAAAAGCACGTCGCGCAAAACCCAGGGACGAACCCGGCCTGGCCCGACTATCGGCCAAAAATTTAGACCTAGGCGCACTCTGAGCAAGGAAAAATCTGATGGGCCATTAGGCTAGGCCTTTCCTATTTTCGTTGTTTTCTAGGCTCAAGCCCGGCCTGAGTTGCCACAAATGCCATCCCAAGGCACGAATCGCGGGCCAAAAGGCCTGGCCTGTTGATCCATTTTCGGGCGGGGTTTGACCAGTCCAGGTTTTTTATGCCGAGGGTTAGGCGGCACCAACAACCAAACACAGCGGCACTGCTCGTCGAGCACTACACTTCTAGCTAGCCTAGGGCTTCTTTATTCGAACTTTTACTCTCATGGCAGAAGACTAAGCTCCTCGAAATCCAGCTTGTCTCCATTGATTTGGCGAACAATCTATGCATGGACACCCATTGATCCTTTCTCCAAGCTTGTGATCATGTTGCGGCAATCACTCGCAACCTAGACACTACACCCGTTAATGTCTCGTGTGAGGGCCACTACCTCGCGGCATGCCAAGGCCTCCAGGATTTGGCTTTACGGGCCCACTGGACCTAGCTGGACCCACCTAGGACGGGTGTGTCATGCTACCACGTCATGTCGACTACCCCGTCGGGGCGGTGGAGGTTGTTCCCTCCCACACGACAGCGATACTGTTGGCCCCGATTCAAGCTTCCATTCGCCTCCGACTTGCAGGCCTCGTGGCGGGAGATTCGGTGATACGACGATGGCGGCTTTGTGACTAAAGTGGCGCATGCTGGTGGGCGGCGAGTTTGGTGGTGTTGAGGCTTCGATCTCACAGGGCTCCTACGTGCATCAGATTGTCCAGGGGTTGTGAATGGGGTTGAGAAATCCTAGTTGGTTCAACCGACACTGACGTGGTGCCGCCTTCGGGTGGCACCATTCCTTCATGGATGGTGTTGTGGCTACCCTATGTCGACTTACCTCTGTGTGCCGGGGGAAACCTTAGGACCAACTGGTTTGGGTAGCAGCGTCTTCTTTTCTTCTTGAAGGTGTTGTTTGGAACTTGATGATTCGCTCCTAGGAGCGGGGTGGAACATCTTTGGAGGGTGCAATGGTTACGGGTAACCATCGTTTATTCGATCCTCCTTTGCCTCAATTTTATTTCTTATTTTGGGCATGTTTTTGCTATCGCACCAGCATTTCCTTTCGTTTTGAGACTAGCGTTGGTTGTATCTTATGGTCTCTATATTAACATAGTGGGGAGAAATCCTTTATCGAGGAGGAGGAAGCTCTCATGAAAAATCCAGCTTCATCTCTTGCAATTGCTACTACAGAGACTCGCCCGGTGTTCCTTCCCATCGACATTGATTTTTACCATCCCGTTGTTTTCTTGTTTGTCGTTATAGCTGTCTATTGTAAGTCTGCGACCAAAAACTTTCAAAAAAATAGTGTACCGAAAGAGGGACCTAGTACACTTGCTCATGGATCTCCTTTCATCGTGCGTGCCATATTTCCCATAGGCTGCCATATTTTGAAGGCACTGCTCCTAGATCTTCCCACATCTGATGGCATACCTAAATACTTTTAATTGAGTGTCTCATTGTGTACATCAAGGCAGTCTTGACCCATCTTAACCATATCGGGCATCCTTTACTGAAAAAGATGGAGGATTTGTCCCGATTAATTCTCTGACCTGACACCGTAATATCGTTTCAAAATCTTCTAGATCTTCCCAACACTTATCTACCTTGAAAAGCAGGTTGTCATGGTGACCTCCTCGCCACATATCTCTCATGTCACCCTCCCCTCGCGGCACTCTAAGAACTGCCATGGTGACCTCGGCGCCACATATCTCCTAGTGGTTTAGGAAGAAATGGGTTGGGAACCCATCCAGCCTCGGGCCTTTGTGGGAAATTGATATCTCCCAAGTGCAAGAGATCATTGTAGTAACTTCAATAAATAAAAGGTCATCAAACCCACGGTGAGCTGAGGGTATTGGTTAGCAAGTTTGACCAGTAAAACAATAAAAGATGCATGGGCTTGGTGTTTTGGGGTTTATAGATTGCATAAAGGTAAATTGTTGTAATGTAAATTACAATAAAGTAAATGCTCTTTTCAGAGAAAGCACAATCCTCTATGTAACAAGAGTATAAGCTCAAGTGTGTGTTATTATATCTGACAAATTTTCATGAGGGTGGCATGTATTTACTTAGCATAAAGATTTCTACAGGAGCATGGTAAGTATCTTGTCAAGTTGTATTCTTTTTGTACGGAGCCTAAAATAAGTGCAGCCATATACATGAGCAAGTGCACCCGTTAGATTGATGATAAGGCCACTTCCACGAGCAAACAAATTATTCATTAAGACATAAAGTCCAACAATGGCATAAAGTTCTAAGGTCCCCGATCTAAAAACCCCTTAATACAACTCAAAGACTCGGATTATGGTTTTTGTCATTCTGTCCCTCCTTACTCTCTTCATTACACTAAGATGCAGCCCTATGAGCCCATATAGGTGAAATAATATGAAGCCGGTGTTCACATATTACCACTAGAGAACTACATTAACTATAGACTTAACCCTGGTGGAAATGAAGAGTTCTGAGGCCATGTGAGAGTATGTTTCTATGCCTTGTGGACCCAAGAAGAAAAGGATCAAACATCGAGTATGTTTCTATGCGTTGTGGACCAAATAAGAAAAGGATCAAACATGGGGAAGCTCAAAGAAAATGAGGAATTAGCCAAGGCATGTGTGAGAAAAAACCCAACGAAAGAGCATCTCTAACACACGCACAAAAATCTGTCGGTTGTAAAAAAAAAACCACTATTATTGAGCGTGATAGGGCAAAAGTCATGCCCCAGTAGATGCCTAAAAATAGGTCGTGCGCAAAACAATTTAGGGCACGCACACAAAAGCCTAATATTGCACTACAAAAGCCTAATCTTGTGCTCTAAATTTGATCTGTGGGCTACCCAACCGCCAAACTAAAACTTCCGCGTACAACCTCCTGCATCCCGCCCCGACCGTCGTTGGTGAAATCCTAACCATGGACTATTCCACCACTACCCAACCCCTCCTCCTCCGCCCCACGCCTGCCGACGGAGCAGTTTCGCTGCCGCTCGCAACACACCCCCCACCACCGCACCCAACCCTAACACCAGCATTGTCCGCCTCCGGTGAAATCCTAACCATGGATGACTATTCCACCACTACCCAACCCCTCTTATCCTCCACCCCACGCCCACCGATGGAGCAGTTTCACTGCCACTCGCAACACTCCCCCTACCACTGCACCCAACCCTAACACCAGCATCGTCTGTGGCTAGATGCTTGCGCCACCATGGTTGGCGAATGCACATGCCGCCATTCGCCGCCCACCTTAAAGCCAAGGCATAGCATGCCCAAGCGACCGACGTTTGCGGCGGCGCCTGGCTAGAAAAGGGCAAAATCGGTGTGGGTTCGCACGATAAACCTTCGGTAGGGCATGCAGTCGGCCAATTCCAACCAATGCAACCGCCACGACAACCACCCCAATCGCCAGCAAATGCATAGGAGGTAGCATCGTCTATTGCGCCCCACATGTTCGACCCAATGACGACAAGGCCCATAATTTATTTTTTGTTGTTTTGAATTATGTAGATGAATAGAAATGAAATTATGCTATGCTTTTGAACTATGCCATGAATTTGAACTATGCTATGATGATCAAGTCATGATCTTGAATTTATATGTGTGTGTTGGGAATTTGATTTATATGTTCATCACTTTTGTTTGATCTTGGCAAGTTGAGATGTGTTCGATCTCGGCAAGCGGCAGCCAATCGTGGCTTATTTTAGTGCGTCTGGAAAACTACTGCCTGTAGTGCGTTGCATTTTAGTGCACCTCAAAATGGTGCAGCCTGCCGAGCGCACTAGAGCAACTAAATGGCGCCCAAATCCAAAACGCCATGCGCTCTTTCAGTGCAAATGTTGAATATGCTCTTAAGATTGATAGTTGACGGACCTCTTGCGGGCATTGAGTTTCCCTTCAGCAATTGTCATGGAATCGACCTAGGTGGCCACTGTGTCGTAGTTGACGATCTGGTGATATAGACAGAAGGATGTAGACAACCGAGTGTTAGGGGTTGCGTGGTCACCTCCATTGACAACACTGTCAGGCACCCAGCCGTGCGGGAGGTAGGAGAGAAGGTCTACCATAGGGTCAAGTTGGAAAAATTTGAGGTCCTATGCCAAAATCTAAAACGGTTCTTAAATTTTCCCTGTAGTTCTTGAAGTCTTAAAGACCTGGATTGTAAAATCGATTGTTTCCTCAAGTAAGGGCCAACATGATATGCTTTCACGGGTACCTAAAAGAAATTATATCTTTAGTGTTGCAATGAACTCTAATAGTTTGACATTTGTCAATGAGCGGTACTAAATAAGTCGTATTTTATTCTCCAAACGGCTAGCCGACCGCCTATGTGAGAAGGAAGAGATCGAGAAGGTTCGACTGCTAAAGAAGGGCTTAAGTGTCTCTATGGACAATTACACTAGAAACACATATGTTTTACTCAACGGTTTCCCAAATTAAAGGTCGTTAGTGTGCCGCGGCAGTCACTCTTTGTGACAACTCCATGCAGACGATGCATCAAAGCGCACGTGTCCATCTAGTAAAAGATTAAAACTTAACCAAATACTCATTGCACACTGTATAAAAATCATATCTAATTCATCATATGTCCTCAGGAACATGGGGAACTACTCACAATGGTGAAACATGATATGTATTAGTGGCATATGGAATACAACACAATCTTAAAATATAACTTTACCACCAATTAATGACAAGTTACTAAGCACAATCATGCACAAGGCACTAAAACAATATCCATGGTTCAATCTTATCACAAACTATGAGAAAAACGATATGGATCTTTGAGATGGAGATGGTGCTGATGTTGGGGATGATAGAAAAGCCTCCCCTATGCCAAGGAGGAGTGGTGATGATGATGGATTCGATTTCCCTCTCTCCGGATGCCTCGGAGCAGCAGGATATGCCCTCTCCCGGAGTAGGAGAAGACTTTCGTCTCTAACGCCGTCTCTGTAAATTATGGGGAAAATGTGGCATAGGGTTTTTGGTGAAATGAGTTGTCTTTAAAAGGGATAGCCAAGGTGAAGCTCGAAACCTAAATGGACCTGGGTGGCGCGTCCCAGTAAGGTGGTCACACCACATGCGCCCTTTCGGCCCTCATGGTTCCCCTCACATAGTTCAAGTGTCCAATGTCCTTCTCGTGATGAAAAAATTATGTAGTATTTTTCCTAGAATTAATTGTTGTCCAGAAAGTCTCTAAAGCAGCAAATACGAAAAAGGAGGTTTTCTACCTCCTACAAATCAAATACCAAAAAAGGACTTTGTAGGAAAGTCCTACAAATCATCTAAAAATTGCATAAACAATAATATAACAATGCAAATAACAATATAAACTAGCGAAAATACATTTGTGCTTGTACACATGGGTACATGAGCTATCTTGTCCATTGATTGTCAAAAATGTGCTTTGAGATCTGAAAAAAAAATGCCATGGAGGAGTTCATTTCTGTACTTTCCAAAAGGCTAAAAAAGGAGAGATAGTACTGTACCAAAAACATAGAGTCATAGTATCCAGCGAGATTCTAGGAAAAGTTACTTGTGCACCGGGGGAAAGCTAGGATAACATGTGTCCATCTATAGCTCTAGGATGTAGCATTTTCACCCGATTTCACTCTTCTCTCTAAGAGCATCTCCACTCGTAACCCTCATACGGGCTCCGGCGCGGCCCTTTTTTGACCGTATGGGGGGACGCCGGCGCGATGTTAAATTTAGCAAAAATTTGGACAAACAGTTCAAAATTCACCGAAACATAGACGAATAGTTTATATTTAACAGAAATTTACAAGAAAAAAACCATCTAATGGCGGCCTCGGCCGATCCCGAGCCGGCGGTACATCGCTGCGACATAGTTGAACAGGCCGTCCTTGTTGTCGTTGCTGCTGGGCGGCTCATCCTTCGCCGGCGGTAGGCGCCTGCACCCCTCGCCGTTGGTCCTGCGCGCCGGCCTCATGGAAGGACCAGCCCCCTCGTCGGCATCGATGCCGATGACGAGGTCGTGGCGCCTGGCGCGTTCGGCCTGCTCCCGCCGGCAGTCCTATGCGGACCACCTGGCCGCGAACTCGTCGGTGGCTGGTAGGATGGCGTTGAAGGATGCCCGCTCCAGCATCCTTTGGCTCCGAAATTCTTCCGGGTCCTTGTCGTCCGCCAGCTGGAGCGCTGTCACCTTGTACTCCTGCGGTGGCGTCCACTCCTTCTTGGGCTCGAGCTTGGGCCTGCCCAAGCGGAGGCGGCCACGAGGCGGCGAGGGAGGCGTGGTGCCTCTGTGATGGCTACTGCTCGTCCTTCACCAGCGAGCATCCACAGTAGCGCAGCGCGGTGAGAATCTGGTGAGTACCAGCGGGACGTCGATGAGCGAGAGGAGGAGGAGGAGGACGCCAACGGCACGCGGCGAGGCCCCCAATTGCTGGCGGCCTGCTGGCGATTGCGCGAGGGACGCGGCATGACCAACGGCGGGTTGTTGCCGTTGGCGATGTGGTCCATGACCCAGGCGAGGGTTATTTATATTTAATATGAATTACATTAATTAATATATAAATACATATTACAAAATCTAATTTGACCCAAAACATCTTTCGGTTCTCTTTCGATTTTCTCTGAACGACTTCGGAACGATTCCGGTTCTCTCACGGAACTTTTCCAGTTTGCTTTTCTCTTTCATATGGTGATTCCAACTTACAGAGGATCTCTAGCTCATCGTACCCTTAAGTGTATTTCTCCACGGCTCGGGAATGGCACAGACAAGATCTCTATCAATGATCTAAAGCAGGACCAGGATGCCCATAATGGCCCCTGTGCATTCCACGATGATAATATCGTTTGAACCGTAAATGTCGTTTCCCATTCTCTTTGCCACTTGATACCTAGTTCACCCGAGATTTGATCTACGGTATCTCCATACCTTCGTCCGATCTCATTACTGATGAACTTGTTTTCTCGTTCCCATGTCGTTGCATTTCGTGACCCAGTCACATGCTTGCAAGCTTCGTTAATGCAATGTCACCGAGATGGCCACAAATGTATCTGTTTGTTACATGGATGGGCAAATCATGGTCTTGATATGTACTCCTCTACACGCCCCTTTGGGAAACCTGAGTAGCACCTTTTCGATCATCCAGTTGCGGAATGATACTTGATAACTATCTAAGCTCCCTCCAAAATGGTGATTTGCATTATCTCACACTCTCAAGGATTAGGTTGCGGGATTTCTTTAGTTTATCATTAATGGTGAACTTTATAACTAGATCTCATTATGATACAACTTGTTGGGATGTTTGTCTATCACATCATTTAACTAATGACATGACCTCATTGTCAATTGGCATAAATGCCCATGACCTCGAAACCCTAGATCATCCTCATGACCAATGACATAGGTACGATTACTCGGATGCTTATGATTCGCTACCCTATATTGGGTAAAAGGCCTACGACCCATGAAGATTCTAGGCGATGGCCCAAAGAAGCAACCGACAAAGGCTTTGATTGTATTAGGAAAGAGACTATAAACCGACATTGTGTTGCTATTGTAATCACACGTGTATGAAACCTATTCGCATACAGCTTTGAGACCTGACCTATTATATAGGACGGGAGAAGCCTAAGCGAGGGTAACGAAAATCTAGAAGACAACTTGTAATAGTGCGATTACTCAATATTCAGGCGACTTTGATTGCATTGTTTCCCTGACATCCGACGAAATCCCCAGCGTTCTCTTTTCCACGAAACCCCAAGTCCATCATCATGGGCATTGCCGAGGTTACCCCTCGTCAATTGACGCCGTCTGTGGGAAACCTGAACGCTGGAACCACGGATTCGGCAGAACGCTCTCCACCAAGCATCAACTACGAAAGCAGTTCCACACCCGCCCACCCATAAAGCTACGTCTACATAGGTACCGGTGTCTTTCCTGGGATCCTCCATGGAAGCCGCAGTGCAGATCGAAGTAGGCGGTGAAAGCGAGCAAATCGAGATGAATCTGGAGGATATTGATGGTCTTTATGACAATCTCTCCTTCAAATCAGACCCACACTTAACCCCACCACGTGAAGCAAGCCTAGCAAATTCAGAACCCGAGGAAAGCAGTGAAAGCATTGACTTTGGAATTCGAATGGCAGAAATCTATCTAGAACAAAAACTAATGGACTTCACTGGCTCATCCGATAGCGTCTCCATCAGTGCAAACGATGACGTTACCAGTCCATATGCCACTCAGCACCAAGTATGCGTGATCATCGGAGACACCATGACCCAGCAAGACTCCAACGGTAACCCAAATTTTAATCCCGATGATATACTTTCAAACCATAATGTAGGAAGCCACGACAATGAAGGAAGCCAAAGAAATGAAGGAGACCCAACAGTTAACTGGGTAAATCGAGAGGAAGAGCAACCGCGCGGAGGCAAGAGGCAAACTCTCAGCTTACCAGCCAGTGCATGGGAGAAAGCAAGAGCAGCAATGTCGGGTGTGGTTCCAATGACAACGGATGCTACCCACGAAGACTTATTGGCATACCAATATCTACTTCATCGCAAAAAGAGAGACCTCCTCAGGATGTAGAGGCAACTCGGCGAAAGGAAGAGGGTAGCCAACGAATCTAGCCTACGGCGAGCACAGTTAAGATCCACCGGAGGATCAAGAAGCATAACAGGAGGAGCATCCCCGAAGAAGAGAGGAGCGGACTAATCCGATACCTTGATATGCCATTCATGTCGATAGACCAAGATGGAAATATCAAGGCAAAAACAGCTCAGGCAGCCATTGTGGCCGCACAAACATACCTACTTACAACACATCCCACACCCGACGATCCTCGCGCAGCCCTCCACTGCTCCGCCCTGATGAATCTCGGCCTGGTAGGAGAATCCCTCACACAAACGGATAAAAGAACTACGAGGCAACCCGACAGATCTCCACGCCATCACAGCAGCCCTCAGCAAGGAGGTCACACCCGACGATCACGATCGCCACATCGGGTCCACTTTTCAGAATCAGAACCGTGAAACAACATGAGAAACAACATCACCTAGCAAGGGGTCGATCGATCCAGAGAAGAACGCAGCACCCGAGGATACCATGACGGCGAAAGCAAGGAAGAGCAAGAATTATGCGGAGCCAGCTGCTTTACCCGACGGGTCCGCAAGACCCCGGCGCCAAAAGACTTTAAGCTACCCCAGGATCACCAAAAATATGACGGCCTCCAAGAACCTGAAGCTTGGCTGACAGCCTATCTGGAAACTGTCAGACTACAAGGCGGATCCAATGCTACAGCGATACAAAGCTTGCAGCTGCACCTAACTGGTGCGGCACGCTCCTGGCTAAAACAACTACCTGAAGATTCTATCAGCAGCTGGAACGATCTTGAGGAAAAAATTATCAGAAACTTCCAGTCCACATTCAAGTGACCCGTGTCTTTGGAACAATTGCGGGCTTGCAAACAAAAGCCAGGAGAATCAATACAAGCTTTCATCCAACGATGGAACATCACAAAAAATTCGGCTAAAGCAATATCTAATGAGAGAGCAATCGACGCCTTCAATGATGGACTTTGTCGACAAGAGTTTATTGAAGAACTAGGACGAACCAAGCCAAAGACAATTTTACAGCTGATGGAAATAGCCAATCGTTGGGCTGATGGAGAGGACGCAGTACACAACAAAAGGGCTCGTTCACCCGAAGACAACAAAGACAGGCGCAACAACGACCAGAGACGATGAACAAATGATGGGTACCATACACCTAGTTATGTTGCAACAAGTTTTTCTGGAGGGGACAACCGACAAAGTGACGATTACAACAGTGGATACCATGGCAATAGGGGAAGCATCGGTGGAAGCCAGTTGCAGCAACGATACCAGTCGACAAATCGAGACCCACCTATGTTGGTAGGACAAATGTTGGAAGGACCCTGCAATATGCACTACTACGTTGACTCAACAGGAAAAAGGCGATCAAATCACCTCCTAAAGGACTGCCGGACATTCTTGAAAATGCAAGAACTATGCAACGCAAGGGCGGCCGATGCAGCAAACAGAGGCTACGCTACTGCACCCGGTGCTTTGGCCATCAGCGTGCCACCGCCACCACAAGGACATCCGCCAGCAGGGCAGCCGCAAAGTACAATACACCAAGGTGACGAATATCCCAGGTTAAAGGGAGTAATGTCAATGATCCAGAAGGGGCCACCGTCTAACAGAACACAGAAATTGATCACTAGACAAGTAAACTTGGAAGTAACAAATCCACCTCCTACACCGGAGTACCTCCATTGGTCAGAACAAGAAATTACTTTCAGCAGGGCTGATCATCCATTACGGGTCCCCCAGCCAGGCCAGTCAGCATTAATAGTGGAAGCACAAATCGGCAGGTTCGACATGAGAAAAGTGTTCTTGGATGCAGGATGCAGCATCAACCTGATTTATGCCAAAACTCTGCAGGCCATGAACTGGTCCATGAAGAACCTAGCACCTACAGACACCACTTTCCACGGGATAGTTCTAGGTAAAGCCGAAATTCCATTGGGCAAAGTCCATCTCAACGTAGTCTTCGGGTCAACGACCAACTTCAGGCGATAAAAGATAGAATTTGAAGTCATGGACTGGCCATCTCAGTACCACGCGATCCTGGGATGACCAGCTTTCGCCAGGTTCATGATAGTACCTCACTACGCATATCTAGTGCTAAAAATGACAGCCCCCAATAGGGTCATAACAGTCAAAGGAAGCTTTAGTCACGCGGACAACTGTGATTGGGAATTCAACAAAATCTCAAAATCTTTCGGGATGGAAGTGGAACTCGGACAACTGAAATTAGCGGATGAGGAGTCGACACATGAAGTACACACCCGCAAAATAAAAATACCGGAAGAGCAAGCACGCGACGATCTTGCAAAAGCAACCTATGTGGCATCCAATATAGGTCCCGCATAGGAAATTCCACTGATCGATAAGACGAGAGCACCACGACGTGGAGCATGATGAAGAACCCCAACAACAGAAGCCAAAGTTCTTAAAGAAAATCTTCACGTAGACGTACTTTACATTCAATAAAGGCCAACGGCCAGGCGATCACACCCTTGCAATATACTTCCATCCATAGTTATCAGTAAATAAATAAAGTATTTCACGAAGATACAAATTTCTATGGCAGACGAACATCAGTTCGTCGGGTCCCCAAACAAGAGAATACAACATACAATCAAAATCTCGTATAAAACATACGACCTTTTTGACAAGTATAAAGTAGTTCTACACAAAGTACAAAGGCTAAGCAAGTAAATGATCATATAGGAAAGTTTACAAAAAAATCTTCGTCTGCCTCCAAACACTTCCGGATAACTCTAATGGCAGGTCTACAAGCAGCGACGTAATGAGGCACCATATCAATAAGGCCACCATCGGAAGGAGAAGGTAGCCACGAAGATACATCATCCAAGTCCAGCGTTGGATGATGCACATGAACCCAAGCAAGCGCGAGCTTAGCACCCGCCACAAGTTGAAGCTTCACGAAGTGATGGATCTTTTCACCTTGTCGGAACTTTGCAAGCAAGTCTGCCAAGGTTTGAGGCTGAGGATCTCGAGGAAACATGGCATTATAAGTAATAGCCAGAGATATGTGGCAGCACTCGACGAATTGCTCCAACTCCAATAGGCGGTCCTGAAGCAACGCTACAGTGTAGACACGACGATGATCAGTCCAAAAGTCTATTTTAAAACTTCGGGAGGCAGACATAAGAGCTTACATTCGGTTGCGTAGACGCTGGGTCTCATCCCTCTCGCACAATTGAATTCCTGCAAATCAGGGAGACAAGTGCCAATCTCCCGCAAGATGGAAGGAGCAACCGAAGAAAAAATAGGAAGAATACTTACACAACAACTTTTCGGTTGCTTTGGAGATTTCTTACAAGACAAAAGCCTTGCGGTTGAGGGCCTGGCGTGTTTTCGATTAGGAAACATCCACCATCGATTGAACAACTCGAAGTTTTCCTTCGAGTTTTTTCACTTGTTCTATTTTTCAGCATACAACGATGGGTCTACCATACGCACGATGGCGGAAATGGTTGCACCCACTACAATGGAGGACAGAATAACATCCGACAGTTGAGCGGGACCAGAAGGAGCCGAAGAATCATTCAAAATCCGACAAGGCAAAAAGTAAGGGAGACATGATAGAGGTTAGAAAACAAAGCCTACGAAGTCATGTCCTTCAAAGACAGAGTGGCACTAGCGGAAGGAGCACTAGCTATGGGAGCAGCAGGGGTAGCCGAAGAAGGAGCACCCGTCATAGCAGGGATAGCCGAAGAAGGGGCGACAAGGTTCTCCGAACCCGAGCCCAGACCTAGGAGCAACCGAGAATATTTTCTGGCCCTCTTAATATAAGGCTTCAGGTTAACAACTTGGCCATTGGGGGTGACTGGGACAGAGGAGCTAACCTTCTCCCAGTCGACCTTCTCACCGTGCACCATTTCCAGGGCCATCAAAGTTTCGGCGCCACTCCTTGACTGCGTCAAACTATAACCAACAAGGGGGCTGGGATCAGCACCGAAAACAGCGACAAGATCATCCAGATTGTTTGGCACATCCTTGGTTGGAAATACTTCGGCATAAAGATTCTTGAAGGCATGGCGGGAGCAGACAAGAAGGTTACGCCCATGAATGTTGTTGGCCTCCAAGGTGCTAACACCATCCAACAACGGATCAACCTTCTTATCTTCATGCAGCGTCAGGTCTTGGCTAGTCAATTCTAAAAATAAAATAAGAAGCAAAGGATTGATTACCAAAGGGAAGAAATGAAATAAAGACACACAAGAGAAGAAAACTTACGGGTCAGAGAAGCATTAAGGGCCTCCAAGCGCTTCCGAAGATTTTCATCTCGAATAGCGGCTTGCTTGGCCAACTCTTCGGCATCAGCCTTGGCCTTCTGCCTGACAACCTCCAAAGCCTCCTCAGCAACCCGTAGTTTGGCCTCCAGGTCATCGGCACACTTCATCGCCAGGTCCCGAATAACTTCGGATTCTTTGGCGGTTGCTGCATAACAGGATCATGAAAACCAAGGAAGAAAACCTCACAAGTAAATCCTGAAAACAAACAAGGGCATACCTTTAATCTCTTCGGCTTCACCACGAATTTTTATAAATCAAGAGGCCATATCGACCATCTCGTGCATCAAAGGCTGAAGAAGAACATCACAGCAAAGGATATAAGGGAAAAAATAAAAGAGGCTACAGGCAGACAAAGTTACAAATTACAGGGTGACTTACATCCTCCATATCCACATCAACAGGCTCTTAAGATATCACCACCCCTTTACCTGCCGTTTTCTTCCTTTTTGCGGCGGAGGCTTGGATGAAGTGACAGCATCTTTCTGGATGACCTTCTCCAGAGGAAAAAGGAGCTTTTCTTTCGGCTCCGCCGATGGTAGAGGAGATTTCTTTGCAAAGCAGCCCACAGATGTGTGAAGAGGAGATGCGGGAGGATCTTCGTCATCACTGCAAAAGAGCAACACGAGTGCAACAAGCATCAGCAGCAAAACCACCCAGTAAAACGGAAAAAGAAGCAAGCGAATACTTACGAAGACACATCCTACGCAAGGCGGAACAAATTCACTTAGGCAGGAGCAGCCGTAATCGGAGAAGTACCAAAAGGGTTGGAAGCAGTCGAGTCATCCGAGTCCTCGACCCTTTCCACAGCATAAGGGAGCTTCCTCTTTTCACCAGCACGCTCCACGCGGAAATCTTCGGAGCCATCCGAAGGAAGAGACTGCATCTTCGAAGAAGAGTCAGATGCTGAGAGCTCTCCCTCCTCATCCGCGACAGTCCCAGTCATAGGGAGATCGTCGGATGTGGAAGAATGGAAAGGAGGCTCACAGCTTCCAGGAAGAGGAGGAAGCAAGCTCAGATGATCAAAATCCTACACAAGCAGAAGGCATGGAAAAAACGCTAGTCATTAAAAGAGTAAAATTACATTTACAAAAAGAAGAAGGGTGAAGGCGATGGAAACTTACCTCGGGAAGCCGATTTTTCTTGCCAAATGGCTCCACAAGACAAGTTGAAGGAACTAGGCTTTTCGCAGTCAAAGTGGTGAAGCTCCGGACCCTCTTCTCGTATACCTAGAGGGCAAGGTCTTCCGAGGAAATCCTCATTGGGTCCTTCTTCCCTGTGTACGCCCACATACCAGACAGCTGGGCTTGAAGCGGCTGGACACGGATCCGCAAAAAGTATGCCAGGATCTGGAGACCCAAAAAATTCTTTGCCAACGTCATGCCGCAGCTTCGAAATACGATCAACATAGGGCTGGATTTCCGCCATTTATTCGGCAGAAGGACGCTGGTCCCAGGAATCAAGTTTGCGGCAGGTTTTCTTCGGATCAAAGGGGGCTAATCCGAAAAATTGGCCTTCAAGTGGTTGATCCTTGACATAAAACCACTTGGACTTCCAGCCTTGGACAGAATCCGTGACTTTGAAATCAAAGTAATCAACATCGGATCGAACAGAAAAAATGGCGCCACCAACATCATGGACAATGGTGTAAGTGGCATTGCGACGGACATAGAAGAAGTGCTTCCAAAGGCTCCAATGGGGATGAATCCCAAGGAAACACTCGCAAAGAGTGACGAAACAAGCGACATGGCGAATAGAGTTGGGTGTGAGCTGATACAGCTGCATGCCATAAACAAACAAAAGGCCATGAAGAAATTCATGGACAGGAAGAGAAAGACCGCGGAAGAGGAAAGGAAGGAACATTACCCTCCAGCCAGGCTCGGGGATGGGAGCAGCCTCGTCTTCGAGAAGCTTGAAGGAACCCTGCGTCAGATGGCCAGAGTTCCGCGCCTCATGGAGCTCCCGCATCATGCACTTGGTGGGAGCCCACCCGACGGCCCTCTTCCTGGTGGCCTTCGTGGTGGCAGCAGAAGTCCCAACAGCTTTGCTTTTTCCCATGGCAGCGAAAAGGGAAAAAAGAGCATGAAAACCGGAGTTCGCAAGGGAGCAAGAGCAGGAGTTTGCAAAGGGGAAAGAGCGCAAGGAAGAAGATGAGGCAAGGGGAGGTGAGGTAAAACAGTAAAACACACCTCCCCTCCCTTATAAAGAGCAACAACACAAGGATTGAACTGTTAGATGCAAAATCGAACCAACAGAAGGTCGCACGATGATGACACGTGTTACAAAGATTCTGTAAAGGAAAAACATTAAAGAAAGTTATGGTTGCGGTAAAAACGGAGAACAGCGTGTGACGCCTTGATTTTTGCGCGGAGAGGGGGCATGCAGTCAAAAATCTCCACTGAATACGCTATCACACATCATCATTACTGCTGCATGGGCCCACGCTCGACACATCCCGTTAGGGCGTGTTCTTTTGAAGATCAACAGCATAAAAATACGTCATCACTGACGTCATAGAGGAGGAGTTGCATGAATTGCGGCACACCATTGACACTATCACCCGAAAAAACAAAAATTGGAGCCAAATAAATTCCTCCAAGAAGAGATATGAGAGTACAACCGAATATACAATGTTACGATTGTAGTCTCGCGGGCTACTCCTATCAGGAGCACTGGTCGTGCACCCGGTAAAAATACAGAAGCACTGGCACCATAAAATTAAGTTTTCGAGCCTATGTTTTGATACATATATCCAAACATAGCCGCGGGGGGCTACTCCTATCAGGAGCGCTGGCGCGCACCTGATAAAGGCAAAAAGAAACATTTGATAATAGATACTCCTATCGGGAGCGGTTACAAAAAGCAAAACATTCTTTAGCCATTATAAAGCAAAAACTCTCGGATCGTACCCGATGCGATAAAAATCCGAATGCCATGTTCAGAAACATGAAGGTAAGACCCCAGGATTCGTCCTGTGTGGTCTGGTAATCGCAAAAGAATGCGCTCTGCCAGAAAAATATTTGTATCAATGATACGATGAAAAATCCCAACAGACGCGTTGGATACCCGATAAAATAAGAAACTGAAATTCAGTATTCGGTAAGACCTCAGCAGCCCAAACTGAATTACGCCAGTTACAAATTTCGGATTCGAGCTTGTGGACTTGAATT
The DNA here is from genome assembly GCA_023614405.1 of Avena insularis. Taxonomy (NCBI): domain Eukaryota; kingdom Viridiplantae; phylum Streptophyta; class Magnoliopsida; order Poales; family Poaceae; genus Avena; species Avena insularis. Next base: position 569,373,536 of record CM042686.1, read on the forward strand.
TGATGTAGGACAACCTTGTTTTTTCCCAGGAGCAATTAACTGATTTCCGATCCATCGGAAGCATCAGACTCGTTGTACCAAATCCCTACAAAACGCAAAAAAGCGATAAAAATAAAGGAAAATAAACTATGAGACTCAACTTGAAACTACGATTCAAGTAGAGTCTCGGGGGCTACTAACATAGGTACGATTACTCAGATGCTTATGATTCGCTATCCTATATTGGGTAAAAGGCCTACGACCCATGAAGATTCCAGATGATGGCCCAAAGAAGCAACCAACAAAGGCTTTGATTGTATTAGAAAAGAGACTATAAACTGACATTGTGTTGGTATTGTAATCACGCGTGTATGAAACCTATCTGCATACAGCTTTGAGACCCGGCCTATTATATATAGGATGGGAGAAGCCGAAGCGAGGGTACCGAAAATCTAGAAGACAACTTGTAATAGTGCGATTACTCAATATCCAGGCGACTTTAACTCCATTGTTTCCTAGACATCCGACGAAATCCCCAGCGTTCTCTTTTCCACGAAACCCCAAGTCCATCATCATGGGCATTGCCGAGATTACCCCTCGTCAACCAATGAACTAGTTCGCTAGAGGTAACTACAGACTTGGTTTGTTTACATACCACACATGTATCAATGATTCGTATTAATATAGTTATAGCATAGTATAAAACTATTATGAACTAATTGAGATATGACAATAAAAACCCATTTATTATTTGCCTCTAGGGCATATCTCCTTTAGCCCGGTCCGCCACCACGCCCGCCGCTCCTTTGTCCACATCAGACCCATCATGCCATGATGTCGCTCCCGTCTCCATGGACATATGGTGCTTCCTTGCCCATGCCATGGACACCAGGATCACTCACGCCTCCTTTGTCGTGGCAACCAGGAGCGCCAGGACCGTCGCAGATATCTCCACTGCCTGCATCGACCTACAATGATCCGCCTCCATCCTTTAACCAAGGCCACCTCATGCAGGCTTTCAACACCATGTCTCTGATGCCACCATCCTCAAATGAGTGGTTCATGGATTCCGGTGCCTCCACTCACATGGCCGATAATCAGGGTAATCTCTCGCACTTCCTACCCTCTGCCTCTCCTTACCCACGTGTCATCGTAGGTAATTCCCATGCCATTCCCTTCACCCATGTTGGTCACACCACTCTTTCTACTCCTAATCATATGTTTCAGCTTAATAATGTCTTGGTTACGCCTAACCTCATAAAAAATCTTCTTCCGTATGCAAATTCACCACCGATAATCTTGTTTCTATCAAGTTTGATCCTTTTGGTCTCTCTGTGAAAGACCTCCGCACCAAGAACAAGATCGTCAGGTGCAATAGTTCCCGTGACCTCTACCCCTTCTTCTGGACGTCTTCCCTAGCCTATACTCTCTCCACCGCTACATCATCAACATTGTGGCATCGTCTTCTAGGACATCTTAGTATTCAATCTTTGTCGCACCTAGCAAGTGATTTTTCTTTTCCTTGTCATAAAGATACTTCTGATGATCATTTATGTCATGCTTGTCAATTAGGGAAACATGCTCGCCTACCTTTTGATAATTCATCTACCCAAACGACTCGCGTGTTTCAATTGATTCATTGTGATTTATGGACCTCCCTTTTGTCTAGTGTGTCCGGTACAAATACTACATAGTTGTTTTAGATGATTTTTTCCATTATCTTTGGACTTTTCCTTTGCGCGTCAAACCCGACACTTTCCCTACCCTCACAAATTTCTTTGCATATGTCTCTACACAATACAATACAACCATACAGCCTCTCTAGTGTGACAATGGTCATGAATTCGACAACAACACCTCTCATCTTTTTTTGCTATCCCTAGGTGTCACACTTCATTTATCTTGCCCTTATACATCCCCCAGAACGACAAAGCTGAACGTGTCATTCGTTCTACAAACAACATGGTGTGCTCACTTCTTTTTCAAGCTAGCATGCCTCTAGTCTATTGGGTTGAAGCTCTACATACCGCCACGTTTCTATTTAACCTTCAACCCACTAAAACTCTTCAGCACCACACACCTCACAAGGTTCTTCATGGCCTCCCACTCCCTCTCGATCAACTTTGTGTTTTTGGTTGTCTTTGTTATCCTAATCTCTCATGTACATCACCTCACAAACTAGCTCCTCGCACAAGCACATGTATCTTCCTAGGGTACCCATCTAATCACCGTGGCTATCGATGTCTTGACTTTGCCTCCAATAAAATCATCATTTCTCGTCACGTCGTCTTTGAGAAAAATTCATTCCCGTTTTGCAAAGCCTCACCTACACCTCCCACCACCACTGATCTCACCTTTCTTGACGAACTGCCACCTATCCTCCTGCTTCCTGTTACTCCTACACCACCACATCCAATTCCTACACCCGAGCCACCAACCCCTCCTACACCTCCCACCCCTCCTCCTCTGCCCTCCCCTATGGTCCTGGCTCCGGTCAGGCCTCCCCTCGCTGATAACACTCATACAATGTACACCCGTGGCAAACATGGCATGGTTAAGCCTATTGTTGATCGCCTCAATTTTGACATAAGCTCAAACCGGATGGCTCTCTAGATCGCTACAAAGCTCGCTGGGTTCTCTACGGCTTCACCCAACATGTCAGCATCGACTATGGAGATACTTTTAGCCCGGTTGTCAAGCCAACAACTATTTGGACCGTTCTCTCTATTATCGTTGCTCATGACTAGCCGCTTTATAAGTCGACATCAATAATGCTTTTCTACATGGTATTCTCGCTGAGATAGTCTATTGTGTTCAACCATTAGGTTTCGTCGACGCCTCCCATCCCTACCACATGTATCTCCTAAATAAGTCTCTCTATGGACTTAAACAGGCGTCGTGTGCATGGTATAGCCATTTCACCGATCATCTTCTTCGACTCGGCTTCGTTGGTTCCCGCATAGACCCCTCACTCTTCATATACACTCGCAACATGAATATTGTTTACATAATTTTATACGTCGATGACATAGTACTCATTGCCTCCACTGAGCAGCTGCTTTGGCAAACCATAACGGCTCTTGAGCATGAGTTCTCCCGCAAGGATCTTGGTGCACTACACTACTTTCTTGGCATTAATGTTACTCTCTCTTCAGATGGCATGTTCCTCTCCCAACGACAGTACATCCTCAACGTCCACGAGCGTGTAGGTATGAGAGAGTGCAACCCTTGCTCCACTCATGTTGACACACAGTCCAAGCTCAGCACTGATGGCGCCGCTATTGCTAATCCATCCACCTATCAGAGCATGGTGAGTGCCCTCAAGTACTTGTCCTTCAGCAAACCTGACATCTCCTATGCCGTTCAGAAGGTATGCTTGTACATGCATTATCCTCGTGAGCAGCACCTCAATGCGGTCAAGCCCATTCTCCGTTATCTTCGTAGCACCATCGACTATGGCCTACAACTCCATCAATCATCACCAACAACGCTTACGGCATACACTGATGCTGACTGGGCTAGATGTCCTGACACACGCAAGTCGACTTCTGGCTATGGAGTTTTCCTCGATGACAATCTGGTCTCTTTGTCCTCCAAATGCCACCAAACTGTCTCCCGGTCAAGTGCGGAGGCAGAATATCATGGTGTAGCAAACGCCATTGCTGAGGCCTGCTGGTTACGCCAACTCCTACTTGAGATCCATCGTCCTCTACAACGAGCTACTATGGTATACTACGACAACATCTCTGTCGTCTACCTCTTGATAAACCTAGTTCAACGTCAATGTACTAAGAATGGAGATTGACCTCCATTTTGTTTGTGTGCGTGTTGCTTTTGGAGATGTTCGCGTTCTCCATGTACTGACGTCTTCCCAGTATGCTAACATCTTCACCAAAGGGTTGTCATTGACTGTATTTACAGAGTTTCACTCCAGCCTGAACGTCTGCCCTACTCCCGCTCCGACTGCGGGGGGTGTTAGACGTATACGAGAAGGATACGTCCGCCGGCCAAAATCAAGGAGGATCTGTAATAGACTAGTTTTGATATTTCCTAACTTGTAATCTATTTTCCTTGGCATCCAAGCCTCCTTGTAATATATAATACCACAGTGGGATCCTATCAATCTAAGAGCAACAATTATATTTTCCTTTAAAAACGCTTTATGGGATCGCAAAGCTCATGACCTGACGCGTCATTTCCCAAGCCACGATAGTTCCAACATATACAACTAATTGGTCATGCTGGTCCTCCTAACTAGAGTCTGTAGTGTCCTTCCTCGCCTTTTTAGGTTAGGTTTCACCAGCGACAACAGTAGATCCGCCATATTATTTCCTTCCCCTACTAGTAGAGCTGCACCAAGGTTCCTCCTCGCACTGGTTGGAATCCTCTCCCTGTAGCTCAGACCCAAATATTATCATTAGGTCAGTATCGGTACCACATCCGACTTCACCATTCTTTGAGTTCGACGGCGACTCCCCATGTGGTTGTTTGCATGAATCCCTGCTCCGCCATGGACACCGCGACTCTGGTCCACAACCACTATGGATACAATCACGTGCAGGTGCCAGGTTCCTCATCCCCTATGTTTGGGGACGCCAATCATCCATCGGTGTCGTAATCCATGTCCCATACTTCTTAACATCATCCTCGTGGACTCCATCACCACATTCTAGCTCGCCATTTCCAAATATCCCGCACACCTCACCGAACTTTGGCAATTTTTCATACATGACATGAAATACAACCTCTCACTACCCTATGAGTGCATCCCCACTACCCTTGTAAGAAGTTTGTTCACATATAATTTAACTTGCACTTGCAAAAATCTCGTGTTGCTTGCTCCTTGGGCATATAGATCGAAATTCAACACCTCTCTGATGTGCATTTCCATATCTTTCACAATTCCTTCTTTCAAAACAATGGAGAGAATCCTCAGACCAACACCCAAGCGTGGATGCGACTGAGGATGGTCAATTTAGGATAAACAATCTTGTTGTAGGGTTCCATCATTACTCCTTGTTTCCTAAATTCTAGGGCCTCTCTTCCATAGCCATGTTCCAGTTACCGAGGCAAGAAACCTACAGGACAAACAAATTAATCTCCACCATTTGAATCAAACACCTCCATGCAAAACCACATACAACGTCCATCCTCTAGAAAAACTCTGATTTCCAGAGTGCTTGGTGGTATGAATATTCACCATTGCCATCCATCTCTCTCCTTAATGCAAATTCACGAAATCCTCCCGCATAAGTATGATGTCATCAAGATCCTCATCCTTCAGTACAAGTTTCTTCGAAAATTCTTGTAGATCCAACGAGGGCTTTGGGCTCAAGGAACCTCCCTTTCTCAAAATCTTTGTCACCGTCTTAGTTCGAAGCGAAGATCAAAACCGATCCCACCTCACTGAGTCTCCTCACCACCTTGCCAAGGCCAAGTAGACGTACTAGACGCCCCTTGTTCATCCCGAGCATAGAAAAGATCAGAGCGGGGCATATGAGGTTGATTGGAGTCAAAGATCGACATTCTCCACCGTTGTCGCTAGAGATAGTCAAAACCCTAGTTTCCTACGTAACATCACCTTTTCATTAGTTGTAGCTTCACCGAAGTAAAACAAACAGAAATTACCATGACATCATGGCATGGCTAGTATAGTCTGGCCCAACTATAACATTGATTTTGTTCTCTACAAACTGAGGAAACATTGTTCAATGCATAAAGTATATTTCACCCTCAAATCTTTATTTTAGTATGATTTGAACCACAAAATAAGAAAAACCTAAGAAATCTTCCCCTAAGCTTGTTTTAATTGCACTCGTGTCAAATTTGAGACAGTTGTGACTTGTCTTTGCCATGTTGGATTTAGTTGACCATTAACTTCCATTAGGAGTCGCCATTGTCTTTGTCACTTTTCCCTCTCTCTCTCTCTCTCTCTCTCTCTCTCTCTCTCTCTCCCTATCGTTCCCCACGTAGAGATATAACCCTAGCCTCGATTTTCCACTCTACTCTGGACCCCTGGCTCTGAAGTAGCCCGCTCCTCCTTCGATATCGCTCACTTCAGCCCAATGAAAAGCGTCAACTCCAGCAGTAGCGCACTCTGCCACCGTGATCAATTCATCTCGCTGATCCCCTACCCCGGTTGTGGGAGGACGCTGAAGCTCAACGTATCCGGGATGCCAGAGCACACCAAATGGACCTTCTACAAGTGCTAGTACCATGGGGTAAGTTTCTAATTTGACCAAAATTGAGATTTTCTAATTCGACAATGCGATTGTGTATTATGGCATTGTGAACTAGAGTATGTAGGCTATTTGCTTGAGAACAATTTCCTACAAGAATATGCTATTATGGATGCTCTAGTATGAGTTGAAGAAATGAGGGAGGAGCTAAAGTTGAGGCAAGCTGAGAGGGAAGCAATAGGAGAAGGAGGTGATGGAGCGAAGTAGTTAAAGCTAATGAATGACACCATTGAGTTGGTCAATGTAGTGAAGGAAGTGGTGTTGTTGCTGAAGATCGTAGTTGGCCTATTGTGTTTTTTGTATGATTTGTTTATTCTAAAGAAATGGTATGGATGGAAGAAGTTTGGTTTATGAAAAAAATTAGTTTTAGTTTTTCAAGTTAATCTAGTCTATTTTAGCTAGATCAATTCATGTAATGTTGTTGTTGAATAAGGCTGAATTGTTTGTGTAATGTTGTTGTTGAGCAATGTTTGTCTAGTTGAACAATAATACATGTGTGGCTTTATGATCCTGGCAATATTGTGGTTCAACAATGCTTTATTTCATGGAAAATTTAGTTGGAAAATGGGAGATTATAAAGGCATGAAGTGCATAATAGCAGTTCTCAAAAGACAGTTATCACACACTATTGCACAATGAAACATCATTGTTTTATTTCCCTTCACTGTCACTAAATAAACATGCAAAATTAATACATCAATTGATCTATACCTTCACTGTCATTCTACTTCCTATCAGTTGCTAGTGTGCTTTCTTTTGCAGCCTTGTAGGTAGCAATATTAACCACTGTGGGCTTTGGTGCACCAAATGGTGTGGATTTTGATGCTTCAATTTTGTACTTGTTAAAGCTCTTATGATGTTGAATAACAGTTGATCTTGGTGCGGCAAATGACTGTCACAAATTGACAATTTTCCTATTTTGCGGTTGGCTTGCTGGCACAATGGCTATCTTCTGGGAACCTGGATGGGATGTTGGCTATGAGATTTTGCTAGGTATCTTCATCCTAGTTATTGTTTTTTATAATGAAATTGTGAGTATATCTTATTAGACTACAACACTCATGTCCTTCCTCTCTCTTACAGCATCCTAATTTTCCTATGAAACTAATACAATAAGCATCTTCATGGACCGAAAGTAATTAACAAGAAAATAAGTAGCTAACCTTAGTTTATTTGCACTCTTTACTCCGCTTCATTTGTTTGCCTCTTCCTCTTCTTTGTTCTTTCTCTGACAACATGTGCATTGACATGGATGCTTGGCAACTAGATTGTTTGTGCAACTTGAAATGTCGTGTCCCTTTATCTAGCACTTACTACATGTTATCTTGATCTCATATCTACTTTGTTGGAGATATGCCCAAGAGGCAATAATAAAGTGGTTATTATTATATCTTTATGTTTATGATAAATGTTTACATCCTATGCTATAATTGTATTAACCAGAAACATTAATACTTGTGTGTTTTGTAAACATAAAAGAGTTCCTAGTAAGCCTCTTGTTGAACTAGCTTGTTGATTAAATGATGATCATGGTTTCCTGATCATGGACATTGGATGTCATTAATAACAAGGTTATATCATTAGGAGAATGATGTGATGGACACACACCCATAGTAAGCGTAGCATAAGATCAACTCATTAAGTTCGTATTGATGTAAGCTTTCAAATACATAGTAACCTAATCCTTCGACCATGAGGTTATGTTAATCACCATCACCGGATGGGTACTTTGATGACATCAAACGCCGCTTCGTAACTGGGCGGTTATAAAGGTGTCATTGGGTATTCTGAAAGTATGTGTTGAAGCGCATAGACCAAGATTGGGATTTGTCCATCCATATGACAGATAGATATACTCTGGGCCCTCTCGGTGGAATGTCATCTAGATAGCTTGCAAGCATGTGACTGGGTCACAAGGGATGACATAACATGGAACGAGTAAAGAGTACTTATCGATGTGAGGAAGAACTAGGTATGAAGATACCGACGATCAAACCTCGGATAAGTAGAGTATCGCGTGACAAAGGGAATTGGTTTCGTATGTTAAATGGTTCTATCGATCACAAAGTCATCGTTGAGTATGTGGGAGTTGTTATGGATCTCCAGATCCCGCTAATGGTTATTGATCGGAGATGTGTCTCCATCATGTCTACATGTTCATGAACCGTAGGGTGACACACTTAAGGTTCGAAGTTGTTTTAAGTAGATATGGAATGTGCGTTGGAAACCGAATGTTGTTCGGAGTCTTGGATTGGATTCGGGACATCACGAGGAGATCCGAAATTGTCCGGAGAATGAGATTCATATATTGGGGATCATTTTCTAAGTTAGGAAATGTTCTGGAGTATTTGTATGGGGATTCTAGAAGGTTTCGGAATGTTCCAGAAGGTTCTAGAAGATTTCTTGGAGTTTGTTTGAAAACCAAGAAAGGATCAAGGAAGCCTTGTAGGGCAAGACAAGGAGTAGTGGGGGAGGAGGACTCCTTCCCCCTTTCCAATCCACCGGCCAAGGAGGAAGGGGAGTCCTACAAGGACTCCACCTCCCATGGCGCCTCCCTCCTTTAAATAGAGGGGTGGAGGCGCCACCCCCTTGCCCCTCCACTCCAAACCCTGGCCGCCGCCTCTCTCCTCCTCCTTCCCTCTGCTTAGGCTTAGGCGAAGCCCTGTAGAATTCTCTACTCCACCACCACCACACCGTCGTGCTGCTGGGATTCCGTGGAGAAGATCTACTACCTCACTGCTCATTTGGAATGGGAGAGGAAGGTCTGCCGACTCCGCAGTGTGATCATTGCGGAAGCGCTCTTTGGAATCTGGCGGAAGGATCATCCACACGATCTTGAGATCGGCCCGTGCTCGACTACATTAACCCCGAGATCCAATCTCGTAACGCTTTCGGATCTACGAGGGTTAGTACAGATCTATCTCGTTGCACATGTCTAATAGATTAGATCTTGGCTTTTATCTAGATTAGATCTGGGTTTTGTTCGTTCTTGCGGTAGAAATTTTTTGTTTTCCATGCTATGAACCCTTCAGTGGTATCAGAGCCGTGTCTATGCGTAGATCTGTTGCATGAGTAGAACACAATGGTTTTGTGGGCGTTGGTGCTCGTGCCGTCTTTTGCTTTGTGTACTTTGCATCTTGCGGTATGGTGGGATGAAGCGGCTCGGGCTAACCTTACATGTCATCGCACATGAGACTTGCTCCACAGTTGACGTGCAACTCGTATTGCACAAGTGGCTTTGCGGGTGTCTGTCTCTCCCATCATAGTATAGATCCAATCTACACTTTGCACTTGATAGCACTTGTATCAATGTTGTGGTTGAGTTTCGTAGGTAAGATCCTTTCTTATTCGAAAGCCCCAAACCACGTAAAACATGCAAATAAAATTAGAGGCGTCTAACTTGTTTTTGCAGGGGTTTTGTGATGTGATATGGCCATCATGTGATTGTGATTATATTTGATGTATGCAATGATCCTTGTTGTAATATGGCAACCGGCAGGAGCCTAATGGTTGTCTTTAATTACATTAAGACACTGTGTCTATTCATCTTGTAATAGCTTAACTCCAAGTAGTTGTAATAGTTGCAGTGATGATGGACAACCATGAAGCGCGCTTATGACCTTGGCCTTAATCTTTGGTGATGATGGAGATCATGTCCGTGCTTTGGAGATGGAGATCAAAGGCATAAGAAGAAAGGACCATATCATATCACACTAATTATGAATTGCCAGTGATGTTAATCCTTTATGCATCTTGTATTGCTTAGATCGCGACGGTAGCATTATAAGATGATCCCTCTTACTAAATATCAAGTAATAAAGTGTTCGTCCTTAGTAGGCACCGTTGCTAAGACTCGTCGTTTCGAAGCATCTCGTGATGATCGGGTGTGATAGATTCTACGTGTGCATACGACTGGTGCAAGCCAGATTTGCACATGCGGATACTAAGGTTAACCTTGACGAGCCTAGCATGTACAGACATGGTCTCGGAACACGGAATACCGAAAGGTAAAGCATGAGTCATATGGATGATATGATGAACATGTTGATTGTTCGCCTTTAAAGCTACATCATCTCACGTGATGATCGGACTTGGTGTAGTGGATTTGGTTCGTGTAATCACTAAAACAACTCGAGGGATGTTGTTTTTGAGTGGGAGTTCATTTGTAATTTGGATTAGTCAAACTCAATTTATCATAAACACAATCAAAGTGAATTTGCATAGTTTGTTGTAGTCATTGGCATCCGTTCACCACCTTACGCTTAGTTATAGTTGAGATAGTAGAACTATAGAAATTCTGGATATTTGCTTTACAAACTGGTATCGTATTGTTTTGAGTATCAATCTAAAGTTTAAAAGTCCTGTTGTAAACCTTCAGCAAACTCCGTTTACTCTGTGAAGTTTAATAAACAGTATTAAATCAAGAGTAACAATTCCAGTGTTAGTATCTAAAGTATCATGTTTGCCTCCATGATTCTTGATACTCAAAAGATTGTTTTTAATATCAAGTTTATCTAAGAGCTGAAAGCAATGTTTCAGAAACCATCATATGTGAAAGGTATTGCGATATCTAAAACAATGTGTTGGTTACAACATGATAGAGTATATGTCCTCATATTTGATGAGAATTTGTGAAGGTTGGAGACGCTAGTCATCCTAATCCTCCAAAAGGTTTTGGAAAAGAAACATTATACTCGCAATTCACCTTTATAAGCTATAGCAGCTTGATCATGAAAGTTGTCATGATAAGGATAAATAGAAGATGTAAGTAAAATGTTTACTACACTAAAAGATTACTAAAGAATGGAATTTTAAAATAATGCCAAACATTTGATGAAGGTGATCCACTTCAAAGTGCAAGTCCAAAGGTATTAGTATTTGACTATACACACTTTGTACTATGTGTCATGTGAATGACACCACTATTGATGTTGATAGATTCTTTTAAAAGAAAAGGAATTGTTGAAAGAGAATCTATAAAATACTTGGCAGAAAAGAAAAGATTGGAGATATCCAACTTAGGTATATAGAAGATACATGTTATGGCTGTATTCCTTGGTTGTTAAACAATGTGGTTCTGCGGTATTGGATACCGAATTGGTTGGTATGAAGTGTCATACAGGACAACACAATTCATGAACTGCAATGGCCTAAGTAACTAGCAAGAGAATATGTGATGATGTTTATCGAAAACAAACAAAGGGTTGTTGTGTTTCTCGTTAACATCAAAGCTTACCTTCAAGATTTGTCTCAATAATTGTTATTTTGATCAGGTATTATGACGACAAAAGGTTGTACAAATAATTGCCGTATTCCATAATAGATGGATGATATACAAGTCTGGTTGGAGAAATAACGACCATAAAACTAATGCTAAAATGTCGCAAGACAAATGATTGAAAGATCACTTGCGAAGTGACATCGCCGTTTAAATTATATTGAAAGGGATACATGAAGAAACTCCATGTTGATGGATTTTTGGAGTCTTTGATTTTGATCAAATGACGCTTGTGATACTTTCCTGGAGATAATTAAAACTCCGTTCGTAGGCCAAAAGAGGAACGAGCGACTAACTGATTGGAATTTGTACATATTGATGTATATAGTTCAGTATGTGTAGTCGTGGGCGATGGATTTCAACTTCATATGCTTTCTCCAAAGATTTGAGTGAGTATATGTATATACTTACTCAATAAGGAAGAAGTATGAAACATTTGAAAAATGTTCAAAGACTTTCAAGATGAAGTGGAAAATTATTGTAACAAGAAAATAAAAAGTTTATGATTGGATCATAAAGATGTTTGAGTTACAAGTTTAGCAAAACACCTAAGATTTGAGGAATCGTTCCATGGATTTGCATTTCCCAAAACACCATAGGAGTATGGAGTGTTCAAGATATGTAATGAAACCTTGTTTGACATGGTAAGATCAAAGGTGTCATTTATAAAACTGCCATTATATTTTAAAGATTAAAGCTTTAGTGACTACCGCTTTTACACTGAAAAGAGCTCCATCGTGATCCGTTGAAATGACACCATATAAGTCATGGTTTGGGATAAAACCCAGGTGGTCCTTTCTTAAATTTTTGGTATGCTAGGCATAAGTAAAGTGTTTACAACCAAAGTCGGATGAGCATGTCTTTGTAGGTTATTTCGAATAACCATTGGGTATTCCTCCATAACACTGAAGACAAAAGTGTTTGTCGCTTAGAACGTCAAGTTTCTTGAGAAGGAATTTTTCGTGAAAAGTTAAGTGGGAGGACAATAGAACTTTGACAAGGTTGTTGAACCTTGGCTAATATGTGCTGAGTTCTTGACATCGGTGTGAGTGTCTGGAGGCAACAATGCTCATGGCTCACATGCCTCAAAGGTTGTGGTCACGGAGATCTAAGTTCCTATTGAACCAAGTAGGTCGGGTAAGTAATCAAATGCCAAGATTTGAGAGTTAAATCATTGTTGTTTGACAATGATGAACCGACTACATGCAAAGAAGCAATGATGGGCCCTGACTTCGTTAAGTGGCTTGAAGCCATAAAATCCGTGATAATTCCATACACGAGAAATCAAGCTTTGAATTTGAAAGACCCTCTGGAAAGGTGCAAGACCTTACAGTCGTATATGGATATATAAAGAAATAGACATGGATGTTTCACATCTATGAAATAGTCGACATGTCGGAAAGAGTTTACGACAATGTTCAAGGAATTGACTATGATAAGATTTGATCTTTCATAGCGATATTTAGTCTGGACGGATTAATGTAGCAACCACTACATATATTTTGGTATATGGTAGTTGAACAAACAAAACAAGTTCTTCTAATAGAATGGTTACCTAGGACGTGTATATGACACGATCCAAAGGGTTTTGTTAATTCAAAGGATGCTAAAAGAGTATGCAAAACTTCAATGGTTGAAGTGAGCATCGGAGTTGGAATCTTCACCGTGATGAAACCGTTAAAGGTTTAATTTCATCGAGAGGCGATTAAGATGTTTGCATTTTGCAAGAAATTAAGTGGGGCGCTAAGACATATTTCTAATACATTATGTGAAAGACATATTGTTGATTAGAAATGATGTATCTTTATTGACACATGTTAAGAATTTCATTAGATGAAAGGCGGCATAACCAAGAATTAGGCATCAATGTCTATATGGATAGATTGAGGCGCTAATATGGTTTTGCCAAATGTACATAGATAAGATGTTGAATGAGTTCAATATGGAAACAACAAGAAAGGTTCTTGGCCTTGCGGAAATGACTGAATCAAGATTCAAGTGTGTTGACACGAGATTCAAGTGTTTTGACACTTGGTGAAATCACAAGAATATTTTGATCAATCTTTGAGATGTACACATCCAGATATGTCCTATGCTCTAAATGTTATGAGCATATACCAGAATGACTCATAAGATGATCATTGGACAATAGTAGGGATATTCCTATGATCTTTGGAAGAACTAAGAATATATTATTTATATAGTGGTGACAAATAGTTCATTGTAAATTGTTGCATTGATACTAGTTTTGTCACAAATTAAGTTTATCTCAAATTAAACTATGGGTGGCACAATGTAATGGAAAGGAAGTTCCATAACGGATTTGGTTGAGTATCAAAGTTAAAATATTATGACAGATACTACAACAAAAGGCTAAGTATATGACCGCTATTGTAGCAGCAAATGAGGGCATTTGTGTCAAGTAGTTTGTTATCAAACTAGGTGTGGTTCATAGCGGGATAATACTATGAAGATACATTGTATGACAATTGTATTAACATGATTTAATCCCAAGGAACTAAAGGTCTCACCAAAGGACCAAATTTATACAATGCCATCTCATTAGAGAATGAGTAATGCATAGAGACGCAAGGACATACAAATACACATGGACCTGGAAGTGTCAGATCCGAAGATTATGTTTACCACTAGCAATAGTGTCTATACAACACCAGAAAGCCATAGGTGTTGAATGCACAAGTTTTTAACTAGATTATTGACTCTAGTGCAAGTGGGAGACTGTTGGAGATATGCCCAAGAGGCAATAATAAAGTGGTTATTATTATATCTTTACGTTTATGATAAATGTTTACATCCCATGCTATAATTGTATTAACCGGAAACATTATTACTTGTGTGTTTTGTAAACATAAAAGAGTCCCTAGTAAGCCTCTTGTTGAACTAGCTTGTTGATTAAATGATGATCATGGTTTCCTGATCATGGACATTGGATGTCATTAATAACAAGGTTATATCATTAGGAGAATGATGTGATGGACACACACCCATAGTAAGCGTAGCATAAGATCAAGTCATTAAGTTCGTATTGCTGTAAGCTTTCAAATACATAGTAACCTAATCCTTCGACCATGAGGTTATGTTAATCACCATCACCGGATGGGTACTTTGATGACATCAAAGCCGCTTAAATGGCGGGCGGTTATAAAGGTGTCATTGGGTATTCTGAAAGTATGTGTTGAAGCGCATAGACCAAGATTGGGATTTGTCCATCCATATGACGGATAGATATACTCTGGGCCCTCTCGGTGGAATGTCATCTAGATAGCTTGCAAGCATGTGACTGGATCACAAGGGATGACATAACATGGAACGAGTAAAGAGTACTTATCAGTAACGAGGAAGAACTAGGTATGAAGATACCGACGATCAAACCTCGGATAAGTAGAGTATCGCGTGACAAAGGGAATTGGTTTCGTATGTTAAATGGTTCTATCGATCACAAAGTCATCGTTGAGTATGTGGGAGCTGTTATGGATCTCCAGATCCCGCTAATGGTTATTGATCGGAGATGTGTCTCCATCATGTCTACATGTTCACGAACCGTAGAGTGACACACTTAAGGTTCAAAGTTGTTTTAAGTAGATATGGAATGTGAGTTGGAAACCGAATGTTGTTCGGAGTCTCGGATTGGATCCGGGACATCACGGGGAGATCCAGAATTGTCCGGAGAATGAGATTCATATATTGGGGATCATTTTCTAAGTTAGGAAATGTTCTGGAGTATTTGTATGGGGATTCTAGAAGGTTTCGGAATGTTCCGGAAGGTTCTAGAAGATTTCTTGGAGTTTGCTTGAAAACCAAGAAAGGATCAAGGAATCCTTGTAGGGCAAGACAAGGAGTAGTGGGGGAGGAGGACTCCTTCCCCCTTCCCAATCCGCCGGCCAAGGAGGGAGGGGAGTCCTACAAGGACTCCACCTCCCATGGCGCCTCCCTCCTTTAAATAGAGGGGTGGAGGCGCCACCCCCTTGCCCCCTCCACTCCAAACCCTGGCCGCCGCCTCTCTCCTCCTCCTTCCCTCTGCTCAGGCTTAGGCGAAGCCCTGCAGAATTCTCTACTCCACCACCACCACCACACTGTTGTGCTGCTGGGATTCCGTGCAGAAGATCTACTACCTCCGCTGCTCATTGGAGCAGAGAGGAAGGTCTGCCGACTCCGCCGTGTGACCGATTGCAGCTGCCGGAGCAGCGGCCAGAAGGATCGTCCACACGATCTTGAGATCGGCAAGTGATCGACTACATCAACCCCGAGATCCAATCTCGTAACGCTTTCGGATCTATGAGGGTTAGTACAGATCTAACTCATTGCACATGTCTAATAGATTAGATCTTGGCTTTTATCTAGATTAGATTGGGTTTTGTTCGTTCTTGCGGTAGAATTTTTTTGTTTTCCATGCTACGAACCCTTCATACTTAGCTTTGTGCCCTTTGTTCCTTCCCAATCTTTTCTTTCCCTCTTTGTCTTTGGCCTTCGAGGTAGTTTATGTAGCTAGGGGATTTGACTTTGATTGATCAACTATTGTCCAGATCTTTGTCCCTTCCATTGGCTCCAAGCAGTGATCATAAATCCTATTGCACACTGCTATGGACTAGCATCCAGCAATGTAGTTTTCTAGGTTGTTTGAGCTCTCATAGATTACACTTACTTCATGACAACGAAGCAGTCCAGCCAGCTGGAAATATATGTAAGTGCATGTTCTTCTTTCCAAGTTGACTGTGAACCTATATTTCAGGTACCCTTGCACTCAAACCCTTCATTTCCATTTCATAACACTTCACAATTAGTAAACCTTGTGATATTCTTGGAAATGTTTGGGCATATGGTTCCATTCCATTTTGGTGACTAGCCTCTATGTTGATGTATCGTCACTAATAGTTAGACAGGTTGTGCATCTGTAGTCTCAACAACATGTTGTTGCACTAATTGTTCACATAAATATTCTTATATTCCAATAACCTTGCCCACTTCAACCACTATCTCAATAACCTTCCTTATCACTGTAAGCTTCTTTGGTTTTTGAACTAAACAACCTTCTTGCAACAGAGAATCCATTAGTTCAGTACTCATAGGATACACATCTATTGGTGAAAACATGGATGCTTTGTGGCTGGAATATGTTTTAACAACTAAGTACTTGAACAACTTCATTGTGTAGTGGATCATATTCGTGGGCTAGACTAGCTGCAGTACCAGGTCCCTCTGCATACTCTGCTTCTACTTCATATTGTGCTTCCTTTGCAACCCCTTCACTGTCTTTAGAGATTTCAGTACTTGTTCTCTACACTTCTTCGACAAATATGTCTGCCCTTTCAGCATATGGAATGTTGCAATCAACTCTCTTAATAGAACTATCATCACAAAGAAACATTAAGGCACCAGTGAATGTTTTTCCAGGAACTACATAATGTAGCTTCAATGCCAATTTAGTGTTCACTTTACCTCTTTCCATATCATACAAATCCCTTGCATACTCTGTAACTTCTTTGAAACAAAGAGCATCCTTGTTGATGCCAACTTCTATCTCCTCCACCTCACCAACATATTTAAGTATGTCATTCTCTCTAACAAACTGACCCAATAATTGATATCTGATAGGGAAACTGACAAATGATCTAGAGGAGAACATAAACATGATGAAAAGTGAATTTTTTGTGTCAAATTCAGCAGATGTATCCCTAAATCATGATCACATGCTAGTTTCAGACAAAAAAAATTTGAATTTCATCTCAAAATCTAACACTTTGCATGAAAAATTTCTCAAAAAAAATCATAAAGCCCCTGCCTTTCATTGACAAAATCAACGAGCTAACAACGGAAAAAATCAACTAGGATTACTACTTGCAGCCGCCATTATATAGACGAAGGCGACGATGCGGTAGCAGGAGCTCACGAATGATCAACCGAAAAGGAGATAGAAGGTGGGATCTTGGCTGGTCCTGAGGGCGAGCTTGGTGTGGGAGAAGACAGGCAGACCTGGGAAAAAGACGGAGGCGACCATGAACCACGACATCCACTATCATGGTGTCGTGGCATCGACGTCCATGGCGAGAGGCACGAGGTGGAGTAGTGAAAAAGGCAAACATAAGACGAGGGGGTAGGCGCGTGCATTTCGAAACCAAATCATGTTTGAACATTGTTTCGATTCAACCGAACCTAGCTAAATTGGGGCCAACTCAAACTGCCCAAAGCAACCCAAATTGATCTAAAACCGTCCAAAATCACACAAAAACAGCTTAGGGGAATATTTCCCTGGTTTTCAAGATTTTACTGTTTAATTCATACCAAAATAAAATATTAGAGGGAGTTTCGTTCGGTCCTTGAGATTTAATGGTGAAAACTATACTTTATCCTTTCAAATAGTTGGGCAAAGCATTGCATGGGCCAGTAGCCCAACTACATATGGCCTGACCAAAGGCCCGGAGTTAAATGGGCCCACGGTGGCCGCATGCGAGAAAAGAGATAAAGCAAGCAACGTGGTTGTGTCCCTCGAAAAAAATAAAAACAAGCAACGTGGTGGATTCGTGGCTCCACCAGACGCTCCAACGGTCGGTTGAGAGACGCTCCTCCAACGGTCGGCGTCCTCGTTTTCAAAACCAAACGGCCTTTATATCTGACCCCGACGCTCCCTTTCTCTGGTTTCCTAATCGCACAGCTGCCCACCTGTTCCGCAAAGAAATCCAGCCGCGAGAGTAGTAGTAGTGGTAGGAGACGGACACAGCCGCCGGCGAGCATGGACTTTCACGCGCTCCCCCGCCGCGACCTGCAGGCGCTGGCCAAGCGCAACGGCATCCGCGCCAACATGAGCAACGGCGCCATGGCCGACGCCCTCGCCGCGCTCCCTGCGGTAAGACCTCACTCCCCAAATCACCATCTCGTTGCAGATCTGCTGGCCTTGGACTGCTGACTGAATTCCGTTCTTGCAGGTCGATGGGATCGAGGAGTACGTCCAGCAGCCCGTCGCCGAGCCAACGCCTGCAGCCGAGCCGGTGGTTCAGGTGACGGCAGAGGAGGAGGAGGAGAAGGAGGCACCGTCGGAGGAGGAGCCGGAGAAGCAGGAGATCTCGCAGCCCGGCGGCCAAGGCGTCGCCGTGCTCACACCCCACGAGGTCATCGTACTGGATGACAGCGAAGAGGAGGACAATAATCTTTCGCCGGGCGAGAATGAAGAGAAGGCCCTTGGCGCGGGGCGCCGCCGTGCCACCCGGCGCACTAGGGTCGAGCCTGTGGCGGCTCCGGCTACCAGGAAAAGGGCTGCGGCTAGTAAGGCCGACAAAGCGGACACGGCTGTGGAGGCCGTCCCGGCTCGGGCAACTCGCGCTCGGAGCCAGAGGACGGTGGTGGCTGAGGAGGAGGCCCCAAAGACAAGACGGACTTCTAGGAGGGCCGTGGCGAGCAAGACTGGTACAGAGCAGGAAGAGGAAGAAAAAAGGACACACGGTAAGTACAGTTTACATCAAGTCAATTTCCCTGCTCGGTTTACTTTCTTGCCTGATGTGAATTTTGTTCGCTGCTGCTGGGAATCAGGTGACGTCTCTCATGTGGAAGCTGATGTGCCTGCACTGGTTTCCTACGACGAGGGATGTGATGGTGCTGGAGAAATGGAAGTTGCCATAGATGCTCAGAACGAGGAGCAAAACGAGCCAGTTGAGGAACAGAGCCAGGAAGACGACGGTGAGGCCGAGAAAGGGGACGCGACTGCGGATGCCGTGCCGGCTCGGGCTACTCGCGCTCGGAGGCAGAAGACGGTGCTGTCGGTGGCTCAGGAAGAGGAACAGAGCCATGAAGACGAAGTTGAGACCGAGAAAGGGGACGCGGCTGCAGATGCCGCGCCGGCTCGTGCTACTCGCGCTCGGAGACAGAGGGTGGTGGTGTCGGTTCCTCCGGCAGAGGAACAGAGCCAGGAAGACGACATTGAGACCGAGAAAGGGGATGCGGCTGCGGATGCCGTGCCAGCTCGGGCTACTCGTGCTCGGAGCCAGAGGACGGTGCTGTCGGAGCCAGAGCAAGAAGAGGCGCCCAAGCCAAGACGGACGTCAAGGAGAGCTGCGGCGAGCAAGACTTGCATGCAGAAGGAAGTGGAAGAAAAGGGGGCACAACGTAAGTACAGTTTTATTCAAATCAAATTGCTATGCACTGTTAATTTGTTTGCCTGATGTGGATTTTGTTTGCTGCGACCAAAATTCAGGTGATGTCTCTGACGTCGAAGCTGCCGTGCCTGCACCGGCTTCCTCAGACGAGGGAAGTGATGGTGCTGAGGTTGCTCAGAACGAAGAGCAGAAACAGAGCCAGGAAGACGATGGTGAGACCCAGAAAGGGGACGCGGCTGCGGAAGCCGTGCCGGTTCGGGCCACTCGCGCTCGGAGGCAGAGGACGGCGGAGCCGGTGGCTGAGGAGGAGGCGCCCAAAGCAAGACGGACGTCGAGGAGGGCTGCGGCGAGTAAGTACAGTTTGCTTCAAATCAATTTGCTATGCACTGTTAGTTTTTTTTTTTCCTGATGTGGATTTTGTTTGCTGCCACAGGTGAAGTCTCTGACGTCGAAGCTGCTGTGCCTGCACCGGCTTCCTCAGACGAAGGAGGAGACGGTGCCGAAGCAATGGAGGTTGTCAAAGATGCTCAAAACGGGCCAGTTGAGGAACAGAGCCAGGGAGACGAAGGTCAGACCGAGAAAGGGGACGCGGCTGTAGACGCCGTGCCAGCTCGGGCCACACGCGCTCGGAGACAGAGGGCGGTGGTGTCGGTGGCTGAGGAGGAGGAGGCGCCCAAGACTCGACGGACGTCGAGGAGGGCCACGGCGAGGAAAACTAGCACAGAGCAGGAACAGGGAGAAAAGGCCACACAAGGTAAGCACAGTTTGGTTCAAATCAACTTCCTTGCTCTGTGTAATATTTTTGCCTGATAATATAAGTTTTGTTTGCTGCGTCCGGGAATCAGGTGACGTCTCTGATATGGAAGCTGCTCCTGTTTCCTCAACCGAGGGAGATGCTGGGGCTGTGGAAATGGAAGTGGCCGTGGCTGCTCAGAACGAGGAGCATCTTGCGGCTGCGGAGGCCGTTCCGGCGCGGGCAACTCGAGGTCGGAGCCGTAGGACCGTGGTGTCCGTGGCTGAGGACGAGGCGCCGAAGGCAAAACGTACGTCGAGGAGGGCTGTAGCAAGGAAGACTAGGACGGAGCAGGAAGAGGAAGAAAAGGCGACACAAGGTATGCATGTGCAGTTTGCTTCGAATCAATTTGCTTGCTCTGTACAATTTCTTGCCTGATGCGAATTTTGTTTGCTGCTGCCGGGGATCAGGTGACGTCTCTCAGGTGAAAGAAGCTGTGCTTGCGCCAGTTTCCTCAGAAGAGGAAGGTGAGACAGGTACTGAAGAGGTGGAAGTAGACACTAATGCTCAGAACGAAGAGCAAAACGAGCTAGCTGCGGAGCAGTGTCCAGAAGAGGAAGGTGAGACAGGTGCAATTTTAAACTGATGTCTGTCCAATGTTTTCTTTAGCTGTAATGTCGCGAACTGTGTGTCTGATTCTCTGGTCTGAAATCGCAGGTGTAGAGGCCACAGAGGAAGTTGAAGTGGCAGAAGATGTTGATTCAGTACAAGAGCTGATAGTCGATGTCCAGCCGTGTGAGGCCACAGAGGAGATTCATCTTGCCGGTGAAGATACAGAAATGGTGGCCGGGGTGCCGCAGGCTATGCTGGAATCTGGTGAGGCCACAGAGGAGTTTCATTGCAGCAGCGCTGTCGCTGAGGAGAGTGAAGAAGAATCACCCGTGGCAGAACATGCTGATTCAGTACAAGAGCCACTGGTCGATGTTCAGCAGTGCGTGGCCACCGAGCAGATTCATCTTGCCAGTGAAGATGCAGAAATGGTGGCCGTGCTGGAATCCGGTGAGGCCACAGAGGAAGTTGATTGCACCAGAGATGTTGCTGAGGCGAGTGAAGAAGAACCACCGGTGGCAGAACATGTTGATGCATCAGTACAAGAGCCACTGGTCGATGTTCAGCAGTGCGAGGCCACCGAGGAGATTCATCCTGTCAGTGAAGATACAGATATGGTGCCCGTGCTGGAATCCGGTGAGGCCACAGAGGAAGGTTATTTCACCGGCAATGTCAGCTATGCCAGTGAGGAGACTGAAGCACCAGCCTCCGATGAGGTGCTTCAGAGCCCAGCCAAAGCAGTTGAGGAGATTGAAGTACCAACCTCTGATGGGGTGCTTCAGAGCCCAGCCAAAGCAGTCGAGGAAAATGAAGATACGGCTGCTGATGAGGTGCCCCATAACACAGATGAGTATGTTGAAGAGGAGGCTGTGGTTGCCACGGATGAGGTGCCACAGGCATCGGAGGCAATGGACCAGGATGTTGTTGAAGTGGTCACTGTCGAAAACCTGACGCAGGGCACAGTAACTGACGACGAGTGTGCAATCAAGGAGAGTGGTTTCACCGCTGACTTCACAGATGTGTCCATGGAAGAGGAGGCAGCGGTGCTGACCGCCGATGAGATGAGCTTGGCCGCCATGGGCGAGAGTGTCAAGGAGGAAGTGGTCACCGTCCAGATCATGTCGCAAGCCACACTGGCATGTGACGTCAAGGAGAGTGGTTTCAGCGGTGACCTCACAGATGTGTCCCTTGAAGACAAGGAAGTGGTGGCAGCCGATGGTATGCCACAGAGCTCGGCCACAATGGAGGCCAATGTTGAGGAAGTGATCACCGTGGGCGACCTGTCGCAAGCCACGGTGACTGACGATCAAGGTGCAGTCAAGGAGAGTGTTTTCAGCTGTGGCCTCGCAGTGTTGTCAGTTGACGAGGAGAGCTCAGAGACAATGAACAAGGATGTAGAGGAAGTGGCCACAGAAGCAGATGATGAATGGGCAGTCACGGAGAGTGCTTTCACCGGTGACTGCACACCGGTTGTTGACACTGCCAGAGATTTCAGTGATCACATTGCATCGTCTGCAAACGTGTTTGAGGATGCCACCAAGTCCCTGTCCATCACTGCGGAACCAATGGTATCTGAATCTGCTGATGTCCCACTGTGTATGTACAGTAGCAGCGGCGGTGAGAAGAACACTTCTGAACCCGTGGCAGTGCAGCGAGAGAATGAACCTGAAGCAGCATCATTTGACAGAATTATGCATAGTCCACTTAGCATAAGGAAGCTAAGGATGGCGGTGGCGCAAGAGTACGAGGCTGATAGTGTCCCACGGTGCCTTACCATAAGGAAGCTTAGGACCAACCTCAGTGAACCGGTGGCAGTTGAACCAATGGTAGCTGAACCTGCTGATGATGTCCCACTGTGTTACAGTAGCAGCAGCGGTAAGAAGAATGCTTCTGAACCCGTGGCAGTACAGCTAGAGAATGAAGTGAAGGATGGAGGGAACCAACCTGAAGCAGTGGCGGTGGCGGTGGCGCATAGTCCACTTAGCATAAGGAAGGTAAGGATGGCGGTGGCGCAAGAGATCGAGGCCGATAGTGTTCCACGGTGCCTTACAATAAGGAAGCAGCCCAGGACCAGCCTCAATATTGAGAAGATGGCAGTTCAGCCAGAGAATGAAGTGCTGCAGGAAGGGAACCAGCCTGAAGCAGCAGCATTTGGCAGAATGATGCATAGTCCACTTAGCATAAGGAAGCTGAGGATGGCAGTGGCACAAGAGAACGAGGCTGGTAGTGTGTGCCTCACCATAAGGAAGCTCAGTAGGACCAACCTCACTGAGAAGGCAGCTGTGACACAAGAGAACGAGGTGAAGGAAGGCGAGATATCGTCGGTGCCGCTCGATAAGCTCAGCCTAAGGAAGCTTAGAAACAAGCTCAGGGAGAAGATGGCAGTTCAGCCAGAGAATGAAGTGCAGGAAGGGAACCAACCTGAAGCAGCAGCATTTGGCAGGATTATGCATAGCCCACTTAGCATAAGGAAGCTAAGGATGGCAGTGGCACAAGAGAACGAGGCTGGTAGTGTGTGCCTTACCATAAGGAAGCTTAGTAGGACCAACCTCACTGAGAAGGCAGCTGTGGCACAAGAGAACGAGGTGAAGGAAGGCGAGAAATCATCGGTGCCGCTGGATAAGCTCAGCCTAAGGAAGCTTAGAGTCAAGCTCAGGGAGACGCTGAACGCCCATCAGGTAACTACTACTGATGAACACTTCTGCACCTACATTCATGTTCTGTTTTGTGTGTTGTAATCTTTGACTCTGAAATGCAGAACATCGAACCTAAAAGGGTGCCCCTCGGCAGGCTGGACGAGAATGCGCGTTGATTCTTCATCACCTGTGCAACAGCAGATCATCAGGTATCTGCACTACTGTTAACAGGCTGGACGAGAATGCGCGTTGATTCTTCATCACCTGTGCAACAGCAGATCATCAGGTATCTGCACTACTGTTAACCAGGAGGGACTCTGCTAGCTGCTTAGCTCTGAACTCCAGCGTGAGAGACTCGCAGGTTGTGAAACCAAGGTTTCTCCAACCCCCTTATTATTTGTGTGTGTAGTCGTGGACCGTGAGAAGATTTGGCCGTATTTTTAGCCACTTCTCACCGCAGTCAGCTCCCCAGCTTCTCTTGTTTGGCTGGTTATTTGTGAGTGGTTTGTTAGTGCTATGCACTTGTATCCTGTTCTAAACTTGTGTAGCTGATTTGTGTGATTGCTGAGATTGCTTCAGATGAATGTTTACATCATTGTTTGCAGCTTGATTTGCACAGAAAAACCTGCACCTGCTGTTTAGCTGATTTATGGATGTCGTGGTAGTGCGCTTTGTCGCTGTATCAAATCCATCAGTGTTTATAATTCAGAGCTTAGAACGACGTCTGCTCATTGTACTGCCAAACAAAACTTTTTTTGTATCTGGTAAGAGAAGTTACACTTCTTCCACTACTTCCAGAATGCCACTGGATAGGCTTAGCCTAAGGAAGTTCAGAAACAAGCTCAGGGAGACGCTGAATGCCCATAATAAAGGTAACTACTGATGAACATTTCACCTACATTCACGTTCTGTTTTGTGTCTGATATTGTGTTCTAATCTTGCCTCTGAAATGCAGAACATGGAACCAAAAAGGGTGCCCCTTAGTGCCCCTTAGAAGGCTGGACGAGAATGCGAGTTGTGTCCGCAAAAAGAATGCGTGTCGATTCGACGACAGTAATGAGCAACAGTAGATCACTGCACTAGTGTTAACCAGGAGGAACTGCTAGCTGACCTAGCTCTGAATTCCAGCGTGAGAGACTCGCAGGTTGTGTTCTCCAACCCCTTTCTAACTTATCTGTGTGTGTTCTTGTGTTACTTTGCAATGCCTGCAGACGGTGAGAAGATTTGAATGTATTTTTTAGTCACTTCTCGTCGTAGTTTGCACCCCAGCTCCTGTTTGGCTGGTTAGTTACCCGGAAAAAAAAAACTGTGTGTCGTATGCTAGTATTCTGAACTTATGACAGTTGAATGTTGCAGCAGATTTGCCTTGGCTGTGATTTGCTTGTGTTCTGACCTCGCGTCAGTTAAATATTTACGTCACTGGCTGTTGTTTTACTGATTTATGAGTGCTCTGTTAGTGCCGTGTGTCCCTGTGTCAAAATCCATAACTCCGGACGGTGTTTGTAAGCACGGTCTGCTTACTGTACTGTCAAACAAAACCTTTTTTTTATCTGCATTGACAAGTTCAGTCATTCCATAAGAAGGTTTGATTCAGAGCCTTGTGCAAAATTTTACTAAGAGCAACTCTAACCGATCCCTAATTTAGAGGACTTTCGGCCGGAGAAAACGGTAAACTTAAAAATTAAGTCCTCTAAACGGTGATCGGCAGATTCGATCCCCAATAACTAAGAGGACTAATTTTTTTTTGCATCATATTCGAAAGATCTCAAACATATGAAGTTCAAACATGCATAAGTAATATCAAAAAAACATCACATCGATCAAGTTTGATAAAAAAAACAACATAGCTTGTTTATTTCGTTGAGGCCACAACCCGCTCGGCCACCACCATCTTGGCCACCTCAATCACCATCTCGGCCACCGCCATCGCCGCCAACACCACCACTTTCTCGGGCCAAGATCTTCTCACGGACGATCTCCCAATACGCCCTCTCTTTTTATCCAAGGTGCTTGGATTCATGAAAATGATGGTGCGGTCAGCATCCTCCCTCTCCTTGGCCAATTTCTCCACCTCAAGTGCAAGCCTTTGCTCATCTAGCTTCTTCTCCTTCAATATGTTTTCTTCTTCAAGTGCAATCCTTCTTTCCTCCACCGCCAACTTCGACCGCCACTTCTCTTCCTCTAGAACTTTGAGCTCCTTCCACCTAGCCTCTTTGTCCTCTTTGCGTTCGGCCGCCAATGCCTTCTTGGTCTCGACAAGGGCATTGAAATCTCCCTTGTAGGCGCCGACACCTCCCCTTTTCTTTCTCTCCTTTGCAATCTTCACACCATCCGGCCTTTTGTTGAGCCCATCTTCCTCCTCCTCATCATCGACATCAATGGCCAAATGTATCCTTGCCCTCTTTGGTGTGGTCTCGTAGTTTCTTCGGACCCACTTCTCATTGCCCTCTAGCTCCTTGTAGCAATGAAACAAACTAAAGGCTTTGTGGCCGCCTCTCTTGTTGTGGAGAACTATCCAAATGCGACTAGAAATCGGCCACCCCAAGCTCGGTGACAGTCGATTCAGACTTGGTCATTTCATTGATCACCTCGCGAGCGGTGCCTTGGGACAAGCTGGGATGGCCGCCCTCGCAGAGGAAGAAGGTGTGGGCGATGAGGACGTCGGCAATGGCTTTGCCTTGCTTCTGCTTCTTCTCCTCCACCGCCGTCTTGGCCTTCCTCTTCTTCTTCTCCTCCGTCGCCTGTGACAGCACTTGCATCGCCGTTGTTGGCTTCCGTGAACGCGGGCCACTTAGCACCGGCGCAAGGGGTGGCTTGCCCGCCGTTGACGGCTTCCCGGTGGTCTTGGTAGCCGCTCCCGCCGGCCGCACCACGACAGTGTTGCCCAACCGCTTCCGTGGTATCGGAGTCGTCGCCGGGGTCGAATCCGGCGCGGTTTCGCCGGAGGAAAGCTCCGGCGGGCATGCGGGATCGAACTTCGGTGCCATTTCGGCCCGGGGGAGGGGAGAACTGTGGCGACGACTGGCGGCGGAATTGGATGGGAGGGTCGAGTTCTCGGCGGGAGGGAGAGGCTCCCAAATTTTTAGTCACCGAGGTTGGCGCCGAGAAAATATGAGAACCGCGGGAAGTTTTTGTGGGTCGAAGTAAAAATATTCTCCGCTAACGACCGAAAGGGGATCGGCTCTGTGCGTCCCTGGACGTTAGCGGCCGAAAGAAAATCCTCTAAGCATTTATTGGGGATCGGTTAGAGTTGCTCTAAAAACTCTATTGTACAATTTTTTTTTGCCATAACTAGAACGAGTATCAACACAGCATTCCCACTGGGGTGTCAATGTCAAGACAACCCACACTGCTGAACCATGAACACCATTTTTATGAAGAAATGCTACCTGGCAGAGGCGCGTCTAGACCACACAAAGATTCAGAGCACGAGACACGTTGATCAAACGCCGTCCAAATAAAATTCAGTTGCGTTGGATTCAAGCCCCTGTCAACAATGAATGCCTGACTGATACTGGTCTCAAACCAAAAACAACCCAAAAGACCATAGCCATGAACATTTCAGCGTGACTGAAATGAACTATCTGCCCATGACTCATTGCGTGTTTGCTAGCTGTCATTTATAGGTGCTTATTCTTTGAACCACTAGTTTAGATCAGTATTCATGTTTTCTTATTCGTTGTATCAAAACTCATGCTAGTGTGTTTCTAATTAATCAGCACAACATAAGCTAAATGGCATCGGTGGATACATCACAAAAGCTTGCTCTTCTAGGACTGCTTTGAGAAATAGGTGTCATTGGCTGCATTTAGAAACTTCTGGGTGGATATACAGGTCCCTCCTCAACCAATTCTTAATCGTTGCCCTACGAATAAGTATGAATCCAGCATGAATGTCGATACCGAGGCTGTCCGATCATGAACACCATCTTTACTCCGAAAAGCTGTCCGACGGGCCATTCAATAATTCAGAGCATGAGACACGTTGATCAAACACTGGCCAGTACAATTCAGTCTCAAGTTACTCCTGAAGTCCCTGTCAATACTGAATGTGTGACAAAAGACAGGTTCCAAACCAACCCCAGTAGAGGCAAGATCTTGAAAGGAAAACGAAATGGAAGATCTTCAGTTTGCAGCATCAAAGCTCGGAAACACACGCGCACATGTTTTACACTTGTAGTTCTAGTTTCTGAGTGGTTTTAACCTTGCTCCGGTTCAATATTTGATAATGCCCTGTCGCTGTGTCGAATCTGTCAATGACATACACATTCTAGTCTAATTCATTATTAAGGCACCTGCTCGTTGCATTGGCGAATAAACATTTTTTGTATCTGCAATGACTAGTTCTTTGTTCCTCTTCTTCAGCTACTTCTAGAAACAATCGTCATGGATGGATTCAGAACCTTCTATGCGCAGATGATTTTTACCTGGCGGATATACAAAGTACAGGGAATGAGACACGCTTTCGAAACGAAAAAGAACATCGAAATAAAGCATATGAACCCACACTGCTGAATCCTGAACGCCATCTTTTTCCATAAATGCTTCCCGTAAGATGGTTCTCCACCACACAACAGTTCAGGGCATGAGACACGCTCATAAAACACCGTCCAATTATACCCGCAAAAAGAAAAGAAAAACACCGTCCAACTAAAATTCAGTCACAAGCACAATACTGAATGCCTGACAGAGACGTCAAGCGGTTTGTTAAATTTGTATCTTGTTCTGAACTTGTGTAGTTGATTTACCCGATTCGCTGAGACATCACTATCTGTTGTTTTAGCTGCAATTTCTGTGTAGTTTGTTAGTGCTCTGACGTTGCGTTAGTTAAATGTTTATAATAGTGTGTTTGCAGCTGATTTGCACGATCTGTTCACATCTCATTTGTTTAGCTGATTTAAGAGTGTTGTGTCGCTGTACATCCATTACATATTCATCACACTGTGACAGTGTTTATAATTGATTTGCATGAGACACATGCTCATTGTCTTGGCAGCTAAGAATTTAAGTATCTGCAATGAAGTTCACTGAACTCCGTCAAAGAACTTTTTGAACAGATGGGTTCCGAACCTTCTGAGTGCCTATGACAAGAGTAATTTTTCCGGGTGGATATGCAAATTCAACCCAAACTAAACAGAAAGCCAAAGAGGCAAATTCGTGTTCCCTTCCCAAGAATCTGAATCATGGATGCCCGTCGATAAGGAGTATGAATCCACATCAGTGTCGACGTTGAGGCGCCCCCGACACCACACTGCTGAATCATGAACATGATCTTCTTTTCAGAAATGCTGCCCGGCAGATGGGCCTCGACCACACAACAATTCATAGCACGAGACACGTTGATCACACACCGGCCAGATGCAATTCAGTCACAGGGTATATTTCAGGTCCCTGTCTACACTGAATGCCTGACAGGGACTATTCTGAAACCAAAACCAACCCCAAAAGAGCGTAGCCAAGAGCATGGATTTGCAACACATGTAATAATACTGGTTTAAGACGTAACATAAAGACTGTCACGACACCACTCCGGAGTCGCCCCCACAGGCGACTCGGAGGAAACCGTAAATCGCCGCCGCCAGCCCCCCTCACATCCCTCCTCGTCCCTCGCTGCCGCCAGGGGCGCGGCCAGGCGAACCCTGGTCGGTGTCAATGGCGACGATTCCCATTTCGTCCTCTCGCTCGGTGGGGTGGGTGCGGGAGCCAGGGGAGATGACGCTCACACGATGCTAGTAGCTGCGGCGCGACGGGTGGCGTGCTAGTAGTGTTGCGCCTGGGCGACTTTCTCGTGGGCGGCAGGAGTCGTGGGCAGCGCCGTCCGTGGTTGGCTCCTTCGGCAGCACAGTGGTGGTGGATCGTCTGGTACCGAACGGCGGCGCGGTGGTGCGACGCTCGTCCCTCGACGGCTAGCGAAGGTGAGCTCCGGCCAGGCGGCGGTCGAGTGCGGCCAGGTGGCCATGGTGGCTATGGGATGCTACTTGGTGGCGGGGTGTCGAGGAGTTGAGTGCGGCCGGCGACGCCCTCCCGACCTAGGTCTGTTCCCTTTAGGCTCCATCTGGGCTTGGGCAAGCCGCCTCAATGCAGTGGAGGCGCCCCGGTGGATGGAGGAGGGGGGACTGATCCTGGGTGGCGAAAACGGTGGCATGTCTGCAACAGTGTAGTGGTGGGGCTTTATGGGTTCAATTAGGGCTCAGCCGGGCCAATAAGAGCTCAGTGTGTCCATGTTGTTCCATCTGATCGGCTACCACCATGGTGGTGGAGATCGTTCCCTCCAATGCGCTACTGTATGGTCTCGCCTAGCCAGAGTTCTTTCTTCTCCATCTTACTGGTCTCGCAACATGGGTCACCGTGAGACGACGGTGATGATTGCAAGGCTGTGGTGGCATGTGCTAGTGGGTGGTAAGATTGGTGGAGCGCTACAGATCGTTCAGGGTGTCATTTTGGGGGTAGGGAGAAATCCCCGTCGTCTCAGCACCGACACGGTGGCGCTTGCGGGGTCACGGTCATTCCCAAAGGGTGTCCGGTGTACCTGTACCTCTTCCCTACCTCTCGTAGCGTGCTAGGGAAACCTTAGGACCATTCTGGACAATGTCGTGGTGGTGGCACGACAAATGCCATGGGTAGGCTAAAGATGGGGCCAATGTGCGGTAGAGGTATCCAGAGAGGGATAGTGCAGTGGATCTACACACGAAGAACTCTCTCGAGATCTTTTATTTAGATCTGTGAATGAATACAAGTGGCTCCTTCAGCTATACAGAAGAGAGGAAGAAGATGAACCATCTCTGCTCTCTCCCCTCTCTAGGGTTTTCCCTTGTACAAAATGGCTCTTCCTCTTCCTTGGAGGCCCTGGCTATAAAAGGGTGACCAGGTTACATCTAGGGCTTCCGTGGATAGCATATTCCACAAAGATGATCTTTCCAAAATAGTAATTCGGCGCACCTCTTTTCCCTGTCGCCCTCCTCTTCATGGCAATGGCACAGAGTCCACGACATGTGACCGTTGAGGACAAGGACTGTCACCTCCGTAACCATTTGCTCTGTCCTTGTCCCTTTGGCTCTTGTCTTTAGCGCTTTTCTCTCCCTGGATTCCCGTGAGAGAGAGAAAAGTGTTGACCTTGGAGCTTGCTCTCTCCTTCTTGAGCACGCCAACCCCTAATTCGGCCTCGTCCCTGCTGACTTGGCCAAGACGGTACCTGTAAACATGAAGCATTTTAGAGTATGTCGACCGAGTCTTGCTGGTGCTATCCAGCTTAGGGTAACTCAGCCATTATTCGTCCGGTCCTTATATATATCGTCCGGATCATGCCTTGGCCTGATCAATACCTCAGCGGGCTTTACCTTTTACCTTAGCTTGACCCTACCTAGGGTCATGTCCCCAACATTAGTCTTCGAAGCTGGTACGGTCTTAGAAGTTTTAGCTGAAAAGGCCACAGCAGGTTCAATTCATTCGGATCTTTGTCCGTTTTGCCGGCATATATATATATATATGCCGGCCTATGCCAATTGTTGACTCGGATGAACCACTTATTGACTTTGTAATTAATTTGACTCTTCTTGGCTTGGTCCGAGATTTATCTCCTTCGCCGAGTCATCTTTCTATATTCCGATTATTTCTCTTGGATATTTTAGCTTCCTTCGCAATCTTCCTCATATCCTACGTGGATACAATCATAGTGTCTTGCCTCATTTTAAGGGTCATAGCAGTATTTACTGCCATGCGATGTCAGTTATCACTGCAGCCCATCCCATCGTGGTGTGCCTCTTCGCGTTCTGCTCTGTCCCCGATGCGCCGTTTCTCATCCTCGCGGTGTAACCGTGCGTGTGACACAATCCCACGATCGCCCCCACGGAATACACGCGCACAAGGTGGGGTTGCAAGGCGCAACTGATCCCACTACCGCTCGCGTGCGGCGTGGTTAAATAGGGGAGCGGGGGAAACCCTTGTTCACTTTCCCCACTCCCATTTCCTTCGTCTTCCTCGCGTCGCCGCCACCGCCGCTGCTCTCTGCACCTGCGACAGCGCCGCCCTCCTGCTCCTCCTTGGCCACCGCTGCTGCCCAAATCGCCATTTCTCCGCCGCAGCCACGGGGCCATGCCAAGCCACGCTTCGCGCCCCCACGGTTAGCAGTTCATCAGAGGAGGAATCGGAGATGAGCTCGCACGATGTTGTCGCCGTCGACAAGCATGAAGAGGAGATGCGTGTCTCCGAGCGAGGGTCTTGGGAAGGCTCCAAGGTCACGCAGGCAGAGCTTGAGTGGTTGGTGCGGACACGTCGTATCCTGCCGGAGGTCTCCTGCCGCCTCTCCGTTGGATGAGAGAGAAGAGGAGAGAAAATAGAAATGGACTCTCATGAAAGAGCTAGCTCTAGCACGGGCTCCTAGGTATTTTGTGAGATTGAAAAGTGGGTCATGTGTTAAAAAAAGTAATACATTGTTATAGTTAACATGTTAGCTATAAGTTGCCTATAAATAACATGGTATTTTCTTATAGTCAACTGTTGGCTATACTATTGGAATTGCTCTTAACAGAACGCACGTACTTTAAGAACATCTTTGACTATCAATTTCGATCAACAAAATGTGCATTATATATCACAAGAAATATACCATTGGAAACATCTCTTAAAGATGAATCCGATGGTATAGTTTTTATGACATATTATGCATATTTCATTGACCAAAATTGATGATCAAACTTCACCTTAAACTGTGTGCATGCCTGTTAA
This sequence comes from Avena insularis, assembly GCA_023614405.1. NCBI lineage: Eukaryota > Viridiplantae > Streptophyta > Magnoliopsida > Poales > Poaceae > Avena > Avena insularis. The sequence continues at coordinate 569,405,838 of CM042686.1, forward strand.
ACTGTACCGGAGGGAGTAATCTCATAGAGAGGAACAGCTGCACATCAGCTATAAACAGCAACACTGTAAGATCAAAGGCGTGAATGTCTCCCATAAAACTCACCGCATACAACAACCCATCCTTGTAGGTGCAGTCCATGTAGTGACAGTGTGGTTGCAGCAGAGTCCACTTATCATCATTCCCTACTCTTGCAAACGAGAGGTGAGTGTATGGCTTGTGGATGAGCACCACGATGTAGCTTCCTGTGGGTGTATCATGGAACACAAACGCTTTGAACTGGAAGCATTCCCTCAGCTCATGACGAGGGATGATTGATGGCGTGAAGAAAGCTTCTCTTGCAGAGTGACTTGGGTATTCATACTCGTGGACAGAACCCGAGTCATCAAAGATGGGCTTCACGTACTCGATGGTGGTCACTGAAGGGAGAGCAATCTGTTGCCCAGTGATAGGATTGACGAGGTGCATTTCAGATCTATCGTCAACGGTGACCAGGAAGCCGAGCGAAGACCCGATTAGAAACCTACTGCGGAGAGGTGGCTCCGGGAGGGTTAACCTGTAAACCCTCTTCTCCACTAGGCTGTAGAGGCACGCAACATTCTCGCCAGCAGATTCAGAGGTGTAGAGCAGGCAAGGCGTCTGGGTCTGCTTGTGCTTGCCGAGGTTGCGCAGTGCGGTGTAGGCAGACTGCCATGAGGTGCAGACAGAGCCGGCACGTACAAGATCAGGGATCTCAAGGGTGCCAAAGACATGCATCAATATGTCTTCTGGTAGTTCAGGAAGTGTGCCCAGCGTAGTACCTAGCAGAAGTGATGGCTTCTTCTTCTTCAGTAAACTGGGAGGAGACAGGACTATAGAGCACAACTATGTATGGTGCATAGGCAGCGCCCCGAAGTTCATTGTCATGGTGGCTATACTAGGGGCATCAATGGTAGTACAGTCTCTGCTGGAAGACGAGCTGCTTCGGGTAAAATACTTGCAAAATACTACCATCTTGGGTAGAGCACAAAGCAGAGGGCAGGCAAAGATGTGGCTATATTTATAAATCACCGACCGAGGTTGACTCACTCCTAAATCGAGTAGGTTTAGCAGATCCGAGTAGCCAAGGAAATCACTAGAATTTGACTTCCTGAGGCTTGTTCAAGCAGAATATGGATCAACTCTGGAAAAGACTCCGACTTTTTGTTGTTATATCCTGATGAAAGATGAAACTTTTCTGCCAGAACACCGACCATGTTTGCTTCTCCGAGATACCCTCCGGTTCCGGGAAGGGGGGGAAGAAAAAGCACTAACTGTCGGCGGTCGACACGAGCAGATCGGGTGCGGCCTTAGGAGGAGGAGCCCATCCACGGAGCACCGCCGGCGCATCCCAGGAGGGGAGGGTTCCGCAGCGACGACGGAAGCAGGTGGTACCGTGGGATCCATCCGTCCCACGGCGTCCGGTGACGGCCTTGGCTAGATGCTAGGACTGAGACGGTTGGGGAAGACTCGCCGAAGCCGGGACGGAACTCGAGGTTGCCAGGTGCTAACGATGCGGGATGCGGGAGGGGTAGGTCAAAAGAGAGGATGCTTACTTCCCGTCCGTCATGACTTTTACCAATTTGTCCCCACAAAATTTCATAGTAGGTACCTGAACTTGGCTCGCATGCTTGATACGGCCATCGATATTAGGAATACGTAATTTACGGTCATTAAACACGGCGTCTGTTTCATTACGGTCACAGGGGACGTGGCGGGTATTGATCGATCCAAATAGTATAACATTTTTGCAAAAAAGCCTTCCATAGAATCAAGCCCAAGCTTAGAGACTAACAGTTAGGGTCCTCTGGTTAGACTGACATGTGAAGCCCACATGTCAGTGTCCATCCCAGTCTAGTCTGGAGGCTGTCGCCGAAGCTGACGCAGCAGAGGCGTGCTGGCGCTGACCAACAGGGCACCGAGCCTTTGCCGCATTCGCGACCTCGAGCCGGCGCGGAGCGTCACGGTGGGCAACCTCTGGCCCCAGACCAAGGGATCCAGGCAACGTACGGCCGCGTCGCTGGTCGTTGTCCCCGTCGACGGGTGGAAGTGGAGGACGCCGTCAACGCCCTAGCCGTCTTCGATTCAGCAGAGGTTGGCCAGGAAGCCGCCGCCACCGTCATCTACTTCTCAGGGACAAGCAACCAGAGAAAGGGCGTCGTGCCAGACGGCGGCTCCTCTGCATTTCGCCTCTCCTGACTAGCGGCCAACGCCGCATCGGCGAGGTGCTCTGAGGTTTGGCGGCGCTGGTGTTCGGAGGCTTAGCGGCGCAACAGGGACCTCGGAGGCGGCGCGCAGGGACCACGGAGGCGACGCTCGGCCGCCAGAGCCAGGCGCGGAGAAGACCTTATCTCTTTGCCAGGCGCTGCCAGCGTCCTCCAGCACGACGGCAACACAATGAAACAATAAGAAAGTTGAGTCGAAGGGGACGAACCCCCGCAACAGCAGCCCCACTAGGATCCAACATCGTCGAACATGGCCCAAGGCCTAGATCTCAGTCCTCCAAAAACCCAGATCGCCGCTGCCAATGACCATCGCCACTACCGACAGCCACCATGGCGGCGCCTTGCCACCTCTACGTTGTCGCCCTACCGGAGAACTTAGGTACCTGCCATGGATTTTACTCAATTCCATAATACTCTCCAAAATTCATCATACCGGTGTTCTTATCTATCCCCCAACCCGAACGTCACATCTTCTTCTCTCTAGTCCCCACCCGAGCAAACCCTACCATGGCGGTGGTGCCAGATCGAGGGCGATAGTGATGGACACCCTGATTCAGTCTCAGTGAACGGTTGGAGCAGAACAGAGTACACCGATGGAGGATCAACGGTGGAGATAAATCAAGAGCATCCAAGGGACGACGTTCAAGCTAGTGTCACTATTGTTTGGCTTAATTAATTATACTATAATAGTTAGGTTCGTTATTACCGTCTCAATTGTAAAACTGCTATATAAAGTCTCAGCTAGGGCAAGAAAGGTTACTGAGAATATTCCTAAGAACTGAACCCAAATTTGTTATATGTTCCTAGTTTATCAGTAGAAAATCCCAAATTTATCGATGGGTGTCCATATCAGGAGTTCGTTCTAAATCGAGCCTAGTCGGGATCTAACAAATTGGTATCAGAGCTGACGATTTTTGGCCAAATTTTTTCTCTAAATAGATCTCGCGAGTTCTTGGAGTTCAAGATCAGGGGCGATTCGATTTGGGGCAGAGAGGGTAGTTGGGTTCTCTCGTAAAATCCCACCCACCTCACCCTCATCATGATGGCGGGGTGTGGTCGACGGCGGCGCAGGTGGCAGTGACGTCTCTTTTGACGTGGCCGTGTGCGGCTGCCTGCTGTCGGTGTCGTCGGTCGCAAAATTCATGTGCAAATTGAGATCTCTTTACGGTTACTAGAGAAAATCCCCTCTAGTGGTAAAATTCCGTGAACGAAATCAGTTTGTGTGCCCTGTTGGTTGGCGAGGAACGCTGGTGGCGGAAGAGGTTGAGAAGCGACAAGGGTTCAAAGGCAAGTCCTTTGGTAAAACTCCGAAGTCCGCCTGTTCGATCTAGGTGCCAAAGTCGAAGAACCACGATAAATCGACGCATCCGAAGTCGCAGCAGTTCACCTTGATGTAGAGATAATGGGAACAAAGGTTGATGGAATACAAGGAGAGGTGACTGAGGTAAAGTACCTGTCGTGGTATTGCCGACGGTACGTCCATGACAGGTGCTACACGTAGGGGAAGAGTACGGGGGAAGGAGACGGCGGAAGGATGATAACGAGATGACACGAGTTACCCAAGTTCACTCTCCCCAAGACGGGTGCTACACGTAGGGGAAAGAGTACGGGGAAAGGAGAAGGAGGAAGGATGACAACGAGATGACACGAGTTACCCAAGTTCACTCTCCCAACGATGGAGGAGACACTACGTCTTGCAAGATTCACTAGAGGCAACAAGTGTGCAGATTACAAGGTTACGCATAGAGTAAGTTGTGTATGGCTTCTCCCGCTCTAGACGGCTTACAACCGACTTATATAGGCGGCCTACCGTAAGGTGCAAGGTAAGCCCTAGTCGGAGTCGGTTACAGAGTTCTAGACTAATACAAACATATCTAAGTCTTGTTCTCCAAGGCTGCGTCTTCCATATCGTAGGCGGTAATCTTCCTCCTTCCATAGTCCGGCTACGTTCCTTGTTGGAATCTCCCAACAACTGGGCCGTCAGTAGGTTGACGGCCTGTAAGTACACATATTGTTTGTATCTAGTTTCAAAATAAGAGTATCGATCTCACATAGAGTTACAGGTAAAGATTGCAATTACCTTTAATTAAATATTATGAAATAGTGCTAATTAAGTTCTAAATAACAAGCAAAGGTGTGTGTGAATGTGTGAGGTGTGGTGAGTGTTTTGAGAGCAAGACTAATACTAGGAATCAAGTGAGATAGAGATAGAGAGAGAGTAGACAGTAGGAGTCGCGTATGTAAGATGTTTGGAACTGCAATAGGGAGAAAGCGTTATCGGGGATATGTCAGGATACATCACTAGTAATCTAGATGTTTATTGGTCATCATGATACCCACTTCCACTACGCCATAAGGTACATGTGTGGGCATAGCTCCAATTATAGGGGACCACGGACATCCATCAACTATCGTTCCCCGTCATAACCATAGTCAAGATTGCTAGCCAATCACTACACAATCCGCTATTAAGAGGTTTCCCTCATGGCATGGAACGATCTTGGTGAGTCCCCTTATTCCCCTAATGGTATGTGTTCAATGTGGTTTAGCCCTTATGTCACTCTGAGCATACGCCATATCTACTAGGTACCAAAAGGTAATCCTCGTGATCAAGTTCTCATAGAGGCAACATATTAGATGGTGCACTTCACCTAATACCATGATAACAAGAATTAACACATGCTCAGATGTAAGTAATCATTGTCTATAATGAATCATGTCTACATCACATACTAGGGTTTCTCTATCCCTCCCCAAGAACTATGTATCTACTCAATCATAAAGGCAATCAACATCGTGGCATAAATATGGATGGAGTACATGGAGTGTGTATGATACTTGTGTAAATCCACAACTAGTATAAGGATTACAACAAGATGAATATAGAAACCTATGTAGATTATGATGGTGATGAGGATGATGCTGTTGGTGATGGTGATTGATGCCTTGGCCTCCACGTAACGATGAGGATGAATCCCTTCTCGCGAGTTCCCCCTCCAGACCCCTTCTGAAGGTGAGGTTTCTATGACTTATGGTGTCTCTGAAAGTTGGATCTCAGATCCGTCTTCACGAGGAGAAAGTATTTGAGGTGGCTGACCCGGGGGCACCTCACACGGCAGGGTCATACGGGCGGGTGAGATTTTCTTCCGCCGTATGACCGGTTGTTAAGGATGTAGAACTCCTTGCAGACCCCCTTTTATAGAAAAGCTTTGTAAATAATTGCTTGAGGGATAAAGTAGACTCTTTTGAATCCTTTATTCTCCGTCTGATGTTCCAAATGGTTTGTGCAAACCTCCACTCCAATCCCAGGTTCCTGTTGGAAACACACAAAGTAGGTGCACGTGAGCGCGATAAAATACAAAAATCCTATCACTACTGATGCAAAAACCACAAGGTAAATATGCTGTAAAAATGCACTCATCAACTTCCCCAAGCTTAGACTATTGCTCGTCACCGAGCAAGAACGCATCTTAATGGACAAGGTCATCCTGTTCATGAAGTTTGAGTCGTTAAAATAAATGATGCATTACAGCGTACAGTTATAATAAAAGATATTAGAACCCACAACATGAGTTCTATCATACTCTCACTCAATAAATATTCGTGTAAGGCTTCCACACCTTTAGCATTTATCGCTAGCTGAAGACGAACCAATAATATGATATGCATCATTAAGTTCTGACCGAACGAGATCACTGAGGTTAGCTCAAACTTTTGTTTTATTTCTTCACGCATATCCTTTAAATTCAAGGCTACGAGTGGTCTGTTTTGTTTTCTCTCACTTCTACTTCAGTATGCCTATTTTCTCTTCACACATGTTTGCACTCAAACTTTTGTAGTGTGTGCGAGCTAGACATAATTAAGCTTGCTGAGAGAACTTGGAACAGATCAAAACTTAGAATTAAATTTCAAGCAGAGTATGAAGTAGTATTCCAAAGCTTGATTATCAACCACAATTTCCACTCATTCTACTCCTTTGTTTTGGACAAGAATTTATTTTAGCTTACTTTTGCTTTTACACAAATAAAGATGAAGCATGGCTAGTTTGCTCTTTCTTGCTCCTTTTCTTTTTCTCAATTCTTTTCACTTGACACTTTAGTTTTAATTTGATAATCATACTCACGATTCAAACATGCTCATGGACTATCTTCAATGTCACTATGAACACTAACAATGTGGAAAACCACGAAGCAAAAAAAATTAAAGTGCAAGTAAAATAGAGATCATCCTAATTCATACATCTAACAAGATAACCATAAGCTAGCACATACTTCATATATAAAAGAAGACTCAAAATTCCATTGGATATAAATCACACCTTGACCAAGGAAACTAATGTTGCATATGCAAACCTCGAGAAAAACAAGCTATGATGCACACGAAAGATAAAACAAAGTAAAAACTTTATTTGAATGAGTACAAGGCTTCTAAAGATCCTCCAAGCTTGGAATCAAGCTAGGCTGGATCAAATAACTCCTTGTGAGTACCTATTCCTTTTTGGGGGTGTAGAAAACATCGTCCGCATCCTCGTTCTCTAGGTTGCAGGCTTGGAAATGCTTGCAAAGCGAGCTGTTAACTCTGAAATCTCGGCCTGCTACTCATTTATCTTCTTTGGGAGTTCTTCTTGTTATCTGTCATCTCAAAAACAATTTTAGCAAGGAATTTGACCCTACTATCGTTTTCATCGACCTTTCTCTCAAGGTCTTTGTTCATCATATAGTAGGCATCTATTCCTTCTCCAATTGTCTCAACACAAGCCTTTGAAACTTCCTCTAACTTAGCGATCTTCTCCTTAATCTCATCTGGTTGTAGCCTCTTTGGTTTAAGGGGTGAAGGGCCAAGAGGATATTTTGAAGGACATCCCCTAAGATTGTACTTGTAGGGATTAGGAGGATACTCATATTTCTTCTTCCTTTGCTCCACATGCCTCATCATTTCCAGTCCTTGGGGGAACATATAATCCCAGCTTGGAAGTGGAACCACATGCATGTGCTCAGGACTTGATGATGATGATATCTCTTGTGTCTACCTCTTCTAGATCCTCTTCATGGGCTCTTCTCTCTTCCTCATCCACATCTTCTTCACATGAAAGGGTTGCACGATTCTAGTGGAACTAGATGGGATTAGATGGGTAGAAACCTGAGCTGGGGCAGCCTTTGGAGGTAGAAACCCTAATTTCCGTGAGAAAGGCTTAGAGAAAAAGATTATATGTTATTAGGAAGAAAAAGGGTTTAAAAAGACAGTTGTCGTTTGTAACAACCAGCCATACGGTCAGGGTTAGATCCGTTCCAGTCATATGGTGGTCAAACCAATGTTCCTTCTCCCTTTTTTTACCTTTTTTAGGCACGGAACGTAAGTACTACAGAGAATAAGTGACGGAGGGCATCAACGAGTTTAACGACCATCCATATGGTGGGATCCAACCGTATGATCCTGCTATATGGATGAGTCGAGCAAATTCACGATAGAACACAGAACAACGAAAAAAGGGAGGGAGAAATCCTTTGGACGTGTCTTGGAAGCATACCCGGAATGCCCCGTGACAGATCGGCATCATCTTGTAACTTACATGATCAAAGGATGATAAAAAGGGACTCCCTAAGCTAATTACGATATCCATGGGGAAACCCTTAATTGCGGTGGTTTGTATAGGTGACTGCTCTCAGATATCATAGTGGTTATTTAGAGGTGACCTTACTCTTGGCTCAACAAAGTGTCTTCCTAAGAGCCTTGTAGTGAACATCTTATTATGGGGCTCTCTCCACACATATCATGACACAAGGAGTATTTTATCTAGATTACACATAACTATAATACTATGCTAGAGGTGTATCCTACATCTCCGAGAACGTTTTAGCCCTATTGAGTTCAACCACGCTTTCGCATAAACTTTTTACTTGTTTTAATTACTTTTATGCAATCAACCATAAACCTTTCAAACACCCTTTACTTGAGATGAAAGACAACTTATAAGTATACTTTGGTAGAGAGTAATGAGGGGCATAAAGACCTTTACCAATAGCTCTCTATGGGCTCGATATATTTACTTCAAAACTAGCTACAATTGATCTGTGCACTTGCAATCATCATCGCCATCCGGGTTTTCAGTGTCCTCTGGTCGACTAAGACCAAACATGATGGTGTCGCACCACTCATTGAAAGATTGATGGATTGTGAGACGCGGGTCAACCTCTAGAGGGAATATACTGCACGGGCTGGCGCCAACACAACCATGACCTTTGTGCTTTCATGGTATGAAGGTTTCAATTTAGATACACTTCAAAATCTACGCACTGGCTCGCCATGGACAACTGATTTGGAGTTTATTCAACATCGGCAAGCTCGGGCCTATTAGCTAATCCAATATGCTAACACCCATGCTTGGAATGACGGGCCGAGCTTCCTTGAGGATATCGATGATGAATATGTCGAAGAGGAAGTCAACAAGGATGAAGAAAACTCGGATGATGGCGAGGTAACCTCGGACGGTGATGCTGAAGCCGAGGCTCCTACCGCACAAGCCGAGGCTCCTACTGCAGAAGCTGAGGCTCCCATTGCAGAAAAAGAAGCTCCCACTGTTGCCGATGATTCGACCTTCGCTGCTCCTTAGGCGCAAAAAACTTTAAATTTCATTAAGTCTCTGGTATGTCGGAAGCGAGATGTAATATACAGTTTAAGTTATTTTTCTACTACTATGCTTGTTTGTATCAGATCCTTTTGGGCGGAGTCCCCGAGTTTCATTTTCTTGTTTGCTCAATTCTATGACTCGGTTCATGTCTACCATTTTTTGGTGTTTGACTTATGAGTCAGAAGTCAAAAAACGAATTAACAATACTTTGAAATTTTGAGAATGAGCTCAAAGATATTCAACATAATAATAAAGAAAGTAAATGCAGGGGATAGTAAAAAACAAGAGTTGGCTTGCGTATTTTTCTTTCCTTGGTTGTTTTACATGTGTTTAGCATTCACTGGCTTTTCTCTTGCTTGCCATGAAGCCTATTTTTTGGACAGCAACAAGTCAAAGAGTGGGACTTTGTTACCAACACATTATTGATCTGGTCTAAGGGTTAAGAATTCTAAGTTAGCCGACATATAATAAGTAAATATAGAAAGAAACAATTTCTACTAAGGTTGTCCCCGAGTTATAGCTCGAGGTGCCGAGGTTTCATTAATAAGATTATTGCTGACATACAGTTCGACATATGAGAGTTCGAGATACATACACTTATACTAAGTGTAAAATGGACGAAGGAGAGCTACATTCCATGGCCTTTTCGTCTCTTCTCCTGACATGTACGCCTTATTATTCTCATGTGATTGAGCATCTATCAGATAATATGCGTTATTGTGTAATGCTTTACTCACAATAAATGGCCCCTCCCATGGAGGTGATAATTTATGCATGTCGGCCGTGTGTTGCACTAGCCGAAGCACTAGATACCCTTCTCAAAAAAACTCGAGGATTTACTTTCTGGCTATGATAGCGTCGGAGATTTTGCTGATATATGGCAGATCTAGACAATGCTAATTCTCTTGCCTCTTCTAGCAGATCAACATCATTTTGACGGGTGATACGTCCATAACGTATCTATAATTTTTGATGGTTTTATGCTAATAATATGCTTTTGATACTCCTTTTTATATAAAGTTTATGATTTATTTGGACTAACCTACTAATAGTTGCAAAAGTGCATAATGTTCTTGTTTTACACTTTGATGTGTAGGAATTACCAAGAATACAAGTGGAAACCTTGTTGGATTCAAATTGGGATTTTCCAGAAATCTATCTCAGAACTCTTTTTGAATATGGTCACGTTTCGGGACAAAGACAGCACCAAACGAAAAACTCTTCAACTACAAAGTTGTTGGAAATTTCGCGACAAACGATCTAGACATAAAATTTAGCTGATTCTGAGTCCAAAGGGCCCGATAGGCCCGACTTACTGCAGCCCAAGATAGGGTGACGGGAATCCGAGAAGCTATATAAAGGGAGGAAACCTAATTCGTAGGAGACACCTCCACCCACGAATTTGCAGCCACCAAAGCCACGTTTTTGCCTCCCTCATGGCCATGGGATAGGGCTCCCAATAAGCCATGAAGGAAGGGGGCTAAGGGGCGGTGCTCCCCTATGATACCGGCGACGGGAAGGAGTCCTCCGCGTTGCCGCGGGCGCCGCCGCCGCCGCTTCACCATCTTCACCACCATCTCCATCGACTCTACCACCATCTCCATCACTGTTGCTGACTCCCATGATGAGGAGGGAGTATTTCTCTCTCGAGGCTAAGGGCTCTACCGGTAGCTATGTGTTCATCTCTCTCTCTCTATGCATGATCATATTGCGATCATGAGCTTTGTAATCAAGTAGATCTACCTTTCTACTCAAGTGCTTTAATAGATCTCTGCTCTCCCCATGTGTGTGAAAGTGACAGCGTGCACACCATCGTGGCACTTAGGCTAGAGATTACAATTACTTGTTATGAGTTATATTTGGAGTTGCATGTTTCTATGAAATTGTGGTGTTTGTTGGAACCATCTAGAGCTCAAGGTGACAGTGTGGGTTTATCTAGATGGGGAAAGCGAACTTTGAGGAGTGTTGTTATGGCCCTACCATGGATTAGAGTGTGTAACCGGAGAGTAGTTCAGAGTAGTATCATGAAGAGAAGATATTTATATGAGAGTGTTCACTAGTGAAAGTATGATCCCTAGGTCTTGTTTCTAAGCATTGAAACACCGTTTGCAACTAGATCTATTACATGTTTGCTTGCTTCCATCTTTATTTCAGTTTGCCTTTAGTCTCTTCCACGCCATCAAGCTATTTTCTGGCACCATTGTCTTATATCCATACCACTTGTATTTCACTATCTCTTCGCCGAACTAGTGCACCTATACACCTGACAAGTGTACTGGGTGTGTTAGGGACACAAGAGACTTCTTGTATCTTGATTGCAGGATTGCTTGAGAGGGATACCTTTGACCACTTCCTCCCTGAGTTCGATAAACCTTGGGTAATCCACTAAAGGGAAACTTGCTGCTGTTTTACAAACCTCTGCACTTGGAGGCCCAACAACTGTCTACAAGAATAGAAGTGCATAGACATCAAGTTATTTTCTGGCGCCATTGCCGGGGAGGTAAGGTAAAAGGTACTCACATCCTCCGGTGTGAGTGCTCGAAGTTATTTCCTTTAGATTCTGCAATTTTGTCCTTTTGTTTCTTGTTTTCACTAGTTAGGCTTAATGGAAAACAACAACAAAATTAGAGAGCTTTATAGTATTTATCTTGAGTTAGGAAATGAAGTGTTTGAAGAGAAAATTAAAAAACCTATGGAACTTTATTTGCATGCTACTAGCAATGTTGTTAGTATGAATTCTTTGGACACCATTATTGCTAATGATATGGAAAATTCTAAGCTTGGGGAAGCTAGTTTTTATGAAAATGATCTTTTTAGTTCCACAGCTTTGGAAGATAGCTATTCTATTGCTTATGATGATACCAAACCTCCAATATATGATGATTACAATGATGAATATGATATTTTCAGTCCACCTACTATTGAGGAGAAAATTAATGATTACAATATGCCTCCTATATTTGATGATTATGGTGATGAGAATAATAATGATAGCTACTTTGTTGAATTTACTCCCACTACAATTAATAAGAATGACTATTTTTATGTGGAGAGTAATAATCATTTTATGCATGTGGCTCATGATAAGAATGTTTTATGTGATAGTTATATTGTTAATTTTATTCATGTTGCTAGTGAAAGTTATTATGAGAGAGGGAAATATGGTCTTATGTATCTCAACATTATTAAGTTTCCCCTCTTTATGTTGAAAGTCTTGAAGTTGCACTTGTTTTGCTTTCCTATGATTGTTGCTTTGTGCTTTCATGACTTGTTTCTTTACAAGATTCCTATGCATAGGAAGTAGGCTAGACTTAAATGTGCTTTGAATTTGCTTCTTGATGCTCTCTTTTACTTCAATTTCTATTTCTTATGTGAGCATCTTCTCAAACTATCATGCCTAACTTAAAGGTGTTAAAGAAAAGTACTTCTTGGGAGATAACCCAATAGTTTTCTTGAGTATTAGAAGTTATTGCCTCAGTAATAACCTCTCCTTATCCTTTTTGTGTGATTTCGTGCCAAGAATAACCTCTAATGTGAGGGAAGTAAGATTTGGGGAAGTATTGTCCCGAAACAAATTTTTGTGCTTCACTGTAAAAATTTGTGAAAAATCTCTGTATGTCGGATTGAGCTGTAAGTTTCTGAATAAATCCCCCGGGTTGTTATCTAACTTTCGTTCGGTCAACACTTTTCTATTTGAGCAACATAAGGTCTTCGAAAAAATTGGTTTTTATCTGCTGGTCTGTTTTGACAGATTTCTGCCATTATTTGCATTTGCCTCTTAATCTCTTTCTCTTTGAGTTATCTTTGATCATTTGAACTTTTTAAAGGAAGTGCTACAATAGCTTTTGTTTTAATGGAAGTTTTACTTGTGTTGAAACTGAACCAAAAGACTTATTATCTTGAGTACACTAATGTTGCTAATGAAGATTGTGTGAAGTTTTGTATGAAGGAAATTTTTAAGTGTAGGGAAAAGTAATGTGATGAGAGGGAAAAGTAATGTGATGAGATGAAGAATGGACAAAAGCTCAAGATTGGGGATGCCACCCATGTTACCCCAAGAAATATCCAAGAATTACAAGCGTCAAAGCTTGGGGATGATCCCCTTCTTCATCAATAAAAATCTCAGGTTTCTTCCAAACACTTTATTTTTATTTTTTTATGCACAGTTGTGTTGTTCTTGGAGCGTCTTCATTTTTGTTTTTGGTTTTCGTTTGCTTAGTTTGCTTGAATAAATTGGTTGGACCCCCTCATTCATGCATTAGTTTTCAAATAAGTTGGTTTGGATTGGAAAAGAGTAGGAAAAGTTCATGCTTAAGTGGTAAAAAGGAGCTTGTTTTTGATTGTGGCCTATGCTTTGTCATGTCATGCTTGATATTGTTTTGGCTTTATGCTTAGTGATTTTTGTTGTAGCATGACATGTTATAAACAATTGAGATTGCTTAATGTGCCTTCAAAGAATCATGCGTTGTTTTAGCATATTAAAGCATAGTATTGTGGTATTCTCCTTTGATGCTTTATTTGGGTTGACTTAGCGCATGCTCACACCATGTTAAGATTATCCCAAATCACCATAGCCTCTATGATCATTTAGTTTTTGACTTATATATCACTTTATGCTTTAATTAATGATGTTTTGTCGCTTTGCATGATTATGGCCATTATTGCTCTCTTAGTTGGTCGCTCCCAGTCTTTTGCTAGCCTCCATAACCAAGTATGAGTTCCACTCATGCATCCAAGTCCAAATAAAACCAAGTTATTCAAAAGAGTCCACCATACATACCTATTAGCATTTATTATTCCAAGTATATTCATGTTTTTATCTATCTTCCGAATTAAACTTGTTATGAGAAAACTAGTGATTAAAGCTCTCACAAACTTGATGGCACACTTTAGTTTTATTGCCCCTAATAAACTTGAACCATTGTGTCATATATGTTGTATATGCTTGCACTTATATGTTGGGGATTACCAGAACCATGCTATCATGGGGAACACTTTCAACATTACACTTGTACATTGTACCTAGTTGATATCATGCTCTTTTGTCTATGGATGTCGTCGGTGTGAAATGAAAGGGGAGCTTGTAAGTCCATGGAGTTAGGTATGTGTGTTAGATAAACGCCTGGGTCGCTGGTCTAATCCATACCTAATCATGGTGGAAACTGATGACCCACAAGTATAGGGGGTGTATCGTAGTATTTTCGAGGGAAGTGAAACCCAATTTATTGATTCGACACAAGGGGAGCCAAAGAATACTTATCAGTATTAACAACTGAGTTGTCAATTCAGCTGCACCTAGAAACAATCTTGCTCATAGCAGTTTATCAGTAGTAACAGTTTTGTAGTAGGAATAGTAAAGCAGCAACAGTAGTAAAGCAAAGACAATAGTAACAAAAGCAGTAAACAAATGGGATTCGAAACGGTAGGCATAGGGATGGATGGACGGGCGTTGCATGGATAAGACAATTCACATAGCAATCAGAACATAGGGCAATTGCAGATAAATAAGATAAAGCATCCAAGTACTAGACAATCCTAGGCATGTGTTCCATATATAGTCATACGTGCTCGCAATGAGAACTTGCACAACATCTTTTGTCCTACCAGCCTGTTTGCAGCGAGGCCTCTAGGGAACTACTGGCAATTAAGGTGCTCCTTTTAATAGAGCACCAGAGCAAAGCATTAACACTCCGTGAACACATGTGATCCTCACATCAAAGCCTTTCCCTTCCGGCTACCCCGATTTACATCGCCGGGACCATAGGTTCCGGACAACGACATGTGTATACAACTTGTAGATAAGACCAGAAACAATACTATCATAATGAATCAATAACATGTTCAGATCTGAAATCATGGCACTCGGGCCCTAGTGACAAGCATTAAGCACAACAAAGTTGCAACAAATTCATAAAGCACTAATAGAGATACTAGGCACTATGTCCTAACAATCTGATGCCATTACATGAACGATCTTGTCCAATCCCTACCATCCCCATAGCCTACAGCGGGGGATTACTCACTCATAGATGGAAGAAACATGGATGGTCGATGAAGATGATGGTGGGGATCGATGGAGATGGCTCCGGGGGCACTTCCCCGTCTCGGCAGGGTGCCGGAACAGAGACTTTCTGTCACCCGAATCTCCCCTTCGGTGGCGGCGGCACAGCGGAACTTTTTGTGGAAAAACGTCGAACCCCCTGAAGTTTTTAGGTCAGAAGGCTTCTTATAGGCGAAGAGGGAGACCGAGGGGGTACCTGGGGCCACCACACTAGGCCCTGGCGCGGCCAGGCCTAGCCCCCGCCTGGGGGTGGTGTGGCCAGCCCCTGGCCCTCCTCCGTCTCGTATTCAGCTCTGAGTCTTCGAAAAATAGGCGATTTTGGTTTGTCCCATCCAATTCCAAGAATATTCATTTTCTCGACTTTCCCGGAACCAAAAACAGCAGAAAACAGTAGCAGGCACTGTGGCTCTTGTTAATAGGTTAGTCCAAGAAATCATATGAAAAGTACTCCAAAGTGTGGACAAAACACAAGAAAGTGGATAAAAACAAGCATGGAGCATCAAAAATTATAGATACATTTCCAATGTATCAGAAACCTGTAGCGTAACCATAATGAGCAATCTATGAAGCATTCTTCTTATAAAAAAGAGATAGAGATTGAGAAAAAGAGAAAAAAAGAGATGAGAAAAGAGGAAAGAGAGAAAAAAGCATCATTTTCCCATGGTAAATAAGAAGATTGCTGAGATGCTTATTGTATGCTTGCCTTGTCATTTTGATATGGGGATTCATCCGTATCATCGGGCAAGAGGTACCCGTTGGCGGTTTTCTATGATACACATGTACTTACTATGACAAGAACTTACCGGTAACTAAACTAGAGTAGCATGAGGAGCGACCCTCGTATTCAAGGGACATGAGATTGCCAAATTATACTTTGTCAAGCATATACTCCATAGTTTGTACACTTTAACCTTAATCACTTCAAGATGCTTATGATAGGGGCAATGAGAGCTGAAAGCTAATAAGTACCATAATTTTTGGAAGCTCTTTATGAGACTTGAATCCCTGCTTCCTTCTATGAAGGCATTTCTTTTACTTTTATGTTGAGTCTCCATCTTCTATCTTTATGCACCTATTAAGAGAGTATAGTGGTCATTCTTAGTTTAATGTGCATTGTCCCATAACTTGTTGATTGATGCATAACTTTGATATTGCTTGTTCTTAAACTATTTGTATCTAGTCACCCTTATGACCTTTGAAGGTGTCCTATGCATTTATGTTTTGCTACACTATGAGGGACAAGCTGAATACCATTCTTATTGTGTTTTCTTTATGTGAAACAAACAAACGTCTTTCAAAGCATTGTTATTCATGAATCTTTTGTTTGTACCTTTTCATGCTACAACATAGTTGTTATGTCTTATTGTTAGAACTCTATCTTTCATGTTCATGTTTAGAGTACCTTGATCCCAGCTATCAATGCTTTTACAATAATGATGATCAAAATTGTGTTGGCTGCGTGTCACCTCAAAAATTATATTGTTTTTATCGTTTACCTATTCGAGGATGAGCAGGAACTAAGCTTGGGGGTGTTGATACGTCCATAACGTATCTATAATTTTTGATGGTTTTATGCTAATAATATGCTTTTGATACTCCTTTTTATATAAAGTTTATGATTTATTTGGACTAACCTACTGATAGTTGCAAAAGTGCACAATGTTCTTGTTTTACACTTTGATGTGTAGGAATTACCAAGAATACAAGTGGAAACTTTGTTGGAGTCAAATTGGGATTTTCCAGAAATTTGTCTCAGAACTCTTTTTGAAGATGGTCACGTTTCGGGTCGAAGACAGCGCCAAACAGAAAACTCTTCAAATACAATGTTGTTGGAAATTTTGCGACAAACGATCTGGACATAAAATTTAGGTGATTCCGAGTCCGGAAGGGACCGATAGGCCCGACTTACTGTATCCCAAGATGGGGTGACGGGAATCCGAGAAGCTATATAAAGGGAGGAAACCTAATTCGTGGGAGACACCCCCACCCACGAATTTGCAGCCACCAAAGCCACGTTTTTGCCTCCCCCATGGCCATGGGAGAGGGCTCCCAATAAGCCATGAAGGAAGGAGGCTAACGGGCGGTGCTCCCCTGTGATACTAGCGTCAGGGGAGGAGTCCTCCACGCTGCCGCCGGCGCTGCCGCCGCCTCTTCACCATTTTCACCGCCATCTCCATCGCCGTTTTTAACTCCCATGATGAGGAGAGAGTAGTTCTCTCTTGAGGCTAAGGTCTCTACCGGTAGCTATGTGTTCATCTCTCTCTATGCATGATCATATTGTGATCATGAGCTTTATAATCAAATAGATCTACCTTGCTACTCAAGTGCTTTAATAGATCTCTGCTCTCCCCATGTGTGTGAAAGTGATAGTGTGCACACCATCATGGCACTTAGGCTAGAGATTACAATTACTTGTTATGAGTTATATTTGGAGTTGCATGTTTCTATGAAATTGTGGTGTTTGTTGGAACCATCTAGAGCTCAAGGTGACAGTGTGGGGTTATCTAGATGGGGAAAGCGAACTTTGATGAGTGCTGTTATGGCCCTACCATGGATTAGAGTGTCCAACCGGAGAGTAGTTCAGAGTAGTATCATGAAGAGAAGATATTTATATGAGAGTGTTCACTAGCGAAAGTATGATCCCTAGACCTTGTTTCTAAGCATTGAAACACTGTTTGCAACTAGATCTGTTACATGTTTGCTTGCTTCCATATTTATTTTAGTTTGCCTTTAGTTTCTTCCACGCCATCAAGCTATTTTCTGGCACTGTTGTCTTATATCCACACCACTTGTATTTCACTATCTCTTCGCCAAACTAGTGCTCCTATACACCTGACAAGTGTATTGGGTGTGTTGGGGACACAAGAGACTTCTTGTATCTTGATTGCAGGGTTGCTTGAGAGGGATACCTTTGACCACTTCCTCCCTGAGTTTGATAAACCTTGGGTAATCCACTTAAGGGAAACTTGCTGCTGTTCTACAAACCTCTGCACTTGGAGGCCCAACAACTGTCTACAGGAATAGAAGTGCGTAGACATAAACGAGCTTCTTGCATTTTGACTTCTGTGTATTGGGTGACCCTAGGCAAATCATGCACTATTTTGGCTAGTAATACAGCTTCTGCCCCATATAACAGAAAAAATGGTGTATAGCCTGTTGATCGATTCAGAGTTGTCCTTAGGCTCCACAATATTGTCGGGAGTTCGTCAATCCAACACCCCACTGATATTTGCACCAGCTCAATGAGTCGGGGTTTTATCCTGGAGATCACTAGTCCATTGGATCTCTCCACCTACCCGTTCGATGCGGGATGTGCGACCGATGCAACATCGAGTCTTATTTGTTTATCTCGGCAGAATCGAGCAAAGGCCCCCTCAGCAAAGTTTGTGCCATTATCTGTTGTTATACTGTGTGGGTACCCATATCTCAAGATGATATCTTTGAGGAATGTTACACCTAAGGACTGATGACCCACAAGTATAGGGGGTGTATCGCAGTATTTTTGATAAGTAAGAGTGTCGAACCCAAGGAGGAGCAGAAGGTGATGTCTAGTGGTATGGATCAGAAATTCTCTGCAAATACTTAGCAAACGGATTTTTAGGGTTTTTTGATAATGCAAGTAAACGAAGTACGAGTAAACAAAAGACAATAAGAATAAACGCAGCAAGTGGCCCAATCCTTTATTCAGCAAAGCACAAGCCGAGTGTATTACTTAAGATGACCAAACGTTCTCGAGGACACATGGGAAGACTGTGAAGTGCTTTCGCTTCATATAGTTGATTAATCTTCTTTAGCTTGCTAAGTGTTGTGTGGGTGAACCTGTGCTAATGTACCGACCTTCCTAGGACTAATACATACTTGTGATTATACCCCTTGCAAACATCCATAAGTACAAGAAAGTAATTAAGGTAGAAATCTAACCACAGCTTTAAACTCTAAGACCCTTACGTCCCTTGTGCAATGGTTTCCTAATGGGGGTTCAGGTTTCACACTCCAAAGAACCCCTACGATTAGTAGCCAAATACACAATGCATTCTCCTAGGCCCATATAGGTGAAGTGTCATGTAGTCGACGTTCACATGACACCACTAGAAGAAGTACACCACAACTTAAATATCAAACTATTGAATCTTTCTCAACACAACTCCACTACTAACAACATGACTTCTCCCATGTCCTCAAGAACAAAACGAACTACTCACAAGACATCATATGGATCATGATCAGAGATGGAATAATGATGTATAACAATCTGAACATAAAGAATAATTCAATGGTTCACTCAATAACATCAACTATGAAGAGTAATCAACACCGGGAAAGTTTCCCCTAAGAACTATGCAAGATTCAACTCAATTGTTACAGCAATATAGAGATGGTGATGAGGGTGCTGCTGATGATGGTGGTGGTGATGATGATTATGATGATCCCGATGAAGTCTAGCTTGATGGTGGTGTTGATGGCGACGATCTCCCCTCTCTAGGAAGGAATTCCCCCGGCAGAATTCTATCTGTCGGAGAGATCTTTCTCTCTTTGTGTTTTCCGCCCCACAGAGGCAGCATAATCTTTCTGTGGTCACTCCCCGAGTCTTAGGGTTTCGGGAGGAATATATACGCCATAGGGGAGAGCCAGAGGTGGGCCAGGGCGGCCACACCACCTGGTGGCGCGGCCTAGGGTGGCCCGCGCCAGGGGGTGGTGTAGGCCCCCTGTGGCCCATCTCCACTCCTCCTTCTGGCATCCTTCGTCTTCTGGAAAAATAGGATTTTCCATATATTTTCCCGGATTTTCTGTTCTTCGCGAATTTTGCCTCCAAGCAACACCTTTTCCATCAGAATCCTGACTGCAGCGGTCCATGCTCCAAAAGTCATCAACCATGCAAAAACAGATGAAATAACATAAGTATCATCTCTTAATATGAAATATATCAATGAATAACAGTAAATTATGATATAGAATAGTGATGCAAAATGGACGTATCAAATCCCCCCAAGCTTAGACTTCGCTTGTCCCAAGCGAAACTGATCTCAATAAACATGACCTCAGGTTTATGGAGTGAAGAGTCGATAAAAGAATACGGACAAGAAGCATCACATTCATCAATACATAGATCAATAGAAGACAACTCACTATTATATAACTTAACTTGCAATAAGTAAAGAAAACACAATAAAGATACATAAAGTGAATCATAATTGGTAATGGCAAACTTAGCTCTTGGTTGAAAAATAGTTGATAATTTGCTGGAGTTCACAAATAAATGGTTTTCAATGATAGCTTTCAAAGTAGTAATCACCAAGATAAGAGCAATGTGCAAAACAAGGAACATAAGAAACATGATTGAATTAATCATCATATGAATGAATGAAACACAACAACTCAAAATACTTGCTGAGATAGAGAGGAATAGGTTTACTGACTCAACTAAAAAGTAAAAGAAAGGCCCTTCGCAGAGGGAAGCAGGGATTTCAAGTTTCATAAAGAGCTCCCAAAAATTATGATACTTACTAGCTTTCAGCTCTCATTGCACCTATCATAGGCATATTTAGGTGATTAAAGTTAAAGTGATCAAATATGAGGATATGCTTGACAAGTTGTAAATTGAGAATCTCATGTCCCTTGAATACGAGGGCCGCTCCTCATGCTACTCAAGTTTAGTCACCGGTAAGTTCTTGTCATCGTAAGCATATGTGTATCATGGAGAACCGCCACCCCTTGCCCGATGATATGGAAGAATCCCCATATCAAACTGACAAGGCAAGAAGACAATGAGCATCTCAGCAATCTTCTTATTTACCATGGGAATATGGTGCTTTTTTCTCTCTTTCCTCTTTTCATAATCTTTTTTTCTTTTTCTATTTTTTCTCAATATCGGACTCTTTTTTTATAAGAAGAATGCTTCATAGAAAGCTCATTATGGTTACGCTGCAGGTTTCCACCATGTCAGCATGGATTAGACCAGCGGCCCAGGCGTTTCTCTAACACACATGCATAACTCCATGGACTTACAAGCTCCCCTTTCATTTCACACCGACGACATCCATAGACAAAAGAACATGATATCAACTAGGTACAAAGGACTAGTGGAATGTTGAAAGCGTTCCCAATGACAGCATGGTTCTGCTAATTCACAACTTACAAAGCGCAAGCATATACGCAACATAGGTGAACACAATGGTTCAAGTTTATTAAATGCAAGAAAGTAAAGTGTGCCATCAAGTTCGTGAGAGCTTTAATCACTAATTTTCACATAACAAGTTTAATTTGGAAGGTAGACAAAACAAGAATTTACTTGGAATAGCAATAGTGCTAATAGGTAGGTATGGTGGACACAAACGACAAAGGTTTGGTTTAAAGGATTGGATGCACGAGAAGAATTCCCTCTCAGTATAGGTTTTTGGCTAGCAAGACTGGGTAGCAAGTATAAGAGTTGAAGGAAACAAACAAACATACAAGTGATAAAAGACAAACATGCAATCTTCCTTGGAAGCACAAAAGATCTTAACTAGAGAATACTAGACTTATGAGCAAATCAAGAAAGAAAGATGATGAAATTATTTTTCTTTAGAGTACTTTTATCTTTTCATTCAACTCTCAAAAATAGTGTTGCTACTGACCAAGCCAGGTTTGCCAAAACCAACTAAATTAACTCAATGATCCCAAAGTGATACCAATACTAACAACAAGATCAATCATATAACCACGAATTGAAAACTAATATAAGCTATGCAAAAGAGTAAATGATACAACTTCTCATTAATATTCCAAAACGGCAGCTCACACCAAGGGATACATATCTAACGAGAGAGGGGACACTTCCATATTACAAACCATCCTACATGATAACTTCTCTATTCATGATATGACTCTACTAAAAAGGTAAAAAGATAGAAGATAGTGATGTGATACCGCGACACTCCCCCAAGCTTGGAACAAACCAAGGGGATGCCAAACCTGATGACAAATTACTCCTTCGGTGGTGGTATTCTCTCGATGAGCTCTTTGATCAACTTCCCCAAGTCCTCAATCTCGAAGGTGAGAGTACGAATCAACTCCGAGTTGTGCTTGATGCGCTGCATGATAATGTTAGGTTGTGAATCCCAGCTCTTGCGATTCTTTCCCCACTCTCCTTCCTTGCGGTCTTCTTTTCCTGCATGGTTATGGATAAAGGTATGGAAGGGACACTTGGTGCTTGGAGAAGGTGTCCGTGGTGCCAAACAGTGACGCGGAGGCTTCCCTCCAGTTGACATCCGTGCAGTCCTTCTGATCCTGGCAGGGTTCGCCACCACTCCAATGCTTGCAACGGTAGTGCCGGTGTGCTTTGCCTCCTCTTCACCTTCACTCTTGATCTCCTTCTCCTTCCCGGGGTCTTGGAGATCTTACTCCATAGGCTCCTTTCCTTTATCCTTGGTGGACACCATTGCGCTTCTAAGCTTTCAAAGATAGTTCCTGGCAGAAACAGTTCAAAACAAAAACACGGCAAAAACACAATACATGAACCTCGGGAGATCCGGGGGATTATATATTATGAAGTTTCACAACAAAAGGAAGGTACTGGGAGAAAACGAGTCGGAGGCGGAGTCCGGAGTGGCCACACCACCTGGTGGCGCGGCTAGGGGTGGGCCCGCGCCACAGGGTGGTGTGAGCCACCCTGGCTCCGTTTCCGCCCCTCTTTTGCTTCGTAGCTTTAATTATTGACTAAAAATTGCAAAAATATAGTTGGATAGTATTTTCGCGGAACTTTTCTTACCAAAACTATTACCTATTCAAAAAACAGAGTCTATAGGTCTCTGAATTTGGTCCTTGGTAAATTTTTCCGGAGTTATAACTTGAAAGGCATCAACATCTTCATTGTAAGAATCTCCAGCAATATAGTGCTTGAGTCGCTTCCCATTCACTACTTGTGTAGTACTATCTTTTAAAGAAGAAATTTTTATTGCTCCTGAACGGTACACTTCTTCAATAATGAAGGGTCCTTCCCATTTTGACAGTAGCTTTCCTGCAAAAAATTTGATACGAGACCTATACAATAGAACTTTCTCACCAACATGAAATTCTCTCTTAAGTATTCGCTTGTCATGCCATCTTTTAACTTTTTCTTTAAAGAGCCTAGCATTTTCATAGGCTTCACTCCTCCATTCATCTAAGGAACTTAAATCAAATAATCTTTTCTCACCTGCGAGCTTACAATCTATATTGAGTTCTTTAACTGCCTAGTAAGCTTTGTGTTCTAATTCTAAAGGTAGGTGACAAGCTTTCCCGTAAACTATTTTTTAAGAAGACATCCCCATAGGGTTTTTGTAGGCAGTTCTATAAGCCCATAAAGCACCATTCAACTTTTTAGCCCAGTTTTTTCTAGATCTATTAACAGTCTTTTGCAAGATGGATTTAATTTCTCTATTTGATAACTCTACTTGCCCACTAGTTTGGGGGTGATAAGCTGAAGCAGTTCTATGATTAACATCATATTTAGCAAGGGTCTTTCTAAAACCACCATGAATGAAATGAGAACCCCCATCAGTCATGAGATACCTAGGCACTCCAAACCTAGGAAAGATAACATCCTTAAGCATTTTTAGAGAAGTCTCCCCGTCAGCACTCTTCGTAGGAATGGCTTGTACCCACTTAGTAACATAATCAACGGCAACAAGAATATGAGTATAACCTTTAGAGGGAGGAAAAGGACCCATAAAGTCAAATCCCCAGCAATCAAAGGGTTCAATAACTAGAGAGTAGTTCCTAGGCATTTCATTGCGTCTAGAAATATTACCAACACGCTAACATTCATCACAAGATAAAACAATTTTTCTTGCATCTTTAAAAAGGGTAGGCCAGTAGAAACCTGATTTTAGCACCTTTGTGCAGTTCTATCTCCTGCATGATGTCCTCCATAAGCGCTACCATGACATTTACGCAATATCTCCTTTTGTTCATATTCTGGAACACATCTTCGCATAATACCATCCACTCCTTCTTTATATAAGTGTGGGTCATCCCAAAAATAATGCCTCAAATCATAAAAGAACTTCCTTCTTTGTTGAGCTGTAAAAGTTGGAGGCAAATACTTGGAGACAATAAAGTTAGCATAATCAGCGTACCAAGGGCTCCTTCGTGAGCTTACCCGTACCGTGGCCAACTGTTCATTTGGGAAACTATCATTAACAGGCATAGGGTCAAAAGAGATGTTTTCCAATCGAGATAAATTATCAGCTATAGGGTTTTTAGCACCTTTCCTATCTACTTTATGTAGATCAAACTCTTGTAAAAGCAGCACCCATCTAATAAGCCTAGGCTTAGCGTCCTTCTTCGTCATAAGGTACTTAATAATAGCATGATCAGTATGAATGGTGACTTTTGAGTCTACATATAGGGTCTAAACTTATCACAAGCGAAGACGACAGCTAGAAATTCTTTTTCAGTAGTAGCATAATTCCTTTGAGCAGCGTCTAGAGTCTTACTAGCATAATGAATAACATTTAGCTTTTTATCAATTCGTTTCCCAAGGACAGCACCTACAACAAAATCACTAGCATCACACATTATTTCAAAGGGTAAACTCCAATCAGGTGGTTGAACGATAGGAGTTGTGGTTAAAGCCTTCTTAAGAGTTTCAAAAGCTTCCTTACAATCATCATCAAAAACAAAGGGTACATCTTTTTGAAGAAGATTAGTGAGGGGTTTTGATATCCTAGAAAAATCTTTAATAAACCTTCTATAGAAACCAGCATGACCAAGGATACTACGAATACCTTTGATGTCTCTTGGACATGGCATTTTCTCAATTGTCTCAACCTTAGCTCTATCAACTTCTATGCCTCTTTCAGAAACCTTATGCCCAAGGACAATCCCTTCATTAACCAGGGAGTGGCATTTCTCCCAATTAAGAACAAGATTATTTTCTTCACACCTCTACAAAACTTTATCAAGGTTGTGCAGACAATTATCAAAAGAAGTTTCATAAACAAAAAAGTCATACATGAACACTTCCACAATTTCCTCACAAAAACCATGAAAGATAGCAGACATGCATCTTTGAAAAGTAGCAGGAGCATTACATAAACCAAAAGGCATACATATATAAGCATAAGTTCCGTAAGGGCAAGTAAACGTAGTTTTTTCTTGATCTTGTTGTTTAACAGCAATTTGAGAGAAATCAGAATAACCATCAAGAAAACAAAAATGGGTCTTTTTAGACAACCTTTCCAACATTTGATCAATAAAAGGAAGCGGGTGGTGATCTTTCTTAGTAACTTTGTTGACTTTCCTAAAATCAATGCACATCCTATAGCCTACTACTATTCTTTGGGGAATAAGCTCATCATTATCATTAGAAACAACGATAATTCCTCCTTTTTTAGGAACACAATGAATAGGACTAACCCATTCACTATCAGCAATAGGGTAAATAATACCAGCATCAAGGAGTTTCAATACCTCATTTCTTACCACTTCCTTCATCTTAGGATTTAAACGTCATTGGTGCTCTACTACTGGCTTTGCATCTGGTTCTATATTGATAGAATGCTGACATATAGTAGGTGAAATCTCTTTTAAATCATCTAGAGTATAGCCCATAGCTCCTCGGTGTTTCTTCAAAACCTCCAATAACCTTTCTTCTTCCTTCCCTGAAAGTTTAGAGCTAATAATAACAGGATATATCTTTTTATCATCAATATAAGCATATTTAAGATCATCAGGGAGAGGTTTTAGATCAAAGACCGGATCCTTTTTAGGTGGCAACATGGTACCCAAGTCTTCTACAGGCAAGTTATGCTTAAGCATCTTAGGTTGACGATAGAGAATCTCGTCAATCTCATTCCTTTCTTCCATGAAGATCTCACTTTCGTGATCTTCCATAAAATGCTATAAAGCATTGTTAGGAGCAAGAGAAATAGAATCAAGTTGTTCAACTCTAAAATCCTCATTATGGGTTTCCTCTTCACAAGGTTCTTTAGTAAATTTTGAAAAATTAAACTCATAAGATTCCTCATCAAACTTAGTCAAGATTTTTGATGACCCACAAGTATAGGGGGTGTATCGCAGTATTTTCGAGGGAAGTTAAACCCAATTTATTGATTCGACACAAGGGGAGCCAAAGAATATTTATAAGCCTTAACAACTGAGTTGTCAATTCAAAACACTGAAACAATCTTGCTCACAGCAGTTTATCAGTAGCAACAGTTTTGTAGTAAGAATAGCAAAGTAGCAGCAGTAGTAAAGTAAATACAGTAGTAACAATAGCAATAAACAATAGGATTCGAGTGCGGTAGGCATAGGGATGGATGGACGGGCGTTACATGGACAAGTGATGACCCACAAGTATAGGGGGTGTATCGCAGTATTTTCGAGGGAAGTGAAACCCAATTTATTGATTCGACACAAGGGGAGCCAAAGAATATTTATAAGCCTTAACAACTGAGTTGTCAATTCACTGCTTCTGGAAACAATCTTGCTCACAGCAGTTTATCAGTAGCAACAGTTTTGTAGTAGGAATAGTAAAGTAACAGCAGTAGTAAAGCAAAGACAGTAGTAACAAAAGCAGAAATAAGGGATTCGAAAAGTGTAGGCATAGGGATGGATGGACGGGCGTTGCATGGACAAGACAATTCACATAACAATCAGAACATAGGGCAATTGCAGATAAATAAGATAAAGCATCCAAGTACTAGACAATCCTAGGCATGTGTTCCATATATAGTCATACGTGCTCGCAATGAGAACTTGCACAACATGTTTTGTCCTGCCAGCTCGTTTGCAGCGGGGCCTCTAGGGAACTACTGGCAATTAAGGTGCTCCTTTTAATAGAGCACCGGAGCAAAGCATTAACACTCTGTGAACACATGTGATCCTCACATCAAAGCCATTCCCTTCCGGTTATCCCGATTTACATCGCCGGGGCCATAGGTTCCGGACAACAACGTGTGTATACAACTTGCAGATAAGACCAAAAACAATACTATCATAATGAATCAATAACATGTTCAGATCTGAAATCATGGCACTCGGGCCCTAGTGACAAGCATTAAGCACAAAAAGTCGCAACAAAGTCATAAAGCACTAATAAAAGATACTAGGCACCATGCCCTAACAATCTGATGCCATTACATGAACGATCTCATCCAATCCCTACCATCCCCATAGCCTACAGCGGGAGATTACTCACTCATAGATGGGGGAAACATGGATGGTCGATGGAGAAGCGATGGTGATGATGATGGCGATGATCTCCTCCAATTCCCCGTCCGGGCAGGGTGCCGAACGGAGTTTCGGTGCTGTTTCATGGAATCTAGTGGTGGCGGCAGATGGAACTCCTTCGGAAAAACGTCGAACCCCGGAGTTTTTAGGTCAAGGCTTCTTATAGGCAAGAGGGAGACCGAGGGGTGGCTGGGCCACCACACCATGCCCGGGCGCGGCCAGGCCCAACCCGCGCCTGGGGGTGGTGTGGCCAGCCCCTGGCCCTCCTCCGTCTCGTATTTTGGCTCCTGGAGTCTTCTGAAAAATAGGCACTTTGGTTTTTGTCCCGTCCAATTCCGAGAATATTCATTTTCTGACTTTCCTGGAACCAAAAACAGCAGAAAACAGGCAGCTGGCACTTTGGCTCACGTTAATAGGTTGGTCCAAGAAATCATATGAAAAGTACTCCAAAGTGTGGACAAAACACAAGAAAGTGGATAAAACCAAGCATGGAGCATAAAAAATTATAGATACATTTGCAGTGTATCAACATCCCCAAGCTTAACTCCTGCTCGTCCTCGAGTAGGTAAGTGATAAAAAGAAAGAATAATTTTTGAGGTGACATGCACCATCAAAGATTTGACCAAAGTATTTGTAAACATTCAAAGCTAGGATCATAGTACTTCAATCATAACATGAAAGACAAAGTTCTCGCAATAAGACAAAGAGACTATGATGCAACAAGAAAAGGCACAAACAAAAGATTCATGAATAACAATGCCTTGCAAGACGTTTGTTTGTTTCACATATAGAAAACATAGCATAGTGGCATTCAGCTTGTCCCTCATAGAGTAGCAAACATAAATGCATAGGCCACCTTCAAAGTTTATAAGAGTGACTAGATACAATAGTTTAAAACAAGCAATATCAAGTTATGCATCAATCAACTAGTCTTGGGACAATGCACATAGAACTAAGAATGGCCACTATGCTCTCAAAGTAGGTGCATAAAGATAGAAGGTGGAGACTCAATATAATGGTGGAAGAAAGGCCTTCATAGAAGGAAGTAGGGATTCAAGTCTCATAAAGAGCTTCCAAAAATTATGGTACTTGATAGCTTTCAGCTCTCATTGCCCCTATCATAAGCATCTTGAAGTGATTAAGGTTAAAGTGAACAAACTATGGTGTACATGCTTGACGAAGTATAAGTTAGAAATCTCATGTCCCTTGAATACGAGGGCCGCACCTCATGCTACTCAAGTTTAGTCACCGGTAAGTTCTTGTCATCGTAAGTACATGTGTATCATAGAGAACCGCCAACGGGGTACCCCTTGCCTGATGATACGGAAGAATCCCCATATCAAATTGACAAGGCAAGCTGACAACGAGCATCTTAGCATTCTTCTTATTTACCATGGGAATATGGTGCTTTTTTCTCTCTTTCCTCTTTTCATAATCTTTTTTTTCCTTTTCTCTTTTTTTCTCAATATAGGACTCTTTTTTATAAGAAGAATGCTTCATACACAGCTCATTATGGTTACGCTGCAGGTTTCCACCATGTCAGCATGGATCAGACCAGCAGCCCAGGCGTTTCTCTAACACATATACATAACTCCATGGACTTACAAGCTCCCCTTTCATTTCACACCGACGACATCCATATACAAAAGAGCATGATATCTACTAGGTACAAGTACCAAGTGCAATGTTGAAAGCGTTCCCCATGAAAGCATGGTTCTGCTAATTCCCAACAAATAAGTGCAAGCATATACAACATAGACGACACAATGGTTCAACTTTATTAAGGGCAAGAAAAATAAAGTGTGCCATCAAGTTCGTGAGAGCTTTAATCACTAGTTTTCTCATAACAAGTTTAATTTGGAAGGTAAACAAAAGCATGAATATACTTGGAATAGCATAAGCTAATAGGTAGGTATGGTGGACTCTTTGGAATAACTTGGTTTAGGGAGTTGGATGCATGAGTGGAACTCATACTTTGTTGTGGAGGCTAGCAAAAAGGCTGGGCGACAAACTAAGAGAGCAATAATGGCCATAATCATGCAGAGCGACAAAACATCATTGATCAAAACATAAAGTGATACTACAAGTTGAAAACTAAAGGATCATAAAGGCTTATGGTGAGTTGGGATAGTCATAACATGGTGTGAGCATGCGCCAAGCCAACCCAAATAAAGCATCAAAGGAGAATACCTCTATACTATGCTTTAATATGCTAAAACAACGCATGATTCATCCAAGGCACATTAAGCAATCTCAACTGTTTATAACAAGTCATGCTACAGCAAAGAATACTAAGCATAAAGCCAAAACAATATCAAGCATGGCATGACAAAGCATAGGCCACCGTCAAAAAACAAACTCTCTTTACCACTTAAGCATGAACTTTTCCTACTCTTTTCCAATCCAAACCAAACTATTTGAAAGCCAATGTATGAAATAGGGGGTACAACAAATTTATTCAGCAAACTAAGAAAACAAAAAAAAAACAAGACGCTCCAAGAACAACACAACTATGCATGAAACAATAAAAATGAAGTATTTGGAAGAACCCTGGGATTTTTATTGATGAAGAAGGGGATGCCTTGGGCATCCCCAAGCTTTGACACTTGTACTTCTTGAATATTTCATGGGGTGACACGGGTGGTATCCCCAAGC
Organism: Avena insularis; assembly: GCA_023614405.1. Classification (NCBI taxonomy): domain Eukaryota; kingdom Viridiplantae; phylum Streptophyta; class Magnoliopsida; order Poales; family Poaceae; genus Avena; species Avena insularis. The sequence goes on from CM042686.1 coordinate 569,435,615, forward strand.
TTGGGATTTAGTCCATCCTTCATCTCATTACTCATTCCTTCCATACACCTGAAAATTTTCCTTCATACAAAACTTCACACAATCTTTATTAGCGACATTAGTGCACTCAAGATAAATAAGCCTTAAGGTTCAGTTCTAACACCAAATAAACCTCCATTAAAACACTAGCTACTGTAGCACTTCCCTCAAAAAGCTCAATTCCCCAAAAGAACTCAAAAAGGAACCAACAAGAAGCAAATGCAGAAAATGGCAGAAATCTGTCAAAACAGACCAGCAGGTAAAGACGAATTTTTTCGAAGACCTTCTGTTGCTCAAATCAAAAAGTGTTGAACTAACGAAAGTTAGATAACAAGCTGGGTCAGAAGCACAAAAATTAACGCCTCAAAAGGATGTACAGAGATGTTACACGATTTTTTATGGTGAAGCACAGAAATCTGTTTCGGGACAGCAACTTTCCCAATCATTACTTCTCTCTCATTAGAGGTTACTCTTGGCACAAAAAGCAAATAAAATAGATAAGGAGCGGTTATTACTGAGGTAATAACTTCCAAGACTCATCTAAAACTTTTGGGTTATCTCCCAATAAGTACGTTTCTTTAACGCCTTTAAGTTAGGCATAAACAAAAATTAAAATGGATAGAATAGAAGTAAACGGAGATAATCATAGTGAAAACATTGTTTTGTTCAACGAAATCCTTTTGTTAACAAGGTTGATCAGGTCTTATTACCAAAACAATTTCATATGAGACAAAAATTTGTATTCCACTAATGATTATGTTACCTTAACCTTGATAGCAATGGTCCCAATCATAATAGTTTCAAATTTTTCTCTTGGTATGGGACAATATATTTCTCCAACTTGAATGCCCTCAACATGTTCAATTGAATTCAAACCATAAGTCCTTTCAATCTTCTTGGGGAAATAGACAGTATGTTCCTTGTCATTAACATTGAAAGTTACCTTTCCTTGATTACAATTAATAACAGCTCCTGCAGTATTAAGAAAAGGTCTCCCAAGAATAATAGACATATTATCATCTTCAGGCATTTCAAGCACAACAAAATCAGTTAATATCAAGCAATTATGAGCCACGTGGACAGGTACATCCTCACATATACCAACAGGAATAGTGGTAGATTTATTAGCCATTTGCAAATATATATCAGTTGGTATTAATTTTTCTAGTTGAAGCCTCTTATAGAGAGAGAAAGGCATAACACTAACTCCGGCTCCCAAATCACACAAAGCAGTTCTAACATAACTGTTCTTAATAGAGCAAGGGATAGTTGGAATCCCTGGGTCTCCAAGTTTCTTAGGAACCTTACCATTAAAGGAATAATTAGCAAGCAAAGTAGAAATTTCTTCATTAGGGATCTTCCTTTTATTCGAGACAATATCCTTCATATACTTTGAGTAAGGAGGTAATGTAATAGCATCAGTCAAAGGAATTTGCAGGAATAAAGGTTTCATCCACTCACAAAACTTATTGTAGTGTTCATCCTCCTTTGACTTGTGTTTCTTATCAGGGAATGACATAGGTTTTTGGACCCAAGGCTCTCTTTCACTACCATGTTTCTTAGCAATAAAATCTTCTTTGGTGTATTTAGTATTCTTAGTGTGGTTTTCAGGTTCTTCCTCAACTTTCTCTTCATTAGGAGCTTCATTTTCTTCATTACCACTTTCAGTTTTAGCATCAGAAATAGATATACTATTAGGATCTATAGCAGGTTTAGAGGGTTCTACAATAGTTTTATGTTTCTTTTTTCCCTTTCTTACGAGTAGAACCACTATTTTCAGCTTGTTGAGAATCCTGCTCGATTCTTTTGGGATGCCCCTCAGGATATAGAGGATCCTGGGTAGCAGCACCACTTCTAGTTCTAATTTCATAAGCATGTTTTTCTTTAGCAACATTAACTAGCAAGTCTTTTTGCACTTTAACGAGTTGATCTATTTGAGTTTGAACCATTTGAAAGTGTTTAACAATCATTTTAACATCATTAGAGGTTCTTTCCACAATATCTTTCAACTCAACAATAGCTCTAGTGTTTTCCATTAGATGATTTTGCACCCTTTTATTAAAATTATCTTGCTTAACAATAAAGATATCGAATTCTTTTAAGCATTGATCAGAAGGTTTAGAATAAGGGATATCACCTTCATCAAAGTGTTGGAGAGAGTGTACCTCAATAGTGGATGAGTAGGGAATAGGCTTACATAATTCTTCTATAGGAGGTAAATTCTTGACATCTGCAGCTTTAATTCCCTTCTCCTTAAGACATTTCTTAGCTTGCTTCATCACTTCATCATTTAATTCAATAACTCCCTTCTTCTTTGATGTTGGAATAGGCACCGGAATAGTAGGTTCAGGTACAATTACTTCAGGTATAGCTTGTTTAAGAGGAGTCCAATCTTCATAGTTCTTACTTATTTTAGCCATTAATTCCTCAGCTTCCTTAGGAGTCCTATTCCTGAAAACACAATCAGCACAACTATCTAGGTATGTCCTAGATTCTTCGGTTAGTCCATTATAAAATATATCAAGAAGCTCATTCTTAGATAATGGACTTCCAACTTGTGCATGAATCAAAGCATAAAACCTTGCGCAAGATTCAGGCAATACCTCTTTTTCTCCCTGTTTAAAATCAAAGTTCCTGCAAAATAGCATGTCTAGCACTAGGAGGAAAATATTTCTGTAGGAAAGTACTAATCAAGCACTCAGGGCTATCAATAGATCCAGGAGGTAAATTACTAAACCAAGTTTTAGCTTCTCCTTTTAGTGAAAAAGGGAAAATCTTAGCAACAAAGTAAGTACGCATCTTAATATCATCAGAAAACAAGCCACTCATGGTAGAAAGTTCATTCATATGTGCTACCGCACTTTCATTCTCAGTCCCACAAAAAGGTTCTTTCTCGACAATAGCTATGTAAGATAGACCGAGAGAGAAATCATAATCTTCATCTATAATGTTTATGGGAGAAGCAGCAAACTTAGCAATAGGAGACAATTTGGGTCTAATAGTACGACTCTCAAGGAGACTCTTAGCAGCGCTCCTATCATGGGTGTTTTTACATTCTTTAATAAATTCACCGGTCATCTCAACATAACCATCTTTAATATCATAACTTTCACTAGACTCAGGTGAACTAACAGGTGTGGTAGTGTATTCATTAGGAGTTTCGGTATTTCCAGCTATAGTTCTAGCAATCGTAGCATCTAGGAAAGGACCTAATGAACCACTCTTATCAAGCATAGTAGAAGCAGCATCATAAGCATCAGAAGTTTCAGATTCAGCAGTAGTAGCAATGTGTGTAGCATGTATATGTGGTGGTGTAACGAGCTTACTTATAACAGACGGTGAATCAAGAGCAGCAGAGGTGTTCAGAACCGTACCTCTTCTTGTAGTGGATGGTAAAATAGGAAACTTGCCATCATGAGACTTACCCATGATGGATGGATAGCAGCGAACAATAGAGAATCCAAGTGAACTTGATAAATAAAGCTATGCTGCCCGGCAACGGCGCCAGAAAATAGTCTTGATGACCCACAAGTATAGGGGGTGTATCGCAGTATTTTCGAGGGAAGTTAAACCCAATTTATTGATTCGACACAAGGGGAGCCAAAGAATATTTATAAGCCTTAACAACTAAGTTGTCAATTCAGATGCACCTAGAAACAATCTTGCTCACAGCAGTTTATCAGTAGCAACAGTTTTGTAGTAAGAATAGCAAAGTAGCAGCAGTAGTAAAGTAAAGACAGTAGTAACAATAGCAATAAACAATAGGATTCGAGTGCAGTAGGCATAGGGATGGATGGACGGGCGTTGCATGGACAAGACAATTCACATAGCAATCAGAACATAGGACAATTGCAGATAAATAAGATAAAGCATTCAAGTACTAGATAATCCTAGGCATGTGTTCCATATATAGTCATACGTGCTCGCAATGAGAACTTGCACAACATCTTTTGTCCTGCCAGCCCGTTTGCAGCGGGGCCTCAAGGGAACTACTGACAATTAAGGTGATCCTTTTAATAGAGCACCGGAGCAAAGCATTAACACTCCATGAACACATGTGATCCTCACATCAAAGCCATTCCCTCCGGTTATCCCGATTTGTGTCACTTCGGGGCCATTGGTTCCGGACAACAACGTGTGTATACAACTTGCAGATAAGACCATAAACAATACTATCATAATTGATCAATAACATGTTCATATCTGAAATCATGGCACTCGGGACCTAGTGATAAGCATTAAGCATAACAAGTCGCAACAAAGTCATAAAGCACTAATAAAAGATACTAGGCACCATGCCCTAATAATCTGATGCCATTACATGAACGATCTCATCCAATCCCTAGCATCCCCATGGCCTACAGCGGGGGATTACTCACTCATAGATGGGGGAAACATGGATGGTCGATGGAGAAGCGATGGTGATGATGATGGTGATGATCTCCTCCAATTCCTCGTCCCGGCAGGGTGCCAGAACGGAGTTTCTGGTGCTGTTTCGTGGAATCTGGTGGTGGCGGCAGAGCGGAACTCCTTTTGGAAAAACGTCGAACCCCCTGGAGTTTTTAGGTCATAAGGCTTCTTATAGGCGAAGAGGGAGACCGAGGGGGTGCCTGGGGCGGCCAGACCATGCCCTGGCGCGGCCAAGCCCAGCTGATGGCTCAGTGTCGGCGCCAGAAAAATGCTGGTGCGATGTTGATGTAGAGCTCGTTGGGAACCTTAATAGGAAGGTATGATGAGCACAGTAGCAAGTTTCCCTCAGTTATGAAACCAGGGTTTAATTAAACCAGTAGGAGCAAGGAAAGACCCCAAAGGTGTTGCTAGCTGAGCCTTGGTAGGGCGCACTACCGATGCTAGTAGCAACGTGGAGACCTGCACAACACAACCACAGAACTCTGTCCCCAACTTGCGATGAGGTTGTCAATCTCACCGTGTTTTGCTGAAAACAAAGGATTAAACGTATCGAATAGAAAGAACTAAAAGTTTGCAGAAAGTAAACACAAAGCAGTAACAGTTTGTAGATTGTATGTAAAACAAAAGGACCGGGATCCATAGTTCACTAGAGGTGGCTCTCCTTAGATAGATAACATGCTGGGTGAACAAATTACAGCGGGGCAATTGACAAACATCGAGAAAGCAATACATGCATATACTAATCATCTTGACTCCTTTGAGACTTGATTGGGCATTACAACATTATACATAGACCGCCATCCAACTACATCTATGACTAATAATCCACCTTCAGGTTATCATCCAAACCCCCTCCAGTATTAAGTTGCAAGCAACAGATTATTGCTTTACGAATTGCGTGTAAAGTAAACAATACGATTGTTCTATGAACAAAGGATTGTTGTTTTCTCCCTAGTAGCAACAGCACATCTAGTACCTTAGAGATTTTTGTCACTTCCCCAGATTACCAGAGGCATGAACCCACTATCGAGCATAAATACTAACTCTTGGAGCTACTAGCATCTACTTGGCCAAGATAGCTACTAAAAACGGAAAGCATGCAAGATCACAAATAACAGAGACATGATAGAATAAATAATCAATCTGAAATAGCATCTCAATATCCATCGGATCCCCGCAAACACAACATGCAGAATTACAAATAGATGATCTTGATCATGAACAGAGCTCACAAGATCTAGACATGAAAGCACAAAGGAGGAGAACCAGCCATCTTGCTACTACATGGATCTGTAGTCCAAGGATGAACTACTCACGCATCACACCGGAGGCTTGCATGGTGATGAAGAAGGCCTCCAGGATGAATTCCCCTCTCTGGCAGGGTGCCGGGAAGAGCTTCAGATCCCTTCCGATCTAGGGATGGAGATGACGGCGGCTACAGACTCTTTCGTGGATTTTTGATTGGGCACTTAGGGTTTTCGTCCCAAGGTCATCTTATAGTCGGAATGGGAGGCCGAGGGGGTGCTGGGGTCGGCGAGACCACCCCTGGCGCGGGCCAGGCCTGGCCGCGCGGCCAGGTGGTGCGGCCGGCCCCCAGCCCTTCTCCGTCTCGTATTCTGGCATCTGATGACTTCCAGAAAAATAGGCACTTTGGCTTTTGTCCCGTCCAATTCCGAGAATATTCATTTTCTGACTTTCCTGGAACCAAAAACAGCAGAAAACAGGTAGCTGGCACTGTGGCTCTTGCTAATAGGTTAGTCCAAGAAATCATATGAAAAGTACTCCAAAGTGTGGAAAAAACACAATAAAGTGGATAAAACTAAGCAAGGAACATCAAAAATTATAGATACATTTGCAATGTATCAACATCCCCAAGCTTAACTCCTGCTCATCCTCGAGTAGGTAAGTGATAAAAAGAAAGAATAATTTTTGAGGTGACATGCACCATCAAAGACTTGATCATAGTATTTTAAAACATTCAAAGCTGGGATCATAGTACTTCAATAATAACATGAAAGACAAAGTTCTAGCAATAAGACAAATAAACTATAATGCAACATGAAAATGCACAAACAAAAGATTCATGAATAACAATGCTTTGCAAGACGTTTGTTTGTTTCACATAAAGAAAGCATAGCATAATAGTATTCAGCTTATCCCTCAATAGAGTAGCAAATATAAATGCATAGGACACCTTCAAAGTTCATAAGAGTGACTAGATACAAATAGTTTAAAACAAGCAATATCAAGTTATGCATCAATCAACTAGTCTTGGGACAATGCACATAGAACTAAGAATGGCCACTATGCTCTCAAAGTAGGTGCATAAAGATAGAAGGTGGAGACTCAATATAATGGTGGAAGAAAGGACTTTTTATAAAAGGAAGTAGGGATTCAAGTCTCATAAAGAGCTTCCAAAAATTATGGTACTTATAGCTTTCAGCTCTCATTGCGCCTATCATAAGCATCTTGAAGTGATTAAGGTTAAAGTGAACAAACTATGGTGTACATGCTTGACGAAGTATAAGTTAGAAATCTCATGTCCCTTGTATACAAGGGTCGCTCCTCATGCTACTCAAATTTAGTCACCGGTAAGTTCTTGTCATTGTAAGTACATGTGTATCATAGAGAACCGCCAACGGGGTACCCCTTGCCTGATGATACGGAAGAATCCCCATATCAAAATAACAAGGCAAGTAGACAACGAGCATCTCAGCAATCTTCTTATTTACCATGGGAATATGGAGCTTTTTTCTCTCTTTCCTCTTTTCATAATCTCTTTTTTTCTCTTTTCTCTTTTTTTCTCAATATAGGACTCTTTTTTATAAGAAGAATGCTTCATACACAGCTCATTATGGTTACGCTGCAGGTTTCCACCATGTCAGCATGGATTAGACCAGCAGACCAGGCGTTTCTCTAACACATATACATAACTCCATGGACTTACAAGCTCCCCTTTCATTTCACACCGACGACATCCATATACAAAAGAGCATGATATCAAATAGGTACAAGTACCAAGTGCAATGTTGAAAGCGTTCCCTATGACAGCATGGTTCTGCTAATTCCCAACAAATAAGTGCAAGCATATACAACATAGATGACACAATGGTTCAAGTTTATTAAGGGCAAGAAAAGTAAAGTGTGCCATCAAGTTCGTGAGAGCTTTAATCACAAGTTTTCTCATAACAAGTTTAATTTGGAAGGTAAACAAAAGCATGAATATACTTGGAATAGCATAAGCTAGTAGGTAGGTATGATGGACTCTTTGGAATAACTTGGTTTAGGGAGTTGGATGCATGAGTGGAACTCATACTTTGTTGTGGAGGCTAGCAAAAGACTGGGAGCGACAAACTAAGAGAGCAATAATGGCCATAATCATGCAGAGCTACAAAACTTCATTGATCAAAGCATAAAGTGATACTACAAGTTGAAAACTAAAGGATCATAAAGGCTATGGTGACTTGAGATAGTCATAACATGGTGTGAACATGCACCAAGTCAACCCAAATGAAGCATCAAAGGAGAATACCACTATACTATGCTTTAATATGCTAAAACAACGCATGATTCATCCAAGGCACATTAAGCAACCTCAATTGTTTATAACAAGTCATGCTACAGCAAAGAATACTAATCATAAAACCAAAACAATATCAAGCATGGCATGACAAAGCATATGCCACAGTCAAAAACGAGCTCTTTTACCACATAAGCATGAACTTTCCTACTCTTTTCCAAACCAAACTATTTGCAAACCAATGTATGAAAGAGGGGGTCCAACCAATTTATTCATAAAACTAAGCAAACCAAAGCAAACGAAAAACCAAAACGAAAACAAAAAAGAAGACGCTCCAAGAAAAACACAACTGTGCATGAAACAATAATAATGAAGCGTTTGGAAGAAACCTGAGATTTTTATTGATGAAGAAGGGGATGCCTTGGGCATCCCCAAGCTTTGACGCTTGTACTTCTTGGATATTTCTTGGGGTGACACGCGTGGCATCCCCAAGCTTGAGCTTTAGTCCATCCTTCATCTCATTACTCATTCCTTCCATACACCTAAAATTTTTCCTTCATACAAAACTTCACACAATCTTTATTAGCAACATTAGTGCACTCAAGATAAATAAGTCTTAAGGTTCAGTTCTAACACCAAATAAACTTCCATTAAAACACTATCTACTGTAGCACTTCCCTCAAAAATCTTAATTCCCCAATAGAACTCAAAAAGGAACCAACAAGAAGCAAATGCAGAAAATGGCAGAAATCTGTCAAAACAGACCAGCAGGTAAAGACGAATTTTTTCGAAGACCTTCTGTTGCTTAAATCAAAAAGTGTTGAACTAACGAAAGTTAGATAACAACCTAGGGCAGAAGCACAAAACTTCATGCCTCAAAAAGACGTTCAGAGATTTTACACGAATTTTTACGATGAAGCACAGAAATCTGTTTCGGGACAGCAACTTTCCCAATCATTACTTCTCTCTCATTAGAGGTTACTCTTGGCACAAAAAGCAAATAAAAAGGATAAGGAGAGGTTATTACAGAGGTAATAACTTCCAAGACTCATCTAAAACTTTTGGGTTATCTCCCAATAAGTACTTTTCTTTAACGTCTTTAAGTTAGGCATAAGAAGCAAGAAAAAGAATCAAGTGTTCTCAAATGAAGAAGCATTAAAACCAAATTTGTTGCCCTTACCTCTCTTAATTTTATTCTTAACCTTGGGGAAAATATGATTGTTTGGTGGAGTAGAAAGGTGCATGGTCCCCTTTCCCACATCTATTATTGCTCCAAGGAGTTCTAATAGGGACCTTCCAAGTGTAATTTGTCCTTTTCCTGCACATTCAATAACAAGATAATCAGTAGAAATCATTTTCCCAAGGATCTTTGTAAACACCCCTTCAGCTATTCCAAGAGGTAATATGGTAGCATTATTATCAAGAGATATTTCTTTTCCTCCTTTAGTAAGCCCCCAAGTATTCGGAGATTCATAAATATCTTTGGGCATAAGACAAAATTCAGACATGATATCACAGTGAGCTTGAAAAGTTTCAGTGTTTATCTCAATCTTTACTGTAGGGAGCCACTTTGATGGTTCAGAATTTATTGGGACATAATTGTGATGCTCCCTACGCGTATTATAGCAATCTTTTAAGCTAGCAGTGCCAGTCTCAAGAGTGTTCAACCTAGCAAATATTCTTGTGAAAGAAATATCAGTTTGGCTAGGCAAGTTGTAAGTGAGGATCAATTTCTTTATAGCATCATCCTCATTACATTGGAGGAAATCTCCTCCCACAACAGCATCTAAATCATATCTATAGCAAAGAGCAATTCCAAGGTAAAAAATGCTAAGGAACAAGCTTTGAGTCATTTTAGGCTCAGTTTTTTCATGTAGATCAGAGATTCTAGACCAAGCTTCCTTGAAACTCTCTTCCACTACTTGTTTAAAAGTGAAAATCATTTCCTTGGGTGACATAGTGATTGGAGCAAGGCTAGACATAAAGGCAACTTAAGAAAGGAACTAATTTTTTTTGTGTTTTCAAATAAGAAAGCAAACTAGTAAAACTAATTTTTGTGTGTTTTTGATAAAGAAAACAAGCAAACAAAGCAAAAAGAAACTCAGCAAAACAAAATAACAAAGTAAAGAGATTTGATATGAGGGACTCCCCTTGTGAAGATGTCCTTGACTCCCCGGCAGCGGCGCCAGAAAAATGCTTGATGGCTCAGTGTCGGCGCTAGCAAAATGCTGGTGCGATGTTGATGTAGAGCTCGTTGGGAACCCCAAGAGGAAGGTATGATGAGCACAGCAACAAGTTTCCCTCAGTTATGAAATCAAGGTTTAATCGAACCAGTAGGAGCAAGGAAACACCCCAAAGGTGTTGCTAGCTGAGCCTTGGCAGGGCACACTACCGGTGCTAGTAGCTACGTGGAGACCTGCACAACACAACCACAGAACTTTGTCCCCAACTTGCGATGAGGTTGTCAATCTCACCGTGTTTTGCGGAAAACAAAGGATTAAACGTATCAAATGGAAAGAAGTAAAAGTTTGTAGAAAGTAAACACAAAACAGTAACAGTTTATAGATTGTATGTAAAGAAAATGACCGGGATCCATAGTTCACTAGAGGTGGCTCTCCTTAAGATAAATAACATGCTGGGTGAACAAATTACAGCGGGGCAATTGACAAACATCGAGAAAGCAATACATGCATATACTAATCATCTTGACTCCTTTGAAACTTGATTGGGCATTACAACATTATATATAGACCGCCATCCAACTGCATATATGACTAATAATCCACCTTCAGGTTATCATCCGAACCCCCTCTAGTATTAAGTTGCAAGCAACAGATTATTGCTTTATGAACTGCGTGTAAAGTAAACAATACGATTGTTCTATGAACAAAGGATTGTCGTTTTCTCCCTAGTAGCAACAACACATCTAGTACCTTAGAGATTTCTGTCACTTCCCAGTTACGTGAGGCATGAACCCACTATCGAGCATAAATACTAACTCTTGGAGTTGCTAGCATCTACTTGGCCAAGATAGCTACTAACAACGGAAAGCATGCAATATCACAAATAACAAAGACATGATAGAATCAATAATCAATCTGAAATAGCATCTCAATATCCATCGGATCCCCGCAAACACAACATGCAGAATTACAAATAGATGATCTTGATCATGAACGGAGCTCACAAGATCTAGACATGAAAGCACAAAGGAGGAGAACCAGCCATCTAGCTACTACATGGATCCGTAGTCCAAGGATGAACTACTCACGCATCACATCGGAGGCTTGCATGGTGATGAAGAAGGCCTCCAGGGTGAATTCCCCTCTCCGACAGGGTGCCAGGAAGAGCTTTAGATCCCTCCCGATCTAGGGACGAAGATGACGGCGGCTACAGACTCTTGCGTGGATTTTTGTTCGGGCACTTAGGGTTTTCGTCCCGAGGGCATCTTATAGTCGGAAGGGGAGGCCGAGATGGTGCTGGGGTCGGCCAGACCATCCCTGGCATGGGCTAGGCCTGGCCGCATGGCCAGGTGGTGTGGCCGGACCCTATCCCTTCTTCGTCTCGTATTCTGGCATCTGATGACTTCCGGAAAATAGGCACTTTGGTTTTTGTCCCGTCCAATTCCGAGAATATTCATTTTCTGACTTTCCTGGAACCAAAAACAACAGAAAATAGGCAGCTGGCACTCTTGCTCTTGTTAATAGGTTAGTCCAAGAAATCATATGAAAAGTACTCCAAAGTGTGGACAAAACACAAGAAAGTGGATAAAACTAAGCATGGAACATCAAAAATTATAGATACATTTGCAATGTATCACCAGCCCGCGCCTGGGGGTTGGTGGCCAGCCCCTGGCCCTCCTCCGTCTCGTATTCTGGCTCCGTGAGTCTTCCGAAAAAATAGGCACTTTGGCTTTTGTCCCGTCCAATTCCGAGAATATTCATTTTCTGACTTTCCTGGAACCAAAAACAGCAGAAAACAGGCAGCTTGCACTGTGTCTCTTGTTAATAGGTTAGTCCAAGAAATCATATGAAAAGTACTCCAAAGTGTGGACAAAACACAAGAAAGTGGATAAAACCAAGCATGGAACACCAAAAATTATAGATACATTTGCAATGTATCAATTTTCTCCCTCTTGCAATCTATAATAGCTCCACAAGTACTCATGAAAGGTCTACCAAAAATGATAGGATAAGTTTTACTAGCAGTTGAACCAAGTACTAGAAAATTAGCAGGATACTTAATCTTACCACAAAGAACTTCCACATCTCGTACAATACCAATTGGAGAGATGGTCTTTCTATTAGCAAGGTGAATAACTACATCAATCTCTTCCAACTCGCAAGGACTGATTTCATGCATAATTTCTTTATAAAGCTCATAAGGAATATCACTTGAACTAGCACCAATATCACACTAACCATAATAGCAATGATCACCAATTCTAACAGAAAGCACAGGGACACTAGCCTTTTTAGTTCTATTGGGATGTGAGACAATATTAGAAGCATCATCACAAAAGTCTATGTGCCCATCTTCTACACTTTTAGTGACAAGATCTTTAACAATTGCTACAACAGGTTCAATGTTTATTTGTTCATCAGGTTTTACTGTTCTCTTTTCACTTTTAGTGATTACACTAGTTATCATAGGATAATCATTCACCTTATCTAGGAAGGGGATCTTCTCGATATAAGGTTCAGGTAGGATGTGATCAATAGTGCAATACTCAGCACTCCCAACAGGAACACAGTCAACAATATCTTTATAAGGTGCATGGTACTTGTTCCATCCCTTTTTTGGAATTTCAATATAGGAAGCAAAAGCCTTAAAGCAATTTGTAATAACTTGTAAATCAAGACCATAAGCGTTACTAATATTTTGAAAGTCATCAGTTACCATAAAAGATTCAATGCATTCATAATCATAATTTATACCTGACTTTCTTCCTTTGTCATTCTCCTAAGCTTCAGCATTGTCTTGAATACGGTCTAGGAGATCCCATTTATCTTCTTCTTCCATGCGAGTGAATGATCCAACACAAGAAGCATCCAATAAATCCTTATCATGTAGAGGGAGTCTTGCATAAAAGTTATTGATAATAATATTTTTGGGGAGCTCATGAATGGGACATTTGAGCATAAGTAACTTCAATCTCCCCCAAGCTTGAGCTGTACTCTCTCCATCAAGAGGCCAAAAGTTGTATATTTAATTCCGATCCTTATGAATCTCACTAGGAGGATAAAATTTTGAATAAAAGAGAGGCACTATTTCCTCCCATTCTAGAGCTTGACCATTCTTCAGCAGCTTATACCATTCCTCAGCTCTTCCTTTCAGCGATAATGAGAATAACTTCTTCTTGACTTGATCTGTAGTAATACCTGCACACTTGAACAACCCGCATAATTCGTGTATAAAGAGTAAATGATCACCGGGATGAACAGTTCCATCTCCAACATAATAGTTATACATAACACGATCAATAATTCTTGTAGGTATTTTAAAAGCATCATTCTCAGCAGGTGGTGGTTCATCTACTACCTTAGCAGTGGTAGTAGCATTACCAAATAAGAAACTCAGTGAATTATCCATAACAAAAATAAAGCAACTAACAGAAGTAAACAATACTCACAGTAGAAGTTTCCTTTACCAGTTTACTCTCCAATAGCGCTTCACTCCCTGGCAACGACGCCGGAAAATAGTCTTGATGACCCACAAGTATAGGGGGTGTATCGCAGTATTTTCGATAAGTAAGAGTGTCGAACCCAACGAGGAGCAGAAGGTGCTGGCTAGTGGTATGGATCAGGAATTCTCTACAAATACTTAGCAAACGGATTTTTAGGGGGTTTTGATAATGCAAGTAAACGCGAGTAAACAAAAGAAAATAAGAATAAATGCAGCAAGTGGCCTAATCCTTTATTCAGCAAAGGACAAGCCGGGTGTATTACTTAAGATGACCAAACGTTTTCGAGGACACATGGGAAGACTGTCAAGTGCTTTCGCTTCATATAGTTGATTAATCTTCTTTAGCTTGCTAAGTGTTGTGTGGGTGAATATGTGCTAATGTACTGACCTTCCTAGGACTAATACATACTTTAGATTATACCCCTTGCAAACATGCGTAAGTACAAGAAAGTAATTAAGGTAGAAACCTAACCACAGCTTTAAACTCTAAGACCCTTACGTCCCTTGTGCAATGGTTTCCTAACGGGGGTTCATGTTTCTGTCACTTCGGCAACCCCTACGATTAGTAGCCAAATACACAATGCATTCCCCTAAGCCCATATAGGTGAAGTGTCATGTAGTCGATGTTCACATGACACCACTAGAAGAAGTACACCACAACTTAAATATCAAACTATTGAATCTTTCTCAACACAACTCCACTTCTAACAACATGACTTCTCCCATGTCCTCAAGAACAAAATGAACTACTCACAAGTCATCATATGGATCATGATTAGAGATGGAATAATGATGTATAACAATATGAACATAAACAATAATTAAATGGTTCACTCAATAGCATCAACTACGAAGAGTAATCAACACCGAGAAAGTTTCCCCTAAGAACTATGCAAGATTCAACTCAATTATTACATCAATATAGAGATGGTGATGAGGGTGCTGCTGATGATGGTGGTGGTGGTGATGATGATGCTCCCGATGAAGTCTAGCTTGATGGTGGTGTTGATGGCGATGATCTCCCCTCTCTGGGAAGGAATTCCCGTGCATTACATCGGAGAGATCTTTCTCTCTCGGTGTTTTCCGCCCCGCAGAGGCGGAGAAATCTTTTTGTGGTCGCTCCCCGAACCTTAGGGTTTAGGGAGGAATATATATGCCAGAGGGGAGAGCCAGAGGTGGTCCAGGGCGGCCACACCACCTGGTGGCACGTCCTAGGGTGGCCCGCGCTAGAGGGTGGTGTGGGCCCCTGTGGCCCATCTCCACTCCTCTTTCTAGCATCCTTCGTCTTCTGGAAAAATTGGATTTTCCGTATATTTTCCCGGATTTTCTGATCTTCGTGAATTTTGCCTCCAAACATCACCTTTTCCATCAGAATCCTAACTGCAGTGGTCCATGCTCCAAAAGTCATCAACCATGCAAAAACAGATGAAATAACATAAGTATCATCTCTTAATATTAAATATATCAATGAATAACAGTAAATTATGATATAGAATAGTGATGCAAAATGGACGTATCAGAGACCATCACATTTTGTCATTGGCTTAACCTCAATCCACTTTGTGAATTTATCAACCATGACCAAGATGTGGGTCATGTTGCCACGAGCCGACTTAAATGGCCCAACCATATCCAAGCACCACAAAACAAATGGCCAAGTGATAGGTATAGTTTTGAGTTCATAGGATGGCATATGTATCTTGCTCGAATATCTCTGACACCCATTGCATTTTTTGACAAGTTCCTCGGTGTCATGCAAAGCACTGGCCAGTAAAATCCATGCCAGAAAGCTTTGGCAACTAAGGCTCTGGATGAGGCATGGTTCCCACATTCGCCCTGGTGGATATCTCGGAGAATCTCCTATCCTTCTGCCGGATCAATGTATCGTTGTAGGATGCTAGTAACACTTCTGCCGGATCAATGTATTGTTGCCGGATCAAGAACTCGAAGATTGGTTGTGCCCATGCTGATATCGCGTGAGCCAGAAAAATCACTTCATCAACTTCCATCACATCCGCTAACATAACCCCTTCCGGATTAAGCTAAACAGTCCTCGGGTTCACCAAGTCAGTCCTCTGGTTATTCGGATCACTTCTCCCATCAATATCTATTGGGATAGCTTTAGACCCTGGATTGGTCGGGATATGGATTGACTCGGATTCTGGTGATGGGATAATGGATGGTTTTCTGAGGTGCTCAAGAGCTATGCCTGGCGGGATAGATTGCCTGGATGAGCCAAGTTTTGATAATGTCTCAGCAACATCATTCTCTGCCCGAGGTATATGATGCTCGCATCCTTCAAAGCATTCACTAATTTTCTGCACATGAAATTTATATAATGCCATATTTGCATCAAGGGCATCCGAATGACCTGGCACTTGCTGCACTACCAGGTCTGAATCACCAAAACACTGAATCCGATGTATTCCAATATCCTTTTCTACTTTTAAGCCATGAACAAGTGCCTCATATTCGGCCACATTGTTTGATGCGGCAAAATGTGTTTTCAACACATACTTCAACTGATCTTTCTTTGTCGAGGTAAGTACTATCCTGGCACCTAACCCGGTTTTCAGTTTTGATCCATCAAAATGCATTCTCCAGTAATTCGAGTCAGTCAAAGGTGGCTCATACTACATTTCATCCCAATCAACAAAAAAGTCGGCCAATGCCTGAGACTTGATTGTATCTCTCCTATCATATTGTGGAGCATATGGAGCTAACTCAATAGCCCATTTGGCGATTCTACCACTTGCATCTTTGTTACTCATTATCTCGGATATGGGTGCTTCAAATATCACTTTTATGGGGTGTTCCTCAAAGTAGTGCTTAAGCTTTTTTGCCAACATATAAACCCCATATACCATTTTCTGATAATGTGGATAATTTTGCTTTGAAGCGGAAAGTACCTCACTTAAGTAATATACTGGCCTCTGCACCGATTTGCCTTCCTCATCACGCTCCACCACTACCACGGCACTTACGACTTGGTTGGTCACTGTTATGTAGAGCAACATTGGTTCTCTGGATAGTGGTGAGGCTAACACTGGTGCAGAGGTGATACGTCCAAAACGTATCTACTTTCCCGAACACTTTTGCTATTATTTCTCCTCTAAAATTGTGTGATTTGGATGCAACTAACATGGACTGACGCTGTTTTCAGCAGAATTGCCCTGGTGTCTACTTTTTGTGCAGAAAATCAACTATCAGGAAAAATCCCAGAAAATATGCCGAAAATCCTATTTCACCAAAAGACTCCAGGAGCGAATTGAGGCAGATGGGCCTAGGCCACACCACTGGCGGCGGCAAGCCAGGCCGCCAGGTGGTCGCCGCCCAGACGCCCTCGGTCTCCCTCTTTGCCTATAAGTTGCCTTCTGACCTAAAAACTCAAGGGGGTTTGACGTTTTTCCAAAAGGAGTTCCGCTCCGCCGCCACCACCAGATTCCACGAAACAGCACCAGAAACTCCGTTCTGGCACCCTGCCGGGACAGGGAATTGGAGGAGATCATCGCCATCATCATCAACATCGCTTCTCCATCGACCATCCATGTTTCCCCCATCTATGGGTGAGTAATCCCCCGTTGTAGTCTATGGGGATGGTAGGGATTGGATGAGATCGTTCATGTAATGGCATCAGATTGTTAGGGCATGGTGTCTAGTATCTTCTATTAGTGCTTTATGACTTTGTTGCGACTTGTTATGCTTAATGCTTGTCACTAGGGCCCGAGTGCCATGATTTCAGATCTGAACATGTTATTGATCATTATGATAGTATTGTTTATGGTCTTACCTACAAGTTGTATACACACGTTGTTGTCCGGAACCAATGGCCCCGAAGTGATAGAAATCGGGATAACCGAAGGGAATGGCTTTGATGTGAGGATCACATGTGTTCACGGAGTGTTAATGCTTTGCTCCGGTGCTATATTAAAAGGAGCACCTTAATTGCCAGTAGTTCCCTTGAGGCCCCGCTGCAAACTGGCTGGCAGGACAAAAGATGTTGTGCAAGTTCTCATTACGAGCACGTATGACTATATATGGAACACATGCCTAGGATTATCTAGTACTTGGATGCTTTATCTTATTTATCTGCAATTGCCCTATGTTCTGATTGCTATGTGAATTTTCTTGTCCATGCAATGCCCGTCCATCCATCCCTATGCCTACCTTTTCGAATCCCATTTCTTGCTATTATTCTTGCTGTCTTTACTTTACTACTACTGCTACTTTACTATTCCTACTACAAAACTGTTGCTAGTGATAAACTGCTATGAGCAAGATTGTTTCCAGGTGCAGCTGAATTGACAACTCAGTTGTTAAGGCTTATAAATATTCTTTGGCTCCCCTTGTGTCAAATCAATAAATTGGGTTTCACTTCCCTCGAAAATACTGCGATACACCCCCTATACTTGTGGGTCATCAAGACTATTTTCTGGCGCCGTTGCCAGGGAGCATAGCTTTATTTATCAAGTTCACTTGGATTCTCTATTGTGCGCTGTTATCCATCCATCATGGGTAAGTTGTGATGGCAAGGTTCCTATTTTACCATCCACTACAAGAAGAGGTACGGTTCTGAACACCTCTATTGCTCTTGATTCACCATCTTTTATGAGTAAGCTCGTTACACCACCACATACACATGCTACACACATTGCTACTACTGCTAAATCTGAAACTTCTGATGCTTCTGATGCTGCTTCTACTGTGCTTGATAAGAGTGGTTCATTAGGTCCTTTCCTAGATGCTACGATTGCTAGAATTATAGCTGGAAATACTGAAACTCCTAATGAAGACACTACTACACTTGTTAGTTCACCTGAGTCTAGTGAAAGCTATGATATTGAAGATGGTTATGTTGAGATGACCGATGAATTTATTAAAGAATGTAAAAACACCCATGATAGGAGTGCTGCTAAGAGTCTCCTTGAGAGGCGTACTATTAGACCCAAATTATCTCTTATTGCTAAGTTTGCTGCTTCTCCCATAAACATTATAGATGAAGATTATGATTTCCCTCTCGATCTATCTTACATAGCTATTGTTGAGAAAGAACCTTTTTGTGGGACTAAGAATGAAACTGCGGTAGCACATATGAATGAACTTTCTACCATGAGTGGCTTGTTTTCTGATGATATTAAGATGTGTACTTACTTTGTTGCTAAGATTTTTCCCTTTTCACTGAAAGGAGAAGCTAAAACTTGGTTTAGTAATTTACCTCCTGGATCTATTGATAGCCCTGATTGCTTGATTAGTACTTTCCTGCAGAAATATTTTCCTCCTAGTGCTAGATATGCTATTTTGCAAGAACTTTTTGATTTTAAACAGGGAGAAAAAGAGATATTGCCCGAATCTTGGGCAAGATTTTGTGCTTTGATTCATGCACAGGCTGGAAGTCCATTACGTAAGAATGAGCTTCTTGATATATTTTATAATGGACTAACCGAAGAATCTAGGACATACCTAGATAGTTGTGCTGATTGTGTTTTCAGGAATAGGACTCCTAAGGAAGCTGAGGAATTAATGGCTAAAATAAGTAAGCCTATTCCCTACTCATCCACTATCGAGGTACACTCTCTCCAACACTTTGATGAAGGTGATATCCCTTACTCTAAACCTCCTAATCAATGCTTAGAAGAATTCGATATCTTTACTGTTAAGCAAGATAATTTTAATAAAAGGGTGCAAAATCATCTAATGGAAAACACTGGAGCTATTGTTGAGTTGAAAGATATTGTGGAAAGAACCTCTAATGATGTTAAAATGATTGTTAAACACTTTCAAATGCTTCAAACTCAAATAGATCAACTCATTAAAGTGCAAAAAGACTTGCTAATTAATGCTGCTAAAGAAAAACATGCTTATGAAATTAGAACTAGAAGTGGTGCTGTTACCCAGGATCCTCTATATCCTGAGGGGCATGCCAAAAGAATTGAGCAGGATTCTCAACAAGCTGAAAATAGTGGCTCTACTCATAAGAAAAGTAAAAAGAAACATAAAACTGTTGTAGAACCCTCTGAACCTGCTATAGATCCTAATAGTATATCTATCTTCGATGCTAAAATTGAAAGTGGTAATGAAGAAAATGAAGTTCCTAATGAAGAAAAAGTAGAAGAACCTGAAAAGCACACTAAGAATACTAAATACACTAAAGAAGATTTTGTTGCTAAGAAACATGGTAGTGAAAGAGAGCCTTGGGTCCAAAAACCTATGCCTTTCCCTCATAAGAAACACAAGTCAAAGGAATATGAACACTATAATAAGTTTTGTGAGTGGATGAAACCTTTATTCCTGCAAATTCCTTTGACTGATGCTATTAAATTGCCTCCTAACACAAAGTATATGAAGGATATTGTCTCGAATAAAAGGAAGATCCCTAATGAAGAAATCTCTACTTTGCTTGCTAATTATTCCTTCAATGGTAAGGTTCCAAAGAAACTTGGAGACCCAAGGATTCCAACTATCCCTTGCTCTATTAAGAACAGTTATGTTAGAACTGCTTTGTATGATTTGGGAGCTAGAGTTAGTGTTATGCCTTTCTCTCTCTATAAGAGGCTTCAACTAGAAAAACTAATACCAACTAATATATCTTTGCAAATGGCTGATAAATCTACCACTATTCCTGTTGGTATATGTGAGGATGTACATGTTCAAGTGGATCATAATTGCTTGATATTAACTGATTTTGTTGTGCTTGAGATGCCTGAAGATGATAATATGCCCATTATTCTTGGGAGACCTTTTCTTAATACCGCAGGGGCTGTTATTAATTGTAATCAAGGAAAGGTGACTTTCAATGTTAATGACAAGGAACATACTGTCTATTTCCCCAAGAAGATTGAAAGGACTTATGGTTTGAAATCAATTGAACATGTTGAGGGCATTCAAGTTGGAGAAATATATTGTCCCATACCAAGAGAAAAATTTGAAACTATTATGATTGGGACCATTGCTATCAAGATTGAGGTAACATAGTCATTAGTGGAATACAAAGTTTTGTATCATATGGAATTGTTTTGGTAGCAAGACCTGATCAACCTTGTTAACAAAAGGATTCCGTTGAACAAAACAATGTTTTCACTGTGATTATCTCTGTTTACTTCTATTCTATTCATTTTTGTTTTGCTTTCATTTAGTTCTCCTTTTTGTTGTTAGTTGCTTGCATGTTAGAGTGTCTTGGAACTTCTATAGTTCTAGCCTTGTTTTGTCATTGCATCATTCAAAAAAAATCTGTCTGTCAGAAAATCATTCTTCTATACCTGAAAAATGCCCAAAAATAAAGTGTCTCGAAAAATTCCAGAAAATTCATATTATATTTTTGCGTGAAAAAAGGGGTAGAGGTGTGCCTTGAGGGTGCCAGGGGGACCCACCAGGAAGGCTCACCACCTGGTGGCGTGGCCTGCCCTAGGTGGCGCCATGCCATGGTGTGGGCCACCCCTGGCCCTCCACTAACTCTCTCACCTGCCACTTTCTTCTCTCTCCCGAGAAAGCTCCAGTTCATTGCTCAAAATCGCGTTCTTGCTATGCTTACTCTAGATTTTTTCAATCTCCTTGCTCAGCCCATCTTTGTTGCTGAAATTTGGAGCAGTTGTTCTCTCGTATGTGACTCCTCCCCTTGTCCAAGTAGAATTGTGTTTAGTGGATTATATCTTGAGTATTTTGCTGCTGTAGATGACAGGTTATGAGAGCTTGTAAGCTTGTTTGATACTTAGATATATAGTTTTGATGCATGTTTAGGCCTCTTACAAGTCCATATGAGTAGTATCCTTAATTTTATTCACTTTGCAATCACTTGTTTAATAGGTTTTTAAATTTCAGAATACCAAGCATGAACAACCATACCTTTGGAGAGATATTTGAGAGGGATGCACCTAGGAGGTCGAGGCCCTCAAGATCAGCCTCTCAGTTTAGGCCATCATACAATGAAGATCTCATTGCAACTCGTATTGGTAATGAAAGGGATGACGGGGATGCTCACCCATCTACTTTTCCTTGTTTTACTTTCTTACAAGCTGCACGGATTCTTGATGATTTCTTGCTATTGATTGAGAGGGTTGGTTTGACCTCATATATGCAAGATGAGAGTGAGCAATACGCTATGCTCACCAAAACCTTTGTTGAGAGCTTCACGTTTACTAACACGCCCTATCAGTCAACTGTCTCTTTCAAAATTTATAATTTGCCCTTTACCATGCCATTGGAAAGATTTTGCAGTATTGTAGGTGTAAGCATGACAGGGACCATGAAGATTCAAGGGCGACCCGCTGATTTGCTGGAGCTTTACCGAGGGGTGACCAATGATGATGACCGTGTGGCGCAACACGAAAAGATAAGAAACATCCAACTGCCTGCTCTCAGATACTTTGCATATTATCTTGCGACTAGCATACTTGGTAGGGAGAACACAAGTAATATCTCCAATTATCATTTAGCCTTCCTTGCTGCTGCGCTTAACAATGATACTCGGTACAACCTTGGCTCGCTTATTGCTCGCCGCCTAGCTGCTAGGGGGCCTATCTATGGGGGCATCATTGCCTCGCGTATGGTCAATGCATTAGGTCTTTTAGTGGACCCCAATGATAATGTATTGGCACCACAAAGGCTTGACCTTGTTGCTGAAGGAAATATGCCCTGAGAGGCAATAATAAAGTTGTTATCATGTATTCCTTGTATATGATAGATGTTTATTTTACATGCTATAATTGTATTGATAGGAAACATCAATACATGTGTGTTTAATAAAAAAAGGGTTCCTAGTCATGCCTCTCTTATAGACTAGCTTGTTGATTAACAAGATGATCAAGGTTTCCTGATCATGGACATTGGATGTTGTTAATAACAAGGTCACACCATTAGTGGAATGATGTGATGAACATTCATCCGAAGTATAGCATTACGATCAAGTCATTGTGTTTATATTGCTATAACATCATACGAAGTAATCTTTATCCTTAGACCATGAGATCATGTTAATTGCTAACACCGGAAGAGTATCTTTATAACATCAAACGTCACACCGTAACAGGGTGACTATAAAGATGGGTTCAGTGCTACGAAGGTGTTATGTTGAGGCTCATGGATCAAGAGTGGAATTTGTCAATCCAGATGACGGATAGATATACTCTGGGCCCTCTCGGTGGTATCACATTAGGATAGCTTGCAAGCAAGTGATGTGATCACTAGAATGTTATATCACGGGAACGAGAAAAGAGTGCATGTCGGTAACAAGATCAAACTAGGTATGGAGATACCGATGATCGAATCTCGAACATGTAATATATCGAGAGACAAAAGGATTTAGTTACAAGCGTTAAAGGTTCTCACGATTACAGGAGTCATCGTTGAATGTGTAGGAGTCGATCGGATCTCGTGTCCATGCTGATTATTGATCGGAGAAGGGTCTCGATCATGTCTGCATTATTTACGAACCGTAGGGTGGCACACTTAAGAGTTACCGGACACCATTTTGGAGCACATATGTTTCAGACGAAAGAATTGCAAAGTGCAGGAATTGTTTCAATAGAAACCGGAAATTGTTTCGGGTGAAATTGCAGAAGGTGGTTCTACATGTGATATTGAAATATTGCAAGGGGCTATATGTGAATGTTTCTTAATTAAAGTAATTAACAAAAATTCTGAATAAATTTAATAAAAGAGTTTTATTAAATGAGAGAGCATTAAATTTGGAGAAACTTAATGCATTTAAAGTGGAGACTTTAAAAGGGATTGTGAAGAGGCATTTTAATGTGGAGGAGTTACCACCACATGAATTGGGGAGGTGATTGGTCACCCCCCCATGTGCCGTCCAAGGAGATAGGGGGCACCCCCATCCTCCAATAAAAGGTCACGCATTCCCTCCATCATCCACAAACCTCCTTGTGAAGGATCTCTCACCTCTAGAATTATTCCCCATTGTCTCGGATTAGCGAGATACATGTTCCCGTGGCATTTAAATGCTGAAGGAGTTCTTTGCTTCACTGGATCGCTGGAGCGAGGAGGTGGAGGTTGTCCGATGGCTTGAACGTGTGTGCGAGTGCGGATGCGCTGCTGAGTTGCGGTGCTCGGACTTCCTCACGATCTTGAGATCGGCAAGTGTACGACTACATCAACCACGAGTTCCTACTCATTAACAAAGCTCGTTGTCTTCGAGGGTAAGTTCTCTATGGATGTATGTCCACCCGTTTGCTTTGTACCTAGTAGATAGATCTTGGCGTGTAGTTCACAGTAGGAATTTTTTGTTTTCTATGATGCGGACCAACAGTGGTATCAGAGCCTGATCTATGCGTAGGTGCTTTGCACGGGTAGTACACATATGTTTATATGTGGGCGATGATGATCATGTTATTGCATCTTCTATGTACTTTGGATATTGGTGGCATAGTGGGATGAAGCGGCCCGGACCAACCTTACATGTCATCGTACATGAGACCGGTTCCACGACTGACATGCAACTTGTTTTGCATAAGTGGCTGGCGGGTGTCTGTCTCTCCTACTATAGTCAATATCTGATTTACAACGAGTTGCTAATAACTTGGTTATCCTCGTTGTGGTTCATGTTCGTAGGTTAGACAGGTTCTATCTCCGAAAGCCCTAAGCCACGTAAAACTTGCAATTGATAAAATTAGAGGCGTCTAGTTTAGATCGTTGCTGGGCTAGTGTTTTGATATGGTATTGTTGTAAGTAGATGTATAATAGATACTCTTACAACTCACTTAATGTGTAAGTTCCATAGACCTTGGCCTTACACACAAAGGAATGATAGAGATCATACCACGATGCAAATGATAGAGATCAAATGCATGGACCATATCACCTCACTTCACACATTAGATGTTAGCATCTTATATTGCTAGTTTGGCGTTTGGTAGCATTATAAGATGATCCTCATTTAGATATCAAGATAAAATGTGTTCTTCCTTAAGTATGCACCGCTTGTGGATCGTGTTTTGAGGCATCACGTGATGATCGGGTGTTTTCAACTCTACGCTTTCATACAACGGGTGTAAGACAGTTTTACACACGCAAATACTAAGGTTCTTACTTGACGAGCCTAGCATGTACAGACATGGCCTCGGAACACGGACCGAAAGGTTAAGCATGAGTCATATAGTTGATGTGATGCCCATATAGATGCTCGCCTTTGAAGCTACACCGACTCACGTGATGATCGGACTTGGTGTAGTGGATTTGGTTCATGTAATCACCAAAAGGAAACAAGGGATGTCGTTTTTGAGTGGGAGTTCATTAGTAATTTCGATTAGTTGAACTCAATCTATCATAAACTTAGTCTAAATATACTTTACAAATTCTGTTGTAGATGGCACCACCTGCTTTTAATTTCAATGTGTTCATGGAGAAAGAGAAACTTGCTGCGAATGGTAGCAACTTCACCAACTGGGCTATGAATTTGAGGATTCTCCTCATGGCTGCACAAAAGCAATATGTGCTAGATGCGTCGCTAGGCCCCCCACCAGCTCCTGATGCCCCTGACAAGGAAAAGAACGTCTATATAACTCGTCAGGAGGACCACAACTTAGTTCATTGCGGCATCTTTGTATGGGCTAGAGCCAGAACTTCGAAAGCGTTTCAAAAATGGCAATGCCTTTGATACCATGGGAGAATTGAAAATGATTTTCGATACCCATGCTGCCGTAGAGAGTTATAATGCTACAGAAAAGTTCTTTAGCTGCATGATGGAGGAAAACAGCTCCGTTAGTGAGCACGTACTCAAAATGTCTGGGTACGCCGATAAGCTTGTGTCCTTGGGAATAACGATTCCCATTGACTTAGGCATACACCATGTTCTCCAATCTCTGCCACCTAGCTACAAGAGCTTCGTGATGAACTATAATATGCAGGGCATGAAGAAGTCTCTTCCCGAGCTTCTGTCAATGCTTAAGACTGTAGAAGTGGAGATTAGGAAAGAACATCAAGTGTTGATGATCAATAGGACCACCGGTTTCAAGAAGAACAAGAAAGGCAAGCACAAGGGAAAGAAGGGTGGCAAGTCTGTTGCCACGCCTGAAAAGAAACCCCGAGCTGGCCCTAAGTCTGACACCGAGTGCTACTATTGCAAGGGGACTAGCCATTGGAAGCGCAACTGCCCAAGTATTTGGCGGACAAGAAGTCCGGCAAGGAAAACAAAGGTATATGTTATATACATGTTATTGATGTGTACTTGACTAGTACTCGCAGTAGCATCTGGGTATTTGATACGGGATCGGTTGCTAATATATGTAACTCGGTTCAGGGGCTGCGGAACAAGCGACAACTAGCAAGGGATGAGGTCTCGATGCGGGTCGGCAATGGATCAAGAGTTGATGTGATCGCCGTCGGAACGCTTCCTCTCCATATGCCATCGGGATTAGTTATAAACCTAAATAATTGTTATTCGGTGCCTGCACTGAGCATGAACATTGTATCCGGATCATGTTTGATGGAAAGTGGTTATTCATTTAAGTCTGAAAACAATGGTTGTTCGATTTATATGAATAATATCTTTTATGGTCATGCACCTGTGTTGAATGGTTTATTTCTGTTGGATCTCGATAGTAGTATTACGCATATTCATAATGTTGATGCTAAAAGGATTAAACTTGATAATGATATATCTACATATATGTGGCACTACCGTCTAGGTCATATTGTCGTTAAGCATGAAGAAACTCCATTGATGGACTTTTGGAATCACTTGATTTTGAATCATTTGATACATGTGAGCCATGCCTTATGGGCAAGATGACTAGAACGTCGTTTTCCGGTTCAATGGAACGGGCGACAGATCTATTGGAAATCATACATACTGATGTGTGTGGACCAATGAGTGTGTCGGCGCGAGGTGGATATCGTTATTTTGTTACTTTCACGGATGATTTGAGTAGATATGGGTATATCTATTTGATGAAACACAAGTCTGAAACGTTTGAAAAGTTCAAAGAATTTCAGAATGAAGTGGAAAATCATCGTAACAGAAAGATCAAATTTCTATGGTCCGACCGTGGAGGAGAGCATCTTAGTTACGAGTTTAGCACACATATGAAAGACTGTGGAATAGTTTCACAACTCACGCCTGCCGGAACACCACAACGTAATGGTGTGTCAGAACGTCGTAATCGTACTTTATTGGATATGGTTCGATCTATGATGTCTCTGACTGACTTGCCACTGTTATTTTGGGGTTATGCACTGGACCCGCTACATTCACTTTAAATAGGGCACCATCTAAATCCGATGAAAAGACACCTTATGAATTATGGTTTGGAAACAAACCTAAGCTGTCATTTCTTAAAGTTTGGGGATGCGATGTTTATGTGAAGAAACTTCAACCAAATAAACTCGAACCCAAAGCGGAAAAATGCGTCTTCATAGGATACCGTAAGGAAACGATTGGGTATACCTTCTATCACAGATCCGAGGGCAAGGTCTTTGTTGCCAAGAATGGATCCTTTCTTGAGAAGGAGTTTCTCGCGAAAGGTGTGAGTAGTCGGAAGGTAGAACTCGAAGAGGTTATTGAACCTTCTCTTCATGAAATGGCGAGTAGCACAACTCCAGAAGTTGTTTCGGAGTTGACTTCACCTAATGAAGAGAGAGCTAATGATATTGATCATGAAACTCCGAAAGAGGACACTCTAGAACCTCGCAGTCAAGCGTGACACGTGCAGCTCCTGAACTGTACGGCAATCCTGTTATGAATTTCATGATTGATGAAATGGATGACCCTGCGACATATGAAGAAGCGATGACGAGCCCGGATTCCAACAAATGGCTAGAAGCCATGAAATCCGAGATGGAATCCATGTACGAGAACCAAGTTTGGAACTTGGTGGACTTACCTCACGACCGAAAGGCCGTTGAGAATAAATGGATTTTCAAAAGAAAAACTAATGCTGATAGTAATGTGACCATCTATAAGGCTCGGCTTGTCGCAAAGGGGTTTCGACAAATTCAAGGAGTTGACTACGATGAGACATTCTCTCCCGTAGCGATGCTTAAGTCGGTTAGGATTATGTTAGCAATTGCTGCATATTTCGATTATGAAATATGGCAGATGGATGACAAACTGCGTTCCTCAATGGTAAGATTGAAGAAGAGTTGTATATGATACAACCTAAGGGTTTTGTCGATCCTAAGGATGCTAATAAGGTGTGCAAACTTCAGCGATCCATCTATGGACTGAAGCAAGCATCACGGAGTTGGAATCTCCGCTTTGATGAGGTGATCAAAGAGTTTGGATTTGTCCAAACTTATGGAGAGGCTTGTATTTACAAGAAAGTGAGTGGGAGCAATGTGGCATTTCTGATATTATATGTGGATGACATATTATTGATTGGAAATGATTTAGATCTTTTAAACAGTGTTAAAAGTTATCTAAACAGCAAATTTTCGATGAAGGACCTTGGTGAAGCTTCATATATATTAGGCATTAAAATATATAGAGATAGATCAAGACGCCTAATTAGGCTATCGCAGAGTACATACCTTGATAAGATATTAAAGAAGTTTAATATGGACGGAAGTAAGAAGGGGTTCTTACCTATGTTGCAAGGCAAGACATTGAGTAAGACTCAAAGTCCGGCTACGGCGGAAGAAAGAGAGATAATGGATAGGATCCCCTATGCCTCAGCCATAGGCTCTATAATGTATGCCATGCTATGTACAAGACCGGATGTGGCACATGCTATTAGTTTGACTAGTAGGTACCAATCTGATCCAGGTTCGGAACACTGGATAGCGGTCAAGAATATCCTTAAGTACTTGAGAAGAACTAAGGATATGTTTCTTGTATATGGAGGTGAAGAAGAGCTAGTCGCTAAGTGTTATGTCGATGCTAGCTTTGACACTGATCCGGATGACTCTAAGTCTCAATCCGGATACGTATTTCTCTTGAACGGAGCAACAGTTAGTTGGAGGAGCTCCAAACAACCTGTGGTGGCTGGATCAACAACGGAGGCGGAATATGTTGTTGCTTCAGAAGCGGCGCAGGAAGCAGTTTGGATGAAAGAGTTCATTACGGAACTGGGTGTGGTTCCCAGTGCGTTGGACCCGATGGTGATCTATTGTGACAACAATGGAGCCATAGCCAACACCAAGGAACCAAGGTCTCACAAGAATTCCAAGCATATTAAGCGCCGGTTTCACTCCATCCGCGAACATGTCAAGGATGGAGATATAAAGATTTGTAAAGTGCACACGGACCTGAATGTAGCAGATCCGTTGACTAAAGTACTCCCGAGGGCAAAACATGATCAACACCAGAACTCCATGGGTATTAGATTTATCACTATGTGAACTAGATTATTGTCTCTAGTGCAAGTGGGAGACTGAAGGAAATATGCCCTGAGAGGCAATAATAAAGTTGTTGTTATGTATTCCTTGTATATGATAGATGTTTATTTTACATGCTATAATTGTATTGATAGGAAACATCAATACATGTGTGTTTAATAAAAAAAAGGGTTCCTAGTCATGCCTCTCTTATAGACTAGCTTGTTGATTAACAAGATGATCAAGGTTTCCTGATCATGGACATTGGATGTTGTTAATAACAAGGTCACACCATTAGTGGAATGATGTGATGAACATTCATCCGAAGTATAGCATTACGATCAAGTCATTGTGTTTATATTGCTATAACATCATACGAAGTAATCTTTATCCTTAGACCATGAGATCATGTTAATTGCTAACACCGGAAGAGTATCTTGATAACATCAAATGTCACACCATAATAGGGTGACTATAAAGATGGGTTCAGTGCTACGAATGTGTTATGTTGAAGCTCATGGATCAAGAGTGGAATTTGTCAATCCAGATGACGGATAGATATACTCTGGGCCCTCTCGGTGATATCACATTAGGATAGCTTGCAAGCAAGTGATGTGATCACTAGAATGTTATATCACGGGAACGAGAAAAGAGTGCATGTCGATGCGAGATCAAACTAGGTATGGAGATACCGATGATCGAATCTCGGACATGTAATATATCGAGAGACAAAGGGATTTAGTTACAAGCGTTAAAGGTTCTCACGATCACAGGAGTCATCGTTGAATGTGTAGGAGTCAGTACGGATCTCCAGGTCCCGCTGCTGATTATTGATCGGAGAAGGGTCTTTATCATGTCTGCATTATTCGCGAGCCGTAGGGTGGCACACTTAAGAGTTACCGGACACCATTTTGGAGCACATATGTTTCATACGAAAGAATTGCAAAGCACAGGAATTGTTTCAATAGAAACCGGAAATTGTTTCGGGTGAAATTGCAGAAGGTGGTTCTGCATGTGATATTGAAATATTGCAAGGGGCTATATGTGAATGTTTGTTAATTAAAGTAATTAACAAAAACTCTGAATAAATTTAATAAAAGAGTTTTATTAAATGAGAGAGCATTAAATTTGGAGAAACTTAATGCATTTAAAGTGGAGACTTTAAAAGGGAAAGTGAAGAGGCATTTTAATGTGGAGGAGTTACCACCACATGAATGGGGGAGGTGAGGGGTCACCCCCCCATGCGCCGGCCATGGAGAGAGGGGGCACCCCCTCCTCCTATAAAAGGACACCCATTCCCTCCTTCATCCACACACCTCCTTGTGAAGGATCTCTCTCCCCCTCTAGAATTATTCCCCCATGGTCTCGGATTAGCGAGATACATGTTCCCGGTGGCATTTCGTCTGGAAGGAGTTGCTGCTTCCGCTGGATCGCTGGAGCGAGGAGGTGGAGGTTGTCCGATGGCTTGAACGTGTGTGCGAGTGCGGATGCGCTGCTGAGTTGCGGCGCTCGGACTTCCTCACGATCTTCAGATCGGCAAGTGTACGACTACATCAACCACGAGTTCCTACTCATTAACAAAGCCCGTTGTCTTCGAGGGTAAGTTCTCTATGGATGTATGTCCACCCGTTTGCTTTGTACCTAGTAGATAGATCTTGGCATGTAGTTCACATCGTAGGAATTTTTTTGTTTTCTATGCTACGGACCCAACGGTTGCTATGAAAACTCATCACTTTGTCACTGCTGCTTCTGATTTGGACGGTCTAGTATATAGGATGTTGTTTACTGACGGGGATGAGAGGGAGATCCCTTTGCTGCAGTCTTCTTTGTTTAGTGTTCACAGGTGACCGTGGTCGCGCTCCAAGGAGGAGGTGGACGAGCAGCTTCGCTTGCTAGGTTTCCACGAGCAGCACTAGGAGGATGTACCCTCCTATGATTACTCCGCACACTACGGAGGGACGTACTCAAGGTCGCACTAGGACGAGGGTACCTCCTCGTCAAACTACGGTGACACGTCATCCTGGCCGGCTTGGGATTGATACCCACTTAGGCCAAAAGCCTAAGCCTGGGGGGAGGTACGTCGGCATCGCACTCATCTCCCTATCACGTTGCGTCGGTACTTTGTATATTCATGTTTCGTTCTCTTTTTAGTTTTTGTTCTTTCTTTGCTTTTGCTTTCTAAAACACAAAAAGACCAAAAATATTTCTGTTGTTTCTCCTTGGTTTGCTTCTTCTTCTTTTTGCCTTGGTTTGTTTTTCCTTTTTTGCTTTGTTTGAATTATTCAAAAAACCCAAAAAGATTTTGCTTTGCTTGTTTTCCTTTTTGGTTCTTGTTTAAAAAAATTGAAAACAACAAAAATATTTGTTGTTCTTCTTTGGCTTTGTGAGTTTGTTGCAGGGTTCATCAGTCCTTAGTGGATATTGGTTTCATATTATTATTCAAGTCACACAAGTGAAGAGCAATAATGAGGATTAATGACAACTTGAGGCGTGGTAAGAGGCTGGTAACGAACTCTATTTGTTTTCATTTTTGTACATATACTCATCACTGTGGGCGTGCTTAGTCTGTTCGTGTAAGGTGTATGTTATCTTTGGATGCTTAATAGTTCTTGCTTTCGTATGATTAGTTCCAGCTTGCTAATAGTTTGTAGCATGTCTTATGAATGTTTGCTTGCATTACTCTACTCATAATTTGGTATGACACCGTGGTATCCTCCTCTGAATGTTTCATTTGAATTAACTTGGCACATGCTCACGCATGCACATGACTGTAATAATTAGTTAAGCCTCGTTGAATTATTTTGCCTTGAGGATCTTGAATCACTTTCATGCCATGATGAGTCCTGTTTTGTTGCAAGCATGATTATGACACCTATTGCTCTCTCGTTTGTCGCTCCCTTACTATTGCTAGACTTCACTTTCACTGAGTATGTTTTACTCATGTTTCCAACTCCCCAAAACCAAATATTGCCAAAGTGTCCACCATACCTACCTATTAGCATCATTTTCTACTTCCGCGCATATTCAATATGCTTTGTTTTCTTCCGAATAAAATGTTTTCTTGTTATGAGAAAGTTAGTTAGTAAAGCTCTCACAAACTTGATGGCACACTTTATTTTCTTGCATTTAATAAACCTGAACCATTGCGTCCTTCTTTGTTGCGTATATGCTTGCGCTTTATAAGTTGAAGTTAGCAGAACCATGTATCATGGGGAACGTTTTCAATATTTCATTGGTACTTAGTACCTCGTTGATATCATGTTCTTTTGCTTATGGATCCCGGCGGTGTGAAATAAAAGTGGAACTTGTAAGATCATGGAGTTTGTATGTATGTTAGAGAAACGCCTGGGCCGCTAGCCTAAGCCATGCCTAATCATGGTGGAAACTTGCAACATAACCATAATGAGCATTCTATGAAGCATCCTCAATAAAAATCTATGCACATAGTAAATAAAAAGATCGCTGAGATGCTCATTGTCTGCTTGCCTTGTCATTTTGATTATGGGATAGCTCCTGTGTCATGTGCAAGGGGTACCTCGTTGGCGGTTCTCTATGATACGTATATACTTACAATGATAAGAGCTTACTTGTGACTGAAGTTGAGTAGCATGAGGATCGGTCTTCATAAGTAAGGGGCATGAGACTTCGATTTATAACTTGTCAAGCATATCCTCTTAGTTGTGTCACTTTAACCTTAACCATTTAAAGATGCTTATGATAGGGGCAATGAGAGCTCAAAGCTAACAAGTACCATACTTTCAGCATTTGGAAGCCTTTCAAACTATTCAAAACCTTTTCCTTTACTTGTTGAGTCTTCACATATTCTTTGAGCACCTTCTTGAGAGCATAGTTGTTATTCTTTGTGCTTGTCTCAAAACTTGATTATTTGGGTTATGACTTTGATGCTTGTATCTTTGATATCTTTACTTCTAGTCTTCACCTAAACTTCAGAGGTGCCTTAAATCAAAGGCAATCAAGGTACCACTCTATCATACCTTTTTATGAGCATTGTAATGTTGCTTATGTTTATACTTCATGCTACTTATTATTTTTGAGTTGGAATCTCTTCATAGCTTGCAATGCATATTAAGTAAACTTAGTTGCATACTCCATATTATGAATTGACTAAGTAGTTGATCACATGCTGAGAATATACACATCATATGAAGCAACTATGGTTCGGAACGGGTGGTTCCCTCATGATCTGAGGTCCAAAACATGGAGGACCCGGAGGACCTTGTCCTTCAACAGCTCCGACATAAAAATTCTATCTAGTTTTAGTCTTGCATCATCTGGCTATAGGTTCCTGTTTCCTAGCCTTCATCCCATTGCATTTCCCATCATATGATGATCCGGCCTGGGAAATCCGGCATTGGCGATAGCCGAATAACCATCATTGTACCTATTCTACATGGCTGGCTCCGCACTTTGCTCTTGCCGAGGTATATACCTCTGCTGTTGTTGAGGTGGGTGATGCCCTGCTCCAGCCGAGTTACGCTGGCCGGCATTGCCGCGCCCATCATTCCCCTGTCTTTCATTACCTTGGTCGGGGTTTTTGTTGCCACCGTTACCCTAGCTAACACTTCCTTGGTCTACATTGGCATGTTTGCCTTTCCTGGCCACAACCAGATCACATGGCACCATTTGCTTATTTCTCCCCCCATAGTTTACCACTTCATCTGTCCTTAGGCCTGTGCCGGGTGAAGAGGTTGTCCCAGCTGATTTTGCTGGTGCGCCCCCAGCCGAATGAATGATGCAGGAACCTCCTGTTCTTGCCGAGATATTCTTGAGTAACTCTTCATTTTTCTAGTTCACAATGCGCACCAGCTCAATGACTCTCTCTTTCTGCATTTGCCGAGCCTCACCAGACAAAGCAAATATGCCCTAGAGGCAAATAATAAATAGGTTTTTATTGTCATATCTCAATTAGTTTATAATAGTTTCATATTGTGCTATAACTGTACCAAGTAGAAACATTGGTACAGGTGTGGTATGAAACAACCAAGTCCCTATTAGCCTCTATTTATACTAGTTCGTTGGTCATGAGGATGATCTGAGTTTCAAGATCATGGGAATTTATGCCAATTGACAACAGGGTCATATCATTGGAGAATGATGTGATGGACATTCCTCGAAGGATTACAACACGATCAAGTCATATAAGTTCATTGTTGCAACAGCTATACCTAGACTCCTTTTCCTTAGACCATGAGCTCATATTACTCATTGTTTCCTGAGGCTGCTTAGACTGCATCAACCGTCATCTGGTGATACGGTGGCCATAAAGGTGTACGTTGGGTATTCCGAAGGAACAGTAGATGACATGTGACTGCAAGACCGGGATTTTTTCACCCACATGACGAGTAAAGATACATACGGCCAGCTTGGTGAGATTACATCCATAAATGTTGCAACATGTGACTCGGTCACAGGGATGTAATATCACGGTAACAAGAAAACAGAACTTGTTGTGAACAAGATTGAACAAGGTATATGATACCAATGATCGGATCTCGGACAAGTCGTATTGAGAAACAATAGGAATTGGATGCTACAT
The DNA here is from genome assembly GCA_023614405.1 of Avena insularis. Taxonomy (NCBI): domain Eukaryota; kingdom Viridiplantae; phylum Streptophyta; class Magnoliopsida; order Poales; family Poaceae; genus Avena; species Avena insularis. The sequence continues at coordinate 569,470,066 of CM042686.1, forward strand.
TTAGCGGTTCAAACGACATTGTCATCAGGAATGCATAGGGGTCACATGGATATCCCTGGCCCCTCTATTGATCATTGATTTAGATCATGTCTAGAGCATTCCCGAGCCGTGAGAGGATACACTTAAGGGTACGATGAGAGCGATCATTCGTAAGACGGAATCACAGTAGAGAAAGAGAAAGTCGGAATCGTTCCGCAGAAAGATCCGAAGTTGTTCGGAGAAAGAATAAAGGAAAATACCCAGAAAAGTGTTTTCGGATAAATGGGAATTTGAATATACATTTAGTATATGTTAATTATGAATTAATATATTCTAAATAATATTTAAATTAAGATTTATAAAGGCAACTTTTATATTAGGCCAAATCTCGGAGGGACAAGGCCTAGAAATAAAGCTGCAAAAAAAGAAAAAGGAAAAAGAAAAGAAAACAATGCCGCTATGGGCTCCCACTTAGGCAAGCGCCAGAAGTGGGCATTCGCGGGCTTAACCCCGCCCATGCAGGGCTCATGAGAGTGGACCGGCAAAGTAGCTGGGCCGCCGTGGACGAGCCGGCCCATCCGGGCGCTGGCTGCCACCGCCGCCTTGCTAGCAAGCTGGGACGCACGGGCGCGCGTGGGCCACGAGGGTGTGGCTGGCCTGCTTGGCCGCTACGCCTCCTAGCTGCTGCTGCTGCGAGATGGGCATGGTGGCAGCCCACCCATGGCAGCTCAATCTTCACTGGTTGTTGGGCTGGTCGTCCAAGCCCAGCCGGCTGGGAGCTCCTTTTCCCCCCTTTTTCCTTTGAAATTTAGTCCCACATGGCTTAGCCTTTGAGAAAGGCACATCCCCTTTGTTGGGTTCCGTAGCAGAAAACAAAATTTTTCTATCTACTCGAACACTAATACTAGGATCTATACTATGCAGACATAAGTAACGGAGAAGGGATACGGTATTCATACCTTTGAAGACCGAGGCACGCCTTACGCAGGAAGGCGTATTGATGAAGACGAGCAGCACCCCAAGTGTGGTGCCTCCGAAGTTCGTCACACGTCCGGTGTAGGAGACGTCAACCGGACTCCGATCCAGCCGAGCAGCGGGAGAAGTAGATGCTAGATCACAGATCACACGACGGTGGTGTGAAGGTGGAGAACTCACCCACGAGGTCCTCCCCAATATTACACAGAAGTACTCAATGGATGAGAGAGAGAATGAGAGGGAATGGGGTGATTCCAAAGGGGGAAGGGAGACCCCTATATATAGTGGGAGGGGGGCACACCACCCTAGGGCCAGGCGGTGTGGGACTAACCCCCACACCCACCGCCCACCTAGGGGCAGCCTCCGGCCCTAGGTGGGCCCCATTGGGGTAGCCCACTAAGCCTAGGCCGGCTGGCCCCCTCTCCCTAGGAGCCATGCCCTATTGGGCCTCCCTTCGGGTAAGGCCCATTAGCATTATGATGCCTTTAATAATAAAACAAAATATATATTTAATATTAATTCTCCAATTAATATTCATATACACATATTGCATTATTCCTTCACTTCGGAACATCTTCTAGACCCGTTCCGATCTCCATCGGATGTTACCCGGAACTATTCCGGTTTCTCTTTCTGTATTTCTCCTACGATACCTCATATACCCTAAGCGTCCCTACCCTTAAGCGTGAAATCCTTCGGTTCGAAAACACTCCGGACATGATCGAGACTACTCTCACATCAATGATCAACAGAGGGACCTGGATGGCCATGTGACCCCCGAGCGTTTCACGAATACAATCGCTCGAACCGTGAGATAGTCGTTCCCCGTTCCCTTTGTCATATGATACCTAATTCATTCGAGACTTGATCTTCGGTATCCCCATACCTTAGTTCGGTCTCGTTACCAATGAACTTGTTTACTCGTTCTTGTGTTGTTGCATTCCGTGACCAAGTCACATGCTTGCAAGCTTCATTAATGCAACGTCACCGAGGTGGCCACATGTATCTGTCCGTTACATGGACTAGACAAATCCTGGTCTTGATATGTACTCCGCTACGCATCCCTTCGGAAAACCTGAGTGGCACCTTTTTGATCACCCTGTTACGAGATGATTCTTGATAACCATCTAAGCTTCTTCTAGAATGGTGATTTGCATTACCTCACAGTCAAATGATCAGGTTGCGAGGTTCTCTGTGTTTTATCATCAATGGTGCACATTGTAACTAGATATCATTTAAGATATAATGGTCGGATGTTTGTCTATCATATTATTCAACCAATAACATGACCTCATTGTCAATTGGCATAAATGCCCATGATCTTGAAACCCAGACCATCCTCATGACCTATGAACTAGTTCGCTAGAGGTAACTAGAGACATGGTTTGTTTACATACCGCACGTGTATTAACGTTTCGCATTAACACAGTTATAGCACAGTATGAAACGTATTATGAACATATAGGAGATATATCAAATAATACACATTATTATTTGCCTCTAGGGCATAACTCTTCACCCTTAGCCTATATAAAGGGGTGCCCATGGGTGGGATAAAACACACCCAATATTTGGAGAAGTCCTTTGGTTGACTTTCTCCTTCCCTCTCTCTCTAGCCCTTGTGACCATGGCCCCAAGTTTGGGCTGTGCGAACAAGGCACACCTGTAGTATGCCGTTGCACTGCAGGGATTCATAGCCGGATCTCAACTTATGCACTCCCAGTGGAATCAGGGAGCCGGAGGTCTCATCGTGCACCGGATGTGTACGAAGAAACAAGGCGCAACACTTGGGGCGCTTAAATGTTGTGCACCGGATGTGACATGCGAGGAGCTTCGCGACCTTGAGGTCGGCTACGAGTATGACTACATCGACCACGTTCCCCTCGGAACGTTAACCGCGTACGGTCTATAAGGGTATGTATTCTGTACGCATTGGCCGTTACCGCATTACTACATAGATAGATCCTAGGCAGTTTTGGGGTTCCAACGTAGGAATTTTTTTGTTTTCTGCTGCGGATCCCCTTCAATGGTATCAGAGCCGATCTATGCGTAGGAGTGCTGTACGGCCAGTATGCACATGTTTTGGGCGGGTATTCATCCCTTAGTTGTTACCCTCTAACGTGTACTTGTTTATATCGCGGTATTGTTTGATGAAGCGGCCCGGACCGACCTTGCGCGTATTCGTACACGAGACTGGTTCCACACTTAACATACGGCTTGTACCGTATAAGTGGCTAGCGGGTGTCTGTCTCTCATTCGATAGTTGATATAGCATTTACAACGGAGGGCCCCGAAAGGGGTGTAATAGAGACAACTGCTAGATCCGTGTTGTGCTTGGAAAGTTCGTAGATTAGAAACGGTTCTATTGCGAAAGCCCTAATAACCACGTAAAACTTGCAATAGATAAAGTAGAGGCGTCTAACTTTATTTTGCAGGGGGCATGTGATTATGATACGGCATTGGTCGTTACGAAGGTAAAGTAGTTTACTTTTCCGTTACTAAGTAGTATAGTAATAGTCATCGTTCCGATGGACGACCTGGTGGAGGCGTCGTGGACTTGGCGTCAAACCAGGGGCAAGATGGAGATCATACCGGAGCGCTCGATGGAGATCAAGGCGCAACAAGAAGGACCATATCATATCACATTATACATATGATGTTGATATCTGTTTTACATCTTATTGTGTGCTAATATTAAGATACTCAACGGTAGCAAATAAGATAATCCCTATTTAATTCTAATGTTCCATGTTCCGCTTGTGTGTGCACCACCAAGAAAGTTCTTCGGTATAAGGCGCCCTGCGGTGATTAGGGGTCATACATATCTACGTTCGCATACAGTGGGTGTAAGCCATGTTGCACAGCGAATACACACAAGTTAGATTTGGCGAGCCTAGCATGTGCAGACATGGCCTCGAAACACAAGAGATCGAAAGATCGAGCATGAGTCACATGGATGATGTGATTGACATTAGTGAATGTCAACCTTTGATACTGCACTGATGGTCGTGACGATCGGGGGAGGTGCAGAGGATAGCGATCATGTGATCACTAAAATCGTCTAGGGGATGACAATTTTGGTGGAGACCAATTATAAATTGATCTCTTATTATAAACTTAGTCTAGATGTCTGTTTGCAAATATCTTAGTAGACCTTGGCCTATCCCATTGAGGTCCTTTGCGACCATGGGAATATATTGCTTAATATGGAACTTAGCAAAAGGGTCCAACTGTTGGGTCCGCAGCATAGAAAACAAAAAAATTCCTACGGTGTGAACTACACGCCAAGATCTATCTACTAGGTACAAAGCAAACGGGTGGACATACATCCATAGAGAACTTACCCTCGTAGACAACGAGCTTTGTTAACGAGTAGGAACTCGTGGTTGATGTAGTCGTACACTTGTTAACGAGTAGCAACTCAGCAGCGCATCCGCACTCGCATACACGTTCAAGCCACCGGACAACCTCCACCTCCTCGCTCCAGCGATCCAGCGGAAGCAGCAACTCCTTCCAGACGAAATGCCACCGAGAACATGTATCTCGCTAATCTGAGACCATGGGGGGAATAATTCTAGAGGGGGAGAGAGATCCTTCACAAGGAGGTGTGTGGAAGAAGGAGGTAATGGGTGGCCTTTTATAGGAGGAGGGGGGCCCTCTATCCATGGCCGGTGCATGGGGGGGTGACCCCTCACCTCCCCCATTCATGTGGTGGTAACTCCTCCACATTAAAATGCCTCTTCACATTCCGTTTTAAAGTCTCCACTTTAAATGCATTAAGTTTCTCCAAATTTAATGCTCTCTCATTTAATAAAACCCTTTTATTAAATTTATTCAGAATTTTGTAAATTACTTTAATTAACAAACATTCACATATAGCCCCTTGCAATATTTTAATATCACATGCAGAACCACCTTCTGCAATTTCACCCGAAACAATTTCCAGTTTCTATTGAAACAATTCCTGCGCTTTGCAATTCTTTCGTCTGAAACATATGTGCTCCAAAATGGTGTCCGGTAACTCTTAAGTGTGCCACCCTACGGTTCGCGAATAATGCAGACATGATCGAGACCCTTCTTCGATCAATAATCAGCGGCGGACACGGAGATCCGTACTGACTCCTACACATTCAACGATGACTCCTGTGATCGTGAGAACCTTTAACGCTTGTAACTAAATCCCTTTGTCTCTCGATATATTACATGTCCGAGATTCGATCATCGGTATCTCCATACCTAGTTTGATCTCGTTACCGACATGCACCCTTTTCTCGTTCCTGTGATATAACATTCTAGTGATCACATCACTTGCTTGCAAGCTATCCTAATGTGATATCACCGAGAGGGCCCAGAGTATATCTATCCGTCATCTGGATTGACAAATTCCACTCTTGATCCATGAGCCTCAACATAACACCTTCAGAGTAATCGAACCCATCTTTATAGTCACCCTGTTACGGTGTGACGTTTGATGTTATCAAGATACTCTTCCGGTGTTAGCAATTAACACGATCTCATGGTCTAAGGATAAAGATTACTTCGTATGATGTTATAGCAATATAGACAAAATGACTTGATCATAATGCTATACTTCGGATGAATGTTCATCACATCATTCCACCAATGGTGTGACCTTGTTATTAACAACATCCAATGTCCATGATCAGGAAACCTTGATCATCCTGTTAATCAACAAGCTAGTCTATAAGAGAGGCATGACTAGGAACCCTTTTTGTTTATTAAACACACATGTATTGATGTTTCCGAATCAATACATTTCTAGCATGTAAAATAAACATCTATCATGTATAAGGAATATATAATAATAACTTTATTATTGCCTCTCAGGGCATATTTCCTTCAGTCTCCCACTTGCACTAGAGACAATAATCTAGTTCACATAGTGATAAATCTAACACCCATGGAGTTCTGGTGTTGATCATATTTTGCCCTTGGGAGTACTTTAGTCAACGAATCTGCTACATTTAGGTCCGTGTGTACTTTACAAATCTTTATATCTCCATCCTTGACATGCTCGCGGATGGAGTGAAACCGGCGCTTAATATGCTTGGAATTCTTGTGAGACCTTGGTTCCTTTGCGTTGTCTATGGCTCCATTGTTGTCACAATAGATCACCATTGGGTCCAACACACTGGGAACCACACCCAGTTCCGTAATGAACTCTTTCATCCAAAGCGCTTCTGGCTACTGAAGCGGCAACATATTCCGCCTCCGTTGTTGATCTAGCCACCACAGGTTGTTTGGAGCTCCTCCAACTAACTGCTGCTCCGTTCAAGAGAAATACGTATCCGGATTGAGACTTAGAGTCATCCGGATCAGTGTCAAAGCTAGCATCGACATAACACTTAGCGACTAGCTCTTCTTCACTTCCGTATATAAGAAACATATCCTTAGTTCTTCTCAAGTACTTAAGGATATTCTTGTCCGCTATCCAGTGTTCCGAACCTGGATCAGATTGGTACCTACTAGTCAAACTAATAGCATGTGCCACATCCGGTCTTGTACATAGCATGGCGTAAATTATAGAGCCTATGGCTGAGGCATAGGGGATCTTATCCATTATCTCTCTTTCTTCCGCCGTAGCCGGACTTTGAGTCTTACTCAATGTCTTGCCTTGCAACATAGGTATGAACCCCTTCTTACTTCCGTCCATATTAAACTTCTTCAATATCTTATCAAGGTATGTACTCTGCGATAGCCCAATTAGGCGTCTTGATCTATCTCTATAGATTTTAATGCCTAATATATATGAAGCTTCACCAAGGTCTTTCATCGAAAATTTGCTGTTTAGATAACTTTTAACACTGTTTAAAAGATCTAAATCATTTCCAATCAATAATATGTCATCCACATATAATATCAGAAATGCCACATTGCTCCCACTCACTTTCTTGTAAATACAAGCCTCTCCATAAGTTTGGACAAATCCAAACTCTTTGATCACCTCATCAAAGCGGAGATTCCAACTTCGTGATGCTTGCTTCAGTTCATAGATGGATCGCTGAAGTTTGCACACCTTATTAGCATCCTTAGGATCAACAAAACCCTTAGGTTGTATCATATACAAATCTTCTTCAATCTTACCATTGAGGAAGGCAGTTTTGACATCCATCTGCCATATTTCATAATCGAAATATGCAACAATTGCTAACATAATCCTAACCGACTTAAGCATCACTACGGGAGAGAATGTCTCATCGTAGTCAACTCCTTGAATTTGTCGAAACCCCTTTGTGACAAGTCGAGCCTTATAGATGGTCCCATTAACATCAGCATCAGTTTTCCTTTTGAAAATCCATTTATTCTCAACGGCCTTTCGGTCGTGAGGTAAGTCCACCAAGTTCCAAACTTGGTTCTCGTACATGGATTCCATCTCGGATTTCATGGCTTCTATCCATTTGTTGGAATCGGGCTCATCATCGCTTCTTCATACGTCGAGGTCATCCATTTCATCAACCATGAAATTCTAGCAGATTGCCGTGCAGTTCAGGAGCTGCGTGTTCGCTTGACTGCGAGGTTCGGTAGTGTCCTCTTTCGGAGTTTCATGATCATTATCATTAGCTCTCTCTTCATCAGGTGAAGTCAACTCCGAAACAACTTCCGGTGCTGTGCCACTCGCCATTCCATGAAGAGAAGGTTCAATAACCTCTTCGAGTTCTACCTTCTGACTACTCACACCTTTCGCGAGAAACTCCTTCTCAAGAAAGGATCCATTCTTGGCAACAAAAACCTTGCCCTCGGATCTGTGATAGAAGGTATACCCAATTGTTTCCTTAGGGTATCCTATGAAGATGCATTTTTCCGCTTTGGGTTCGAGTTTATCCGGTTGAAGTTTCTTCACATAAACATCGCATCCCCAAACCTTAAGAAATGACAGCTTAGGTTTGTTTCCAAACCATAATTCATACAATGTCTTTTCAACGGATTTAGATGGTGCCTGATTTAAAGTGAATGCAGCTGTTTCCAGTGCATAACCCCAAAATGACAGAGGTAAGTCAGTCAGAGACATCATAGATCGAACCATATCCAATAAGGTACGATTACGACGCTCCAACACACCATTACGTTGTGGTGTTCCGGCAGGCGTGAGTTGTGAAACTATTCCACAGACTTTCATATGTGTGCTAAACTCGTAACTAAGATACTCTCCTCATGGTCGGACCGCAGAAATTTGATCTTTCTGTTACGATGTTTTTCCACTTCATTCTGAAATTCCTTGAACTTTTCAAAAGTTTCAGACCTGTGTTTCATCAAATAGATATACCCATATCTACTCAAATCATCCGTGAACGTAACAAAATAACGATATCCACCTCGCGCCGACACACTCATTGGTCCACACACATCAGTATGTATGATTTCCAATAGATCTGTCGCCCGTTCCATTGAACCGGAAAACGGCGTTCTAGTCATCTTGCCCATAAGACATGGCTCACATGTATCAAATGATTCAAAATCAAGTGATTCCAAAAGTCCATCAGAATGGAGTTTCTTCATGCGTTTAACGCCAATATGACCTAGACGGTAGTGCCACATATATGTAGATATATCATTATCAAGTTTAATCCTTTTAGCATCAACATTATGAATATGCGTAATACTGCTATCGAGATCCAACAGAAATAAACCATTCAACATAGGTGCATGACCATAAAAGATATTATTCATATAAATCGAACAACCATTGTTTCCAGACTTAAATGAATAACCACTTTGCATCAAACACGATCCGGATACAATGTTCATGCTCAGTGCAGGCACAAATAACAATTATTTAGGTTTATAACTAATCCCAATGGAATATGGAGAGGCAGCGTTCCGACGGCGATCACATCAACTATTTATCCATTGCTGACCCGCATCGTGACCTCATCCCTTGCTAGTTGTCGCTTGTTCCGCAGCCCCTGAACCGAGTTACATATATTAGCAACTGATCCGGTATCAAATACCCAGGTGCTACTGCGAGTACTAGTCAAGTACACATCAATAACATGTATATCACATATACCTTTGTTTGCCTTGCCGGACTTCTTGTCCGCCAAATACTTAGGCGATTAAGCGCTTCAATGGCGATCCCTTGCAATAGTAGCACTCGATTGTCGGACTTAGGGCCAGCTCGGGGTTTCTTTTCGAGCGTGGCAACATACTTGCCACCCTTCTTTCCTTGTGCTTGCCTTTCTTGTCCTTCTTGAAACCGGTGGTCCTATTGATCATCAACACTTGATGTTCTTTCCTAATCTCCACTACGTAGTCTTAAGCATTGTAAGCTCGGGAAGAGACTTCTTCATACCCTGCATATTATAGTTCATCACGAAGCTCTTGTAGCTAGGTGGCAGTGATTGGAGAACACGATGTATGCCTAAGTCAATGGGAATCGTTATTCCCAAGGACACAAGCTTATCGGCGTACCCAGACATTTTGAGCACGTGCTCACTAACGGAGCTGTTTTCCTCCATCATGCAGCTAAAGAACTTTTCTGTAGCATTATAACTCTCTACGGCAGCATGGGTATCGAAAGTCATTTTCAATTATCCCATGGTATCAAAGGCATTGCCATTTTCGAAACGCTTTCGAAGTTCTGGCTCTAGCCCATACAGTATGCCGCAATGAACTAAGTTGTGGTCCTCTTGACGTGTTATATAGACGTTCTTTTCCTCGTCAGGGGCATCAGGAGCTGGTGGGGGGCCTAGCGGCGCATCTAGCACATATTGCTTTTGTGCAGCAGTGAGGAGAATCCTCAAATTCATAGCCCAGTTGGTGAAGTTGCTACCATTCGCAGCAAGTTTCTCTTTCTCCATGAACACATTGAAATTAAAAGCAGGTGGTGCCATCTACAAGAGAATTTGTAAAGTATATTTAGACTAATTTTATGATAGATTGAGTTCAACTAATCCAAATTACTAATGAACTCCCACTCAAAAACGACATCCCTCGTGTCCTTTTGGTGATTACATGAACCAAATCCACTACACCAAGTCCGATCATCACGTGAGTCGGTGTAGCTTCAAAGGAGAGCATCTATATGGGCATCATATCAACTATATGACTCATGCTTAACCTTTCGGTCCGTGTTCCGAGGCCATGTCTGTACATGCTAGGCTCGTCAAGTAAGAACCTTAGTATTTGCGTGTGTAAAACTGTCTTACACCCGTTGTATGAAAGCGTAGAGTTGAAAACACCCGATCATCACGTGATGCCTCAAAACACGATCCACAAAACGGTGCATACTTAAGGAAGAACACATTTTATCTTGATATCTAAATGATTGATATGTAAATGAGGGATCATCTTATAATGCTATCAAACGCACCAAACTAGCAGTATAAGATGCTAACATCTAATGTGTGAAGTGAGATGATATGGTCCATGCATTTGATCTCTATCATTCCTTTGTGTGTAAGGCCAAGGTCTATGGAACTTACACATTAAGTGAGTTGTAAGAGTATCTATTATACATCTACTTACAACAATACCATATCAAAACACTAGCCCAGCAACGATCTAAACTAGACACCTCTAATTTATCAATTGCAAGTTTTACGTGGCTTAGGGCTTTCGGAGATAGAACCTGTCTAACCTACGAACATGAACCACAACGAGGATAACCAAGTTATTAGCAACTCGTTGTAAATCAGATATTTACTATAGTAGGAGAGACAGACACCCGTCAGCCACTTATGCAAAACAAGTTGCATGTCAGTCGCGGAACCGGTCTCATGTACGATGACATGTAAGGTTGGTCCGGGCCGCTTCATCCCACTACGCCACCAATATCCAAAATACATAGAAGATGCAATAACATGATCATCATCACCCACATATCAACCATATGTGTACTACCCGTGCAAAGCACCTACGCATAGATCAGGCTCTGATACCACTGTTGGGTTCGTAGCATAGAAAACAAAAAAATTCCTACGGTGTGAACTACACGCCAAGATCTATCTACTAGGTACAAAGCAAACGGGTGGACATACATCCATAGAGAACTTACCCTCGTAGACAACGAGCTTTGTTAACGAGTAGGAACTCATGGTTGATGTAGTCGTACACTTGCCGATCTCAAGATCGTGAGGAAGTCGGAGCGCCGCAACTCAGGAGCCCATCTGCACTCGCACACACGTTCAAGCCACCGGACAACCTCCACCTCCTCGCTCTAGCGATCTAGCGGAAGCAGCAACTCCTTCCAGATGAAATGCCACCGGGAACATGTATCTCGCTAATCCGAGACCATGGGGGAATAATTCTAGAGGGGGAGAGAGATCCTTCACAAGGAGGTGTGTGGAAGAAGGAGGGAATGGGTGGCCTTTTATAGGAGGAGGGGGGGCCCTCTATCCATGGCCGGTGCATGGGGGGTGACCCCTCACCTCCCCCATTCATGTGGTGGTAACTCCTCCACATTAAAATGCCTCTTCACATTCCGTTTTAAAGTCTCCACTTTAAATGCATTAAGTTTCTCCAAATTTAATGCTCTCTCATTTAATAAAACCCTTTTATTAAATTTATTCAGAATTTTGTTAATTACTTTAATTAACAAACATTCACATATAGCCCCTTGCAATATTTCAATATCACATGCGTAACCACCTTCGCAATTTCACGAAATAATTTCAGTTTCTATTGAAACAATTCCTGCGCTTTGCAATTCTTTCATCTGAAACATATGTGCTCCAAAATGGTGTCCGTAACTCTTAAGTGTGCCACCCTACGGTTCGTGAATAATGCGTACATGATCGAGACCCTTCTCGATCAATAATCAGCAATGGGACACGGAGATCCGTCTCGACTCCTACACATTCAACGATGACTCGTGATCGTGAGAACCTTTAACGCTTGTAACTAAATCCCTTTGTCTCTCGATATATTACATGTCCAAGATTCGATCATTGGTATCTCCATACCTAGTTTGATCTCGCTTCGACATGCACTCTTTTCTCGTTCGTGATATAACATTCTAGTGATCACATCACTTGCTTGCAAGCTATCCTAATGTGATATCACCGAGAGGGCCAGAGTATATCTATCCATCATCTGGATTGACAAATTCCACTCTTGATCCATGAGCCTCAACATAACACCTTCAGAGTAATCGAACCCATCTTTATAGTCACCCTGTTACGGTGTGACGTTTGATGTTATCAAGATACTCTTCCGGTGTTAGCAATTAACATGATCTCATGGTCTAAGGATAAAGATTACTTCGTATGATGTTATAGCAATATAAACACAATGACTTGATCGTAATGCTATACTTCGGATGAATGTTCATCACATCATTCCACCAATGGTGTGACCTTGTTATTAACAACATCCAATGTCCATGATCAGGAAACCTTGATCATCCTGTTAATTAACAAGCTAGTCTATAAGAGAGGCATGACTAGGAACCCTTTTTGTTTATTAAACACACATGTATTGATGTTTCCGAATCAATACATTTCTAGCATGTAAAATAAACATCTATCATGTATAAGGAATATATAATAACAACTTTATTATTGCCTCTCAGGGCATATTTCCTTCAGCCTCCCACTTGCACTAGAGACAATAATCTAGTTCACATAGTGATAAATCTAACACCCATGGAGTTCTGGTGTTGATCATGTTTTGCCTTTGGGAGTACTTTAGTCAACGGATCTGCTACATTCAGGTCCGTGTGTACTTTACAAATCTTTATATCTCCATCCTTGACATGCTCGCGGATGGAGTGAAACCGGCGCTTAATATGCTTGGAATTCTTGTGAGACCTTGGTTCCTTTGCGTTGGCTATGGCTCCATTGTTGTCACAATAGATCACCATCGGGTCCAACGACCGGGAACCACACCCGTTCCATAATGAACTCTTTCATCCAAATCGCTTCCTACGCCGCTTACTGCGAGAACATATTCCGCCTCCGTTGTTGATCTAGCCACCACAGGTTGTTTGGAGCTCCTCCAACTAACTGCTGCTTCGTTCAAGAGAAATACGTATCCGGATTGAGACTTAGAGTCATCCGGATCAGTGTCAAAGCTAGCATCAACATAACACTTAGCGACTAGCTCTTCTTCACCTCCGTATATAAGAAACATATCCTTAGTTCTTCTCAAGTACTTAAGGATATTCTTGACCGTTATCCAGTGTTCCAAACCTGGATCAGATTGGTACCTACTAGTCAAACTAATAGCATGTGCCACATCCGGTCTTGTACATAGCATGGCATACATTATAGAGCCTATGGCTGAGGCATAGGGGATAATAGTTTAAACATTTGTAAAGGATTAGAATGCTAAAAGATATCCAAAGTTTAATAATGAAATGACACTATAGTTGAAGTCATTTTGGTTATTGCATGTTCTTTATGAAGATCGGGGTCCTAGATGCTTAATCTAGAGACTTTGCAAAACCATGCCTCTTGGGCAGAATGACTAAAACTCCGCATTCTGGTAAAACGGTGATATGCGAAGAAATGTTGAACTTTATACATAGTGATGTATCATATTTTCAACAAGTAGTGGAAATCATTTATTGTGGACTTAAGTGAATAAGCGTATTTACTTAATGAAACATGAGTTCGAAATGATTTGAATTGTTCAAATAAGTTCACAACAATAAGAGGATATTGAAATTATTGATAATACGAAGTCTCTTCGATTTGATCGACATGACTGAAGTATTCAAGTTAAGTTTAGCATAAAAGGGACTTGTGAAAGATGTTTCACAAATTATGATAATTGGATGAATTCAAACTGTATTGAAATGTCTAAACAGCATAATCGTTATGTATTAAGATACATATGGTAGAATATCATCTCTTATAGGGGTTATAGTTATCGTTTAGAGTTAAAGATCAAAATAAGCAAACACTCATTTGAAATACAAAGGAACATCTAAAGATTCGTGGAAACAACACCATAAGTGTTATGGCAAGTTCGAGTTTCTGGAGATTTCGATAAGTCGAAGTCGTGGCGAATAAACAAGTCTTTGTAGAGCATTCTTAGGAAGATGTGAATGCATCGTCCACAAGGGGCAAACATGTTGTTGTCCTAAGTTGATGTGCCTTGATGAAGATACATATGGAAGAAAGTAAAAGATCAAAACAAGGTATTTGAGCTTACCTCCGGATTGTTGTGTGGCGCAGCGGAATTTGTTTCGTGAATTGTTGGGGGGATAACCCCGGGTAGGGTCACTCCGGGGTATAAGGGCCGAGTTAGCCGAGGGTCGGCAAGGTCAAAGCGGATGCTGGCCGAGTCACCTCAAGGCAGGCCGAATCACGGAGTAACCCGGACCAGGGGGGTCGCCTAACATTGTCTCGTCCGACTCAAGGAGTAAGTCGGAGACACTTGTCTAGCTTATATGCAGGAACAGGTGTGGCCGGATCAACTGTGATCCGGATCCTCGTTTGGCTTCTAGGAGAAGGAAGAAATATCTCTGGTCAAAAAGAAGGCCTGGTGCGTACTGGATGAGCGAATAAAGCAAGGGCAGGACCACCGGATCGTGGACGACAAGGGCGACGACGCTCACGTCGGCTGACGCAGGCGCCGCAGAGGCAACGTCGCTAAAGCAAGAGTGACGCGGGGGAAAAGCACCCCTGTCGGGTTACTACTTTGGGAGGAGGCATATTCTTAGGAATATGCCTCCACGTATGCCCTAGGCCAGGACCGAACCACCCCTATATAAGGGGGGGGTTGCGGTTTTGGTAAGGGGGTTGGGTCTTTTCAGATACATAGCAAGGAAAACACTTGTGGGTCTAGGGTTCTTGGGCTAGTTAATAGGCAAGAGTAAGAGAGTTTCTTCTTCCTCCTCTTGTCAATACAGCTCGAGGAGCACTTGTAATCTTGGAGACTGAACATTAATACGAAGCTTCTGTGTAGAGAATCACTCTATTATCCCTCCCTGGATTCCCCTAGCGCATATTAGTCCCCACCTTTATCCTATCCATGACATCTGCCGTGACACCACCACGACAGTTGGCGCCCACCGTGGGGCTAGCGGCGCTAGCAGGGGTGAAGATCCGGACGGGAAATTTCATCGGCACCGGTGAACGCATCGTCTCCAGGCTCGTTCAGCGCTTCGGTGCGCTGGACTACGTCAGCGACAACGTTGGCTGCTTCGGCACCCGCCCCTTCCGCGCAACGGCGTCTTCGTCAAGCTCGGCGCGCACAAGGTCTATGTTGCTGTGGACGTGTCTTGCGTTCATCCGCGTCGCGTCGTTGATGCGGGGGAACCACCCCTCACTGTGGCTCGCGGGGCACGTATCGCTCGCTCCCCGGACCATGCAGAGGTGATGATGACCGCGCCAGATGCGGGCGCAAGCAAGGATCCGGCGCCAGACCCGGAGGTAACACCCAAGGCACCAAGGAAAGCTAGGGGTCCTCCGCTAGAGAGGCATGAGAACGTGCTGAGGGAAGCTATGGATAGCTTGGCTAACCCGGTGGCGATAGTGGTAGATCCGGCTCGAGCACAGGCCGAGCTAGAGGAAAACCGGAAAAGATCTTTGGGCGCAAAGAAAATAGTAGCGGCTCAGCAGTCGTTGAACATGACGCTGCGTGAGTACGCGAAAGCGAACAAGGTTGATGCAGTGAGGGTAAAAGGGAAAAATCTCATAAGCGAGATGAACAGAGAAGGTGATGATGGACCAGAAGGGTCGAAAAACTATCTGTCTGTGGGGTTGCCGAAGTATAGTACCCCGGCGAAGAACCTCAGAGCAGCAGATGCAGCGTCCGAGCTAGAGGGTCCGACGGGTGAAGCCCTCCAAAGACAAGCAAGACCGGGTTAACGAGCTGGTTTGGATCGCGAATGCAGAATGAGCTGTTGAGGGTAACCGGAGAGAGTTGGAGCTTCTAAAATCGTCCATTCGGTGATGGGTAAACCGGAGAAATCCGCTGGAGCCGCATCATCGCATCATGGGTGCCCTAGAAGATAAGAGGTAGTAACCTCGCCGACGGAACAAGCGATCATTCCGTCGACCCAACGCAGCGTCGGAAAGGAAAAAGAGATGCGGAAAAAGCAGCGATCGATGAAGTATGAGCGAGGCGAAGCTGGCCGAGGTAACCACGACCAAGGCAATGCCGGTCAAGGAATGCTGCAACGGCAATGCGGACAAGAAACTTCGGCGAGGCGGGTCAACCGCGCAATGGAATGCACCAAGGCAAGAGCAAAGTGCCGGCCATGGTATGCAACAGAGAGGAGCACAACGAGAGCAAGACCGATACAATGATGGAGACTCGGAGATGATGAATGCGGGATACGCAAGACCGGACTATCATGTGATAGGATCGAGATTGGGAAGCAGAGATTTGATGCCGGATGATGCCAGGCTAAAACTGGATCGCCTGTATAGGTCGGAACAGATCGAATGTCAAGGTCCTCCGGGTCCAGCGTGACCCCGGATCATCATGAAGGAACCGCCAGTACCCAATTTCCAATTACCCAGGGGCACGAAGACGTATGACGGCAGTACAAAGCCGAAGGATTGGCTAATAAACTACGCAACAACTGTGAAAATTGCAACTGGCAACTTGAGGTGGGCTGTACGATATGTACCCAAATGTTGGAAGGTCCAGCTAGGGTTTGGCTAAATAATTTGCCGCCCGGAAGCATCAATTGTTGGATAGATTTCGAAGAAATGTTCATCAGCAACTTCTCAAGTACATATCAGAGACCGAATAGACCGCAGACCCTGGCAATGTGCAAGCAGAGATCTAACGAAACGGACCGTGAATTCTTGACCCGGTGGTGTACCGTGAGAAACTCGTGTGAGGGAGTCATAGAGTCACAGGCTATAGCATGGTTCGCACAAGGATGTAGATATGGCAGCGAGTTGTGGATGAAATTGCAAAGGAAAATGCCAGTCACATTGGCAGAGATGATCCGGATCGCAGATTCTTATGCTTTGGGTGATCCAACTCAACCTAGGATCACGTCGAACGAGTCAAATGAGGAGTACTATCCGAGGGACGGATCCGGGTTATCCCGGAGGAACGATTACAGGGGAAAGAGGAGAGACGATAGACCGGACCATCGATATGGTTCCCAACAAGTTGCGGCCGTGAATCAAGATCAGCCTGGGGCAGGGAGCAACCAACACCAGAGAACGGGAGGGCAATGGACTCCTCGAAACGATGGCAAGAAAACATGGACTCCGGAGCAGAAGAAGCAATGGCAAGAAAAGAAAGATCGTCTGAGGTATACCTACGAGTCAATGTTGGACCAGCCGTGCAAGTTTCACACGCCAAATCCGAACAGCCCGGCAGGTCACACGACGAGACAATGTGAGTGGATGCGAAATATAGAACAAGGTGGTTCGGGGAATGCTCAGGCACCTCAGAATGATCAACCTCGGCAGGAGTTACCCCGGCAGCAATTGCTCTCCGGAGCAAACACGCAGCAACTGATGTTGCCTCCCCCTCTGCCGAGGTATGACAACAGTGAAAGAAGGGATGCAGTGCATCAGGTGGAAAACCAGCAACAACCGGATCAGAGGTACTCCGGAAACGAGGGAAGAAATGACTACAGGGAACATCACCAGAGCTATTGTGTGTTCACAACAGAGGAAACAGATAGGAAGAGCTTGCAGCACCGACATATGGAGGTTAACACGGTTATGCCTGCAGTGATGAGGTACATGTCTTGGTCGGACCAGGAAATTACCTGGAGCGTCAAAGATCATCCCAAGCTTATGCCAAGTCCGGGATCGTATGCACTAGTGTTAGATCCGACGTTCATTGGACCAAACATTAATGTGAGGTTCTCCAAGGTACTGATCGACAATGGAAGTAGCATTAACATCATTTATGCGGATACGATGCGCAAGTTGGGCATCTCGGAGAACATTCTCCAGGCTACAAGAACAACTTTTCACGGTATCGTGCCCGGCATATCCTGTGAACCCATAGGCAAAGTCCGGGTCGACGTGCTATTCGGTACGAGGGATAACTGCCGAACCGAAAATCTGGAGTTTGAGGTAGTAAACTTGGAGAGCACGTATCATGCATTACTCGGGAGACCAGCACTGAGCAAATTCATGGCAAGTTGCCACATTAGTTATCTGAAGATGAAGTTGCCCGGGCCAAATGGAGCAATTACTATCGCTGGGGATTTCCGACGTTCTATGGAGTGCGCTTCAGCCGGGTCTAACCTAGCCGAGTCACTCGTAATTGCCCAAGAGAAAAGAAAAATCCAAGAAGTGGCGGCATTAGCTCAGTCCGCGCAGCAGTATATGCCGGCGTTAAGTAACCCGCATGGAAGCATTTAATTTCAAGCCGCGAAGGACACCAAAAAGATCCCGGTGGATAACATGTTTCTGGAGCGTACAGTGACAATTGGGGCCGGGTTAACTGACAAATAGGAAAGCGAGCTCGTCAACTTCCTCCGTGAGAATCGGGATATTTTTGCTTGGTCCACGCAGGACTTGCAAGGTGTTCCGAGGGAGTTGGCCGAGCACTCTTTGAATGTAAGACCCGGAGCAAGGCCGGTGAAGCAGCCTCTCCGACGCTTCGCCGAGGATAGGAGAAAGGTCATTGGTGACGAGATAGCTCGGTTGCTAGCAGCAGGATTCATCATGGAAGTGCTGTATCCGGATTGGCTCTCTAATCCGGTGCTGGTAGAAAAGAAAAAGGATGATCCGAACGTGGCAGTGGTTTGGCGTATGTGTATCGATTACACGAACCTGAACAAGGCGTGTCCAAAGATCCATTTCCACCGCCGAGGATAGATCAGGTCATCGACTCTACGGGATGTGAACTGTTGTCATTTATTGACGCTTATTCTGGTTTCCACCAGATACCAACCCGGATGATCAAATAAAACTGCCTTTATTACGTCAGACGGGCTTATTGCTATCGCACTATGCCGTTTGGTTTACGAAACGCAGGAGCAACGTACCAAAGATGTATGCAAAAATGTTTGCACGATCAAATAGGTCAAAATGTACAAGTCTGCGTGGATGATGTGGTTATCAAGACCAAGGAAAGCGCAACGCTCCTTGACGACATAAGGCAAACATTCGCGAACTTGAGGAGATTCCGGATGAAGCTTAACCCAGAGAAATGTACCTTCGGTGTCCTGGCTGGGAAATTACTCAGATTTCTCGTCTCTAGCCGAGGTATCGAGGTTAATCCAACTAAGATCCGAGCCATCAAACGAATGGAGCTGCCAAAGTGTCTCAACGACGTCCAGAAGTTCACTGGATGTCTAGCGCCGTTGAGTCAGTTTGTATGTCGGTTAGGAGAAAAGGCACTGCCTCTCTACCAACTCATGAAAAAATCAGATAAATTCGTTTGGACGCCGTAGGCTGATGAAGCTTTTGCCCACTTGAAAAAGATGTTGTCCACTGCACCAGTGTTAGCTTCTCCACTGTCGAAGGAGCCAATGTTGCTCTACATAGCCGCAACCAACCGAGTTGTAAGTGCAGTGATTGTAGTGGAACGAGATGAAGAGGGTAAGTCGATGCAGAGACCAGTGTATTACTTGAGCGAGGTATTATCTGCCTCAAAACAGAACTACCCGCATTTTCAAAATATGGCATACGGAGTTTATATGGCGGCAAAGAAGTTAAAGCACTACTTTGAGGAGCATCCCATCAAAGTGATATGCGAAGCCCCCATATTCGAGATAATGGGTAACAAAGATGCGAATGGCAGAATTGCGAAATGGGCAATTGAGCTAGCACCATACGCGCCCCAGTATGATAGGAGAGAGGCGATCAAGTCCCAGGTTGTGGTGGACTTTTTCGTGGATTGGGCCGAGGTACAATACGAACCGTCGCCACCAGATCCGAACTACTGGAGGATGCACTTTGACGGATCAAAAACCAAAACTGGGTTAGGTGTCGGGGTTGTGCTTACCTCGCCAAAGAAGGATCAGCTCAAGTACGTATTGCAGATCCATTTCGCAGCATCGAACAATGTCGCTGAGTACGAGGCTCTTGTGCATGGTCTAAAAGTGGCAAAGGAAATTGGCATACGTCGGATAATCTGCTTTGGCGACTCGGATCTAGTAATACAGCAAGTGTCCGGAGTGTGGGACACCCTGGATCCAAACATGGCACTATACAGATTTCATGAGTAGAAAATATCGGGTTACTTTGAGGGATGCGAGTTTCATCATGTACCTCGCATGGAAAACGAAGCTGCCGACATGTTGTCGAAGCTCGGCTCGACCCGACAGGCAATTCCACCGGGTGTTGCATTGGAGCACCTCAGAAAGCCATCTATCAGGCCGTCCCCAGGAACCGATTCAATCTATGTCCCGGAAAACGCGGAATCCGGAGCTGAGCCCATGGACATTGACATGGGAAGTAGTACGCCGAACCCGGGGACTACCTCGGCGAACCCGGGGACTACCTCACCAGACCCGGGGACTGTTCAGCGTGATCCGGCTGCAGTTATGCTGGTGGATCGGATGGAAATTGATGAGGAGATGTTCCCTGCACGAGCAGTACCAGCTTGGGCACTGCCTATATATCAGTTCTTGAAAGATGGAACGTTACCCACTGAGGAAGTGCTAGCCAGGCAAACTCAGAGGAGAGCCAAAGCTTACACCATTATCAATTCCGAGCTGTACAAACAGAATGTAACCAATGTCCTCCAGCGATGTGTTGATCCGGAAGAAGGACTTGACATCATTCGAGATATACACCAAGGAGAATGCGGGCATCACGCCTCATCCCGGGCCTTAGTGGCAAAGGCGTTCCGGCATGGATTTTACTGGCCAAGCGCCTTGGAGCAAGCGGAGGATCTGGTGAGAAAATGCAATGGTTGCCAAAGATACGCCACCAAGACACATATGCCTATGTCAGAACTCAAAACCATACCAATTACATGGCCATTTGCTGTGTGGTGCTTGGATATGGTTGGCCCGTTCAAACCAGCAAAAGGGAACATGCCGCACATTCTGGTCATGGTGGACAAGTTTACAAAATGGATCAAAGTAAAGCCTATAAGAAAATGTGATGGAGCTACGGCTGTTACATTTCTCAAAGACATCATCTTGAGATACGGTTATCCTCATAGTATCATAACTGATAACGGCACCAATTTTGCTGAAGGAGCATTCGCACGATTCTGCCGAGATAAGAAAATCCGACTCGACATAGCCTCGGTAGCCCACCCCGCGTCGAACGGACAAGTGGAAAGATCCAATGGATTAGTGCTATCCGGGATAAAACCCCGGCTCATTGAGCCGCTGCAAAGATCAGCGGGGTGCTGGATAGAAGAACTACCAGCGGTATTGTGGAGTTTACGAACAACTCTGAATCGATCAACAGGCTACACACCGTTCTTTCTGGTATATGGGGCAGAAGCTGTATTACCAGCCGACATAGAGCATGATTCTCCTAGAGTCACCCAATACACAGAAGCCGAAGTGCAAGAAGCCCGGCAAAATGATGTTGATCTGCTGGAAGAAGTGAGAGAACTGGCACTATCCAGATCCGCCATATATCAGCAAAATCTCCGACGCTATCATAGCCGGAAAGTGTGCCCCCGAGTCTTCCGGGAAGGCGATCTGGTGCTCCGGTTGGTACAGCGTACCACTGGCATGCATAAATTATCCCCCCCATGGGAAGGACCATTTATTGTGAGCAAAGCATTGCACAATGACTCTTACTATCTCATAGATGCAAAGCCACAGGAAAAGAACAAGGCGGACAGGTCCGGAGAGGAATCCAAGCGACCATGGAATGTAGCACTACTTCGTCCCTTCTACACTTAGCTAAAGAGTGTATGTACCCGAGTAATCCTCATATGTCGGTATGTATGTCGGCAATGAGCCTATCAATGAAATAGCGAGCCTCGGCGAGAACTCGGGACTGCCTTAATAAATGATTGTTGTTACTTTTTATGCGTTAGCTGGAATGACTCGTTTCGCTTAACCCGGATTAGTAATGTGTGAGCACCAAAAACCCAACCCTTCGACTTGCTGCTGTCCAACAAGAATTGGCTTCATGGCGAGCAAGGGAACAAGTTTGGAATTGCGTAGCACATGAAAAACTACTAAGGAAACGATCCTATTCCAGCTAACGTTTGTTTCTTTTTTCGACTAACCCCGTATTTACTTTCAAGATATTATGTTGAATTATTTTGAGCCAAGCCTCAAAGTTTCTCAGTATTGTTAAAATGATTCTTGAAGCTCGGGTTCGTAAGTCGTAAAACTGAATCAAGGTAGACACGGATCGAGCCGGAGAATTGGACGAACAAGAAAATGAAACTCGGGGACTACGCCCAAGTTAACCCAGCATACAAGCATAGTAGCAAAATATTATGTATTCAGCATACAATTGCACCCGGCATACCGGGGATCTGATAAATTTTCAAGTTTTTTCAACTAAGGAGCGGCAGGAGGAGGAAGTTCGGCGTCATCATCACTGTCTTCAATATCTGAAGCAACATCTTCTCCATCATCGCCTGACCCATCCTCCATGTTCTCCATCTGCTCCTCCTCGCCGGATTCCAGAAAGCTCGGCCCCTCAACCCAGTCATGGACTGGAGAATATTCGATGAGGCTGTAGGTTCAAGCCTGGCGCCGAGCTACCCACCCCGGATCATCGGTCCATTTGGATCCGGTGCGCCGGCGGGTGAGCAGGCTCAGATCGATTTTCTCGTACCATGAAAGGATATGATGGAGAAGGGTATCTGCCGCGGCACGCCCAGCGGATTCCCTCCAGAGGTCAAGTTGAGTCTCAATCTCCATTAGTTTCTCCGCAAGGAGCGTGATCCTTTCCGGAGCGTCCTCGCTTGGCCAGAATGTGTTGAAGATCCGGACTGCAACGTCGAGGAGATCTTTTCCATAGTTCTTGATAGTTTCCACCCGAGCTGACACGCTAACCAACAAGTCCTCCATGTCTAAGGGGATGCTCTCACCATCAGGAGCGATGGGAGTACCCCTCTCTTGGCGGAATTTGGCAACGGCAGCACTGGCGATGGCAGTACCCTCCGGAAAGTTATCTGAAAATAAGGAAAGGGAGGATGCTGAAGCAAAGGCATATGAGCTAACCCGGAAAACTAGGTCGGGCAAGGAGAAGAAACTTATGTGAGATATGGTGATGGATCCGGGTCAACTCCTTGATACAACTATCGCGTCTCTGGCGAAGTTGTTCAAGCTCGGCAAGCACCGACCCAAGCCGGACTTCGGATTCCTTGAGTAGATCCTGGTCCTTGGAGATCTGAAGGGTAAAGCGCTCACGCTCTTCAGTGAAGTTCTGGCCAACTTTCTGCAGCTCGGTTTTGTGTTGGGCCATCATTT
The DNA here is from genome assembly GCA_023614405.1 of Avena insularis. Lineage (NCBI taxonomy): Eukaryota > Viridiplantae > Streptophyta > Magnoliopsida > Poales > Poaceae > Avena > Avena insularis. The sequence goes on from CM042686.1 coordinate 569,493,263, forward strand.
TCTCCATCTCGGCCTTGAGTTTGGCTATCTCGCCGTCCTTGGTCCGGAGGAGGGCAAGCTCATCGTCCTTCTTCTTCAGCTCGGCTTGATGCTGTCCTGCTTGTTCGAGAAAATGTAGCATCATATCAGGCACGGGCACACTATCCTCAAGCGATGCTGAAATAGTGTCTTGACCCGGCAAAGCCGAGGTGTGAATGTTTGCCGAGCCAAGAAAAAGAAAGAATGGAAAACACAACGACGTTGGCCGAAAGGGGACATACCTCGGATTTCCTCCAAGTTTTTCCGCATAATCTTGTTTTCAGCCTCCACCCCGGCTGCAAAAAACCAAATAAGGAGGTTAGTCCGGCAGAAGCAAACGAAACGGTGAGGTGTTAAGAGAGGAAATTACCCCTCTTTTCATGCTCCGCGCCAAGTGCAACGTGTTTTGCACGCAAGATCTTATGGGTATCAAGCAGGCGCTGAAACTCGGCGCTCCGACGGTTGGTGGTTACCTGACAAAGGTACAGGCGTGCAAAGTTAGTTCGGTGCATATTCGAAGTGTACAAGATCCGGGCCAAGCGGAACTTAACCCGGCTCTAGGTGTGTGTATATTCGAAGTATACAAGATCCGGGCCAAGTGGAACTTAACCCGGCTCTAGGTGTGTGCATATTCGAATTGTACAAGATCCGGGCCAAGCGGAACTTAACCCGGCTCTAGGTGGGTGCATATTCGAATTGTACAAGATCCGGGCCAAGCGGAACTTAACCCGGCTCTAGGTGTGTACATATTCGAAGTATACAAGATCCGGGCCAAGCGGAACTTAACCCGGCTCTAGGTGTGTGCATATTCGAAGTGTACAAGATCCGGGCCAAGCGAAACTTAACCCGGCTCTAGGTGTGTGCGTATTCGAAGTGTACAAGATCCGGGCCAAGCGGACCTTAACCCGGCTCTAGGTGTGCGCATATTTGAGGTTTACATGCAGCTACGTTGATCTTCTAAGGAGCATCCGGCCGAGTAACAAGTTACTCCGCCGGAGGCTCGGGGACTAATGGTTATTATCTACAGCATGTAAAGAAGAAACAACGTACCTCCATCATATGCCCAGCGAGGTTAATGGCCTTCGCGGCGGTATTCATCTGAGCGGAAAATTCAGCTGGGCCGAACTTTTCCGGGAGATCGTCGTTGTAGACGAACTCCACCTTATTCCAGTTCATGACAAACTCGATGAGGCTCGGAGGGTGCGTTCGCCAGTGGACATGTGAGGTGCCACCAAGCCCTTGGCGTGAGCTTCTTTCCTTTCAATCAGGGCAAGAGCCGGGCTAGTGTGAAGAACCATCTGCTGCGAATCAGCTGGCTTGGCAGGAGGATCCGTCGCTGCTGGTGATTTCTTTGGGAGCATCGACGACAAGGTTCGCTGCCCAGCCTCGACGGAGGTGGATTTGCCTTTGGCATGCTAGGAGGAAGTGACCATAGTGGATTTGCCCTTGGAAGCCGCTGGAGTGGGTCCTCGCCAAGCTTGAGATGACTCGGACGAGGCAGACGAACTTGGCACAGGAGCTTTGGTGGCTAGCGCTGGAGTTGCTGTTGTTTTCTTCGGAGCCGGGGCAGGCGCTGGTTCGGTGGCTGGTGCTGGAGCTGCTGCTGGTGCTGGAGTTGCGGTAGACTTGGTAGTTGCTGGTTGTGGCAATGCCGAAGTACCGGATGCCGTTGCCTCGGCCGATCTGACCCCTCCCGATCCGAGGTCGCGTCCCTCTGAAGGAGGTACTGCGGAACCCGGAGCGGCCGCAGAGCCCTCCGGAATAGGGCTCAGTGGGCGTGACTCGTTGTCACGGGGAGGGGAAGGACCAGACCAAAGAGGAGAGGAGATGCTCGATCCGCTCTGAGGGACCTCCACAAGAGCCCTGCAAGAGAACATAATGTCAGGAGTGAAATTACCCCGAAGCAGGGAGAAGTGTGTTGCGCAGTGAAAAAAGAACTTACGCATCCGAGGTCTCGGCCTCCTTAGGTTTCCGGGCCCTCCGTGCCGGGGCTTTGCCTGCCTGTTTGGAGGCAGTCTTGTCTCCGGCCTTCTTTTGCCTTTTGGACGGCTGAGAAGGTTCGGAAGAAGAATTCGACGCGGATCCACGCTTTTTCTTTGACGCCACCGGAACAGGCTCGCCCGTGGCAAGTGGAGAATCCTCGTGGATGTGCCCACCGGGCTTAGCTGATGCCGGGAAGGCAAAAGAAAGAGGGACAGCCTCAACGGGTTCAATCACATCGATATCCGAGTCATCCTCATCGTCGGGACAATCTCTAAGAGAAGAGAATTTACCGCTGGGTCGTTTGGTGGCATCGGGTGTGGGGAGGAACATCTCCTGGTCTGGCTCCTCCTCATCCGGAATTTCTCGGTCCGAGGCCCACTTGAGGGTCGGATCCGGGCCATCCTCGAGGGTCTGCTGGAGAAATAGCTGAGAAAAAAGCACAAGGAGCAAAGTCAGAAATATGATAAGAACCGACATGAAATTGATCCGAAATAAGTTTACCCCGCAAAGCTTACCGCGGGAGGGAGCCTGACACGACAGTAATGCTCGATTCCCCACGTCCATTCAGCGGAGAAGTCCTTATGGGTGGTGAAAAGAGCCTTGACCCGGCGGAAGATCTCCGTATTGCTCAACTCGAACGAGGAGGTTCGGTTGGGGTCGCGACTGAAGCTCATATGGCACAACTTGTGAGTGCGCCGCTGAAGGGGAGAGATTCGGTTGTGCACGAATGTGATCATGGCATCCTCGTTGCGCAATCCGAGCTTCTTCAGCTCTGCAAACCTTTTGTTCACTTGGTTGGCCAGAGCCGTAGGTTTCTTGGCAACCTCCTCCCAGAAATCTGTGTTAGGGGGACCCGGAGCGTAGGGCAGCAACCGGATCAAATCTTCCATGCCTTCATTCCGGACATAGAAGAAGGTTCGGGCCCATCCTTTGCAGGAGTCAAGCCCGGTGACCCGGGGAAAGATTGAATACCTCCGGGGCAAGATCGAGGCAGCTCTGAACTGAGTTAGCTGCTTGTCCTCTGACTCGACGTGGATGTTGGGGACGACGTTGCGGCGGAGGCCGAAGAACCGGATCCACAGCTCCTTCGTAGGCCATAGCCCGGTGTAGCCCTCGATCGAAGAAACAAAAGTGGACAGAGAGGTGATGGCGTTCGCCGGGAGATGATGTGGTTGCAGGTGAAAGGTCCGGATCCAGTTCCGGAAGAAATCACTCACTGGAAGCCCAAATCCCCGTTGGAAATGGGATAGGAAAACAACGAACTCACCTGGATTGGGTGAGGGGGCCAAATCCGAGGAGGGGAGACGAGCGGCGACACCGGCGGGAATGCGCCGGTCCGTAGAGCGATCAATGTCGCCCTCGCAGACCACGCGCCGTCAGCCAGCGTCGGCGTCCTCCTCCATCTCCTGCTCAACGACGATGAGCTCCTCCTCCGTCATTTTGATTCCGCTGTCCTCGCTGGAGCTGGCGGCGACGGGGCTCTATGGTTTAGACTGACGAGGACCCGTGGCTAAACAGAGGTGCAGTGGTGACTGCGGTGCGGAGGAACGGAGAAGGTGCGGCGGCGGCGCTGCTGCAACGGGCACTGGCAGCGGCGCGGTTGCGAGGAAGAAGAAGAGGAACGGGCGAGGGGGCGCGGAGATGGAAAAGTTCTAAGGAGCGTGCCCCTCCCCTATTTAACCGCCCCCAGTCATCAACGAGTGGGATCGTGCTACGCTGGAAAACCACACGGTGTGGCCGTGTATCGCCAGCATTGACCAATCAGAGAGAAGCCACACCGGGGGCCGCAGAGCAAATGTGATCCCATGACACGACGTGCAGTTGCGGTAAACGAGGAGACAGACGTGACGAAACCCCCGCACAGTAATCACTGACATTTACTGTGGCGGTTACTGTGCAGGCCCTTAAAATAAGGCAACGTAATGATTAACCGTTACGTGGGTTGGCGTACGAGAGAAGGAAGCAAGGCCCGGATCCGAGCCACGATGGTAACCCGGCCGGCAAGTGAAAACTTGAACTGTGCAGAGGGAAAGTAAAACCATAGGATCCGAGCCAAAGTGGTGACCCGGCCAGCGAGTGAAAACTTGGAGCGTGCGAAGGGAACGTAAATCCATATAATCTGAGAGAAAAAGTTAACCCGGAGCTAAACGTCCGAAGCTTAGATACGAATGAACCTGATGTGGCCTTAGCGACCAGGGCCGCTAAGGCCGCACCAGCTTCGGGGACTAATGTTGGGGGGATAACCCCGGGTAGGGTCACTCCGGGGTATAAGGGCCGAGTTAGCCGAGGGTCGGCAAGGTCAAAGCGGATGCTGGCCGAGTCACCTCAAGGCATGCCAGATCACGGAGTAACCCGGACCAGGGGGTCGCCTAACATTGTCTCGTCCGACTTAAGGAGTAAGTCGGAGACACTTGTCTAGCTTATATGCAGGAACAGGTGTGGCCGGATCAACTGTGATCCGGATCCTCGTTTGGCTTCTAGGAGAAGGAAGGAATATCTCTGGTCAAAAATAAGGCCCGGTGCATACTGGATGAGCGAATAAAGCAAGGGCAGGACCACCGGATCATGGCCGACAAGGGGTGACGCCACGTCTTCGACGCAGGCGCCACAGAGGCAACGTCGCTAAAGCCAGAGTGACGCAGGGGGAAAGCACCCCTGTCGGGTTACTACTTTGGGAGGAGGCATATTCTTAGGAATATGCCTCCACGTATGCCCTAGGCCAGGACCGAACCACCCCTATATAAGGGAGGGTTGGGGTTTTGGTAAGGGGGTTAGGTCTTTTCAGATACATAGCAAGGAAAACACTTGTGGGTCTAGGGTTCTTGGGCTAGTTAATAGGCAAGAGTAAGAGAGTTTCTTCTTCCTCCTCTTGTCAATACAGCTCGAGGAGCACTTGTAATCTTGGAGACTGAACATCAATACGAAGCTTCTGTGTAGAGAATCACTCTACTATCCCTCCCTGGATTCCCCTAGCGCATATTAGTCCCCACCTTTAGCCTATCCATAGCATCTGCCGTGACACCACCACGACATGAATCCAAACTCTACATATAGAGGAAAAACCAATGATAATGATCATAAAGTTTCAGTGAATACTTTTACTAAAGAAAGTAGGATTCAACTATATATTCTACAAGTTTGTGGAATTATAATATTGATTCACTTGTCATGTTTTGAACGAGACATACCTACGAATTACAAAGAAGCATGATGGACCTAAGTACGAGAAATGAATGGTCATTGAAATCTCGTTGGTGGAATTCTCGATTTGATAATGATCAAAGAATTTTGGAATGCCCAAGATTATCGAGAGGACCTAGATTTGAGTGGGAGCAAATCATCTTGGCTAATTCATAATATGTAGCTGACATATTTTGAGTGGGAGCTAAGTGAAATCCCTGGATCTCAAACATGAATGTCATATTTGAGTGGGAGCGTGAAATCATTCTAGGATATGTGGACAACATATATGAATGATGTGATTGGTGTTAATAATATTTAAGTAGATAAATAAGGATGAAGTTGAAGTTATTAAACAATAAGATCTATCGAGATAGATTGGTAAGTTTAATACTGAATGTCGAATGCTTCCTGGACTTGATTCTGAAAGATGTTCAGAATGTCCTAAGCAAGATTCTGAAGAAGCTCAGAACAAAACAAGGTGAGGAAGTAGTTCTTACTATATGAAGCATTGAGTTAGTATTGCAACTATGGTTGAAAGAAAGAGATGTGTTGCATCTCCTATGCCTCAGTCATAGGTTCTTCCATATAACCATGTTGTATACTCGATCTAACGTGACCTGAAGTTCTGGTTGGTAGGACAAGGTCTTAACTGTAAGAACGTGTCTTTAAGTGATTCCTGAGTTGATCACAGAACCAGAATTAAGTTTGTACATAAATTGCAAGAAGCAATGTAAGTGGCATAGTTGCATTTTATGCACTAGGATCTACATAGATGTAGAAGTATAAAGGCTCCATCTGATGTGATGTATAATGTTATGGTGGGGCTAGTTCGCTTTTAACGTAGAATGATGTGTCCCAGGGCCCAGTGCCCATGAGAAAGCCCTCGAGGTTGATCTAAAGTCACTGTAAGCTCCTGGAATCCGGCCTCGTTCTGCTGCCATGACTACAGTATATACACAAAGGATAGCAAAGTGTGTTGCAAAGTTTAGATGACAACAGTGAAAACGACCGTCATTATAAACACTAGAAACAAAGTATCACTTTGTTGCCAAACAAATACTTCGACCCATTATACGATAATGGTGTGAATGTCAAAATTAGGAAGACATTAACGATTTGCAAAATACATAATGATCTGGTAAAACAGAACATGGACATGACGTTTCCCATGAGCATGCATGATCTGTAAACGCATATGGTATATGGTTTATATGAGTAAAATGCGAGCTAGATTATTTGTACTCTAGTGCAAGTGGGAGACTGAAGGAGATATGCCCTAGAGGCAAATAATAAATAGGCTTTTATTGTCATATCTCAATTAGTTTATAATTGTTTCATATTATGCTATAACTATACCAAGTAGAAACATTGGTACAGGTGTGGTATGAAACAACCAAGTCCCTAGTAGCCTCTATTCATACTAGTTCGTTGGTCATGAGGATGATCTAGGTTTCAAGATCATGGGAATTTATGCCAATTGACAACAGAGTCATATCATTGGAGAATGATGTTACATTCCTCGAAGGATTGCAACACGATCAAGTCATATAATTTCATTGATGCAATAGCTATACCTAGACTCCTTTTCCTTAGACCATGAGATCATATTACTCATTGTTTCCCGAGGCTGCATAGACAGCATCAATCGTCATCTGGTAATACGGTGGCCATAAAGGTGTACGTTGGGTATTCCGAAGGAACAGTAGATGACATGTGACTGCAAGATCGGGATTTGTTCACCCACATGACGGGTAAAGATACATACGGCCGGCTTGGTGAGATTACATCCATAAATGTTGCAACATGTGACTCGGTCACCGGGATGTAATATCACGCTAACAAGAAAACAGAACTTGTTGTGAACGAGATTGAACAAGGTATGTGATACCAATGATTGGATCTCGAACAAATCGTATCAAGAAACAAAAGGAATTGGATGCTACATTTAGCGGTTCAAACGACATTGTCATCAGGAATGCATAGGGGTCACATGGATATCCCTGGTCCCTCTGTTGATCATTGATTTAGATCATATCTAGAGCATTCCCGAGCCGTGAGAGGATACACTTAAGGGTACGATGATAGCAATCATTCGTAAGATGGAATCAGAGTAGAGAAAGAGAAAGTCAAAATCATTCTGTAGAAAGATCCGAAGTTGTTCGGAGAAAGAATAAAGGAAATGACTCAGAAAAGTGTTTTCGGATAAATGGGAATTTGAATATACATTTAGTATATGTTAATTATGAATTAATATATTCTAAATAATATTTAAATTAAGATTTATAAAGGCAACTTTTATATTAGGCCAAATCCCGGAGGGAAAAGGCCTAGAAATAAAGCTGCAAAAAAAGAAAAAGGAAAAAGAAAAGAAAAGAAAACAGCAGCTGTTACTGTGGGCCAGGCGACCCACTTAGGGCAGGCGCCAACCGCCAGCCGCCGTCGTGGGCCTGCTCAACCCCGGCCCATGCGGGACTCATGAGGCGGACCGGAAGCTGGGCAGGCTGTGAACGAGCCGGCCCATCCGAGGCTGCCACCGCCACTCGCTAGCGAGCTAGGTCACATGCCAAGGTGGATCATGGGTGATACGTTGCTAACGTATCTATAATTTTTGATGTTCCATACTTGGTTTTATCTACTTTCTTATGTTTTGTCCACACTTTGGAGTACTTTTCATATGATTTCTTGGACTAACCTATTAACAAGAGCCACAGTGCCAGTTGCCTGTTGTCTGCTGTTTTTGGTTCTAGAAAGTCATAAAATGAATATTCTCGGAATTGGACAAGACAAAAGCCGAAGTCATTATTTTCCCGGAAGATTCACGGAGCCAGAAGGAGAGACGAAGGAGGGCACAGGGTGGCTAAACCACCCCTAGGCGTGGGTCCCCTAGGCCGTGCCAGGGCATGGTGTGGGCCCCCTGGCTGGCCACCGACCTCGCCCCTTCGCCTATATATTCCTCCCGATACATAAACCCTAAATCGTCAATCAGAAATCCACGAAAAGTTTCACAGCGCCACTGCCACCAAAGGGGAGATTTGAGGGACAGAAAGTCTCTGTTTCGGCACCCTACCGGGATGGGGAAGTGCCCCCGGATCCATCTCCATCGATTTCCACCACCATCTCCATTGTCGTTGCTGATTCCCATGATGAGGAGGGAGTAGTTCTTCCTCGAGGCTAAGGGTTCTACCGGTAGCTATGTGTTCATCTCTCTCTCATGCATGATCATGTTGTGATCATGAGCTTTGTAATCAAGTAGATCTACCTTGCTACTCAAGTGCTTTAATAGATCTCTGCTCTCCCCATGTGTGTGAAGTTGACAGTGTGCACACCATGGTGGCACTTAGGCTAGAGATTACAAATACTTGTTATGAGTTATATTTGGAGTTGGATGTCTCTATGAAATTGTGGTGTTTGTTGGAACCATCTAGTGCTCAAGGTGATAGTGTGGGGTTATCAAGATGCGGAAAGCGAACTTTGAGGTGTGTTGTTATAGCCCTACCATCGATTAGAGTGTTCAACCGGAGAGTAGTTTAGAGTAGTATCATGAAGATAATATATTTATATGAGAGTGTTCACTAGTGAAAGTATGATCCCTAGGCCTTGTTTCTAAGCATTGAAACACCATTTGCAACTAGATCTGTTACATGTTTGCTTGCTGCTATCTTTATTTCAGTTTTCCTTTAGTCTCTTCCACGTCAACCACGCGCGAGCAAGTATTTTCTGGCACCGTTACCACTTATAATTATCCATACCACTTGTATTTCGCTATCTCTTCGCTGAACTAGTGCACCTATACACCTGACAAGTGTATTGGGTGTGTTGGGGACATAAGAGACTTCTTGTATCTTGATTGCAGGGTGATGACCCACAAGTATAAGGGGTGTATCGTAGTATTTTCGATAAGTAAGAGTGTCGAACCCAACGAGGAGCAGAAGGTGCTGGCTAGTGGTATGGATCAGGAATTCTCTGCAAATACTTAGCAAACGGATTTTTAGGGGTTTTCGATAAAGCAAGTAAACAAAGTACGAGTAAATAAAGACAAGAGGGAATAAATGCAGCAAGTGGCCCAATCCTTTATGCAGCAAAGGACAAGCCGGTTGTATTTCTATAGATGACCAAACGTTCTCGAGGACACATGGGAAGACTGTCAAGTGCTTTCGCTTCATATAGTCAATTAATCTTCTCTAGCTTGCTAAGTGTTGTGTGGGTGAACCTGTGCTAATGTACCGCCCCATCCAAGACTAATACATACTTGTGATTAAACCCCTTGCAAACATCCGTAAGTACAAGAAATTATTTAAGGTAGAAACCTAACCACAACTTTAAACTCTAAGACCCTTACGTCCCTTGTGCAATGGTTTCCTAACGGGGTTCAGGTTTCTGTCACTCCGGCAACCCCTACGATTAGTAGCCAAATACACAATGCATTCCCCTACGCTCATATAGGTGAAGTGTCATGTAGTCGACGTTCACATGACACCACTAGAAGAAGTACACCACAACTTAAATAACAATCTATTGAATCTTTCTCAACGCAACTCCACTACTAACAACAAGACTTCTCCCATGTCCTCAAGAACAAAACGAACTACTCACAAGACATCATATGGATCATGATTAGAGATGTAAAAATGATGTATAACAATCTGAACATAAACAATAATTCAATGGTTCACTCAATAGCATCAACTACAAAGAGTAATCAACACCGGGAAAGTTTCCCCTATGAACTATGGAAGATTCAACTCAATTGTTACAGCAATATGGAGATGGTGATGAGGGTGCTGATGGTGATGATGGTGGTGATGATGATGATGATCCTGATGAAGTCCATCTTGATGGTGGTGTTGATGGTGACGGTCTCCCCTCTCCGGGAAGGAATTCCCCAGGCAGAAATCTGTCTGCCGGAGAGATCTTTCTCTCTCGGTGTTTTCTGTCCCGCAGAGGCGGCGAAATATTTCTGTGGTCGCTCCCCGAGTCTTAGGGTTTCGTGGGGATGATATATGCCAGAGGGGAGAGGCTAGAGTGGGCCAGGGCAGCCACACCACTCCTAGGCGCGACCTAGGCCTGCCCGCGCCATGGGGTGGTGTGGGCCCCCTATGGCCCACCTCCACTCCATCTTCTGGCATCCTGAGTCTTCTGGAAAAATAGGATTTTCCGTATATTTTCCCGGATTTTCTGATTTTCACAAATTTTGCCTCCAAACAGCACCTTTTCCATCAGAATCCTGACTGCAGCGGTCCATGCTCCAAAAGTCATCAACCATGCAAAAATAGATGAAATAACATAAGTATCACCTCTCAATACGAAATATATCAATGCATAATAGTGAATTAAGACATAGAATAGTGATGCAAAATGGACGTATCAACTCCCCCAAGCTTAGACTTCGCTTGTCCCCAAGCGAAACTGAGCTCAATAAACATGGCCTCAGGTTTATGGAGTGAAGAGTCGATAAAAGAATACGGACAAGAAGCATCACATTCATCAAAAGCATAGATCATAATAGAAGACAACTCACTATTATATAACTCAACTTGTAGTGAGTAAAGGAAACACAATAAAGATACATAAAATGAATCATAATTGGTAATGGCAAACTTAGCTCTTGGTCGAAGAATAGTTGATAATTTGCTGGAGTTCACAAATAGCTGGTTTTCAATGAAAGCTTTCAAAGTAGTAAACATCAAGATAAGAGCAACGTGCAAAGCAAGGAACATAAGAAACATGATTGCATAAATCATCATATGAATGAATGAAACACAACAACTCAAAATACTTGCTGAAATAGAAGGGCATAGGTTTACTGACTCAACTACAAAGTAAAAGAAAGGCCCTTCGCAGAGGAAAGCAGGGATTGCAAGTCTCATAAAGAGCTCCCAAAAATTATGATACTTACTAGCTTTCAGCTCTCATTTCCCCTATCATAGGCATCTTTAGGTGATTAAGGTTAAAGTGACACAACTAAGAGGATATGCTTGACAAGTTATAAGTTGAAATCTCATGACCCTTACTTATGAGTACCGATCCTCATGCTACTCAACTTCAGTCACGAGCAAGCTCTTGTCATTGTAAATACATGCGTATCATTGAGAACCGCCAACGGGGTACCCCTTGCACATGACACAGGAGCTATCCCATAATCAAAATGACAAGGCAAGCAGACAGTGAGCATCTCGGCGATCTTTTTATTTGCTATTTGCATAGGTTTTTATTGAGGATGCTTCATAGAATGCTCACTATTAGTATGTTGCAAGTTTCCACCATGATTAGGCATGGCTTAGGCTAGCGGCCCAGGCGTTTCTCTAACACACATATAAACTCCATGATCTTACAAGTTCCACTTTTATTTCACACCGCCGGGATCCATAAACAAAAGAACATGATATCAACTAGGTACAAGTACCAATGAGGTGTTGAAAGTGGTCCCCATGATACATGGTTCGGCTAACTTCAACTCATAAAGCGCAAGCATATACGCAACAAAGAAGGACCCAATGGTTCAAGCTTATTAAATGCAAGAAAGTAAAGTGTGCCATCAAGTTCGTGAGAGCTTTAATCACTAATTTTCACATAACAAGTTTAATTTGGGAGGTAGATAAAACAAGAATTTACTTGGAATAGCAATAATGCTACTAGGTAGGTATGGTGGACACAAATGGCAAAGGTTTTGGTTTAAAGGAGGTGGATGCACGAGAAGAATACCCTCTCAGTACAGGTTTTTGGCTAGCAAGGCTGGGTAGCAAGTATAAGAGTTGAAGGAAACAAACAAGCATACAAATGATAAAGACAAACATGCAATCTTCCTTGGAAGCACAAAAGATCTTAACTAGAGAATACTAGACTTATGAGCAAATCAAGAAAGAAAGATGATGAAATTATTTTTCTCTAGAGTACTTCTATCTTTTTCTTTCAACTCTCAAAAAAGGTGTTGCTACTGACCAAGCCAGGTTTACCAAAACCAACTAAATTAAGTCAATGATCCCAAAGTGATACCAATACTAACAACAAGATCAATCATATAACCACAAATTGAAAACTAATATAAGCTATGCAAAAGTGTGAATGATAGAACTTCTCATTAATATTCCATCACGGAAACTCACACCAAGGGATACATATCTAACGAGAGAGGGGACACTTCCATAATGCAAATCATACTACAAAATAACTCCTCTATTCAAGATATGACTCTACTAAAAAGGTAAATAGATAGAAGATAGTGATGTGATACCGCGGCACTCCCCCAAGCTTGGAACAAACCAAGGGGATGACAAACCTGATGACGAATTACTCCTTAGGTGGTGGTGGTATCCTCTCATCTTTGTCCGTCTTCCAGGGTAAAGGCTTCCTATCAACAAAGGACATCGTGGTTTCCAACATCCTGAAACTTGCAGCAGCACTTATGCGTTTAAATCTAGCCTCATACTCATAGTTTTGATTTTGAACGTCATAGAACTGTGCTTGCAGTTTGTTGGTTGTTTGGCAAAGTGAGAAGACTTCGTCTTTGAGTTCAGAAGTCTCCTTTTGGTGCTCGCTGATGAGTTCGGAGCAAATCTTATGGATGATATCCACTTCGCGCTCCGCCATCTTCCTGTACCTAAAGACTTCTTGCTCCAGTGCTTCCATCCTGTCCTCAGACTTCCTTCACCTTTAGGGCCTTGAACCTCTTTAATCCGGACCTCCCCACCTTCGAGCAACAACTCCTTGGGATGAATCTTCAGTTCTCTCATGTATGGGTTGATGATATCTTCTAAGGAACCCCCCTTTGATGATCCAGAGGAAGACATTGTGGCTCCAAATCTGGGATTCTACCTGGCAAAAACAGATCGAAATAGAAACACGATGAAAACACGATATACGAACCTCGGAAGATCCGGGGGGTTATATAATACGAAGTTTCATATCAAAAGGAAGGTACTAGGAGAAAACGAGTCGGAGGCGGAGTCCTGGGTGGCCTCACCACCTGGTGGCACGGCCAGGGGTGGGCCCGCGCCATGGGGTGGTGTGGGCCACCCTGGCTCCGTTTCCGTCCCTTTTTTGCTTCGAAACTTTCCTTATTGACTAAAAACTGCAAAAATATAGTTGAATTGTATTTTTGCGGAACTTTTCTTACCAGAACTGTTACCTAGTTGAAAACAGACTCTGCAGGTCTCTGAATTTGGTCCTCAATGAATTTTTCTGGAGTTATAACTTGAAAGGCATCAACATCTTCATTGTAAGAATCTCCAGCAATATAGTGTTTGAGTCGCTGTCCATTCACTACTTGTGTAGTATTATCTTTTAGGGAAGAAATTTTTATTGCTCCTGAACGGTATACTTCTTCAATGATGAAAGGTCCTTCCCATTTTGATAGTAACTTACCTGCAAAAATTCTGAGACGAGACCTATACAATAGAACTTTTTCACCAACATGAAATTCTCTTTTAAGTATTCGCTTGTCATGCCATCTTTTAACTTTTTTCCTTAAAGAGCCTAGCATTCTCATAGGCTTCACTCCTCCATTCATCTAAAGAACTTAAGTCAAATAATCTTTTCTCACCAGCGAGCTTACAATCTCTATTTAGTTCTTTCACTGCCCAGTAAGCTTTGTGTTCTAACTCTAAGGGTAATTGGCAAGCTTTCCCATAAACCATTTTATAAGGAGACATTCCCACTATAAGCAGTTCTATAAGCCCATAAAGCATCATTCAACTTCTTAGCCCAGTTTTTTCTAGACCTATTAACAGTCTTTTGCAAGATAGATTTAATTTCTCTATTTGATAACTCTACTTGCCCGCTAGTTTGGGGGTGATAAGCTGAAGCAATTCTATGATTAACATCGTATTTAGCGAGGGTCTTCCTAAAACCGCCATGAATGAAATGAGAACCCCCATCAGTCATGAGATACCTAGGCACTCCAAACCTAGGAAAGATAACATCTTTAAGCATTTTTAGAGAGGTTTCCCCGTCAGCACTTTTTGTAGGAATGGCTTCTACCCACTTAGTAACATAATCTATGGCAACAAGAATATGAGTGTAGCCTTTCGAAGGAGGGAAAGGACCCATAAAGTCAAATCCCCAACAATCAAAAGGTTCAATAACTAGAGAGTAGTTCATAGGCATTTCATTGCGTCTAGAAATATTACCAACACGCTGACATTCATCACAAGATAAAACAAATTTTCTTGCATCTTTAAAAAGGGTAGGCCAGTAGAAACCTGATTGTAGTACCTTTTGTGCAGTTCTATCTCCTGCATGATGTCCTCCATAGGCGCTACCATGAAATTTACGCAATATCTCTTTTTGCTCATATTCTGGAACACATCTTCGCATAATACCATCAACTCCTTCTTTGTATAAGTGTGGGTCATCCCAAAAATAATGCCTCAAATCATAAAAGAACTTTCTTCTTTGCTGAGCTATAAAAGTTGGAGGCAAATACTTGGAGACAATAAAGTTAGCATAATCAGCATACCAAGGGCTTCCTTGAGAGCTCACCCCTACTGTGGCTAACTGTCCATTTGGGAAACTATCATTAACAGGCATAGGATCAAAAGAGATGTTTTCCAAGCGAGATAAATTATTAGCTACAGGATTTTTAGCACCCTTCCTATCTACTATGTGTAGATCAAACTCTTGTAAAAGCAGTACCCATCTAATAAGCCTAGGCTTAGCGTCCTTCTTTGTCATAAGATATTTAATAGCAGCATGATCAGTATGAATGGTTACTTTTGAGTCCACAATATAGGGCCTAAACTTATCACAGGCAAAAACAATAGCTAGAAATTCCTTTTCAGTAGTGACATAATTCCTTTGAGCAGCGTCTAGAGTCTTACTAGCATAATGGATAACGTTTAACTTTTTATCAATACGTTGCCCAAGGACATCCCCTACAGCAAAATCACTAGCATCACACAATATTTCAAAGGGTAAACTCCAATCCGGTGGTTGAACAATAGGGCTGTAGTTAAAGCCTTCTTAAGAGTTTCAAAAGCTTCCCTACAATCATCATCAAAAATGAAAGGTACATCTTTTTGAAGAAGATTAGTGAGAGGCTTTGATATCCTAGAGAAATCTTTAATAAACCTCCTATAGAAACCAGCATGACCAAGGATACTACAAATACCTTTGATGTCTTTTGGACATGGCATCTTCTCAATTGCCTCAACTTTAGCTCTATCAACTTCTATGCCTCTTTCAGAAACTTTATGCCCAAGAACAATCCCTTCGTTAACCATGAAGTGGCATTTTTCCCAATTAAGAACAAGATTAGTTTCTTCACATCTCTACAAACTTTATCAAGGTTGTGCAGACAATTATCAAAAGAAGTTCCATAGACAGAAAAGTCATCCATGAACACTTCTACAATTTCCTCACAAAAACCATGAAAGATAGCAGACATGCATCTTTGGAAAGTAGCAGGAGCATTACATAAACCAAAAGGCATACGTCTATAAGCATAAGTTCCATAAGGGCAAGTAAAAGTAGTTTTTTCTTGATCTTGTTGTTTAACAGCAATTTGAGAGAACCCAGAATAACCATCAAGAAAACAAAAATGGGTCTTTTTAGACAACCTTTCCAACATTTGATAAATAAAAGGAAGCGGGTAGTGATCTTTCTTAGTAACTTTATTGACTTTCCTAAAATCGATGCACATCCTATAGCCTACCACTATTCTTTGAGGAATAAGCTCATCATTATCATTAGGGACAACGGTAATACCTCCCTTTTTAGGAACACAATGAACAGGACTAACCCATTCACTATCAGCAATAGGGTAAATAATACCAGCATCAAGGAGTTTCAATACCTCATTCCTTACCACTTCCTTCATTCTAGGATTTAAACGTCGTTGGTGCTCCACTACTGGCTTCGCATCTGGTTCTATGTTGATAGAATGCTAACATATAGTAGGTGAAATCCCTTTTAAATCATCCAGAGTATACCCCATAGCTCCTTGATGTTTCCTCAAAACTTCCAATATCCTTTCTTCTTCCTTCCCTGAAAGTTTAGCGCTAACAATAATAGGATATATATTTTTATCATCAATATAAGCATATTTAAGATCATCAG
The DNA here is from genome assembly GCA_023614405.1 of Avena insularis. Taxonomy (NCBI): domain Eukaryota; kingdom Viridiplantae; phylum Streptophyta; class Magnoliopsida; order Poales; family Poaceae; genus Avena; species Avena insularis. The sequence goes on from CM042686.1 coordinate 569,509,499, forward strand.
GTAGAGGTTTTAGATCGAAAACTGGATCCTTTTTAGGTGGCATCGTGGTACCCAAGTCTTCTACAGGCAAGTCGTGCTTAAGCATCATAGGTTGATCATGGAGAATCATGTCAATCTCATTCCTTTCTTCCATGAAGATTTCACTTTCATGTTCTTCCATAAATTGCTGCAAAGCATTATTAGGAGCAAGAGAAATAGAAGCAAGTTGTTCAACCCTAAAATCCTCATTATGGGTTTCCTCTTCGCAAGGTTCTTCAGCAAATTTCGAAAAAATAAACTCATAAGATTCCCCATCAAACTTAGTCAAGATTTTCTCCCTCTTGCAATCAATAATAGCTCCACAAGTACTCAAGAAAGGTCTACCAAAAATGATAGGATAAGTTTTACTAGCAGCTGAACCAAGTACTAGAAAATCAGCAGGGTACTTAATCTTACCGCAAAGAAATTCCACGTCTCGCACAATACCAATTGGAGAGATGGTCTCTCTATTAGCAAGGTGAATAACCACATCAATCTCTTCCAACTCGCAAGGACTGATCTCATGCATAATTTCTCTGTAAAGCTCATAAGGAATAGCACTGGAACTTGCACCAATATCACATAAACCATAATAGCAATGATCACCAATTCTAACAGAAAGCACAGGAACACTAGCCTTTTTAGTTCTATTGGGATGTGAAACAATATTATAAGCATCCTCACAAAATACTATGTGCCCATCTTCTACGTTTTTAGTGACAAGGTCTTTCACAATTGCTACCACAGGTTCAATGTTTATTTGTTCATTAGGTTTTACAGTTCTTTTTTCACTTTTAGTGATTACATTAGTCATCATAGGATGGTCCTTTACCTTTTCGGGGAAGGGAATCTTCTCGATATAAGGTTCAGGTAAAATGGGGTCAATGATGCAATATTCAGCACTTCTAATAGGAGCATAGTCAACAATATTTTTGTAAGGTGCATGGTATTTGTTCCATCCCATTTTTGGAATTTCGATATAGGAAGCAAAAGCTCTAAAGCAATTTGTAATAACTTGCAGATCAAGACCATAAAGATTACTAATATTTTGAAAGTCATCAGTTCCCATAAAAGATTCAATGCATTCGTAATCATAATTTATACCTGACTTTCTACCTTTGTCATTCTCCCAAGCTTCAGCATTGTCTTGAATACGATCTAGAAGGTCCCATTTAGCTTCTTCTTCCATGCGAGTGAATGATCTAGCACAAGAAGCATCCAATAAATCTTTATCATGTAGAGGGAGCCTTGCATAAAAGTTATTGATAATAATATTGTTGGGGAGCTCATGAATGGGACATTTGAGCATTAGAAACTTCAATCTCCCCCAAGCTTGAGCTGTACTCTCTCCATCAAGAGGCCAATAGTTGTATATTTGATTCCGATCTTTATGAATCTCACTAGGAGGATAAAACTTTGAATAAAAGAGAGGCACTATTTCCTCCCATTCCAGAGCTTGACCATTCTTCGGCAGCTTATACCAGTCCTCAGCTCTTCCTTTTAGTGATAATGAGAATAGCTTCTTCTTAACTTGATCTGTAGTAATACCTGCACACTTGAACAACCCGCATAATTCGTGTATAAAGAGTAAATGATCACAGGGATGGACAGTTCCATCCCCAACATAGTAGTTATGCATAACACAATCAACAATTCTTGTAGGTATTTTGAAAACATCATTCTCAGCAGGTGGTGGCTTATCTACTACCTTAGCAGTGGTAGTAGCAATACCAAATAAGAAACTCAGCGAATTATCCATAACGAAAATAAAGCAACTAGCGTATAAACAATACTCACAAGAGAAGTTTCCTTTACCAATTCCACTCTCCAATAGCGCTTCACTCCCAAACAGCCTTGATAAAAATAGTCTTGATGACCCACAAGTATAGGGGTGTATCGCAGTATTTTCGATAAGTAAGTGTCGAACCCAACGAGGAGCGTAAGGTGCTCGCTAGTGGTATGGATCAGAATTCTCTGTAAATACTTAGCAAACGGATTTTAGGGTTTTCGATAAAGCAAGTAAACAAAGTACGAGTAAATAAAAAAGATAGGAATAAATGCAGCAAGTGGCCCAATCCTTTATGCAGCAAAGGACAAGCGGTTGTATTTCTATAGATGACCAAAGCGTTCGAGGACACATGGGAAGACTGTCAAGTGCTTTCGCTTCATATAGTCAATTAATCTTCTCTAGCTTGCTAAGTGTTGTGTGGGTGAACCTGTGCTAATGTACCGCCCCATCCAAGACTAATACATTCTTGTGATTGAACCCCTTGCAAACATCCGTAAGTACAAGAAAGTATTTAAGGTAGAAACCTAACCACAACTTTAAACTCTAAGACCCTTACGTCCCTTGTGCAATGGTTTCCTAACGGGGGTTCAGGTTTCTGTCACTCCGGCAACCCCTACGATTAGTAGCCAAATACACAATGCATTCTCCTAGGCCCATATAGGTGAAGTGTCATGTAGTCGATGTTCACATGACACCACTAGAAGAAGTACACCACAACTTAAATAACAATCTATTGAATCTTTCTCAACGCAACTCCACTACTAACAACAAGACTTCTCCCATGTCCTCAAGAACAAAACGAACTACTCACAATACATCATATGGATCATGATTAGAGATGGAATAATGATGTATAACAATCTGAACATAAACAATAATTCAATGGTTCACTCAATAGCATCAACTACAAAGAGTAATCAACACCGGGAAAGTTTCCCCTATGAACTATGCAAGATTCAACGCAATTGTTACAGCAATATGGAGATGGTGACGAGGGTGTTGATGGTGATGATGGTGGTGATGATGATGATGATCCCGATGAAGTCCAGCTTGATGGTGGTGTTGATGGCGACGATCTCCCCTCTTCGGGAAGGAATTTCCCCGGCAGAAACCTGTCTACCGGAGAGATCTTTCTCTCTCGTTGTTTTCTGCCCCGCAGAGGCGGCAGAATCTTTCTGTGGTCACTCCCCGAGTCTTAGGGTTTCGTGGGGATGATATATGCCAGAGGGGAGAGGCTGGAGTGGGCTAGGGCGGCCACACCACTCCTAGGCGTGGCCTAGGCCTGCCCGCGCCATGGGGTGGTGTGGGCCCCCTGTGGCCCACCTCCACTCCATCTTCTGGCATCCTAAGTCTTCTGGAAAAATAGGATTTTCCGTATATTTTCCCGGACTTTCTGATCTTCGCGAATTTTGCCTCCAAACAGCATCTTTTCCATCAGAATCCTGACTGCATCGGTCCATGCTCCAAAAGTCATCAACCATGCAAAAATAGATGAAATAACATACGTATAACCTCTCAATAAGAAATATATCAATGCATAATAGTGAATTAAGACATAGAATAGTGATGCAAAATGGACGTATCACAGGGTTGCTTGAGAGGGAATACCTTTGACCACTTCCTCCCTGAGTTCGATAAACCTTGGGTGATCCACTTAAGGAAAAACTTGCTGCTGTTCTACAAACCTCTGCACTTGGAGGCCCAACAACTATCTACAAGAATAGAAGTGCGTAGACATCAAGCTATTTTCTGGCGCCGTTGCTGGGGATTGAAGAAGAAGAAGCTCCCATGTCAACCACGCTTGAAGCTATTTTCTACATTGTCGGGAGGTAAGGTAAAAGGTACTCACATCCTCCAGTGTGAGTGCTCGAAGTTATTTCCTTTAGATTCTGCAATTTTGTCTTTTTGTTTCTTGTTTTCACTAGTTAGGCTTAATGGAAAACAACAACAAAATTAGAGAACTTTATAGTATTTTTCTTGAGTTAGGACATGAAGTGTTTGAAGAGAAAATTAAAAAACCTATGGAACTTTATTTGCATGCTAATAGCAATGTTGTTAGTATGAATTCTTTGGACACCATTATTGCTAATGCTATGGAAAAGTCTAAGCTTGGGGAAGCTAGTTTTTATGAAAATGATCTTTTTAGTTCCCCAGCTTTGGAAGATAGCTATTCTATTGCTTATGATGATACAAAACCTCCAATATATGCTGATTACAATGACGAATATGTTATTTTCAGTCCACATACTATTGAGGAGAAAATTAATTGTGACTACAATATGCCTCATATATTTGATGATTATGGTGATGAGAATAATAATGATAGCTATTTTGTTGAAATTGCTCCCACTACAGTTAATACGAATAATTATGCTTATGTGGAGAGTAATAATGATTATATGCATGTGGCTCATAATAAGAATGTTTTGTGTCATAGTTATATTGTTAATTTTATTCATGATGCTACTGAAAGTTATTATGAGAGAGGGAAACATGGTTTCATGTATCTCAACAATATTAAGTTTCCCCTCTTTATGTTGAAATTTTCGAAGTTACACTTGTTTTGCTTTACTATGCTTATTGCTTTGTTCTTTCATGACTTGTTTCTTTACAAGATTACTATGCATAGCGAGTGGGTTAGAGTTAAATGTGTTTTGAATTTGCTTCTTGATGCTCTCTTTTACTTCAATTCATATTTCTTATGTGAGCATTTTCTCAAACTATCGTGCCTAACTTAAAGGCGTTAAAGAAAAGTACTTATTGGGAGATAACCCAAAAGTTTTAGATGAGTCTTGGAAGTTATTACCTCTATAATAACCGCTCCTTATCCTTTTTATTTGCTTTTTGTGCCAAGATTAACCTCTAATGAGAGAGAAGTAATGCTTGGGAAAGTTGTTGTCCCGAAACAGATTTTTGTGCTCCGCTGTAAAAATTCGTGTAAAATCTCTGTATGTCGTTTTGAGGCGTGAATGTTTGTGCTTCTGCCCCAGGTTGTTATGTAACTTTTGTTAGTTCGACACTTTTCGATTTTAGCAACAGAATGTCTTCGAAAAAATTGGTTTTTACTTGTTGGTCTGTTTTGATAGATTTCTGCCATTATTTGCATTTGCTTCTTGTTGACTCCTTTTTGAGTTCTTTTTGGGGAATTGAGCTTTTTGAGGGAAGTGCTACAGTAGCTTGTGTTTTAATGGAAGTTTTATTGGTGTTTAAACTGAACCAAAAGACTTATTATCTTGAGTACACTAATGTTGCTAATAAAGATTGTGTAAAGTTCTGTATGAAGGAAAAAAATTCAGGTGTATGGAGAGAATGATGTAATGAGATGAAGAATGGACTAACGCTCAAGCTTGGGGATGCCACCCGTGTCACCCCAAGAAATACAAGTACAAGCTTCAAAGCTTGGGGATGCCTTGGCATCCCCTTCTTCATCAATAAAAATCTCAGGTCTTTCTAGACACTTCATTTGTATTGTTTCATGCACAATTGTGTTTTTCTTGGAGCGTCTTTGTTTTTGTTTTTAGTTTTCTTTTGTTTGGTTTGCTTAAATAAGTTGGTTGGATCCCAACACACTTCTTTTGGAGAGAGACACGCTCCATTTTCATTGCCTAGAATACTCTAGTTTTCATTCTTATTGTTCTGTGAGTGTTCTCTTTTGCTAGCACTGTGTTTAGCCTTAGTTTTCTTGTGCTTTCATCTTAGAACTTCTTATTGTTCTGTGAGTGTTCTCTTTTGCTAGCACTGTGTTTAGCCTTAGTTTTCTTGTGCTTTCAGCTTAGAACTTTTTAGTGCTTTCAGTCTTTTGCTAGCCTCCATAACCAAGTATGAGTTCCACTCATGCATCCAACTCCAAATAAAACCAAGTTATTCCAAAGAGTCCACCATACCTACCTATTAGCATTTGCTATTCGAAGGATATTCATGTTTTATCTACCTTTCTGAATTAAACTTGTTATGAGAAAACTAGTGATTAAAGCTCTCACGAACTTGATGGCACACTTTAATTTTCTTGCCCTAATAAACTTGAACCATTGTGTCGTCTATGTTGTATATGCTTGCACTTATATGTTGGGGATTAGCAGAACCATGTTGTCATGGGGAACGCTTTCAACATTGCACTTGTACTTTGTATCTAGTTGATATCATGCTCTTTTGTCTATGGATCTCGTCGGTGTGAAATGAAAGGGGAGCTTGTAAGTCCATAGAGTTATGTATATGTGTTAGAGAAACGCCTAGGCCGCCGGTCTAATCCATGCTGTCATGGTGGAAATCTGCAGCATAACCATAATGAGCTGTCTATGAAGCATTCTTCTTATAAAAAAAGAGTCAGATATTGAGAAAAAGAGAGAAAAAGAAAAACAAGAGATATGAGAAAAGAGGAAAGAGAGAAAAAAGCACCATATTCCCATGGTAAATAAGAAGATTGCTGAGATGCTCGTTGTCTGCTTGCCTTGTCATTTTGATATGGGGATTCTTCCGTATCATCGGGCAAGGGGTACCTCGTTGGCGGTTCACTATGATACACATGTATTTACAATGACAAGAACTTATCGGTAACTAAACTTGAGTAGCATGAGGAGCGACCCTCGTATTCAAGGGACATGAGATTTCCAACTTATACTTTGTCAAGCATATACTCCATAGTTTGTTCACTTTAACCTTAATCACTTCAAGATGCTTATGATAGGGGCATTGAGAGCTGAAAGCTAATAAGTACCATAATGTTTGGAAGCTCTTTATGAAACATGAATCCCTACTTCCTTCTATGGAGGCCTTTCTTTTACTTTTATGTTGAGTCTCCAGCTTCTATCTTTATGCACCTACTTTGAGAGCATAGTGGCCATTCTTAGTTCTATGTGCATTGTCCCAAGACTTGTTGATTGATGCATAATTTTGATATTGCTTGTTCTTAAACTATTTGTATCTAGTCACTCTTATGAACTTTGAAGGTGTCCTATGCATTTATGTTTGCTACTCTATGAGGGACAAGCTGAATGCCACTATGCTATGTTTTCTTTATGTGAAACAAACAAACGTCTTGCAAAGCATTGTTATTCATGAATCTTTTGTTTGTGCCTTTTCATGTTGCAACATAGTTGCTTTGTCTTATTGTTAGAACTTTGTCTTTCATGTTATGATTGAAGTACTATGATCCCAGCTATCAATGTTTTACAAATACTTTGATCAAGTTTATGATGGTGCATGTCACCTCAAAAATTATTCTTTCTTTTTATCACTTACCTACTCGAGGACGAGCAGGAGTTAAGCTTGGGGATGTTGATACGTTGCTAGCATATCTATAATTTTTGATGTTCCATGCTTGATTTTATCTACTTTCTTATGTTTTGTCCACACTTTGGAGTACTTTTCATATGATTTCTTGGACTAACCTATTAATAAGAGCCACAGTGCCAGTTGCCTGTTTTCTGCTGTTTTTGGTTCCAGAAAGTCAGAAAATGAATATTATCGGAATTGGAGCGGACAAAAGCCAACATCGTTATTTTCCCGGAAGATTCACGGAGCCAGAAGGAGAGACGAAGGGGGGAACAGGGTGGCCAAACCACCCCTAGGCGTGGGTCCCCCCAGATCGCGCCAGGGCATGGTGTGGGCCCCCTGGCTAGCCACCGACCTCGCCCCTTCTCCTATATATTCCTCCTGATACAGAAACCCTAAATCGTCAATCAGAAATCCACGAAAAGATCCACAGTGCCGCCACCACCGAAGGAGAGATTCGGGGGACAGAAAGTCTCTGTTCCGGCACCATGCCGGGACGGGGAAGTGCCCTCGGAGCCATCTACATCGATCTCCACCACCATCTCCATCGCCATTGCTGATTCCCATGATGAGGAGGGACTAGTTCTTCCTCGAAGCTAAGGGTTCTACCGGTAGCTATGTGTTCATCTCTCTCTCTATGCATGATCATGTTGTGATCATGAGCTTTGTAATCAAGTAGATCCACCTTGCTACTCAAGTTCTTTAATAGATCTCTGCTCTCCCCATGTGTGTGAAGTTGACAGTGTGCACACCATGGTGGCACTTAGGCTAGAGATTACAAATACTTGTTATTAGTTATATTTGGAGTTGGATGTCTCTATAAAATTGTGGTGTTTATTGGAACCATCTAGTGCTCAAGGTGATAGTGTGGGGTTATCAAGATGCGGAAAGCGAACTTTGAGGTGTGTTGTTATAGCCCTACCATCGATTAGAGTGTTCAACCGGAGAGTAGTTTAGAGTAGTATCATGAAGATAATATATTTATATGAGAGTGTTCACTAGTGAAAGTATGATCCCTAGGCCTTGTTTCTAAGCATTGAAACACCATTTGCAACTAGATCTGTTACATGTTTGCTTGCTCCTATCTTTATTTCAGTTTTCATTTAGTCTCTTCCACGTCAACCACGCGCCAGCAAGTATTTGCTGGCACCGTTACCACTTATAATTATCCATACCACTTGTATTTCACTATCTCTTTGCCGAAGTAGTGGACCTATACACCTGACAAGTGTATTGGGTGTGTTGGGGACACAAGAGACTTCTTGTATCTTGATTGCAGGGTTGCTTGAGAGGGAATACCTTTGACCACTTCCTCCCTGAGTTCGATAAACCTTGGGTGATCCACTTAAGAGAAAACTTGCTACTGTTCTACAAACCTCTGTACTTGGAGGCCCAACAACTGTCTACAAGAATAGAAGTGCGTAGACATCACGGGCGTGGCCCCGCCCGGGCCGCTATAGCCTCCAATAGTCAGCTTTCAAGGGCGTCGATGCTGGCCACCCGGCTAGCAGCTCAATGTCAGTTGGTCATAATGGCTGCCCAAGCCCAGCCGACTGGGAGCTCCTTTTTCCCCCTTTTTCCTTTGACATTTAGTCCCACATGGCTTAACCTTTGAGAAAGGCACACCCCCTTAGCCTATATAAAGGGGTGCCCATGGGTGGGATAAAACACACCCAATATTTGGAGAAGTCCTTTGGTTGACTTCCTCCCCTCTCTCTAGCCCTTGTGACCATGGCCTCAAGTTTGGGCTCTGCGAACGAGGCACCCCTGCAGTACGCCGTTGCGCTGCAGGGATTCCTAGCCGGATATCAACTTCCGCACTCCCAGCGGAATCAGGGAGCCGGAGGTCTCATTGTGCACCGGATGTGTACGAAGACACGAGGCACAACACTTGTGGCGCTTAAATGTCGTGAGCCGGAGCTGTTGCACGATGAAGAAGGAGCAAGGGGTGACATACGAGGAGCTTCGCGACCTTGAGGTCGGCTACGAGTACGACTACTTCGACCACGTTCCCGTCGGAACGTTAACCGCGTATGGTCTACAAGGGTATGTATTCTCTACGCATCGGCTGTTACCGCATTACTACATAGATAGATCCTAGGCAGTTTTTGGGGTTCTAACGTAGGAATTTTTTTGTTTTCTGCTGCGGACCCCCTTCAGTTATTCACTTCCTCGACTGGGGGTCTGCTGGTGCCTGCCCTTGGCACAATCATCATCAACTCGACGCAGCTAGCAGGGCGAGTGATACGCTGACCACGAGCCACACAGAGGGGCGGCTCTCCCTCCACAACGACTCGCTGAGGATACGAGCAGGAGACGTCGACCGCGACGCAGAACTTGTGTGCACCGAAGTTGACGAAGAGGCCGTTGCGCGGAGGAGCACGCTTGACAAAGTTACGCATGTTATCGCTGTCGTAGTCCAGCGAGTTGAATTGCTGAACCAACCTAGAGACGATGTGCTCCCCTGATGCGATGAAGTTTCCCGTCCGGATCTTGACTCCAGCTAGCGCCACTGCTAGCCCCACGGTGGGCTCTAACTGTCCTGGTGGTGTCACGATAGATGCCATGGGTAGGCTAAAGATGGGTCAATGTGCGCTAATGGTATCCAGGGAGGGATAGTGTAGTGGATCTACACACTAAGAACTATCTAAAGATCTTATATTTCGATCTATGGATGAATACAAGTTGCTCCTTGAGCTATGTAGAAGATAGGATGAAGATGAACTACTTCTATCTCCCCCCTCTAGGGTTTCCCCTTGTACAAATGGATCGATACTCTCCTCGGAGGCCCTGGCTCACCTTATAAAGGGGTGGCCAGGTTATATTTAGGGCTTACGTGGACAGCATATTTCACAGAGATGCTCTTCCCAAAATAGTAATTTGGCGCACCTCTTTCCTCTGTCACCCTCCTCTGCATGGCAATGGCATAGAGTCCACGACATGTGACCGTTGAGGGCAGGGATTGTCACCTCTGTGACCCTCTGCTCTATCCATGTCCCTCTGGCTCTTGTCCTTAGCGCTTTTCTTTCCCTGGATTCCCGTGAGAGAGAGAAAAGTGTTGACCTTGGGGCTTGCTCTCTCCTTCTTGAGCACGTCAACCCCTGATTCGGCCTCATCCCTGCTGACTCGGCCAAGACGATACCTGTAACACGAAGCATTTTAGACATCGCGCCGACATACCATGTATGTCGGTCGAGTCTTGCTAGTGTTATCCAGCTTAGGGTAACCCAACCATTATTCGGCCGACCCTTATATACCTCAGCCGGATCATGCCTTGGCCTAATCAATACCTCGGTGGGCTTTACCTTTTACCTTAACTTGAACCTACCTGGGGTCATCCCCTAACAGACATCATCGTCGTTGTCGCTTCCCTTCTTGAAGGTGCTACTTGGTATGCGACGCTTCAGAGTGATATGTGCGCGAGGGAAATACTCCAGAGGACGCAGCAGTGCGATTCATCTTTGTTTTCGTCGAGCCACCGTTGTTAGTATTTTTCTCTCCTTTTTTCTTTCTCGTTTCTTTTGGACGTGATTTGTGTTGTTTGCCCAAACTGTGATCTCGAAGTTGTATCGAATGGTTACTATATTTTTTGACAAAGTGAATATATTAATATCACGAAAAAATCAATTACATCCAGCATATGCAATAACACACTGTCCTAACAGCATTACAGATGCACACTATCACAAAGACTCAAACGACCATTGCTAGTCTTCAGATATTGGTTTACGTGACATTCTTCGCATCTGACTTCAGCATGAAATATAAGACGTGTACCATGATGGTAACAGAGACCATAGCTTCGCACGGCTCGCTCTGAAACCAAACGGTCAAAAAACATGGGTGTTCACGACCGAATCTCATCCATCCAGCAATCTCCATGCATGAGGCGTCCAGTGGAGTTCGTCGTTGGAGCCTTCTAGAACTCGACACTCCAGTCTGATCAACGAGGACAGACAATAAGCAGATCTTCGCTTTGGCGCGAGGGAGACCATAGGACCGCCTCCATTATTCAAGATGTGATAATAGCCCGATGGCAGCAGAGGAGAAGATGAACCTGACCGCCGCCGACCTTGTTGGATCCGACGTTAGATCCCAAAGGATCGACACCATCACCTCCGTGAAAGCATCCTGTCTGATCATGCACGCAGTTGCAGCCGCGACACACTGGCCTAGATCGGATCCAGGACAGGCCCGCTGTCGCCGCCGCCCGCCATGGCAGAAGGCACCATGACGCCATCTCCACAAACCTCGGACCGTGCGCGTCGACCGCCATGAATCTCCGCCCCGAAACATCGCCGTTGCATGCCTCCTCGGGCCCTTTGCCCTTTGGCGAGATGGGCGCCGGTGGTGGCAGCAGCCAGGAGATGGGCTTAAGTGTGGTGGTGCTAGGGCTTGGTGGGTGGCCCCGGTGTCGCCTAGACGGGGCGATACGGGAGGGACGATAGCTATGCACCGCAACACGTTAAGGCCTGTTTCGAGGAAGACGAGAGTACATCACCATTGCCATCGTCATCACACATCTTCCCCACTGAATCGTGAACACCATCTTCTTTTCAGAAATGCTGCCGGGCAGATGGGCCTCGACCGCACAACAATTCATATAGCACGAGACACGTTGATCACACGCCGGCCAGAAGCAATTCAGGCACAAGGTATAATTCAGGTCCCTGTCTCCACTGAATGCCTGACAGGGACTATTCTGAAACCAGAACCAACCCCAAAAGAGCGTAGCCAAGAGCATGGTTTTGCAACACCTGTAATAATACTGGTTTAAGACGGGAGTACATCACCATTGTCATCGTCATCACACATCTTCTGCTCGATCTTATTCCAGGCAGCAACACCACATTACTACTACACGTCCTGGTGCACGCCATGTCTGTACTATAGCACAAGCACACTACAGATGACTGGTTTATAATAAGCGAACGAGCCCAGCTAAAGAGAGTGATAGAGTCGCGGAGCTAGGCTCGTCGCCTTGGCGGGGTGTTGAGCGATCAGGCGACCGGGGGCGGCTTCTCGACGTCCTCAAGCGGGCGGAACCACACCTTCTGGTCCAGCACCGAGCCAGTACCATTCGCGGCGGCGGTCACCGGCGCGCCGGCGACGAGCTTGCCGTCCACCACCGCCGGGCCGAAGACGCCGGTCGTCGGGTGGGGGCCCCAGTACTTGTCCGGGTTGCTGGGCCCGCCGATCACATCGTCCGGCACGAAGGCCGGGCGCACCTGCTCGTCCACGTTCTTGTCGTACACCGAGGTGTGCACCGCCCTCCTGCGAGAAAGAAAAGCATCGGCAAAACGGAGTGTTAATAAGGGTTGTTGCACTGCTTAGCTTGAAATGGTACCACGTTGACTTGACAGTAACACATCAACAGAAACCTGCAACCCGAAACTTAATCACGGCGCAAAGGAACAATGGTGAGGCGACGTTCTACTCGTAATAGCGACACCAAACCTGTCTGTGAACAATCAAGTCTTGGCCGTCCATGTGCCGTTCAAGTTTCTTTCCCCCTTTTACCTTTTCTTTAGTTTTTAGTACTTTGTACCGGCAAATTAAGGGATACTATTAGTCACTCGATTCCCTTGATCTTGTGGGCGGCACACAAAGTGTGGTGGGTGCGAGAGACGACGAGTTGTTGAAGTTTATGCAAAGAGTGCCGGTCACTTGTCCACCAGTTTCTTTTCTAGTCTGGCACGCACGCACATACTCTATCCAGCACACGCCCCTGTCTGGAAGGCATGAAGCGTGCCGTGCGAGCTAAACACGGCCACATCACTACCATCATCCTTTTGCCATATTCAGATGATCGTATTTCATAATCCAAGCCAAGGTGACACGGAAAGTCGAGACTGCCAACACGGACTCCACCGAAGATCCTTCCCCGTGCTCGCCCCCTCTCGGTTGTCGGTACTGCGATGAGCACGAACGACGGGAGAACGTGGAGCGTCACGACTTCCAACGCAGGGTGGGGCCGTCGGTGGGTGGATCTGGATAAGACCCGAGCCATCCGACTCACGGTAGTGCTACCGTGTACGGGCACCCACCCGTCCAAGCGAGAGGGTCCCGGTGGACGGTTCAGATCGGAAACACAGAAAAGGATGACACGGTGCTGGAAAGGGGCCCGTACGGGCCAGATCCGAAAGGACGGCAGCTGGGCCCGGCCCTGTAGCACTCCTGCCCTGGACCGTCACGGAGGGCCACCGTCAGACCCACCTCCCGCTGTCCGTCACCCGCACCCACCCCACCCGTCTCTTGGACCTGGAGTAAAACCCAAGGATCGCCTGCGGGTGGGGCCTGCACGGCGGCAACCGGAGCGACGGCGACGACAAAGACAACTACCGCGCACCAAACCCCATCCGCCTCACTCGCTCCATGTCTTGAAAAAAAAAAAACCTCGCGAAAGCGAAACGGAACGCCGGGCACTGCCCAATCGTCGGGGCAGCGCGTGCTGTGTGACCTGTGACAAATATCCTCCCACTGTTCCTTCATCTTCTTCGTGTGTGTTCTGTGTGCGTGGGTGAGTCAGGCTCTACTACTCCTACCCAGTCTAGCAGTTGGTCCGAGTTTGACAGGAAGGAACAAGACAAACGGCGGTATCTCCATGGATCTGGCCCGATAGCGAGCTCACCTGCCTCGCAGGGAGTTCTAGTTCTAGTTTTTAGTGGTGGTGACAAACCGGCGGCAGGAGATTTGGACAAGGCTGGCGATATTTCCGAAGCGAACCGGCGAGGGTGACACCTTGATCTGGACCATGGAAAGAGACGACATCTGCCAAGTTCTTTTTTTTCTTCGCAAAACCTGTTCTAGCATGATGGTACTACTAGTATCTACCAGCAAATTAAATCCACACGCAAGGATTTTATGCCGAATCATCAGAGTATAATCACAAATTAGGAAGATAACCAGGGAAGAGTAGGTATCTACGGCAGGCAAAAGGCATGCTAAAAGAACCCTTACAAATCCCCCTACAACTACAAGAACAAGATCTTGGGAGGCACCGTGCCTAGTCCGAATTAATGAACACACAAATGGAGTAGTACTCTGTTTTGCTTTCTTGTTGGCTATCGCAAGAGTATCAGCTGGCTCACACAGGCAGTATGTGAGCATACCTCGGGGAGGCGGACTTGCCGGTGCCGGCGAGGACGCGCGCGACCAGGTTTCCAGCGATCCGCCCCTTGGAGCCAGCCACTGCGGCCATGCAAAGGTCGGTCGGGACGAGAGGAGGCGAAAGGTGGGAGAGAGCGAGAGGGGCAGGTGCCGCGAGATGTGCTGGGGAAGAGAAAGGGAGTGGGTTTTCAGTTGAGAGAATTCCACACCGCTCGCACGGGCTACTTATAGCCCAGGGCGCAGCGAATACGATGCCGGGATGCGCTATGCCGCTATCCATCTAGAAGGAAATGGGGGAGCTACGGCTATTGGGAAACAACACCTGACGGCAACGCTGCTAATTGTGGTGGTAGTTGGCCTGTTAGCTACACACTGCTGCGCCTGCGCGCACAAGCCTAGCATTCTTCGGACGGCCAACGGCATCGCTGTCTCCGCTGGAATTATTGGGGGCCTTGATATGTATGGGGAATGCTTCGTGCACCATTCGAATTCATGCCAAAATTTCCATGTCAGAGTGTCATGTGTTTTGCGCATAACTCGTGCGAAAATTTACAACCACGCTTAATAGAATTTGTGCAGCGGTGAATGTGCGGGCTTCATCAAGTCATAAGTATCAAATCGAACGGTCCAGTCTCTAGTTGGGCTAAGAGCATCTCCACTCGGCAAAAAAATCCGACGATTATTTGCGCCGGATTGGAGGATATTTTGCCCCGGGTGCGTGAAATCCCAGTCAGGAAAACAAGATATGGTGAATTGGTTTAAAAAGAGCAAATTTCATGCAAACATCGCGAGACGAAATTCGGGTTGGATTCGGCTCATATAGGCCTATTTGGCCGAAATTTAACTAAAACATATAAAACAGAAAATAAAAACCGCCTAGTTCATGTCGCTGCGCCGGTAGAACACCGTGTAGTCGCCGCCGTCATCGTCGTTCATCTTTCATAGGGCCACGGTTGCTGCCCTGGCCGACGTCGCCGATGCGCCGATGCGATGAGGCCTGACCTCATCCTCAGCGTTGTCGGTGACATCGAGGATGACCACGTTGGCGCGCGAACGACGGCAATGACAACAAGCGAGAACACGCTAGCAGCGGTCTTCTCCCTTTCTACTGCTTGACCAGCGAGTGTCGGCGAGCCGCGACGTAGACGTGTTTGTTAGCGCCGCCTCGCCATCTCTCCCTCGTAATCCATCAAGCTGTCCTCCACTCGGCTTGTTGGACCACGGAGGTGATCTCAGGCGGGGAGCGCAGAGGCTCGTGGATGGTGATCTCGCGTGAGCGCGTGCACGTTGACACCGGCGCGGACCTCGGCGGCGGTAAAGGCGGCTCACGCTTCACCGGGAGAAGGGCGAGCTTGACGCCGGCATCGAGACGGAGGCCTGCCAAGGGGAGGACGTGCCGCCCATCTTCCTCGAGAGCCAAGAACTGCCGCAGCGGTGGGAGAGTGAGGTCGACGTTGCCATCGGGTACTCGAGGCGAGGGTAGTTGCCAGCCTCGATGTGCTCGAGGACGGCAGGGAGCGTGCGCCCCGGCACACCCCACCAAAGGCGCTGGCCTTGCGTGTTGTTCCTCGCTGGCGTCGGCGGGTGTCCCTCGTACGATACCAACTCGCAAGTGTGGCGTTCGTCGAAGTACTGGCGCCACCCCGCATGTTTGTCGGGATGCCAGCGTAGGTACGCCCTCTCCTCATGCGCAGGTCTGCCATGTCCTCGTCGGACATTCCAGCGAGGACGGATTGACCAACTGGACGTTGGCGGGTGGAGTAGGGATTGGGATGCCTCCGCGCTGATCCTCCACATCGACGGCGCGCGAAATTCTGGTGGAGCTGGTAGACGAGGCGGCCCTCCCAATCGTTCAGCGAGCGCCGACCGAAGCCGTTCGCCGCCGCACCATCGCCTGGGAACCTTTCCGCCATCGCCGGAGAAGAAGATTTGTGGAGGAGGAGTGGAGTTCGCTGGTGCGAGGAGGAGTGTGGACGACGAAGGGTTTTTTTAGCAGCGATGTGGGCGGGAGGGGTGTAGCACGCGAGCGGGATGATGCGGGAAGCCGGTGTTGAGGCACGTGAAGCGGACGCGGTTGGACTCGACGGTCAGTTGCCTATGCAAAGGTTGTCGGCGACCACCTTAACTCGTGCGCCGGAGCCGAGGGGATGAGGACAAAGATGACCTCCCGCTGACAACTCAGGTCCACTTGGCAGGGCCGGTTTTTCCTACGCTTTTCGCTTTACCCGGCGCCCCCAGGCAAACCCCGGCACGCTGCATTCGGCATGTGTTCGTCGGGTGGATTCTGGGACATATCCGAACGAAATCGAGCACCTAGGGGCGTGGCTGGGCCAATTTCGCCATACGGATGGAAAAAAAAAGGTCTCTGGGAGCTTATGGGGACATGAGTGGAGATACTCTGACGAGGCCATGTTCATAAATCAGGACACTCTACGCTGCTAGGTATCGTAACCGGCTGGCCTGACATAAAATTGAGGAAAAGGCAACACAAAATGGGGTTTAATATGGTCAATCATCATCTTAATACGGTGTTTTCTTTCAATTTTGACACTTAGAGGGGTAAAGTGAAGTTTACTTTTTATTAACCTTGCTTTGAATAGATCCCTCAAGGTCAGAAAGACATGAGAATGCCATACCAACATTACCTTCACGTGATTTGACGATGAGGATGATGCAAAGAAAAACTAACAAGAACTTGGAAAATGCTTATATTCCGCTAGCTGTTACTCCTTCCGTTTAGAAATATAAGATGTTTTAGCTTTGTGAAAAGAATGTATTTAGACGTCTTTTAGTGTGTAGGTTCACTCTGAATCTCTACGAACCTATACACTAAAAGAAGTCTAGATACATTCGATTCACAAACCTAAAACATCTTATATTTCTAAACGGAGGGAGTATCTCCGAGAAATCAATCGGCTCGTCCCGTTCGCTCGTGGCGGTGCATTCTATTTCTCCATGCAGCGGTCGTGCATCCTCTCTCGCGCACAACATCGACAGCTTCATCCATGTGTGTTGTTGGAGATATGCCCAAGAGGTAATAATAAAAGTGGTTATTATTATATCTTTGTGTTTATGATGAATGTTTATATCCCATGCTATAATTGTATTATAAAGGAAACACTAATACATGTGTATTTTGTAAACATAAAAGAGTCCCTAGTAAGCCTCTTGTTGAACTAGCTTGTTGATTAATTGATGATCATGGTTTCCTGATCATGGACATTGGATGTCATTAATAACAAGGTTATATCATTAGGAGAATGATGTGATGGACACACACACACACATAGTAAGCGTAGCATAAGATCAAGTCATTAAGTTCGTATTGCTACAAGCTTTCAAATGCATAGTAACATAATCCTTCGACCATGAGGTTATGTTAATCACCATCATCGGATGGGTACTTTGATGACATCAAACACCGCTTCGTAACTGGATGGTTATAAAGGTGTCATTGGGTATTCTGAAAGTATGTGTTGAAGCGCATGGACCAAGATTGGGATTTGTCCATCCATATGACGGATAGATATGCTCTGGGCCCTCTCGGTGGAATGTTATCTAGTTAGCTTGCAAGCATGTGACTAGGTCACAGGGGATGACATAACATGGAATGACTAAAGAGTACTTATCAGTAACGAGGTGGAACTAGGTATGGAGATACCGACGATCAAACCTCGGATAAGTAGAGTATCGCGTGACAAAGGGAATTGGTTTCGTATGGTAATGGTTCTATCGATCACGAAGTCATCGTTGAGTATGTGGGAGCCTTTATGGATCTCCAGATCCCGCTGATGGTTATTGATCGGAGAGGTGTCTCCATCATGTCTACATATTCACGAACTGTAGGGTGACACACTTAAGGTTCGAAGTTGTTTTTGTTGGAATTATGCCCTAGAGGCAATAATAAAGATGTTATTATTATAATTCTTGTTCATGATAAAGTTTATATTCCATGCTAGAATTGTATTAAGCGGAAACTTTAATACTTGTGTGGTTTGTGAACAACACCGTGTCCCTAGTACGCCTCTATGGACTAGCCCATTGATCAATGATGGTTAAGGTTTCCTAACCATAGACATGAGTTGTCAATTGATAATGAGATCATATCATTGGGAGAATGATATGGTGGGAGACAAACTAAGCAAAGCTATTAGATCGTTTCATCGTGTTCGTCTTTGAAGCTTTTCTCATGTCAAATATTGTATTCCTTAGACCATGAGATAATACAACTCCACTGTATCGGAAGAAAGCTTTGAGGTCATCAAACGTCATCCTATGAGAGGGTGATCATAAAGGTGTCTCTCGGTGATCGG
Source organism: Avena insularis (assembly GCA_023614405.1). Taxonomy (NCBI): domain Eukaryota; kingdom Viridiplantae; phylum Streptophyta; class Magnoliopsida; order Poales; family Poaceae; genus Avena; species Avena insularis. Next base: position 569,528,000 of record CM042686.1, read on the forward strand.
AAAGTATCTGTTGGGTTGTATGTATCGAGATGGGATTTGTCCCTCAAGTCGGAGAGATATGCTTGGGCCCACTCGGTGTCGATATCAACACGCTTGCAAGCATGTGGTTAAGGAGTTAATCACAAAGTGATATCGGATTACTGGAACGAGTAAAGTACTTGTTGTGAGCGAGATTGAACTAGGTATGACGATACGAGCGATGAATCTCGGGCAAGTAAAATATCGAGGCAGAAGGGAATATATATATGGGATTGATTGAATCCTGGCATCGTGGTTCATCGATATGATCATCGATGAATGTGTGGGAGTCAATATGGGTGCCCAGACCCTGTTGATTATTGATAGAAGATCATATGCGCATATTCTCGAACCCGCAGGTCACACATAACGTGTCTCGGCGCTAGGATAGATTGGATAATTGGTTTATGAATTTTTGTTGAGTCTCGGATGGGATCCGGGATATCACGAGAGGTTCGGAATGGTCCGGAGAATAAGATTCATATAAAGGCGGTGCAGTTTTGGAGTTGAATAGTTAAGGTTAATGGGTATTATCTGGAAGCTTCTAGAACCTTCCGAAGGGGACCAACGTGGACCCACCTTCCGGGAGGGGCATGGGCCTATGAGGGAGTGTCCTGGCGCATTGGGCCAGGGCACAAAACCCCATAGGGCCCAGCCGATCCTAGATAAGTTTATATCGTTTAAACTAGAGATAAGATAGGGTTTCTAGAAGGGAGAGTTTAAATCGTTTAAACTAGAGATAGGCTTGGAGGATGGGCAAGGGCTGGCCGCACCCCCCCTCTATATAGAGAGGGCTGGTGCACCCCCTTCCCCCCACACACACCTCCTCAAGCCCTAGTAGCCTCTGCCGCCTTCCTCTCTCCCTCCCATTGTGTGGCGAAGCCTGCTTTGAAATTCTCCACCATATACACCACGCCGTCGTGTTGTAGATCCAATCTATCTCTCCACCCTACTTGCTGGTCCGAGGAAGGAGGAGGCGTCGAGTCTGCTGCGTGTGCATCTCACGGAGGCACCGCCACTTGTGGTGCTAGATCGGATCGGATCGCGAGGAGGAGAAGCGAGTCGACTACATCACCCACGTTAAATGAGCGTTCCGCTATCAGAATCTTCAAGGGTATGAAGATCTAATCCAATCTCTCTCGTTGTTTGCATCTCCTAGATTAGATCTTGGCTTTCCTTCTGTTCGCTTGTAGAAAAATTTGATTTACTATCTTTGCAAAACCCTTGATGGTATCGAGCTAGATCTATGCGTAGATGTGATTCACGAGTAGAGCATAACATGGTTGTTGCGGGCGTTGATGTTTTGTTGCAAGCCTCTTGTTTGTGTTCTTCTTATGGCGGGATAGTGAGATTGAAGCGGTCCAGGCCAACCTTACGCGGACGTCGTTCATGAGACCGACTCGCACTTGACGTGTGGCTTGTACCACACATGCGGTGGTGGATGTCGTTCTCTCACTATAGTTGTCATGGGATTAACACCGAGTTTGGCAACCATAATATCACCGTTGTGGCTTTCCGTAGGTAAGAATCGTTCTTAGCATCTACTCCCATAAGCCACGTAAAACATGCAACAACAAAGTAGGCGTCGACTTGTTTTTGCAGGAGTGTTCTGTGATATGGTATGGCCCAAGATGTGATGTGTATATTGTATGCGATGATCATGTTTTGTAATGTTTCACGACTTGCATGTCGATGAGTACACAAACAAGATCCATATGGTTGTCTTTATAATTGTGTATGACCTCAGTCAACTTCTTATACGCCATATAATAGCTTTACTTTATCGCTAAGTAGTTAGCAATAGTTGTAGTTGCTATTCGTGGTGGAGGCAATCATGGTGGAGTGATGGAGATCATGTTGGAACGCACAAGATGGAGATCATTCTTGAAGATTGGCTATACCATGTCACATAAAGTTATATGCATGTGATGTTTATCCTTTTATGTATCTTATTATGCTTAGATCATGACGGTAGCATTATAAGATGATTCCTCACTTAAAGATCAAGATAAAAGCTGTTCTCCCCAAGTATGCACCGTTCGAAAGTTAAAGTGTCCAAGCATCACGTGATGATCGGTGCTATAGACTCTACGCTCACATACAACGGGTGCAAGCCAGTTTTACTGCAGGAAATACTTGGGTCTAACTTGCGAGCCTAGCATGTACAGACATGGCCTCGGAACACAAGAACCGAAAGGTTAAGCATGATTCATATGAATGATATGATCGACACTTTGTCCACCATTGAAACCACATCTCTTCTCATGATGATCGGATTAGGTGTGGTGAATTTGGATCGTGTTCACTAAACAACTTGAGGGATGTTGAATTTAGTGGGAGTTCATCTAGTAATTTGATTAAGTTGAACTATTTATCATGAACATAGTCTAAATTGTACTTGCAAATCAGTAGATCACATGGCCAAGTCAACTTCAACTTCAAGCGTTTTTCTTTGAGAAAGAAAAGCTTAGAAACAATGGGTCTAACTTCACCAACTGGTTCCAATCTAAGAATCATTACATGGCGGACAAAGACTATGTCCTTGGGAAAGCGTTAGGTGACCCCCCTGCTGCAAGGCGTCGGGTGATGAGAAAGATGTCTCGATCACATAAAGATGATTATGGTGTGATTAAGAGCACCATGTTGTTTGCTATGGGCAGGAACTTCAAAATCGTTTTGAAAACTATCCGGGCCCTTTGAGATTCTCGAGGCTGAAAACCATGTTTGAGACTCAGGCCCGTTCTGAGAGATATGAGATCTCGAAGTTCTTTAAGCGCAAGATGGAGGAAGGGAGTTCGTTAGTGAGCACACCATTAAGATGTTGGGCTACACTCAGCCTTGAGCAACTGGCCAAGATTCAGAGGAGCTCAAGATTGACGGGGTTCTGCAATCACTCCTCCAGCTACAAAAGTTTTGTCGTGACTCATAATCAGATTGGTTCCATCGATACGATCACCGAGCTCTTCGCAAAGCTGAAGGCTGCGGAGGTGGACATCAAGAAGGATAATCATGTGTTGATGGTCAACAAGCCCTCCTTTAAGAAAGGTAAAGGTGCAAAGAAGCCCTTCAAGAAAAGCGGCGGCAAGCGCGTTGCCCCTGCTGAGAAGAAGCTCAAGTCTGGACCTAAGCCGGACACTGAGTGCTTCTATTGCAAGGACAAGGGTCACTGGAAGCGCAACTGTCCGAAGTACTTAGCGGACAAGAAGGCTGGCACCATCAAAGGTATATTTGATATACATGTTATTGATGTTTTCCTTACTAGCCCTCGTTGTAGTACACAGGTATTTGATCTTTGGTTCGGTTGCTAATATTTGTAACTCGAAGCGAGCTCTGGAATAAACGACGGCTTGCGAGGATGAGGTGATCTTGGCGTTGGCAACGGATCAAGAGTTGATGTGATGGTCGTCGGCACGCTCTCCTTAGTTTTACCTTCGGGATTAGTTTTAAACCTTAATAAATGTTATTATGTGCCTGCGTTGAGCATGAACATTATTTCTGGATCGTGTTTATTGCAAGACGGTTATTCATTTAAATCGGAGAATAATGGTTGTTCTATTTATATGAGTAACATCTTTTATGGTCATGCACCCCTTGTAAATGGTTTATTTCTTCTAAATCTCGAAAGGGATGAAACACACATCCATAACATTGAGGCTAAGAGATGCAAAGTAGATAGTGATAATACTACTTATTTGTGGCACTGTCGTCTAGGTCATATTGGTGTAAAGCGCATGAAGAAACTCCATTCTGATGGACTTTTGGAGTCTCTTGATTTTGAATCATTTGACACATGCGAACCATGCCTCATGGGCAAGATGATCAAAACCCCGTTCTCCGGTATGATGGAGCGAGCAACGGACTTGTTGGAAATCATACATACCGATGTATGCGGACGATGAGTGTTTATTGTCGGTGGATATCGCTATTTTCTCACTTTTCGATGACTTAAGTAGATATGGGTATATCTATTTAATGAAACATAAATCTGAAAGCGTTTGAAAAGTTCAAAGAATTTCAGAATGAAGTGGAGAACCATCGTAATTAAAGATTAAGTTTCTACGATCCGATCGTGGGCGAATATTTGAGTTATGATTTTCTCACGCATCTCAAGGCAAGTGGAATCGTTTCACAACTCACGCCACGGAACACCACAGCGCAATGGTGTGTCTGAGCGGAATCGAACCCTATTAGATATGGTCCGATCGATGATGTCTCTTACTGATTTGCCGTTATCGTTTTGGGGTTATGCATTAGAAACCGCTGCATTCACTTTAAATAGGGCTCCATCTAAATCCGTTGAGACCACCGTATGAACTGTGGTTTGGTGCTAAACCTAAGTTGTCGTTTCTTAAAGTTTGGGGATGCGAAGCTTCGTCAAGAAGTTGATGCGGACAAGCTCGAACCCAAAGCGGAGAAATGCGTCTTCATAGGATACCCTAAAGGAAACTATTGGGTATACCTTCTATCACGAGAACCGAAGGCAAAGTGTTAAATCAAAGAACGGTTCCTTTCTTGAGAAGGAGTTTCTCTCGAAAGAAGTGAGTGGAAGGAAAGTAGAGCTAGGCGAGGTTGTTGAACTTTCTCTTGAATTGGAGAGTAGCGCACCTGAAATTGTTCAGTGCCGCTGCGCCAACAATAGAGGAAGCTAATGACAAGGATCATGAAGCTTTGGACGATCTTGCTCTTGAGCGTCGCAGTCGACAAGGTCGCGTGCCCCTCGAGTGGTACGGCAACCCTGTCTTGACAGTCTTGTTAGTAGAAGACGGTGAACCTCGAACTATGAGGAAGCGATGATGAGCCCAGACTCGAGAAATGGCTAGAAGCCATGAAATCCGAATTGGGATCCATGAGCGAAAACCAAGTATGGACTTTGGTGGACCCTCCTAGCGGTAGAAAGGCCGTTGAGTGCAAATGGATCTTCAAGAAGAAAGCGGACGCGGATGGTAATGTTACCGTCTATAAAGCACGGCTTGTCGCGAAAGGTTTTCGACAAGTTCAAGGTGTTGACTACGATGAGACTTTCTCTCCGTGGCGATGTTTAAGTCTATTCGGATTTTATTAGCAATTGTTGCGTTTCATGATTATGAAATATGGCGGATGGATGTCAAGATCGCGTTCCTCAATGGCAACATTGATGAAGAGTTGTATATGATGCAACCAAGGTTTTATCGATCCTAAGGATCGATAAAGTATGCAAACTTCAGCGTTCCATTTATGGATGAAGCAAGCATCTCGGAGTTGGAACCTTCGTTTTGATCAAGTGATCAAGAGCTTTGGATTTGTTCCAAATTGCTCTGAAGCTTGCATCTACAAGAAAGTGAGTGGGAGCTCGGTGGCGTTTACGGTACTATATGTGGATGACATATTGATTATTGGAAATGACATCAACATGCTTAACGATGTGAAGAGTTATTTGAACAAGTGTTTTTCAATGAAAGACCTAGGTGAAGCTGCTTATATATTGGGCATCAAGATCTATAGAGATAGACAAAAGGCCGATAGCTTTAAGCGAGTACATACCTAGACAAAGTTCGAAAAGGTTCAGAATGGATAAGGCATTGAAAGGTTCAAGGCCTATGTTGTCGAGGAAGATATTGAGCAAGGCTCGTGTCCAGCTACGGTAAATGATAGGAAGCTATGAGCAAAGTGCCTTATGCCTCGGCCATAGGTTCCATCATGTATGCCATCTTGTGTACTAGACGGATGTGTCCAATGCTCTTAGTTTGTGGCGAGATATCAAAGTGATCCAGAGTGGAACCTTTGGACAGCCGTGAAGAACATCCTAAGGTACCTAAATAGGACTAAAGAAATGTTCTTAGTCTATGGGGTGATGAACATTTCGTCAGTAAAGGTTACGTCGATGCTAGTTTCGACACCGACAAGGATGATTGTAAATCTCGAACGGGATACGTGTATATTTTGAATGGAGGAGGCTGTGAGTTGGAGAAGCTGCAAGCAAAGCGTGATCGCGGGATCTCTGATGAAAGCGGAATACATGGCTGCTGCGAAGCGTCAAGTGAAGGAGTTTGGATCAGAACTTCATCACCGAGCATGGCGTGGTTCAAGTGCATTGGACCCACTGGAGATATTGTGTGACAACAACGGCGCCATAGCACTCGCTAAGGAACCAAGATATCATCCAAAGACCAAGCATATCAACATAAGTTTCATATAATCCGAGATTATATAGCGGATGGAGATCGAAGATCAGCAAAGTACATACGGTCTGAATGTCGCAGATCCATTGACTAAACCTCTTCCACGTGTAAAACATGATCAGCACCTCGATTGCCATGGGTGTGAGATTGTTGCCAAATGTAAACTAGATTATTGACTCTAGTGCAAGTGGGAGACTGTTGGAATTATGCCCTAGAGGCAATAATAAAGATGTTATTATTATAATTCTTGTTCATGATAAAGTTTATATTCCATGCTAGAATTGTATTAAGCGGAAACTTTAATACTTGTGTGGTTTGTGAACAACACCGTGTCCCTAATGCGCCTCTATGGACTAGCTCATTGATCAATGATGGTTAAGGTTTCCTAACCATAGACATGAGTTGTCAATTGATAATGAGATCATATCATTGGGAGAATGATATGGTGGACAGACCCAAACTAAGCAAAGCTATTAGATCGTTTCATCGTGTTCGTCTTTGCAAAGATTTTCTCATGTCAAATATTGTATTCCTTAGACCATGAGATAATACAACTCCACAGTATCGGAAGAAAGCTTTGAGGTCATCAAACGTCATCCTATGAGAGGGTGATCATAAAGGTGTCTCTCAGGTGATCGGAAAGTATCTGTTGGGTTGTACGTATCGAGATGGGATTTGTCCCTCCCAAGTCGGAGAGATATGCTTTGGGCCCACTCGGTGTCGATATCAACACGCTTGCAAGCATGTGGTTAAGGAGTTAATCACAAAGTGATATCGGATTACGGAACGAGTAAAGTACTTAGCGTGAGCGAGATTGAACTAGGTATGGCGATACCGACGATCGAATCTCGGGCAAGTAAAATATCGCGAGACGAAGGAATATATATATGGGATTGATTGAATCGGCATCGTGGTTCATCCGATATGATCATCGATGAATGTGTAGGAGTCAATATGGGTGCCCGGACCCATTGTTGATTATTGATAGAAGATCATGTGCATATTCTCGAACCGCGGTCACACACTTAACGTGTCTCGACGCTAGGATAGATTGGATAATTGGTTTATGAATTTTTGTTGAGTCTCGGATGGGATCCGGGATATCACGAGAGGTTCGAATGGTCTGAGAATAAGATTCATATAAGGCGTGCAGTTTTGGAGTTGAATAGTTCAGGTTAATCGGTATTATGCTAAGCTTCTAGAACCTTCGGAAGGGACCAACGTGGCCCCACCTTCGGGAGGGCATGGGCCTATGAGGGAGTGTCCTGGCGCATTGGTCCAGGGGCACAAGGCCCATAGGGCCCAGCCGATCCTAGATAAGTTTAAATCGTTTAAACTAGAGATAAGATAGGGTTTCTAGAAGGAGAGTTTAAATCGTTTAAACTAGAGATAGGCTTGGAGGATGGGCAGGGCTGGCCGCACCCCCTCTATATAGAGGGCTGGTGCACCCTTCCCCACACACACACCTCCCTCCAAGCCCTAGTAGCCTGCCGCCTTCCTCTCTCCCTCCATTGTTTGTGGTGAAGCCTGCTGCAAAAATTCTCCACCATATACACCACGCCGTCGTGTTGTAGATCCAATCTATCTCTCCACCCTACTTTCTGGTCCGAGGAAGGAGGAGACGTCGAGGTGCTGCACGTGTGCATCTCACGGAGGCACCGCCACTTGTGGTGCTAGATCGGATCGGATCGCGAGGAGGAGAAGCGAGTACGACTACATCACCCATGTTCGGCCGAGCGTTCCATGCGAATCTTCAAGGGTATGAAGATCTAATCCAATCTCTCTCGTTGTTTGCATCTCCTAGATTAGATCTTGGCTTTCCCTCTGTTCGCTTCCGTAGAAAAATTTGATTTACTATGCTGCGAAACCCTTCAGTTTTAAGTAGATATTGAATGTGAGTTGGAGACCGAATGTTGTTCGGAGTCTCGGATTGGATCCGGGACATCACGAGGAGATCCGGAATTGTCTGGGGAATAAGATTCATATAATGGGGATCATTTTCTAAGTTAGTAAATGTCCCGGAGTGTTTGTATGGGGATTCTAGAAGGTTTTGGAATGTTCCGGAAGGTTCTAGAAGATATTTTGGAGTTTACTTGAAAACCAAGATAGGATAAGGGAAAACTTAAAGGGTAAGTAAAGGAAACTTGGGGGGGAAGGACTCTCCCCCCAAGCTCCTTGGGCCTAGGGGTGGGAACCCTAGGCCGCACCCCTCCCTCTATATATAGAGAGGTGGAGGCGCCACCCCCCCATTTGCCCCTCCCCACTCCAAACCCTAGCCGCCTCTCTCCTCCTCCTTCCATCTGCTCTGGCTTAGGCGAAGCCCTGCAGAATTCTCTACTCCACCACCACCACCACGCCGTCGTGCTGCTGGGATTCCGTGGAGAGATCTACTACCTCTACTTTCATTTGGAACAGGAGAGGAAGGTCTGCCGACTCCGCACATGTGATCGATTTAAGCGCGGAGCACGCTGGGAAGGATCGTCTACTCGATCTTGAGATCGGCAAGTGATCGACTACATCAACCACGAGATCCGATCTCGAACAAGGCTTTCAAAACTACAAGGGTTAGTACAGATCTATCTCGTTGCACATGTCTAATAGATTAGATCTTGGCTTTTATCTAGATTAGATCTGGGTTTTGTTCATTCTTGCGGTAGAAATTTTTTGTTTTCCATGCTACGAACCCATCAGTTGTATCAAAGCCAGGTCTATGCGTAGATCTGTTGCACGAGTAGAACACAATGGTTTTGTGGGCGTTGGTGCTCGTGCCGTCTTTTGCTTTGTGTACTTTGCATCTTGCGGTATGGTGGGATGAAGCGGCTCGGGCTAACCTTACATGTCATCGCACATGAGACTTGCTCCACGCTTGACGTGTAACTTGCTTTGCACAAGTGGCTTTGCGGGTGTCTGTCTCTCCCACCATAGTATAGATCCAATTTACACTTTGTACTTGATAGCACTTGTATCAATGTTGTGGTTCAGTTTCGTAGGTAAGATCCGTTCTTATTCGAAAGCCCCAAACCACGTAAAACATGCAAAGAAAATTAGAGGCGTCTAACTTGTTTTTGCAGAGGTTTTGTGATGTGATATGGCCATCATGTGATTGTGATTATATTTGATGTATGCAATGATCTTTGTTGTAATATGGCAACCGGCAGGAGCCTAATGGTTGTCTTTAATTACATTAAGACTCAAGTGTCTATTCATCTTGTAATAGCTTTATTCCAAGTAGTTGTAATAGTTGCTAGTGATGATGGACAACCATGAAGCGGCGCCACTGACCTTGACGCAATGCTGGTGATGATGGAGATCATGTCCGTGCTTTGGAGATGGAGATCAAAGGTATAAGAAGAAAGGGCCATATCATATCACACTAATTATGAATTGCCTGTGATGTTAATCCTTTATACATCTTGTATTGCTTAGATCACGACGGTAGCATTATATGATGATCCCTCTCACTAAATATCAAGTAATAAATTGTTCGTCCTTAGTTGGCACCGTTGCTAAGACTCATCATTTCGAAGCATCTCGTGATAATCGGATGTGATAGATTCTACGTGTGCATACAACGGGTGCAAGCCAGATTTGCACATGCGGAAACTAAGGTTAATCTTGACGAGCCTAGCATGTACATACATGGTCTCGGAACACGGAATACCGAAAGGTAGAGCATGAGTCATATAAATGATATGATGAACATGAAGATTGTTCGCCGATGAAACTACATCTTCTCTCGTGAAGATCGGACTTGGTGTAGTGGACTTGGTTCGTGTAATCACTAAGACAATGTGAGGGATGTTGTTTTGAGTAGGAGTTCACCTAGTTAATTTAAGAATTAAAATTGAACTCAATTTATCATAAACTTAGTCTAAACTACTTGCAAATTTGTTGTTGATTATGGCGAACCTCTCCATCAATTTCAATGTGTTCCTAGAGAAAGAAAAGCTTAAGAACAATGGAAGCAACTTCACGGACTGGCTCCGTGGACTGAAGATTGTCCTCAGGGCTGGTCAGTTGACCTATGTGCTCGAAGCACCGCTAGGTGACCCACCTGCAGAAGATGCCACCGATGACATAAAGAATGTTTACGCCACTCGGAAAAATCATTACTCCACAGTTCAGTGTGCCATCCTGTACGGTTTAGAAACGGAGCTTCAGAAGTGCTTTGAGCACCACGACCCGTTCGAGATCATTAAGGAGCTCAAGCTCATTTTTGAGACTCACGCGGCCGTGAAGAGCTATGAGGCCTCCGAAAAGTTCTTTAACTGTAAGATAGAAGAGGGTAGCTCCATTAGTGAGCACGTGCTCACCATGTCTGGGCACGCAAACAAGCTCCAAGAGTTGGGGATAACGATTCCTAATGAGTTAGGGATTCACCGTGTCCTCCAATCACTGCCACCAAGTTATAAGAACTTTGTGATGAACTACAATATGCACTGCATGAACAAGACGTTGCCTGAACTATCGTCCATGCTGAAAACTGCTGAAGTGGACATCAAGAAGGAGAACCAAGTGTTGATGGTCAATAAGACCACCAATTTCAAGAAACAGGGCAAGCCTAAGAACAAGGGCAACTTCAAGAAGGATGGCAAGAAAGCTGTCGCACCTGCTAAGAAGCCCAAGGCTGGTCCTAAGCCTGAAACTGAATGCTTCTACTGCAAGGGTGCTGGTCACAAGCGTAACTGCCCCAAGTACCTGGCAGATCTGAAGAACGGCAACATCAAGAAGAAAGGTATATTCGATATACATGTTATTGATGTGTATCTTACTAGTAGTAGTAGTGCCTGGGTATTTGATATGGTTCGGTTGCTCATATTTGTAACTCGAAACAGGAGCTGCGGAATAAACGAAGACTGGCGAGAGACGAGGTGACGATGCGCGTTGGAAATGGATCCAAGGTTGATGTGATCTCCGTCGGCACGCTCCCTCTACATCTACCTTTGGGATTAGTTTTAAATTTGAATAATTGTTATTTGGTGCCTGCATTAAGCATGAACATTATATCTGGATCTTGTTTATTGCGAGACGGTTACTCTTTTAAGTCCGAGAATAAAGGTTGTTCGATTTATATGAGTAATATCTTTTATGGTAATGCACCTGAGATGAATGTTTTATTCTTACCGAATCTCGATAGTAGTGATACACATGTTCACAACATAGATGCTAAACGAACAAAATTGAATGATAATTCTACATACATGTGGCAATCGCTGCCTTGGTCACATTGGAGTGAAGCGTATGAAGAAACTCCATTCTGATGGACTTCTTAAATCACTTTATTTTGAATCACTTGAAAGATGCGAAGCATGTCTAATGGGAAAAATGACTAAGACTCCATTCTCTGGAATAATGGAGTGAGCTACAGACTTATTGGAAATAATACATACCGATGTGTGCGGTCCGATGAGTGTAGCGTCGCGTGGTGGATATCGTTATGTTCTCACTTTCACGGATGACTTAAGTAGATATGGGTATGTCTACTTTATGAAACATAAGTCTGAAACTTTCGAGAAGTTTAAGGAATTTCAAAGTGAAGTGGAAAATCATCGTAACAAGAAGATTAAGTTTCTGCGTTATCATGAGGTGAATATCTAAGTTATGAGTTTGGCATGCATTTAAAGAAATGTGGAATACTTTCAGTTGACACCGCCGGAACACCACAACAGAATGGTGTGTCCGAACATCGTAATCGAACTCTCTTAGATATGGTTCGGTCTATGATGTCTCTTACAGATTTACCGCTATCGTTTTGGGGCTATGCATTAGAGACAGTCGCATTCACTTTAAATAGGGCACCATCTAAATCTGTTAAAACGACACCGTATGAATTGTGGTTTGGAAAGAAACCTAAGTTGTCGTTCCTTAAAGTTTGGGGTTGCGAAGCGTATGTAAAGAAGTTACAACCTGATAAGCTTGAACCCAAAGCGGAGAAATGCGTCTTCATAGGATACCCTAAAGAAACAATTGGGTATACCTTCTATCATAGATCCGAAGGCAAAGTTTTTATTGCCAAGAATGGATCCTTTCTTGAGAAGGAGTTTCTCAAGGAATTGAGGAAGGAAAGTAGAACTCGACGAGGTTATTGAACCTTCTCGAGTTGAGAGTAGCGCAGACCGAAGATGTTTTGTGCCGCTGCACCAATTCGAGAGGAAGCTCATGATGGTGATCATGAAACTTGAACGGTTGTCGCTGAACCTCACAGGTCAACGAGGGCTCGTACCACTCCTGATTGGTATGACTCTGCCTTGAACGTCATGTTGGTGGACAACACTGATGACCCTGCGACGTATGAAGAAGCTATGGTGAGCCCAGATTCCGACAAATGGCGAGAAGCCATGAAATCCGAAATGGGATCCATGTATGAAAACCAAGCATGGACTTTGGTGGACTTACCGGATGGCCGTAAGGCTGTCGAGAACAAATGGATTTTCAAAAGAAAAACAGATGTTGATGGTAATGTTACCGTCTATAAAGCTCGACTTGTCGCGAAAGGGTTCCGACAAATTCAAGGAGTTGACTATGATGAGACTTTCTCACAAGTAGCGAAGCTAAAGTCTGTGAGGATTTTGTTAGCAATTTTTGCATATTTTGATTATGAGATTTGACAGATGGATGTCAAAACGGCGTTCCTTAATGGTGACATTAAGGAAGAGTTGTATATGGTACAACCCATGGGTTTTGTCGATCCTAAAGATGCTGACAAGGTATGCAAACTTCAGCGCTCCATTTATGGACTGAAGCAAGCATCCCGAAGTTGGAATCAACGTTTTAATAAAGTAATCAAAAACTTTGGATTTATACAAACTTATGGAGAAGCTTGTATTTACAAGAAAGTGAGTGGGAGCTCTGTAGCATTCCTAGTACTATATGTAGATGACATATTGTTGATTGGGAATGATATAGAACTTCTTAATAGTGTCAAAGCCTATTTGAATAATAGTTTTTCAATGAAGGATCTTGGCGAAGCGGCATATATTCTAGGCATCAAGATTTATAGAGATAGATCAAGACGCCTAATAGCGCATTCACAAAGTACATACTTGGACAAAGTTCTAAAGAAGTTTAGAATGGAAGAGAGCAAGAAAGGGTTCGTGTCCATGTTGTCAGGTAAGACCTTGAGTAAGACTCAAAGTCCAGCTACGGCAGAAGATAGAGAGAAGATGAATAATATTCCCTATGCTTCGGCCATAGGTTCTATCATGTATACCATGCTGTGTACAAGACCGGATATAGCACATGTTGTTAGTTTGACTAGCAGATATCAAAGTGATCCTGGAATGGAGCAATGATCAAGAAAATCCTGAAGTACCTAAATAGGACTAAGGATATGGTTCTTTCTTATGGAGGTGATGAACAGCTTGTTGTAAACAGTTACACTGATGCTAGTTGGAACACCGATCCAGATGACTCGAAGTCACAGTCTGGATACGTATTTATTTTGAATGGTGTTGCAGTGAGCTGGAGGAGTGTCAAGCAAAGCGTTGTGGCGAAATCTTCAACTAAATCAGAATACATAGCTGCTTCAGAGGCTGCACAAGAAGCCATATGGATGAAGGAGTTCATTACTGAACTTGGCGTGGTTCCTAGTGCGTTGGACCCGATGGCCATCTACTGTGACAACACAGGTGCCATAGCTAATGCACAGGAGACAAGGTCACATAGCAAGCTGAAGCACATCAAGCTACGTTTCCATGCTATTCGCGAGTATGTCCGAGATGGTGACATAAAGATTTGCAAAGTACACACTAATCTAAATGTGGCAGATCCATTGACTAAACCTCTCCCTAGAGCAAAGCATGACCAACACCAGAACGCCATGGGTGTTAGGTATATTACCATGTAATCTAGATTATTGACTCTAGTGCAAGTGGGAGACTGTTGGAGATATGCCCAAGAGGTAATAATAAAAGTGGTTATTATTATATCTTTGTGTTTATGATGAATGTTTTCATCCCATGCTATAATTGTATTATAAAGGAAACACTAATACATGTGTGTTTTGTAAACATAAAAGAGTCCCTAGTAAGCCTCTTGTTGAACTAGCTTGTTGATTAATTGATGATCATGGTTTTCTGATCATGGACATTGGATGTCATTAATAACAAGGTTATATCATTAGGAGAATGATGTGATGGACACACACACACCCATAGTAAGCGTAGCATAAGATCAAGTCATTAAGTTCGTATTGCTACAAGCTTTCAAATGCATAGTAACCTAATCCTTCGACCATGAGGTTATGTTAATCACCATCACCGGATGGGTACTTTGATGACATCAAACACCGCTCAGAATCGGGTGGTTATAAAGGTGTCATTGGGTATTCTGAAAGTATGTGTTGAAGCGCATGGACCAAGATTGGGATTTGTCCATCCATATGACGGATAGATATGCTCTGGGCCCTCTCGGTGGAATGTCATCTAGTTAGCTTGCAAGCATGTGACTAGGTCACAGGGGATGACATAACATGGAACGACTAAAGAGTACTTATCAGTAACGAGGTGGAACTAGGTATGGAGATACCGACGATCAAAACTCGGATAAGTAGAGTATCGTGTGACAAAGGGAATTGGTTTCGTATGGTAATGGTTCTATCGATCACGAAGTCATCGTTGAGTATGTGGGAGCCTTTATGGATCTCCAGATCCCGCTGATGGTTATTGATCGGAAAGGTGTCTCCATCATTTCTACATATTCACGAACCGTAGGGTGACACACTTAAGGTTCGAAGTTGTTTTAAGTAGATATTGAATGTGAGTTGGAGACCGAATGTTGTTGGAGTCTCGGATTGGATCCAGGACATCACGAGGAGATCCAGAATTATCCAGGAAATAAGATTCATATAATGGGGATCATTTTCTAAGTTAGGAAATGTCCCGGAGTGTTTGTATGGGGATTCTAGAAGGTTTCGGAATGTTTCGGAAGGTTCTAGAAGATATTTTGGAGTTTACTTGAAAACCAAGATAGGATAAGGGAAAACTTAAAGGGTAAGTAAAGGAAACTTGGGGGGAAGGACTCTCCCCCAAAGCTCCTTGGTGCGCCGGCCCTAAGGGGTGGGCCTAGGGGTGGGAACCCTAGGCCGCACCCCTCCCTCTATATATAGAGGGGTGGAGGCGCCACCCCCCTTTGCCCCTTCCGACTCCAAACCCTAGTCGCCTCTCTCCTCCTCCTTCTATCTGCTCTGGCTTAGGCGAAGCCCTGCAGAATTCTCTACTCCACCACCACCACCACGCCTGTCAGGTCTTTGGGATTCCGTGGAGAGATCTACTACTCACCTCTGCTTTGAACGGGAGAGGAAGGTTTGCTTCGACCAAGACGCAGTGACCGATCATGGAAGCGCCGAACGCGGCGCCGGAAGGATCGTCTACTCGATCTTGAGATCGGCAAGTGATCGACTACATCAACCACGAGATCCGATCTCGAACAAGGCTTTCGAAACTAGAAGGGTTTGTACAGATCTATCTCGTTGCACATGTCTAATAGATTAGATCTTGGCTTTTATCTAGATTAGATCTGAGTTTTGTTCGTTCTTGCGGTAGAATTTTTTTGTTTTCCATGCTACGAACCCATCATGTGTATGCTCCGTTCTCCACCTACATGTATGTTGTCGTGCGTATCCACCCTCCCACCGGCTCTCGCTCCTCCATGCCCCGCCGGTATCTCCTCCTCCATGTGGTCGCACACTCAACTATCCTGGTACTCCATTCTTGTGTTTCGTCGAGCGAAGGCCTAGCTTGCCATGGGCAAGATGATGGTAGACCTTGGAGCATGGGGCACGAAATTCGAGCTCCAGTGAGGAGCCGGTCTAGAAAATGATGGTATAGGACTAAGCTGGTATGATGTGCCGAATTTCATGGCCATCGAGTTTGAATCGGCATAGGTTTCAACCCTTCATTGTTGATGTGAGATGCTAGTGAAGTTGGCATTTTTTATGTTTCCTATGCTCTTCTGACTTGTTGGAAGCACATATGAAATTTGTTGCATGCATGTTTTTGTCATGTTGCATTGAGTTTGGGCATATGCTACAAAGGGATTCTCCAATGTTGCAAACATGTTTTTGCGATGATGTTTGCATTGTACACATATGTTGGTGATTTGTTGAACATATTGTTGTTTTCTAGTACATTGGTTTGTTCCAAATGTTCAAACATTTTTGTGCAATTTTCAAGCCTCATGAAGTTTAAAATTATTGAACTTCAGGTTTTTCATTTGCGATGATCGATCCAGATTCCTACTGTCCCAAGAACTTTTGGGCAACGAGAACAAAGTTTTCTTTCAAGTAAATGTTCTCTAAAAAATCAGATAAAATCTAAGATAGTGGCACATATGGATAATAGAATATCCAAGGAAAAACATGTGGTTATGTTGATTGTTAGATGGAACATTTTGTTTGTGGGACACATACGCCCTCAAATTAGAAGTTTTTTAATAATATTTTTTTAATAAATTACTGAAATAATATACGAAATTTGGAATTTCGGAATATAGCACGGTTGCAGCACACGGTATAGACAAGCACCTATCAGCATACGGTGAGCCGACTGGCCTGTCGGCACACCATGTGCCGATTAGTGAAACTATTTGGCCACGTGCAGCACGCCACCAACAGCACATGCACGCCCAGCTAGCTAAGCCTCGGCCCACTAATCAGTCATGTCAGTTTACCATGTGTCAATTAGTTGTTGTCGGCACGTCATGTATCGCAGCAGCGCTAGAATCCGAAATTCCAAATTTCATATATTATTTTGAAAATTGATTAAAAAGTAAATTATTTTAAAAAATAGCCTCAAATTACATGCAACCAACCCAAAGTTTGCGATATAAAATATAAGCTATTTTAGTCCATGTATAAAATTTAATTTCCAAGCACAATTTATCATCTTCAACATTGTCTATAATGAAGCTAACGTGGGTTAATTCTTAAAAAAATGAACTATATACATCCGAATTGTACTTATTTGATAAATAACATTTTTAGAAAAAATATCATCTTTTCAAGTTAGCACTTAGTATCACTTTCTGGTCGTAATTTGATAGGTATGGACCAGATCAAACTGGTTGGTTGCAAATAGGACGACATGGCGGAATTTCGAAATGGTGAAACTGCTTAGTGTAAATAAATCTTATCATGAGGCTAAACCAGCAAGCCACCTCAACTTGACAGTGGGGCATACGTGTCGTCGTAGCCAAGTAATTAAGGTCATTTAATTCGGTATAAAGTGGTGTTCTCTTCTTTAAATGGGGTCTTATTGTCAATGTACACAGTGAAATCTACTACTCCCTTCGATCTATAATAAGTGTCGATGATTCAGTACTATTTTAGTGGACATTATTTTGAGTTGGAGGGAGTATTACTTTTACTGGACATTATACAAATGGACAAAATTTGTCGGACCCCCTCTTGGTTCAAGGTCTCTCTCCTTTCTTCCTAGGAGCACCTTTCCAAGATTTATTCACTCCCCCTCCCCCTTGGGAGCTACTCCTCATGCAGCATGTGCCTTCCATTCTCCTGTTTCCCTTCTCCTCAACTATTGCGTGTCATCAACATCTCCTCTCGAAGAGTCTTGCCCTTCAACACCTTGAGCCTCAAGGTCATACTCGTATGAACTCGAGTTAGTGTGTCAATGTGCGAGAATGGGTTATTTGTGAACGGTCTCCTTTAGACCACCATGGTTGCCTGATCTTGGTAGAGTTCGAGCTCACACCATCGAACATTGGAGGATGTATGGGGTCGCCGAAAATGTCACAACAAGCTCAAATAGGTGAGATACAAACTTTGGTGTCGAGAGGACATTGAAATCAAGACATTGTTATGTTATGTAGGCTATTTTGACGTGCTCCAAGACGGTATGGTGTTTGTTGTGTAAATACAAGGGACATGTTCTAGTGATTCTAGACAACCATTGCGAAGGGTTGGAATTTATTTTCATATGTGTTTCATTCATATTCCCTGCACTGGTTTTCCAATTTGCGTATGTCGCCGCTTGATTTTTAAAGTTTTTTAGCAAATAAGAACTTGTTGCACTTAGGATTTTTTTTTATTGTGAGTATGTGTTTTGAATGTTATATTAACTTTGATTGGCATCGAGGCCATGGGAAAAAAATGTGGCACATGCTACATTCAAAAAATAAAATGTTACGCGGAGACATTTAGCTCTATGATGATTGATGACTTCGGATTTGCAATTTAAGTGGATCTGACGGTTGTGCAGGCAGCGGATGGGAGCTCCGCCGCATGAGCAACTCCCTAGCGATGTTCAAATTATAAATTATTATATATACCATATAAATGCAACGGTAATGAGAATGGGTGGATGTTGATCTCACAACTATAGTATATGGTACTAGAAGCAGTGCGATGCAATCTTTTCTACTAGTATTAGCTGTTCCGTACTACCTTCGTCTCGCACACGGATTTGATCAAGCTGATCGTACCTATTGCTATTTTCTAGTGCCGCCTCCCCGGCTCTAATATACAAATGTTTAGGTACGTACTTATAAGATTGTTTTTTAAAATCAAGAAAGGAAGCCAAATCTTGCAAGAGCTCCCCGGACTACTTGACTAGCGAGAAGCAGATCTGGTCTCCTTGGCTGCGAGCTCCACTTGGTGCAGGTGTGTCCTGTGTGGGGTAGCTGTGCTACCGTAGCACCTTGGATAATCTTGTCTTGGCATCGGAATATTCCAGCTCCTAAGATCCGGATTAAGAGCCGACGATCACGGATCCTGCGATCGAGCCAGCGACCCCGCTTGCATTGTTCCCGAGTAGCTGCGCACGGCGCTGCCACACCCAGGCCTCGTGTGCGTACGGAAGGAAGGACGACATGGATAGAAACGACACGGATGCTTCTGTGTAACGTGGGGCGCATGAGACTGTCAGCGGATCGGCACCGCTGGACTCGATCTTGCAAGTCTCTATTGCTTAGTACATCCGCTAGTTTGTTTACTTAGCTAATCCAATCAAACAATCTACGTAGTTTTAAATGATAATACTATCTCCAACCTATATTAGTTGACTTAAATTTATCTAAATACGACGTATCTAATCCTAAAACTTGCCTCGATACATTCCTATCTAGCAAATCTAAGCCAACTAATATAGGTAGGAAAGAGTATCAAAAAGGGAAATGATTCACCTCCCCCGAGGATATCACGCGCCTATTCCCGGGTGGTGTCGCTCTGGTCATTTTCCTTGGTGGCCCCGACTCTATTATCTCTTCCATGTCTTTCCTCTCTTCCTCGGCAATCGCCTCGCTTTCGACACGCCAATGCTCGTCTCACATGCGTCGCCGTCAGCCTTTGCGCCTCGCTTCCGCAGGCTATTAGCGTCTCCGCCCCGCCTCCGTTTGCCAACGCACGGCAAGGAGCTTCCGTTGCCAGACATGGAGTCCACCGTGGAGGTGCTCCTGTGGGAGGAGCGGTATGACTGCTGCGACCACGGCGAACACATCCCCACTCCTCCTGGTCATCGCTCGGTGCCGTTCCTGCTTCCCGCTTGGGCCGGCGTGTCTCCCACCCTGCCTCTGTTTGCCGGCACTCGGCAAAGGAGCTCCCGTCGCAGGAGATGCAGTCCACGGGGTGGAGTTCCCATAGCGGCATGGCTACTGCGACCACGACGCCGGACTCCTACAGCCATGGCCTCCAACGACTGGCAAATGCTACCTAGTGTGTCCCATGTTGCTACTACACTTTCCGATGTTTGCTACTCTAGTTGGCCATTGTTGCTACTTTTGTTGTTTGTACTTTAGTATATTGTTTCCTACGTATTCATATTTGTTTTGCTACTTTCGCACTTTTTTTTCTACAACCGTTATATGGTCTTGCTACAAGTTCTCTGATGAGAGTCTCCGACGATGTTAGTTTTATGTGCGAAGTTAGTTTTGCTACAATTGTACTTTTTTGCGACAATCGTTTTGCGATTTTACTACAATACCGCAAAGTTTTTGCTACGGGTCTCTAGCAGCATCTCCGGCGAGGTCTTCCAGCTAAAGTCTCCGGCGAGTCTCCGACGAAGTCGGGTTTTTTCTACATCAACACATTTATTTTGCTATAACCGCTTAGTGGTTTGCTACAATAACATAAAGTTTTTGCTACAGGGTCTCCAGCGAAAGTCTCCGGCGAGGTCAGGTGTGCTACATTAGCATATCTTTTTTCTACAAAGTCTTTAGCAAGGTCTCTGGCGAAGTCTCCGACGAAACATGTTTTTTATTCTATTTTTTGGCACGGATCATTTTTGCTACATGAAACGAAATATTTTGTAGCAAAAGCGAGATTATGTGCTATTTTACGAACATGTGTAGGTCAGGGAAGGTGGAGGATCCGGGGGAATTATCCCCCAGCACGCGTAGCGCTGTCCTAAAATTTTTTTTGCCGCGAGACCATGGGAAAAAAAAGAGTTATAGGGGAAGTGTGTTTCAAGTGATAAGTGAGAGAAGAACAATAATGTCATGCACGTATTGGTGTGTACTCGGGACTGCACGAAGATCAGGACCAGAGGAAGGAGATCAGGGAGGGGTTCGTCAAGGAAGAAACATCAGTTGTGATATTGCATATCTCAACCAGCTCAGCTGCCCCTTTACTTATTTACTCGCGCCAATGAAATACGACTACAAACGTGAGAGCTCTAGGATTCCAATTGCACACGTACGGGAGGCAAACGCATCGCTGTCCGTGACCGGCTGCGTCTTGGGGATTCCATCAGCGTTGGACCGTCTGAATCACAGATTCCTTCGGACCCAAGTTGTTCTTTTTACCAGTTCACGGAACATGGAGTTTTTTTTCTTTTGCGAAAAAGAGAGCTTTGTTATATTCGTCAAATATCTCTACTTTCTAACCGGACGTGCCAACCAATTGTCGTGCAAATTGCAACATACTGGTGAAAATGACATGGTGAATGGACATATATTTGGGTTTTGACAAGAAAGGCTGCACAAGAAAACCAACGGGGACTTTTGAAGTGGAATGTCAAAAATGTCTTGGCTATAGTGAGGGTCAAACTTTGTAGAGTCTAACCAAATACATAGATGAAACTATATTTCATGATGATTCTAATACTATTAATCTGATAAGATTTTGATTTTTTTTTATAAACTTGCTGAACCTTAATCAAATTAGATTTTCAAAAGGCTAAAATTGATTAGAGACTATTGGTGGGGTGTGGATAAAGGAAAAAAGAAGATGCATTGGATCAATTGGAATACTATGATGAGGTCTAAAGTGCAGGGATGTATGGGTTTTAGAGATATGCGCCTCTTGAATCAAGCACTATTGGCACGCCAAGCCTGGCGTCTCATTGTGTTTTCTGACAGTTTATGTGCTAGAGTCTTGAAAGCGCGTTACTTTCCTAATGGTAACTTGATGGATACGGTTTTTTACAGGAAATCCGTCGTCTACATGGTCAACTATCTCTTATGGACTAGAATTGTTGAAGAAAGGACTATTGTGGAGGGTTGGTAATGGGGACGGCATTAAAATTTGGCGGGATAGTTGGTTGCCAAGAGTTGGGTGTGGGAAAGTTATCACGCCCAAAGGCAACATTCGTCTCTGGCGGGTCGCGGAGCTTCTCGATGGTCGAGGTGGGTGGAACACACATCTTATACATGATACGTTTCTTCCTGTGGTGGCTAAAGTTATTCTAAAGATTGTTTCATCGAGAGGGGGCCAGGGCGATGTTCTGGCTTGGCAACCGGAGCGGTCTGGAGTGTTTTCAGTCAGCTCGACGTACAAGCTTGCTTTCAGTGAGGTGCCGGAACAATGCAAACTATGGTGCTACTAGCTCTCATCCGCATGGTGATGACCCCTGTTGGAAGAAGATTTGGCGCTCTGCAGTACCGCCAAAGGTGATTTTTTTTTGCTTGGCGAGCCGCTTCTGAAGCTCTTGCTACGCAGGATAATAAAATGAAATTAAAGGAGTATCAAGGTGTCTGGTGTATGCAATATTTGCAACACGGAGGTTGAAGATACGGCTCATGCTCGTGCACGATGCTCCCATGCAAGTCTTATGTGGGATGCTATGAGGGATTGTTGGGATATTCATGTTGGCCGGGATTTTCATATAAATTCTCAATATAGGTTCAAATCTCTCTTACTGGAAATTCCTGATCAAATGCTTGATTGCACGCTACTGGTTGCTTGGAGAATTTGGTACAAGTTAGGAATTAAATTACCCATGAGAATTCTATTCCATCTATTGAAGGATCAAAGAGATTCTTGTGCGACTATAGTAAAACTCTTCGGGATATTTTAAAATATCCAGCGGATATTATTATGAAAGGTAAACAACCATTGTCTCTCTCTGATCGGCCTGGGATGTCTATGCCAAAGACCAAAATATCTGCTAAACCTTGGCTGAGACCACCTGTAGGGTGGGTGAAATTAAAGACCGATGGCCCGTTCTGTAAGGAGGATGAAACTGCCGGGACGGGTATGATTTTACGTGACTCCGGTGGCTCGGTACTCCTTCTCGGCATGCAGATTTATCCCATCTTCACAAGAGGCTTGAGGCTGAATTATTGGCGTGTTCGGAAGGATTGGCGTTTACAGTTCAGCACGGTGACCTCCCTATAATTGTTGATACGGATTGTGCTTTGTTGGTGTCTTTCGTTATATCTACATGTAAATTTCTGAGATTAAGGACATAGTTAGTTATTCTCGTTTATGCAAGTTTGTAAAGTAGATCGAGAGCAAGTCAGAGTTAGTCATCGCCTTTCTAATTGGGCAAGGATGGAGCATAGAACTCTCATCACGTTCGGTTCGGGGCCTGATGTTTTTCTTCAGAGCTCGAATTGGAACGACTTGTAATTCGTGATGCTCAAAAATATCTGGTTTTACCCGCAAAAAAAGCTAAAAGGCGGTGCAATTTTAAGGGGTACTATTAATCATGGAGTGAGGCTATGTTGACATCACTAGAATTACAATATTTAAAGCACCACGAGTGAGCAAAAATACATACAAATTGTTAGTTACTTTTGAAGTGGAATGTCAAAAGTGTCTTGGCACACGATTTTAACCGAATTTAACAGATACTAGTTCATTTCACTAAATATATACAAAGTACAACCAAAAGTAGGTTAAATTTCACTAAAATTGGTCGAATTTGACTAAACCAAACCTAATCCCTTTCCCAGTCGAAGGGAGAGGAGTCATTGTCGAGTTCGATGACCGTCAGCCCCGCATTCATCTTCGGCGAGCTCCTCCTTCATCTTTGTTGGCGCAGTCGACGGCCCTATCGTTGGTGAGCTCCTTCTACATCGACAATGTGCCCGCCATCCTCTTCGCCGCGACGTATTCCTCGAGTTGGCGCCACTCCTCCTCGATGGCTCCGGGTTGGCCTCCACGAGTTGCTCCACCATCGCCGTGTCACGGCGCTCCGCCTCGAGACGCCCGCGATCCTCCCGGTCCTCCCATCGCTCGCGACCAGAGACCAGGCGCCATACGATCGCATCCAGGTCCTGCACCTGGCCGCCGAACCCTAGCGGGAAATCGAGCTCGTCGTAGTCCGATCCGTGGAGACGGAGGTTTTCCACGTTGTACGCCCACGCCGCCTGCACCGTCGATTGGGATCTTCCAATCCAAACCTCCCGTTGAATGTTGTGGTTCGGTGATTTCCACGACCCATGAGCCGCCCCACGACTGTGCCGCACGCCACGGTAGACCAGAGACGTGGCGTGGATAGATCGCGGAGGCTGCGGGAGCGACAGGCTGCCGGTGACATTTAGGTGGTGCCATTCGTGGAGGGGAACGATGGCGGAGAGTGGAAGCGACACGTGGCTGCGGTTGGGGGGTTGTGGCAGCGGCGATCACTAGGAATGGGTGGCGGGGACGGTCCGCGAGAAGATCCGGCCATCACGGGGGTGTGGTGGTGGATGGGTTGGCGGTAGGGACGCCTAGGTCATCGGGAATGGAGGACTGGCCGCGGTCGAGGGAAAAAATAGAGGGTGGTCTTTTATTCCTCCACCGCTCTCAGGAGTAAATATAAGGGTCGATGAGTAAAAATTTTACTTCTCTAAAGTGGTTTAGGGATCGGTTAGGTTTGATTTAGAGAAGCACAAAGGAATCTTTTACTTCTCTAGCCAGTTTTTGGCTTTCGGTTAGAGATTCCCTTAGCCCCTTCTAAAACCCACAAACGGGTTTCTTTTTTGATTTTCTCTGGTGTGACCAAAAACTTCACAAAGTAACTGAATTGGTGTTGGCCGAATCCATGTAAGCACGTTAGTCATGTACGTTTATTCAATTTCTGGGTGCTGCTTCCACGCATTATATGCAAACATTGAGATGTCTCTTTCGTATGCACTTTTTAAAATCGTAAATTCAATTATTTATGTCATATATAAACCAGGCGGCCAAGCTGACAGTGAGCGTTCCAAGATCTGGTCTCGTCCCAGGCGCTTTAGCTTGTACTTGGTGCGGTACGTCCTGCGAGGGGGCGGCGCTAGCATAATACTGGCATCCGATCCGAATATGCCAACTTCCTAAGATGCGGATTAAGATTAAGCACACACTGGACTGGACCAACCAGTCACGGGCTGCTAGCTAGCATCAGGCGAGCTGCGATCCCGCTTGCATTCTCCAGTCGCTCAACGTGCACGAGACCTGCCGGTCCAGTCCACCAGGGAAACAGGGACACACCACGGATGACAGAGACACGTGGGTGCATGGGAAACGGGTCGTGGATGAAGGAGGCCATGGATAACAGCGACACGGGTGCATGCGTAACGTGGGGGCGCGCGACTATTCAACGGGTCTGCTAGTAGTAAGTTCGTGGACCGGTGGACTTGATTTTTCAGATCTCTCTCTCTCTCTTGCTTGCCTCCATGCCCCAAGGAATGGATTAAATTAGATCAAACCTGCAGACAAGTGTTTGGAGCCTGTCCGACGCGTTTGACGAAGAAAAAAAGGCCAACCGGCGAAGCGTTCGACTCCAAGTTTCCCGCATCGTCGTCGTCATCCTACCTATCTGCAGCCGCAGCAGCCGTTGGTTTGATCCGTTGGGAATTCGCGCTCACATTTGCAAGCCTGATGATGGCACCGGATGGATAGACGGATAGATACGCGCCGGTACCAGACGCGCCCGTCCAGGGCAAGTCGCGCACGCACACGTCCACTTCGCTTGTCGCGTCACGCGCGCGGGCAGTTGCAGCCGCCATTTCATATCGCGGTCTCCATCCTCCAGATGCCATGCAATGGCGTGTCGTGTCGTGTCGTGTCGAGCCTGGACGACGGTTTCCCGTGCGCCCATGCCTGGTCTGTTTGCGGGAAGGGGATGGAACCTAATCGATCCGGGTGAGGTGGTTGCGTTGCTTTGCTTGGGCGTGGTCGCGCACGACGTGTCCGCGCGTTAGCCGTCCTCGAGTACCGAGTACCGACCTCCCCCCGCCGCGTGCGGTGCGACGGGACGGGATGGGATGATGGGAGCGGAACCAGATGCGATTTGCACCAGGAAACGGCCGGGCCGCCCGTCCGTCGATCGCGTTTCGTCTAAAACGTATCGGCCGCATCGGTCACGAGTGACGTCTCGGAGCGGTGGCTTCTGGCCGGTGCGACCCGAGGTGTCACCTCATCTTCCGGAAATATATTTTAACCCGCGACGACGACCGGGCATGTAAACCTTTTTTCAGTTTGAGGACAGAACCTTTACACGTGCATGTCCCTACAGTGAAGTTTGTGCGGTAAAGAACCACGTAGGGCAAGTGAGCCGACAAAAAAAACTGTACCGGCAACATGGGAGAGGCCGGAGAGCGACCGAGCGAATCCGAGCTTTTGGATCGCTGATCCGGTACGGCGCCTCCGCCTTCCCAAACGTACGATCGTCCTTGGCCGTCCCCTTCCAGGAGAATCGGTTCTTCTTCTAGTCTAGCGGAAAATGGACAGCCAGACCAGAAACAGGCGTCCTTCGCCGTCTCGCGAGAATCAGTTCCTCTGCTGGAAACCATCCGCTTGTTTAGCCAACCATGCATGACAAAGCGGAAAGAGGCTGGCACGTCCCGTTCCATCCGTGCGTTCGCGGCCGGGACTGGACATCCAGCGGTCCTGCCGTGCGGTGCGGTGCCACACTCGGGTCCAGGCCCTGTCGTAGTCGTCCGCCTAGTTGTAGTAGATGATACCTCCAGCACGGTGCAACGGTGTAGTGCGCGCCCAAAAAAGAAGATAAGATAGACGACTGTCCTGACCTGTCGCTCTGTCACCAGCGCGTGACCCATTTTGTCCACGCAAAACGAAGGAACGAGGAAAAGATCACCAAGGAATGATCATTTGCTAGTACTAGTACTGGTCTGGACTTTGGACGGGGAGATAGAAACGACCTGGCCATGCACGTCTCACTGGGAGCTTTCTCTGCAAAGTGAACTTCAGATCGCTAAGCGTCTTGTTTACTTCAGATGGACTCGTCGGTCTGTCATCCGCGACGCGTTTGTCTGAATCGCACGGGGGAAGAAAAGAACATTTTGCTACTGGTCTGGTGTTTGGACGGTAAGATAAACTATTGGTATATATGCTGCCAAGTGCCACCGTCCATGACCAGGCCTTGCACGTCTGAGTGTGAAATTTCGAGTGCATTAGATGGGCCGGCAAAGCTAAGTTGAGCGATCCACAGTTTACCTTTTCGCTATGAGCTGCATTAGCTTTGTGCCACAGCCGGCGTTTGGGCCTAGCCCAGTTAGGTCGCAAGGTCATTTTCAATTTTCTGGCTGGTTTTTTGGCTTGTTCGGTTACTTGTGTTAACCTTATTTTTTTTGGGTTCCAGTTTACTCGATCAGATTTTGTTTTTATGTTCAGCATTTAAATATGTTCTAAATTTGAAAAGGTTCAGGCTAAAAAATATTCAGATTTTTAAATAAATATATTTGAAAAAACATTGTGAATTAAAAAATGTTTGGATTTCAAAAATATGTTCATATTCGAAAAAAATCCGATTTTGAAGAATACTGATTTTTTCTAAAAATTGATTTTTACAAAACATTTAGATTTTGGAGAAAAAAGAATTTTGAAAAGGTTTCGGATTTGAAATAAATTAAAAACGCAAGAAAAAGGAGGAAATAAAGAAAATAAAAATAAACAGAAAAAGGAAAAGGAAAAAACGAAGAAGGGGGAAGTATCCGATGGATCACGTCCTAGCTTAGAGCATCTCCCCCAGTGTCGTCAAAATGGCGCTACACTAAAAAAATGTTGTTTTACAGCTGGAGAGCGCAAAGGACCTCCAAAGATGCTGGGAAAATGCGCCACACAAAATTTCCCCGCAAGAAGTCCGCGCTATCACAAGTGACAAATTTGCTGTGTCGCTTGCAGCGCGCGCTATAAACAGAGCCTCACGCGCACAGCAAACAGCCCGTGAAACTTCCGCACGCGCCTATCCACGGCTATCGATAGTCGTTCCCCTTCCGTTCGCGCCTGATTCGCCGCTTACAGCGCACCCGCACCGTCGGCGAGATGCCGTACCGCCGCTCAAGCTTCGGGTACCGCGGCGTCCGCAGCAATTCCCGAAAGACATTGTCACCGAGCGCATGTTCTACGCCGACAAGAAGCAAGAGCGGAAGGACACGAAGAAGCAGGACCGACTCAAGGGATGCCATAGACACCATGTTCTCGTTGCTATAGTTGTGCATGCGAAAGATCTTTTTCTACCTTGAGTGTCCATGAGAGTTATTCCTCGGGATAATTGGAACGGTTGAACTCGGGCGTCGTGAACTGAGCTTTCCAAATATTTATTCATATGGTCACAGTGATAACGGTTGCCATATGGATGACAATGGTGATGGTGGTGATCATCATCCAAGCTATCGTAAGGGTTATCACCCAGTTCTCGGTCACCTTTGACGTACTTGGGGATGATTTGGTTGTTGCCTCAGTTGATGAGGAGGAGCTTGGCGTTGTTATTGCGGTGGTTGTGCCGCCTTTTGGAGGTTGAGGTACTTGGGCCTCATGATGTCGTTGATGGTCTTAAGCCTATTGGAGTGGTGGTGGTGGTGATGGTGGTGGAGATGCTTGATGCTCATGCCTAGGTTGATAACGAGGTTGACGTTGCTCGCCATTTATTTATTGAGGCGCATGGGTTTATTAAGGTTGTTTCTCCTTATTATGACCATGATGTCGATATTGACGATCATGTAGGTGATGTCATCTTGTGAAACAACATCATGATCCCTAGAGTTTTATATATTAGATAATAATACGAAGGATAATTTAATTGTATGGTGAGTGTTGCAGATTTCACTTCGAAAAAAAGATTTCTAGTCAAATAAAGCATTTCAAAAAATCTGGGGGCGGATTATCCAACGACGACTTCTTTCCCGGCATCAACAACCTCTTCCTCGACGATATGGCTAACAACGGTACAAACGTCAACACAGGAGGTTCTTCTATTGTGATGTATACCATCTTCCTCAATCTTGTTTATCTTATCAGATAGTCGGTCGTATCTTATGGTTTCTAGTAGGTTATCCGTTAAATCACATGATTAGTTTAATTTCTGTTATTTTATTCATGTTTTATCTACATTTTATTATGGTTAACTCTCTTGGTAAATTGCTCTTTTAATCAATTGGATATCTTACTCCTTCAATGTCCCGAGGAGTAAAATAGTCCTGTTTATTTTTTATCTGTTCCAGTTTACTTGATCAGATTTTTGTTTTTTAATGTTCAGTATTTGAATATGTTCTAAATTTGAAAAGGTTTAGACTAAAGATTATTCAGATTTTTAAATAAATATATTTGAAAAAACATTTTGAATTAAAAAATGTTTGGATTTCAAAAATATGTTCATATTCCAAAAATATTCCGATTTTGAAGAATACTGATTTTGGAAAAATGTGATTTTTACAAAACATTTAGATTTTGGAGAAAAAATGAATTTTTAAAAGATTTTAGATTTCGTAATAAATTATGAAAAATGCAAAAAAAACATAAAAATAGCATGAAATAATGAAAATAAAAATAAAACAAAAAGGAAAAGGAAAAAACGAAGAAGGGAGAAACATCCAATGGGTCGAGTCCTAGCTTAGAGCATCTCCAGCTGCGGCGGCAAAATAGCGTTGCACCAAAAAAATTGTTTTACAGCACGGAAGTCGTGCGCGCGTCCCTCCAGAATGCGGGGAAAATACACGTGCGCTGTAAAATTTCCCGTGCACGGGCCGCTGCGCTGTCGCAAGCGCCAAATTTATTGCGCCGCGTGCACGGGCCGCTGCGCTGTCGCAAGCGCAAAATTTGGTGCGCCGCTTACAGCGCGCTATAAACTGAGTCGTGCACACGTGCAGCCAACTGTCCGTGAAACTTTCGCGTGCACCTATCCACATCCACCGACAGTTGTTCCACTTCCGTTCGCGCCTGATTCACCGCCTACAACGCTGCCTCGAGGGATACCATAGCCACCATGTTCTCGTTGCTATAATTGTGCATGCGGAAGATTTTTTCGACCTACAGTGCCCATGAGAGTTGCTCCTCAGGATAAGTAGAACCATTGAACTCGGGCGTCGTGAGCTTGAGCTTTCCAAAAATGTTTCTTCATATTGGCGGTGACGGTGATAACGGTTGCCATATGGATGAAGATGGTGGTGGTGGTGATCATCATCCAAGCTATTGTAAGGGTCATCACCCGGTTTTCGGTCACCTTAACATACTTGGGGATGATTTGGTTGTTGCCGCAGTTGATGAGGAGGAGCTTGATGTTCTGGTTGCTGTGTTTGTGCCTCCTTTTGGAGGTTGAGGTACTTGGGCCTCATGATGTTGTTGATGGTCTTAAGCCTCTTGGAGCGGTGGTGGTAGTGGAGGTGCTTGATGCTCATGCCTAGGTTGATAACAAGGTTGGCATTGCTCGCATTTTTTTGTTGAGATGCATGGGTTTCTTGAGGTTGTTGCTCCTTATTATGACCATGATCTCGATGGTGATGATCATGTAGGCGATGGCGTCTTGGAGGATCTTCACATCGATGGTGTGTTTGGTATTCCTCATGTAATTCGTCGCTTATAGTCGAGTGAAGGTCTTGAGGTTGATCAATGTGTTGATGCTCAACTTGAGGTTATTCACGTGGTTCCTCTTGAATCACTAGTGCTCGTGGTTGTTGAATGTGTTCGTCACGCCTTGAGTGAGGCCTTTGATGACCCACGAGTATAGGGGGTGTATCGCAGTATTTTTGAGGGAAGTGAAATCCAATTTATTGATTCGACACAAGGGGAGCCAAAAAATATTTAAAGCCTTAACAACTAAGTTGTCAATTCAGCTGCACCTAGAAACAATCTTGCGTAGCAATAGTTTTGTAGTAGCAATAGTAAAGTAACAGCAGTAGTAAAAGTAAGACAATAGTAACAGTAGCAGTAAACAGTAGGATTAAAGCGCGGTAGGCATAGGGATGGATGGACGGGCATTGCATGGACAAGACAATTCACATGGTAATCAAGACATAGGGGAATCGCACATAAATAAAATAAAGCATCCAAGTACTAGATAATCATAGACATGTGTTCCATATATAGCCATACGTGCTCGTAATGAGAACTTGCACAACATCTTTGGTCCTGCCAGCCCGTTTGCAGCGGGGCCTCAAGGAACTACTTGCAATTAAGGTGCTTCTTTTAATAGAGCATCGGAGCAAAGCATTAACACTCCGTGAACACATGTGATCCTCACATCAAAGTCATTCCCTCCGGTTATCCTGATTGTTGTCACTTCGGGGCCATTGGTTCCGGGCAACAATGTGCGTATACAACTTGTAGGTAAGACCATAAACAATGCTATCATAATGAATCAATAACATGTTCAGATCTAAAATCATGGCACTCGGGCCCTAGTGACAAGCATTAAGCATAACAAGTTACGACAAAGTCAAAATAAGCACTAATAATAGATACTAGGCACCATGCCCTAACAATCTGATGCCATTATATGAACAATTTCATCCAATCCCTACCATCCCCATGGCCTACAGCGGGGGATTACTCACTCATAGATGGGGGAAACATGGATAGTCGATGGAGAAGCGATGGTGGCGATGATGGCGATGATCTCCTCCAATTCCCCGTCCCGGCAGGGTGCCAGAACGGAGTTTGTGGTGCTGTTTCGCGGAATCTGGTGGTGGTGGCGAAGCGGAACTCTTTTTGGAAAAACGTCGAACCCCCCTTGGTTTTTAGGTCAAGAGGTAATTTATAGGCGAAGAGGGAGGTCGAGGAGGCAGCCGAGGCGGTCACACCACCTTCAGGTGTGGCCTGGCCTAGCCCGTGTAGCCAGGTGGTGTGGGCCCCTCATGGCCCTACTCCGTCTCGTCTTCTGGCTCCGTGAGTCTTCTGGTGAAATAGGATTTTTGGCATATTTTCCGGGATTTTTCCTGATAGTTGATTTTCTGCACAAAAACTAGACACCAAGGTAATTCTGCTGAAAACAGCGTCAGTCTATGTTAGTTGTATTCAAATCACACAAGTTTAGATGAAAACAATAGCAAACGTGTTCGGGAAAGTAGATATGTTTTGAACGTATCAACTCCCCCAAACTTAGCTTATTGCTTGTCCTCAAGCAATTCAATTGAAAACTGAGTGCGATAAAAGAAACTTTGACGAACACATTTGCTTCATATGATGTATATATTCTCAGCATATGATCAAGTACTTAGACATTTCATAATAAAGAGTATGCAAACAAGGTCACTGATACATTGCAAACGTATCTATAATTTTTGATGTTCCATGCTTGGTTTTATCTACTTTCTTGTATTTTGTCCACACTTTGGAGTACTTTTCATATGATTTTCTTGGACTAACCTATTAACAAGTGTCACAATGCCAGTTGCCTGTTTTCTGTTGTTTTTGGTTTCAGGAAAGTCAGAAAATTAATATTCTCGGAATTGGACCGGACAAAAGCCAAAGTCGATATTTTACCGGAAGACTCACGGAGGCAGAAGACGAGACGGAGAGGGGCCAGCGCGGGCCAGGCTAGGCCGCGCTAGGGGGTGGTGTGGGCCCCTCCGGCACCCCTCGGTCTCCCCTCTCGCCTATAAGAGCCTCCCGATGCATAAACCCTAAATCGCCAAACCTCCAGCCACGAAAAGTTCCACAGCGCCGTCGCCACCGAAGAGGAGATTCGGGGGACAGAAAGTCTCTGTTCCGGCACCCTGCCGGGACGGGGAAATGCCCCCGGAGCCATCTCCATCGATCTCCACCACCATCTCCATCACCATTGCTGATTCCCATGATGATGAGGGAGTAGTTCTTCCTCGAGGCTAAGGGTTCTACCGGTAGCTATGTGTTCATATCTCTCTCTATGCATGATATTATTGAGATCATGAGCTTGTAATCTATAGATATACCTTGCTACTCAAGTGCTTTAATAGATCTCTGCTCTCCCCATGTGTGTGAAAAAGTGACAGCGTGCACACCATGGTGGCACTTAGGCTAGAGATTAAAAATACTTGTTATGAGTTATATTTGGAGTTGGATGGCTTTATGAAATTTGTGGTGTTTGTTTGAACCATCTAGTGCTTAAGGTGACAGTGTGGGGTTATCTAGATGCGGAAAGCAAACTTTGAGGTGTGCTATTATAGCCCTACCATCGATTAGAGTGTTCAACCGGAGAGTAGTTCAGAATAGTATCATAAAGAGAAGATATTTATATGAGTGTTCACTAGCGAAAGTATGATCCCTGGGCCTTGTTTCTAAGCATTGAAACACCATTTGCAACTAGATATGTTACATGTTTGCTTGCTTCCATCTTTATTTCAGTTTGCCTTTAGTCTCTTCCACGCCATCAAAGTATTTTCTAGCACTGTTATCTTATATCCATACCACTTGTATTTCACTATCTCTTCGCCGAACTAGTGCACCTATACACCTGACAAGTGTATTGGGTGTGTTGGGGACACAAGAGACTTCTTGTATCTTGATTGCAGGGTTGCTTGAGAGGGGATACCTTTGACCACTTCCTCCCTGAGTTCGATAAACCTTGGGTGATCCACTTAAGGGAAAACTTGTTGCTGTTCTACAAACCTCTGCACTTGGAGGCCCAACAACTGTCTACAAGAATAGAAGTGCGTAGACATCAAGCTATTTTTCGGCGCCATTGCCGGGGACTGAAAAATAAGAAGCTCCCACGTCAACCACGCGCCAGTAAGTATTTTCTGGCGCCGATGCCGGGGAGGTAAGGTAAAAGGTACTCACATCCTCCGGTGTGAGTGCTCGAAGTTATTTCCTTTAGATTCTACAATTTTGTCTTTTTGTTTCTTGGTTTCACTAGTTAGGCTTAATGGAAAACAACAACAAAATTAGAGAGCTTTATAGTATTTATCTTGAGTTAGGACATGAAGTGTTTGAAGAAAAAATTAAAAAACCTATGGAACTTTATTTGCATGCTAATAGCAATGTTGTTAGTATGAATTCTTTGGACCCCATTATTGCTAATGCTATGGAAAAGGCTAAGATTGGGGAAGCTGGTTTTGATGAGCATGATATTTTTAGTCCCCCAAGCATGGAGGAGAAAATTTACTTTGATGATACTATGCCTCCAATATATGATAATTACAATGATGAATATGATATTTTCAGTCCACCTACTATTCAGGAGAAAATTAATTATGATTACAATATGCCTCCTATATTTGATGATTATGGTGATGAGAATAATAATGATATCTATTTTATTGAATTTGCTCTCACTACAATTAATAAGAATAACTATGCTTATGTGGAGAGTAATAATGATTATATGCATGTGGCTCATGATAAGAATGTTTTATGTGATAGCTATATTGTTAATTTTATTCATGATTCTACTAAAAGTTATTATGAGAGAGGGAAACATGGTTTTATGTATCTCAATAATATTAAGTTTCCCTTCTTTATGTTGAAAGTCTTGAAGTTTCACTTGTTTTGCTTTACTATGCTTGTTGCTTTGTGCTTTCATGACTTGTTTCTTTACAATATTCCTATGCATAGGAAGTGGGTTAGACTTAAATGTGCTTTGAATTTGCTTCTTGATGCTCTCTTTTACTTGAATTCATCTTTCTTATTTGAGCATCTTCTCAAACTATCAAGCCTAACTTAAAGGCGTTAAAGAAAAGTACTTATTGGGAGATAACCCAAAAGTTTTAGTTGAGTTTTGGAAGTTATTATCTCAGTAATAACCGCTCCTTATCCTTTTTATTTGCTTTTTGTGCCAAGAGTAACCTCTAATGAGAGATAAGTAATGATTGGAAAAGTTGCTGTCTCGAAACAGATTTTTGTGCTTCACCGTAAAAATTCGTGTAAAATCTCTATACGTCCTTTTGAGGCGTGAATTTTTGTGCTTCTGCCCCAGGTTGTTATCTAACTTTCGTTAGCTCAACACTTTTTGATTTTAGCAACATAAGGTCTTCGAAAAAATTCGTCTTTACCTGCTGGTCTGTTTTGACAGATTTCTGCCATTTTCTGCATTTGCTTCTTGTTGGTTTCTTTTGGAGTTCTTTTGGGGAATTGAGATTTTTGAGGGAAGTGCTACAGTAGATAGTGTTTTAATGGAAGTTTTATTGGTGTTAGAACTGAACCTAAGGATTTATTATCTTGAGTGCACTAATGTTGCTAATAAAGATTGTGTGAAGTTTTGTATGAAGGAAAAATTTTAGGTGTATGGAAGGAATGAGTAATGAGATAAAGGATGGACTAAAGCTCAAGCTTGGGGATGCCACGCGTGTCACCCCAAGAAATATCCAATAAGTACAAGCATCAAAGCTTGGGGATGCCCAAGGCATCGCCCTCTTCATCAATAAAAATTTCAGGTTTCTTCCAAACACTTCATTTTTATTGTTTCATGCACAGTTGTGTTGTTCTTGGAACGTCTTCGTTTTTGTTTTCGTTTGCTTGGTTTGCTTAGTTTTGCTTGAATAAATTGGTTGGACCCTCTCTTTCATACATTAGTTTTCAAATAAGATTGGTTTGGATTGGAAAAGAGTAGGAAAAGTTTATGCTTAAGTGGTAAAAGGAGCTTGTTTTTGACTGTGGCCTATGCTTTGTCATGTCATGCTTTATATTGTTTTGGCTATATGCTTAGTGATTTTTGCAGTAGCATGACTTGTTATAAACCATTGAGATTGCTTAATGTGCTTGAAAGAATCATGCGTTGTTTTAGCATATCAAAGCATAGTATTGTGGTATTCTCCTTTGATGCTTTATTTGGGTTGACTTGGCACATGCTCACACCATGTTATGACTATCCAAAGTCACCATAGCCTTTATGATCCTTTAGTTTTCAACTTGTAGTATCACTTTATGCTTTGATCAATGATGTTTTGTCGCTCTGCATGATTATGGCCATTATTGCTCTCTTAGTTTGTCGCTCCCAGTCTTTTGCTAGCCTCCACAACCAAGTATGAGTTCCACTCATGCATCCAACTCCCTAGATCAAGTTATTCCAAAGAGTCCACCATACCTACCTACTAGCATATGCTATTACAAGTATATTCATGCTTTTGTTTACCTTCCAAATTAAACTTGTTATGAGAAAACTAGTGATTAAAGCTCTCACGAACTTGATGGCACACTTTACCTTTTTGCATTTAATAAACTTGACCCATTATGTCCATCTTTGTTGCGTATATGCTTGCGCTTTATAAGCTGAAGTTAGCAGAACCATGTATTATGGGGAACGCTTTCAACATTGCACTTGTACATTGTACCTAGTTGATATAATGTTCTTTTGCTTATGGATCCCGGCGGTGTGAAATAAAAGGGGAACTTGTAAGATCATGGAGTTTGTATTTGTGTTAGAGAAACGCCTGGGCCGCTAGCCTAAGCCATGCCTAATCATGGTGGGAACTTGCAGCATAACCATAATGAGCACTCTATGAAGCATCCTCAATAAAAACCTATGCAAATAGCAAATAAAAAGATCGCTGAGATGCTCATTGTCTGCTTTGCTTTGTCATTTTGATTATGGGATAACTCCTGTATCATGCGCAGGGGTACCCTGTTGGCGGTTCTCTATGATACATATGTACTTACAATGACAAGAGCTTACTTGTGACTAAAGTTGAGTAGCATGAGGTTCAGTCTTCGTAAGTAAGGGGCATGAGATTTTAGCTTATAACTTGTCAAGCATATCCTCTTAGTTGTGTCACTTTAACCTTAATCACTTCAAGATGCTTATGATAGGGGCAATGAGAGCTGAAAGCTATAAGTACCATAATTTTTGGAAGCTCTTTATGAGACTTGAATCCCTACTTCCTTCTATGAAGGCCCTTTCTTCCACCATTATATTGAGTCTCCACCTTCTATCTTTATCCACCTACTTTGAGAGCATAGTGGCCATTCTTAGTTCTATGTGCGTTGTCCCAAGACTTGTTGATTGATGCATAGCTTTGATATTGCTTGTTTTAAACTATTTGTATCTAGTCACTCTTATAAACGTTGAAGGTGTCTTATGCATTTATATTTGCTACTCTATGAGGGACAAGCTGAATGCTATTATGCTATGTTTTCTTTATGTGAAACAAACAAACGTCTTGCAAAGCATTGTTATTCATGAATCTTTTGTTTGTGCCCTTTCATGTTGCAACATAGTTGCTTTGTCTTATTGTTAGAACTTTGTCCTTCATATTATGATTGAAGTACTACGATCCTAGCTTTGAATGTTTTGCAAATACTTTGATCAAGTTTATGATGGTGCATGTCACCTCACAAATTATTCTTTCTTTTTATCACTTACCTACTCGAGGACGAGCAGGAGTTTAGCTTGGGGATGTTGATACATTGCAAATGTATTTATAATTTTTGATGTTCCATGCTTGGTTTTATCTACTTTCTTGTGTTTTGTCCACACTTTGGAGTACTTTTCATATGATTTCTTGGACTAACCTATTAACAAGTTCCATAGTGCCAGTTGTCTGTTTTCTGCTGTTTTTGGTTCCAGGAAAGTCAGAAAATCAATATTCTCGGAATTGGACCGGACAAAAGCCAAAGTCAATATTTTACCGGAAGACTCACGGAGCCAGAAGACGAGACGGAGAGGGGCCAGGAGCTGGCCACACCACCTGGTGGCGCGGGCCAGGCCAGGTCGCGCTAGGGGGTGGTGTGGGCCCCTCTGACACCCCCTCGGTCTCCCCTCTCGCCTATAAGAGCCTCCTGATGCATAAATCCTAAATCGCCAAACCTCCAGCCACGAAAAGTTCTGCAGCGCCGCCGCCACCGAAGAGGAGATTCGGGGGACAGAAAGTCTCTGCTCAAGACCTCATTTGGACGGGAAGTGCCCTTGGAGCCATCTCCATCGATCTCCATCACCATTGTTGATTCCCATGATGATGAGGGAGTAGTTCTTCCTCGAGGCTAAGGGTTCTATTGGTAGCTATGTGTTCATCTCTCTCTATGCATGATCTTATTGAGATCATGAGCTTGTAATCTATAGATCTTCCTTGCTACTCAAGTGCTTTAATAGATCTCTGCTCTCCCCATGTGTGTGAAAGTGACAATGTGCACACCATGGTGGCACTTAGGCTAGAGATTACAAATACTTGTTATGAGTTATATTTGGAGTTGGATGTCTTTATGAAATTGTGGTGTTTGTTTGAACCATCTAGTGCTCAAGGTGATAGTGTGGGGTTATCTAGATGCGGAAAGAAAACTTTGAGGTGTGCTGTTATAGCCCTACCATCGATTAGAGTGTTCAACCGGAGAGTAGTTCAGAGTGATGGGGATATGTCGAAGGGGGTATGCCCAGCAGGACGTTCCGATTAGGCCGAAGGGCCTGCGAGTGCGTCCGAAAGACGGCGACTGGACTACGAAGGAAGGAAAGGCCCAGCGACTGGCGACTGGAAGCCCAGGAGCGTAACAGAAGCCCAGTCGGACTAGGTCAAAGCCTCCGGATCCTTATCTTGTTCGGTGATAACTTGTAAACCCTAGCAAGGTGCCTCATATATAAACCTCCCTAGGGTATCCTAGAGACTTACGTTCCATCGTACACCCCCTCAAGCGACTCGCTGCCTAGCCGCCGAGCTCGCCACCCTTGTAACTCTCTCTCCAATAATCTAATCTAGCAGGAGTAGGTCTTTACCCTCCGGGGGGCCGAACCTGGGTAAACCCATGTGCATCCGCCCCCATCTCGCACCGCAGATGGCCGCCAACTCTTCCTCACGAAACACTC
Source organism: Avena insularis (assembly GCA_023614405.1). Lineage (NCBI taxonomy): Eukaryota > Viridiplantae > Streptophyta > Magnoliopsida > Poales > Poaceae > Avena > Avena insularis. The sequence continues at coordinate 569,566,257 of CM042686.1, forward strand.
AATCGCTGCCAATGGTAGCGACTGCCGTGTCCATTTCCATGATAGTGGCACCCACTGTGGGGCATAGCGGGACTGGCCTGAGTTCTGCGGCGAGACCCTACTCGCCGATCGATTGGCCGCTTGCCACCGGTTGCATGGTCGCCATCGGCGGGATCTTACAGATCCTGCCCAGCAGCTACATCCCGGTGTCACGCCCGGTCACTCATGGTGCGGTGATGCCGATCGGCTCCATCAACCTCTTCGTCGGCTTCACCGGCGCGATCGACCCAGCTGCGATGTTGATCGTTGGAGGATCGCCGCTACACCGCGATCTGCTTTCGGAGGAGCAGGTCCGCTCCATCAGGAGCCTCGTCACCGACTACGACTCGGCTGCCAGCGACGCGGTCGAGGCTAACGCCGCCACCAACGATGATGCCCTAAACGACGACGCCGACTCCGTGACCCCTGCATCGGTCGACGGATCCATCACCGCCGCATCAAGGGAGGACTCCATCACGCGAGTCTCCAACCCCGAGGACTTCGAGGACCCCTCCATCCTGGGGATCTTCGACTCTGATTCCGGCTCGGAGTCCCCCGAGGATTTTCACGCCAGATCCAATCGCTTCAACGCGGTCTACATGGCAGGCGGCACGGCCGCCCCGCCAGATCCGTTCGCCACGCCGATCCCGCCGACTGCGACAGCCACGGAGGTGGAGCAAGCCCGCCTGGGGCTCGCAGAGGCGCAACGCAACGAACTCATCGAGCGCAAGAAGTACCGCCTCGAACGAGAGACGGCGCGGGAGTTGTCGCTCTATCACCAGCCCCGCATCAGGACTCGCCTGAACTCCAACGTCCAGGGCCGCGTCCTGAACTTCAACGACGAAAGCGACCCCGCGCGTGCCGCCGAGCGCGAATACTGCGAGAACGCGCCACCAGGCGGAAGCAACCCCGCGAGACCACCGCCTGGCGCACCGGCGACCGGGGCCCCTCCACCACCCATGGGTCGCGCGCCCCTGCCGGACCAACCGCGGATCATCATCTCGCCTCAAGCCCGTGACGCCAACAGGCTACCATTATACTCCACCACGATGGACAATGTCGTCGCGGCTGACGCCGAGATCGCCAACCTCGACGTCCAAGGCGACGGCGCGCTACAGATCCAGTACGCCAAGGCCCTACTCGTCAGGGTCGTCGAGCAACAAGCCGCGGGAGTCGACCCGCGGGGGCGGATGTACTCCCGCTCATCAGCAAGTAGGGCGGCATCAAGCGGCCACCCTATCGTGGCCAACGCATTAGTTTGCCCACCACCCTAGCCCCTGGCGAATCAACCACGGGCCGCCAATCCCGCGCTGTCAACCAATGAGCCGCAACCGGCGAACAACACGGTCGCCGCCAACGGGTAGCCCCTCGATGCCCGAACGAACATCATCAACAACCAGGCGTGGCGGTCGCGCCAGCCCAACAACCTGCGGCACACCCTCACCAACCGCGGCGACTCGGAACCAAGAGGATCGCTCAGTCGAGTCGGGCCGCAATGCTTCAGACCCATGATTCGTGGGGAAAAAATACCCGACCAACTTCAAGGCCCCCAAGGAGATTGAAAAGTACGACCCGACGTACGACCCCGTTGTCTGGATGGACACATACCTCATGGCAATGGGAATCGCAGGCCACACCGACCTGCTCGTTGCTCGCTACCTCCCCCTGATGATGGAAGGTGTGACCCGGCAGTGGATCAATACGCTCCCCGCCGACAGCATCGACTCCTGGGAAGAAATGCAGGACGCCTTTGTCAGGCACTTCGAGGGCTCCTACACCCGCGCCACCACCATAGAGGACCTGGAGCGATGCATCCAGGGACAACGCGAGTCGACTCGCCGCTGGATCCAAAGATGGCAAGAACTATGGATAAACGCATCTGGCATCTACCCAGACACGACGATACACTGCTTCAAGAACGCGTCCCGGTATGAACCCCTGGTCGCCAAGATCAAGAGGGTCTACCGGACGCTCGACAACATCCCCGACCTCCTCAAGATCGCCAAGCGCTATGCGGAGGAGGACCCCAACCAAGACTCCGAGGACTAGTCGGGAGGAAGACGCTGCACTAGCATCCACGATAGCGGGCGCCTACGCGACATGTGCTACAGCAACACCCGCATCACCGGCAAGCGCCGCACGGACGGGCGAGTCGACTTTGTCGCCAACGCCGGCTACGGCCAGCGCGACTCCAAGAACTACCGCCGCGACGGAGGAAACTACCGCGCCAACAACACGATGAGGCCGAACGCCCTGCTCAATCAGCCCTGCATCTACCATAGCAGGGAGGGAAAACCCGCCACCCACACCACCGCCGATTGCCACTCTCTCAAAGAGATTGAGATGGCGAGACGAGCAAGGGAGGACCCCAACAACAACCCACCTCGGGACAACAGGAACGGCGGCGGCTTCGGCACCATCATCGGCTCGCTACATACCTTCACCGGACTCGGCACCAAGCACGAGAAGAAGGTGCTCGCCCGCGCGGTCGCCGTCAATGCGATGACACAAGTCGACATCCCTCGCCTCCTAAACTGGTCCGAGCAGAGCATCACCTGGAGTCGCCAGGACCATGCGCCAAGGATCGAATACCCAGGGCGAGTTGCCCTGGTAGTCAGGCCCAAGGTGGCCGACTACTGGCTGCCCAAGACGCTAATGGATGGTGGGAGCTCCATCAACATCTTGTACCTCGACACGTTAAAGAGGCTCCAGCTCCCATAAGCAGCCATTGAGCCAACACTGACGACCTTCCACGGCATCGTCCCCAGTCAGAAGGCGTACCCGATCGGGAAAGTGACGCTGCCAGTCACCTTTGGCACTCTAGCAAACTATCGCACGGAGAGGATCGTGTTTGAGCTGGTGAACTTCCGCAGCCCCTACCACTGCGTCCTGGGCCGCCAGGCATTCGCAAAATTTATGGCGACCGCACACTATGCCTACAACATGATGAAGCTACCCGGGCCAAGCGGCATCATCACCGTCCACGGCGACCCCGACATGGTCGTGGAATGCGAGGACAAGGGCGCCGAGCTCGCCGACGCCGTCATCGCCGTGGAGATCGACCATGCGGAGGAGCTCGCGAAATACGCGGGCAACATCAACAAGGACGACCCCACCATCCTGAAGAAACCAACCGCCGCGAACTCCACGTTCGAGGCAACCATGCACACCCGCACCGTCGAGCTCGTCCCAGGCGACTCCAGCCAGACGGTCACCATTGGGGCGCACATGAGCCCCACATAGGAAAGCGCGCTCATCGGGTTCCTTCGTGAGAACCGCAACATCTTCGCATGGAAGCCATCTGACATGCCAGGTGTCTCGAGGGAACTCGCTGAGCACAAACTCAACGCCGACCCCAAAGTGCGACCAGTAAAGCAGTCGCTATGGCCTTCAATGAAGAGCACCGTCGAGCAATCACCGAAGAAGTTTAGCGCTTGCTAGCCGCAGGCTTCATCTGGCCAATCAAGTACTCCAAGTGGCTGGCAAACCCAGTCCTGGTTCTAAAAAAGAACAACACATGGAGAATGTGCATTGACTACACCAACCTCAACAATACCGCCTAAAGGAGGAGTTCACAATTTCGATCACAAGATTACTCGGTTATTACCGTGATCAAGATGGCGGTCGAGGACAAGGAGAAGACGGCGTTCATTACGCCATTCAGCGCATTCTGCTACACGGCCATGACGTTCGGCCTCAAGAATGTAGGCGCCACATACCAGAGGTGCATGGAGGAGTGTCTAGCGAGCCAAATTGGCCGCAACATTCACGTCTACATCAACGACGTGGTGGTAAAATCCACCCGCCAGGACGACCTGCTCGCCGACCTAGCCGAAACCTTCGCAAACTTGTGGAGGTACAACATCAAGCTGAACCCCGGAAAATGCACCTTCGGCATCCCCACCGGACAACTGCTGGGTTATGTAGTCTCCAAGCGAGGCATCAAAGCCAACCCCACCAAGATCGACACCATCGCGTGACTCGGGAAACCCGAGTGCCTGCGCGACGTCCAGAAGTTGGCAGGGCGAGTCGCGGCCCTCAGTCGCTTCATCCCCCGACTAGGCGAGAAGGCAATGCCCCTCTACCGCCTGATGCGCAAGAACCCCACGTTCCAATGGGACGCGGAGGCCGACGACGCACTCAAAGCGCTCAAAGAAGTGCTACTCGCGGCACCACTACTCGCTGTGCCACTCGACAAAGAGCCAATGCTCGTTTACGTCGCGGCCTCTACTCGAGTCGTCAGCGCTGTGATGGTCGTCGAACAACCAGACGAGGGCAAGGAGTGCCCCATACAGCGCCCCGTCTACTACATCAGCGATGTCCTAACGGACTCACGACAGCGCTACCCACAATACCAAAAACTGGTGTACGCGGTATTCCAAGCACAGCGGCGACTCCCACACTACTTCCAGGAGCACCCAATCACGGTGGTCTCCTCCGTGCCCCTGCAGGACATCATACGCAATCGCGAGGCGACCGGGCGAGTCGCCAAGTGGGCCGTCGAAATCGGCATCCACAACATCAAATACGAGCCCCGCAAAGCGATCAAGTCACAAGCCCTGGCTGATTTCCTTGCAGACTGGGAAGAAGCACAGCAGCCAGAGAAGCTCCCGTACCTCCACTACTAGTCGCTCCATTTTGACGGCTCCAAGAACGTCGACGACGCAGGGGCTAGGATCATCCTGACCTCTCCCAAAGGAGACAAGCTCCGCTACGTGCTCCACCTCAACTTCAAGCCCTGCACCAACAACATGGCAGAATATGAGGCCCTCCTTCACGGCATGAGAGCTGCTAAGGAGATGAACGCCAACCGCCTACGATGCTATGGCGAGTCCGACCTAGTCGTCGACCAAGTCGCTGGGACATGCGATGCCGTCTCCCCAACAATGATCGCGTACCGCCAAGCTGTCCATCAGTTGGGAGGACACTTCGACGGCTACTCCGTCGGGTGGATCGACATGCGCAAAAACGAGGAGGCAGACGCCCTCTCCCGCATCGGATCGACACGACAAGCGCCACCAGTAGGCGTCTTCCTCGACATCATCCACAAACTATCGGTCAGCCTACCAAAAGAGATCGACGTCGGGATCCCACTGCAGTCAGAATCGGCCTTAGTCGCCATGGTTGTGGAACGTAGCGACTAGACAGCACCATACGTCGCCTTCTTGGAACACAAACTCCTACCAAGCAATGAGACAGAGGCGCGAATGATCGTGCGCCGTTGCAAATCCTTTATCATCATCAACGGCGAGCTCCACAAGCGCAGCGTGACCGGCGTGTTCCAGTGCTACGTACAGCCAGAAGAAGGCCGCAAGATCCTCTAGGACATTCACGCCGGCAACTGTGGCCATCACGCTGGCGCCAAGTCGCTAGTTGCCAAGGCCATGCGGCACGGTTTCTACTGGCTCACCGCACACGCCGACGCCACCAACATCGTCCAACGATGCGTCTGGTGCCAGAAGTACGCCAACTAGACGCACCTCCTGGCTTGGCACTCAAGACCATCCCCATCACGTGGCCATTCGCCGTATGGGGCATGGACATGGTAGGCCCGTTCAAGAAGGCCCTGTCTGGCTTCACTCACCTCCTGGTCACCGTTGACAAGTTCACCAAATGGGTCGAGGCCAAGCCGATAAAAAGTGCGACGGCAAGACGGCCACCAAGTTCCTACGCGAACTCATCTACCGGTATGGCTACCCGCACAACATCATAATAGACAATGGCACCAACTTTGCCAAGGGGGGCATGGCGGAATTCTGTGAAGAAAACGATATCCGACTCGACCTCGCATCAGTCACTCACCCGGAGTCAAATGACCAAGCGAAACGCGCCAACCAGAGCATCCTCCATGGGCTCAAGCCGCGACTCTAGGTGCCCCTCGAGCGTACCCCAGGATGCTGGGTCGACGAGCTCCCCTCTGTGATATGGGGGATTTGCACCTCCATCAACCGCTCAACCGGGTTCACGCCCTTCTTCATGGTGTATGTCGCCAATGAAGGAAATATGCCCTGAGAGGCAATAATAAAGTTGTTATTATATATTCCTTATACATGATAGATGTTTATTTTACATGCTAGAAATGTATTGATTCGAAAACATTAATACATGTGTGTTTAATAAACAAAAAGGGTTCCTAGTGATGCCTCTCTTATAGACTAGCTTGTTGATTAACAGGATGATCAAGGTTTCCTGATCATGGACATTGGATGTTGTTAATAACAAGGTCACACCATTGGTGGAATGATGTGATGAACATTCATCCGAAGTATAGCATTACGATCAAGTCATTGTGTTTATATTGCTATAACATCATACGAAGTAATCTTTATCCTTAGACCATGAGATCATGTTAATTGCTAACACCGGAAGAGTATCTTGATAACATCAAACGTCACACCGTAACAGGGTGACTATAAAGATGGGTTCAGTGCTACAAAGGTGTTATGTTGAGGCTCATGGATCAAGAGTGGAATTTATCAATCCAGATGACGGATAGATATACTCTGGGCCCTCTCGGTGATATCACATTAGGATAGCTTGCAAGCAAGTGATGTGATCACTAGAATGTTATATCACGGGAACGAGAAAAGAGTGCATGTCGGTAACGAGATCAAACTAGGTATGGAGATACCGATGATCAAATCTCGGACATGTAATATATTGAGAGACAAAGGGATTTAGTTACAAGCGTTAAAGGTTCTCACGATCACAGGAGTCATCGTTGAATGTGTAGGAGTCAGTACGGATCTCCAGGTCCCGCTGCTGATTATTGATCGGAGAAGGGTCTCGACCATGTCTGCATTATTCGCGAACCGTAGGGTGGCACACTTAAGGGTTACCGGACACCATTTTGGAGCACATATGTTTTAGACGAAAGAATTGCAAAGCGCAGGAATTGTTTCAATAGAAACCGGAAATTGTTTCGGGTGAAATTGCAGAAGGTGGTTCTGCATGTGATATTGAAATATTGCAAGGGGATATATGTGAATGTTTGTTAATTAAAGTAATTAACAAAATTCTGAATAAAAATAATAAAAAGAGTTTTATTAAATGAGAGAGCATTAAATTTGGAGAAATTTAATGCATTTAAAGTGGAGACTTTAAAAGGGAATGTGAAGAGGCATTTTAATGTGGAGGGGTTACCACCACATGAATGGGGGAGGTGAGGGGTCACCCCCCCATGCGCCGGCCATGGAGAGAGGGGGCACCCCCCTCCTCCTATAAAAGGCCACCCATTCCCTCCTTCATCCTCACACCTCCTAGTGAAGGATCTCTCTCCCCCTCTAGAATTATTCCCCCATGATCTCGGATTAGCGAGATACATGTTCCTGGTGGCATTTCGTCTGGAAGGAGTTGCTGCTTCCGCTGGATCGCTGGAGCGAGGAGGTGGAGGTTGTCCGGTGGCTTGAACGCAGTGTGAAAAGTGGATGCGCTGCTGAGTTGCGGTGCTCGGACTTCCTCACGATCTTGAGATCGGCAAGTGTACAACTACATCAACCACGAGTTCCTACTCATTAACAAAGCTCGTTGTCTACGAGGGTAAGTTCTCGTTGGATGTATGTCCACCCGTTGCTTTGTACCTAGTAGATAGATCTTGGCGTGTAGTTCACACCATAGGAATTTTTTTGTTTTCTATGTTGCGGACCCAACAGTGGTATCAGAGCCTGATCTATGCGTAGGTGCTTAGCACGGGTAGTACACATATGGTTTATATGTGGGCGATGATGATCATGTTATTGCATCTTCTATGTATTTTGGATATTGGTGGCATAGTGGGATGAAGCGTCCCGGACCAACCTTACATGTCATCGTACATGAGACCGGTTCCACGACTGACATGCAACTTGTTTTGCATAAGTGGCTGGCGGGTGTCTGTCTCTCCTAGTATAGTCAATATCTAATTTACAACGAGTTGCTAATAACTTAGTTATCCTCGTTGTGGTTCATGTTCGTAGGTAAGAACGGTTCTATCTCTGAAAGCCCTAAGCCACGTAAAACTTGCAATTGATAAATTAGAGGCGTCTAGTTTAGATCGCTTTGGGCTAGTGTATTGATATGGTATTGTTGTAAGTAGATGTATGGTGGATACTCTTACAACACACTCAACATGTAAGTTCCATAGACCTTGGCCTTACACACAAAGGAATGATAGAGATCATACCATGATGCAAGTGATAGAGATCAAATGCATGGACCATGTCATCTCACTTTACACATTAGATGTTAGCATCTTATACTGCTAGTTTGGCGCGTTTGGTAGCATTATAAGATGATCCCTCATTTAGATATCAAGATAAAAATGTGTTCTTCCTTGAGTATGCACTGTTCTATGGATCGTGTTTCGAGACATCACGTGATGATCGGGTGTACTCGAATCTACGCTTTCATAGGAACGGGTGTAAGACAATTTTACACACGCGAATACTAAGGTTCTTACTTGGAGCCTAGCATGTACGCACATGGCCTCTAACACGGACCGAAAGGTTTAGCATGAGTCATATGGTTGATATGATGCCCATATAGATGCTCGCCTTTGAAGCTATATCAACTCACGTGATGATCGGACTTGGTATAGTGGATTTGGTTCATGTAATCACCAAAAGGACACGATGGATGTCGTTTTTGAGTGGGAGTTCATTAGTAATTTGGATTAGTTGAACTCAATCTATCATAAACTTAGTCTAAATAAACTTTACAAATTACTGTAGATGGCACCACCGCTTTTAATTTCAATGTGTTCATGGAGAAAGAGAAACTTGCTTGAATGGTAGCAACTTCACCAACTAGGCTATGAATTTGAGGGTTCTCCTCACGCCGCACAAAAGCAATATGTGCTAGATGCGCGCTAGGCCCCACCAGCTCTTGATGCCCCGACGAGGAAAAGAATGTCTATGTGACTCGTCAGAGGACCACAACTTAGTTCATTGTATGGGCTAGAGCCAGAACTTCGAAAGCGTTTCAAAAATGGCAATGCCTTTGATACCATGGGAGAATTGAAAATGATTTTCGATACCCATGCTGCCGTAGAGAGTTATAATGCTACATAAAAGTTCTTTAGCTGCATGATGGAGGAAAACAACTCCATTAGTGAGCACGTACTCAAAATGTCTGGGTACGCCGATAAGCTTGTGTCCTTGGGAATAATGATTCCCATTGACTTAGGCATACATTGCGTTCTCCAATCTCTGCCACCTAGCTACAAGAGCTTCGTGATGAACTATAATATGCAGGGCATGAAGAAGTCTCTTCCCGCGCTTCTATCAATGCTTAAGATTGCAGAAGTGGAGATTAGGAAAGAACATCAAGTGTTGATGATCAATAGGACCACCGGTTTCAAGAAGGATAAGAAAGGCAAGCACAAGGGAAAGAAGGGTGCCACGCCTGAAAAGAAACCCGGCTGGCCCTAAGTCCGACAATCGAAAGTGCTACTATTGCAAGGATCGCCATTGGAAGCGAATCGCCTAAGTATTTGGCGGACAAAAAGTCCAGCAAGGCAAACAAAGGTATATGTGATATACATGTTATTGATGTGTACTTGACTAGTACTCGCAGTAGCACCTAGGTATTTGATAGAGGATCGGTTGCTAATATATGTAACTCGGTTTAGGGGCTACGGAACAAGCGACAACTAGCAAGGGATGAGGTCAGGATGCGGGTCAGCAATGGATCAAGAGTTGATGTGATCGCCGTCGGGACGCTACCTCTCCATTTGCCATCGGGATTAGTTATAACCCTAAATAATTGTTATTTGGTGCATGCACTGAGCATGAACATTGTATCTGGATCGTGTTTGATGCAAAGTGGTCATTCCTTTAAATCTGAGAACAATGGTTGTTCGATTTATAAGAATGATATCTTTTATGGTCATGCACCTATGTTGAATGGTTTATTTCTATTGGATCTCCATAGTAATATTACGCACATTCATAATGTTAATGCTAAAAAGATTAAACTTGATGATGATATGTCTACATATATGTGGCACTGCCGTCTAGGTCATATTGGCGTTAAACGCATGAAGAAACTCCATTCTAATGGACTTTTGGAATCACTTGATTTTGAATCATTTGATACATGTGAGCCATGCCTTATGGACAAGATGACTAGAACGCCGTTTTCCGGTTCAATGGAACGGGCGACAAATCTGTTGGAGATCATACATACTGATGTGTGTGGACCAATGAGTGTGTCAGTGCGAGGTGGATACCGTTATTTTGTTACTTTCACGGATGATTTGAGTAGATACGGGTATATCTATTTGATGAAACACAAGTCTGAAACTTTTGAAAAGTTCAAGGAGTTTCAGAATGAAGTGGAAAATCATCGTAATAGAAAGATCAAGTTTCTACGGTCTGACCGTGGAGGAGAGTATCTAAGTTACGAGTTTAGCACACACATGAAAGAGTGCGGAATAGTTTCACAACTCATGCCTGCCGGAACACCACAATATAATGGTGTGTCGGAACGTCGTAATCGTACCTTATTGGATATGGTTCGATCTATGATGTCTCTGACTGACTTACCTCTGTCATTTTGGGGTTATGCACTGGAAACAGCTGCATTCACTTTAAATCAGGCACCATCTAAATCCGTTGAAATGACACCATATGAATTATGGTTTGGAAACAAACCTAAGCTGTCATTTCTTAAGGTTTGGGGATGCGATGTTTATGTGAAGAAACTTCAACCGGATAAACTCGAACCCAAAGCGGAAAAATGCGTATTCATAGGATACCCTAAGGAAACAATTGGGTATACCTTCTATCACAGATCCGAGGGCAAGGTTTTTGTTGCCAAGAATGGATCCTTTCTTGAGAAGGAGTTTCTCGCGAAAGGTGTGAGTAGTCGGAAGGTAGAACTCGAAGAGGTTATTGAACCTTCTCTTCATGGAATGGCGAGTGGCGCAGCACCGGAAGTTGTTTCGGAGTTGACTTCACCTGATGAAGAGAGAGCTAATGATAATGATCATGAAACTCCGAAAGAGGACACTACCGAACCTCGCAGGTCAAGCAGGACACGTGCAGCTCCTGAACTATACGACAATCCTGTTGTGAATTTCATGGTTGATGAAATGGATGACCCTGCGATGTATGAAGAAGTGATGATGAGCCCAGATTCCAACAAATGGCTAGAAGCCATGAAATCCGAGATGGAATCCATGTACGAGAACCAAGTTTGGAACTTGGTGGACTTACCTCATGACCGAAAGGCCGTTGAGAATAAATGGATTTTCAAAAGGAAAACTGATGCTGATGGTAACGTGACCATCTATATGGCTCGACTTGTCACAAAGGGGTTTTGACAAATTCAAGGAGTTGACTATGATGAGACATTCTCTCCCGTAGCGATGCTTAAATCGGTTAGGATTATGTTAGCAATTGCTGCATATTTCGATTATGAAATATGGCAGATGGATGTCAAAACTGCGTTCCTCAATGGTAAGATTGAAGAAGAGTTGTATATGATACAACCTAAGGGTTTTGTCGATCCTAAGGATGCTAATAAGGTGTGCAAACTTCAGCGATCCATCTATGGACTGAAGCAAGCATCACGAAGTTGGAATCTCCGCTTTGATGAGGTGATCAAAGAGTTTGGATTTGTCCAAACTTATGGAGAGGCTTGTATTTACAAGAAAGTGAGTGGGAGCAATGTGACATTTCTAATATTATATGTGGATGACATATTATTGATTGGAAATGATATAGATCTTTTAAACAGTGCTAAAAGTTATCTAAACAGCAAATTTTCGATGAAAGACCTTGGTGAAGCATCATATATATTAGGCATTAAAATCTATAGAGATAGATCAAGGCGCCTAATTGGGCTATCGCAGAGTACATACCTTAATAGGATATTAAAGAAGTTTAATATGGACGAAAGTAAGAAGGGGTTCTTACCTATGTTGCAAGGCAAGACATTGAGTAAGACTCAAAGTCCGTCTACGGCGGAAGAAAGAGAGATGATGTATAAGATCCCCTATGCCTCGGCCATAGGCTCTATTATGTATGTCATGCTATGTACAAGACCGGATGTGGCACATGCTATTAGTTTGACTAGTAGGTATCAATCTGATCCAGGTTCGGAGCACTGGATAGCGGTAAAGAACATCCTCAAGTACTTGAGAAGAACTAAGGATATGTTTCTCATATACGGAGGTGAAGAAGAGCTAGTCGCTAAGTGTTATGTCGATGCTAGCTTTGACACCGATCCGGATGACTCTAAGTCTCAATCCGGATACGTATTTCTCTTGAACGGAGCAGCAGTTAGTTGGAGGAGTTCCAAACAACCTGTGGTGGCTGGATCAACAACGGAGGCGGAATATGTTGCTGCTTCAGAAGCGGCGCAGGAGGCAGTTTGGATGAAAGAGTTCATTACGGAACTGGGTGTGGTTCCCAGTGTGTTGGACCCGATGGTGATCTATTGTGACAACAATGGAGCCATAGCCAACGCAAAGGAACCAAGGTCTCACAAGAATTCCAAACATATTAAGCGCCGGTTTCACTCCATCCGCGAGCATGTCAAGGATGGAGATATAAAGATTTGTAAAGTACACATGGACCTGAATGTAGCAGATCCGTTGACTAAAGTTCTCCCTAGGGCAAAACATGATCAACACCAGAACTCCATGGGTGTTAGATTTATCACTATGTGAACTAGATTATTGTCTCTAGTGCAAGTGGGAGACTAAAGGAAATATGCCCTGAGAGGCAATAATAAAGTTGTTATTATATATTTCTTATACATGATAGATGTTTATTTTACATGCTAGAAATGTATTGATTCGGAAACATCAATACATGTGTGTTTAATAAACAAAAAGGGTTCCTAGTCATGCCTCTCTTATAGACTAGCTTGTTGATTAACAGGATGATCAAGGTTTCCTGATCATGGACATTGGATGTTGTTAATAACAAGGTCACACCATTGGTGGAATGATGTGATGAACATTCATCCGAAGTATAGCATTACAATCAAGTCATTATGTTTATATTGCTATAACATCATACAAAGTAATCTTTATCCTTAGACCATGAGATCATGTTAATTGCTAACCTCCCGGTGTCAGCAATTAACATGATCTCATGGTCTAAGCTGAGAACCACCACGAGTAAAACACCAAACTAGGAGACTGAAAACTGAAACACGGACGTAGCGATTGGAAAGAGAACTTACTGTGGGGGCTTCGTTCTTCACAGGAGTGTACGGGGCGACCCCGACCGCCACACTGGTAAACTCTGCGTCGGTGATCTTCTTCAGAGCGGCCTTGTAGTCCTCGGCCTCCTATGACTCCTTGCTGGTTCAGGATGGGTCATGTTTCCCGCTGTACTCATACATCCAGTGCGGCCGAGCCGCTAGCGGAACCAGGCGCCGCCCGAGCCAGCAGTTGTAGAGGTTGATCGGAATCAACCCCTGGACCTTCAGCTTCTGGATCTGATCCATCATCTCCGCGACGGCCATCCGCTGGTCTTCGGGAAGCTTCTTCGGTGGCAGCCGAAGAGGCTCGCTCCTCTCGGCGACGAACTCGGGAAGAGCCACCTCGCCGGAGGGAGTGGATTCTTTGATGTAAAACCAGCTCTTCTTCCACTCGCTGGCGGCCTTCTTCAGCTGGAGGAGCTTGATGAAGTTGGCCTTCGGCTTCAGTTGAAATGTGACTCCACCTGCGGCCAGCATCAAGCCGCTGGACGCCTCGCGCCCGATCCGGCCGTGGAAGAGCTCTAGCCATAGCGGGAAATACGGCCTGCAGCCGAGGTAACATTCGCAGAAGGCGACGAAGATCGCCAGATGCTCGATGCTATGCGGACCAAGATCCGATGGCTTGATCGCGTAATACGCGCAGAAGCGGCGGAAAAAGAGTGAGGTGGGGAATCCCAGGGCCCTCTCAAGATGACTAGGGAAGCAGATGAACTCGCCGGGTCGCGGCTTCGGCTCGGGCTCAGAGGAGGGGGGAACCCGCCAATTCCCCTTGCGGAGCACTCCGGCGTCCTCGAAAGATCTAAGCTGGGTCGTGGTACATTTGGATTTCCCCCATGAGCCTTTGGGAGGCGCCATCAGGTAGGATGTGGAATCACACGATGCGGGAAGGACAAGTCGGAAGGACGTAGGCAGGAAAATTTGAGGTAGGAAGAACGAATGAGGAGGAATGAACAATGTGAAGAAGGTCTGCGGAGCTGAACCATCACTCCCCTTATATGGGAAACGCCACCCGCCAAAATCGGGGTAGCCGTTACTCACGGTAATTGCGCCGAAGTTACCGTTGGAAATTCCAACGGATAGTTTGACCAGATTTGACGGTCTAACTCCTTCATTTCAAGTCTTTTCATTCGCCAAGACGACGACTGGGCGGCAGTAACATTCATTGAGACGACGAGTGGAAACATGGGGAAATTCTCCTTGGTTCTAATGGAGTCCATCACCGACTCGACTGGATGCCCAAATTGGGCTCGCTTACTCCGAACGCCAAAAGGACGCCTGCGCCTGCATCAACGATGGCCTCGGGGACTAATGATGGGGATATGTCAAAGGGGGTATGCCCAGCAGGACGTTCCAATTGGGCCGAAGGGCCTGCGAGTGCGTCCGAAAGACGACGACTGGACTACGAAGGAAGGAAAGGCCCAGCGACTGGCGACTGGAAGCCCAAGAGCGTAACAGAAGCCCAGTCGGACTAGGTCAAAGCCTCTAGATCCTTATCTTAATCGGTGATAACTTGTAAACCCTAGCGAGGTGCCTCATATATAAACCTCCCTAGGGTATCCTAGAGACTTACGTTCCATCATACACCCCCTCAAGCGACTCGCTGCCTAGCCGCCGAGCTCGCCACCCTTGTAACTCGCTCTCCAATAATCTAATCTAGCAGGAGTAGGTCTTTACCCTCTGGGGGGCCGAACCTGGGTAAACCCATGTGCATCCGCCCCCATCTCGCACCGTAGATGGCCGCCAACTCTTCCTCACGAAACAGTCAATCGCTGCCAATGGTAGCGACTACCGTGGCCATTTCCACGACACATAGTAGTATCATAAAGAGAAGATATTTATATGAGAGTGTTCACTAGCGAAAGTATGATCCCTAGGCCTTGTTTCTAAGCATTGAAACACCGTTTGCAACTAGATCTATTACATGTTTGCTTGTTTCCATCTTTATTTCAGTTTACCTTTAGTCTCTTCCACGCCATCAAAGTATTTTCTATCACCGTTATCTTATATCCATACGACTTGTATTTCACTATCTCTTCGCCGAACTAGTGCACCTATACACCTAACAAGTGTATTGGGTGTGTTGGGGACACAAGAGACTTCTTGTATCTTGATTGCAGGGTTGCTTGAGAGGGGATACCTTTGACCACTTCCTCCCTGAGTTCGATAAACCTTGGGTGATCCACTTAAGGGAAAACTTGTTGCTGTTATACAAACCTCTGCACTTGGAGGCCCAACAACTGTCTACAAGAATAGAAGTGCGTAGACATCAATTACTCAATAGTCATTGCAAGCTATATAGAGACTCCAACTCAAAATAATAACTAGCATGAAACATAAACACAAGCAACATTGCGATGCTCATAAAGATGTATGATAGAGTGGTATCTCGCTTGCCTTTGATTATAGAGCAAATATAAATACCAAGGCACCTCTGAAGTTCAAGTGAAGACTAGAACTAAAGATAGCAAAGGTACAAGCATCAAAGTCACAATTAACCAAGTTTTGAGACAAGAACATTACACTAAGAATCACAACTATGCTCTTAGGAAAGTGCTCATAGAATATGTGGTGACTCAACAAGAAAATGAACAGGTTTTGAAAAGTTTGAAAGGCTTCCAAATGCTGAAAGTATGGTACTCATTAGCTTTGAGCTCTCATTGCCCCTATCATGAGCATCTTTAATATGATTAAGGTGAAAGTGAGGTCCAATCTGAGTTATATGCTTGACAGACTATAAACTGGAAATCTCATGTCCCTTGAGTACGAGGGTCGCTCCTCATGCTACTCAACTTTAGTTACTGGTAAGTTCTTATCATAGTAAATACATGCGTATCATGGAGAATCGCCAACGGGGTACCCCTTGCCCGATGATATGGAAGAATCCCCATATCAAAATGACAAGGCAAGCAGACAACAAGCATCTCAACAATCTTCTTATTTACCATGGGAATATGGTGCTTTTTTCTCTCTTTCCTCTTTTCTCATCTCTTTTCTTTCTTTTTCTCAATAGCTATCTTTTTTATAAGAAGAATGCTTCATAGATACTCATTATGGTTATGCTGCAGGTTTCCACCATGACAACATGGATTAGACCGGCGGCCCAAGCGTTTCTCTAACACACATATATAACTACATGGACTTACAAGCTTCCCTTTTATCTCATACCGACGGCATCCGCAAACAAAAGATCATGATATCAACTGGGTATATATTTACAGGTGTTGAAAGCGTTCCCTGTGACAGCATGGTTCTGCTAATCCCCATCCTATAATTTGCAAGCATATAACTTTGATGGACAGTCACAATGGTTTAGGTTTATTAAGTGCAAGAAATAAAGTGTGCCATCAAGTTCGTGAGAGCTTTACTAACTAACTTTCTCATAACAAGCAAACATTTTATTCGGAAGAAAACAAAGCATATTTAATATGCACGGAACAACAAATGATGCCAATAGGTAGGTATGGTGGACACTTTTGGCAATATTGGTTTTTGGGGAGTTGGATGCACGAGTAGAGCTCATACTCAGTGCAAGTGGAGGATAGCAATAGTAAGGGAGCGACAAACGAGAGAGCAATAACTATCATAATCATGCTTGCAACAAAACATGACTAATCATGGCATGAGAGTGATTCAAGACCCCTGAGGCAAAATAATTCATCGAGGCTTAACTGATTATTTCAGTCATATGCATGCGTGAGCATGTGCCAAGTCAATTCAAGTGAAACATTCAAAGGAGGATACCACAGTGTCATACCAAGTTATGAATAGAGCAATGCAAGCAAACATTCATATGACATGCTACAAACTATTAGCGGGCTGGAGCTAATCATAAGAAAGCAAGAACTACTAAGCATCCATAAATAACATACACCCTACATGAATAGACTAAGCAAGCCCACAATGATGAGTATATGTACAAAAATGAAAACAAATAGAGTTCGTTACCAGCCTCTTACCACACCTCAAGTTGTCATTCATCCTCATTATTGCCCTCCACTTGTGTGGCTTGAATAATAACATGAAACCAAATTCCACTAAGGACTACTGAACCCTACAACAAACTTCACAAAACCAAAGAAGAACAACAAATATTTTTGGTGTTTTTAATTTTCAAAGGCAAGAACAAAAAGGAAGAACAAGCAAAGCAAAAATCTTTTTGGTTTTTTCGAATAATCAAAACAAAACCAAATGGAAGAAGCAAACCAAGGCAAAAAGAAGAAGAAGCAAACAAAGAGAAACAACAGAAATATTTTTGGTGTCTTTTTGTGTTTTAGAAAGCAAAAACAAAGCAAGAACGAAAACTAAAAAGAGAAGGAAACATGGATATACAAAGTATCGACTAAACGTGATATGGAAATGAGTGTGATGTCGGTGTACCTCCCCCCAATCTTAGGCTTTTGGCCTAAGTAGGTATCAATCCCAAGCTGGCCAAGATGAAGTGTCTCCGTGGTATGACGAGGAGGTGCCCTCGTCCTGGTACGAGCTCAAGGATGCCCCACCGTAGTGCGCAGAATAGTCGTAAGAAGGCACATCCTCCTGGTGCTGCCTATGGAAACCAAGCAGGCGGAGCTGTGCTACTCGTGTATTAACGAGCTCGTTGGGGAACCCCAAGAGGAAGGTGTGATGAGCACAGCAGTAAGTTTCCCTCAGTTATGAAACGAAGGTTATCAATCCAGTAGGAGCAAGGAAACACCCCAAAGGTGTAGCTAGCTGAACGTTGGCAGGGTGCACTACTGGTGCCAGCAGCAACGTGGAGACCTGCACAACATAACCACAGAACTCTGTCCCCAACTTGCGATGAGGTTGTCAATCTCACCGGTTTTGCTGAAAACAAAGGATTAAACGTATTGAATGGAAGGAAGTAATAGTTTGCAGAAAGTAAACACAAAGCAGTAAACAGTTTGTAGATTGTATGTAAAAGAAAGGACGGGGGTCCATAGTTCACTAGAGGTGGCTCTCCTTAAGATAGATAACATGCTGGGTGAACAAATTACAGCGGGGCAATTGACAAACATCAAGAAAGCATACAAGCATATACTAATCATCTTGACTCCTTTGAGACTTGATTGGGCATTACAACATTGTACATAGACCGCCATCCAAATGCATCTATGACTAATAATCCACCTTGAGGTTATCATCCGAACCCCCTCCAGTATTAAGTTGCAAGCAACAGATTATTGCTTTACGAATTGCGTGTAAAGTAAACAATACGATTGTTCTATGAATAAAGGATTGTTGTTTTCTCCCTAGTAGCAACAGTACATCTAGTACCTTAGAGATTTCTGTCACTTCCCCAGGTTATCAGAGGCATTAACCCACTATCGAGCATAAATACTAACTCTTGGAGTTGCTAGCATCTACTTGGCCAAGATAGCTACTAACAATGGAAAGCATGCAAGATCACAAATAACAAAGACATGATAGAATCAATAATTAATCTGAAATAGCATCTCAATATCCATCGGATCCCCGCAAACACAACATGCAGAATTACAAATAGATGATCTTGATCATGAACGGAGCTCACAAGATCTAGACATGAAAGCACAAAGGAGGAGAACCAGCCATCTAGCTACTACATGGACCCGTAGTCCAGAGATGAACTACTCACGCATCACACAGGAGACTTGCATGATGATGAAGAAGGCCTCCAGGGTGAATTCCCCTCTCAGATCCCTCCCGATCTAGGGATGGAGATGACGACGACTACAGACTCTTTCGTGGATTTTTGATCGGGTACTTAGGGTTTTGGTATCGAGGGCAATATATAGGCGGAAGGAGAGGTTGAGGGGTGCAAGGGGGCCACACCATCCCTGGCGTGCTGGCCTGGCGTCTTGGCCAGTGGTGTGGTAGCCCCCTGGCTCCTCTCCGTCTCGTATTCTGGCTCCAGATGCCTTCCGGTAAAATAGCGACTTTGGCTTTTGTCCCGTCCAATTCTGAGAATATTCATTTTCTGACTTCCTGGAACCAAAAACAGCAGAAAATGTGCAGTACCGCGTGGCTCTTGTTAATAGGTTAGTCCAAGAAATCATATGAAAAGTACTCCCAAGTGTGGACAAAACACAAGAAAGTAGATAAAACAAAGCATGGAGCATCAAAAATTATGGATACATTTGCAATGTATCAAGCTGCTCGTCCACCTCCTCCTTGGAACACGACCACGACCTCCTGTGAACACTGAACAAAGTATATTGCGACAAAGGAATCTCCCTTTCATCCCCGTCAGTGAACAACATCCTGTATACTAAATTGTCCGTATCAGAGTCAGCAGTGACGAAGTGATGTGTTTTCATGGAAGCAAGGTCAAGCCTTTGTGGTGCTAATATAGTATTATTAGGATCCACAGAAAGTTCTAATGCAGTAACCATACGTGAAGCAATAATGCCCCCATAAATAGGTCCCCTATCAGCTAGGCGGCGAGCAATGAGAGAGCCTAGATTGTACCGAGTATCATTGTTAAGTGCAGCAGCGAGGAAGGCTAAATGATAATTGGAGATATTACTTGTGTTCTCCCTACCCAGAATGCTAATAGCAAGATAATAAGAAAAGTATCTAAGAGCTAGGAGTTGGATGTTTCTTATCTTCCCGCGTTAAGCTACGCGGTCATCGTCATTTCTCACACCCCGATAGAGTTCTAGCAAATCAGCGGGTCGCCCTTGGATTTTCTTCACGGTCCCTGTCATACCTATACCTATAATGCTGCAAAATCTTTTCAAAGTCATGATAATAGGCTGATTATAAATTTTGAACGAAACAGTTGACTGATAGGGGGTGTTAGTGAAAACGAAACTCTCAACGATAGTTTTGGTGAGCACGGCATATTGCTCACTCTCATCTTCCATGTATCAGGTCAAATCGACTCTCTAAACTAGTAGTAAGAAATCATCGAGGATCCCTACAGCTTGTAAGAAGGTATAATAAGGAAAAGTAGATGGGTGAGCATCCCCCTCATCTCTTTCATTGCCAAAGTGTGGTGCAATGAGATCTTCATTATATGAAGGCCTAAACTGAGAAGGCTGATCTTGAGGGCCTTGACCTCCTAGGTGTGTCCCTCTCAAATATTTCTCCAAATGTGTGGTTGTTCATCTTTGATATTCTGAAATTTAAACATCCATTATACAAGTGATTGCAAAGTGAATACATAATGAAGGGCACTACTCATAGGGACTTGTAAGAGGCCTAAACATGCATCAAAACAATATCTCTAAGCATTGAACAAGCTTACAAGCTCTCATAACCTGTCACCTATAGCAGAAAATACTCAAGATATAAACCACTAAACACAAATCTACTTAGACAAGCGGAGGAGTTACATACCGGAGAACAAATGCTCCAAATTTCAACAGCAAAGATGGGCTGAGCAAGGAGATCGAAAAATCATGGACAAGAACAGCAAGAACACGATTTTGAGCAAAGAACTGATGTTTTCTCGGGAGAGAGGAAGCAGAGGCAAGTGAGAGAGTGAGTGGAGGACCAGGGGTGGCCCACACCATGGCCAGGCGCGCCCCTGGGCTGGCCGCGCCACCAGGTGGTGTGCCTGCCTGGTGGTCCCCCTGGTACTCCCCAGGCACTTCTCTGCCCCTTTTTCACGTAAAAATTTAATATGAATTTTCTGAAATTTTTCGAGACACTTTATTTTTGAGCAATTTTCTAGGATAGATGGATAATTTTTCTGCAGAAAAATGATTTTGAAATGATGCAAAAGCAAAACAAAGCAAAAACTTCAGAAGTTCTAAGACACTCTAAAATGCAAGCAACTAGCAACAGAAAAGTAAACTAAGCGAAAGCAAAAACTACAAAAGATAAGATATAAGTAAGCGAAGATAATCATGGTGAAAACATTATTTTGTTCATTAAAATCCTTTTGTTAACAAGGTTGATCAGGTCTTGTTACCAAATAAATTTTATATGAAACAAAACTTTGTATCTCACTAATGATTATGTTACCTCAACCTTGATAGCAATAGTCCCAATCATAATAGTTTCATATTTTTCTCTTGGTATGGGACAATATATTTCTCCAACTTGAATGCCCTCAACATGTTCAATTGAATTTAACCCATAAGTCCTATCAATCTTCTTGGGGAAATAGACAGTATGCTCCTTGTCATTTACATTGAAAGTCACCTTTCCTTGATTACAATTAATAACAGCTCTTGTAGTATTAAGAAAAGGTCTCCTAAGAATAATATGTTGGAGATATGCCCAAGAGGCAATAATAAAAGTGGTTATTATTATATCTTTGTGTTTATGATGAATGTTTACATCCCATGCTATAATTGTATTATTAGGAAACACTAATACTTGTGTGTTTTGTAAACATAAAAGAGTCCCTAGTAAGCCTCTTGTTGAACTAGCTTGTCGATTGATTGATGATCATGGTTTCCTGATCATGGACATTGGATGTAATTAATAACAAGGTTATATCATTAGGAGAATGATGTGATGGACACACACCCATAGTAAGCGTAGCATAAGATCAAGTCATTAAGTTCGTATTGATGTAAGCTTTGAAATACATAGTAACCTAAATCCTTCGACCATGAGGTTATGTTAATCTCCATCACCGGATGGGTACTTTGATGACATCAAACACCGCTTCGTAACTGGGCGGTTATAAAGGTGTCATTGGGTATTCTGAAAGTATGTGTTGAAGCGCATAGACTAAGATTGGGATTTGTCCATCCATATGACGGATAGATATACTCTAGGCCCTCTCGGTGGAATGTCATCTAGATAGCTTACAAGCATGTGACTGGGTCACAAGGGATGACATAACATGGAACGAGTAAAGAGTACTTATCAATAACGAGGAAGAACTAGGTATGAAGATACTGACGATCAAACCTCGGATGAGTAGAATATCACGTGACAAAGGGAATTGATTTCGTATGTTAAATGGTTCTATCGATCACGAAGTAATCGTTGAGTATGTGGGAGCCGTTATGGATCTCCAGATCCCGCTGATGGTTATTGATCGGAGAGGTGTCTTCATCATGTCTGCATATTCACGAATCATAGGGTGACACACTTAAGGTTCGAAGTTGTTTTAAGTAGATATGGAATTTGCGTTGGAGACCGAATGTTGTTCGGAGTCTCGGAATGGATTCGGGACATCACGAGGAGATCCGGAATGGTCTGGAGAATAAGATTCATATATTGGGGATCATTTTCTAAGTTGGGAAATGTTCCTGAGTGTTTTGTATGGAGATTCTAGAAGGTTTCGGAATGTTCTGGAAGGTTCTAGAGGATTTCTTGGAGTTTACTTGAAAACCAAGAAAGGGATCAAGGGAGTCCAAGTGGGGCAATACACGGATTCGTGGGGGAGGAGGACTCCTCCCCCCAACCGCCGCCCAGGAGGAGGGAGTCCTACTAGGACTCCTCCCAGCGCCTCCTCCTTTAATTAGAAGGGAGGCGCCTCTGCCTCTCCTCTCATAACAACCAATCTCAGCCGCCTCTCTCCACCTTTCTTCTCGCACAGGCATAGGTGAAGCCTGCAGAATTCTCATCTCCACCACCACCACCACGCCTGTCGTCGCTGGGATTCCGTGGAGAAGATCTACTACCTCCGTCACCGGAACGGGAGAGGAAGGTCTCGCCGACTCCGCACGCAGTGATCGTCTGCGAAGCGCCGCGAACGCAGCGCCAAGGATCGTCCACACGATCTTGAGATCGGCAAGTGATCGACTACATCATCCACGAGATCTAATCTCGTAACGCTTTCGGTTCTACGAGGGTTAGTACCGATCTATCTCATTGCTCATGTCTAATAGATTAGATCTTGGCTTTTATCTAGATTAGATCTGGGTTTTGTTCGTTCTTGCGGTAGAAATTTTTTGTTTTCCATGCTACGAACCCATCATAATAGACATATTATCATCTTCAGGCATTTCAAGCACAACAAAATTAGTTAATATCAAGCAATTATGAGCCACTTAAACAGGTACATCCTCACATATACCAACATGAATAGTAGTAGATTTATCAGCCATTTGCAAAGATATATCAGTTGGTATTAGTTTTTCCAATTGAAGTCTCTTGTAGAGACAAAAAGGCATAACACCAACTCCTGCTCCCAAATCACACAAATCAGTTCTAACATAACTATTTTTAATAGAGCACGGGATAGTTGGAATCCCTGGGTCTCCAAGTTTCTTTGGAACCTTACCATTAAAGGAATAATTAGCAAGCAAAGTAGAAATTTCTTCATTAGGGATCTTTCTTTTATTCGAGACAATATCCTTCATATACTTTGAATAAGGAGGCAATTTAATAGCATCAGTCAAAGGAATTTGCAAGAATAAAGGTTTCATCCACTCACAGAACTTATTGTAGTGTTCATCTTCCTTTGACTTGTGTTTCTTATTAGGGAAAGGCATAGGTTTTTGGACCCAAGGCTCTCTTTCACTATCATGTTTCTTAGCAACAAAATCTTCTATAGTGTATTTAGTATTCTTAGTGTGCTTTTCAAGTTCTTCTTCAACTTTTTCTTTATCAAGAGCATCATTTTCTTCATTACCACTTTCAGTTTCAGCATCAGAGACAGATATACTATTAGGATCTTTAGCAGGTTCAGAGGGTTCTACCATAGTTTTATGTTTCTTCTTTCTTTTCTTAGCAGTAGTACCACTATTTTCAACTTGTTGAGAATCATGCTCAATTCTTTTAGGATGCCCCTCAGGATATAGAGGATCCTGGGTAGCAGCACCACTTCTAGTTCTAATTTCATAAGCATGTTTTTCTTTGGCAGCATTAACTACCAAGTCTTTTTGTACTTTAATAAGCTGATCAATTTGAGTTTGAACCATTTGAAAATGTTTCACAAGCATTTTAACATCATTATAGGTTCTTTCCATAATATCTTTTAACTCAACAATAGCTCTAGAGTTTTCTGTTAAGTGATTTTGCACCCTTTTATTAAAATTATCTTGCTTAACAATAAAAACATCAAATTCTTCTAAGCATTGATCATGAGGTTTAGAGTAAGGGATATCACCTTCATCAAAATGTTGGAGAGAGTGTACCTCAATAGTGGATGAGTGGGTGATAGGCTTACATAATTCTTCTATAGGAGGTAAATTATTGACATCTGCAACTTTAATACTCTTCTCCTTAAGACATTTCTTGGCTTCCTTCATCACTTCATCATTTAGTTCAATAACTCCCCTCTTCTTTGATGTTGGTATAGGCACAGGAATAGTTGGTTCAGGTATAATTGTTCCAGGTATAGCTGGTTCAGGAGGAGTCCAGTCTTCATAATTCTTGCTTATTTTAGCATTAATTCCTTAGCTTCCTTGGGAGTCCTATTCCTGAAAACACAATCAGCACAACTATCCAGGTATGTCCTAGATTCTTCAGTTAGTCCATTATAAAATATATCAAGAAGTTCATTCTTAGGTAATGGACATCCAACATGTGCATGAATCAAAGCACAAAACCTTGCCCATGATTCAGGCAATATCTCTTTTTCTCCTTGTTTAAAATCAAAAAGTTCCTGCAAAATAGCATGTCTAGTACTAGGAGGAAAATATTTCTGCAGGAAAATACTAATCAAGAAATCAGGGCTATCAATAGATCTAGGAGGTAAATTACTAAACCAAGTTTTAGCTTCTCCTTTCAGTGAAAAGGGGAAATCTTAGCAACAAAGTAAGTACGCATCTTAATATCATCAGAAAACAGGCCACTCACGGTAGAAATTTCATTCATATGTGCTACCGCACTTTCATTCTTAGTCCCACAAAAAGGTTCTTTCTCAACAATAGCTATGTAAGATAGATCGATAGATAAATCATAATCTTTATCTATAATGTTTATGGGAGAAGCAGCAAACTTAGCAATAGGAGACAATTTGGGTCTAATAGTACACCTCTCAAGGAGACTCTTAGCAGCGCTCCTATCATGGGTGTTTTTACATTCTTTAATAAATTCATCGGTCATCTCAACATAACCATCTTCAATATCATAACTTTCACTAGACTTAGGGGAACTAACAGGTGTAGTAGTGTCTTCATTAGGAGTTTCAGTATTTCCAGCTATAGTTCTAGCAATTGTAGCATCTAGGAAAGGACCTAATGAACCACTCTTATCAAGCACAGTAGAAGCAGTATCATAAGTATCAGAAGTTTTAGATTCAGTAGTAGTAGCAGTGTGTGTAACATGTGTATGTGGTGGTGTAAGGAACTTACTCATAACAGATGGTGAATCAAGAACAACAAAGGTGTTCAGAACTGTACCTCTTCCTGTAGTGGATGGTAAAATAGGAACCTTGCCATCACGAGACTTATCCATGATGGATGGATGGCAGCGAACAATAGTGAGTCCAAGTGAACTTAATAAATAAAGCTATGCTCCCCGGCAATGGCGCCAGAAAATAGTCTCGATGACCCACAAGTATAGGGGGTGTATCGCAGTATTTTCGAGGGAAGTGAAACCCAATTTATTGATTCAACACAAGGAGAGCCAAATAATATTTATAAGCCTTAACAACTGAGTTGTCAATTCAGCTGCACCTGGAAACAATCTTGCTCACAGCAGTTTATTAGTAGCAACAGTTTTGTAGTAGCAATAGTAAAGTAACAACAGTAGTAAAAGTAAGACAGTAGTAACAGTAGCAGTAAACAGTAGGATTAAAGCGTGGTAGGCATAGGGATGGATGGACGAGCATTGCATGGATAAGACAATTCACATGGAAATCAAGACATAGGGGAATTGCAGATAAATAAGATAAAGCATCCAGGTACTAGATAATCATAGGCATGTGTTCCATATTGACACGTCCAAAACGTATCTACTTTCCCGAACACTTTTGCTATTATTTCTCCTCTAAACTTGTGTGATTTGGATGCAATTAACACGGACTGGCGCTGTTTTCAGCAGAATTGCATTGGTGTCTATTTTTTGTGCAGAAAATCAACTATCAGGAAAACTCCCGGAAAATATGCCAAAAATCCTATTTCACCAAAAGACTCCCGGAGCCAGAATACGAGACGGAGGGGGGCTGGGCCTAGGCCACACCACTGCCACGGGCAAGCCCAGAAGCCGCCAGGTGGTCTGCCGCCCAGCCTCCCTCGGTCTCCCTCTTCGCCTATAAGTTGCCTTCTAACCTAAAAACTCAGGGGGTCGATGTTTTTCCAGAAGGAGTTCCGCTCCGCCGCCACCACCAGATTCCACAAAACAGCACCAGAAACTCCGTTCTGGCACCCTGCTGGGACGGGGAATTGGAGGAGATCATCGCGATCATCATCACCATCTCTTCTCCATCGACCATACATGTTTCCCCATCTATGAGTGAGTAATCCCCCACTTTAGGCTATGGGGATGGTAGGGATTGGATGAGATCGTTCATGTAATGGCATCATATTGTTAGGGCATGGTGCCTAGTATCTTCTATTAGTACTTTATGACTTTGTTGCGACTTGTTATGCTTAATGCTTATCACTAGGGCCTGAGTGCCATGATTTCAGATCTGAACATGTTATTGATTCATTATGATAGTATTGTTTTTGGTCTTACCTGCAAGTTGTATACACACGTTGTTGTCCAGAACCAATGGCCCCGAAGTGACAGAAATCGGGATAACTAGAGGGAATGGCTTTGATGTGAGGATCACATGTGTTCACGGAGTGTTAATGCTTTGCTTCGGTGCTCTATTAAAAGGAGCACCTTAATTGCCAGTAGTTCCCTTGAGGCCCCGCTACAAACGGGCTGGCAGGACAAAAGATGTTGTGCAAGTTCTCATTGCGAGCACGTATGACTATATATGGAACACATGCCTAGGATTGTCTAGTACTTGGATGCTTTATCTTATTTATTTGCAATTGCCCTATGTTCCGATTGCTATGTGAATTGTCTTGTCCATGCAACGCCCGTCCATCCATCCCTATGCCTACCGCACTCGAATCCTACTGTTTACTGCTATTGTTACTGTTGTCTTTACTTTAGTACTTCTGCTACTTTGCTATTCCTACTACAAAATTGTTGCTACTGATAAACTACTATGAGCAAGATTGTTTCCAGGTGCAGCTGAATTGACAACTCAGTTGTTAAGGGTTATAAATATTCTTTGGCTCCCCTTGTGTCAAATCAATAAATTGGGTTTCACTTCCCTCGAAAATACTACGGTACACCCCCTATACTTGTGGGTCATCACATATATAGTCATACGTGCTCGCAATGAGAACTTGCACAACATCTTTTGTCCTGCTAGCCTATTTGCAGCGGGGCCTCAAGGGAACTACTGGCAATTAAGGTGCTCCTTTTAATAGAGCACTGGAGCAAAGCATTAACACTCCGTGAACACATGTGATCCTCACATCAAAGCCATTCCCTCCGGTTATCCCGATTGTTGTCACTTCGGGGCCATTGGTTCCGGACAATAATGTGTGTATACAATTTGCAGGTAAGACCATAAATAATACTATCATAATGAATCAATAACATGTTCATATCTGAAATCATGGCACTCGGGCCCTAGTGACAAGCATTAAGCATAATAAGTTGCAACAAAGTCAAAATGTTGGGGGGATACCCCCGGGTAGGGTCACGCCGGGGTATAAAGGCCAAGTTAGCCGAGGTACGACAAGGTCAAAGCAAGTGCTGGCCGAGTCACCTCAAGACAGGCCGAATCACGGAGTAACCCGGACCAAAGAATGTCCACCTAACTGAGTCATGGCCGACATATGTAGTATGTCGGCAGAATTCATGTAACTTGTATGTAGGTACCCGCGTGGTCGGATTAACCAGGCATGATCCGGGTTATATCAGGCTTGCAAGAGAAGGAAGGTATCTCGCTGGTCAAAAGGTGGCCACTGTACGCTGGAGCATGAGCAAAGCGAACAGAGGGAAGGATCACCGAGGCGTGGCCAACAAGGGTGACGGTGCCTGTGTCGGATGACGCTGGCGCCGCAGAGGCTTACGTAGCCTCTGCATGGCTTACGATGGGGAAAAGTGACCCGGTCGATTTGCTATTTCGGGAAGAGGCATACTCCCAGGAAACCTCATCGGCAACGGCGAGCGCATCGTCTTCGGGCTCGTTCAGCGCTTTGGAGCGCTGGAATTTGTCAGCGACAATGCTGGCTGCTTCAGCAAGCGACCTCTCCCGCGCAACGGCCTCTTTGTCAAGCTTGGCGCGCACAAGATCTACGGCGCTGTCGATGTGTCGTGCGTTCACCCGCGGCACGTCGTCGAGGGAGGCGAGCCACCCCTTAGCGCGGCTCGCGGGGCGCGTATCAATCGCTCCCCTGACCGCGCCGAGGTGATGATGACGGCGCCTAATGCTGGCGCGAGCAAGAATCCAGCACCAGATCCGGAGGTAACACCCAAGGCACCAAGGAAAAGTAGAGGTACTCCACTAGAGAGGCCAGAAAATGTGCTGTAGCAGGCGATAGATAGCCTAGAGAACCCCATAGCACCTGCAGTAGATCCGGCTCAGGCACAGGCCGAGTTAGAGGAGACTAGGCAGAAAATACTAGAGGGTGCGAAAAAGATAGCAGCGGCTCAGCAGTCGTTGAACATGACACTGCGCGAGTATGCAAAGGCGAATAAGGTAAATGTTGTAAAAGTGAAGGGGAGAAACCTCATCAGTGAAATGAACAAAGAGGGTGATACTAGAGTTGAGGAGTCAGAGAACGTTCTGTAATGCTGCCAAAGTATAGTACCCGGCTAAGAACCTCGTGAGCAGATGCAATCGTGGTTCGAGTTAGAGGGTTTGACGGGTGAAGCCCGACAAAGGCAGCAGGATAGGGTCAATGAGTTAGTTCGGATCGCTAACAGACAAAATGAAGAGTTGCTCAGGGCTAATCCGGCAAGGGCTGGGGCCTCCAAAGTCGTTCATCCAGCAATAGGTAACCCGGAGAAATCTGCTGGAGCTGCGTCATCACCTCATGGTGGCCCAAGAAGAGAGGAAATGGTAACCTCGGCAAGGAGAAACAAACAGATAGTCCCATATGACCCGGCAAGGGCAGGGAAAGGAAAAGCAGTGCAGGAAAATGAGGATCGACGAAGTGTCAGCCGAGGTGAAGTTGGCCGAGGTAACCGCGACCAAGGCAATGCCGGTCGAAACGTCGTGGAACGGCAATGCTTGGACAGCAACTCGGTGTAGGGCAACCGCAAGAATGAATATACCATGGCAAGAGCGAAGTGCCGGCCAAGGTATGCAACAGAGAGGTGCTCCACAGGAGCAAGATAGATACAATGATGGTGATTCGGAAATGGTGAATGCAGGATACCCTAGGCCGGACTATCACATGATAGGGTCAAGGTTGGGAAGCAGGAACTTGATGCCTGATGACGCCAGGTTAAATCTGGATCGACTTTATAGGTCAGAGCAAATTGAGTGTCAAGGTCCTCCGGGTTCGGCGTGTTTTGGGCCCCGGATCATGAAGGAGCCTCCGGTACCGAACTTCCAGTTACCAGAGGCACAAAGACGTATGACGGTAGCACCAAGCCGGAGGATTGGTTGATCAACTACACAACGGCGGTGAAAATTGCTACAGGCAACCTGAGATGGGTTGTGAGATATGTACCTCAGATGCTGGAAGGGATAGCGAGGGTATGGCTAAACAATTTACCACCTGGAAGTATCAACTGTTGGATTGATTTTGAGGAAATGTTTGTCAGTAACTTCTCGAGCACGTATCAGAGGCCGAATAGGCCACAGACCCTAGCGATGTGCAAGCAGATACCAAATGAGACAGACCGGGAGTTCTTAACCCGTTGGTGCACTGTGTGAAACTCATGTGAGGGCGTGATTGAGTCACATGCCATAGCTTGGTTTGCTCAAGGGTGCAGATATGCAAGCATGCTGTGGCAGAGGTTACAAAGGGATATGCCAACTACACTAGCAGAGACGATCCGGATTGCTGATTCATATGCCTTGGGTGACCCAACCCAACCTAGGCTTGTGTCAAACGAGTCAAATGAGGAGTACTACCAGCGATATGGAGCCGGATCATCCCGGCGGAATGATTGCCGGGGTAAGAGAAGAGATGATAGACCGAATTACCGGTACAGTTCGCAACAAGTTACTGTTGTAAATCAAGATCAACCCGGAGCAGGGAGTAATCAGTGTTAGAAAACTGGAGGGCAACAATGGACCCCGAGAAATGATGGCAAGAAAATTTGGACGCTAGAGCAAAAGAAACAGTGGCAAGAAAAGAAGGACCGACCGAGGTATACATATGAGGCAATGCTGGATCAGCCGTGCAAATTCCACACGCCAAATCCGAGTAACCCGGCGAGTCACACAACTCGGCAATGTGAGTAGATGAGGAAGATATAACAAAGTGGTTCGAGGAATGCTCAGGCACCTCGGAATGATCAACCTCGGCAGGAGTTACCCCGGCAGCAATTACTCTCCGGAGCAAACATGCAATAGTTAATGTTGCCACCACCTCCGTCGAGATATGAAAATCATGAGAGAAGGGATGCAGTGCATCAGGTGGAAAACCAACATCAGCCAGATCAAAGGTACCCCGGAAATGAGGGGAGAAATGTATACAGAGAGCATCACCAGAGTTATTGTGTGTTTACCACGGAGGAGACAGATAGAAAGAGCTTGCAGCGCCGACATATGGAGGTGAATGCGGTAATGCCCGCAGTTACGAGGTATATGCCTTGGTCGGATCAGGAAATTACATGGAGTGTCAAGGACCATCCCAAGCTTATGCCAAGTCCTGGTTCGTATGCACTGGTGCTGGACCCAACGTTCATCGGGCCAAACATTAATGTAAGATTTTCTAAGGTGCTGATTGACAATGGCAGCAACATCAATATAATGTATGTGGATACAATGCGCAAGTTGGGTATCTCGGAGAACATGCTCCAGGCCACGAGAACAACTTTCCATGGTATTGTGCCAGGCATTTCCTATGAGCCCATTGGCAAAGTCCGGGTAGACGTGTTATTCGGCACACGAGATAACTACCGAACCGAGAATTTCGAATTTGAGGTTGTGAACTTAGAAAGCGCATATCACGCGTTACTCGGTAGGCCAGCCCTGAACAAATTCATGGCAAGTTGTCACATCAGTTACCCGAAGATGAAGTTACCCGGGCCAAATGGAGTAATCACCATAGCAGGAGATTTCCGACGTTCCATTGAGTGTGCGTCAGCCGGGTCTAACCTGGCCGAGTCACTCGTGATTGCACAAGAGAAGAGAAAGATCCAGGAGGTGGCGGCATTGGCTCAATCCGCACAGCAGTATATGCCGACATTGAGTAACCCGCATGGAAGTGTCTCATTTCAAGCAACGAAAGATACAAAGAAAGTGCCAGTTGATGATCTGTTCCCAGAGCGCACCGTGACAATTGGTGCCGGGTTAAATGACAAATAGGAAAGCGAGCTCGTCAACTTCCTCCGTGAGAATCGGGATATCTTTGCTTGGTCCACACAGGATTTGCAAGGTGTTCCGAGGGAGTTGGCCGAGCACTCTTTGAATGTGAGACCCGGAGGAAAGCCGGTGAAGCAACCTCTCCGCCGCTTCGCCGAAGATAGGAGAAAAGTCATTGGAGATGAGATAGCTCGGCTCCTAGCAGCTGGGTTTATCATGGAAGTGCTTTACCCGGATTGGCTATCTAATCCGGTGCTGGTGGAAAAGAAGAAAGATGATCCGAATGTGGCAGTGGTTTGGCATATGTGCATCGATTACACGAACCTGAATAAGGCGTGCCCAAAAGATCCATTCCCACTGCCAAGGATATATCAAGTCATAGATTCTACTGCTGGGTGTGAACTGTTGTCATTCATAGATGCATATTCTGGTTTCCACCAGATACCTCTAAACCTGAATGATCAAATAAAGACAACGTTTATCACCCTGTATGGGGCTTATTGCTATCACACCATGCCTTTTGGTTTACGTAATGCGGGGGCAACGTACCAAAGATGTATGCAAAAAAGTTTGCATGACCAAATCGGCCGAAATGTGCAAGTGTATGTGGATGATGTGGTTATAAAAACCAAGGAAAGCAAAACGCTCCTTGATGATATCAGGCAAATGTTCGCGAACCTAAGAAGATTCCGAATGAAGCTTAACCCGGAGAAATGTACCTTCGGTGTCCCGGCTGGAAAATTACTCGGATTCCTTGTCTCGAGCCGAGGTATCGAAGCCAACCCAACTAAAATCTGAGCCATAGAGCGAATGGAACTGCCGAAGTGTCTTAACGATGTCCAGAAGTTCACTGGTTGCCTAGCATCTTTAAGTCGGTTTGTATGTCGGATGGGTGAAAAGGCATTGCCTCTCTATCAACTAATGAAAAAAGCGGACAAGTTCGTATGGACGCCGCAGGCCAATGAAGCCTTCATCTAGTTAAAGAAAATGTTAGCCACTGCACCAGTGTTAGCCTCTCCACTATCAAAAGAACCAATGTTGCTCTACATAGCCGCAACCAACCGAGTTGTAAGTGCAGTAGTAGTGGTAGAGCACGACGAGGAGGGTAAGTTAGTGCAAAGGCCAGTCTATTACCTGAGCGAGGTATTATCAGCATCAAAGCAAAATTATCCTCACTATCAGAAGATGGCGTATGGTGTATATATGGCAGCAAAGAAGCTAAAGCACTACTTTGAAGAATACCCAATCAAAGTGATATGTGAAGCCCCCATATCTGAGATAATGAGTAACAAGGATGCGAGCGGCCGGATCGCAAAATGGGCAATTGAGCTAGCCCCTTATGCTGCGCAATACGACAGGCAAGATGCGATCAAGTCTTAGGTTGTGGCCGACTTTTTCGTGGATTGGGCCGAGATGCAATATGAGCCACCATTGCCAGATCCACACTACTTGAGAATGCATTTTGATGGATCAAAAACAAAAACCGGGTTAGGCGCCGGAGTTGTACTTACCTCGCTAAAGAACGACCAGCTGAAGTATGTGCTACAGATCCATTTCGCAGCATCAAACAATGTCGCCGAATATGAAGCACTTGTGCATGGGCTCAAAGTGGCAAAAGAAATTAGAATACGTCGGATCCAATGCTTTGGCGACTCGGATTTGGTAGTTCAGCAAGTCTCGGGACAATGGGACACTCTTGATCCAAACATGGCGTTGTATAGATTCCATGTGCAAAAGATATCAGGGTATTTTGAGGGATGCGAGTTTCACCATGTACCCCGGTTGGAAAATGAGGCTGCCGACGTATTGTCGAAGCTCAGATCAACCCGACAAGCAATTCCACCGGGAGTAGCGCTAGAACACCTCAGAAAACCATCTATCAGGCCATCCCCAGAAACCGACTCAATCTACATCCCTGCAGATCCGAAGTCCGGAGCTGTACCCATGGACATTAACGTGGGAAGTGGTTTAGGAAACCCGGGGACTGCTTCGCAGAACCCAGGGACTATGCAGCGTGATCCGGCCGGGGTTATGTCGGTGGAGCAAATGGAAATTGATGAGGATGTGTTTCCAGTGCGAGCCATACCAGCTTGGGCACTGCTCATATTCCAGTTCCTGAAGGAGGGATCCTTGCCCGATGATGAAGTGCTTTCCAGGCAAATTCAGAGGTGCGCAAAGGCATACACAATTATCAATGCCGAGCTATACAAGACGAGTGTCACGAATGTCCTACAGCGGTGCGTTGACCCGGAAGAAGGGCTTGACATCCTCCGAGATATACATCAAGGGGAATGTGGGCATCACGCCTCGTCCAGAGCATTAGTGGCAAAAGCTTTCCGGCATGGGTTCTACTAGCCTAATGCCTTGGAACAAGCAGAAGATCTAGTAAGAAATGCAATGGCTGTCAGAGGTATGCTACCAAGACACACATGCCAATGTCCGAGCTCAAGACCATACCAATTACTTGGCCATTTGCCGTATGGTGTTTGGATATGGTTGACCCGTTTAAACCAGCAAGAGGAAATATGACCCATATCTTGGTTATGGTGGACAAGTTTACGAAGTGGATTGAAGTGAAGCCAATAAGAAAATGTGATGGAGCTACGGCCGTAACATTCCTCAAAGATATCATTCTGAGATATGGCTATCCTCACAAGATTACAATGATAATGGCACAAATTTTGCTGAAGGAGCTTTTGCGCGATTCTACCGAGATAAGAAGATCCGGCTGGACGTTGCCTCGGTAGCCCACCCCGCATCGAATGGACAAGTGGAAAGATCCAATGGATTAGTATTATCTGGGATAAAACCTACTCATTGAGCCGCAAAAGATCAGTGGGTGTCGGATAGAAGAACTACCAAGAGTATTATGGAGTTTAAGAACAACTCAATCGATCAACAAGCTATATGCCATTCTTTCCGGTATATGGGGCGAAAGTACCGCCGACATAGAGCATGATTCGCCTAGGGTCACCCAATACGAAGTCAAGTCACGAGAAGCCCGGCAAAATGATGTTGATCTGCTGGAAGAAGCGAGAGAATTGGCATTGTCCAGATCCGCCATATATCAGCAAAATCTCTGACGCTATCATAGCTGGAAATTTAACCCCCGAGTCTTATGGGAAGGTGATCTGGTACTCCGGTTGGTACAACGTACTGCTGGCATGCATAAGCTATCCTCCCCCCATGGGAAGGGCCATTCATTGTGAGCAAAGCATTGCACAATGACTCTTATTATCTCATCAATGCAAAACCACAGGATAAGAACAAGTCGGACATGTCCGGCGAGGAATCTAAGCGTCCATGGAATGTAGCTCTACTTCGTTCGTTCTACACTTAGCAAAGAAGTGTGTGTATCCGAGTCTCTCATACGTCGGTATGTATGCCGGCAGTGAGTTTATCAATGAAATCGTGGCACCCCGAGCAGTAACTCGGGGACTGCCTTAATAATTTTGGTTATCTTTTGTACTTGTTATTTATCTTTATATCGGCTGGTTTAAGTTGCTTCTGCCTAAGCCGGATTAGTAGTGTGTGAGCACCAAAAACTCAACTCTTCGACTTGCTGCTGTCCAACAAGATTTGGCTTCATGGAAAGCAAGAGAACAAGTTTGGAATTGCGTAGCACACGAAAAACGACTAAGGAAAAGAACGTAATCGAGCCGACATTTGTTATTTGGACTAACTTTATGTTTACCTTGTTTTTACTATGCTGAATTGTTTTGAGCTAGTCCTAAAGTTTCCCAGTATTGTTAAGTCAATTTTTGAAACTCAGACTCGTAAGTCACAAAACCAAACCAAGGTAGACACGAGCCGAGCCAAATTGGAGAAACAAGAAAATGAAACTCGGGGACTACGCCCAAGTTAATCCGGCACGAGCAACTTAGTAGCAAAATATGATCAGTGTGCTTAATACATTTGCACTCGACATAACAGGGATCTGATAAACTTCAAAGTGTTTGTTGGTGATCAAGGAGCAGCATGTTGGAGATATGCCCAAGAGGCAATAATAAAAGTGGTTATTATTATATCTTTGTGTTTATGATGAAAGTTTGCATCCCATGCTGTAATTGTATTATAAGGAAACACTAATACATGTGTGTTTTGTAAACATAAAAGAGTCCCTAGTAAGCCTCTTGTTAAACTAGCTTGTTGATTAATTGATGATCATGGTTTCCTGATCATGGACATTGGATGTCATTAATAACAAGGTTGTATCATTAGGAGCATGTGACTAGGTCACAAGGGATGGCATAACACGGAACGAGTAAAGAGTGCTTATCAGTAACAAGGTAGAACTAGGTATGGAGATACCGACGATCAAACCTCGGATAAGTAGAGTATCGCGTGACAAAGGGAATTGGTTTCGTATGTTAATGGTTCTATCGATCACGAAGTCATCGTTGAGTATGTGGGAGCCGTTATGGATCTCCAGATCCCGCTGATGGTTATTGATCGGAGAGGTGTCTTCATCATGTCCACTTATTCACGAACCGTAGGGTGACACACTTAAGGTTCGAAGTTGTTTTAAGTAGATATTGAATGTGCGTTGGAGACCGAATGTTGTTCGGAGTCTCGGATTGGATCCGGGACATCACGAGGAGATCCGAAATTGTCCGGAGAATAAGATTCATATAATGGGGATCATTTTCTAAGTTAGGAAATGTTCCAGAGTGTTTGTATGGGGATTCTAGAAGGTTTCGGAATGTTCCGGAGGGTTCTAGAAGATATCTTGGAGTTTGTTTGAAAACCGAGATAAGATAAGATAAGATAAGGTGAGTTTAAAGGAAACTTGGGGAAGGACTCTCCCCAAGCTCCCTAGTGCGCCCTAAGGGGTGGGGCCTAGGGTGGGAACCCTAGGCCACACCTCCCTCTATATATAGAGGGGTGGAGGCGCCACCCCTCCTTGCCCCTTCCCACTCCAAACCCTAGCCGCCTTTCTCTTCCTCCTTCCATCTGCTCCGGCTTAGGCGAAGCCCTGCAGAATTCTCTACTCCACCACCACCACCACACCGTCGTGCTGCTGGGATTGCGTGGAGAAGATCTACTACCTCACGTCACCGAACGGGAGAGGAAGGTGCTGACTCACGCAGTGTGACCGTTCATGGAAGCGCTTTAACGCCACGGAAGGATCATCTACTCGATCTTGAGATCGGCAAGTGATCGACTACATCAACCACGAGATCCGATCTCGAACAAGGCTTTGGAAACTACAAGGGTTAGTACAGATCTATCTCGTTGCACTTGTCTAATAGATTAGATCTTGGATTTTATCTAGATTAGATCTGGGTTTTGTTCGTTCTTGCGGTAGAATTTTTTTGTTTTCCATGCTACGAACCCATCACAGCAGGGGGAGGTAACTCGGCACCAGCAGGTGGAACTCCGGCCTCAGCTTCAGCGTCATCTTCATTTTCTTCGACGTCCGAGGCTTCGTCCTCTTCCTCCTCACCCGAACTATCTTCGACATATTCAGCGTTAATAGCTTCGAGAAAGCTTGGTCCCTCGTTCCAATGATAGATGGGAGCAAACTGAATGAGGCTATGGGCGCAAGCCTTGCGCCGAACTATCCAATCCGGATCATTGGACCACCTTGATCCGGTGCGCATGTGCTCGAGAAGATTCAAATTTATTTTTTCATACCATGTGAGCATGTAGTGGAGGACGGTTTCAGCTCCGGCGCGTCCGGCGGATTCCCTCTAGAGGTCAAGCTGGGTCTCGCACTCCATTAACTTGTTAATTAGAGCAGTGGACCCCTTCGGAGTATCTTCACCAGGCCAGAGGGCATTGAAGATCCGGACTGCTGCATCTAGGATATCCTTACCATAGTTCTTCACAATCTCGACGCGAGAAGATAAGCTGACCAGTAGGTCCTCCATGTCATAGGGAATATTTTCAGCGCTAGGACCCCCTCTTCTGGCGGAACTTGGCAACGGCAGTAGCCGCAATGGCATCACCCTCCGGAAATTTATCTGAAAACGAGACAAGTGAAATAGGTGAAGGAGATTGACCCGGAGAGATTCATACCGTCTAAAGGAAAAGAACTTACGAGAAATATGGCTATGGATCCAGGTCAGCTCCTTGGTGCAGTTGTCACGCCTCTTCCGGAGTTGCTCAAGTTCAGCATTTGCCGACTCAAGCTTAACGTCAGCCTCTTTCAGTAGTTCTTGATCTTTGGCAATTTGGAGGTTGAGACGTTCCCGTTCCTCGGTGAAGTCTTGGCCAGCTTTCTCCATCTCAGTTTTGTGGAGCGCCTTGAGCTTTTTCATTTCTGCCTTGAGCTTGGCAATTTCATCATCTTTGGTCCGGGGGAGGGCGAGCTCATCATCCTTCTTCTTAAGTTCGGCCTGATGCTGCCCTGCTTGTTCGAGAAAATGCAGCATCATATCAGGCACGGGCACACTATCTTCAAGAGATGCTGAAATAGTTTGTTGACCCGGCAAAGCCGAGGTATGAATATCTGCCGAGCCAAGAAGAAAAGGAGAGAGAGCGTAGAAGGAAATTAACCGAAGTAACTTACCTTTTATCTGTTCCAAGTTCTTCCTCATGATGGTGTTTTCAGCCTCCACTCCGGTTGCGCAATCCGAATGATGAATTAGTTCGGTGAGAAAGACAAATAAAAATGGGAAAAAAGCCAAGGAGAAAACTTACCCCTTTTCTCGAACTCAGCGAGAAGCGTAGAATGTTTCGAGCTCAGCGCCTTATGTGTGTCCAAGAGGCGCTGAACTCAGCGCTCCGGCGATTGGTGGTAACCTGAGAAAAGCAAAGTTGACTTGATCATGCGCATATTCGAAGTGTACAAAATCCGGGCCAAGTGGAACTTAACCCGGGTCTAGGTGTGTGCATATTCAAAGTGTACAAGATCCGGGCCAAGTGGAACTTAACCCGGCTCTAGGTGTGTGCATATTCGAAGTGTACAAGATCCGGGCAAGTGGAACTTAACCCGGCTCTAGGTGTGTGCATATTCGAAGTGTACAAGATCCGGGCCAAGTGGAACTTAACCCGGCTCTAGGTGTATGCATATTCGAAGTGTACAAGATCTGGGCCAAGTGGAACTTAACCCGGCTCTAGGTGTGTGCATATTCGAAGTGTACAAGATCCAGGCCAAGTTGAACTTACCCCGGCTCTAGGTGTGTGCATATTCAAAGTGTACAAGGTCTGGGCCAAGTGGAACTTAACCCGGCTCTAGGTGTGTGCATATTCGAAGTGTACAAGATCCGGGCCAAGTGGAACTTAACCCGGCTCTAGGTGTGTGCATATTCGAAGTGTACAAGATCCGGGTCAAGTGGAACTTAACCCGGCTCTAGGTGTGTGCATATTCGAAGTGTACAAGATCCGGGCCAAGTGGAACTTAACCCGGCTCTAGGTGTGTGCATATACGAAGTTACTAAGGAGCTACGCTAGTTCTCTAAGGAGCATCCGGCCGAGTAACAAGTTACTCCCCCGGAGGCTCGGGGACTAATGGTTATATCACTAATGTTTAGTACATGTTAAAGAAAAGACAAGGTAGCGTACCTCCATCATCCGGCCGACAAGGTTGATAGCCTTGGTGGCTGTGTTCATCTGTGCGGCAAACTCGGCAGGCCCAAATTTCTCCGGGAGATCGTCGTTATGGACGAACTCCGCCTTGTTCTAGTTATTGACGAACTCGATCAACGCCGGAGGATAGCGCTCTCCGCTAAGCATATGGGGCGCAATTAAACCCTTGGCATGGGCCTCCCTCCTCTCAACTTGGGCAAGTGTGCAATGTGTTGCTACTGGCTGGGGAGACATCCTTCTTCGGGGGAGTTTTCTTCAGAAGCATGGATGTGAGCGTGCGCTGTCCAGCCTTGATAGATGCTGCCTTGGTGGCGTCAGAAGTTTTCTTGGCCTTAGGCTGCTGCTGAGAGGACGAGGTTTGAGCTGCGGATTTAGTCTTGGGTGCAGCCTTGGTGCTAATGGGCCTTCTCGCCGAGTCTTGGAGGACTCAGACGAGGCGGAAGGAGTTGGTGTTGCTGCTGATACTTGTGCTGCTGATGGTGCTGGTGCTGGCGCTGGTGTTGGTGCTGGTTTTGGCGGGGGTGCTGTGAGTACCTCGGAGGTAGCAGGTTGCGACTGAGCCGAAGTGGAACTGGGAGCATCTGCTGCCTCGACAGAGCCACTTCTCCCTGCACCAAGGTTGCCCTCCTCTGGACAAGGTGGGCTAGAACCCGGAGCAGCCGCTGAACCCTCCTGAATGGGGCTCAGCAGGCGTGTATCGTCGCCACGGGGGGAAGATGGGCTATGCCGGAGGGGCGAAGCGATGCTAGATCCGCTCTGAGGAACCTCCACCGCAGCCCTGCCGAATCAAACGACGGATAATAAGTTACAGCTAAAGAAAAGCATGAGACAAAGGATTGGACAGAGAGATAAGTGACTTACTCATCAGAGGTCAATGGCTCCTTGGGCTTCCGAGCTCTCCGAGCCATGGCCTTAGTCGTAGGCTTGGTGGTAGCCTTGTCTGCGGACTTATTTCGTCTCTTCGTTGGTTTAGAAGGTCCGGAAGAAGAAGCAGAAGCGGATGCCCTTTTCTTTGACGCGGCTAGGACCGGCTCACCCGTGGCAAGAGGATGATCTTCGTGGATCTGCCCACCCGGGTTAGCTGAAGCCGGAAAGGCGTAAGAAAGGGGTATAGCGTCAAATGCTTCCATCACCTCAACATCAGAATCATCTTCATCGTCAGGCCAATCTCTTAAGGAAGAGAAGTTACCAGTGGGTCGCTTGGTGGCATCGGGGAATGGCAGGAACATCTCCTGATCCGGCTCCTCCTCGTTTGAGACAAGTCGATCCTTCGCCCATTTGAGCGAAGGATCGGTGCCATCTTCGAGAGTTTGCTAAAGAAACAGCTAAGAGAGAAATACAAGAGGATCACGTAAATAACATACTCCGACATAGAACTTAACTCGGAAAAAGATTGGAACACGAGAGTTACCGTAGGAGGAGGCTTGTCCCGGCAGAAATGTTCAATTCCCCACTCCTAATCAACGGAGAAGTTTCTGTCAGTTGTGAAGAGGGCCTTGACCCGGCGGAATATCTCGGTGTTGCTCAGTTCAAATGAGGAAGTCCGGTTGGGGTCAAGTCGCTAGCTCATATGGCACAGTTTGTGTGTGCGCTTCTGGAGAGGGGAGATCTGGCTGCAGACGAATGTGATCATCGCGTCCTCGTTGCGCAGCCCCGCATCCTTCAGCTCCTGAAACCGTTTGTTGACTTGGTTCACCAAGACAGTGGATTTCTTGGAGATCCGGTCCCACAAATCCGGATTAGGAGGACCCGGAGCATAGGGGCGTAGCTGGATCAGATCTTCATTTGTGCCATTTCTGACATAGAAGAAGGTTCGGGCCTAGCCCTTGCAAGAATCTAGCCCCGTGACCCGGGGAAAGATGGATTGTTTCCGGGGAGAAATAGAAGCAGCCCCGAACTGAGTCAGATGCTTGTCCTCTGGGTCAAGCTGCTTATTCGGAATCACGTTCCTTCGTAGACCGAAGAAATGGATCCAAAGCTCTTTAGTGGGCCACAATCCGACATACCCCTCTATGGTGGAGGCAAAGGAAGAAAGGGAAGTGATGGCGTTCGCCGGAAGGTGGTGCGGTTGAAGTTCATAGATGTCAAGGAAATCATGGAAGAAATCGCTAACAGGGAGGCCGAACCCGCGCTGGAAATGGGAGAGGAACACTACGAACTCACCCGGATTGGGTGAGGGTGCGAGCTCCTCGGAGGAGAGGCGGGCAACCATGCCCTCGGGGATGCGGCGCGTGCGGTACAGCCAGTCCAGGTCGTCCTGGCACACCCAGGAGCCAGCCTAGGCGCCGCGCTCGGAGTTCTCCACCCCCTCCTCCATCTCTGCTTCCGCGACGACAAGCTCTTCCTCAGTCATGTCTAGGTCACTATCCTCACCGGCCCTATCGGAGGTGGGGGTCAAGGGCTTAGATTGGCGCGGACCCGTGGTGGTGGAGCTGCGCAGGAGCGGCAGCGATGCAGGTGCGGAAAGGCACGATGCGGCGGCGGCGTTGCTAAGCAGGTGCGATGGCGGCGATGCTGTCGCTAGGAAAAAGAAGAAGAAGAAGAAGAGGCAGAGGGGCACGAGATGGGGAAAAAGACTAAGGGGCGCGCCCCTCCCCTATTTAACCACGCCCCAGTAAGGGTAGTGGGATCGTGCGGTGCTCCAGGGCCACACGGTGTGGCCGTGTATTATCCGGATCAGCCAATCAGAGGCGAGCCACAAGAAGAGCCACAGGGCGCAAGAGATCCCACGACGCGACGTGGTGATACAGTTAACAAGGAGACAGACGCGATGTGACATGTGCAACAGTAACACCTAACATTAACTACAACAGTAACTGGCACATGCCCTTAAAATGAGGCAAGATAATGATTACCCTCCACGTGGGGAAGCGTATGAGAGAAGGAAGCGTGATCCGGAGAACTAAAGGGTAACCCGGCCAACGAGTGAAAACTCGGAATGTGCCAAGGGAAAAGCTAGCCAAGGAAATCCAGGATATGAGGTAACTCGGAAAAGGGAGCAAAAGGCTCAGTAAAATTGAACCTGCTGTGGCCTTAGTAGTTGGAGCTGCTAAGACCACACCAGCTTCGGGGACTAATGTTGGGGGGATACCCCCGGGTAGGATCACGCCGGGGTATAAAGGCCGAGTTAGCCGAGGTACGGCAAGGTCAAAGCAAGTGCTGGCCGAGTCACCTCAAGGCAGGCTGAATCACGGAGTAACCCAGACCAGAGAATGTCCACCTAACTGAGTCCCGACCGACATATGTAGTATGCCGGCAGAATTCATGTAACTTGTATACAGGTACCCGCGTGGCCGGATTAACCAGGCATGATCCGGGTTATATCAGGCTTGCAAGAGAAGGAAGGTATCTCACTGGTCAAAAGGTGGCCACTGTACGCTGGAGCATGAGCGAAGCGAACAGAGGGAAGGACCACCGAGGCATGGCCAACAAGGGTGACGCTGCCTGTGTCGGATGACGCTGGCGCCGTAGAGGCTTACGTAGCCTCTACATGGCTTACGATGGGAAAAAGTGACCCGGTCGATTTGCTATTTTGGGAAGAGGCATATTCCCAGGAATATGCCTCCACGTATGCTCTAATTGGAGACCTAGCCCCCCCTATATAAGGAGGGCTAGGACCTCCGTAGAAGGGGTTGAGTTTTACTTGGTTGATGGCTAGTTGATTGGCAGGTGCTTAGTGGGTTCCTGAGAGAAAAGTACTGGTGAGAGTAAGAGAGTTTCTTCTTCCTCCTCTCCCCAATACAGCTCAAGGAGCACTTGTAAACTCATCTATCTTGAAGAATACAAAGCATCTGTGTGTGAAATCACCACACTATCCCTCCCTTGATTCCTGTAGTGCATCTTGTCCCCACCTTTAACCTATCTATGGCATCTGCCGTGACACCACCACGACACAAAAAGCACTAATAATAGATACTAGGCACTATGACCTAATAATCTGATACCATTACATGAATAATCTCATCCAATCCCTACCATCCCCATGGCCTACAGCAGGGGATTACTCACTCATAGATGGGGG
Organism: Avena insularis; assembly: GCA_023614405.1. NCBI lineage: Eukaryota > Viridiplantae > Streptophyta > Magnoliopsida > Poales > Poaceae > Avena > Avena insularis. The sequence continues at coordinate 569,609,354 of CM042686.1, forward strand.
AAACATGGATGGTCGATGGAGAAGCGATGATGGCGATGATGGAGATGATCTCCTCCAATTCCCCATCCCAGCAGAGTGTCAAAATGGAGTTTCTAGTGCCGTTTCACGGAATCTGTTGGTGGCGGCGAAGCGGAACTGTTTTTGGAAAAACGTCGAACCCCCCTTGATTTTTAGGTCAAGAGGCAACTTATAGGCGAAGAGGGAGGCCGAGGGGGCAGCCGAGGCAGCCACACCACCTCCAGGCGTGGCCTGGCTGCCCATGTGTGGTGTGGGCCCCTCGTGGCCCTACTCCGTCTCGTCTTCTGGCTCCGTGAGTGTTCTGGTGAAATAGGATTTTTGGCATATTTTCCGAGATTTTTTCTGATAGTTGATTTTCTGCACAAAAACTAGACACTAAGGTAATTCTGTTGAAAACAGCGTCAGTCCGTGTTAGTTGTATTCAAATCACATAAGTTTAGAGAAAAACGATATCAAAAATGTTCGAAAAAGTAGATACGTTGTGGGCGTATCAGCCTTTATGATGAATCACCATTGTAGTATGATGTTGCGGCGTGCAGGGCTGGTCCTTGGGGGGTCTGGAGAGGCGACCGCCCCGTGCCCAAACATATTGTGGGCTCTTCCTAGGTATTGCTTTATTAATGGCCTAGTGTAGATCCAAAAATAATAGTACCTCCGTTTCAGAGATTAAGGCTTATTTTTTTGAAAAGTCAAACTATCTAAAGTTTGACCCTTTTTTTTGGAAAATTTTAATATTTATAATATAAAAACCATACCCGTCGATAAATCCTGAAACATATTTTCACATGGTATCGATATAATATCATGGTTCATGATAGTTTTTTTCTAAAAGTTTGGTCAAACATTCCATAGCTTGACTTTTCGAAAAAAAGTCTTAAGCTTTGGAATGGAGATAGTAAAGAGTAGCATTTCAATGTCTCCATTGGGTCAGATTGGGGCCTTTTCATGTGAAATAAAAATAAAGGCGAGAGACGATGCAATCAGATCTAGTGACATGGACCGTCTAGCAACTCTCATTTGGTCATTCCCCTAAGTCATCGTCTTGATAGTAAAAGGGGAATCACATCTCTCAATAAAAAGGGTGAACCACAATTGACGTAGTGGAACCTAGGCACTCGATTGCCCGTCGCACATCACCTCTAATCATCTCGTCCGTTTCCCAAGGACGGTCGTTCACCGATGGTCCGATTCTAGTTTGCGTGAAAGATATCAAAACATCTATCCCTACTACCCAATTCTATGAATCTGTGTGGACTTGATCAATGTATGCCCTAATTCTAGACTTCTAGTTTTGATTAGTACCTGTTTTTCTTACTTTGAGTATAATTTACTGGTTATGGCGCCTAAATCTGGTGCTAAGAAGAAGAAAAGAGGAAGCAAGAACATAAATTCATAGAATCACATAGAGGATCTCTTCATAATTTTTTTAAGAGCAACGTGAGTATTTCGAGAAAACCAGATAGTTGGCGCTAGTTCGGTGGGAAACAGAGTAATGTTTCTCTAGAAGATGATATCGGTACGGAGGAAAACATTAACATCAACACGGGTGATGAAAATGAGAGAGATCATGAGCAGATATTTAATTCATCTCCTATAAAATATAGTGTTGATGATGAAATGGTTAGTATTAGAGAAGTGGATTGCTATCCTAATAATTTTATTTCTGTCGGATCTTACTTACTATGTCCATGATTGTTGCATCATTAGAAAGAAATTTTTTAAAATTGAATTAGCGAAGAACTATTTGAGATTAGTAATGTGTCAAGAGGTTAAATGGGTTGATTACTCTTTTCATCAAGAAGAAGTTATTGGACAAGATTGATTGGTTGCATCGTTAGTGACTTTGCTTCTATGAATTTACGGAGAAAAGTTTAAGGTAAAATGTAAAAAATGTTATTTTTATATGGATATTGCATCTAGGTACACTTGAAGTCTATTTTTCATCATTTGACACATGCATATAAAAAATAAATTTATAGTAAGGGGCCCCATATTTTAATTCTGCCCCGGGCTCCTAAAATCTCATGACCAGCCCTGGAGACGTGCCGTGGAGAAGGTATATGGTGTGAAGAGTCCTCATGTTCGACAATGGGTTCCTCATGTCGCCTTGGAGCACTTGCATGATGATCATGGTGATGCGGGGAACAATGCCTTCAAGAGCTAGATGCACTCGAATGGTGCTGTGAAGAGCTTGATGCACGAGAACAGTGCCTTGTGGTGTTCACGATCTCGGCGACGACGTGTTGGGGGATTCGTTTTGATGGCCAAAATTGTGGTGCATGACTTTCATATGATGCTCTAGACCATCAAAGCGACTATCCATCCTCTTGAACTCGGCTCGAGCTTCTTCGAATTGCTCATCTTGACGCGTCTTAAGAGCCTCGCAACGTCCTCGAATTTCTTCTCTTATGGCAAAGTGACTAGTCCTTGTCACGTATAACCCTTCATATTTGAAAAATTGAGGAGAAATTCGTGAGAAACCAAGGGCTCTGATACCAATATGTTGTGGGATAACCACGAGGGTGGCCCGACCTTTTACGATTCTCGAGAATAAGTGGGGGATTCGGGAGGGAAGGGGGAGGAGAAGATTCAATCGAAGGCACGCACAAAGAACTCGGCGAACTCACTCAACACAAACACGATACAAGCCGTTGGCTCACTCTGGTGGCTTTCGGTTCAATACAATCCCTAGGATCGGTATAAGAACCTTGGTGATATCTTGACAACTTTACTAGCGACCACTCAAATTAAAGACCTTGTACAACTTGGATGCACACTGCATAATCCAAAAAAGGTTTGTGATAATAGATCTTCCTCTCAAGGAAGGTGAGACCAAACTAGATAGATTCGTCTAAGGGGTTATCTTCTAGTTATATTATCAAGTCTAGGATTTACAATGGAGGGGTAGGGATATTTGTAGGACAACCACTTAAACAAGGATATTTGGGAATAAAAAGGGAGTATTGGTGTTACATGGGCTTAGGATCAGTCCTTATGCAAGCAGGTAGTGGCATGACTGGTAGTATCCGCCCTCTGGTATGATAGTATCGGACTTAGCGGATGCGGCCTCGATCAGAGCGATAGCTCTGGGATTTTGCGTGCATGTGGCCTCCAGGTTTGGTAGTACCAGTCTATGGGCCCCGTAGTACCGATGGTATCTGCTTAGTTGGTGAGCTCAAGGGAGTCGGAGCGGTAGTATCGCTTACACCGAGCGGTAGTACCGAGGTCGCTGGTGCTCGAGGCGTATCACCGCATGTTGATACCGGTGGGTACAAAAGGCTTTCACTCGCTAGGAGTGGCTCGGGCGGTAGTGCCGCTGATGGGTGGCTGTAGTACCACCGACCTGGTAGTACCGCCCGAAGGGGCCACTAGTAATGGTGATTCCTGGCAACTCTTGGTCAATCCAGTAGTTGCCTCGCTCCGTGTTCGTTCTTCTCGAGTACAATGGTCTTTGGCTTCAGGTTCATACCTGATCGCACCTAGGGTACTCGAACTCAAATGAAGTAGTAATCCATCCAATAGGGTAGGAAGGGCACTCGCATAAAGGATATGATTCACCTTTGAAGTACATGACGACTTGGCATAAGTTGGAGATCTTGATATGTCAACGACCGCATGTCGAGCTGTATCAATATGTGTATCACATCCCAAAATTAAGATGATGAAAAACTTCCGCAGAAAAATCTCACGTCCTTTTAAGTTTGTAGTTCTCTGAGAGTCAGAAATACACAAAACATAGTTTTTTATTGTGCAGAATTATAACGCAAATAAATGAGATTATTTAAAAAATCCCTAAAATCAATGTAAAATGAGATAACAGTAATTAAGATACAAACATGTTGAAACATAGCACAATAAACTATAAATTTTAAGTATGTATTTTACATGCATCAACATAAGATTAACATATGCTCGTTCTTAACATAAATGTGACAAAAATAACATGGACCTTAGAGTTTGTTATCAATAGATACAAAGCCATAGAAATCATGACCGTTGCTACATAAAGTATGATAATTCATTGATATATAAGTGTAACAGCAAGCAACATTTATCGTCGAATTTATGGGAACAGGGGTTCTTTGCATTGTATGATGATTTTTAATAGACCTGTGGAATTTTCAATAAAAAAGACATAACAATCTAAAACGGAAAATTTTAGTACGGCCCAGTTTAGCTCCCTAGATTTGGACACAAAATGGGCCTCAGGTTCGATTACATAAAGCCCAACCCGAATGACACACCGGGAACACAACGAAGGTGCTATATAAACTCGCGGAACACTTCGTGCCGAACCCTACTGCTGTTCCAAAGCCTCTCCCAAACCCTCCCGCCGCCGCCGCCTACGCCTGCAACCGAACAGCAGCCATGCCTCCCAAGCTCGATCCGTCGCAGGTGGTGGAGGTCTTCGTCCGCGTGACGGGAGGCGAGGTCGGCGCGGCGTCGTCGCTTGCCCCCAAGATCGGTCCGCTCGGTCTCTCCCCCAAGAAGATCGGTGAGGACATTGCCAAGGAGACGGCCAAGGACTGGAAGGGCCTCCGCGTCACCGTTAAGCTCACCGTCCAGAATCGTCAGGCGAAGGTCTCCGTCGTCCCGTCCGCTGCGGCGCTCGTCATCAAGGCCCTCAAGGAGCCTGAGAGGGACAGGAAGAAGGTAAAAAACATCAAGCACAGTGGGAACATCAGTCTTGACGATGTCATCGAGATCGCCAAGATCATGGCGCCCAGGTCCATGGCCAAGGAGATTACCGGGACTGTCAAGGAGATCCTCGGTACCTGCGTCAGCGTTGGGTGCACCGTTGACGGGAAGGACCCCAAGGACCTGCAGACGGAGATCGACGAAGGCGAGGTCGAGATCCCCTCCGCTTGAAGGTACGAGTGTCAACTTCTCTTATCACTGCTACTGCAATGCAATTTTGGGTCATGATAACTTCGATGATTATAAATTTTGCATTGTGTTTGCACCACGACAGGTGATTTATGATATAGTCCTTGTTTTAAGGCGGTGTCGGTAGAAAGACAAACTCAGTACAATTGATTTTCCTTTGTATCAGTAATTGAATTACTAAATCTGTTAATATCAAAATGGAAAATTGTTTTCACAAACCCCTGTGTACTGCAAGGCCTACTTGTTGTTTCAGATGATCATATATTGCAGTTTTCTCACAAATAACTTTCAGAGTTTTAAGTTACAAGTCTCAGCAGTAGCTCGTTACTGTTAAACAAGCAACACTACTATTTTTGATCACAAGACCTGCTGTCACCTTTGTTTGTAGGATATATATGCAACTTCCTGTGTGTTATGAGGTGGAAGTAGCTAGCATCTGTAGTGTTTTGTGGCATTGGTTGATGATAAGTTACTACTAATGTAGTATACTATATCCCAGTATTTTCTTCGATGCTGAATGACATGATACATCTGGCATCTGGCATATGTTGTTTAGATGCTGTTGTTAAATTCTATATCAGATGGAATTAGCTGATGTGCTTGTTCATTCGCTTTGCTTTCACCATTGTTATGGCATTCATTTACGTGGTGATCTTTTCCTGGTTCTGAACAGGATGTCATTGGTTGAAGATAATTTAGATTTTGTATGATGTTTTAGATGTTCATAGTTATAAACAAGCATTATCCTGGATCTACCTTTGTTTTGTGCTATTGTATGGTGTAGCTGAGACATGAGATATCAGTCCTCAGTTAGTATTGCAAGTTTGTATGTAATCATGAAACATCTGTCTGATCCGTTCTCTGAGTTTTCATATGTTCTAATCGCTATCTTATAATAGTGTCAATTTGATTGGTGCTTACAAGTATGACCTAATCCTTTATAAGTTTCTTGCTAATTTGGAAGTGATGTAAAACTGTATATCTCACCAGTTTGATGTTTTTCCCATGCAGGCCTTGACATCGAGGTGATTATCATCTGATGATATAAAAGTCTGAGCTGATCGAAATGTTGCTTATGTACCTCCCAACGATGTGATCCCCTTCCTATTTTTGTCATGCTTTTAGTAGTAATCTTGTGGGACCTCATAGTTACTACTCTTATTTGGTCTTTGCAATGTAGTTTTGTGCACTTGGATAACTTAATCTATACCATTCAGCGTGGTGAAAAGTTCCGTCTTCCATGTTATTTTCATGGCTGTGTTCTACGTGGATAATGCCCTGTGTTATGCAATGTTCTTGTCCTCTCATGTCAATTATCTTGTGCTTGCTCTGTTCGTTTTACCCACACCTGCCAGATTTATTCTGGTGATAACTTGAATGTATAACATTTAGTGTGGGGAAAAGTTATATCTTCCAGTTTGTTGACTGAATCTTACTACTCACACAACTCATTTTTGTTCTGCTTGATCTGAGTCATTTCACTTGTGCTTGGCTTATTTCTTACATCTGATCATGCCAACTATCGTGTAGTCTTGATATCTGGCTCTTGAAGACCCTACTGGTGATTTTTTTTGTTGGTTGTGTGTGCTTGGTTTGCAATGCCTGCTGGAATTTGAATTTGGACCAGTATTATTTTCTTGCATCTGATTATGGACAGTAAAGCCAAGTCTGGAGCTTGGTGATCACTGCATCTGTGATCGTTTTCACTTCATGTCATGATGATACATATTGTTAACATTCACACATCTCCCATGCCAAGAATTTCCATCCAAATTACAAACAGCTCTCCGGCATGGGCAGCTCCACTCCTGTCTAACGCGAGCAGACACAAAGGGCCGGCCCACAGAAACCAGGAGCGATTTGAAATCCACAGAAACCACGAGAGGGATACAACAATAGAGAAGCATGGTCCGGGTCATCACGAAGGCCATCGGAGCTGAGGCGGACTGATGAACCCTCCCACGGGAGGGACTGGATTTGAAACCGACTCCCTGCCTCCCAAGAACTTGAAAGGAGAAGTTGGAACGATAAGGTTTACCAATAAATTTGCTGTTCACCAATAAACTTGCTGCTAGAGTTTAGCTTCTCGACAACTATTAGGGAGAAGATCTTGGGGGATTACACAATTGGGAGGCTGCCGAAGGAGAAGAGAAGAGAGGCCAGCGGTGCTTTTATCTACGCCATGTGGGGTACATGAAGATGAAGGAGGGCAACATGAGGATATTTGGTAACACGACTCTTCTATCGGACGCGGTGGGACGGCTCTGATTCGAGAGGAGATCAAGCAGAGGGCCTACGCCAACACCCAGGACGTGGAGATCGATGTTCATGCAGTCCTTTAGGATGCTTGGCTTTGTAATAATCAGCTAAAACCAAAACTCTATACATAAAATAAAACTTTCTTCTATCTATTCGGACGGCACTGCCTTTAACCTAAAAGATAAATAAAATGTTGTCATCGTCTCCCTTGTAGGGGAGATGAGCACATCTTTCTTTTTTCGAAAATTTCACAGATTTATTAATAATCATCAACAACGGTAAAAAGAGACCTAAAATAATAAGAATTACGAATAGGTTCGTGGACCACCTAGCGACGACTACAGACACTAGCGTGAGCCGAAGGCGCGCCGTCGTCCTCGCCCCTCCATTTCTGGAGGTGGGCAAACCTTGTGGTAGTTTAGCTTGTTGTACTAGAAAGACGGAAAGTCGTCGTGCTAAGATCCTAAAGGATTAATGCACTAGATCAGTAACCATCACCAATAATGACTTTCGTAGATCAGAAGAGACTGGTCTGAAACACATGAACAAACACAAAAACTGACCATATCCTAGGAGATCTGCCAGACACATGACTCCGTACACCCTCCGCCGGTGCTAGAAACACCATCGGAGTGAGGATAGGACAGGGAAGACCTTATTATGACTTTATGATGTAGCTGTCGTCTCACCATCCCAAAGAAGAGACGAAAAACAGGCTAAACGAAGAAAAAACTTCCTCACCATCGAGTTGATGTGGTCCGCCACACCTCCAAGGTCTCAAGGCCACCGGAGGCGGAGGGGACCGGCGACGTCACTGGCATGGGAACCGGAGCAAGGGTAGGACGGGAAGGACCTATTTTGATTTTAGGGTAGCCATCGTCTCACCATCCCGAAGAACACACAAAAAAATAGTATAAACGAAGAACGATAACTTCCTTACCATCGTTGTGGTTCGCCATACCTCCAAGGCCCCAAGGCCACTGGAGGAACATACCCTGTATGGGTTTTTAGAGCCACCGTCGGCGATCGTCTGTTTTCGCCCGCTCAAGTACCAGTTCAGTAGAGGCACTTGGTTTTGTTTTAGAGATAGGGAACGCCTAACACCCCACGCCCATGCGTCGCCTCCCTGGCGGCGGCGGACGGAACCCCAATCCCCACCACCGCCACCCCCCATCGTTGTCCCCCGACCTCGTCATCGCCAGATGAAGAAACTGGGCAAAGCCTAGGCTCGGACGGTGGTGGCGGAGCCTCTGCTCTTCTCGTGCGTGGGCCCCTCGGCCCTCTCGAAGCGCAACATCGCCCGGCGGCGCAGCGGGCGCACTCCCGTGGGCTCGACGTCTTAGCTGGTGGTGGTGGTGCTCGTGGCGGGAGGGTGCGGGTTGCCGGAGTGGCGACTCCAAGCTAGGCTGCGGGCTGCTTCCATGGTGGCCCTGTTTCGACGACGACGGTGGGGATTGGGTCTCTGGAAAATGTAGACCAAATGGAAAATAATTTTAGGGCCTACGTAATAAATCAAGGATAGAATAGGAACAAAACTTTGAAATATATGTAGAAAACTAAATGTTATGAAAATCGGTTGGCTATTTACATTATTTGTTTCGATTTTTTATCGCATATGTGCCAGCACGGGAAAAAACGATAATTCTGGACGTATGGACAACTGTTTACAAAACGAAGTTACTGACAAATGTCGCCTTAGAGCATCTCCACTCGTTCCCCCATACGGCGTTGGGCGTGGCCCGACTTTGGGCTGTATGGGGGGCACCGGATAAGTTCACGATTGGGGGGGGAGGGGAGGGAGGAGGGGTGATACATCCATTTTGCATCACTATTCTATATCATAATTTACTGTTATTCATTGATATATTTCATATTAAGAAATGTCACTTATGTAATTTCATCTGTTTTTGCATTGTTGATGACTTTTGAAGTATGGACCGCTGCAGTCAGGATTCTGATGGAAAATGTGCTATTTGGAGGCGAAATTCACGAAGATTGCCAGAAGGGGGAGTGGAGATGGGCCACAGGGGGCCCACAGCACCCCCTGGCACGGGCCACCCCAGGCCGCGCCACCAGGTGGTGTGGCCGCCCTGATCCACCTCCAGCTCTCCCCTCTGGCGTATATTATTCTCCCGAAACCCTAAGACTCGAGGAGCGACCACAGAAAGATTCCGCCGCCTCTGCGGGGCGGAAAACACCGAGAGAGAAAGATCTCTCTGGAAGACAGAATTCTGCCGGGGAAATTCTTTCCCGGAGAGGGGAGATTGTCGCCATCAACACCACCATCAAGCTGGACTTCATCGGATCATCATCATCATCATCTACATCATCACCTCCACCAGCACCATCATCACCACTCCATACCGCTGTAACAATTGGGTTGAATCTTGCATAGTTCTTAGAGGAAACTTTCTCGGTGTTGATTACTCTTTGAAGTTGATGCTATTGAGTGAAACTATTGAATTAGTATTATGTTCAGATTGTTGCACATCATTATTTCATCTCTGATCATGATCCATATGATGTCTTGTGAGTAGTTCGTTTAGTTCTTGAGGACATGGGAGAAGTCATGTTGTTAGTAGTGGAATTGTGTTGAGAAAGATTCAATGGTTTGATATTTAAATTGTGGTGTACTTCTTCTAGTGGTGTCATGTGAACGTCGACTACATGACACTTCACCTATATGGGCCTAGGAGAATGCATTGTGTATTTGGCTACTAATCGTAGAGGTTGCCAGAGTGACAGAAACCTAAACCCCCGTTAGGAAACCTTTGCACAAGAGACGTCAGGGTCTTAGAGTTTAAAGCTGTGGTTAGGTTTCTACCTTAATTACTTTCTTGTACTTGCGGATGCTTGCAAGGGGTATAATCACAAGTATGTACTAGTCTTAGGAAGGTCGGTACATTAGCACAGATTCACCCACACAACACTTAGCAAACTAAAGAAGATTAATCAACTATATGAAGCGAAAACACTTGACGATATTCCCGTGTGTCCTCGAGAACGTTTGGTCATCTTAAGTAATACAACCGGCTTGTCCTTTGCTAAGGAAGGATTGGGCCACTTGCTGCATTTATTATTATTGTCTTTTATTTACTCGTACTTTATTTTTTTACCTGCATTATCAAAAACCCCTAAAAATCCGTTTGCTAAAGTATTTACAGAGAGTTCCTGCTCCAAGCCACTAGCCAACACCTTCTGCTTCTCGTTGGGTTCGACACTCTTACTTATCGAAAATACTTCGATACACCCCCTATACTTGTGGGTCATCGGGGTGGAGGCGATGGCTCCCAGCCGTGCCCCCATACAAAAAAGTCAACATTTTTTATCAAATGAACAAGTAATTTAAACAAGTTCAATATAGCAAATAAATAATTGAACATTCGGGTTTATTACAAGTAAATAAAATTAAACAAACAATTCAAAATGTTCATTGTGGCAAACAAATGCAAACAAATAAACAAACTAGCTGGCTCCTTTGAGCCTCCACGGATGCTCCACCAGATCATCCTGCAGCTGGCTATGAGTATTTGTGTCTCGAACTTCCTTCCGCCTAGCAAGAAAAATAGCAAACGCAGGTGACACTTGGTGGTCAATATCTACAAGAGGATCTTGGCGAAAATACGGTTCACTGTCAAACACTGGAGTCTCTCACTCGCTCTCGATGACCATGTTGTGCAAGATCATACAAGCAGTCATGACCTCACACATCTAATCTTTCTACCAGGTAAGGGCAGGGTACCTGACAATGGCAAATGGAGCTTGTAGCACACCGAATGCCCTCTCAACATCCTTCTTGCAAGCCTCCTGCTATTAGGCAAACCAAGATTTCTTTCCTCCAGGCACATGGTTTGAGATTGTCTTCACAAATGTTGACCATCTTGAGTAGATGCCATCTGCCAAGTAGTAGCCATTGTCATACTGGTGGCCATTGATCTCGAACTGCAATGGATAAGATCTTCCTTCAACAAACTTGGCAAACACATTTGAACACTGCAGCACGTTGATGTCATTGTGTGATCCTGCCATACCAAAGAAAACATGCCAAATCCATAGATCCTGATCTGCCACAGCCTCAAGCACCACACTACATGATCATTTATGACCTTTGTACATGCCCTGGTGTGCGAATGGACAGTTCTTCCAATCCCAGTGCATACAGTCAATGCTTCCAAGCATTCCTGGAAAGCCCCTTGCAACATTATGTTCCAAGATCCGAGTTGTGTCTTCTGCATTGGGTGTTCTCAGGTATTTCTTCCCATACACTGCCACAATAGCCCTGCAAAATTTGTACATGCAGTCGATGGCTGTGAACTCCGCCATGCGGAGGTAGTCGTTCTGTGTGTCTCCAACAACTCCATATGCAAGCATCCGGAGAGCAACCGTGCATTTTTGGATTGTGGAGAAACCAAGCGTACCGACGACATCTCTTTTTAGTTTGAAGTAGTCGTTGAACTCTCTTAATTCCTCAACAATCTTTAGGAAAAGATTCCGGCATATTCTAAAATGGCACCGAAATGTGACATCGCCGTGCAATGGGTCGTCGGCGAAGTAGTCGGCGTAAAGCATGCAATAGCCTTCCATCGTCTGCCTTAGTTTGCTCTTGCACCGCCCAGGCTTCGAACCCCCAGCAGGCGGCTTCTCATCGGTGTCGGCAATCATGCCCAGGAGGGATGTGACGACCAGGATATGATCATCGTCATCGACGCTGCCTCGGATGCCAACATCAACAGCGACTTCATCGTCCATCAGAGCGGCCATCATCTCTTGACTCGTTCGAATGCATTCCTTCGGCATACCACCGAACACCTCGCGAGTAGGGCAGTTGTGCGGTGGGCTTGGGGCTACCGGCGGGCGTGGGGCCGGGCAGGGAGTGAGTGTGGGCGGATCGGGTGGGTTGGGGGAGTATTCTCGATGGCTGCTCTAGCGGGCTAAACGACAGACGACAGAGAGGGGTGGTAGCGGTGTCGTGTGGTGGTCGCTGGGGGAAGGAAGGGTGGGTGGGAACGTTGTATGTGGGTGACTTTTGCAGGTGTGTGTCACCGACATGGCTGCCCCCCCCGTTGTTCTCAGCTCCATCCGGCGCGCCCGCTTGCCCCCCTCCCCCCCGTGGACTGTGTTCGGCCTAGGGGCGCCGGATAACTAAACGGGCCGCGTCGGGGCCAAAAAACATTTGGGGGGCGCGACTGTGCATCATTTTAGGCGCCGGTACACCCCATAGGCCTTTGAGGGGCCGAGGGGCATGTAGGGACCCCAAGTGGAGATGCTCTAATGCAATTGTCTTGCTCAAGTGGTTTGTATCGAAAGCTCATTCTGGTGCACCATGTGCCTTGCCACATCGGTCCGACTGATTGAGCCATAAAAAAACTGCGTACAAGTGTAGCATTACTCAGAAAAAATTAGGGCTTGTTTGATTCATAGGAATTGTATAGGAATTGTGTAGGATTTGAATCCTATGGGAATTTTTTCCTATGTCATTGTTTGATTCATAGGAACACATCCTATAGGAATTAATCCTATAGAAATCTTGTAGTGCAATTCCTATAGGAAAGAAACATTAGATCACACCTCATGGAAAAATTCCTTTGCTACATCAAACAAAATTCCTATTCCCATAGGATTCAAGTTGGCATGACATCTCAATCCTATGTTTTTCCTATTCCTATACTTTTCCTATCCTATGAATCAAACAAGCCCTTATAGTGTGCCCACCCTCAATTTTTTCCTACATCCGCCACTGCTCGAAGTTGCTGCATCGGTGGCGACAACTACCTAGTTCGACTAGATCAGACCACCTCGGTCTTGTTCGTGTTTTGGGTGGCTGCTGCAATGGTATGGTGGACTTGATTCTCCTCCGTCGGCAACTAGCCACCTCCTGTGGTGGTGGTTCAAGTCGACAACTTTCTCCGTCTCGAAGTGGGGCGGTCACTGGCCTGGGTGAAAACCCTGCTCGGTTCTTACTATGCTCACTACAGTGACGCTTGCGGGCGCTATTTTTCTTCTTGGAGGCATGTCCTTTAGGCCTAGCCATTCCTCCCCTCAATGCTAGGGGAATCCCTTGGTCTACCTTGTCGGACTAGGCTGCAACGGCGCATCCAAGTCGTTTCCTTCTTGAAGGCGTTGTTTAGGCTGTGAGGGGTGGCCCTCCATTGGCACTCGAGATGGTGATCTCGCCGGTGTTGGCTACTACTCAAGGTGTGAATCCCGGGGCACTATGTACATCATTGCCAACACTCTCTTGTGGACTCCTCCTGAGTTCAGCCAGACCCTGCCATTTGCTCGCTTCATCTTATAGGCGCATGTAGTAGTACGTTGGTCTGGGCAACCTCAGTGCATGGTCGTGTGTGGTAGTGTTTGGCGTCGGCTGTGACGTGGTCCGGAGCCTCAATGTCCGCCCCCTCACCATTCGTGGCTTGAGGTTAGACAAGACGATATTCTTGTCGCTATTGTAGGAGTGTGTTGTAAGCCGAAAGGAAAGTATAGTGCTGTAGCTATTCTACGACATTCTTGTCAACTTAATAACAAGACGCGTACCACGTTGCGGGTTTTCGAAAAAAAAGATAGGCGCCTCTTGGTGGGGAAGAAGAGGAAAAAGCCCTAATGTGGATTTTGGTTTTGCTTATGTCATTTGCGCTTGGAATGTCATATGTTTACAACAACTCTTGCCATTTAGAGTGTTGACGTACTGTACTACTGTTTTCTTACGTCTGAACTCACGAAACGACCCTCTGTACTAAAGCAAAGGACGGTAAACAGTGATCATCGTTTTCAATATCTTTTAAATTTTCTGACACGATGATAACAATCTCACAACTGGGATTTCCAAACTTTCATCGATAACATTCGTCACATTTCACGAGCCACAGAGTTAAACATCCATCCATATTACAAACAAGTCCCAGTCATGGGCAGCTCATCACATACGAAGCCTGCGAGCTGGAGCAGCCCAAGCAGACGCCGGTCTTCTACACCGAGGAAGGAAACACTGCACGAAACCGCATGAGGCAGGCAGCAGAAACCAGTACTAGCACTTTCACACTCGGCCCGGGCCAGAAGCTAGAACATGGGCGGCGGCGGCGGCATGGCCCCGTTGCCGTTGGCGGCGGCCTCGTGCGCGCTCCTGGCCTGGTGACAGAGCTGGCGTAGCCTTGTGGGCACGTACCATATGGCGAGTCGCGGGTGCGCGGCGAAGACGGCGTCGACGTCGAAGCCGTGCCTGGCGGCGATGTCGACGAGCGGCGCGTAGCAGGCCTGCCTCCACGCGCCGACGTTCTCGCCGCGGGCCTTGTACGCCCGGCGCAGCGCGTCGGAGGCGTCCTCGTCGAGGCAGTGCAGCGCGTAGCAGTGCACGTAGTGGCGCATCTTGGGCTTGTTGATGTAGCTCGCCCCCACCTTGCTCGCGTACCTGAACACCTGGTTCGTCACCTGCGCACCCACCACACACACGTACACACGGGTTAGTTGAGCGTCGTCATGAGCCGCACAGTGTGAGCTCGTTGGGCAGTGCCAGTGTCGGTGCGGTCTGACCGCTACGCCTAGTCGCCCGTCCAATCGCCCTGGAACCCGACCAGGTCGAGCAGGCGAGCCATGGCGCACAAGCACGCAGGGCGGGCAGGCGGAGACCACATGGGTTCGTACTACGTGGCAGGGGGAGGCGCTGAGGCACCGGTGGGACCCCGCCTGCCTCCGTGTCATGAGCGGCTGCACGCCTATCTGATGCTGAGCTAGGAGCCGGCCGACAGGACAGCACACGGCGGGCAGGCTTTCGGGGCCTATGGATAACTGACACGTCCGGGGTCTTTTCCGCGTTGGCGTGCGTGTCTACTGCTAAATGGCATCTCTTTTACTTTCTTCTCCAAGAATCTACGGGTATATGGTTTGTCTTGCTTGTTTTACCTAAGTACGTGCCCCAAACTGAAGCACTAGCAATAGCAAGTAGCAAGACCAGCAACACCTACGACTGCTTTTGACCAATGCAATGAAACGCGACTTTACGGCTAATTTCACCAAAATTGATTCCGTTAAGCAACATGTTATTCGCCGCACAAGTATGGTAAACAAAAATGGAGCCAAGAATATGGCGTTTTTTCTTTTGACACATTGGCCATACGGATAATTGGTGGCAAACCATGACTGTTCCTACGTACAAGTTGCCTATTAGTGTACTATTTTCAGCCATGTGTATCGTTCAAGAGGGCATGCCATCATTAGTTGACTCCTTTTTAGTTAGATTATCAAACGGGTGGCTCAAATCTTGGTTGGTTGCCCTTTGTCTAACTAAACAAGCCACCCTTAGTACATACACCTATGTAACAATCTAGGGCAGTTGGGATCTTTAGCTACTCAGATCGTATTATACTCAAAATCATTTATTTATTTGTACCAAACAGTGGGAAGGGGAAGGCAGTAAGCTCAACTGATTCAGCAAAACCCTAAGCCCTGCCTCTTACACAGGTTCAACTACACACGTGTTTTCCCCATAAAACCCTAATTACAGCTCTGCTCCCTTATATCAGGCCATGCAACAGCTTGACACCGGCGAGCCGTAAGTTTGTAAAACTAATTTAAGAGCCAAAACACATCGTTGGGTAGTCGCAGTGTTTGCCAAGCAGCACCTATACTTCAGTCGAACTCATATTGACACGTGAAGATGAACGTGAACCTGGGCGCAGAAATCTAAACTTACATGAAATCTTTGCTTGCAATTGTTTATGAGATGGCAGCACGCAGTACAAATGAGTATAATACTAACTAGTTCGAGTAGTCACGTTGCAGTGAGTTGCTGACATGCAGTGTAGTATTCAGATTTAGAGCAGTCATACTTATGATAGTATGTGCATATGCTCACGTAACATGAACTTGTGTGTCTAGGTCCTAAAATAACGTAGCGTAGGTATATATAGAGTTTGTTTACGTGACAATTTTGAATCATTATTGGGTGGAACGTACCTTGGTTGGAGACTTGTGGCCATGCAGCTTGGCCATGGACTGCACCTGGAGCAGGAAGAGGCGGCACTGCTCGTAGAGATGGAACAGGTAGTCCAGCCCGTTCTTCTTGGCCCTCGCCACCTCCCCGGGCTCCGTCACCACGAACGGGTGCTCCCGCTGCCGCTCCCCTCCGACGCCTCCGCCCCCGCCCGCCGATGACTCCGTCGACTCCGACCGGCCGCCGCCGTCCTCGCGCTTGTCCTCCTGCATGTGGTCCAGCCGGAGCCCGTCCACCTTCTTCCTTCTGGCCTTCTTGGCCTTCCTCGCCGCCGATCCATTCTTCTGCTTCTTGCCCGATACCATGATCATCCTCCCGGCGTCGTCCTCGCCGATGCCGCCGCTCGCCGCCCCATCCCGCTCGTTGGACAACACTGTTCGATCTTATTATGCGCAACCACAAGAAGACCATAGTTAAGGCATATCGTAACTTATCTTCATTTTTGCATGGATATGCATGGTGCGTGGACAATAATGAAATCACCTTCTTGGGAGGCGCCGTCGACGGTGCTGCCGGACTGGTGACCGTGGTAGCGGCCCCCGTGCAGTGCCATCAGGCGGCCGCGCTCCGCCCGCAGCGCCGCGCGCAGGCCGAACCGCTCGCCGATGAGCAGGTCCCAGCGGAAGAGGCCGGAGAGCGCGGCCGTCATGTCGTCGAGCTCGCGGTCCGTCATGACGAGGAGCGTGCTCGCCGTGAAGCCGAGCTCCGAGATGCGCGCCACCGTGGACGCGCGCACGCCGTACCCGGCCACGAGGTCCTCCAGCTCCCTCGGCGCGTTCGCCGGGGGCAGCGCAGGAGGGAGAGGCATTGGCGGCGGCGGAGGAGGAGGATGCACGGCCGCCGTAGCCGGCGGGCCGAGGTCCCACCGGAACGGGTGCGCGGCCAAGAAGGCGTCGTGGGGATCCATGCAGGACACGAGGACGAACGAGACGCTTCTCTTGTTTTCGGCGCTTATTCTTTGCTTGCTTGCTTGTGTTCTGCCTTTGCCGCGGCCGTGCATCGCATCGGGGCTCGTATATAAGCGGCCACTGTAGTGTTGCAAGCAAAGCAAAGCATGCAACCTGTTGACTTGACAAATCCTACTGTTGCATCGCATATCTATCTGCATTTATTCATGCTCTGTCGTTTGGCCAATGCTTGAAGCGAGCGAGCTACTAGCTACTATGACAAATCCTACTGTTGCAACTTGCTAGCTGCTGCTGCTGCGTCCGTGAAAACGACTAGTCCTGTAGAAAAGCTGCGTGGCCACGCTCCGGCGATTTGACACTGTAGATTCTAGCGCCTATTACGTGCTGGCACATAAAAAGAAAACACGGTAAACCTAATAATACACCAGCAGCGGCTACCAGCACACTGTGTAGTCCTATCACGGCGTGCGTGCATGCATCACTGTGCACCTCGCAAAGTTCTTCCAAAAGATCTCCGTCTTTTGCTGCTTTCCTCTGCACACCCCTGTCCTATTCGAGATTCTAGAGAGATATGTGATTCAGTAAACTAAGACTTGTGATTATGCTAGCTCATAGTCAAAAACTAAGATATGTGATTTCAGTAAGACTTGTTAGAGCAACTTAGCAGATCGCGTAAACAGGCAGAAACTGTGAAATCCCAGCGAGTTTACGGGTTCGGTTATCCGTGTTGAAATTTGAGGTGTTTGCAGCGTGAGGTTTGGGACCATAACAACTACAAGTTCTGAGATTCTCTTTGGTCATTATTTGTGTCAACTAATGTGTGTGCTAGTGCTGCTAAAATTCAGTTTCATATTGCTAGTTGAATGAGAGTCACACCTCCTTATATATTAGGTTATTCTATCACTCACTAAAGTGTGAGAAGAAAACTAGCTCTCGCGTACTCCTCCTCCGATGCCACCCGCCTCACCTCGTCATGATGCTCGCGCGCCGCGGGTTACGGGAATCTCGCCGAACTTTATTTTTGACCTTTGGGAAAATTAATCATGGATTAATTATGAGTCATTTACGGACGTGTTAATTAATCAGCCGTTTTCAGATATACTGGATCGTGGGATGTTATCGACTCGGACGTGAGTAGAGCCCCACGATCTCCCTGACTTGCACTATATAAGCGTCTGCGCTAAACCTAATCGGTACTACCTATCATACGCGTCTCCTTCCAGTCGCCGCCGCCTTTGTCTTTCCCATCCCGGCTTGCGGGCTACACCGCAGATCGAGACAGTAGGCCTCCAGAACCCCGCCTCTTGTGAACCTGTACGAGTGAGGGGCGATCGGGTTTTTTGGGGAGCGCTCAAGCGCGATTACTGGCATCCACAACGTCGTCCGACGATGAGTTCCCGAACATCGATTTCTTCCTGGACGTCACCAACCTCTTCGACAATCTCAACACAGTTGTCACCATTGTGGCTGCTGCTGCCACCATTGCGGCTACTGCTGCTGCTACCGCTGTTGTCGCCGCTACATCTTGTTATATTAATCTCTCTCTCTTTCAGATTATGCTAGAGTGTCTAGTTCTAACGTTTGGTGTAAATGTAATAGGTTTATCTTATTTAAATATAATTTGTTCATCTACTCTGTTAGTTTGCGTGATCTATTTAATTGTTATTTGTATGATCATGATTTATCAATTATTTATTCGGATTAAATCATATGGATTATTGCTTATATTTTCAATACTCCGGGCCTGACCCTTGAATTTATTTGCAGTGTTCTGTTGACACGCACGATGGACCGATGCATCATCAGACTGAAGCGGCGGGTGTGGGTCGAAACCCTAGCTTGCTCCGCCGCG
Organism: Avena insularis; assembly: GCA_023614405.1. Classification (NCBI taxonomy): domain Eukaryota; kingdom Viridiplantae; phylum Streptophyta; class Magnoliopsida; order Poales; family Poaceae; genus Avena; species Avena insularis. The sequence goes on from CM042686.1 coordinate 569,628,264, forward strand.
CAACCGTACTTCCATCTAGCAGCCACCGCGACCAACACCTACTCCAGCAAGCGATTTCGAGAGCGTCGATCCTAGATCCGGCCATGTCTTGCCAGCGCGAACTCTTCGGGGTTGTGGGTGGCCGTAGCGGAGGCGGCGACACCCCGCGTCGATGCGGAGACCCCTCGGAGGAGGAGAGGAAACACATCATGTGCTCGGAGGGGGCCAAGAGTGGGCAGCGCGACGCTAGACCAACCATGGGGTTTCACCACCAACGTCCCTCTGTGCCTACGCCGGGATAGGAGGGGGGCGACGTACCGCCCGCGTACACCGGAGCACGTCCCCACCATCCGCAGGTACGTGTACGCCAACGTGCTACCCTTTGGAGAGGGATCCTCACGCATCGCTCGTCCGCCCCCACCTAATCCTAAATGGAGATGCTGAGCACGTCAGAATCATACTCCCCCTCCACCGATGAATCAGAAGGGGACAAAGTGGTCTTCCTCGTCAAAAACGACGAGGTGGAGTGCCTTGCGCTGGAAACGCAGCTGCGTCGGTCCCAGCGCTATGCCGCCCCGGCGCGGAAGTGTTGGGCCACGCAGAGATAAACAAAACTTTTTCCCTACGCGGGTATCCCAAGATCCAGCTCAGGTAGAAGGCCACGAGGATTACCACTGGACGCGCAGTTGCGGAATTGATTAAAACACGTCGCTTGATGCAGTGCAGTCCTCGCGATCCGTTCCGGTTCCACGATCCACGATCCGTTCTTTCTTCACGATCGTCGAAGTGCTGAACGTACAGCACCTCCGCCGGTATCCACACGTACGAGGAGGAGCGCCGATGATGGACTGCTAGGTCCGGATGGCAACGGACTGGGGCTAGGGTTTCCAACACATGGAGTGACCTAACCTTGTGCTCTAAGCACCTGCGCCCCAGCTTATATAGGGAGTGAAAGTGGGCTCTACTCACTTGTGGCCCATTCACTAAAAGGCCTATATTGGCCATTGCAAGTCTCACCCATGTCTCTATTTGGGTCCAGGTTTCCTGTTTTTGGGTCTAACCCAAACTTGCTCCTGCTCTTAAGTGTGTGACTCGACAGTCTCATGGCAACCCGGACACGATTCCGAATCTCACTCATGATCGATCAGTTGGTAGCGGCTTCTAGCAGAACGTGCCAACTCCCAAGTACCAATAAGTCATGACGACATACCTTCCCAATGCGACTTTCGTCCGAGTCCCTTTTGCCTCACGATATACCTTGTCGGACTATAGGCGAATGATCGTCATCTCTTAAATAGTCCGACTCTCTTTCTCGATCCGAGATAAGTGATTCATCCGACTAACTCTTAGTCGGTTGCCTCGGTTAACACTTTTTAACCGAGTCACGCATGGCCATGCTTTCCGAATCATATCTTCCGAGAGGGCCCAGAGAATATCTCTCTAAACGGAGGGGCAAAATCCCATCTCGGTTATTCACATCACGCGGCTTGATTCTCAGTCGACCCGAACTCCGTTTATAACTGCCCAGTGACAGAACAGCGTTTGACAGAACCTAAGTCGGTGATCCTCAACTCGGATTGTGTAATAATCTCAGGTCTAAGGATTACATTGATTGAGATATACAAATGACGACTTACTCGTTGTATCTTAATATGGGTCAGTCCGACTCGCTAAACTCTTTAGCCGAATCCGTGTAAGTCGGAATAGCATCTCCATGCCCATGACAAGTGGAACCTAGTTATCTGCCGACTTTCACATTGGTCTAAGTTGTGTGTCCAGCACAACCTCAATGACCAAGGACAATTAGTATGAACAACATGAATATATAGTTCCACAATCAAATCACATATTCGATGATATATATCAGCAGTTTATACATGGACCATAACCTTATGAATACATTGGAAAATATCATCAACCATGATTGCCTCTAGGGCATTTTCCCAACAGGAAGCACAAGGAGAAGGAGACCCTGTCGGCCATCATCATCGCGGCGGGGTACGAGAAGGAGCAGGCCATGCGCCATGTGAAACCGGAGCAGGAAGTTGTCCACCTATAAGACGACTGAGCACGCGGCCGCCCCTCTGCCCCAACGGCGTCGCGCACAGGAGCTCCGTTGTCCGTATGCTAGTTTAATTTCAGTTTGTGTCTTTTAGTTTGATGCAATATGTACGATCGTGGTATGATGAACCTTGTTCTTCCGACGAATTTTGCCGTGAGCACAAAGTTTCAAAATATACCATTTAGTTTACCGTTTCTAACACGTGTGAGCGAATTCCCAACTGCAAAATGCGAGTTTAGTGTCCATACTGCGAGTTTTCAGTCTGCGAGTTTACAGGATCTATTAGAGTTGCTTTTATAGAAGTTTCGACCCATGCAGAAAACAATATCCAGTGGCTCGATATGGGGAACTAGTATAAAGTGTCACCTGCAAAGGTTATCATACTATATAAACAAGCACGATCGTCGTGTCACCTGCATGGCATTGTTGCACGGAGTGGTTGGCTAGTGATGTATACTCATATGCCCGTGTTCACTTTGACTTGGCATAATTACCCGAACATCTCAAACGGTGTGATAGATTTGATATGCAGAATGGACCACAATTCTGTAGATTTTTCGCAATTCACATTTAAATGAATTTGACGACGAATTGACAACATTTCTAACTACTCGGACCTATAGTTGTCAGGCCACTTTGCCAAGGTGGACTAGAACCCACTTGTCAGCCCAATTAACAAAATCAAAATATTCTATCTAAAAAGTAAAAAATAAATTAAAAACTTGCAGAGGTCGCCGCCCTGTCCAACCCTGCCTCACGACCCCATCTCCGACGCGGTCGGCCACCTCGCCTCCATCTTGCTACGACTACTGTTAGATTTATATGGGCAGCTCATCTAGTCTAATAAATCCTGAAATCTTAAGGCCCATCTACTATGGCAGCTTGGGATCTCTGTGGGAGACAAAGTTTAGCCCCACATTGCTAGTTAGGAGAGAGTTGGACCAGCTTATAAGGTGAGCTGTTTCACTCCCACTAAGTGAGTGAGAAGAGAAGGAGTCCACGCGCACTCTTTCTCCTCCGTTGTCCGCCTCGCCTCGCCCGCACGCGCGTCGCGTTGCGTTTCGTGAATCGAGTTCGAGTTAGAAACTCGTTTAGTAGAAGACTAAATTTTTGCTTGGTGCACTAGCTGTTGGGTACGTGTCAACATTCGTGTGCATGTTTGACGCGTGTCCTTGTCTTCGAACGCGTGACGACTTGGTCGGCTCACCTCCCAGGCTTTATAGAGCGAGAGACAGACAGATCTAGAGGCATCTAGTTCTTCTCTCGGTCTCTCTCGTTGTGTGTTCCTCTTGCTGCGCTGCTGTCTAGGCTTCCCCATCCCGGCGGCTGCATGCACTGCTGTCTGGAAGAGCAGGCCTCCGAAACCCCGTCCGTTGAGATCCTGCACCGGGAGACGGGCGATAAGGTTTTTGGGGAGCGTCTTGGCGCAACTGCTCGCCTCCGTTCGTGTTATCTTTTTTAGCAACCGATGACCTCATCAGTACCATGGGCGACATCAACAAAGACCAAGGTGATGCTGCGGTGACGACCTTTCCGGTCAACCTGTACGTGCTATTCTTCTCTATGTATGCACTAGTTTTCGCTAGATTTTCAGATCTACTAGATGTGGTTGTTTGGCTGCATATGTTTAGATCTGCTAGTGTTTATATAATGTTAATTTCGATAATTAATCTCATGGTAAAATTGCCTAATTTTCCAACAACTACGAGCAAGAGGATGCAACGGTGGCCTATACTGCGAGCATGGGGCGGCGCAGGACGGGGCAGTGGCGACGTAGTAGGGGCTCAGCACGACGGCGACGCGGCAGAGGGCGGCTGCGAGCTGCAGGGGCTGTGGCGGTGCAGCAGGGGCGACCGCGAGCATCTGAGCGCGGCGGCGACGCCTAACGGTGCGGCCGGGAGCAGCACGACACGCATCAGGGGAGCGCGGCCGTGAGCAGCTGAGCATGGCGGCGACGCAGCACAGGACAACCATGGACCGGGAGCAGGGAGGCGGCAGCGACAACGCACTAGAGGAGATGACCTTCCATTTCTTTGATTTTTTTTTTATTTTTTTAGTACACTTTGACTTTTTAATTGGGCTGACAAGTACTCCCTCAGTCATAAAATAAGGGACGTGGGTTTGTCTAGATTCAGATGTATCTAGACATGTTTTAATATATGGATATATATGAATCTAGATAAACTCACGTCACTTATTTTGGGACGGAGGGAGTAGTACACTGTCCACCTTAGCAAATAGATCCTGACAACTGGGTTCCACTAGTCATATTTGTGTTCAAGTGTTACATTTGCCACGAGAACTTAAACTGATGGTTTTTTAAAATTTTAGCATAAAATTAGTGGTTTCATGCTATTAACTCAATTTCTTGTGGACATGACACGTCCGAGATAAGGCCGTGTTGATGATGCACGATCCTGAGCTACAGCTTCAATGTTAAATGAAATACATCCGTTGGTTTATTTAGAAACTGTTTGGAAGAAGAGCATTTCATGATAAAGTTTAGGTAAGAGTTTCAAAATACAGTTAAATACTAGTAGTAGGATTTAACCACGAACTACAAGTCATAGATGCAACCTTGACTAGCAGCGAACCCGGGCAACTGAAAGCAACACAAAAGATCATTGAACTCGTGAAAATACGGCAAAACTTGAAGGCATCCACCACATGCACAAGCGCAAGCAGCCCAAACAGGTCCAGGCTTTGCTTTCTCCTCTGTCTCACCTGCGCGAGCATAGTGTTCGTGGACCGATGACAGATCCCCGGGCCGGACAGCCAGACAGACGGACAGTGCACACACATGATTCCCCCAGCCAGGACGGTGCAATTTGACTGGCTCCCGACTCTCACTTGGATCAACTGCCCCATCAAGCACGTCTTGGCAGTTTAGCCGTGAACAATGCTTGTCTGGTTGCCATGCGGCCGGCATCTCGCTGAGCGATGCCGTCTCGCGTATCTGTCTGCTCCGGCTGTAGCGTACCAGAGATGTGCTGCGCTCGAGGCGCGCGTAGTCGCGGGGCCACGTGAGTACACATCTGCCTGTCCCTGGTTTTGTTTTGTTCGCCAACTGAATCGAGCGTAGCTCCCGTTGGTTATTGCTTCTTTGGAAGTTATCCGGGGCGTAGGCATGTAGTAGGAGAAGATAGGCAGAAGCAACTGGTCGTGGACACTGGATAGAGCACGCAATGGCGAAACTGAAAAGAAGTCCAGATCATACATGATTGCGTGATGCATGTGAACCGGTAGGTCTGCTTTGCGAAGCAGATGCATGCATGCATTCAGACTTCAGTGCACGGTAGCTCATGAAGAAGAACAAGTTTGATCTACGTTTTTCGCTAATAGCTCATGAATAAAAACCAAAGCGTGGTGCCCAAGGGCGAAGCTGGAGGAAACCAACCACGACCCCGCAGCGTCGGGGGAACCCTAGCCAACCCCCCCCCACCCACACACACACACCTACCACTGCCAGAGGAGGCCATCCGACAATGGACACACTAGTAGAAAATGGGCCTTTGGTTCGGGCCATTAGTCCCGGCCGTGGCTGGGGCCGGGACTAATGGTCCGAACCAGACGGCCCGAGTAGGCCGAGGCACTATGTCCCGATCCGTAAGAAACCATTAGTCTCGGTTTGAGATACAAACCGGGACAAATGAGTCTAGGCCGGCGCGCGTGCTCCTGGTAGAACCTTTAGTCCCGGTTTGTATCTCAAACCGGGACTAATGGCCTGGCCCTATATATATGCACCCAGCCCTCCACTCTCTTCTGTTTTTTTCCTATGTGAAAAGTGGGTATAACTTTGTGCTAACTTTTTTTCTTCATATGCACTAGAGGTGTTCGGTGAAATGCCTATTAGAGCGATGCCACTTGAGTTCACACAAGACAAAATATGATATGAGGTGCCAGAGCGACACTTAAGGTTTCTCCTCTTTGTTTTGAAGTGTCCTAAAAGGTTCGCAACTATTTTCTCGTTTTGACTGCGTGGTACTAATTTAAGCATCGTGATTGCGTTTGATATATATGCATGGTTGTATGATGCAGATGAGCCACCCATGGATGTCACGGTGACCACGCCCGACGCTTACGGAGAAAGGCGTCGTTCTTTTCGCCTTGTGGCCGGGCGAACAAGCGTGGATGGTTTTATGTGTTGTCCATGTGTTAAATGTCGGAATGAGCAGGCTCACACTTCCTCAAGAGTCATTGAGCCACCGCTTCATCCGGTTTCATGTCCTATAATGTTTGGACCAAGCACGGAGAAAGAGGGGTTATGATGGAAGACGGCGATGAAGAAACGATGATGACAACTACCGATCTATGTTCCCTGAATACGATGATACATGATTGAAGATAATGAAAAGAAGGGGTAAGAACGGGAACCAGATGAGCCCGTTGATGATTTTGGTCGGGTCATTAGTGATGCAAGGCGAGGCTGACCAGAAAATGAGAGGTTGCGATTCGAGCGGATGTTCAGGACCACAACACATTGTTGTATCCAACTTGTGAAGATGGCCAGAAGAAGCTGGGTAGCACACTGGAATTGTTGAAGTGGAAGGCAGAGACCGGTATGACTGACTCGGGATTTGAAAAGTTGCTGGTAATAATGAAGAAGCCGCTTCCAAGAAATAACCAATTGCCTTCTAGTACGTACGAAGCAAAGAAACTTGTCTCCCCTCTAGGATTAGACGTGCAGAAGATACATGCATGCCCTAATGACTGCATCCTCTACCGCGGTGAGAAGTACGAGAATATGGATAAATGCCGGTATGCACTGCATTGCGGTATAAGAAGAAAAGATGACCCTGGTGATGTTGAGGGCGAGCAACCCAGGAAGAGGGTTCCTGCCAAGGTGATGTGGTATGCTCCTATAATACCACAGTTGAAATGTTTGTTCAGAAATAAAGAGCATGCCAAGTTGTTGCGATGGCGCATGGAAGACCGTAAGAAAGACAGGATGTTGAGGCACCCTGCTGATGGTCGGCAGTGGAGAAAAATCGAGAGAAACTTCCCGGACTTTGCTGGTGACGCAAGGAACTTATGGTTTGGTCTAAGTACCGATGGCATGAATCCTTTTGGGGAGCAGAACTGCGATCCACAACACGGCCCGTGACTCTATGTATCTACAACCTTCCTCCTTGGTTGTGCATGAAGCGGAAATTCATTATGATGCCAGTGCTCATCCAAGGCTCGAAGCAACCCGGCAACGACATTGATGTGTACCTAAGGCCATTAGTTGATGAACTTCTACAGTTGTGGGCCAAACCAGGTGTACGTGTGTGGGATGAGCACAAACAACATGAATTTGACCTACAAGCATTGCTGTTTGTAACCATCAATGGTTGGCCTGCTCTTAGTAACATTTCAGAACAGACGAACAAAGGATACAATGCATGCACGCACTGTTTAGATGAGACTGAAAGTATATATCTGGATAAATGTAGAAATAATATGTACCCGTACAATCGTCGTTTTCTTCTGCCCAGTCATCCCTTAAAGAAGAAAGGCAAGCATTTCAATGGTAAGGCAGAAACCCGGACGAAGCCTGTCCCCCGTAGTGGTGCTGATGTATTTGGTATGGTCAAGGATTTGGATGTAATGTTTGGAAAGGGTCCTGGAGGACAACCTGTTCCGAAAGACCCCATTACCGGATACGCACCCATGTGGAAAAAGAAATCTATATTTTGGGAGCTACCCTATTGGAAAGTGCACGAGGTCCGCTCTGCAATCGACGTGATGCACCTGACGAAGAATCTTTGCGTGAATATTCTAGGCTTCCTGGGCTTGTATGGGAATTCAAAAGATACCCCGGCAGCACGGGAGGACCAGCAACATCATAAAGGACGAGACGACAAGCATCCAGGGCAGTTTCAAGGGCTTGCCAGCTACGCTCTTACCAAAGAAGAGAAGGAAATCTTTTTTGAAGTCCTTTTCAGTATCAAGGTCCCGTCGGCTTCGTCGAATATAAAGGGAATAGTAAATATGAAAGAGAAAATTTCAAAACCTAAAGTCTCATGACTGCCATGTGCTTATGACGCAATTGCTTCGTTGCATTGAGGGAATTCTACGAAAATGTTCGACTAGCCATTGTGAAGGTATGTGCATTCCTCAATACAATTTTCTCGAAGGTAATCGATCGAGAAAGTCTATCATGGTTCTGATTGATGTGGTCCAATGTCCAGTCACGAGTTGTTGTTGTTCCCGCCATCCTTCTTCAATATTATGGCACCTCCTAGTTCACCTAGTCGAAGAGATTAGAATTCGGTCTGTGTTTCTACACAATATGTTCCCCTTCGAGAGGTTCATGGGAGTCTTAAAGAAATATGTTCATAACCGTGCTAGGCCAGAAGGAAGCATCTCCAAGGGCTATGGAACAGAGGAGGTCATTGAGTTTTGTGTTGACTTTCTTCCTGACCTTAAGCCGATTGGTGTTCCTAAATCTCGGTATGAGGGGAGGATGACTGGAAAAGTCACACTAGGAAGGAAATCAATGGTATGTAGGGACGGACATTCTTTCACTCAAGCACACTACACAGTTCTACACAATTCCACCGTGGTGGCTTCGTATATCGAGAAACACAAGAATATTCTACGCTCCGAAAATCCGAGGAAGCCTGAAACCTTGATTAAAAGGGAACACGAGAAGAATTTTGGCAATTGGTTGCAGACACATCTCATGAATAACACCACTGTTGGAGATGAGTTATACTCGTTGGCCAGATTACCATCTTCGACTATATGTACTTTCCAAGGGTACGAGATAAATGGGAATACATTTTACACGATCGCCCAAGATAAAAAGAGCACCAACCAAAACAGTGGTGTCCGCTTTGATGTAACAGATGACAATGGGAAAATTGACACATATTATGGATACATAGAGGAGATATGAGAACTTGACTATGGACCTACTTTTAAGGTCCCTTTGTTTTGGTGCAAATGGGTCAAGCTGACAGGAGGCGGGGTACATGTAGACGAAAAGTACGGCATGACAACAGTGGATCTCAACAATCTTGCGTACATGGATGAACCATTCGTCCTAGCCAACGATGTGGCTCAGGTTTTCTATGTGAAGGACATGCCTACCAAACCGAGAAAAAAGGAAAGATAAGCAAAAGAGTACATAATACGATGAGCCAAAGCGCCACATAGTTCTTTCAGGAAAAAGAAACATCGTGGGAGTGGATGATAAGGCAGACATGTCAGAAGATTACAATAATTTTCATGAAATTCCGCCCTTTAAAGTGAAAACTGACCCAAGCATCCTGTTAAATGATGAAGATTCTCCATGGCTACGGTGCAGAAGAAAACCACAACACTAGATGTTGGTGATGTGTAATAATATATTAAACCTTTTATTTGAGACATAAATCTATGTAATTAAACCTTTTATTAAAGACATAAATCTATGTAATTAAACCTTTTATTTAAGACATAAATCTATGTAATGTATTAAACCTTTTATTTGAGACATAAAGATCCCCTTTAATATAATACATCTTGCTCAATCAAACTAGAGAAGGAACCCACAAACACTAAGGATACATAGCACAACTGAAAATTAAGAAACATGCCTAATGGTTGGAGTGATTCAGTCATGCTCCTGCCTAGCCCTGTAATACGCGCCACTGTAGTCGTCGTAGTCACCGGCGCCGTCGTCGCTAAGGGCCGCCGTATCGAACAGAAGGTTGGGCACGCGTGGGCTGGATTTGAGGGTACCGCAGGCGGGGGTTATTGCCGGTCGTGTTGTAGGCCATGACACTCTGGATAGTTCGGCCGCGCCACCACACCCAACGACCGGCCTTGTTGAAGTTCGAAGGAGGTGGGCCGTCCTCCTCGTGCCCGGCGAGCGCCCTCTCACGCCGATTGATGAAGAAGGCTTCCCAAGTCGGGAAATAGTCAGGATGCCAGTTGGGATTCTTCCGCTGCTCTGGCGTGAGCTCGAGGTAGTAGTGGTTCGTGATGGACATCCGGTGCTCCACACCTAGAGGGACAGGAGGGACCGGCATGCCTCCGGCGCTCAGCATCCAGCCGGTGGGGACGCGGTAGCCCGGTGGGCAGGGGTAGTTTGAGGCGCAAAGCGCCTCCGCCTCCTGGGTGGTTAGAGATACGATGGAAGCCATAGGAAAAGAATGATGCGTCTAGATGTGATATGTAAATGGAGGCCAAGCGTACATATATATACTGAAAAAATAGCGGGAAGACAGAGGTGGGAACCGGTGGAAAGCCTTGAGAATCTGTGGCAGAAACTTTCATCCGGGTGGGGGCTCAAACCGGACAAAAGATGGGGGCCTTATCTGGGGAGGCTTATCTGGAAGGGCCTTATCAGGGGTGGCTAACCTTTAAATCGGCTGGTGGGTGCAACCGGGACTAAAGGTGGTTTTTGTGTCATCTAACAAAACTATCGGTGGGATAAGGACGCGTGGGTAACCTTTAGTACCGGGTGGGGGCTCAAACCGGGACTAAAGCTGTCGGTAGGATAAGGATGCGTGGGTGTACGCACTGCTCGATGAGATAAAACATGTAGCGCACGACGCCCTGTCGGAGGAAGAAGACAAAGTAGAAGCGACACCATGCCTATAAAAGGAGCATCGATATGCCATGGCAAGCAACTCAACAAGCCAACATGGATGAAGAGTTTCATCCCCATGGATGGAGGAAAGGGTTGGGAAATCTCCCGTGGCGGAACTTCTCGAAGATGCCCTTGGTGCACATGCCCTATGGCATCTTCGGAAGTTTCGCCTCGGAAAATATTTTCCTGCTAGCCCGTGAAAGACTCCATCTCCGTCTCCCTGGGGTTAGAGGTATGGTGGAATCCATGAGATAGAGTGGAGAGAGGCGATAAATATGAGTCTAGATGTGCTATGGCAACGACCAAGCCAACATGGATGGAGAGTTTCATCCCCATGGACGGAGGAAAGGGTTGGGAAATCTCCCGTGGCGGAACTCCTCGAAGATGCCCTTTGTGCACACGACCTATGGCATCTTCGGAAGTTCTGCCTCGGAAAATATTTTTCTGTTAGCCCGTGAAAGACTCCATCTCCGCCTCCCTGGGGTTAGAGGTATGGTGGAAGCCATGGGATAGAGTGGAGAGAGGCGGCAGATATGAGTCTAAACCCTAAACCCTAAGTCACAGGAGGGAACCCTAAACCTTAAACCCTAAACTCAAAACCCTAAACCCTAAACCCTAAACTAAAAACCCTAAACCCTAAACCCTAAACCAAAAATCCTAAACCCTAAACCCTAAACCAAAAACCCTAAACCCTAAACCCTAAAGGGGCTACGATCCGGAAGAGAACGGGCGGGAAAAAATAAGACGGGGTAGACGATCCGGTCTAGGGTTTCGCCGGAGGAAGACCACCAGAGCGTCGGAATTACATGAAAATAGCAAAATGGTTAATAGTTTGACTAGTTAGAATAATTATTTTATAAAACAGAAAATTGATTTGAATCACTTATTTAAAAATATGCAAAATATAATATTTAATGCATTTTTAAAATGAAAATGGCAAAATGGTTATTAGTTTCACTAGTTAGAATAATTATTTTATAAAACAGAAAATAGATTTGGATTAGTTATTCAAATTCAAGAACTTTTCATGTTGAAATTTTTGTCAAATTCATAAGTATGCAAAAACTGTAAAATTCAAATGTTTAAATAATATGCTAATTGAATTTTTTTAAGCAGTAGCGCCTGAGGTGATTTTTTTGAAAGGACCTTTAGTCCGATCGTGCACACGGGACTAAAGGTGTGGCGTTGGCCGCTTTGGCTGGGTCGAAAACCCTTTAGTCCCGGTGGGTGGCACGCACCGGGACTAAAGGGGGGGGGGGGACCTTTAGTCACGGACCGGGACTAAAGGCCTTCTCCTTATTGTGTGCGCCCCTTCACTCCCCCACCATCTCCACTACTCACTGCCGGAGAAAATCAGCCTTGAAGCTAGGACGCAACGACGTGAGCTGCCCGTCCTGCCATCTTGTCTCATGACAACGCCGCCACCGCTTCTCTCCGGCCGTCATCCCGTCGGCCAGTAATACCGACAAGCATAATAGATTGGCCTTATGGCCTTGTGCAAGGCAAGGCAGCAATGGCCGTAGCCCGAAAACAGTGACGTCTTGCCATGGTGAAGCATGTGGCCAGCGTGTGTCTTGGCCAATGGCGAAGTGGCAATGTAGGCGAGTCAGAAGCGACAGCAGAAGCAATGACGAGTAGCGATGATCCTTTTTTGTAGAATTGTAATATTATTTTTGTAGTGTAATATATTAGTAGTTTAATATATAGTAGTATATATTAGTGTAGTATGTTAATTAGTGTAGTATATTTTTTATTTTTTAGTAGTATATAGTAGTGTAATATAAAGTGTATTTTTTTAATATATAGTAGTATATATTAGTGTAGTATATTAATTAGTGTATATAGTAGTGTAATATAAAGTGTATTTTTTTATTTTTTAGTAGTATATATTAGTGTAGTATGTTAATTAGTGTAGTATATTTTTTTTATTTTTTAGTAGTATATAGTAGTGTAATATAAAGTGTATTTTTTATTTTTTTAGTAGTATATATTAGTGTAGTATGTTAATTAGTGTAGTATATTTTTTTATTTTTTAGTAGTATATAGTAGTGTAATATAAAGCGTATTTTTTATTTTTTTAGTACTACATATTAGTGTAGTATGTTAATTACTGTAATATATTTTTTTATTTTTTAGTAGTATATAGTAGTGTAATATAAAGTGTATTTTTTATTTTTTTAGTACTACATATTAGTGTAGTATATTTTTTTTATTTTTTAGTAGTATATAGTAGTGTAATATAAAGTGTATTTTTTATTTTTTTAGTAGTATATATTAGTGTAGTATGTTATTTAGTTTATTATATAATATGTTAGTGTAGTATATAGTATGGTGGTGCTCGCGGGCCCCCGCACTTAGGGTTAGGGTGGTAGTGCTCATGGGCCCGCACTAGGTTAGGTTGGTAGTGCTCATGGGCCCTTAAGTAGGGTGGTAGTGCTCATGGGACCCGCACTTAGGGTTAGGGTGGTAGTGCTCATGGCACCGGACTTAGGGGTTAGGGTGGTGGTGCTCAGGGCCCCGGACTTAGGGTTAGGGTGGTAGTGCTCATGGGCCCCCACTTAGGGTTAGGGTGGTAGTGCTCATGGGGCCCGCACTTAGGGTTAGGTGGTAGTGTGCCATGGCCGGACTTAGGGTTAGGGTGGTGGTGCTCGCGGCCCCCCGGACTTAGGGTTAGGGTGGTAGTGCTCGCGGGCAGCCGGACTTAGGGTTAGGGTGGTGGTACTCGCGGGCCCCCGGACTTAGGGTTAATGTGGTAGTGCTCGCGGCCCCCGGACTTTGGGTGGTAGCAAATTGCGTGTTCATATTATTGTTTAGTATTATTTTATGCAGCAATATTGAATGAAAAATGTTATTGTGTGCATTTTGTAGAAAGTTATGGATCCAATCCAGAGAGACCTAGCACAGGAAGAAATTCTCGAGGATATGATCAACGACCCCCCCCCCCCCATGTTGATCCACCCGAATCTCCGTCGATTTATCTGAACCCCTCCGATGAGGGAGAGGAGGTCGACCGAAATGATCAAGGAGAAGCTGACGGCTCCGGTGGTGGAGAAGCCGACGGCGAGGTATATATATGAAGTCTGGTGATCAGTAGATGCATTAACTGAGTCGTATATATATATATAAATTGACGAATGTTTCTTCTCTTAGGCCTCCACATCGAGCAAAAAATATTCCAAACGAGGCCCGGCCAAAAAGTTGGACGCATCTACGCGTTATACAATTACGCGGGTATCACCACGGGGTGAACCGATGGAACCCGAAAAGGCTAAAACTGTATTTAAACAACAATGCGGAGTTATGGTTAGGGATCGCATCCCGATCACCGTTCGAGAGTGGAATAAGACCAAAGGGGCGAAAGAGGGTGAGTATGTCTCCGACAAGTGCAAAGAGGGTCTTTGGAATGACCTCATGACACATTTCACCCTGCCAGAATGTGAGGATGATGCCGACACAACTGCATTGAGGAAGAAAGTCAAGCAGTGGACTCTTACGAAGATGGCCGAACTATTCAAGAATTGGAAGAAAGCATTATGGCAAAAGTATCAGAAGACGAAGAAGACTCCCAAATTTGAATGCTGTCTAACGAACCAGCAGGCTAACTGGGATGCATTTGTGAAGTACAAGGAGTCACAACCTGCTATGGAAATGTCGGAAAAAACAAGAAAAATGCCGCGATGAAGAAATATCACCATCACCTAGGGCCAGGGGGCTACGCGGCTGCCATGCCAAAGTGGAATGCTAAAGAGAATGAGCTGCTTGCTAAAGGGATCACTCCAGAACCAATACGCGAAGAATGAGATCTGAGGGCAAGGAATTGGTTCCTTGGGCATGGGAGTGGGAATTGGTTCCTTGGGCATGGGAGTGAGTATGACGAAAGTACAGAGGACCTTATTTGCAGTGACGGGATTAGGATACCCCGGGATACATGGCAGAAAGTGGTGAAGGAGATTAAAGCGGGGACAACAAAGTTCCGTCCCGATAGAGAGAAAGACTTGCTGACAAAGGTCCTCGGGAATAATAGCGAGCGGAGGGCGGTACGAGGCCTTGGCCCTAGTTATACGTGGGAGATGGGGTTTCCCAAAGGCAGAGATACTTATAGGAGCCAAGAGAGAAAGAGGCGACGGGAGGAGGAGGAGACAAGTTCACCGAGTTGCTAGGAACACTTGAATGCATCAACAGCAGTTAGCGAACTTGAGGAGCAAGACGCTGAAGATCTGTACTCGATATTACCGCTGTCCCATCTCGCGGAAAAGCAGCGTGGCTGAATCGGAGGTCCCTTGACGATGCACGTATGGTAGATGGCGGTCCGGCTACCCGTGGATGGAATCAAGGAGCAGCATCTTGTGAGCTCCATCGAAGGTGAAGAACCTATCCATCAAGGTGGCGGTCGGATGTGCTTTACCTTGTCCACTGGCGACGCTGGCATGGCCGTGAGATTCCAGCTGGCTATGCTAAAGTTGGTGTGGATGAAATCGCAATGGGGTGGGACTCAATGGAGCTTGACATCCCTGGACCTGAAGGTGATAGGACACTCGGAGAAGTACTGTGTGGTATCATTCTATGGGACAAGAACAACATCAAGCTTCCAGGTTGGACGCCAAAGCCAACACCGCCTCCGAGTGGTCGCATGTCACCTTCACCTCCATCACCTCCAAGAAGCCCACCCCATGACTACGACCACCACAACCCGAGTCCATCTCGATCTCCGCCCTGACCTCCGATTAGTACTAAGCGGCAGAGCCCAAAATGACAAATGTCGCCCCTCCCAAGAGTATCTCATAAGAATCTTCCTATCGACCTTACGATCGTCTTGGCGAAATCGACATGATCGTAAAGGCGAATGTGTTCGCAGCTTCAAAAGAAGAAACCGAACCGCCCGGTATACACCGAGAAGCAAAAGCGTATGCACTTTCTTTTCTGAACACAAAATCGCAATATGACTTGCACCATAAGCCAGATGACTATCGACGCACACTTCAGAAGGAAGTGAAAGAGCAAATCAAGTAGAAGTGCAAGCGGGAGCAAATCATCAAGTCAAAGTGCAATCGGGAAAAGAAAGGACGTCCCCCAGCTCGGAGAACAGGCCAAAAAATCAATCCCACCCTCAAGGTGGTATCCCATGACATTCCCCAGCAGAATATGGAAGAAGCTGCGAAGCTTGCGGCCTCTATGAATGTGACTGTTGAGGAATTGCTAGGTTCCCAGGACGACAAGTTACCCAAGGCTCAGGTAGTCCCTACATATGTCCCAGGGAAGCCTCTAGTCAGCTTTGAGCAGTTCCAACAACTGCCAACATAAATGCGTAGTTTACATAAATGGTACTTGAAAGCCGGAAAGAAGGAGAGAATAATGATCGTGGCGAAAGTCCCACATAACTACTACTTCCGAGAAGAAGAGGTCCATGTTGAGTTTCCAGAACTCTTCCAGTTATACATTTTCGGCGCCCTCGACAAAAGTCTCATGAGTTGCTATTGTATGTAAGTTGTTGAATTCATTGTCTATATATAAGCTGTTCATTTTTTTCAGTTGTTCAGTTCATTGCATGTAATTATCCTAATTATATCCTTTTGTACTCTATTATTATGCAGAATGAAGATCATGAAATGTAAAAGAAGGTCAATCTTCAGTGTTGGGTTCATTGACCCAGATAAAATACATTGTCGGACGCTAAAGGATAAACCCGAGGACACACAGGAAAACCTTCTAAGGTTTCTAACGGAGCAAACCACATACTGTTTCCTTACAATTTCGCATGAGTGTCTTACTCTATTGTACATATTCTCTTTTGCTTACTCGATGTTAAGTGTAATTGATGAGTTACTGATATATATATAAACGTGTACAGTTTTCACTGGATTCTCATGGACATTCAACTTGATAAGGGAAGAGTTGAAGTCATGGACCCATTAAAGAGACCCCTGGAACAGTTTAGTGACATGCAGGACATGCTCCAGAGGTAATTTTCCTTCTGATGGTCTCTTTCGTTGATTTCCTAAGATATCACGTAATAAATAACTCATTCATTTTCTTTACCGGGTAGGGTTTGGAACCAGTTCAAGAGTACGGTTACGGGTGACTTTACTGAGAAGCTGACGTTTAAGCCGGTCTCGATAAGTAGTACGTGCATCTCTTTACTTCTAGTTTCAATACAATTGTGATGCTGGATTATTATTTTGATTGAATTCTATTCTCGTAAAGTGCGCGAGGCAGCCACCGAAGACGAATCTATATGGATTCTACGTTTGCGAGTTCATTCGCACGTTTACCAGTGAGCTGAATGATTATAGAGTTGATGTAAGCAATACATTCATAACATTATTTTTATTACCGTCACTTTTTGTTATCAAGATTGATATTCATATTGATCTCCTTTTCTTATATAGTTCGAGAAAATGCGGGATCAACTCCTACCACAGCAACACGTAGTAGCAATTGCTGAAGAACTGGCAGGATTCTTGATGAACGAGATGATAGATGACGCCGGAGAATTTAGTGTGAATAGGCGCTGATGATCCCCGACCGTGTAATTGAATAGACGGGCTCTAGTCCCGATAATTGTGATCTCCATGTGTAACTATCATGTATATATTTGTATGCTCGATCTTAAGAGAAGTTATCTTATGTATGCACGAACATGTACGGTATGTGGTAGCATAGAAAACTATTTTGAAATGGAAAAAAAGAATACAAATTAAATTCTCTGCCGCGGCAGAGAAAGTGCCTAAAATTCTGCCCGGCAGAGAACCATTTGTCCCGGTTCGTCATACGAACCGGGACTAATGGGGGGCACCCAGCGCCCGCAGAGACAGCCACGTGGATGCCCATTGGTCCCGGCTGGTAAGAGGGCTGGGACTAATGGGTGGGCCTTTAGTCCCGCCCCTCTAGTCCCGGTTACCAGGACCGGGACTAAAGCTCCTTACGGGCCGGGACTGGAGGCCCGTTTTCCACTAGTGACAACGGCAACATAGTCCTCTTTTTCCTTTTTTTCCCGTGGCCTAGGATCTCGGCGCCTACCACATATGACCATGATCTGATCCATATGCTAATACATGCGTTTCTGGCCAAGATCTCGTTGCTGGGGTTCTTCCCGGTGTGGCCAAGATCTCATTGCTGGGATTCACGGAGGCATTGTTGGCGCTGATGGTGGAGGGCCATTGGCGAAACCAATATCCATTCTTTTGAAAAGGAATGCGGTAGAGGAATCTCCTATAGAGATTTTGTTTATTGAAATAATAAGAAATTAAATCCGCATCCGTGAGGATTTGAACCTGGGTGGTTGGGTTGTAGACTCACTTCTTACCAGGATCCACTTTCGTCGGCACCTTAGGGTACATTGATCACAACAATCAACCGCGATTATCATGGTCCTGGCGGAGGTTGGTATGTCAAGATGTTTCGAAGGCCAGAGGATCACCATGCTCATGTTGAGTAAGACTATGGTGGTATAGGAAGGATGGGGTGAAGGTTTTTGTGTGAGCAGCAATCAGCACTTCGCAGCATTTGCAACAGTTCTAGCTATGTGGGGGGTGACAACGACATACTTCATTTTTGGCAGTGCTCTTTGAACCCCCGGTCTCGGTTTCCGGGGTAAAAACTTCTTACCTTTGGTGGTTATACCTTGCAAGGGTGACTCTCTATTCATTTCCTTGTAGAAGACATTTTCTAGAGATTGGACCTTATGGGGGGTGAAAATCTAGGATCGAGTCATGTTGGTTAGACCGGACGACGACAATGTTGCTCCTAGCGACGGTGTAATTTTGGAGAAGCTTTTTTTTGCAGCCGAGGTGTCATCAGCACTAGTGGTTCTTTTGCTGATGAGAGTCTCTATATACTTCGGCGGGGTCTTTCTTTATATTTTTCTTGTGTTCATTTTTCATTGGTGGTGACCCAATTGGCTTCAAGGCAACTCTGTCCCTGCTGTCTGCCGGTGCCCCTAGTGGCTAGTGGTGTCGTTAGGATATGGTTCCACGCGATGGCCGCGTTGTCAGTCGGGCGTCACAACGTCGTGATATCTGGCAGGAAGAAGCCGAAAGCAACGACAGGTTCGTGGAGCAAGCCAACATGGCTCACCAAGTTTTGAACACAACTTCAATGGGTTCATGCCACATGCACGTTTTCTTGGAACCGGGGTTATTAGTACCACCTCCATTTCGAAAAGGAAGACCCATAAATTTTTCTAAAAATCAAAAGACTTAAAGTTTGGCCGAGCTTATAGAAAATTTTGTCTGAACCTATACTACAAAACCAATATCATATGATACATCATACATTATACTTTCCTACCATGTCTGTTAGACCTTAGAAATGTTTATAATTTATTCTATAAGTTGGGTCAAACTTTACACAGTTTAACTTTAGAGGAAATTTATAAGTATTCTATTTTTGAAATGGAGGTAGTTATCTTCCTACTGTTCTGACTCCTGACTTATGTGACGATGTGCCAAGTGATGTGGTTGCACTTGCACTTGCACGTGATCGATAATCCTGCTGCCTTCTTCCACCAACTCCATACGGCTACGTCCTTGTCTCATGAAAGCTAAAGCTGGGCGCCACATCGCGAATCTTTGACCCACGTACAATCCGCACTGTCTTTTCCTCGGAAAGTTGAAATAAAACCCCGCACCAGTGTCAGTGATATTCTCGATCACCAATAAGCTCAGGGAACAAGAGGAGAAGATTCACTTCGGCCAAAAAAGAAAAAAAAAAGCACTAACACTTTAACAATAGTTTTTAAAATTGATTTTTTACGAAATTTTACCGATCTACTAAAAATCATCGACACCAATACAAAGAGACTCAAAAGTAAAAGATATAAATAGATCTTTGAACCACCTAGTGACGACTACAATCACTAGCGCAAGCTGAAGACGCGCATCCGTCCTCGTCCCTCCATTACCGGAGTTAGGCAAGGCTTATCGTAGTCGAAATTGTTATAACAGACAGACATAAAGTGGTTTCTTGAATTGCTTTAACAGTTTACAACAGTGCATCACAGATGAAACACTGACTCAATATATCACGCCAGCAATATTTGAAAAATTATTTTTGTATGTGTATTCATACTTACAAAGTATATCCGTCTACCTCGCAAAACTAGTTCAAAAATAGCCACCTAATGATTTGTATCAACCTTCCTATTTGCACCAGGGCTGTAAATAGGAAGGTTGAAAGAACGGTGGCCCTAAATGCACTTGCCTTCGGTCTGCATGCCCATGTAAATTTCCGTCGCATCGCCGTTTGCCTGACAAATAACAAACCTTATGAAAAGGTCATAATGTCCATAGCAACACCATATCATAAGTAAATAGCACCCGTTGTGCGGGTTCCCCTACCACTTCCGTTTCAAAAGAGTAAGTAAATAACACAATGTCACTACCCACTACCGCAATCTGCAATGCTTAATGAGAGTGCATTTGTCACTCAAGTTCGATTTTCATTTTGTACTTATGCTTCTAGAATTTCTAGAAAATACTCATATATACATGCAAAACGAGCATGCTTGAACATCTAAACATAAAAAAGAAATACGGCATATGTGGGCTTGTTCACACAACATATAAAGACATAATTCTGCCTTTAAAGTTTAAATCGAAAAGTTTCTTTAGCTCCCGAGGTCCAATGATTCTTTAAAAAAATCTAAAATATCTAGACATAGTCAATGATGTATCCTACAAGCATGCGAAATTGCAATGCAATTTTTTATTGTGGGTACACAATGTTTTTTGCACTCTTATCATTTTCGAATAGCTAAGAATATAGAGTATTTCGAATTGATTTTTTGTATGTGTGTGAAAAATATCATGCGTTTTATCCTATTATTCTAAAACTTGAAAATCTGATTTTTGGTTTTTTAAATAACAGGATTATCGGAACTCAGGAGCGAGAAATCTCACTCGGCCTTTAAATGCTAAAATTTTAAGTGGGCTATACGGCTGGGATCCTCGATGGGCAATGATTCGATGTATTTGGGCCTGAATAAGGTACCTGGACCGTACATGGAACTTTGGCATTCGGTAGACTCCACAAAAATTCGTTAGACCGGCCACTCGGGTATCGTTAGAAAAACAGGGACCTTCACGCGCAGGTCTGTTCCTGTGCGCGTGAGTGGTTCTTCCTATAACACGTGTCGTGCTTCCATTAAGTACAATTTTGTGGTACTCTCTCCATTCACAATTACCTCGCATCCTAGGTTTAGTAAAAGTCAAAATTTGCAAACTTTGACCATATATTTAGAAAAAAATATCAACACAAAAAATATATAATCAATTGTATTAGAATTTTTATAATCTATATTTTTATATTATATGCACCGAAAATAATAGTTGTCCATATTTTTTCTTATATTCTCGGTCAAACTTTATAAAGTTTGACTTTAACTAAATCCAGAACGCGAGGTAATTGTGAACCGAGGGAGTAACGTAAGTACGCGAGCGTGTACTTGTGGTCGTTTCTATTTTTTCTGTGCACTCTGCGTCTCGGTTTCGCTTCGAATCAAGTGCCTACGACACCTCAAATTTTCATAAACATTTTGAAGGGGTGCATTGGACGTAGCGTCTGTTTGTCGTTCTCCCAATTTATCGTAGCGCTTTCTACGGCTCGGCTTCGACTCGAATCAAGCCCTCTATGATGCATCAAAGTATAGAAGTAAAAGTGTGAATAGGCAAAATATACTGAAGTACAAGTATATACAGATCCAAAGTACGCGAAAGTGCAATTATGCTCACAAACAAAATATAAAGAAAATACAACTGTATTCAAAATCAAAATACATGAAAGTACAACTCTACTCAGAGCCGAAGTAAGCGAAAGTACAACTGTACTAAAAAGCGAAGTACGCGTAACAACAACTATACTAAGTGCCAAATTACACATAATTATAAGTGTATTCACAGTCAAAGTACACGAAGATACAAACATACTCAGATCCAAGCACATGAAAGTACTACTCACTGTCAAAGTACATGTAAGTACAAGTTTGTAATAACCCAAGTACAAAATACACTAAGAACCCGAAGTACAACAAATATAAAATCTAAAGTACGAGTGCATCGTCTTGAAAAGTACAAAAAAGTTCTTCGAAACCCATCAACACGGGATCTAGTTTTAAAGATCTCGGCACGAGGAGCTTAAAAGTGAGAACTGTTTGTAATTTGGTTCTCAAAATATTTCATTTGTATTCATCGGATTCTGAAAAATAAAAGGAAAATGTATAGTTACACCCTCCATATCTCCCTCTCTCTCATCATAATCGCATTTTGATTCTATTTGTGACACTTATCAAGCATGCAGGGGCTCACTAGGATGAGCGCGAGAAAGGGAAGACGTCACTTGGCACGACGATGATGCGCGGGACGGACCTTTGCGAAGGTCAGCATTTTTTAGAATTTTCAGTTAGACTCCACAAAATAAGATGTCTTGAATGTTAATTAATACGAGATCTTTTAATTTGCTAAGGTCATACTGCGTGGTGTGACACCTCCATTATGGTTGCTTCTGGTGTCACTCCACGCGTGATACTTGTTGCAAGGTGAAGCAAAGTGGGGATAAGAGATGGGGGAGATGGAAGGGGTGTCCTGGTATTGCCGATAAGTACACTATGAGTGGGCCCTCACAAAGAGGTGGGGATGAAGGCGAGGAGCGTCCAGAGTAAGATGACATAGCTTACACAGGTTCGATGTAGAAATCATACATCTGCTATAAATCAATATAATGACAAACATCGGATTACACAGATCACAAGGTTTGTTGTATACTAGTTGTATTGTGTTGTCTATCGTGCCCTAAGGACTTGCGTAGACCGGCTTATAAAGGCACTAGGATCTAGGGTTACATAGAAATCTAACCGGACAGGTTATAGAGTCTACATGAATGCAACTAGTCTTGTATTCTTAGGGCCCAACTTCATGTATGTCAGGTATTCGTAGTCTTCCAATATCCAGCTTGGGTCTGCCTTCATAATTTTTATAATTGGACTGTTCGGACACAAAATAGGCCTTGCCATCATCTCTGGGCCATCCGCGTTAGCGGAATAAGATCATACCATGGTGTCATTATGCATATCCTCAACAATTGGAGATATCTTAGTTTTTACTTTTTTTAGATTTGGATTTTTAAGATGAAATATCTTCAGAACGATTTGTCCAAATTATGAATTGTTTTTATATTTGATATCGATATTTTCAAAACTAGATTTCATATTGCTAGGTTTCAGAAAAATGTACTTCATAAACTAATAAGGATGTACTCAGGATTTAATTGAGTTGTACTTTGAATTTTAGTGTACTTTGTCTTAGCTTTTCATTGACATGTACTCCGTATTATATGTACTTGTACTACATGTGTCTGTGTACTCCGTCTCTGTATACTTGTACTTCATATATTTTTCGGTGTTTGTGTACTTGAATTGCAGGTGTCTGTGTACTCTGACTTCTGTGTACTTGGAATTCGTGTGTTTGTGTATTTCTACTTCCGGTGTTGCTTCATGTGTCTGTGTACTTGTACTTCCGAGTGCCTGGGTGTCTATGTACTCCGGATGTGTATCTACTCCAACTTCTATGTACTTGTATTTACGGGTGTCTGCGTACTTGTATTTTGTGCTCACTCCTGTATACTTGTACTCCATGTGTCTGTGTACCTGTACTCCCATGTATATTTGTACTCTAGGTGTCTTTGTATTTGTACTCCAGGTGTATGTGTACTTGTACTCCGACTTCATAGTGTTTGGATTAGTTTTTTTACCTTTTGGACTGTCCGTGGTTTGAACTTTATAAAACCCAGAAAGTACTTTGTACTTCGTTTCTAAATATGAGTACAAGAGAAATTGCTTGTATTTGGCTCTTTTTTTGAACAAATTAGAAAAAATGAGAAAGAAACACACATGGCTCCGCTGTTCAGGAGTCGAGTGTGGGATCCTAGGCTCGCTTCGGTCCAGCTGCCACACGTTGAGCGGGCAGGGAAACACACACGGCTCCACAATTAAGTGGTATCAGAGCTTAGGCTAAATAATAAAAATAAATAAATTTTTATAACTAATGTGGGTTCAACTAATGGGTAGTTTCGACACGTAAGTTAGAAACGGTCTCTTTATAGTTCTTGTGTGACGATCTAACTTTTTCATTCTGCATGTGTTTGATTGCAATATCTTAGGCCTTTTACAATGGAGTGTCTCTTAGCACGATATTATAGGAGAAATAAATGGTTAAGAGACAAACCCTCTAATGCATTGTTTTTTAAGTGATGTCTCTACATTTAATGATTTAAAAGATGCATGCATGTGATTGACTAACAAGATTTTTTGCTATGGTTCCGTGTAAGGGCTGTTTAGTCTGCTGATTGGACCTTATTGTACTTGCTCTAGGAGTTAAAATAATATATTGGTGTTTAGTTGGATGAGAGAGAAGAGGAGAGAGAAGATGAGGGGTGCTTAGTTAAGAGCCAGCTACAGCACGTGTTCCTAGGCACTATGTGAGAGTGAAAAGTGGGTCATACATTAATAAAGTAGTATATTTTTACCTCTAACTATTGTACATATTGGATTGACTCTAGATGACATGGACATGGCTTATAGCCAGCAGTTGGCTCTACTATTGCCCTTGCTCTTAGCTAAGATACAACCTCAATCTATTTTCTCATTAACTATAGTGCCACATATACAAAGTGCTTAGGATACAGCGCTAAGAAACCCCATTGTGAAAGGTCTTAGTATCTAGTGTCACGATATTACGATGAGATAAATTTATGGTAAACGGTAGCACACCCGACAGTACATTTTTGTATCCAACGTATTCACCCCTATATTAAAGTATGACCATGGAGGCGATTTTTATGGTAAACGGTAGCACACCCGACAGTACATTAAAGTTGCTGAAAACAGAGGCGATTTTCTATAATTTTATGGTAAACGGTAGCACACCCGACAGTACATTAAAGTTGCTGAAAACAGAGGCGATTTTTATTAATCTTTATTATTTTAATTTGGATGCTAGTATTTTCTAGCAACAAAAAAAAGGAGTAGATAATAGTTGGCAATCTAGCTTGACTTGTTTGTGCATGCATGTCCACCATGCATTGTTGGAGCTAACTAAAGTAGTACTTGTGTGATTTAGTGTGTTATCTCACGTGAGAGAAGTAGTAGAAGTGCAGCCTTGGCTTAGAGACATGTCGGCAGGGTTCATGCGATGACATTTAATTGTGTAAAGCTAACGTGGCTGGAAATTAGAGGAGGTCAGATGTGTTGGCCTACTATCTAGTGGCTTAGTCAGCAAACCAGCCACGTACTTCACTGCATGGTCGCCAGCTAGATGAACGAGACGTTTCGCTCACTTGAAGAGACGATGGACAGATATTTGCCAGCTCCAAGAGTCAAGCGGCCGGTCAGGATATTTGTTGGGTGTTTACACCAACGATCGCTCCTATAAATAGCAGGCGCTTCTGCTCGAGACTACTAGTACCACATCCATCGACCAGACAGATTACGAGCGCAAATAAATAGAAGGAGAGGGAGATCAAAGGAGAGAATGTCCGACGGAGGAGCTATGTACTGACTTTGTGCCGAAGTGAAATACAGAGGATGATGGAAAGATACCGACTCGACGCCAAGCCATATTCTGGGGAGATACTAGTCATCCCTAGATTATACACATATATTCTTACAAAGGGTGTGGTGGATCTCAATTGGAATATTGCCTCATGGATTGTTTACATCTTTGCTGGCGTCTTTGATTGTGACTAGAATATTTCTTCAGGGATTATAGTCTTTTCAACTGAGGCAAGTAGTAGCTCCACTAACTCAATCTTTTCACTTCACTTGTATACCCTTTGATCTTTGTTATCCTATGTGATATTGTTGCACACGATTCTTGATATCCTCTTGGTCATCATACTATTGTGGAGAGGCATGTATGGTCGTCTCAATCTTGATTGAATTGGTATAATCTCTGAGTACTCATGCAGATGATGAGCATGTCTTATTGGCTGATATTTCAGCAATTCTTTTTTTTTTATCTGTCCATATATCTTGTTCCTTTTGGTATTGGTATCACGACGGCAAACCTATTGTACCGGTCACAGTTCAGGTATGAGACTGTCTGAGTTCTTCATTAGAGACGGCCCTTGTTCGGGAAAGTATCCGGTGATGGATCCGTAGGAGCGGCTGGCACGAGTAGGTCCAGGTGTCCGGGTCTTAATGGGCTAAAGAGCTTTGCTCGACTAGCGTCTTTGTGGTTTTAGTCGAGACGGCATCGAAATACCCTCCGCAGAGTTTAAAAGTTTTAATATTAACCCCTTTGACTCCCGGGTAGGGAATGCTTGCTGTCATGTGTGATGCCGATACTAGTTCCGATAGTCTTATAAATCCAGTCTTTTTGACGCTTTGTTTATTCCTTTGAATCCGATTCCACTGATATGCTTTTCATCATGTTTGTTAACATCTCCTGATGATACTTTGTTTCCCTTAAATATAGCTATCTTTTATACCGTATTTTCTATCTTCATTCCTCTGTGGTTAGTAAATTAACTACTTGCTGAGTACATTTTGTACTCACCTTTGCTATTTTAATTCTTTTGCAGAGCACTGTCGGACTTGATGGCAAAGCGTAGGAGTAGTACTACGGCGTGGAAAATGAATAAGAAGGATATTTTATGTAACATGACTTGTATACTAGAAAAATCGATGAATAAAGTGTTCCCTTGTATTAGACTTGTAAATCTGTTTTCTTTAAGCCTTACATGCTTATAATTGCAAGATTATGAACATGTGGCGGTTGTCACGACTAGGCCCGTCTTCGGGGCGTGACACTACATGTCGCCAAGTGGTGTCGTCCCCATTGATGGTGTAGGTGGCCATAGCATGGAGCGCATCAACTGCTTCGTCGAGATTTTATTTCTAGGGTTCTTTCTATCTACAGAAGTTCGAACCTGGCACCATATTCATCGGAGACCAGAGCACGGAATTTTCCCATATCATCTTTGGTGCACGTGGCAGCTGTACGTGTTTGCTAGACGGCAACACAAACTGCACGGCCAAGAGAAACCCGTTGTCAAATGTAGATGGATACACTAATAAATTGGCGGGTGCGATGTGCCGTAGTGGCGTCGTAGATTCCCGACGTCCCGTGGCCGTAGATGCGTCGTTGAAGGTCAAGCCATTTTCCACAGTTTTAGCTAGCCAGTAATGATGAGACTAGACAACCGAAATGGACGTGAATAGTGACATCCAGTACTATCTTTTTCTCAGTTGTCGCCGACTGCCTGTGGAAAATTGAGGTCGATTTCAACATTCTGCGTTGATGATGACTCGCACGAACCGGGTCGGGTCAGTCTTACCCTCGGCTATGATACAATTTACAGATGACGCCATTTCCTTCCGAGTGATAATGACACTTTAGAGAGTTTAAAATTGCATAACAGCACAAGCAGAACGAGATTATTCAAAAGTAGGGAGCCTGGGAGATGAGCCATCGAACCATGTATGCATGCTTAACTCTCATTCATCAACGTAAGGGTATAAATTCTATTACAAAGGAAGCCGGGCATGAATTAGGAGGGAGAATACGTCTGTTTGTTCTGCATCGAAGACACATGAGTCGAGGGCTTTTTTCACAAAAACTCCCAGGGAACGTGAGGCCTGAAATACCAGGAAAACCAAGAAGGAAAGGTCGACAGTACACTCGAACAAAGCATAGCAAGCTCACCGTGGACAAACGAGAGAGGAAGAGGCGCCATGCCATGCGGAAGAGGGAGCAAACCAAGTGCGGCTGCCGTGGCTGGATGGCAGCTCCGCCCTCTCGTGCTCTTCCTCTTCTCGGTGATGCCCCATGGAGCACTCTCACTGTTCCCACTGCCGTCGCCTCAGGAGCGGAACATAACATGCAACCACGTTCCGTATCCATTTGGCGTCAAAGGCAGCTCCCTACCTGGCTTCGAGGTAACATGCGGCCTAAACAATGAAGCCATGCTGCAGATCGGCCACCATAGCTACAAAATCGACGATGTGTCAGTGGACGGAGGCTTTGTCGTCATCTTCGCCGGGCCTATCCGCCAAGTGTGCAATGACCGCAATGGTAAGCCGACACAGACCACCGGAATCGGTAATATCAGCTTGGAAGGGACACCGTTCTCCTTCTCCAAGCAGAATAAGCTGGTAGCCACTGGATGCAACTACTTGCTAGTTGCTAACTTTGGCAACTCGATGCCCGTTGACGACCTGCAACATACCAACTGCTTCTCCTGGTGCAATGGAAGCTCCAACGCTGTCAGTTGCCTTTACGGTGTAGCCTGCTGCGAGGCCCTCATGCCGATGGACGCCGCTCAAGAATTCACCTTGATGTTCGAGAAGGTGTCAGGGGCAAGTCACTGGCGATGAGGACAACACTTGCAGCGCTGCCTTCTTCATTCACCAAGGCGACCAAGTCTTCAAGGGTGGCAGAGGCGGTGGGTAGAGGCCGCTGAAAGACGTGCTGCCGCCGGCTGGTGACCACAAAATGATCTTGGATTGGGCAATTGGGTTCGGCACATGCGATCAGGCCTCCACCTACAACTTGGAGCCACTCTACTGCAACAGTATGAGTGGATGCATCGACGCACCACGTGGAGCAGGCTATCTCTGCAAATGCAATGCAGGGTACACCGGGAATCCGTACGCTGCGGATGGATGTGCAGGTAAAACATTTCTTCATCCACCATAGAGATATCCATGACCCAAATTGAATAGAATTTCACCTGCAATTTCAATGAAAGCACAAAATAGTCAGTTTTGAGCTAAGATCTTGGAATTTAGCCTATAGGTAGATTAACAAACAAGTTATTTATAGAAAAACTGGGCAATCACCCTACTTCCAATTTTCATCTTTGTCAGCACAAACTGATGAAAAGACTGAAATCTAGGCAAGAAAGCTGAACCACGCAAGAGTTTTAAGCCACTGTCGATACCAGGTGTTCTCGTGCATCGATTAGTGCCCTTGCACAAGATCTTCAATCTTTCTATTGTTCCAAGAATCTTCATCCACAGAATCTTCATATCCTACCATATGCAATCCTAAAAGCAAATAAATTTCTTAGTTTGAAGTACCACAAATGGCAGCTGAATAGCATATATTGAAGATTTGTTCTTCTTATCAGTTATCCAACATCAATGCCATTGACTCTAAACCCTGACCTAATTTCAGAATGAAACTTCCATATTTGTCTATCTACAACACAATAAAAAAACAAATAGTGGATGGTTTTGGTTTCAGCACAAAAGAGGTAACTCTTGACATCCGAATTCTGAGGTTTCATAAGTTGCCCTGGGATACAGCTGATCGTTATCAAAAGGCCAAAAAACAGGACAACCAGATTTGGCAATAAAAGAAATACTTGAAGCAATTTGAACTATTTCAAATGGCTTACTGGTTGATTGTCAAAAGGCCAAAACACAGGACAACCTTTCAAATGGCTTACTGGTTGATTGTCACATATACAGAACAGCAGAAAAATTGTACCTGCTTTTATGAATAGAAAGATGCCTCTCTGGTTTCTGAAATAAGTGTTGCACTGTTGGCTTAGATATCAACGAATGCCGGAATTTCTACAGCAACAATTGCAGCATTCTGGAATTCTGCAACAACACCAAAGGAGGTTTTACTTGCTCATGTCCCCATAACTTGACCGGTGATGGCTACAGGACAGGCACAGGCACAGGCTGCACTGAGGGGCTCAATCCAACTGGTAATGTCCTATGTCCTAGAATATTTGACAGTTAACCATAGTAATGTCTAACTCTGTATTAAAAAATCACCCAAAACGTACATGGCGCAAATGTACTTAACAATTTACACAGTAGCAAAAAAAGCTACAACTCAGCTATTATTATGCTCTACCTCTATTTCTTTTTACATGTTTTGGATATGGATGCAGCCTCTAATACATTAGATTTGACCATTTTCTTTTATAAGTACACATTACTTAAAATTATTCTAAAAGAGTAATGAAACTGAATGTAATTCGGATGACAAATCTACTTACCACATTTGCACATGAACACGCAATACTTTCATGTATTTAACTGTAAAGTTTTAAAATGTTGCAAGCATCCTAAAACTACATCTGAAAGAGAACAGATAGAGTACCACCTAGACTCTTCATGCAGCCATCATATCCATTTTACTTATATCTTTTACATTTTCTTAACTGTGCACTTTCATCTTGGTCTCCAAACTGTAGGCATATATCATATATGTCTATCTTATGGTAGAAGTACTTCAGCTTCTCAAGCCCTGACGTAACCATGGATATGTCCAGGCTACAGTTAGTAATATTAGCAGATCTATAATAATGACCATTTTCTTCCCATGCAGGTTCCCCTATGCAACAACCGCAAGGTATGGTAAAAATAGTATTTGCTAACCAGTCACACAGGAGGACTAAATTATTAGTGCTACTGACAATCTATGGCTATCTATTAGGTTTGAATGTGTGCAGTAACCCTGAAAAGAATCCCTGCATGTACTCGAAGTACTGCAGTGATGGGCAAGGGGTTGTTGTGTGCGATTGTCCTCCAGGCATGGATGGTGATGGCCGGAAGGGAAGTGGCTGTGAAAAGCACTTTCCTCTAGCTACTGCTTTAGGTAACTTACTCAACACACCTGGAATACCAAATGTAATTATTATCTTTTGTTTTACTTCTTTCTTATTCTACTGAGGCAATTCTCAGAAAACAGTTCTGCCATGCTGGTGTGCCAATGCAGTAGACAGTTCTTATAACTTTATATGTGCGCTAATTCGTACCTTGCCCAACAAAAAGGGTAAAAAAATCAGGAGAAAACTTGCAGAAGCACATGTGCAAACAATATGTGCATCTGCAAAATTTCGTGCAATTGTTTTGCAATTTAGAGCCCTAAAAAGACAAGTTTGATACTTTCATGTACACAAGTTTGTTATTTTAGCACCTCGTCCTTCTCCTTTTAGTGCAGACCAGAGAAATGGCTTAATTTTTTTAACCAAATTTACATGTGCGTAGTGTTCACACATCTACATGTTTTTTTGTTTTTCTCTAAAAAAATACAAACATGTTTTTTCTAATAAAGTGTCTATGGGCACCTGAGTTCCAAAATTTTGTGTCCCTATGTATCTTAGGATGGTGGTATTGCGCCCGCGGGGATTTCGAACTCGGGTCGCCTAGGTGGAGGAGCAGGGATCTAGCACTTTTTATCTCTTCTTTCTTTTGGCTGCCTTATGTTTTCTGCTGGGTTTCATATCTAGCCTACCCCAACTTGCTTGGGAAAAAGGCTTTGATGTTGCTGTTGTATGTATCTTAGGATGGCTTATACAGATGACCAGTGAGCAACAGACATAAAACATTATACAAGTATAGATAGAGCGTTCAAGATTTATGACTACAAGAGAAGGCTATCTGGATTAAATGCATCTTCGCTAATGTTCAAGAGAATACAGAATAGGCTTGTCCTAAAGATTATGTCAATATTGCATCTGCATGGGAGTAGTCAGAAGAAACTCGGCACCCGTCAGCATTGCTTTCAATGTTACTTCCACATATGTTCCATGAAGAACGAAGACTTACACATTTACATGTTTTTATCCAATATTTACAGGTGTTGGTCTTGCACTTGTGGTCACAATAACTACCACATCTCTGTGCTACTACTGGGGCATGAAGAGAAGAAAGATGAGAAGAATCAGAGCTGAGTTATTCCGCAAGAATGGAGGCTTGCTGTTGCAGCAGAGATTTTCCACAATCACGTCTCAAGGTAAGGACTCATCAGCAAAGATATACAGTGCGGAAGAGCTCAAGACTGCCACTCACAATTATAGTGAGACTCGGATCCTTGGCCGAGGTGCGTATGGGACAGTGTATAAGGGTGTTCTTCAAGATGAGGCTGTGGTTGCTGTAAAGAAGTCTAGGGTGTTCGACGAGAGCCAGGTGGAGCAATTTGTCAATGAGATTACAATCTTATCACAGACCGATCACCCAAATGTTGTCAAACTTTTGGGATGTTGTCTAGAGACACAAGTTCCATTGTTGGTGTATGAATTCATACCCAATGGAACACTCTTCCAGCACATTCAGAACAGAAGTGCGCCTGGCTCGTTAACATGGGAAGATACCTTAAGGATAGCTGCAGAAACAGCAGAAGCACTTGCCTATCTGCACTCCACATCTTCTATACCAATCATTCACAGAGACATCAAGTCAAGCAACATACTGTTGGACGAGAACTTTGTGGCTAAAATATCGGACTTTGGGGCATCAAGATCAGTTCCATTTGATCACACTCATGTAACCACCCTTG
This sequence comes from Avena insularis, assembly GCA_023614405.1. NCBI lineage: Eukaryota > Viridiplantae > Streptophyta > Magnoliopsida > Poales > Poaceae > Avena > Avena insularis. Next base: position 569,660,158 of record CM042686.1, read on the forward strand.
TCCAAGGGACTATAGGATACCTCGATCCTGAATATTTCCAAAGCGGCCTGCTCACAGAGAAGAGTGATGTCTACAGTTTTGGAGAAGTTCTTGCAGAGCTATTGACAAGGCAGAAGCCTATTTCTGTAGGTAGGCCAGAGGGATCATGTAACTTAGCCATGCATATGGTGATTCTGTTTAATGAAGAGCGCCTACTTAATGAGATAGAGCCACAAATTTTGGCAGAAGCAGGTGAAGAGCAGCTTTATGCAGTTGCGCAGCTCTCCGTGAGATGTTTAAATATGAATGGACAAGAACGGCCTATTATGAAGGAGGTGGCATCAGTTTTAGATCAGCTAAGAAGGTCATTCACCAAGGAGCAAACTATGAGAAGAAAAGATAAACATGTACAAGAAAATAGTGAACAAGGGAACCTTCTACGTGAAGCAAGCTCGACTTCCAGCGTGCACTGCTCAGAAGGAAGTACACAATTGAGCATGGAGGCTGAAATGAGAGCTGCTTCTCACATGCCAAGATGACGCTTCTCATAATATTTCATGTAATCTCAGAGACAATGTGCAGTGTAGTTACGGAGAAGTGATGTAAAATAGCTCAGAGTAATCACTGTTTTACTTATTAGTTCAACAATCACCACAGGAGAAATCCTTGATGTCTCAACTATGGGGTTAGATCCAATTCTACTTCTGAGATCTACACATTTGAATGGTATCGCAATTATTTCTTCATTTTTATCTAAATCAAGCATTAAAAAAAACCTCTCGCCTGGCCGACATCGGCGTATGCAAAACCAGGGGAAGGCAGAGTGCCCGTGAAAACCTAGTCACAATTCACACGCACCTAATTAGCCCCCATCAGGAATAGGTTGCCATCGTGCAGCTTGTCCATGGTTCCAAAGAAAGTATATCCTGATTGGCTTGCATAATTCCAAGTCTTATTAGCACTCAACGCCTAGCTTAAGGATGGACATTATACACACAAATCGGTTACTCTACTATGATCATGACCGAAACGGACATGAAGCACCGGGATTGAATTTGATTTGAGTCGGGCTTCAACCAAATATACGAGTACTTGACTAGTTTAGCGTCCAGTGTCCCCGCCGCCATTCAGCAACGAATAGAACCGCGGTAGAGGCCAGAAGCAGTTCCAAAATACTACAGAGATCGGGATCCTAGGGTTTTTGCCCCTTACCTCGCCGCCATGGCGCCAAGGCACGGCGACTCCGGCCCAGTTCCGATCCTCGCGGGGCCTTTTCCCCGCGCAACCTCCAGCCTCATCGCCGCGCAACATCATCCCGTGGCCGCGTTACTCGGGGGGGCTACATTTGGCCTCTCCTCCGGTCTCGGGCCGCCACGGCACGGTGAGGCGACCCCCCGCGCTTCCTCGTTCCCTCCGACAACACGCCCATCCGGAGCCCAGTCCGTCCCCTGGCCTCGGCGGAACCGGTGGCGAGGAGGGAGGGCCCGCGGGGCATTGCGGCTGGTGGGGGTAGGCGGCATTGCGACTGCCGGGAGGCCTCCGCGGCACGCCACGATGTGGCTGGGCAGCCGTGCCACCGTGACAGAGGAGGAGGAGATTGTTTTTTTCTTCACCTGTGTTTTTGTTTTTTCAGAAAGACGAAGATGGGGATAAGGGGGAGATGAACTGGAAAGAGAAGCCCATGTTGTCACGGCTAGCAGATCATTTACTCGGTGAGTTTGAGTTGAGCCCGAAGCCCAAGGAGGGAAAATGTTTTCCTTTTATTTCGAGCAACCGGAAGGAGGAAAGAAACTACCGCGGCGGTGCCCGTACGCGAGCGAGACTGCGGAAAGCGCACTGCACGAGTGCACGACCCCGAAAAGGACATTCATGGTCCACGGGAGGGAAAAACATGAAAAAGATCGGGAAAATGTGACACCCGGATCAGTTAAACCAATCCTAGATCTTATTCTGAAATAAGCCTGACCTAGAGTTAGAGATTATCCAGTGAAAATCGATAACACAACAGTGATCCTACGTCGCAAAAATTATTACTGCAAGCTTAGAACTAAGCAGAGAAGCAAAATATTATAAGCAGAGGTCACTGACCATAAATATTAAATAACAGAAGATAAATTATGCTATTAAATATATCAAACTTAACAAATGCCTAATAGGCCTGAAGTATAACAATGATGTCACAGCCCACAGATTCCAGGCTGCCGGCCGGGAACCCCGAACTACTCGTCGGTGTCGATGTCATACATAACTCATCTTCAGTGAACACTTAATCTGCTACAAAACGTATCAACGAAGTAAGAGTGAGTACAGGATGTACTCCGTAAGACTTATGGCTAGTGTAGCTATTTTACATAAAATCATCTTTTTTTAGAATACATAAAACCATCTTTGTTTGTAAAACAAGAGAGAGTAAAAACTCGTCTAATCAGAACATTTTAAAAAGGGGATAAGAGAGCGACATCTCTAACTGTAGTAATCATCTCTTGATATCCACCAAATCATCATCCTCATCTCCTAACTAGGATCACCCCTCGTACTCTGAGGAAACATCCATAATCACACATTAATCTACCAAGTTTTATGATTAGGTTCATGTTCGGTATGATCTTAGAATCTAGTCACCAAGTCGTTTATAACCGTGAACACGACTTTTCGAAAAGATTTAACCCTGTAGGGGTGTACAACATACCCACACATACTAGCCGACTCTTAATGCCATAATCATTAGCCCTCTTCCTTGAAAGGCGGGTAGAGGGTGGTAAGACATGACATTTACCTTTCTTTCGCCGAGATCATGAGTCACGCCATAAGGATGGTTCCGCCGTAATGGGTCAAATCCCGAAGTCGGTCCCTAGAGATGTGAGGTGAGGTTGGTTTACCAGGGGCTCTATCCACCTCAAGCAACCTTGTCCATGCTTTCCTACCTATTATGATGCACCCCCATCACTGCCTTCAAGAACATACAAAGTGCATATGTCGAATGGAACGACCGAACTATATGACTCATGAAATCTACTACGCAAGTCAGTTACTCATGGGATTTTCCAAACCCCGTGTGGATGTACGATCCTCTCGGTTCCAAAGGCAAGAACTCGATTCTTAGGGGTGGCGAGCATCGGACTACAAAAACTAAAGAGTTCCGTAGCAGAAAACAAAAAAAATCTATCTACTCGAACACTAATACCAGGATCTACACTATGTAGACATAAGTAAGGTAGAAGGGATGCGGTATTCATACATTTGAAGACCGAGGCACGCCTTACGCAGGAAGGCGTATATTGATGAAGACGAGCAGCACCCCAAGTGTGGTGCCTCCGAAGTTCGTCACACGTCCGGTGTAGAAGATGTCAACCGGACTCCGATCCAGCCGAGCAGCGGAAGAAGTAGATGTCGGATCGCAGATCACACAACAGTGGTGTGAAGGTGGAGAACTCACCCACGAGGTCCTCCCCAATATTACAGAGAACTCCTCAATGGATGAGAGAGAGAATGAGAGGGAATGAGAGGGAATGAGGGTGATTCCAAAGGGGGAGGGGAGACCCCTATATATAGTGGGAGGGGGGCGCACCACCCTAGGGTCAGGCGGTGTGGGACTAACCCCACACCCTCCGGCCACCTAGGGGAAGCCACCGGCCCTAGGTGGGCCCCATTGGGGCGGCCCACCAAGCCTAGGCCGTCTTGCCCCCTCTCCCCAGGCGCCATGCCCTATTGGGCCTCCCTTTGGGTGAGGCCCATTAGCATTATAATGCCTTTAATAAAATAAAATGTATATTTAATATTAATTCTCTAATTAATATTCTAATACACATATTGTATTATTCTTTCACTCCGGAACACCTTCTGGACCCCTTCCGATCTCCATCGGATGTTACCCGGAACTATTCTGGTTTCTTTTTCTCTATTTCTCATACGATACCTCATCTACCCTAAGCGTCCCTGCCCTTAAGCGTGACATCCTTCGGTTCGGAAACATTCCGGACATGATCGAGACTACTCTCACATCAATGATCAACAGAGGGACCTGGATGGCCATGTGACCCCCGTGCGTTTCACGAATACAATCACTCGAACCGTCAGATAGTCGTTTCCCGCTCCCTTTGTCATATGATACCTAATTCATTCGAGACTTGATCTTCAGTATCCCCATACCTTAGTTCGGTCTCGTTACCAATGAACTTGTTTACTCGTTCTCATGTCATTTTATTCCGTGACAAAATCACATGCTTGCAAGCTTCATTAATGCAACGTCACCGAGATGGCCACATATATCTGTCCGTTACATGGAGTAGACAAATCATGGTCTTGATATCTACTCCTCAACACATTCCTTCGAAAAACCTGAGTGGCACCTTTTTTATCACCCTTTTACTAGATGATACTTGATAACCATCAAAGCTTCTTCCGGAATGGTGATTTGCATTACCTCACAGTCAAAGGATCAGGTTGCGAGGTTCTCTATGTTTTATCATCAATGGTGAACTTTGTAACTAGATCTCATTCAAGATATAACGTTCGGATGTTTATCTATCATGTTATTCAACTAATAACATGACCTCATTGTCAATTGGTATAAATGCCCATGATCTTGAAACCCAGACCATCCTCATGACCAATGAACTAGTTCGCTAGAGGTAACTAGAGACACGGTTTTTTTACATACCACACGTGTATTAATATTTCGTATTAACACAGTTATAGCATATCATGAAACGTATTATGAACATATAGGAGTCATATCAAATAATACACTTTATTATTTGCCTCTAGGGCATAACTCCTTCAGTCTCCCACTTGCACTAGAGTATAAACAAAACTAGTTTACAATAGGCAGGAACCTAACACCAATGGAATCTCGGTGTTGTTCGTGCTTTTCCTGATGGAGAGCTTTAGTCAAAGGATCTGCCATATTTAGTTCTGTATCTACTTTGCAAATCTTGACTTCACCTTCGTTAACGTTTTGTCGGATGACGTGAAATCTAAGCTTATGTGTTTGGCTGTGGAATGAGTCTTTGGTTCCTTTGCGTTTGCAATAGCTCCCGTGTTATCACAATAGATCGTCATGGGGTCTTGTGCATTTGGAAAAACTCCCACTTCAATGACGAAATTCCTTAGCCAAACAGCTTCATTTGCTGCATGATACCTCCATTTTGCATCACTATTCTATATCATAATTTACTATTATTCATTGATATATTTCATATTAAGAGATGATACTTATGTTATTTCATCTATTTTTGCATGGTTAATGATTTTTGGAGCATGGACCGCTGCAGTTAGAATTCTGATAGAAAAGGTGCTATTTGGAGGCGAAATTCGCGAAGATCAGAAAATCCGGAAAAATACATGGAAAATCCTATTTTTCCAGAAGACGAAGATAGCCAGGAGGAGGAGTGGAGATGGGCCACAGGGGGCCCACACCATCCCCTGGCGCATGCCACCCTGGGCCGCGCCACTAGGTGGTGTGGTCGCCCTGGTCCACCCCTGGCTCTCCCCTCTGGCGTATATTATCCTCCCGAAACCCTAAGACTCGGGGAGCAACCACAGAAAGATTTCGCCGCCTCTGCGAGGCGGAAAACACTGAGAGAGAAAGATCTCTCCAGATGTAATCATGGGGAATTCCTTCCCGAAGAGGGGAGATCGTCGCCATCAACACCACCATCAAGCCGGACTTCATCGGGATCATCACCATTAGCACCATCATCACCATCCCGGTGTTGATTACTCCTTGTAGTTGATGCTATTGAGTGGAACTATTGAATTATTGTTTATGTTCAAATTGTTATACATCATTATTCCATCTCCGGTCATGATCCATATGATGTCTTGTGAGTAGTTCGTTTTGTTCTTGAGGACATGGGATAAGTCATGTTGTTAGTAGTGGAATTGTGTTGAGAAAGATTCAATAGTTTGTTAATTAAGTTGTGGTGTACTTCTTCTAGTGGTGTCATGTGAACGTCGACTACATGACAGTTCACCTATATGGGCCTATGGGAATGCATTGTGTATTTGGCTACTAATCGTAGGGGTTGCCGGAGTGACAGAAACCTGAACCCCCGTTAGGAAACCATTGCACAAGGGACGTCAGGGTCTTAGAGTTTAAAGTTGTGGTTAGGTTTCTACCTTAATTACTTTCTTGTACTTACGGATGTTTGCAAGGGGTATAATCACAAGTATGTATTAGTCCTAGGAAGGTTGGTACATTAGCACAGGTTCACCCACACAACACTTAGCAAGCTAAAGAAGATTAATCAACTATATGAAGCGAAAGCACTTGACGATATTCCCATGTGTCCTCGAGAATGTTTGGTCATCTTAAGTAATACAACCGGCTTGTCCTTTGCTAAAGAAAGGATTGGGCCACTTGCTGCATTTATTCTTATTGTCTTTTATTTACTCATACTTTTTTTACTTGCATTATCAAAAAACCCTAAAAATCCGTTTGCTAAGTATTTGCAGAGAATTTCTGATCCATACCACTAGCCAGCACCTTCTGCTCCTCGTTGGGTTCGACACTCTTACTTATCGAAAATACTGCGATACACCCCCTATACTTGTGGGTCATCAAGACTATTTTGTGGCGCCATTGCCGGGGAGTGAAGCGCTATTGGAGAGTGGAACTGGTAAAGGAAACTTCTACTATGAGTATTGTTTACTTCTGTTATTTGCTTTATTTTCATTATGGAAAATTCGCCGAGTTTATTGTTTCGTAATGCTACTACCACTGCTAAGGTAGTAGATGAACCACCACCTGCTGAGAATGATGCTTTTAAGATACCTATAAGAATTATTGATCATGTTATGGATAACTACTATGTTGGGGATGGAACTGTTTATACACGAATTATGCGGGTTGTTTAAGTGTGCATGTATTAATACAGATCAAGTCAAAAAGAAGTTATTCTCATTATCACTGAAAGGAAGAGCTGAGGAATGGTATAAGCTGCTGAAGAATGGTCAAGCTCTTGAATGGGAGGAAATATTATCTCTCTTTTATTCAAAGTATTATCCTCCTAGTGAGATTCATAAAGATCGAAATCAAATATACAACTTTTGGCCTCTTGATGGAGAGAGTACAGCTCAAGATTGGGGGAGATTGAAGTTACTAATGCTCAAATGTCCCATTCATGAGCTTCCCAACAATATTATTATCAATAACTTTTATGCAAGGCTTTCTCTTAATGATAAAGATTTATTGGATGCTTCTTGTGCTGGATCATTCACTCGCATGGAAGAAGAAGCTAAATGGGATCTTCTGAATCGTATTCAAGACAATGTTGAAGCATGGGAGAATGACAAAGGAAAAAGTCATGTATAAATTATGATTATGAATGCATTGAATCTTTTATGGGAACTGGTGACTTTTAAAATATTAAAAATGCTTATGGTCTAGACTCTCAAGCTATTGCAACTTATTTTAAGGCTTTTGCTTCCTACATTGAAGTGCCTAAAAAGAAGTGGAATAAGTATCATGAACCTTATAAATATATTGCTAAGAGTGTTCCTGCAAGAAATACTGAAGTTTATACTGCTAATCATGTTTCACCTGAACCTTACATTGAGAAAATGCCTTTCCTAGTTAAGATAAAGGAACATTCTATGATAGCTAGTATGGTTAATGAAAGTACAAATAAAGTTGTTGAACCTGATAAACAAATGGATGATGAACCTATAATAGCAAATGTGAAAGATTTTGTTACTAAATATGTAGAAGGACACACTATCCTTTGTAAGGATACCTCTAATATTGTTTCACAAAGTAGTGTTATGAGAGCTAGTGTCCCTGTGTTTTCTGTTAGAATAAGTGATCATTCCTACGATGGTCCTTGTGATAGTTATATTGTTAAGTTTATGCATGATACTGAAAGTTACTATGAGAGAGGGAAAAGTGTTCTTATGCATCTCAATAATATCAAGTTTTCTTGTTTTATGCTTAAAGTCTTTATGCTGCACTTGTTTTGCCTTCCTATGCTTGTAGCCTCTGGTTTAAATAACTTGTTTGCTTACAAAATTCCCTTGCATAGGAAGTGGGTTAGACTTAAACATGTGTATTTTGGCTTCTTAACGCTCCCGTTTACTTCAATTCATATTCTTATGTGAGCATCATCAAAATTATCATGCACATCTTAATGGCTATAAAGAAAGAGCTTTTTGGGAGACAACCCAATTTATTTTTGCTTTCAGTTTGTTTTTGTTTGTTTGAGTCTTGGAAGTTATTACTTTGGTAATAACCTCTCCTTATTGATGTGCTCGTCGTTCGACGTAGAGCTCGTTGGGAACCCCAAGAGGAAGGTACGATGAATACAGCAGCAAGTTTTCCCTCAATTATGAAACCAAGGTTTAATCGAACCAGTAGGAGCAAGGAAACACCCCAAAGGTGTTACTAGCTGAGCTTTGGCAGGGCGCACTACCGGTGCTAGTAGCAACGTGGAGACCTGCACAACACAACCATAGAACTTGGTCCCCAACTTGCGATGAGGTTGTCAATCTCACCGTGTTTTGCGGAAAACAAAGGATTAAACGTATCGAATGGAAAGAAGTAAAAGTTTGCAGAAAGTAAACACAAAGCAGAAACAGTTTATAGATTGTATGTAAAGTAAAAGGACCGGGATCCATAGTTCACTAGAGGTGGCCCTCCTTAGATAGATAACATGTTGGGTGAACAAATTATAGCGGGGAAATTGACAAACACCGAGAAAGCAATACATGCATATACTAATCATCTTGACTCCTTTGAGACTTGATTGGGCATTACTGTTGGGTCCGCAGCATAGAATACAAAATTTTCCTACACGCCAAGATCTATCTACTAGGTACAGAACAACGGGTGGACATACATCCATGGAGAACTTACCCTCGAAGACAACGAGCTTTGTTAACGAGTAGGAACTCGTGGTTGATGTAGTCGTACACTTGCCGATCTCAAGATCGTGAGGAAGTCCGAGCGCCGCAACTCAGCAGCGCATCCGCACTCGCACACACGTTCAAGCCACCGGACAACCTCCACCTCCTCGCTCCAGCGATCCAGCGGAAGCAACAACTCCTTCCTGCATTTAAATGCCACTGAACATGTATCTCGCTAATCCGAGACCATGGGGGAATAATTCTAGAGGGGGAGAGAGATCCTTCACAAGGAGGTGTGAGGATGAAGGAGGGAATGGGTGGCCTTTTATAGGAGGAGGAGGGGTGCCCCCTCTCTCCATGGCCGACGCATGGGGGGGTGACCCCTCACCTCCCCCATTCATGTGGTGGTAACTCCTCCACATTAAAATGCCTCTTCACATTCCCTTTTAAAGTCTCCACTTTAAATGCATTAAATTTCTCCAAATTTAATGCTCTCTCATTTAATAAAACTCTTTTTATTAAATTTATTCAGAATTTTGTTAATTACTTTAATTAACAAACATTCACATATAGCCCCTTGAAATATTTCAATATCACATGCGAAACACCTTCGCAATTTCACCAAACAATTTCCGGTTTCTATTGAAACAATTCTCGCTTTGCAATTCTTTAAATCTCAAACATATGTGCTCCAAAATGGTGTCCGGTAACTCTTAAGTGTGCCACCCTACGGTTCGAGAATAATGCAGACATGATCGAGACCCTTCTCCGATCAATAATCAGCAGCTGGACATGGAGATCCGTACTGACTCCTACACATTCAACGATGACTCCTGTGATCGTGAGAACCTTTAACGCTTGTAACTAAATCCTTTTGTCTCTCGATATATTACATGTCCGAGATTCGATCATCGGTATCTCCATACCTAGTTTGATCTCGTTACCGACATGCACTCTTTTCTTGTTCCCGTGATATAACATTCTAGTGATCACATCACTTGCTTGTAAGCTATCCTAATGTGATATCACCGAGAGGGCCCAGAGTATATCTATCCGTCGTCTGGATTGACAAATTCCACTCTTGATCCATGAGCCTCAACATAACACCTTCGTAGCACTGAACCCATCTTTATAGTCACCCTGTTACGGTGTGACGTTTGATGTTATCAAGATACTCTTCCGGTGTTAGCAATTAACATGATCTCATGGTCTAAGGATAAAGATTACTTCGTATGATGTTATAGCAATATAAACATAATGACTTGATCGTAATGCTATACTTCGGATGAATGTTCACCACATCATTCCACCAATGGTGTGACCTTGTTATTAACAACATCCAATGTCCATGATTAGGAAACCTTGATCATCTTGTTAATCAACAAGCTAGTCTATAAGAGAGGCATGACTAGGAACCCTTTTTGTTTATTAAACACACATGTATTGATGTTTCCTATCAATACAATTATAGCATGCAAAATAAACATCTATCATATACAAGGAATACATAATAACAACTTTATTATTACCTCTCAGGGCATATTTCCTTCAATTACAACATAATACATAGACCGCCATCCAACTGCATCTATGACTCCTTAGATAGATAACATGCTGCTCTCAGGTATGGTGGACACTTTGGCAATATTTGGTTTAAGGGAGTTGGAAACATGAGTAAAATACTCAGTGGAAGTGAAGGCTAGCAATAGTAAGGGAGCGACAAACAAGAGAGCAATAGTTGTCATAATCATGCTTGCAACAAAACAAGACTAATCATGGCATGAAAGTGATTCAAGATCCTCAAGGCAAAATAATTCATCGAGGCTTAACTGATTATTATAGTCATATGCATGCATGAGCATGTGCCAAGTCAATTCAAATGAAACATTCCGAGGAGGATACCACGATGTCATACCAAGTTATGAATAGAATAATGCAAGCAAACATTCATACGACATGCTACAAACTATTAGCAAGCTGGAACTAATTATACGAAAGCAAGAACTACTAAGCATCCAAAGATAACATACACCTTACACGAACAGACTAAGCATGCCCACAGTGATGAGTATATGTACAAAAATGAAAACTAATAGAGTTCGTTACCAGCCTCTTACCACGCCTCAAGTTGTCATTAATCCTCATTATTGCTCTTCACTTATGTGGCTTGAATAATAATATGAAACCAATATCCACTAAGGACTGCTGAACCCTATAACAAATTCACAAAGCCAAAGAAGAACAACAAATATTTTTGGTGTTTTTGATTTTTTTAAAGCAAGAACCAAACAGGAAAAACAAACAAAGAAAAATCTTTTTGGGTTTTTCAAATAGTTCAAACAAAGCAAAAAGGGAAAAGCAAACCAAGGCAAAAGAAGAATAAACAAACCAAAGAGAAACAACAGAAATATTTTTGGTCTTTTTGTGTTTTTAGAAAGCAAAAACAAAGAAAGAACGAAAACTAAAAAGAGAACGAAACATGAATATACAAAGTACCGACACAAAATGATATGGAGATGAGTGCGGTGTCGGCGTACCTCCCCCCAAGCTTAGGCTTTTGGCCTAAGTGGGCATCAATCCCAAGCCGACCAGGATGAAGTGTCACCGTGGTATGACGAGGAGATACCCTCGTACTGGTGCGAGCTCAAGTACGTCCCTCCGTAGTGTGCAGAGTAATCGTAGGAGGGTACATCCTCTTGGTGCTGCTCGTGGAAGCCCAGCAAGCGGAGCTGCTTGTCCACCTCCTCCTTGGAGCGCGACCATGGTCTCCTGTGAACACTAAACAAAGAAGGCTATGGCAAAGGGATCTCCCTTTCATCCCCGTCAGTGAAAAGCATCCTATATACTAGCCTGTCAAAATCAGAAGTAGCAGTGACAAAGTGATGAGTTTTCATAGCAATAAGGTCAAGCCTCTGTGGTGCTAGTATAGTATCATTGGGGTCCACTAAAAGGCCTAATGCATTGACCATACGCGAGGCAATTATGCCCCCATAGATAGGCCCCCTAGCAGCTAGGCGGCGAGCAATAAGCGAGCCAAGATTGTACCGAGTATCATTATTAAGCGCAGCAGCAAGGAAGGCTAAATGATAGTTGGAGAGATTACTTGTGTTTTCCCTACCAAGTATGCTAGTAGCAAGATAATATGCAAAGTATCTGAGAGCAGGGAGTTGGATGTTTCTTATCTTTTCGCGCTGCACCACGCGATCATCATCATTAGTCACTCCTCGGTAAAGCTCCAGCAAATCAGCGGGTCGCCCTTGAATTTTCTTCACAGTCTCTGTCATGCTTACACCTACAATACTGAAAAATCTCTCCAAAGGCATGGTGAAGGGCAGATTATAAATTTTGAAAGAGACAGTCGACTGATAGGATGTGTTAGTAAATGTGAAGCTCTGAACAAAGGTTTTGGTGAGCATAGCGTATTTCTCACTCTCATCTTGCATATATGAGGTCAAACCAACCCTCTCAATCAGTAGCAAGAAATCATCAAGAATATCTGCAGCTTGTAAGAAAGTAAAAAAAGGAAAAGTGGATGGGTGAGCATCCCCGTCATCCCTTTCATTACCAATACGAGTTGCAATGAGATCTTCGTTGTATGATGGCCTAAACGGAGACGCTGATCTTGAGGGCCTCGACCTCCTAGGTGCATCACTCTCAAATATCTCTCCAAAGGTATGGTTGTTCATGCTTGGTATTCTTAAATTTGAACACATATTAAACAAGTGATTGCAAAGTGAATATAATGAAGGGTACTACTCATAGGGACTTGTAAGAGGCCTAAACATGCATCAAAACTATATCTCTAAGCATCAAACAAGCTTACAAGCCCTCAAAACCTGTCACCTACAACAGCAAAATACTCAAGATATAATCCACTAAACACAAATCTACTTGGACAAGGGGAGGAGTCACATACCAAGGAACAATTGCTCCAAATTTCAGCAAGAAAGATGGACTGAGCAAGGAGATCGAAAAATTCGAGAGCAAGCACAGCAAGAACGCGATTTTGAGCAATGAACTGGAGCTTACTCGGGAGAGAGAAGAAAGTGGCAGGTGAGAGAGTTAGTGGAGGGTCAGGGGTAGCCCACACCAGGGCATGACGCCACCTAGGGTAGGTCGCGCCACCAGGTAGTGTGCCTACCTGGTGGGTCCCCCTGGTACTTCCCAGGCACTCCTCCGTCCCCTTTTTCACGTAAAAATTTAATATGAATTTTCTAGAATTTTTCGAGACACTTTATTTTTGGGCATTTTTCAGGTATAGAAGAATGATTTTCTGACAGACAGATTTTTTTGAATGATGCAATGACAAAACAAGGCTAGAACTACAGAAGTTCTAAGACACTCTAACATGCAAGCAACTAACAACAAAAAGGAGAACTAAACAAAAGCAAAAACTAAAATGGATAGAACAGAAGTACACAGAAATAATCATAGTGAAAACATTGTTTTGTTCAATTAAATCCTTTTGTTAACAGGGTTGATCAGGTCTTGTTACCAAAAAAATTCCATATGAGGCAAAACTTTGTATTCCACTAATGATTATGTTACCTCAACCTTGATAGCAATGGTCCCAATCATAATAGTTTCAAATTTTTCTCTTGGTATGGGACAATATATTTCTCCAACTTGAATGCCATCAACATGTTCAATTGAATTCAACCCATAAGTCCTTTAAATCTTCTTGGGGAAATAGACAGTATGCTCCTTGTCATTAACATTAAAAGTCACCTTTCCTTGATTACAATTAATAACAGCTCCTGCAGTATTAAGAAAAGGTCTCCCAAGAATAATAGACATATTATCATCTTCAGCCATTTCAAGCACAACAAAATCAGTTAATATCAAGCAATTATGAGCCAATTTAACAGGTACATCCTCACATATACCAACAGGAATAGTGGTAGATTTATCAGCCATTTTCAAGGATATATCAGTTGGTATTAACTATGCCTCTTATAGAGAGAGAAAGGCATAACACTAACTCTAGCTCCCAAATCACACAAAGCAGTTCTAACATAACTGTTCTTAATAGAGCAAGGGATAGTTGGAATCCCCGGGTCTCCAAGTTTCTTAGGAACCTTACCATTGAAGGAATAATTAGCAAGCAAAGTAGAAATTTCTTCATTAGGGATCTTCCTTTTATTCGAGACAATATCCTTCATATACTTTGAGTAAGGAGGCAATTTAATAGCATCAGTCAAAGGAATTTGCAGGAATAAAGGTTTCATCCACTCACAAAACTTATATAGTGTTCATATTCCTTTGACTTGTATTTCTTATCAGGGAATGGCATAGGTTTTTGGACCCAAGGTTCTATTTCACTACCATGTTTCCTAGCAATAAAATCTTCTTTAGTATATTTAGTATTCTTAGTGTGGTTTTCAGGTTCTTCTTCAACTTTTTCTTCATTAGGAACTTCGTTTTCTTCATTACCACTTTTAGTTTTAGCATCAGAGACAGATATGCTATTAGGATCTATAGCAGGTTCTAAGGGTTCTACAATAGTTTTATGTTTTTTTTCCTTTCCTTACGAGTAGAACCACTATTTTCAGCTTGTTGAGAATCCTGCTCAATTCTTTTGGGATGCCCCTCAGGATATAGAGGATCCTGGGTAGCAGCACCACTTCTAGTTCTAATTTCATAGGCATGTTTTTCTTTAGCAGCATTAACTAGCAAGTCTTTTTGCACTTTAATGAGTTGATCTATTTGAGTTTGAACCATTTGAAAGTGTTTAACAATCATTTTAACATCATTAGCGGTTCTTTCCACAATATCCTTCAACTCAACAATAGCTCTAGTGTTTTCCATTAGATGATTTTGCATCCTTTTATTAAAATTATCTTGCTTAACAATAAAGATATCAAATTCTTCTAAGCATTGATCAGGTGATTTAGAGTAAGGGATATCACCTTCATCAAAGTGTTGGAGAGAGTGTACCTCAATAGTGGATGAGTAGGGGATAAGCTTACATAATTCTTCTATACGAGGTAAATTCTTGACATCTGCAGCTTTAATTCCCTTATCCTTAAGACATTTCTTAGCTTCCTTCATTACTTCATCATTCAATTCAATAATTCCCCTCTTCTTAGGTGATGGAATAGGCACATGTATAGTAGGTTCAGGTATAGCTTGTTCAGGAGGAGTCCAATCTTCATAGTTCTTACTTATTTTAGCCATTAATTCCTCAGCTTCCTTAGGAGTCCTATTCCTAAAAACACAATCAGCACAACTATCTAGGTATGTCCTAGATTCTTCGGTTAGTCCATTATAAAATATATCAAAAAGCTCATTCTTAGGTAATGGACTTTCAGCCTGTGCATGAATCAAAGCACAAAACCTTGCCCAAGATTCAGGCAATATCTCTTTTTCTCCCTGTTTAAAATCAAAAAGTTCCTGCAAAATAGCATGTCTAGCACTAGGAGGAAAATATTTTTGCAGGAAAGTACTAATCAAGCAATCAGGGCTATCAATAGATCCAGGAGGTAAATTACTAAACCAAGTTTTAGCTTCTCCTTTCAGTGAAAAGGGGAAAATCTTAGCAACAAAGTAAGTGCGCATCTTAATATCATCAGAAAGCAAGCCACTCATGGTAGAAAGTTCATTCATATGTGCTACCGCATTTTCATTCTTAGTCCCACAAAAAGGTTCTTTCTCAATAATAGCTATGTAAGATAGATCGAGAGAGAAATCATAATATTTATCTACAATGTTTATGGGAGAAGCAGCAAACTTAGCAATAGGAGACAATTTGGTTCTAATAGTACGCCTCTCAAGGAGACTCTTAGCAGCTCTCCTATCATGGGTGTTTTTACATTCTTTAATAAATTCATCGGTCATCTCAACATAACCATCTTCAATATCATAACTCTCACTAGACTCAGGTGAACTAATAGGTGTAGTAGTGTCTTCATTAGGAGTTTCAGTATTTCCAGCTATAGTTCTAGCAATCGTAGCATCTAGGAAAGGACCTAATGAACCACTCTTATCAAGCACAGTAGAAGCAGCATCATAAGCATCAGAAGTTTCAGATGCAGTGTGTGTAGCATGTGTATGTGGTGGTGTAACGAGCTTACTTATAACAGATGGTGAATCAAGAGCAGCAGAGGTGTTCAGAACCGTACCTCTTCTTGTAGTGGATGGTAAAATAGGAAACTTGCCATCAGAGACTTACCCAAGATGGATGGATAGCAACGAACAATAGAGAATCCAAGTGAACTTGATAAATAAAGCTATGCTCCCCGGCAACGGCGCTAGAAAATAGTCTTGATGACCCACAAGTATAGGGGGTGTATCGCAGTATTTTCGAGGGAACTGAAACCCAATTTATAGATTCGACACAAGGGGAGCCAAAAAATATTTATAAGCCTTAACAACTGAGTTGTCAATTCAGCTGCACCTGGAAACAGTCTTGCTCACAGCAGTTTATCAGTAGCAATAGTTTTGTAGTAGGAATAGCAAAGTGACAGCAGTAGTAAAGTAAAGACAGTAGTAACAATAGCAGTAAATAGTGGGATTCGAGTGTGGTAGGCATAGGGATGGATGGACGGGCGTTGCATGGACAAGACAATTCATGTAGCAATCAGAACATAGGGAAATTGTAGATAAATAAGATAAAGCATCCAAGTACTAGATAATCCTAGGCATGTGTTCCATATATAGTCATACGTGCTCGCAATGAGAACTTGCACAACATCTTTTGTCACGCTTGGCAATGGCCTCAAGGAACTCGGCAATTAAGGTGCTCCTTTTAATAGAGCACCGGAGCAAAACATTAACACTCCGTGAACACATGTGATCCTCACATCAAATCCATTTCCTCCGGTTATCCTGATTTCTGTCACTTCGGGGCCTTTGGTTCCGGACGACAACATGTGTATACAACTTGCAGATAAGACCATAAACAATACTATCATAATAAATCAATAACATGTTCAGATCTGAAATCATGGCACTCGGGCCCTAGTGACAAGCATTAAGCACAACAAGTCGCAACAAAGTCATAAAGCACTAATAAAAGATACTAGGCACCATGCCCTAACAATCTGATGGCATTACATGAACGATCTCATCCAATCCCTACCATCCCCATAGCCTACAGCAGGGGATTACTCACTCATAGATAGGGGAAACATGGATGGTCGATGGAGAAGTGATGGTGACGATGATGGCAATGATCTCCTCCAATTCCCTGTCCCGGCAGGGTGCCAGAACGGAGTTTTTGGTGCTGTTTCGTGGAATATGGTGGTGGCGGCGGAGCGGAACTCCTTCTGGAAAAACATCGAACCCCCTGAGTTTTTAGGTCAGAAGGCAACTTATAGGCGAAGAGGGAGACCGAGGCGTCTGGGCGGACCACCTGGCGCGGCCTGGGCTTGCCCGTGCAGCTAGGTGGTGTGGCCTGGGCCCAGCCCCCCTCCGTCTCGTATTCTGGCTCCGGGAGTCTTCTGGTGAAATAGGATTTTTGGCATATTTTCCGGGATTTTTCCTGATAGTTGATTTTCTGCACAAAAAGTAGACACCAATGCAATTCTGCTGAAAATAGCGCCAGTCCTTGTTAGGTGCATCCAAATCACACAAGTTTAGAGGAGAAACAATAGCAAAAGTGTTCGGGAAAGTAGATACGTTTTGGACGTATCAGTGGTGTCATGTGAACGTCGACTACATGTCACTTCACCTATATGGGCCTAGGGGGATGCATTGTGTATTTGGCTACTAATCGTAGGGGTTGCCAGAGTGACAGAAACCTGAACCCCCGTTAGGAAACCATTGCACAAGGGACGTCAGGGTCTTAGAGTTTAAAGTTGTGGTTAGGTTTCTACCTTAATTACTTTCTTGTACTTACTGATGTTTGCAAGGGGTATAATCACAAGTATGTATTAGTCCTAGGAAGGTCGGTACATTAGCACAGGTTTACCCACACAACACTTAGCAAGCTAAAGAAGATTAATCAACTATATGAAGCGAAAGCACTTGACGATATTCTCATGTGTCCTTGAGAATGTTTGGTCATCTTAAGTAATA
Organism: Avena insularis; assembly: GCA_023614405.1. Classification (NCBI taxonomy): domain Eukaryota; kingdom Viridiplantae; phylum Streptophyta; class Magnoliopsida; order Poales; family Poaceae; genus Avena; species Avena insularis. Next base: position 569,677,996 of record CM042686.1, read on the forward strand.
CAACCGGCTTGTCCTTTGCTAAAAAAGGATTGTGCCACTTGCTGCATTTATTCTTATTGTCTTTTATTTACTCGTACTTTATTTACTTGCATTATCAAAAAACCCTAAAAATCCATTTGCTTAGTATTTGCAGAGAATTCCTGATCGATACCACTAGCCAGCACCTTCTGTTCCTCGTTGGGTTCGACACTCTTACTTATCGAAAATACTGCGATACACCCCCTATACTTGTGGGTCATCACTGCATCAGCCGCAACAATGTATTCAGACTCCATTGAAGATTGTGCCACTATCGGCTGCTTCTTACTCTTCCAGCTTACCGCCCCACCATTCGCGAACACAAATCCTGTTTGAGACTTCGAGTCATCATGATCTGAGTTCCAGCTCGCATCCATGTAACCCTTTACGTTTAGAGCTTCATCACTTCCTCCATAAATTAGGAACATATCCTTTGTTCTTTTCAGATACTTTAGGATATTCTTTACAGCTGTCCAGTGATCCAGTCCTGAATTACTTTGGTATCAGCTCGTCAAACTAAGAGCCAATGCCACATCAGGTCGCGTACTTAACATTGCATACATGATAGATCCTATGGCTGAGGCATATGGGGTGGAAGACATCTTCTCTCTATCATCATCTGTTACAGGACATTGAGTCATACTCATTTTGCAATTCTTCATCATTGGTACAAAACCCCTTTTGGTGTTTTCCATTTTGAACCTCTTCAAAATCTTTTCGATGTAAGTACTTTGACTTAATGCAATTAGGTGCCTTGATCTATCTCTATAAATCTTGATCCCTAAGATGTATGCAGCTTCACCTAGATCCTTCATGGAAAATTGGTTACTCAAATATGCTTTCACGCTTTTCATAAGATCCACATTGTTTCCCATGAGTAATATGTCATCCACATATACTACTAAGAAAACAACTGAGTTCCCACTTGCTTTCTTGTAAACACAGAACTCTTGTTGATTTTGGACAAATCTAAAACTCTTGATCACTTGATCAAAACGTTGGTTCCAGCTCCGAGATGCTTGCTTCAATCCATAGATGGACCGTTGAAGCTTGCATACCTTTCCAGCATCCTTAGGATCAACAAAACCTTCCGGTTGCATCATATACAACTCTTCATCAATGTGACCATTGAGGAATGCGGTCTTGACATCCATCTTTCAAATTTCATAGTCAAAATGTGCAACAATTGCTATCAAAATCTGGACAGCCTTAAGCATCACTACGGGAGAGTAAGTCTCGTCGTAATCAACTCCTTGAATTTGTTGAAACCCCTTTGTGACAAGTCGAGCTTTGTGAATGGTCACATTACCATTCGCATCTGTCTTTTTCTTAAAGATCCATTTATTTTCCACGGCCTTGCGGCCTTCTGGAAGATCTACCAAGGTCCAAACTTGGTTCTCATGCATGGATCCTATTTCGGATTTCATGGCTTATAGCCATTTCTTAGAGTCAGCACTATCCATAGCTTATTTGTAGTTTGCAGGTTCTTCTTGTTCATCTAGGATGACAGACATTACAAGGCTACTGTACCAATCAGGAGTGGCACGAATTATTGTAGACCTGCGAACCTCAGGAGTCTCGACGTCGTTGTTTTGATCATCATAAATGGGCTCTTCTCCATGTTGGAGAGCGGTTTCGGAACAGCTTCCGTTGCGCTACTCGGAATTAGGAGAGAAGGGTCAACTTCATCTAACTCAATTTTCCTTCCACTCACTCCTTTAGCAAGAAACTCTTTCTCGAGAAAGGTGTCGGTTTTTGCGACAAGTGTCTTGCCTTTAGCTTGAATGTAGAAAGTATACCCAATGGTTTCCCTTGGATATCCCACAAAGATACATTTTTCCGATTTGGGTTCGAGTTTGTTAGGCTGCAGTTTCTTAACATACGCCTCACAACCCTAAACTTTTAGAAATAACAACTTTGGCTTCTGTCCATACCATATCTCATATGGGGTTGTCTCCACGGATTTGGATGGTGCTCGGTTTAAAATAAAAGCAGCGGTTTCCAATAGGGTTCAGTTACGGTCTTCCGACACACCATTACGCTGTGGTGTTCCGGTTGGCGTAAGTTGTGGAATAATCCCACAGTCCTTCAAGTGCATGTTAAACTCATAACTCAAATACTCGCCTCCTCGATCCGATCAAAGATGCTTGATTCTCTTGTTAAGTTGATTCTCCAGTTCTTTCTAAAATTCCTTGAACTTTTCAAAAGTTTCAGACTTGTGCTTCATTAAGTAGATATATCCATATCCTCTTAAGTCGTTAGTAAAGGTAACAAAGTAATGATAACCATTACGTGTTAAGACGCTCATTGGTCCACATACATCTGTATGTATGATTCCCAGTAGGTCTACAACTCTCTCCACTATCCCGAAGAATGGTGTCCTAGTCATCTTGCCCATGAGGCATGGCTCACATGTATCAAGGGATTCGAAATCCAATGATCCAAGAATCCCTTATGAATGAAGCTTCTTCATGTGTTTTATGCCAATGTGACCAAGACGGCAATGCCACATAAACATGAAATTATCATCACGATGCTTACAACGTTTAGCATCAACACTATGGATGTGTGTATTACAATCAAGATCAAGTACGAATAAACCATCACACATAGGAGCATGAACATAGAAAATATCATTCATATAAATTGAACAACCATTTGTTCCTCATTTAAATGAATAACGGTCTTGCAACAAGCAAGACCCACTCACAATATTCATACTCAATGCAGGTACATAGTAACATTTATTAAAAACCAACAGTAATCCTGACGGTAGATGGAGATGCAGGGTGCCGACGGCCATCACTTTGACTCTCGAACCATTCCCGACGCACATCGTCACCTCGTCCTTCCTCAGGCGCCTCCTACTCTGCAGATCCTGCTGAAAGTTATAAATGTGAGCAACAGATCCGGTATCAAATACCCAGGTGTTACTCCTGGCGCTTGTAAAGAATACAATAATAACATGTATATCATATATACCTTTGTCCTTGGCGGGTATCTTGCCGGCTCGCTTGTCTTTAAGGTACTTGGGGCAGTTGTGTTTCCAGTTCCCATCCCCTTTGCAGTAGTAGCACGTAGTGCCCGGCTTAGGGCCAGACTTGGTAGTCTTTGAGGTACTGGCAACGATCTTGCCATCCTTCTTGGACTTCTTACTCTTGCCTTTTCTCTTTTGCCCAGGCTTTTTAAAGTTGGTGGTTTTATTGACCATCAACACCGTGTGCTCCTTCTTGATTTCAACCTCAATAGTTTTGATGGCGGGGACGAAAATTAGGGGCTCACGGGACGGCATGAGCAGGTGCGTTGGACGCGCCTCATCACGGGCGACCTCAAGGTGGCGGCGCCGCCCTGATTTGGTCATCGGAGGCGTGGCTGCGACAGTGTTCGGCGGCGGCAAGCGGTGGCGCGTGACGCGAGCGTGGACCAGGAAGCGAGGAAGATGGAGGAAGGGCGCTTGAGCACCAGCGGCTCACCGGGAGGCTATTGGAGGGGTCAGCAAGGCGAGAGGAGCTTGGAGGCGAGCTAATCGACACCTACCGGTCTTCGAGAAGACGACATCAGTTCGGTCGAGTCTAGATGCGAGAGCTCGATTTGTTTGCTTAGGAAGACCGAGGATGACTTGGTGGAGACGGTGGCATGCTCGGAGGTGCTTGGCGAGGCACAGAACGTCGGCGCACGGCAGCAACTGGTGGCTAGGGTTCGGGCTCAGAGGGGATTCGCGGGAGAGCGAGCGCTAGGGAAAGAGAGGAACCAGAGGGAGGGAGAGGCACGTCTCGGGGATCTTATCCTTGCCCAGAACAGCAGCGGGGCGAGCATCTTGGCGGGGAGGTGATCGACGACGGCACGCAGTCCAAGCAGCAGCTTCGCTTCGACGGACGCGAGGAAGAAGAAAAGAGGAAGGCGGTGAAGGGGTATGGGCCAGCCGGGCCACGAGTGGGTTCTGGAAAAGGTTGAGAGAAGGGAGAGAGGGACCGGGTTGTGGCCTGGTTACTCTGGCTCTCTTTTTTTCTGTCAAAACATTTCACAATTTTTGTTTTCTCTTTTCCATTTGCAAAACAATTTCAAAACTGTTTTTGGCATTTCAAAAATACGAGAGGGCTTTGTAAAATATGTGAAATATTGTGGGGTCCCTTCAGTCCATTTGTGCTCCACACATTTTATGGTTTTCAAAATTCAAAACCAGTTTGAATAGGTTCAAAGAGAGAGGGGAAAATTAGGGTTTAGGGTTTTACTATTCTTCTTGTTTGTATTTTTATGTTAGCAAAATAAACGATGCTCATAAATACACAAACAAAGCCTAATTAGTATTTAACTAAAGCTGGGTGTTACGGAAAAATGAAGAAAACCACGGAAAAGGCAATCTAGGCGTCCATTACCTTCGGCTCCGGGTCCCCGCGATCACATCCGGCAAAGTAGCTCTACCGTTTTGGCCGGGGCATATGAACCCGGCGATTCTACCGGCGCCAGTATGTGCCGGTGTAGAATCAACCACACAGTCCAGATTTTGAGATACGTGCCATATGCTTCAGTTAACTTGCCGTTTGCCTATTCCGTCAATACCTTTTCAGTGAACCTCACACTCATGCAATGAATTTCAGACTGCTCTGTCTGCTCTCCTGTCGTACGCCTGGTTCAAACTTTTTCTAGTAAACTAGTACAATCTCCTAATTAATTGATCTATTTTTAGCACAGGATACTAACCGGATAATTATCCTGGAGATTAAGGACTGTCTAGATATGGCCAGTAACATACAAAATGACGGGATAGATCGATGGGATAGATTTAAGGAAATTAAGAGAGAATTAAAAAAATCCAGTCGGATAGAATTTTATTCTTACATGCAAAATGTACGGCGCATTAATTTCTCAGTAAAGGGTTGAAGAGGGTTTTTAGAGATGAAGATGAAGGAAAACGCAAAAAACGGATGGAGTACTAATTGGTGAAGCTAAGTTGACAGTGATATTAATCTATAAAACTATTTTTAATTTATGAAATCAGATAAAAAACTAGTATTAATATACAAAAACTTCTTTCTAAAGTAAACGGTACGTACTGGCCATTTAACCCACCGCATGAGAGTTCATTCGTCTTGCCGTTTCGCTATGCGGCGGGCCGGTGGCTAGAGCGCGAGCTATCCGACAACATATGCTCTCTCCCGTCCGATCTAGAGTGGTAACGGCCGGAGCACGAGACGGCGACACCGTGCATGATGTCGCATTGAACTGCCGACGCAGCGGTGGCTGCCCCGACCTTCTCCTCTGGCGCCCTGTTGTCCATGATGTCAAGAGTGTCGGCTAGTCTGCCGTGACGCGGTCTAGACGTCGTTGCCATGCACGAGGCCCCGGTGACCCGGTGGACGAGTGGCGGACGAGGCGTGATGGCGGCCGTAGCGTGCGGTAACTTCCTCGCCATCGAACTCCGTCGCAGCACTATCGAGCTCTACATCTCTATCGTTGAGCTCAGTGTACCCGCCATCGAGCTCCGCTTTAGGAAAGAGAGCGTTTGACTGGAATCCCGGTTCTGATCCTCCTCTTTGTCCTTTCTTATCTTGTTGATTTTTTTAGAATTGAAAACTTCAGAATCATGGCCTGAGCAGTACATGTTGGATATGTTCTTTTGATATATAACTTTTTGGGGGTTTTACTTAATACATGAGAACCAGATGTGAAATAAAACTGAAGAATACATGTTCGAAACATTTGAAAACACAAATCCTTGTTTGAAATAATTGAAACCACAACATGAGAAGAACCGAAACCATAAGACCAAGTTTCATTAATTAAAACCACAAAAGCATGTTTGAAACATTTGAACCCACTAAAACCAGTAATACATGTTTGAAATAATTGAAACAACCACATAAAAAAACCGAAATCCCAAGACCAAGTTTCATTTAATTGAAACCACAAAACCATGTTTGAAACAATTAAAACCAATAAAACATGTTTGAAATATTTGAAGCCACTAATGCAAGCATTTGAGACCAATACGCCATGTTTGAAACATTTAAAACCATAAATACTTGTTTAAAACATTTGAACCCACCACCTAACAAGAACATGAACTAGAAGACAAAGTTTCATTTATTTGAAACCACAGAAGCATCATTGAAATAGTTAAAACCACCAATTCAAGCATTTAAAACCAATAAAACATGTTTAAAACAATTGAAAATCACAAATACTTGTTTGAAACAATTAAAACTACAACATAAGAAGAATCAGCACCACAAGACCAAGTTTCATTTAATTGAAACCACAAAACTATGTTTGAAATAATTGAAACCACCACTTCTAACATTTGACTCCACTAAAATTTGTTTAAAGCATTTGAAACCAGTAGTAAATATTAGAAACAATTGAAACCAGCACTTAAGAAGAACCGGAACCATAATATCAAGTTTCATTTAATTGAAACCACAAAACCATGGTTTAATAATTGAAACCACCATTTGAAACATCTCAAACTGATAAAACATGTTTGAAACTTTTCAAACCACTAATACATGTTTGCAAGAATTGGAACCACCACATAAGAAGAATCAAAACCCTAAGACCAAGTTTCATTTAATTGAAACCACAAAACCATGTTTGAAACAATTGAAACCAGCACTTCAAGCATTTGAAACCAATAAAACATGTTTAAAACCACATAAGAATGTTTGAAACAATTGAAACCCCCAACTGAAGCAATTGAAATCAATAAAATATGTTTCAAACAATTGAAACCACAAATACTTGTTTGAAACAATTGAAACTACCACATAAGAAAAACAGGAACCAGAAGACCAAGTTTTATTTAATCGAATCCACATAAGCATGTTTGAAACATTTGAAACCACCACTTCAAACATTTAAAAACACTAAAACATGTCTGAAACATTTGAAATCACTAATACTTGTTTAAAAAAATTAAAACCACCTTATAAGAAGAATCAGAACCACAAGACCAATTTTCATTAATTGAAACCACAACACCATGTTTCAAACAATTCACACCCACAGTTCGAATATTTGAAACCACTAAAACCTATTTTAAACATTTGAAACCACTAACACATGTTTCAAACAATTGTAACCACCACATAAGAACAACTGGAACCACAAGATCAAGTTTTATTTAATTAAAACCATAAAACCGTGTTTGAAACGATTGAAACCACCACTTTAAGCATTTCAAACCACTAAAACATGTTTCAAACAATTGTTTTGAAATAGGGTTTTATGGTTTTAGTGTAATGAAACATGGTTCTATGGTTTCATTTATTCTTGGATGGTGGTTTCAATTGCTTTTTTGGTTTCAATTTATTGAAACATGGTTTTGTGGTTTCATCTATGTATGGTTTCAATTGTTTTGTTTAGTTTATTGAAAGATGGTTTCGTGGTTTCATTGGTGTGTATTTTTAATTTTTTTGAAACATGCTTGTGGAGGTTCGATTGGTTCAAATAAGTTCCCGCATGGTTCGACTTGGTTTTAGTGGTTTCAAATAAAGTTCAATTTGGTTTCAAAATTCGTGGTTTCAATTATTTCAAACATGTTTGTGTGGTTTCAATTTAGTGAAATATGGTTTTGTGGTTTCATTTGTTCATGCTTGTTGGTTTCAATTGTTTCAAACATTTTTTGTGGTTTCAATTGTTTATGACATGCTTGTGTGGTTTCGGTTGTTTCAAATATCTTTTTGTGGTTTCAATTGTTTCAAAGATGCTTGTGCGGGTTTAATTTATTGAAACATGGTTATGTGGTTTCGTTTGTTCTTGGGTGGTGGTAATTGTTCTGAAACATGCTTGCCAGGTCTCGCTTTGTTTGAAACATATTTTTGTATTTTAAATTGTTCGAAACATGATGGTGTGGTTTCAGTTGTTTGAAACATCTTTTTTTGGTGGTTTGAATTGTTTCAAACATGTTATTGTTGTTTCAATTGTTTTAAAATAGGGTTTTCTGGTTTTAGTGTAATGAAACGTGGTTCTATGGTTTCATTTGTTATTGGGTGGTGGTTTCAATTGCTTTTGTGGTTTCAATTTATTGAAACATGGTTTTGTGGTTTCATAGCGCGTCCGATGAAGCGTCAGCGGATAGCATGCACTTATGTCACAAGCTCGATCTGTAAACCAGTTGGAGCACAGATGATGCAGCGATGCTTCCGGCGCTCCACGATGTCCATGAGCGCGGTTTAGAGGGAGTTGAACTTCGCCTCGTGCACCAAGAGATCCTCGCTCTCGTCATCCGAGTTGTAGTCGTTCGCGGGAGCAAGCTCGTGGACGACCAGCAGGAGAAGGGCCGCACATGATGATTTTGTTTAGCAAGAGCTCCTCGACATCGTCTGCGGCAGGGTCGAACGGCAGCACCACCCTTGCAGGAGAGGTCGGATGGGCGCCGCGCCCATGACTGCCTCTGGGCTACGCATGACGGACCGCATCTCGACGACGACAAAGAACGGGCGAGCTTCAGAAGCGAGCTCCTGCTGCAGCGCGGAGAAGCGTGGCCGCATCCGCGTCCGCCCAAATCGCGGCTTGATTGGCCGGCCATGCCATCCGGACGGAGCTTGCCGGCCGTCAGAGACCACCAAGTCGGGTCTGACATTTCCAATAATTGTGAACAAGACTAAAATTGTGAAACATGTTCCTGTATCAATTTATTGAAACAAGACAAAAAATGTGAAACCTGTGAAAAATATTGAAAAACGTGAATTAAAACATGTTTTTTAAACAATTGTTTCATTTGTACCAAAGACATATCCTAGCTAGGTTTCAACATGGGTACAAATTCCAGTGAGATTTTAATGAAATCTGCGGGCATATTTTATGAAGTAATTATCTAAATTCATAACTGTGAGTTGAAACAACGAAATTTTATTGAAATTGGTGTGGAACTTCACCGAAAAATCTATATTTACACATGAAAAATTATGAAGACAATCATCTAGGATGGTTTCAGATGGAGTAACAGAAAAGCAAAGGAAAAACAAACTACTGCGCTCCACGCACGACGGAAGCGCACGTGCGCAGCTCTGCCAGCGACCGCACGCGCCCAAGCCTACGGCAGCTCCGGCCGCACCGCCCGCACGCCGTTCTCCGCCAGCTCCGGCCAGGCCGCCCGCGCTCCGGCCGCGCCGCCCGTGCCGGCCGGAGCGCCGTTCTCCGCCAGCTCAGGCAAGGCCGCCCGCGCGCCGTACTCCGGCCTCCGCCAGCTCCGGCTACGCCGCCCGCGTGCCGTACTCCGCCCTCTCCGAGCTCGCGCCGGCGTCGTGGTCCGAGGCTTCCTCTCGTGGCCATGGTCCGGTCGGCGCGCAGCTCAAGCTCCGGCCGTCACTGTGCCTCGCGCGCACCGGCAGCCACCGGGCTCGCCCACGAGATCGCCGCCGCCTCGCCACGGTCAAGATCCAACGAGAGAGACGATGGAGAAAATTCTAGAAAAGAAGAGAGAGTCGCGTGTGGCGTTGTGGACAGATATTTCGAAAGAAGTGGGGTCCATGCGGGCGGTGAGCGGTTGACGGAGAGGACGGAAGCAGAAAACGAAAAACACGAATCCTGATGCGCTCGCGAGGGACGTGTAGTTGATTCTACACAGGTACGTACCGGCGCCGGTAGAAAGAAGTTTTCGCGGGGCATATCCACTGCAGGTTAGGCCAGGTAGCTAGCCCGGTAGCCACCGAGGCGACGAGAGGTTGACCTGAAAGGTAACGTTCGTCTCTCACCCGCGCCCCTCCTCCGAGGCTACGCCCATAGCGACGAGCTAGCCAACCCGGTTGCGGCAGTGCGGTGCTGGTGCCATCTTTTCTCGGTCGTCGCCGCCTGTCATTATGGTGCCAACAGGTCAATTGTTAGTCCTCAAGATAGGCTGTCCTTGTACAGTCTGTTCCATGGATTCCAAAGGAATGTTAGTCGATGTGAACTTTCATGCATAGCCTATATAAGATGTTTTAGCTTTGTGAAGCTAATGTATCTAGATTATTTTTATAGTTTACGTTCGGAGTGATTCGGAGTGAACCTACTCACTAAAAAAAGGTTTAGATACATTCACTTTATAAAGCTAAAACATCTTATATTTTAAAACGGAGGGGTACATCCTTAGCCTGATCGAACCCATTTTACTTTAAGCTGAAGTACTCGAAGAACTGTAGTACTACTATACATAAGCTCCACAAGATAGATATGCTAGTGAAAGAACTTCAGAACGGACACCGGTAGAATGCAAAGACGAAATGAACATTCTGATTTGTACAGATACAGGTGGGTAACATTAGCCGAGTCACTATAGTTCCTTTACATGTGAATGGCTCGAAAAACAGAGACCAAACACAGACATGAAAGACCTCACCAAGTGTTCCTGATACAGCCCTACTCTTGATTAGTACTAGTAGGAAGGACCTACCAACTAACATGAGAGATCGCCCGACGGGAGTAGAACGATCTCCATGTTTTCATCCTTGGCAATGCCATCTTGGCTCAAACTCGATTGCACGCCGAGATTCATGTCCTCCCCCTGGCGCTTCGGCTCCCAAAGCAGAGGCTCTGCTTCAGCCTTCAGGGCCGAGTGCTGTTTCATCAGCCTCCTCAGCGCTTCGAGTTCAACCGCAACCTCTATCATTCTTGGCCTTTCTTCGCCTTTCAACCTTAAGCATCTTAAACACAGCTGCGCGACCGTTTTAACGTGTCTCATTCCAGCTTCCTCAGCCACTTGAGAATCTACGATTTCCAGCAATCGATTGTGATGGAACAACATGCTGAAATGCATTGCTAGGCTTCTCACCTCGTCATCCTGACCATCAGATATTGGCTTCTTCCTTGTCAGTAGCTCGATAAGTACCACGCCGAAGCTGTAAACGTCGCTTTTCTCGGTCAGCTGGCTTGTCTGGAAGTACTCAGGGTCCATGTACCCTAGTGTGCCCTGCACTAAGGTCGTCACATGGGTCTGATTCTGGGGTATTGGCCTTGAGGCACCAAAATCAGATACCTTTGCGGTGAAGCTCCCGTCAAGAAGTATGTTTGATGACTTCACATCTCTGTGAATGATTGGCGTCTTTGTAGCCAAGTGCAAGTATGCGAGTGCTGATGCGGTTTCAACTGCAATCCTCAGACGATCCTCCCATGACATTGGGAACGATGTGTTGTGAAGATGGTGAAAAAGGGCCCCGTTGGTGATAAATTCATAAACCAGCAAGGGAACTTCTGCCTCGAGACAACAGCCTAGCAGCTGAACCACATTCTTGTGGGTCACTTGTGAAAGAATGACCAGCTCATTCACGAATTGTTCCACCTGGCTCTGATCAACTCGCTGAGACCTTTTGACTGCTACAACCATTTGATCTGATAATATACCTCTGTAGACAGTCCCGAATCCACCTCTACCAACAATATTGTTATCACTGAATTTGTTGGTTGCTTTGTCGAGCTCACCGGAGGTAAATATCCGCAGCGGTGCCTTCCGAGAAAGCATCTGCTGCTTCAACACAATGCCACCATTCTGCATAAAATATCTCTGTCTTTTCTTTGCAAGCTTTCTCTTCTTAACAAGCCAGTGGGTCCAGAAGCCTAGAACAAGAAGAAGCAGTAGCAGAGCTAGTCCCACAACTGCGAACGCACAGTTAAACATTAGCCTAACTCAACATGCCTCCTGTATAATGATCACATCCATCACATGAAAAAACAGAGAGATGAGGTTTCAGAAACTTGCCTATTGAAATCTGCAGTGTGCCAATTCCACTGCAGCCACTTCCCTCCCTTTTGCCATCACCACTCATCCCTGATGGGCACGTACAGTTGAAACCGCCCTCTGTGTTGATGCAGCTATGCGTGCATGGCCTTCCAATGGAGCACTCATCGATATCTTGTCAACAGTCATGTGAAACCAAATAGGAATCAGATAAGGCTTGTTCTTGCCGACAATTAATTTCAGAAAAAAATTGGAGATAACAAGAAAACCCAGATATATAAGCACAGAAGTGTTCATTACCTTGGCATCCACCCGGAGCTTGCAGGTACGGGTTCCCCTGAAATCCTTCGGTACAATTGCAGCGATATCCAATTCCATTGGACGAGTTATAACAGTAAGAATTCTCCTTACAAGCATATGATGCAGAGTGTTTTGCTGCCTTCTCACAGCTCCCACCATCTATGGACCACTCGAGAACAATAGGCCGATACTGAGGGATGTTCATAGCTGAGTTATTCAGGTCAGTAGTAGAGAAAACATAGGAGTTCTGCTCCACGATGAACGCCTCGGCACAAGCTGAAGTACTGTTGTCTTTGTTGAGGCTGGCAGTTATGGTCGTGAACTCTAAAGCCAGCTTCTTTAACCCCCTGGGCACCGGTGCTTGGCAGCAAGCCACACCAGAGCAAGAGCCATTGATGATGCTATTTTTCGTAGAGCAAAAGGAAGCGCAGCCACCGCTGTAACCGCTGCTACCGTTCAGCAGCATGGCCACCGTGTTGCAGCCCACAGCCGTGAACTTGTTTCTTGTATCAGAGAATGTGAAGTTGGTCCCCTCAAGGCTAAAGCTAGTGTGGTTCCCTCTGCACTGCCGAGATTGAGAAGCAGCAGTAGCCAAGATGCTCACCGAACCATCAAGCAACGAGATGTTGAGAATACCAAACACGTTGTCGCTGATGGGCAGCATCGGACCAGATGAACCACATGTGATCTGGAACCCTTGAGCTGGGGAGGGGTTTTGGCCAGGAAAACCAAAAGGATAAGGGACAGTGATGTTGGAATTGGAGCAACCGGGGGTACTTGATTCCATAGAATGAACAGAGCATAGAGAGAAGAAGCATGTGATCAGGAGGAGCAATGGCAGGAGAGAATAGTGAAGAAATTTCTTCTCCATCGGTCTTTGGAAAGAAAAAAATAGGCCACGGCAAACGCTGCAACACTTATTTATCAAGACGTCTCTCAAGAATCCAACTATCCAAGAGGGAGGACTATGAACAGTGACCACTAGCAAATTATTCGTGGTTCTCTGATACATATTTTTTTTCTTTATTATGTGGAGCAGACTGCTGCATCGTTTTCTCGTATTAATGCAGCATATTTCCTTTAGTACAGGGTGATTTATTCCAGACTCGCAGGCCAGCCACACAAACCTGTATCAGCTGAGATAGGGACGTGCACCTGGAGACTTGTGCAAGCTCCCCCGTGGTCAAAGAAATAATTATGCCACTAAAAATGAGGACGACCCTACCAAAACAATCGAGTATTTATCTGTACATATATGCATTGGCGCCTAAACTAAATAGTATTATTACCAATGTCCAAAACAAGAACTAAATATTGCCAGTCTTTCATCTCGGGCAATGGCAGTTTCAAAAATATTATCACCACTACATGCATATCATGGATATAATTGGTCAATCTCACCTATCTCACAGGCCACCTGAAGTTCAGATGAAGGTAAGTATGCAGACCTGCGAGTAAGGTTATATTTTTGTGCAGACTCATGAAGCTCAATAGATTGCCTGATTGTCTGAACCCAAACAATAATCAATCACGATGCTTCCTCTACCAGAATAAACGTGGAGACTGAATCTAGATGGTCCCTGCCATTTTTCGGTGTGGGATTGTCCCTGCCAGCCATTCAGGCAATCCACACCAGCAGAGACGCAGGTAGCATATGCGAGGTATAGCGGTGAAAATCTAGGGTTTCAGGCAACCTCACCGGTCACCGCCATGGCGCCAGGCACGGCGTCACCGGCGCGGGCTCCAGGGTCGTGTTGCTCGGGGTGGGCGACTCTAGGAATGTGGGAGCCGTGCTTCCCCCTGCCATTGCGTCAGAGGAGGCCGGGGGTGGTGGGAGAAGCGGTGAGTGGTGAGGGTGAGGGTGTCGGAGAAGGGAGCGAGGCTGCACCGCTTCAGACTGAACTGGAACTGGGAAGAAACGCCGGAATTTTCAACGGCCTGCAGATCATGTTACTGACAGGGACACGTCAGGACGTCACAGAGGTGACCAAGTGAGGTTCTTCACAGTGACAATGAGGAGCGACGCCGGAGAAGACGAGCTGAGATGTGTCGGATTGTCACTTGAGTTGTGGCAAGAAGATGGGCACGGCGTCAGGCGAAAAACAAAGCTAGGGATGTGTTTGGACTGTGGCCAAAGTGTATCCTACCAATATTTTGGTCATGACCAAAAAGTTGGTTCTTGTTTGAATTATTGCCAACTTTTTGGTACGTCAATGCTCCACTACCAACTCTTTCAATTTTCTAGCCAATGTTGGCTAACTTATGGGAAAACAAAGGCTCAACCAAAATTTTGGTTAGCTAAATATTTGGTAGGACAATCTTAAGCACAAACCAAACACACCCTAGATCTCCCAACCGTGGAGAGAGATTGACCGGGAGACTCTGGGAGGTAGGGAACTGGTTTGTCTGTTCCATACTCAACCCAGCTACAAGTACTCCCCCGAGAAATACTCCCTCCGTTTCATAATATAAGATGTTTTACTCCCTCCGGCCCATATTATTGTTTTCAACTTTATCTAGATTCGAATGTAACTAGTTAATGATTTAGACTAGGTTTATTCAAATCTAGACAGAGTTGAGAACATTAATATGGACCCGAGGAAGTAACTTTTGTAAAACAAATATATCCAGACATCTTATAGTGTATAGGTTTAGAGGGAACTTATTCATTTCACGAAAGCTAAAACATCTTATATTTTGAAACGGAGGAAGTAAACGACTTTGATTTGTCTAGATTTGTATATATCTAGACATGTTTTAGTGTGTAGATACTTACGAATCTAGATAAATCCAAATCACTTTCTGGATAGAGGGAGAGAATACCAGTTTCACCAAGAAACAAGCTATAAACCAATGATGGTACACATACAAGAACTGCAGTCGGAACTCAAAAAAACGCCAACTTTCACATCAGTCATTAACAGCCAAACCACAGCAGTGCAGATTTTGTAACATGTACTATAAGCTAGAACATTTGGGGTTACTGTTTTGGTTTACTACATCGACTAACTGTAACCTACATATGCTTCTCGACATACAGGTGAAGATCTGAATATAGATGAGCCACTATATACATGGCAGGCACCACAACAAAACCTATCAGACTGTTGACTATGTAAAGCAGCAACGGAGACTAACTATATAGATACACATGATCAAAATATGCTGAAAGTTAGAACTTTACAGTAGACAGCCAACCAAAATACTGGTCACCCCTTTGAAGAACTCCTTCATGGAGGTGATTGGCTCGACTCTGCAAGAGGCATCCATCAGATCGCGCCAAGGTTTTGCCATCTGGATGGAACACATTAGCAGTTCTCCATCTTTACATCGGCCACCGGACAGTCAGAGATCAGCACTTTTTGAGGTATGAACAGTTTGCGACTTTGGTACCAGAGAATGTACATACAAGAGTTGCAAGCCTGAGACAGGTCAAACTATGCCAACCATTTGTACCAGCATAACCATGACCTATGGTGGATCCCTTATGGCAGGACCACCCTTTCTAACCCGGTGAGCAAGAGCATGAGATGGCCTGCCAAGTGCTTCCATTATCCTGCTGAACACAACCTTTACAGGGACGCATGTCACCAGTGGAACTGCTCCTTCTGATTTTAACAAACCACCCAGAATCTCACTGCGCCTATGTGCCTTCCCTTGGCCACCTTCTCCATGATGCTTTTTTCCAATGGAAACCGAAGAAAGGGCTCTAATTTTCTGGCTTGGTGAGCTTCCTTTCTTGATGCTGGAGGGTTTCTTTTGAGATTTCTGCAAAAATGGCCTCTGGACACTGGAGATGTTTTTATTTGCAAGCCTGACTCCCTGCTGATTGGGAGAAGCAGGAAACCTATCAAAGGGAGCTTTCATGTCCCAAAGACCCCCGCCGTCATCCCTATCCAGGGTTACTCGTGAAGAATTAGAACGTGGAACTCTTGGAATAGCAGTCCTTCTGCCTCTTGGCCAAGCAGGTGCAGCTGCTGTGCTTTGTTCCAGAACCAGATCACTGCCGAAAACAAGCCTGTCTGCTGAACCGTCTTCAAGTTTTTCAATATGGATCGGGTGCCCAACAATAGCTTTGCCGTTCAGTTTGCTCATTAGAGAAACCAATGGGACATGCTCGCCTTGATAGTTAGCCTGTACCTTCAGGTCAACATTGAACAGCACCGGACTGACAGAACCAAGATGTGAGCCATTATTTCGCTGATACTGTGAAGATCCTTCCCAGCATGCCTTCCGACCAAGAGAGGCTATCTGATCGCCATTTTTATTGAGCAGAGAAGTCTTGCAGGGAATTTTAGAGTCATTGAAAGCGTAACTTTGTCCATTATCTCTGGTAGGTTTCGAAGATGAGGGGTAATCATTACCATAATATGTGTCAAGTTCTGGATAACTCGCAGCCTTGTCAACCAAATCTGTTCCATCAGAGTCACAATCCAACTCTTGGTTCTCCAAAAGAAATTGACCGAACGGTTGATGGCTGGATGCACCAATATTCTCCATTTTAGAGTCAACTTCATTGGCCATTTGCAGTGACCCTTTCATGAAACTATTGGAGTTGTCTAATGATAGATTTTCATCCACCTTACCGATTGGTCTCTTCACTGCACTGCGCTGGTTGCGTTTACCTTTCATATGCCACTGGGAGACACCTAACTCAGAAGAACCATCCTCGTCTTCTAAGACATTTAGTTGAGGAATATGAGTAGAAAAGGCCACCTCAACATCGTCGTCGATGTCATTTGCATGCCTTAACTTATTAGAAGCCTGGAGGTGGAGGGAACTAGGATCACATGCATCTGGTTCGGGAGATTGTATCTTAGCATATCCTGCCAAAAATGTCAACAAAGGGAATGAGATCAAACAAGGAAAAATATAAAGGGGCAAATGTGAGAGAAGTCAGCAGAATCAATTATCATAAGTACCAGAAAAAGGGAGGGGTCTATATTATTGTAGTAAAACACAAAATTGATCAAGTGTACTTAGCATATCTCAAACAACAATTTTAATCAACATACTACAAGAAAGAAAAGGCACCAACAAAACAAATGACATGCACACAGCACTAAGTAGCATGGTAGAAATGACTTGTCCTCAATTATTGCAACGATTCAGCCACACCCACAGGCAGAACTACATGATTGCATGATCAATAAATAATTGACTCCATAGGGGAAATAACAACATTTTTCTAAAATATAAGGCATCAATAGTTGACACCCTAAGCAGGGGTATGGTTATTTATGTTGCATCTTAAAAATATAAACTGGTAGGAAAAGGCAGCAACGGAGGCACCTACTTTGCAAAAGTTCAGCATCATCTTCTGTCTCAGTTTCTGAGCATTCACGCGCTGAAGAATCAGATTCATGCTTCTCAACAAAGTCAGGAAATGTTTGCTCTCGGGTAAGGGTATCTTGCTGCTTTGGGTAACTATCAGTCTCATGATGAGCTTCGGTTACAATTATTTGCTTAGCAAGAAAAGCGTCATGGCTCTGTGCATCCCCAAAATCAGTAGAGGGGTATGTGGCGCCATTTCTTTTGTCCTGACAGATAGCAGGCAGACGATCCTTCCCTCCTTCAACTCCGACAGTTCCAGAATCATCATTGCACAGAAAAGGATGAGGCTTCTGTTTAACTTGAGCAAGTGGCCTGCATCTATCATGTTTCTTGACAAGAGATTCTTCGAAAAGACCTTCCTCTAATCTTCTCTTTTTCAGGGCCGCATTTTTCTCACCGCACTCTAAACTTGGCCCTCCTTGCGTATGTCCAAGATGAGAAAAACCATTAACGTGATTACTGAGAGTGTTCCCTGAAGCCTCCGAAACAAGAGATCCCGACAAGTTTCTTTTTGAACCAGCATGAATAAACTTCTGCTCACAATCTTTTGTTTTACCAAGGAGAACAGAGTTATTCCCTTTCCGGTTGTTACTCTTTTTGCTTTTGTAACGAGTAGTGCTGAGATCTACCTGTTGAGTTGCTGAGCTTTGCAAATGCAACTGAGATTCCTGACCATTGTTTCTTGAGTAATATTCTGAAGCAAATTTATCAAACTCCCTCCCCCTGAAACCTTGATTCTGGTACTTTGATACAAGCTGCTTTCTCTCCAATTCAAGAGCATGAAGAATAGCATCTTCTCTACGAGCATATTTTTCTCTTCTCTTTACAGGTTGACAAGACTTTGCCTTCTCAATACAAGCATCAAACTCCCCACACCTGAATTCCTTAACACGTTTTGATTTCTCGAGGTTATACCAGTCTCTGAAAAAAGAGAGGAAGAAAAGAACCATTAAAAGGTAAGAATCTGAAATCAAACTGTCGGCTCTATAGAAAGCCAAATAAATTATATCAGGAAATGTTGAGTATGATGTACAATAAGCAGTTTGTCTGTTATCATTGCGAATTAAAAATCTAGTTCAACATCTTATGTACTTACTCTCAGATGGAGAACTACTCTCAGATTTGAATCAGTGAATAAGAATAAGTAAAAGACTAAATAAGAATCCAATGCCCTTCAAGTGATTGGCAAACTACTACATAAATAAAATCATTTAAGCAAGAGATTGGACAGTGGAACTCGCAGGAAAAGGTAATCTGATACGGCTAAGTCTACCCAACCACAGTTGCTGTTGATGCACTGTATAAGCCTGCTATTTGTGCATCACAAGTTGATGTTGAAAAGCGAACCCTAAAAATCAAAGACATCCACGAGCCAAAGTTCTTACAATTTTTTGATTAGGAAGGTGAAGAGATGATCGTCCATGAGAGCATACATGTCAGGATGGTGGGCAAATGCAATCTGCTGGACATGGAGAAGTCCAGCGTGACCGTGACTAAAATTATGTATGTCACCAGAATTGGACAAAGCCAGAGAATCCAAACCTGACTAGCATAATAATCATATAGAAAAGAAACATGCACGTGTCCACATATTTGGGAAGAGGCTTAGTCATGCATGTGCACGAGGTTAACCAAGAAATGATTTTTAATTGGAAGGATAGAGATGGCGTGCAGCTATTTAGAAGGAAGTATGAGATCCGGTCAGTTGGTACAGAACCAGATTTTGTTTCCTTGTTTTTGGAATAATCACGGCTACATGAACCAACCAAGGGTGGTTAAGACAAGGTCCACCAAGCAGGAACTGGCGCACAAAGGTAAGTGTCCAGGATATTGTTAGCACCTATTTGAGTTGGCTAATACAGAAATTTAGAAATCAGATATGTCTTGCTGAGATGTAAAAGGAAAGAGATCTTATTTTAGAGACTATCTCAATTTGTGTTTAGTTTTTACCGGTACAGCCAGCTTTCAGCAAAGTTAAGAAGGTTTAGCTATGCACTATAAATTGACATGTTAAGCGTATATGAGTAAACCCAAAAAATGAACATGCCTGGAGTGACCAAATGCCATGCTTCCGCGTTTTCTTATATTTAGGGTTTTCATCTGGGCTCTGAGGTTGTTTGAGTAACCATAGTGGAGAAAAGAATCTGTACACTTAGTTTCTTGCATGATTTTGGAAGGGTCAGAAAATCTCTTTGCTTTTTGCTGCCTATCTTGTACTTCTATTTCTATCTACTAAATTCGTTCGCCAATACTTCTTTTTCTCTACTTCGTTCTACTGCTTGTTTAGTGCGTGTGGTGAAAGATCAAGGCTACCCCTAAAATCGTTTCAGTGCAAGCTGAGCCGTATCATAATCTTATGTGGAAAGATATAGAAGGAAAATCAACTCCCGCAAGGATACATTCAGTAGTCTACTGCTATCTATCTCTTGTTCAAAATGGAAGTTCACGAATCTCATCAGAATACAGAAATATACAACAAATCCAATAGACTGAACATACAAAATAAAAGGCTAAAATAATGCATTTTACTCATTAATAATATCCACTGGCATGGAAGAATCCAATCGGCGCATCCTCTTCTTGTTTCATACTTCAGCCAAACACATGGGTTTTAACATCTCTTAAACCAACTACATTTCATTCCATGGTGGCAACCAAAAGATAACAAAGTAAGCTTAGTGATGCTTTTTGGGCACATAGCTGGTTAAGATTTGGAAACAGTGCTTTTGTAAGGAGTATTAACTTTTCTACTTTGTATAATACAGAGGAAGTAAAAAATCATAATTCATAACCTAACCATCCCTTCCTTTCAAACTTTGCACACTGAAAAAAAGATGGCCATAAAACCTGTCTATCTCAGCACATCTAACAACTTCCGAGAAAAACGTCAATGGGAGGCAACAATTATCAGTAACACTACAACGCAAATAGTCTGCACCTCAACTGACTACAGCATTACTTGCTTCAAACCGACATGACAGATTGAGTAGCGTAATGTTATATGTATCATGATTACAGCAAATCACACGTTATATAGTACATCAGCATCAAATATGTTACATCATATTAGATGCTTTGTCACTGCTCTTGCAAAAAGTGAATATATTGAGCACATCCCAGAGGATAATTGAACATTTACCCTCCACAAGGACAATACATGTATGTCACAAAACTAAAAGGATGACAAATCCTACCCCTGTCATTTGTATCCGCCCCTCGAACAGAAATAATAAATCACTCGCACTATCGCACATATAATGATGTGCACGGCACGTGACATACATCAGCCTATCCCCGTATTAGGTTAAGAAGTGATCCTGTCGACAGTGAATGCTCCATTTGTTTAACTATTCCTGAGTCTACACCGAGTAACTGCCAAAACAACCGACAGACGATTTATTCAACAACACATGGAAATCCAGTTATCCATAACAGAAGCTTGTTGCCATAATTGAAACATTACATTGTTGATCTAATAGCGTTTGGTACGGCGACCCGCTAGGTATTCCCATGTTATTCCGTAACGGAAAACTCCTTCACTGATCGACAGCACGGGGTATTTATTCAACCCTAGGTAAATGCGTTAACCTAGAATATAACTAAGCAGCAGCATACCACATAAAATTAGGGCAAAATCCTACAGAAGGGGAGAATACCAGGAAAACTCACATGCTTGCATCCTCCCGGCCGAGTAGCTTGACCGGAGTCCCTGTCCTGGGCGACACTACCTGCGACGCCGGAAGCTCGTCCTGCCCGAGTATCCTCCCAGGCCACCACGAGCCGTTCCGTCGCCGCACCCACACGATGGTCCCCGGCGAACAATCCTCGATGCCACCGCCGTCCGCATCCCCTTGCCCCTCTCCTCCTCCTGCCCCTCCCTCTCCCCCCGAGCTCCGACCCATGCCGGCCACCAACCCCACCAAACGCAACCCTAGGTCCGCATCCAGGAGCCCCCCGCCGCTCCTCCCCTCTGCCTCCTCCGCCGGATTTAGGGTTCCGGCGACTTGGAGAAGCTTCGCGCTCCCGCTCCGATAACCTCCTCCTCTTCCCCGGCTGGGTGTGCCGGCGAAACCGCCGCCGACCAAGTGGCGGTGTTCTAGCGACTCAGGAATTGTATTTCTCCTGTTTTGATTGTCTTCTGTTTTTCACCTGTCTGCAGAGACTGCAACGAGAAAACAGAACGAAGGGAAAATAGAGGGCGTTGGTTCCGTTTCGGTGCCTGTCCAATGCGTGGGCCAAGCAGCCAAGTATACTGCCGGCTCGAGTCCGGAAAAAATATGGGCCGATAGAGTCCAAATCCGAGGGAAAATGGACAAAAATAACCTATAATAAAAACAAATTCACAAAATAAACTTTGGCCAGAAGTATTTTACACGGACTAACCCTTTTTGTAGCGTCCAACAGAAAGACGTTATACTCTACAGTATAGCGTCTATGGCATAGGCGCTATGGCCCCTGCCATTGCCTTCGTCTCTGCCCACCGCCGTAGATGGCATTTGCGTTAAGCACTGCAGCTTTAGGCGCTATGCCCCAATGTGTAGCGTCTTTTCGTTAGGCACTACACATTGAGATGTAACCAACCAGCTGACCCTCCTCCCCACCCCCGACCCACTCCTTCCCAGGCCAGAAGCAGAAGAACACACGCGGTTCCTCTCTCTCCCCCTCTCAAATCCACCTCTAAAAATCAACAGATCTGAAGTATTTGGCCGTGGATTTGCTCCCCGATCTCCCTCTCAAGGTATTCTCCTCTGATCCCCTCTTTTTCATCCCAAAAAATCTTGTACATTTTAGTCTTATTTGCTTGGAACCCTAGTCTCTAGATGGATTCATGTTTAGGACGATTTGTTCATGGTTTTTGGTTACTTGGTAGTTGTATGTTAGTTGTATTTGTTGGGGAATGACAATGTGTTGTTGATTTGATTTGTATATGATGGTTGTATATAGATTTGTATAAATGTTCCAATAATATGCTCCTATATCCTTTGAAATTACTTGTAGGAACTAAAACAATGGCCACCGATGATGGTTGTATATGGATTTGTATAAACGTATGAATAATATGCTTCCATATTCTTTGTAGTTTCTTGTAGAAATTGAAACAATGGCCACATATGATGAACCGCTCACATATTTATTGATATTTAGAATATATTTGTAGGATGATGTGGCTACTTGATGATTACTATGACACAAAACACCGGGCATACTTGATGGCGGAGAAGTATATGGTAATAAAACCATGTTGGACTTGTTTGTCTTAATTTTTCTATTGATTCAATTGTGTTGGACCCGTAAAGAAGCATAATATTTTGACTTGTATGTATGCAGAAGCTAGGTCCCCTGAAGATTCGGTCTCATGGCGCGTCCTCAAGTGAGATGCCGTACGACGAACGGTACACTCCATACATCCAACAGTTAGGCCTCCTCCCTTTCATCACGCTTGTGACCCGGTCGACACCAAACCTCAATGCGGCTGTCCTCACCGCACTTGTTGACCGGTGGAGGACGGAGACACACACTTTCCACCTCCGGACTGGCGAGATCACCCCCACCCTTCAGGATGTTTTCATGATCTTTGGGCTTCCTATTACGGAGAACCCTTTGTGTATGAACATGAATTCTGACGGGTGGCGCAATGAGATGCAGCTACTTATTGGGAGGGCTCCTGTAGAACTTGAAGACAAGAGTAAAGATAGAGTCCCAGCAGGCGTGACATATGCGTGGATTGTGGCGAAGTTTACCCAATGCCCGGAGCTAGCCGAGGTTGAGGTGATCGAGACACATACTCATGTGTATGTGTGGTATGTCCTCTCCAGGACTTTGTTTGCTGGCAGTGGAGGTAGGACCGCTCAGTCGATGTGGCTGAAGGCTTGATGTCTACGCACTTTTATTCTTGTAGACAGTTGTTGGGCCTCCAAGTGCAGAGGTTTGTAGAACAGCAGCAAGTTTTCCCTTAAGTGGATCACCCAAGGTTTATCGAACTCAGGGAGGAAGTGGTCAAAGATATCCCCTCTCAAGCAACCCTGCAATCAAGATACAAGAAGTCTCTTGTGTCCCCAACACACCCAATACACTTGTCAGGTGTATAGGTGCACTAGTTCGGCGAAGAGATAGTGAAATACAAGTGGTATAGATAATTATAAGTGGTAATGGTGATGGAAAATAGCTTGATGGCGTGTGGTTGATGTAGGAAAAGACTAAAGGCAAACTGAAATAAAGATGGAAGCAAGCAAGCATGTAATAGATCTAGTAGCAAACAGCGTTTCAATGCTTAGAAACAAGGCCTAGGGATCATACTTTCACCAGTGAACACTCTCATATAAATATCTTATCTTTATGATACTATTCTTAACTACTCTCTGGTTGAATACTCTAATCGTTGGTAGGGCTATAACAGCACACCTCAAAGTTCATCTTTCCCATGTAGAAAACCCCACATTGTCACCTTGAGTACTAGATGAGTCCAACAAACACCACAATTTCATAGAGACATCCAACTCCAAATATAACTCATAACAAGTATTTGTAATCTGTAGCCTAAGTGCCACCATGGTGTGCACGCTGTCACTTTAACACACATGGGGAGAGCAGAGATCTATTAAAGCACTTGAGTAGCAAGGTAGATCTACTTGATTACAAAGCTCATGACCACAAAAAGATCATGCATAGAGAGAGAGATGAACACATAGCTACCGGTAGAACCCTTGGCCTTGAGAGAGAACTACTCCCTCCTCATCATGGAAATCAGCAATGGTGATGGAGATGGTGGTGGAGATCGATGGAGATGGCTCCGGGGGCACTTCCCCGTCCCAGCAGGGTGCCAGAACAGAGACTTTCTGTCCCCCGAATCTCCCCTTTGATAGCGGCGGCGCTGTGGAACTTTTCGTGGTTGGAGGCTTGATTCTTTAGGGTTTTGGTATCGGGAGGCATCTTATAGGCGAAGAGGCAAGGTCGGTGGGCGGCCAGGGGCCCACACCATCTGGTGGCACGGCCAGGGCTAGCCCGCGCCACCACATGGTGTGGCCGCCCTGTGGCCCCTCTCCGTCTCGTCTTCTGGCTCCGTGAGTCTTCCGGTAAAATATCGAGTTTGGCTTTTGTCCGGTCCAATTCCAAGAATATTGATTTTCTGACTTTCCTGGAACCAAAAACAGCAGAAAACAGACAACTGGCACTGTGGCATCTTGTTAATAGGTTAGTCCAAGAAAGTCTATGAAAAGTACTCCAAAGTTTGAACAAAACATAAGAAAGTAGATAAAACCAAGGATGGAACATCAAAAATTATAGATACATTTGTAATGTATCAACATCCCTAAGCTTAACTCCTGCTCGTCCTCGAGTAGGTAAGTGATAAAAAAGAAAGAATAATTTTTGAGGTGACATGCACCTTCATAAACTTGATCAAAGTATTCATAAAACATTGATAGCTGGGATCATAATACTTCAATCATAACATGAAAGATAAAGTTCTAGCAATAAGACAAAGCAACTATATTGTAACATGAAAAGGCACAAACAAAAGACATGAATAACAATGCTTTGCAAGACGTTTGTTTGTTTCACATAAAGAAAACATAGCATAGTGGCATTCAGCTTGTCCCTCATGGAGTAGCAAATATAAATGCATAGGACACCTTCAAAGTTCATAAGAGTGACTAGATACAAATAGTTTAAAACAAGCAATATCAAAGTTATGCATTAATCAACAAGTCTTGGGACAATGCACATAGAACTAAGAATGGCCACTATGCTCTCAAAGTAGGTGCATAAGGGTAGAAGGTGGAGACTCAACATAAAAGTAAAAGAAAGGCCTTCATAGAAGGAAGTAGGGATTCAAGTTTCATAAAGAGCTTCCAAAAATTATGGTACTTACTAGCTTTCAGCTCTCATTGCCCCTATCATAAACATCTTGAAGTGATTAAGGTTAAAGTGAACAAACTATGGTGTACATGCTTGACGAAGTATAAGTTAGAAATCTCATGTCCCTTGTATACGAGGGCCGCTCCTCATGCTACTCAAGTTTAGTCACCGGTAAGTTCTTGTCATTGTAAGTACATGTGTATCATAGAGAACCGCCAACGGGGTACCCCTAATCCGATGATACGGAAGAATCCCCATATCAAAATGACAAGGCAAGCAGACAACGAGCATCTCAGCAATCTTCTTATTTACCATGGGAATATGGTGCTTTTTTCTCTTTTTCCTCTTTCCATAATCTTTTTTTTTTCTTTTTCTCTTTTTTCTCAATATAGGACTCTTTTTTTTATAAGAAGAATGCTTCATAGACAACTCATTATGGTTACGCTGCAGGTTTCCACCATGTCAGCATGGATTAGACCAGCGGCCTAGGCGTTTCTCTAACACATATACATAACTCCATGGACTTACAAGCCCCCCTTTCATTTCACAGCGACGACATCCATAGGCGAATCTCCCCTTCGGTGGCGGCGGCGCTGCGGAACTTTTCGTGGTTGGAGGCTTGATTCTTTAGGGTTTTGGTATTGGGAGGCATCTTATAGGCGAAGAGGCAAGGTCGATGGGTGGCCAGGGGTCCCACACCACCTGGTGGTGCGGCTAGGGCTAGCCTGCGCCACCACATGGTGTGGACGCCCTGTGGCCCCTCTCCGTCTCGTCTTCTGGCTCCATGAGTCTTCCGGTAAAATATCGACTTTGGCTTTTGTCCGGTCCAATTCCGAGAATATTGATTTTCTGACTTTCCTGGAACCAAAAACAGCAGAAAACAGGCAACTAGCACTATGGCATCTTGTTAATAGGTTAGTCCAAGAAAGTCTATGAAAAGTACTCCAAAGTTGGAACAAAACATAAGAAAGTAGATAAAACCAAGCATGGAACATCAAAACTTATAGATACATTTGTAATGTATCAAGGCTCTAACGCCCTTTGATAGCAATATTAGTTGGGGTTCGGCGGCTCTTGCCTACTTGTACTGGCAGGTAATCACTTGTTCATGCTGCCGTATTTTGTACATTTTTAATCCACACATATCATATCCTGACATTTTTACTTTACTTGCAGTTAGATGATGCTTGTTGTAGGTCAAGCGCCAAAGCTGGAATAGGTGGTGCTATGGTTCTCCTCTCGGTATGGAGCTGGGAACATTTACCAGTAGGTCGCCCAAAAGAGGTGGGCTACCAACCTTGGCCAGAGTTTGGGAGATACCCTCTACGCTCACCCACTTGGGCTTACAAGTGGGACATCATGTCGGAGATGACTAGCAATGTTGATGCCATATACATGAAGTACACGAACGAGTTAGATGCGCTTACGCCTGAGCAGGTAAATTTTGGTCTTTACATCACTTCCTAGAGTGTTTTACCCACTAGTCGAAATCTACAAGAAACATGTTCTTGTGATATGTTGCAGGTGGAGTGGGAGCCTTATGGTTACGGGGACGATTTTGGTGTTGCTCCTGGGTTTGATCTTAACCCGAAGTGTTTGGAGGAAAAGAATCCTCATGTGATGTCCATTAATTTATAATTGGGCGGTTGAGTACCATCTTCCACACCATGTGATGAGGCAGTTCGGGTTGTTCCAGGCTCACCCTCCCACATATAAGGACACCGACAAGGAGCTTCATAGGTAAGTTAGCATGAGAACCTTTTTCCTCAATTACATCGTCGTCTTCTATTTGGTTGTAGTAACAAATTTCTTTGTTGTCATGCAGGTTGGACAGGAAAAGGCAGAGAAAGATCAAGAAGTGGGATCACCATCATAGGAAGTATGTCATGGAGTTCTTGCTGTCTATGGAGAAGGCTCAGCAAACAGAATGGAATAGTGGAAGAGCTCATTGCGCAGTTGCATTCAATAACTACCTTCAGTGGTTTCTTGAAAATACTCGTGTCTCCATTTGCCCGCCGTCTTACGAGGAGGAAATATTAGAAGAACCGTGTGTTTTCGATGAGCTTTCCTACAACAAATACAACAAGCTTGTCATAGAGGGGCACGAAATCCCGATATCTTCCTTGCTCAACTTTGCGGTAAAGTTTTCCTTGCCCTTCCATTACTTTACTTGTCCTTCCATCGCTTTATTTCCTAACATGTTTGCGTTCTTTACTCCGTAGCAAAAGGAGATAAAGAAACATGCTGACGAAACCGAGGATATTCTCCAGATTGGCCGAAGGGAAAAAAGGCAGAAGGCATACTTTGAAACTTCCTCAAGGTATGGTTGAAAATGAAAGGAGTACTTATAGGGCATGTTGTGCTACACGCTTTGACTTCTCATGTACTTTATTACAGCGGACAGCCCAAAAGATGCGTCGTTTATCTAACCTATTAGGTTGTCGCGACCCCGAGTACACAACACCGTCAAATTCTAGGTCCAAGTCGATTTTTGACCCAATGGCTAATCTTGAGGATGACGAAGAGGAGGAGGCCACCTCGACGACTCGTATGGAGGATGAGGTATGGGACAACCTTACATTTCTTACCTGCATTAAGTGCCTTTGGTTTGTTTGCCGTACATTTCCTTAGGCACACATTCGTACTTGTAGATGCCTCGTATGGAGAATGAGACGGAGGAAGAATACCGGATTCGTTTCGCTTACCTATTGAAGCCAAGGAAAGAGTTCACTCGGTGGACACCGGAGGATTTTCGTAACAAAGGAAAGGCTAATGTTGTCGAAGACGAGCCACCACAGAGGTCAAGAGCTAGTAGGAGGATGAGGGGTCTAGACTATGATGATGATGAAGAGGAAGAAGAAGAAGAAGTGGAGGTGACACAGAAGATAGCTCCGATGAGGGGTCGACGCCCAAGGACGCGTGGACGGAAGTAGTTCTATGCACTATGTGTTGATGTTGTTCTATGCATTATGTGTTGATCTATGTGATGATGTAGTAGTATTGCACTATGTGTTAGCACTATGATGTAGTTGTATTTCACTATGTGGATGGAAGTAGTTAATCTACGCACTATGTGTTGGCACTATGAATATCTCTTTGTTGGCACTATGAATATCTCTATGAATATATCTATGTATTTGTTCTGTAAAGGTGGAGGTTAAACTGAACTGAATTTAGTTTTGAGGCATAGCGCCTACCTGACAGGTGCTATGCATGTGTAGCGCCTACCTGATAGGCGCTACACACTGACTTAGCGAGAATTTCAGAGGGCGCAGCTGGTTCTGCTCTCTATTGGCTAAAGCAACAAAAACCCGAAGTATAGCGCCTGCCTGATAGGCGCTATGCGTGTGTAGCACCTACCTGATAGGCGCTATACTTTGGGTTTTTTGTTGCTCCAACCGATAGAGAGAGTATACTGAGAGCAAATTGAGCTGCGCCCGCTGAAAAATTCACTAAGTCAATGTGTAGCGCCTGTCTGATAGGTGCTACACAGCGAATTTTCTAGCAGGCGTATCTGGTTTTGCTCTTAGTATACTCTCTGTATCGGCTGGAGCAACCAAAAACCCGAAGCATAGAGCCTATCAGGTAGGCGCTACACACGCATAGCGCCTATCAGGTAGGCACTATGCCTCAAAACTGAATTCAGTTCAGTTATTTCTCAGTCTAGAGCACAAGTTATACCAGTATTACAAGTTCGCAAATATAACAGAATTGAGAACACACTCAAAGTTCATCACATACTCATACATGGTGTTTTGCCCTTAAGGGGCTTTACATTCTCAAAGTTCACAACATACTAAAAGGACATTTCATACTCAAAGTTCATGTCATACTCATACACCACGAGCCTCCGCCATGGCCTCCGTCTACAAGTCTAGAACACGAGGCCATTCCCCTTCTTCTTGCACTCCTCGTCTTCCTCCATGGAGCGGTGGGCCGTTTGACGCTTACTTTCCCTCTCCGCATCGCGAGCCTCCTTAGCGATACGCTTCTCTTCCTCTTCTTGCTTGTCCTCACATTGCTTGCGCCTCGCCGCCATCTCCTCGTTACGCACAGCTTCTTGGTACCGACGTCTAACTATTGCACTATCGATCTCATAGATAGTCTTCGTAGCTTCAGATTGCTTGAGGTCTATCCAAGTGTAGTACCTGCATACTGGAGGGGGAGACTACAAGATAATAGAGCATGTTATTAATATGATATGGAATAGAGGTTCTTAAATTAAATTGCTTTGTGCATACCGGTGGAGTATCATACGGGTTGCGGGTATGCACGAGAGAGCGAGCGTAGTTGGCACACATGAAGAACTTTCTTCCCCAAGTATCAGAATTGTAGTCGATGGACTCCTTAACAATATAATCATCTTCGCCCCAACAAATTGGAACCTCCTTTCCATGGGCCTTGGATGTATGATACACCCTCCATGGCCTTTTCGCTTGATCAGCGCAAGGTGGCCTAGCATTGGACCTCATCTTCCTTCTCCTTTTTCTTCTTCATCTCTTCCTCTTCCTTCTCTTTTTTCCTCTTCCTCTCTTCCTATTCCTTCTTCCTCTTCTTCTCTTCCGCTTCATCCTCCTTTTTCCTCAAGTCGCGAGCAAGTTGAACCACCGACTCGAATTCACGAGCAAATGTCTCCTTCCGCTTCCTCTCTTCCTTTTCCTCAACTTCCTTCCTCTTCCTCTCCTCCTCTTCCTCTTTCTCCTTCCTCTCTCTCACCGTTGCCAAACCGTCCGCCCACAACTTCGAGTAGTTCACACCATCCCCATCATTGTTCTTGTTGGCCATACCTATAATAATAAAAAAGGTGAAAGTTAGTTAAGTAAGCACGAATGTGAACAATAGTGGTTTGAAAAAAATAAGTATGAAAGATAGTAAAATAAGCATGAAAGGTAGTAAAGTAAGCATAAATGTGTGATCATTTTTTTGCCATACCTATGCGCATACGGATTTCATCCTGCCAAATAACCTATCATACTAGCCGGATTGGGTCCACGCCCTCTTCCTCTACTAAGCCTAAGTGATCGACATCTTTGTTGCCTAGGAGCTTGTTGCCTAGGAGCATGCTGGCTACTTCTCCCTTGTCTTGGCACATGTTGGCTACTTCTCCCTTGGCTTGGCACTTGTTGGCTACCTCTCCCTTGGTTTGGAACTTGTTGGCTACTTTGCCCTTGGCTTGGCACTAGTTGGCTACTTCTCCCTTCGCTTGGGACTTGTTGGCTACTTCTCCCTTGGCTTGGCACTTGTTGGCTACTTTGACCTTGGCTTGTGCTCTCTTCCTTTGGGTACACTTTCTTGCATTATGCCCTTCACCATTGCACGTTCCACACCGCGCTCTCTCACGAGGCTCTTGGAATTGGTCGTTGCCCATTACTCGACCACCACCATGGCCCCATCCATACATGTCACTCCTAAAGTGTTTTTAGTGCGTCTTCCATGTTTAATCACCTTCCATTTTGGATCGGGCATAGTTGAATTCCATGGTACTCTGGCCATTGTGATTGGTCCAGGTATGGGTGAAATCAAGGGGCCCATGTCTTCTTAGTAGTCTCGATAGAGAACTCAGACTCTCTCACCGTGAGCAGATTATTATAGTCCAAATGTCGTCTGCGAGCCGCGGTTAGCAAGTGCGAGCATAGAAGATGAAGCAACAATGGCCTTCTGCATGTGCACTCACAAGTACTAAGCGAGACCTTGAACGCATGGCCTCCGTGTTGGACACCATCAGCCGTGGTTCCTCCTGGCTCCGTAACTTGGTATATATGCTCATCATTATCAAATTCTATGACAACTTTGTAATCCGCTTTCCTTGACTAAAATTCCATCCAATCGTCAACCTTTGGTGGGAACTTGTATATATGATTGTTCTAGTAGTCTCCCGCAATTTGCCTATCTGTTTCAGCTGAGTATTTTAGGAAATACTCATTCAACATGTCAAATGTATATTGGACTATTGCCGTGACGGGCAATGCATGGACACCTTTGAGCAACTTGTTGAAGCATTCTGTCATGTTGCTTGTCATTTGACCGTACCTTCGGCCACCGTCATCGAAAGCTCGTGCCCACTTTCCCATATCTCCAATGTTCCTAATGAGAAACTCTTTTCCCCCGCATTGAGTTCTTTGTTATGGAACAATTTGTTGTACAAGTTTGAGAAACGGCGCTCCGTGAAAGCGAGACAACAATCTTGTAGATCATCGGACAAGTCCTTACTCTTCCATGCTCTATAGAAGTTTGAAACAAAATTTATCATGCACCATCGATGGTGCAATGGGACATGTCCGGGAATGTCAAGCATCACCGCATTGAGAATTCTGAAGGGTTCGCAGCATAGAAAACAAAAAAAATTCAATGATGTGAACTATACGCCAAGATCTATCTACTAGATACAAGCAATAGGTGGATATACATCCATGGAGAACTTACCCTCGAAGACAACAAAGTTTTGTTAACGAGTAGGAACTCGTGGATGATGTAGTCGTACGCTTGCCGATCTCAAGATCGTGTGGAAGTCCTAGCATTGCAAACCAGCAGCGCATCCACACTCGCACACATGTTTAGGCCACCGAACAACCTCCGCCTCCTTGCTCCAGCGATGCAGCGGAAATAGCAACTCCTTCCAGACGAAATGCCACCGGGAACATGTATCTCGCTAATCCGAGACCATGGGGGAATAATTCTAGAGGGGGAAAGAGATCCTTCACGAGGCGATGTGAGGAAGAAGGGTGAGAGGGGTGGCCTTTTATAGGAGTAGGGGGGTACCCCTCCCCATGGCCGGCGCCCCATGGGGGGTGACCCCTCACCTCCCCAATTCATGTGGTGGTAACCCCCTCCATATAAAAGTGACCCTTAACATTCCTCTTTAAAGTCTTTACTTTAAATGCATTAAATTTCTCCAAATTTAATGCTCTCTCATTTAATAAAACTCTTTTATTAAATTTATTCAGAATTTTGTTAATTACTTTAATTAACAAACATTCACATAAAACCCCCTGCAACATTTCAATATTACATGTAGAACCAATTTTTGCAATTTCACCCGAAACAGTTTCGGTGTCTATTGAAATAATTCCAGCGCTTTGCAATTCATTCGTATAGTTCCCGCCGTATAGTTGGGAATTAATTTTCTGGTCGTATAGTTCTCGCTGTATAGTTGGTGCCGCCACCACCTCCTCAAATAGTTTCACCCCATGCAACTGGATTAGGAGGATGACATACAGAACACCCAGAAATCGCCGAAAACCTCACCTCCAGAAGGAATCTGGAGGAGGAACCTTCCCAAGGGATCCATCTTTGCCCTACGTAGATCTGGGAGGCCAAGGCATCGATCTTCATCTTCATCAACCGCTGCACCACCATCATCTCCATCCATCCCATCTTCACCCCATCTAGATCTTGTTGTAATTTCCGTACTCGTTGTGGATTTATACAAGAACTATTCATTTACAATTGTTTCCATTACCATTGCCATGATGTTGATTGCCTCCATGTATGAGTAGATCATTAGTTCTTGGAGAGATGGAGAAACCCTAGCATATGATTGAGATAATATAGAGATTATTATGTTATACATCATTATGTGCATGTGTTAATTGTCTTCATCTTGATGTTGGGAGTTGTGCACCTCCTTAATATTTGCCTCTTATGGGGACATGATGAAGGGGATTACTTGTTGATAGACGGAGGGATCATAACACTTACTGTGACTATAAAGCTGTTGTCATTCTTTACGTACTAACTTGGGGAAACAAGGAGAAATCATAAAGCCATAGCCATGCCATGGGAGAAATCCCTTAATAGCGGGATAATACGACTGATGTCGTTTATCTGTCAGTTGTGGTTATGAAGGATGATGTGAGCAGTGGTTGCTTCCTATTTGTACATATATGGAGCTCCTCCCACATACATACATATCATGAGAATATTTGTTGTAATAATATTGATTACTTAGTCTAAATTGCTAGCGGTGTATCCACCACTCCCTGAGAACGCCTTATCCCCTATTGTAGTTCCAAGCTCTTTTACACACGCAATTCTTACTTTCTGCATTAAGTTTTACTTTACTTTAATTGCTTCATTCAATCAAAACCCCAAAAATAATTCTACTTTTCATGCATCTCAAAATTATTCCTTAAGTACTTTGTTTAGTTTTAGTTAAAAGCATTCTAGTGTTTTGCTCGTTGCTCCCTGTGGGATCGATATCTTTATTTCGAAACTAGCTACAAACAATCTGTGCACTTGCAGTCATCATGAACCGCTTCGCCAATGATGACTAGAAGGTCTGCTCCGACTTCAGGTCGTGATACTTCGGCTCGGGGTCATTCATCGCCAACATCGTCTCCTGATATTGTAATAGATCGCCCATCGCCAGAACTCGCTTCACGAAAGGGGCGGCCTTAGCGGTTAACTTTAGTACCTCACGATCTCCACTGAGCCAGTCGCCGAGGGGTACCTGCTGGTGACATCGTCCAGATCGAAGTCGTCGGGGAAGTGCACGAGCCCAAGACTCATCATCGTAGTCGCCCCACAACGAAAGGTCGGCCGCGCCATCCACTCGACCACTGCAGGCACTTCCTCGAGATAGCGCCACACCTCCGTGAGACCTCCAGGAGTCACTTCGGTGGGAGAAATCCCCTGGAGGACGGCTTGGGCACACATCGCCGAGGCAGCGGCCGCGTTCACCATTGTCGTCACACTTTGTGCGGCATCAAACGTTTGCACCACTGGATCTCCCTGACCTATCACATCTGCAATGTCAGAAAATCAAGTTCACGCGACATCAAACTACGGATCTGCCGCCCAGGGACTCGCTCACTCGAGGACTTGATCACCACCACCAAAAGACCGGAGGGAAGAAGTCCTTACCTTGAAGCTTGCGGTAGTTCTCTGTGACGAACTTCTCCAGCGCGGATAGCTTCCCCTACAGGTTGACAATCACAGAGTTATAGGCCTTCCGCTCCTCCTCCACCGCCACGATTGCGGCCTTAGCCCTCTCTTCACATGCATCCATCGAAGCCTTCGCCACCTCCAGCTTAGCCGCCAAAGAGCCGGCTCATTCCTCTACTGCAGCCACTCACGCCTTCACAGCATCAAGCTCGATGACCATGACGTAAACTTCGCGGGCCTTGGCTAGCACAGCAGTGTGCTTGTCTGAACCAAGAGAACAACAATCAAACATTCCGAACGACTACAAGCAATCCAAATATTGACAGGACAACAATTCACTTGCAGTCGCTTGGAGCCGTTGATTGGCCTCCTGCGCCACCCGTAGGTCACGCTCTAGGTGCTCCTTCACAGCCTACCAATCGGTTGATTCCCTCTGTAGACCCTAAAGACAGATAACTAATGAGATAAAAAGACGACAAAGAAATTCTAAAGTGTCTACCTGCTGAAATTCAGTGACTAGACCCTCGGGGACTGGACAACCAAAGTTTAAGCATCTAGCCACTGAAATTCAGCGACTAGACCTTCGGGGACTGGATAACCAAAGTTTAAGCATCTAGTCGCTGAAATTCAACGACTATATCCTCGGGGACTGGACATACCTAGATAGCAGCTCCTAGCATGCAGTAAAGTTTGCTGGCATCTGCCAAAGGAATCACGAAAGGCGTGCGCCCATGCCGCTGCCCGGTGTCATCATCGATGATCTCTGGAACTTGCGGCGACTGAGTTTTAGTCACTGTCGCAAACGCCTTTGCCATAAAGTGCGGAAACGACACGGCTGTCATCACCGGGGTGCCGGTCATCGAGGTCGGTGTCTCCATCAGCAGGATTACCTTACTTGGCTCCGAGCCGGTGGCCACCCCTTCTTCAGCGTGAGTGCCAGAGTCATCCTTCTCTGCACTCTCTTTCGCCACGACACGAGAGTCTCTCCCCTTTTTCTTCTTCGCATCGTCACTCGGTGCCTCGACGGTGACTGCCTTCCTCTTCCTGGAGGGATTGACCTCCCCTTCGGTGCCAGCCAGCGGGACCTTGCTCACCGAGGGGCGGGTGATCTTCTTGGCACTAGTCCTGCAAGATGACCATGATCATTGATCCGCTAAAGCCCCCGAAAGTCATCAAAGACGATGCAACGGAGACTTACTTGGAGACTTGGAGGGTGCGCAACCCGATCCTGATGCTCGCAGGCTTTTCAAGTTCTGGGCCCAGCTTGCGTGTGAGCCTCCTCTCCAGATTGCTCACCGGCCTCGGTGTCATGGGCTTACCGGCTGACGAGGCCACATCTGTGAAAATCGTTGGCAACGTTTTTGCGACAACTGACTTCGGTGATAAGGTCGCCAAATCCTTGGTCGATTCAATCCCCGCGTTTGGGTGTGCCGATGCCTCCAGCGTAATGTTAGGGAGAGGGATTTCTACGACCATGTTCGTGACCTCCACGTCCATCCTCGGATCAGGATCCTATGGAGTTTTGGTCGTGTCCTAGGCATCCACGTTGCCCGAGTTGTCATCCGAGTCAAACATCGCCACGGATCTGGCTAGCGACTTTACTAGCAACTTTGGCCTTGCTGCTGGCTTGATCTTCACCGGCTACTTTGTCTTTGGCGGCTGATACGTCCATTTTGCATCACTATTCTATATCATAATTTATTGTTATTCATTGATATATTTCATATTAAGAGATGATACTTATGTAATTTCATCTATTTTTGCATGGTTGATGACTTTTGGAGCATGGACCACTGCAGTCAAGATTCTGATGAAAAAGGTGCTGTTTGGAGGCGAAATTCGCGAAGATCAGAAAATCCGGGAAAATACATGGACAATCCTATTTTTTTAGAAGACGAAGATTGCCAGAAGGGGAAGTGGAGATGGGCCACAGGGGGACCACACCACCCCCTGGCGCAGGCCACCCCAGGCCACGCCACCAGGTGGTGTGGCCGCCCTGGTCCACTCCAGCCTCTCGCCTCTGGCGTATATTATCCTCCCGAAACCCTAAGACTCGGGGAGCGACCATAGAAAGATTCCTCCACCTCTGCAGAGCGGAAAACACCAAGAGAGAAAGATCTCTCTAGTAGACAGAATTCTGCCGGGGGAATTCCTTCCTGGAGAGGGGAGATCGTCGCCATAAACACCACCATCAAGTTGGACTTCATCGGGATCATCATGATCATCACCACCACCATCATCTCCACCAGCACCATCATCACCATCTCCATACCGCTGTAACAATCGGGTTGAAACTTGCATAGTTCTTAGGGGAAACTTTCCCGATGTTGATTACTCTTTGTAGTTGATGCTATTGAGTGGAACCATTGAATTATTGTTTATGTCCAGATTGTTACACATCATTATTTCATCTCTGATCATGATTCATATGATGTCTTGTGAGTAGTTCGTTTTGTTCTTGAGGACATGGGAGAAGTCATGTTGTTAGTAGTGGAATTGTGTTGAGAAAGATTCAATGGTTTGTTAATTAAGTTGTGGTGTACTTCTTATAGTGGTGTCATGTGAACGTCGACTACATGAAACTTCACCTATATGGGCCTAGGGGAATGCATTGTGTATTTGGCTACTAATCGTAGGGGTTTCCGGAGTGACAGAAACCCGAACCCCTGTTAGGAAACCATTGCACAAGGGCCATTAGGGTCTTAGAGTTTAAAGTTGTGGTTAGGTTTCCACCTTAATTACTTTCTTGTACTTGCGGATGCTTGCAAGGGGTATAATCACAAGTATGTATTAGTCCTAGGAAGGTCGGTACATTAGCACAAGTTCACCCACACAACACTTAGCAAGCTAAAGAAGATTAATCAACTATATGAAGCGAAAGCACTTGACGATATTCCCGTGTGTCCTCGAGAACGTTTGGTCATCTTAAGTAATACAACCGGCTTGTCCTTTGCTGAATAAAGGATTGGGCCACTCGCTGCATTTATTTTTATTGTATTTTGTTTACTCGTACTTTATTTACTTGTATTATCAAAAAAACCTAAAAATCCGTTTGCTAAGTATTTGCAGAGAATTCCTGATCCATACCACTAGCCAGGACCTTCTGCTCCTCGTTGGGTTCGACACTCTTACTTATCAAAAATACTACGATGCACCCCCTATACTTGTGGGTCATCAAGACTATTTTCTGGCGCTGTTGCCGGGGAGTGAAGCGCTATTGGAGAGTGGAACTGGTAAAGGAAACTTCTACTGTGAGTATTGTTTATTTCTATTAGTTGCTTTATTTTCAATATGGATAATTCACTGAGTTTCTTATTTCGTAATGCTACTACCACTGCTAAGGTAGTAGAT
This sequence comes from Avena insularis, assembly GCA_023614405.1. NCBI lineage: Eukaryota > Viridiplantae > Streptophyta > Magnoliopsida > Poales > Poaceae > Avena > Avena insularis. The sequence goes on from CM042686.1 coordinate 569,715,392, forward strand.
GAACCACCACCTGCTGAGAATGATACTTTTAAAATACCTACAAGAATTATTAATCATGTTATGGGTAACTATTATGTTGGAGATGGAAATGTCCATCCCGGTGATCATTTGCTCTTTATACACGAATTATGCGGGTTGTTCAAGTGTGCAGGTATTACTACAGATCAAGTTAAGAAGAAGTTATTCTCATTATCACTAAAAGGAAGAGCTGAGGACTGGTTTAAGCTGCTGAAGAATGGTCAAGCTCTTGAATGGGAGGAAATAGTACCTCTCTTTTATTCAAAGTTTTATCCTCCTAGTGAGATTCATAAAGATCAGAATCAAATATACAACTTTTGGCCCTCTTGATGGAGAGAGTATGGCTCAAGCTTGGGGGAGATTGAAGTTTCTAATGCTCAAATGTCCCATTCATGAGCTCCCCAACAATATTATTATCAATAACTTTTATGCAAGGCTCCCTCTACATGATAAGGATTTATTGGATGCTTCTTGTGCTGGATTATTCACTCGCATGGAAGAAGAAGTTAAATGGGATCTTCTAGACCGTATTCAAGACAATTCTGAAGCATGGGAGAATGACAAAGGAAGAAAGTCAGGTATAAATTATGATTATGAATGCATTGAATCTTTTATGGGAACTGATGACTTTCAAAATATTAGTAATGTTTATGGTCTTGATTCTCAAGTTATTACAAATTGTTTTAAGGCTTTTACTTCTTATATTGAAATTCCCTAAAAGATATTGTTGACTATGTTTCGGTTGGGAGTACTAAATTTTGCACTGTTGATCACATCCTGCCTGAACCTTATATCGAGAAAATACCCTTCCCAGATAAGGTAAAGGAGCATCCTATGATAACTAGTGTAATCAATAAAAGTGCAAAGAGAACTGTAAAACCTAATGAACAAATAAACATTGAACCTGTTGTAGCAATTGTGAAAGACCTTGTCAGTAAAAGTGTAGAGGATGGAGACGTAGTCTCTTGTGAGGATGCTTCTAATATTGTCTCACATCCTACTAGAACTAAAAAGGATAGTGTCCCTATGCTTTCTGTTAGAATTGGTGATCATTGCTATTATGGTTTATGTGATATTGGTGCAAGTTCAAGTGTTATTCCTTATGAGCTTTACAGAGAAATTATGCATGAAACAGTCCCTACGAACTGGAAGAGATTGATGTGGTTATTCACCTTGATAATAGAGAGACCATCTCTCCAATTGGTATTGTACGAGATGTAGAAGTCTTTGTGGTAAGATTAAATATCTTGCTAATTTTATAGTACTTGGTTTAGCTGCTAGTAAAACGTATCCCGTCATTTTTGGTAGACCTTTCTTGAGTACTTGTGGAGCTATTATAGACTGCAAAAGGGAGAAAATCTTGACTAAATTTGATGGGGAATGTTATGAGTTTAATTTTTTGAAATTTGCTAAAGATCCTTGTGAAAATGAAACCCACAATGAGGATTTTAGAGTTGAACAACTTGCTTCTATTTCTCTCGCTCCTAACAATGCTTTGCATCAATTTATGGAAGACCACGAAAGTGAAATCTTCATGGAAGAAAGAAATGAGATTGATGAGATTCTCTGTCGTCAGCCTAAGATGCTTAAGAATAACTTGCCCGTGGAAGATTTGGGTACCACGCTTCCACCTAAAAAGGATCCGGTATTCGATCTAAAACCTTTACCTAACAATCTTAAGTATGCTTACATTGATGGTAATAAAATATATCCTGTTATTATTAGTTCTAAACTTTTAGGGAAGGAAGAGGAAAGATTATTGGAGGTATTGAAGAAGCATCGAGGGGCTATGGGCTATACTCTGGATGATTTAAAAGGGATTTCTCCAACTATATGTCAGCATGCTATCAATATAGAACCAGATGCAAAGCCAGTGGTAGAGCACCAACAACGTTTAAATCCTAAGATGAAAGAAGTGGTAAGAAATGAGGTATTGAAACTCCTTGATGCTGGTATTATTTACCCTATTGCTGAGAGTGAATGGGTTAGCCCTGTTCATTGTGTCCCTAAAAAGGGGGAATTACCGTTGTCCCTAATGATAATGATGAGCTTATTCCCCAGAGAATAGTGGTAGGCTATAGAATGTGCATTGATTTCATGAAAGTTAACAAGGTTACTAAGAAAGATCATTACCCACTTCCTTTTATCGATCAAATGTTAGAAAGGTTGTCTAAAAAGACCCATTTTTGTTTTCTTGATGGATATTCCGGTTTCTCTCAAATTGCTGTTAAACAACAAGATGAAGAAAAAACTACTTTTACATGCCCTTACGGAACCTATGCTTATAGACGTATGCCTTTTGGTTTATGTAATGCTCCTGCTACTTTTCAAAAATGCATGTCTACTATCTTTCATGGTTTTTGTGAGGAAATTATGGAAGTGTTCATGGATGACTTCTCCGTCTATGGAACTTCTTTTGATAATTGTCTGCACAACCTCGATAACTTTTGCAGAGATGTGAAGAAACTAATATCGTTCTTAATTGGGAGAAATGCCACTTCATGGTGAATGAAGGGATTTTACTTGGACATAAGGTTTCTGAAAGAGGCGTAGAAGTGGATAGAGCTAAAGTTGAGGCAATTGAGAAAATGCCCTGTCCAAGAGACATCAAAGGTATTCATAGTATTCTTGGTCATGCTGGTTTCTATAGAAGGTTTATTAAAGATTTCTCTAAGATATCAAAACCCCTCACTAATCTTCTGCAAAAAGATGTACCCTTTGTCTTTGATGATGATTGTAAGGAAGCTTTTGAAACTCTAAAGAAGGCTTTAACTATAGCTCCTATCGTTCAACCACCTGATTGGAGTTTACCCTTTGAAATAATGTGTGATGCTAGTGATTTTGATGTAGGTGTTGTCCTTGGGCAACGAATTGATAAAAAGTTAAATGTTATCCATTATGCTAGTAAGACTCTTGACGCTGCTCAAAGGAATTATGCTACTATTGAAAAAGAATTCCTAGCCGTCGTCTTTGCTTGTGATAAGTTTAGACCTTATATTATAGACTCGAAAGTTACCATTCATACTGATCATGCTGCTATTAAGTACCTTATGATGAAAAAAGATGTTAAGCCTAGGCTTATTAGATGGGTGATACTTTTACAAGAGTTTGACCTACATATTGTAGATAGGAAAGGTGTTGAAAACCCTGTTGCTGATAATTTATCTCGGTTGGAAAATATCTCTTTTGATCCTATGCCCGTTAATGATAGTTTCCTGAATGAACAATTGGTTGCAGTAGGGGTAAACTCGCGAGGGAGCCCTTGGTACGCTGATTATGCTAACTTTATTGTCTCCAAGTATTTGCCTCCAACTTTTACAGCTCAGCAAAGAAGAATTTTTTTATGATTTGAGGCATTATTTTTGGGATGACCCACACTTATATAAAGGAGTGGATGGTATTATGCGAAGATGTGTTCCAAAATATGAACAAAAGGAGATACTGTGGAAATGTCATGGTAGTGCCTATGGAGGACATCACGCGGGAGATAGAACCGCACAGAAGGTACTACAATCAGGTTTTTACTGGCCTACCCTTTTTAAAGATGCAATAAAATTTGTCTTATCCTGTGATGAGTGTCAGCGTGTTGGTAATTGACATGGGTATACCCTGCAGGTACTCGAGTTTGGTATATACGGTGCAGATACGGTGGAAGCCCACGGCGTTGCCACGGCCCGATAAAGACTTTGAGTGGCCCACAGACTCTCAATTATTTGCGATACAAGAAGAAGCTTAAATATAGAAAGTTTAAAGGGAAAACCCTAATATGTAACCGACTTGACCTGCTACCTGGGACCTAGCCTATATATATAAAGTCTAGGAGGGGGCGGCGAGGAGGACACACGCAACCCTAGTTTCCACAACTCTCGCCAGATTGCATCTATGTACCCCTATAATCTTCGATTCCTCCATTAATTCCAAGAGCAAACAAGCAGGAGTAGGGACCTCTACGAGGCCTGAACCTGGGTAAAACTTGCGTCCCTGTGTGCTTGTTTGCTAGCCGACTAATGCCTCCAGTGCTCCCCCGTTCTCCAAAACCCAAGTCCATAACAATGGGCATTGATGAGTTAAACCCTCGTCAATTGGCGCCTTCTGTGGGAATTGGGAGTGTTGATGTCGCGGCTTCTTCGGCCCCATCAACTGCGATCTACAACTCCGCAACGGCGGAGATTCGCCAGCTCTTCGGCGCGTTCGACTTCACCGTCCCCACGCCATCCACTCGCCCGGCTTTCGAGTCCGTGGGCGATGGAATCATCCTGGCGATCGGGAGCTTCCGCCTGTGTTGGTCGATGGGCATGCTCGCTGCTGACCGATATGAGAACCGTGATTGCTCCAGCATCGTGGTTCCCGCCACCAATCGGCACCCTTAGCAAACTCAACACCTCTGCAGCAGCTGAGAGCATGGACAACGATAGCAGTCGCGGATCCGATCTGGGTGACCTAGCAACGGAAGATGGGGTCTACGGCTCTGGATCCGAAAGTTGCAGAAGCAACAGCTTCCCCAACCACTTCATATGCACCGTCATCAACGCTGGCGAAACCAGCGCCAATCGCGAAAACGGTGGCAATAGGCCTGATCCGCCCAATGGTAGCACACCTAATGGCAGACCGCCCAACGGCGGCCCCACCAACGGTGGCAATGGCGCGCTCGTCAACAATGGAGGGGCAGTCGAACCACCAACCATGGTGAACAAACACAGTGGCGAACGTATCGTGATCAGACTCAACGATGACGAATGGGTCCATTGCCGAGAAGCTCTGCGAGGCAACCCTCTGCCCCCCGGCACGTTGCAGGACCTGCTGATGGGCTACCATTGGCAACTAAAGGAGGAGTACAGACGCCAGCTTCATACAATTGTGCAACTTGAGGCGCGTAAAAAGGCAGCGGATGAATCAAGTCTCCGACAGGCTGGGCTCTCCTCCCACGGAGGATCCTCCTCCAAAGGCAACGAGTACATCGCCAACAAGAGGCGATCTCGAATGGCCCATATCACCAAGTAGGAACACATAGAAGCTGCAAAAGTCCTCGACTTCAGCTCTATGACAGTCGACACGCAGGGCAACATGGTCCCGAAGACGCTGCAAACTGCAGTGACAACGGCCACCATGTACCTCCTCAACAACCAGCCACCAGCTGGAGATCCCCGAGCCGCCATGCACCGATCTACGATCGCGGGCTTGGGGTTAATCGAGGCCGCTCTCGACAAAGAACCAACGCCAGAGCCGAAGAAAGGCAAGGCTCTGGAAAAACGATATTCCTCACCCTCGTCCAGCGACGACAGTCACGATATGTCTCGACATCGCCGCTCACGGCGACAAGACCATGACTATGATGCGCGCGATGACCTCACGGAGCGCAAAATGGACAAGTCAATGTTGGAGATATGCCCAAGAGGCAATAATAAAGTGGTTATTATTATATCTTTATGTTTATGATAAATGTTTATATCCCATGCTATAATTGTATTAACCAGAAACATTAATACTTGTGTGTTTTGTAAACATAAAAGAGTCCCTAGTAAGCCTCTTGTTAAACTAGCTTGTTGATTAATGGATGATCATGGTTTCCTGATCATGGACATTGGATGTCGTTAATAACAAGATCATATCATTAGGAGAATGATGTGATGGACACACACCCATAGTAAGCATAGCATAAGATCAAGTCATTAAGTTCGTTTTGCTACAAGCTTTCAAATGCATAGTAACCTCATCCTTCGACCATGAGGTTATGTTAATCACCATCACCGGATGGATACTTTGATGACATCAAACACCCCTTCGTAACTGGGTGGTTATAAAGGTGTCATTGGGTATTCTGAAAGTATGTGTTGAAGCGCATGGACCAAGATTGGGATTTGTCCATCCATATGACGGATAGATATGCTCTGGGCCCTCTCGGTGGAATGTCAACTAGTTAGCTTGCAAGCATGTGACTAGATCACAAGGGATGACATATCATGGAACGAGTAAAGAGTACTTATCAGTAACGAGGTAGAACTAGGTATGGAGATACCGACGATCAAACCTTGGATAAGTAGAGTATCGCGTGACAAAGGGAATTGGTTTCGTATGTTAATGGTTCTATCGATCACGAAGTCATCGTTGAGTATGTGGGAGCCGTTATGGATCTCGGATCCCCGATGGTTATTGATCGGAGAGGTGTCTCCATCATGTCTGCATATTCACGAACCGTAGGGTGACACACTTAAGGTTCGAAGTTGTTTTAAGTAGATATGGAATGTGCGTTGGAGACCGAATGTTGTTTGGAGTCTCGGATTGGATCCGAGACATCACGAGGAGCTCCAGAATTGTCCGGGGAGTAAGATTCATATAATGGGGATCATTTTCTAAGGTAGGAAATGTTCCGGAGTATTTGTATGGGGATTCTAGAAGGTTTCGGAATGTTTTGGAAGGTTCTGGAAGATTTCTTGGAGTTTACTTGAAAACCAAGAAAGGATCAAGGAATCCATGTGGGGTAAGACAAGGATTCATGGGGGAGTAGGACTCTCCCCCACCTTCTTGATCCGCCGGCCAAGGGAGAGGGGAGTCCTACAAGGACTCCACCTCCCCATGGCGCCTCCCTCCTTTAAATAGAGGGGTGGAGGCGCCACCCCTGGCCCCCTTCCACTCCAAACCCTAGTTGCCTCTCTCCTCCTCCTTCCCTCTGCTCTGGCTTAGGCGAAGCCCTGCAGAATTCTCCACCACCACCACCACGCCGTCGTGCTGCTGGGATTCCGTGGAGAGATCTACTACCTCCGCTGCTCGCTGGAACAGGGAGAGGAAGGTCTGCTTCGACTCCGCACGTGTGACCGACTGCGGAAGCGCTGCTGGAACGCGGCGCCGGAAGGATCGTCTACTCTATCTTGAGATCGGCAAGTGATCGACTACATCAACCACGAGATCCGATCTCGTAACGCTTTCGGATCTACAAGGGTTAGTACAGATCTATCTCGTTGCACATGTCTAATAGATTAGATCTTGGCTTTTATCTAGATTAGATCTGGGTTTTGTTCGTTCTTGCGGTAGAAATTTTTTGTTTTCCTTGCTACGAACCCATCAGTGGTATCAGAGCCGTGTCTGTGCGTAGATCTGTTGCACGAGTAGAACACAATGGTTTTGTGGGCGTTGGTGCTCGTGCCGTCTTTTGCTTTGTGTACTTTGCATCTTGCGGTATGGTGGGATGAAGCGGCTCGGGCTAACCTTACATGTCATCGCACATGAGACTTGCTCCACAGTTGACGTGCAACTCGTATTGCACAAGTGGCTTTGCGGGTGTCTGTCTCTCCCATTATAGTATAGATCCAATCTACACTTTGCACTTGATAGCACTTGTATCAACGTTGTGGTTCAGTTTCGTAGGTAAGATCCGTTCTTATTCGAAAGCCCCAAACCACGTAAAACATGCAAAGAAAATTAGAGGCATCTAACTTGTTTTTGCAGGGGTTTTGTGATGTGATATGGCCATCATGTGATTGTGATTATATTTGATGTATGCAATGATCCTTGTTGTAATATGGCAACCGGCAGGAGCCTAATGGTTGTCTTTAATTCTGTTAAGACCTGCGTGTCTATTCATCTTGTAATAGCTTTATTCCAAGTAGTTGTAATAGTTGCTAGTGATGATGGACAACCATGAAGCGGCGCCACTGACCTTGACGCAATGCTGGTGATGATGGAGATCATGTCCGTGCTTTGGATATGGAGATCAAAGGCATAAGAAGAAAGGGCCATATCATATCACACTAATTATGAATTGCCTGTGATGTTAATCCTTTATGCATCTTGTATTGCTTAGATCGCGACGGTAGCATTATAAGATGATCCCTCTCACTAAATATCAAGTAATAAAGTGTTCGTCCTTAGTAGGCACCGTTGCTAAGACTCGTCATTTCGAAGCATCTCATGATGATCGGGTGTGATAGATTCTACGTGTGCATACGACGGGTGTAAGCCAGATTTGCACATGCGGATACTAAGGTTAACCTTGACGAGCCTAGCATGTACAGACATGGTCTCGGAACACGGAATACCGAAAGGTAAAGCATGAGTCATATGGATGATATGATGAACATGTTGATTGTTCGCCTTTAAAGCTACATCATCTCACATGATGATCGGACTTGGTGTAGTGGATTTGGTTCGTGTAATCACTAAAACAACTCGAGGGATGTTGTTTTGAGTGGGAGTTCATTTGTAATTTGGATTAGTCAAACTCAATTTATCATAAACACAATCAAAGTGAATTTGCATAGTTTGTTGTAGTCATTGGCATCCGTTCACCACCTTACGCTTAGTTATAGTTGAGATAGTGGAACTATAGAAATTCTGGATATTTTCTTTAGGAACTAGTATCGTATTGTTTTGAGTGTCAATCTAAAGTTTAAAAGTCCTGTTGCAAACCTTCAGCAAACTCCGTTTACTCTGTGAAGTTTAATAAACAGTATTAAATCAAGAGTAACAATTCCAGTGTTAGTATCTAATGTATCATGTTTGCCTCCATGATTCTTGATACTCAAAAGATTGTTTTTAATATCAAGTTTATCTAAGAGATGAAAGCAATGTTTCAGAAACCATCATATGTGAAAGGTATTGCGATATCTAAAACAATGTGTTGGTTACAACATGATAGAGTATATGTCCTCATATTTGATGAGAATTTGTGAAGGTTGGAGACGCTAGTCGTCCTAATCCTCCAAAAGGTTTTGGAAAAGAAACATTATACTCGCAATTCACCTTTATAAGCTATAGTAGCTTGATCATGAAAGTTGTCATGATAAGGATGAATAGAAGATGTAAGTAAAATGTTTACTACACTAAAAGATTACTAAAGAATGGAATTTTGAAAGAATGCCAAACATTTGATGAAGGTGATCCACTTCAAAGTGCAAGTCCAAAGGTATTAGTATTTGACTATACACACTTTGTACTATGTGTCATGTGAATGACACCACTATTGATGTTGATAGATTCTTTTAAAAGAAAAGGAATTGTTGAAAGAGAATCTATAAAATATTTGGCAGAAAAGAAAAGATTGGAGATATCTAACTTAGGTATATAGAAGATACATGTTATGGCTGTATTCCTTGGTTGTTAAACAATGTGGTTCTGCGGTATTGGATACCGAATTGGTTGGTATGAAGTGTCATACAAGACAACACAATTCATGAACTGCAATGGCCTAAGTAACTAGCAAGAGAATATGTGATGATGTTCATCGAAAACAAACAAAGGGTTGTTGTGTTGCTCGTTAACATCAAAGCTTACCTTCAAGATTTGTTTCAATAATTGTTATTTTGATCAGGTATTATGACGACAAAAGGTTGTTCAAATAATTACCGTATTCCATAATAGATGGATGATATACAAGTCTGGTTGGAGAAATAACGACCATAAAACTAATGCTGAAATGTCGCAAGACAAATGATTGAAAGATCACTTGCAAAGTGACATCACCGTTTAAATTATATTAGGGATACATGAAGAAACTCCATGTTGATGGATTTTTGGAGTCTTTGATTTTGATCAAATGACGCTTGTGATACTTTCCTGGAGATAATTAAAACTCCGTTCGTAGGCCAAAAGAGGAACGGAGGACTAACTAATTGGAATTTGTACATATTGATGTATATGGTCCATTATGTGTAGTCGTGGGCGATGGATTTCAACTTCATATGCTTTCTCCGAAGATTTGAGTGAGTATATGTATATACTAACTCAATAAGGAAGAAGTATGAAACATTTGAAAATGTTCAAAGACTTTCAAGATGAAGTGGAAAATTATTGTAACAAGAAAATAAAAAAAGTTTATGATTGGATCATAAAGATGTTTGAGTTACAAGTTTAGCAAAACACCTAAGATTTGAGGAATCGTTCCATGGATTTGCATTTCCCAAAAACACCATAGGAGTATGGAGTGTTCAAGATATGTAATGAAACCTTGTTTGACATGGTAAGATCAAAGGTGTCATTTATAAAATTGCCATTATATTTTAAATATTAAAGTTTTAGTGACTACCGCTTTTACACTGAAAAGAGCTCCATCGTGATCCGTTGAAATGACACCATATAAGTCATGGTTTGGGATAAAACCCAGGTTGTCCTTTCTTAAATTTTTGGTATGCTAGGCATAAGTAAAATGTTTACAACCAAAGTCGGATGAGCATGTCTTTGTAGGTTATTTTGAATAACCATTGGGTATTCCTCCATAACACCGAAGACAAAAGTGTTTGTCACTTATAATGTCGAGTTTCTTGAGAAGGAATTTTTGGTGAAAAGTTAAGTGGGAGGACAATAGAACTTTGACAAGGTTGTTGAACCTTGGCTAATATGTGCTGAGTTGCGCAGCATCGGTAAGTGTCCCGGAGGCAGCAACAATGCTCATGGCTCACGTGCCTCAAAGGATGTGGTCACGGGGATCTAAGTTCCTATTGAACCAAGTAGGTCGGGTAAGTAATCAAATGCCAAGATTTGAGAGTTAAATCATTGTTGTTTGACAATGATGAACCGACTACATGCAAATAATCAATGATGGGCCCTGACTTCTTTAAGTGGCTTGAAGCCATAAAATCCGTGATAATTCCATACACGAGAAATCAAGCTTTGAATTTGAAAGACCCTCTGGAAAGGTGCAAGACCTTACAGTCGTATATGGATCTATAAAGAAATAGACATGGATGTTTCACATCTATGAAATAGTCGACATGTCGGAAAGAGTTTACGACAATGTTCAAGGAATTGACTATGATAAGATTTGATCTTTCATAGCGATATTTAGTCCGACTGATTAATGTAGCAACCACTACATATATTTTGGTATATGGTAGTTGAACAAACAAAACAAGTTCTTCTAATAGAATGGTTACCTAGGATGTGTCCATGACACGATCCAAAGGGTTTTGTTAATTCAAAGGATGCTAAAAGAGTATGCAAAACTTCAATGGTTGAAGTGAGCATCATGAGTTGGAATCTTCACCGTGATGAAACCGTTAAAAGGTTTAATTTCACCAGAGACGATGAAGATGTTTGCATTTTGCAAAAAATTAAGTGGGAGCGCTAAGACATATTTCTAATACATTATGTGAAAGACATATTGTTGATTAGAAATGATGTATCTTTTATTGACACAGGTTAAGAATTTCATTTCGATGAAAGACTTAGGCATAACCCAAGAATTAGGCATCAATGTCTATATGGATAGATTGAGGCGCTAATATGGTTTTGCCAAATGTACATAGATAAGATGTTGAATGAGTTCAATATGGAAACAACAAGAAAGGTTCTTGGCCTTGGAAAGGACTGAATCAAGATTCAAGTGTGTTGACACGAGATTCAAGTATTTTGACACTTGGTGAAATCACAAGAATATTTTGATCAATCATTCTTTGAGATGTACACATCCAGATATGTCCTATGCTCTAAATGTTATGAGCATATACCAGAATGACTCATAAGGTGATCATTGGACAATAGTAGGGATATTCCTATGATCTTTGGAAGAACTAAGAATATATTATTTATATAGTGGTGACAAATAGTTCATTGTAAATTGTTACATTGATACTAGTTTTGTCACAAATTAAGTTTATCTCAATTTAAACTATGGGTGGCACAATGTAATGGAAAGGAAGTTCCATAACGGATTTGGTTGAGTACCAAAGTTAAAACATTGTGACAGATACTACAACAAAAGGCTAAGTATATGACTACTATTGTAGCAGCAAATGAGGGCATTTGCGTCAAGTAGTTTGTTATCAAACTAGGTGTGGTTCATAGCGGGATAATACTATGAAATACATTGTATGACAATTGTATCAACATGATTTAATCCCAAGGAACTAAAGGTCTCACCAAAGGACCAAATTTATACAATGCCATCTCATTGGAGAATGAGTAATGCGTAGAGACGCAAGGACATGCAAATACACACGGACCTGCAAGTGTCAGATCCGAAGATTATGTTTACCACTAGCAATAGTGTCTATACAACACCAGAAAGCCATAGGTGTTGAGTGCACAAGTTTTTAACTAGATTATTGACTCTAGTGCAATTGGGAGACTGTTGGAGATATGCCCAAGAGGCAATAATAAAGTGGTTATTATTATATCTTTATGTTTATGATAAATGTTTACATCCCATGCTATAATTGTTGGAGATATGCCCAAGAGGCAATAATAAAAGTGGTTATTATTATATCTTTGTGTTTATGATGAATGTTTGCATCCCGTGCTATAATTGTATTATAAGGAAACACTAATACATGTGTGTTTTGTAAACATAAAAGAGTCCCTAGTAAGCCTCTTGTTGAACTAGCTTGTTGGTTGATTGATGATCATGGTTTCCTGATCATGGACATTGGATGTCATTAATAACAAGGTTATATCATTAGGAGAACGATGTGATGGACACACACACCCATAGTAAGCATATCATAAGATAAAGTCATTAAGTTCGTATTGCTACAAGCTTTCAAATGCATAGTAACCTAATCCTTCGACCATGAGGTTATGTTAATCACCATCACCGGATGGGTACTTTGATGACATCAAACACCGCTTCAGAATCGGGTGGTTATAAAGGTGTCATTGGGTATTCTGAAAGTATGTGTTGAAGCGCATGGACCAAGATTGGGATTTGTCCATCCATATGACGGATAGATATGCTCTGGGCCCTCTCGGTGGAATGTCATCTAGTTAGCTTGCAAGCATGTGACTAGGTCACAGGGGATGACATAACATGGAACGAGTAAAGAGTACTTATCAGTAACGAGGTGGAACTAGGTATGGAGATATCAACGATCAAACCTCGGATAAGTAGAGTATCGTGTGACAAAGGGAATTGGTTTCATATGTTAATGGTTCTATCGATCACGAAGTCATCGTTGAGTATATGGGAGCCAATATGGATCTCCAGATCCCGCTGATGGTTATTGATCGGAGAGGTGTCTTCATCATGTCTGCATATTCACGAACCGTAGGGTGACACACTTAAGGTTCGAAGTTGTTTTAAGTAGATATGGAATGTGTGTTGGAGACCGAATGTTGTTCGGAGTCTCGGATTGGATCCGGGACATCACGAGGAGATCCGGAATTGTCCGGAGAATAAGATTCATATAATGGGGATCATTTTCTAAGTTAGGAAATGTTCCGGAGTGTTTGTATGGGGATTCTAGAAAGTTTCGGAATATTCCGGAAGGTTCTAGAAGATATTTTGGAGTTTATTTGAAAACCAAGATAAGATAAGGGAAACTTAAGGGATAAGTAAAGGAAACTTGGGAGGGAGGACTCTCCCCCCAACCCTCCTTGGTGCGCCGGCCCTAAGGGGTGGGCCTAGGGGTGGGAACCCTAGGCCACACCCCTCCATCTATATAGAGGGGTGGGCGCCACCCCCTTGCCCTTCCCACTCCAAACCCTAGCCTCTCTCCTCCTCCTTCCATCTGCTGGCTTGGGCGAAGCCTGCAGAATTCTCTACTCCACCACCACCACCACGCCGTCAGGTCTTTGGGATTCCGTGGAGAAGATCTACTACCTCACGCTCATTGAACGGGAGAGGAAGGTCTGCCGACTCCACACGTGTGACCGTCATGCGGGCACGCGCGGAAGGATCGTCTACTCAATCTTGAGATCGGCAAGTGATCGACTACATCAACCACGAGATCTGATCTCGAACAAGGCTTTGGAAACTACAAGGGTTAGTACAGATCTATCTCGTTGCACATGTTTAATAGATTAGATCTTGGCTTTTATCTAGATTAGATCTGGGTTTTGTTCGTTCTTGCGGTAGAATTTTTTTGTTTTCCATGCTATGAACCCATCAATAATTGTATTAACCAGAAACATTAATACTTGTGTGTTTTGTAAACATAAAAGAGTCCCTAGTAAGCCTCTTGTTAAACTAGCCTGTTGATTAATGGATGATCATGGTTTCCTGATCATGGACATTGGATGTCGTTAATAACAAGATCATATCATTAGGAGAACGATGTGATGGACACACACACCCATAGTAAGCATAGCATAAGATCAAGTCATTAAGTTCGTATTGCTACAAGCTTTCAAATGCATAGTAACCTAATCCTTCGACCATGAGGTTATGTTAATCACCATCACCGGATGGGTACTTTGATGACATCAAACACCGCTTAAATCGGGTGGTTATAAAGGTGTCATTGGGTATTCTGAAAGTATGTGTTGAAGCGCATGGACCAAGATTGGGATTTGTCCATCCATATGACGGATAGATATGCTCTGGGCCCTCTCGGTGGAATGTCATCTAGTTAGCTTGCAAGCATGTGACTAGGTCACAGGGGATGACATAACATGGAACGAGTAAAGAGTACTTATCGATGTGAGGTGGAACTAGGTATGGAGATATCGACGATCAAACCTCGGATAAGTAGAGTATCGCGTGACAAAGGGAATTGGTTTCATATGTTAATGGTTCTATCGATCACGAAGTCATCGTTGAGTATATGGGAGCCAATATGGATCTCCAGATCCCGCTGATGGTTATTGATCGGAGAGGTGTCTTCATCATGTATGCATATTCACGAACCGTAGGGTGACACACTTAAGGTTCGAAGTTGTTTTAAGTATATATGGAATGTGTGTTAGAGACCGAATGTTGTTCGGAGTCTCGGATTGGATCCGGGACATCACGAGGAGATCCGGAATTGTCCGGAGAATAAGATTCATATAATGGGGATCATTTTCTAAGTTAGGAAATGTTCCGGAGTGTTTGTATGGGGATTCTAGAAAGTTTCGGAATGTTCCGGAAGGTTCTAGAAGATATTTTGGAGTTTATTTGAAAACCAAGATAAGATAAGGGAAACTTAAGGGATAAGTAAAGGAAACTTGGGGGGGGGAGGACTCTCCCCCCAACCCTCCTTGGTGCGCCGGCCCTAAGGGGTGGGCCTAGGGGTGGGAACCCTAGGCCACACCCCTCCATCTATATATAGAGGGGTGGAGGCGCCACCCCCCCTTGCCCCTTCCCACTCCAAACCCTAGCCGCCTCTCTCCTCCTCCTTCCATCTGCTCTGGCTTGGGCGAAGCCCTGCAGAATTCTCTACTCCACCACCACCACCACGCCGTCGTGCTGCTGGGATTCCGTGGAGAAGATCTACTACCTCCGCTGCTCGCTGGAACGGGGAGAGGAAGGTCTGCTTCGACTCCGCACGTGTGACCGTCTGCGGAAGCGCTGCCGGAACGCGGCGCCGGAAGGATCGTCTACTCAATCTTGAGATCGGCAAGTGATCGACTACATCAACCACGAGATCTGATCTCGAACAAGGCTTTGGAAACTACAAGGGTTAGTACAGATCTATCTCGTTGCACATGTTTAATAGATTAGATCTTGGCTTTTATCTAGATTAGATCTGGGTTTTGTTCGTTCTTGCGGTAGAATTTTTTTGTTTTCCATGATATGAACCCATCAATAATTGTATTAACCAGAAACATTAATACTTGTGTGTTTTGTAAACATAAAAGAGTCCCTAGTAAGCCTCTTGTTAAACTAGCTTGTTGATTAATGGATGATCATGGTTTCCTGATCATGGACATTGGATGTCGTTAATAACAAGATCATATCATTAGGAGAATGATGTGATGGACACACACACCCATAGTAAGCATAGCATAAGATCAAGTCATTAAGTTCGTATTGCTACAAGCTTTCAAATGCATAGTAACCTAATCCTTCGACCACGAGGTTATGTTAATCACCATCACCGGATGGGTACTTTGATGACATCAAACACCGCTTCAGAATGGCGGGTGGTTATAAAGGTGTCATTGGGTATTCTGAAAGTATGTGTTGAAGCGCATGGACCAAGATTGGGATTTGTCCATCCATATGACGGATAGATATGCTCTGGGCCCTCTCGGTGGAATGTCATCTAGTTAGCTTGCAAGCATGTGACTAGGTCACAGGGGATGACATAACATGGAACGAGTAAAGAGTACTTATCAGTAATGAGGTGGAACTAGGTATGGAGATATCGACGATCAAACCTCGGATAAGTAGAGTATCGTGTGACAAAGGGAATTGGTTTCATATGTTAATGGTTCTATCGATCACGAAGTCATCGTTGAGTATATGGGAGCCAATATGGATCTCCAGATCCCGCTGATGGTTATTGATCGAAGAGGTGTCTTCATCATGTCTGCATATTCACGAACCGTAGGGTGACACACTTAAGGTTCGAAGTTGTTTTAAGTAGATATGGAATGTGTGTTGGAGACCGAATGTTGTTCAGAGTCTCGGATTGGATCCGGGACATCACGAGGAGATCCGGAATTGTCCGGAGAATAATATTCATATAATGGGGATCATTTTCTAAGTTAGGAAATGTTCCGGAGTGTTTGTATGGGGATTCTAGAAAGTTTCGGAATGTTCCGGAAGGTTCTAGAAGATATTTTGGAGTTTATTTGAAAACCAAGATAAGATAAGGGAAACTTAAGGGATAAGTAAAGGAAACTTGGGAGGGAGGACTCTCCCCCCAACCCTCCTTGGTGCGCCGGCCCTAAGGGGTGGGAACCCTAGGCCACACCCCTCCATCTATATATAGAGGGGTGGAGGCGCCACCCCCCCTTGCCCCTTCCCACTCCAAACCCTAGCCGCCTCTCTCCTCCTCCTTCCATCTGCTCTGGCTTGGGCGAAGCCCTGCAGAATTCTCTACTCCACCACCACCACCACGCCGTCGTGCTGCTGGGATTCCGTGGAGAAGATCTACAACCTCCGCTGCTCGCTGGAACGGGGAGAGGAAGGTCTGCTTCGACTCCGCACGTGTGACCGTCTGCGGAAGCGCTGCCGGAATGCGGCGCCGGAAGGATCGTCTACTCGATCTTGAGATCGGCAAGTGATCGACTACATCAACCACGAGATCCGATCTCGAACAAGGCTTTGGAAACTACAAGGGTTAGTACAGATCTATCTCGTTGCACATGTCTAATAGATTAGATCTTGGCTTTTATCTAGATTAGATCTGGGTTTTGTTCGTTCTTATGTAGAATTTTTGTTTTCCATGCTAGGAACCCATCAGTGGTATCGAGCCTTGTCTATGCGTAGATCTGTTGCAGTAGAACACAATGGTTTTGTGGGCGTTGGTGCTCGTGCCGTCTTTTGCTTTGTGTACTTTGCATCTTGCGGTATGGTGGGATGAAGCGGCTCGGGCTAACCTTACATGTCATTGCACATGAGACTTGCTCCATGCTTGACGTGTAACTTGCTTTGCACAAGTGGCTTTGCGGGTGTCTGTCTCTCCCACCATAGTATAGATCCAATCTACACTTTGCACTTGATAGCACTTGTATCAACGTTGTGGTTCAGTTTCGTAGGTAAGATCTGTTCTTATTTGAAAGCCCAAACCACGTAAAACTTGCAAAGAAAATTAGAGGCGTCTAACTTGTTTTTGCAGGGGTTTTGTGATGTGATATGGCCATCATGTGATTGTGATTATATTTGATGTATGCAATGATCCTTATTGTAATATGGCAACCGGCAGGAGCCTAATGGTTGTCTTTAATTCTGTTAAGACCTGCGTGTCTATTCATCTTGTAATAGCTTTATTCCAAGTAGTTGTAATAGTTGCTAGTGATGATGGACAACCATGAAGTGGCGCCACTGACCTTGACGCAATGCTGGTGATGATGGAGATCATGTCCGTGCTTTGGAGATGGAGATCAAAGGCACAAGAAGGAAGGGCCATATCATATCACTCTAATTATGAATTGCCTGTGATGTTAATCCTTTATGCATCTTGTATTGCTTAGATCGCGACGGTAGCATTATAAGATGATCCCTCTCACTAAATATCAAGTAATAAAGTGTTCGTCCTTAGTTGGCACCGTTGCTAAGACTCGTCGTTTCGAAGCATCTCGTGATGATCGGATGTGATAGATTCTACGTGTGCATACAACGGGTGCAAGCCAGATTTGCACATGCGGAAACTAAGGTTAATCTTGACGAGCCTAGCATGTACAGACATGGTCTCGGAACACGGAATACCGAAAGGTAGAGCATGAGTCAAATAAATGATATGATGAACATAAAGATTGTTCGCCGATGAAACTACATCTTCTCTCGTGAAGATCGGACTTGGTGTAGTGAACTTGGTTCGTGTAATCACTAAGACAATGTGAGGGATGTTGTTTTGAGTGGGAGTTCACCTAGTTAATTTAAGAATTAAAATTGAACTCAATTTATCATAAACTTAGTCTAAACTACTTGCAAATTTGTTGTAGATTATGGCGAACCTCTCCATCAATTTCAATGCGTTCCTAGAGAAAGAAAAGCTTAAGAACAATGGAAGCAACTTCACGGACTGGCTCCGTGGACTGAAGATTGTCCTCAGGGCTGGTCAGTTGACCTATGTGCTCGAAGCACCGCTAGGTGACCCACGTGCAGAAGATGCCACCGATGACGTAAAGAATGTTTACGCCACTCAGAAGAATCATTACTCCATAGTTCAGTGTGCCATCCTGTACGGTTTAGAAACGGAGCTTCAGAAGCGCTTTGAGCACCACGACCCGTTCGAGATCATTAAGGATCTCAAGCTCATTTTTGAGACTCACGCGGCCGTGGAGAGCTATGAGGCCTCCGAAAAGTTCTTTAACTGCAAGATGGAAGAGGGTAGCTCCGTTAGCGAGCACGTGCTCACCATGTCTGGGCACGCAAACAAGCTCCAAGAGTTGGGGGTAACGATTCCTAATGAGTTAGGGATTCGCCGTGTCCTCCAATCACTGCCACCAAGTTATAAGAACTTTGTGATGAACTACAATATGCACTGCATGAACAAGACGTTGCCTGAACTATCGTCCATGCTGAAAACTGCTGAAGTGGAGATCAAGAAGGAGCACCAAGTGTTGATGGTCAATAAGACCACCAATTTCAAGAAACAGGGCAAGCCTAAGAACAAGGGCAACTTCAGGAAGGACGGCAAGAAAGCCGCCAGACCTGCTAAGAAGCCCAAGGCTGGTCCTAAGCCTGAAATCGAGTGCTTCTCTGCAAGGGTGCTGGTCATCGGAAGCGAATCGCCCAAGTACTGGCAGATCTCAAGAGCGACAACATCAAGAAGAAAGGTATATTCGATATACATGTTATTGATGTGTATCTTACTAGTAATCGTAATAGTGCCAGGTATTTGATATCTGGTTCGGTTGCTCATATTTGTAACTCAAACAGGAGTTGCGGAATAAACGAAGACCGGCGGGACGAGGTGACGGCGCGCGTTGAAATGGCTCCAAGGTTGATGTGATCGCTTGCACGCCTCCCTCTACATCTACCTTCGGGATTAGTTTTAAATTTAAATAATTGTTATTTGGTGCTTGTGTTAAGCATGAACATTATATCTGGATCTTGTTTATTGCGAGACGGTTACTCTTTTAAGTCCAAGAATAAAGGTTGTTCGATTTATATGAGTAATATCTTTTATGGTAATGCACCTGAGATGAATGGTTTATTCTTACTAAATCTCGATAGTAGTGATACACATGTTCACAACATAGATGCTAAACGAACAAAATTGAATGATAATTCTACATACATGTGGCAATCGCTGCCTTGGTCACATTGGAGTGAAGCGTATGAAGAAACTTCATTCTGATGGACTTCTTGAATCACTTGATTTTGAATCACTTGAAAGATGCGAAGCATGTCTAATGGGAAAAATGACTAAGACTCCATTCTCTGGAATAATGGAGCGAGCTACAGACTTATTGGAAATAATACATACCGATGTGTGTGGTCCAATGAGTGTAGCGTCGCGTGGTGGATATCGTTATGTTCTCACTTTCACGGATGACTTAAGCAGATATGGGTATGTCTACTTTATGAAACATAAGTCCGAAACTTTCGAGAAGTTTAAGGAATTTCAAAGTGAAGTGGAAAATCATCGTAACAAGAAGATTAAGTTTCTGTGTTCTGACCGCGGAGGTGAATATCTAAGTTATGAGTTTGGCATGCATTTAAAGAAATGTGGAACACTTTCGCAGTTGACACCGCCGGGAACACCATAGCGTAATGGTGTGTCCGAATGTCATAATCGAACTCTCTTAGATATGGTTCGGTCTATGATGTCTCTTATAGATTTACTGCTATCGTTTTGGGGCTATGCATTAGAGACAGCCACACTCACTTTAAATAGGGCACCATCTAAATCCGTTGAAATGACACCATATGAATTGTGGTTTGGAAAGAAACCTAAGTTGTCGTTCCTTAAAGTTTGGGGTTGCGAAGCGTATGTAAAGAAGTTACAACCTGATAAGCTTGAACCCAAAGCGGAGAAATGCGTCTTCATAGGATACCCTAAAGAAACAATTGGGTATACCTTCTATCATAGATCCGAAGGCAAAGTTTTCGTTGCCAAGAATGGATCCTTTCTTGAGAAGGAGTTTCTCTTGAAGGAATTGACTGGAAGGAAAGTAGAACTCAACGAGGTTATTGAACCTTCTCTCGGAGTTGAGAGTAGCGCAGCACCGGAAGATGTTTTTGTGCCGCCTGCACCAATTGGAGAGGAAGCTCATGATGGTGATCATGAAACTTCGAATGAAGTTGCTACTAAACCTCACAGGTCAACAAGGGTTCGTGCCACTCCTGATTGGTATGACTTTGCTTTGAACGTCATGTTGGTGGACAACACTGATGACCCTGTGACGTATGAAGAAGCTATGGTGAGCCCAGATTCCGACAAATGGCTAGAAGCCATGAAATCCGAAATGGGATCCATGTACGAAAACCAAGTATGGACTTTGGTGGACTTACCGGATGGCCGTAAGGCTGTCGAGAACAAATGGATTTTCAAAAGAAAAACAGATGCTGATGGTAACATGACCGTCTATAAAGCTCGACTTGTTGCGAAAGGGTTCCGACAAATTCAAGGAGTTGACTACGATGAGACTTTCTCACCAGTAGCGAAGCTAAAGTCTGTAAGGATTTTGTTAGCAATAGCTGCATATTTCGATTATGAGATTTGGCAGATGGATGTCAAAACAACGTTCCTTAGTTTGACTAGCAGATATCAAAGTGATCCTGGAATGGAGCACTGGACAGCGGTCAAGAATATCCTAAAGTACCTAAATAGGACTAAGGATATGGTTCTTTCTTATGGAGGTGATGAACAGCTTGTTGTAAACAGTTACACTGATGCTAGTTGGAACACCGATCCAGATGACTCGAAGTCACACCGATAATGTATTTATTTTGAATGGTGCTGCAGTGAGCTGGAGGAGTGCCAAGCAAAGCGTTGTGGCGAAATCTTCAACTGAATCGGAATACATAGCTGCTTCAGAGGCTGCACAAGAAGCCATATGGATGAAGGAGTTCATTACTGAACTTGGCGTGGTTCCTAGTGCGTTGGACCTGATGGCCATCTACTGTGACAACATAGGTGTCATAGCTAATGCACAGGAGCCAAGGTCACATAGCAAGCTGAAGCACATCAAGCTACGTTTCCATGCTATTCGCGAGTATGTCCGAGATGGTGACATAAAGATTTGCAAAGTACACACTGATCTGAATGTGGCAGATCCGTTGACTAAACCTCTCCCTAGAGCAAAGCATGACCAACACCAGAACGCCATGGGTGTTAGGTATATTACCATGTAATCTAGATTATTGACTCTAGTGCAAGTGGGAGACTGTTGGAGATATGCCCAAGAGGCAATAATAAAAGTGGTTATTATTATATCTTTGTGTTTATGATGAATGTTTGCATCCCATGCTATAATTGTATTATAAGGAAACACTAATACATGTGTGTTTTGTAAACATAAAAGAGTCCCTAGTAAGCCTCTTGTTGAACTAGCTTGTTGGTTGATTGATGATCATGGTTTCCTGATCATGGACATTGGATGTCATTAATAACAAGGTTATATCATTAGGAGCACGATGTGATGGACACACACACCCATAGTAAGCATATCATAAGATCAAGTCATTAAGTTCGTATTGCTACAAGCTTTCAAATTCATAGTAACCTAATCCTTCGACCATGAGGTTATGTTAATCACCATCACCGGATGGGTACTTTGATGACATCAAACACCGCTCAGAATCGGGTGGTTATAAAGGTGTCATTGGGTATTCTGAAAGTATGTGTTGAAGCATGGACCAAGATTGGGATTTGTCCATCCATATGACGGATATATATGCTCTGGGCCCTTCCTCGGAATGTCATCTAGTTAGCTTGCAAGCATGTGACTAGGTCACAGGGGATGACATAACATGGAACGAGTAAAGAGTACTTATCAGTAACGAGGTGGAACTAGGTATGGAGATACCGACGATCAAACCTCGGATAAGTAGAGTATCGCGTGACAAAGGGAATTGGTTTCATATGTTAATGGTTCTATCGATCACGAAGTCATCGTTGAGTATATGGGAGCCATTATGGATCTCCAGATCCCGCTGATGGTTATTGATCGGAGAGGTGTCTTCATCATGTCTGCATATTCACGAACCATAGGGTGACACACTTAAGGTTCGAAGTTGTTTTAAGTAGATATGGAATGTGTGTTGGAGACCGAATGTTGTTCGGAGTCTCGGATTGGATCCGGGACATCACGAGGAGATCCGGAATTGTCCGGAGAATAAGATTCATATAATGGGGATCATTTTCTAAGTTAGGAAATGTTCCGGAGTGTTTGTATGGGGATTCTAGAAAGTTTCGGAATGTTCCGGAAGGTTCTAGAAGATATTTTGGAGTTTATTTGAAAACCAAGATAAGATAAGGGAAACTTAAGGGATAAGTAAAGGAAACTTGGGGGAGGGAGGACTCTCCCCCCAACCCTCCTTGGTGCGCCGGCCCTAAGGGGTGGGCCTAGGGGTGGGAACCCTAGGCCGCACCCCTCCCTCTATATATAGAGGGGTGGAGGCGCCACCCCTGGCCCCCTTCCACTCCAAACCCTAGTTGCCTCTCTCCTCCTCCTTCCCTCTGCTCTGGCTTAGGCGAAGCCCTGCAGAATTCTCCACCACCACCACCACGCCGTCGTGCTGCTAGGATTCCGTGGAGAGATCTACTACCTCCGCTACTACCGGAACAGGAGAGGAAGGTCCGCCGACCAAGACGCAGGACCGATCAGAAGCCGCTGAACGCGACGCCGGAAGGATCGTCTACTCTATCTTGAGATCGGCAAGTGATCGACTACATCAACCACGAGATCCGATCTCGTAACGCTTTCGGATCTACAAGGGTTAGTACAGATCTATCTCGTTGCACATGTCTAATAGATTAGATCTTGGCTTTTATCTAGATTAGATCTGGGTTTTGTTCGTTCTTGCGGTAGAATTTTTTTGTTTTCCTTGCTACGAACCCATCAGTCAAGGGCACGATGTGCCCGTTCGACTGACTTAGAGGACGAAGACGTGGAGCTCTGTGGCGCCAGATGCTTCAGCAGAGCTATCAGGCAGAAGCGAATGCCCAAGGGGTTCAAGCTCCCATCGCAGAACCCAAAGTTCGACTGTCTGCAGGACCTAAAAATCTGGTTGGAGGACCACATCTCCTCCGTCAAGATCCACGGCGGGAGTCGAAGAACGGCCATGCAATGCTTGCAGCTACAGCTACAGGGCACCGCCCGAGCATGGCTCAACAATATCCCGTGCGGATCAATTCGCAGCTGGGAAGAGCTGGTCTACAACTTTGTGCGCAACTTCAAGGGCACTTACAAAAGGCCCGCATCAATCGAAGGACTGAGGAGCTGCCAGCAATGGTCGGGCGAATCACTACGCTCGTATATCCAAAGGTGGTCCATCATCAAGAACTCCGCAGAAAACATCTCGGAGGATTGTGCAATCCACGCATTCAATGGCGGCGTTCGCCGCATAGAGCTCAGAGAGGTGTTGGGCCGCTCGAAGCCCAAAACAATCGACCACCTGTGGAAATCGTGAATCAGTGGGCCGATGGAGAAGATTCGGTGAGAAACCTCACCTACTCCAACGACGACGAAGTCCTCGGGCCCAGACGCGATCATCGAGGCAAGCGACGAATGCACGCCTACAATGACCGCGACGACGTCAACATAGTCGCAGCCGGCTACGCCGACAAACGCGACGATGGCCACAACAACGGCTATCACAGCGGTGGATACCGCGACTCTGGGAAAACCACGCAAGTATGGCAACGCCGCACTCACGAAGAAGAACCCACAGCATCCATCGAGGACAAACTGTTCGGGCCGTGCAACATGCACTTCTACATCGACAAGCATGACGGCAAAAAGAATTCCAGCCACCTCCTCAAGGACCGTGATGACCCACAAGTATAGGGGGTGTATCGCAGTATTTTCGAGGGAAGTGAAACCCAATTTATTGATTCGACACAAGGGGAGCCAAAGAATATTTATAAGCCTTAACAACTGAGTTGTCAATTCAGCTACACCTGGAAACAATCTTGCTCACAGCAGTTTATCAGTAGCAACAGTTTTGTAGTAGGAATAGTAAAGTAACATCAATAGTAAAGTAAAGACAACCATAACAATAGCAGTAAACAGTAGGATTTGAGTGCGGTAGGCATAGGGATGGATGGACGGAAGTTGCATGGACAAGACAATTCACATGGCGATCAAAACATAGGGCAATTGCAGATAAATAAGATAAAGCATCCAAGTACTAGATAATCCTAGGCATGTGTTCCATATATAGTCATACGTGCTCGCAATGAGAACTTGCACAACATCTTTTGTCCTGCCATCCCGTTTGTAGCGGGGCTTAAGGGAACTACTGTCAATTAAGGTGCTCCTTTTAATAGAACACTAGAGCAAAGCATTAACACTCTGTGAACACATGTGATCCTCACATCAAATCCATTCCCTCCAGTTATCCCGATTTCTGTCACTTCGGGGCCATTGGTTCCGGACAACAACGTGTGTATACAACTTGCAGGTAAGACCAAAAAAATTACTATCATAATGAATCAATAACATGTTCAGATCTGAAATCATGGCACTCGGGCCCTAGTGACAAGCATTAAGCATAACAAGTTGCAACAAAGTCATAAAGCACTAATAGAAGATACTAGGCACCATGCCCTAACAATATGATGCCATTACATGAACGATCTCATCCAATCCCTACCATCCCCATAGCCTACAGCGGGGGATTACTCACTCGTAGATGGGGGAAACATGGATGGTCCATGGAGAAGCGATGGTGATGATGATGGTGATGATCTCCTCCAATTCCCCATCACGGCAGGGTGCCAGAACGGAGTTTCTGGTGCTGTTTCGTGGAATCTAGTGGTGGCAGCGGAGCGGAACTCCTTCTGGAAAAACGTCGACCCCCCTAGAGTTTTTAGGTCAGAAGGCTTCTTATAGGCGAAGAGGGAGACCGAGGGGGTGTCGGGGGCGGCCAGACCACCCCCTGGCGTGGCCTGGGCTAGCCCACGCGACCAGGTGGTGTGGCCTGGGCCCAGCCCCCTCCGTCTCGTATTCTGGCTGCGGGAGTCTTCTGGTGAAATAGGATTTTCGGCATATTTTTCGGGATTTTTCCTGATAGTTGATTTTCTGCACAAAAACTAGACACCAAGGCAATTCTGCTAAAATAGCGTTAGTCCGTGTTAGTTGCATCCAAATCACACAAGTTTAGAGGAGAAAAAATAGCAAAAGTGTTCGGGAAAGTAGATACATTTTGGACGTATCAACTCCCCCCAAGCTTAGCTTATTGCTTGTCCTCAAGCAATTCAGTTGAAAATTGAGTGCAATAAAAGAACTTTCACGAACACATTTGCTTCATATGATGTATATTCTCAGCATGTGATCAACTACTTAGACAATTCATAACAAATACTATGCAACTAAGTTTACTTAATAGGCATTGCAAGCTATGAAGAGATTCCAACTTAAAAATAATAAGTAGCAAGAAACATAAACATAAGCAACATTACAATGCTCATAACAAGGTATGATAAAGTGGTATCTCGCTTGCCTTTGATGAATGCCAAGGCACCTCTGAAGTTCAGGTGAAGACTAGAAGTAAAGATATCAAAGATACAAGCATCAAAGTCATAACACAAATAATCAAGTTTTGAGACAAGCACATTACACTAAGAATGACAACTAAGCTCTCAAGAAGGTGCTCATAGAATAAGTGGAGACTCAACAAAGAAATGAAAAAGGTTTTGAATAGTTTGAAAGGCTTCCAAATGCTGAAAGTATGGTACTTGTTAGCTTTGAGCTCTCATTGCCCCTATCATAAGCATCTTGAAGGTGATTAAGGTTAAAGTGACACAACTAAGAGGATATGCTTGACAAGTTATAAATCAAAGTTTCATGCCCCTTACTTACAAAGACCGATCCTCATGCTACTCAACTTCAGTCACAAGTAAGCTCTTGTCATTGTAAGTATATACGTATCATAGAGAACTGCCAACAGGGTACCCCTTGCACATGACACAGGAGCTATCCCATAATCAAAATGACAAGGCAAGCAGACAATGAGCATCTCAACGATCTTTTTATTTACTATGTGCATAGATTTTTATTGAGGATGCTTCATAGAATGCTCATTATGGTTATGTTGCAAGTTTCCACCATGATTAGGCATGGCTTAGGCTAGCGGCCCATGCGTTTCCCTAACACATATACAAACTCCATGATCATACAAGTTCCACTTTTATTTAACACCGCCGGGATCCATGAGCAAAAGAACATGATATCAACGAGGTACTAAGTACCAGTGCAATACTGAAAGCGTTCCCCATGATACATGGTTCTCCTAACTTCAACTCATAAAGCGCAAGCATATACACAACAAAGAAGGATGCAATGGTTCAGGTTTATTAAATGCAAGAAAATAAAGTGTGCCATCAAGTTCGTGAGAGATTTACTAACTAACTTTCTCATAACAAGCAAACATTTTATTCGGAAGAAAACAAGGCACTTTGGAAATATTTGGTTTTAGGGAGTTGGAAACATGAGTAAAATACTCAGTGAAAGTGAAGGCTAGCAATAGTAAGGGAGCGACAAACGAGAGAGCAATAGCTATCATAATCATGCTTGCAACAAAACAGGACTAATCATGGCATGAAAGTGATTCAAGACCCTCAAGGCAAAATAATTCATCGAGGCTTAACTGATTATTTCAGTCATATGCATGCGTGAGCATGTGCCAAGTCAATTCAAATGAAACATTCAGAGGAGGATACCACAGTGTCATACCAAGTTATGGATAAAGTAATGCAAGCAAACATTCATAAGACATGCTACAAACTATTAGCAAGCTGGAACTAATCATATGAAAGCAAGAACTACTAAGCATCCATAAATAACATACACCCTACATGAACAGACTAAGCATGCCCACAATGATGAGTATATGTACAAAAATGAAAACAAGTAGAATTCGTTACCAGCCTCCTACCACACCTCAAGTTGTCATTAATCCTCATTATTGCTCTTCACTTGTGTGGCTTGAATAATAATATGAAACCAAATCCCACTGAGGACTGCTGAACCCTGCAAGAGACTCACAAAACCAAAGAAGAACAACAAATATTTTTGGTGTTTTCGATTTTTTAAAGCAAGAACCAAAAAGGAAGAACAAGCAAAGCAAAATCTTTTTGGGTTTTTCGAATAGTTTAAACAAAACAAAAAGGAAAAAGCAAACCAAGGCAAAAAGAAGAAGAAGCAAACAAAGAGAAACAACCGAAATATTTTTGGTCTTTTCGTGTTTTAGAAAGCAAAAAACAAAAAGAAAGAACGAAAACTAAAAAGAGAATGAAACATGAATACACAAAGTACTGACGCAACATGATAAGGAGATGAGTGCGATGTCGGCGTACCTCCCCCAAGCTTAGGCTTTTGGCCTAAGTGGGTATCAATCCATGTACGAATAGGGGTTCCAAGCAGGCGGGTCATGATAAGAATGATCGTAGTTGGGCCCGTGGGAAGAAGAAGCCTCCCAATCATAAGCAGGTTGCTGATATGAAGACTCCCCCTCATTTGAGGGCTGGATAATCATCCGTGACCTCCCTTCTAGTGTCCTGCTCCTGCTGGGAGAGCTCTCCCAAATACGTATCGAATTCCTCCTCCGTGAGAGACCATCCTACCCTGTTATCAAGGTTAAACAAAACATGTGCAGGCAAAAGAACAACATGCTCGGACTTACTCCTTCTCCAACCAGCTTTGAGAAAGGTTATTTCATAAGACAACTCACTTAGATTAGACCAAGAAGAAACAAATTTATCTTGTATCATGGAATTAAGATCAAGCCTTTCTATGCGAAACTGTAGGTCTAGATGATGGGGCACTAAACCATGCAACGCTAGTAAATGAGAAGCAATGAGGCCTTGATACGTCCAAAACGTATCTACTTTCTCGAACACTTTTGCTATTGTTTCTCCTCTATACTTGTGTGATTTGGATGCAACTAATGCGAACTGACGCTGTTTTCAGCAGAATTGCCTTGGTGTCTACTTTTTGTGTAAAAAATCAACTATCACGAAAAATCCCAAAAAATATGCCAAAAATCCTATTTTACCCGAAGACTCCAGGAGCCAGAATACGAGATGGAGAAGAGCCCTGGGGTGGCCACACCACCTGGTGGCGCTGTGCCAAAGCCACGCTAGGGGTGGTGGGCCCCAGGCACCCCCTCGGCCTCTCTCTTCGCCTATAAGGAGCCTTCTAACCTAAAAACTTCGGGGGGTTCAACGTTTTTCCAGAAGGAGTTCCACTCCGCCGCCACCACCAGATTCCATTAAAGACCGTAAACTCCGTTCGGCACTCACGGACGGGGAATTGGAGGAGATCATCACCATCATCATCACCATCACTTCTCCATCAACCATCCATGTTTCCCCCATCTATGAGTGAGTAATCCCCCATTGTAGGCTATGGGGATGTTAGGGATTGGATGAGATCGTTCATGTAATGGCATCAGATTGTTAGGGCATGGTGCCTAGTATCTTCTATTAGTGCTTTATGACTTTGTTGCAACTTGTTATTCTTAATGCTTGTCACTAGGGCCCGAGTGCCATGATTTCAGATCTGAACATGTTATTGATTCATTATGATAGTATGTTTTTGGTCTTGCCTGCAAGTTGTATACACACATTGTTGTCCGGAACCAATGGCCCCGAAGTGACAGAAATCGGGATAACTGGAGGGAATGGATTTGATGTGAGGATCACATGTGTTCACAGAGTGTTAATGCTTTGCTCCAGTGTTCTATTAAAAGGAGCACCTTAATTGACAGTAGTTCCCTTAATCCCCGCTGCAAACGGGCTGGCAGGACAAAAGATGTTGTGCAAGTTCTCATTGCGAGCACGTATGACTATATATGGAACACATGCCTAGGATTGTCTAGTACTTGGATGCTTTATCTTATTTATCTGCAATTGCCCTATGTTCTGATCGCCATGTGAATTGTCTTGTCCATGCAACTTCCGTCCATCCATCCCTATGCCTACCGTACTCGAATCCCATTGTTTACTGCTTTTGTTACTACTGTCTTTGTTTTACTACTGCTGTTACTTTACTATTCCTACTACAAAACTGTTGCTACTGACAAACTGCCGTGAGCAAGATTGTTTCCAGGTGCAGCTGAATTGACAACTCAGTTGTTAAGGCTTATAAATATTCTTTGGCTCCCCTTGTGTCGAATCAATAAATTGGGTTTCACTTCCCTCGAAAATACTCCGATACACCCCCTATACTTGTGGGTCATCAAGACTATTTTCTAGCACCGTTGCCGGGGAGCATAGCTTTATTTATCAAGTTCACTTGGATTCTCTATTGTTCGCTGCTATCCATCCATCATGGGTAGTCTCGTGATGGCAAGGTTCCTATTTTACCATCCACTACAAGAAGAGGTACGGTTCTAAACAACTCTGCTGCTCTTGATTCACCATCTGTTATAAGTAAGCTCGTTACACCACCACATACACATGCTACACACACTGCTACTACTGCTGAATCTGAAACTTCTAATGCTTATGATGCTGCTTCTACTGTGCTTGATAAGAGTGGTTCATTAGGTCCTTTCCTAGATGCTACGATTGCTAGAACTATAGATGGAAATACCGAAACTCCTAATGAAGACACTACCACACCTGTTAGCTCACCTGAGTTTAGTGAGAGTTATGATACTGAAGAAGATTATGTTGACATGACTGATGAGTTTATTGAAGAATGTAAGAACACCCATGATAGGAGCGCTGCTAAGAGTCTCCTTGAGAGGCGTACTATTAGACCCAAATTATCTCTTGATGCTAAGTTTGCTGCTTCTCCCATAAACATTATAGATGAAGATTATGATTTCTCTCTCGATCTATCTTACATAGCTATTATCGAGAAAGAACCTTTTTGTGGGACTAAGAATGAAAGTGCGGTAGCACATATGAATGAACTTTCTACTATGAGTGGCTTGATTTCTGATGATATTAAGATGCGCACTTATTTTAATGCTAAGATTTTTCCCTTTTCACTGAAAGGAGAAGCTAAAACTTGGTTTAGTAATTTACCTCCTAGATCTATTGATAGCCCTGAGTGCTTGATTAGTACTTTTCTGCAGAAATATTTCCCTCCTAGTGCTAGACATGCTATTTTGCAGGAACTTTTTGATTTTAAACAGGGAGAAAAAGAGGTATTGCCTAAATCTTGGGCAAGGTTTTGTGCTTTGATTCATGCACAGGCTGGAAGTCCATTACCTAAGAATGAGCTTCTTGATATATTTTATAATGGACTAACCGAGGAATCTAGGACATACCTAGATAGTTGTGCTGATTGTGTTTTCAGGAATAGGACTCCAAAGGAAGCTGAGGAATTAATGGCTAAAATAAGCAAGAATTTTGAAGATTGGACTCCTCCTAAACAAGGTATACCTGAAGTAATTGTACCTGAACCATCTATTCCTGTGCCTATTCCAACATCAAAGAAGAGGGGAGTTATTGAATTAAATGATGAAGTGATGAAGGAAGCTAAGAAATGTCTTAAGGAGAAGGGAATTAAAGCTGCAGATGTCAAGAATTTACCTCCTATAGAAGAACTATGTAAGCCTATTCCCTACTCACCCACTATTGAGGTACACTCTCTCCAACACTTTGATGAAGGTGATATCCCTTACTTGAAACCTCCTGATCAATGCTTAGAAGAATTTGATATCTTTATTGTTAAGCAAGATAACTTTAATAAAAGGGTGCAAAATCATCTAATGGAAAACACTAGAGCTATTGTTGAGTTGAAAGATATTGTGGAAAGAACCTCTAATGATGTTAAAATGATTGTTAAACACTTTCAAATGGTTCAAACTCAAATAGATCAACTCGTTAAAGTGCAAAACGACTTGCTAGTTAATGCTGCTAAAGAAAAACATGCTTATGAAATTAGAACTAGAAGTGGAGCTGCTACCCAGGATCCTCTATATCCTGAGGGGCATCCCAAAAGGATTGAGCAGGATTCTCAACAAGCTGAAAATAGTGGTTCTACTCATAAGAAAAGGAAAAAGAAACATAAAACTATTGTAGAACCCTCTGAACCTGCTATAGATCCTAATTGTATATCTATCTCTGATGCTAAAAATGAAAGTGGTAACGAAGAAAATGTTGTTCCTAATGAAGAAAAAGTTGAAGAAGAACCTGAAAACCACACTAAGAATACTAAATACACCAAAGAGGATTTTATTGCTAAGAAACATGGTAGTGAAAGAGAACCTTGGGTCCAAAAACCTATGCCTTTCCCTAATAAGAAACACAAGTCAAAGGAAGATGAACACTATAATAAGTTTTGTGAGTGGATGAAGCCTTTATTCTTGCAAATTCCTTTGACTGATGCTATTAAATTGCCTCCTTACTCAAAGTATATGAAGGATATTGTCTCGAATAAAAGGAAGATCCCTAATGAAGAAATCTCTACTTTGCTTGCTAATTATTCTTTCAATGGTAGGGTTCCTAAGAAACTTGGAGACCCAGGGATTCCAACTATCTCTTGCTCTATTAAGAACAGTTATGTTAGAACTGCTTTGTGTGATTTGGGAGCTGGAGTTAGTGTTATGCCTTTCTCTCTCTATAAGAGGCTTCAGCTTGAAAAATTGATACCAACTGATATATCTTTGCAAATGGCTGATAAATCTACCACCATTCCTGTGGGTATATGTGAGGATGTACCTATTCAGGTGGCTCACAATTGCTTGATATTAACTGATTTTGTTGTGCTTGAAATGCTTGAAGATGATAATATGTCTATTATTCTTGGGAGACCTTTTCTTAATACTGTAGGAGCTGTTATTAATTGTAATCAAGGAAAGGTGACCTTCAATGTTAATGACAAGGAACATACTGTCTATTTCCCCAAGAAGATTGAAAGGACTTATGGCTTGAATTCAATTGAACATGTTGAAGGCATTCAAGTTGGAGAAATATATTGTCCCATACCAAGAGAAAAATTTGAAACTATTATGATTGGGACCATTGCTATCAAGGTTGAGGTAACCTAATCATTAGTGGAGTACAAAGTTTTGTTTCATATGCAATTGTTTTGGTAGCAAGACTTGATCAACCTTGCTAACAAAAGGATTCCATTGAACAAAACAATGTTTTCATTTGCATCTTAGTTTTTGTTTTCGTTTAGTTTTCCTTGTGTTGTTAGTTGCTTGCATGTTAGAACTTCTAGCCTTGTTTTGTCCTTGCATCATGTTTCCAAAAAAGAAAAAGAAAAAATCAATCTGTCACAAAAATCATTCTTCTATTTCTGAAAAATGCCCAAAAATAAAGTGTCTCGAAAAATTCTAGAAAATTCATATTAAATTTTTATGTGAAAAAAGGGGCAGAGGAGTACCTAGTAGGTACTAAGGGGGCCCACCAGGCAGGCACACCATGTGGTGGCACGGCCAGCCCTGGGTGGCGCCATGCCCTGGTGTGGGCCACCCCTGGCCCCCTACTACCTCTCTCACCTGCCACTTTCTTCTCTCTCCCGAGTAAGCTCCAGTTCATAGCTCAAAATCGCGTTCTTTCTGTGGTTGCTCTCGATTTCTTCGATCTCCTTGCTCATCCCATCTTTCTTGCTAAAATTTGGAGCAATTGTTCCTTGGTATGTGACTCCTCCCCTTGTCTAAGTAGATTTGTGTTTAGTGGATTATATGTTGAGTATCATTGCCTCGCGTGTAGTCATTGCATTAGGTTTTTCAGTGGATCTCGATGATGCTATGCTAGCACCACAGAGGCTCGACCTTGTTGCCATGAAAACTCATCACTTTGTCACTGCTACCTCTGATTTGAACAATCTAGTATATAGGATGCTTTTCACTGACGGGGATGAAAGGGAGATCCTTTTGCCACAACCTGCTTTGTTTAGTGTTGACAGGAGACCGTGGTCGCGGTCCAAGGAGGAGGTGGACGAGCAGCTTCGCTTGTTGGGTTTCCACGAGCAGCACCAGGAGGATGCGCCCTCCTATGATTACTCCGCACATTACGGAGGGGCGTACTCGAGCTTGCACCAGGACGAGGGTACCTCCTCGTCGTACCCCGGTGACACTTCATCCTGGCCAGCTTGGGATTGATACCCACTTAGGCCAAAAGCCTAAGCTTGGGGGAGGTACGCCGACACCGCACTCATCTCCATATCATGTTGCGTCGGTACTTTGCATATTCATGTTTTCGTTCTCTTTTTAGTTTTCGTTCTTCTTTGTTTTTGCTTTCTAAAAACACAAAAGACCAAAAATATTTCTGTTATTTCTCCTTGGTTTGCTTTTTTTTGCTTTGGTTTGTTTTTCCCTTTTTGCTTTGTTTGAACTTTTCGAAAAACACAAAAAGATTTTGCTTCGCTTGTTCCTCTCTTTTGGTTTTTGTTTAAAAATCGAAAACACCAAAGATATTTGTTGTTCTTCTTTGGTTTTTGCGAGTTTGCTTTAGGGTTCGGCAATCCTCAGTGGATATTGGTTTCATATTATTATTCAAGCCACACAAGTGAAGAGCAATAATGAGGATTAATGACAACTTGAGGCGTGGTAAGAGGCTGGTAATGAACTCTATTTGTTTTCATTTTTGTACATATACTCATCACTGTGGGCATGCTTAGTCTGTTCATGTAGAGTGTATGTTTTCTCTGGATGCTTAGTAGTTCTTGCTTTCTTATGATTAGCTCCAGCTCGCTAATAGTTTGTAGCATGTCTCATGAATGTTTGCTTGCATTGCTCTATTCATAAATTGGTATGACACCGTGGTATCCTCCTCTGAATGTTTCATTTGATTGACTTGGCACATGCTCATGCATGCACATGACTGTAATAATCAGTTAAGCCTTGATGAATTATTTTGCCTTGAGGATTTTGAATCATTTTCATGCCATGAGTAGTCTTGTTTTGTTGCAAGCATGATAATGACAGCTATTGCTCTCTCGTTTGTCGCTCCCTTACTATTGCTAGCCTTCACTTCCACTGAGTGTTTTACTCAAGTTTCCAACTCCCTAAACCAAATATTTCCAAAGTGTCCACCATACCTACCCATTAGCATCATTTGATACCTCCATGCATATTCAATATGCCTTGTTTTCTTCCGAATAAAATGTTTGCTTGTTATGAGAAAGTTAGTTAGTAAAGCTCTCACAAACTTGATGGCACACTTTATTTTCTTGCTCTTAATAAACCTGAACCATTGCGTCCTTCTTTGTTGTGCATATGCTTGCGCTTTATGAGTTGAACTTAGCAGAACCATGTATCATGGGGACCGCTTTCAACACTTCATAGGTACTTTGTACCTAGCTGATATCATGATTCTTTTACTTATGGATCCCGGCGGTGTGAAATAAAAGTGGAACTTGTAAGATCATGGAGTTTGTATGTATGTTAGATAAATGCCTGGGCCGCTAGCCTAAGCCATGCCTAATCATGGTGGAAACTTGCAGCATAACCATAATGAGCATTCTATGAAGCATCCTCAATAAAAATCTATGCACATAGTAAATAAAAAGATCGCCGAGATGCTCATTATCTGCTTGCCTTGTATTTTGATCATGGGATAGCTCACGTGTCATGTGCAAGGGGTACCCCGTTGGCGGTTCTCTATGATACGTATATACTTACAATGACAAGAGCTTACTTGTGACTGAAGTTGAGTAGCATGAGGATCGGTCTTCGTAAGTAAGGGGCATGAGACTTCAATTTATAACTTGTCAAGCATATCCTCTTAGTTGTATCACTTTCACCTTAACCACATTAAAGATGCTTATGATAGGGCAATGAGAGCTCAAAGCTAGCGAGTACCATACTTTCAGCATTTGGAAGCCTTTCAAATTTCTCAAAACCTTTTTCTTCTACTTGTTGAGTCTCCACTTATTCTTTGAGCACCTTCTTGAGAGCGTTGTTGTCATTCTTTATGTTTGTTCCATTACTTGATTATTTGTGTTATGACTTTGATGCTTGTATCCTTGATATCTTTACTTCTAGTCATCACTTGAACTTCAGAGGTGCCTTGGCATTCATAATCAAAGGCAAGCGAGATACCACTCTATCATACCTTTCTATGAGAATTGTAATGTTGCTTATGTTCGTGCTTTATGCTACTTATTATTCTTGAGTTGGAATCTCTTCATAGCTTGCAATGACTATTAAGTAGACCTAGTTGCATACTCTTTATTATGAATTGTCTAAGTAGTTGATCACATTGCTGAGAATATTTACATCATATGAAGCAAATGTGTTCGTGAAAGTTCTTTTATCGCACTCAGTTTTCAACTAAATTGTTTGAGGACAAGCAATAAGCTAAGCTTGGGGGGAGTTGATACGTCCAAAACGTATCTACTTTCCCGAACACTTTTGCCATTGTTTCTCCTCTATACTTATGTGATTTGGATGCAACTAATGCGAACTAACGCTGTTTTCAGCAGAATTGCCTTAGTGTCTACTTTTTGTGCAGAAAATCAACTATCAGGAAAAATCCTGGAAAATATGCCAAAAATCCTATTTTACCCGAAGACTCGAGGAGCCAGAATACGAGACGGAGAAGAGCCCTGGGGTGGCCACACCACATGGTAGCGCGGGCCAGGCCAGGCCACGCCAGGGGGTGGTGTGGGCCCCCCAGGCACCCCCTCGGCCTCTCTCTTCGCCTATAAGGAGCCTTCTGACCTAAAAACTTCGGGGGGGTCGACGTTTTCGAAGGAGTTCCATTGCCGCCACCACCAGATTCCACGAAACACCGTAAACTCCGTTCGGCACCGCCGGACGGGAATTAGAGGAGATCATCGCCATCATCATCACCATCGCTTCTCCATCGACCATCCATGTTTCCCCCATCTATGAGTGAGTAATCCCCCGCTGTAGGCTATGGGGATGGTAGGGATTGGATGTGATCGTTCATGTAATGGCATCAGATTGTTAGGGCATGGTGCCTAGTATCTTTTATTAGTGCTTTATGACTTTGTTGCGCTTAATGCTTGTCACTAGGGCTCGAGTGCCATGATTTTAGATCTGAACTTATTATTGATTCATTATGATAGTATTGTTTCTGGTCTTATCTACAAGTTGTATACACGCGTTGTTGTCCAGAACCTATGGCCCCAGTGATGTAAATCAGATAACCTAAGGAAAGGCTTTGATGTGAGGATCACATGTGTTCATGGAGTGTTAATGCTTTGCTCCGCATTTCTATTAAAAGGAGTACCTTAATTGCCATAGTTCCTAGAGGCCCAGCGCAAACGAAATGGCAGGACAAAAGATGTTGTGCAAGTTCTCATTGCG
Source organism: Avena insularis (assembly GCA_023614405.1). Taxonomy (NCBI): domain Eukaryota; kingdom Viridiplantae; phylum Streptophyta; class Magnoliopsida; order Poales; family Poaceae; genus Avena; species Avena insularis. The sequence continues at coordinate 569,752,065 of CM042686.1, forward strand.
AGCACGTATGACTATATATGGAACACATGCCTAGGATTGTCTAGTACTTGGGTGCTTTATCTTATTTATCTGCAATTGCCCTATGTTCTGATTTCCATGTGAATTGTCTTGTCCATGCAATGCCCGTCCATCCATCCCTATGCCTACCACACTCGAATCCCACTGTTTACTGCTTTTATTACTACCGTCTTTGCTTTACTACTGCTGTTACTTTACTATTCCTACTACAAAACTGTTGCTACTGACAAACTGCTGTGAGCAAGATTGTTTCCAGGTGCAGCTGAATTGACAACTCAGTTGTTAAGGCTTATAAATATTCTTTGGCTCCCCTTGTGTCGAATCAATAAATTGGGTTTCACTTCCCTCGAAAATACTGCGATACACCCCCTATAGTTGTGGGTCATCAGGCCTCCACAAATTCCACCTTTCTCGCGGTTAGCAGCAAGACGGAAAGCTATAAAAGCACCCAAGTTGTAAGACCTATCTCGTTTAAGAGCAGCAGAGATGAATGCTAGATCATATGAAGATAACTTATTGGCAGTTTTCCTGGCAAGAACACACTTGGCAATAAAGTAGGCAAAGTAGCGAATGGAGGGGAGATGAATGTTACGGATTTTCCCACTCTCCTTCGAGAAGCTGCTCCCTTGGCAAATTTCTGCGTATAATTTCATGAGTGGTGCAGGTCGCTCTTTAATCCTTCCACATGATCCCCACTGAGGTACCTTAATAGTTGCACAAAAGTCATCGAGAGAAAGGTCAACAACAATATTGTAAATTTTGTAGTGGACCATGGGGTTCGGCAAAGAGTAACTAAATTGAAAGTCCTGCACCACAGACATGGTTAGCTTCACAAATTGACAAGGTTCATCTTCCAAAAAGTGCTCCAACCCTGCATTAGAAACCAAAATGTGGAAATCCTGGAGAATTCCTGTGGCTCTCATAAATTCAGAGCATGGATAAATGGAAGGAAAAACTTCCTCCTCTCGGTGAACCTTCATGACCTCAGGAACCCATAGTTCATGTTGGTTTAGTTGATGCTCATTCATCTTCTATTCTGAAATTTAAACACCCATTAAACATGTGATTGCAAAGTGAATATAATGAAGGGCACTAATCATAGGAACTTGTAAGAGGCCTAAACATGCATCAAAACTATATCTCTAAGCATCAAACAAGCTTACAAGCTCTCATAACCTGTCACCTACAGCAGCAAAATACTCAAGATATAATCCACTAAACACAAATCTACTTGGACAAACGGAGGAGTCACATACAGGAGAACAACTGCTCCAAATTTCAGCAGCAAAGATGGGATGAGCAAGGAGATCGAAAAATCGAGGGCAAGCATAGCAATAATATGATTTTGAGCAATGAACTGGAGTTTGCTCGGGAGAGAAGAAAGTGGCAAGTGAGAGAGTGAGTGGAGGGCCAAGGGTGGCCCACACCATGGCATGGCGCCACCTAGGGCAGGCCGCGCCACCAGGTGGTGTGCCTGCCTGGTGGGTCCCCCCGGTACCTTCCAGGCACTCCTCTGCCCCTTTTTTCATGTAAAAAATTAATATGAATTTTCTGGAAATTTTCGAGACACTTTATTTTTTGACAATTTTCAGGCATAGACAAATGATTTTCTGACAGAAAAAGATTTTCTAGAAATGATGCAATGACAAAACAAGGCTAGAACTATAGAAGTTCTAAGACACTCTAACATGCAAGCAACTAACAACAAAGAAAACTAAACGAAAGCAAAACTAAAATGGATAGAATGAAAGTAAACAGAGATAATCACGGTGAAAACATTGTTTTATTCAATGAAATCCTTTTGTTAACAAGGTTGATCAGGTCTTGTTACCAAAACAATTTTATATGAGAAAAAATTTGTATTCCACTAATGATTATGTTACCTCAACCTTGATAGTAATGGTCCCAATCATAATAGTTTCAAATTTTTCTCTTGGTATGGGACAATATATCTCTCCAACTTGAATGCCCTCAACATGTTCAATTGAATTCAAACCATAAGTCCTATCAATCTTCTTGGGGAAATAGACAGTATGTTCCTTGTCATTAACATTGAAAGTTACCTTTCCTTGATTACAATTAATAACAGCTCGTGCAGTATTAAGAAAAGGTCTCCCAAGAATAATAGACATATTATCATCTTCAGGCATTTCAAGCACAACAAAATCAGTTAATATCAGGCAATTATGAGCCACTTGAACAAGTACATCCTCACATATACCAACAGGAATAGTGGTAGATTTATCAGCCATTTGCAAAGATATATCAGTTGGTTTTAATTTTTCTAGTTGAAGTCTCTTATAGAGAGAGAAAGGCATAACACTAACTCCAGCTCCCAAATCACACAAAGCAGTTCTAACATAACTATTCTTAATAGAGCAAGGGATAGTTGGAATCCCTGGGTCTCCAAGTTTCTTTGGAACCTTACCATTAAAGGAATAATTAGCAAGCAAAGTAGAAATTTCTTCATTAGGGATCTTCCTTTTATTCGAGACAATATCCTTCATATACTTTGAGAAAGGAGTCAATTTAATAGCATCAGTCAAAGGAATTTGCAGGAATAAAGGTTTCATCCACTCACAAAACTTATTATAGTGTTCATCTTCCTTTGACTTGTGTTTCTTATTAGGGAAAGGCATAGGTTTTTGGACCCAAGGCTCTCTTTCACTACCATGTTTCTTAGGAACAAAATCTTCTTTAGTGTATTTAGTATTCTTAGTGTGCTTTTCAGGTTCTTCTTCAACTTTTTCTTCATTTGGAGCTTCATTTTCTTCATTACCACTTTCAGTTTTAGCATCAGAGACAGATATACTATTAGGATCTATAGCAGGTTCAGAGGGTTCTACAATAGTTTTATGTTTCTTTTTCCTTTTCTTATGAGTAGAGCCACTATTTTCAGCTTGTTGAGAATCCTGCTCATTTCTTTTGGGATGCCCGTCGGGATATAGAGGATCCTGGTAGCAGCACCACTTCTAGTTCTAATTTCATAAGCATGTTTTTCTTTAGCAGCATTAACTAGCAAGTCTTTTTGCACTTTAATCATTTGATCTATTTGAGTTTGAACCATTTGAAAGTGTTTAACAATCATTTTAACATCATTAGAGGTTCTTTCCACAATATCTTTTAACTCATCAATAGCTCTAGTGTTTTCCATTAGATGATTTTGCACCCTTTTATTAAAATTATCTTGCTTAACAATAAAAATATCAAATTCTTATAAGCATTGATCAGGAGGTTTAAGGTAAGGAACATCACCTTCATCAAAGTGTTGGAGAGAGTGTACCTCAATAGTGGATGGATAAGGGATATGCTTACATAATTCTTCTATAAGAGGTAAATTCTTGACATCTGCAGCTTTAATTCCCTTCTCCTTAAGACATTTCTTAGCTTCCTTCATCACTTCATCATTTAATTCAATAACTCCCCTCTTCTTTGATGTTGGAATAGGCATAGGAATAGTTGGTGCAGGTATAATTACTTCAGGTATAGCTGGTTCAGGAGGAGTCCAATCTTCATAATTCTTGCTTATTTTAGACATTAATTCCTCAGCTTCATTGGGAGTCCTATTCCTAAAAAAACAATCAGCACAACTATCTAGGTGTAACACCCTTGAATTGGCCCTATGCAAGTTTCAGCGCTCCCCGCCAAAGGACGCCCACCAGGCACTTGCGTGCGGGTGGAAAACGAAGTAATATCATTACACATTAGTCCATGATGGAACCCACAGAACATATATATATATATATATATACAACAACGACTCCATGAGTCAAGAATGCAGATATACTATACAAAGATCCAGGTCACCTTGAAAACGATAGAGCGTCTGACTACGGACAAGATGCAAATGGGGCTAAGAGCCCCGAAGAATAACCAATGGCGTCCATAACCTTGCCCAGGCCAAGCCGGAAGGGTAACTCTGCTAACGACATCGATCTCAAACCTGCTAAAACAAAAGGGGTGCCGACAAGGGGCAAAGGAAAAAGAGGAGCGTCAGTACTGAGGCAATGGCCCACGGCGAGGCTAGAATTCGGTGGCTCTCGCCTACATAGGTATGGTGGACTGAAGCGGCAGCGCAGCAACACTAACAACCTATAGAGACTCAATAAAACTGGCGGCTATTAGAGAGGGATAAGAAAGACCTATTCGGATCCAACCTGATACTAACACCAAACATACCCATCCTGGCATTTCCCCCTCGATACCAAACGAGGAAGTCAAAACCGGGGAACTCACACGGTTGGCAGTTTTCTTCATTCCATTATAGTTGAAGCTCTTACTAATCAGATATAGATATCATGAGTCATCCTGATAGCATAAGTAGTGGGCAGTTTTAGTTAACCAGTCAGTGGTAGTTGTAGTACTTACTAGTCAGATACAGTTAGCATGTGTCATCCCAAACCCAACAGTTGTTGGCACTTTTATTTCATTCCATTGGAGTTGTGGTACTTACTAGGCAGGTATGACATGACACGATACACCCCAGTTCCACCAGTTGTTGGCACTTTTATTATCCATTCCATTGTAGTGAAGCTGATTACTAGTCACATATTAAGTCAAATTTATAGCACTACTTTAGTTGTGCTTGTCTATGATCGAGATACTGTGCTCCAAGTCGTCCATAACCATGACATGGCTTTGAAAGATTTACCCTCTGAGGGTGCACAAATAGCAACACACACACGATCAACCTCGGAAAAACCAAATCAAAACCCAACGAGGCTTTCACGACAAAGCAATCACAGGATTCATAAAATATTTCAGGGGGGCACCCCACTAAGCTACCCGCAATGAAGTTGGCCGGCTTCGGAATGGACCCAGGGTTTGTGACGACGGCTGTAAACGACTAGGAACCCGAAAGTGTGACTGGGCTTGTCGATACCGCGAAAACGTGGCACGATCCAAAACAGTACAGGTGCTCCACGCACAATCTTAAATAAAGCGGTAAAACATGGCATAAGTACAGGATAGTAATAAAGCCCCAAACTAGTTTGTGGCCCCAAGAAATAAGAAATGAATCAAGCTCTGGCTAAGGGGGATTCATAGACTCTCCCGGATGTGGATAGTGCGAATAGTCAAGGAACAGGTATCAAGTACTCGGGGCCTACGGGACACAAGTGGGCACGAAAAACCAAATAACATATAATTGTCCACCGGTACCACTTTCATTAGTTATCACAGCAATTTAATAGTTGTAATTAAAGACATGATCATCTCCACCATAAACATCTGCCAGCATCCCAACAACTATGGTACTCGACAACATGAGACCGCACCTGAGCAAGCAACTACGACTCACAAACAACAGGTATTAGGAGGTGTCCATGGCAATATAGAGGTTGCACGGGATATAACTGGTGCACGGAAACGAAAGCATCGCGACACAGATAGAAATAGATCAACAGGAGGAAATAAAGACTATAAATGCAAAATAGGTAGAAGGGGGAGAGATGCTCGCCTGGGAAACACTACCGACGGATCATATCTGGAGAACTTGTCGACACTCGCATCAACTCAGCGGCCTAATCCACGAAGAAGCAAACACTAGAAGAAACACCGGATGCACTATTTAATACCACGGCAGAAGATCCGGCATGATTATGATATGATGCATGGCATGGCAAAGATGCGGTGCAATTAGGCAATATTAAGCGGAACCGGAGTCCCGACAATTAATTAAGTGGTTCATGTTGTTTAGATACCCCGCAATTTAAATGTTGTATTAACATGGCAAAACATGGCATCGGTTCGCTACAAAAATTTAAATGGAGTCCGGAATAAGACAAAAGTATCCCGCATATCCACTCCGTATTTAATTATTAGTTGAATTGGCATAATGCCCCCAAACCACAGACAAGTATGCATGCATGAACAATTTAATATGCGACAGTTGGTAATGTCATATTATAAAAATAGGGGCTTAGGGTCACACATCTGGGTTCAGAAGATCTTGGGTTCCAGGGGTTCGGGGTCCGGTCTCAGGGTTTGACGGGAACGGCGAGGTTCGGATACTAGATGGAGAACTTGTCGTGTCGTGACGGAGAACTTGGGTTCCAAGCGGTCGACCTTGTCATCGATGGCGAACTTGAATGGATTGGGTACCGGTGGTCTTCGGGTCCGTGTAGACGGTCATGGCGTCCGGGATGAAGAACTTGGCGTTCCGTGTCGTCGACCTTGCTGTCCGGGTCCTCGGGCATCGGTGCGGGAAGGAGGTCTTGTCGTACCGGTGTCAACACTTCCGAGAAGGAGACTTGTCGGTGACGACCTTAAAGAGGCGCCGGTGGTTCATCGGGAGGCCTTGATGACGACACGATGCACTTGCGGGGGTTGCGGATTGTCTCGGTGCACCCGCACATCCATGCCGAGGCCAATCTGCCAACACGGGAGGACAAGACCACACGGGATACGCAGAACTGCTACACAACATGAACCGGCACGAGCACACAGGTACCAGCACGACTTGGCGCGGGCGCCTGCACGACACGAGTCAGCAGCGCTGCATGGGCGAGCAGAGAGGAGGGCGCCCTTGCGGTGGTGCTAGGTGCCAGACGAGGCGACGACGCCGTGACACGGGAACTGAGGCGGCGTCCGGAGAGGAGGGAGACCGGGCGCGGGAGGCGAGGTCATCGCTGGCGACAGCCTGATGGAAGCTCGATACTGAAGGAGCGGAGATGCAGGGAAGAGCGGGGCAGCGCGGGAGGAGGAGGCCGGCGTGGGGCTCCCGATGACGGAGGGGTACAGGGTCGACGAGGGGCCTCGCCGGCCGGGGTGGTGCAGGCTCGGTCACGGGCTCGGAGCAGAGGGGGCCTGAGGTGGAGGGAGGAGACGGCACCAGGGTGGAGGGCGACCGGCGAGGCGGGGGCTCGCGGCTGCTGGCGAGGGGGGCGTGGAAGGCGGCGGGGTAGGTGGCGAGGAGGGCCTGGGGGAAGGCCAACAACGGGGTCGAGCACGGCTCGGGGGTGCGGACGCGCGGGCGGAGAACACGAGGTGGTCGGGAGCTGGGGATAAGGCAGGGCAGGTAGGTGGGGCTAGGGTGCCAGGGAGAGCAGGTGGGGAGGGATCGGTCCGGGCAGGGAGAAGGCATGTGGTGGTTTTTCTCCTAGGGTGTGTCACGGTGCAGCACGCTCGCGGGTCTGGGGTGGTGCAAAACAAGATGCATGCCTGGTCGGTTGCTGCGAGGCGGGTGGACACGCGACACAAGGTCGCGCGTGTGCGTGCTGGGTCAGGTTAGGCGTGGTGGCATCGGGTCGGTTTGGGTGTGTGGTGGCAGTGTGAGGCGCGCTGCTGCGTGTGTGGCTGCTAGGACTAGTTAGATCTAGGGCTAGGGTATGGGTTGGGTTAGGTAGGAGTTTGGTTTATCCCTGGTTTTTCTTGGGGGTGGCCAGCTAGGCCGGTTCTGGCCTGGTTCGGCTGCCCCCTAAAAATAATATAAACATTTTATTTGTTTAAAACAGGGCTTTGAGATCCGATTGTAGACGAAACAAAATATTCCGGACAAGCCTGGGGTTTTGTATTTAAATAAAGACGGGGCTTATTTAGAAAACAAAATAGGTTTTCGAAAATAGTTTTGTACAAACACATGCATAATGATGACGATGCTCAAATGCAATGTGGCATGATGACATGAGCATGCGGTCATGATGATGCAATGCACAAAGACACAATGATTTTCTGGTAGTGGTTTTAGCGGGATGCCACACTAGGTATGTCCTAGATTCTTCGGTTAGTCCATTATAAAATATATCAAGAAGCTCATTCTTAGGTAATGGACTTCTAGCCTGTGCATGAACCAAAGCACAAAACCTTGCCCAAGATTCGGGCAATATCTGTTTTTCTCTCTGTTTGAAATCAAAAAGTTCCTGCAAAATAGCATGTCTAGCACTAGGAGGAAAATATTTATGCAGGAAAGTACTAATCAAGCAATCAGGGCTATCAATAGATCTAGGAGGTAAATTACTAAACCAAGTTTTAGCTTCTCCTTTAAGTGAAAAGGGGAAAATCTTAGCAACAAAGTAAGTACGCATCTTAATGACATCAGAAAACAAGGCACTCATGGTAGAAAGTTCATTCATATGTGCTACCGCACTTTCATTCTTAGTCCCACAAAAAGGTTCTTTCTCAACAATAGCTATGTAAGATAGATCGAGAGAGAAATCATAATCTTTATCTTTAATGTTTATGGGAGAAGCAGCAAATTTAGCAATAGGAGACAATTTGGGTCTAATAGTACGCCTCTCAAGGAGACTCTTAGCAGCGCTCCTATCATGGGTGTTTTTACATTCTTTAATAAATTCATCTGTCATCTCAACATAACCATCTTCAATATCATAACTCTCACTAGACTCAGGCGAACTAACAAGTGTAGTATTGTCTTCATTAGGAGTTTCAGTATTTCCACCTATAGTTCTAGCAATCGTAGCATCTAGGAAAGGACCTAATGAACCACTCTTATCAAGCACAATAGAAGCAGCATCATAAGCATCAGAAGTTTCAGATTCAGCAGTAGTAGCAGTGTGAATAGCATGTGTGTGTGGTGGTGTAACGAGCTTACTCATAACAGATGGTGAATCATGAACAACAGAGGTGTTCAGAACAGTACCTCTTCTTGTAGTGGATGGTAAAATAGGAACCTTGCCATCATGATACTTACCCCTGATGGATGGATGGCAGCAAACAATAATGAATCCAAGTGAACTTGATAAATAAAGCTATGCTCCCCGACAACGGCGCCAGAAAATAGTCTTGATGACCCACAAGTATAGGGGGTGTATCGCGGTATTTTTGAGGGAAGTGAAACCCAATTTATTGTTTCGACACAAGGGGAGCCAAAGAATATTTATAAGCCTTAACAACTGAGTTGTCAATTCAGATGCATCTGGAAACAATCTTGCTCACAACAGTTTATCAGTAGAACAGTTTTGTAGTAGGAATAGTAAAGTAACAACAATAGTGAAGTAAAGACAGCAGTAACAATAACAGTAAACAGTAGGATTCGAGTGCGGTAGGCATAGGGATGGATGGACGGGCGTTGCATGGACAAGACAATTCACATGACAATCAGAACATAGGGCAATTGCAGATAAATAAGATAAAGCATCCAAGTACTAGATAATCCTAGGCATGTGTTCCATATATAGTCATACATGCTCGCAATGAGAACTTGCACAACATCTTTTGTCTTGCTAGCCCGTTTGCAGGGGGCCTTAAGGGAACTACTCGCAATTAAGGTGCTCCTTTTAATAGAACACCGGAGCAAAACATTAACACTCCATGAACACATGTGATCCTCACATCAAAGCCATTCTCTCCGATTATCCCGATTTCTGTCACTTTGGGGCCATTGGTTCCGGACAACAACATGTGTATACAACTTGCAGGCAAGACCAAAAACATACTATCATAATGAATCAATAACATGTTCAGATCTGAAATCATGGCACTCGGGCCCTAGTGACAAGCATTAAGAATAACAAGTTGCAACAAAGTCATAAAGCACTAATAGAAGATACTAGGCACCATGCCCTAACAATCTGATGCCATTACATGAACGATCTCATCCAATCCCTAACATCCCCATAGCCTACAATGGGGGATTACTCACTCATAGATGGGGGAAACATGGATGGTCGATTGAGAAGCGATGGTGATGATGATGGTGATGATCTCCTCCAATTCCCCGTCCCGGTAGGGTGCCAGAACGGAGTTTCTGGTGCTGTTTCGTGGAATCTGGTGGTGGCGGCGGAGCGAAACTCCTTCTAGAAAAACGTCGAACCCCCCGAAGTTTTTAGGTCAGAAGGCTCCTTATAGGCGAAGAGAGAGGCCGAGGGGGTGCCTGGGGGGCCCACACCACCCCCTGGCGCGACCTGGCCCGTGCCACCAGGTGGTGTGGCCTGGGCCCAGCCCCCCTCCATCTCGTATTCTGGCTCCGGGAGTCTTCTGGTGAAATAGGATTTTCTGCACAAAAATTAGACGCCAAGGCAATTCTGCTGAAAACAGCGTCAGTCCGTGTTAGTTGCATCCAAATCACACAAGTTTAGAGGAGAAACAATAGCAAAATTGTTCGAGAAAGTAGATACATTTTGGATGTATCAGACTGCCGCGAGTTCCTCAAACTCCATGACGGCCTGGCTCGGATGAATCGCGACGCGGTCAATAGGGGCTATGGAACCACCCTAGGCGTTGTGGCACATGGAGCCCCTCTACCACCGCCTGGACCACCACCACCCGCAGCTGCACCGGTATGGCATCCCGGAGGCGAACTGTACCCACGGGCCGTAGGCAACATGATGATCCAAAAAGGACACCCCTCAAATCGGGTGCAAAAGGCCATCACTCGCCATGTCAACTTGGCAAAAAACTCCCCACCGTCCACCACTGAGTACCTCAGTGGAAGCGACTCCTGCATCACCTTCAACAAGCGTGACCATCTGCGTCAAGTCCCTCGTCCAGGCCATTGCCCCCTCGTACTCGAGGCACAGATCGGAGGCTTCGACATGAGTCGCGTCTTCATGGACGGCGGAAGCGGCATGAACCTCATGTTCGCAAGTACCTTGCGTGCAATGAGGATCCCTCTGACATGTCTGGAGGTCTCAGACACGACATTCCACGGCATCGTCCTAGGCAAGGGAATATATCCCCGGGCAAAATCAACCTCAACGTCATCTTCGGCACGCCGAAAAACTTTCGACGCGAGCGCATCGACTGGCCTTCACAGTACCACTGCATCCTCGGATGCATCGCGTTCGCTAGGTTCATGACAGTACCGCACTACGCCTACCTATAGATGAAAATTCCAGGTCCAAACGGCGTCAACGGGAGCTTCGAGAGGTCCGACAGCTACGACAGGAAATTCAACAGAATCTCCCAGTCCTTCGGCATGCACGAGGAGCTCGCAAGATTAAAGGAGTCGACAGACAAAATTCTGCCTCCCCTAAGCAGGCCAAGCTCACCCGACCTATCATTCGACTCGTCGGTACATACGAAGAAAGTCCAGGTCCACCCAACGGACTCGACCAAGATGGCCCTCATCGCCAACAACTTGAGTTCCGCGTAGGAACTCGCGCTCGTCGAATTCATCCGTGAGCACTGGGAAATCTTCGTCTGGTGTCCTGTGGACATGCCAGGGGTTCCTAGGGAATTCGTCGAGCATGCACTCAACGTGAATCCAGACGCTAGGCCAGTCAAGCAGACAATTCGGCGACTGTCTGAACCAAGAGCAAAGGCAGTCGGAATGGAGATCAATAGACTCCTCGACGCCAATTTTATACGCGAGATCAAGGAAAGCACTTGGCTCGCTAACACGGTACTGGTGCCCAAAAAGACACGGATATCCTGCGGATGTGCGTGGACTTCACCTCCTTGAATAAGCACTGCCCAAAGGATCACTTCCCGCTGCCACGAATCGACCAAATCATTGACTCTACCGCAGGATGTGAACATCTCTGCTTCCTCGACGCCTACTCAGGCTATAATCAGATCCGAATGAAGGAGGAAGATCAAGAGAAGACGGTGTTTAGAACGCCCTTTGGCGTATTCTGCTACAACACCATGCCATTCGGGCTAAAAAACGCAGGAGCCACCTATCATTGGTGCATGCAGGCCTGCCTCAAGAGCCAACTTGGTCGCAATATCCAAGTCTACGTTGACGACGTCGTCATCAAAACCAAGGAAGAAGCCTCGCTAATCGACGATTTACGCGAGACCTTCACCAACCTCGTCCGCTACCGAATCAAGCTCAATCCGGACAAATGCGCCTTCAGCGTACCATCCGGGCAATTACTCGGGTACCTCATCTCCGCAAGGGGGATTGAGGCGAACCCGAAGAAAATCAAAGCCATATTGGCCATGGAGAAGCCGAAGAACGTAAGAGGCGTCCAACAACTGGCTGGGCGGATCGCAGCGCTCAGTCGATTCATCAGTCGAATGGGCGAAAAGGCACTACCCTTCTACCAACTTCTTCGCAAAACTGACAAGTTCGAGTGGACCGACGAGGCGCAAGAAGCATTCGAAGACCTCAGGCATCTACTATCCACCTCGCCAGTACTGGTGACTCCACCCAAAAAGGAACCACTGTTGCTCTACATCTCCGCCACCAATCAGGTGGTCAGCACGGTGCTCGTGGTGGGACATGCCGAAGAAAACAAAGTCCACGGGGTGTAGCGCCCAGTCTACTACCTCAGCGAGGTGCTCACGCCAATAAAGCAGCGGTACCCGCACTACCAGAAGTTGGCATACGGCATCTTCATGACAGCTAGGCGACTGCGCCACTACTTCCAGGAACACCCAATCGTGGTGGTCAACGATGCCCCGCTTGGGCATATTCTCAACAACCCCAACGCCATCAGACGAGTCGCGCTTTGGGGCATCGAGCTATCTCCACGAGACATTACATACGAGAAGCGCGACGTGATCAAGTCGCAAGTCCTCCCTGATTTCCTCGTACACTGGATGGAGAACCAGCTCCCCGAAAATCCATATATGTCCTATCTCTGGACAATGCACTTCGATTGGTCCAAACGAAAGGACGGAGCCGGCGCGGGTGTCATACTGACATCACCCCAGGGAGACAAGTTGAAATACATTCTGTGAATGCAGTTCACTGCCTCCAACAATGAAGCTGAGTACGAGGCCCTGCTGCACGGGATGCGGATGGCGAAAGCCTGCGGTGCTAAGAGTCTCATCATCTACGGCGACTCCAAACTGGTGGTGAACTAAACAATGCACAAGTGCGACGCGCTGAATGATAACATGATCGCCTACCGTGACCTCTACGACACACTCGAAGGGGACTTCAAAGGCTGTGAACTACGGCACGTAGGTCGTGAAAGCAATGAAGAGGTGGACGCACTCGCCAACATTGGCTCCACCTGCACCCCCATACCACCTGGGGTATTTCTCGAGTGTATCTGCGAACGCTCCATCAAGCCAAAGGCCACAGAGAAGAAAACAAGCGCAACAACAGACTCGGGGGCTACGCCACCCAATGAGCCAATGACACTCGACGACCTGGAGCTTGACACAGGACTCGAGGGACCAATGGGTGTAATGATGATCGAGCCATCTTGGAATCAACCCTACATCACATATCTTCTCAGCAAGAGGCTGCCTGACGACCCGACGGACGCGCGACACATTGCACGGTGATCCAAGGCATTCGCCGTCATCAATGGCGAACTATACAAGCGCAGCATCATAGGAGTACTCCATAGGTACGTCTCCAACATGGACGGAAGGGCCGTCCTCCTCGACATCCACGAAGGGACTTGCGGATACCATGCTGGCAGTCGCGCCCTCATCGCCAAAGCTCTACGAGCTGGATTTTACTGGCCCATAGCCATGCGCGGCGCCAAGGATATCGTCCAGCGCTACAATGCTTGCCAGCTATTCGCGGACAAACCGCACGCACCTGGCGTGGAACTCCGGCCAATACCATTGGCTTGGCTCTTCGTGCAATGGGGACTCGACATGGTCGGCAATCTCCCCGAGTCCCCGCGAGGAGGATATGTCTACCTCCTGGTCACGGTCGACAAAATCACCAAATGGATAGAGGCCATGCGGTGACAAACCAGTCAGGAACCAGTGCCGTCAAGTTCTTTGAATCCATTGTCTACCGCTTCGGAGTGCCACATAGCATCATTACGGACAATGGAACAAACTTCACTTCCAAGGAGTTCTAGGGTTTCTGCGAAAACCTGGGAATCAACATAAGCTATGCCTCCGTAGCTCATCCACGGACCAACGGTCAAGTTGAAAATGCCAACGGCCTCGTCTGTGGTGGAATCAAGAAGCGACTCCTCCGGCCACTCAAGTAAGCCACCGGATGTTGGCCAGACGAATTGCAGTCCGTACTTTGGAGCCTACGCACAACCCCAAACAGCGCCACGGGATACACCCCGTTCTTCATGGTGCACGGTGTTGAAGTAGTACTACCCGCAGAAGTAAGCTTTAAAGCCCCACGGGTGGTCGCGTATAGCGAGTAGGAGTCCACACTCGCACTCGAAGACTCCGTCGATCTCCTCGACGAGGCAAGGGACATCACAGCAGAAAGATCGACGATCTACTAGTAGAACTCAAGAACTACCACGCAGAAGCTCGCCCAGATCCTTCGTCAAGGAGACCTGGTCCTCATGATCGCAGCAAGGGAACCTTAAGCTCGAGTCCCCTTGGGAGGGACCATACGTGATTACCGAAGTAATCCCAGGTGGCGCCTATCGCCTTAAAGATTTCGAGACAGGAGTCGCATACTCCAACCCCTGGAACGTCGCACAGCTACGATGCTTCTACCCCTAGTCGTTTTTCTTTTCTTAAAGTACAAATAAGGCTATTCAGCCAGGCTACTTAGCCACACATTGTACCTCATACTGATTCTGTGAATAAATAAAGCTAAGTGCCCTGAAATTTGTGTTTTTCCTCATTTTTATGGCAATCTTATCACTCGGGGGATACGCCACCCTTTACACCCTCGTTCTACGAACAAGTCGCAGTATCCTGAGTAGCTGACACAACAACAATCGAACCCTTGATACAACACCAACCCAGTTACAACGCACCTGATAGGTTGGCAAGGTGCTGAGATAAAATAAGTCAGGCTAACGAAAAGGAAATGCAGAGTAGAAATACACTCACAAAACATATAAGCTAGCAAGCTCTTTACATATCAATACAAATCAATTACACCCAACATATACATACGAATTTTACAACACTGGTACACTTATGTGCAGGATACAGGTTAAACTACTGTTGCAGTAGAAGAACATTTGTCTGTTCCTCAAAGAAGTCGACAATTTCTTCTGCTGGATGATCCACTGCCTGATAATGGGGAACCATGTTCCAGGTCGAGCCTGCCGGCGGAGTCGATGGTCCAGCAACAACAGCTGCAATGTCTACATCAGGCCTGTGCAGTCGCACCAGCGACAAAGCAGCCTTGGCACCAGCCACCAACTACTGCCGCACACACTTGCGAACTGCACTCAAATCCTGAAACTTAGCCAGGAGAGCCAACAAGCTCGAAGGGATGGCGTCCATCAGAAACATCGTCTGATAGATATTCCTCAGGCACAACTGCGCTTTCTTCAGAAAGTGGAGTACTCGAGAGGCACGATCCTGCAGGGTCACAAGTGCGATTGCGTGATCATGATCCACCCAGAAGTACCCACTCGCCTGAAGCTGTTCCTGGGTCAGGTCGTCCATGCGAATGGCGATCCTGTGTTTCTCATCCCCCGGATGACTCGCAATGACAACTATACCAAGCAAAAGGCAAAGTATGAAGACAAGGAACTACCGTGATTGCCTACAAGAAAAAGATAAGAGGGCAGGAAGCTAACACTTGAACGCCCAGCTGCGTCACCTCCTCCAATAGATATTGCTCTCGGGCGGTGGCCTTCTCCGCCCTCGACTTCCATACATCCGCGTTACTACTGACTCGTGTATTAACGAGCTCGTTGGGGAACCCCAAGAGGAAGGTATGATGAGCACAGCAGTAAGTTTCCCACAGTTATGAAACCAGGGTTATCAATCCAGTAGGAGCAAGGAAACACCCCAAAGGTGTTGCTAGCTGAACGTTGGTAGGGCGCACTACCGGTGCCAGCAGCAACATGGATACCTGCACAACACAACCACAGAACTCTGTCCCAACCTTGCAATGAGGTTGTCAATCTCACTAGTTTTTCTGAAAACAACGGATTAAACGTATCAAATGGAAGGAGGTAATAGTTTGTAGAAAGTAAACACAAAGCAGTAAACAGTTTGTAGATTGTATGTAAAAGAAAGGACCGGGGTCCATAGTTCACTCGAGGTGGCTCTCCTTAAGATAGATAACATGCTGGGTGAACAAATTACAGCGGGGCAATTGAAAAACATCAAGAAAGCATACAAGCATATACTAATCATCTTGACTCCTTTGAGATACGATTGGGCATTACAACATTATACATAGACTGTCATCCAACTGCGTCTATGACTAATAATCCACCTTCAGGTTATCATCCGAACCCCCTCTAGTATTAAGTTACAAGCAACAGATTATTGCTTTATGAATTGCGTGTAAAGTAAACAATACGATTGTTCTATGAACAAAGGATTGTTGCTTTCTCCCTAGTAGCAACAACACATCTAGTACCTTAGATATTTCTGTCACTTCCCTAGATTACCAGAGGCATGAACCCACTATCGAGCATAAATACTAACTCTTGGAGTTGCTAGCATCTACTTGGCCAAGATAGCTACTAACAACGGAAAGCATGCAAGATCACAAAATAACAAAGACATGATAGAATTAATAATCAATCTGAAATAGCATCTAAATATCCATTGGATCCCCGCAAACACAACATGCACAATTACAAATAGATGATCTTGATCATGAACGGAGCTCACAAGATCTAAACATGAAAGCACAAAGGAGGAGAACCAGCCATCTAGCTACTACATGGACCCGTAGTACAGAGATGAACTACTCACGCATCACACCGGAGGCTTGCATGATGATGAAGAAGGCCTCCAGGGTGAAATCCCCTCTCCGGCAGGGTGCCGGGAAGAGCTTCAGATCCCTCTCGATCTAGGGACAGAGACGACGGCGGTTACAGACTCTTTTGTAGATTTTTGATCTGGTACTTAGGGTTTCCATATCAGAGGCAATATATAGGCGGAAGGAGAGGCCGAGAGGGTGCCTAGGGCAGCTAGACCACCCCTGGTGTGGGCCAGGTGGTGTCGCCAGGCCCCAGCCCCTCTTCGTCTCGTATTCTGGCTCCAGATGTCTTCCGGTAAAATAGTGACTTTGGCTTTTGTCCCGTCCAATTCCGAGAATATTCATTTTCTGACTTCCTGGAACCAAAAATAGCAGAAAACAAGCAGCTGGCACTATGGCTCTTGTTAATAGGTTACTCCAAGAAATCATATGAAAAGTACTCCAAAGTGTGGACAAAACACAAGAAAGTAGATAAAACCAAGCATGGAACATCAAAAATTATAGATACATTTGCAATGTATCAACATCCCCAAGCTTAACTCCTGCTCGTCCTTGAGTAGGTAAGTGATAAAAAGAAAGAATAATTTTTGAGGTGACATGCACCATCATAAACTTGATCAAAGTATTTGTAAAACATTCAAAGCTGGGATCATAGTACTTTAATCATAACATGAAAGACAAAGTTCTAGCAATAAGACAAAGAAACTATGTTGCAACATGAAAAGGCACAAACAAAAGATTCATGAATAACAATGCTTTGTAAGACGTTTGTTTGTTTCACATAAAGAAAACATAGCATAATAGCATTCAGCTTGTCCCTCATAGAGTAGCAAATATAAATGCATAGGACACCTTCAAAGTTCATAAGAGTGACTAGATACAAATAGTTTAAAACAAGCAATATCAAGTTATGCATCAATCAACTAGTCTTGGGATAATGCACATAGAACTAAGAATGGCCACTATGCTCTCAAAGTAGGTGCATAAAGGTAGAAGGTGGAGACTCAATATAATGGTAGAAGAAAGGCCTTCATAGAAGGAAGCAGAGATTCAAGTTTCATAAAGAGCTTCCAAATATTATGGTACTTATAGCTTTCAGCTCTCATTGCCCCTATCATAAGCATCTTGAAGTGATTAAGGTTAAAGTGAACAAACTATGGTGTACATGTGTATCAAAATGACAACGAGGTAAGTTCTTGTCATTGTAAGTACATGTGTATCAATAGAGAACCACCAACGGGGTACCCCTTGCCCGATGATACGGAAGAATCCCCATATCAAAATGACAAGGCAAGCAGACAACGAGCATATCAACAATCTTCTTATTTACCATGGGAATATGGTGCTTTTTTCTCTCTTTCCTCTTTTCATAATCTCTTTTTTTCTTTTTCTATTTTTTTCTCAATATAGGACTCTTTTTTTATAAGAAGAATGCTTCATAGATAGCTCATTATAGTTATGCTGTAGGTTTCCACCATGTCAGCATGGATTAGACCAACGGCCCAGGCGTTTCTCTAACACATATACATAACTCCATGGACTTACAAGCTCTCCTTTCATTTCACACCGATGACATCCATAGACAAAAGAGCATGATATCAACTAGGTACAAAGTACCAGTGCAATGTTGAAAGTGTTCCCCATGACAGCATGGTTCTGCTAATTCCCAACAAATAAGTGCAAGCATATACAACATAGACGACACAATGGTTCAAGTTTATTAAGGGCAAGAAAAGTAAAGTGTGCCATCAAGTTCATGAGAGCTTTAATCACTAGTTTTCTCATAACAAGTTTAATTTGGAAGGTAACCAAAAGCATGAATATACTTGGAATAGCATATGCTAGTAGGTAGGTATGGTGGACTCTTTGGAATAACTTGGTTTAAGGAGTTGGATGCATGAGTGGAACTCATACTTGGTTACGGAGGCTAGCAAAAGACTGGGAGCGACAAACTAAGAGAGCAATAATGGCCATAATCATGCAGAGCGACAAAACATCATTGATCAAAGCATAAAGTGATACTACAAGTTGAACGCTAAAGGATCATAAAGGCTATGGTGACTTTGGATAGTCATAACATGGTGTGAGCATGCGCCAGGTGTCGTCGGATTGATGACAAGTATGCCATGAGGGGGTCCTCGAGGCGTGCGGAAGAGAGGGGTGTGAGACGTACGGTGTTCCAGGACGGTGAGCACACAAGTTTACCCAGGTTCGAATCCGCCGGCTTTGGACGGATCCTACTCCTGCTAGCAATCCATGTCTGGCAGAGCCGGAATATGGGTTACAAGGGTTCGCCTGTGCGAGTTGAGATTGTAGACTATTGAGGGTGCGCTAAAGGCTCTCCCTAGGACAGCTTATATAGATATCCGGCCTAGGGTTTATAGGAGAGATCTATCCGGCTACGAGTAAGAGTCGGTTACATAGTACATCTTGAACTACAAGTAACACTATGGGCCTAAGTCGGTAAGTCATCTGGGCCTTCCCGTAGCCGGATTGGACTCTGTCTTTTCTCTCTGACTGGGCCACCCGTGAAGCAAAGCTCTAACCCGAAGTGGGCCACCCTGGTCAGTGAGGAACTGTGAGGATACCTAGAAAGTATATCCCCAACAGTAGCCCCTCGGAAGTCTCCAAGATCCAAAGTCGGATTTATTATCGTCTAGCTTGATCTTCGACTTGCAGAATCTTGAAGGGTTCCTGAAACTTCACAACAAAAAATACGATACGGGTCTTAAAAATAAGTCGGACCTATCAACATGTTACTCGGATTTTCTAGCTTGATTTTCAAACTAAGCCGGAACTTGGTCTCTAACGCCACCTGACACCAGTCATGGTCAAGTCACGTCATCTGACAAACATCCTGTCAGCATGACCGTTGGTGGGTCTGCAGTTCGCGGAACCAAGGCGCCGTTTCAATGCGTACACGGAGATCGAGGCGATGTAATCATCGCGTGGGTCCTTCCCAGTTCCTTCCACGATGCGTGGTGGTTATACAGTGTCATTTGCACGAATCTTGGCGCGGTTAGGTGGATATAAGGGGTGAGGATTCACCTCCTCCTTTCTTCACCTGTTCCTTTGCCGTTTCTTCTCCTTCACATCTCCCTCGCGCATAGAGCTCCTCTGCTTTCCCCAAAAACTCCCAGCGCCGCCCATCTAAGGTCACCGACGCTCCAGAAGAAATGGCTTCGTCTTCATCTTCCAGCTTGGCTGCGGCAGTGGCAGCGGCGACGGGGGAGGCGGCGGCGGAGCAGGAAAGCTATCGTGGGGTCTGGATCCCCTGTGTGCTGGTTGACGAGAAGCTCCACGGCGTGGAGACAGAAGGGCTCCTCCGCGCCGGTGACTGGCAGAGCGGCGTCGGGGAGACCGTCCCCAACCCGCGCGTCGGCGAGCGGGTACACTTCGGCACCCACCTCGACAGAGGTTTGTCATTTCCTCCCTCGGAATTCTTTTCCGAGGTGATAGATCACTATAGTGTTCAACTCCACCATCTTCCTCCCAACTCCCTCCTAGAGATGAGCGCCTACGCGGCTTTGTGCGAGGGATTTCTCGGCATTAGGCCGAGTCTTACCTTATTCCGGTACTACTTCCATGTCCGGAGAAATTCTATCACTGCCGGTAATCCTTATATTATTGGTACAATTAGCTTTTCACTTAGACGTGAGCATGCATATCCTAAGATTCTAGCCAGTGACTCGGTCAAACAATGGCCAGCCACCTTCTTTTATCACAAGGATGTTCTGGCTCCCGACAAAGCCACTGCTTTGTTGGCTTTCATTGACGGAGCCACCACGGCCCAACCTTCTTGGGACGAGGCTCCTCCGGCTCTCAGTGATGATTTGATCCTCGCTAAGAGGCGGATTGAATATCTGATTAAACAC
Organism: Avena insularis; assembly: GCA_023614405.1. NCBI lineage: Eukaryota > Viridiplantae > Streptophyta > Magnoliopsida > Poales > Poaceae > Avena > Avena insularis. Next base: position 569,772,426 of record CM042686.1, read on the forward strand.
AAAGGACTGAAGGGATCCGACTTGGTCCAATGTTGGGTGTCACGCCGGATCCAACCCCTTCAGTACCACGGAGACCGACTGATGCACTCCATCACGTCGTCCAAAAAGGATTCCCTCATCAACCCCAGAGCCTATACCTCGCAAGGTTATATAAGTCAGATTAAATGGCTGATAAGGGAGCGGATCGAGAGGAAGGTCCCAGAGATTTCTCTGGATATGCACACAGCGGAAAACCCCGTTGTGCTGGTAAGCTTCTAACAATAAACCTTTTTAGGTGTTTCATTCTTTAGGTTATATCACAATACTGATATGTTTTCTTCTTTTCAGCTTGCTGACCTCCCCGAGTCGGAATTTGCTCCACTCGAGGGATATCCTCCAGAGTTTTCTCAGGAGGCGGAATTGGTCCCATTGCCAGACATTGTGCCCAAGAAGCGCAAGGCTCCGACAGTGGCTGTTGGCACAAATGAGGTGCCTGTTGTGAAGAGGTAACTTTCAACACAACTTCCGCCTTTGTACCTTACTCAAATTTTCTTCTGAGATGTAATGTTTTCGACTCTATTACATTCTCAGAGCTAAGCAGCTCATCAAGGGCAAGGGGAAGGGAACTTCTTCGAAGCCCCTGCGACAGACGAAGCTTACCATAGCTTCTCCTGCCGTGGCACCTCTGACTCCTGCCCCTCAACCTTCTGCAACGCTGGTGATCACTCCTTCTCCGGCTGTCGCAGAAGATTCGGCTCCTTCAACGGAGCCTGCGATCCTTGAATCGCAAATTGACGTCACCATGAGTGAGTCAGGTATAGATAAGGGTGAACCCTCTTCGGGTAATGATCCCTCGACAGAAACCTTTGCCGAAAACCTTCTCAGCAATCTGGGACTTGCCAAGTTTGGCCTATCTCGAAAATCTGCGGAAGAGATTCAGCGGCTGGCCAGGCAATGCCTGGAGAAAAGGAATCTATCTGCCAAAGAAGAAGCACAAGAGGCAGAGGACATCAAGCACTTTGACCTTCTTGAACAAGTGCGTCTTCGCAACGAGAGGATAAGGTCCGGTGAGCTTCTAACTGCTCCAGTGACTCCTCTGACTCTCGCCAAGAAGGTTGCTATTGAAATGAATGTGAGTTTGGATAAACTTACTCGCGAACAATATGTAAGTCAGAATTCTAACTCCTTATTTTCCTTTATTTCATATCATATCCTCTATCCCCCAAGCATGAAGTAGGATATATAATCCGGGTTTATGCTTCCTTAGGATGCCAAAAAATGAACTAGTGTAGCCCCCAAGGCTCGTGCTGATATTAGTAAAAATATTAGCCCGAGTCTTTAGTAGACTTCTGACTTTGGGTATTCTGACTTACAGAAAGTATATTCCTATAACCAGGATTTGTTGAAAAATGTCTGCAACAAGCGGAGAGAGATCAGAGCTCTCCGACTTAAGAATGCTGAGCTTAAAGTTACCAAGGATGAGGCCGAAGGTAAACATTCTGAGACTCAAACCTTGTCTTTCATGTTTTCATAGTCGAATTTTTACTGAACTGTTGTTCTTTTTGACTTACATCGCTAGTAAAACAGTCCTACGCTGTGATTGAAGAGGCCGAGAACCTCAAAACCTTGGTGGTGGAGAACAAAGAGCTTCGCCAAGAGCTGGATAAGCTCAAGGCAGATCATGAGAAGAGCATAGCTCAAGTTCTCGAGTCCTCCTCCATGGCTACTGACGAGCGTGATCGTAAGATTGCTGCTTAGGATCAGAAAATCTCGGACCTCAATAATAAGCTGTGCAGAGAGAAGGACCTTTCCGAGGCGCTCCGGGCTGAACTCCGAAGTCTTTGGGAAGAGAAGACCAAAGTTGACGACGTCATCTTCAGTATGTTCCATCTGTCTGATTTGTCTATTTTCTTCGACTTCTTTCAATGTCGGATTTTCTTAACTGTTTTATGTATAGGTCCTCTGAACTTGACGGATTCCACCTCCGCCGAGCCCCGCACCCACCGGCTTACCCAAGTCGGTGACCTGCTTCATGACTTCCGCCAATCCCTTGAGGATATTGGCGAAGCTCTCAAGATTCCAGACATGCATAGCATGTCGGATTTTTAGGTGCGGGACAAGGCGAAGGAGATGCCGCAACTTGTCAAGGATTGGAACATGTCCTACGCGCGATCCGCATCGCAAAATGCTCTTGCCATGGTCATGAGCCACCATGGAAACATGGAGATATGGCAAGTGACCAGAGGCTACTGCAAGGTGGATGAAGACGGCCAGGAGCAGGACATCAAGGCCATTATGGACTCCTGCACCAGATATGGGTGTCACATGGCTGATTTGACCAGCTACAAAACTCCTTTCTTCACCCGCGTGGTCACTCCGCCTCCTCCTCCAGAAGAGTCAGCAGAAGTTTCCGATGATGACCACACTGTTTTGGATCTGGACATCTCGGAACGATATCAAGGCGATGTATCCAGCGAGCCGACAGCTCCTTCCTCTCCTCCTGCATCATAGATTGCCAGAAACATTTGTATTATTCTGAAAAACATGATGGGTCTGTAAATATGCAGTACTATAATTTTGCTAGTGCTAAGCTTTTGATCTATTCAACACTTTTGGCTTTAAATTTTTGTGTGCCTGAAATGTTTACATAAGCAGTTGTATTTTTTTGCCTATACTTATCGTTTATCTGGCTTTCCGCCTCGTCCCTTTCATGAGCCGGCTAAACCTTCTGCACGGAAACTTTGCCGAGCAACGGAGCTCAATTGCTAAACCAGTTTAAACTCAGAAACAAAGCCGACTTCTAGTACCAACAATTCACTACTCGGAAAATACCCGCATCTGGCAAGCACACAAATAACCAAAGTATAGACTAGAAACGTTAGGGTTATACCCGAAGGTACCATTTTTAGAATCGGAAATCTAAACCAGAACAAACATGAGCATAAAGTACTTTCAAGTATTCTGGGATTTTCGACTATGACATGATCATTAGGAAATAAGATGGTAAAAACTTCTCAGAAAAAACTTGAGGCAACCAAGACTTTTATTTCTCACAGAACATGTACATATGTATGATTACAAAGAATGATAAACTAAGAATAAAAGGGACGTAGCTGAGCAATATTCCATGGTCTGTCTAACTCATCCAGATTTGTACTGCCTCCAGCTCTCTTTCTCTTCTTAGTAGCAGGTCTTTCTTTGACTGGCCTCATGTCAGTTAAGTAGTACGAACCATTGTGCAATACTCGACTCACTAAAAAGGGCCCTTCCCATACTGGGGAAAGTTTGTGCTTTCTTTGTTGCACAAGCCGGAGAACCAAATCACCTTTATTGAAAGATCTGTTTCTGACTCTCTGGCTATGATACTTGCGTAACTTCTGATGATAGGCTGTTGATCTCATTTCAGCAACGACGCGAACTTCTTTGACTAAGTCGAGATCATTTTGTCGAGAAATCTCGGCATCCTCTTCAATATACACGGCCACTCTAGGAGAAGTATGAATTAAATCACTAGGAAGAACTGCTTCTGCGCCATAGACCAAGAAGAAAGGTGTGTATCCGGTTGACCTGTTCGGAGTCGTTCAAAAACTCCATATTACATAGGGTAATTCCTCCACCCAAGCCCCCGCGACACGCCGTAGTGGTGCTTCGAGTCTCGGTTTTAGGCCTTGTAGGATTAAATTGCTCTTTCGACTTGTCCGTTAGCCTGTGGATGTGCGACTGACGCAATGTCAAGCCAGATATTTTGTTCGTTGGAGAATTCGGCCAATTCTCCCATAGAAAAATTACTCCTGTTGTCCGTGATAATGCTATGCGGATAACCATACCGGATTATAACATCCTCGACAAATCTTTTAGCTGTTGCTCCATCACAACTAGTGATAGGTTTAGCCTCAATCCATTTGGTGAATTTATCCACCATCACTAAGAGGTGAGTAAATCCACTTGGAGCTCGTTTAAATGGTCCTACCATATCAGGCCCTGCATCGCAAAAGGCCATGTTATAGGTATTGTTCGCACTGATCAGCCGGAACATGAGCTTGTTTGGCGATTTTGGCAACCTTGCACATCTTGACTAATCGTTTGGCATCTGCCGAGTCAGAAGCGGAAAAATCCGTGTCTAAAAGCTTTTGCCACTAAAGATTTGGTTGCAGTGTGGTGACCACACTCGCCTTCGTGGATTTCTCTTAAGATTTCCACTCCTTCTTTTGGAGATACGCAGCGCTGAAAACCCCTAGAAACACTCCGCTTATAGAGCTCGCCTTTAACTATAGTATAGGCTTTTGCTCGTCGGACGATCTGCCGGCTCAGAACCTCATCTTCGGGTAATTTTCCATCTACCAAATAATCTAAGTAGGGTTGAGTCCAGCTAGGAATTACAGCTAGAACTGCTATTAGAGGTGAGTCGGATTTGGTCGGATATTCCTCATCTACTCCCTTTATTGAGGGAACTTTGATGTGCTCTAAAAAAGCGCCATCCGGGACCTCTTTCCGCGCAGAGCCTATCCGAGATAGTGCATCTGCTTCCTCGTTTTCTGCTCGAGGGATGTGTTGAACCTCAAACCCTTCAAACGATTTAGATAGATCATCCACGACAGCTTTATATGCTGCCATGTGTTTATTTGCATTACAAATATCCGACACTTGTTGAGCAACAAGATCCGAATCTCCGTAACACATCAAACGTCGGATGCCGATGTCCTTAGCAATCCGGATTCCATGCAGCAGTGCTTCATACTCGGCAATATTATTTGTTGCTGTGAAGTGGATCTACAACACGTATAGAAGTTTATCTCCTTGGGGTGATTTGAGCACCACGCCAGCCCCCGAGCCCCCTCGAGCCTTAGACCCATCAAAGTAGAGGGTCCAATATTCCGACTCAGGGAGGGTCATATTCTCCTTCGTCTCTGTCCAATCAGCAACAAAGTCAGCAAGGATTTGGGATTTGATTGCTGTTCGAGGTTTATTCTCAATATCAAAAGTTGAAAGCTCTATGCCCCATTTGGCGACGCGTCCTGTGGCGTCACTGTTGTTGATTATATCTCTCATGGGAGTTGTGCTCACCACGGTAATTGGATGCTCCTGAAAATAATGTCGTAGCTTACGAGATGCTAGAAAAACACCGTAAGCCAACTTTTGATAGTGCGGATACCGCTGTTCTGTCAGAACCTCGCTGACAAAGTAAGTCGGACGCTGCACCAGGTGTTCCTGATTTTCCTCCGGTCTCTCCACCACCATCACGATACTAACGACCTTGTTTGTTGCAGCAAGATAGAGCAACATCGGTTCCTGTGGTTCCGGTGCATCAAGGATAGGAGCAGATGAGAGTACTTCCTTCAGGTCTTGTAGTGCAGCTTCAGCTTCATCGGTCCAAACAAAATCCTTGGTCTTTTTCAGGAGTTTGTATAATGGTGCGGCTCTTTCACCAAGCCGGCTTACAAACCGACTGACTGCAGCGATGCAACCAGTTAGTCTTTGTACGTCCTTCAGGCGAGTTGGCCTGGAAATATTGAGTATAGCCTTGATTTTGTCCCGGTTCACCTCTATGCCTCTTTGAGACATTTTGAAACCTAAATTTTTTTTGGCTGGTATTCCAAAGAAACATTTCTTCAGGTTAAGCATGATGTTGTATTTTCGTAGATTGGCGAATGTTTCCTCCAAGTCAGAAATCAGCGTTTCCTTCTTTTTGGACATCACCGCAATATCATCCATGTATGCATGTACATTGTGTTCGAGTTGGTCATGGAGGCAACACTGCATCGTGCGCTGGTAGGTAGCTCCTGCGTTTTTCAGCCCAAAGGGCATTGTAATAAAACAGAAGGTTCCAATGGGGGTTATGAATGAAGTTTTGACTTTGTCAGATTCCTTCATCCGGATTTGGTGATAACCAGAATATGCATCGAGAAAACAGAAGAGTTCTGAGCCTGCCGTAGAATCGATAACTTGATCAATCCTAGGCAGAGCGAACGGATCTTTTGGACAAGCCTTGTTCAAGGCAGTATAATCAAAACACATCCTTAAATCAGTGGTGTCCTTTTTAGGGACCATTACAGGATTGGCCGACCACTCGGTGTGGATGACCTCTTCTATGAATCCGGCTAACTCGAGTTGTGCTAGTTCCTTAGCTATTGCCTTACCTTTTCATCGCCAAAACATCGTAAGAACTGTTTGACAGGTTTAGCATTCGGGTTTACATTTAAAGAGTTCTCGGCAAGTTCCCTAGGTACTCCAGCCATGTCAGATGGCTGCCATGCGAAGATATCTTGATTTGCTTTGAGGAACTTGACGAGCGCGCTTTCCTATGCGCTATCTAGGCCTACGCCTATCTGGGTCACCTTGGAGGGGTCATCATCCTTCAACGGTGTCTTCTTCGTATCTTCTGATTCCTTGAACTCCGGTTTTGGCTTTGTCACCTCCTTCTTCGTTGCGGGCATCTCGGACGGATCTATGCTCTTCTTGATTTCCTGGTACTCTCGGGCGTGCAGCCCGGCTTCAGCAAAGGTGGCATTTCCATCCTCGCACTCTCGCGCTTTCTTTGGGTCTCCCCTAATGGTGATTACGCCATTGGGACCTGGAATTTTCATCATATTGTAAATGTAACACGGACGAGCCATAAAAGCCCATAAGCTGGAGGTCCGAATATAGCGTGGTACGCGCTCTTGAACGGGACCACTTCGAAGGGAAGTGCCTCCGTCCAGTAGTTCTTTGGAGTTCCAAAGGTAACATCCAAAGTGATTTCTCCTAGGGAATTGGCTTGTCTTCCTGGGACAACCCCGTGAAAGATCACAGAGCTATGGTTCAGCTGGGTCTCCGAGATCTTCATCCGGTGTAGCGTTTCGACGTACAGAATATTGATACTGCTGCCACCGTTCATGAGGGTCTTGGAGAAACCATAACCGTCAATAAGTGGATTGATGATTAAGGCATATTTTCCTCGCCTGTGCAACTTAGGCGGATGATCAGCGCGGTCAAATGTGATTGCCACTTCCGACCAGTCCAAAAATTGGGGGACAGCCAGGACTGTTGCATTGAGATCATGTAGAACTGCTTCCTTAACCTTTGTTGGTTGAGATCCGAGGAAGGTGACATAGGTGTCTTTCTTGGTCGGAAATTCTTTCTTCCCTTCCGGCTTGGGATTTGAAGCATCAGCTTCCTCCATGTTGGAATCTTCCTTGGTCTCTTTATCTTTTTCAGGATTCTTCTTTCCCTTCTTCCGCTTAGCTTTGTAGCCCGCGGTGTCGTCTCTTTTGATGTCGTCATTGAAACAACAATCAGCGTTGGTGTGGGACGAGCCCCCATTGGCGTCTAAGTGATGCACACATGGGTTATTGGCAATGTCGGCCCAAGAGTAGGTTTTGCCCGGTTTTTGGTCTCCTCTACCTTGGACTCTCAAAGTCCCACGGCCACGGCCACGGCCTTCGCCGCGTCCTCCTCGTCCTCTAGACCCGAAAGTAGCAGTGACCACTGCCGTTTCCGCGTTGGGTTTTTCTTCCGAGGTATTTTTGCGCTTCTGAGCTTGTTGCTTTGGTTGTTTTGCTGACTGTGGCACAACTAGGGCATTGAGTAATCCCTTTGCATCGTCGTCGGCATCTGCATACTTGCTCGTTGTTTCTATCATCTCTCCCAAATCAGTGACTTTGTCACACTTCAAGCGATGACGCAGTAGACCAATTGGGAGACCTGCAATGAAAGCTTCAATCGCAGTTTGATCATTTACTCCTTCACATGACTTCTTGGTGTCGATCCATCATCCGAGGTAATCCCGACAAGTTTCTCCGGCCTTCTGGGTGCAACGCTGTAGGTCTCCGACCGTATAGGGCCTCCGGTATGTGCCTTCGAAATTCCGAAAGAACACACTTTGCATGTCATACCAGTTGTGGATGGTGTTCTCTAGAAGTTCATTAAGCCATGATCGTGCCGTCTTCCGCAACACGAGTGGGAGATATCGGGTTGCGACCAGGCTGTTCGCCTTTAGCGTCTGACAAGCTTGGAAGAAATCCTGTAACCAGGTATCTGGCTGAGCAATGCCGTCGTAGGCTTGGATATGTCTTGAGATAGCAAATCCTTCCGGGAATCTTGTAGCTCTGATGCGTGGTCCGAAGCACTTTGGGCCCACGTAGATATCATTGTTTTCATAGCATCGTGCCTCTATGTTGGAGTTGATCATGTGCCTTGCGTCATTCGGGGATAGAGATCGTCCCGAATGTCGGCTATGGCTGCGGTGCCTTGGAGCCGGACTTCGGCTTCTGCCACCACCTCCTTCGCCATGCCGTCCTCCTTGTCCCCCTTGAGAGCCGTTGTGATGACTGCTTGGTGGAGAGGGTGGGGCAGCTAGATTGTTTCCGGCTGTTCGCCAGCGTCTGTCCGGAGCGTCATTATTCCGGTTTCGGGGAGGGTCTTCACTACGACGAGCCCCCTGTCGGGTTGTCCCGGCATGGTTTCCATCGTTCCTTCGTCCATCGTTCCCACTATGGTGAGGCTCAGCCGGACGGCTTGCATGTCTAGGATGTGGCATTTTTGACGATCCTCCTCCCGACGTTTCTCTTTATCTTCTCCCAGCTTTCCGCTTCTAGATTTCGCAGCCATCTGTTGCTCCAGACCCTTAGTGAGTAGCTTGATGCCCAATCGAACCTGTTCTAGGCCTGGGTTATTTGACAAGATATCTCGAGCTGCGACAGTGTTCTGTACCGGTGTTGGGTACACCAGATCTCCTTTACTGTCGAGACGAGGCATCCCTGGATCTCCTTCAAAGAGGACCCTGTTCACTTCTAGAAATTGACCGTCACATGTGTAATGTTTCCGTGTCTTTTGATGCAACCGAGACATGTAATCCTTAGTTGCCATGCGTTTCTTTTCCTCCTCGATGTTTTTGGCTTCATCCAGGAGTTGTTGTAGACGCGCTTCTAGGGCTTGGGCCTTTTCGTCCAGCTCTTTAGCAGTATGTTCTGCAGCTATAGGGATAGGTGTGGTTAATGCAGCATCGATGAGTTTACCCGCACCTTCAGTGATCACATGTCCATCCACCGATTCTTATTTTTTGGCTCTTCTGGGATAAGTGCTCCATCTGAGTCTTCCTCATATTCCTCGGCAATCACCCCCTCTGTCAGAGGGTCTTTTGCCGGGGACTTGTTCTTCTTGTTCTTCTTCTTTGCCTTCTTGGCAGCGCCGGTAGCAAATATGGCTTTGGGTCCGTTTCCCGGAGTCAAGCTCTGATCGGTACTTTCGGACATCCGGACTTCAGGATTATCTCCGACTTCCATGTCATCCTGCGCTTTGGGAGAGTGTTCCCCGGATCCTTCATCCATGGATTCTCCTTCCTCTGTAGCTTTGGAGTTATACTCCTCTTCATATTCCGTGGAGAACTTTCAGAAATATGCTGACGTCATCGATTCATCCAAGGATGCGGGTACATTGGTGTTTGTTCCATTTGCCTCCAGCATAGAGTCGGTGTTGTCTCCAGCATCATCAGAGCCGGATCTGGATCCCACATATCTGATGAAGTGCGATGCATGCTTCCTGAGGTACCTGTGGCTCTTGCGATCAGCTTCGTCGAAACTTTTGATGGTCTCGAGAATTGAATCTGCGCTTGAATTTTGCATTATCATACGTCGCAGTGTGTACCTTAGAAAAGGCATGTCTGTCCCGGCGTTGTGAGAGCCAAAATCAATGTCGTTGATATGCTCCTCCTGGATTTCGACTTCCGCGGGTGGGTCGATCCGGGATTCAGCCTCTCCGAGGAGATCCACTCCAGATTCGACTTGGGCCGCTAGGTCTTCTTCAGGCTCGAATTTCTCCACTATCTCCGCAATTGGTGCGGGCTGGGTGGGATTAGGGTTTTCTAAGATCCGGAACTCTGCCGCCTCAGCAGACAAAGGGGACCTAGAAGGTTCTTGTGCATCTATCATCACTGCTGGGGTGGGTGGGACAGGTTCAGCAAAACCGATGTAAACATCGATCTCGCCAAAAGACATGATTGTGTAGGCAGTCACAGCCTCCCTAGCCGGAATCCATGTCTCGTCGAGAACGATGAGAGGGACGTCACTGGCGTAGAGGATGCGACCGACGGCGATGGTCTCGCCGATTCCGATTCTTGCAGATTCCGCTTGGAACGCAGATCCGAAGCTCACTTGCCCCACGGTGGGCGCCAACTGTCGTCGGATTGATGACAAGTACGCCATGAGGAGGTCCTCAAGGCACGCGGAAGAGAGGGGTGTGATACGTACGGTGTTCCGGGACGGTGAGCACACAAGTTTACCCAGGTTTGAATCCGCCGGCTTTGGACGGATCCTACTCGTGCTAGCAATCCAGTAATGCGGCAGAGCCGGAATATGGGTTACAAGGGTTCGCTATGCGAGTTGAGATTGTAGACTATTGAGCGTGCCCTAAAGGCTCTCCCTAGGACGGCTTATATAGATATCCGTCCTAGGGTTTACAGGAGATATCTATCCGGCTACGACTAAGAGTCGGTTATAGAGTACATCTTGAACTACAAGTAACACTATGGGCCTAAGTCGATAAGTCTTCTGGGCCTTCCTGTAGCCGGATTGGACTTCGTCTTTTCTCCCTGACTAGGCCGCCCGTGAAGCAAAACTCTAACCCGAAGTGGGCCACCCTGGTCAGTGAGGAACTGTGAGGATACCCGGAAAGTATATCCCCAACACCAGGTCAACCCAAACAAAGCATCAAAGGAGAATACCACTATAGTATGCTTTTTAATATGCTAAAACAACGCATGATTAAACCAAGGCACATTAAGCAATCTCAATTGTTTATAACAAGTCATGCTACAACAAAGAATACTAAGCATAAAGCCAAAAAAATATCAAGCATGGCATGACAAAGCATAGGCCACAGTCAAAAACAAGCTCTCTTTACCACTTAAGCATGAGCTTTCCTACTCTTTTCCAAACCAAACCAAAACTATTTGAAAACCAATGTATGAAAGAGGGGGTCCAACCAATTTATTCAGCAAACTAAGCAAACAAAGCAAATGAAAAACCAAAACGAAAACGAAAAGGAAGATGCTCCGAGAACAACACAACTGTGCATGAAACAATTAAAATGAAGCGTTTGGAAGAAACCTGGGATTTTTATTGATGAAGAAGGGGATGCCTTGGGCATCCCCAAGCTTTGACGCTTGTACTTCTTGGATATTTCTTGGGTTGACACGCGTGGAATTCCCAAGCTTGAGCTTTAGTCCATCCTTCATCTCATTACTCATTCCTTCCATACACCTGAAAATTTTCCTTCATACAAAACTTCACATAATCTTTATTAGCAACATTAGTGCAATCAAGATAATAAGTCTTAGGTTTAGTTCTAACACCAATAAAACTTCCATTAATACACTAGCTACTGTAGCACTTCCCTAAAAAAGCTCAATTCCCCAAAAGAACTCAAAAAAGAACCAACAAGAAGCAAATGCAGAAAATGGCAGAAATCTGTCAAAATAGACTATTACGTAAATACGAATTTTTTCGAAGACCTTCTGTTGCTCAAATAAAAAAGTGTTGAACTAATGAAAGTTAGATAACAATCTGGGGCAGAAGCACAAAAATCTGTTTCAGGACAGCAACTTTCCCAATCATTACTTCTCTCTAATTAGAGGTTACTCTTGGCACAAAAAGCAAATAAAAAGGATAAGGAGCGGTTATTATAGAGGTAATAACTCCAAGACTCATCTAAAACTTTTGGGTTATCTCCCAATAAGTACTTTTATTTAACGCCTTTAAGTTAGGCATAAGAAGCAAGAAAAAGAATCAAGTATTCTCAAATGAAGAAGCATTAAGAGCAAATTTTGTTTTCATAGGAGAAACAAAAGAAATCTTCTCTCTCTTCTTAGGGAAGTGTTCTATACCTTTCTTGAGTGGGAGTTGATATTTCATGGTGCCTTCTTTCATATCAGTAATGGCACCAACAGTTCTAAAAAAAGGTCTTACCAAAGTAATAGGACAAAAAGCATTGCATTCAACATCCAAAACATAGAAATCAACGGGGACATAGGCATTGTTAACCATCATATTATCCAGAAGTTTTGTTGAAGCACCCAAAGTAATAGTCATAAAGGTACATCCAGCAACAGAATCCAATAGGTTACTTGAAGAATAGTTCAAT